>JAQPPZ010002321.1:0-2805607 GCA_028583015.1 Wollemia nobilis
GGTTTAAATAGATTGAACTTGAGTTACGACAAGATAAATAAAGTAATGGTTGATTTTATTGGGACCCTATTTAATCAAAATCATCTTGATAAAATGCATGTAGATAATGTTGAGTTTCTTGAGTGGAATATGACCAACTTGGTTAGAGAATGGAAGGCCTAATTTGTTGTAATACTTAGAAATGAGACTGCAATGGGTCTATTAAATATGATTGTTAATTATTTTGCCATATGAGGATATATTATTAATTAGAAATAAGACATTAATAATGTTGGTAAATGGATATTCACATAGTTTAAGTCGTATACTACTCCCAAGTATCACTAAGGACTTTGATGGGTGTAATTAAGGGATACTTGTTACAAACAAGAAATGAATAGTCTTCTTGCACTCGAAGATAGGCCTAAGAGTAGCAAGTCCTAATTAAGCTAAAAAAAATAGATAGTTATGATGTTTATTCCACAAATGGAGGAATTGGGAATGAGGTCTTTATGGGATGTCTAGCTCAAACGGGTATGAGATGGATAGACAATTCCCTCACGCATATACCACTTGCATAGAGGGACTTACGTAGAGTGTGAACTTCGCATGCTCTTTTCGAATGAATGAAGGGGAGGTCAATGCTAGCTCATTGGATCCATGAGATGGATAGTTTTGACCCATTAAATAAAACACCTAGTTCTCTTACATAGTTGGATTTATGTTTGATGTAAGGATGGGTGAGCCTTCAAGGAAATATAGATAGGTAATTAATGTAGTGACATTAGTAGTTGCTCCAAAAACCAAATTCTAAAACCTTTGGTAATAAACTTAAAAAAAAAATAGGACGGGAAAATTGGGTTGTCACAAGTTTTTTATTAGTTGAGTGAAGCAGTCTCCTTTTGAAGAGGTAGGAGTAAACCAAGACTTTGTGGTGGTATGAAAATAAGGTGAGACATTTCCTTTGAATGAATCCAACCATCATAATTTAATTCCATAAAGGATTTAGATCTCGGTCATAAAGAAAAATAGATTTTGGATCGAAGGGGCACCAAAGATATTTTGACTTCAAGTGAGGGAGTTGGACAAGGGGAAAAGAATACCCTCATGCAACATGAAATAAAGATAGCTAGTAATAGAGGTGTTCTATTCTAGTGCATAGGGTTTGGGATAACTCTTCTTCAATCCCTACAATGAAATGATCTTGTCATGAGGGGTAGGTTACTTGATGTTTGACAAAGTGAATGCAATGAAAAGGATGCCTTGTATGAGAGGCTCTATATACGGAGAATGTTATCTTCAACAATGGATGATACCTTGAATGATATCATTGTCAAACATGTGAGACATTAGATGTTTTAACTTATTATTGACAATAGATGGGTAGATACGATGTTCAACTAAGATTATAGTTTTCAAGGATAGTTGGTTATGGTTTCTAAGTTGTGGAAGTCTTATTTTGGAGACATAGGAATGTTTTTAAGACTCGAGAGGAACCAATTTTATATGTTGTACATTCCATTAGCAACTATATGTTCCACACTAGAATGTGCTTGATGGTTTTTGGTGTTGAAGATTTCAATACTATGGTGCTGATATTTTGGGTGTTACTACCATATATTAAGTGTGGAAGTGAATACTATCTGACCAATTTTGGTTGGATAGAGATCTTAAATACTGGGTAAAACTATTAGCCATGGAATGAAAGGATAGTTTAGTTTACGTTATTAGTTGTTAAACTACCATAAATCCGTGGTGCAATATCTATAAAGCATGTGATAGCATGGTTTAATCTATTAGATTTTAAACTATTAGAGATCCTTGGTTCAATAACTATAAAGCATGTGATAGCTTAGTTTACTTTATTAGATATTAAATTGTTAGATATCCTTGGTTCAATAGCTATAGAGAATATCATTGCACTTGTATCATTGATGTTGATTCGAGAAGCATAGAAACCTATCGGCCAGGTTGATGAGTAATTAAAGAACTTTAGACAATGAAGCTTGTAAGTTCGGGGAGTGTTACTAGATGCAAGTAGTGTCTTTTCCATAATTTTAAATATAATATAATGGCTAATTATTTCTAGGAGGTCTATAAATGTTTCTAAACCAGATTCAATGCATGGAAGAGTAATCGAATTAGATGTTGTTTCCTTGTGTTCAATATGGCAGAAAATAAATAAAAGGTTTAGCTTAACGTTTGACTATAGGTTATATTATGGAAAATAGGAACCAAAATGTTTTGGTTGTGTTATAAAGCTCTCATAGAGCTTCTTGAGCTTAGGAAAAGTTTTTTGGTTGTGTTTACTCCAAATGATCGGAGCCAAAATTGTAATAATGAACAAAAGGATTAATTTATAAAAAATAGAAACAAGGGAAAATGGTGTATCCCTTATCAGAGATAAGGAAATATTGAATTGTCAAATCTTTATTGTATGATTGATTGTCATACGAAAGAATAATATAAAAGAGAATTTATTTGTTGGTTTTTCCCTTCGGGGTTTTCTCCTAGGGTAAAACTATATGTTGTGTGATTTTTTCATACTTTTATTCCTATGGTGGAATGATGTAAAATGTGCAAACAAATTGTGGTATTGATCTTAAAAATTCTAAAAAGAATTAGTAGTTGATTAAGTTTAAAATAGTAATATGTTGAGAGAAATTTATGGAATGGATATGAGCTCGAATGTTTATTTATGCTAGCATATTTGGAGTAGTTACTTTCCAATTGTGTTCTAAAATACTAGCTTGGAAGTATATAAGATATGTTAATGTTATTTGAGAATGGACATGTATCATGGATCTCCTTTGCATAATGAAATGCTTATCTATAACTATTGGTTTAAATAGATTGAACTTGAGTTACGACAAGATAAATAAAGTAATGGTTGATTTTATTGGGACCCTATTTAATCAAAATCATCTTGATAAAATGCATGTAGATAATGTTGAGTTTCTTGAGTGGAATATGACCAACTTGGTTAGAGAATGGAAGGCCTAATTTGTTGTAATACTTAGAAATGAGACTGCAATGGGTCTATTAAATATGATTGTTAATTATTTTGCCATATGAGGATATATTATTAATTAGAAATAAGACATTAATAATGTTGGTAAATGGATATTCACATAGTTTAAGTCGTATACTACTCCCAAGTATCACTAAGGACTTTGATGGGTGTAATTAAGGGATACTTGTTACAAACAAGAAATGAATAGTCTTCTTGCACTCGAAGATAGGCCTAAGAGTAGCAAGTCCTAATTAAGCTAAAAAAAATAGATAGTTATGATGTTTATTCCACAAATGGAGGAATTGGGAATGAGGTCTTTATGGGATGTCTATCTCAAACGGGTATGAGATGGATAGACAATTCCCTCATGCATATACCACTTGCATAGAGGGACTTACGTAGAGTGTGAACTTCGCATGCTCTTTTCGAATGAATGAAGGGGAGGTCAATGCTAGCTCATTGGATCCATGAGATGGATAGTTTTGACCCATTAAATAAAACACCTAGTTCTCTTACATAGTTGGATTTATGTTTGATGTAAGGATGGGTGAGCCTTCAAGGAAATATAGATAGGTAATTAATGTAGTGACATTAGTAGTTGCTCCAAAAACCAAATTCTAAAACCTTTGGTAATAAACTTACAAAAAAAATAGGACGGGAAAATTGGGTTGTCACAAGTTTTTTATTAGTTGAGTGAAGCAGTCTCCTTTTGAAGAGGTAGGAGTAAACCAAGACTTTGTGGTGGTATGAAAATAAGGTGAGACATTTCCTTTGAATGAATCCAACCATCATAATTTAATTCCATAAAGGATTTAGATCTCGGTCATAAAGAAAAATAGATTTTGGATCGAAGGGGCACCAAAGATATTTTGACTTCAAGTGAGGGAGTTGGACAAGGGGAAAAGAATACCCTCATGCAACATGAAATAAAGATAGCTAGTAATAGAGGTGTTCTATTCTAGTGCATAGGGTTTGGGATAACTCTTCTTCAATCCCTACAATGAAATGATCTTGTCATGAGGGGTAGGTTACTTGATGTTTGACAAAGTGAATGCAATGAAAAGGATGCCTTGTATGAGAGGCTCTATATACGGAGAATGTTATCTTCAACAATGGATGATACCTTGAATGATATCATTGTCAAACATGTGAGACATTAGATGTTTTAACTTATTATTGACAATAGATGGGTAGATACGATGTTCAACTAAGATTATAGTTTTCAAGGATAGTTGGTTATGGTTTCTAAGTTGTGGAAGTCTTATTTTGGAGACATAGGAATGTTTTTAAGACTCGAGAGGAACCAATTTTATATGTTGTACATTCCATTAGCAACTATATGTTCCACACTAGAATGTGCTTGATGGTTTTTGGTGTTGAAGATTTCAGTACTATGGTGCTGATATTTTGGGTGTTACTACCATATATTAAGTGTGGAAGTGAATACTATCTGACCAATTTTGGTTGGATAGAGATCTTAAATACTGGGTAAAACTATTAGCCATGGAATGAAAGGATAGTTTAGTTTACGTTATTAGTTGTTAAACTACCATAAATCCGTGGTGCAATATCTATAAAGCATGTGATAGCATGGTTTAATCTATTAGATTTTAAACTATTAGAGATCCTTGGTTCAATAACTATAAAGCATGTGATAGCTTAGTTTACTTTATTAGATATTAAATTGTTAGATATCCTTGGTTCAATAGCTATAGAGAATATCATTGCACTTGTATCATTGATGTTGATTCGAGAAGCATAGAAACCTATCGGCCAGGTTGATGAGTAATTAAAGAACTTTAGACAATGAAGCTTGTAAGTTCGGGGAGTGTTACTAGATGCAAGTAGTGTCTTTTCCATAATTTTAAATATAATATAATGGCTAATTATTTCTAGGAGGTCTATAAATGTTTCTAAACCAGATTCAATGCATGGAAGAGTAATCGAATTAGATGTTGTTTCCTTGTGTTCAATATGGCAGAAAATAAATAAAAGGTTTAGCTTAACGTTTGACTATAGGTTATATTATGGAAAATAGGAACCAAAATGTTTTGGTTGTGTTATAAAGCTCTCATAGAGCTTCTTGAGCTTAGGAAAAGTTTTTTGGTTGTGTTTACTCCAAATGATCGGAGCCAAAATTGTAATAATGAACAAAAGGATTAATTTATAAAAAATAGAAACAAGGGAAAATGGTGTATCCCTTATCAGAGATAAGGAAATATTGAATTGTCAAATCTTTATTGTATGATTGATTGTCATACGAAAGAATAATATAAAAGAGAATTTATTTGCTGGTTTTTCCCTTCGGGGTTTTCTCCTAGGGTAAAACTATATGTTGTGTGATTTTTTCATACTTTTATTCCTATGGTGGAATGATGTAAAATGTGCAAACAAATTGTGGTATTGATCTTAAAAATTCTAAAAAGAATTAGTAGTTGATTAAGTTTAAAATAGTAATATGTTGAGAGAAATTTATGGAATGGATATGAGCTCGAATGTTTATTTATGCTAGCATATTTGGAGTAGTTACTTTCCAATTGTGTTCTAAAATACTAGCTTGGAAGTATATAAGATATGTTAATGTTATTTGAGAATGGACATGTATCATGGATCTCCTTTGCATAATGAAATGCTTATCTATAACTATTGGTTTAAATAGATTGAACTTGAGTTACGACAAGATAAATAAAGTAATGGTTGATTTTATTGGGACCCTATTTAATCAAAATCATCTTGATAAAATGCATGTAGATAATGTTGAGTTTCTTGAGTGGAATATGACCAACTTGGTTAGAGAATGGAAGGCCTAATTTGTTGTAATACTTAGAAATGAGACTGCAATGGGTCTATTAAATATGATTGTTAATTATTTTGCCATATGAGGATATATTATTAATTAGAAATAAGACATTAATAATGTTGGTAAATGGATATTCACATAGTTTAAGTCGTATACTACTCCCAAGTATCACTAAGGACTTTGATGGGTGTAATTAAGGGATACTTGTTACAAACAAGAAATGAATAGTCTTCTTGCACTCGAAGATAGGCCTAAGAGTAGCAAGTCCTAATTAAGCTAAAAAAAATAGATAGTTATGATGTTTATTCCACAAATGGAGGAATTGGGAATGAGGTCTTTATGGGATGTCTAGCTCAAACGGGTATGAGATGGATAGACAATTCCCTCACGCATATACCACTTGCATAGAGGGACTTACGTAGAGTGTGAACTTCGCATGCTCTTTTCGAATGAATGAAGGGGAGGTCAATGCTAGCTCATTGGATCCATGAGATGGATAGTTTTGACCCATTAAATAAAACACCTAGTTCTCTTACATAGTTGGATTTATGTTTGATGTAAGGATGGGTGAGCCTTCAAGGAAATATAGATAGGTAATTAATGTAGTGACATTAGTAGTTGCTCCAAAAACCAAATTCTAAAACCTTTGGTAATAAACTTACAAAAAAAATAGGACGGGAAAATTGGGTTGTCACAAGTTTTTTATTAGTTGAGTGAAGCAGTCTCCTTTTGAAGAGGTAGGAGTAAACCAAGACTTTGTGGTGGTATGAAAATAAGGTGAGACATTTCCTTTGAATGAATCCAACCATCATAATTTAATTCCATAAAGGATTTAGATCTCGGTCATAAAGAAAAATAGATTTTGGATCGAAGGGGCACCAAAGATATTTTGACTTCAAGTGAGGGAGTTGGACAAGGGGAAAAGAATACCCTCATGCAACATGAAATAAAGATAGCTAGTAATAGAGGTGTTCTATTCTAGTGCATAGGGTTTGGGATAACTCTTCTTCAATCCCTACAATGAAATGATCTTGTCATGAGGGGTAGGTTACTTGATGTTTGACAAAGTGAATGCAATGAAAAGGATGCCTTGTATGAGAGGCTCTATATACGGAGAATGTTATCTTCAACAATGGATGATACCTTGAATGATATCATTGTCAAACATGTGAGACATTAGATGTTTTAACTTATTATTGACAATAGATGGGTAGATACGATGTTCAACTAAGATTATAGTTTTCAAGGATAGTTGGTTATGGTTTCTAAGTTGTGGAAGTCTTATTTTGGAGACATAGGAATGTTTTTAAGACTCGAGAGGAACCAATTTTATATGTTGTACATTCCATTAGCAACTATATGTTCCACACTAGAATGTGCTTGATGGTTTTTGGTGTTGAAGATTTCAGTACTATGGTGCTGATATTTTGGGTGTTACTACCATATATTAAGTGTGGAAGTGAATACTATCTGACCAATTTTGGTTGGATAGAGATCTTAAATACTGGGTAAAACTATTAGCCATGGAATGAAAGGATAGTTTAGTTTACGTTATTAGTTGTTAAACTACCATAAATCCGTGGTGCAATATCTATAAAGCATGTGATAGCATGGTTTAATCTATTAGATTTTAAACTATTAGAGATCCTTGGTTCAATAACTATAAAGCATGTGATAGCTTAGTTTACTTTATTAGATATTAAATTGTTAGATATCCTTGGTTCAATAGCTATAGAGAATATCATTGCACTTGTATCATTGATGTTGATTCGAGAAGCATAGAAACCTATCGGCCAGGTTGATGAGTAATTAAAGAACTTTAGACAATGAAGCTTGTAAGTTCGGGGAGTGTTACTAGATGCAAGTAGTGTCTTTTCCATAATTTTAAATATAATATAATGGCTAATTATTTCTAGGAGGTCTATAAATGTTTCTAAACCAGATTCAATGCATGGAAGAGTAATCGAATTAGATGTTGTTTCCTTGTGTTCAATATGGCAGAAAATAAATAAAAGGTTTAGCTTAACGTTTGACTATAGGTTATATTATGGAAAATAGGAACCAAAATGTTTTGGTTGTGTTATAAAGCTCTCATAGAGCTTCTTGAGCTTAGGAAAAGTTTTTTGGTTGTGTTTACTCCAAATGATCGGAGCCAAAATTGTAATAATGAACAAAAGGATTAATTTATAAAAAATAGAAACAAGGGAAAATGGTGTATCCCTTATCAGAGATAAGGAAATATTGAATTGTCAAATCTTTATTGTATGATTGATTGTCATACGAAAGAATAATATAAAAGAGAATTTATTTGCTGGTTTTTCCCTTCGGGGTTTTCTCCTAGGGTAAAACTATATGTTGTGTGATTTTTTCATACTTTTATTCCTATGGTGGAATGATGTAAAATGTGCAAACAAATTGTGGTATTGATCTTAAAAATTCTAAAAAGAATTAGTAGTTGATTAAGTTTAAAATAGTAATATGTTGAGAGAAATTTATGGAATGGATATGAGCTCGAATGTTTATTTATGCTAGCATATTTGGAGTAGTTACTTTCCAATTGTGTTCTAAAATACTAGCTTGGAAGTATATAAGATATGTTAATGTTATTTGAGAATGGACATGTATCATGGATATCCTTTGCATAATGAAATGCTTATCTATAACTATTGGTTTAAATAGATTGAACTTGAGTTACGACAAGATAAATAAAGTAATGGTTGATTTTATTGGGACCCTATTTAATCAAAATCATCTTGATAAAATGCATGTAGATAATGTTGAGTTTCTTGAGTGGAATATGACCAACTTGGTTAGAGAATGGAAGGCCTAATTTGTTGTAATACTTAGAAATGAGACTGCAATGGGTCTATTAAATATGATTGTTAATTATTTTGCCATATGAGGATATATTATTAATTAGAAATAAGACATTAATAATGTTGGTAAATGGATATTCACATAGTTTAAGTCGTATACTACTCCCAAGTATCACTAAGGACTTTGATGGGTGTAATTAAGGGATACTTGTTACAAACAAGAAATGAATAGTCTTCTTGCACTCGAAGATAGGCCTAAGAGTAGCAAGTCCTAATTAAGCTAAAAAAAATAGATAGTTATGATGTTTATTCCACAAATGGAGGAATTGGGAATGAGGTCTTTATGGGATGTCTATCTCAAACGGGTATGAGATGGATAGACAATTCCCTCATGCATATACCACTTGCATAGAGGGACTTACGTAGAGTGTGAACTTCGCATGCTCTTTTCGAATGAATGAAGGGGAGGTCAATGCTAGCTCATTGGATCCATGAGATGGATAGTTTTGACCCATTAAATAAAACACCTAGTTCTCTTACATAGTTGGATTTATGTTTGATGTAAGGATGGGTGAGCCTTCAAGGAAATATAGATAGGTAATTAATGTAGTGACATTAGTAGTTGCTCCAAAAACCAAATTCTAAAACCTTTGGTAATAAACTTACAAAAAAAATAGGACGGGAAAATTGGGTTGTCACAAGTTTTTTATTAGTTGAGTGAAGCAGTCTCCTTTTGAAGAGGTAGGAGTAAACCAAGACTTTGTGGTGGTATGAAAATAAGGTGAGACATTTCCTTTGAATGAATCCAACCATCATAATTTAATTCCATAAAGGATTTAGATCTCGGTCATAAAGAAAAATAGATTTTGGATCGAAGGGGCACCAAAGATATTTTGACTTCAAGTGAGGGAGTTGGACAAGGGGAAAAGAATACCCTCATGCAACATGAAATAAAGATAGCTAGTAATAGAGGTGTTCTATTCTAGTGCATAGGGTTTGGGATAACTCTTCTTCAATCCCTACAATGAAATGATCTTGTAATGAGGGGTAGGTTACTTGATGTTTGACAAAGTGAATGCAATGAAAAGGATGCCTTGTATGAGAGGCTCTATATAGGGAGAATGTTATCTTCAACAATGGATGATACCTTGAATGATATCATTATCAAGCATGTGAGACATTAGGTGTTTTAACTTATTATTGACAATAGATGGGTATACGATGTTCAACTAAGATTATAGTTTTCAAGGATAGTTGGTTATGGTTTCTAAGTTGTGGAAGTATTATTTTGGAGACATAGGAATGTTTTTAAGACTCGAGAGGAACCAATTTTATATGTTGTACATTCCATTAGCAACTATATGTTCCACACTAGAATGTGCTTGATGGTTTTTGGTGTTGAAGATTTCAGTACTATGGTGCTGATATTTTGGGTGTTACTACCATATATTAAGTGTGGAAGTGAATACTATCTGACCAATTTTGGTTGGATAGAGATCTTAAATACTGGGTAAAACTATTAGCCATGGAATGAAAGGATAGTTTAGTTTACGTTATTAGTTGTTAAACTACCATAAATCCGTGGTGCAATATCTATAAAGCATGTGATAGCATGGTTTAATCTATTAGATTTTAAACTATTAGAGATCCTTGGTTCAATAACTATAAAGCATGTGATAGCTTAGTTTACTTTATTAGATATTAAATTGTTAGATATCCTTGGTTCAATAGCTATAGAGAATATCATTGCACTTGTATCATTGATGTTGATTCGAGAAGCATAGAAACCTATCAACCAGGTTGATGAGTAATTAAAGAACTTTAGACAATGAAGCTTGTAAGTTTGGGGAGTGTTACTAGATGCAAGTAGTGTCTTTTCCATAATTTTAAATATAATATAATGGCTAATTATTTCTAGGAGGTCTATAAATGTTTCTAAACCAGATTCAATGCATGGAAGAGTAATCGAATTAGATGTTGTTTCCTTGTGTTCAATAATGGCAGAAAATAAATAAAAGGTTTAGCTTAACGTTTGACTATAGGTTATATTATGGAAAATAGGAACCAAAATGTTTTGGTTGTGTTATAAAGCTCTCATAGAGCTTCTTGAGCTTAGGAAAAGTTTTTTGGTTGTGTTTACTCCAAATGATCGGAGCCAAAATTGTAATAATGAACAAAAGGATTAATTTATAAAAAATAGAAACAAGGGAAAATGGTGTATCCCTTATCAGAGATAAGGAAATATTGAATTGTCAAATCTTTATTGTATGATTGATTGTCATACGAAAGAATAATATAAAAGAGAATTTATTTGTTGGTTTTTCCCTTCGGGGTTTTCTCCTAGGGTAAAACTATATGTTGTGTGATTTTGTCATACTTTTATTCCTATGGTGGAATGATGTAAAATGTGCAAACAAATTGTGGTATTGATCTTAAAAATTCTAAAAAGAATTAGTAGTTGATTAAGTTTAAAATAGTAATATGCTGAGAGAAATTTATGGAATGGATATGAGCTCGAATGTTTATTTATGCTAGCATATTTGGAGTAGTTACTTTCCAATTGTGTTCTAAAATACTAGCTTGGAAGTATATAAGATATGTTAATGTTATTTGAGAATGGACATGTATCATGGATCTCCTTTGCATAATGAAATGCTTATCTATAACTATTGGTTTAAATAGATTGAACTTGAGTTACGACAAGATAAATAAAGTAATGGTTGATTTTATTGGGACCCTATTTAATCAAAATCATCTTGATAAAATGCATGTAGATAATGTTGAGTTTCTTGAGTGGAATATGACCAACTTGGTTAGAGAATGGAAGGCCTAATTTGTTGTAATACTTAGAAATGAGACTGCAATGGGTCTATTAAATATGATTGTTAATTATTTTGCCATATGAGGATATATTATTAATTAGAAATAAGACATTAATAATGTTGGTAAATGGATATTCACATAGTTTAAGTCGTATACTACTCCCAAGTATCACTAAGGACTTTGATGGGTGTAATTAAGGGATACTTGTTACAAACAAGAAATGAATAGTCTTCTTGCACTCGAAGATAGGCCTAAGAGTAGCAAGTCCTAATTAAGCTAAAAAAAATAGATAGTTATGATGTTTATTCCACAAATGGAGGAATTGGGAATGAGGTCTTTATGGGATGTCTATCTCAAACGGGTATGAGATGGATAGACAATTCCCTCATGCATATACCACTTGCATAGAGGGACTTACGTAGAGTGTGAACTTCGCATGCTCTTTTCGAATGAATGAAGGGGAGGTCAATGCTAGCTCATTGGATCCATGAGATGGATAGTTTTGACCCATTAAATAAAACACCTAGTTCTCTTACATAGTTGGATTTATGTTTGATGTAAGGATGGGTGAGCCTTCAAGGAAATATAGATAGGTAATTAATGTAGTGACATTAGTAGTTGCTCCAAAAACCAAATTCTAAAACCTTTGGTAATAAACTTACAAAAAAAATAGGACG
Organism: Wollemia nobilis; assembly: GCA_028583015.1. Classification (NCBI taxonomy): domain Eukaryota; kingdom Viridiplantae; phylum Streptophyta; class Pinopsida; order Araucariales; family Araucariaceae; genus Wollemia; species Wollemia nobilis. Next base: position 12,109 of record JAQPPZ010002321.1, read on the forward strand.
GGAAAATTGGGTTGTCACAAGTTTTTTATTAGTTGAGTGAAGCAGTCTCCTTTTGAAGAGGTAGGAGTAAACCAAGACTTTGTGGTGGTATGAAAATAAGGTGAGACATTTCCTTTGAATGAATCCAACCATCATAATTTAATTCCATAAAGGATTTAGATCTCGGTCATAAAGAAAAATAGATTTTGGATCGAAGGGGCACCAAAGATATTTTGACTTCAAGTGAGGGAGTTGGACAAGGGGAAAAGAATACCCTCATGCAACATGAAATAAAGATAGCTAGTAATAGAGGTGTTCTATTCTAGTGCATAGGGTTTGGGATAACTCTTCTTCAATCCCTACAATGAAATGATCTTGTCATGAGGGGTAGGTTACTTGATGTTTGACAAAGTGAATGCAATGAAAAGGATGCCTTGTATGAGAGGCTCTATATACGTAGAATGTTATCTTCAACAATGGATGATACCTTGAATGATATCATTGTCAAACATGTGAGACATTAGATGTTTTAACTTATTATTGACAATAGATGGGTAGATACGATGTTCAACTAAGATTATAGTTTTCAAGGATAGTTGGTTATGGTTTCTAAGTTGTGGAAGTCTTATTTTGGAGACATAGGAATGTTTTTAAGACTCGAGAGGAACCAATTTTATATGTTGTACATTCCATTAGCAACTATATGTTCCACACTAGAATGTGCTTGATGGTTTTTGGTGTTGAAGATTTCAGTACTATGGTGCTGATATTTTGGGTGTTACTACCATATATTAAGTGTGGAAGTGAATACTATCTGACCAATTTTGGTTGGATAGAGATCTTAAATACTGGGTAAAACTATTAGCCATGGAATGAAAGGATAGTTTAGTTTACGTTATTAGTTGTTAAACTACCATAAATCCGTGGTGCAATATCTATAAAGCATGTGATAGCATGGTTTAATCTATTAGATTTTAAACTATTAGAGATCCTTGGTTCAATAACTATAAAGCATGTGATAGCTTAGTTTACTTTATTAGATATTAAATTGTTAGATATCCTTGGTTCAATAGCTATAGAGAATATCATTGCACTTGTATCATTGATGTTGATTCGAGAAGCATAGAAACCTATCGGCCAGGTTGATGAGTAATTAAAGAACTTTAGACAATGAAGCTTGTAAGTTCGGGGAGTGTTACTAGATGCAAGTAGTGTCTTTTCCATAATTTTAAATATAATATAATGGCTAATTATTTCTAGGAGGTCTATAAATGTTTCTAAACCAGATTCAATGCATGGAAGAGTAATCGAATTAGATGTTGTTTCCTTGTGTTCAATATGGCAGAAAATAAATAAAAGGTTTAGCTTAACGTTTGACTATAGGTTATATTATGGAAAATAGGAACCAAAATGTTTTGGTTGTGTTATAAAGCTCTCATAGAGCTTCTTGAGCTTAGGAAAAGTTTTTTGGTTGTGTTTACTCCAAATGATCGGAGCCAAAATTGTAATAATGAACAAAAGGATTAATTTATAAAAAATAGAAACAAGGGAAAATGGTGTATCCCTTATCAGAGATAAGGAAATATTGAATTGTCAAATCTTTATTGTATGATTGATTGTCATACGAAAGAATAATATAAAAGAGAATTTATTTGCTGGTTTTTCCCTTCGGGGTTTTCTCCTAGGGTAAAACTATATGTTGTGTGATTTTTTCATACTTTTATTCCTATGGTGGAATGATGTAAAATGTGCAAACAAATTGTGGTATTGATCTTAAAAATTCTAAAAAGAATTAGTAGTTGATTAAGTTTAAAATAGTAATATGCTGAGAGAAATTTATGGAATGGATATGAGCTCGAATGTTTATTTATGCTAGCATATTTGGAGTAGTTACTTTCCAATTGTGTTCTAAAATACTAGCTTGGAAGTATATAAGATATGTTAATGTTATTTGAGAATGGACATGTATCATGGATATCCTTTGCATAATGAAATGCTTATCTATAACTATTGGTTTAAATAGATTGAACTTGAGTTACGACAAGATAAATAAAGTAATGGTTGATTTTATTGGGACCCTATTTAATCAAAATCATCTTGATAAAATGCATGTAGATAATGTTGAGTTTCTTGAGTGGAATATGACCAACTTGGTTAGAGAATGGAAGGCCTAATTTGTTGTAATACTTAGAAATGAGACTGCAATGGGTCTATTAAATATGATTGTTAATTATTTTGCCATATGAGGATATATTATTAATTAGAAATAAGACATTAATAATGTTGGTAAATGGATATTCACATAGTTTAAGTCGTATACTACTCCCAAGTATCACTAAGGACTTTGATGGGTGTAATTAAGGGATACTTGTTACAAACAAGAAATGAATAGTCTTCTTGCACTCGAAGATAGGCCTAAGAGTAGCAAGTCCTAATTAAGCTAAAAAAAATAGATAGTTATGATGTTTATTCCACAAATGGAGGAATTGGGAATGAGGTCTTTATGGGATGTCTAGCTCAAACGGGTATGAGATGGATAGACAATTCCCTCACGCATATACCACTTGCATAGAGGGACTTACGTAGAGTGTGAACTTCGCATGCTCTTTTCGAATGAATGAAGGGGAGGTCAATGCTAGCTCATTGGATCCATGAGATGGATAGTTTTGACCCATTAAATAAAACACCTAGTTCTCTTACATAGTTGGATTTATGTTTGATGTAAGGATGGGTGAGCCTTCAAGGAAATATAGATAGGTAATTAATGTAGTGACATTAGTAGTTGCTCCAAAAACCAAATTCTAAAACCTTTGGTAATAAACTTAAAAAAAAAATAGGACGGGAAAATTGGGTTGTCACAAGTTTTTTATTAGTTGAGTGAAGCAGTCTCCTTTTGAAGAGGTAGGAGTAAACCAAGACTTTGTGGTGGTATGAAAATAAGGTGAGACATTTCCTTTGAATGAATCCAACCATCATAATTTAATTCCATAAAGGATTTAGATCTCGGTCATAAAGAAAAATAGATTTTGGATCGAAGGGGCACCAAAGATATTTTGACTTCAAGTGAGGGAGTTGGACAAGGGGAAAAGAATACCCTCATGCAACATGAAATAAAGATAGCTAGTAATAGAGGTGTTCTATTCTAGTGCATAGGGTTTGGGATAACTCTTCTTCAATCCCTACAATGAAATGATCTTGGCATGAGGGGTAGGTTACTTGATGTTTGACAAAGTGAATGCAATGAAAAGGATGCCTTGTATGAGAGGCTCTATATAGGGAGAATGTTATCTTCAACAATGGATGATACCTTGAATGATATCATTGTCAAACATGTGAGACATTAGGTGTTTTAACTTATTATTGACAATAGATGGGTAGATACGATGTTCAACTAAGATTATAGTTTTCAAGGATAGTTGGTTATGGTTTCTAAGTTGTGGAAGTCTTATTTTGGAGACATAGGAATGTTTTTAAGACTCGAGAGGAACCAATTTTATATGTTGTACATTCCATTAGCAACTATATGTTCCACACTAGAATGTGCTTGATGGTTTTTGGTGTTGAAGATTTCAGTACTATGGTGCTGATATTTTGGGTGTTACTACCATATATTAAGTGTGGAAGTGAATACTATCTGACCAATTTTGGTTGGATAGAGATCTTAAATACTGGGTAAAACTATTAGCCATGGAATGAAAGGATAGTTTAGTTTACGTTATTAGTTGTTAAACTACCATAAATCCGTGGTGCAATATCTATAAAGCATGTGATAGCATGGTTTAATCTATTAGATTTTAAACTATTAGAGATCCTTGGTTCAATAACTATAAAGCATGTGATAGCTTAGTTTACTTTATTAGATATTAAATTGTTAGATATCCTTGGTTCAATAGCTATAGAGAATATCATTGCACTTGTATCATTGATGTTGATTCGAGAAGCATAGAAACCTATCGGCCAGGTTGATGAGTAATTAAAGAACTTTAGACAATGAAGCTTGTAAGTTCGGGGAGTGTTACTAGATGCAAGTAGTGTCTTTTCCATAATTTTAAATATAATATAATGGCTAATTATTTCTAGGAGGTCTATAAATGTTTCTAAACCAGATTCAATGCATGGAAGAGTAATCGAATTAGATGTTGTTTCCTTGTGTTCAATATGGCAGAAAATAAATAAAAGGTTTAGCTTAACGTTTGACTATAGGTTATATTATGGAAAATAGGAACCAAAATGTTTTGGTTGTGTTATAAAGCTCTCATAGAGCTTCTTGAGCTTAGGAAAAGTTTTTTGGTTGTGTTTACTCCAAATGATCGGAGCCAAAATTGTAATAATGAACAAAAGGATTAATTTATAAAAAATAGAAACAAGGGAAAATGGTGTATCCCTTATCAGAGATAAGGAAATATTGAATTGTCAAATCTTTATTGTATGATTGATTGTCATACGAAAGAATAATATAAAAGAGAATTTATTTGCTGGTTTTTCCCTTCGGGGTTTTCTCCTAGGGTAAAACTATATGTTGTGTGATTTTTTCATACTTTTATTCCTATGGTGGAATGATGTAAAATGTGCAAACAAATTGTGGTATTGATCTTAAAAATTCTAAAAAGAATTAGTAGTTGATTAAGTTTAAAATAGTAATATGTGGAGAGAAATTTATGGAATGGATATGAGCTCGAATGTTTATTTATGCTAGCATATTTGGAGTAGTTACTTTCCAATTGTGTTCTAAAATACTAGCTTGGAAGTATATAAGATATGTTAATGTTATTTGAGAATGGACATGTATCATGGATCTCCTTTGCATAATGAAATGCTTATCTATAACTATTGGTTTAAATAGATTGAACTTGAGTTACGACAAGATAAATAAAGTAATGGTTGATTTTATTGGGACCCTATTTAATCAAAATCATCTTGATAAAATGCATGTAGATAATGTTGAGTTTCTTGAGTGGAATATGACCAACTTGGTTAGAGAATGGAAGGCCTAATTTGTTGTAATACTTAGAAATGAGACTGCAATGGGTCTATTAAATATGATTGTTAATTATTTTGCCATATGAGGATATATTATTAATTAGAAATAAGACATTAATAATGTTGGTAAATGGATATTCACATAGTTTAAGTCGTATACTACTCCCAAGTATCACTAAGGACTTTGATGGGTGTAATTAAGGGATACTTGTTACAAACAAGAAATGAATAGTCTTCTTGCACTCGAAGATAGGCCTAAGAGTAGCAAGTCCTAATTAAGCTAAAAAAAATAGATAGTTATGATGTTTATTCCACAAATGGAGGAATTGGGAATGAGGTCTTTATGGGATGTCTATCTCAAACGGGTATGAGATGGATAGACAATTCCCTCATGCATATACCACTTGCATAGAGGGACTTACGTAGAGTGTGAACTTCGCATGCTCTTTTCGAATGAATGAAGGGGAGGTCAATGCTAGCTCATTGGATCCATGAGATGGATAGTTTTGACCCATTAAATAAAACACCTAGTTCTCTTACATAGTTGGATTTATGTTTGATGTAAGGATGGGTGAGCCTTCAAGGAAATATAGATAGGTAATTAATGTAGTGACATTAGTAGTTGCTCCAAAAACCAAATTCTAAAACCTTTGGTAATAAACTTAAAAAAAAAATAGGACGGGAAAATTGGGTTGTCACAAGTTTTTTATTAGTTGAGTGAAGCAGTCTCCTTTTGAAGAGGTAGGAGTAAACCAAGACTTTGTGGTGGTATGAAAATAAGGTGAGACATTTCCTTTGAATGAATCCAACCATCATAATTTAATTCCATAAAGGATTTAGATCTCGGTCATAAAGAAAAATAGATTTTGGATCGAAGGGGCACCAAAGATATTTTGACTTCAAGTGAGGGAGTTGGACAAGGGGAAAAGAATACCCTCATGCAACATGAAATAAAGATAGCTAGTAATAGAGGTGTTCTATTCTAGTGCATAGGGTTTGGGATAACTCTTCTTCAATCCCTACAATGAAATGATCTTGTCATGAGGGGTAGGTTACTTGATGTTTGACAAAGTGAATGCAATGAAAAGGATGCCTTGTATGAGAGGCTCTATATACGGAGAATGTTATCTTCAACAATGGATGATACCTTGAATGATATCATTGTCAAACATGTGAGACATTAGATGTTTTAACTTATTATTGACAATAGATGGGTAGATACGATGTTCAACTAAGATTATAGTTTTCAAGGATAGTTGGTTATGGTTTCTAAGTTGTGGAAGTCTTATTTTGGAGACATAGGAATGTTTTTAAGACTCGAGAGGAACCAATTTTATATGTTGTACATTCCATTAGCAACTATATGTTCCACACTAGAATGTGCTTGATGGTTTTTGGTGTTGAAGATTTCAGTACTATGGTGCTGATATTTTGGGTGTTACTACCATATATTAAGTGTGGAAGTGAATACTATCTGACCAATTTTGGTTGGATAGAGATCTTAAATACTGGGTAAAACTATTAGCCATGGAATGAAAGGATAGTTTAGTTTACGTTATTAGTTGTTAAACTACCATAAATCCGTGGTGCAATATCTATAAAGCATGTGATAGCATGGTTTAATCTATTAGATTTTAAACTATTAGAGATCCTTGGTTCAATAACTATAAAGCATGTGATAGCTTAGTTTACTTTATTAGATATTAAATTGTTAGATATCCTTGGTTCAATAGCTATAGAGAATATCATTGCACTTGTATCATTGATGTTGATTCGAGAAGCATAGAAACCTATCGGCCAGGTTGATGAGTAATTAAAGAACTTTAGACAATGAAGCTTGTAAGTTCGGGGAGTGTTACTAGATGCAAGTAGTGTCTTTTCCATAATTTTAAATATAATATAATGGCTAATTATTTCTAGGAGGTCTATAAATGTTTCTAAACCAGATTCAATGCATGGAAGAGTAATCGAATTAGATGTTGTTTCCTTGTGTTCAATATGGCAGAAAATAAATAAAAGGTTTAGCTTAACGTTTGACTATAGGTTATATTATGGAAAATAGGAACCAAAATGTTTTGGTTGTGTTATAAAGCTCTCATAGAGCTTCTTGAGCTTAGGAAAAGTTTTTTGGTTGTGTTTACTCCAAATGATCGGAGCCAAAATTGTAATAATGAACAAAAGGATTAATTTATAAAAAATAGAAACAAGGGAAAATGGTGTATCCCTTATCAGAGATAAGGAAATATTGAATTGTCAAATCTTTATTGTATGATTGATTGTCATACGAAAGAATAATATAAAAGAGAATTTATTTGCTGGTTTTTCCCTTCGGGGTTTTCTCCTAGGGTAAAACTATATGTTGTGTGATTTTTTCATACTTTTATTCCTATGGTGGAATGATGTAAAATGTGCAAACAAATTGTGGTATTGATCTTAAAAATTCTAAAAAGAATTAGTAGTTGATTAAGTTTAAAATAGTAATATGTTGAGAGAAATTTATGGAATGGATATGAGCTCGAATGTTTATTTATGCTAGCATATTTGGAGTAGTTACTTTCCAATTGTGTTCTAAAATACTAGCTTGGAAGTATATAAGATATGTTAATGTTATTTGAGAATGGACATGTATCATGGATATCCTTTGCATAATGAAATGCTTATCTATAACTATTGGTTTAAATAGATTGAACTTGAGTTACGACAAGATAAATAAAGTAATGGTTGATTTTATTGGGACCCTATTTAATCAAAATCATCTTGATAAAATGCATGTAGATAATGTTGAGTTTCTTGAGTGGAATATGACCAACTTGGTTAGAGAATGGAAGGCCTAATTTGTTGTAATACTTAGAAATGAGACTGCAATGGGTCTATTAAATATGATTGTTAATTATTTTGCCATATGAGGATATATTATTAATTAGAAATAAGACATTAATAATGTTGGTAAATGGATATTCACATAGTTTAAGTCGTATACTACTCCCAAGTATCACTAAGGACTTTGATGGGTGTAATTAAGGGATACTTGTTACAAACAAGAAATGAATAGTCTTCTTGCACTCGAAGATAGGCCTAAGAGTAGCAAGTCCTAATTAAGCTAAAAAAAATAGATAGTTATGATGTTTATTCCACAAATGGAGGAATTGGGAATGAGGTCTTTATGGGATGTCTAGCTCAAACGGGTATGAGATGGATAGACAATTCCCTCACGCATATACCACTTGCATAGAGGGACTTACGTAGAGTGTGAACTTCGCATGCTCTTTTCGAATGAATGAAGGGGAGGTCAATGCTAGCTCATTGGATCCATGAGATGGATAGTTTTGACCCATTAAATAAAACACCTAGTTCTCTTACATAGTTGGATTTATGTTTGATGTAAGGATGGGTGAGCCTTCAAGGAAATATAGATAGGTAATTAATGTAGTGACATTAGTAGTTGCTCCAAAAACCAAATTCTAAAACCTTTGGTAATAAACTTAAAAAAAAAATAGGACGGGAAAATTGGGTTGTCACAAGTTTTTTATTAGTTGAGTGAAGCAGTCTCCTTTTGAAGAGGTAGGAGTAAACCAAGACTTTGTGGTGGTATGAAAATAAGGTGAGACATTTCCTTTGAATGAATCCAACCATCATAATTTAATTCCATAAAGGATTTAGATCTCGGTCATAAAGAAAAATAGATTTTGGATCGAAGGGGCACCAAAGATATTTTGACTTCAAGTGAGGGAGTTGGACAAGGGGAAAAGAATACCCTCATGCAACATGAAATAAAGATAGCTAGTAATAGAGGTGTTCTATTCTAGTGCATAGGGTTTGGGATAACTCTTCTTCAATCCCTACAATGAAATGATCTTGGCATGAGGGGTAGGTTACTTGATGTTTGACAAAGTGAATGCAATGAAAAGGATGCCTTGTATGAGAGGCTCTATATAGGGAGAATGTTATCTTCAACAATGGATGATACCTTGAATGATATCATTATCAAGCATGTGAGACATTAGGTGTTTTAACTTATTATTGACAATAGATGGGTAGATACGATGTTCAACTAAGATTATAGTTTTCAAGGATAGTTGGTTATGGTTTCTAAGTTGTGGAAGTCTTATTTTGGAGACATAGGAATGTTTTTAAGACTCGAGAGGAACCAATTTTATATGTTGTACATTCCATTAGCAACTATATGTTCCACACTAGAATGTGCTTGATGGTTTTTGGTGTTGAAGATTTCAGTACTATGGTGCTGATATTTTGGGTGTTACTACCATATATTAAGTGTGGAAGTGAATACTATCTGACCAATTTTGGTTGGATAGAGATCTTAAATACTGGGTAAAACTATTAGCCATGGAATGAAAGGATAGTTTAGTTTACGTTATTAGTTGTTAAACTACCATAAATCCGTGGTGCAATATCTATAAAGCATGTGATAGCATGGTTTAATCTATTAGATTTTAAACTATTAGAGATCCTTGGTTCAATAACTATAAAGCATGTGATAGCTTAGTTTACTTTATTAGATATTAAATTGTTAGATATCCTTGGTTCAATAGCTATAGAGAATATCATTGCACTTGTATCATTGATGTTGATTCGAGAAGCATAGAAACCTATCGGCCAGGTTGATGAGTAATTAAAGAACTTTAGACAATGAAGCTTGTAAGTTCGGGGAGTGTTACTAGATGCAAGTAGTGTCTTTTCCATAATTTTAAATATAATATAATGGCTAATTATTTCTAGGAGGTCTATAAATGTTTCTAAACCAGATTCAATGCATGGAAGAGTAATCGAATTAGATGTTGTTTCCTTGTGTTCAATATGGCAGAAAATAAATAAAAGGTTTAGCTTAACGTTTGACTATAGGTTATATTATGGAAAATAGGAACCAAAATGTTTTGGTTGTGTTATAAAGCTCTCATAGAGCTTCTTGAGCTTAGGAAAAGTTTTTTGGTTGTGTTTACTCCAAATGATCGGAGCCAAAATTGTAATAATGAACAAAAGGATTAATTTATAAAAAATAGAAACAAGGGAAAATGGTGTATCCCTTATCAGAGATAAGGAAATATTGAATTGTCAAATCTTTATTGTATGATTGATTGTCATACGAAAGAATAATATAAAAGAGAATTTATTTGCTGGTTTTTCCCTTCGGGGTTTTCTCCTAGGGTAAAACTATATGTTGTGTGATTTTTTCATACTTTTATTCCTATGGTGGAATGATGTAAAATGTGCAAACAAATTGTGGTATTGATCTTAAAAATTCTAAAAAGAATTAGTAGTTGATTAAGTTTAAAATAGTAATATGTGGAGAGAAATTTATGGAATGGATATGAGCTCGAATGTTTATTTATGCTAGCATATTTGGAGTAGTTACTTTCCAATTGTGTTCTAAAATACTAGCTTGGAAGTATATAAGATATGTTAATGTTATTTGAGAATGGACATGTATCATGGATCTCCTTTGCATAATGAAATGCTTATCTATAACTATTGGTTTAAATAGATTGAACTTGAGTTACGACAAGATAAATAAAGTAATGGTTGATTTTATTGGGACCCTATTTAATCAAAATCATCTTGATAAAATGCATGTAGATAATGTTGAGTTTCTTGAGTGGAATATGACCAACTTGGTTAGAGAATGGAAGGCCTAATTTGTTGTAATACTTAGAAATGAGACTGCAATGGGTCTATTAAATATGATTGTTAATTATTTTGCCATATGAGGATATATTATTAATTAGAAATAAGACATTAATAATGTTGGTAAATGGATATTCACATAGTTTAAGTCGTATACTACTCCCAAGTATCACTAAGGACTTTGATGGGTGTAATTAAGGGATACTTGTTACAAACAAGAAATGAATAGTCTTCTTGCACTCGAAGATAGGCCTAAGAGTAGCAAGTCCTAATTAAGCTAAAAAAAATAGATAGTTATGATGTTTATTCCACAAATGGAGGAATTGGGAATGAGGTCTTTATGGGATGTCTATCTCAAACGGGTATGAGATGGATAGACAATTCCCTCATGCATATACCACTTGCATAGAGGGACTTACGTAGAGTGTGAACTTCGCATGCTCTTTTCGAATGAATGAAGGGGAGGTCAATGCTAGCTCATTGGATCCATGAGATGGATAGTTTTGACCCATTAAATAAAACACCTAGTTCTCTTACATAGTTGGATTTATGTTTGATGTAAGGATGGGTGAGCCTTCAAGGAAATATAGATAGGTAATTAATGTAGTGACATTAGTAGTTGCTCCAAAAACCAAATTCTAAAACCTTTGGTAATAAACTTAAAAAAAAAATAGGACGGGAAAATTGGGTTGTCACAAGTTTTTTATTAGTTGAGTGAAGCAGTCTCCTTTTGAAGAGGTAGGAGTAAACCAAGACTTTGTGGTGGTATGAAAATAAGGTGAGACATTTCCTTTGAATGAATCCAACCATCATAATTTAATTCCATAAAGGATTTAGATCTCGGTCATAAAGAAAAATAGATTTTGGATCGAAGGGGCACCAAAGATATTTTGACTTCAAGTGAGGGAGTTGGACAAGGGGAAAAGAATACCCTCATGCAACATGAAATAAAGATAGCTAGTAATAGAGGTGTTCTATTCTAGTGCATAGGGTTTGGGATAACTCTTCTTCAATCCCTACAATGAAATGATCTTGTCATGAGGGGTAGGTTACTTGATGTTTGACAAAGTGAATGCAATGAAAAGGATGCCTTGTATGAGAGGCTCTATATACGTAGAATGTTATCTTCAACAATGGATGATACCTTGAATGATATCATTGTCAAACATGTGAGACATTAGATGTTTTAACTTATTATTGACAATAGATGGGTAGATACGATGTTCAACTAAGATTATAGTTTTCAAGGATAGTTGGTTATGGTTTCTAAGTTGTGGAAGTCTTATTTTGGAGACATAGGAATGTTTTTAAGACTCGAGAGGAACCAATTTTATATGTTGTACATTCCATTAGCAACTATATGTTCCACACTAGAATGTGCTTGATGGTTTTTGGTGTTGAAGATTTCAGTACTATGGTGCTGATATTTTGGGTGTTACTACCATATATTAAGTGTGGAAGTGAATACTATCTGACCAATTTTGGTTGGATAGAGATCTTAAATACTGGGTAAAACTATTAGCCATGGAATGAAAGGATAGTTTAGTTTACGTTATTAGTTGTTAAACTACCATAAATCCGTGGTGCAATATCTATAAAGCATGTGATAGCATGGTTTAATCTATTAGATTTTAAACTATTAGAGATCCTTGGTTCAATAACTATAAAGCATGTGATAGCTTAGTTTACTTTATTAGATATTAAATTGTTAGATATCCTTGGTTCAATAGCTATAGAGAATATCATTGCACTTGTATCATTGATGTTGATTCGAGAAGCATAGAAACCTATCGGCCAGGTTGATGAGTAATTAAAGAACTTTAGACAATGAAGCTTGTAAGTTCGGGGAGTGTTACTAGATGCAAGTAGTGTCTTTTCCATAATTTTAAATATAATATAATGGCTAATTATTTCTAGGAGGTCTATAAATGTTTCTAAACCAGATTCAATGCATGGAAGAGTAATCGAATTAGATGTTGTTTCCTTGTGTTCAATATGGCAGAAAATAAATAAAAGGTTTAGCTTAACGTTTGACTATAGGTTATATTATGGAAAATAGGAACCAAAATGTTTTGGTTGTGTTATAAAGCTCTCATAGAGCTTCTTGAGCTTAGGAAAAGTTTTTTGGTTGTGTTTACTCCAAATGATCGGAGCCAAAATTGTAATAATGAACAAAAGGATTAATTTATAAAAAATAGAAACAAGGGAAAATGGTGTATCCCTTATCAGAGATAAGGAAATATTGAATTGTCAAATCTTTATTGTATGATTGATTGTCATACGAAAGAATAATATAAAAGAGAATTTATTTGCTGGTTTTTCCCTTCGGGGTTTTCTCCTAGGGTAAAACTATATGTTGTGTGATTTTTTCATACTTTTATTCCTATGGTGGAATGATGTAAAATGTGCAAACAAATTGTGGTATTGATCTTAAAAATTCTAAAAAGAATTAGTAGTTGATTAAGTTTAAAATAGTAATATGTTGAGAGAAATTTATGGAATGGATATGAGCTCGAATGTTTATTTATGCTAGCATATTTGGAGTAGTTACTTTCCAATTGTGTTCTAAAATACTAGCTTGGAAGTATATAAGATATGTTAATGTTATTTGAGAATGGACATGTATCATGGATCTCCTTTGCATAATGAAATGCTTATCTATAACTATTGGTTTAAATAGATTGAACTTGAGTTACGACAAGATAAATAAAGTAATGGTTGATTTTATTGGGACCCTATTTAATCAAAATCATCTTGATAAAATGCATGTAGATAATGTTGAGTTTCTTGAGTGGAATATGACCAACTTGGTTAGAGAATGGAAGGCCTAATTTGTTGTAATACTTAGAAATGAGACTGCAATGGGTCTATTAAATATGATTGTTAATTATTTTGCCATATGAGGATATATTATTAATTAGAAATAAGACATTAATAATGTTGGTAAATGGATATTCACATAGTTTAAGTCGTATACTACTCCCAAGTATCACTAAGGACTTTGATGGGTGTAATTAAGGGATACTTGTTACAAACAAGAAATGAATAGTCTTCTTGCACTCGAAGATAGGCCTAAGAGTAGCAAGTCCTAATTAAGCTAAAAAAAATAGATAGTTATGATGTTTATTCCACAAATGGAGGAATTGGGAATGAGGTCTTTATGGGATGTCTATCTCAAACGGGTATGAGATGGATAGACAATTCCCTCATGCATATACCACTTGCATAGAGGGACTTACGTAGAGTGTGAACTTCGCATGCTCTTTTCGAATGAATGAAGGGGAGGTCAATGCTAGCTCATTGGATCCATGAGATGGATAGTTTTGACCCATTAAATAAAACACCTAGTTCTCTTACATAGTTGGATTTATGTTTGATGTAAGGATGGGTGAGCCTTCAAGGAAATATAGATAGGTAATTAATGTAGTGACATTAGTAGTTGCTCCAAAAACCAAATTCTAAAACCTTTGGTAATAAACTTAAAAAAAAAATAGGACGGGAAAATTGGGTTGTCACAAGTTTTTTATTAGTTGAGTGAAGCAGTCTCCTTTTGAAGAGGTAGGAGTAAACCAAGACTTTGTGGTGGTATGAAAATAAGGTGAGACATTTCCTTTGAATGAATCCAACCATCATAATTTAATTCCATAAAGGATTTAGATCTCGGTCATAAAGAAAAATAGATTTTGGATCGAAGGGGCACCAAAGATATTTTGACTTCAAGTGAGGGAGTTGGACAAGGGGAAAAGAATACCCTCATGCAACATGAAATAAAGATAGCTAGTAATAGAGGTGTTCTATTCTAGTGCATAGGGTTTGGGATAACTCTTCTTCAATCCCTACAATGAAATGATCTTGGCATGAGGGGTAGGTTACTTGATGTTTGACAAAGTGAATGCAATGAAAAGGATGCCTTGTATGAGAGGCTCTATATACGGAGAATGTTATCTTCAACAATGGATGATACCTTGAATGATATCATTGTCAAACATGTGAGACATTAGATGTTTTAACTTATTATTGACAATAGATGGGTAGATACGATGTTCAACTAAGATTATAGTTTTCAAGGATAGTTGGTTATGGTTTCTAAGTTGTGGAAGTCTTATTTTGGAGACATAGGAATGTTTTTAAGACTCGAGAGGAACCAATTTTATATGTTGTACATTCCATTAGCAACTATATGTTCCACACTAGAATGTGCTTGATGGTTTTTGGTGTTGAAGATTTCAGTACTATGGTGCTGATATTTTGGGTGTTACTACCATATATTAAGTGTGGAAGTGAATACTATCTGACCAATTTTGGTTGGATAGAGATCTTAAATACTGGGTAAAACTATTAGCCATGGAATGAAAGGATAGTTTAGTTTACGTTATTAGTTGTTAAACTACCATAAATCCGTGGTGCAATATCTATAAAGCATGTGATAGCATGGTTTAATCTATTAGATTTTAAACTATTAGAGATCCTTGGTTCAATAACTATAAAGCATGTGATAGCTTAGTTTACTTTATTAGATATTAAATTGTTAGATATCCTTGGTTCAATAGCTATAGAGAATATCATTGCACTTGTATCATTGATGTTGATTCGAGAAGCATAGAAACCTATCGGCCAGGTTGATGAGTAATTAAAGAACTTTAGACAATGAAGCTTGTAAGTTCGGGGAGTGTTACTAGATGCAAGTAGTGTCTTTTCCATAATTTTAAATATAATATAATGGCTAATTATTTCTAGGAGGTCTATAAATGTTTCTAAACCAGATTCAATGCATGGAAGAGTAATCGAATTAGATGTTGTTTCCTTGTGTTCAATATGGCAGAAAATAAATAAAAGGTTTAGCTTAACGTTTGACTATAGGTTATATTATGGAAAATAGGAACCAAAATGTTTTGGTTGTGTTATAAAGCTCTCATAGAGCTTCTTGAGCTTAGGAAAAGTTTTTTGGTTGTGTTTACTCCAAATGATCGGAGCCAAAATTGTAATAATGAACAAAAGGATTAATTTATAAAAAATAGAAACAAGGGAAAATGGTGTATCCCTTATCAGAGATAAGGAAATATTGAATTGTCAAATCTTTATTGTATGATTGATTGTCATACGAAAGAATAATATAAAAGAGAATTTATTTGCTGGTTTTTCCCTTCGGGGTTTTCTCCTAGGGTAAAACTATATGTTGTGTGATTTTTTCATACTTTTATTCCTATGGTGGAATGATGTAAAATGTGCAAACAAATTGTGGTATTGATCTTAAAAATTCTAAAAAGAATTAGTAGTTGATTAAGTTTAAAATAGTAATATGTTGAGAGAAATTTATGGAATGGATATGAGCTCGAATGTTTATTTATGCTAGCATATTTGGAGTAGTTACTTTCCAATTGTGTTCTAAAATACTAGCTTGGAAGTATATAAGATATGTTAATGTTATTTGAGAATGGACATGTATCATGGATATCCTTTGCATAATGAAATGCTTATCTATAACTATTGGTTTAAATAGATTGAACTTGAGTTACGACAAGATAAATAAAGTAATGGTTGATTTTATTGGGACCCTATTTAATCAAAATCATCTTGATAAAATGCATGTAGATAATGTTGAGTTTCTTGAGTGGAATATGACCAACTTGGTTAGAGAATGGAAGGCCTAATTTGTTGTAATACTTAGAAATGAGACTGCAATGGGTCTATTAAATATGATTGTTAATTATTTTGCCATATGAGGATATATTATTAATTAGAAATAAGACATTAATAATGTTGGTAAATGGATATTCACATAGTTTAAGTCGTATACTACTCCCAAGTATCACTAAGGACTTTGATGGGTGTAATTAAGGGATACTTGTTACAAACAAGAAATGAATAGTCTTCTTGCACTCGAAGATAGGCCTAAGAGTAGAAAGTCCTAATTAAGCTAAAAAAAATAGATAGTTATGATGTTTATTCCACAAATGGAGGAATTGGGAATGAGGTCTTTATGGGATGTCTAGCTCAAACGGGTATGAGATGGATAGACAATTCCCTCACGCATATACCACTTGCATAGAGGGACTTACGTAGAGTGTGAACTTCGCATGCTCTTTTCGAATGAATGAAGGGGAGGTCAATGCTAGCTCATTGGATCCATGAGATGGATAGTTTTGACCCATTAAATAAAACACCTAGTTCTCTTACATAGTTGGATTTATGTTTGATGTAAGGATGGGTGAGCCTTCAAGGAAATATAGATAGGTAATTAATGTAGTGACATTAGTAGTTGCTCCAAAAACCAAATTCTAAAACCTTTGGTAATAAACTTAAAAAAAAAATAGGACGGGAAAATTGGGTTGTCACAAGTTTTTTATTAGTTGAGTGAAGCAGTCTCCTTTTGAAGAGGTAGGAGTAAACCAAGAATTTGTGGTGGTATGAAAATAAGGTGAGACATTTCCTTTGAATGAATCCAACCATCATAATTTAATTCCATAAAGGATTTAGATCTCGGTCATAAAGAAAAATAGATTTTGGATCGAAGGGGCACCAAAGATATTTTGACTTCAAGTGAGGGAGTTGGACAAGGGGAAAAGAATACCCTCATGCAACATGAAATAAAGATAGCTAGTAATAGAGGTGTTCTATTCTAGTGCATAGGGTTTGGGATAACTCTTCTTCAATCCCTACAATGAAATGATCTTGGCATGAGGGGTAGGTTACTTGATGTTTGACAAAGTGAATGCAATGAAAAGGATGCCTTGTATGAGAGGCTCTATATAGGGAGAATGTTATCTTCAACAATGGATGATACCTTGAATGATATCATTATCAAGCATGTGAGACATTAGGTGTTTTAACTTATTATTGACAATAGATGGGTAGATACGATGTTCAACTAAGATTATAGTTTTCAAGGATAGTTGGTTATGGTTTCTAAGTTGTGGAAGTCTTATTTTGGAGACATAGGAATGTTTTTAAGACTCGAGAGGAACCAATTTTATATGTTGTACATTCCATTAGCAACTATATGTTCCACACTAGAATGTGCTTGATGGTTTTTGGTGTTGAAGATTTCAGTACTATGGTGCTGATATTTTGGGTGTTACTACCATATATTAAGTGTGGAAGTGAATACTATCTGACCAATTTTGGTTGGATAGAGATCTTAAATACTGGGTAAAACTATTAGCCATGGAATGAAAGGATAGTTTAGTTTACGTTATTAGTTGTTAAACTACCATAAATCCGTGGTGCAATATCTATAAAGCATGTGATAGCATGGTTTAATCTATTAGATTTTAAACTATTAGAGATCCTTGGTTCAATAACTATAAAGCATGTGATAGCTTAGTTTACTTTATTAGATATTAAATTGTTAGATATCCTTGGTTCAATAGCTATAGAGAATATCATTGCACTTGTATCATTGATGTTGATTCGAGAAGCATAGAAACCTATCGGCCAGGTTGATGAGTAATTAAAGAACTTTAGACAATGAAGCTTGTAAGTTTGGGGAGTGTTACTAGATGCAAGTAGTGTCTTTTCCATAATTTTAAATATAATATAATGGCTAATTATTTCTAGGAGGTCTATAAATGTTTCTAAACCAGATTCAATGCATGGAAGAGTAATCGAATTAGATGTTGTTTCCTTGTGTTCAATAATGGCAGAAAATAAATAAAAGGTTTAGCTTAACGTTTGACTATAGGTTATATTATGGAAAATAGGAACCAAAATGTTTTGGTTGTGTTATAAAGCTCTCATAGAGCTTCTTGAGCTTAGGAAAAGTTTTTTGGTTGTGTTTACTCCAAATGATCGGAGCCAAAATTGTAATAATGAACAAAAGGATTAATTTATAAAAAATAGAAACAAGGGAAAATGGTGTATCCCTTATCAGAGATAAGGAAATATTGAATTGTCAAATCTTTATTGTATGATTGATTGTCATACGAAAGAATAATATAAAAGAGAATTTATTTGCTGGTTTTTCCCTTCGGGGTTTTCTCCTAGGGTAAAACTATATGTTGTGTGATTTTTTCATACTTTTATTCCTATGGTGGAATGATGTAAAATGTGCAAACAAATTGTGGTATTGATCTTAAAAATTCTAAAAATAATTAGTAGTTGATTAAGTTTAAAATAGTAATATGTGGAGAGAAATTTATGGAATGGATATGAGCTCGAATGTTTATTTATGCTAGCATATTTGGAGTAGTTACTTTCCAATTGTGTTCTAAAATACTAGCTTGGAAGTATATAAGATATGTTAATGTTATTTGAGAATGGACATGTATCATGGATCTCCTTTGCATAATGAAATGCTTATCTATAACTATTGGTTTAAATAGATTGAACTTGAGTTACGACAAGATAAATAAAGTAATGGTTGATTTTATTGGGACCCTATTTAATCAAAATCATCTTGATAAAATGCATGTAGATAATGTTGAGTTTCTTGAGTGGAATATGACCAACTTGGTTAGAGAATGGAAGGCCTAATTTGTTGTAATACTTAGAAATGAGACTGCAATGGGTCTATTAAATATGATTGTTAATTATTTTGCCATATGAGGATATATTATTAATTAGAAATAAGACATTAATAATGTTGGTAAATGGATATTCACATAGTTTAAGTCGTATACTACTCCCAAGTATCACTAAGGACTTTGATGGGTGTAATTAAGGGATACTTGTTACAAACAAGAAATGAATAGTCTTCTTGCACTCGAAGATAGGCCTAAGAGTAGAAAGTCCTAATTAAGCTAAAAAAAATAGATAGTTATGATGTTTATTCCACAAATGGAGGAATTGGGAATGAGGTCTTTATGGGATGTCTATCTCAAACGGGTATGAGATGGATAGACAATTCCCTCATGCATATACCACTTGCATAGAGGGACTTACGTAGAGTGTGAACTTCGCATGCTCTTTTCGAATGAATGAAGGGGAGGTCAATGCTAGCTCATTGGATCCATGAGATGGATAGTTTTGACCCATTAAATAAAACACCTAGTTCTCTTACATAGTTGGATTTATGTTTGATGTAAGGATGGGTGAGCCTTCAAGGAAATATAGATAGGTAATTAATGTAGTGACATTAGTAGTTGCTCCAAAAACCAAATTCTAAAACCTTTGGTAATAAACTTACAAAAAAAATAGGACGGGAAAATTGGGTTGTCACAAGTTTTTTATTAGTTGAGTGAAGCAGTCTCCTTTTGAAGAGGTAGGAGTAAACCAAGACTTTGTGGTGGTATGAAAATAAGGTGAGACATTTCCTTTGAATGAATCCAACCATCATAATTTAATTCCATAAAGGATTTAGATCTCGGTCATAAAGAAAAATAGATTTTGGATCGAAGGGGCACCAAAGATATTTTGACTTCAAGTGAGGGAGTTGGACAAGGGGAAAAGAATACCCTCATGCAACATGAAATAAAGATAGCTAGTAATAGAGGTGTTCTATTCTAGTGCATAGGGTTTGGGATAACTCTTCTTCAATCCCTACAATGAAATGATCTTGTCATGAGGGGTAGGTTACTTGATGTTTGACAAAGTGAATGCAATGAAAAGGATGCCTTGTATGAGAGGCTCTATATACGTAGAATGTTATCTTCAACAATGGATGATACCTTGAATGATATCATTGTCAAACATGTGAGACATTAGATGTTTTAACTTATTATTGACAATAGATGGGTAGATACGATGTTCAACTAAGATTATAGTTTTCAAGGATAGTTGGTTATGGTTTCTAAGTTGTGGAAGTCTTATTTTGGAGACATAGGAATGTTTTTAAGACTCGAGAGGAACCAATTTTATATGTTGTACATTCCATTAGCAACTATATGTTCCACACTAGAATGTGCTTGATGGTTTTTGGTGTTGAAGATTTCAATACTATGGTGCTGATATTTTGGGTGTTACTACCATATATTAAGTGTGGAAGTGAATACTATCTGACCAATTTTGGTTGGATAGAGATCTTAAATACTGGGTAAAACTATTAGCCATGGAATGAAAGGATAGTTTAGTTTACGTTATTAGTTGTTAAACTACCATAAATCCGTGGTGCAATATCTATAAAGCATGTGATAGCATGGTTTAATCTATTAGATTTTAAACTATTAGAGATCCTTGGTTCAATAACTATAAAGCATGTGATAGCTTAGTTTACTTTATTAGATATTAAATTGTTAGATATCCTTGGTTCAATAGCTATAGAGAATATCATTGCACTTGTATCATTGATGTTGATTCGAGAAGCATAGAAACCTATCGGCCAGGTTGATGAGTAATTAAAGAACTTTAGACAATGAAGCTTGTAAGTTCGGGGAGTGTTACTAGATGCAAGTAGTGTCTTTTCCATAATTTTAAATATAATATAATGGCTAATTATTTCTAGGAGGTCTATAAATGTTTCTAAACCAGATTCAATGCATGGAAGAGTAATCGAATTAGATGTTGTTTCCTTGTGTTCAATATGGCAGAAAATAAATAAAAGGTTTAGCTTAACGTTTGACTATAGGTTATATTATGGAAAATAGGAACCAAAATGTTTTGGTTGTGTTATAAAGCTCTCATAGAGCTTCTTGAGCTTAGGAAAAGTTTTTTGGTTGTGTTTACTCCAAATGATCGGAGCCAAAATTGTAATAATGAACAAAAGGATTAATTTATAAAAAATAGAAACAAGGGAAAATGGTGTATCCCTTATCAGAGATAAGGAAATATTGAATTGTCAAATCTTTATTGTATGATTGATTGTCATACGAAAGAATAATATAAAAGAGAATTTATTTGCTGGTTTTTCCCTTCGGGGTTTTCTCCTAGGGTAAAACTATATGTTGTGTGATTTTTTCATACTTTTATTCCTATGGTGGAATGATGTAAAATGTGCAAACAAATTGTGGTATTGATCTTAAAAATTCTAAAAAGAATTAGTAGTTGATTAAGTTTAAAATAGTAATATGCTGAGAGAAATTTATGGAATGGATATGAGCTCGAATGTTTATTTATGCTAGCATATTTGGAGTAGTTACTTTCCAATTGTGTTCTAAAATACTAGCTTGGAAGTATATAAGATATGTTAATGTTATTTGAGAATGGACATGTATCATGGATATCCTTTGCATAATGAAATGCTTATCTATAACTATTGGTTTAAATAGATTGAACTTGAGTTACGACAAGATAAATAAAGTAATGGTTGATTTTATTGGGACCCTATTTAATCAAAATCATCTTGATAAAATGCATGTAGATAATGTTGAGTTTCTTGAGTGGAATATGACCAACTTGGTTAGAGAATGGAAGGCCTAATTTGTTGTAATACTTAGAAATGAGACTGCAATGGGTCTATTAAATATGATTGTTAATTATTTTGCCATATGAGGATATATTATTAATTAGAAATAAGACATTAATAATGTTGGTAAATGGATATTCACATAGTTTAAGTCGTATACTACTCCCAAGTATCACTAAGGACTTTGATGGGTGTAATTAAGGGATACTTGTTACAAACAAGAAATGAATAGTCTTCTTGCACTCGAAGATAGGCCTAAGAGTAGCAAGTCCTAATTAAGCTAAAAAAAATAGATAGTTATGATGTTTATTCCACAAATGGAGGAATTGGGAATGAGGTCTTTATGGGATGTCTAGCTCAAACGGGTATGAGATGGATAGACAATTCCCTCACGCATATACCACTTGCATAGAGGGACTTACGTAGAGTGTGAACTTCGCATGCTCTTTTCGAATGAATGAAGGGGAGGTCAATGCTAGCTCATTGGATCCATGAGATGGATAGTTTTGACCCATTAAATAAAACACCTAGTTCTCTTACATAGTTGGATTTATGTTTGATGTAAGGATGGGTGAGCCTTCAAGGAAATATAGATAGGTAATTAATGTAGTGACATTAGTAGTTGCTCCAAAAACCAAATTCTAAAACCTTTGGTAATAAACTTAAAAAAAAAATAGGACGGGAAAATTGGGTTGTCACAAGTTTTTTATTAGTTGAGTGAAGCAGTCTCCTTTTGAAGAGGTAGGAGTAAACCAAGACTTTGTGGTGGTATGAAAATAAGGTGAGACATTTCCTTTGAATGAATCCAACCATCATAATTTAATTCCATAAAGGATTTAGATCTCGGTCATAAAGAAAAATAGATTTTGGATCGAAGGGGCACCAAAGATATTTTGACTTCAAGTGAGGGAGTTGGACAAGGGGAAAAGAATACCCTCATGCAACATGAAATAAAGATAGCTAGTAATAGAGGTGTTCTATTCTAGTGCATAGGGTTTGGGATAACTCTTCTTCAATCCCTACAATGAAATGATCTTGGCATGAGGGGTAGGTTACTTGATGTTTGACAAAGTGAATGCAATGAAAAGGATGCCTTGTATGAGAGGCTCTATATAGGGAGAATGTTATCTTCAACAATGGATGATACCTTGAATGATATCATTATCAAGCATGTGAGACATTAGGTGTTTTAACTTATTATTGACAATAGATGGGTAGATACGATGTTCAACTAAGATTATAGTTTTCAAGGATAGTTGGTTATGGTTTCTAAGTTGTGGAAGTCTTATTTTGGAGACATAGGAATGTTTTTAAGACTCGAGAGGAACCAATTTTATATGTTGTACATTCCATTAGCAACTATATGTTCCACACTAGAATGTGCTTGATGGTTTTTGGTGTTGAAGATTTCAGTACTATGGTGCTGATATTTTGGGTGTTACTACCATATATTAAGTGTGGAAGTGAATACTATCTGACCAATTTTGGTTGGATAGAGATCTTAAATACTAGGTAAAACAATTAGCCATGGAATGAAAGGATAGTTTAGTTTACGTTATTAGTTGTTAAACTACCATAGATCCTTGGTTCAATATCTACAAAGCATGTGATAGCATAGTTTAATCTATTAGATTTTAAACTATTAGAGATCCTTGGTTCAATAACTATAAAGCATGTGATAGCTTAGTTTACTTTATTAGATATTAAATTGTTAGGGATCCTTGGTTCAATAGCTATAGAGAATATCAATGCACTTGTATCATTGATGTTGATTCGAGAAGCATAGAAACCTATCGGCCAGGTTGATGAGTAATTAAAGAACTTTAGACAATGAAGCTTGTAAGTTCGGGGAGTGTTACTAGATGCAAGTAGTGTCTTTTCCATAATTTTAAATATAATATAATGGCTAATTATTTCTAGGAGGTCTATAAATGTTTCTAAACCAGATTCAATGCATGGAAGAGTAATCAAATTAGATGTTGTTTCCTTGTGTTCAATATGGCAGAAAATAAATAAAAGGTTTAGCTTAACGTTTGACTATAGGTTATATTATGGAAAATAGGAACCAAAATGTTTTGGTTGTGTTATAAAGCTCTCATAGAGCTTCTTGAGCTTAGGAAAAGTTTTTTGGTTGTGTTTACTCCAAATGATCGGAGCCAAAATTGTAATAATGAACAAAAGGATTAATTTATAAAAAATAGAAACAAGGGAAAATGGTGTATCCCTTATCAGAGATAAGGAAATATTGAATTGTCAAATATTTATTGTATGATTGATTGTCATACGAAAGAATAATATAAAAGAGAATTTATTTGCTGGTTTTTCCCTTCGGGGTTTTCTCCTAGGGTAAAACTATATGTTGTGTGATTTTTTCATACTTTTATTCCTATGGTGGAATGATGTAAAATGTGCAAACAAATTGTGGTATTGATCTTAAAAATTCTAAAAAGAATTAGTAGTTGATTAAGTTTAAAATAGTAATATGTGGAGAGAAATTTATGGAATGGATATGAGCTCGAATGTTTATTTATGCTAGCATATTTGGAGTAGTTACTTTCCAATTGTGTTCTAAAATACTAGCTTGGAAGTATATAAGATATGTTAATGTTATTTGAGAATGGACATGTATCATGGATCTCCTTTGCATAATGAAATGCTTATCTATAACTATTGGTTTAAATAGATTGAACTTGAGTGACGACAAGATAAATAAAGTAATGGTTGATTTTATTGGGACCCTATTTAATCAAAATCATCTTGATAAAATGCATGTAGATAATGTTGAGTTTCTTGAGTGGAATATGACCAACTTGGTTAGAGAATGGAAGGCCTAATTTGTTGTAATACTTAGAAATGAGACTGCAATGGGTCTATTAAATATGATTGTTAATTATTTTGCCATATGAGGATATATTATTAATTAGAAATAATACATTAATAATGTTGGTAAATGGATATTAAGATAGTTTAAGTCGTATACTACTCCCAAGTATCAGTAAGGACTTTGATGGGTGCAATTAAGGGATACCTGTTACAAACAAGAAATGAATAGTCTTCTTGCACTCGAAGATAGGCCTAAGAGTAGCAAGTCCTAATTAAGCTAAAAAAAATAGATAGTTATGATGTTCATTCCACAAATGGAGGAATTGGGAATGAGGTCTTTATGGGATGTCTATCTCAAACGGGTATGAGATGGATAGACAATTCCCTCATGCATATACCACTTGCATAGAGGGACTTACGTAGAGTGTGAACTTCGCATGCTCTTTTCGAATGAATGAAGGGGAGGTCAATGCTAGCTCATTGGATCCATGAGATGGATAGTTTTGACCCATTAAATAAAACACCTAGTTCTCTTACATAGTTGGATTTATGTTTGATGTAAGGATGGGTGAGCCTTCAAGGAAATATAGATAGGTAATTAATGTAGTGACATTAGTAGTTGCTCCAAAAACCAAATTCTAAAACCTTTGGTAATAAACTTAAAAAAAAATAGGACGGGAAAATTAGGTTGTCACAAGTTTTTTATTAGTTGAGTGAAGCAGTCTCCTTTTGAAGAGGTAGGAGTAAACCAAGACTTTGTGGTGGTATGAAAATAAGGTGAGACATTTCCTTTGAATGAATCCAACCATCATAATTTAATTCCATAAAGGATTTAGATCTCGGTCATAAAGAAAAATAGATTTTGGATCGAAGGGGCACCAAAGATATTTTGACTTCAAGTGAGGGAGTTGGACAAGGGGAAAAGAATACCCTCATGCAACATGAAATAAAGATAGCTAGTAATAGAGGTGTTCTATTCTAGTGCATAGGGTTTGGGATAACTCTTCTTCAATCCCTACAATGAAATGATCTTGGCATGAGGGGTAGGTTACTTGATGTTTGACAAAGTGAATGAAATGAAAAGGATGCCTTGTATGAGAGGCTCTATATAGGGAGAATGTTATCTTCAACAATGGATGATACCTTGAATGATATCATTATCAAGCATGTGAGACATTAGATGTGGTTCAAGAGAATATGTTCTTCCTTTACATGTCAAGAAGATACAAGCAAACCCTTTGAATGTGATGAGCCTATTTAGAGTGAGGGAGATTATGTAGGGAATATTTAAATTCTAGCCTACAATAAAATGGCTACAATAGTGGGCAACTTGACATTCCATTATCTATACCCTCAACCTTGAGTGGTTGAAGGATTCCAACTATGCTGGTGAACCTTATATGAGGAAGGACATTAGCAGGTTGCTCAATATGTTAGGAGGTACCTATTGGTATCTTGGCATATATAAGTGTTATATAACACCCTTTAGGCATCCCTTTATTGTAACGGTCAAGGATCCACCTACATTGAAATTAAGGCTTGCACTTCTAAGTTGTTGGCTTGTGTTGAAATAAGGGCTTGCACTTCTAATTCTACTAACTTATTGATAAAAAGATTAATTTAAATCACTTAACTCACATTTTAAGCAGTATAAAATTATTTTTTCAAGAACATTACTTGTGAAAAATGTCCTTTAAAAATAAAAATATAATTATCATGTTTTAAAAATATTACAAATTTAATCAAATAATCATCCCATCAATAATAATAAAATGTTATACTAATCCTATGTTTATATAAACACATTTAACTAAGAATAAAAAAAAAAAAATATACAATAAATTAATACCATTTAAAGTAAATCTTATCTATTTAAATTGTATTTTTTAATAAACAGGAAATTAAAATATATATTTAAATAATATACATATACACTAACAAAATACTTTTATTTTTTTAATATTATATAACTTTTAGTTACAATTAAGTTTATATTAAAATACATTTATTTTTTAATATTTAAATTTAGATTTTTTAGTTTTTAATTTTATATTATGTATTATTTAATATGAAGAAAGTTTAAAGGCAGCAAAACGAAAAATAAATATTAAGGTTGCATTTAATGAGGCACCATCACATCCTACCCGCTCGGCATCATGCCATCAGGTTTATGACATGCGTCCAAGTCTAGGCTGGAACACTCTACTTTCCAGTAAGATCTGGAATCACAATCAGGAAGCTTAGGTGACAAATTTTTTAGCTGAAGTAATGCAGAACAATTAAAGGTTGTTGTTTTGATTTACTTTTTCTATCAACGTGTTTTAACTTAATACTTTAAGCATTTTCCCTTAGCTAATTGATGGTTGTTTAGCGATGATATTTTAAATTTTGTCCTGATTATTATGTCACCGGTTGATTTACATATGGGGTGTGTGATGTCCCACCACCCACTTTTTTTTATGAATAACCCTTTGTTTTTAATATAACACCTTTTCTTTTAAAAAAATAAATATTAATAATATTTGAAGAGTTTTAAAGGTTGAAGTTTTGATTCGGATCTAGGCCCAATATTATGTCATTCCGCCGACGGTGTGTCATTAAGGTTACCACGAAAGGGGCAAAAAAGGAAGGCATCGTGAGGAGCACGTGACAGACGCGACCGCTATGCATCCGGAATAACGACACTAACTATCTTGATTGTTAATTGATGCTTAATGGACAACCGGGCTGGGCTGTAATATTAGCGACCCGGGATAACAGACCTACAGCTTCTATTCGCAGAGCAATTATGCAATTGATAAGAAAATATTAAAAAATGTGCTCGAGTTTGAGATTATCTGAATAACGTCGTGGCTTACGGAGAGGTCATTGACAACTTTTTTTTTTTTTTTTTCTTTTCCACACTGCATTAAAAAACAAGTCCACGGTCACTCATCTTAAGACACGAACACTTGCTCTGCCCCTAAACTTTAATTTGCAATTCCTGTCTCAGTTGTTATTTATACCTAAACTTTCAAATTTGTTACTTATTATATTCGCCTCATCTAATTTTTTTTTCCATATTCCAATGGCAGACAGACGTCAGTGAGGAGAACTCGCCTTGCTGCTAAGGCTTCCGAGGTTAAGTTTATTCAGTTAAAGGTTGTGGTTTTGCACCGACTCGAACAACTGTCATTTGATAGTTTTTAATGCATGTCTTTTTACCTGGGTACACGTAAGCCTTGCTGCCGCACAACCTTCCCTGGGTACACCTAAATGCTCCGCATATTCACACGAAGCCTTGCTGCCGCACAACCTTCGAGGAGTTCCACATTGCTGTAGTGTGCTTATTCACATTGACAATTACATTTATATTATTGTATCGACTTTCTAACATATGATTTCCACCGGGTTGTTGAGGACCAGACTGACCGGATGCTGTGTCCATTATTGATGCTGTGTCCATTACTGACCTCAAGTCCAGCCGCCAGGGTAGACGTTGTTTGCGGTATTCTGCATATATATCCTTATATAAAGGAGCGAGACAACCACATTCAACAAGCCAATAGTCCCAATGGGTTGGACCATCTATAATTCATCCATGGCTTTGTTGGTTGCACTGCTTTCGATTCTGGCCTCTGATCTGCTCCCTCATGTTTATGCAAACCATTACTCCTACAAGGACCCGCCCCCACCATTTTCATCCCCACCTCCTCCGTATCACTACACCTCTCCCTCTCCCCCTCCCCCATCTCCATCTCCTCCACCACCATACCATTACCCTTCCCCTCCACCTCCATCTCCTCATTATTATTACAAATCTCCTCCCCCTCCTCACCACAAGCATCACCACAAGCATACATCCCCTCCCCCTCCCCCTCCTCACCATGTTGTAAAACCAGGTCATCCTTATGAGTACAAATCTCCACCTCCACCTGCACACCATCCTCACCACAAGCATAAATCCCCTCCCCCTCCTCACCACGTTGTAAAACCAGGTCATCCTTACGAGTACAAATCTCCACCCCCACCTGCACACCATTACAAATCCCCTCCACATCCTACACCTGTTTACAAATACAAATCTCCTCCGCCGCCATCACCCGTGTACAAATATAAATCTCCACCACCGCCTCCTCTCCATGTTGAAAAGCCGGGTTCTCCTTACCATTACAAATCCCCTCCGCCTCCAGTTTATAAGTACAAATCTCCTCCGCCACCTTCTCCAGTCTATAAATACAAATCTCCACCACCTCCGCCGAAGCATGTGTACAAATACTCGTCGCCACCTCCTCCGAAGCATGAGTACAAGTACGCTTCTCCTCCGCCGCCTCTTCGTTGAGCAGTCGATGGGCGTAGTAATGGTGAGCCACGTTGTCTATTATTTCTTTAATATTGGATTCAATGCTGACTCTACTACGATGGGTTTTTAGCTGCATACTAAGCATCGAATAGAAATTCATATATATAATAGGTTTTATTCGCGTTCGAGTATCTTTGTGATAATAGGTTTGAGTAATGTTGATAATTTGCAGGCGAATTAAGTGATTTCAGACTCACATATGAAGACATGGTCAGCAAGATGGGAACTCGTGTGGCGACAAGGCTGCTTTGCAACCTGAAATAAAAAAGTAAATAAATGTCATTTCAGTCAAATGCTAATTTAGGGAAGTTGTAAAGACCTGTGCTGTAATTGTCGTATTGTCAACGCAATTTCTATATTCGTTTTCAAATTTATTAATAATAAGGAGATCTATTATGATACACCGTGTTGTTCAAAGTTTTGCAGATATTGTGCTATATTCGTATGTTTTATCATAGCAATGAAACTCTGTTCTCAAAACTCCCTTCGAGATTCACTTTATTAATGATAATTTTTTGTTAATTAGGCTTTTGAAAGAGTTCTTATATAGTTCTTCCACATATACATTAAGTATTTATGGCCCAACAAAATCCCATGAAGATTTATAGAATTTACAAGCGAACCCATAAAACCTTAAAATTTTATATTTTTTATATGAATCAATGCTTCATATAACACTTCTAATGGCAAGGGATAGTCACAAACAACTTGACAGTAAGAGGAAGACATCAAATAGATCATATTAATGCAGTATTGAAAAACTTCTTTCAATATTTATCTATTATGATTGAAAAGTAGCTTATTTTTATATATAAATATAGGTGATTTTTTTTTTTAAACAATCAACCATTCATTCATAATTGTCTAAATGCAATTTGAGAAGTGGGGATTATAGGAAATAAAAAATTATCTAGAAGTTTTATTTCCTACTTTTAAATAATAAGGATATGCTCAAATTTGTGCTTTCTTAGTTGCTTTCACTTTAAAATTTTAATTATAATATTAAATAGAAACATCTTGGAGCTACAAAGAAGAATCACATGAGATAGCCTCTCTATAATGTTCTTACATATAAGCATATTAATAATATTTACTTGTCATATTGATGGAGGAAATAACTAATGTAAACTTGATAAGTTCATTTTCTTATCTAATCCACCCTACCTCACCTTTCACTTTGGGAATCAAATTCTATAACTAGATGATAATACTTTAGATTCACTTTATGTTGAAGAGAAGAAGTATATTTATGAATAATTTATAGTTGGGGGCATAATATAGGTATTGCTCAAAATTTGTATCAAATTGAATGTGAAGAAGTTATCAGAAAACCTATGATTTAGTAAAAACCCTAATTGGTGAGCCTTATATTTTATCAAGATCATAAGCATTGATTGATACTATAATATAATCCATTCTTTTACGAAATCTTTCATTTCTTGGTTAATGAATATACCATGCAAATTAGAGAGAAGATATATCCATTCTACAGAAACTAGGATCTTAAACAATCCATTTATTTTAAAATGAAACTAATCTAATGTATCTATAATAGGATTACATTATATGTTAGAGACTCAGTCATATTAACATCATTGTAAGCATGTTGATTTAATTTAAGAAGGAAATTAATTAACTCATTCTAAATTTGTGACCTCTCCCAAATGTCTTTAGACACATATATATTGATGATGCCATACAAAACCACCAACATGTCAAGCATCATTTCATGGGATAAAATTGACTGATCTTGGTCTCACTAAAAAATTTTAATAACTAATATCTAATACTATGAGGGTACACACACTTTTGTGATTACACATACATACATACATATATCTATCTATCTAACTATCTATCTCAAAGCAGAGTTCATAGGGATATAGGTTTCCTTATGCAAGTATATATGAGTATATTAGGATAGTGCATCACGTAAATACTGTACCTATAAAAAATGGGGTCTACTAAAAGTAGACATCGATTGCTGAGATAGGACAAATAGGAAATAGTTTCTAGTAAGAGAAAACAATTCAAGGATGTAATAGTGAACTGATACCTACTATCTCTCTCATGTGTGGCTAAGGACAATGTCACCCAAGAGGAGAGGGAGTGCTACCCCAACGACTAGGCAAACATGACAAAATAATTTATAGGTTAAGACCTCGAATATAGGAATGAATACTCCTAATAATGGGGGAAAATATTACTACAATAATTACCTTACTAAGGGAATAGATGGAAACACAAAATCATGTGTTGGAAACTATTGTGAATCGAGATTGACAAGTTGGAAATTCTAGGATGGGATGAGAAAATGAAATTCACTCAAAGGCTCAAAAGGCTAGAATCCGTCTAGAGGTAGAACTGAGCAAGGATATGAACACCTAAAATATTTGAAGGTTAATGGAGAGGAATATGGTGAAAAATCCAAAACTTGGTTGAAGGAGATAGAGATTTTATTTAATATGAAGAACTACTCCACTAGCACCCGGACATCTTATGCCACTCTACACTTACAGGGAGTTGGTTTGGATTGGTGGAAAACATTTAGTGGGGAACAAGGGATTGAGGCTATAGTTGATTTAAAATGGGAGAGCTTTGTGATAGCATTCAAAGAAAGATTCCTCACCGAACACTTCTACACCAAGAAATTTGAAGAGTTCATCAAATGTAGACAGAGGACTAGGACTGTGGAGGTATACTTTTAAAAATTTATTAAGTTGCTGAAGTATGTGCCCACATATAATGAGAAAATTAAGTTACATAAGTTTATACTAGGAGCAGATCCTAGAATAGAGCATGAAGTGAACATGCGAAAACCTAGTACTCTTCAAAAGGTCTATGATCTAGTTAGGAAATCTAAAACTTATCTCAAGCCTTACTTTGATTATGAAGAGGCATTTGAACAAGAAAAAGATGTACTGAGAAAAAAAAATAGTACAAGGTTCATAAAATGGAAAAGTGAACAAGCAAACAAGAGTCCTCCTAGACAGGACAAAAGAAATAATAGGAAACAAGGAAAGTTTAAGAAAAGGTTCAAAGGGAAGAACCAAAATTCTAACAATCACAACAATGATGATAATTGACCACCAACATAGGGTCAGGAAAATCCCTCATAGGTAATGAAAACAAAATATGGATAGAAGTAGAAAACACATCCATGACCCAAAGTATGATGTTGAATGTGGCAATCTGCATTACATCAACAAATATCCACTTAAATCAGGATCAAGTTCAAAAGTAAAGGAACCAACCTATAAATAACATGCACATAAGATTTATGTAGCAATAGGGAGTCATAATCTAGAAGAACAAGCCACCCCACTACTAATAAAAGGTAATATCTTTGGTAGAAATATTAAAATTTTGATTAATAGTGGTACCACAAATAGCTTTATTTCCACTAGCTTAATTAAAAATATACCAGAAAGGTCAAGAATCTTGGCACATGGGTGGAAGATCGAGTATGGCTCAGGATAAACCTACTCTGTGGATCAGTGTTACCCTATTGCTGAACTTATTTTACCAAGTGGCAGAACTATAGGTTACCTTGATGTAGCACCGCTACATGCTTTTGATGTAGTGTTAGGAATGGATTGGTTGCAAGCACAAAAGGCTGTAATAAATTTCCAAGATAGATGGATTGTGTACTCAGAAGACAACAAGAAATTAAAAAGGGTGTCTAGTGTACAAGGGGTTTTTCGACCCCATATCCTCTCTCCAATGCAACTTAAGAAGGCTATGAATAGAGGAGAAACAATTTATGTATTGGAGTTAAATGGAATAGAAGATGTAAATAAGGAAGAGGTGTTTAAGAAACACCCAGTATTAGAGAGGTTCAAAGATGTATTTCTAAAGGATTTACCTGGATTACCACCTAAGCAGGAATTTGATTTCGTAATTGAACTTTAGTCTAGAATAGAGCCAATTCATAGAGCTCCTTATAGAATGAATCTGATTGAGATGCAAAATCTAAAAGTGCAGTTACAAGAATTGCTGGAGAAGGGATTAATTAGACCTAGTGTGTCTCCATGGGGTGCACCAGTTCTGTTCCTCAAGAAAAAAGAATGGTTCCTTGTGACTATATATAGATTATAGGATGTTGAACAAGGCAACCATTAAAAAAATATATCCTCTACCTAGAGTTGAAGACCTCTTCGATCAGCTTAAATATATCACTGTCTTCTCAAAAATTGATATGAAGTTAGGATACCATCAATTGAGGATCCAAGAAGAGGATACTCATAATATAGTATTTAAAACTCGTTACAAACATTGAGTTTACTATATTTCCTTTTGGTCTATTGAATACTCAAGCAATATTTATGAATTTGATGAACAGTATTTTCAGGAAGCTTTTGGACCAATTCTTATGGTATTATTGGATGATATTTTGATATATTCTTGGAATAATGTTGAGCACGATAGACACCTTGAGATCATGTTGGAGTTTCTAAGGAAGAATTTGTTGTATGGGAATTTGTCAAAATGTGAATTTTATGTGTTAAAAGTGCAATATTTAGGGCATATTGTATCTATAGAAGGGATTGCGATGGATTTTAAGAAAATAGAAGCTAACCTAAATTGGTCACTGCCAACAAATGTGACAAAAGTCTAAAGTTTCATGGGTTTACTGGATACTACAAGTATTATGTGAAGGACTATGCCAAGATAACCACTCCAATAACTAACCTTCAAAGGAAGGGGAAGGAGTTCAAGTGGATGGATAAGTGTGAGGTAGCTTTTGATTTGCTCAAACAAAAGGTCACTATATCTCCCATACTAAAGATACCATACCCTCAAGGTAGCTTTTATGTGTGTATAGATGCATCATTGGAAGGTTTGGGAGGGGTACTCTCACAAGATGAAGTAGTAATAGATTACAGATCTAGGAAACTGAAATGATATGAGGTCAATTATGCAACCCATGATCTAGAATTAGCAACAGTGGTTTTTTATCTCAAATTTTGGTGACACTATTTGATAGGGAGACCCTTTGAGTTGAGAATAAACCATTAAAGTTTGAAATACATATTTATTCAACCTTTGCTAAATGCCAGATAGATAAGATGGATGGAATTTCAAGCTGAATATGACTTTGGCATTGAATACATTGAAGGGAAAGAAAATAAGGTTGTTGATGCATTTAGTAGGAGAAGACACATAATTGTCTTATCTCGCATCCATGTGAGCTTAATGGAACAGGTTAAGAAAATGCAACAATAATATGTGTTTTGCAATCAAATCCAGGAAAGAATGGAAATGGAATCCGATATAAGTAAGGATTTCAGCATCAAGGATGGTTTCTTGTGCTTTAAAGACAAGGTAGCAGTTCCAAATGCCGGTGGTTTGAAGAAAATTATCATGAACGAGGCTCATAGATCTCCATATTCTGCTCATATAGGAGAGGAAAAAATGAGAGAGAATATGATGAAAACTTTCTTTTGGCTAGGAATGAAGAGGGATATAACTGAATTTGTCAACCAATATCTCGAATGCTAGAAAGTAAAGGCAAAAAATAGACATCCTACAAGAATTTTGTACCCTCACGATGTGCTAGCATAGAAATGGTAGGTGATTTCAATGGATTTTATTGTAGGCTTGACAAATATCAGATTCTAGCATGATGCAATCCTAGTTGTGGTCGATAAACTGACCACGATTGCGCACTTTATACATAGAAATACCAAGGATGATGTCGTGGTTGTGGCTAACAAATTTTCCAAGAAAATATTCAGGCTTCATGGATTTTTGAAAGTGATCATTTTAGATAGGGACTCGATATTCACATTCGAGTTTTAGAAAGCTTCACATCGAGCCATTGGCACCAGGGTAAACATTAGTTCTACATATCACCTAGGAACCAACGAGAAAGCTGAAAGGGTAAACCGAGTTTTAGAGGATATGCTTTGCATGTATTGTATTATATTATATTGATTGAAAACTATAGAAAAGATCAATCTTGTGGTATATTGAATTTCCTTACTACCCAATTTGTCCAAGATTCATGACACCTTTCACATTTATTTTCTTAGGAAGTACATTGCTAATATTGAACATGTGTGGGGCTTTTCCAAAATGTAGATGGTAGATCTGAAGAACACAAGCTTATACTGAGAGGAGGGTGAACATTATAAGACCACTTTTTACTTTTCTTTCCCAATCAATATTATGCAATATATCAATAGCAATATCAACAACTATTGAGGATAACTTCAGCTTATTCACTTAAGCCTAAGTTAATATATTATTTATTATTATTCCTATTTCTTGCACTTTGTATTCACGTGAGGCATAGTATGCCCATGTTAGAAATAGGTTGTTAGCATGTTGTTAGCATGTTGTTAGATGTTAGTTAACTGTTAGAGATCTTGTTTGTCTTCTAGTAGTTAGTGGACATCCATAGTTAGCATTTTGTTAACTAGTAGTTAAGTGGTTGGCCATGTTTGGCAGATTGTTACAACCACTTAACCTATGTGAGATTTCTATGTAATCCTATATATTACTTGAATTTCATGAATAAAGTAGCTTCATACTATTGTATCTACATCATTGGTATCAGTTAGCCTGAGGAAAAGTTGTAGGAAGGAGGATAGAACTGCCACTTCACTGCTAGATCCTAGGAAGGTGTTAAGTGGAGCTTGAAGTCTTCCACAACACCAAGTGAAGCTGAGGGCAGAGGGAAGAAATTACCCCTACACCATTTAATTCCAAAGAAAATTTTTGAAGCTTGAAGAGGAGTTCACTGCTCCTTTCCATCAAAAGTTTGGAACTCAAGTTGGGAGTCCAATAAATCTTGTAGAAAGAACTTCAGTAGGAGTTCAAGTTTGAGCTTCAATTTGTATTGGGAAAAGAAGTTGAGTTAATCTCAACTTGATAAAGAGTTTTCTTTTTGCATGAAAACTTTTTCATAAAATATTAATATTTTATTAAAAAAAAAATGTTGTGCATGAAAATATTTAATAGGCCTTAAGCCTATAGGCACATTGTGTCGACTAGCAACCAAATGCAGTTGATCGATCGCAGGTCGATCAACCAGCCGATCGACAACCAGTGGCACCCAAAGGTCGACAACAACGACCACCGACCTTGACAACACCAATGATCGATAGCCTACCAATGCAAATCGACAACAATGACTTTGGACAACAGATCGACGTCCAACCAACGTTGATGCACCGGTGGGCCATAGCCACTGGTGAACACACATGCAACTGCACTAGCAGGGCAACCATAGGACCGCACAGGCATTGACCATGCTTGGCTACCACCAGGTTAGGCGAAAACCATCAAGGGGCCTTTCTTGGCCCACCATAGTCAATTTCAAGCAATCTAGACGTGGTTTTAGTAGACGAAACCCCAATGCAAATTTTTTTCGATGAGTTTAGGTGGCAGATGGTCGTAGACAAAACAAATTATGGCTCTCTTCAGGCATATTCGATGTGAATATTTGGCTTGATGATCAATTTTTCAGCGATGAGGGTTCAGAAAAATCTAGTGACAGTGAAGAGTAGACTACATTTTCTGACATGAAGCAGCTTTCAAGCGAGAACCTAGTTTTCAGGCAGCAAATATTAAAAATTTTTCTAAGGTTTTAAATTCATGGCGGTAGCAAAAACCCACCACCGACGATCACCGAGTGGGAAGTGTATTTTTGTGAGTGCTTTAATCCCACATTGGGCGTGTGATGCCCAATTGAAGATTTATAAGTGTGAAAGCGCCATATATATTTCATGAGCATTATGCTCACATAGACCATTCATGCGATCGCCTCTTGAAGACTCAGGTGGCTATTTCTACACCACGTGGTGCTGTTTGATTGTTCGGTTGTTGTGAAACTTGGTGGTTTTCGTTGACTGAGGTGGACTTGTTGGTTTTTGTGTTTCTCTACGTGTACCACAGTTGATTTGTGGTGGACTACCGTAAACTATTTGACAGAGAGGAGGGTGGCCCGCGGTTGACCGCTCAAACTAAACAAAACAATTTTTTTGGGCACATTTTCAAATTTTGGTGAGAAAGTATTTTTGGCGATAAAAATTCAATTTCGAATTTTGGTGGGAAAATTGACCAAGGAGAAGAAATTCAAATTTTTTAAAATTTCAAATTTTGAAAATTGGCACCCAAACTTCAAAAGGTGATATCTTCTCCATTTTCAGTGAAATGTTTTGCATTGTGTTGCAAATTTTTAGAATATTCTTAATATTTTGCTCCTAACCAAATTTTGGCATTGTAAAAGGGCTAATTTTTCATCATTTTTAGTGCTAACATTGTAATTGCAAAATTGAAATTTTTAATTTTGTAAAAGCACTAAAATAACCCTAATTTTGAGAGCAAAACTTGTAAAATCTAGGCAATTTGGCTATATAGGAAACTGAAATTGTTCCAAAGCCTAGATTAAGATTCTGCAAGACCATTTTGTAATCCTCCTAGTCTGGCATATACTAGGAAAAATATGGCTCAAGACCTCAGATCAAACATGGAAAACCTTACTTCGCAGTAGACATTTTAGCGAGAGAAGGTAAGAGATATTGTTGTGTAATTCAATCTCGGTGAAATCAAAATCCACCATAATCATGCCAACAAAGCTAAATGTGAGGTTAAAATGTATGATGGATCTAGGGATCCCGATGTCTTATCTGCATGGATTTTGGATATGCAAACTTGGTTTGCTTATGCTAAAATTTTGGAGGATGAAAAAGCCACATTTGCTACACTAAAACTCACAGGTTTAGCAAAAGTTCTCATTGTAGAAAGATAGAGCCATAATGCCACCATGACTTGGAAAGAATTAACTCAAATTCTGAAAAACACCTTCTTTCCACCAAACTACCAAAGTGACCTCACTACCAAGTGGTATAGATTGAGGTAAACCTATGGAATGTCAGTTTTTGATTTCATTTTCCAATTTAATAGGTTTAGGGTATTGCTTGGTGTGAAAGATTCAAAAGATGATTTGATTAATAAATTCACTCATGGCTTGCAAGATCAAATTTTTAGGGAGATCAAATTCAATGTCTTCCTCACCTTGGATGTGGCATTCAATCATGCCATTCTTGCAGAGGAGAAAGTTGGTGCATATCAAAAGTCTCGTTCATCACAGGAGGGCTCTTCCAAAGGCGGGAATCAACATCAACAAAAGGTGAAGAAAAATTCTCAATATTTCCCTCATTCTTCTTCTCCTCCCACTTCTCCTAAAGCACATTCTTCTTCCTTTCATGCTAAATATTTCCATTCTTCATTGTATTGTGAATTTTGTAAAAAGCATGGACATGTAAAATCCAAATGCTATACTTTTGAGAAGTTTAAGAAGAAGAAATCCTTAATTGTACAACCTACACATGAGGAACCACAAGATGGTCTCATTTTGGCTACAGGGACAGAAGAAGAATATCCTGCTTTAAAGGGTAAACTAAAAAAAGTTACCCTAATGTCCAATGTGTTTTCTCAAGGAGGGCGTGATCATATTTTTTTCACTAGAGCCCACTTGACGCATGATTTCTATGTTGATTGCATCATTGATAACGAATCACAAAAGAACCTCATTGCGAAGTCCTTTGTGGAAAAGTTGAAACTTCCCATCAAACCACATAACCAACCTTATGCACTTGGGTGGAAAGATGTAGACTCCACATCCAACATCACCCATACTTGCACCTTGAATTTTGCTTTTGGTGACAATTTTGTGGACAAAGTTAGGTGTGATGTCACAGATATGGATTGTTGTGGACTCTTGCTAGGTAAACCCTATTAATTTTATAGGAATGCTATTTATCATGCTAAAAAGAACACCTACACATTGGAGTTGCATGGTAAAAACTACTTGATACAAAGCACTACACCTAATTCCAATTTGATGTTAATTTGTAGGTAAGTAAGGAAGCCATTGAGTCAAGCACTTATTTTAGTTCCTACTAGCATTTGTCCCACACAAAATGAAGAAAAAGCTCTACCTAAGGAACATGTAAAGGAAGAAGTTTCACTCCCACATGATGAAAAATCACAAGAGCAAGTGGTTAAGGAACCCACCATTCTCACTCATGAGAAAGATACCATTGATTCCATTGGTATAATTTTGGGTACACCTACAACTATTGAACCACTTGTTCCATAGAAGTTACCTTTGGCTTTACCCACTCCCACCATTGCACACATGGAGGAGTAAGCTAAGGTTACTTCCCTTACTGAGCACCGACAGAGCCTTCTATACAAGGTACCACATGACTTGCAAGAGACTCTGCAAGGAGTGGTGCAAAAACATCACAATCCTCACTCACCACAGGTTAGAGGCAGAGTTTGGGTTTCTTTGGATGAACGCCACTTTCCAGAGACACCATTTTAGGACCCTCTTTTGGTACCTGATCCTATTTTCAGTCCTACAGCAATAGTGGCACCTGATCGTTAGCTTTCACTCATTTTCGATAGAGTTCTCGAGATGAAGACTCATCACACTAGACAAGGTTATTCCACTACCTACCTTGTCACTCGTCATGGTCACTTTCCACACATGGATCGCTAGATTCCTCACCATGAGATGGCCCATGACTTTCCACATTTGTTGAGAGCATTGGGGTCCAATGCTTATATGGTTGGGAGGAGTGTTGAGGATAACTTAGGCTTATTCACTTAAGCCTAAGTTAATATATTATTTATTATTATTCCTATTTATTGCACTTTGTATTCATGTGAGGCATAGTATTCCCATGTTAGAAATAGGTTTTTAGCATGTTGTTAGATGTTAGTTAACTGTTAGAGACCTTCTTTGTCTTCTAGCAGTTAGTGGACATCCATAGTTAGCATTTTGTTAACTAGTAGTTAAATGGTTGGCCATGTTTGGCAGATTGTTGCAACCACTTAACCTACGTGAGATTCCTATGTAATCCTATATATTACTTGCATTTCATGAATAAAGTAGCTTCATACTATTGTATCTACATCAACAACAATAATAAAAGCAATGCACAAATCACCACACACAATAGAGACACCAATTTAACGTGGTTCACCCAATGTGGGCTACTCCACGGAGAAAATATTTCACTAAAATTTTCTCAACAAATCTCTTGGGAAACCTTTCCCTATTACAATATTTATGGACCTCTATCCAAAGGAGACACCAATCCCCTAATCAAGTTCATGGATCTCTATCCATAGGAGAACTCCTCCTCTACTCTGGCTGGTGATCTTCTAGAAGAACTACTGCCTCCACTACACTGGCTTATGGATCTCTATCCACTAAAGACTCCTACCCTCACTTAGAAGACCTATCTTCACTACCTTGGCTAATGGACCTCTATCCATTGGAGACTACTGTCCTCTATACTCTATCACCTCCAAAGCTTGCTCTCATATTTGTCTCAAATCTACACTAAACATAGTCCTTTGGTCTAGCACAAATCTGCTCAATCTCTATATCTGATCTACACTAAACATAATCCTTCGATCTAGCACAAATATTCTCAATATCTATCTCTAATCTGACATAAACATATCCTCAAATCTACACCAAACTCTATCCTCAAATCTGTCCTCAAGCCTTAACACAAAGCTTGACTCAATCACAAATCAACTTTGCTAGATCTGCCCCAAACCTTAACTCAAGGTTTGAACAAATCAATCAATCAACTCTGCTCTCAAGTCTTCTCAAATACTTATCTCAAATATGCCTTGTAAGCTTCCACAAAATCTCACACTAATCTATCCACAAGTCCTCTCTAGAACTTGTCCAATCTGCTCAACAAGTCTTCACCAAGACTTACCTCAAATCTGCTCAACAAGTCCTCACTAGAACTTGTCCAATCTGCTCAACAAGTCTTCACTAAACTTCTCAAATATTCTCAACAAGTCTTCACCAAGACTTACCTCAAATATGTATTGTAAGCTTCCACAAAAGCTTACTCAACTCAACTCAATCTAACATAAAATCCTCTTCAATCACTTAGACAAGCTTCACATAGAATCTTGTTTAATCTCATAGAAACATATAGAGAATTGTTAGAGACTCAATATGCTTCACACTCACAACAATGCTCAATCACTTTCAATCTCTTTCTCAAATCAATTTAGAATATAGAAAAAATTGTTTCATAGAACTTGAACTATCAATTCAACACTTCCACTTGACTAGGCTCAATCAACTCCACTCAATCAATCACTCAATGAAACACTTCTTGCTTACAAACCCTAGTCCAAGCATATGAACACTCACTCAAGTATTTCCAACAATGCTTATCAAACAATCTCACATAACAATGATACTCATGATCTTGCACAAACCCTAGTTTCAAGATAGTTCTCAACTTCACATAACAATGATACTCATGATCTTGCACAAACCCTAATCATGCACATGAAGGTTCACTCAATATTTCCAACAATGCTTATCAAACAAGGTTTCTATCATCAACCTTTATTCCAGAAAAACCTTTAACAATCAAACTCAACAATGCTTATCAAACAACCCTTTTCTCTCCAACTTAGCATTCACAACATCCAACAATCACTCACAAGGAAGATGTGCCCATACCTTTTGTTTGATGAAGAGTAGACCTCAAAACCTATCTCAATCACACTCAATCTCTTTGACAATCTCAATGGTTAGATGTCACAAATTTATCCTTATTAATTTTCTTCAATAAGATGCTCAAAGAATTCTGAAAATAACTCTTTTATTGTTCTCAAGGACCATGCATTAACTCACACAAGTTCTCTTAACAAATTCCCTTCAAAAAGTTGTAAACAATAGCATCACCCTTTACACCTTATTACTCCAATACCCTCAACCTAACATTCAACATATTAAAAAGCATATTACAAAATAATATTCCTTTTCTACACCTTATAACTCCAATATTTGACTTCAAAAATCATAACCCAACTAAACTTTACAACTCCTTATTTCTCCATACCACATAACCTTTTAACATTTTATAATAACAAAAATTAAGTCCTCATACCTTGAAAATATTAATTATCTCCTTCTCTGCTTGCAAACATGCTCACACGAACAACTTGTCCTCTCTACCTAGAAAAATGGTGATCACGAGGTTTGAACCCATGACTCTCTTCCTGCCAGTGCCTTAGCGCTAGCCTAGTGACCAGCTGGGCTAGCCACCCACTTGGAAAGAATCTTACCCACACTTTATCTTATACCTTCTCTCTACCGAAAATGTGTTTCACTTTGTCTTACTCTACAAAAAGCATCCGCGAGATTCGAACATGAGATCTTCCTTCCACCAATGCTCTAGCGCTAGCCTCATGACCAATTGGGCTAGCCACCCACGTGGAAAGTCTTCCACCACTACTTTGACTTATTCCCTTCCTTCACCGATTGAACGAAATGCTTAGCACTCTTCTCTGCTCCTTTCGAAATCGAATCGATTGCGCTTAGACTTAGACATTGGCATAAATGAAATTTTTGGTCCTCTTAAATATGCATTTCCAAAATGCTTCACACATCGATGGGTAGGAGCTTGAAGCTTTGAAAAAAGCTTATTATTATTTTTATAAAGTTTAATCTAAACTTTTAATTAGGATATTTAAATATTTAAATTTAAATTATTTAAATATTTAATTTAAATAATTTAAATATTAAATAATTTAAATCCTTAACTTCTTGAGCCCATAGCACAACTTTTAAACCAAACACTTTGGCTTATAATATAAAATATTATAACCATTTATTTTTGCCAAATTCCTTGTACCATTATGAACTTTACCTTTCGCCAAGTACTTGACATCAATGACAACATAATTACTCAAAATTTCCAACAATCTCCCCCTTTGTCATTGATGGCAACCCATTTTCCTTTTACCATTTTCTTTATCTTTTTTTGTTCTGCTCCCCCTGAGAAACTGCTCCCCTGACTGAATGCTTTCCTCCTAACTCAAATCTCTCCCCCTTACTCAAATCTCTCCCCCTTTGTCATCAATGGCAAAGGGTCACCTTTGGGGCTCGGGGCTAAGAATGAGACTCTTAGCTTAGCCCCTCCCCCACCTCCTCTTGAGGTGGTTAATTCTGGGGTGGGAGTATTTCTACTCCCAGCATACACTGATATTTACCTTTGTCCACTTTCCTCCTCATCTGATCCTTTTGATCCCTCTGACTATTCTTGTTCCTGCTTGTCTCTAGAATTTTTGCTCTACACCATCTTGTTGTATGCCCATCATTATTGCACTTATAACACTTAATGTTATTATTCCTTGGAGGTGCAAATATCTTGGGATTTCTCCTGGTGAAGCCATATCTATTCCTATCATGAACCCTGCAATTCATTGCCTTGTGACCAAACTGATTACAAGAGTAGCAATACCCTTGAAAAAGTTGTCTGTTTTTGAATTTCCCATATTCCTATATTTCATGTGTCCTGCACTGTGTAGCCTTGTGCCCAAACCTATGACATGAGAAGCATCATCCATTGAAACCTCCTTGCCTTGACCTCATTGGTCTTTTAGTCTCTTTTACCCTATGCTGGTTCTTGTTCCATCTGTTCCTCATTTGTGCATTGTTCCTTTCCTTGTTGAACTTTCTATTGTCCAAATCATCCTCAGAAGTCTCACTCTCTCTTACACTCTCTTCTTCTAAAGTTTCTTCTTCTTCAGAACTTGAGGTTGACTCCTCTCCTTGTTTCTTTTGTACCTATTCAAAACCAAGTCCTATTTTGCTTGATGTAGGTTTTTGTGTCTTGATAATCTTATCCAATTTCTTTGAGCTTCTCCCAAACCTGTGTAACCTATCCTTAGACTCTTTTACTTCCTTCCTTAGTGAAGCTACCTCATGCTCTAACCTTTCACATTCTAAGACCTTTGCTTCTAACTTATCTTTGAACTTCCTTGTCTTAGCCATTGACTTATTTAGATCCTCTATAAGCTTTCCTTTCTCTTCATCACATTCTTGAAACTGAAGCTTAAGTTTGGAGTTTTGCTTTCTTACCTTCTTTAATGCATTAAGGGCATGAATAAGTTCTCCCTCAAGATCAACTTCTCCTTTCTCTGATTCTTCCTCTATTTGTTTGCCTTTGGAATCATCTTCATTTCTTTTTGACTTATCTTCTATAGGATCACCTACTTCTTCCTCTATTGCCATGAGTAGATTCTCTTCTGGTCCTTCAAGTGTATCTTCATATTCATCATCACTGAAACTGAAACCACTCTTTGTACAACTATCTTCAATATGACCAAAATTTCCACATCTAAAACACTTGAGGATTATTGGTGATCTTTTCCTAACCACTTATTTTTCTTTTTCTAGAAATAGAACTTCATCTTTATCATTATTTGAGGAACTATCATCACTATCACTTGAGTACTTACTTGCCTTGTCTGCATAGAAACTCTTCTTCTATCTTTGGAAGAACTTATTTCCTTGCTTGCCTTGTCCATCCCTACTTTTATTTTGGTACCTATATTTTTATATTTCCTTATTCTTATGATCTTGTTTTTCTTCATCATTGCTATTTCCTACTTCTTGAAAATCAGATGCATAGTGACCATACTTTCCACAATTGAAACATCTAACAAATTTCATACCTTTAA
Organism: Wollemia nobilis; assembly: GCA_028583015.1. NCBI lineage: Eukaryota > Viridiplantae > Streptophyta > Pinopsida > Araucariales > Araucariaceae > Wollemia > Wollemia nobilis. The sequence continues at coordinate 56,685 of JAQPPZ010002321.1, forward strand.
ACTTTCTTGAGTCCTTGTTCCTTCTACCATAATTTACTTCTTCATCACTGGATAACTCATTGCTTGAATATGAATTCTTACCCTTTGTCTTCTTAGTAGCTTTGAAGGTTGCTTCTTTCTGGGGATTAGGTTCCTCTTTTGTTCTCATCTCAAAAGTTGTAAGAATACCATGTAATTCATCCCTTGTCAAAATATCACTATCTTTTGATTCCTCTATAGCTAAAATATTTTCACTAAATCTTTTTGGGAGTGACCTTAAAATCTTATCACAAACATCAGATTCTTGAACTTCAAGTCCAAGTCCTTGCATGGAGTTAACAACCTCGTCTACACGAAGTAGATAAGCACTAATGTTTTCCTCATCCTTCATTTTTAGGTCTTCAAATATTCCCTTGAGATTTTACAACTTTACCTTTTTGACCTTTTTATCTCCTTCATATATGCCTTGCAATTTATCCCAAATTTCCTTTGTTGATTTGCAGTGCATAACCTTTATAAACTCTGTTTTATGCAAACCTCTCAAAATTGCATTCATTGCTTTTGAATTGTAATGATGTAGAAGCTTACCATATTTATCTATAGGTGGAGTAGTTGGTGGTGTGTATCCATTTTCAACTACTTCCCATATTTCATTTCCAAGTGCCATCAGGTGAATCTTCATTCTCATACTCCAAAATACATAATCGCTCCCATCAAACACTAGTGTTGAATTATCTGAGGATCCACTCTTAGAATCCATCTATGTTCTTGTGAGATTTTCCTTCAAGCTATTAAACTCTTTTGAAGGAACCCGCTCTGATACCAATTGAAGAACACAAGCTTATACTGAGAGGGGGGTGAACAGTATAAGACCACTTTTTACTTTTCTTTCCCAATCAATATTATGCAATATATCAATGGAAATATCAATAGTAATAATAAAAGCAATGCACAAATCACCACACACAATAGAGATACCAATTTAACGTGGTTCACCCAATGTGGGCTACTCCATGAAGAAAATATTTCACTAAAATTTTCTCAACAAATCTCTTGGGAAACCTTTCCCTATTACAATGTTTATGGACCTCTATCCAAAGGAGACACCAATCCCCTAATCAAGTTTGTGGATCTCTATCCATAGGAGAACTCCTTCTCCTCTACTCTAGCTGGTGATCTTCTAGAAGAACTGCTACCTCCACTACACTAGCTTATGGATCTCTATCCACTGAAGACTCCTACCCTCACTCAAAAGACCTATCTTCACTACCCTAGCTAATGGACCTCTATCCACTAGAGACTATCATCCTCTATACTCTGTCACCTCCAAATATTACTCTTAGCTCTATCTCAAATCTACACTAAACACAATCCTTTGGTCTAGCACAAATCTACTCAATATCTATCCTTAGATATACACTAAACACATTCCTTCGATCTAGCACAAATCTGCTCAATATCTATCTCTAATCTGGCACAAACATGTCCTCAAATCTACACCAAAATATATCCTCAAATCTATCCTCAAGCCTTAACACAAATCTTGACTCAATCACAAATCAACTCTGCTAGATCTGACCCAAACCTTAACCCAAGGTTTGAACAAATCAATCAATCAAATCTGCTCTCAAGTCTTCTCAAATACTTATCTCAAATCTGCCTTGTAAGCTTCCACAAAATCTCACACCAATCTATCCACAAGTCCTCTCTAGAACTTGTCCAATCTACTCAACAAGTCTTCACCAAGACTTACTTCAAATATTCTCAACAAGTCCTCACTATTAAATCTACTCAACAAGTCTTCACTAAGACTTGCTTCAAATCTACTCAACAAGTCCTCACTAAAACTTGTCTAATATACTCAACAAGTCTTCACTAAGACTTACCTCAAATCTGTATTGTAAGCTTCCACAAAAGCTTACTCAACTCAACTCAATCTAACACAAAATCCTCTTCAATCACTTAGACAAGCTTCACACATAATCTTGTTTAATCTCACAGAAACATATAGAGAATTGTTAGAGACTCAATATGCTTCACACTCACAACAATGCTCAATCACTTTCAATCTCTTTCTCAAATCAATTTAGAATATAGAACAATTTGTTTCACAGAACTTGAACTATCAATTCAACACTTCCACTTGACTAGGCTCAATCAACTCCACTCAATCAATCACTCAATGAAACACTTCTTGCTTACAAACCCTAGTCCAAGCATATGAACACTCACTCAAGTATTTCCAACAATGCTTATCAAACAATCTCACATAACAATGATACTCATGATCTTGTACAAACCCTAGTTTCAAGATAGTTCTCAACTTCACATAACAATGATACTCATGATCTTGCACAAACCCTAATCATGCACATGAAGGTTCACTCAATATTTCCAACAATGCTTATCAAACAAGGTTTCTATCATCAACCTTTATTCCAGAAAAACCTTAAAACAATCAAACTCAACAATGCTTATCAAACAACCCTTTTCTCTCCAACTTAGCATTCACAACATCCAAAAATCACTCACAAGGAAGATGTGCCCATACCTTTTGTTTGATGAAGAGTAGACCTCAAAACCTGTCTCAATCACACTCAATATCTTTGACAATCTCAATGGTTAGATGTCACAAATTTATCCTTATTAATTTTCTTCAATAAGATGCTCAAAGAATTCTGAAAATAACTCTTTTATTTTTCTCAATGACCATGCATTAACTCACACAAGTTCTCTTAGCAAATTCCCTTCAAAAATTTGTAAACAATAACATCACCCTTTACACCTTATTACTCCAATACCCTCAACCTAACATTCAGCATATTAAAAAGCATATTACAAAATAATATTCCTTTTCTACACCTTATAACTCCAATATTTGACTTCAAAAATCATAACCCAACAAAACCTTACAATTCCTTATTTCTCCTATACCACATAACCTTTTAACTTTTTATAATAAAAATTAAGTCCTCATACCTTGAAAATATTAATTATCTCCTTCTCTGCTTGCAAACGTGCTCACACGAACAACCTGTCCTCTCTACCTAGAAAAACGGTGATCATGAGGTTTGAACCCATGACTCTCTTCCTGCCAGTGCCTTAGCGCTAGCCTAGCGACTAGATGGGCTAGCCACCCACTTGGAAAGAATCTTACCCACACTTTATCTTATACCTTCTCTCTACCAAAAATGTGTTTCACTTTGTCTTACTCTATAAAAAGCATCTGTGGGATTCAAACACGAGATCTTCCTTCCACCAACGCTCTAGCGCTAGCCTCATGACCAGTTGGGCTAGCCACCCACGTGGAAAGTCTTCCACCACTCGCTTGACTTATTCCCTTCCTTCATCGATCGAACGAAATGCTTAGCACTCTTCTCTACTCCTTCCGAAATTGAATCGATTGCGCTATGACTTAGGCATTTGGCATAAATGAAATTTTTGGTCCTCTTAAATATGCATTTCCAAAATGCTTCACACGTCGGCGGGTAGGAGCTTGAAGCTTTGAAAAAAGCTTATTATTATTTTTATAAAGTTTAAACTAAACTTTTAGTTAGGATATTTAAATATTTAAATTTAAATTATTTAAATATTTAATTTAAATAATTTAAATCCTTAACTTCTTGAGCCCATAGCACAACTTTTAAACCAAACACTTTGGCTTATAATATAAAATATTATAACCATTTATTTTTGCCAAATTCCTTGTACCATTATGAACTTTACCTTTCACCAAGTACTTGACATCAATGACAACATAATTACTCAAAATTTCCAATAATATCCAAAGGCTATAGAGGTTCAACTAGTAAAAATACTTGAGTTTCATTCCAAATCTGAGGAAAGGAACCCTAGAGCAATGTAAGGTCTAGTGGGACTGCTATTCCAAAAGGAATGCTACTTGGGAAAAGTAGCGGACATGCATAAACACTTTATTTTCCTATTTGAAAATGCATTGTAAATGTTGTGGTTTTTTTGAACTATGTGGTACACAGAGAACTGTGTTAAACCTAAGGGGGGAGGATGTCATAACCCTCCCTTGGCAGACCTTTTTTTTGTTGAATGAACTTATATTTACTATGTTGCTTTATTGAAGGAATGTTTGGATATTTCAATTAGCTATGTAAACACATACAAACTATGGAAAATGTGATATGTGCATTTATTAATGGGATGTTAGATAAGTTTATGTTGAATTTTCATGCAAACATAATTATTATGCAAGATATGATGTTACTAATAGAAATGGTATTTTTTTAGGAACAAGTTTTTTTTTTTCATGTTTGGAGAAAGACTAACCACCAGACAAGATGCAATAAGAAAAGGAAAAGACATGATGTTTATTTAGCCTTTTAGCTAAGAAATAGGGGAAAATGTTCCTTAATTATAACATTTGCATAATATGAAAGCTCATGAAAGGATTATTTTAAGTAGATGAAATTTAAGATGTTGCATGCTAATTTTATCTTGTTAGTGAAGATAATTAGCATATTTATTTCAAGTAGAAATGAATCATTAAGTATTTATTCTCTTGTTTTTTTGTTTAAGGTGGGGGATATATCTTAGTGGGTATCCAATATTTAGAAAAAATGTAACTAAGATAAGAGATTTGAATTTAGTAAATTGGATAGGAATAGAAATTGGCAACCTCATCCTAAGGATTTTGGAAAATTCAATACTGATGGAGCCTCTAGAGGGAACCCTGGAAAATCCAATGTGGGAGGAATTGGTAGACTTTCATATGGCTCCCTGGTTTTTACTTTTGCTGAGAATTTGGGTATTCTTTCCAATAACCTTGCTGAGGGGTATGGTATCCTCAGAGGTCTTCAGGAGGCTACTAATGGTTGGATGGGAAAAGGTGTTAGTTGAGTATGACTCTCAACTTATGATTAATCTCTTGAATAATCCTTCTAATAATCATAAGGTGGATTGGAGAATAAAAAGAATTATTGAGAAGATTCAGTTAATCCAGATGGGATTTCTGAAAGTTGATTACAATCATGTGGTCAGAGATCAAAACAATAGTGTTGATGCTTTAGCTAATTGGGCTTTGGACAAATATGATCTTACTTGTTATGGCCACCCTCCTATATGGTGGGCTTCTCAAATTAGGGAAGCTCTTCTTTCTATCATTTCTTTGGATGGCTCCAGTTTCGAAGGTACCTAGTTTCTCGTTTTTTTTTGCTTCTCTTTGGTTCATTCAGTTTTTTTTAGTTCCCTAGCTCATTCTATTCTTTATTTTGTTTCCTCTATTTATTCTTGCCTTAATAGTCTTCTGGCCTAGATAGGTATTTGTTTTGTTCATTTTTTATTTATTTTTTCCTTTTTGTTTTTTTGTTTTGTTTTTTAAGGTGGGTGGGTTTTTTTATTTTGTTTTGTTTTTATGTTCTTTGTGTTGTTTTTTGTTGTTCTTGTGTTTTTTTTTTTTTTTAAATGTTTTTTGTTATTGTTCTTGTGTTTTTTTTCGTTCTTGTTCTTGGATTTCTATTTGTTTGTGTTATTTCGTGTTTTTATGGGTGAGTGTTTTCTATATATTTTTGTTTTTGTTTATTGTCTGTTGTTGGTTGTTTTTTATTTTTATTTTTGTTTTATTTTTTAATTTTTTAGATTTTGGTTGTGTTTATTTTTCTTGTTTTTTTTTGGGTTTTGTCTTTGTAGTGTTCTATTGTTTTTGTCTTGTTTGTGTTTTGTTATGTGTTTCTTGTGTTTTTATATGTGGTTTCTTTTATCTTATTGTGCGTGTTTGGTTGTGCTTTTGTTTTTGACACACTCAAGGAGCATGTTTTTTATTTTATTTTATTATTTTTGTTGTTATTTGCTTATTTCTAATTGGGTTTGTGTGTTTGTTTGCTCCTTGAGTGTGTCAAAGGTGGTAGGCCAGGTCCGAGTCCTGGGCATTTTTGGTGGAATGGATACCCATGCCTCCTTGGGTCTTACCCAAAAGTGGCATCCCTTTTGGGATGTTTTCCACAAAAAAAAAAATAAAGAGATTTGAATTATTATTTGACTTGGAGTCTAAGACTACCATCAAACTATTAATTAAATAAAAAATAAATAGAATCAATAATTCTCAAGTTGGAGTTGAGAGGATATGGATGGAGTGTTCAATATATGGTGACATAGTGGGTTGTCTTAGGATTCCATCGTGTCGATGGTGGGCAGAAAGAGGTAAGGATATTTCATTATGATAGCAAGGAAATTAGTGAGAGGAAAAGGAATTGTTATTGGTGGAGAGATTGCTATAATCGAGGGTGGTAGATTATGATGCTCATTATGGTAATATTGTTGTTATCATCAAAGGGAGATTTGTTGTTTTTACCTGCAAAGATTACTAGATATTGGGAAGATATATACTAATGGTTGTCTTGGAGCTATTGTTGACTCATGAAAAGATGATGTTTGGGTGACACAAACTTGCTAAATGTAGGTTCTTCTCCTTGTAAAGGATTTTGCTCCTGCATTATTACTATTTGTACATAATTAAAGAATATTAACTTTTGCATGTGAAGCATTGGAAACAAGTTGCATTTGGTTGGGTGCAACATTGAAGGAAGTAGCTCTTTTAAATGTTGGTTGTTTGATTTGAAAGGTGCTTGGATGTCTTAGGAGATCAATTTGTTAGTAAAGACCCTCCAAGTATTTTTCAATAAGTGGACTAAAGGAAAATCGTGCATGGCTATGTATAATTTGAGACCTTGTTTTATCTTTTTTTCGATAATAGATGGGTAGATAAGATGTCCAACTGAGATTATAGTTTTCAAGGATAGTGGGTTATTGTTGCTAAGTTGTGAAAGTATTATTTTGGGGATATAGAAATATTTTTAAGACTCGATAGGAACCAATTTTATATGTCGTACATTCCATTAGTTACTATATGTTCCACACTAGAATGTGCTTGATGGTTTCTGGTGCTAAAGATTTTAGTGCTATGGTGCTAAAATTTTGGGTGTTACTACCTTATATTAAGTGTGGAAGTAAAGACTATCTAACCCAGTTTAGTTGGGTAGAGATCTTAAATACTGGGTAAAAGTTTTAGCCATGGAATGAAAGGATAATTTAGTTTACTTTATTAGTTGTTAACTACCAAAGATCCTTGGTTCAATATCTATAAAGCATGTGATAACATAGTTTACTCTATTAGATTTTAAACTATCATAGATCCTTGGTTCAATAGCTATAAAGCATGTGATAGCTTAGTTTACTTTATTGGATGTTAAATTACCAGATATCCTTGGTTTAATAGCTATATGTAATATCATTGCACTTGTATCATTGATGCTAATTCGAGAAACATAGAAACCTATCAACCAAGTTCATGATTAATTAGAGGACTTTAGAATTTAAAGCCTATAAGTTTGGGTAGTGTTACTAGATGCAAGTAGTATATTTTCCATAATTTGAAATATAATATAATGGCTAATTATTTCTGGGAGGTCTATAAACGTTTCTAAACCAGATTCAATGCATGGAAGAGTAACCAAATTAGATGTCATTTCCTTGTGTTCAATATGGAAAAAAAAAAAGATAAAAAGGTTTAGCTTAATGTTTGACTACAACTTATATTATGGAAAAGAGGAACCAAAATATTTTGGTTGTGTTATAAAGCTCTCATAGAGCTTCTTGAGCTTAGGAAAAGTTTTTTGGTTGTGTTTACTCCAGAGGATCAAAGCTAAATTTGTCATAATGAACAAAAGGATTAATTTATAAACAATAGAAACAAGGGTTTATTATGTATCCCTTCTAAGAGATAAATACATATTGAATTATCAAATATCTATTGTATTATTGATTGTCATATGGAAGAATAATATGAAAGAGAATTTATTTGTTGGGTTTTCCCTTCGAGGTTTTCTCCTAGGGTAAAACTATATGTTGTGTGATTTTGTCATACTTTTATTCCTATGGTACAATGATGTAAAATGTGCAAATAGATTATGGTATTGATCTTAAAAATTCTAAAAGGAATTAGTAGTTGATTAAGTTTAAAATAGTAATATGCTGAGAGAAATTTATGGAATGGATATGAGCTCAAATATTTATTTATGCTAGCATATTTGGAGTAGTTACTTTTCAATTGTGTTCTAAAATACTAGCTTGAAAGTATATAAAATATTTTAATGTTCTTTGAGAATGGACATATATCATGATCTCCTTTGCATAATGAAATGCTTATTGTAACTATTGGCTTAAATATATTGAACTTGAGTTATGACAAGATAAATAAAGTGATGGGTGACTTTATTGGGACTCTATCTAATCAAAAATATCTTGTTGGAATGCATGTAGATAATGCTGAGTTTCTTGAGTGGAATATGACCAACTTAGATAGAGCATGAAAGGACTAATTTATTGTAATACTTAGAAATGATATTGCAATGGGTCTATTAAATATGATTGTTAATTTTGTTGCCATATGAGGATATGTTCTTAATTGGAAATAATAGATTAATAATATTGGTAAATGGATATTCACATAATTTAAGTCGCATACTACTCCCAAGTATCACTAAGGACCTTGATGGGTATAGTTAAGGGATTCCTCTTACGAAAAAGAAGTGAATAGTCTTCTTGCACTAGAATATAGGCCTAAGAGTAGCAAGTCCTACTTAAGATAAAAAAATAGATAGCTATGATGTTCATTACACAAATGGAGGAATTGGGAATGAAGTCTTTATGGGATGTCTAGCTCAAACGAGTATGATATGGATAGACAATTACCTCATGCATATACCACCTGCATAGAGGGACTTATGTAGAGTTTGAACTTGGCATGCACCTTTCGAATGAATGAAGGGGAGGTCAATGCTATCTCATTGGATCTATGAGATGGGTAGTTTTAACCCATGAAATAAAACATCTAGTTATCTTACATAGCTGGATTTATGTGATATGTAAGTATGAGTGAGCCTCCGAGGAAATCTAGATAGGTAATTAATGTATTGACATTAGTAGTTTCTCCAATACCCATATTCTAGAACCTCTGGTAATGAACTTAAACAAAATAGGATGGGAAAATTGGGTTATGATTAGTTTTTTATTAGTTGAGCGGATCAGTCTCCTTATGAAGATAGCTAGGAGTAGATCAAACTTTGTGGTGGTATAAAAATAAGGTGAGATATTTCCTTTGAAAGAATCCATCCATAATAATTTAATTCCATAAAGGATTTATATCTCCCTCATTAAGAAAAATGGGTTTTGGATCGAAGGGGCACCAAAGATATTTTGACTTTGAGTGAGGGAGTTGGACAAGGGGAAAAGAATACCCTCATGCAACATGAAATAAAGATATCTAGTGATAGAGGTTTTCTACTCTAGTGCATAGGTTTGGGATAAATCTTCTTCATTCCCTACAACGAAATGATCTTGGCATGAGGGGTAGGTTACTTGATGTTTGACAAATTGAATGCCATGAAAAGGGTACCTTGTCTAAGTGGCTCTATATAGGGAGAATTTTATCTTAAAAAATGGATGATACCTTGAACGAGATCATTATAAATCATGTGAGACATTAGATGTGGTTCAAGATAATATGTTCTTCCTTTACATGTCAAGAAGATACAAGCAAAACCTTTGAATGCGATGAGCCTATTTAGAGTGAGGAAGACTATGTAGGGCATATTTGAATTCTAGCCTACAATAAGATGGCTACAATAGTGGGCAACTTGACATTCCATTATCTACACCCTCAATCTTGAGTGGTTGAGTGATTCCAACCATGCTTGTGAATCTAATATGAGGAAGTACATTAGCAGGTTGCTCAATATGTTAGGAGGTACCATTTGGTATCTTTCCATATATGAGTGTTATATAACACACTTTAGGTATCCCATTACTTGTAATGGTCAAGGATACACCTACATTGAAATAAGGGTTTGCACTTCTAAGTTGTCCACTTGTATTGAAATAAGGGCTTGCACTTCTAAGTCTACTAACTTATTGACAAAAATATTAACTTAAATCACTTTTCTCATACATTTTAATCAATATAATATTATTTATTCATGAACATTACTTGTGAGAAGTGCCCTTTAAAAATAAAAATATTATTATCATATTTTAAAAATATTACAAATTTAGTCAAATAATCATTCCATCAATAATAAAAAATGTTATACTAATCCTATGTTTATACAAACACATTTAACTAAGAATAGAAAAAACGTTTTTTAAGGTGATGGTGTGAGCCAAGGTCTGCATGTGTACTTGTTGTTTCAAACCGCCTCATTAATTTTGAGTTTGCGGGTTTTTTGCCATGTATCTGCATAAATTCTACTTCTAGGTGGGGTTTGGTCATTTTTAATGGATGTTGCTCATACGATAGCTTCAGTTGCTGCTGGAACTATCAGAGCACAAAATGGTGGTCGAGAAACATCCTCACAGGATGGTAGTGAAAGTGTACCACGAGGTAATGACTTTGTCCCTCATGTTATCATTCCTGATGCTGAGTTTAACAAAGCTTGTGAGTGGTATGAGAACACCCATTTAGTGGGCTATTTCCTTGGACGTATTCCTAGCGAATCCTTGATTCGTCATTGGGTCCAGCAAGTCTGGAAACCCTATGGTATTCAATGTGTTAATGTGCAGAACCTCACCAAGGGTTTCTTCCTTTTTCATTTTGTTGAAGCGGAGCATGCTAAGAAAGTGCTTAATAGAGGACCCTGGTCTGTCCTTAGCTCCATGTTAGTCCTGCAACAATATTACCATACCTTCTCCGTCATCGAGGAAGCCTCATTGGAAGTCCTAGTTTGGGTTGAGTTTCCTGGTCTCCCCATTCCATGTTGGTCTTTTTTGAAAACCCTAGCCACTCCTTTGGGGAAATTTGTTTGCCTGGAATCTGATAAGTTTTTTTATCCTCATCCTACTAAGCGAGTTTGCATGAAAGTCGACCTTTCCAAGGATTTGGTTGAACATATTGATATCATGTTGGATGGGAAAACCTATCGATAGTGTGTTGTGTATATCAACTTACCCAATACCTGCTATCGATGTCAGTTGTCTTCTCATAAAATCAGGGATTGCCCGCTTATGACCGGTCGAGCTCAGACCCATATTTTGGCACCTCCTCCTCCTACCACCACCTCGATGGCATAGCCTAAAGGGGCTAAGAGTGGAGAAGAGTGGGTTACTATATCCCATAATCAGTGAAACAAGAACCCTAAGAATCAGGTGCGACATGCAACAACTAGTTCTTCAGCTACGGCTCAAGGTCCTCAAGAACCCATGGTCATTCTACAACCTCAACCTAATCCCACAACATGGACTGGGCCTTCCTTTACGGATGTAGTTTCGGTTACATATGCCCCCTTGGCTCCCCAAAATTCTTCCTCTCTAGAAGGTGCGGGTCCAACAGGCTCTCAGACTTACAAGGCACATCGCTCATGCAACCCTCCTCATGAAAGGGAGGAGTATAATGTTGATAAGAGGCACCAGATAGATGATGTGCATTGATAGTTCACCAAGGAGTATAATATTGATAAGAGGCACCAGATAGATGATGTGCATCGACAGTTCACCGAGGCTCAAGGCCACCCAGAACGCTTCACCACAAATACATTTGGGGCTCTTGGGAAGCTCGGGAACTTCGAGGTTGTTGAGGATAGTATGCACCTCAATCGGGCTTAATGCTTTTTCTCTCATGGAATGTAAGAGGATTGACGAACCCAATCTAAAAATACTTGGTCCATGATGAGCTGACTAAGGTCTCTCACACGTTTGGTAATCTTGACTTTGTTTGTCTGCAAGAAGTTAATTTTTTTTATTTTAATCTAGATTGTACCTATAATTTTTTGTGGCCACGTGGTTGCTTTCATGCAACCCGTCATACTCATGGTAAGGGAGGAGCTATTACTTTTATCTCTTCCAAGTGGATGAGGAATGTGGTTTCTTGGGGGGTGGAACCCTCAAATCAAGTTGTCTAGACTCTATTTGAGTTTCAAGGTCAACATTTTAGAATAATTAATCTGTATGCATCTAATGATGCTTCTAATCGATGTAGTTTGTGGTGGTGGCTGGCTTTTTCTCTATCGCATGCTATCTGGGTGCTTTGTGGTGACTTTAACATGATTGAGAAACCCCAAGATAAGGCTGGGCACATGCCAATGCGATGGAATATCGAGGAAAGAGAAGCGTGGTTTTTCATGAAGAATAAACTAGGGTTGTCAGATCCTAATTACTATTTCTCTCAGTCTGACTTCCCTGAGAATGTTTGGTTCACCTGGTCTAATTTCCAAATAGGATTTTTGAGGGTTTTGAAGCACCTGGATCGAGCAATGCTTACATATTCCCACCACTTCTTCTTTAACAGGCTTTCTCCATCCTGCCCTTTTGTTCATGCCATTCCAGACACTACCCTCTCTGATCACTCCCCAATTATTTTTGACATTGCCACCCAGGCCTCTCCTCCTCAAAGCTTTCAATCGCAATTTTACCTAAATGTTTCCTTTCTTCAAAATGATGCTATGAGGGCTCATATTACCCGATGCTGGAATCTTCTCCCAAGACCCTCTGGCTCAATTGGCTGGATTGTTTGGTGGAATAAGGCCATTCGACGTACGACTTCTATGCTTCGATCTCTTGGGGTTGAAGTTGCAAAGCGCAGGAGGGTTGCAAATTCTGCCCTCAAAAAAGAATTATTAGAGGCCTCTATGAGACTTGAGTCTTCCCTATTCAACCAATATTTGCAAGCTCATGTTGCTATCATTCATCATGAGCTGAAGAAAGCAGAGCTTTATGAGGCTAGAGGAGCCCAAATTCATGCCAGAATGCATTGGCTCAAGATTGGGGATAAGGTGTCTAAATAATTCTTCAAATGGTTATGCCCCTCTTCATCGATTATGCAATTTCAAGCTCTTCAAATTGATGGGGGTAGACTCACTGAGCTTCTTGATATAATATCTGCCTTTATCTGCCATTATCAAAAAAAATTCTTCTCAACCACTCACCCTCACCCGACAGCAGGCCTTGGCTGAGTGTTGTGCAATGGTGCTAGAAAAGCTCTCTTCTAAGCAAAAAGCTAGTTGTGAAGCCCCTCTGTCTCTTGACAACCTTACTCAAGCTCTCTCTCAAATGAAGAATGATAAGGCCCCTGGGTTGGATGGATTCCCCTATGAATTCTTCAAAGAATTTTAGGATTTCATTGGCCCAAACTTGCTTAAGGTCTATCAAGAAGCAATGATCACAGGTTCCTTGGGTTCTCTAATAAATAAAGGCAATATTCGATTCATACCCAAGGCTGGGGACCCTAAAATTATTACCAATTGGAGGCCGATCACTCTTTTGAATGTCAGCTATAAGATCATTGCCAAAGCTCTGGCTTTAAAGTTACGCCCCATTCTACCTTTAATTATCAAGCCTAAACAAACTAGGTTTGTTCAAGGCCGATATATCTTGGATAATGTCTTGGTAGTATGGGAAGGTATGGAATGGGCTAGACAATCTCAGTAGGATGCTATATTCATCAAAATTGATTTTGAAAAATCTTATGATAAAATTGAGTGGAATTTTATTCTTACCATGTTACAAGCACTTGGATTTGGTCCAAACTTTGTTAAGTCTATCAGTATGCTCTTCCAGGATGCTTCAGCTATGCTCACTCTAAATAACACTCAATCTGATGTCTTGGGCCTATTCTGTTCGGTGAGGCAAGGTTGCTCGCTTGCTCCTTCTCTATTTATCCTAGCTATAGAAGCCTTTGGATACCTCCTAGCTGCCCAAGTGTCTCAGGGAAATATTCAAGGAATTGCTCTTCCCAATTCGCCAGCTCAGTTGGTTAATGGGCACTTTGCTGATGATTCTTTCCTGACCATTAGGGAAGATCAACAATCTGTGTCCAATGCTTTGCATTGCCTTGATATATTTTGTGCAGCTTTAGGCTCTAGCATTCAGTGGCATAAGACTGCCTACTTTCGATAGTCTACTAATCCTTACCCAGATTGGCTTTCTCAATATCCTTGGCAATGGATTCAATCTGGAAATTTTTTAAGTTTTTGGGCATTCCTTTTGCTTTTTAGAGTACCTCTGCTCAACTCTGGAATCATGTGCTCCAGAGAGTTGAGAAGAAGATTTCTTATTGGATTACCAAGAAACTCTCCCTTGCAAGAAAATTTCAAGTTTACTCCAAGATTTTGGCTACCACTCATGTGTATTTTTCTTCCTGCTGGACTCCATCCCGAGCCTATTACCAAAATCTAGAGAAGTTGTTGCAAGATTTTCTTTGGGCTAGCTCTTCCCAGAAGAAGGGATTTCATAGAGTAGCCTAGGAAATTTGTTGTCTTCCCAAGTCCTCTGGCGGGATGGGTCTGTTTGACTGTCAACGCCAGGGATTTTCTCTATGTGCAAAGTGGGTTGTTAGAGCTATTGATGGCCCAGAATCTTGGAAGGTCCTAATTCGACACTATATTTCTATAGGCCTTCCTTTGGGTAAGAAATTTTGGTGGGGGATGTCTCTCCCCTCTATTGTTACAACCCCTGTGTTTATTAAAATTCAAGGCTCCTTTGTGATGTAGAGCATTTGGCGAGCTTGGGAGGCTCTTAAACCCTAGCTCTATTGGTCTGGTGATGGGTGAAAAAAAGGGGCTTCCATAGCCTCTCTTAATGTGTGGTGGTCGTCTGTCATTACTTACCAAGGCTCCCCTTTGGCCTCGTTTCAATGGATTCATGCTCAACGATTTTTCAAGAAGGGAATTGCTACCATTTTTTATTTCTTCTCTTCTCATACCAAAGATTGGATTCCTTGGGAGGTTTTCAGATGACTTCATAATTTAAAACTAGAAGATAAGACCACATATGATATTGTGTTAGATAGCATTCCCTTCTCTTTTTGGCCAAAAATTACTAGGCATTTCCAAAAACCTTGGTGGTCGGACTGGACCTGGCCGAAGAACATCTCGTTAATTCAGTACAAGGCCCGTTTGGGATATTCCTGGATTTCTCCACACTTTCCCATGGTGGGTAAGTTGAACGAGCATTGGGACTTAATCTCCAGGCCTTCACAGTGGAAATTGCATTTTAACATGGTCTGGGCCTCTTATCTTGAGCCAAAGCTGGCTTTTCTTGCTTGGAGTCTGCTTTTTCAAGGTTTGCCTATGGGGCAACGACTGAAATACTTGGGCGTGGCTAATCCCAAATGCTATTTTTGCAATGAACCTGAAGATTGCACTCATGTTTTTTGGTCGTGTCGTAAAGCTCAAATGGCTTGGAAGTGGTTGGAATATTTCTTTCGACCTTATATGGCCACTTATTTTTCTTGGCACCATTCCCTGCTAGGCGATGCTCCTGATTTTTCTATTCCTCTTGTGCCTATCTAGAATATTTTTAGAATCAATATTCTTTTTCACTTATGGAAGACCAAAAACAATATAGCTTTTTCCAGAGACACAACTTCTGATTCCTTTTCTTTAGCTGATAAGTATGTTGTATTTTTTAACTCTTGGCTTCAGATACAGGTTCAAGTGGAAAAAATTCATATTGACATTCAATACCTGAGGACTCTCTTGGACCATTGGGCCAATGTGTCATGCACTATCAGTCGGGTCCCCCGGATTCGACGTCACAACACCGTGTTGGCTCTCATTCTCAATCTTGTCGGGGATGCAGGGCATTATCGCAGGCGGGGAGACATTGGTCTCAACCTCCGTCGGTGACCAAACATCGTTACTCTGATGGTGTTGGTAATTCGTGGCTGGTGAGTGGATGGGATGTTCATCCAGAACCTTCACACCAGGTTGCGGGTTGGGGAGATGCGGTCGTGGTGGTGCCAGTTAATGCTTTGGGCTGGCACGGTGATGGCCAAACCCCCCGCCCCTAAGATATAAATGCATAAGAGGTTAATGACATTGCTGATATGGGTGGTACTGACACTGATGATAATGGTTGGGATGCTCTTGTTGCCGCCTCTCCTTGGCATCATGATGACAATGTGGACAATTTTGTCCCTCCCGATATCTGGAAATGATTTATATTCTGCGGATGCATGCTTTTCTTTGATTTTTGGCTAAGAGGATGATTTTAATTCCCTCTTTTTTGTGTTAGCCAACTAAAGTCTTTGTATTTGCTATTTGGTTTCTCCTAACCATATGCGATTAGTGTGATTTTTGGGACCCTACTGGGTGTGCGTATCCACCCACTTTTTGTATGATTAAGTTGTATTTTTAATATAATATAGCTTATTTCATTAAAAAAAGAATTGAAAAGTAAAATATACAATAAATTAATACCTTTCAAAGTAAATCTTATCTACTTGAAATTTATTTTTTTAATATACATAAAATTAAAATATATACTTAAATAATATATATATACTAACTATATATTATATGACTTATAGTTACAGTTAAATTTATTTAGATTTTTTAATTTTTATTTTTATATCATGTATTATTTACTATGAAAAAAGTTTTAAGGTAGCAAAACGAAAAATAAATATTAATAATATTTGAAGAGTCCTAAAGGTAGAAATTTTGATTGGGATTCAATATTATGTCATTCCGTCGACGGTGTTTCATTAATGTTACCACGAAAGAGGCAAAAAAAAGGGAAGGCATCGTGAGGAGCACGTGACAGACGCGACCGCTATGCATCCGGAATAACGACTTTATCTATCTTGATTGTTAATTGATGCTTAATGGACAACCGGGCTGGGCTGGGCTGTAATGTTACCGACCCGGATAACGGACCTACAGCTTCTATTCGCAGAGCAATGCTGCAATCGGTACTGACAATATTAAAAAATGTGCTCGAGTTTGAGATTATCTGAATAACGTCATGGCTTACGGAGAGGTCATTGACAATTTTTTTCCTTTTCCACTGTGCATTAAAAAACAAGTCGACGGTCACTCATCTTTCTTAAGACACGAACACTTGCTCTGCCCCTAGACTTCAATTTCCAATTCCTGTCTCGTAGCCCGTTGGTACATTTTAATGATATGTGGTTCAGTTGTTATTTATTATCCTCCAATTACTGTCAATTATGTTACTTATTATCCTCCGCCTTAATTAATTTGATTGTTTATATATTCCAAAGGCAGACAGACGTCAGTAAGGAGAACTCGCCTTGCCGCTAAGTCTTCAGAGGTTAAACCATTCTCTTAAAGGTTGTGCTTTTGCACCGACTCGAACAACTGTCATTCGTAGTTTTTAATGCACCCACGTAACTGCTCACGCATCTTCACACGAAGCCTTGCTGCCGCACAACCTTCGAGGAGTTCCACATAGCTGTAGTGTGCTTTACTTCACATTGACAATTTCATTATATTATTGTATCCACTTTCTAACATATGATTTCCATCGGGTTGTTGAGGACCAGACTGACCGGATGCTGTGTCCATTACTGACCTCAAGTCCAGCCGCCAGGGTAGATGATTGCGGTATTCTGCAGATATATCCTTATATAAAGGAGCGAGACAACCACATTCAACAAGCCAATAGTCCCAATGGGTTGGACCCTCTATAATTCATCCATGGCTTTGTTGGCTGCACTGCTTTCGATTCTGGCCTCTGATCTGCTCCCTCATGTTTATGCAAACCATTACTCCTACGAGTACCCGCCCCCACCATTTTCATCCCCACCTCCTCCGTATCACTACACCTCTCCCCCTCACCCATTTCCATCGCCTCCACCACCATATCATTACCCTTCCCCTCCACCTCCATCTCCTCATTATTATTACAAATCTCCTCGCCCTCCGTCACCTATTTACAAGCATTTTCCGCCTCCTCGTCACATAGAAACGCCATACGCATACAAATCCCCTCCTCCTCCCCCTTACCACTATAAATCCCCTCCACCTCCCCCTCCTGTCTA
Source organism: Wollemia nobilis (assembly GCA_028583015.1). Taxonomy (NCBI): domain Eukaryota; kingdom Viridiplantae; phylum Streptophyta; class Pinopsida; order Araucariales; family Araucariaceae; genus Wollemia; species Wollemia nobilis. Next base: position 74,464 of record JAQPPZ010002321.1, read on the forward strand.
CAAGTACAAATCTCCTCCTCCTCCACCTGCCCACCACGTAGAAAAGCCAAGCTCTCCCTACAAATACAAGTCTCCACCTCCCCCTGCATACCATTATAAGTCACCTCCTCCACCACCACCAGGTCACAAGTACAAATCTCCTCTGCCACCATCGTCTGTTTACAAGCATAAATCTCCTCCTCCACCATCTTCTGTTTACAAACATAAATCCCCTCCCCCTCCTCACCACAAGCATCACCACAAACATAAATCCCCTCCCCCTCCCCCTCCCCCTCCTCACCACGTTGTAAAACCAGGTCATCCTTACGAGTATAAATCTCCACCCCCACCTTCACACCATTACAAATCCCCTCCAGATCCTATAGCGGTTTACAAATACAAATCTCCTCCGCCGCCATCACACGCGTACAAATATAAATCTCCTCCACCCCCTCATCATCATGTTGAAAAGCCGGGTTCTCCTTACCATTACAAATCCCATCCACCTCCAGTTTATAAGTACAAATCTTCTCCGCCACTTTCTCCAGTCTATAAATACAAATCCCCACCACCTCCGCCGAAGCATGTGTACAAATATTCGTCGCCACCTCCTCCGAAGCATGTGTACAAGTACGCTTCTCCTCCGCCGCCTCTTCATTGAGCAGTCGATGGGCGTAGTAATGGTGAGCCACATTGTCTATTATTTCTTTAATATTGGATTCAATGCTCAATGCTCACTATATTACGATGGGTTTTTAGTTGCATACTAAGAATCGAGTAGAAAATCATATATATGAAACAAATTTCCGCAGAACTGTAATTATAATAATTACTGTCTACATTGTCGTAGTGCAGAAAGCTTTACGCGTTCGAGCATCATTGTGATAATAGGTTTTTGAGTAATGTTGATAATTTGCAGGCGAATTACGTGATTTCAGACTCACATATGAAGACATGGTCAGCAAGACGGGAACTCGTGTGTCACAAGGTTAGGGTTTTAGGCTTTCTTTACCACAGGTTTTTGAGTAATGTTGATAATTTGCAGGCGAATTACGTGATTTCAGACTCAAGACATGGTCAGCAAGACAGGAACTCGTGTGTCACAAGGTTAGGGTTTTAGGCTTTCTTTACCACCGTGGAATGTGTGTATGTGTATAAATGAGCTTAGCCGTAAAGACCTGTGCTGTAATTGTTATCTAATTCTTAGTTTTCAAATTTATTAATAATAAGCGGATCTATTTTGATACACCGTGTTATTCAAATTTTTGGAGATATTGTGCTATTCTCGTATGTTTCATCATAGCAATGAAACTCTGTTCTTCTCAAAACCAGTAAAACGGTCCAATGGCAGCGTCTAAAGCACAAATTTATTCCGCCAAAAAACCCAGCGACCAACCTCGTCGTTAGGTTGCCGTAACGATTAGTTTGACCGATAATTTCAGCGTTTAATTTAGCTTTAAGGAATTAACTTATAATCAAATTTAAAATGAAGTACTTGCACAGTTTACATTTGACGGCTCTTTATAAATGTTTGCAATGTGCGCATAAATGTGGCTGATCATGGCTTTTCATTTTAACAGGAAAGATACTATATTTTATTACTGATTCCATGATGCAGTGACTTGAACAACCACTTCTCTTAGCTGTTCAGATATCTTTTTGTCAACATGCATACAAATAACAACATAAATCCAATCTGACGGTAAAAAAATATAGAATACTGTTTTTTTATTTTAGATATATTTTTAAATAACAATATACTACAACAGTTACAGTTGTCACAAACTTTTAAATTGCTCTCCAGAAATAATTATATGGCTGTCATAATTGTCACATATCTGCAAGCACTCCTCAGAATATCAATTTATGAAGTTTTATATCTCAAATCTCCTGCAAGCTTTACACATAGTGTGAATTTCTTCTTCTAGATTTTCCATAGCAAACCTCGTGCAAGTACTCTCCAAAGTGCCAATTTCTTTCCTTTGAAACTTCAGATAAAAAACCTTCTGCAAACATGCACAAAATTTCAATCTGTGCCAATTTCTTCCCAATCTGTGCCAATTTCTTCCCTCTGAAGTTTCATATAAAAAACCTCTTACAAGCATTGCACATAGTGCACATTTCCTCTAAGGTTTTATAAACCTTTCCAAGTACCAATTTCTTTGGAACCCCCATCAACTTCTTATTTATAAGCATGAGTAAACATTCACTGCACATAGTGCCCATTTCCTTTAAGGTTTTATAAACCTTTTCAAGTGCCAATTTCTCTGAAACCCCTTGCTCCTCCTCACGTTCTACATAACTCCTTGCTCCTCCTCACGTTCTACATAAGTCCTTATTTATAAGCATGAGTAAACATTCTTATTCGTTTGATAGCTAAACATTCTTATCCATTCTTTCTTCCCATAAATTTTCTAGATTTTTTTCTAAATATAAATATTTTTCTAAAAATCCAACTTTTAGATGTTTATATTTATCCGATCCTCCGTAGTTGGCTCTTGCCAGCTGGATGCTCCGTAGTTGGCTCTTGCCAGCTGGATACTCCTCATCATTCCATATATATTAAACAACCGTATTACTGTAATGAATTTACACAGCTATGGAGCTTTGGCTTTCCAATGTAGACTTAATGTTGAACCCTGCAGGCTGTATTCTGCACCGTAGAACACTTCTACTCTATAAAAGCAAATACAGAGTGCACGAGAGCAATTCACTATGCATTTTCCACGTACGTTCTAATAAGCATCGTTATCCGATACCTCTTGCAGCTATTGGCAATATATGGTGGAAACAAATTTATCATTTTGTCCTTAGTCTTCTATAATAATTAATCATCTTCATTAGAAGCATGTAGAGATGGTCAGTGTCGGACTTCTAGAGTCCATGGCCACGGACGAGACCCACCTATATATGTTGTATTCAGCGCAGCGCATTCAGTGCAATCCACCTTCGTATATTTTGTGTTTTTAAATGAATAACATAATAAAAATGCCTTCTCCCATACATGGTGAACCATTTAATATATTTTTTTTATGTTTTATTTTATTTTTTTATTTTTTATTTTTATTTTTCGGTTATAGTAATTTACAAATTCAGGATTCAAACTACAGAAGCTGCTTCACCAAATTTATTCAGTTTTATTATTGTTCCAGCAAATTTATTCAGCTTCATTTATGGTCGACCTGACGTGAAGGGGACCACGATATCTCGAGATTCATACATCGTCAGTTTGACGCACACTCAAAGGATTCAGATCAAACTACTATTTTTTGCAAACAGATTGCCTCGAATTTTAAACCTAGGTGTCTTCTTGGTAAGTACCTGACCAAACAAGCACTTACCAATCCTCATGGGCTAACAACACTTACAAATTCTTTAACTTTATAAATAAAACCTACTCTAAATAATTTTTAAATTTTATAAATTAAAACCCTTAAAAAAATATGCTTTACTTTAATTTTTTTAAATGAAAAGATAAAACTATTAATAACCAAATGCTTGTCAATAAATTATTATTAACTTTGTCTTTATAGTAACTAAGGTTATAAAAATTCTTAAACAAAAACAAAATTGTATTAGACATGCATTTTGGGCTCTTGTATGGACACTAATATATTCAAATAACATATTTTAAAGGTTAAAAATATGTTATTTATGTATTATGAGTATGAACACTAATATATTTAAATAACAATTTTCAAAGGTTTAAAATAAAATTATCTAAGATTAACTTTGTATTAGCGCTAAGGGTATAAAGATTTCAAGAACACAATTCTCTAAGACTTATGCATTATGGGCTCCTGTATGAACACTAATATATTCAAATAACATTTCTCTAAGATTAAGAACAATTTTTTTTAAGACTATGCATTATGGGGCTCTTGTATGGACACTAATATATTCAAATAACATTTTTTTATAGTTAAAAACAAAATTTTCTAAGACTTATGCATTACGGGCTCCTGTATGGACACTAATATATTCAAATAACATTTTTCAGGTTTGACGTCGAATCTTATTGTCGTAATTCTAGCCGATTTGATTACTCTTTTTGTGGTAAGGGTGCCCTCCACGAGGCTTTTGTTGACGGTTTGGTGGAATACCATAATCCAAGGTTGTTTTTCGGGGTTGACAGGAGCTTAAATTAATAGCGCTTACGCAATCAAATATGAAATGTTCGGTGACTTTAATCAATCCGTTCCTAATGTGACGCTCACGACCACGAGAGGCCATATCCTTTTTAAATAAAAAATTAAAATTATATTAATTTATTAATAAAAATATGTTAACATTAGTTAAAAAACAAAATACAGTAAAGTAAACATGAGTATATTCAGGCCATGGCCATTCATATCCGCATAATGCTTGTTTAAACGATTCTCAACACACAAGTATTGAATAATATGAAACCAGTGGAAAACATGGGTTTGGATTTAAAGTGCAAAGCAAATACTCAATTCGATCGAGTGAAGAGAAAAATATATGTATAAGCTTTGGGATTTGATGGAATAACTTAAAATTGTCAAACAACATTTGGTATAATGATAGTTGTTTAGTTATTATCATTTATATGGTTGTGAGATTCATTCCTTGTGTTTACTCGAACGAGCACTATTTGTATATATTTGTAAACAATGTTCAATATAAAAAAATAACTTAAAGTTCTAGAGACGGTTGCATACAACATTAATTTATTATACTGTCAGTGTGTTTATATAATATGCTTCACTGCTTAAATGCCCCTTCTTTGGGTTACATGGGACCAGATAAAGCGATTGAGAAACAAACTGTAGCGGTCTTTGGGTTACATGGGACCAGATAAAGCGATTGAGAAACAAACTGTAGCGGTGGTTGAAAGAGGGTGCGATCGCGTTCCTCGGTTCTGGACAATGCTCTTGTGGTTTTAGGTTCTTTGTGTACGCGTAATATGACTAGATCTAAATTTTATGATGGAAGATTTTGATAAAAAAAACTGCATCTGCGATAGTCCAAAGAGAGGAATGTGGTTCCATTAATTATAATAAATTTTATTATAAAATCTATGATTTTATGGCTTAGGATATATAAATAAATTCGTATGCATCCATCTAAAACATTATGTTTTTAATCATGGTAAAACTCAACATGTTATTACAACAAGGTTGTTGATTATATAAGATTTTAGATAGGTGATCATTGTATATGATAGACCCTAGACAATATATAATGATGCTTAAGAAGATCTTAATATAGGTTAATACAAAGACAATTAATTGTTAGTCTTGTTCTAAAAGTTTAAGAGGCTGAACATATCTCAGTTTTTAGACCTATTGTTTTATGTAATGTTCTTCTCAAAATCATTACTAAGATCATGGCAGAAATTTTGAAGTCTCTTTTGCATAAGATTATTTCTTCTGAACAAGGAGGTTATGTGGAAGGGCATCAAATAGTTGATGAGATAGTTCTTGCTCAGGAAGCCATCCATTCCATGGATATGCAAAAATTTCCTTCCATGTTCATTCGGTTAGACTTATCCAAAGCTTATGATAGAGTGGATTGGCACTTCCTTATCAAAGTTTTGAGGTAATTTGGTTTCTCTCAGGATTGGATGGATTGGATTATGGGATATATCTCTTTAGTTTCCTACTTAGTTCTTATCAATGGCAGGCCTTATCAGTTGTTCCCATATTCCAGAGGGATTAGGCAAGGTGACCCCCTATCCCCTTATTTATTCATCATTATTATTGAATGCTTAGGTAGGGCTATAACCAAAAAGAGAGAAGACAAAACCCTTGAGGGAGTTACCATTGCTCATGGAGCTAGAACTCTCTCTCATATTCAATTTTTTGATGACTCTACTCTTTTAGGTAAAGCTACAGTTAAGGAAGCTTCTACTATTAAGCAAATCATTAACTATTTTTCTAAGGCTACCGAGCAATTGATCAATGAAGACAAATCTAAAGTCATTTTCTTTCACTGCTCTGCCAGACAGGAATCCATGGTATTGGATAAATTAACATATAAGAAGACCTCCCTTCCAATCACTTATTTAGGAATTCCCATTAATATTCGAAGACAAAAATAAATATTGGAATTGGTTGTTGGACAAAGTCAAGAATTAAATTGGAAAGTGGACCAATAGGTGTCTTTCTTATAGGGGTAGAATCACCTTGGTAAAATCAGTCCTTCAAGCTATTCCTATTTATGTTTCTATAGTGTTGAATATCCCAAAGGCTATTCTTCGAGAACTGGATCAAATCAGTCATCGGTTCCTCTAGAGTGGTACTAAGAAGAAAAGAAAATGGGCCTTGGTGAAATGGGACACTTTATGTCTTCCTAAGAGTAAGGGGAGGTTAGAATTATGATCTGCTATTAATAATAATAAAGCTTTGGATGCTAAATTATAGTGAAGGATTTTGCATAACCCCAATGTTATTTGGACCAAGAATCTTTGTGCTAAATATGATGAGAACAAAATTCCTGAAGACCTTGTTCGCTATCAATTGCCTTCCAAAGGTTCTCCCATTTTAGCAGTTTTTAAGATTGGTGAGGATTTGATAAAGGAAAAATTATTTTGGATAATTCATAATGGTCAACAGGTAAATTTTTGGACAGATTCATGGGATGGTCACAAGCCTTTGATAACTCAGTTTCCTGATTGGAGGTCTTGGATGGAGGAGCTTCATCGAGCTAACTGGATAAAGGTGGCTAATTATTATTGGTACTATACTGGTAATTTAGAGGGTCGTAGATATTGGATCCCTATTGAGGACCGACCTATTCAAATCATAGAAGGACAAAGACAAGATATCCATTGCATCCTTAATATGAGATCTCTCTCTTGGTCCCATGATAAAGATTGTTTTGGATGGAACAACACTACTAAGGGTGAGTACTCAATTGCTCAAGGTTATTTGACCTTATGCCATAATAATCCTAGCCAATCATCTGACATATTTTCTCAGTTGTGGGCTCAAAAGCTCTAGCCTAAGGTGAGGTTCTTTACTTGGCTTTTATTGCATCGCATGGTGCTTACTAGGGAGCATCTTATGAAGTGTGGTTTTCATGGCCCTTTTAGATGTGAAATGTGTGAAGAGAATGTGGAAACTCTCAACCATATTTTTATTGAGTGTAATTTAGCCTCTGATATTTGGAGGAGAATGACCAATTTACTTGGCTTACAATGGTCCAATTGTTTTATTTTTGAAAAAAATTGGAGGGATTAGCCTAATCAAGAGGGTGTTGATCATTTTATTAGGTAATTAGTTTGGATGGGTTCTACCATTCTTCTCTAGAATATATGGAATGAAAGGAACAACTAAATTTTTAATCAAGAAAGGAATGATATTCACTATATCTAGAAAAATACCATTGCCAACTTAGTTGAATCAGTCCAGAAGCTCCTTAATCACCCCCAAAAGTCCCACCAAATATGGGATCAAGTGATGCAAATATTGAATATTAACTCTTCTAAGAGAAACCAACTTAAAGGGAATGTGAGTAATTGCAATATGGATAGAACAAGGAATTGGCAATCTCCTCCTAAGAATTTTGGAAAATTTAATACTGATGGAGCCTCTAGAGGGAACCTTAGAAAAGCTAGTGCAGGAGGAATTAGTAAACTTTCATATGGCTCCCTGGTTTATACTTTTGTTGAGAATTTGGGTATTCTATCCAATAACCTTGCTGAGGGGTATGGTATCCTCAGAGGCCTTCAAGAGGCTACTAAGGTTGGATGGGAAAAGGTACTAGTTGAGTCTGACTTTCAACTCATGATTAATATTTTGAAGACTCCTTTTAATAATCATAATGTTGATTGGAGAATAAAAATAATTATTGAGAAGATTCAGTTAATCTAGATGGGATTTTTCAAAGTTGATTACAATCATGTGGTCAGAGATCAGAATAAGAGTATCAATGCTTTAGCTAATTAGTCTTTGGATAAAGGTGATCTTACTTGCTATGACCACCTTCCTATATGGTGGGCTTCACAAATAAGGGAAGCTCTTCTTTATATCATTTCTTTGGATGGCTCCTGTTATGAAGGTACCTAGTTTCTTCTAGCTTTATTATTGCTTCTCTTTAGTTCAGTTAGGGTATTTTAGTTCCCTAGCTCAATCTAATATTTCTTTTGTTTCCTATGTTGATTCTTGCCTTAATAGTATTTTGGTCTAGAAAGGTCATTATTGTGTTCTATTTTTTTCTTTTAATTTTCTTTTTATGTGTATGCTTTTTTTTGTGTTGTTTTATTTTTGTGTTTTTTTGTTGTTTTGTGTTTTTTGTTGTTGTTCTTGTGTTTTTTATGTTTTGTGCTTATGTTTCTGTATGTTTGTGTTAATTGGTATTTTTACGTTTTGGTGTGTGAGTGCTTTCTATGTTTTTATATTTCTCTGTTGTTTGTTGTTGGTTGATTTTTAATTCTATTTTGTATTATTTTTAGGTTTTGGTTGTTTTTGTTTTTCATGTTTTTGTTGGTTGTGTCTTTGTAGCATTCTGTTGTTTTTTGTTATGTTGTTCTTGTGTTTTTCTATGTAAATTCGTGTTGTGTTTTTTTATCTTATTATGTGTGTGTTTGGTTGTGCTTTATCTTTTTGACACACTCAAGAAGCATGTTTATTTATTTTTTGTTTTTTTAATCATTTTGTGTGTTTGTGTTTGTGAGTTCTTGTTTTTCATTATTTCAGGTTTGTTCCTTGAGTATGTCAAAGGCTGTAGGCTAGGTGCGAGCCCTGGGTGATTTTGGTAAAATAGATAACCCTACCTCCTTGGATCTTACCCGAAAGTGGCATCTCTTCTGGGATGCTTTCCACACAAAAATATACCTCTTCGATCAGCTTAAAGATTTCGATGTCTTCTCAAAGATTGATCTAAAGTAAGGATACCACAAATTGAGGATCCAAGAAGAGGATACTTATAGGATAGCCTTTAAAACTCATTACAGTAATTGAGTTTACTATCTTACCTTTTAGTTTATTGAATGCTCTAACAATATTTATGAATTTGATGAATAGTATTTTCAAGAAGCTTTTGGATCGATTTGTTATGATATTCTTGGATGATATTTTGATATATTCTTGGAATAAGGTTGAGCATGATAGACACCTTGAGATCGTATTGGAGCTATTAAGGAAGAATCAGTTGTACGAGAATTTGTTAAAATGTGAATTTTATGTATTAGAATTACAATATTTAGGGCATATTGTATCTGTCAAAGGGATTGCGATGGATCCTAAGAAAATAGAAGCTATATTGAATTGGCTACTGCTAACAAATTTGATAAAAGTATAAATTTGTATGAAGTTTCATGGGTTTAACTCGATACTATAGGTTTTATGTGAAGGACTACATTGAGATAACCACTCTAATAACTAACCTTCAAAGGAAGAGGAAGGAGTTCAAGTGGATGGATAAGTGTGAGGTAGCTTTTTATTTGCTCAAACAAAAGCCCACTATATATCCCATACTAAAGATACCAGAACCTTAGGGTAGCTTTTCTGTGTACATATGCATCATTGGAAGGTTTGGGAGGGGTGCTCTCACAAGATGAAGTAGTAATAGATTACAAATATTGGAACTGAAATGACATGAGGTCAATTATGCAACCCATGAGGTCAATTTTGCTCTCAAAATTTGGTGACACTATTTGATAGGGAGACCCTTTGAGTTGAGAATAGACCATTAAAGTTTGAAGCACATATTTATTCAACCTTTGCTAAATGCCAGGCAGAGAAGAGGGATGAAATTTCAAGCTGAATATGATTTTGGCATTGAATACATTGAAGGGAAAGAAAATAAGGTTGTTTATGCCCTTAGTAGGAGAAGACACATAACTGTCTTATCTCGCATCCATGTGATTAATGGAACAGGTTAATAAAATGCAACAATAAGATGTGTTTTGCAATCAAATCCAGGAAAGAATAGAAATGGAATATGATGATAGTAAGGATTTCAACATCAAGGATGGTTTCTTGTGCTTTAAAGACAAGGTAGCAGTTCCAAAGACCGGTGGTTTGAAGAAAATGATCATGAACGAGGCTCATAGATCTCCATATTCTGCTCATTCGAGAGAGGAAAAAATGAGAGAGAATATGATGAAAACTTTCTTCTAGCTAGGAATGAAGAGGGATATAACTGAATTTGTCACCCAATGTCTCGAATGCTAGAAAGTAAAGGCAAAAAATAGACATCCTACAAGACTTTTGTACCCTCATGATGTGCTAGCATAGAAATGGTAGGTGATTTCAATGGATTTTATTGTAGGTTTGCCAAAGACTAGATTCTAGCATGATGCAATCCTAGTTGTGGTCGATAAAATGACCACGATTGCATATTTTATACATAGAAATACCAAGGATGATGTCATGGTTGTGGCTAATAAATTTTCCAAGGAAATATTCAGGCTTCATGGTTTTTCAAAAGTTATCATTTCATATAGGGACTCGAGATTCACATCCAAGTTTTGGTAAGATTTACATTGAGCCATTGGCACCAAGTTAAACATTAGTTCTACATATCACCTAAAATCCAATGGATAAACTAAAAGGATAAACCAATTTTTAGAGGATATGCTTTGCATGTAGTGTATTGTATTGATTGGAAATTATGTAAAAGATCAATCTTGTGATATATCGAATTGCCTTACCACCCAGTTTGTCCAAGATTCATGATACCTTTCATATTTATTTGCTTAGGAAGTACATTGCTAATCCTAAACATGTGGGGGACTTTTCCAAATTGCATATGGTAGATCCGGAGGCTATAGAGGTTCAACTAGTAAAAACCTTGTGTTCCATTCCAAATAGATCAGGAAAGGAACCTTGGAGCAATGTAAGGTCTAGTAGGACCACTATTTCGAAAGGAATTCTACTTGAAAAAAGTAGCAGACATGCATAAACACTTTCTTTTCCTATTTGAAAATGCATTGTAAATGTTGTGTTTTTTTTTAAACTATATGGTACATAGAGGACTATGTTAAACCTAAGGAGGGGAGGATGTCATGACCCTCCCTTGGTAGACCATTTTTCATTGAATGGACTTATATTTACTATGTTGCTTTATTGAAGGAATGTTTGGATATTTCAATTAGCTATGTAAACACATACAAACTATGGAAAATGTGATGTGTGTATTTATTAATAGGATGTTGGATGAGTTTATGTTGAATTTTTATGCAAACATAATTATTATGCAAGATATGATTTTACTAATAAAAATGGCATTTTTTTAGGAATAATTATTTTCTCATGTTTGGACAAAGACTAACCACCAAACAAGATGCAATAAAAAAAGTAAAAGACATGATGTCTATTTTGCATTTCAGCTTAAGCAGCAAGGAAAAATTTTCCTTAATTATAGAATTTGCATAATATGAAAGCTCATGAAAGGATTATTTTAAGTAGATGAAATTTAAGATGTTGCATGCTAATTTTATCTTGTTAGTGAAGATAATTAGTAGATTTATTTCAAGTAGAAATGAATCATTAAGTATTGATTCTCTTGTATTTTTGTTTAAGGTGGGGAATATATCTTGGTGGGTACCCAATATTCAAAATAAATGTAACTAAGAGAAGATATTCAAATTATTGTTTAACTTGGAGTCTAAGACTACCATCAAACTATTAATTAAAGGAAAAAAAAGAAATAGAATCAATAAATTCTCAACTTGGAGTTGAGAGGTGGATGGAGTGTTTGAGAGGTGGTGACACAATGGGTTGGCTTCGAATTCCATCGTACCGATAGTGGGCAAAAATAGATAAGGATATTTCATTATGATAACAAGGAAATTAGTGAGAGTAATAGGAACTAGTAGAATGGGGGCTGAGAGAAGAGGATGGTTGTCACTTGTGAGAGAGGGTTGTTATTGGTGGAGATATTGTTGTGATCTAGGAAGGTAGATTGTGGTGATCATTAGGGTAGAATTGTTGTTACCACCATAGGGAGAATTGTTGTTTCTGCCTGCAAAGATTACTAGATATTTGGGAAGAGATATACTACTAGTTGTATTCGAGCTATTATCGACTCATGGAAAGATTATGTTTGGGCGACACCAACTTGCTAAAGGTACGTTCTTCTCCTTGTAAATGGTTTTTTCTCATGCATTATTATTGTTTGTACATAATTAAAAAATATTATCTTTTACATGTGAAGCATTGGAAACAAGTTTCATTCGATTGGGTGCAACTTTGAAGGAATTAGCTCTTTTAAATGTTGGTTGTTTGGTTTGAAAGGTGCTTGGATGTATTAGGAGATAAAATTGGTAGTCAAGATACTCCAATTATTTTTAAATAGGTGGATTGAAGAAAACCGTGCATTGCTATGTATAATTTGAGACATTATTTTAACTTATTCTCGATAACAAATGGGTAGATAAGATGTCTAACTGATATTATAGTTTTCAAGGATAGCGGATTATGATTTCTAAGTTGTGGAAGTCTTATTTTGGGGATATAGGAATGCTTTTAAGACTTGAGGAGAACCAATGTTATATGTTGTACATTCCATTAGCTATTGTATGTTCAACACTAGAATGTGCTTGATGGTTTTTGGTGCTAAACATTTGAGTGCTATGGTGCAAAAATTTTGGGTGTTACTACCTTATATTAAGTTTGGAAGGGAAGACTATTTGACCCAATTTTGTTGGGTAGAGATCTTAAGGACTGGGGAAAAATTGTTAGCCATGGTATGAAAGGATAGTTTAGTTTAATTTATTAGTTGTTAAACTACTAGATATCCTTGGTTCGATAGATTTAAAGTATGTGATAGCATAGTTTACTCTATTAGATGTTAAAATTGTTAGAGATCATTGGTTCAATAGCTATAAAGCATGTGATAACTTAGTTTAATTTATTAGATGTTAAACTATCAGAGATCATTGGTTCAATAGTTATAGAGCATATCATTGCACTTGTATCATCGATGTTGATTTGAGAAGCATAGAAACCTATGGGCTAGATTGATGAGTAATTAAAGGACTTCATACATTAAAGCGTAGAGGCTTTTGATAATATCAAGGATGCGATTTCTAAAGCCCCGATTTTGGTGAGTCCCGATTATACAAAGCCTTTCTATATCTACACATTTGCTTCATATCACTCCTTTGCGAGTGTTTTAACTCAGAAGAGTGAAGGCAACATTGAAAATCACATTGCTTTCCTGAGTAGTCCTCTCAAAGATGCGAAACTGAGATATTCTACCCTAGACAAGCAAATGTATGCACTGGTTAAAACTATAAAAAAGTTCAGGCACTACATAGTCCACAATAGGGTCTTTGCTATCGTCCCAGATCCTGCTATCAAAGCCATGTTCGTTCAGAATGAATTAGGTGAGAAGCGTGGTAAGTGGGTTTCAACTTTGCAAGAATTTGATCTGGAGATTCAATCGATGAAGATAGTGCGGGGGCAAGGGTTAGCTAAGGCAATCGCAGAGCAGGATCTCGCAATTCCTTGTCAACATTATGAAGTCGCTGATGTAACCAAGGAGGAGTGGTATGCAGATGTGGTGTACTATCTACTAAATGGTAGGTGTCCATCACTTTTGAATGCTACTCAGTGCAGAGCCTTGCGTCTGAAGTCTGCTAATTTTCTGGTTAGATCTGGAACATTATACAGAAAGAACCATGAAGGTATTTACCTTCGTTGCGTTGATCAAGAGGAGGCAGTGCGAATATGTTAGCGTACTTAACCTTCTTTGGCTGTATTGCATTATTAGATGAACTGTTACAACCATGTAACAGTTCCGTTCGCCGGTGTGCTATTCCCGGCAGTGTAAATGTTATTTAACAGGCTGCTGAGAATAATAAACTAGTTCGTTGCATACTCGAAGAGTTTCATGGTAAACATGGGACAGGGCATGGGTCTGCCAATGCCACAGCCCATAAAATCCTCAGAGCCGATTATTATTGGCCTCAACTATTCAAGGATGCCCATTCTCATGTGAGGTCATGTCACATATGTCAAACTGCAGCCAATAGAGATAGAAACGCTTCCATGCCTTTATAGTCCGTAATCGAGTCTAGACCTTTCGCGCAATGGGGCCTGGATTTTATTGGGATTATCAGCCCCAATTCCTTCGATACTCACAAATATATTCTGACGGCTACGGACTATTGCACGAGATGGACCGAAGCTATCCCCATAAAGAATGCTACTGCAGAGGTGGTCATTAGATTTTTAGAAGATAACATTGTCACTAGATTCGGGATGCCTAACTCCATCGTAAGTGATAATGGTTCGGCATTTTCCTCTCTGGAGTTTGCTAATTGGGCATTTGATAACAGCGTGAGTTTAAAGTTCTCCTCCAATTATTACCCGCAAGGTAACGGATTGGCCGAGTCATCCAATAAGAATCTGGTGACTTTCATAAAAAAGTTGTTGGAAAGGAATCCGCGAGACTGGCACAATAAGCTTAAGTTGGCCCTTTGGGCTGACAGAATCAGAGTCAAAGAAGCAATAGGGACATCTCCTTACCATCTGGTTTATGGACAAGATCCCATTTTTCCTGCAAATCTCAGATTACAAACGCTGCACTTCATGAAAGATTATTTTGGAACTAATGATAAACTTGAGTCTAGACTAACGCAATTAATGCACTTGGATGAAAAAAGGGATGAAGCTATGCTTCATTTTAGTAAACACCAAGACATTGTAAAAATATGGTTTGACAAAAGGTCTAAGGCCAAGGCGTTTAAAATTTCAGATTTAGTGTCGTTATGGGATAAAAGACATGAGAAGAAGGGGGAACATGATAAATTTGATTACCTTTGGTTAGGTCCCCACCAGATTTCAGAGATCCTAGGGGAAAATAGTTTTAGACTAAAAACCTTGGATGGAAAGGATTTGGCACTACCTATCAATGGGTTGCACTTGAAGCATTACTTTCAAGCATGAGGTAGTTGGGCTTTGTATTATATGTAATAACACTGTAATTTATTGCTTTCATTTTTTCATGTTTAGGTGTGCATTATATTTTTTGGTTTTTTTGACATGTCTAAGCTTTGTATTAATGTTGTGATCTGTTTCTTTGTGTGCAGATTTGATACTTAAGTGTGTGTTTCAGGAGATATCTAGTTTTGTGTCAATGCTGTAATTTAGTTTTTTTTTTTTGATGTGCAGATTTGATATGTTAGTATGTATTCATTTTTGTTTCAGGTTTTTCTTGTATTAATGTTGGGTTTTTGCGTTTGTGTGCAGGTTGGACATTTAGGCGGTGGTGTTCCTTTGATTTCCTTTTCATTGCCTTTTAAAAAAAAAAAAAAAGGGGAATAAAAGCTTGATGTTGAACACATGCCTAAGACTGGGAGAATATGAAACATTGGAATCATGTTGTAAAAGCTCCACATGTAATAAAAACAGTTAATTTAGATCATTTGAAGCTTGTGATGCATGAAAAAGTCGGTTTTACGTGACAAATCATCTCATTTGCAATTCACAAAATAATGCATTCATGTTCCATCTCACTTTTCATACATTTCACCGTAGTGGCATATGCATCTTAGGTGCAATTCATTTGAGTATGTTGAATCCTCTTAGGGTTATGTTATAACATAAATTTAAGTAAATCCTAAGGTTGGAAACTGAGTCTTGAAGTATCTAGGACCAAGCACGTTTCATACATTAAAAAGGATCTTGAGCAAAATGATCAAAACCTAACTTGGAGGAAAAGGTTGGGCGAAAATGGTTTCATGTCTATCCTATTATGCAACATGATCCTAAAAACAGTGGTTTTGACCACTTCCATAGAGTTTAAAGCCTAAAATCAGAGTAGTAAGGATAGGGTTAAATTCTCATCTCGGTTGGTTGAGAATCTAATTCCCCAAAGCTTTGATTGGACCCACATGGAGTAGTAAGGATAGGGCATAAATTCTCATCTCGGTTGGTTGAGAATCTGATTCCCCAAAGCTCTTATTTTTCATTTCGTATTAAGTCTTAGATTGTAAGGATCGTACTATTTGTCCTCTCGCAAAGGATGGGTAGTCATCCCCAAGGTCTAAGTAACAAGATTAATATTTTCCATTTACATTTAAAATCTTGGGTTGTAAGGATCGTACTATTTGTCCCTAACCAGGATGGGTAGTCATCCCCAAGGTCAAAGAAATAAAATAAATAAAATTTTCCCTTCTCATCCTTATATTGGATTGTAAGGATCGTACTAGTCCTCTGCAAGGGATGGGTAGTCATCCCCAAGGTCTAAATAAATGAAGATAAGTTTTGGATTATGGGGTTAGATAGGCCCATGCATGACATCATGTCTTGCCTAAAAAGTAAGACCACTGATTGTCTAGAGGGTTAGACTAGCATGACCATTTCTTCCATAATTGGTTTAGTTATTTTGCTCAAAGTGAGGTAAAGAATTCTAAATCAGAATAGTAAGGATAGGGTTAAACTCTCATATCGGTTGGTTGGGAGTCTGATTCCCCAAAGTTCCGATTTCACATCCACTTGCACATGGGTTCAAGATAGTAGGGACTCATAACCAACTTTGGGATATAATGAACCGTTCACTAGTGGATCCTAAGAGGGTTTGGCAGTCTTGAATGTTTGCACATAATACTACAAGAGTGACTATGCATTTTCTCATGGCATATTCAGTAGGATACACAAATCATTCATAATTTCGCATATGCATTCATGCAAAACCGATGATGGAATGTGGATCAAATTCAAATGATAAGGAAAGGAATTCATTGCACACACCGAGCTAATACTTGATGATTCTAATAATTCATGTACTTCTAATTTTGGGCATTAGGTATATTGATTATGGGCTAACCCATGTTTTCAAATTTGTGATTTATGTTAGGTTGGGTTCTTACTAAAATGCTCAAGAGCATTGGACAGCAAAGTCGCCATTTGTTGTGGTTCATCCACAACACACCCCAGAAGTGGGGACCCACCTTTGTTTTTGCAGGTTTTAGGGAAGATCTCAAAGACCCGGATGCTAAAAATGAAGAAAAGAAGAAAAATGCCTAAGTGTTGAAAGGGTCACGAAATCGCGACATGTCGCGATATCGCGACATGTCGCGAAATCGCGACCTGTCTCTCCATCGCTGCAAAAAAATTGAAATCTGTCACGAAATCGCGACGTGTCGGCAGCAGGACAGAAAAGATGTCACGAAATCGCGACGTGTCGGCAGCAGGACAGAAAAGATGTCACGAAATCGCGACGTGTCGGCAAGCAGAAAAAACGTCGCGAAATCGCGACGTGTCAGCAGACGAAAGATGCGGAAATCGCGACGGCGCACAGCAGAAAGGATGTCGCGAAATCGCGACGTGTCGGCGGCAAAGAAAAAAAGGATGTCGCGAAATCGCGACGCATTTTTTGGAAGCGTACGAAAAGTTGAAAGGGTCGCGAAATCGCGACATGTCGCGATATCGCGACATGTCTCTCCATCGCTACGAGTTGCCGAGAGGAAGCACAAGGTTGAAGGTGGTAGCGAATCGCTACCACTTCGTGAAGCGGAGGCTCGAAGGAAAAGTGGTAGCGAATCGCTACCACTTCGTGAAGCGGAGGCCCGAAGGAAAAGTGGTAGCGAATCGCTACCACTTCGTGAAGCGGAGGCTCGGAAGGAAAAGTGGTAGCGAATCGCTACCACTTCGTGAAGCGGAGGCTCGGAAAAAGTGGTAGCGAATCGCTACCACTTCGTGAAAGGGAGGCTCGGCAAAAGTGGTAGCGAATCGCTACCACTTCGGGAATAGAAGGCACAGAGACAAAGTGGTAGCGATATCGCTACCACTTCATCGAAGGAAAAGTGGTAGCGAATCGCTACCACTTCGTGAAGCGAAGGCCCGAAGGAAAAGTGGTAGCGAATCGCTACCACTTCGCAAAGCAAAGGCTCGGAACCAAAGTGGTAGCGATATCGCTACCACTTCATGGAAGGAAGGCTTGGAACCAAAGTGGTAGCGATATCGCTACCACTTTTTGAAAGGAAGGCTCGGAACCAAAGTGGTAGCGATATCGCTACCACTTTTTTGAAAAGAAGGCAAAGCAAAGTCGGTAGCGATATCGCTACAACGAGCTACGACGGGCGTACGGACCAAGAACACGTCGCGATATCGCGACATGTCGCGATTTCGCGACATGTCGCGTTATCGCGGCTAGGAAACGGAAGAGGCCAAATGCAAATTCTGTCGGGATTTCCGCGGGAAAGCGTTACGAAAGGTGCAGGAGACGCAGGACACGTGGCAGAAATGACAGAACCAGAGTAACGTTTCATAACAACAGTTACTGGCCGCAGAGATCGAGCGTTACGATTGCATGCAAGGGTTAGAATACCAAAAGGCGGGAATTGAAGCGAAGGGTCCCGGAGTCGAAACGAAGCGTCATGGAGCAGCCGAGAACGCGCGACAGAAAGGTTAAATAGCATAAGTGTAGATGGATACAGGGATGGAGATTGTAACAAAAAAAGCATTACTTATTGAAATAAAGGATTTTTCTTTGGTAACACGACTTTTGTGTGTAAAATCAAAAGGAGATCGAAGCCAAAACTATTGTTTTACTGTCAATCTTTCCGTTGCATCATTTTGTCTTGTATCTATTTCGTTTACGCCATGGGATGGGTTACGATAGGTGAATGGTAGAATGATGCAGCTATATTCTTTTCCTTAGAGTCTTGCATCCGATCTGATTAGATTGTGTGTTAGTACAGATCTGATCGGTTGGGTTGTTTTGGGGATTTCATCTCTTAACTTGGGATTTTGCAGGGAGGAGATCGTGAACCATTTTAATATCCTTCATTATTTTCCAACTGATTCAAAATAACAGTTTCTGTTTTATTCCTTGATATGCTTAATTTCATGTCAGAGACTAACACTGAAATAACAGAACTATTGAATATAGATAAAACGAACAAGTTAACCTTAGAATAAATTGTGAATATTAGAACATCAAAAGGATTTTTGTTTATTTTTTTTTGATTAATCAAACAAGTCAAGATTACAAAGTTCATTAAGAATCAACAAAGGCCCCTTGTTAACAGCTATCTGCAGGATTTTGAGTTATTCTGGGATATATCAGTTGCATGTATTAAATTGAATTCATTTTTTATATATGTAAAAGTTGTTTCACAAAGAAACTTGGAGAAATAATAAAAGGAAGGAAAATAAAATAAATTATTTCTTTGCAAGAAAGAGTCTTTGTTCGAGACTCTAAGTTGCGTGTTATTATTTGTAATATGACAAATTAACGCTCAACATTTTGGCGCTAGAAGGAGGGCCTTCTGTATTGCTTTGCAATTTTGATTTGTTCTAACAATTAACGTGGGTAGTTTTGTTTCCACCTATTGTGCTTGCAGGTATAACATTTAGACATTTTATCTGGCAGCAGAGTTGAGAAATCTTTTAGAGTCCTAGAGTTTCCAAGTTGGCCCAACCTGAGTACATTGCTACTAGGTCTAAAACCACAGGGGAAACTATCTTCCAAAGTCTTTCTCCCACTGCTAGGAGGCCGAAAAACAAAACATTAGAAGTTGAAATACCACCCAGTATACTTGAGTTAGGGATTTCTTTGGACTCAAGTGCCTTTAGTGGGCCTGAACCCTTAAGTTCAAGTGGGATAGTAACACCAGTTGTATCTGTCTCCACAGTTCCAGGAGTTCCAATTGTTCCCACAGGGTTGACACCTTTGATTAACATGGCCCAGCAACAACAACAACAACAGCCACCGCCCTTTGGTATGGTGCTCGTAGTTCCCCTTTAGATATTCCCGGGCAGTCCACGACTTGCCTAGAAACATTGAAAGGGGATTACCCAAATTCATTCATGATGGTCCAACAACAACAGAAGATCATGTCCAAATCTATAAAGATTACATGTTTAGGCAGGGGGTTACTCACGAGGATGTTGCCTGTCGAGTTTTCCTTGCTAGTCTAGACCACATTGCTAACGAATGGTATCGAAATTTTCCAGTAGGGTCCATAACTTCATGGGCCCAACTAGAAACCGCGTTCATAGGTCAATTCGGACAGCTTAGTAGATCCCTCCATGACATACAATTTCTTCGTATCTTGCAAAAGACAAACCAATGAACCCATTCGAGCGTTCAATCGGAGATTTCAAAAGCTATATACGAATGTGACTCGTCACTTTGCGGTAGACCCCGCAATTGCCTTGCAGCCTATACTTCGGAGCCTTAGATCCTTTAACATCTTTGTTGACTAGAAGGAACCCTCAGGTTACAACCCTTCCTTTGGCTTATGCAGAAACAATGACTCTCGAACAACAGATGAACCTCGCCAGGCGCAGGATTGTCTCAATTGACTGGGATGGGACAATATGGCCCATACAACCAATTTGCCATGATGAACTAGGTAGTAGCACCACAGGCTCCGATGTTGAACAACTTCCAAACACCCACCCAAGTTACGCCATTGTCAGGTTATCCGAATGTTGTTGTTCAAGCGCAGAGTTTGATTCAAAATAACTCAATGGGTTTGCATGGGTTCGGTATGGGCAATAATCTGTTGACCATGCCGGGGTTTGCTCCAATTAACATGCCAAGCTCAGCAACTTATCCAACAATCACTCCCATTCAAAGTGTGAATCCGGGATGGAATCCACCTGCCCAAACTCAAGCCATTCAAAATGGGAATCCAGGATGGAATCCACCCGCCCAAACCCAAGCCATTGTACCCAGTCCAGAGGTGGCTAATGCAGCCAACGCAATCGGACTCCGCAATTGCAAGTGCCTCAACCACAAGGGTCCGAAGCAGCCATAGAAAATATGAAAGAAACGTTGGCCAAGGTGTTGGTAACAGTGGGGAATGTCAATAAAAAAGTTGATCAGGCCATGGGCCATAACCGACCTCACAATCATAGAGGAAAAGGAATGTATAACACGCAGCCTAACAACGGGCGGGTACCCAATCCCGTTGCCAACCAGGTAGACATTTCGGAAGACTGTGGAGATGCAGGATCTTGTGATAATGATTGCCCGCACTGTGGCCACGTGAAACCGGAGTCTATGCTAACGGAGGTCATACATTCCCATGAAAATGAAGAAGAGGAGGATGTAGAATTTTTTGGAAGCGAAGATGAAGAAGCTTTGGAAGTTCATACAAATAAACGTTTTGGGAAAGCAAATCACAAATATTACACTAGGAGTTCTAAAGAGCCCAAAACTTCCTCTCGCTCCTCCTAATAATCAATTACTCCCTCCCTGACCCTAAAGGAGATGTCAATCCCCCTCCTCCATCGAAGGTCGAAAAGTCTAAGATGATGCAAAACTTGCCAAATCCAGAAAAGCTCACTTACGATTTGGTGGAAGATATGAAGAAGAATAGGGCCAATGTATCGATGTATGACATGGCCCGATTATTAGGCCAAGAAGTGAGTTCACCAAAAGGATTAAATCCATCTCGCACAAGTTCATGAAGCTAAAAGTGCTCAGTCCCAAGTGGTTGTACAAAAAGAAAAACGAGATATACCTCCCTTTTTGGTAACCATTAGAATTGCGGTAAAAACTTGCACAATTGTTTAATAGACTCGGGGGCCTCGGCTACTATCATGCCCTTAGAAATCTGTAAAATATTGGGACTTACACCAAAGCCTTCTAGGAGCAGTGGTGGTGCAGTTGGACAAAGTCAACCATGGAGGCAGTAGGAGAGCTGGGTGATGTGCATATTCAAGTCAATTCAGAACCCAGAATTCAACAACGCATAGACATTTTGGTGCTCGATATTCCTATCAAATATGGCATGGTATTGGGAAGAGATTGGAGTAAGAACCTAAACGGTTACATTGTGACAGACTCTTCACACATGTGGCTACCTTGGAGGGGAGTGGCCAATCAAATTCGAATTGACAGTGAACCCCGACTCAAAGAGATGATCACAGATTACAACAAGCCGAACGAGATCCAATACATTGAAGCTGAGTTGGGAGCATACTGTTTGGACATAGAAGCACTCAAAAATACCCATGATGAAAGGATGGGGCACAACTCTACTGAAGGACATCAAGACATTTGGACCTTAAGATTTGATGGATCCAGGTCCAGACAAGGAGCAGGAGCCGGTGTTGAATTGTCATGTTCGGACCAGGAGCCTATATTCGCTGCATACAGACTACAGTTCCCTGCCACCAACAATATGGCAGAATATGAGGCTTTGATTCTTGGACTACAGCTGGCCATTCGGAAGAAAATTAAATATATCAAAGTCCTTGGTGATTCGGAACTGGTGGTGAAACAAGTGAGGGGACAATACATATGCAAGGATAGGCGGCTCAGGCTTTACCGAACAAGGGTCAGAGATTTAATAGATGAGTTCGACGCCTTTAACATTTCTCTGATCTCGAGAAAGGGCAATCGTCTGGCAGACTCCCTAGCTGTAGCAGTGAGTATGTTGAAGCCAGTGGACCATAAGAAATGCAAGAAGTTCTCTATAGAGTTGGTCCCTTGTCCCTCTATACCAGATAATGTTACGAACTTCCAAGTATTTGATAGTGACAGGCACATATTTCATTTTGTCACTAATTCTGGTATATTTGAAAAGCAAGACATAGATGAAGAAGAAAGGGACGTAGAGGAGGTAGTTTCGAAAGATAAAAATCCTGTAAAAAACAACCGGATGCCTGATGAGATAGCTTCATTAGAAAAAATCTTTGATATCGGAAGCAAACCAAGAAAAGGTAAAAGGGTTCCATCTCCTGGAGAGGCCTGTGATTTGGTTAACATTGGAAGTGCAAAAAATCCCCGGGAGGTATTCATAGCAAAAGCATGTACCAAGCAGGAGAAGGATTCCATAGCAGATGCATTAAAAGAATACATAGATTGCATTGCTTGGAGTTATAAGGAGTTGAAAACCTATGATCAGAATGTCATAATGCACACGATTCCACTGAAGCCAGAGTCCAAGCCCTTCGGGAAAAGACAAAGGCGAGTTAATCCATTATTAGAACCCTTGATAGAGAAAGATGTGAAGCAACTGTTAGAAGCTAAGATCATCTTTCCCGTTAGGCATTCCACGTGGGTAGGAAAAAGAGTGGAGAAATAAGGTTGTGCATTGATTTCAGAAATCTCAACAAGGCATCCCAAAAGGACAACTACCCGTTACCCACCATCGATGAAATACTCCAAAAGGTAAACGGGTCGGAGATGATGTCATTCCCGGATGGTTATTCGGGATATAATCAGGTCCTTATCCATCCTAGTGATAGGATGAAGACTCGCTTTTACGACAAAATGGGGCACCTTTGCATACATGAGAATGCCCTTCGGACTATTGAACGCAGGTGCCACTTTCCAACGAGCTATGGATTTTGCTTTTAAAGGGCTTATTGGTAAGTGCATCATTGTCTACGTCGATGACATTCCTGTATTTTCTAAGAACAGGGAAAACCATGTCAAGGATCTTAAGAAAGTCTTTCAAAGATGCAGTGGAACATGGTATATCTCTCAACCCAAAGAAGTGCATCTTCGGGGTAACAGAAGGAAAACTGTTGGGACATATAATATCTAAGGATGGAATTTCCATTGACCTTGAGAGAATAGAAGCCATACAGCAAATTCCTCGTCCCAATAGCAAGAAGGGGTTGAGATCATTCTTCGGAAAGATCAATTTTGTCAAAAAATTTATAGCAGATTTTGCAGAGATAGCAAGACCTTTGAACGACATGCTAAAGAAAGAGGTCCAGATCATTTGGACAGATGAAAGGATAGAGGCTTTTGATAATATCAAGGATGCGATTTCTAAAGCCCCGATTTTGGTGAGTCCCGATTATACGAAGCCTTTCTATATCTACACATTTGCTTCAGATCACTCCTTTGCGAGTGTTTTAACTCAGAAGAGTGAAGGCAAGCATTGAAAATCCCATTGCTTTCCTGAGTAGTCCTCTCAAAGATGCGAAACTGAGATATTCTACCCTAGACAAGCAAATGTATGCACTCGGTTAAGACTGTAAAAAAGTTCAGGCACTACATAGTCCACAATAGGGTCTTTGCTATCGTCCCAGATCCTCGCTGTCAAAGCCATGTTCGTTCAGAATGAATTAGGTGAGAAGCGTGGTAAGTGGGTTTCAACTTTGCAGGAATTTGATCTGGAGATTCAATCGATGAAGATAGTGCGGGGGCAAGGGTTAGCCAAGGCAATCGCAGAGCAGGATCTCGCAATTCCTTGTCAACATTATGAAGTCGCTGATGTAACCAAGGAGGAGTGGTATGCAGATGTGGTGTACTATCTACTAAATGGTAGGTGTCCATCACTTTTGAATGCTACTCAGCGCAGAGCCTTGCGTTTGAAGTCTGCTAATTTTTTGGTAAGATCTGGCACATTATACAGAAAGAACCATGAAGGTATTTACCTTCGTTGCGTTGATCAAGAGGAGGCAGTGCGAATACTCGAAGAGTTTCATGGTAAACATGGGACAGGGCATGGGTCTGCCAATGCCACAGCCCATCAAATCCTCAGAGCCGGTTATTATTGGCCTCAACTATTCAAGGATGCCCATTCTCATGTGAGGTCATGTCACATATGTCAAACTGCAGCCAATAGGGATAGAAACGCTGCCATGCCTTTACAGTCCGTAATCGAGTCCAGACCTTTCGTGCAATGGGGCCTAGATTTTATTGGGATTATCAGCCCCAATTCCTCCGATACTCACAAATATATTCTGACGGCTACGGACTATTGCACGAGATGGACCGAAGCTATCCCCACAAAGAATGCTACTGCAGAGGTGGTCATTAGATTTTTAGAAGATAACATTGTCACTAGATTCGGGATGCCTAACTCCATCGTAAGTGATAATGGTTCGGCCTTTTCCTCTCTGGAGTTTGCTAATTGGGCATTTGATAACAGCGTGAGTTTAAAGTTCTCCTCCAATTATTACCCGCAAGGTAACGGATTGGCCGAGTCATCCAATAAGAATCGTTGACTCGTCATAAAAAAATTGTTGGAAAGGAATCCGCGGGACTCGGCACAATAAGCTTAAGTTGGCCCTTTGGGCTGACAGAATCGAGTCAAAGAAGCAATAGGGACATCTCCTTACCATCTCGGTTTATGGACAAGATCCCATTTTTCCTGCAAATCTCGGATTACAAACGCCGCACTTCATGAAAGATTATTTTGGAACTAATGATAAACTTGAGTCTAGACTAACGCAATTAATGCGCTTGGATGAAAAAAGGGATGAAGCTATGCTTCATTTTAGTAAACACCAAGACATTGTAAAAATATGGTTTGACAAAAGGTCTAAGGCCAAGGCGTTTAAAATTTCAGATTTAGTGTTGTTATGGGACAAAAGACATGAGAAGAAGGGGGAACATGATAAATTTGATTACCTTTGGTTAGGTCCCTACCAGATTTCAGAGATCCTAGGGGAAAATAGTTTTAGACTAAAAACCTTGGATGGAAAGGATTTGGCACTACCTATCAATGGGTTGCACTTGAAGCATTACTTTCAAGCATGAGGTAGTTGGGCTTTGTATTATATGTAATAACGCTGTAATTTCTTGCTTTCATTTTTCATGTTTAGGTGTGTATTATTTTTTTTCTTTGACATGTCTAAGCTTTATATTAATGTTGTGATCTGTTTCTTTGTGTGCAGATTGGATACTTAAGTGTGTGTTTCAAGAGATATCTAGTTTTGTGTTAATGCTGTAATTTAGTTTTTTTTTGATGTGCAGATTTGATATGTTAGTATCTATTCATTTTTGTTTCAGGTTTTTCTTGTATTAATGTTGGGTTTTTGCGTTTGTGTGCAGGTTGGACATTTAGGCGGTGGTGTTCCTTTGATTTCCTTTTCATTGCTTTTAAAAAAAAAAAAAAAAAAAAAAGGGGAATAAAAGCTTGATGTTGAACACATGCCTAAGATTGGGAGAATATGAAACATTGGAATCATGTTGTAAGAGCTCCACATGTAATACAAACAGTTAATTTAGATCATTTGAAGCTTGTGATGCATGAAAAGGTCGGTTTTGCATGACAAATCATCTCATTTGCAATTCACGAAATAATGCATTCATGTTCCATCTCACTTTCCATACATTTTCACCGTAGTGGCATATGCATCTTAGGTGCAATTCATTTGAGTATGTTGAATCCTCTTAGGGTTATGTTATAACATAAATTTAAGTAAATCCTAAGGTTGGAAACTGAGTCTTGAAGTATCTAGGACCAAGCACGTTTCATACATTAAAAAGGATCTTGAGCAAAATGATCAAAACCTAACTTGGAGGAAAAGGTTGGGCGAAAATGGTTTTCATGTCTATCCTATTATGCAACATGATCCTAAAAACAATGGTTTTGACCACTTCCATAGAGCTTAAAGCCTAAAATCAGAGTAGTAAGGATAGGGTTAAATTCTCATCTCGGTTGGTTGAGAATCTAATTCCCCAAAGCTTTGATTGGACCCACATGGAGTAGTAAGGATAGGGCATAAATTCTCATCTCGGTTGGTTGAGAATCCGACTCCCCAAAGCTCTTATATTTCATTTCGTATTAAATCTTAGATTGTAAGGATCGTACTATTTGTCCTCTGCAAAGGATGGGTAGTCATCCCCAAGGTTTAAGTAACAAGATTAATATTTTCCATTTACATTTAAAATCTTGGGTTGTAAGGATCGTACTATTTGTCCCTAACCAGGATGGGTAGTCATCCCCAAGGTCCAAGAAGTAAAATAAATAAATTTTTCCCATCTCATCCTTATATTGGATTGTAAGGATCGTACTACTTGTCCTCTCGCAAGGGATGGGTAGTCATCCCCAAGGTCCAAAGAAATGGAGATAAGTTTTGGATTATGGGGTTAGATAGGCCCATGCATGACATCATGTCTTGCCTAAAAAGTAAGACCACTGATTGTCTAGAGGGTTAGACTAGCATGACCATTTCTTCCATAATTGGTTTAGTTATTTTGCTCAAAGTGAGGTAAAGAATTCTAAATCAGAATAGTAAGGATAGGGTTAAACTCTCATCTCGGTTGGTTGGGAGTCTGATTCCCCAAAGTTCTGATTTCACATCCACTTGCACATGGGTTCAAGATAGTAGGGACTCATAACCAACTTTGGGATATAATGAACCGTTCACTAGTGGATCCTAAGAGGGTTTGGCAGTCTTGAATGTTTGCACATAATACTACAAGAGTGACTATGCATTTTCTCATGGCATATTCAATAGGATACACAAATCATTCACAATTTCGCATATGCATTCATGCAAAACCGATGATGGAATGTGGATCAAATTCAAATGATAAGGAAAGGAATTCATTGCACACACCGAGCTAATACTTGATGATTCTAATAATTCATGTACTTCTGATTTTGGGCATTAGTTATATTGATTATGGGCTAACCCATGTTTTCAAATTTGTGATTTATGTTAGGTTGGGTTCTTACTAAAATGCTCAAGAGCATTTGACAGCAGAGTCGCCATTTGTTGTGGTTCATCCACAACACACCCCAGAAGTGGGGACCCACCTTTGTTTTTGCAGGTTTTAGGGAAGATCTCAAAGACCCGGATGCTAAAAATGAAGAAAAGAAGAAAAATGCCTAAGTGTTGAAAGGGTCGCGAAATCGTGACATGTCGCGATATCGCGACATGTCGCGAAATCGCGACCTGTCTCTCCATCGCTGCAAAAAAAAATTGAAATCTGTCGCGAAATCGCGACGTGTCGGCAGCAGGACAGAAAAGATGTCGCGAAATCGTGACGTGTCGCAGTAGGACAGAAAATATGTCGCGAAATCGCGACGTGTCGGCAGCAGGACAGAAAAGATGTCGCGAAATCACGACGTGTCGGCAGCAGGATAGAAAGGATGTCGCGAAATCGCGACGTGTCGGCGGCAAAGAAAAAAGGATGTCGCGAAATCGCGACGTGTTTTTTGGAAGCGTACGGAAAGTTGAAAGGGTCGCGAAATCGTGACATGTCGCGATATCGCGACATGTCTCTCCATCGCTACGAGTTGCCGAGAGGAAGCACAAGGTTGAAGGTGGTAGCGAATCGCTACCACTTCGTGAAGCGGAGGCCCGAAGGAAAAGTGGTAGCGAATCGCTACCACTTCGTGAAGCGGAGGCCCGAAGGAAAAGTGGTAGCGAATCGCTACCACTTCGTGAAGCGGAGGCCCGAAGGAAAAGTGGTAGCGAATCGCTACCACTTCGTGAAGCGGAGGCTCGGAAGGGAAAGTGGTAGCGAATCGCTACCACTTCGTGAAGCGGAGGCTCGAAGGAAAAGTGGTAGCGAATCGCTACCACTTCGTGAAAGGAAGACCCAGAACCAAAGTGGTAGCGATATCGCTACCACTTCTTGAAAGGAAGATTCGAAACCAAAGTGGTAGCGAATCGCTACCACTTCGTGAAGCGGAGGCCCGAAACCAAAGTGGTAGCGATATCGCTACCACTTTTTGAAAGGAAGGCTCGGAACCAAAGTGGTAGCGATATCGCTACCACTTCATCGAAGGAAGGCTCAGAACCAAAGTGGTAGCGATATCGCTACCACTTTTTGAAAGGAAGGCTCGGAACCAAAGTGGTAGCGATATCGCTACCACTTTTTTGAAAAGAAGGCAAAGCAAAGTCGGTAGCGATATCGCTACAACGAGCTACGACGGGCGTATCGGACCAAGAACATGTCACTATTTCGTGGCTAGGAAACAGAAGAGGCCAAATGCAAATTCTACCAGGATTTCCACGGGAAAGCGTTACGAAAGGTGCAGGAGACGCAGGACACGTGGCAGAAATGACAGAACCAGAGTAACGTTTCATAACAACAGTTACTGGCCGCAGAGATCGAGCGTTACGATTGCATGCAAGGGTTAGAATACCAAAAGGCGGGAATTGAAGCGAAGGGTCCCGAGAGTCGAAACGAAGCGTCATGGAGCAGCCGAGAACGCGCGACAGAAAGGTTAAATAGCAGAAGTGTAGATGGATACAGGGGCTGGAGATTGTAACAAAAAAGCATTACTTATTGAAATAAAGGATTTTTCTTTGGTAACACGACTTTTGTGTGTAAAATCAAAAGGAGATCGAAGCCAAAACTATTGTTTTACTGTCAATCTTTCCGTTGCATCATTTTGTCTTGTATCTATTTCGTTTACGCCATGGGATGGGTTACGATAGGTGAATGGTAGAATGATGCAGTTATATTCTTTTCCTTAGAGTCTTGCATCTGATCTGATTAGATTGTGTGTTAGTACAGATCTGATCGGTTGGGTTGTTTTGGGGATTTCATCTCTTAACTTGGGATTTTGCAGGGAGGAGATCGTGAACCATTTTAATATCCTTCATTATTTTCCAGCTGATTCAAAATAACAGTTTCTGTTTTATTCCTTGATATGCTTAATTTCATGTCAGAGACTAACACTGAAATAACAGAACTATTGAATATAGATAAAACGAACAAGTTAACCTTAGAATAAATTGTGAATATTAGAACATCAAAAGGATTTTTGTTTATATTTTTTTTATTAATCAAACAAGTCAAGATTACAAAGTTCATTAAGAATCAACAAAGGCCCCTTGTTAACAGCTATCTGCAAGATTTTGAGTTATTCTGGGATATATCAGTTGCATGTATTAAATTGAATTCATTTTTTATATATGTAAAAGCTGTTTCACAAAGAAACTTGGAGAAATAATAAAAGGAAGGAAAATAAAATAAATTATTTCTTTGCAAGAAAGAGTCTTTGTTCGAGACTCTAAGTTGCGTGTTATTATTTGTAATATGACAAATTAACGCTCAACATGTCCCTTCTAAGAGATAAAGACATATGGAATTGTCAAATCACAATTGTATGACTGATTGTCATATGGAAAAATAATATAAAAGAGAATTTATTTGTTAGGTTTTCCCTACGGGGTTTTCTCCTAGGGTAAAAATATGTGTTGTGTGATTTTGTCATACTTTTATTCCTATGGTAGAATGATGTATAATGTGCAAATAAATTCTGGTGTTGATCTTAAAAAATCTAAAATAAATTAATAGGAATGTCGTAGTTGATTAAGTTTAAAATAGTAATATGCTAAGAGAAATTTATGGAATGGATATGAGCTCGAATGCTTATTTATACTAGCATATTTGGAGTAGTTACTTTCCAATTGTGTTCTAAAATACAAGCTTGGAAGTATATAATATATTTTAATGTTCTTTGAGAACATGCATCATGGATCCCCTTTGCATAATGAAATGATTAATTGTAACTATTGGTTTAAATAGATTGAACTTAAGTTACGACAAGATAAAAAAGTGATGGGTGACTTTATTGGGAGTCTATTTAATCAAAAGCATCTTGATAGAATGCATGTAGATAATGTTGAGTTTCTTGAGTGGAATATGACCAACTTGGCTAGAGAATGAAAGGCAAAATTTGTTGTAATACTTAGAAATGGGACTACGATGGTTCTATTAAATACGAATGTTAATTATGTTGCCATATGAGGATATGTTCTTAATTAGAAATAAGAGATTAAAAATATTGGTAAATGGATATTTAAATAGTTTAAGTTGCATACTACTCCCAAGTATCACTAAGGACCTTGATGGGTGTAGTTAAGAAATGCCTCTTACAAACGAAAAAGTGAATAGTCTTTTTACATTGAAATATGGCCTAAGAGTAGCAAGTCCTACTTAAGCTAAAAAAATAGATAGTTATAATGTTGATTCCACAAATGGAGGAATTTGGAATGAGGTCTTTATGGGATGTCTAATTCAAATGGGTATAATATGGATAGACAATTCCCTCATGCATATACCACCTGCATAGAGGGACTTATGTAGAGTGTGAACTTGGCATGCACCTTTCAAAAGAATGAAGGGGAGGTCAATGCTAGCTCATTGAATCCATGAGATGGATAGTTTTGACCCATTAAATAAAATACCCAGTTCTCTTACATAGTTGGATTTATATGAGATGTAAAGATGGGTGAGCCTTCGAGAAAATCTATATAGGTAACTAATATAGTGACATTAGTAGTTGCTCCAAAATCCATATTCTAGAATCTATGGTAATAAACTTAAAAAAAATAGGATGAGAAAATTGGGTTGTGACAAGTTTTTGATTAGTTGAGTGGATCAGTCTCCTTTTGAAGAGAGATAGGAGTAGACCAAGACTTTGTGGTGGTGTAAAAATAAGGTGAGAGATTTCCTTTGAATTAATCCATCCATCATAATTTAATTCCATAAAGTATTTAGATCTCCCTCGTCAAGAAAAATAGGTTTTGGATCGAAGGGGCACCAAAGATATTTTGACTTTGAGTGAGGGAGTTAGATAAGAGGAAAAAAATGCCCTCATGCAACATGAAATAAAGATAGCTAGTGATAGAGATATTCTACTCTAGTGCATAGGTTTGGGATAACTCTTCTTCATTCCCTACAATAAAATGATCTTGGCATGAGAGGCATATTACTTGATGTTTGACAAAGTGAATGCCATGAAAAGAGTGCCTTGTATGAGAGTCTCTATATAGGGAGAATGCTATCTTCAATAATGGATGATACCTTAAACGAGATTATTATCAAGCATGTGAGACATTATATGTGGTTCAAGAGAATGTTAGAATAAATCATATACTAAGTTGTTACTAGGATAATCTATGTGGCTGAAATTAGCTCAGTTAGTTATGATCCAATGGATTAGATTGTATACCTTTGCTATTTAAGCAAAGTCTCTTAATAGAATAATAATCAAGTCTTTTAATTTTCCAACATGGTATCAGAGCAGGATTTCCCTGCCCTGTGACCTTGAGGAGCTTTTCCTCATCATGGAAATCCCCCCTCCTTTTTTTTCCCCTTCATTTTTTCTTTTGACCATTTTTTTCAAAAAATTGAGGGAGTATGCTCTCCATCTTTTGATGGATCAAAAACCAGACGTTTAATGGAAAAATCCATGGTTGGAATTTTTTTTTGTGATTTATTGAGAGGTTAGTTGCTTATTGAGAGAGTCTGTATTGCTCTTAATGTCTCTGGTTTCTAGGATTATTTGGTGTAGCCATTCTATTTGTGGTTGGTAGCAGTAATGTTAAACAACCATGAAGCTAATATGTAGCCCTGTTGCTGCAATATTAGAGTAGTTAAACCCTAGTCAATGCTTGTTTTGAATATTTAAGTCTAGGAGGTGTGTTTTCAAGTGGACTTATGACATTGCTTTCTAGCCTCAATCCAAGACTGCTAAGATCAGTTATACATTTCTCTATTGTGGTTGCATATGGTGTTGATCAATTTTTAAACCCTTGCCCTGGTTTCTCACCTCCTTCAAATCAAGCGAGGGAGTGATGCTGCGGACTTAGAGAAGTGCATTGAAGATCACGATGACAAAATTTCACCCATAAGTTGGTTTGCTCATAGCTAAAGGAGCTCTAAATTTGGGATAAGGTCCATTGAAGTGCGACAACATGCTATAGATATCAGACTACTGGTGCAGAGCCCGTGGAGGCTGGGGGATTTAGATTTGGCCCATCAAATTATTGTTTTTTGATGCATCTGCTTAGAGCGATTTATCCATGATGTGCTGGTTTGTTCTGTCAAACACTATAACGCGTACCAGTTTCTAGATGTCCTAGGTCACACAACTGAAGAGCTATTTTTTAGCTGCGTTTACAAGTTTTTGAAAAGCTTAAATCTTGGATGGTGATCAATGCGTATAACATGGTCGACACTCTATTCAAAAAATCTTGCGCATATGTTTTCAAAAAGGATGCAGTGTTGCCATTCATCGCAAGTCGATATGCAGCTCTAGCCGTGTTAAAATTTTTGATGTTGTATTGTTTTTGCCAGCCCGTACTCGACGAAATTGATGGTGTTATGTGTTTTTAAATCGGCCAAAACTTTCATGTTTTTTTGACTGGTTAATCTATTTTTTCAAACAGTAGTGGGGAGTGAACACAATATCAGGAATGGTGATCTGTAAATGGAAGCCTCAAAGGGTGAATTTTGGCCATGACTCATGTAATGCATCCTTTGATATGCACCATGGAGACAATGCTCCTATATGTGGATTGCACCTCTATAGCGTTGTGATAAAGATGATTCCAGGCATTGCAGTATTATTCAGCATCATAGACGAAGCTTTTTTTTTGCATCATTAAAACAATTTTTTTTGGCGATCGATGAAGCTTGTTGCTCGTGATATTGGCACACATCTATGTGCACAACCCCACCACTTATATTTGGCAAGCAACATATTCGGAGCTCGTCGATGGCCATTTGGTGGATGTGTCCATGATTGTGGGAGTAGCGTTGCATCTGGGAAGGGCAACAATCTAGAGTTTGAAGATCCTATACAACGATGCTGCCAGCGTAGATGACTTTTTCAATGCATTGGGAGTTTACCGTAGATTGCAAAGAGCATCAATGATGATTAAGGGCGTGAGCGAGTGGATTTGATAGCAAATAGTGGATCTCATGTAGAGCGATTGTGCGCAGCTCAGGCTGGAGCAGCCTCTCGACGAGATCGTGGCGAGTTTTATGGTGGAGTTTAATTTTTGAACTATTGTGCAGTCTTGGTATTTAGTCCTTAACCTCCTGTTTCTATCATGGAGAACGTCTGGTTTTGGGATGATAATGAAATGGCACTAATTTTGGTAGGAGTACGGCCCTGGTGGTCTAGTGTATATTGCATCAGTGCACCCTCAAACATGGCTTGTTCAAGTAGAACCCTTAGCAATGCACTATACAGCCCCAGTCACAAAGATACGTAGGAGTAGGAGTGCTCATCTAAATAGTCTCAGCATTATATGATGAGAATTTTTGGTAGTTCCAATTGAGTTTGTAGGCGGAGGCCAATCAGTTGGAGATGGTGCAAAACAGCAGTGACATACACACGATTTTAAAGTACTAGCGGACACAGTTTCATGTTGTAGAATATCCGACACACAGCTGCTGAGGACGACGCCTGATCTAGGTGAAAACAGTGGTGGTAATTGTCAAGAAAGACCAAAAGCACATGCAAGATGCCACATGGTTTCACTTTAGTGGAATTTTTGACCCCGTTTGATTGTTTGGGAGTTTTGTGACCCCTTCAAGAAGATGCGACTATTTTTTTTTTCAAATCTGGTGCAGAGTCTTATTAGCAACAAGTTGTGCTCGTGATTTATTTTCTTCAATATTTGGCTCCATGGTTTACCCATGAATTCACTACTTTATTCATGGGTAAAATAACAATACTCTCTACAGACCTGGAAATCAATACTCTCTACAACGGTTTCAATTTTTTTTCTGTGCAGATGATGAGCCAA
Organism: Wollemia nobilis; assembly: GCA_028583015.1. Lineage (NCBI taxonomy): Eukaryota > Viridiplantae > Streptophyta > Pinopsida > Araucariales > Araucariaceae > Wollemia > Wollemia nobilis. Next base: position 108,576 of record JAQPPZ010002321.1, read on the forward strand.
ATTCCCTCCCATTTTACTGCCTAAGTTTCATTTGACTACAAATATTTTAATAGAGCATCCGTGTTGTGCATTATTGCCATAGAAAATAAAGTTAATGGTGTATGTGAAGGTTGCAGTTACAATTGTTCGTACAGTTCTGAAGCAGGAAGGACAAATACATAGATCTGGGCATAAGAATTGCATTGAGGTTTTAGTCTCACTACCCTCAGACTACTCGCATGTATTATCGCTTCTAATGCTGAGTCTATAAAATGGTTCTAGCGAACAGTTTGCATCTGCAGTTTGAGGGGTGAAGGTAGTCGTTGACAACTAGAGCTTGAGCCTATGATATCCTACCATCGCATGCTTCTTCATGAAGTTTTATTTTGTTTTTGCCATCATCGGGAGTGCAGGGCGAAGGGGGGACACAAAGTTGGGCTGCGCAGCCTAAGTCGGGCTGTGCACCTGAAGTCGGGTTGCGCTCTCGAACTCCAGTTGTGCTCTCGAATTTTATGCAGTCAGGCTGCGCATGGGATCTTGTGTGCAGTCGGGTTGCGCATGAAAAATATGCGCAATCGAGTTGTGCACAGAATAAAGTGCGCAGTCGAGGAGCGGGTGGTCAACGCCCGACTGCGCTGGTCAAAGGCAGCGAAGTCCGACTTCGCTATGCAGTTGGGTAGACAGCTCCAGACTTAGGCAAATTTTTGCCTTGTGAACTTTGTTAGGAGCTAAAGCATTAAGAAATTTATTAATATGTAAAAGGCTTAAATACATTTGCATAGGCTAGAAATAGCCTTAGGATATTATAAAAATAATATCCCTAATTGAAGCTAACAACATGCTAACTAATCATGAATGACGGCAAAGATGTCGACATTAACAACTAACCACTAACCTAGTTACGTAGTCAAGTTGACTACAATGACTAACTTACTAACCTAGGTAACTAGTAAATAGAAATAACCTAGTGGTAAAAAGTAACAAGCTACTTTTTACCATACGGTAAATAAACTCTACCTAGGTGAATCTTTACAATTAACCAAATGAGGTAATAATCTATAGTTACTAACATAGTAACTCTAACATCCCCCCTTATTACATTATTTGGGTAATACATACATATCCCTCTTATACAACAATATTTGGGTAAAGTATATAACTGCCCCAATACAGTGAAGAAGATGTTGATCTATTGGTTCTTTGCTCTGTCACAGTGCTCTGGCTGCTCCTAAGCAAAAAAATGGGTCATTCCTCACTTTGTCTTCACACCAACGAATGTCCTTATAGTAATCACATCATCCAACCGAATTGCATGGGTAACCAACCACTGTAATTGCTAGGTGTAGTAGAGTAGATCACTTCATACGAGATTCATTCATTTTACAATATGAGTTTGCAAAAGATAAGGTTGCTAAGGTGTCGGTCGCAGCCAAAAATGCACCCTTATAAGTTACCCCCTTCTCGTTGCAAAACATGTATCTAATTTTTGAAAGAAGAGTGACTAAGGTGTCGGTCACAGCCAAAAATGCACCTTTATAAGTCTTCTTCCCTTTTTACAAAAAAATTGTGAAGAAAATAAATGTTTATCCCCCTTAATTACAAAAAGATGTGCAACTCAAAAGTTTTGTGAAGGAATTTACAAATATTGCCTCCTAGACAACTTTACATCACAAAAAGTCGCTCCTCTTGTTACAAATACTTCAAACACCTAGAATTTGCTATTTATGAAGCCTAAAATATGTACAAGCACCCCTTATTGCAAGGTCTTCAAACAAAATACTTATGCTATTTATGAATCCAAAAAAGAGGAGAGAGAGAAAATGGTGCTTTTGCCCAAGGTGACACATGTGTTTTCCCTCTACAAAAGTGTTCTAGCAATTAGCACTCTGTGTGCTTTCTCTGAACCAGAATCAGAATCTGTATTATATATCTCATTTGTAACATTGCCTTGGTTTATCTTTTGACCTTTCTCTTTGGGAGGCTTGTTCTTAAACCAACATCTCTTGGTTTGATGAGTGTCTTTGTCACAGATTTTACAATATTGCTTCTTCTTCTTAGTGTCTTGGCCTTGACCTTTGTTTTTGTTAGAAGAAGAGCCTTGTTGTTGATTCCAATTTTTCTTTCCTTGTTTTTTATGTGAGAAAAGTGCATTGTTGGATGCCTCATATCTTTGGAATTGATTAGCTTCTTCAGTTTGAAGCATGTTCACCAACTCTACAAAAGTCACTGTCCTACCAGAGACTTGAAGGGATGTAATCAACATTCTATAGGAGTCAGGAAGAGCTCTCAAAATAATTGAGATTAAGACTTTGTCTTCCACAGTTTATCCTAAGGCTTACATTTTTGTTTTCAAATCGGCCACTCTGCAGAGGAATAGCTCTACTGTTTCTCCAGATTTCATGTGAAGTGTATGAAGCTGTGTTTGAAGGTTAAGAATCGTGGATTGATTCTTTCCCTCAAAGATGGTAGTTAAGGCATCCCATGCCTCCTTTCCAATTTTAGCTTCACTTATATGAGGTTGGATATCATCAGTAATAGCTAGCAAGATCATTAAGGATAGTTTTTTATCCTTTTTATCAAAGTCTCTTTGATCTGCTCCAGGTGATTGAGGTCTAGTGACACTTCCATCCACTATTGACCACAAATCCTCTACAGTTAAGATAGATTTCATCTTAGTCTTCCAAGCTAAATAATTTGAACCTTTGAGCAGTTGGCTCTTAGTGAGATACTTGTGTATCATGGCCATGGTTTAGGTTTCAAATTTGATAGGACTAACATGGTTCTATCTTGCACTATACCCTCAAAAGAGTATATGGAAGTTGTTTTCAATTTGCATTTACAAGATATTTAATGGCACCTGCCTTAAAACCCCTACCAATGGATGAAAAGTTGGAGGAAATTAAGCCAAACAAATAGAGCAAATAAAAAAGGGGTAGGTTTGTGAAAACAAATTTGATTTTGCCCTCTAGGATATTTAATGGCACCTGCCTTAACACCCTTCAAGAAGGATGAAAAATGTGAGGATATTAAGCCAAACAAAGAGAGTGAATCAAGGTGATTTGGATTTTTGACCTTTGATGGGGAGTAAAAAAAAATGACTTGTTTTAACCTATGCAAAGTTTAGCATGGTTTTTGAGTGAATTTTGGGTTTTGTGAAATACTTCTTCTAATGTTGTATTTGACTATTTAATTGCACATAAAAACATGAGTGTTAGTGCAATAATCAAAACATGAGAGCAACCCAAATTTTAATCAGTCTAGGTGTCGGATGCAAACGAAAATGCACCTAGTACAAGTAATTTTTAAGAGTAGGTGTCGAGTTCAATCGAGAATGCACCTTTCTTATTCTGAAATATCCCCCCTTTTTTCGTTACAATTTTGCAAACTATAGAATAAAATAAAAAATGAATTCTATCCCCTTTAATGTTTACAAAATGTAGGATTTAGAGCACTCCTCTCAAGACAAGTCGACACACGACCCACGTTTGAAAGGCTTCCAGAACTAGTCGAAACATGACTTAGTTTTTATGGGCCCAAGGTTACAAGTTCTTCTCAAATTTGCAAAAAAAAATAGATGTGCAATTTTATGTATTATATCTCCTTGGAGAAAACAAATGCACTCTTTGAACTTTGATTCATACAAAAATTTCAGTCTCCTTGTTGTCTAATTTGAAAAAAAAAATCAAGTGTGATCCTTTGTTGTATGCTAAATTAACAAGTTTTGAGAAGAGTTTAAGGGGTTTTAGGCTCTCTAATTTGCAAGAAAAAATGTGCTTCTTTGATGTCTTATATCTCCATTTTGTGAGAAAACAAAAGCACCTTTGAATTTTGAATTTGCAAAAAAAATAGCCTTTAAATTTTAATTTGAATGTAAAAGTTTAATTATTTTAAGCATAATTAATCAATAATAAAGAATTTATGGTTTAAAAAATCACTCATTTATAAAAAGAAATGATTTTTAAATAAAAAATAGTAAATTATTAAAATAAAATCTTTTACAAAAATAATTAAAACTAATACAAACAAAGAAAATACCTTGTTTTGCACGGCGCCTTTGTAAAACATATGATTTAGGTGCCGACGGGATTTGATCTCGTGACCCTACGGCCCCTAGCCTTACCGACTGGCTATCTAGCCAGTTGAGCGAGGTGAATCGACGAGAAGGAAAGGGAATTAATTCCCTTATCCTTCTTTCCTGGCGCGAGTGGGGAAATTATCCCACATCGCCCACACGGGGAAGATAGTGGGATATAAAAGGGATAACATGCCCCCCTTTTTATGACTACCTTCAGGTAGTCAAATTTGACTGCCTTTTGCCATGCAAACCAAGAAATGAACACCCCCAACGTGTATGCACGATCCACGAATTAGAGAGTGCCACGTGTCATGATCAGCCAATACTTACTCACATCAATAGATATTGCTGCTCGTTACATGTCCACCTCAGCTTGATCAATGCCACGTTATCTAGTATAGTCACCTTGGTCCACGTTAGCAGTCTATCTGTGTCCACGTCAATTCCCACGTGTTGGTCCAGTCAGCAGTCTAGGGTTAAGTGTAGGGTGGTCGCCCTCGTCGACCGATCGCTGGTGGTCAGACTCGTCGGTCCGGACCAGCCTGGTTTTGGTCGATGACAGAGGGCGCTCCTACCCTCGTCGACTGGTCGCCGATGGTCGGACTTGCATCGGTGGTCAGACTCGTCGATCTGGTAGTTGGAGATCCTCTGATGGTCGGTTTGAGGCAGTTCCTACCCGGAGATGCCACATGGCTCAATAAGAGTTCATCTCCCTCATATTCCTTGCCCAGTGTGTGTCTCGCTTGGAACGAGAACCTCTCGCCTTACCGGTGTGTGTCTCGCCTGGAACGAGAACCTCTCGCCTTGCCTAGTGCCTCGCCCAGTTTCTTCGCCAAATCTTTGATACCAATGTTAGGAGCTGAAGCATTAAGAAATTTATTAATATGTAAAAGGCTTAAATACATTTACATAGGCTAGAAATAGCCTTAGGATATTATAAAAATAATATCCCTAATTGAAGCTAACAACATGCTAACTAATCATGAATGATGACAAAGATGCCGACACTAACAACTAACCACTAACTTAGTTACGTAGTCAAGTTGACTACAATGACTAACTTACTAACCTAGGTAACTAGTAAATAGAAATAACCTAGTGGTAAAAAGTAACAAGCTACTTTTTACCATACGGTAAATAAACTCTACCTAGGTGAATCTTTACAATTAACCAAATGAGGTAATAATATATAGTTACTAACACAGTAACTCTAACAAAATTTTGTTGTCCGGAGGCTTGTGCGGTTACAACGATGGTTTGCTTGGCTTGGCAAGAACTGTACGGGTGGAGAGAAACATCGAATATGAATGAAATGTTTGGGATCTGAGTTCAAAATTATAGAACATGAAAAAAAAATGCTCTGAGGCGATTGTACAGACAACAACAAATTTTATGCAGATAGAGATAACCCCAAACCCTGTAGATCCCTTAAATAACAACAAATTTGTTCTTATAAGACAAGGGTTACAAAAAGTCCTCAACTGAGGAAAAACTAACATCTGCAGACTAAAGTTGTAGGATAAACTGAGAGGAAAAACAAATATCGAGTCTGTTGCTCGAACATTAAAACATATGAGCTACACTGCTCACTAAAACAATCTCTTCTACTGCTTTGCGAATGACTACTTTTTCTCTTGTTTGTTTCTCCAAATTTCCCCCACTCTTCACACTTTGTCTGAAGACCCGAACTGCCTTATATAGCCGTGGGAAGAGGAAGATAGAGGTTATCCTCTAATAGGTTCTTATAGACCCTAAACTAGGGTTTCTGACCAATCATCGAACTCGCATGATCGGATCTATCAAATGCCACATCTGTAAGAAGGCACGTGTGACGTTACGTCAAAAAATTTTGTCGGGATGCCCGACTTCGTGAGCGCAGTCCGGCTTCGCCCAAGTTCGGAGCGCAGTTGGACAGAGGCATGAAATTTGGATTAATATTTCTAACACCCTTGTTTAAACCTGATTTCACGAGAGCTTTGAATCCAAGCTGCTCATAGAATCTACTGAAGTCTTCCTCCTTTAAAGGCTTCGTGAAAATATATGCCAACTGCTCCTTGAATCTGCAAAACTGTAGTTGAATTTATCTGGACTTCACCAACTCTCTGATGAAGTGATAACGAATATCGATGTGCTTCATCCGACCATGGAACATGGGATCCTTTGATAGTGCGATGGCCGAATTGTTATCATAAAAAAATGTCGTCGCACCTTCTGGAGGATAGGTTCAGTTCATTCAGAACTCTTCGCAGCCAAACTGCCTGGCATGCGACTGACGTGGCAGTGACATATTTTTCTTTGGCTATGGACAATGCAACGATGGGTTGCTTCTTGGATGCCCATGAGACTACCTTTGATTCGATATGGAAAGCATACCCAGAGGTGCTCTTCCAATCATCGGTGTTGCTAGCCCAGTCACTGTCTGTGAAGCCCATCAGTTCCAACTAGTCCTGTCTGGTGTAAAATAGGTCATTATTTTGCATCCCATTGACATAGCGCAAGATCCTCTTACCTACGTGCCAGTGCATTTCCTTCGAAGTCTCCATAAAATGGCTGATCATACTGACTCCAAATATCAAATCTGTCTGAGTTGCAGTCAAATACATCAGACTGCCAACTAGCCTCTTGAACAGTGTTGGATCTACATTCCTCCATGAATCCAGCTTGCTCAGATTCAAACCTGTGGCTACAAGTGTGATGGCAGGTTTATTGTCCTCCATATTGAACCGCTTCAGGACATCCTTCGCATACTTTCCCTAAGAAATGAAGATGCCATCTGCCAATTGGTCAACTTTAATGATAAGAATATACTTCATTAGCCCTAAGTCCATCATCTCGAACTCCTTCATGGATGTTATGAACTGGGAAAATAGTGTTGTGCTGTTGTTAGTGTAAATTAAATCATCCACATACAGACAGACGATTATGAGCTCACCTACATAATTTGTCTTCATGTACAAGGTGTGCTCATATGGGCATTTTACAAACCCATTTTTTTGAAAATAACTGTCAATCCGATTGTACCAAGCCCGGGCGCCTGCTTCAAACCATACGGGGCCTTCTTCAGCTTCAGGACTTTGTCCTCCTGACCTTCAATTTCGTAACCTGGTGGCTGGTCTATGTAGACCTCTTCCTCCAACACTCCGTTGAGGAAGGCTGACTTGACATCCATTTGATACATCTTCCAACCCTATTGGGATGCCAATGCCAGGATCATCCTGACTGTGTCAAGTCGGGCTACAGGTGCATAAACCTCATGGTAATCGATGCCTGACTTTTGCTTGTAGCCCTTTACCACCAGTCTGGCCTTATGCTTGTCAACGTCTCCTTGGGCATTGAACTTTGTCTTATACACCCACTTGACCCAAATGGTCTTCTTCCCTACTAGAAGATCTATCAATTGCCATGTATCATTCTTTTCAATGGCTTTAATCTCCTCGTCCATAGCCTGCACCCACTTCTGATTCTAACATGTGTCTTCAAACTCTAGTAGATCAACTTCAATAAAGAATGCAAAGTCAGAGTACTCTTCATCTTCATGGTTTTGGGTTGCCTCATATTTCTTGCAAGCTCCTTGTCTTCATTGGTGTCACCAGGTTCTGGATTCTACTTGCACGTGGAGGCAACCGATATGGAGTGGTTGTGCTACTGCTGGCACCGCTGCTGCTGCTGGAGATTGCAGGTGGCTGCACACTTCCTTCTTCCAAGTCAACGAGACTCTACTACTATTGGCTCGATCGCCGCGTCTCGACTTCCAGTTCCAGGCTTCATCTTCAAGAAATTTCACATCATGGTTGATGATGAGCTTCTTCGTCATAGGGTTGTACAACCTATATGCCTTCGCCTGCTCACTATACCCTATGAAAATGCACTTCTCAGCTCTATCATCCAACTTACCGCTTCTCTTTTGGAACATGTGCATATGCAATGCACCCGAACACACGTAAGTGAGCCACACTTGGCTTCACACCACTTCAGGCCTCCTGAGGGATTTTATCCTTCACGCTTTTGGTGGGACATCTTTTCAATAGGTAGACTACACATGTTACAACCTCTGTCCAAAATTCGTGCAGCAATCCCTTCACCTTCATCATGCTTCATGCCATCTCCATGATGGTCCAGTTCTTCCTCTCAGCTACGTAGTTCTGTTGTGGCGTGTATCTGGTAGTGAACTGCCTTCAAATTTCATGTTGCTTGCAGTAGTTATGGAATTCATTGGAGATGTATTCACCTCTGCCATTTGTCCTAAGAGTCTTGATCTGATATCTGCTCTATTTCTCCACCAGAGCCTTGAACTCCTTGAATCTGGCAAATGTTTCTGACTTTAGCTTGATGGGATAGATCCACGTCTTTCGACTGAAGTCACTTATGAACGTTTAAGAAGTATTTGTTGCCAGCAAACGTGTTGGTCTGCATCGGACCATAAATATCTGAGTGCACCAACTCCAATGGTTGTGATGCTCTCCAATACTGACCAGAAGAGAATGAATCCCTATGTTGTTTGCCAACTAAGCAGCCCTCACACACTTGATTTTACTGCTCTATCAGGGGTAAACACTTCACCATCTGCTTCTTGTGTAGTTGATTCAGGCCATTGAAGTTCAGGTGACCAAATATAAGATGCCACAGCCAGGTAGCATCTTTCACAACTGCACTCAGAGACATCAATGATTCATTCTGAATCTACAGCAAAATTTTTTTATTCTTCGTCATGGATACTATAGCAATCTTCCCATGCGACTTGTCTCTGATGGTGCAAGCTCCATCTTTGAACTGGATCGTATGTCCCTTTTGCATGAGATGTCCAATGCTCAGTAGGTTGTGCTTCAGGCCAGGCACATAGTAGACGTCACAGATCTACTTTCATTCGTCGTGCCTAATGCGGATGAGGATATTTCCTTTCCCTATTACGGGAACCTTGTTGTTGTTCCTCATATTCACCTCATACTGGACTATTTCATCCAATTGGGAGAACATCTCCTTGTTCCTGCTCATGTGGTTGTTACACCCGTTGTCTAAATACCAGACATTCTTCTAGCACTCCTCCTCAATGTTGCAAGTCAACAACACATTTCCTCCTGCCACATTTTTAGTTTCATCTATGTAATGGGCTTGCTACTGGTTCTCCTTGACCATTCGTTTTCTGCACTGTGATATGTAATGGCCGAACTTCTTATAGAAATAGCACTGGACCTTTGACATGTACTTCTTCTAACCAGATCCAGCTTGTTTATTTTTCGAACTGCCTCGTCCACCTTGCTGATGGAAATTATAGTTTGTCTCTCCTTCGCTAGGGTTTGACCGTCCTCCTTGATTGTTGCCTTTCCCATGCCTACCTCTGCCTCTTGCTCTATGAGAACTAGAGGCGCCATGTAGGGAATCTTGTCTGTCACTATCTCAGAATGAGACCTGAGCCTTGAATGCTTGCTCTAGAGAGGTCTGAGACGAATGGCTCAGCCTCTATTCATGTGTTTGCAATGAACCCATGAGCTCGTCTATCGAGAGGGTTATCAGATCCCTTGACTCTTCGATTGCTATCACAACCAAGTCAAACTTGACAGGCAGACTTCTGAGAATTTTCTCCATGATTATCTGGCTCTGCATAATTTCTCTATTCAATCGCATCTGGTTGATAATGTCCATCGTTTAGGTGAATAAATCACTCATGGACTCGTACTCACTCATCTGCATATTTTCAAACTCCCTCCTGAGCATCTACAACTTCACCAACTTTACCTTATTGGTGTCCTGGTACGAGCTGGATGGAATCTCCCAGGCCTACTTTGCCTTGGTGGCTGATGTGATTTGCGGGAAGTAGGACTCCTCGACCGTTTGCATGATGTAGAAGAGGGACTTCTAGTACTTCTTTGTGTTCTCTTTCAACAGGTCCTTGTCTGCTTGAGAGAGGGCGGCCAGTGTTGCTGCATGTACCGATTCTGGGTAGCCATTCTCGACTAAATCCCATAGCTCCTAAGATTCGAACATGATCTTCCTCTGGATGCTCTAGTAATCATAATTCTTCTCATTGAAGCGCGGGATCTGCAACTGCAAGTTGTTGCTACTGGAAGCCATTCTGCTTCAGTCTCCGCATCAAGGGATCAGTGGCTTTGATACCAATTTGAATTTTTATTTTGTTTTTGTTTTTGCTGTCATCAAGAGTGTAGGGCGAAGGGTGGAGGGGCTCAAAGTCGAGCTGCACACCTGAAGTCAGGTTGTGCTCCCGAAGTCCGGTTGCGCTCTTGACTTTTGCATAGTCGGTCTGTGCAAGTAAAAATTGCGTAATCGGGCTACGCACGGGATCTTGTGCGCAGTCGGGTTGCACATGTAAAATGTGCACAATCGGACTATGCACGGAATAAAGTGCACAGTCGGGGAGTGGGTGGTCAACGCCCGACTGCATTGGTCAAAGGCAGCGAAGTCCGACTTCGCTGTGCAGTCGGGTAGACGGCTCCAGACTTAGGCAAATTTTTGCCTTGTGAACTTTTGTTGTCCGGAGACTTGCGTAGCTATAGCGATGGTTTTCTTGGCTTGGCAAGAACTGTACGGAAGGAGAGAAACATCGAATCTGAATGAAATGTTTGGGATCTGAGTTCAAAATTGTAAAACATGAAAAAAAATTGTCTAAGGCAATTGTACAGACAATAACAGATTTTATGCAGACAAAGATAACCCCAAACCCTATAGATCCCTTAAACAACAACAAATTTATTCTTATAAGACGAGGGTTACAAAAAGTCCTCAACTGAGGAAAAACTAACATCTGCAGACTAAAGTTGCAGGATAAACTGAGAGGGAAAACAAATGTCGAGTTTGCTGCTCAGACATTAAAACAGATGAGCTACACTACTCACTAAAACGATCTTGTCTGCGGCTCTGCGAATGACTGCTTTTTCTCTTGTACGTTTCTCCAAATTTCCCCCACTCTCCACACTTTGTCTGAAGACCCGAACTGCCTTATATAGCCATGGGGAGAGGAAGATAGAGGTTATCCTCTGACAGGTTCTGATAGACCCTGAACTAGGGTTTCTTACCAACCGTCAAACTCGCATTAACTTATGCGACGATCGGATCTGTCAGACGTCACATCTGTTAGAAGGCACGTGCGACGTCAAGTCAAAAAATTTTGTCGGGATGCTCGACTTCGTGAGTGCAGTCCGACTTCACCCAAGTTCGGAGCGCAGTTGGGCGGAGGCGTGAAATATGGATTAATATTTCTAACACTTCATAGGCTTGTTGATATATTTGGTCTAGATCATGAGTTCGTTGGATATGTTGCATCCCTCCACTATTTCACAACATCGATAGTCCAAAATGATGCGCCATGAGTTTTTCCACTGCTGAAGAATGGATCTGAAGCACCATATGCACGCACCGACAACTACCAATGTGGATGACGGGTCACCCGTCTTCATCAGCGATGACTACAAGGGTGGATTTCATAGTGCAGTTCTGATGGGTAGTGATAGTGCCCATCGTGCTACCATTAAGCTTATTGTTTTACTAGTGGATCCGACGACAAGCGTTCATCTGGAGTGCGATCGTTGGTTTTTTTTCGTCGAAGTCTGTGATAGTGTAAATGAGTGAAGACCACATCACGTCCTTGTTGCGTGGATGCAGTAGACAAATCTGATGGGAATATATGGTTTCAGCGCAATACCAAGAGCAGCTGTAGAGACAGGAATCACGTGGTGTTGGTTCGTGTTGCTGCTAGATCCAATGTAGCCCGCATCTGTTGGGAAGCCTTTCACATTGACTCAAAATGGGTGCCCGATATATTTTTTTTGCATGGTCGTATTGATGTGATTGCAGAATCCTATTAATTTTATGTGTTTTGTTCATAGTTTTTAGCTTATTGTTGCTGCACCAGTGGCCAAGTGGAAAATGGTTGTCTTTTATGCCACATGTGCACGATTTCATGGCCCTTTTGTTTGTGTTTTGTTTCCACGTGGTTGTAGGTTTGATTTCATGGGGTTGGTGATTCTCGAGCCTGAATGTTGAGCGTCTTCATTGAGGCACTGGTGCTGGTGCTCAATGAGACTACAAACAACAGTGTGCGGGTTCCACTACTTCATGTACCCGTCAATTGTGAGGTACTATAGCAGATTCAAAAAAATCATGCATTATCGAGGATGAGCTGTGGAAAAAGGTATGAAGAGGCCACGCATTCACGTGAAACGAGTGCTGTTGATTTAAATTTCATAGTTTGTACGGTCACATATGCTTTAGTGGCCGACAAGGCCTCTCCATCATCACCACCGATTGGGAACTTTATTTCCTTTGCAAGACTAGAAGCTCAAAGAAATTCAATTTCATGGTGGAGTCCATGTTCCACGGTTAAAATTTCAATTTTTTTCCTCGCGTTTAGGGTTTTCGCCTCTTGCCACATGGCTCCAAAATTTCTGCCATGCCCAAGTGAACTAGACAGTAATGGCCCACTTGTCTCTTTTTTATTTTTGAAAAAAAAAATTCAAAGTTGTAAGGGACACATTTTATTAAAGTGGAGGGGACCAGGGGACCACTTTATGATTTCTATGGGCATAATTAGTTTCATACGACTGTAGAAGTCTTTTGGCAGCCAGTCTCATAAAAACTCCCAAGCTAAGCATTTTGTCTTTTGGCAGCCAATCTCATAAAAACTCCCAAGCTAAGCATTTTGTCTTTTGGCAGCCAATCTCATAAAAACTCCCAAGCTAAGCATTTTGTACCAGTATACCATTTGGATGGGTGACCACTTGGGAAGTCCAGGAGCTGCAATTACTTAAAGGAAATCATTTGTTTTGTTTTTTTGAGCACCTCTATTTTCAGGAGTATATCTTATATATACTCGTTGGAAAGATTTTTTTGAGCCGAACACAATGGTGGTGTCCATTTTCAGTTTTGAAACTATTTTCTATACTTTTTGTGGCTCAAAGATTGTGCTCTCTCGGTTGAAATGTTTTGTGTGGCTGCTACAGACTAAATTTATAAAGTCCCTTTGACCCTTATTTGGCTTCTTTGGTGACTTTTCATTGTTTGACAACTACCTTGGTGCCCTTTCTTTTGATCCCCTTGTTTTGTTGTTTGTCCACAAGTTTTGGACCTTGTTATCAGCCCATTGTGTTCATATAGGTGGAAACCACATATTTATGCTTATGGAGTCATTTTGGACTACCCTTGCGATTGTGGTGGTTCTTTCTCCATCCTATCTTCTCACTCTCCTTTTGTGAGACACTTTGTTTTAAAGGGGTTTTATCCCCTTGTTTGGTTGTTTGTCCACATAGTTTTGGACCTTGTTATCAACCCATTGTGTTCGTATAGGTGGACACCAAATATTTGTGCTTGTGGAGTCATTTTGGACTACCCTTGCGATTGTGGTGCTTCTTTCTCCATCCTATCTTCACACTCTCTTTTTTGTGAGACACTTTGGTTTAAGGAGGTTTCCTTTAGTGATTTTTTTCATGGTTCGTAGCCTTGCTCATAGTTAGAAGCATCAGATTTCACGTTGTTCCTCATATCTTCTTAGAGTGGGAAGACATTCAGTTCGACGACGAGGCATCTCTAATTTTTTTTTAGACATCACATGGATCCTTTGCAGACTTCTTGATGGAATTTGTCCTAGGGGGGTTGAAGAGAACATCTTCATTCCTCTCCATCCTCCTTCCACATCTTCCTCCTCCTTCTTCTTCTTTTTATTTTGGCAGGTGGTTTTCTCCCTTGTAGTTTTTCATCATCTTTCAACAGAGTTTTCTTATGCATACATTGTACATGAGTGCCTTATCAGACCTTGTTGTTGGGACTCATACTTGTAAATATGTCACTTGTTAGGTTTTGTTGTTTTTCACTACCTCCTAGTATAACTTAAGGGAGGGTGTTAGAGATATCCTAGTACAACTTAAGGGGGGGTGTTAGAATAAATCATATCCTAAGTTGTTACTAGGATAATTTGTGTGGTTGAGATTATCTCAGTTAGTTATGATCCAATGGATCAGATTGTATGCCTTTGCTATTTAAGCAAAGCCTCTCAATAGAATAATAATCAAGTCTTTTACTTTTCCAACAGAGAATATGTTCTTTCTTTACATGTCAAGAAGATACAAGCAAACCCTTTGAATGCGATGGGCCTATTTAAAGTGAGGAATATTATATAGGGTATATTTGAATTCTAGCCTACAATAAGATAGCTACAATAGTGGGCAAATTGACATTACATTATCTACACCCTCAACCTTGAGTGGTTGAGCGATTCCAACCATGCTTGTGAATCTAATATGTAGAAGGACATTAGAAGGTTGCTCAATATGTTAGGAGGTACATATTGGTATCTTGCCATATATGAGTGTTATATAACACCCTTTAGGCATCCCATTACTTGTAATGGTCAAGGATCCATCTTCATTGAAATAAGTGTTTACAATTCTAAGTTTATTCGCCCATGTTGAAATAAGGGCTTGCACTTCTAAGTCTACTAACTTATTGATAAGAAGTATAACTTAAATCACTTATCTCACATTTTTAATTAATATAAGATTATTTATTCATGAACATTACTTATGAGAAATGCCATTTAAAAATAAAAATATTATTATCATGTTTTTAAAATATTACAAATTTAATCAAATAATCATTCCATCAATAATAAAAAATGTTATACTAATCCTATATTTATACAAACACATTTAACTAAGAATAGAAAAAAGTAAAATATACAATAAGTTAATACCATTCAAAGTAAATCTTATCTACTTGATTAAAATTTATTTTTTAAATAAACAGGAAATTAAAATATATACTTAAATAATATATATACACTAATTTGTTTTTTAATTTTTTAATATTATATAACTTTTAATTACAATTAAATTCATATAAAAAAAGTCTATATTAAAATATATTTATTTTTAATATTTAATTTAGGTTTTTTAATTTTTAATTTTATATTATGTATTATTTACTATGTAGAAAGTTTTGAGCTATCAAAACGAAAAATAAATATTAATAATATTAAGAGTTCAAATTTTGATCCGGGATCTACGACTCAATATTATGTCATTCCGCCGACGGTGTTTCATTAATGTTAACAAGCATGGCCATTTATAAAGGACGTCTACTGTATTATTATCTGATACAAATCGTTGGCCTTGGATGTGATCAACCCATACCACAGGGACGAAAAAGGGCAGGCATCGTGAGGAGCACGTGACAGACGCGACCGCTATGCATCCAGAATAGTAACGACTTTATCTATGTTGATTGTTTATTGATGCTTTATGGACGACCGGGCTGTGATATTACCGACCCGGGATAACGGACCTACAGCTTTTATTCGCAGAGCAATTATGCAATCGATACTGACAATATTAAAAAATGTGCTCGACTTTGAGATTATCTGAATAACGTCATAGTTAACGTCATAGCTTACGGAGAGGTCATTGACAATTTTTTTTACTTTTCCACTGTGCATTAAAAATCAAGTCCACGGTCACTCAGCTTAAGACACGAGGACTTGCTCTGCCCCTAAACTTTAATTTCCAATTCCTGTCTCCTAGGTTCAGTTGTTATTTATACTATTTATAACTTTCAATTGTCTTTTTTTTTATTTAGAAGGTGGAATCAGTAACCGCCACCAGTAGGTTGCTTGGTTTTAATGGTGGTTACATTATTCTGTGTTGTCGGCTGCAGAAGCTGCCACACAAATCTTCGCGCAGCGCAGTCCGCTCCAATAAATCATTATGCCACAATCATTTTAAACCTTTTATGCTGCTGTCCACCCAGAAGCTGCCACACAGATCTTCGCACAGTCCCCTCTATAATCACTCATTTTAAACCTTTTATGCCGAAAGGGACAAGCGTTCAGTCTGGGCAGTCTGTGCCTATAACCACTATGCCACAATCATTTTAAACTTTTTATGCTGCTGTCCATCCTAGAATGCGCCACACAGATCTTCATGCAATCCCTCTATAACCACTATGGCACAATCATTTTAAACCTTTTATGCCGCTGAAAGCACCAGGAAATGGACAAGCGTTCAGTCTGACGAGACCAGAGATTTGAACCTTTGACCTCCACCCCTTACCGGATTTGATCGAACCAATCTACACCTGAAACCTATAACTTTCAATTGTGTTACTTATTCGCCTTATATAATTTGTTTTTTCCATATTCAAAAGGAATACAGACGTCAGTAAGGAGAACTCGCCTTGCCGCTAAGTCTTGATAGGTTAAGCCGTTCACTTAAAGATTGTGCTTTTGCACCGACTGTAACAACTACCATTCGTAGTTTTTAGAGGATGTCTTTGTCCCTGGGTACACGTAAGCCATGCTGCCTCACAACCTTCCCTGGGTACACATAACTGCTTCGCATCTTCACACGAAGCCTTGCTGCCGCACAACCTTGGAGGAGTTCCACATAGCTGTAGTGTGCTTACTTCACATTGACAATTTCATTATATTATTGTATCCACTTTCTAACATATGATTTCCACCGGGTTGTTGAGGACCAGACTGACCGGATGCTGTATCCATTACTGACCTGAAGTCCAGCCGCCAGGGTAGACGTTGATTGCGGTATTCTGCATATATATCCTTATATAAAGGAGCGAGACAACCACATTCAACAAGCCAATAGTCCCAATGGGTTGTACCACCTATAATTCATCCATGGCTTTCTTGGCTGCACTGCTTTCGATTCTGGCCTCTGATCTGCTCCCTCATGTTTATGCAAACCAATACTCCTACAAGGACCCGCCCCCACCATTTTCATCCTCCCCCTCCCCCTCCCCCTCCCCCTCCCCCATCTGCATCACCTCCACCACCATATCATTACCCTTCCCCTCCACCTCCATCTCCTCATTATTATCACAAATCTCCTCCCCCTCCATCACCTATTTACAAGCATTTTCCGCCTCCTCATCACATAGAAACGCCATACGCATACAAATTTCCACCTCCTCCCCCTTACCACTATAAATCCCCTCCACCTCCCCCTCCTGTCTACAAGTACAAGTCTCCTCCTCCACCTCCCCACCACGTAGAAAATCCAAGCTCTCCCTACAAATACAAGTCTCCACCTCCCCCTGCATACCATTATAAGTCACCTCCACCACCACCACCACCAGTTTACAAGTACAAATCTCCTCCGCCACCATCGTCTGTTTACAAGCATAAATCCCCTCCCCCTCCTCACCACAAGCATCACCACAAGCATAAATCCCCTCCGCCTCCTCACCATGTTGTAAAACCAGGTCATCCTTATGAGTACAAATCTCCACCTCCACCTGCACATCATCCTCACCACAAGCATAAATCCCCTCCCCCTCCTCACCACGTTGTAAAACCAGGTCATCTTTACGAGTACAAATCTCCACCTCCACCTGCACACCATTACAAATCCCCTCCACATCCTACACCGGTTTACAAATACATATCTCCTCCGCCGCCATCACACGTGTACAAATATAAATCCCCTCCACCCCCTCATCGTCATGTTGAAAAGCCGGGTTCTCCTTACCATTACAAATCTCCTCCACCTCCAGTTTATAAGTACAAATCTCCTTCGCCACCTTCTACAGCCTATAAATACAAATCCCCACCACCTCCGTCGAAGCATGTGTACAAGTACTCGTCGCCACCTCCTCCGAAGCATGTGTACAAGTACACTTCTCCTCCGCCGCCTCTTCATTGAGCAGTCGATGGGCATAGTAATGGTGAGCCACATCGTCTATTATTTCTTGGATCCAATGCTCACTCTACTACGATGGGATTTTAGCTGCATACTAAGCATCGAATAGAAATTCATATATATAATAGGTTTTACGCGTTCGAGTATAATTGTGATAATAGGTTTGAGTAATGTTGATAATTTGAAGGCGAATTACGTGATTTCATTTCAGACTCACATATGAAGACATGGTCAGCAAGATGGGAACTCATGTGGCGACAAGGCTGCTGTGCAACCTGAAATAAAAAAGTAAATAAATGACATTTTAGTCAAATGCTAATTTAGGGAAGCTGTAAAAACCTGTGCTGTAATTGTCGTACTATCAGCGCAAATTCTATATTATTTAATTCTTAGTTTTCAAATTTATTAATAATAAGCAGATGTATTTTGATACACCGTGTTATTCAAATTTTTGGAGATATTGTGAGATACTCGTATGTTTTATCGTAGGAATGAAACTCTGTTCTTCTGTTTGACCGATAGAGTGCACGAGAGCAGTTCACTATGCATTTTCTAATAAGCATCGTTATCCGATATCTCTTGCAATTATTGGCAATATCTGGTGGAAACAAATTTATCATTTTGTCCTTGTGTTCTATAATAATTAATCATCTTCATTAGAAGCAGGTAGAGATGGTCTCAGTGTCGGACTTCTAGAGTCCATGGGCACGAACGAGACCCACTTATATATGTTGTATTCAGCTGGACTTCTAGAGTCCATGGCCACGGACGAGACCCACCTATATATGTTGTATTCAGCTGAGCATTCAGTGCAATCCACTTCGTATATTTTGTTGATGTTTGGTCATGGAATAAAGTTTATGTTTGTCATGTTTGATAGTAATGTTTTGATGATTTGTATTTTTGGTTTGAAGAAATTTTTATATAATTGTCTTGTTTAGTATAGCATTATAAATTAAGTAAATAGTTTTAATTATTTTTAATTATTAGTGCATTCACAAACCTTTCTATTGGATAGTTGCAATTATTTAAATTATAATCATGGTAATTATGATAGGAATAATCATTAATATTTTTATTTTTAGATTATAGTTTAGAGCTTCTTAAAGGGAAAATCTTAAAATATTTTAAACTTAACATGAGCAAGTAACTTAGTGAAGATGTGTGCATGTTGTTATTGAATAGGACAAAATTTGAGTTGAATATTATGTTGTTGAACATATTTGTTTATGAAGTGGTACTGAAATTTAATGTGTTTAGTGTTCTCGGGGAACATTCAATTACAAATAAGTTCCAATGCACTTTGATTGTCACAATACACGGTTGTCAGTTTTAATTTTTGGTACATCCATACTTGATAGCATACATTTCAACCATATTGCCTATATAATATCCTACTTTTATGGAAGATCAAACAATTTTTGTTGTTGTTTGTTACTTCTTTATGATATAGATCTAGATCCCAAAAATAATACATATCCAAAAGTGAAAAAAAAGGAGTGAATTTTTTATCATCAATGCATCCTACATAGTCTACATTTATGTAGCTTGTTAAGAAGAACTCATTGCTCTTCTTAAATTTTATACCATACTCAATGGTACCATGAACATGTCTTAATATCTTTTTTGTTTCCTTTTAGTGAGATACTTTTAGTTCTTGTATGAATTGTGAGAGGTAACTTACTCCAAAGTTGATATTTGGTCTAGTGTATGTTAACTAGGTGAGACTTCCAACCAATTGAAAATAGAGAGTTGCATTCATTGGTGGAGAGGAGTCAAACCATGAAAGTTGTAGCCCTATTTCCATAGGAGTAGGATTATGCATAAGGGGTTGGCTTCAAAATGTATTTATAAAAATTTGGTGAATCAGTTTCAAAATCCAAGAGTGTCCAAACGCATGTAGAAGGTTCACTATTAGGGGTAATCTTGGAAATTTAAACTTAAAATGGTCAAATTATTATAAAATTGGGACAAATAAACCCCAAAAAAAATTTGCACCTAGAAATTTTTGGCTACTTGGTCTTGGTCAAGGGTCCCAAATATTAGCCAATTGCAAATTTTAAAAATCCAAATTTTAGCCAATTTGGCGATAAATAGCCGCTATGCATAACCTTGCATAAGAGTCATTATAGGCTTGCAATCATTTATGTGATACTTCTCAAGAAGTATCTTGGTATATTTGATTTGTGAGATAAATATGCAGTGATGTGTTTTCTACACCTTCAATCCTAGAGAATAGTGTAATTATCCAAGATTGGTCATGTCAATTGAGCTTTTCAAGTCATCCTTTATTGCAAGAATCATTTTCTCAAAACTTCTTGTGATGACCAAATCATCTACATATACAATGATAATCACAACTTCCTCCCTTATTCCTTGCAATAAAATTTTATTTCATATGAATTTATCTTGAAACCATAATTTCTAAAATATTCATATATTTTTATATACAAACTTGAACCATTTATAAAACTTTGTTTCTTGTCCAAGTGTAATGAATCTCTTTTGTTGAATCTAATGAGGAAGACACTTTTGATCATGTATCTTCTATAATCAGCTTAGTCTAGATTCATATCGCATAATTATAAAATCTAGAATCTAGACTAAAGCTGATTATAAAAGGTCCTATATAAAAAAATATGAAAATAACTATACAAAGGTCTGATTATAATCAGCTTAGTCTAAATTCATATCGTATGATATCTTAATTTTCTTATATAAATAGTTGGATATAGTATGTTGATCGCCCAGGCTGAAACCAAATAATTCGCATGCGAGTCATGCCTCCAAACCTAATATGATTATTCTTCTGGAGCTCGTGACGTTTTGTGCAGTAACCACAAAGGTTATAATTATAATTACTAGTCTGCAAAAAATTGTTTCGAATACATTGATCTTCTTAAAATACAACTAAAACCCCGTCACAGCAAAACAAACTCTAAAATGGCACTCAAAAAAAATAATTGGAAAACATGTCTCACCATTGCAGCTAAACCTCTCAATAGAGAGGCGGGGGCGGAGAAGTGTACTTGTACACATGCTTAGGAGGTGGTGGTGGGGATTTGTACCTCTGGAGTCTATACAGTCCACCTTTTTATTCAAATTCAAAAATGTTTTTTATTAATCAAATAATACTTTTTTCAGTTTTAGACAAATCTAATGGCCGAAGCGTATTGGACTTTTGACATCATAAATGAGAGCAGGTCTCCACTTTAAACGTTTCCGTCCGCATAATGCATGTGCTCAGCAAGGACAAGGGCGGGCCTACATCGTCGGTGTATGATCATTTTGGCCACCTACAGGAAAATTTGTCGTCATATGACCGTTCCGATCCTTAATATCTGCGCCAATCACGTTACCGGCCAGGGTATTGTGCTCAGAATTGGTTTTAAAACATGTGGGAATCGGAGGGTCAGGCCCCAAAAGGGCTTTCGGTCTATAAATACTTAAAAAAAATTCAACATTAATCTTGAGTAATCGTTCAATCTATACTATTAAATTGACGTATAAAAACTATGGATCATAGTTCTGGGCAAAAATCAGAACTCCACACAATATTATTAAAGTGTTAAGGGAGTGATATTAGTGAAAAATTTGTCAATTTTAATTTATTTTATTTGATTTTTATATTAATAAATTGAAGGAATGGTAGAAAGGATGGGAGAACTCTACAAAGGATAATTAAAGTATTAAGAGAGTATTATTAGGTAAAATAAATTGTCAATTATTATCTAATTTATTTGGTTTTTATATTAACAAATTGGTTTTTATTTGGAAACACAATTAGTTAATTATCTATCGAAACTTCTTTTCTATCTTAATGACCTTATCTTGAAATGAAGTACACTTCAAAGTTTAAAAGAACATCTAAAAGTTTTAAAACATTTTTGTAAAGAAGTTGGGGTGCAGATAAATCCTAGCAAGACTAAAATTATGATCTTCTCTACTCAGATAGAGCAAAGAAAAACATATATAGAGAACTTAAACCAACATATATTTTATTTGAAAGAAATCCTTTAGAGGTGAAGGATCGAGCAAAAGACCTATTTAGTTATTCATTATTTCAATAGCTTATTTAAAAATATAACAAATCAGTTATCTGATAGTTGTAACTAATCAAGATTGTAACTGATAAAGATTAAGACCACAATTAAACTTCTAACTGCCTGTGAGGTGTAAAGAAAAAAAAAATTATCTAACATTCCCTATTATTATATTATTTGGTATACAAATAAAGCCTCAAAATAATTCAAATTTGAAATGTGCAAGTGCCTTTGTGAAAACATCCACACATTGTTCCTTGACGAAAATATACTAAAGCTAAATTTGGTGATTCTAAACTTGTTCTTAAATGAAGTCACACTAAAATTCAACGTGTTTTGTTCTTTCATGAAATATTGGGTTCTTAACCAATTTTAGAACACCTTGATTGTCATAATTTAATAGTTCATATTTGATAGTATGCGACGTAACCATATTGCTTTGCACATAGTTCCTCATACAACATGATATTCTACCCTTATGGATGACAGTGCTACTTCCTATTTTTTCTTGTCATGCCATGAGATGGGTCTAGATTCTAGATAAATATATATCCAGATGTTGACCTCCAGTCATGTATAGATCAAACATAATCTGACTCCATGTATCCTTATAGATAGAATTTATCATTCTTCTTAGACTTTAAGACATATTGCACTATACCATAGACATAATGCAATATCCTCTTTGTTGTCTTTTAATGATTCACCTTAGGTTCTTGCATGAACCTCAAAAGATAACTCACAACAAAGTTGATATTAGGCCTAGTATTTTTCAAGTATCTTAGACTCCCAATTAGTTAATAAAATGAGTGCCAAATACTTGAGGTGAATTATCATACTAGAACAGTTTTTAACCCTTGCTCCACTGGTGTTGCCTTAGATTTCAATCTATCATTTAGTATTTTTTTAGTAGTGTCTTTACATACTTCATATTTGAGAACAAAATGTGATTCTTTCTTTGTCATACTTCCAAGCCAAGATAATAGTGCAAAAGTCCTAGATCTATTATGTCAAATGATTTTTTAAAATCATTCTTCACAACATTTACCAAATCATATAAGCTACCATTTATGCCAAAATCATCAACATAGAGCACATGTATTACTATCTTAGACCCAATATTTTTGACATAGATATTTGTAATAGAATGACTTCTAGTGAAACCATGCTATAATAGGTGATCATTAATTTTGATATACTAGACTTTAGGATCTTGTTTCAACCTACACAATATATTTTTTAGTTTGAAAACCTTTTGATGTTGCCCATTGACAAAAAAGTCTTTAGGTTTTATCATGTACACCTATTCTTGGATATCACTATTAAGGAAGGCACTCTTGACATCCTTTTGCTAAATCTTCCAATCAAACCATGTTGCTAATGCATAAGGTACACTAATAATTTTAATGTTTGTTGTGGGTGCAAATATCTTGTCATAATCAATTAATTTCTTTTATAGATAGCCCTTTACAATGATCCATGCCATATAAATAGATTCATTAGCCTTGTATCTAATTTTGAAGTCCCACTTGTAGCCTATGGGCTTCTTTCCTTTTGGAAGATCAACAAGATTCCATATTTTTTTCTTTATTAGATATTTATATTCTATATTTTATAGTTGCCTTCCATTATGGTGAACTAAGTGTGTCCTTCACAGATACTAGCTATGAGTTCTCCATCATTAAAACCATCAAGTTTAGATTGACTTCCTCATGTGTACTATTGCAAGTATATGGATGTGTGGAAGTGAGGTCAAGAGGTGCATCAAGTTTAGCATATTTGATGGTACTAGTGAGCCATTTTGGATTTTTTCTACAATGAGATGGAGCTATAGGCACGTCAACTACTATAGGTTCATCAACAACTTATATAACTTCTTCATGAACTTCCTCATATAACTCTATACTCAAAACTGGAGATGTAGCATATTTAGACTCCTTAGAATACTTAGTGTTTGATAATATTCTTCATCAAACACCACATCTCTACTTATGTGTAATTTCTTGGTGAATGGATCTATTAGTCGATAGGATTTTGACTCATAATTATATCCAAGGTATATGTATGACAAGGTTTTCACATCAAACTCAGTCCTCTATTACTTTAGCACATGCATGCATGCATTGCTTCTAAAGACTTTTAGATGTGCAATGGAAGGATTCCTTATCAACTAGACTTATTCAGATGTAACTCCTTGTAGTGCCTTTGTGGGTGCTTTATTTATAATATAAACTACAATGGAAACTAATTCAAACTAATATTATTGTTCTAAATTAGCTCATACGAGCATGGAACAAACCATTTCTATGATGGAATAATTTATTCTTTCAACAACCCTATTTTAATATGATGTTTATGCTATAATAATTATCGTTTAATCCTATTTTGTGTGATAAACCTTAAAAATTTGTTGGATGTATATTTCCCCTCTATTAATGTAAAGAGCTTCAATAAAAGACCTAGTTTTTATTTCTATATGAGTCTTGAAGTGCTAAAAATACTTGAACATTTATAGCTTTAGTTTTATTAAATACACCCAAATATTCCTTAAGTATTCATATACAAACAACTAAAATTATTTTTTCTATCAAAATTGGTTGGCATGGGTTCACATAGATCGATGTGTATCTCACCCAATGGTGTTTTTGCTCTATGAGTGCTAAATTCAAAAGGTACTTTATATTTTTTACATGCTAAACATGTTAGGACTCCATCCTAACACTTTTAAGTAATAACCCCTTTCTTATCGTGGGGACCCACATTGCAATATTTTGTAATGATATTATGAATATTTTGTAATAGTTTGTGGCACTAGAAGTGCCTATAAAAGTGGCATCATTTTATGTAATTGTTATCAAGAACGTAATTATTTTGTTTGGTAGAAGATTCTAGATCAGGTGGTATTTTATATGTAAGCCAACCTTGACCATTACGTAGTGTGATGAAGTCTTTAAAATTGTGAGGGACAAGTATGAATGTATATTTTTGCATATTGAAAGATATAATTGAAGGAAGTTTCCTTCTCGAAGAGGCCTATGATTCTATGTTCTGATTCATGAGATTTATATAATTTTGTATTTACATTTCATATTGCAATATTTTGTTCTTTCATGAATTTTTGCTCTATTTGCAATGTATATGTGAATGTGCTTATTTTTATTAAAAGATTCATAACAAGTGGTATCAAATCACTTTACAAGGCCATGTCCTATTGTGACTATGATAGTTCCTACCCTAACATTTTGATTGTTAGGTATAATTATATTGTGTTTTTTGCCAGTTTTCTTATAAAAATATTTAAAAAAATATATCTAGCATTTTTTGTATTGGTTTATTAGGTTAGAAACCTTGTGTTAGGGGTTTTAAAATATCATGGAGGAGTTATCATTATTGACTAAGTTAGATTGCCTGTAAAATGTATAGTGAAGTAAGGGGCAATCAAGCTCCAATACCTAGGCCTAAGACAACACATGTTTATGAAATTGAGATACCATATATATTCTGGTATATTGAGAGATCTATTAGAATTAGGAGAAACCTTTATCTGTAGTAAGATCTTTGACTATCTATTGTCCATAGTACACCAAACATAGCATATAAAAATATCACCCTCTTGTACTATTAGAGAGGTAGGTAGTGTGTTCAAGGGTATGCATGGAAACCTCCTTGAGTAGTGGCTTAAAATATTGGTATGAGAACTATGGTTTTTCATTGTGGTATACCATAGGGTCTATGAGCAGTACACACACCCTAGCTTAGAGTAACCTATTTCTTTTTAAAGTTGATCTAAAACCAAAAATCCTACTACAAAAATTAAGCATGTTAAGGAGACTACACTATCTCAAAATTATTGCATTAGTGTTGAACATAATAGTCAAGACAATTTATATCAAGAGTAGTCAGTAATACTCAAGTACGAATATAGTTAGAGTTAATAATAGTCAAGACATAGTCTACTAACATTAGTAACTATTACTTGTGACATTCAAAAGTTATACTAGATATGTACTTTATTAGTAATAGAGAGCCCATACAATTGATAGAGATGAGTTACTATGTTAGTGGTAGAATAATGTTAGATAAAATGACATCAATAATAGATAGTTTAGGGTTTGTAAGAGCTTGTCTAGCAAAAATCTATTTTTTGAGTAAACCAAGACTCCAAGAGAAAAATCAACAACACTTGAGGATAGTAGTCCCCTAAAAAAAAGTCTAGGGTGCAAAAATACAGAGTTGTGGGATATATCTCATTATGATCATGTTGTCAAGATGATCATTTTGGTATATAGCCTCCATGCATTTTTTTAGGGGTGTCAAAAAATATCATTGTAGGACATAATCCATTTTGATAATTGTTTTGAGTTGATGATTTTGATATATAGTACCCAAACACTTTGTTTGGATCATTACTAAAAATGGTAACTTCTAAAATTACACTTCTATTTTTAGTAAGTATCATAAAAAGGTCACAAATCATAGAACATAGTTGTAGGTACTAAGGAACAACAAAAGTCACAAGAATTAGAAGGAAAATTTGCTACTTATATAGAGTCCTAAAGGAAGCATGTGGGGAATAATTATTTGATAACTTAAACTAGTTAAGATCAAAAATCAAATCTTTACATGAATCCTTGAACTATGTAATCAAGGAATAAAGGAAAATGAAGACATAATTAAATGGAAAAATTGAACACTTGGATAGTCATCTATCTAATAATCCTTACATATATAATTGATTTGGTTATATTGATCGTAAGGATGAAGGAACTAGAAATCTTCAGTGAGACAACACCAATAACATTGTATTTAAGTTGCCCAAATTAGACTTTTTAAAGTTGATGGGAAGGATCTAGAGGGATGCATTTATAGAGTAGAGTTATATTTTAGTCTTTGTAATGTTCCCCATTATATGCACCTAAAAAATGCCTCTTTCAATTTTACATTAGATGCACTACATTGGTTTTAGTGGCTCAAGAAAGCACGTCTTGATCTTAATTGGCCTGAATTTGAGCAACAACTACTCACTCACTTTGGTCCTAATGAGTTTGAGGATTTTATAGAAGCCCTTTATAAACTCAAACAAACTTCAAACATTCATTATTATCAATCTTAATTTGAAAATTGACCAACCATACCATTGGTTTCAGTCTCACATTCTTCCAAAGTTGTTTTGTGAGTGTTTTGAAGGATGAGATTAAGACTAAAGTTAAAATTTTAAAGCCACAATCATTACAATAGGCAATAGCTTTTGCTAGATTGATAGAAGAAAAATTTAAGGCTCAAGGATGCACCCCCAAATTTTCTCAATCTTGACCACCTTTTTCATCCAAGCCTACTCCAACTCCTACCAACAAAACTTCTACCATTAGAATTTTGACATGTAAAGAGACACACACTAGAAGGGCCCAAGGGATATGCTATAATTGTGATGAAAAGTATTCTCCAGGGTATAAATGTATACATAAAAAATTGTATTTGCTTGTTATGGATGAGGCACTAACCATAGAATCTTCAAATGTAGAAGAGGATCATTAGGAGGAACACATTGAATAGTAAAAATTTCTAGATGAAGCCCAACCAAAAAATTTGATGCATTCCTTAAAAAGAATATCAAATCCTCAAATGATGAAAGTGATAGGACACTTCAAAGGACAATGGGTCATAATCCTTATTGACTCAAGAAGCACATATAACTTTATTGATCCAAATGTGGACAAATAGGAAAGTTGTTACATTACTACTTGTAATTACTTTGAAGTGATGATTGCTAATAGAGGTACCTTGTCATGTAAAGGAAAGTGTCATAATGTTAAAATATAACTAGGGAAATACAATATTAATATGGATATGTTTGACTTACCACTAGGTGGGTGACATATCATTTTTGGAGTACACTAGTTGTGGAAGTTAGGCCCAATCTTGTGGGATATTTTTGAGTGATGGATGGAATTTAACCAATATGGAGCATAATAAACCTTACAAGACATGAAGGTTAGCACTAATTAACTTATTTCAACCCATAATATGAAAATACTATTAAAAAATAATTCGATGGAGTTGTGGCTTAACTATTTGCTATAAAATCCTCTAAGAAAAGGGATAAGTACCATCCAAAGGTATTGTGGGTTTTATTGCAAAGACATGCTCAATTTTTTTAGGAACACAAATGATTGCCTCCTTGTCATTCTCATGACCATGTAAGTTAGCTTCTTCCTAGTAGTATTCCTCCAAATATTCGTCCCTACCAATATCCATATGATTCGAAATAAAAAATTAAGAAAATGGTACATGATTTTTATGTTGTAAGGGTTATTCATCCTAGTATTAGTCCCCTCTTATCTTGTGTTGTTGGTATGGAAACAAATATGGATCTTGGAACTTGTGCATGGATTACACAAACCTTAATAATATCACTATTAAAGTTAAATTTCCTATTCCAGTAATTGATGAATTGCTAGATGAGTTGTATGGGGCCAATATTTTTTAAAATTGAATTTGCAAAAAGACATCATCAAATTCAAATCAACAATGGGGATGTTCCTAAATAAATTTTTAGAACTCATGGAGGGCATTATAAATTCTTGGTTATACCATTTGGATTGACCAATGCACCTTCCACTTAATAGAGTTTGAGGGATTCCATATTTTTTACCTTTCCTTCACAAATTTATTTTAGTGTTCTTTGATGATATATTGATTTATAGTCATTCATGGGAAGAACATATCAAACATCTAGACCAAACACTATAACTTTTGTATGAGAATCAACTTTATACCTAGAGGTCCAAGTGTTCTTTTGGATTAAAAGAAGTTAAATATTAGGGTCACATTGTTATCAAATATGGAGTTCAAGTGGATCCCAACAACATTCAAGCTATTCAAGACTGGTCTAAGGCTCAACCATTAAAGGTACTTCAAAAATTTTTGGGACTCATCAAATATTATAAAATGTTTGTGAAGAATTATGGGAAGATAACAACTCCCTTGAAAACCTTGCTGAGGATGAATTCTTTGTGTAGACACCAAAATCTGGTCACTCACAACACCACATTTGCCACCCCACATTCAACCCTACATAATAAAGTTATATTCCTAATTTTAAAATTAGGCATATAAATCCTGCACCATTATCCTATTTTCTAGATTTATTAAATCTAGAGAAATTAACCTAGGATACCTTGCCTACCCACTAGACATGTGTCCTAGCCACCTCACCCAACATCCTTACCACATCTCATCCACCCTTATCCCCTTTGTCCCTTCACATGGGGCAAAATCCCACACATCACTCCACTTGTAGCCACATCACCCCAGTTAAGTGAGGCACATTGGGTGATTCACTGTAACTATCCCTCCATTTGGTAGCCCAAAATTACCACTTGTTAATTCAGGCTTACCACATTCCATTTCCCTCCAAAAATCTATGGGGCTTATAAAGACACCCTCACCCCACCAAACAAAAGGATCTGAACATTGACATCACCAGGCCATCAAAATAGGATTAAAATTTTGCATGCCCGAGGAGAAGCCAAATTATAAGCCTAGAGGTCCTATTTTGAGGTATTTATATTATTTAGACTAAATCACTAGTTCATGGTTTCACATTCGAAACCACACATATGTGGTTTAACCATCATGACTATGTGGTTACCAGTCCATCATCATATTCCCACAGTTTTGGAGAATCGAGAACACAAATCAAATTCAACCTATGAGATTTATTTTGTAAGGCTTTCTAGTTTATCTGCTTTTGTTTTCTATATTGCATGATTACTCAGTTAGGGTTTTACAACATCATTTATTTATCTTGATTGGTAGGTGCTACTAACCCTCTTTGGTTTTTATGTGTATAGGAGATAGGTACTTTGGAGAAGTTGTTGTAGCTAGAGTGGTCTTGCATTTGTTGGATACCAAAGCCCACTCAACCTTGGACTATAGCAAAAAGAACGAAGAACACCCTCTTACTTATTTGGAGAAGCACCATCATTGTTGTCATCTGGAACACTTGTATTTTTGTATCATACATTGTAATATTGCACCCAAAATTTAGGGCAATAAAAAAGAAATGATGTTGTAAAACCCTAACTGAGTAATCATGCAATATAGAAAACAAAAGCAGATAAACTAGAAAGCCTTGCAAAATAAATCTCATGGGTTGAATTTGATCTATGTTCTCAATTCAGGAAAATCATGGGAATGCGATGCTGGAATGGTAACCAAAAATACCAGTCTATGTATGGTTTCGACTATGAAATCGTGAACTAGCAATTTGGGATAAATGGTAAAAATACCTCAAAATGGGACCTCTAGGCTTGGAATATGGCTTCTCCTTAGGATGCATATAAAATTCTAATCCTATTTTGGCAACCTTGTGGTGTCAATGTTCAAATACTTTTGTTTAGTGGGGTGAGGGTGCCTTTATAGACCCCTTAGGGTTTTGGATGGAAATGGAAGGTGGTAAGCCTGAATTACAAAGTGGTAATTATGGGCTACCAAATGGAGAGGATAGTTATAGTGAGTCACCCAGTGTGCCTCACTTAACTGGGGTGATGTGGTTGCAAGTGGAGTGGTGTATGGGATTTTACCCCATGTGAATGGACAAAGGGGATAAGGGTGGATGAGATGTGGCAAGGATGTTGGGTGAGGTGGCTAGGACACATGTCTAGTGGGTAGGCAGGGTGTCCTAGGTTAATTTATCCATATTTAAAAAATATAGAAAATAGGATAATGGTGCAGGATTGGAAGAGGGATGTTGTAAAGCTTCACTGGTTCAGACGAGGGAGAAGGTTGATGGGAAGCCACACTAAGGATATGGAGTACATCTAGTTCTATCAAGTTCAGAGGTAGTTTGAATTTGTCTAGGGATTTTTTGATGCTCCCATGATATACAAGTGATGGGGTAATGAGCTAGGCCTACCATTGACTCCTAAATTTTGGACTGTGGATGATGTAAGTGATGAAATCGCTATCGAGGTTTCTAACACACATGATGTAGGGACCACTATAGACTATGATGTTTGGTTTTTAGCTCAACCTCCTTGGATATCGAGCTAGGCAGTAGATGACATGGTTAGTGGTGATGAGACAGATACTGGTGATTAGGTTCCTAGGTGAGCTAAGCACCACTAAAAAAGTGGTGGTAGAAGGTAGTCTACTATAGATATACATCAACTAGAGGTATATGTTGGGCATAATGTGAGTGATGGATATGAGGTATATGGGGGTGATGGTGGCTAGGGAGATGAGTGCGATGAAGGCGAGGGATATGAGGATGATGTAGGTGATGGTGGCCATAAGAAGAAGGATGCCCCTCCATGGATGCCAACAAATGCCATCCCTAGTCAATCCATTGAGGCTATACCTATAGGTAGAAGCATCAATAGAAGGGAACATAGGAGAAGACTCCTCACTAACTTATCATCAAAAAATATGAGGAAGGAGAGGATCATACACATAAGGTAACATCTCAAGATACCCCACACTGATGTACTACAAAAACCAAATTTGGAGTAATAAACTATAGTTAAGACCCTTCTGCTCCCGCCTCTTCACCTCATAGAGCTCACTATAAAGTTGATACAAGAGAATGTGAGCCCATGCTAGTCTCTACGGATCTGACATCATCTGCAAAAAAATAAAAAGTTGGTTCTCTAGGATACTCGATCCCATACTATTGGGCAACACCATGTTGCTCAATATGTACATCAAGAATGTAGGAACCACAACTAGCTTATTACCCTTGAACAATTCAATGTAGGGGATGTTTTAATTGCTATAGTCCACATTCCAAAGCTAACCATAGATGGTTCTAAGAGCCTCCTGCTTGTTGTGACCCACCCTCACTAGTGGACCCTTGATAGACACTCGAAAAATACAGTACACATCCTCCAAAGTAATAGTGAGATCCCCTGTTAGGATCTAAAAAGAACCCATGTCTAGGTCCCATCTCTCAATAAGTGTGGACAAAAGTGCCTCATCCTCTTGGACTGTCTTCATCAACCCGGACCCACCCAAACCCACAGTCTCAAGAAACTAACAATAATCTACTATGAGGGCATTTCACAGTTTAGAAATAGTGCGAGGTCATCTTTGTTTGGTAGTAAGAAGCTTAACCTATGACACAAAAATTAAAGAAACATCAGTGTATATAGAAGTAAAACAAAATAAAAACATGCATTTTATGTTACATTGTATTTCATTACACACACAAAAACATGCATATCACAATTAGAACATTCTAAAGATATATATATACAGAGAGAGAGAGAGAGAGAGAGAGATATTAGCCTACCCCATGCAAGGTAGTAAAAAAAAACAAAAACAAGCATTTCATGCTACATCACACTCCATTACACACACAAAAAAACAAGGATGTGATGCATTTCCAAAAAAAAATCAACCTACCCCATGCATGGTAGTATTAAAAAAAAACAAAACAAAAACAAGCATTTCATGCTACATCACACTTCATCACATCCACAAAACCAAAAAACAAAAAATTTCAACCTAACCCATGCATGATTGTAAAAAAAAAATACAAAATAAACAAACAAACAACAAACAAAAATACAAATAAAACTCTAAACTAAGGGCTTCAGACACCTACCTAGGCATAGCGCACACCGGCTTCTTCTTCATCCAAGACACCACCTCTAGGACCCGCATCCGCACCACCCCCACTCCCCTCACCGACCTCCATATCACTCATCTCTTAGAGAACTAGAGCATAATTTCTAGTTGGTAAGAGAATAATACATTGAAAATGACCCAAGGTCTATTTATAGTTACTTTTCATAGCGGAAACCATGCACTCGTGTTTCCTAGAGTGCGCAAAACCACTCGCCCACTGTGTGCGGTAAAAATGTGCTTTTGTATTTTGTAGAGCATGCCAAATCACAGACCTGTGGTTTGCAATGCACAACGCAAGCCTGCGGTTAAATATAAACCAAACCTCTCACCTATGGTTACAAAAAAACACAATCAAATAACACCTCAACACAGATCCACTCAAAAAAACCATCACTTTCAAAATCACCTAAAAATTAAAATTATAGTGAACCTTGTATTAAGTCATTTACCCTAGAGATATGGCAGTTGCAACTAGCAATCCATGCAATTTTGTAGGATGGGTAAACCACAGTAAGGACACTAATCATCATCATCATTGTGGTATTACATCAAATAAAACCTAATTCTAGATTGATAGTTGAATCAAGTAAAATTGCAAAAAGTTATCCTTAACCATCTCATTGGGTCAAAAATAGAAACAAATCATACATGGTGTAATCAGAAATCATTATAGTATAATATTCTCTAATGACTCATTCCTTGAAAGGAATTCATGAAAGTCACAGTGGAAAAATAACTCCAAAATGACCAAACATTTCACCACATAATCTTGTGCCTTATCAAAAAAGCCAAAAGCAAATTTGAAACAAACAATAAAATCCTGAACTTGAGGCATCTAGTAGACAATATCATACATCTACATCATATTCACCATCATACAAATCCAGTCAATTGGATCGTGGGATTCATTCTTCACCCATTCACTAATTGAGGGGGTAAGAAAAAAAATCAATCAAAAATCATTATCATTGTTCATTCTTGTGCATCGATAAGAGTTGAGTTCATCCATCCCATAGAGATAGGTGTAATTAATTTTTGCACTGCATCATGTTGCACACAATGCAATACAAAAAAGAGCATCTATAGACACCAAAATCTGGTCACTCACAACACCACATTTTCCACCCCACATCCAACCTTGCATAATAAAGTTATATGCCTAAGTTTAAACTTAGGCATATAAATCCTGCACCATTATCCTATTTTCTAGATTTATTAAATATAGAGAAATTAACCTAGGATACCCTGCCTACCCACTAGACATGTGTCCTAGCCACCTCAACCAACATCCTTACCACATCTCATACACCCTTGTCCCCTTTGTCCCTTCACATTGGGCAAAATACCACACACCACTCCACTTGTAGCCACATCATCCCAATTAAGTGAGGCACACTGGGTGACTCACTATAACTGTCCTCTCCATTTGGTAGCCCAGAATTGCCACTTGGAAATTCAATATTACCACCTTCCATTTCCCTCCAAAAACTCTAAGGGGCCTATAAAGGCACCCTCACCCCACAAAATAAAATAAGATAAACATTGACACCACTAGGCTATCAGAATAGGTCTAGAATTCTGCACGAATCCTGAGGATAAACCAGATTGTGAGCCCAAAGGTCCCATTTTGAGGTATTTTTACCATTCAACCCAAATCGTTGGTCCATGGTTTCATAGTCGAAACCGCACGTCTGTGGTTTAACCACCATGCACCTATGATTACTAGTCCATTATCATGTTCCCATGGTTTCACAAAATTGAGAACATATGTCAAATTCAACCTGTGAGATTTATTTTACAAGACTTTCTATTTTATCTACTTTTGTTTTCTATATTACATGATTACTCAGTTAGGGTTTTACAACATCATTTTTTTATCTTGATTGGTAGGTGCTACTAACCCTCTTTGATTTTTATGTGTGTAGGAGATAGGTACTTTGGGTAAGCTGTTGTAGCTAGAGTGGTTCCGCATTTATTGGATACCAAAGCCCACTCAACCTTAGAATTTAGCAGAAAGAACAAAGAACACCCTCTTACTTGTTCAAAGAAGCACCATCATTGTTGTCATATGGAACACTTGTATTTCTGTATCATACATTGTAATAATACACCCGATAATCGGGGCAATTAAAAACTATTAATATTAGGAGATTTGGGCTCGCTTGTTAATATAAAAAGAGATATTTTGCAATTACAAGTTTTCATTTGATTTATATTGTTGGGTGTTGTTCTTTTGGTTACACTTTGTATGGTCCAAACTAGTAGAGAAGGATTTGATAGAGTTGAAGCAAGCTATGACCACTACCCCTATGTTAGCAATGCCTAATTTATTTAATACTTTTATAATTAAGAATGATGCATCTTGCAATGGTACTAGGAAACTTTGATGCAAGAAGGAATACCATTGACCTTCACTAATAGAGCACTCTCTAGCTAAAATCTGGGTAAGTCTACTTATAAAAAGATGATGCTTTCTATTTACATGTTAATCATTGGTATCCATATCTCATTGGGTGACACATTTCCATTAGGAGTGATCATAAAAGTCTAAAATACTTATTGTAACGAAGAGTAACCACACTAGAACAAAAAAAAAAGGGTTTCTAAATTGTTAGGCTATGACCAGAAAATCACCTATAATAAGGGTAAGGAGAATATGGTGGTTGATGCCTTATCTCGATAATATAAAAAGTAGAAAATGCTACATGCCATATCTACACCACTTTCAAATTGGATCCATAATATCAGGGAATAATTAAATAATGAATCCTATTTGCAAATTGTGGTCAAAAAAATCCAAGTAGAGCCTAACTCATACTTTGGCTATACTTGGGATGGTTAAGATTTATGATATCATGACTAACTTATCCTTCACTAAAATTCACAATGTGTGACCTCATATTATAAGAAATGCATATAGGCATTCAGGATTTGTCAAAATATATGCAAGGTGAATTAGGGAAAAAATTATGCACCTAAGAGTGATAAACAATATGCATCTATCACTAATGATTGATGTGCATCAAAACATAAGCATGCAAGTAAAAGTGGAAAAGACACCAAATTGCAAGAAATGAAATAAAAGGAAGTTTCTTTCTATTAATTTTTTGGTTCAAAACCACGGTTACATAAATTTTCCCCTTGAGGTCTCTCGATTGATACAATTTTTTACAAAATTATGGAGTTCCCAAAGGATCAAGTCCTCTCAAATAAGCTCATGTGCACTTCCAATGCCTTTTCTCGTACCCACAATTTAGGTGGGCAAACCTATGATTCTGCCACTTTGTTCTATGATCTTATGCTATTTCCTTGTATTCTGTAGAAACCTGCACCTACACACAAGGAAATCAGAATCATCAAATAGCAAGTGTGTATGGTGAAAACATGCAATCCCCACAAGCACTAAAAGACTAGAAAACATGAATATGAAATACGCCTATCTAAATCAACTACAAATGACTTTAAATTGTAGAGGTATGTAAAATAGATGGTTTTAGGAATATATTACTGAAAATAGAACCGAAATTGCATCCGATGGCATGGTGTAATTGTAGTAGATATTCGAAGCCTGTAGAACTCAAAGCAAGCGATTTTTGCCCCTAAACATATCCAAAACACATGAAACTTGGAAAGAATACATAAACTAATATTTAAAGACAACCCATGTGGTCATATTTGCAAAATAAAAAATATTTTCATGTGCATCTCTAGATGAGCTCCATAGACCTGCATAAGACCCTACAAAACACTAAAAATGTGATATCTCGCTCAATATAGCTCAAAAATACATGCAATTTAGATAGCATGTTCATATACTAATATATAATTTAACTAAAAAATAATAGTGGAGAAATTATGCACATATTAGCCACCATAATAGGGTGGGACGGTTGGGACTGTCACAGACTTGGGACCATTCTGGGGTGGGACAACCACTAGTTTTGCACTTATTTTATCACCAATTCCTCTTTGAATTGGTTAGGGACATCCTAAATAGTGTTTTAATTGAATTTAGTGGTAAAAATCACTCATATGGTTCAATTTTGGAATTAAATTGCAACTCTTAGATCACTCGTAAACCTCCTTTTATAGGTAGAGATTATGAGGGAGAAAGACACAAAATGGTGAGGGAAAATATTGTCAACACTCTGTTGCTATATCTCAAAACTCCTCTATATATTTTGTGTGGAAAATGGATCCACTTTATAGCCAAAGGAGGCATTTGGGCAAAAAGCAGGGTTATGCATAAGGGGTCGGTCCCAAAATATATTTATAAAAATTTGGCGAATCGGTTTCAAAATCCAGGTTTATAGTTTCAAAACACATGTAGAAGGTTCACTATTATTAGGGGCAATGTTGAAAATTTAAACTTAAAATGGTCAAATTATTATAAAATTGGGGTGAATAGACCAAAAATAAAATTTGCACCCATAAATTTTTGGCTAATGGACCCTGGTCAAGGGTCCCAAATATTAGCCAATTCCAAAATTTGAAAATCCTAATTTTAGCCAATTTTGCAAAAATAGCCACTATGCATAACCCTGGCAAAAAGGCATGCGAGAGCATGCAGGGCAAGAGGTGCCATTTTGCCAAAAGGGTGGCATGCATTGGAGGGAGAAGAGAATCTCCCTATTTGGCCTCTTACATGTAGTATATCATAAGGATGTTGCGTCCTCTAACTTGCATGATTGAATAGATAGGGCAAATGGCAATTTTTGGGTGCCATTTGTCTAGATTTGCCATTTTTGGAGTGGGACGGCCAGGTTATCACTGTCCTAGGGTGGGACGACCACAAATTGTGGTCATCTCGAGGTGGGACGGTCATGCCTATATGGCCCAAAATATTTCAAAAGTGGGGTAGGTCCTTCCAAAGGTTGTTAGGATCACTAGTAAACCTCTAAGGGTTGCCCAAGGGGGCCATATGGTGTCAATTAACTGGTGTTTTTGATTGTGTAATCGGATTGACCAGATTTTAGTGTCTATAGATGCCTATTTTTATGATGTGTTGTGTGCAACATAGTTTTGAGAAAAATAGATGACTAAAATGCTAAATGATTAAGATTATTAAATAACCTAACCAAATTTTGATACCCCAATCATGGAAAGAGCATGCGTTCTTGAATCCTTAATTCTGATGAGATAAGGAACTTGCTTCAAGTAAAACCTTATATTTTAGGTTTACTTGATCTTAGACGTTGTTCAATAATGAAAAATTTGGGATGTATCCTTCATGGTTCTAGAATGACAAGAATTTGGAAATTTGTGCTTGTTTGCTGCCCCAAGCAGGGGCATGATTGCCTTTGTCAAAGATTCGTTGAACGAATGCAATTTGCATGATTGAGTGTGTGAATGTTGATTGTGATTATGAATGTGCTAAGTATGATTAACCCCTAAAGCTATGAGTCAATAAGGGAGTGACAAGTGATAAAAGTGACGAGTCGCTTGACACATATGACTTTGTTAGGGTTTCCTCCAGTTTTACTCATTGAAAAATAGAGCATTTTTTAGAGGATTTGGGAGATTGTGTTGATGTTTGGAAGAAAGGAGTTGAAAAATTCATTACCGTGGGATGGTCCAGCCATTATGTCCTTATTTGGGTTTGAAGTAAAGAATTTTTGACTTCTCCATGAGCAATTTAGATTGCTTTTGATCCTATGTGAAATTTTACCAAATTTGAGCTATTTTTGGTGGGTTTTGGACTCGTTTTGGTGAATTTTAAGCTATTTTTGTGAAATTTTTATGTTGACATCCTAGGGTAGGATAATGGCATATTTTATAGCCATACTAGGGTGGTACAGCCAGCCAAATAGTCATTCATCCCACCCCAGGATGATCAGGACCCTAGGAGGGTTATTTATGTTAGAAATGGGTCATTTGGACTCATTTGTGCATTTGCAACTTTGTAGCTTGAGAGGTGAGGAGGAGAGGAAAGATTCTAAGTAGTGGAGCGCTAAAAAAATCATCCTACAATCACCATGAGCCAGCATGCAGACTCATACATTTGTGGAGCCAATGCGAGATGGGTAAGAATTTGAATTTCTTACTGCACTATGCTTGAAATTGAAATTGAAATTATGGCTTATTTTTGCTTTTTGATAGAGCACACTAAATCCTCGATAATTAAACCTTATTAGGGATGCCTTGTAATGTTTTATGCTTGTTTTTGTGCTTTTATGTAATTTTATTACATTTTAGGGCTTTATTTTGTTGTTATTTGCCTATTTTTGAGGGTTTGGAAGGCCTAATTTTGGGGGCCGACCCAGGGTGGGACGGCCAACCTGAGCTGTTAAGGGGCCATCCCAGGGTGGGACGGTCACAAATTTGGGGGCCATACCGGGGTGGGACAACCACAAAATGGCCTAAAAAAGGGCCCTTTTTTGTCTTTTTTGAGTGTTTTTGGGGCATTTTGAAGCCTATTTGGAGCCTGTTATTGACAAACTTGTCTCTGCCAGGTAGTGAAGATTCAATGTCACATTTTGATCCTATTTGATACCATGAGAGACTTATTGACTAATGCATACTGGTAGTGGCTTGATGCCATTGGCCTCAAGCAGGTGATGCAGTTAGAGCCTGTGTTAGGCGATCGTGCTTACTTGATGATGCTTATTAACCTATAGGACCCACGCACCAACACCTTCCACCTATCGAAATGGGAGATGAAAGTGATTCTTGAGGAAATCTACCAGATATTACACATTATGATAGAGGTATGGTCGATTAAGTCTACTCACCAGGACCGAAGAGACGTAATTATGGAGAGGTACTTTGGTAGGGCCATAGAGGAGGCGATAGAGGGCTCTTCCAATGGAGGTATACTAGCGACGCATTGGTATGAGGCTAGGGTACTGGGTGTGAGGCATATGATACTGATGACACTAATCTCTAATATGCTTCTACCAGACTCATTGGGTGCTAGGTTTCCCTAGAACCTTCTGGAGTTAGTGTTTACTCTGGTAGGGTGCACTGTGGAGCGGCCACTAGTGATGGTGTGGGGGATGACACTACTGGCACACCTGTATGATGAGTTGTACGAGATCCACTCTTGAGGGTGTAAGGGCTTGGGGTTAATATTTATACTGTAATTTTAGGGATGGCAGAATGTAGCGATAGATAGGTTGTAGGGGCTACCATGGGTGACACGGGCAGAGTTGGAGGACCGAGAGATTGGTTATGGGATCCTATGGTAGGGGGCCCGAGAGGTAGGATAGATTCAACATTGGGTAGGCTATGTGAGTCATTATGCCCAATATTTTGTAGGACTTAGAGCAGATGATGTGTTCTGGAGATCCTATAAGGATTGCCCAACATGGGCTAATGCTGAGGTGCAGGTTTATCGAGTGAGGTTGGTTGGCCGACATGGGATAGAGCGAGAGTTATTTCCATATGCTTGGGTTATGTAGTAGTTTGGACTATGACAGGGGTTGTACAGTGAGCCAGTGGTTTACCAGTACCATGAAGATGAGAGGACACTAATGTGGTTGATGGTGGAGGCAGTTAGAAGGTATGTGGATCTTGTAGTAGAAATTCCAGAATTGGATGATGTTAGGACTATGAAGGAGTATGACTCCTAGTGGATGACCCACCAGTGGTGAGGAGAGAGACCACTGGGGGGCGATGCAGTAGGGGTGGCAAGGGAGGCTCATCAGGAGGCTCCTGATAAGGACCAGGTCGAGGTAGGTCATTGGCATGGGTATGGGCACATGGTGGATGAGTAGGTAGACCTCCTAGAATTGGTAGATCAAGGTTAGAGATGATGATACTGGGGATCAAGGGGTGTAGACACATCAAGTGGTTGAGCTACAATATGAGCTATTTAGGGTTAGGCAAGAGAGAGATCTCCTTCGAACATAGGTATAGGTGTACTGTCCCAAATTTTTTGTACCCTTACCTTCAAGCTATAGGATCCATGCCCAGAAGGGGGATGCGAGAAGGATGGGATAATACCTCGAACTTAAAGGTCCTTTGAAGGTCGCGCATCTCGGGGGAGGGGTGTAAGGGTGAATTTTTGACGGATGGTGGGGTTCAACAAGAAAATTTGAGTGGCAGTTTCCACGCATAGGTTGAGAATGGGTTTGATGTGTTCATTTTATACTCAATCATTCATATTCCTAGGTTGGCCAAAATTAATCTAAGCTATTCTATATGAAAATGCCAATTTATATGAATACAGAAAGCATGAATGAATTCTAAATACCAGGAATATGTTAGATGAAAAAGAATGCACCTGATTTTAGATGTCTGATGAATATTCTGAAGCTTGTAGGAGTCCAGATCGTCCCGAATATGACAGGATCGTCTGCAATTGTACATAATCATCCTAGATCATAGTCGATCATCTAAAATCAGACAAGATAATCGTTGATCTGATGAATTCGTCAGACTAATTTGTTATAAACCTACAATCACAGAAACAAACACCAAAAACTTAAAATGCAATTGCAAGAATAATGCAAAATGATAGAAATGAGAGTATAAATGCTTAACTGATAAATCTAGATAGCATATTAAAGGAAATGCATTTTTTTAATAACTTATTTTAACTTTATCATGCATTTATGCTAAATGAGGTGAATTCCAGGATGTAGAATGAAAATAATCAAGCTAATGCATAGTAAAATAAAGAAGAAAGATGAGAAATGCAAAATCAGGGCTTTGGTTGCCCCCAATATGAACTGCAGTTGAGATCACCTCCAATCGTACAATATCATCGCCGATCTACGATAGGATCATCCGAAATCATGTGGAATCACCTGTGATAATCCGAGCTTCCTCCAGCTGAAGCACAGTGAAAACCTACAATGAAAACTTAAAACTACGAGTGTAAATAATGATGGATAGGATGTCTTAACACAGCAAAGCTAAGTGGTAGGGAAAATCAACCAGGGAGAGAGTCAGGAAGAGAGCCAAGGGGATAAATTGAGAAAATCCCAGTTTATATAGGATTAGGGGGAGGTTAGGAGGTTGGGGATCATCCCAATTTGGGAGATCTCCAATAGAGGAATCTCCAACTGCGCAGACACGCTTTTGCCCAAGTTGGAGAGGCTGTTGAAATAGAAGCTAATTATGAAAATTTAGTTTTGGGACGAAATCATCTGGACATTCTATTCTAGACGAATTCATCCGATCTGGGATGATTTCGTCTGATCGGCGATGATATCGTCCAATGGTTAAAACAACTCCTAAAAATGATGCAAAAAATGGGGGGAGCAGTTAACAGGCGGTTTCAAGGTTAAAATTCAAATTTTTATCTTTTTACTAAGGGTTCAACTACGCCAATTTTAGGGTGCTACATTTTGCCACCTCTTTAGCGAATTTTCCCAAGAAAATGCGTTAAAGACGAGTTCTTAATGCTTTAAGAGAAAGCAAAAATTTATTCCATTTTTTAGACGACGATTCTAGGTCGAATCGTACAACTGTTTGCTATGGTGCCCCCTCCAAGTTTTTATCCAAACCGAACGTTTGAGGTAAAAGCGCAGAAAAGCAAAATTTTTAAAAAAAGTTGTTTTTAAATAAAATTAAAAAAATAGGGTAAAACCCTAATTCATTGTTATTGTTCACTTTTGCTGTTTTAGAGCTCTACAGGCAAAATGGTGGAAACGACACAGATCGACAAAGGTCCGACGCGGGTTGCGGGTAGGGATCTAAACTTGATGCATTATATTTTTAATTTGATTTGTGTGATTTTTAATTTGAATTTTGACTATTTTTGGGGCATTGCGGCTGTTTTTAGGTCGTCGACGATGTCAGGACGAAATTTTCCCAATTTCATCGAAATCATCCCTAGATCTTTGATTTCGTCCAAGGGTGAAATCGGTGAAATAGGGGCGATCACGTCCAACAAGGGGTGATCCCCAAGTTGAGAAATCGAAGACGATTTCATCCTACCAAGGACAATTTGACTTAATTTAGTACGATATCATCCAATAATGGACGATATCATTTTTATAGGATGAAATTGATTTAACTGATTGTAATGATTATCTATTAATGATTTTTGTTGTTTTATTGTTTATTTTATAGAGGGGATTACTAAAAAATTGGGAGTGGAAATACAGAGGGCTCAGAGACGATGTAGCCGCACTCGACCAGGCAGAGCGAGACCGACTATCGAAGGTTGAGCTACAACATGTGGTAGAGATGCCACAAATACCTACAGACATGGGGCTACTGATAGCCCTAGCAGAGAGGTGGTATCCGGGGTCATCCTGCTTTAGGATATCGATAGGGGAGATGGCTCCCACTCTAGAGGATGTATGGAGGATCTTGAGGATCCCCATACATGGGCGATTGATGACTCCTACAACCAATCAGGGCCATGCCATGATAGGACTATGTAGAGACCCTAGCTTCACCCTAGAGAATGGCAGAGTGAACATTGAGATATTGAGGCAGATTCCTGGGGCGTCTTGACTGAATCAGGTTTTGGCAGGGGTAGTGGGTGGCCTACTGCTATGCCACCAAAGTGGATGCAGGTTACCGTGGCTACTATCAGATGTGGTCTACGACATGAGAGACCACGTCTACAGGTTTGCTTGGGGTAGTTTTGTACTATGTCGCTTGTATAGGATCCTATACGCGGTCATATACAAGGGAGGTCGATGTATAGTACTGACATCACTACTACAGGTTTGGTGCTGGGATCACATTACGGTGCAAAGGCCGATAGGGCTTCCACTGACAGGGGTTGATCGGGAGAGACCCCGAGTTTTCTATTGGTGGCTCCAGAGAGGGTCACAGTGACGGATAGATCTGCCGATGTCTCAGAGGTTGCTAGACGACCTCATCCCTGACCAGATCACCTGGAGGCTATGGAGAGAGCATCCAGAGTGGGGAGAGGATGGACAGGAGTTGGCTCACATCAGGCGAGTCTTTTGGATGAGGATGGAGCAGGGAGAGGTAGAGCTCCATCGCTATGACCGAGTTTTGAGGTAGTTCGATCTATAGCAGGGGATCCCTTCTCTCAGAGACTATGAGTACTCCAAGACTATCCTAGATAATACTACATTGAGCGGGGCTCCAGATATGCAGTGATTCTGGAGTCAGGATGCTGACGATGCCCCCATTCAACCAGTGGATGGGGATGACGCTGGGGTCATAGATGGGTATGATTCCTGGTACGTAGGCATCCACCCTCCTCGAATGATGAGGGCACAGGGTCCAATGCACATTGTGGTGCGACGGATGGGGAGGCAGCGCCAAGCTACCATCGATGCAACGAGGGGTCATGAAGGGAGGGAGCGATGATGGTCTGATCAAGAGAGACATCAAAAAGCACCATAGGCTCTAGAGAGACCACAATAGCCAGATAGGAGAGAGGAGGGACTCCCTTCTCAACAAAGGGATATGCCAGCATCACCTGATAAGAGTAAGGGTATCGAGGTGGGGGAGAGCAGTGATATGGTGGCTCTCTAGGTGGAGAATGCTCGCCTTCGGGCTCAGGTGCAGACACTACAGGATGACGCTACATGACTCAGGGCTTGGAGCAGAGGGGCGAGCACTTAGGATTTGGTGCTGGCTATTGCTCAGACCACATTCTACCAGGGGTTGTACTATCATGTGGTTCCAGAGAACCAAAGGATACCGTTGCCAGCCCCCATTGTAGAGCCAATCACGATGGGATCGTCGAGGACATCATCACGATCGACGTCGAGGACCCGCGACATAGCATGAACCTCTATAGGACCACCTCCTCCATGATAGGGTGGGAGAGGAGATGAGGCTAAGAGCTCGAGGGCTTCTCGAGACTAGCTGCTTTTAACTATAGACTGTATAGTTTTGAGAGGATTGAGTATGCCAGGGTATAGATTGTGGCATACCAATCCTGTTTTGATGTGATGTACATAATTTTGATATATATATATATATATATGATCTTTTGTGATATCACTTGTCCATATGTTTTATGATGCTTTTAAATTTTGAATTGTTGATTGATTATTCATGTAATTATGTTGTTGGAAATAGTATAATTTTATGTCATGCTGTAAAATTTAAATGAAATAATCTGATGTAAACAAATTGGTTTTTGTGGTATGATTTGATGAAAAATAAAGGGACTTCTAACAATAATTTCAAAGGACATTGTCACTGTTATATGACCATTTCATGGAGTCACCGCTCTCTAGGTCGTCAAGCTAATCCCAGTATAGAAATATTGCTAAAAGTAAAAGAGTGCTTAAGATACTG
Source organism: Wollemia nobilis (assembly GCA_028583015.1). NCBI lineage: Eukaryota > Viridiplantae > Streptophyta > Pinopsida > Araucariales > Araucariaceae > Wollemia > Wollemia nobilis. The sequence goes on from JAQPPZ010002321.1 coordinate 153,143, forward strand.
TCTTAAGACTTTGTGTTGTGATGATGAAAAATGATGATGGTGATGATTTGTTTTCAAATTTTCATGAAAATATTATCCATGAAATATTTAAAAATATGATTTTTTCTAGGCATAAAATTCCTAAGTATGATAAAATTTTGAACAATTCTTTAGGAATTATACCATCGTTGCAAAATTGAATGTTGACATAATGAAATGAAATAGAAAAAAGTGTTTGTTCTTTTTAAAGCACAATTGTGTAACATAATGATGTAAGCCATATTTTTTTATGCATTAAAATTAATGGGAAATAAAATTAGAACAATGGTTTGCACTAGGCATAGAATTATAGGTATAGACTTATACCATCATCGCAAAATCCAAAAATAATTTTATTGCATAATTGATTTTTGATTTTGAGATAAACAAAAAATATATAAGATGAGGACTTGCGCTAGGCATAAAATTCTAGTTTAGGTTTTAGTAACTATACCATCGTTGCGGAAGTCGAAAGTATATATAAATGTGACTTTATTGCTATATTTTTGAACATGTTTTGAAAGAAAATTTTGGATTTTGGAAAAAAAATGTATGTAATTGTTTTTACACTAAGCAGATGTTCTCAAATATGAAGATGAAATTATTCCAAAATATTTGTAGAAATATTTTAAATTATCTCAAAGAAAAAATGTAGATTTATAAGGAACCCTCATGTGCATATGTGAGTTCATTTCCGATCTTGATTTATCATAATGATACAAAATCTCTCAAATACAAATGTGTGTGCAATTGTATTATTCATTTACCAATTTTGAGCAAGATAATTTGATACAAGTAATTTGAATTAACCAAATAAGTGTTCGTTGACCATGATTTATATGCATGTAACCGTACCAGACTACTATGTAAGTCGGGTCATCAAGAGCTAGTTGATACATAAGTAGACATAGGTCTGTACAAAAGAAGGCCACTAATGTGACAGACATATCACCACGCTAGGAGTTACCCAAGGCCAAGCGGGTTGGGCACAAACCACCTGTTATGGGGCTTACCTCACGGTTTTTGAATATTTGAGAATTCTAGGGATTCAAGCTCATTCACCCTTATTTTTTTTTCAAGGGGTAGGGGAAGGGATTTTATTGCTTTTTGCTTTTTTTTTTGTATTTTTTCTTGGAACTGAGATAATGTTGAAATATTGCTGTGATGGTACAAAATGATATTTTTATTTTTCTCATTTTCTTTGACTTTTCTTTTTCTTCCTATACTAGGGATACTTGCTTGGATTGGCTGTAGAGCAAGGGATTTTTATTCTAGGTAGGGGTGAGCTTGTCCTTTTGTCAATTCTCAAAGATTCTAGACCATGTGCATGATAGGATAGCAGGGGAAAATTTTCGCTCAAGAAACCACTTTTACTATGTAGCATCATATTGAATTTGCAATGAAATAATTTTAATGTGAAAAGATATACTTGGTTCAAGTAAATAACAAGATCAATTCTCTATGCTCAAAACTTTATTTAATTCAACTGTGGACTTTGATATAAGAGAGATTAATAATCATACCAAATAAAATCAAGATATTTATTCATGTGAGTGTGAAAGTGTAGGATTCCAAATAAATGCTAATTTATCCAAAATAATTGAAAATATGACTGCAATACTTCAAGAATTGACAGGTGCAAAAATAAAAGATGTTTTTTGAAGATTTTGATTTATGAATTGAGAAGATACACAATATGATTGTTTTTGAAAATTTTATATGAATTTACTAAAATGAGACAAGATGTACAATATATACAAATGATGAAATTACTAGAATTATGCATAATAGCGCTTAAGATGCAAATGTTCATAGGTTCTTTAAGATCTTTACCATCTAAGGTAGCTAATCTGTATGCTCTCGATCCAAATTTGGCAGTGATGATATATGGCCCAAGCCAGTTAGGTTCAAATTTACCTTTAAGGTCTTTAGTTGCATTAGTATTTTTTTAATTTTATTTTAAGACAAGGTCACCGATCTCAAAGGATCGATGATGAACTTTCTTAAGATACGCTCGTTTGAGCTTGTTATGGTAGGCTCGAAGATGCTACAAAGAATTGATGCGCTTCTCATCTAGGAGTTCCAGCTGACTAAATATGCCAGCACGATATTCATCTCCTACTTCAGTATGTTGAAGTAGTAGAGCCAAAGAAGGAACTTCTAATTCAAAGGGGAAAACAACTTCAGCACCATAAACCAAAAAAAAAGGTGAAGTGCCCGTGGGAGTACGAACGCTAGTTCGATAAGCCCATAAAGCAGGATATAATTGAATGTGCCAATCTCGACCAGATTTATTGACCAGTCTTTTGAGGATTTTAAGTAATGTTTTATTAGATGCTTCTGCTTGGCCATTACCCTGAGGATAATAGGGAGTGGACCAACGATGTTGAATTTTATATTTTTGACATAGTTTCTTTACATCTTTATTTTTGAAACAAGTTCCATTATCCGAGATGAGATTTGTAGGAATTTTGAACCTACAAATAATTTGATTAAAAATAAATTTGGAAACTTGGGTTCCAGTGCAAGAAGCTAAGGGCATAGCTTCAACCCACTTTGTAAAATACTCGATGGCGGTTATGATGAATTTGTGTCCATAAGATGACACAGGATTAATATTTCCAATAATGTCTAAGCCCCATTTTGAAAATGGCCAAGGGTATGAAATAGCCTGCAACTCTTGTGTAGGCGCATGGACAAGGTCAGCGTGTTTCTGGCACTTGTCACAATGGCACACGTAATCGTGTGCATCATTCTCCATGGTAGGCCAAAAATATCCTATCCTAAGGAGCTTCTTAGCGATGGTGCTACCACTAAAGTGTCCCCCACAAGATCCATCGTGGACTTACTCAAAGCTGATCTAGATTCTGCTAGATTCAAACATCTCAGTAGGATACCTTCAAAAAATCTTCTATATAACGTATTGCCAATTATTACGAAGTGACTTGCTTGTATACGTAATATCCGACGCTGGTTTCTATTAAAACCTTCAGGGAAGGTCCGATTTTGAAGAAAATTGAATATATCAGTTTACCAAAATTCAGGGGTGGTTTCGTTGATTAGAAACACATCCAATGGTTCTAAGCATGATTTATTTGAAATGGGTTCCTAGAATCGACGAATAATTATGGTAGCATATTCATCATCTAACTCCAAGGGTAAAAGAGATGCACACTGCAGCCATAGCGTCAGCCGCATGATTATTAGTTCTAGGAATAGCTTCCAAGGTAACTTGATCAAATAAAGATATTAATTGTAATACATATGCTTTATATGGATGCAATTTATCATCTCTGGTATGATAAACATCATTAATTTGATTTATAACAAGTTGATAATCATCGAAAACTAATAGATTTTTAATTTTTAGTGCCAAGGTAGCTCGTAAGCCAAGGATTAGAGCTTCATATTCAGTAGTATTATTAGTACAAGCAAACGTTAATTTAAAGGATAGAGGTATAAGATGTTTCTATGGAGATATCAGAATAATACCTGCACTAGACCCAATCATGCATCGGGGTCCATCAAAGTATAAGGACCATTGCTCCAGATGGTCTGCCTCTAGTTTAAGGTATTCGTCATGAAACTCAATGATGAGGGGATGGGTAAACTCTAAGGGTGCAACAACTAATTGATCTGCTATGATTTGACCCTTAACAGACTTATGTCCTATAAACATGAGTTCAAACTCACTTAGAGCAAGAACCCACTTTGCTGTGCGACCACATAAATAAGGTCGACTCATGAGATACCGCAAAGGATCGGATTTAGCAATAACATACATTTTTTGACTGAGCATATAGTGGCATAGTTTTTGTGTAGAAAATATGACTGCTAGACATAAATTTTCTAATGCTTTGTACCGGGTTTCATAACTGATTAATGTTCTGCTAATATAATAATTAGAACATTCTCTTTTCTCATCATCCGATTGAGCTAACATAGCTCCTAAGGCAAAATCTAAAGCAGAAATATACAATATAAATGGGCGATCAGGTCTAGGTAGCGAAAGCACAGGCGGGTTAAGAAGATATTGTTTGAGGAGTTCAAATGCTTCCTGACATTCATTGTTCCAATGGAAAGAGACATCCTTCTTAAGAAGCTTAAGAAAGGGTTCGGTTTTATCCGCCAACTTATTGATGAAGCAACGGATGGCTTGAAGTTTACCTTGTAGACTCCGTAATTCAGATGTATTTGTGGGTGTGGGCATATCAGTGATAGCCGCAATCTTGAGAGGGTCAATTTCGATGACACATAAAGAAACTATAACCCCCAATAATTTATCGGACTTAAATCGAAATATACATTTGGCTGGATTCAATCGGATAAGATATTACATTAACCGATCAAATGCTTTTCTCAAGTCATCTAAATGGTCATCTTCTTTAATATAACGAGCTACAATGTCATATACATAATCATGTAGTATATCATGCATCATATCATGAAAGATATAAGTCATTGCTCATTGATATGTTGCACCTGCATTCTTCAAAACCAAATGGCATCACTTTCCAACAAAATGTCCCCCAAGGGGTAATAAAGGTTGTTTTAGCTTGATCTTCAAGAGCTATCCTGATCTGATTATAACCAAAAAATCCATCCATTAAGGATATCATTCCACTCCCAATAGTAAAATCAATGATTTGATCCATATTGGGAAGAGGAAAATCATCTTTAGGGTGTGCAACATTAATATCTCTAAAGTCTGTGCAAAACATAACTTTGGTAGCTTATTTCTTAGTTACTGGAACTACATTCAAGATCCATTTAGCATAATCAATGGCTTTTATAAAAATAACATTCAGGAGTTTTTCTAACTCCCCTTTGACTAGTAAGGCCACTTTAGGATGCATTTTTCAAAGTTTTTATTTAACAAGTTTAGGATCCAGATGGACTACTAGGTGATGCATAACTACAGAAGGGTCTAAACCTGGCATATCTTCATATGTCCAAGCAAAGACATCTTCATATTATTTAAGAAATACAATGTATTTATCCTATTTTTCTTGACTCAATTCTGATCCAATGTTGATTATGTGAGGATTATCCTCAGTTCCAATGTTAATTTTTATGACATTTTCTACTTCCATGTGTAGATCTTTCTCAAAATTAGGTGGGGCGGGTGAAACGCCCAATTCTTGTAATTCTGCCAAGGTTAGCTTGGATAATTCATCTTGAGGAGTCGTGGCCTCAAGTTGGGCTATACTAGGTATAGAGCCATCAAAATAAAATTCATTATGTAATAATTCCTCAACGAAGACATCATGGAAGATATCTCCCTCCAACTCATCATCGGATTCAACAATCATATCAGGTTAAGCTATAGATAGCATATTACATGTGAATGGTTTATTCGTTAAACACAAAACATCATGTTCATCTAAATAATCTTGGTAACTTATAAGATGGTCATCATCCTCAAATGGGAAGGGCTGACCCTTACTAGGAAATATGCCCACACCACATCGGGCAGGCCATGACTCTACCTCAAAGGGTTCTTTCATACCATTTTGGAAAGGTCCTAAACCTTTCCCTTTATATCCCAATTTAAGCATTATAGATTTGGCTTTAACATACTAATTAGTAAAATAACACCGAGCATATCCATCATAATGAGTCTTGATGTTTCTGGGTATTCTACCCCATTCATATCCCTTATAAATAAAAGCACAACTACTGACTTGGTAAGTACTTCCCATAGGCTATGGGAGGCCCAAGGTACGAGGAGATGGTGGCAAATTATTTAAAATAATGGAATCTTGCATAGAAGCATTCATTTTCTCTGATATAAGAATTTTAGATAAATCGGGTAAGAGCTCGTCAGTAAGAGCATAAGAGGTAGAAGGAACATTTCCTACATCTTATGATGCAAAAACTATGCCTTTGGTGGATGTAGATTTTGTAGATATGTCAATAGATGGGTCTATTATAGATAGAAGTTATAGGAGTAGAACAAGAGGCATTGGTTGTGGGATTAGGATATTTCTGAGGTCCTAATGTGGTTTTTTTAGAGGATGGTTGAGCTGTATGTAGGGGTGGAACTGATGGAGAAGAATTAGATGACGTTGTGGGTGTGTGTTTTGCACGTTTATATGGATAATGAGAATTAGGATGTGTGGATGACAGAGCAGGGTAAAATTGAACTCCAACAAGTTCTGCCAAAGCACACATATCAAAGGGTCTAGGATCACCATGAATGGTAACCAATTGATTCTTAAATTTGAATTTAACACATTGATGTAAAGTTGAGGGAATGACTCGCATCGCGTTGATCCAAGGGTGACCCAAGAGTATATTATATGATGCAGGGCAATGTACAATAAACACGATCGTATCCAAGGTTCTTGGACCAACCTGCAATGGAATGGTAATAACTCCACACGTTTCTTGTGTTTAGTCATTGAAGGATTTTATGATCATATTAGTTCTTTTAATTTCCTCACTTCTAAACCCAAATATTTTGTAGAAGTCAAAAGTGCAAATGTTTAAAGATGAACCATTATCAATCAAGACTCGTTTAACTGCTACATCTCTAATTAAGACTAATATATAAGGGGTTATCCTTATGTAAACTATGTTGCGGTATGTCTCTATCTCGAAAGTCAATAAAATAAAATTCATGAGTTATTATAGTATTAGCCATGGCTTTTAGTTGAATGTCTTGAGGTACCATCATCTGGCTTAATGTGAGCATTAATTCATCTCTATGTGTAGGAGAAGATCTTAAAAGGTCCAAAAGAGAAATTCTAGCTGTAGTATTTGATAGTTGCTCATTAATATTATAAGGAGGTTTAGGTTGAAGATTAGGTGCATGATTCCATTTATTAGGAATCTTCAAAACAAATGGAGGTGATCCATAGTTCTGCATTTGATCTTGTTGAGAGTTTTGAGCCTGTTGTCTAGTAACAGCTCCGATGGTACCCACAATATTATTCTACGGATGATGAATGGGTCTTGGTCTAGCGTTTATAGCTAACTCATTAGAAAGTAATTTGTGAGGTGATGGTCTAGTAGTGACTCTTCTTGGAAATGGTTCTTCTGGAACCATATGACTTGTGATAGGGTGAATAGTATTTGATTCATCTTCAAAACTATTCAATTGATTTGATGTGATTTCCATATCACTCTCAGTCTCATATTCTGTATCACTAAGATCAGGTATCTGAATATTATATAGAGGCCTGGTTGTAACCACGGATAAGGTTGTGTCAAATATTTTTGGATCATGAACAGGTAAATGCCCACTAATAGCTCCTACATATTGGGTAGGAGGGGGAACATTATGATGTTCAATTTGATTAGCCACTTCCTTGCCATGTTTTGGTAAAGGATGTTGAAATATGTCCAATGACTGATTGGAATTTTGATTCTAGTTTTGGGGGATATTCTTTTGAGCATTATTAGGAGGATATTGCTTAGGTTGAAAGGCTTGCTCCTCCATCTCATTGTTATCAATTAAGTCTTGTATTTTATGTTTTAATATTTTACAAGAGTTGGTAGTGTGTCCAGGTCCTCGATGGAAGTCACAGTGTAAATCAGCTCTGTATTCGGGTATAGTTGGATCAGGTTCCTGGATATTTGGTAATTGAATCAAACCTCGTTCTAATAATTACGGTAGAATGGTTGATAAAGGTTGATTTAACCTAGTAAATTCTCGAGGAGGTTTATCGGGAGGTTTCAGTATAAACTTCTCCATTGTCTTCACAAAATTAACAGTAGCAATATTTCTACTATCAGTGACTCCATCACCCACAACTTATTTATTTTTATATTGATTTCTGGATGTTTTCTCATCATATTTCTTTTTAAGCTGACCTCTCTTAATGAGAGCATATTCCACTCGTATGGCTAAGTCTATATCCTGATAGAAGGTGGTCAAGGTAGCAGTTGATAACTCGTAGGATAGTTGGTCTTGTAAATTATTAATAAAGATGTCCAACATCTCCCTATAAGGTAACACAAAATACAATTTTCCTATCAACTGTCTCCATATAGCTAGGAAATCAGCAAAACATTCATCTTTGTCTTGTTTTAAGTTGTACAAGTCTTTAATGGTCACATGCCTTTCGATGTAGGTGCTAAATTGATGAACAAAAGACTCGGTTGTTTCTTCGAAATTCCTCAAAGAATTAGTGGGTAATTGATAATACCACTCTAATGCCATTCCTCCTAAACTTTTTGAGAACATTTTTAGCAATAATAAGTCATCATGTGATATATCATGACATGCTATCCTAAACATACGAAGATGCTCTATGGGATCTTTAGTTCCTTTATATATGGGCAGGACAGGCATAGGAAAATGTTTAGGATATGGCTGTGCTACGACTATAGGATCTGAAGGCTGACTACACATCTCTTGATAATTGTATGAGGGACGGTAGGGATCTATCTAGTCCATGCGGGAAACTAACTATTTCACCATAGTTTCAAGATTACTAGTTTGTCCACCATATTGGTTCGGTGGGACATAGGTATGGGATTTATGAGTGTATGATGGTGTGACATAAGGATTAGATGCTATATTGCTATTATGTAAAGTGTTGGTAGGAAGAGTATTATGAAGGAGATTTGTAGTAGTATTATGTTGTATCCTAGATTGTTGGTAATTGGTGTTTGGTTTTATTTTGGGCTTTTGTTGATTTGAGGCATGTTGCTCAATATTTTGGCAAAATAGAGCAGTAAATGATGGTTTCTTTTATGTGGGAATAACCCTAGGCTTGCTAACAGGCACTTTAGATGGTTGGGTAAGCTATTGTTGTTGCATGTTCTGGATTATAGTGGCCATATCCAAATTGGATGGTCCAGCTTGATCACTTTCTTGATCAACAAAGGACAAGGGATTAGTGCGTGTGTGAAATACTTCTTCTAGGGTTGCTTGAGTGTCACTAATTCAATCCTTGTCCATATGGACTGCTCTATTAAGAACACCAATATTAGTATTGATGAAATTCCAAAATTGTTCCATGTTCTCAAAAGTAACAGCTCCTCCCAAAGATATTTTAGGGGATGAGGATCCTTCCTCTCTAACATTTTCTTCTTGTTCATTTCTTATAGCAAGCTCTTCTTCTTGGTGGTCTAGGATTTCTTCTTCCTGAACTTGATCTTCAGGAAGGACATCTAGGTTATTTAATGGTTTTCCTAACCAATCTTCTTCTTCTTTAGTCTGTTTTCCATTCCTAAGTCTAGGCATTATGCTTAAACATAGATTTCAGCAAATATATATACATACATACATACATACATATATATATATATATATATATATATATATATATATATATATATATATATATATATATATATATATATATATATATATATATATATATATATATATATATATATATATATATATATATATATGCGATAGGTTTGAGAGGTATATATTTTAATTATATACCTACTATAAAAAGGAAATGTTTTGATTTTTTTTTTTTGTGTTTGTTTTTATTTTTGTGTTTTATAATATTATTATAAAGATAACAAATAGCATTCTAGTTGCAAGAAATAACAATAATAAAAAGAATAACTTAGTTTTCTATAAATAGTTTATGGATATCGTTGATAGGATCAAGTTCATCAGGAGTCATGAAATGCTCCTCTTCAAATTGGAAATGGTTTTTCAAGAATTTGACAAAGTGTGCTATGGTAATATGATCTACTTCAGATTTTGACTTATAAAAATAAAGTTCATGGCAATATTCTCGATACAACACAACTCTAGGAATTCTATTCCATATTTTCCTATCCGTAAGAATGACTTCTTGATCCTCTATACGAGATAGAAACTTATGTACTACAACTGTGTTCTCCAGGTATTCTTCAAAGGTGTACAATTTTGAAGACACAAGTGCTCTTTTATTTGCTAACCACCTATGGCAAGCTCTCTGAAGTTCATTGTACAAAGTCACCTGATCGGGATCCAAGATTCTATCTAGGACAAACCTCTTAATTCGCCTAAGTTCTTTTTATCTAGATGAAATAATATCCAATCTCCTATCAAGTTCATCCCACAAAGGTTGGGCTCTATTTTTTTGAGGTACTCTAAGCACAGACGTAATATCTATGGCTATTAATTGATTTTCAACTTTTATGGTGACAACTCGTCTTTTATTATAATCTACCATCTAAGTCTGATATGCAATTTTAACAATTTTCTAATGATTCTAGATGTTCTTAATAATGCATTTATATTTATATTTTTATTATATATATTTTTTGTTTTCAAAATGCTTTTAGTTTCACGTCGGGTTCACCAAAATTTACTGACCCAAATTTTTTGCACCCTTACCTTCAGGCTATAGGATCCGTGCCCGAAAGGGGGATGCGAGAAGGATGAGACAATACCTTGGACTGAGAGGCCCTTTGAAGGTCGCGCCTCTCGGGGGAGGGGTGTAAGGGTGAATTTTTGACGGATGGTGGGGTTCACCAGGAAACTTTGAGTGGTAGTTTCCATGCCTAGGTTGAGAATGGGTTTGATGTGTTCATTTTATACTCAATAATTCATATTCCTAGGTTTGCCAAAATGAATCTAAGCTATTCTATATGAAAATGCCAATTTATATGAATACAAAAAGCATGAATGAATTTTAAATACCAGGAATATGTTAGATGAGAAAGAATGCACCTAATTTCGGATTTCTGATGAATATTCTGAAGCTTGTAGGAGTCTAGATCATCCCGAATATGATAGGATCATTTGTAATTGTACAAAATCATCCCAGATCACAGTCGATCATCTGAAATCAGACAAGATCATCATCAATCTGATGAATTCGTCAAAAAACTACAATCACAAAAATAGACACCAAAAACCAAAAATGCAATTGCAAGAATAATGCAAAATGATAGAAATGAGAGTATAAATGTTTAACTGATAAATATAGATAGCAGATTAAAGGAATGCATTATTTTAATAACTTATTTTAACTTTATCATGCATTTATGCTAAATGAGGTGAACTCCAAGATGCAGAATGAAAATAATCAAGCTAATGCATAGTAAAATAAAGAAGTATGAGAAATGAAAACTCAGGCTCTGGTTGCCCCCAATCTGAACTACAGTCGAGATCGCCTCCAATCATATGATATCATCACTGATCTGTGATAGGATCGTACGAAATCATGTGGAATCATCTGTGATGATCTGAGCTTCCTCCAGCTGAAGCACAGTGAAAACCTACAATGAAAAAATAAAACTATGAGTGCAAACAATGATGGATAGGACGTCTTAACACAACAAAGCTAAGTGGTAGGGAAAATCAACCAGGAAGAGAGTCAGGAAGAGAGCCAGGGGGATAAACTGAGAAAATCCTAGTTTATATAGGATTAGGGGGAGGTTAGGAGGTTGGGGATCATCCCAATCTGGGAGATCTCCAATGGAGGAATCTCCAACTGCATAGAAACGCTTTTGCCCAAGTTGGAGAGGCTGTCTATGACAGGATCGTCTGCAATTGTACATAATCATCCTAGATCATAGTCGATCATCTAAAATCAGACAAGATCATCGTTGATCTGATGAATTCGTCAGACTAATTTGTTAGAAACCTACAATCACAGAAACAAACACCAAAAACTTAAAATGCAACTGCAAGAATAATGCAAAATGATAGAAATAAGAGTATAAATGCTTAACTGATAAATCTAGATAGCATATTAAAGGAAATGCATTTTTTTAATAACTTATTTTAACTTTATCATGCATTTATGCTAAATGAGGTGAATTCCAGGATGTAGAATGAAAATAATCAAGCTAATGCATAGTAAAATAAAGAAGAAAGATGAGAAATGCAAAATCAGGGCTCTGGTTGCCCCCAATCTGAACTGCAGTTGAGATCACCTCCAATCGTACAATATCATCGCCGATCTACGATAGGATCATCCGAAATCATGTGGAATCTCCTGTGATAATCCGAGCTTCCTCCAGCAGAAGCACAATGAAAAACTACAATGAAAACTTAAAATTACGAGTGTAAATAATGATGGATAGGATGTCTTAACACAACAAAGCTAAGTGGTAGGGAAAATCAACCAGGGAGAGAGTCAGGAAGAGAGCCAAGGGGATAAATTGAGAAAATCCCAGTTTATATAGGATTAGGGGGAGGTTAGGAGGTTGGGGATCATCCCAATTTGGGAGATCTCCAACAGAGGAATCTCCAACGCTGCAGACACGCTTCTGCCCAAGTTGGAGAGGCTGTTGAAATAGAAGCTAATTATGAAAATTTGGTTTTGGGATGAAATCATCTAGATGTTCTATTCCAGAAGAATTCATGCGATCTAGGATGATTTCGTCTTATCGGTGATGATATCGTCCAACGGTCAAAACAACTCCTAAAAATGGCATGAAAAATGGAGGGAGTGGTTAACGGGCAGTTTCAGGGTTAAAATTCAAATTTTTATCTTTTTACTAAGGTTTTAACTGTGCCAATTTTAGGGTGCTACAATATGATGCTCAGGACAAGATAGCAGCTCAATGAGCACATGTATAGGGTTATCAGATAGAGATAGCAACTTTACATGCATAGTTACGATCTCAAATCTCTAGGTGGGAGGGATCGAGTAGTGAGGATGTGGCTAGGCTATAGGCAGAGATGACACAGCTTCATTCCATAGTGGAGACCTACTAGGTGTGGTACCGATGGGGGTGGACCTACATGGATGAGCTGGAGAATGAGGTGGTGCACCTTGGAGGGCACCTACCAGATGATTTAGCTATGAGTAGATCACACTAGAGTCGATAGAGCGGGACAGGGCAGTCTTCAGCTAGGATGGAGGCACTTGGATCTAGATGGTGGGCTGATAGGGTAGGTGGTAGCAGGCATGGGAGTTCACATCAAACTCGCTGTAGGTGGGAGTGTGAGTCGTAGCACCGATTCTACATGACCATGGTGATTGAGGCTCTTGTGACTCTTTTTGGATTTTTGGATGTGTAGCAGTGTGAAGTCTGAGGACTCACTTTATTGTAGCCTACGAGTAGTATGATGTATCTTTTTACCCCATACATACATACACAAAAAAAAAAAAAAAAAATATATATATATATATGAGTTTTTATGTGGTTTATCATCATGTGTTTATTGCTTTATGAGATGTATGCAATGTGTTTATTTGCTTTATGATATGATGATGGATGTCTATCATGTATGCATATGTTGTGATTTTATTTGATTTGATGATATGTATTTGTGTGGATGCATATTGAGATGGATGATGTATTGATCTAGATGATGAAATGTATATACTATATGACATACTATGTTAGCACCATAGACTATATAGAATTCATCAATTCATGTGTAATGTTGTCATGAGACTATGTAATGTATTTGTGAATAATGTAAATGACATAAATGTGATAAAATGGAATGGATGTTATAGGATGTCTATGAGGTTTTCATGAGACTCAAACACTCTAGTCAACTGGTCAAAAATTATATACTAACCATGCAAGACTTTTTGACAAGGTATGAATCTACTAGGATGACCAAGATACTCAATATCCATGTGTGTGCAAGTGAGTTCATTTTGTGATAAGCATAAGATTAATGCAACCCATATGTACTAAATATCACCCTATGAGTAGCACGATCCTAGGTTTTGTACTTAGTTGGATTAGACCACTAGGTAGTATAGGCTACCAAAAGCTAGCTCATCCACATGCAAACATTGGTTTGTACACACACAAAAAGCTAATGTGATAGACATATCATCATGCGTAAGGATACCGCCATTTCAAGCCAAGCTTGATGCCACCAAACCTGTAATGAGGATCACCTTATGGTTTTTTGAATGCTGAGAATTCCAAGGATTCAAGTTCAATACTCCCTTATTTTCTTTTATTTGAATTCAGGGATATTTGCTCATATGTAGTGATGATAATCACTATTTATTTTGTATTTTGTTTTCTTTGAGCAAGGGATTTGGGGAGTGGTGATAACCACTATTTATTTTGCTTTTGATTTTTTGCTTTTTGGGATTTTGCTTTATTGATAGTGGTGAAAACCACTATTTATTTTGGGGAATTGGGTAAGGAGGAGCTTGTCCTTTTGATGCATAGGGGGATGAGTAGGATAAACTTTTCACTTAAGGTAACCTAGACCACTTCATAGGTTTCATCTTTCCTTGTGCAAAACTTGGATTTATTAGTGAAATATGTGTTGGGATTTTGAAGTATACAAGGTACAATCTAAGCAAGACTCTACCTCCTAAAAATCATGATAGCTTTCTACAAAATCTGAAAAGAAAACTAGAGATGGCTGAGTGACCGAAAACCCTAATGACATTCTAGAACAAATGGCTAGGTGAAGGGAATGGACACAAATATGAAAAAGTGGGAAATGTAGGTGGAAATGATATGTGAAATATGAAATGATGTGAATGATGACTTGAACAACATAGATTTTGAATGATGACTAGTGTACAATCATAGTGCTAGACATGTATGAGCAACTCTAAAATGCAAAGTGCAATGATGAGTATACCTAATGCAATTGATGATATAATGCAATGGTATGCAATGTAATGTAATGCAATATTTTTGTATTTTTGATATTTTGATAATGTTTTTGGATTTTTTATGTATATATGTATGTACATGTGACCAACGGGCTTATTGGGTGCCATTGGGGCATTTTGGGTGACCAAAGGGCTTATGGATGCCTTTGGGACTTTTGGGTGACCTAGATGGTCATAGACCACCTAGGAGCATTTTGGGTTGACCAAGCAGGTTGTAGACACCCTTGGAGCATTTTGGAGTGACCTAGATAATCATAGACCACCTAGGAGCATTTTGGGTTGACCAAGTGGGTTGTAGATACCCTTGGAGCATTTTAGGGTGACCTAGATGGTCATAGACCACCTAGGAGCATTTTGGGTTGACCAAGCAGGTTGTAGACACCCTTGGAGCATTTTAGGGTGACCTAGATGGTCATAGACCACCTAGGAGTATTTTGGGTTGACCAAGCAGGTTGTAGACACCCTTGGAGCATTTTGGGGTGACCTAGATGGTCATAGACTACCTAGGAGCATTTTGGGTTGACCAAGTGGGTTGTAGACACCCTTGGAGCATTTTGAGGTGACCTAGATGGTCATAGACCACCTAGGAGCATTTTGGGTTGACCAAGCAGGTTGTAGACACCCTTGGAGCATTTTGGGGTGACCTAGATGGTCATAGACCACCTAGGAGCATTTTGGGTTGACCAAGCAGGTTGTAGACACCCTTGGAGCATTTTGGGGTGGGCCACAACACTCTAGGCATGGAAAGGCCACAAATGAAGGATGTTCAAGGGTTCAGGATCCTTGATTCCCTCAAGGGAGGCTAGGTGATAAGTTTTGGGTCTGATATGACTAGTGATGACAAAGGGACCTAACTAGTTTACCATAAACTTGTCTCATAGATGGGGCGGAAAATTAGAATTTTGTTGGTTCTCTTTCAGAATGAGGTCACCAACCTGAAAGTCTCTAGGATGGACTTTCATATTGTAGGCTCTCTTAAGTCACTCTTGATAAATGCGTAGGTGCTCAAGAGCATTAACGCGATGTTCATCAAGCAACGTAAGCTGATCTAGGAAATGTTGCCATGTGGTGTCATCATCGATGAACTCCTACATGGATATGCATAGTGATGGGATTTCTAGCTCTAGAGGTATGACTACCTCGGTGCCATACACTAGTGAAAATGGGGTTGCCCCAGTGGGCATCCGAATGCTAGTGTGATAGGCCCATAGAGCAAGGGGTATTTGTGTGTGCCAATTGGTGTGATTCTATTTAACTATTTTCTTTAGGATGGCAATCAATATTTTGTTTGATGCCTCTACTTGCCCATTTTCTTGAGGATAATAGGGCATCAAAAAGTTATGTTGGATATTATACTTTGTTGTCAAAGCACGCACATATTTATTCTTGAATGATGTCCCATTATCAAAAATGATCTTGGATGGAATACCAAAATGACAAATGATATTATGCAATATGAACTCCGCTATGCGGGGTCCTATCATAGTGGTAAGGGGAATTGCTTCCACCCACTTTGTAAAATACTCGATAGCCATAATGATAAATGTGTGATGGCCCGAGGAGGTAGGTGAGATTTTCTCGATTAAATCTAACCCCCATTGCGAGAATGGCCAAGCCGATTGGATCGGTTGCAAGGCCTGAGAAGGTACATGTGTCAAGTTAGCATGGTGTTGACACTTCATGCACTTCTTAACATATGCGCAACAATCTCGCTCTAAAGTTGGCCAATAATAGCCCATGCGAAGAATGCACTTTGCGATGGCCATGCCACTGAAATGGCCACCACAAGTACCATCATGTGCTTGGGCCATTGCCCAAACTGACTCTTGATGCTCTAAGCAGTGAAGGAGGATACCTTCATAGCCTCGATGATACAAAATATCTCCAAGCAAGACATATTTTGTTACCTTCCATTTAAATGTCCTTTTGGTGGTGTGCGACAATCCAAGAGGGAGATTACCAAGCTTTAGATACTCCCTGATTTGTGTGGACCAGTCCTATTGTGAGGAAGCCTCGATTGCATGAATTGCCTGTCCCTCTTGAAGTTCATCCTGAGAGAATGCTGATTGGGAAAGAACTTGTAAGAATAGTATTGTACTGCTATCAAAAGGGGTTTGAGGGAACAAAGTCCCCCAAGCGGCATGATTCAAGCACTCATGAATGTGCGAGAATCTCTCTTGATGAGGTTCAATTTGAATCAAGTGGACCTCTGGCATGGCTTGAGTGCTCTCACGCTCAACCGTAGATTGTGATAGCATTTTGACCTGAATGGTTGTCATCTCATCAGTAGGGTTCTATGGGATCAAGGACCCGAGGGAGGCCATGGTATCCATAAAATGATTAGATGATCGAGGGAGTGCCTCGATGTCATACCATTCAAAATTTACTAGGAGTTTATCCACAAGGGCTTTATAGGCTTGCAGAACTGGACACTTGCACTAAAAAATCCCTTTGACCTGGTTGACAATGAGCAAGGAGTCACCAAAAATGTTGAGCTTGGTTATTCTCATGGTGATAGCCATTTGAAGACCTATGAGCAAGGCTTCATACTCGACATTGTTGTTGGTGCATGGGAAATCAAGTTTAAAAGATAGGGGTATGGGAGCCCCATGAGGTGTGAAAAACATGATCCCTATACCACCCCCTTGCTCACACTTGGAGCCATCGAAGAACAGAGTCATATCGGCCTGTGACTCAGGCTCATCAGAATCAAGTGATTCTGATATTTGGAAGACTCCATCATCGGGAAGCTCCATGCTAAGAGGTTGATCATCCTAGAGAGGAGCCTCTATGAGTTGATCGATGATGACCTGACCCTTGAATTGATTTTATTTGATAAATTCTAGGTCAAACTCCATCAACAACATGATCCATTTCATCATGTGACTATTGTGATAAGTATGACTCATCATGTATCACAATGGATTCTCTTTTGATACAACATACGTGGTATGGCTAAGCATGTAATGTCATAGCTTCTTGGTGGCAAAGACCACCGCTAGGCATAACTTCTCAATGTATGCGTACTTGATCTCATAGCTGACCAAGGTGTGACTAAGATAGTAAGTAGCATGTTCCTTATGCAATTCATTATTCTAGGCTAACATGGTGCCCAATGCAATCTCAGTGGCTGAGATGTATAAGTGGAATGACACTCCTAGTCTAGGTGGAGCCAACATTGGTGGTGAAGCCAGGTATTGTTTGATTGCATCAAAGGTAGCCTGACACTCATCATCCCAATGGAATGCGACCCCCTTGTGCAATAATTTGTTCATGGGTCGACACTTGTCCGACAATTGCGCTATGAAGCATTTGATGGATGTGACCTTACCCTGTAGGCTTCGAAGCTGCTTAATGGTAGTTGGGGGAGGCATCTCGAGGATTACCTTGACCTTGTTGGGGTCCACTTCGATGCCTCATTTAGAAACTATAAATCCCAAGAGTTTTCCAGATGTGATGCCAAAGATGCACTTCTTGGGGTTCAATCTCACATTATGCTCAATAAGGTGATCGAGGACTTTGCGCAAGACATCGAGATGCTCATGGCATAATAAATATTTAGCCAATAAGTCATCCATGTAATCTTCCAAAATCTTATGCATGTAGTCATGGAAGATGTATGTCATGGCATGTTGGTAGGTAGCACCGATGTTTTTAAGGCCAAAAGGCATGACCTTATAGCAAAATGTTCCCCAAGGCATTGTGAATGTTGTTTTGAGTTGGTCCTCCAGATTGATACGAATCTGATTGTACCCAGAGAAACCATCCATGAGGGATAACATTTTATGGCCTACTATGGCATCTACTAGGGCATCGATGCTCGACAAAGGAAAATCATCCTTAGGACTCACTTTGTTTAGGTCTCAAAAGTTGGTGCAAATGTGAATCCTCCCATCAAGCTTCTTGATGGGAACCATGTTGGACAACCATGGTGGATAGTCTACAGAAATGACAAACCTAGCATCCAACAACTTTTGTAGCTCATATTTGACCATTAGGGCTACCATGGGATGCATATTTCTCAGCTTTTGCTTAACCGGCTTGGCCTTGGGGTCAAGCGTCAGATTGTGGGTGACTAGATTTGGATCCAGTCCCAGCATGTCTTTGTAGGACCATGCAAAAGCATCCTTCTTCTCTATGAGAAGGGCTATGTAATTCGACTTGCTCTTTGGGGGATAGGCTTTCCCCTAACTTGATATACTATGGATTCTCAAGATCTGAGTCGATATCTTTGTCAATCATAGGCTCGATTGACATATGTGATCCCTCCTCCAATTGGTGAGGAGTAGGGATCAGGTGGATGTCATCAGCTGGGTTTAGATCAACAATTGGAACCTCGAGTTCCTCCTCAACATGGAAGACATCATGAGTAGGCCTTGGAGAGAAATGAAATGGCTGCAACATCTCATCGCAAGGCCAGTACTTAGAAGGCGATGGGGGAGAATCTCCTCGATCAAAGTCAATTACCCCCAAGTCGAGGTGCAATGGCTTCAATGGGTTATTCAGATCTCGCAAGGGCTCGAACAAGTCTATGGAAATCATGTTTATGGATGGATGATTTCCCCTATGTGGCTGGTGGTGTCCATGGACATCAGGATGTCGCAAGACTTCTAGAGGTGGTTGCGATGGAGGCTGAATGATCGGAGGTGGTCGATGCGGCTACGAGTGAGCTTGCTCCTCTAAAGGTAGAAGTTGTCACTATATGGGATCATGTAATGGGAACATGCACAAATAGAACTCATCATCATCATCTAGAGGGATGATTCATGCGTATTCTCCATTAGAGCTATCAGAGTCAATCGATGTGACTCCATAGTCTGACTCATCATCGGATGTCCACTCATAAGGGGACCCTGGATCCTCTTCCTCACTATCATGGGGAAGAGTGCATGAACCTTCACCTCTCTCATAATATTGGATGACATCGTGAGGTGGGTCATCATCTCCCAAGGGCATAGGGAAGTAGTCCCCTAGTGAGTAGACGTGATTGGGGTTGGCATAAGGGTCTCACGCAAGCTCATCCCTAAAGTCTAGAGTCATGCGCTCTAAGCTATCTATGAGGACGTCTAGGGGCACAGGCTTGTTGTGTCCCAAACTAGACTTGTCATAAGGCATTTGATACTATGGATGATAAGGAACTTGGGTGCCTTGCTCATACAAGCCCAACCCATAACCATACCAATTACAGAGGTGAAGATACTTCATGGCAAATTCAGGGTTGGACATGTAGTTGATGTCCTCAAAAAAGGGCTCTTCATCCTCCTCCTACTATTGGTAAGGCTCAATGCCATAGTCGAGACCCCCATAGATGAAATTCATTTGATTGGGGGGAAGACCGAGAGGTATGATAGTACCTATGGGAAGATGAGGTCGACCCATGTCTTGCATTGACTCGATGGCAAGAGTGGTTGTGACATTCCTAACCATGTACTCTCCTAAACCGATAGAAGCTAGGTGCACTATGACCTATGGCTACAGATAAGGAGGGGATGGGAGTGAGGCTTGAATTGACTCAATGTTTACCTCATGAGGTAGCTCCTCATCTATTGGGCTAGGAGTCTCACTGGTGGAGATGGTGGATATGGTCAGAGGGCTCTCATCAACAAGCCTCTTCCCCATGTCCCTCGATGGAGGATTCATCGATGATGAAGGCATATATGGGGGTGTTGAAGATGAGGATGGTGTGGCATGAGATGATGATGGATTGAATGAAGGTGATGGTGATGGAGTCAAACCTTGGCTAGATTCATTCGATTGAAAATCTAGGTGGGTGGATGGTAAGGTAGACTCAGGGATCTGCTGCACCATGTTGCAGTACTTGAAGGGTTCTAGGTCTGTAGGGATGACATGAACTTGCCCTTCATAGGTGTATTTGAGGCATTGGTGAGCAATGGAAGGGACACACTTCATGTCCCTGATCCAAGGTCTGCCCAACAAGATATTGTATGCCATCTCACCCTCCAAGATGTGGCACAATGTCGGTATGGTCTTTTGTCCTACCTGAATGGGTAGGACTATTGTGCCGACTATCGAGCATATGGCATCATTAAATGCTCGAAGGGTGTAGGTAGATGCAACAATATGGGATGTTGGGAGCTTCAGATGCTTGAGAGCTATTGTAGTGATGATGTTGCTAGAAGACCCAATGTCTATCAACACTCTCTTGTAAGGTGTTCCATTTACACATGCGACGATGTGCAAGGGAGGATCCACCATATCATTTGGAACCGGTTTAAGTTCATCTTCTCGAAAGGTAATCACTAGTTTCATGCATTACTACATGCCCCACAAAATTGTTGAAGGAGTTAGACTCCTAGGGCTGAAGCTCTATCACCTTAAGGATCTCCATTAAAGCTTCTCTATGAGGTGGTGATTGTTGAATGAGCTCATAGATGGAGAGTCGAGCAGATGTCATTCTCAGGCTCTGAGCGAGCTTGCTCTTAATTGTGACCATAGGCCTAGGTGGGAGGCTCGACACAGGAGGTGGTAAAGGCTACGATGTCGAAGGAACATCGCTTTGAGTCATAGGTGGTGTGACTGGACTTGGGTACCACCTATTCCTCATTACAATGTTGATCATGCCGACATACCCTTGCTGAGGGGGTGCATGATGAACCTCATTTACCTGGGGCACTGGCTTGGCCTACTCTGCATGGGCAGGCAAGGGGTCTTTAAACACCTCCATATATTGGTTGTTTGGTGTGATAGGGTTGTCTACCTGAAGGGCATTCCTATCGATCATGTCTTGCACCAAATGCTTGAACTTATAGCACATTTGCATGTCATGCCCATTTTGCCTATGAAATTTGCAATATAGGTCTTCTCTATATCCTTTGGGCTTAGATGCATTTGGGTCGAC
This sequence comes from Wollemia nobilis, assembly GCA_028583015.1. Classification (NCBI taxonomy): domain Eukaryota; kingdom Viridiplantae; phylum Streptophyta; class Pinopsida; order Araucariales; family Araucariaceae; genus Wollemia; species Wollemia nobilis. Next base: position 174,539 of record JAQPPZ010002321.1, read on the forward strand.
AGGTCGACTCTCAGGTAGATTGATCGAATTAGCTGCTAAGAGGTGCTCAAACAATGAGTCCATAGACTCTGCAATGGGTGTGAACTATCACTTGGGGTGACACTATTGATTTTGCCCTTGACTATTCTGGTTGTCCTTGGCATAGTTCCTAGGTGTGGCCTGATAATTAGGCTTTTGAGGTGGCACTGCTTGCACTGGCCCTGGGACACTAATGGCAACCTGATTCACTACTGTTGGCTTAGGCTGCACTGGGGTATTCTTAGCATTCTTGTTCCACTCCTTGTGAGGCTTCACAATCTCTCCCTCTTGAATCTTGATGTCTTCAATGGTCCTAGCTTGTGCTAGGGCATCTTCAAGAGTCGGATATTGTTGTAGTTGCAACAACAAGGAGATCAGCTTTAGGTAGCTCTTGGAAAACATTTGAGTCAACTCCGACATGGGGAGTAGATAAGGTAGCTTGGTGAGCAATGCTCACCACCTATTGCCATAATTTGCTATTGACTCATCATCATATTATTTCAACCCAGTGAGATCAGCTAGTATCACCTTCCTCTTGGTATTGAAGGTGAAGCATTCGAGGAACGCATCTACAAGTTGATCCAAATTATGGATGCTATGCTTTAAGAGTTGGGTAAACCACTCCATGGCTAGGGCCAGAGAGGGTAGTCATAAATATCCACAAAAGCAAAGCATCATTATCCTGAATGCCAAAGCATTGACTCAGGAATTTGGTGACATGTTCCTACGCATCTTCCTCTCCCTTAAAGGTAGCCAACTGAGGCATCTTAAATTGCTCTAGATAGGGAGGGGCAGGAATCGAAGGATGAAGGGGTTGACTATGTAACTAGTGCAAAGTGGGCTTTTGAGATCTAGACCCAGAGGTCTTGTTCTCTACTGACTCTAGGTGCTCTAGCAATGCTTGATATGCATCTGAGGATTTAATCTCCTCATCCTTACTCCTATCCTATGGTGGAGGTCGAGGATCCTCCAACCTATTTTAGGGTGGTGGCATGTCACCCCCTACCTTGGTAAGGCATTTCCAAATATTCTACCTCTAGCTCATGCTCAGTGTAAGCCCCATAGGGCATCTCTCGAGCTGGTCTATAAAGAGGGGTATCTACCCATTATGGGTACCCTATGTTTGGCCTGGGAGGCAAGTCCCGATCTAGCCTAGGAGGTCATAGAGGTAACATTGGATAAGGCCTAGGAGACCTATCTTGAATGAGCATGGGTTGCCTCGGGTGGACTTCCTACCTATGTGTCTTAGGGGTAGGAACCCTCTCTCATAAAGTTTTCTAGAATAGCTCATTGGTCTACCATTCGATTCTTTCTTTCTCAAGCTGATGCAAGCGGTCTAGTTGCTCTTTGTCTCACCGAAGCTGCTTGAACTGTGCTTGGCATTCTGCATATCTTGCAACCACTTGATTGATCTATTCCATTGTGCAGGGCCTAGGAGGCCTAGGAGTCTCACCCTGAGGCCGACCTCATTCAAGATAATCTATGATATCTATCATGCGCTTCCCTCGATCGAGGGTAGTCACATTGACTTGAGGTTTGGGCCTGAGCATATGCTCATTATACTCAGTGGGCATAGAGGCACATCGTGCATGCATGGTATACTACTCTTGAGGATAATCAGGGATTTCCTCATGCCTTCCTTCATGGATGAGGAAGGGAAGGGCAGAGTTAGCTCACCTTGAGCGATGAGTATCATACTCATCAGGTTGCCTAAGCTGTTGGACCCTATCAGGGTGATGTAGAGGTAAGGTTGGATCAACCTGCTCTACCCAATGTGTGAAGTCATGCTCTAGCCTATGAATAGGTATGTCAGACCTATCAGGTACATAGATGTATGGCACCACTCTATCTACTTGCACCTCAAGCACGCTATTGCCTTTCATCAAAGAAGGCATGTGATGTGTCTAAATATCAAGAACACTCTCCTAGGTAAGGTCCATCACCCATAGGGGTGTCCCGCATAGGGCTCCCTTGTAGGTGTGGCTCATGCCCTACTATTTTGGGATTGGGGTGAGTAGAGGCTCACCAGGGAGGTATGACCAAGTCCTTGGGGCTAAAGCGGAGATGACTCATGTCTCCTAGTCCACTCTCCATAGCTTCCACCCATGATTGGGCTTGGCTATGGGTGCACACCATTGTAACTCTCTACCAAACCCTAGATGATTATCTCCTTTACAAATTCTTAATGAAACAACACACAAGAAAGGAAACACTCAATAAAAACAAGTGATTATCTCTTTTAAGTTTTAGATGTGAATCCCTAAACTATTTTGTGTGTTTCAGATGTGTTGTTTGTAAAGGATGACCTTGTGTCACATGTTTGAAATCTTGTTGGATGATAATCTTATGTTTAATTGGATTTCACCTGTATACTCATAGCTCGACAACCGACAATGAAAGTCACAGTCATGTAATCCAACCTATAATGTGTGGTGATGAAGTCCACACACGATCAGGGAGCACAAGTCCTACCAGTTCCTCACCCAGTTCACCCGTAGTCTACGATATACCTCTCCGAAGAGAGATACGTGCTATAACCCATGGGCTATGATGGATCTTGGAACTAGCCTTGGCAAAGAACAAGGTTCATGGGATTTGAGACAATGGGTGGAGATGAAAGCCACCTCATTGAACTCTACTAGTGGATGGTGATGAAATCCACCTCACTAGCGTTTAAGTGAATCATGGTGTGTGTGGTTCTTTTTAATCCAAAGAAAGTAAACAATGAAGCATTCAATGATCATTCACTAAATGCATGCAAAAGTACATTTTACTTTCAGAAGAAGCTAGATAAAAAGAAACCTACAAGATGCAAACCCTAAATGATGGCCTACCCATTAGGTAGCCTACATGCAAGCAAACCATACAAGGGCATCATAACTTAACTTATTTTTTATTTTTCTTATTTTTATTTGTTATTTTTGCATTTATAAGAAAATGAAACTATCTTTCTACCTTTCTAGAAAACAAAGCATGCAAGAAAAATCAAATTTCAGCTAATTCTAACTGTGTAGCAGAAAACAAAAAGTTTAGGTACCTACCTTATCACCCGAGGAACCTGCTATTTTTAGCATCTGAGCAGAAAAGGCTCTATTTTGTGGCCATACCAGGGTGGGATAGCTACTATTTTTATGGCCATCCTAGGGTGGGATGGTTGTGTGGCCATCCCAGGGTGAGCTAAGGAGCAGTCTAAAGGTCATTTCAAGCTAGGACGACTAGTACCTACAATAGAAACCAAGCAAAAATCGAGGTTAAACCTTTAGAAAATCAATAGGGATAGGGTCCCACCATGATAACCACTAAATTAGGGGAAAAATGGTGCACCTAATAAAGATAAACAATATGCATCTATCTCTAATGACCAATGAGCATCAAAACGGAAGCATGCAAGTAAAAGTGGAAGAGATACCAAATTGCAAGAAATGAAATAAAAGGAAGTTTATTTCTATTAATTTGGTGGTTAAAAACCATGGTTACATAGATTTCCCCTTGAGGGCTCGAAGATGATACAATTGTTTACAAAATTATGGGGTGCCCAAAGGATCAAGTCCTTTCAAAGAAGCTCGTGTGCACTTCCAATGTCTTTCCTCGTACCCACAATTGAGGTGGGTGAACCTATGATACCATTGCTTTATTCTATGATCTTGTGCTCCTTCATTTTATGCTGTAGAAACCTGCACCTACACACAAGGAAATCAGAATTGTTAAATAGCAAGTGTGTATGGTGAAAAACATGCAATCCCCATAGGCACTAAAAGACTAGAAAATATGAATATGAAAGACGCCTATCTAAATCAACTCCAAATGACTTGAAATTGTAGAGGTATGTAAAATAGATGGTTTTGGGAAGATATTACTAAAAATAGAACCAAAATTGCATCCGATGGCATGGCGTAATCGTAGTAGACCTTCGAAGCCTACAAAACCCAAAGCAAGCAATTTATGCCCCTAAACATATCCAAAATACATGAAACTTGGAAAGAATACATAAAATGACATTTCAAGACAACCCATGTGGTCATATTTGCAAAATAAATAACATTTTCATGTGCATCTCCAGATGAGCTCCGTAGACCTGCATAAGACCCTACAAAACACTAAAAATGTGATATCTCACTCAATATAGCTCCAAAATGCATGAAATTTGGATAGCATAATCATATGATAATATAGAATATAACTAAAAAATAATAGTAGAGAAATAATGCATAAATAAGCCACCATCCCCGGGGTGGGACGGTTGGGACTATCATAGACTAGGGACCATCCTGGGGTGGGATGACCACCAGTTCTGCACTTATTTTATCACCAATTCCTCTATGAATTGGTTAGGGACCTCCTAAATAGTGTTTTCATCAAATTTTGTGGTAAAAATCACTCATATGGTTCAGTTTTGGAATCAAATTGCACCTCCTAGATCACTCGCAAACCTCCTTCGCTAGGTAGAGATTTCGAGGGAAAAGGGGCACAAAATGGTGAGGGGAAATCTTGGCAGCACTCCATTGCTATGTCTCAAAACTCCTCTCTATATTTTGTGTGGAAAATAGATCCACTTTATAGCCAAAGGAGGCCTTTGGGCAAGAAGGCATGCGAGGGCATGCAGGGCAAGAGGCGCCATTTGGCCAACAGGGTGGCATGCATTGGAGGGAGAAGAGAATCTCCCTATTTGGCCTCTTACATGCAGCATGTCATAAGGATGTTGCGTCCTCTGACTTGCATGATTGAATAGGTAGGGAAAATGGCAATTTTTGGGTGCCATTTGTCCAAATTTGACTTTTTGGGAGTCAAACCTTGTGGCCGTCCCACCCCAGGATGGCCAGGTTGCCACCATCCTGGGGTGGGACGACCACAAACTGTGGTCATCCCGGGGTGGGACGGTCATGCCTATATGGCCCAAAAGCTCCCAAAAGTGGGGTAGAGCCTTCCAAGAGTGGTTAGGACCACTAGTAAACCTCTGAGGGTTGCCCAAGGGGGCCATATGGTGTCAATTAACCAGTGCTTTTGATTGCCTAATCGGATTGACCAGATTTTAGTGTCTATACAAGGACTCTATATACATTATTTTGGAGGGGAAGGAAAAGGGACATTCAAAATTTTGTAAGAAAATATGAAAAGTTCCAATGCATGAAAGGATAAATGTGTGTTCCCCAATAACCCTTCGTTGCTTACCAATTCTTAAATAAGTATTGGATAAATATCTATATGGACTTCATTGAAGGGTTACCTAAAATAGGAGAAAAATTTGTTATTCTAGTGGTAGACTGGTAGTGGATTATCTCAAAAAGTATAGGTATTTCTACTCCTTGTACCACCCCTATACCATATTCATCATTACCCAAGTATTTTTAGACTCCATATTTTGTCTCCAAGGTTTAAGTTGTGGATTCCACTCTTCGAAAATGTGATTTCCTATTTCAACATAAGGTTAATCTTGATATGGCTAAAAAAAAAATGCATCAACACACATATCAACACTACTCGAAGTGTAGCTTTCAAATAGAGGATATGGTTTTTCATTGCCTACAAACCTATATAAAAATCATCTCTCTAGCTCCATGGATGTCATAAGCTTGTTGTAAGATACCATGGTCCTTATTAGGTGCTATAATGGATCAGGTCAATAGCATACAAACTGGCCCTTTTGGCCACTTCCAAAAATCACGTAGTATTTCATGTATCCTCTCTCAAGAAGGTTTTTGGCAGCAAGATCTAGGTGCAATCCAAACTACCAGAGTTGGATGAGGAAGGATCCATCATTCTTGAGCCTGAACACATATTGGACAGGAGATCATGCACCCTTTACCATGATGTCATCAATAATATTTCTTTTCATTTGAAATAATTACAACCTGAAGATGCAACTTGGGAGCCCCTTCAACAACTTTAGTAGTAGTTTCTTCATATTTAGCTTTGAGGACAAAGATTTTTTAAGGGGAATGATATGTTAGGATTCCATCCTAACACTATTATACAATAACCTCTTTCTTAGCATGGGGATCTGATTGTAATGTTTTTTGTAATAGTATTATAAATATTTTGTAGTAGTTTGTGGCACTAGAAGTGCATATACAAGTGCTGCCATTTTATTTAATTGTTATCAAGAATATAATTGTTTTGTTTGGCAGGCAATTCTAGCTCAAATGATATTTTACATGTAAGCCAGCCTTGACCATTAGGTACTGTCACTACACCAAAAAGGGTCTTTAAAATAAATTTTTAACTGCCTCTTAAAGACCTTTAAGGGTGATTATTCAAAAATCATCTATGAGGAAATCATAAAAATTTTGCATCATACGATGATGGTTAATAAACACTCTCTTAGGTCTAAGAGAACGACCCTTTTATGTCTAAGAGGGCAGTTTTAAACTACCCTACACCACCCTCTTAGGGGTCTAAGAGATAGTTTTAAAACCACCCTATTAGGTCTAAGAGGGTGGTTTTAAACCTACCTCTTCTTCTTAATTTAATATATAATATATATATATATATATATATATATATATATATATATATATATATATATATATATATATATATATATATATATATATATATAAGTATTTAAACCGGTCGATGGATAGAACCACGATCTAAGCAGACACAATGGTCATGATGAGCAGGTTTTCTCGATATTAAAATAATTGGTTGGTAAAGAGAAGAGTACATAGAAGAGAAATCCGAGCACCTATGTTCAAAATATCATTATGGGCTTCATATATATATATATATATTTTATCTCTTTGAATTTTCCAGTGTTGAAATAATAAATCCAACAAAAATATTTTCATTGCATTTGTTGCCTATCCCTAGGCCTTGCATGTTCTATACCAAGATGTCAAGGGGCAGGGGGTGGTTGAACCCTACTCCTGACTTTTCATACGACATTTGATATCTCAGTTGGCAAAGAACACGCACTCCTTGCTCATACCTGCCCAACCCATATCCATGCCAATTGCATTGGCCAAGATATCTCAAAGCGAATTCAGGGTTGGACAAATAGTTGACGTCCTCTCCAAAGGGCTCTTCATCATCCTCTTCATGCAAGTAAGGTTCAACGCCATTATCCAGGCCCCCATAAATGAAGTTTGTCTGATTGGGTGGGTAGCCTAGAGGAACCACAGAGCCTATGGGGAGTCGAGGTCTCCCCATGTCTTGCATGGACTCAAGTGTGGGCATTGCTATAATGTTTTGCACTAGATACTCCCCCAATCCTGTGTTGGCCATCTCAACTATGATTATTGGCATTTGAAGGGGAGCGAATGGGAGTTATCCTTGAGTCCACTCCATGTGGGGTGAACTAGGCATCTCGACTTCCATTCTGCTATGCACCTCTTCTGTAGAGATGTTTGAGACTAGGGGTGGTTCCTCTTCTAGGGGTTTCTTTCCCTTGTCCTTTGGTGTGGCCATCATAGGTGGTATCACTGTTGAAGGACTAGATGAGGAATATGGACCCAAATGGGAATTTGAAGGACTTGGAAATGGGAATTCCTGCATAATCGAACCCTGTTTAGATGGATTTAACTGAAAATCCAAATGCATTGATGGAAGGGTCGACTGTGGCATTAGTTGCACCAAATTGTAGTATTTGAAGGGCTCTAAGTCTACGGGGACTACATGCACCTATCCTTCAAATGTATACTTTAACCATTGATGAGCAATTGAAGGGACACACTTCATGTCTCGAATCCAAGGTCACCCCAGCAAGATATTATAAGCCATCTCTCTTTCTAAAATGTGGCACAATGTATGAATGGTATTTTGTCCCACTTGGATGGGTAGGAAAATTGTGCCAACTATCGAGCATATCCCACCGTGATCACCACTGAAAGCATGAGGATACAAAAATAAAAAAGAATATGCCAAGCAAGATGCGTTTAAAACCAAACTTAACGCTAAAGGCCTATATATTGCAACATGCATGAAAAGAAAGAACATAGACGAATCGACACAAGATAAAAGCAATATGAAAGATGACATTTTTATTGATATGCTTTCAAATTTGAGTTACAATGCATCTCCTTGCATCTCCTTCCTTTTTAAGGGATAGGAGCGTCAAATATGTTTCTTATCACATCCATGGATAGCAATCCTTCTTCCGCATGCCCACATGTAAGATGGGCGGACCAAAATGTCACCGCTGCTTGTGTATATGATTTTTGGCTCCTTATTGATCCTCCGCTATTGAAGACCTATGTTCAAAGAAAACATAAAATATCAGTAGCACCTGCAGATAGAATAAAACATGTATTTCCCAAGGCCTACTATTAGTGTATGCATGAAAATATTAAACCGATGACCAAATGATATCAGATAAAACTAAAATTTTGAAATAAGAATAAATATGTTACCTGTAAGCCACTGTAAAAGGAACAGTCGAGAAATTCCTTACAGATTTGTATTCGCTCCAGGGTGGGACGAATTAACCTACAATAATTTATCAGAAAGCACCCTCTTTAATGTCCTACTTAGGAAGCTCCAAATGACATAAAAAGTTGGGTTTAGCTAATTGGGGGTGTTTTGGGAAGACCCAGATGGTCATATTTCTCCAATTTGGCCTCTAGCACCTAGATTTTGATGATGGCATCTGCAGATTAGTAAAGGCGGGAAATGATAAAAACCTGGACAAAAATGCTCAGAATGAAATGAAATTTAAACTACAGCCTATTTAAATAACCTATAATAATATGCAAAAGAAAAATCAGAGAAAAATATCACAGATTTCTATTCGTCCTGGGGTAGGATGTTTAGAGCTGCGACAGTTTGGGGAGCACCCGGGGGCAGGACGCCCACCGTTTTGGACTCTATTTCGGCATCAATCCACTTGGGATGGGTCCAAAACATGTTATGGGGTATTGTCGACAAATTTTGTGGGATATTGTGGCCAAAAATCAGGTTTTGGGTCTTGATTCGTGCTTCCAATAGTCACCCAATAACCTCCCTTTCGAATGAGAGATTAAGGATGTGAAAGGCACAAATCGTAAGTAGGTATGTAAATTGGTAGCACTTCATTGCTCAAATGCTCCTTATCTGTATATATTTTGGGTGAGAAAACTCGCCAATTCATAGACCTAGGGTCTCTCTGTTTGAATTGCACATGCGAGGGCACTACTTGAGTTGTTTTTCTTATTTTGAGAGAAAATCTAATTCCCTAATTTAGAATCTCCTTGCATGAGGTCTCTAAAATAAAGACATGCATGACTGAAGTCTCTCTTCTTGATTTGGAGCCTTTCCTCACGATTGCATGGCATGAAGCTTTAGTTAACTGGCGGACTTGTCGAGGTTTGACTTTTTTCCAGTCAAACTTTCTATTTACCTCACCCTGGGGCAAATTCTTATATTCGTCCCTGGGTAGGACGAATGCTAGTTTGTATTCATCCTTGGCTGGGCTGAGCAGAGAGCAAGGTGCCAAAAATGTGCCAAATTGACCTCTGACCTCCAAACTGCATTTGGGAGTGGTTAGGACCATTGTTTAACCTCCGGGGGCTGCCCTAGGGGCTCTGTGTGTCAATGCGATCAGCGCTTGTTGTCACATAATCAGATTGGTGCTGTTTTGGTGTCTACAAGTATTTTGCACAAAGTGCATCAAATTTATTGCAAGTGATCAGTTTAGCCAATAGTATTTTATTTGTGTATAGGATGGAAGTAGAATGCAGTTACATAATTAAGTGCTACAATAGTAGAAACCATGTATATCTTTATTGATAAATATTTTTATGTTATATTAGACCAGGTTGACGAATGCTTCTTTTGATAAAATGTAGAATTCACAAAATTCAAAGGAATTTGAAATGCACAAAAATCATAGTAGCATATAATTCATTCAATGGAACCTTGTTTACATTATTGGAATACCTTCAAATTTAGCTGATGAAGAGGTATAGTATTGGGTTAGCATTTTTAAAATTTTTGAATTTTTATTTCTTAGGTTTTGAGAGTGGCAAGCATTATATAGTATTTTAGTTACTCTTCATGCTTTGAATGCAGACCTAACTAAGCGTAGTCACAATGAGTTTGGGAGTATACCTATTAGTTCTAATAAATAGATTAACCATTTCATGTTGAGGATTATATTATATTTTTTTTATGGTGAGTTTATTCTTGAGATATTTTTCTATATTTTGAGCATATATATGCATTTCCATATTGACTCCGTATTGTTAGTGTTTGAACAACTCTGATTTTGTCAGTATGTTATATCATTTTTACATTGACACTGAAAAACTTTAATTGAATATATTGGTTCTTTGTAGACTCTTGAACATTGAGAGTTATTTGGGCAATATGGGAAGGTCCTAAAGATGTTGATTTCTTGGTCTAATACTGGTAATAAATATTCTAGTAGTAATCCAAATTCAAGTGTGCAAGTCAAATTATTTTGTGGTAGATTACAATCTATATCCTATTTTTTGTTCCTTTGATAATGTTTGTAATCAACATTCAAGTAGTGATTCACCTTGACTATGCATGTGAAAGTTGCACTCTCACTATGTGAGTGAGATCAATACCCCAATTATTTTATTTTTGAATTTACATGGTGGAATTAGTAGCTGCCATGAATTTGGGCAGGCTATCCAGATTTTAAGGCTGCCATAGTATTTTGCATTGTCCGCTCGAAAGCTACCACAATAGTCTACGTTGTCCACTCCGAAAGCCACCACACAGATATTTGCGTAGTCTGCCCCTATAACCACCATGTCACAATAATTTTAAACCTTTCACGCCACTATTCAATCTGGTGAGGCCCAATATTTGAACCTTGTACCTCCGCCCCCATTACAGGGTTTGGTCGAACCAATTGATTTACACCTCGGACCTTCAATATCCCAATTGTTGGTTTGAACTTATTAAGCATTTTCTGGTGGCAATACTCTTGGATTAAAATTTTGTTTTATGATGTTACTAAAAAAAATTGGTAACTTTTAGCTCAATTTTACATCTTTGAATAAAACTAATGAATAAATCTTGTATAAGTTCTTTTGGCATGCATAAAATTCAATTGGGATAACCTAGAATAAATTTTTATTTATTTTTCTTTTTCTACTTTGAGTTGATGTCTGATTTTTTTTCCCATTATTTATTATCAGATATATTACCTACACAAAAGAGGAAGAAGCTATTCATTGTATTTAGGCCATAAATGGTTATGTATGGTACCAACAACCGCTTCAAATTATTTTTGTACAATTAGTATCTATTTGATCTCTAATTATATTTTATTTCAAAATATATGATGGACTTCGTATTAAATGGTACTATGAAAAAGAAGAAGTTATTTGTTGTATTCGTTGTGCATGAAGATAATACTGAGATGCTTTCCTTTCTAAAAAAAATAACTAGAGAAAAGAGAACTATAGAATTAGTCTCTAAAATGGTGTCCAAAAGGAGAGCATTTGAAAGGAATTGAAGAGCTTATTCGGATGTCAAATATCAGGTTGAAAATTTAAATAAATTGATCATTTTTTGAAACATAAAATTATTGTGTGGATTGGATGCTTTATTTGGATTAATTAGTACAAGGATGGGTTGGCATTAGATCCATATGCCAATCCTAACACAACCTATACATTGGGGGATTATCTCCCATTGCTAACAACCAACCTTGTTGACCTTAACAACCCTTTCCCTTCAGTTGAAAAGGGAGAAAATTCAAGGACTCACCTACAAGAAGGATATGGAAAAGACCAAGAAGGGTCTTCAGAAGATGAGTCAAAATATGAGGTAGCACCTTGGGATCCTTTTGCGTCTGATAGTAATCATTCACAAGTGCATACCATAGATGATGATCAGGAGAGCTTCTTGACAATGTTCCCTCTAGATGTTCCAATTGTGCATATGATACTTCAAGAAGATCAGGTCTCCCCGTAAAGAGTGGAACAACCCCGATGGGACCACATTAATATGCTTGAGCAATATGAGCCTCATATGTCGCAAGCAGCTGTTGGAGCCAACGAAGTCCTTTGGATCTCTGACAATGATTACGAAGATGAAACTGAGATGGCTTATCTCAATAATATGCGACAACAACAATATCCCTTGGACATAGATGACATGTTTGAACAGTTACACATAGGGCCAAGAAATAAGTGGCACCTAAACCAGGCATAGTTATAGCAATTATTGCACCCGCCACTCCAGGTATACAGAGAGCATTTTTTTCCTGGAGACCCTATGCAACCATCAGTGCCTAGGGTGGACCCTGTCTTTTTATCCGCGCATAGGGTTGATCCCTTTGTGCCAGTACCCACAAAGCCAGATCCGGAGCACAAAGATCATCTAGGATATCAGCGTCATTACACCTGTGGTAATGGAGACCATAATCATTTCATCAACATGATCTCCATTGACTTAACCGCCCCCATTCATGATCCAATCGACCCAACACAGTCATTGCATCTAGACATAGAGGCTATCGATTAGGATCACGCTGACACACCACCATCCCCATCAGAGTACTGGCCTTGCAGTGGGATGTTTCAATTCACTCTAGGACAGACTCAGGATGTCTTCCATGCTGAAGAGGAACCTAACGTCCCCAATGATGATCTTAATTTAGGAAATGATATCCACCTGATCCCAAATCCAGACCAGTTGGAGAACAGATCCCACATGTTGGTCGAGGTGACGACTGCCATAGACATCAACTCAGATCTAATGAATCCATGAATTCTCAAGCTGGGGGTAAGTCTCTCCCCTGAAGAGCAAGCCGATTACATTACCCTTCTCAAGGAGAAGGAGGTTTTTGCATGGTCATACAAAGACATACCGGGACTAGACCCACAACTAGTCACACATAATTTAATGCTTGATCCGACAATCAAGCTAGTAAAGCAAAAACTACTTAAGATGCACCCAACAGTGGCATTAATGATCAAATACGAGCTACAAAAGTCGTTTGATGCGCACTTTGTCATCTATGTGGATTACCCACCATGGTTGTCTAACATGGTTCCTATCAAAAAGCCCGACGGTAGGATTCGCATATGCATCAATTTTTGAGATCCAAACAAAGCGAGTACTAAGGATGATTTCCCCTTGCCTAGCATCAACGCATTGGTAGACGCTACAACAGGCCACAAAATGATTTCCCTTATGGATGGTTTCTTGGGATACAATCAAATTCATATTAATCCCGAAGACCAACTAAAAACGACATTCACAATGCCTTGGGGGAAATTTTGTTATAAGGTCATGCCTTTTGGCCTTAAAAATGTTGGCACCACCTACCAACGTGCCATGACATACATCTTCCACGATTACATGCACAAAAATTTGGAAGATTACATGGATGATTTGTTGGCTAAATATGTTTTGTGCCCAAATCATCTCGATGACTTACGCAAGGTCCTTGATTGCCTCATTGAGCATAAAGTCCGATTAAACCCCAAGAAGTGCATATTTAGCGTCACATCTGGAAAGCTCTTGGGTTGCATAGTCTCCAAGTGAGGAATTGAGGCGGATCCCAACAAAGTCAAGGCAATCCTTGAAATGCTTCCCCGAACTACAATCAAGCAGCTCAAAAGTCTGCAGGGAAAGGTCGCATCGATCAAGCGCTTCATAGCGCAGCTATCTGACAAGTGCTGACCCATGAATAAATTATTGCACAAAGGGGTAGCATTTTACTGGGATGACGAGTACCAGTCAGCCTTTGACGACATTAAACAATACTTGGCTTTGCCGCCAGTATTGGCACCACCTAGACCAGGAGTGTCGTTCTACTTATACATCTCAGCTACTGAGGTGGCACTGGGTGCCATGCTATCCCAGAACAATGAATTGCACAAAGAACATGCTACTTACTATCTTAGCCGCACCCTGGTCAGTTATGAACTTAACTATGCATATGTCGAGAAGCTCTGCTTGGAAGTGGTGTTTGCTACCAAGAAGCTATGCCATTACATGTTGAGCAAAAAGACGTATGTTGTGTCTAAGGAGAATCCATTGCGATACATGATGAGTCATACTTATCATAGTAGCCGCACGACAAAATGGATCATGTTGTTGACAGAGTTTGACATAGAGTTCATTGGATAGAAATCCATAAAATGTCAAGTCATCACCGATCAACTAGTAGAGGCTCCTCTTGAAGACGATCAGCCTCTAACCGTAGAACTACCAGATGATGGGGTCTTCCATGTTTTAGAATCGCCAGATTCTGATGAGCCTGAGTCACGGGCTGACATAACCCTATTCTTCGATGGTTCTAAATGTGAGCAAGGAGGTGGCACGGGAATTGTATTCTTCACTCCATAAGGGGCTCCAATGCCTCTATCATTTAAATTAGACTTCTTGTGCACCAACAACAATGCTGAATATGAAGCCTTGCTCATAGGTCTTCAGATAGCAGTCACCATGAACATTAAACGTTTAAACATATTTGGTGATTCATTGTTAATTGTCAATCAAGTAAAGGGGATATTACAATGTAAATGTCCAGTTCTACAGGCCTACAAAGCCCTTGTGGACAAATTCTTGGAACAACTTGAATGGTATGACATCGAGGCACTCCCTCGGTCATCAAATCATTTTGCGGATACTATGGCCTCTTTGGGGTCACTAATCCCGTAAGACCCTTCTAGTGAAATGACAACCATTCAGGTCAAAACATTATCGCAATCCGTGATGGAGCGTGCAAGCTTTGACCTAACGCCAGAAATCCACCTGATCCAGATTGAACCATATCAAGATAGGTTCTCTCGAATTCACGATTGTCTGACTCGAGCCAACTGGGGGTCCTTGTTCTCCCCGACCCCTCTTAATAGCAACACAACACTATTTTTACAAGTTCTTTCCCGCTTAGCTTTTTCTAGGGATGAACTTCAAGAGGGATTGGCCGTTCATACCATCGAGGTTTATGATCAGCATGATTGGTACACACCCATTAGGGATTACCTCAAGCTAGGTAACCTCCCACTTGGATTTACACAAGCCACGAAAAGATCATTTAAACAGAAAGCGACAAAACATGTCTTGTTAGGAGAAATTTTGTATCGTCGAAGCTATGAAGGAATCCTCCTCTGTTTCTTGGACCAGCAAGAGTCCACTTGGGTGATCACCCAAGCACACGATGGTACATGTGGTGGCCACTTCAGCGGTATGGCCATCGCAAAGCGCATTCTTCGCATGGGTTATTATTGGCCATCTTTAGAGTGAGATTGTTGCGCATATGTGAAGAAGTGCATGAAGTGTCTGCATCATGCTAATTTGACACACATACCTTCTTAGTGCTTGCAACCAATCCAATCGGGTTGGCCTTTTTCGTAATGGGGTTTCGATCTAATCGAAAAGATCTCCCCTGCGTCGTCGGGTCATCACACGTTCATCATAACAGCCACAGAGTACTTCACCAAGTGGGTGGAAGAAATTTCTCTAACCTCTATGACTGGAACCCGCATTACGGAGTTTATTTTGCATAACATCATATGTCATTTTGGTATTCCATCCAAGATCCTGTCGGATAATGGGACACCCTTCAAGAATAAATATGTGCGTGCTTTGACCACAAAGTACAAAATTTAGCATAGTTTTTCAACACCCTATTATCCGCAGGCAAATGGGTAAGCCGAGGCGTCAAACAAAATGCTAGTTGCCATCCTCAAAAAGACCGTCGCAGACAGTCATAAGGATTGGCACATTCAGATCCCGCTTGCCCTATGGGCTTATCATACTAGCATTCGGATGCCCACTGGGGCAACTCCATTTTTGTTGGTGTATGGCTCCGAGGCAGTCATGCCTCTTGAGTTAGAAATCCCTTCCATGTGCATTTCAATGCAAGTGTTCATTGATCATGACACTGCACGGCAATACCGGTTATACCGACTGACGTTGCTCGATGAACGACGCGTCAATGCTCTCAAAAATTTGCGTATCTATCAAGAGCGACTTAAGAAAGCATACAAAATGAAGGTCCACCTAAGGGAATTTTAGGTTGGTGACTTGGTCCTAAAAGAGAACCAGCAAAATTCTAATTTGTCATCCCATCTAAGGGATAAGTTCATGGCAAACTGGTTAGGTCCTTATGTGATTGACAATAAAATAGGACCTGGAACATGCCGACTCGCCTCTCTTGAAGGCATCAAGGAGCTATAACCCTTGAACATCAGTCATTTGAGGCCATTCCACATTTAGAGAGCCATAGTCCACCCCAAAAAAGCTCCAAGGATTCCCACAATCGCTTGGTCAACCCAAAATGCCCCAAAGGTATCCATAAACCCTTTGGTCAAACCAAAAGCTCCAAGGATTCCCAAAATCACTTGGTCAACCCAAAATTCCCCAAAGGTATCTATAAACCCTTTGGTCAAACCAAAAGCTCCAAGGATTCCCACAATCGCTTGGTCAACCCTAAAAATACCCCAAAGGTAGCCATAAACCCTTTGGTCAAGCCAAACGCTCCAAGGGTACCCATAACCGCTTGGTCAAGATAAATATTCAAAAAACAAACAAAAACAATAAAATCATCAAAAATAACAAAAAAAATTGCATCTCAATTCCATGCATACTCGTAAAAATCAAAATACAAAAATATAAGTTGCATTAGGCATCGTATCCACACATTGCATATTTGCTGGTTATACGTGTCAAAAGCACCATAGACTGTAATTGCTCAGCAATTCCATCATTTTCCACCTGCAATCCATTTTATAAACACCTACATCCCGAATAACACCATCGCCATTTTTAGCATAAGTCAGTTGTCTCCTAATGTATATAGGGTTTTCGCCATTCAGCTGTCTTTAAATTTCTAGCCAAAAACTGTACAAAGTTAAACGGATTTTACAAGGGAAAGTTTTACTTGGGTCACGCCTCATTATGTAACATCCCTACACAAGTTAAAACACATAAAATAATTCCTAAGTTGTGTGAACGCAAGAGACACCTACAAAGTAGTCTAGGGTACCATAGGTGAAAGATTAGCCTGTTCATCCCCCTGTGCGAATGGTTCAAGAGTTCTGAGAATTAACAAAAGGACGAGTTCTTCCCCATCAATTCCCCTAAATAAACAGTGGTTTTCACCACTACCAAAAAAATTCCAATCACCATTGGTCCCTAAGGTTGTAAGGATTCGTACTACACGTCCCTACCAAGGATGGGTAGTCATCCCTAAGGCCTAAAAGGATCAATGACCATTCAAAAAAAACATGCCCACAAGCCATTGTCACCATCACCTTTGGTCTCCAAAGTCGTAAGGATTCGTACTACACATCCCTACCAAGGATGGGTAGTCATCCCCAAGGCCTAAAAGATCAATGACCTTACTTCATCATCACCATAACCTTTGGTCTCCAAAGTTGTAAGGATTCGTACTACATGTCCCTAAAAAGGATGGGTAGTCATCCCCAAGGCCTAAAAGATCAATGCCCTTACTTCATCATCTCCATAATCCCCTTTGGTTCCCAAAGTCATAAGGATTCGTACTACATATCCCTGCCAAGGATGGGTAGTCATCCCCAAGGCTCAAAAGGATCAAGGCCATCCATACGCCAAAAAAAAAAAAACCTACAAGTTCAACCTTACAAAGCTCAAAATCTAAAATCAAATAACAATGGTTCTCACCACTATTCAACATCCTTGCTCAAAAAGAAAAACAAAGAGAAAAATAAACAGTGATTTTTATCATTATGTATACGAGCAAATATCCTCAACCATTGAGCCAATAAACAACCTGAACTTGAATCCCTAAAATTATTAGTATTCAAAAACCATCTAGGTGATCCTCATTACAGGTTTTGTGGATAGCCTACCTGGCAATGGCGGTATCCTACCCGCATGATGATACGTCTGTCACATTAGCTTTGCATGTGAGCAGACCAATGTTTGCATGTGGATGAGCTAGCTTATGGTATCTTAGATTATCAAGTGGATTAATCTTGCTAAATACAACAATGGAGTTAGTGGAGCTAATTAGGTGATCCTCAGTACAGGTTTGGTTGACAGCATATCTAGAACTGGTGGTATCCTGATAAATACCACATAAAAGAACTCAATTGCACACATAGGGATGTGAAATAACTTGGTTAAAATCATGTCGAATTTATACCTTGTTCAAAAGTCTTACGAGATAAATGTATAGTCTTGGCTAGTTAGTTAAAATATCTGAATCTCAGAAAAGCTTAACTACATTTTTAACAAACAATTGGTACATTTTATTTTGTACATCACCGTCAGAAAAAAATTGCAAAAATACAAAAACAAAGTTTTCACTTGCAAAGTCATTTCACAAAGTCATCCCATAAGTACAACGAGTCAGTCACTCTTGCACAATATATGGTGGCATCGACAAGTTATCAAAAAATCATTTTATTCATTCCATATGCATACATCAGATACTTAGAAAAATCACATTCATAATACCACATGCATACATCATCATAAATACATAGGCATAAACAGAAAAACAAACCATGAAAAATGCATAAACACCACAAAAGAGTTATCTGTATATAAATCATCAAAAATGCCCGTAGGCTACAATGAACCGGTCCTCTAACCTCGCAACAAAAGCCAAAAGCTTAAAAACCCCCAAGCCTAGGGCGTCGACCACCATGATCACGCAGGATCGGTGCAACGAGAACTACCCCTCGTGTTGTGGGTCCTATGGGACCTCTCAGGGCGACTGCTGATCGTCCTTGCATCACACCTACTAGTGCCCCCCTCATCTAATCGCCTGCGATGAGATGATGTTGACTACTCAGTATCGCTATCTCTCGTCCGACGTGAATAGCCACCTCTAAGAGGCTCAGGTAATCGCCCACTGAGGTGAATGATCTCTCCCTCCATATCTATCCGATGCCGACCCCACTTTGTCTCTTTTCAAAGCCACTCTGCCTCCTGCTGATGATAATAAGCTACTACATCATCGTGCTATGCTAGCTGTGTCCGTAAGAGATCCCTCTCCCGTGCAGCATCGATATTCCCCTCCTATCGACGAGACGCAGCCCATACATTATCCTGCTCAGCTAGCTGAGTCCGTAGGAGATCCTTCTCCTGCAAAGCCTCCCCTAGCTCCTCATCTTGCCTCCGTAGCAGCTCCGCCAATCATGCACTCTCAGCGTGTAACCCTGCCTCCATGTCCTCCGCCACTGCCTGAGGCATGGCCATATCTGGAACAATAGCCTGCTCTAGTTCCCACTGCTCTGAACCCCATAATCCACTCCCGCATCCTCAACCTCCACCATCTCTGCATCATCTAGCAGAGCACCCCAACCCTCATCTGGTGCCTTTGCATCCTCATCCCTTGCTACCGCCACCTCTGCACTGCCTAGAGGCTCATTTCCTCACCACCGTCACAAGGTCCACCGCTGATCATACTCGATGGTAACCTCGACGTCATCCACATCCGAGACGTCAATAGCCGTATCTGAATCCTAGCCAAGTGGCGCAATGACTGGCCGGTCTAGACTCCTCTCATCCCCCCAACATCGATAGACCACGGGCTCACCAGGCAACCCTTGGCACACCCCGAACTGTCGTGTAACCCGACCATATGGGAAGAACTCCTGCTCAGTCCCATGATGCCCAATCAGCCATCGCCCCCTTCATACCCATCGAAGCCACTCTCCAGCCTCAGGTCAGGCTGGATAGTCCCGATAGGGGCGCTAGAACACCTCCCCTGGAGCAAGATGAGCAAAGGCATCGACATAGTGCCCTATAGCACCTGCCCATCGCCAACTCTGTCCGCTAATCCCGCGGTGTCATCATGATTTGTAATCCATCTATCGAAATTCGTAGAATCCGGTAGACGTCCTCCAAGGTCACAGTCATCTCCCTTGTTGGGAGATGGAAGGTATTGGCCCATGGTTTCCATAAGTTGATCAAGGCCGTTAGGTAGGCCTGATCCCCGACCACTAGCTCCAATCGAGTCACCTGCTTGAGCCCAAGGATGTCAAGCCACTCCCAGTCACCCACAGTCAGCGCCTCCTATGCTTTAGTAAACACCGTGGGCACACGGTACCGGCTCTTCACAACCTGCAAAAGAAAACAACATAAAAACATTAAAAACCATGAAAAATGTACAACAAGGCATAAAAATGTACAGCCAAAAACATAACAAAATTCAAAAACCTAATTTGTCAGTTCTAGGGTTTTAACTCTCAACTGATAACTTGCAAAACAAACAACAAAAATTTAAAAAATTATTTTGTCAGTTCTAGGGTTTTCACTCTCAACTGATAAATTAAACAAAAACATAACAAAACAATTCAACAAAATCATTTGTCAGTTCTAGGGTTTTTCACTATCAACTGATAAATTACACAAAAAACATAACAAAATTCAACAAAAACCTAATTTGTCAGTTCTAGGGTTTTTAACTCTAACTAATAAATTAAAAACAAAAAAATTAATTCCTTAAATCAAAAGAATTGTTTGACAGTCCTAGGGTTTTTAACTCTAAAAAAATTGACTGATCCCTTACAAACACAAAAACATAAACCACAAAAAATAGCTAGGGTTGAGCTACGTTTTTACGTCCAGTTTTACCCTACGTTTCTAACCTAAGTTTTGATCTTTGTGAAATTCCGGTTAAGCGAAGTTTTAAGTTATGTTCTAAACTAAGTTTTTAAAGAGCTGTTTTAAACCAAACTTCTGATATTTGTTTAACTAGGGTTCAACTAAGTTTTACGCTAAGTGTTAATTTTGATAAACTAGGGTTTTATTTTTAAAATTTGAAAAACCAAACAAAAAGACCAAAAAACAAATAACTTGCGGTTTTCCAACTGTAACCAACAACCAATAAAGAGGAAGGGCACTCACTGGTCTCACTTCGGCTCCGCCGCTCGATCCGGTTCGTGCACTCATGGTCGTAGGAAAATTTTGGCAGCGCTTCGCTTCGCAGAATTGACCTCCTCCTCCTCAGAGCTCCAAATCACCAAGAAAAACAAATGCAAATGAGCCCAAAACCCAGTTTTGGCCTTTAAATAGGCTTTTGAGCCTGTACTCGTTCCCCCATGGGATGAGAACTCTGGTTAGCACTCATCCTACCTTGGGATTAATACTAAAAAGGAATTCGTCCCCCCCAGGGACGAATACAGAGCAAAAAAATTCAAAACAACAAAAACTGCACAAGAATGCACCAAAAACAACAATAAAACTGTCCAATGAGAGTGCTTTGGCACTTGATATTCTGGGCATGCAAAACAAATGTCGGGGTCAAAAATACTCACTATCCTACTCCCTAAGAAGGCTACCATAGCCGGACCACTCCATGGGATGACGGATTGTCAAGAATTTCATCCCCAAACGACATCACAAAACGGGTCAAACCCCAACCAAAAATAGCAATAACATTGCCGAACAAAGGCGCTTTTGCACCTGATATTCTTGGCATCCAAAATAGAAGTTGAGGTTACAAATTGTCACTATCCTACTCCCTAAGAAGGCTACCATAACCGGACCGCTCCATGGGAGGACAAATTTTTGACAATTCTAGCTCCAAAATGCATCACAAAAAGGGTTCACACCCACCAAAAATAGGTCAAAATATTCAAAAACTGCTTTCGCATTCAACGGTTAACAACTAAAGGCACCCTTACTTAAGTCATCTTGGGTCAAGCGACACGTCACTTTTATCATGTCGGTAATTCTCTCGTCTATTCGTCGCTTGAGGGGGTAGTCGCACTTAGTCACCAATAAAAAAAAACATACCCAATCAAGGAAATGACACGCATTCAAAGGATCATTGACAAAGACAATCGCGCCCCTGCTTGGGGCAGAAAAAAAGAAATAATCACAAACTGATCAAACACTTGGCATTCGTGAATCATGAACTCAAGGTTCCCATAGACAAAAAGTTGCGCCCTTTGCCTATTCATGATTGATCAATGTCCAAGCTCAAGTAACACCTCACTGAACAAGGTTAACACTTGAATTAAGTTCCTTAGCTCGTCAGAAGCAAGGATTCAAGAATGCGTGCCCTTTCCACACTTGGGGCATCAAGATTTGGTTAGGTTACTGAGAAACCCTAATCATTAGTGCTTTGGTTATCTATTTTTTCTCAACACTGCGCCTTGCACAATGCTTCCCAAAAAGGGGCATTTGTAGACATGTTGTGGTTGATCCACAACACACCCCAAAATTGGGGACCCACCTTTTTGCAGGCTTACAGGGAAGGATCTCAGTGACCTAGATGCCATAATTGAAGAAAAAGAGAAAATGCACAAGTGTAGAAAGGGGTCGCGAAATCGCGACAGGTAGCGAAATCGCGACATGTCGCGAAATCGCGACCGAAGCCGGAAAATTGTCGCGAAATCGTGACATGTCGGAAAATCGCGGTCAACGCGGTCAACGGCAACAAAACAGAAAAAGTGTCACGAAATCGCGACGTGTCGGTGACCAGGAGGAAAAAAGTGTCGCGAAATCGCGACGTGTCGGTGACCAGGATGAAAAGGATGTCGCGAAATCGTGACATGTCGTTGAGGAGAAAAGAAAAGGTGTCGCGAAATCGCGACATGTCGTTGAGAAGAAAATAAATGATGTCGCGAAATCGCGACACGCCGTTGGAAAAGGATGAGAATGGTCGCGATTTCGCGACGTGTTTTGCCGAAGCGTACGGGTGATGAAAAGTGTCGCGATTTCGCGACGTGTTTTGGAAAGGTGTACGAACGGAAAAACGTCGCGATATCGCGACAGGAAATAGCTAAAGGACTCGAAGAGGAGAGACGTCACGATTTCGCGACCGATTGCAGCAAAGGTGTACGGACGGAGAAAATGGTCGCGATATCGCGACAAGTTTTGCCAAGGCGTACGGAACAGAAAAATGGTCACGATTTCACGACGTGTTTCGGGGAGGCGTACGGAAAGAAAAAGCGGTAGCGATATCGCGACAGAAAGCTGCATGAAGGTCCGAGGGGGAAAAACGTCGCGATATCGCGACAGGTTTTGCCAAGACGTACGGATGATGAAAGGTGTCACGATTTCGCGACGCATTTTGGCAAAGTTGTACGGTACAAGGAAGATGTCGCGAAATCGTGACGGAAATGAAAATCAGGCTCGAAGCAGAGAAGCGGTAGCGATATCGCGACGATTTGTCGAAAGAGGGCAAGAGGATGATAATGGTCACGATGTAAAGTTGCCCAGGAGGTCCGACGAGAAAAACGGTAGCGATTTCGCTACATTATTAAAAACCACTTCAAAAGAAGGCTCTTAAGGCTCAAATGGTAGCGAATCCTACCACATTTCAAAGGACGCAAGGCCAAGGTGGTAGCGATATCGCTACCACATTTTGAAAAGGGCTCAAAGTTAGAAAGTGGTAGCGATATCGCTACCATTCGAAGAAGAAGGCTCAGGATGTTAAAAGGGTAGCGATATCGCTACGAGAAGTTGCCGGAGGTAGACAAATGAAAAACGGTCGCGACATCGCTACGGGGAGCGGATGAAGGCGTACGGCAGGAAAGCAGGTAGCGATATCGTGACATGTCGCGATTTCGCGGCCGGGAAGGTGAACAGGCGGACTTGCAGTTTTGTCGGGTTCTTTCGTAGGAAAGCGTTACACAGGACGTAGGAAAAGCAGGACACGTGGCGCACAGGTGTCAAACTTGCAGAGGCGTTACATGCAGAGATGAATTTCGAGGCGTTTTCAAATTTGAGCGTGAATCAAGGCGAGGAAAAGCAGGAATTTGAGGGGTCATGTGCGGGAAGGGGAAATGAAGCGACGGAGGAGATCGAAGAGCCATAACAATGCTATAAGACCAGAATTGCAAATCGAAGAGGGGTTTGGAAATTGCCGAATACGGAGTTGCGAGAGACGAGAGCTTTGTGCTATTCCGGGCCCGTACTTGGGCAATTTCCTTCTTTTTGTTACGGATATTTCTTTTACACCTGGAACATTTTTTGAATGTAATCGAGATATCATTTAAATACAAAATACAGAGAGTTGGCATCTTATTGGATGAGAAAGAAGGAGTAACTTTTGCATGCATGATTTAATGTTTATATTTCCCTTCCAGATTTCTTAGGTTTTTAGGTGAAGTTAATGCAAGATCTCTTGGTTGCTTCATGCGAATGCCTGATTCTGGAATTACCAGTAGAAACCCTCGAGACTCGCACTTGGCCTATTTGGATTGTGTGGATGTGCGGGTTCATTAGGTTAGGTTGCATGTAGAAAGCCTCGGTATCTTCGGTTTCATCGGATTAATGACAACTTTACGATCTGTAATCTATTTTTATTGTTACTTTTGTTTACTTTTGTCTTTGCTTTTCAAACCCATATTTTATTTTCAGCGGTTTAATTCTTGTGTTTGAATAAATCATCGAAAATCCATCGAATTAAAGGTTAAAACAGATTTTATTCATTTTGAGTCCATTGAAAGTTCAAAATTAATAAACCACGGTGCCCCTTGTTAACATCCACTTGCAAACCCTAAGGTGTTCTTAGCATTTCATTTTAAACAGCATCCTTGATAATCAATAATTAGCATAATAAGAACCTTGGAGAAATCGTTTTTCTTTGCAAGCAGAGGATTTAGGACTCGGATCCTACGGGAGAGTGTGTTTTCACAATCGGGTTAAAACACCACTCAACAGATTGGCGCTAGAAGGAGGGCCCGAATCGGTTTATCTATTTCAATTTTTATATCTGAATATTTTGTTTTTGATTTAATTCTGAAATTATTTACGGCTAAACTGCAACACTATTTTTGTGTTTGTTGCAGGTTTTCTTCGAACTAGCCGAGGGTTTCCTCAAGCGAGTCTGGACCCACCACGCCGTATTGCGACCAGGTCTCAAACAACCGGAGAAACCATTTTTCACGACCTTAATGGTACTCCCAAGGGTAAAGTCAAGCAAGTCGTAAGCACTCCAGTAGCAAAAGGCCTGTTTTCTCCGAGAACGTCGAGTGGACCTACGCCAGTAATATCCGTTGCCCCTAGTGTGCCTATAGTT
Organism: Wollemia nobilis; assembly: GCA_028583015.1. Lineage (NCBI taxonomy): Eukaryota > Viridiplantae > Streptophyta > Pinopsida > Araucariales > Araucariaceae > Wollemia > Wollemia nobilis. The sequence continues at coordinate 199,431 of JAQPPZ010002321.1, forward strand.
TGTAATATTTCTTTTGCTATTGTAGGTCTGTCTACATCAATTCTGAGTCAAATGGCTCAAGCTCCAGCAACTCCTTGGTATGGAGCTAACAATACTCCTTTGAATATTGCTGGGGATATCCATGAAATCCCCAAGAACATTGAAATATTTCTGCCTAAATACAAGCCAGATGGCCTAAGAACAGTAGAAGAACATATCCAAGCCTATAGAGATGTTTTAATTAGGCTGCAAGTTCAGCATGAAGATGTAGCCTGCAGACTTTTCCCCATGAGCTTGGATCCAATAGCATATGAATGGTATATATGCTTGCCAAGCTGGTTCAATCACCTCTTGGACACAAATGGAAAATGCATTTGTCAATCAATTTAGGTCGCCCTTAGATCCCGCAACTATTTACAATCAGTTTATTACATGCAAACGGGGCCAAGGGGAACCAATCCGAATGTTTAATCAGAGATTCCAAAAGAACTATAACAGAGCAATTAGACATTTTGCCATCGATCCTGCAGTAGCTTTGCAGATATATTTTGGGGCATTGGACCCCATGACAGCCATGTTTGCAAGGCGTAATCCTCAGGTCACCACGCTGGCTTTGGCCTATAATGAAGCCATGACTATTGAGCAGCAATTGACACCGCAAGGCTACGGGTTTACCCAGATGCCTATGTTGGGACAGTGTGCTCCATATGGTCAAGTTCCCCAGGCAAATCAACTCATGGCACCACAAATGCCAAGTATGAACGCCTTCCCATATCAGCAGCCGTATCCACCAGCACCCGCATATGCACCCATTCCAATCCAACCAATCACAGCCATTCCACCTGTTCCTGCATTTTTGCAGAACGGTCAATCAACTACGCAGAAACTAGTCAAGTCAATCCTCAAGCCATAGTTCCTGTTTTGAATCCAATCCCAATTCAAGGTATCAATCCATATGGGAATCCAATTCCTCAGAACCCCACCCAAATGTGGAATCAAGACCCCATCAATTATGCAAATCCAATGGGGGTTAACAACAATGTGGTTCCACCGAAGGATGTCTTTTCGGAAGTCGAAGAGCTCAAGAAACTAGTGCATAAACTAAGTAATGACAGGGTTCAACAGTAGAAGCATGAGTCCCGTGCCCCTCACCCAAGTCAGAATTTTAACAATAGAGGGAGGCATTGGAACACTAAGCCAAACAATGGGGGAGTTCCTGCTCCCATTGCTAATCAATTAGATGCTTCTGCAGGCCCTAGCCAATCCAATTCTCTTTTGAATCTTTCAGATTTGGCATGGGAAAGAGGGTGCGGGTTACATAACACAAAAGAACACAATGAGAGGAATTGTCCTGAGATTTCTAGATACACTCATTGTCTTCAGGCACAAGTTGATGATTTGGAACTGGTATCAAATGAGGATCCATCGTATCAACAAGATGAAAATATTATGGTGATGGAAACAGTATATCACCAAGAGGGTGAGAGCGAGGAGGAAGAAGACGAAGTTTTGGAACAGGAGGTGCAAGCTTTTCGAGATTTTAGAAAGGGGACTCATGGGTACCATTTGAGGAGTAAGTCTAAAGCCCCTAAAACCTCATCAACACCTCCAAACAGTTCTATTCTTCCTCCGAGATACAAAGGCAAGTAACAACCCTCCCCCTCCACTCAGAAGAGAAATGTCTAATGACGTCCAGAAGACAGTCAAATTCGAAAAACCAAATTATGACGTAGTGGAGGATATGAAGAAGTCCAAATCTAGCCTTTCATTCCTGGACGCAGCTAAATTGCCTGGTCAAAAGGAGGCGTTGATAAGAGCTTTGAACTCACCTGATCCGATGTGGAAGGAAAAAAGAGCTGAATCCCATCTGATTTTGCGAAAGGAGAGAAGGGATGTCCCGCCATTCTTATTAACTCTGAGAATTGCGGGTAAGAACTTGCATAACTGTTTGGTAGACACGGGAGCCACTAGCAACCTCATGCCTACGGAGATATGTCAAATGCTTGGTCTACAACCGGTTTCATCCAAATGCACGGTCTTGCAATTGGACCGTTCGGAGGTAAATGTAGTAGGGACCTTATATGATGTCAAGATTCAATTAAATTCTGAACCCAGGGTCCAGCAGGTTGTAGACATTTTGGTGGTTAACATCCCAAGTAGGTATGGAATGTTACTTGCGAGAGATTGGATGAAAACGCTGAATGGCTATTTTGCAACAGACTGCTCGCATATGTGGCTGCCATGGAAGGGCATTGCTAACCAAATCAGAGTGGAAAACGAACCGAGGCTTAAGGAGATTATAACAGATTTTAACAAGCCGAATGAGGTTCAGTTTTCTGAGCCAGACCTAGGGGTCTATGCTCTTGATGTTGAGAAAGTCTGCTGATGAACTTAAAGAAGAAGTGTGTCATGGTAGTTCTTTTGAGGAAAAGGATCACACGTGGTTGCTCAAGTTTGATGGATCAAAATCTAGACAGGGAGCAGGAGCTGGAGTCGAGCTCACTGGTCCAGGAGGTAAACCATTATTGGCTGCCTACAGATTGCAATTTCCTTGCACAAACAATGTGGCAGAATACGAAGCATTGATCTACGGTTTACGTCTAGCATTGAGCAAACATGTTAAATGCTTGAAGGTTTTGGGAGATTCTGAGTTGGTTGTCAAGCAAATCAAAGGACAGTATACATGCCGCGACAAAAGACTGAGCCTTTATAGGACTAGGGTTATGGACCTCATGGAGGAGTTTGATGCATTCAACATAGCCCTTATTTCTAGGAGAGGAAATCGAATAGCGAGACTCTCTTGCGATCGTCGCGGGCATGTTAAACCCGGTGGATATAAAAAGATGTAAAAAGTTTTCCATTGAGCTGGTTCCTTGTCCATCAATACCGATAATGTGAAGAATTTCCAGGTTTTTGAGTGTGACAGGCACATCTTCAAGTTTGTCACAAACTCGGGTATTTTTGAAAATCCAGTGATCGATGAGGAACAAAGGTGGCGAGGATGAAACAGAAGAAAGTGAAACTGCGTATCAATCCAACAAAATTCCTAAAGACGTGGTTTCATTAGAAAAGATGTTCGACATGGAATGCAAGAACAAGAAAAGAAAAAGAGTCCCGCTCCCCAAAGATGCATGCGATTCAATTAATCCGGGAGTGCGGACAATCCAAAGGAGGTGTACATAGCAAAGGCATGTACGAGAGGAAGAAAGGAGCAATATAATACGAGCTTTGAAGCATTACATAGATTGTATTGCTTGGAACTACAATGAGTGAAGACTTACAACCAGAACATTATCACGCATACCATCCCTTTGAAGCCAGACTCCAAGCCTTTTAGGCAAAGACAGCGAGTTGTTAACCCGCTATTGGAGCCTTTGATCGAAAAGGAGGTTAAAAGACTGTTGGAGGCGAAAATCATTTTTCCCGTTAGGCACTCAACCTGGGTGGCTAACCTCGTTCCAGTGAGAAAAAAGAGTGGAGAGATTAGGTTGTGCATAGATTTTCGAAATCTTAATAAAGCCTCCCAGAAAGATAATTATCCATTGCCATCAATCGATGAAATCTTGCAAATGGTAAATGGATCAGAAATGATGTCCTTTCTCGATGGATATTCGGGGTACAACCAAGTTCTTATACATCCAGATGACAGGATGAAAACAACCTTCACTACCAAGTGGGGGACATTTGCATATAAGAGAATGCCATTCGGACTGTTAAACGCTGGTGCAACTTTTCAACGCGCCATGGATTACGCATTCAAAGGACTAATAGGCAAATGCATCATCGTGTATGTGGATGATATCCCGATCTTCTCGAAGAAGAGAGAGGATCATGTTAAAGACTTAAAGAAGGTGCTTCAAAGATGCGAGGGAACATGGTATTTCATTAAATCCCAAGAAATGCATTTTTGGAGTGACAGAAGGGAAGCTGCTAGGTCACATTATTTCAAAGGAGGGAATATCCATCGACCCGAGAAAGGATACAAGCTATCCAAGACCTACCTCTCCCGAGCAGTAAAAAAGAATTGAGGTCTTTCTTTGGGCAAGTCAATTTTGTGAGGAAGTTCATTTCTAGCTTTGCTGAGATAGCTAAACCTCTAAACCGGATGCTCAAGAAAGATGTGGACGTAAGGTGGAACGAGGAAAGTAGAGTGGCTTTCCAGAATATCAAAGACGCCATTTCCAAAGCCCCGGTCTTGATAAGCCCGAACTATTCCAAGCCTTTTTACATTTATGCTTTTGCATCGGAGCACTCCTTGGCGAGTGTATTAACCCAAAAAGGCGAAGATAATGCCGAAAAACCCATTGCATTTTTAAGTGCCCCCTAAAAGATGCCCAATTAAGGTATTCAATCCTTGATAAGCAAATGTATGCACTTTTTAAAACTGTGAAAAAATTTAGGCATTACATCGTACACAGCAGAATTATTGCCATTGTGCCCGATTCTGCTGTCAAGACCATGTTTTTACAGAATGAACTAGGTGAAAAGAGAGGAAAGTGGATTGCAACCATCCAAGAATTTGATCTCGAAATCCAACCAATGAAACTAGTTCGAGGACAAGGACTGGGCAAAGGCGATCGCGAAAAAATGATCCGCAAATAACAGGTCAATGCTCAAATACAGAATACATGGCTAAGGAGGACTGGTATGTTGATATTGTGCAATTTTTATTGACTGGTAAGTGCCCTTCTAATTTGAATTCAACACAGAGGAGAGCTTTAAGGCTTAAATCTGTTAACTATCTGATAAAGTCTGGTGTGCTTTACAGGAAAAATCATGAAGGTATCTACCTGAGATGCTTGAGCAAAGATGAAGCCGCCAGGGTGTTGCAAGAATTTCATGGCAAGCATGGAACTGGTCATGGTGCAGCCAATGCTACAACACACCAAATCCTGCGAGCAGGATATTACTGGCCTCATATATTCAAAGATGCACATGCTCATGTGCGATCTTGTCACATCTGTCAAGTGGCTGCAAATAGAGAAAGAAATGCAGCCATGCCGTTGCAGCCTGTAGTCGAAATGAGACCGTTTGCACAGTGGGGACTGGATTTTATCGGGGTTATTAACCCAAATTCTTCTGACTCTCACAAATTTATTTTGACAGCTACAGACTACTGTACAAGGTGGACAGAAGCGATTCCCACTAAACATGCCACCACAGACGTTGTGATTAAATTCCTTGAGGATCAAATTATCACAAGATATGGAATGCCCGATTCTATTGTCAGTGACAATGGTAAAGCTTTCATTTCCACACAATTTGCAGAGTGGGCATATGATAATAAAGTGAGCTTAAAATTTGCATCCAATTACTATCCTCAAGGAAATGGGTTGGCCGAATCTTCAAATAAGAATTTGTTGAATACTATTAAGAAGTTGCTTTGGAAAAGAATCCTCGGGATCGGCATAGTCAATTAAAGTTTGCCCTGTAGGCGAGATAGGACCAGAGTGAAAGAAGCTATAGGGAATACTCCTTATCATTTGGTCTATGGGCAAGACCCGATATTTCCAGCAAATTTGGAGTTGCAGACCTTACATTTCATACAAGAGTACATGGGGACAGATGATCAAGTTGAAGCTAGATTGAGCCGGTTATTGCACCTGGATGAAAAGAGAGAAGAAGCCATGAATCACATGAACAAACACCGGGAAGTCATCAAGAGATGGTTTGATAGAAGGGCCAAAGTTAAATCATTCAGAATTTCAGATTTGGTGTTACTATGGGACAAAAGACATGAGGAAAAAGGGAATCATCAAAAGTTTGATTGTCTTTGGTTGGGCCCATATCAGATTTCAGAGATCCTTGGGAAGAACACCTTCAGGCTAAAAACCTTAGAAGGGAAAGATTTCATGCTGCCGGTTAATGGGCAGATTCTAAAACATTATTTTAGCCCTTAGGTTGTGGAAGTTTTCATTTTATTCTTTTGGCTTTAACAAGGGGATTTTCAAACTGTGTTTTATTTATGATTGCTAGTTTAGCTAGGATTTTGTTTGCTAGATTTTGATATCCTGATTTTGGTGGAGATTTTCAGATTTTGGTTTTTATTTAGGATTGCTAACCTAGTTAGGATTTTGATTATGAATTTGATTTCAATTGTCATGTTTTGCTTTAAAAAAAAAAAAAAAAAAAAAAAAATAAAAAATTGAGATGCCAACTTATGCTTAGGATTAGGAGAATATGAAATATTGGAATTGTCTTGTAAAAGCTCCACAAGTAGCATAAAACTTTTTTAAGTTATATTGTTTGACTTTGTGATACATGAAAGAATCAGTTTTGCATGACATATCATTTCATTTGCATAGATAAGGCATTCATATTCCATCTCACCTCACATACATTTCATTTTAGTTACATATGCATCTTATGTACAAGCCATGAAAGTATGTCAAATCCTCTTAGGGTTGTGTTATAACATATATGTAAGTAGCTCCTAAGGTTGGAAACTGAGTCTTGAGATATCTAGAACCAAGCACGTCTCATAAATTAAAAAGGATCTTGAGCAAAATGATCAAAACCTAGCTTGGAGGAAAAGGTTGAGCGAAAGTGGTTTTCATGTCTATCCTATTATGCAACATGATCCTAAAAACAGTGGTTTTGACCACTTCCATAGAACTTAAAGCCCACATGGAGTAGTAAGGATAGGGTGTAAATTCTCATCTCGGTTGGTTGAGAATCCGATTCCCCAAAGCTCCTATGTTTTCATTTCATAATTAGTCTTGGATTGTAAGGATCGTACTATTTGTCCTCTGCAAAGGATGGGTAGTCATCCCCAAGGTCTAAGTAATAAAATTAATATTTTCCATTCTCATCAGTCTTGGATTGTAAGGATCGTACTATTTGTCCTCTGCAAAGGATGGGTAGTCATCCCCAAGGTTTAAGCAACAGAATTAATGATTTATATCTAAGGTTTGGATTGTAAGGATCGTACTACTTGTCCTCTGCAAGGGATGGGTAGTCATCCCCAAGGTCCAAGAAATAAATAAATAAATAAATTTTTCCCATCTCATCTTTATTTTGGATTGTAAGGATCGTACTACTTGTCCTCTGCAAGGGATGGGTAGTCATCCCCAAGGTCCAAAGAAATGGAGATAAGTTTTGGATTGTGGGGTTAGATATGCCCATGCATGGCATCATGTCTTGCCTAAAAAAAAGCAAGACCACTGATTGTCTAGAGGGTTAGACTAGCATGACCATTTCTTCCATAACTGGTTTAATTATTTTGCTTAAAGTGAGGTAATGAACTCTAAATCAGAATAGTAAGGATAAGGTTAAACTCTCATCTCGGTTGGGTGGGAGTCTGATTCCCCAAAGTTCTGATTTCACATTCACTTGCACATGGGTTTTAGATAGTAGGGACTCATAACCAACTTTGGGATACAATAAGGAAATGAACTAGTGGATCCTAAGAGGGTTTGGCAATCTTGAATGCTTGTACATAGTATTAGAAGAAGTACCATGCCCTTTATGGAAGCAAATCTCCTTGCACATTCATTAGGGTACACAAATCATTCACCATCCCATATATGCATTCATGCAAAACCGATAATGGAATGTTGATCAATTTCAAACGATAGGGAATGAAAACACATTGCACACACTGAGCTAATACTTGATGATTCTGATGATTCATGTACTTCTGATCTTTGGGCATTTGTTATTTTGCTTATGTGCTAACATGTATTTACGAGTTTGTGATATGTTTCAGGTTGGGTTCTTACTAAAATGCTCAAGAGCATTTGACAGAGAGTCGCCATTTGTTGTGGTTGATCCACAACACACCCCAAAATTGGGGACCCACCTTTTTGCAAGCTTACAGGGAAGGATCTCAGTGACCCAGATGCCAGAATTGAAGAAAAAGAGAAAATGCACAAGTGTAGAAAGGGGTCGCGAAATCGCGACAGGTAGCGAAATCGCGACATGTCGCGAAATCGCGACCGAAGCCGGAAAATTGTCGCGAAATCGTGACATGTCGAAAAATCACGGTCAACGCGGTCAACGGCAACAAAACAGAAAAAGTGTCGCGAAATCGCGACGTTCGGTGACCAGGATGAGAAAAGTGTCACGAAATCGCGACGTGTCGGTGACCAGGATGAAAAGGATGTCGCGAAATCGTGACATGTCGCTGAGGAGAAAAGAAAAGGTGTCGCGAAATCGCGACATGCTGTTGAGAAGAAAATAAATGATGTCGCGAAATCGCGACACGCCGTTGGAAAAGGATGAGAATGGTCGCGATTTCGCGACGTGTTTTGCCGAAGCGTACGGGTGATGAAAAGTGTCACGATTTCGTGACGTGTTTTGGAAAGGTGTACGGAAGGGAAAAACGTCGCGATATCGCGACAAAACAACTAAAGGACTCGAAGAGGAGAGACGTCACGATTTCACGACCGATTGCACAAAGGTGTACGGACGGAGAAAATGGTCGCGATATCGCGACAAGTTTTGCCAAGGCATGCGAAACAGAAAAATGGTCACGATTTCGCGACGTGTTTCGGAGCGTACGAAAGAAAAGCGGTAGCGATATCGCAAAGCTGCATGAAGGTCCAAGGGGGAAAAACGTCGCGATATCGCGACAGGTTTTGCCAAGACGTACGGATGATGAAAGGTGTCACGATTTCGCGACGATTTTGGCAAAGTTGTACGGTACAAGGAAGATGTCGCGAAATCATGACGAAAATGAAAATCAGGCTCGAAGCAGAGAAGCGGTAGCGATATCGCGACGGTTTGTCGAAAGAGGGCAAGAGGATGATAATGGTCGCGATGTCGCGACGTAAAGTTGCCAAGGAGGCCCGAGAGAAAACGGTAGCGATTTCGCTACCATTATTCAGTGAAAAACAAACATTCAAAAGAAGGGCTTAAGGCCAAAATGGTAGCGATATCGCTACCATATTTCAAAAGGAGGCTTAAGGCCAAGGTGGTAGCGATATCGCTACCACATTTTGAAAAGGACTCAAAGTTAGAAAGTGGTAGCGATATCGCTACCATTCGAAGAAGAAGGCTCAGGATGTTAAAAGGGTAGCGATATCGCTACGAGAAGTGGCCGGAGGTAGACAAATGAGAAACGGTCGCGACATCGCTACGGGGAGCGGATGAAGGCGTACGACAGGAAAGCATGTAGCGATATCGCGACATGTCACGATTTCGCGACATGTCGCGATTTCGCGACCGGGAAGGTGAACAGGCGGACTTGCAGTTTTGTCGGGTTCTTTCGCAGGAAAGCGTTACAGGGACGCAGGAAAAGCAGGACACGTGGCGCACAGGTGTCAAACTTGCAGAGGCGTTACATGCAGAGATGAATTTCGAGGCGTTTTCAAATTTGAGCGTGAATCAAAGCGGGAAAAAGCAAGAATTTGAGGGGTCATGTGCAGGAAGGTGAAATGAAGCGACAGAGGAAATCGAAGAGCCATAACAATGCTATAAGACCAGAATTGCAAATCGAAGAAGGGGTTGGAAATTGCCGAATACGGAGTTGCAGAGACGAGAGCTTTGTGCTATTCTGGGCCCGTACTTGGGCAATTTCCTTCTTTTTGTTCTGGGATTTTATTTTACACCTGGAACATTTTTTGAATGTAATCGAGATATCATTTAAATACAAAATACAGAGAGTTGGCATCTTATTGGATGAGAAAGAAGGAGTTACTTTTGCATGCATGATTTAATGTCTATATTTCCCTTCCAGATTTCTTAGGTTTTTAGGTGAAGTTAATGCAAGATCTCTTGGTTGCTTCATGCGAATGCTCGATTTCTGGAATTACCAGTAGAAACCCTCGAGACTCGCACTTGGCCTATTTGGATTGTGTGGATGTGCGGGTTCATTAGGTTAGGTTGCATGTAGAAAGCCTCAGTATCTTCGGTTTCATCAGATTAATGACAACTTTATGACTGTAATCTATTTTTATTGTTACTTTTGTTTACTTTTGTCTTTGCTTTTCAAACCCATATTTTATTTTCAGCAGTTTAATTATTGTGTTTGAATAAATCACTGAAAATCCATCAGAATTAAAGGTTAAAACAGATTTTATTCATTTTGAGTCCATTGAAAGTTCAAAATTAATAAACCACGGTGCCCCTTGTTAACATCCACTTGCAAACCCTAAGGTGTTCTTAGCATTTCATTTTAAACGACATCCTTGATAATCAATAATTAGCATAATAAGAACCTTGGAGAAATCATTTTTCTTTGCAAGCAGAGGATTTAGGACTCGGATCCTACAGGAGAGTGTGTTTTCACAATCGGGTTAAAACACCACTCAACAAGACACTAAAACAACACCAATCCGATTATGTGACAACAAGCACTGATCGCATTGACACACACAGCCCCTAGGGTAGCCCCCAAAGGTTAAACAGTGGTCCTAACCACTCCCAAAAGTAGTTTGGATGTCAGAGGTTAATTTGGCACATTTTTGGCACCTTGCTCTCTGCTCATCCCACCCAGGGACGAATACAAACTGGCATTCGTCCTACCCAGGGAAAAATATCAAAATTCGCCCCAAGGTGAGGCGAATAGCAAGTTTGACTGGCAAAAATTCAAACCTCGACAAGTTTGCCAGTTAACTAAAGCTTCAGGCCATGCAATTGCGAGGAAAGGCTCCAAATCAAGAAGAGAGACTTCAGTCATGCATGTCTTTATTTTAGAGACCTCATGCAAGGATATTCTAAATTAGGGAATTAGCTTTTCTCTCAAAATAGAAAAAACAACTCAAGTAGCGCCCTCACATGCGCAATTCAAACAGAGAGACCCTAGGTCTATAAATTGGTGATTTTTCTCACCCAAAAGATATACAGAGAAGGAGCATTTGAGCAATGAAGTGCTCCTAATTTACATACCTACTTGCGGTTTGTGCCTTTCACATCCTTAATCTCTCATTTGAAAGGGAGGTTATTGGGTGACTATTGGAAGCACGAATCAAGATCCAAAACCCTATTTTTGGCCACAATATCCCACCAAATTTGTCGACAATACCCCATAACAGGTTTTAGACCCATCCTAAGTGGATTGGTGCCAAAACAGAGTCCCAAACGGTGGGCGTCCTGCCCCCGGGCGCTCACCAAACTATTGCAGCTCTAAATGCCCCACCCTTGTATGAATAGAAATATGTGATAGTTTTCTCTGATTTTTCTTTTGCATCTTATTCTAGGTTATTTAAATAGGCTGTAGTTTAAATTTCATTTCATTCTGAGCATTTTTGACCAGGTTTTTATCATTTCCCGCCTTTACTAATCTGCAGATGCCATCATCAAAATATGGGTGCTAGAGGCCAAAATTGGAGAAATCTGACCATTTGGGTCTTCCCAAAACACCCCCAATTAGCTAACCCCAACTTTGCAGGTCATTTGGAGCTTCCTAAGTAGGACATTGAAGAGGGTGCTTTTTGACAAATTGTTGCAGGTTAATTCGTCCCACCCTGGAGTGAATACAAATATGTAAGGAATTTCTTGACTATTCATTTTGCAGTGGATTCCTGGTAACATATTTATGCTTCTATCAAAATTTTAGGTCGATCTGATATCATTTGGTCATCGGTTTAATATTTTCATGCATACACTGACAGTAGGCCTTGGGAAATACATGTTTTATTCTATCTGCAGGTGCTACTGATATTTTCTATTTTCTTTGAACACAGGTCTTCGACATCGGAGGAGCAGGAAGGAGCCAACAATCATATACACAAGCAGCGGTGACATTTTTGTGCGCCCATCTTACATGTGGGCACGCGGAAGAAAGATTGCTATCCATGGATGTGATAAGAAACATATTTGACACTCCTATCCCTTAAAAAGGAAGGAGACGCATTGTAACTTGACTTTGAAAGCATATCAATAAAGAGGGCATCTTTCATATTGCTTTTATCTTGTGTCGATTCGTCTATGTTCTTTCTTTTCATGCATGTTGCAATATATAGGCTTTTAGCGTTAAGTTTGGTTTTAAACGCATCTTGCTTGGCATATTCCTTTTTGTTTCCGTATCCTCGTGATTTCAATACTATATAACACCTTTCACGATTAACGATCATGCCAACTATTTTTTGCTTTTCATATGGTTTTTGGCAAACAGGGTAAGATCTTCAGTGCTTTCTTTCACAAGTCATTCCCATACATGATGCCAACATCAGACACATATCTACCCATATAGAGTGCAATTTTGATTCAACAAATAAATTTACATAAAAATAAATGATCAAGAATAACACTATGTAACCATAAAAACAAGTTATAAATGTGTTTTTAAGGGTATTGTAAGCATATCCTATTGTTTCAGTTATTCTCATTGCTTCCCTCTCAGTTAGAACATTTAGCATATCCTATGGCTAGAATTAATATATTTATGTTACCGAATTAAAAGAAAAAAGTGCTTGTCATTGCCCATCAATTAAACATTGTGTAATCACAACTGATGGAATGCTGAGGATATATAGGCTTGGAATATGTGGAATTTATATGAAGTGTTATAGCATGTGGATTTTTTGCTGTAGCCACTACTGCAAAACCCTAGAATTGTTGCCTTCCTTCCACAACTTTCAAAAAAATTTCTTGTGTATTTGTGATTTGAAATATTTGAGTGTTATTAATATAGATAAAGTACCAATAATGTTTCATATCTACACAAGATGGGGATTCTTAACATAAAACTGGAATAATGACATAGCAGGGAAGAAATTTAACAAAATGTAAGTTATAATGGAATGTATCGACCCTCCTCGCATGACCTTGAAAGTAAAATTAATAAATGATTTAAACTTACCTTCTTTTCTTCAAAATATGGTACTGTTAATGGTTTTATGTATGTAGGCCTGGAACATACCTTTGACAGAAGAGAAATTTTTTTGGAAAAAAGTAAGTAGGGGAAGTGATGATTCCATCCGTGAGCACATTGAAGCTCAAGTAAGCTTCACATCATATAGGATATCATGAAGAAATTGCATCAGGTGTTAGCTTTGCTTTAATAATATGACTGCTAGTTTTTTCCTTTATAAAGAATTGATGCTAGAATGAGGAATACCTCCCAGGTCGACATTAATAATAAGGCATGAAATCCAACTTCTATTGGAAAATGAAGGCTTCAATATGCTATCAAGAAGGAAAATCAGGGGCTAAACTTAGTTTAGTAAACTATAAAATTTTGAACATTGTTTAAATTTTATAGTTGAATAAAGATAAATAAATTAGAAATTATGATTAAAAGATTTATTGATTTGGATTAAGTAAATTGAATAGGTAAAAAGAAGCAAACCTTTTTCTTAAAAACTATGGTGGAATTATTTATTGTTTTAAATGAAGGTTTAACCACGTGGAATTGGGCGTAAATAATCAGGATGGATTGAAGAACTTCTTTCATACTCCTTAGACGGATAAAAAGGAGAATGCAAGGAGAGGGCCCATGATTTTTTTACGCAATTCCTATTTTCAATTGTACATGAAGATAAGACTGGGATGCTTTCCCTTTTTAAAAAATAACTATAGAAAAGAGAACTGCGAAATCAGTCTCTGAAATGGTACCAAATTTAAAAAAAAATGAGATCTTTCAAAAGGAATTGAAGAGCTTATTCAAACTTCAAATATTAGGTTGGAAATTTTAATAAATTGATGATTTTTTGAAATGTAAAATGACTGTGTGGATTGGTTGATTTCGTTGGCTTAATTTGTACGAATGCAATGATTGCTGGATTTATTGTTTCAACACTGTAAAATTCTAAGAGATAAATAAAAAATAAAAAATAAAAAAAAGACAATGCTATTGGGATTGATTTAGTAAGTGAGGAAACAAACATGTATTTGGTCTTATTAAAAGAAAGCTGTGGTTGCTTTGAAATTAGAACTCCTATTATTTGGTATTGTGGATATTTCTTGATGCATGTTGTTTTAATTGAAAGAATGTGATTACAAATTTTAAGAATGTTGAGTATGTACTTCTTGAAACATAAATTAGAGGTTCAGAAGAAGTATGAAAATATCTGCATGTGTTGGCAGTGAAAATACAATTTGTTTTTTAATAAGAAATGAAATAATTGCTAAATGTATATATTGGCTGCAATAGTGTTTTGCCTTACGAATGATTGGTGAATGCATATGCGTGGTATATGCGTTCATAATGAACCGTATCTGATCCGTGGAACCCATACAATTGTGATACAAAGCTGGTTTGTTACCATTGGAGATAAACTGTTGAAGGGAAGACATTCCAGAACATGAGTTTCTATGAGCCGGAGTTAGAATATTCATCTAGTGGAATCTGTACAGATGAAATAGAAATATTTTGGATAAAATGAATGCTGCAGTGTGTATTCTGCAGTGTGTATTCTAAAGAAGAAATATGTAGCTCAGTTTTAGACATAGTCATCTTTGCGTGCCAAATATAAGATGTAATGAGTGTGAAGGTATTTGTAAGGATAGCATTTATGTACAAACTATTAAAGTCACCTGGTTTGTTAGAAATATTGTAATCGTGGAGTTAAATATCCATCATTGAACTGTAAAACAAGTATATTTTATAGATACCTGTGTAACCCAGGTTATTAGTAATATGAAGTCATCTCCATTTTTAAATGATCCTTTTTCAATATGCTGAAATTAGCAGAAATAATTATAAATGTAATTTATTTTTATAGCTCCTATAAAATAAAGTGTGTGAGTGAATTCTTAGGTCAAACTGGCTGGTATTGTAAAACCTTTATTCTAGAAGTTGTACAAAACCTGGAGATGATGTAGCTTATAAAGGTATGGCCTTGTTTTAGAAGTGAACTTCAGATTGGAAGTTTATCTCTCAACTTTTGAGTGAAGTAGTTAGAAAATTTAATTAATGGAGGATAATAATATGAATATGTTATGCTTCTGGGAGAAAATGCAAATGGGTTATATGATAAAACCTTATAGTTGATAGTAACTGTTCCTGGATGTGTATTGGAAAATGGGTTCATTATACTTAAGCTTTATCCTGATTTTTCAGGAAGAACAAAATAAAATAAAAAAATTATCATTAAATAATTCCTTCCTCAAATTTGAGTATTTACTTGCTAATTTACATCTATTGAAATGCTAATACAAGAATTTCGAGCTAGGGTTGAGGAATGTATACAAACTTGAAGATTTTCTAAACTAAAGAAACTATGCTGAGTTGGGTTAAAACTAGTCTTAAGGATTGCTTAAAGGTAAAAAAGGGTTTATCTCACCTAAAATTAAGATAAACAAATTTCTTTAACCCATTTGACTGGGAGTTCAAGTTGCTTTGAGAATAATTGACAAACTAAAACCTGACTCACTGTTTGATCAAATACTAATTCGTAACCTGGAACTTGCACTCCTATGCTGACTTGAGAAATAGTCTTTGGGTAAGTCAATGATGTGTGGTATTAAATTTCGGTTAATTAACCATAACAACACTATAATATATTCATATAAAAATTATAACTTAACTAATAGGGCTTAAATTTGTAATGATTAATCTCATATCTACTTTTTGGAAGTGTTTACCTGCCTTGTGAATAAAATTTAGATAGTTAGTAATGATACTACTAGCTACCATATTTGTGCTATGTAAATAGATAAGGTTAAGGCATGGGTTTGAGTTAGAAACTTTTATGTTATTTAAAGAACTCCTTGTGAAAAGATCTTGTAAGAGAAGGTCTAAGTGTTAAATTATTTATAACTTACTAAAATATTATTTGTATATGCTCTCACATATTGTAGTGAAGTAATATTAGAATATATTGGTTGAAATAGATTCAAGTTTGAATCACTACTGTTAGGTTTTTACAACTCAAACTAAAATTTTAAACCTGTAAACGAGAATATTTGAAAAGGTCATCGGGAAGGGATAACTAATTGAAATACCTAATGTTGTTGAGGTGTGGGTTTACACACAACGGGTCTTGAGAGCAACCATAGACTAACATAATTGTTTGGAACATGCAAGTGGTTATATCTTGTAACAAGGGGTGGTATGGGATGCCACCTCTAGGTTGTTGCTCGGGTAGTATTGTGATAAGTCCCATGTTCATTTGACTTAACTAGTTCAGCCATAATATTTGGTATGGGACGAACAATTGTGTCACAATGGGTATGAGTGATTAAGTCCAAGGTCAGTATTGACATGGCTCTAACTAACTCTGGATAGGGGATAATCAATTAGACCGAATCATACATATGGTAAATTATTTCATACAAATATTAGAACAAATCAACCGATTAGTCAAAGATTCAATATGATAAGGGATGGGGAAGCAAGCATCAACCCTCTAGGTGTTATGGGCTCTACAGGATAACCCCTATAGTGGTTTGACCCTCATGCCAAAAATAGGGGACATAAATGAGGCAAATTGATTCCACAAAATGGAACCTATCACAATATTTGGCCAATTGGCCATTTGGGTGGCTGTCTACGATAGTATTGAACCCAAAAGAAGTCTAATATGTTTGTACTAATTAAAAGTTGTGATACCAATACTTTGGGTGAAATTTTTTTACTATGAGCATGAAAGCACTCTTGGGGTTAAACTATAAGTTAAAACAAAAAAATTACATTGTAGAATGACTTGACTTGTTTATTGTGGTACAACCAGGTGAGTAGACTTGGGTTGTTACATATGGTATCAAAGTAGAATGGATATTAAGTTGTATAACTATGATTAATTAATCTAAATTGATTAATAAAAACTTATAAATTGATTTACTTATTTTACTAATAAGTCAAATGGTATGAATGTTGAGAGGTGGATATTTAGGAAATCCTACGGGAGGCAGGGAGGAAGAGGCCACCGAAATACCTATAAGGGAATCAAGGTCAGGTATAATATGAGAAGGTCCTCAACATGAAAGAAGGATGAAACGGTTGAATGAGCCTCCATAAAATGAGCCTGATAGGCAGGGACAAAACCTTCCAAAGGTTGTGCAATTATTGTAAACTCACATGGAACCGCAAAAGGGAAGATATGGACCAACAAAGAACTTACATGACCCAACAACAAAAGTTGATTGTTCAACAATAGAAGATCATAAAATATTTAACTAGAGGAAGAGAAACTAGAGGAGGCAGGGCATATGAGGTACCTAGTGAACCTACAAGATCTAAAACTGGTAAAGCCAGGGTGAGTAAAGAATTGGATAAGAACCTTAATAAGGTTGTAATATTCAAGTTTAATTGTAAAGGAGATGGTGATACAATGGAAAATTTGCTAAATGAACTAGAATCATACTTTTCCCTAGTGGTCTTGTCATATGAATCTAAAACTACATTGGTAGTTATGAATATGACTAAAGTAGCTCTAGATTTTTTAGATTTTGATACATCATGTAATGGGAGATAGCAATCACAAGATGCAAAATAATATGAAAGAAAGTAAATTTGCTAGATGATTGAAAATATACTATAAATAGAAATGATGAAAATGAATACAAAGTAGCTATGGAGGAAATGAACACTCCATGATCAAAGCTATTGCTCACGAATGAGCTTTGAGCTTATCACTCACACACTCTATCACACACTCTCTATATATCTATCTATCTATGTATGGCCCTTTATATAGGAAGATAGGTTCCTTGGCCAACACTCTACCTAGTTGTGCAAGGGACATCTTGCACATATACAACTTGCACATTGACACTTGTGCATTTATTACATTGCATGAAGTAACTAGATAAATTTCCCCTAAAGTAATCTAATATCCTAAGTATGTACCAAGAAAGGTACATTTACATGACCCAAATGATGTAATATAATCTATTTCTAACACCCCCTGTATTACATTATTTGGGTATTGAAGACTTTAGTCTTCAATGTGGATCTTCTTCCATCTGATAGCTTTGAATTGGTTCTTCTTCTTCAGCTACTTCAGTCTCCATGTCATGGCTTCTGATATTTTCCAGTTCGTTGTCCCTTGATGTTAGGCATTTTTTATGAACAATTGTTCTCATGATTTTGCATGTCATGAGTGGATCTGAATAGGTTCTTCTCCTTTCTTTTGTACCTATGTAAGACCTATTTCTTTGCTCTTCATAAGTATCAACCTTGAGCTCAATGTTAGTAGATCCATCTGAAATAAGTTCTTGAAGATAACAATTTATTCTTTGTAGTAATCTTCTTTCATAGCCCTTATAGTACCTGTATTTGAAATGATAGGAAAAATATGAGTGATTTATCCCATCACAATATTTGCAAGGATGGAAACTCCAACAATTGGTCTTTTCATGACCATATTGATTGCAATAGGTGCACAATAGAGATGATATGATGGATTTGAAGTCTAATTTAGGAATATCATGTTTGTCTATCTCCTTAATAAGACCTTCTAACCATATATGCACAATTGAAGCTATTCCATATTTTCCTTTTTGTATAAAATCTTGTTGATCAATTTTTTCTTGTTTTGGGTCTCCTTTGGTATTAGATTCACTGGATGAATCTCCCTTTACATGGCTATTAATTTTAGAGCTTATTTCGCATTGTATTGGTTCTTCCTTTTCTTTTCCCTTTTCATCATTGTAATCCATCAAGTTTTTAATCCATATTGGTATCTTCCTTATTCCACTTCTAAGAGTGTTTCTTAGCATGCTAGTAGTCATTGGTATTACCTGAATTCTTTGGGATAGAGTAGTCTACCTTATAGCTCCCTACTCAGTGTCTATAAAATCCCAATTAATATATAAGCTTGTTTTGATAAAACCTTTATTAATCCTTAGTTTTTGTAGGCTTCCTTATGTCTCCCTAGTAATGAGAGTATATACTCTTAAGGAATTTTAGGTTTTGTAGAAAGCTTATATTTTGCTAATGGATTTGCAACTTGATAATATTTGATAAATGTTGATATTACCAAGTTTTTTAGAATGCCTTATGACTCCCTAGTATGTTTTAGATAAGATATAGTGCTTTTGTAAATTGTAGTTCAATTTTGGTTGATTTTGTAAAGTTTTTGTAAATACCAAAATCAACTTCTATTATCCCTTATTGCTCCTATTGAACTAAGCACTTTTCCCAAATTTAAAGAGGTTTTAATGTTGGATTTCTTTTATCTCTTTTTGAGAAATTTTGAGACAATAATATTATAAATTTCCAACCTTTGAAATGCTTTGATAAACCTCTCTTTTTAATATCCCTTTAGGATTTAATTTAAGTGTATCTAATTTCCAATAAATTAATTTGATGTAGTAACCCTTATAACTCCCTAATTTTGGAAAAATTAGACCACAATAATATTTGCAAATATTTAAGATTAATTTCTAGTAGAAACCCTTATTACTCCTAAGTTTAATATTGCAAATATTATATTAATTTGATAAATTATTCCCTTTGAGGTATGGCTTTCAATATGATTAAATTCCTCTAATTTTAACCTTATAACTCCCAAGAAATGAAAGCACATAAAAATGGGAATAAACCTTACCTTATATCAAGCAATAATTGGTGCTGATTTCAGATGTGCAAGGGCTGCAATATTGATGTCGTTGCTTTGAATCCACCCTCTAATAGAAAATATTGGAACTTTCCTTGTATTTAATGTTCCAAATATGGCATCCTTTTAGTCTCTACCTTTGACCTTGCTTGACCAGAGCATTGAAGGCTCTACCACCTTCCTTACACGTTGCAACTTAGCCCTATGCACATAGACCTCGAAGTGTTGAATGCAAAGACATAAAATTGTTGTTTGAATGCTTGGTCGTTGATGCCCTTAAAATGGAGGAGAATATTGTATTAAGTGCCAAGTGGCACATCCATTTTCTTCTTGAGCGCTTGAGGAGTAGAAGGTGCTAAAAAATGCTCATTTCTTCCTTTGAGTAATGTATGGATGTTACATTCTTTAGCAGAGCACTTGGTCTCTTTATGGATAAGTGTATCTCATACACTCAATGCACCAACCTATTGCTTGTAACTCCTTTCTTGATGAATATGAGCGCTCACGTGAGGAGCGTTAGGGTTTTACCTCAAGTGACAAATGTCACTTCCTCCTTGTGCATGGACATATTCTCTATCACTGCTTCAATGGACCCTTTGGAGGTTCTTTAACCCTATAAAATCCCCAACTCCTCTTTCGTTCAATTGCAATATTTTTAGTTGGGATGTGGAGCAACGATTTGGAGGCTTGAGCACCGATTTTGAGCAATGCGGATGTGGAGTTTGAAACACTCCAATGGTGCTTTAATCTTCTTCTTTTCTCACCTGTTATACATCCTCATTTTGTAGATAATGTTGCTCTCGAATAACATTATTTCTCCCTTTGCTTTTGCTCCTTGTATTTTGCAGGTTTGGCCATCCAAGATGTGAGGAGAATGAGCCCTTAGAGTGGCTCATTTTGCTATGCTTGGATAGATGCTAGCATTTGAGTTGCCTTCGATCAGTTTTTCCAGAGAATATTGTGCCTTTGAGGCACCTTCAAATATACCTTCTTTCCCTGTATAAACCAGATTAGGATAGTGCAACGCAATATAATGTATTTATATATAAAATATCCTTTATTGCACCTTCTTTTGCACTCCTTTTAGGTCTGAATTTCTGGTTTTGTGGCAGAATTTTGAATGCAATGTAGGGGTTTTGAGGTTGTCTCTTTGATTAGACACCTTCCCCTTTTTTCTTGGATATTTTACAAATGAACCCAAGCTTGTAACCACTTGATAGAAGCTTCCTTTTTTCTGTATATTCTTGCACTATTTCTTTGTAATAGAAACCTTATTGTGCTTTGAATTTGAGACTCACCAAGTCTCGATTTGAGGCTTCCTTTGTTGATATTCGGTGGCTACTTTCTTCTCCAACGCTTGGAGGATTGAGCTGATTTGGTGGCTTCTCTTGGCCACTGAATGTTGCATATTTTTGTGCACTAACAATGTCTTTAGACACTTTGACAAATTCTGATTTTGTGCCCTTCTCACGAACACAAACAATAATATTTTTGAGAGCAATAGAATAGTGCAAATGAATCTAATAATATTTCACTTTTAATGCACTAAAAATTTCACCTTATCACTCCAATCAAATCTCAAAATAATGCACTTAATCAATTTACTGCAACTAATCAAGAATAATCTGAAATGAATCTTCAAGAATTATTCTACAATTTCCTTATAAGAAAGGTAGTAGGAGCTAGTCTTCTTTTGCTTTCCAAAGTAGATGATAGGTAGTTGATAGATAGTTGTAAATCTAAAATCTAATCAACTCCTAATGTGCAAATGAACCTTAAAAAGAACCTTTCTCTTTTTGCACTTTTGAATACTGTAATTCAATTCTCCTTTTTGCAACTTTAATCCAAAATTAAGGTGCTTCAACAAATCTGATAAGTAATCCAAT
Organism: Wollemia nobilis; assembly: GCA_028583015.1. Taxonomy (NCBI): domain Eukaryota; kingdom Viridiplantae; phylum Streptophyta; class Pinopsida; order Araucariales; family Araucariaceae; genus Wollemia; species Wollemia nobilis. The sequence continues at coordinate 220,684 of JAQPPZ010002321.1, forward strand.
TAATGAATCTACTTGCACCAATAGTTGCTTACCTTTTTTAAAAGCTTTTGTAGCTCTTTTTCTACTTATGTAGAGGATGTAGATCTTGGTGTCTAAGATCACCAAGTTGCTTCCTTGAGTAAGATCTTGTAGCTCTTTGTAGGCTATCCTGAATATCTCCATCTTCACCAAAATATGGTCTCAAACTTTCTTTCACGAGCCTAGGATTTTGGTGGCTTGTTCTCCTCTTGTAGTCTCCTCCTTTTGATGTAGATTTGAAGAAGTCTTTATTTTTGAAGTGGTGCCTTCTTACTGTGAGAGGTAATCTCCAAATCTCCTAGATTTGGTAGGCTTCTTTTGTTTTAATATTCCTTCAAGATTCTTGTCAAATTTTGACTTCAAACAAGATCTTCTTCTCAAGATTCTGAATGTCTTGAGGTATTCTTGATATTTGGCACTAATTACCAAAATTTTCTTCTTCTTTTGGGCTTGTTGTTAGATGGAGATAATTGTCCCAAATATTTCACTATACCCTATAGTGAATTTCTCCAATGAGTTCTCATGGGAACTCCTTTGATGATTTATTCAGTAAGGCTCTCCAAGCCATTTATTGGATGCTCATAGAGACCTCCCCAAGGCATTTGATCTTGCATCTTCTTCTAGTCTTCTTGAGATATTTTCTTCAACCTTCTACTTCTGGAAGTGTTGGTGGTGAGATCTTCTTCTAGATCTCTAATTCTGCTTCTAGATTCGAGTAGGACTCTCCTAGTCCTTTTTCTTCTTCCAAGTCTAGAAGTTCTTCAATGATATCTTCTCCTGATCTCTTTTGCTTTAGGTGTTGGATTGATTTTGAAGAAGATACTCTTCCTAACTTTCTTGTAGGAAGCTTTCCCAACTCATTGAATCTCCTTTTCCTACAACAAAGTATTAGTACTAAAATCTACTTCTGAATTAGATACTCTCTTCTGGAGTATTCTTCAAGATCAAGGCTTTTGTGGTATTTTTTAGTATCAAGGCTTTTGTTGTACTTTTTTTCAATATCAAGGCTTCTGTGGCATTTTATTCAATATCAAGGCTTTTGTGGCCTTTTCTTCAAGATCAAGGCTTCTATGGCCTTTTATTCTAGATCAAGGCTTCTATGGCCTTTTATTCTATGAAGTTCTCAATCTAGCAATGGAGATCTCCTATCTCCTAACTTCACCATGATTCTTCTCCAGAAGTATCTTCTGTAGTATTCTTCTCTTGCAACAACTAATATCTACACTATGAAGGCACTCCGACCTTCGGGTAATGAAGTTGAAATATCCTAGATTTCTATTGTAGGAGGTGTCCCAATCATCTGAGAATTAATTCCCTGCAATAAAAGAAACTTTAGGTAAACTTTTCCAGATATCTTAGATGAGCTTCACTAGTTGATTCATCAAACTAGTGGATCAAATGCTGAGTCCTAGTCTTCACGAGCTTTTCCTGTAACTATGTGGAAAGACTCTAGCCATATGCAATCTTAGTATTTTTGAAACTAATATTTCTTTAAGTCCTCACTTGTGGCTCTCCCTAATTCTACCACCTAGAATCTTATGAGAGTTTTTGATAGTGGTTGGTCCAACAACACGTCAGGTTGATAAAAAACTTAGGGTCAATGATAATGGTGGTTTTCCTATTGATCTATTGTAGCTTGATCTACCGTAGATCTGATACAACTGTTAGATTTTGATAAAACATGTAATGGGAGATAGCAATCACAAGATGCAGAATAATATAAAAGAAAGTAAATTTGTGAGATGACTAAAAATATGCTATAAATAGAAATGATGAAAATGAATACAAAGTAGCTATGGAGGAAATGAACACTCCATGATAAAATCTACTACTCACGAATGAGCTTCTGGTCTTATCACTCACACACTCTATCACACACTCTTTAAGGGTTATGCATAGCGGCTATTTATATCCAATTGTCTAAAATTAGGATTTTCAAAATTTGGAATTGACTAATATTTGGGACCCTTGACCAAGGCCCATTAGCCAAAAAATTCTAGGTGTAATTTTTTTGGGGAGGTGGATTTGCCCCAATTTTATTATTATTTTATCATTTTAAGTTTAAATTTCCAACATTACCCCTAATAATAGTTAACCTTCTACATGCGTATGGACACTATTCACTTGGATTTTGAAACTGATTTGCCAAATTTTTATAAATACATTTTGGGGCTGACCCCTTATGCATAACCCTACTCTTTATATCTCTCTCTATCTATGTATAGCCATTTATATAGGAAAATAGGTTCCTTGGCCAACACTCTACCTAGATGTGCAAGGGATATCTTGCACATATACATCTTGCACATTGATACTTGTGCATTTATTACATTTCATGAAGTAACTAGATTACCACCAAAAGTATATAATATAGAGGTTGTAGACCTCAAGTGGGAGGGTTTAGTTAAGGAATTTAGGGGTAGATTATTGACCAAGCAATATTATGTGGATAAATTTTTAGAGTTTTCTAATCTACGATAAGAAACTATGTCAATGAAATATTACCCCCAAAAGTATATTCAACTGCTAAAATATGCATCCCAATATGAAATAAATGAAGATATGAAGGCTCAAAAAGTTATTCTGGGATTGCATCCTATAAATATGATGGTAGTGAATATGCACAATCCTATGGATCTTCCTACAACTTTTGATTTAGCATAGAAACAAGAAGCAAACCAAGAAACAAGAAAAACATATTTTAACTATCAAAATCTATCTCAAAAGGAGAAAGATGAGCTTAGAAAGTGGAAGAGCACTAGGTTTATAAAATGGGAAAAATAACAAAAGAAGATAACTAAAGGAGGAGATCATAATATGAAAGACGACAAAAATAGAGCTAAATTTTAGAGTAATAATTTCAGGAGAGATGGCCGAGAGTTTCCCAAAATATAATATCATAGACCAACTAATCAAGAGAAATCTAGGGAGACTATACCTCAGGGTAGGAACGAGAAAAATAATAGAGGTAATAGATATCCACCAAGTGAATGTTATATATGTCAAGGAGCTCATTATTCCAACAAGTGCTCCCACAAAGCTAATATTTGATAGAAAGCTCTAGAAGAAGCCACTCACAAGATCTTTACAGTGATAGATAGTCCCATACTTGATGGTCAAGTTACTCTATTTTTTATTGATGGTAAATTTTTTGATAAAGATGTGCACATTTTGATAAATAATGGATCAATTTATAGCTTTATTTCCACTATATTAGTGAGGGACATACATGAAAGACCTTGGGTTTTTGCTAATGGTTGGAAGGTGGAGTACAGGTTTGGACAAATTTACCAAGTCAAATTATTTTTGTTTGATCCTCACATCATATTACCACAAGGAAAAACTAACTAGCATTGCTATGTGGCACCTTTGCATACTTTCAATATCATGCCTGATGTTGACTGGTTAAAAGCCCATAAGGCTCTTCTGAATTTTGAAGAAATATGGGTGGAATTCATGGACAAGTTTAATCAAAGGACTAGGATTCATTATGGTCATGGTGAAATTAAACCACATCTATTGTCTACAATCCATATAAATAAATTCATTAAAAATAAGGGAATAGTATTTGTAGTGAAAATGCATAAGAAAGAAGATATGGAAGTGGAATTTGACCTCTTCCAAAAGCATCATATTTTGGGAGAATTTAAGGATGTGTTTCCAGAAGACCTTCCATGGTTACCAACATAGAGGGAGTTTTATTTTTGTATTGAGTTATTACCTAGAGTTTCGCCTATAGAAATGGCATTGCATTGGATGGCACCTATTGAGCAACAAGAGCTCAAAACACAACTTTATGATTTGCTGGAAAAAGGGCTAATCAAGTCCAATGTGTCACCTTGGGGAGATCCTATCTTATTTGTTAAAAAGAAATATGGTACCTTGAGGATGGTATCTTAAATGTGTCACTCATGACTTGGATTTGGCAGCTCTTGTACATGCCCTTAAGATTTAGAGGCACTATTTGTTGGGAAAACCATGTGAATTGAAGGTAGATTACCAGAGTTTAAGGTACATATTTACTCAACCCTTATTTAATGCTAGACAAATATGTTGGATTGAATTTTTATATGAGTATGATTTTGGCATTGAGTATATTAAGGGTAAGAAGAATAAGTTCACCAATTCTCTAAGTAGGAGAGGACGCATTACTATAATGATAAAATACCATTACAATTTGTTAGACCGAATTAAAGTATTGCAACAAAAATATGAATTTTTTTAGTCTTGTAATGCTCAGGTTGAGAAAGAAACTAAAAAGGATACATAATTTAAATAAATATATTATTTTTTATTTTATAATAATAGGTTGGTAGTTCTTGAGAGAAATAATCCTTAAGGGGCATAAAAAACTCCTTATTCGACGTATTTTAGAGGGCTAAATATGCACAAAAGATTGATAAATGCCTACTATTGGCCAAGTATTAAAAAGTATATCTCTAATTATGTGGCTAGGCATTTAGAGTGCCAAAGAGTGAAAGTGAAACATGTACATTCAATAGGTGGGTTGTACCCACATGAGATACTTATGCAAAAATATTAAGTGGTACCAATGTACTTTATAGTGGGTTTGTTTAAAACAAGATTCAAGCATGACGCAATCTTGGTAGTTGTGGATAAGTTAACTAAGGTTGCACAGTTTATACTAGGTAATATGCAAGATGATGTAACTGTAATAGAAAGTAAGTTTTCCAAGGAAGTGATATGGCTACACAGGTTTCCAAAAGTTATAATCTTTGATAGAGATTCTTGCTTTACTTTTGAGTTTTTGTAGGCTTTGCATGATGCATTGGGAACTAAATTGAATAGTAGTATCACCTATCACCCTGAGACATATGGAAAAACTAAGAGGGTGAATCAAGTGTTAGAGAATATGTTAAGAATGTATTGCATGGATCAACATACAAAGTGGGAAGACTATTTATACCTAGTTGATTTTACATACAATAATAGTTATCATGCATCACTAGGTATGGTACCTTTTTAAAACCTTATATGGAATAAGATGCAGAACTCCCTTATCTTGGAATAATCTGGAGGATCAAGTAGTGATTATATTGGAAACTATAAAAGAAATGGAAGATCAATTGAAAAGAATTCAACAAAAGTTGGAGAAGGCTGCTAACCACTAGAAGAGCTATGTGGACCTCAAATGGACACTGAGAGATTCTATGAGAGACAGAGTGTTCTTAAGGGTGAATCCAACTAAAATTTCTATAAAGTATTCCAAAATTGACTCAATATATGTAGATCCATTTGAAATTTTGGGTAATATAAGCCCTATTGCATACATACTTGCTTTATCATCAAGCTTATCCAAAATTCATAATGTCTTCCATGTATACCTATTTAGAAAGTACATTTTTGATCCTACCCATGTTTTGCATGTTTCCAAATTTTAGATGACCAATTAACTAAAAGTTGAAGTTTGGCTTGTTCACATACTTGGTTTTCAAACCTAGAATATGAGGAAGAGAAGCATAGAGCAATGTCGGGTCCAATGAGACCACTACTCTGGTAGAAATGCCACGTAAGGAATGTGGGAGACATGCATCAGTATTTTCCTTATCTATTTGAGTAGACAAATAAATTTAAAAAGTATTTATATAATTTGATGATACATGTATATAGGCATATGGATATGAGACTAGACATTAACTAGAGTAGTTTTATGTATGTTTTGTATTACTGAGTAGAGTAGCATTGTGTATGTTTTGGTTTACTAAGAAGAGTAGCTTTGTTTATGTAATGATGTAAATTTTGGTTTATGCATGGATATTTGGTTGAATGTAACATGAAATGTTAAGTGGTTTACATGGATGCCCAAGTTTGATTGGTTTATGATTCAATGATAATTTATGATACAAATGATGAAATATGATTTATACATTGATATGATTAACTTAGCTAATGTGAAAATCTATATTTGGATATATATATACTTTGTTTAATCATACCATGAAAAACACAGGGATTGTATTTATTTCTAGTGGAGGAGGATGTAACCACCCTCCTCACATGACCTTGATAGTAAAATTAATCGATGATTTAAACTTACCTTTTTCTCTAGAATATGGTACTACTAATGATTTTATGTATGCAAGCCAGTAACATACCTTTGACATAAGAGAGGATTCATTGAAAAAGGTAAGTAGGGGAAGTGGGGTAAGCATCACATCATATAGGATATCATGAAGAAATTGCATCAGGTGTTTTCTTTGATTTAATAGTATGATTATTGGTTGTTTTCTTTATAAAGAGTTTATGTTTGAATTATGAATACCACCAAGGGCTATGTTAATAATAATGCATGAAAGCCAAAATCTACTGGAAAATGAAGGCTTCAAGATTCCAGTAAGAAGGAAACTTGATGGAAAAAATTATTTTAATAAAATATAATTTTTTTAAAATCCTTTAAAATTTATAATTGAATGAAGATAAATAAATTAGAAATTATGATTAAAATATTTAATTATTTGTATTAAGTAAATTAGTAGGTAAAATGAAGCAAACCTTTTTCTTAAAAACTATGTTGGAATCATTTATTTTTTTAAATTATGATTTAACCACATGGGATTAGGCATAAAGCATCATGATGGATTGAAGAACTTCTTCCATACTCCCTAGGTAGATAAAAAATATAGTGCAAGGAGAGGGGCCATGATTGTTTTATGCAATTCCTATTTTAACTTGTGCATGAAGATAATACCGGGATGCTTTACTTTCTAAAAAATAAATAACCAAAGAAAAGAGAATTATGTAATTAGTCTCTGAAATGGTTCCCAAAAAGGAGCGTGTTTGAAAGGAATTGAAGAGTTTCTTCAAAAATCAAATATTAGGTCGTAAATTTTAATAAATTGATGATTGTTTGAAATGTAAAATGATTGTGTGGATTGGTTTCTTTCCTTGGCTTAATTAGTACAAATGCAATAAAAATATGCTTGATGGATTTATTATATCAACACTACAAAATTTGGAGAGATAAAAAAAATACAAAATTGTTGGGATTGATTTAGTAAGTCAGGAAACAAACATATATTTTCTCATATTAAAAGAAAGTTGTGGTTGCTTTGAAATTAGAACTCTCATGTTATTTGGAATTGTGGATATTTCTTGATGCATGCTATATTTTATTTATTTATTTATTTTTATTTTTTTTTAAATTTACATGGTGGAATCGATAGCCGCCACGAATCTGGGCAGGTTGTCTAGCTTTTATGGCCGCCACAGTATTCTACGTTGTCCACCCCAGAAGCCGCCACATAGATCTTCATGCAGTACGCCCCTATAACCACCATGCCACAATCATTTTAAACCTTTTATGCCACTGAAAGCACCAGGAAAGGGACAAGCGTTTAGTTCGACGAGGCCCAAGATTTGAACCTTGGACCTCCGCCCCCCTTATGGGGTTTGGATGAACCAATTGGTCTACACCTCGGACCTTTGATGCATGCTATATTAATCAAAATAATGTGATTAATAATTTTAAGGATGTTGAGTATGTACTTATTGAGACATTAATTAGAGGCTAAGAAGAAGTATGGAAATATCTACATGTGTTGGCAAAGAAAACACAGATGTTTTTCTTGTAATAAGAAATGAAATAATTACTGAATGTGTATATATTGGCTGCAATAGTGTTTTACCCTATGAATTATTCCATATACTATGGTAAATGCATATGCATGGTATATGCATTCATAATGCACCATATTTGATCTCTGAAACCCATACAATTGCGATACAAAGTTTTTTTGTTACCATTTGAGATCAACTGTCGAAGGGAAGATGTTCTAGAACACGAGTTTATATGAGTCGGAGCTGGAATATTCATCTAGTGGACTCTATACAGATAAAATAGAAATATTTCGGATGAAATGAAGGTTGCAATGTGTGTTCCAAAGAATAAATAAGTACCCCAATTTTAGATGTAGTCGTATTTGCATGCCAAATATAAGTTGTAATGAGTGTGAAGTTATTTGTAAGGAAAGCAATTATGTATAGACTATGAAAGTCGCCTGGTTTGTTAGAAATATTGTAACAGTGGAGTCAAATATATATCATTGAACCATAAAACAACTATATTTTATAGATACTTGTGTAACCCAGGTTATTAGCAATATGAAGTCATCTTCATTTTCAAATGATCCCTTTTCAATATGCTGAAATTAGTAGAAAGAATTATAAATGTAATTTATTTTTATAGCACCAATAAAATAAAATGTGTGAGTGAATTCTTAGGTCAAATTGGCTGGTAATATAAAACCTTTATTCTAGAAGTTGTATAAAACTTGGAGATGATGTAGCTTATAAATGTATGGCCTTGTTTTAGAAGTGAACTTTTTATTGGAAGTTTATTTCTTAGCTTCTGAGTGAAGTAGTTAGAATAGTTAATTAATAGAGGATAATAATATAAATATTTTATGCGTCCAGGTGAAAACACAAATGGATTGAATGGGAAAACCTTACAGTTTATAGTAACTATGTCCCTGAATGTGTATTAGAAAAATGGGTTCATTATACTTAATATTTGTTGTGATATTTTATGAAGAACAAAATAAAATATAAAAATAATGATAAAATAACTCCTTCCTAAAATTTGAATATTTACTTGCTAATTTATTTCTATTGAAATGCTAAGACAAGCATTTCAAGCTGAAAGGAATGATAATCAGATCATTCCAAGCTGCAAGGATATCAAGTATTAACATAACACCATATTCAACCAAAAAAAGAATCTGAAAGCAAATTGATAGCATAAGCTTACAAAAGGATATGAAAAAAATGAGCAACAATATCATATATTATACATGAATAATGAAATTCCTCTTTCCAATGAGTACAATGAAGGTACCTTGCTTATATAGGCAAGGATGATCAACCATAGCAGTAGGATCAAGCTAAGGATAAATATCCATCGTACAAAAGGAATAAATGATATGGTCCATAGATTTGTAACCTCTACGAAGAGAAATAATATCAACCCTCCAAATATACCTAAATATATCCCCATAACTCCTAGGAATAGTCAAACCTAAAAATATCCCCATAATACCTAAGAAATAAATATGTAACATCTCATAATATCTAAATAAGATAAATGAAATATCCACACATAAGTGGGTGGGGAAAACACATGGAATAACTAAATAAAAGGAAAATAAATTACCTAGGTGAACATGAGCTAAGGTAAACAACCTACTCTAACACCCCCCTCAAGTGAAGCTAGGTGCCAAAAATTAAATTGGAATATCCACAATATGAGTCTCGGTAACAAGGCCTGAGTAGGTACTCATGTACAATGTGTATCCAAAAGCTCCTGAATCAGAAGGTGGAAAACCATGTGGAAAAAATCATCCAGCTAGAAAGAGAGAAGAAAAATTAGGAACAGAGCCAAGGAGTGCTCCCAACACCCCCTAGGACAATGAGCTCCACGAAGAAGTCCTATGAATAATTGGATGCCTCTGTGATAAACAATGTGTCTCCCACGAGGAAGAAAGTAGCCATGAAGCATCCATCGAATGTATTCCCACTCCAAGTGAGTGTGAGAAGATGGGAATAAAATGTAGAATGATGATGTAGAATCCTTCAAACTGAGCTGAAGTGAAGAAGATGTCACCAATGAATTATGAAATGAATCTCCAAGAATGTAGAAGCCCAAACCAACACAAAAATAAGGTAGAATATAGTCCCAATCAACCTTCAAAATATCAATATGCACAAAACCATGAGTGTGCAAAAGTGGAAGAGATGTTTGAAGAGCATCCATCAAGGAAGAATCACAAATTTCTTGTTGCATAAGTGATTATGAGACCTTGGAAGTAGCAAGAGAAATAAGTGGAGGCTTAGAAGCCTCAAAAGAATCAACATGGTATTCAGGATCTCCAAGTGAGAGTCCAACCAAAGATAAAATCTTTGTATCCAACTCCTGTAGAAGTACATCATCCAATGTGAAAGAAACAGGAGAAGAAAATGGTGGACAAGGTGGCTCACTCAAATAAGAAGGGCACACCAAAAAAGGGTCCACAAAGGAAGAAGTACATGGATGAGATACAATGTATACATCATCATCAAATAATTGAGTGATCTCCTCATACATGTCAAGAAAATCACATGTGTGACTCTCAATTAAGAGAGAGGCAACACACTCCAAGAAGTCATCTATATGTAAGGATGTAATATGCCATGAAATATTTGTTGTATATGTTGCAACATCAACATGATCATCCACATAAGACAAGTGTGGAGATATATCCTGTAAAATATCTAAAGCAGGCACTATAGCATCAACCTCATCATCCAAAACATCATGAGATAGTGACTCCAAAAACAAAGGTGCAATGTCACAAATGATGTCCTCCATGCAATAAATTGTAAGAGAAGGTTTCTTGGGTAAAATTTTTCTTTTCAACATATGATAAGCAAGGTGAGGTGTGTTCTTGTGAACTCCAATAAAATTTTGAATCTCCCCATAAACTGAATAATAAAGCATGTTAGAGATGCTTAAATTATTCATGAACCATGTACTATACTCCTTATCCTTAACCATTGGTTCATGTTTTGGAGTTATGAACAAAGGATCCAAACCTTCACTTTGACATAATGAATAAAGTAACTTAAACCATACTTCAAAAGTTTCAGCATTTGCCTCTATTCTAAGTTTAAAAAAAGAAGTTTCCAAGATGTCCTCAAAAGTAAAAGAGCCCCCCAAAATCAAATGCCATTTTAATGTGAAAGGTCTATTGTGATGCCACAAAGTAGTGCAAAATACCACAAAATCACATAAATTCACAAATGAAACCTCTAAACTCTGAAAAGTCTCCAAAGGAATTACCAAAAGAATCCCCTCCTTCGAACTAAGTGCCTCAATGAGGAAGATTGGCACAAGAGGATGCACCACAAAAAAGCAAGGGAAGTCAAAGATAAAGGACTCATAAAGCACAACAATGTGTAGGATCCACCAATACTGAAAACTAAGTAATATGATCACAAAGTTCCAAACTAAGTGGACAAACAGAAAATGAAGGAAGATGGGACTTTATAACAATAGTCCATATACCTGTTCAAGTGCAAAACCATTTTTCACAATGTAATATTGAGACTGAAGTCATAAAATAATTATAACTATCTAAATATAAATCCACAAAATCTGAAATTTTACATATATATCAGAAAAATGAGTTTACAGGCCTAGTAAAATTTTTGTTTAGCAACTCCCAATATTTTTTCTGAAATGATGAGTTTACTAAAAATAGTAAAATCACTGTAACTATGATAATACAGCTCCAAATTCTCTAAAATTTTATGGGACAGTATCTAATATTATTTTACACATTCTGTAAAAAAATATACAAAAAATCAGATTGTTTTATGAAGATATATGCATATTACTAAAAAATTACAGGTTTTCGTAAAATCAAGATATCTTGAATAATACTAATCCAGATGATCTGAAATTTTTGGCACAACTTAAATGAATGCATCTACAGGCCTCTAAAAAATTTCATGGAAAAATGGAATTTCTATCAGGAAATACATGCAAAATATAAAAACGGGTTAGGTTGGTGACCCTGCCAAAAAAGAGAAATGCTTAAGAAAAAAATGCTTAGGACATATCCAAGGGAATGAGGCTATTGCAGTATGGGTAGAAGATATTTTAGGAAGCTGGTGATGATATTAAAATGGAAGGAGTGACACAAACTGGCCAAAAAACTCCACCAAGGACTCAATCACAAAAATCGAAGCTTCCACACCATTCTTCGAGCCTGCAAGAGAAACAACTGCACAACACTCACAAATGGATGAATGCAACACCTATTGGTTTGATGCTATGAAAGGAATGATAATAATATCATTCCAATATGCAAGGATATCAAGTGTTAACAAAACACCACATTCAACCAAAACAAGAATTTGAAAGCAAATTGATAGCATAAGCTTACAAATGGATATGCAAAACAATGAGAAAAAATATCATATATTATAAATGAATAATGAAATTCCTCTTCCTAATGAGTACAATGAAGGTGAATTTATTATATAGGCAAGGATGATCAACCATAGCGGTAGGATCAAGCTAAGGACAAATATCCACCGTACAAAAGGAATAAGTGATATGGTCCATAGATATGTAACCGCTATGGGGAGAAAGAATATCAACCCTCCAAATATACCTAAATATATCCCCATAACTCCTAGGAATAGTCAAACATAAAAATATCCTCATAATACCTAAGAAATAAATATGTAACATCTCATAATATCTAAATAATATAAATGAAATATCCACACATAAGTGGATGGGGAAAACACATGGAATAACTAAATAAAAGGAAAATAAATTACCTAGGTGAACATGATCTAAGGTAAAAAACCTACTCTAACACAATCTAGGTTTGAGGAATGCATACAAACTTGAATATTTTCTTATTTAAAGAAACTGTGTTCAGTCAGATTAAAACTAGCCTGGAGGATTGCTTAAAGATGAATAAAGTTTTATCTCACATAAATTTAAATTAAGAGACATATTTATTTAACCTATTGGACTGGAAGTTCAGGTTGCTTTGGGAATAAATGATAAACTAAAACCTGAATCACTATTTGACCGAATACCAATTTGTAACCTGGAGCTTGCACTGCTATGTTGACTTGAGAAATAGTATTTGGGTAAGTCTATGTTGTGTGGGTATTATTTTTCATCTAATTAACTATAACGACACTAATATATTTTTACCAAAATTATAACTTAACTAATAGGGCAGAAACTTGTAATTATTAATCCCATTTTTTCTTTTTGGAAGTGTTGACCCCCCTTGTGTATAAAACTTAGATAGTTATTAATGATACTATTAGCTACCATATTTGTGCTAAGTAAATAGTATTATAAACATGAGATCATGTAACCAAAGAGTAGGTTAGAGTTATAAAATATTATGTTATTTAAAAAACTCCTTGTGAAAAGAGCCTGTAAGATAAGGTCTAAATGCTAAATTGCTTATAACTTACCAAAATATTATTTGTATATGCTCTCACATATTGTAGTGAGGTAATATTAGAACATATTGATTGAAATAGATTCAAGTTTGAGTTACTATTGTTAGGTTCTTGGACTTTAAACTAAAATTTCAAACCTATAAACGAGAATCTTTGCAAAGGTCATCGGGAAGGGATGACTAATTGAAACACCCAATGATGTTGAGGTGTAGGTATGCACACAACGGGTCTTGAGAGCAACCATAGACTGATAGAATTGGTTGAAACATGTGACTTGATCAGTTATTGTAATGAGGGGCTATATGGGACACCATGTCTAGGTTGCTACTTGGGTTGTATTGTGATAAGCTCCATGTTCATTTGACTTAGCTAGTTCAAAAAATATGTTTGGTATGGGATAAATGATCATGAGTTACAATGGGCATGAGTGATTAAGTCCAAGGTCAGGGTATTGACATGGCTCTAGTTGACATTGGGTAGGGGAAAATTAGTTAGACAAAAACGTATACATACACTAATTCCTTTCATACAACTATTAGAACAAGTCGACCAATTAGTTGAAATTTCAGTATGATAAGGGATGGGGAAGTAGGAATCAATTGTCTAGATGTTATGGGCCCTAGAGGATAAATCCTATCATGGTTCAACCTTCATGCCAAAAATAGAGGATGTAAATGAGTCAAATTGATTCCACAAAATGGCACCTATCATGGGATTTGGTCAATCTCATCTACTTGGGTGGCTATCTACAACAATATTGAACCCAAAAGTGGTGTAATATACTTGTAGTAATTAAAAGTTATGATAACAATAATTTGGGTGAAAAAAATTTGCTATGAGCATGAAAGCACTCTTGGGGTTAAACTATAAACTAAAACTAAAACAATAATTACCGTATAGAATGGCTTGGGTTGTTTTTTATGGTACAACCAAGTGAGTGGACTTGGGTTGTTACATGGAAGCTCTATGCATTAAAAAGAGAGGTTGAATTTTATAAATGGAATGAGGAAGTTACAACGTGCAATGAACTTATACCCAAATCAACTTTTAGACGTAATATAAACAACATAAGTATAAGTATTGCAAGAACTTGTAGATGTATACTGTGTTTTTCAAGGATACAATATTCTCTCTTTGAGGTAGTTAATGGCCTTAATAAGACATAGGACTGCTACAACTATAAAAATCGATGGAATATATAAATATTTTGAAAGGAGGTATTGGATTGTGGGAGTTTTCATAAAACTCTTATAACAATATTTGAGCAAACACTGATTGTGAGTGCATCAAGGTAGGATTTTACTCTACAACAAAGCCAATAAATTTAAAATGTTGGAAGCCAACGTCAACATATAGATTGAATATATCCTTCAAATAAGGGGATGAAGAATATAACCATGTAACATATTCATAGTCAATTAATTTGGGTGATATAGTTTACAATCATAACATTATTTCATTTAGCACTGATTGGAAATCTAAAAAATCTAAGTATGCAATGAAGGAATTGCTTTAAAAGAGGTCTTAGTCCTAATATTTCTTGCTCTATTTTTTATACCTATTTTCTACTTTGATGATTTACCTATGATAACACTATATAAATTTTACAAGCTGATGTTTAATGCTTCTAATGTAAATATATACAAAATGGACGTGATCCCAGATTTTCAGTTTTCTTTTGGTATACTTCATTTTTTTTAAACAAATCTATATAGATGAGGGTCTTTAATGAAATTAGTCTTTGCACCATGGTTATATGAGCCTGTATATTTTTTTATCATGAATCCACACATCTTTTCCTTTAGTTATTTTTGATGATGGCATATTTGTTTTTCCAATTTCAAGGGCACAACCAATGATCTTAACCTGTGTTTTTTTCTTCCCTTATCCATACGATCAGTATGGAAGGATTCCCACCAAAAAATAGATCATTTTTTTTGTAGAATAGGGATTTATGACATAGACAGATGAGAATATGGCAACAACAAAACCACAAATTACAATAATGTTATCAAATTTAATAATATCTTTAATTGTATTTGCAAGTGTGTTACTATTTTTTCTATCATTGTTATTGTTTGCAACCCATCAAAAAGGAAATAAAAGGAAAAAAATAAGCTAAGTTTCATTGTTGAATATATCTTGCATACATAATTTTTACATACACTATTTTTCCACTAATTGGATAATTGATTGCAACCATTGGTCATAGACTACTATTCCCTACTGCAAAATTTGCCACAACTTGCATAAAATATGTAGATATGCTTCCTTTTGAGGATGAAATAAGCACCAAATGTCTTCTAATCTCCAACATACTTCTTGCTATAAAATAGACACACAAATGGTGAAAAATAAGTGTTTCTTAGAGAGTTTTTACTATTTGTTTATCCTAACATTATTAACATATAATGTCATTATCGCATGCATGAGCCAAATTCATGACATGGATTCTCTTTTATTGATAAGGCTCTTTCAATTTCGATAGAGATTCATCAGTATAAATCACCATCTCTATTGTTGTAGATTAATAATGTCTCTCCAGTTAACCTTCCATATCATAAAATCCTATTTAAAATGTATTTTATTTTATTCATTGTTTTATGTAAATTCAGAGCTATGATTTTTACTAAACAAAATACTAATAGTATATTACATTAAACAATGTAAAGTTAACCTCGCTAAATCTATTGAGTAAATATTGAATAACTAACTATTTCTTGTTATTGTTTTTTTTTATTGAACTAGATACCTGGTATATAGTGTGGTCCCTACTAAATGCTCTAAGTTGTTTGATTTATTTCATATATGGGTACTATATTTAGTTTGCATACCACTCTATGTCATGGCTTCATGCTGTTTTTGTCTTGAAATATCCTCTATTATAGGCACCATTCCTAAAGTGTTCAAGAAGGTAAAGGTTTAAAAAACCAAATATACTAAATTGTTTTGCAATTTTTAACCATGCTTTGTTATTTTTTCATGTGGTTTTGCACTTGAGCATTACATTTGGCCAATATTTGGGTCTAT
Organism: Wollemia nobilis; assembly: GCA_028583015.1. Lineage (NCBI taxonomy): Eukaryota > Viridiplantae > Streptophyta > Pinopsida > Araucariales > Araucariaceae > Wollemia > Wollemia nobilis. Next base: position 236,725 of record JAQPPZ010002321.1, read on the forward strand.
GCTTTTTATTGTGGATCTCATGTATGTATTAATTGTTCTATTTGCACTAGGTATTGATCATGCATGTGGAATAACACTATAGTATAGTTTGTCTTAACTCATCATTGTACATATGTGAAATAAAATAAGAGTGAAAATATTTTATTGATCACATACTATGTATATTGGGAGATCCCATTAATTCTATGACATCCTCTTTGATATAATAAGTCCTGTATGTTAGTGGAGCTACTTTTTAACAATGTTTTGTTGTAGAATCTAATGACCTCTTATAAATCTTAATATGTCTTGACACAAAAATATAATATATGTAAAAAAAATACACCATAAGGACATACATGGAAATTGTGTTTGCTCCAATATTCCATCCATAAAATTGTAACTTAAGAGGAAAATAAAAGTTGATGCAAACCATGAGCAATTGATGTAAAAATTGAATTCCTATGACTAATTGGAGGAAAATATGGATCTCCTAGATAACCATGAACTATGTAGCCAATGTTATTCACATACAAGAATTGAAAATAAGGTAGCTATTGAGCTCAATACAACTACTAATAGCCATGGACTATTCTCTTGGTTCACAATCTGAAATAAACTAAATGTGATCCACCCTCAATGTTTGGGACATAATTCCATCTCTCATTGATGAACCAACTCCAACATATGGAACATATTAAATCACAAATGCATATATGAACTTGTATCTATCTCTAGATAACCTCTCATGTGCTTGTCAACAATTCAATATCTCTCTACCATATATAAAAAAATATCATTGAATAGTCAAATATTAACTATGATTATAGTTGTACCACCCAAACATCTCATACATTGAGGAAGATCTATATCCTAAATCAACTAAATGATCTGAATATCCAACAAGTTGTTGTAATTGACTATCAACCTATATCCAACATTATCTAGATCACTCTCTATAGATCACATGTCTTCATGATCTTAAAAAAATATGATATATCCTATGTTCATCACTAACAGATAAGTCCATTAAAAATATATCAATGACCTCTAATTGTCCATACTGAAAAAAACTATCATCAAAGTGTCCTATATGTGATCTCTGTATCTGTGATATAAATTTAGTTTGTCAATCCAATTTCAAATCTCTATAATGCCAATCCAAATGTAAAGTATACTCAAATATTGAATCATCTACCATAGCATGCTCATATCTCAAGGTTTCTATCAATCATCATGATCAAATACCAAATGCTAAAACAAATATTAAATCTCATGTCTATGGTCAAACACATAATAAGAATACTTGCATCTCTAAATATGAATCAATCTGAAACCTTGGTAAAATGTGATCCCATGTTAATCATTCAAAATGATAAAATCTCTTTGTAATTCTATATTGGATTATCTCATTACAAATCACAAAAATAGATTTTCAAATGTTGCCCAAAATCTTGACCTCCTAGAAGTTGGTCCAAATGCTTATATCTCTAAATTCTGGATCTACTCTAATCTAATACTTTGTCCCCCCCATTAAATTATAGAAAAATAAGGTCAAAACGATTCCAAGGGAGAACCATCCCATAGAGAAAAAAATAGTCTTGTCATTATGAAAAGATATGATATTTATGGTATTAAGTCCTTGCTTATCATAATTGTTGATAATATTATCAAAAGTATCTCAATATAGAAGAGAATCAATGCAAGACTTTATATATTGATATTGCTGAATATATAACTAGAAGCATCAACATATGCAAATACAACCCGTAAAACAATATTATCACAAGTTAAAAATATTGGGGATCCTTAGTAGCATCACAAAATGAAGAAAAGGAAATCAGGATCGTAACAGATCAACTCTGATCAAGGGACCTACCATTATATCAAAATTTGGCTCATAACTATTAGAGGAAGTGAAAGAACAAAAGTTATAACTCAAACCAGTTCTCTTAAAGTGTTGACTCAACAGTGATAAAAATAAACTCTATTTTTTGTTGTCTATTAATCTAATATCAATATATTAAAATTGCATTAAGGTATGTTGCTTAAGGGGGTTAGATAATACTTGTTTAAGCACCTTATTTTCTATTGGTAAGGATCTAGGGTACATGCTTATATTACGTTAGAAATCAAGGGAAAACCAAAAGTCTTCTTTGCATAAAAGGCTTCTTCCCTTTCTTATTTTCTAACATAGTGACTCTTGTATTCATCAACTTGAAAAGGATGATTTAGGTTTTTGAAATATTTGAAGGTAAATTAAAAACAAAGTACATAGTAGTGGCAAGAGAATTTTGAAAAAAAATATAAAAATATACTATCAAAAAAAAAGTGTTAAACCTTTACGAAAATATAACATAGATGTCAACCACTTTGGAAATCAAGAAAAAATTGCAAACTCATTTTGGAATGGTTAGTCCATCACTAAGTCCTAGTAGGTATAAGAAACTAAAGCTGATATGTATGACTATTTTGTATTCTTTGTGAGAGAACAAAATTAATATAACATGTTTTAATGTCTGTTTCCTATGATCTCTTGGATATGACTTTAGGTAGAACTCAACTAATAATTCATCGATGTTCTTTCCTCGTTGGGCCATATTTTAAGGAAAATTTACACCATCAAACTTCTGTAAATAAATATGAAATAATGTAATAGTATACAATGCATGCTATTTATTTTTTAATAAGATGCATAACAACCTTTTATAAGGATATTTCTCCATCCAAATCAGTACAATTAATATTTTGGAAGGTATATGGCCATGTATTTGAAATCCAAAATTATAATTGGTTTTAGGAAGTTGAGGCGAAGGCTCAGATGTTAGCCTTCATATATTTCATTGAATGAGATTCCCCATGTGTGGTTGTGCCTCTCCTACACATCTCATATAACTCTTTATGTAATTTTGTCTATTATAACATGCATTCCTTTCAAAGGAAAATAAAAATAAAATTGAATACCCTATTCAAATGGATATTATTGAGGATATTATCCAAAATACAGGGCAAGTACACCTAGATTTTGATCCTATAAACAACACATGAACAACTCATCAATAATAAGATGTTTCACACAACCTGACAATATCAATGCCTAACTTTGAAAAAGAAAAACAATATCAATGACTAAAAATTTATATATAGGGATCCATACCACTTCTTAATATAGATAAGCAATATATCTCACATCAGCTTCAGTGACGTTAAGGAATTCCTTAAGTATATGAAAGAACAAGAATGATAGAATCAGAAAACAATTTTGAAAACCAAAGTAAGATGAAATGCCCTACCTTGAGTAGAAAAATATCAAACTATATTTTGAAGTGTCAAAGGGTCATTGAATAACATCTCAGACCCAAAATAAAGAAAAAAATGCTCCCGTCAAATCAAATCAAAGGGCAAATGCGGAGACTACAACTTGGTAGATGCCACTTCAATTCTCAGGGAAGATTTCAAGAGAATAATAGACTTGATGAATTAAAGTATTGTGCCCTTGAGCCACATTAAGACCAAACACCTCACCTTGAGAAAAATGAGATCGAGATATATTCTCACGGCCCAAGAGTCAGCAAATAACAACATCTTGGACCCAAAATAAAGCAAATTATTTTTCCATAAAATCAAATCAAATGGTAAATGTGGAGACTACAATTTGGTAGATGCTACTTTAAATCTCAGGGAAGATTTCATGAGGATAAGAGACTTCATGAATTAGTGTTTGGGTCTATGCCATTGTTAATGTAGGGTAGAAAAGATGAGACGCGCATGTGGTTCATTTCCCATGCGGTGTTTGTTTTTTTTTAAGTGAGACCTCCCTAAGATGGTGGTTTTAAACTACCCTCTTAGGGCTAAGAGGGTAGTTCTAAACCATCCTCTTAGGGTCACCTAAGAGAGAGGTTTAAAACCACCCTTTTAGGTCACCCTAAGATGATAGTTTTAAATAGTCATCTTAGGGTGACCTAAGATGGCGGTTACCCTAAGAGGGCAGTCTTAAACCACCCTCTTAGGGTCTATTAGAGCAGTTTTTACCACCGTAACCGTAAAAAACTGCCTTATTTTAAACACCATTGAAAGTCTTTTTTGATGTAGTGTGATGAAGTATTTAAAAATGTGAGGGGTAGGAATGAATGCATATTTTTACATATTGTATGAAATAATTGAAGGAGTTTGCTACTCAAAGAGACCTACAATTATTTATTGTGATTTGTGATATTTATATATTTTTTCATTTATATTTCATATTACAACATTTTGTTCTTTCACGAATTTATATTTTATTTGTAATATCTATGTAAATGAGCTGATTTTATTAGAAGTTTCCATGAAAACAAATTTAGTATACCAAAAATATTGGTGAAAGGTTTGGTAGACTTCGCACCATATGATGCTTACTTAGCTAGATTAAGTATCCAAAACCCGTATGACCATAACTCTTATGTTAATAGTTTCTTACTATTTTTTTTTTTTTTAGAAACTAAGTGCAAGTATGAAGGTGAAAGAAAAAAATCTTGAAATATGCCAATGTCTTCCACAACACTGCTATCAAGCACGTCTCACATAGTGAGATATTGAACATGATTCTAAGGAATATGAATGAGAAAAGAACATAAAAATTTAATTTATTCTACATTCCATGCCCATTCATCTCAATAAAAAAATGAGTTGGATTGTCTAGTTTTAAAATATAATGTGAAATAGATATAGGTTAGTCATATTTCAAGGCGAAAAACTATTCTTGCATAGGCTCAACTACTACCGAATCATTTTCCACGTGCACTTGCAAATTGGAAATAAAAGGCTCATTATAACACCTGTAGTGTGGCCTATTGTATTTACTACCCTTATCATATATGAAAAGTGATTATAATTGTGCTTAAAATTTTGTTTTCTCAAGAAGTCAAGATGAAAAATAAAACCAATCTGCAGATAACATCATTATATGAAGAGACATGGGGCTTTGAATTTCCAACCCAGACATCTGGTCATTCAGATTTTTTGGCTTTTATTCTATTAAAATGAGTATAGATTTCCTGCCTCGTAATACCTCTTTGCAAGTTAGTCAGCTAATAATAATTTCTTCTGTTTCAAAGTTGTTATCCTTCTCAAAGGCTTAAATGCCCAATTTTATAGGTCATGCATGTAATCCTCCTTAAATTCATGGATGCATTCTGAATATGCATTAGCCCTTACTATTCATATGGGCCATAAACATATACTTTTTTCAAATATTCAATTTCATTGTCTATTGCACATTCAATCTAGTATATCTTTGGAGAGTTTTGGATGGATTCCTTGAATGATAAAAACTTCCCCCGTTAGGGAAAAATGGTGAAATTAGGGATCCAAATGGGAGAGCTAGGGATATAAGGAATGTTGATCGATGTGTAGAAAAGGGAATGACATATGCAAAAAATATTCTACAAGAAGGATCAAGAAAGGATTCTTGGGCATCGATTCTCAAAGGAATAAAGGAATCGATTACATGAGAAGTTGGTATAGAGATATCTCATGAAAATGGAAAGGTATGTATTGTTGACTCCCAAATAAAAAAATATTAAGGGATAATAAATTTATCATGGTAGGCAAATTTTTAGGGCCTAGAACATATTTATATGTTCTTGGAATATGTATTCAATCTAAAATTCAAAAAAAGGGTTCAATGAATGTTATTGGTCTATCATAGGGATACTTCTTAAACTGGTTTAATATTGAGGAGGATCTAGTGGAAGCTTTATCTCGAGGTCCATTTTTCTTTGGAAAAATATAAGTTTTCCTAAAACATTATCAAGGCTTCAACCATAAAAAGGAAGAATTTTTTCTAATCCCATATGGATTAGGTTCCAAAATATACCTATAAAATATTAGGATGATAAAATTATTAAGGGTATGGCAATACAAATTGGATAGTTTATAACCATGGATAAAAACACTCACAAAAAACAAGAATATTGTGTGCAAGAGTTTGTGTTAACATGAATCTAGAACAAGAAAAAGTGGAAAAGTGAGCATCTAATCGATGCTTGGGGAATGGGAATAAAAAGTTGAATAAAAAAAAATTTGGTATACTGTAAGCAATGTAAAATTTTTGGACATGTGGAGGGGAAATTTCATCCACAAAGATAAACCAAATTTACTAAAATATGGTAACAAAAAGAGACTCAAATAAACCAGAGGCCTACAATAATGGAAAATAAAACTTCTAGCCCACAAGAAAGGGCACAAGAAAAGGAACAATATCAAGAAATTTACTAGGAGGTAAATGAAGAGGCAAAAAGTGAAATTAGTAATGGATGTTCTATACAGTACAAGGAAGAACAATAGAATTATAATAATATAATGGAGTATGCAAGTAAATGCACAAAGCTAAACCAACAAGTATATGAAGAACATAATAAGAAACAAAACTTGAGTGGTTTTGAAAATAACACTAATCAACAAGAGAATAGTCTCAATCAAGAAAAAGAAAATAATATGAACATGGTAACCATGAGATGAAAATAAATATGATTGCAAATCATATAAATCTATATACCAAGATACAACAATAAAATGTGATTGTTATCAACACAGAGAATGCATACACTAATTTGGAAGTTGAATAAAAAATATGAGTAGATGATGCTAAAATGGTAGAGGATACCCCATCCACTCAAATGGACTCAAAACAGGAGAAGGATCAGATTGAAGGAGTTTGAGGGTTTAAAATAAAATAAATAGAGGGATGATAAGTATTAGATCAAATTTTAAGTTCAATGAATGAATCTAAACAATTTGAGGAATAGAAGGATCTAAGCATAATAGAAAACTTAAAGTAGTCTAAGGAGGGTATCCAAACAAGATTCAACAAAATACTAGAGTTAGGTAAAACAACTCAATTAGTAGCAAAATAATATATGATAGGATGTAACAAAATGGGAGAGAATGATACTTGTGGAAAACATAAAAAAAATACAAATAATACAGGTAATTATGGGAAAAGAAAGCAAGGAAGACCCACCAAACAAGAAGAACAAAAATTACCAGAGAATAGGGGACATGAATTAGTTCCAAATGAAGAATGGATGGTTAAGGGTAAAATCCCATAAAAAAAAAAAAAAAATCCTTTATTGGAATGTGCAGGGGCTAAACTCCCCTAGGAAAAGAAGAATTGTTAGATATTTACTCATGGAAGTAGAACCTAATATTTTTTATCTTCAAGAATCTAAAATTGACACAAAAAAACTTGATATTATTTAGAAAGAGGTTTGGCCGAATGTTGAATGGATCATAAGCCTAGCACAAGGTACTACTGGAGGTATTTGCATCTTTTGGGATAGAATGAATTTTGAGGGCACTTTAATTGATCAACAAGAGAGATTCTGCACAGTTAAATTGAAGAACAAAAAATAAACTTCTATTCGATAATGATAGGGGTTTATGCTCAAAGTGATGATCATGAGAGATTCCATCTATGGAATAAGCTATCTTTTCAAAGGAGTATTTTCATTAATTTACATTAAATGGCTTTGGGTGACTTCAACACAGTATTAAGAATTGAGGATAAAAGTGGAGGGAGGATTAACATCACTAAAGGTATGCACGATTTTAATAATTTTATTTAGAATAATAATTTGATTGACCTGGATATGTTTAAAGGTATGTTTACATGGACAAACATGAGGATGGGGTATAATCACATTCAAAGGTGCCTGGATAAAGTTCTTATTTTTGATAGTTGGCTAAGTATAAACAATATTCATGGACTTACATGTATGCCCAAAATAGGATCAGATCACAATATCCTTTTGTTGGATATGGAAAAGGAGGGGAATTAGGGAGGAGCACTCTTTAGGTATGAGATCATGTGGAATATGCTCCTAGAAATTACAAAAAAAAAGTCAATCTTGGTGGCAAGAGGAGGTTCACGGATCAACAATGTACAAAGTTACCCAAAAATTAAAGAACATCAAGTATCGAATCAAAATTTGGAATAAAGAGGATTTCGGTAACATTAATTTAAGAAAACAATAGCTTAAAAAGGATATCCATGATATAGATAAAATAATAGAGAAGAAAGGGAGAAAACCATAGTGGCATGTAAAGGAAAAACAACTCCTCACGGAGTATCATAATACCATTGCCCAAGAGGAAATTCATTAGAAACAAAAATCCAGAGTTTTGTGGCTCAAGGAAGGTGATAGAAACACTAAATTCTTTCATGTTTCGACTATGAGACATAGGAACAACAATAAAATTCTCTAGCTTATAGGGGAATATGGAATAAAGTATAAGGATTTAAATGATATTAAAAAACTAGCCATTATTTTCTTTCATAACCTTCTTAGAAAAGAAAAAATAGAGTGCAACATGGAAATAGAAAGCATCATTAACAATTTTCCCAAAGGAGTTAGTGATAGCATGAATTACTATCTATGTAAGGTAATATCTAAGGAGTAAATTAAAATATCTGTGTTCTCTATGGAAGCATCCAAGTCTCTAGGGCCAGATGGTTTCCCACCAGGTCTTTTTCAACATCATTGGGATATTGTTGGAGAAGATGTAGACAATGCAATCCAAGAAACCCAAGAATATGGTAAGTTGCTAAAATAATGGAATAATACCTTCCTTGCTCTAATTACCAAGAAATATGGGGCAGATAAATTGTAGGACTTTAGACCAATTAGCCTATGTAATACAATTTATAAAAAATTTACTAAATTTTTGGCCAATCGGTTGAAAAACATCATCCCCTCAATCATTAATGAAGATCAAGGAGGTTATGTGGTAGGTAAGAAAATAAATGAAAGCATCATTGTCATTTATGAAACATCACACTCTTTTCAAATGAGGAAAGGGTTAGACATGTTCCTTAAGATGGAAATAAACAAAGCCTATGATAGGGTTTCATGGTCCTTAGATAATATAATGGAGCGAATGGCATTTAGTAAAAATGGAGGGCATGGGTTGGTATGTGTATTTCTAACCCCCTCTTTTCAATCTTGATCAATGGAAAATCTACTCGGTTATTTCCTTCTTCCATAGGAATCAAGTAGGGATATCCATTGTGTCCATACCTCTTTGTCATTATGGTAGATGCCCTGGGAAGAACTTTGGAAAGAAAGAAAAAGGATGGTAATATCAAATGTCTAAAACATTCATCCATTGGTGAAGATTTTTCTCATAAAAATTTTGTTTATGATAATTTATTTCTTGGGGAAGTTACAGAGGAAGAAGCTTTGGAGTTTAAAAAAGCCCTTGATTCTTATAAAAAAAAAACAGGCCAAAAAATAAATTATAAAAAAAAACAATATTATGTTTTTAAACACAGAGGAAAGTATAAGAGATCAAATAGTTAAAGTGTTGGGATATAAGAAGGAAAATTTCCCTATCACCTATCTTGGTTTACCTATTTTTATAGGCAAGATGAAAGATGAACTTTGGAATCCAATTATTGATAAATTTAATAGCAAACTTCAAGGTTGGAAGGGATCTTTGTTATCCTCTGTAGGTAAAGTACATCTCATAAACACATGCATCAAAGCCTCCCCATTTATTTCATGTCCCTCCTAAGGATGTCAAGAAAAGTGGAAGATACTTTAGAAAGACTACAAAAAAAAATCTTATGGGATGGCACTGAATGCAAAAAACGTATACATCTGGTAGCTTGGGATACCTATTTCTAGCCTTTACAAAATAGGGGTTTTGGTTTGAGAAAGTTGAGATATCTAAATACAACCCTTCTAGCTAAACATGGTTGGAGGCTTTGCACTAGATCATCAGGGAAATGGGCTATCATTATTAAAAATAAATACTTGGAGGGTAGAAACCACTTTATCAATTGTTCTAATCCTCCACGTGGGTCTATTTTTTGGCAAAATATAATCAATAGAAGAAAATTTCTATGGAAAGGTCTAAAATGGAAAGGAGGCAAGGGAGACAAAATTAAATTTTGGAAAGACCCTTGGATTCAAGAGGAGCCTTTAGCAAACTACAAAAAATAAAAAATATTAAAGAACATTTAACTAGAACCTATGGTAAGAAAATTAATGGTTATATTCATAGTGTGGGTGATTTTAAGGAGTAGAAAATCATGCAAGAATATATGCAAGGCCTGAGGGGTAAAGATATGCAAAACCTCATAAGGAGTTATTATTTAGGTAGAGATTTAGAGGAGTATTAAATAATTTTGGGAAGAAACCAACAAGGCTAGTACTTGGTGAAGGATGGATATAGTATTGGAAAAAGTAACCTTAGAGAAACCCTAGCTTAAAAAAATTTGGAAGCTAAAAATCACCCCCAAGGTTGCTATATTTTTTTGGACTGTCATTCTCAATAAGATTCTTACAAAATATAATATGTGCAAAAGAGGGATTGTGGTTTCAACTGTTTGTGTCCTATGTAACAAAGAGGATGAGTGTGTGGACAACCTATTTGGAACTTATGTTTTTTCGTGATATCCTAAATATGTTATTGAGAGAAATGTTGCTTGGGTCATTCTAGATTATCTAATTAGGATTTGGGAATAGTGGCACTTAGAAAGCAGTATTTTTTGGTAAAAATGTATTCCACATATTTGTTGGGGGATTTGGTTGTAAAGAAATAGACGAGTGTTCAAAAATAAAACCAGAGGAATAATTGGGGTTTATGCTAGGATAAAAATAGCCCTATTGGAGGATTGTATTAAAAACATTGTTGGCCAAGAAAATCTTGCAATGATCCTCTCTAGAGAAAAGTATATCTTAAATATGAAAAAAAATCAATAAGGTGAGACTAGATACTATATGGGAATGTCCCAACAAAGACTAGGTAAAAATTAACTTCGATGGAGCTACAAAAGGTAACCCGGGTCATGTTGGTGGTGGGGGCCTCATTAGGAATAATAGAGGTCAGGTTGTGGTTGCAAATGCTAAGGATCTAGAACCACAAATCACCAAGCTGAAGCAAGGGAAATACTTATAGGCCTCCGAATTGCAGTGCATTTGGGTTTTAGGAGAATTGTTCTTGAGGAGGATTCCAAGAATATTATAACTTCCCTTAAAAAAGGGGAGTTAAATAATTCTAGAATTTTCCAAATAATTACAGATGCTAGGACTATCTTGGGAAACCTAGAATAAAGTCAAGTTAAACATATTTATAGATATGTAAACAAAGTTGTCGATAAAATGGTGACTATGGCAATTAAATTTGAGAATTTGAGGGTCTGGTCATGTGCCCCCATGGAGTTGGAAGAGATTATAAGTATTGATAATGAAGCCAGAATATAAATAAGGTAGAGAAAAGTAGAATACTTATTGGGATAATGCGATGAAGGATTTGTGTACACTAAATTATATTATTATCAGCAGTTTCTTTATCAGTTATGTAAATCATTGAGTACTCCATCAGCCATGTTATATAAAAGGATAGCGAAAGGAATATTATTTTAGATTCTCCATCAACAGGTTTAGTCTAGGTTTGTTTTTTTACTAATATAGGGCTATCTTGCATTTGCATTATTTTCTCTTATTTTTTCTTATACATCTTTCGAGAACTGTGTAAAGGGTCGGGATCCTTCAACCCCATTTTTTTCAATACAAAAAAATCTAGTATTTCTTTAAATTTTCATTTAAAAAATTATATTTAAATTCAACTATTGTGCTCCTTGTAAAAACCACTAATTTTATCTCTCTACAAAAGGTAAGCTTGGTCTAGTAGAACATAGACATACCAGCTCACCTTTGGTGTTTAGTGGGAGGATGGAAGATGTTTTTTGAGGGCACATTATTGATCCTCTATTAGAAGATAAATGAGTCAAATTGACCATGAACAATTATGGTCTCGAAGTTGGTGGTAAGGACCAAATTTCTAACCTTTGATGGATGCTCTATTATGCCTAGTCAATCATCGTGTGAAGTCTCCAAATTTATTTTGCAATGAGAGGTAGTAAGTACAATTACAAATTGTCACAAAATAACTGTTGTGTTTTTTGGCTAAATTAAATTAGAAGAATAGAGGTGGTTGGTTGATTAGATTAGGAGTCTACTGAAGGGATATATTACATGTTAAATTTATTTAGAGGAGATAACATATTTTGTGTTATAATTTGTTTTTAGGTAATTTTTGGCTAGATCTTTAATATGTAGACTTTATTTTTTAATTTCACTTCCTTTCAAGGCTAAGTTTAAGTGTTTTTTTTAATTCCTTAAGTTTTCCCTTTTTCAACTTAGTATTTAATCATATCTATGAAAATACAAAGATTTTATGAAGAGTAATTTGATGTAAAAGTGAAAGAAGTTTTTAAGATTTTGGATTTATACAAAAGCTTATATTAAGATGAATCTATGTGGCCATCTTCCATTGTGGATTGACCTAATTAGTCCAAGGTTTAAACAATAAATAAGATGTTATTTACCATAATTATTTTATTGCCTATTTTTAATGTAGAAAATTATGACATATTGTAATAAATTGTCCTCAAAAGAGGGCTAATGCATTTAGCTCTCATGTTCCAATATGAAAATAGGGAAGGGAGAAATAATTAAATATAAGTTTAGGAAAGTCAACTATGTGTCATATACCTAAAATTAATACCAATTTTATACTTATTCATTTTTCAATATATCTTTATAAAAAATAGAAAATACTTCATTCTACTAATGACATAGAAATGTACAAAATCATGCACATTAGATGAGTAGCCTCAACAATATCCCCAAAAATTGTATCAAGTTAGTCTCTAAAGTGGGTCACATTTATTAAGGAATACTTTTTTCTATTATTCCTTCTACTATGGCTAAAAAATAAAGGGTTGGAACTATTGCTTATTAAATGAAGATAATATGCCATGGGAAGGATATCATTTTGAATATGCAATACTTATTAGTGAACATTTGGTATATGAGGATATCTCCAGCTAAATTACAAGAGAATATTATTTTCTTATATGGAAAGGATTCATATCAAGAAGAAAAATATAACATATGGATAATTATTCAATATTTTTTCCATAAATAACAATCTCCAAAAATTCCTTTCTAATGGGGTTTCTAGGGTGTTGGTTTCTCAATTCTACAAGTATGTTGTGTTATCTAAGGCTAGAGAGAAGCCTAATGGAAGCAAAGGGATTTTTTCTCTTCCTCTCATAGAACTGAATAAGATTTGAATGCATAAGAACATAATGTATGATAGTAAGTAGGAGATAATCAAATCTTTGTTTAGATGTAATGCATAGGTGATTATATGGCCACAAATAATTTAATATCCCATTTAAAAGATCATCAATTATTATTGATTTCCAATGCCTTTGGGGCTATAGCCATTGATCACCTTTAGAACCTTACATTTATATGAATCTCATAGTGATGTCTTTAAATGTTAATGATATTACCCTCAAGTGCTATGCCAAATAGGTAAATTACTATGAAAAGGTTGATGGTCTTATACTACAAGAGGATAAGTATAGTGAGTGGATGGTACATTTTGCAAGGGAAATAATTTGGAAGGAGTTTTTTTTTTATTGTATCTCATTAATAGGATAGTGGAGGAGTGGTATTATGTCTCTCCTCCTAGATGAAAAATATTCTCATAAGCAAGTGTTAGAGTCCTTGGCACAAATATGCATGGGTAACCTTTGCAATTAAGGAATATAACTATATGATTTTCTTAAGTTTACATACCAAATATCTTTAAGACGGTATCTTCTTTACATGTGTGGTAGCTTCTTGTTGCTAAATGGTTTATATATGAAGAATTCAACATGGTTGTATAAAAAAATAATAGAATTTAAACCAATTTCCATCCATCCTTGTCTACTAACAAGTTTAGTAAATGACATTCTTGTAGGAATAAAATTGAATTTATGATATTATTAGTCAAATTTTCACCACTGATAAATAGTTTTAAGTTTATATGTGATAGTAAATAAGTTGGAGTTGATGCTAAAGTTAGTAGGTTGGAGTGAATTTATTGGTTGATAGTTATTTTGTTTGGTATAATTATAAAGGTCATAAAAATTTCAATATGTACAATACTCATAATTATTATCATCTTCTAATTATATCTAAACTTATATTAGGTGAGCCTCTTAATCACTTCGGAGATCTATCATATAATATCAACATCTCATTATTACAAAGTATTAATTTCATATAGGGATTGAATGTAGTTTGGAATTATGTGGTGGGAGAAGTAGGTTGGATTTAGTAATGAAAAAATGTAAGCATTACAATAGTTAACATTTTTGTGTGATTTTAGATAATAAAAAACTAGAGAGAATAAGGAGCAAGAAATCAATTTAGACTCAATATATCAAGCTAGGAAAGCCATTTATTTTGGTTTCAACCTCCTTGTTTTAGTAAGAATAGGTTGTTATGGTAAAAAAAGTGACTTATTTTGTAGGATACAAGGAAACAAGTGCTAGGGTCTATTTTAAAATCCAGTGGTTAAATAAAGGGCACAAAGGACTAATTTTTTAAATTCATCAACAGAATATTACGTGTGTGTAGGATCATGGATGGTCAATGTAACTTGATTACAAAATATAAAAATATTATTGAAGTATTTATTTATCATCTTCAATCCTTGTGTAAGGATAAATAAAAGAGTCTTTTTGAAGTTGCTTTCTATCACCTTGTCAATTGCATATTTTACAAAGTGAATGAGAAGAAAAGTGGTTTCCTTGAAAATACATTATCTATCTATAAAATTATTAATGTTATTTATATAATTATTTTTACACGAATTACCTTACAATATTTTCTTAGACAAAGGTGCCCTCTTGCTCCATTTTTATATTTTATACCCACCAATGCTTTAGGAAGTTTTTTGAGAGAGCATCTTGGCTAGTTTCCTTAAATGTATTTTTATGAATAATAGAGTAGATGACTCATTTTTTTTTCATATTTACACCTTTCTTTATAGAATTATCATGAAGAAATTAAGAATGCTTTGACAATCCTTTATGATTTTACATTTTCCCAGCATCAAATTATTCTCAACCAAGACCAATTTATCTTAGTTTAAGATAAAATGAGGTTTAGTTATATTATTTATGAGTGGAAATACATTAAGCATGTGGGAAGTTAATGATATATCTAGAAATATTGTTTAGGTTCAAATTTTCTTTGTCAAAATTCTAGAGTAGGTTCATGGTTGTAGGTTTCAATGTAAACTAGGCAATCAAGTCATTAAGTATATCCCTATATAAGGAAGGTTAAAAGTAGTGCATAATATATTTATTAAGCTACACATATTCTATTCATCATGTTGAATCCCATAAAAATCACATAATAACCAAATAACTCAAATGGTTTATGGATTTCTCTAGATAATATGGGAGTATTTGCAAATAATGATAGCCATATCTTGAGTATAATGTACAAAACCTAAGAAGAAGGTGGGTCTAGCCCTTATTGACCTATGAAATCAAGGGATGAACTTAATGTATAAATAGGTTATAAAATTATTAAATGACGAAGAGCCTTGGAAATTCTTTCTTATATTTAGGGTTCAAGTAGCATAGGCTAATGGGGCATAGAAAGGGGTTGACTTCTTTGACAAAATTCTTAATGCGCAATACTTTATGGTTAAAGGGTTCTTTGTTTGTCAAGGTCCTTTTGGAAAGATTTACAATACTTAACTATGTTTTTGAACTAGGACATGTCTACTCTTAGGCATGTATTATACTTTTTAAAATATTTTATATTGTATAATCACCTAGTTCAATATTTTGATTAATACCTCATGTTAAATTCTAGCCTTAAATATAAAATATGGTTCAAGAGGTGAATCCATTAATTCCTTGATACTTGAAAGAGTGGTTGGATAGATGGAAACATTGGTATGAGCTTTAGATATATTCTATCTCTTATTATAATTTATTAACCTCTTACTGTCTATTCAAATAATTTTTATCTTAGTTAAAAGTTTAACCCTCTACCTCTTCTAGATTGTAATAGGCTTAAGGAATGGAGATGGATTGATTGCAAGAGCATTTGTAATTATTTAATGAAGGCCCTTTACAAGAACATTATACCTTTTTGTGATGGTTTTCATCACACATAGTACTAAGTGGAGGTTAAAACCTTGGAAGAGTTTTAGATAAAATTCAATGCGTAGTTATAGAAATTAGGTGTTTCCATGATCAATAGGTTGTTCACATGGATATTTTTACATATTAAACTTTCCTCTTGATTATTTTTGTAAAATTTGGTATCACAAAAACCAAACTATCCTATTTATGGTAGGCCTAACTCATTTAAACATATACTTTGGTCTTGTAGGAGTTCCATGTAGGCATTGTGCAAAGTCCATGAATTCATATTATATTTTTATATTTGGGCATATGCTCATGTGAATGAAGGTATTGTTCGGTTATAAAATTTGATTTAATATCTAATGGCTAAGACTTTCCATCAATTTATTGTAATTCATATTTGGTATGTGAAATTCTATAACTGCTTTTATGATATTAATATTTCCTTCTCAATTATAATTCCATGATATTATTCCTTATAACATATTGTAGGTAAATGCTTTGTCTAAAAATTTATAATAAGAAATGAAATGCAATGAATAAGCTAGTATGAAATAATAGACTAATTTAGTTAGCATTGTTACCAAGTTAAGGGTCACTAAAGACAATATTGTATCCTATAGGAGGAGTTACAAGCTAATATGTATTCAAATTGTTCTAAGAACATGGAAAATACAAAAGTTCAATTACTTGAAATAATCTAAAAGTTGGCAATTCTAGATTTGAAAAATAACTTATAGTCTTATATTTGGTTCATTTCATGCTGCAAGTAGATCACTACTAGTTGTTCTATAAACCAACCCTAGATATCAAATGTACCTCTAAATCAAACCTTTTCACAAATTAAGAAGAATCAACCCTTTTGTACCCAAATTCAAGGCACAAAGTAACATAAAATTTGATGATTATAAATATTCAAATAATTGGTAGCATTAAAACTTTCCTATGATTAGAAAAATTCAAAAAAATGGTACCATTAGAAATATCTCAAAAATATCTTTCCAATGAGTATAAACTTGCCTATGTTTGGCCAATATTAGGCCCCTTAAAACCTAAAAAATAATAATGCTAGATGCATGTATACCTATAGTAGTGTAGTACAACTTGTACAATGATTTTATCACATACAATTGTATCATATAACCCATTTAGTGCATTTATTATTTATGGTAGCATAATACAACCCATTTAGCACTTCTATACAACCATCAACAAAAGTCAAGTTTTAGCGATTTGGTTGCATAACACTACTCATTCCTCATGGACACCCAAACCATTGTTCTTTCCAACATCTATTTAAGCTCCTTAACTATCACTTAGGGAAGTTAATTACCTCAAATTGGACATGTAACTAGCATTAAAGCTAGTTAACCTCATATAACTAGCCTTAATTATTGAGTCATCCTCTATTAATATTGCAAACTCACTACATATTCTTGCTAAACTAGATACCTAACTAGACTTTTGCCTATTGAACTAGACATAGGAAGTGCTATCTCTCCTTGAAAACTCAAAAAACTCATCCTCGTATAATACGTTCTCATAATGGATTCTCTAAGTATGAGGTGCAATCTATAAAATCACCCTTAGCGAAGGTAAAAATGGTTCAATGAATATAGGTAAAATAAAAAATAATCTTGACTCTTCAATTTCTATTTGTAGGTTCTTCAATCAAGTAATCAATCTTGGGGTTTTAATCTTCAACCTTGGGATTTAGGATTTTAATATTTCTTGGCATCTTTCTTCTCTTATTTTTAGTAGGTACATGTTGCAAACCTGGCTAAAGGATCGAAGGTTATCAAGGAACCTAAACCAAAAGAGATCTCTTGGAAGAACATCTAGAAATTTTTATTCATCTCATATCAAAAAACACATTATGACAAATCTATCAATATGAGCATAAACCTATTCTTTTCCCTTCAATATTTGTTCACATTATTCTATTTCTATTTGTTCTAAGAAATCGATTTTTATCATTTGTCTGTGTATTACTTTATTGTTTCTATCAGTGTAAAATTATCAAGTGGCTTGATCCCTCTACTAAGAATAGCAACTTTTTAGCATAGCTCAAGATAGGCCCATAAACACTAATTGTTGTTTTAATTTATCTTTGTTTTTCTCATATAAAAAAACACATTATGACAAATCTATTGATATGAGCATAAACCGAGTCTTTTCCCTTCAATATTTGTTCACTTTATTCTATTTCTATTTGTTCTAAGCAATCGATTTTTATCATTTGTCTGTGCATTACTTTATTGTTTCTATCAGTGTAAAATTATCAAGTGTCTTGATCCCTCTACTAAGAATAGAAACTTTTTAGCATAGCTCAAGATAGGCCCATAAACACTAATTGTTGTTTTAATTTATCTTTGTTTTTTAGAATTGATTCTTGTGGGTATAAAATAGTAGCATTATTTACCTAAAAATGTGTTGTTTGGCTCTCATCTGGTGCTTCCATTCAAGTGTGGTACTTCTATTTTGTGTGGCATTTTTCTATGGTGTGACACTTTTGTCTAGTTTGGCACTTCATTTTGGTGTGACGATTCTATCTGGCATGGTGGTTCTATTGGTATGTCATTTCTATCTAGTCACTGATCATATAAACTTTTTCTATTTTTTGCTTAGTATTTATTTTGTCTTATGTTCTATTTTTTATTCTAGAATAACAAACTTAAGTTTTTTTAGGTATATTTTGTAGCTATTAGATATTTTATGAAATCCATACTAAAATAAATTAGGTCCATATTTTGGCTATAGAGTCATTGATAGCCCCATAGATTGTTATGTTTTCAGTTAAAATTATCAATTTTGTGAATTCATTTCATCAAGTTGTAAGGTTCCACAAATATTTCATTTTAAAACCAACTTTTGTAAATAAATTTAGTGATCCTAGGGCTTTGGTAAAATTGTGTCTTCTCCTATATTCATAGGCATTGGAAGGTAACAATCATATAAAAATACCTAAATGGAAAGGTTTTTACCTTGTTGGAAAAGGACATTCAAAGCAAAATAATTGCATAATTTAGGCTTTTACACTTACATTCCATTTTGTACCCTCTCATTGGATCATATGAATCTTACAAATAGTATTAGAGGAAATATTGCATTGCATCTCCTTAGTTTTGGGTCAAAAGAAAAGGAAATTTTCATTTATTGGAAGCATTGAAAATAAAAGAGCATGTAGATTTAGAACCTATTCCATACACCATTAGATCCATTTGTGATTATTAAACTCTGTTTTCCAAGGTTCTCATAGAAGCAAATTTTAGTTTTCTCTTTCAAAATCTTAGGCAATAAATATAAATACATGTAGTTTGCATCCTATGCTAGTTTAACTTTTAATAAATTCATTGTTCTTTGATATCTTGTTTGGAAAAATAAAAAGAAAATATTTTACTTTCCTTGAAAGCATTAAAAATTAAAAAACATCTTGATCTAGGCCTTGTATTCTTGCATTCTTTGAATGGGGAGGAAGTAAGGAAAATCTCCCAAATTTAGTGGATTAAAACAAACTCAAACAACAAATTATTAGTATGCCAAGTATTTATTACACAAATTTAAATACCATAAAACATAATGAATTAAAACAAATATAAGATAAGATAGAAATAAATTAAACCACATTAAAGATACCAATTTTATGTGGAAAAAACTATAAAGGGAAATCCATGGCCAAAATCGTATCTTGATTTTTTATTATATTCAAAAATATACATGAGCCTTTTCCTCAAATGTGAGTGATGCACATTACTAATAAATAAATGAGATAATATCTCTAGTAAAAAATAGTGTCTCACATTTAGCTCTCATTGTTTTACTATGCATAGTTAGCACTAGCAGTTGACTCTCCATAGTTAGCTCTACTAACAGTTGGCTCTTACTATTTTTGCTCCTTACAACACAAGTTATTTAGCCCAAATATATAGTTTTGGCTATCCTTCCATTGGAAGATAGCCATGGAAGAAAACTACCACAACATGTGCCACCACAATTAAGTCACATATCACCACATCTATATTGCATGCCACCACACTCATACCACATGCCATTATGTGCCCCACACATGCCACCATAGTCAAGTATCATGCCATGTCACATTTGACTTTAAGTTGATTAGAGTTAGACAAGATATTAGAATTATTTTAATTTAGTAATTGTAGGAATAATAATATTAAGATGTAGGATAAAATAAATATAGGTATATATTTATTTTATCCATATACCTTAATATATATTAGTCTAACCTAGGTATATATATACATATTAATAAATATAAATTAAATACCTATCTATTTAATTTATATTAATCCTAGATACCTAATTCTATTATTCATCTTTATACTTAGGTGAATTTACAACATAATCCTAAAATTGGATTTTTTGTTCCTATATTTTGTGTATGCGCTTGCATTGCACCCCTAATCCCTTTCATTTTAGGATAGGATCTAGGATTATAAGACCCTAGGTGTATTGAAAGCAACACATCAAACTTAGACTAGTAGGCTAAACACTACAAACTTCTCAAAGAACAATTATGGGATGCACATGGTTTTTGTTCTCCCACATATTTGATGAACACAATGTGAACATCACATGGGTATAAATATTTTCCTATCCTTGCGTAAATCCTTAATTAAAGATAAAATTAATTCAAATTTTAATCAAGACCATTATTTAGTTAAAAATGATTAACAATTATTAACAAGAACCTAATAAAAGGCTAGTCCTTCTAGGGACCATGTACAACCCCTTAAGTAACTGTAATAAAAACCTTGGGGCTATATTGGATATTTTCCAGACTCATTATGCCTTCCTCCCATATAGGGCCTCACACATACTTTAAGTCTGCTAAGAGTATAAAATGATTAACTAACTAGAGTCAAAAGGAGACTTTTATTACCTCTCATGTATCGATATTAAGTCACATATCTAGGTGTGGGCATCCTTAGTACCATTATATTTTAGTACCTCAAAGTATCTCTCACATAAAATTGAATATATTGAGAGTATCAACTTGGTACCATGTATAGACAACTATCTTTAGAGAGTGGGTATATCGAGAAGTTTAGGTATTATGGGGATCCCCCTATGGTGTATCTATTAGATTAGGTATTTAGAGAGAAGTTGATATAAGGGGATATAAAACATTTTCTCTTTCTTATTTTTAAAAAATCTAAAACCAAAAAAAATAAAAAATAAATCTCCTCATCCTCTTCAAGCCATGGTTGAACAATCCTACTTTACCCAAACTGTTGCTTACCAATTGGATTGTGACCCTAATACTTTACCCTCCTTGATTGAGTGCTAAGGGGACCAAATTACATTTGAAAATCCTACATTTTAGGCAGAGGAGGAGGAACATCCACCCTCTATAACCCTCTCTCCTATTCATAATGAACTAGGGGAAATTATTCTAATTATATGGGTTGCATGGATGACCTCCTATGTAAAAATAAGAAATTCATACAAACTATTCTAAGAGAAAGAAAATGAAATTTAGTTAATTCTTGTAGAGGATTGAAAAATCCTTGAATATTTGATTATACTATAAGTTTAAATAGACATTCAAGATGTCGAAATACAATCATGATAATGCAAAATCTCTTAAATCCCATGAAGAACCAATTCAAGAGAATTAAGCTAACAAAAACTAAGATTAGCCAACTAACTACTTAACATAGTATTTCTAGAAACTAGTTAACTCCTATGTGAGAATAATGGATCACATGTTTATTGAAACTAAAATTAAACCTAGGAGCTAATAAAATATGCCTAGGAATATATGAAACATTCCTAGGTTAACCCTTATTATTCCTCATCACTTAAGAATTATTGGAATCCAAGGATTCTAAAAAGGATAAGAGATCCAATTTAGTTTCTTAAAATGCAATCCTCTAAGGTGAAGAAGAAGAGATATCCCTATGAAAAGTTTTGATCAAAAAGAGGTAGCATATAATCATCTTGATGCATACAATATCCAGAGAATCTACTTAGGAACATACAATCGTTCCAATAGAATGGAGAATGAATTACTACTCTTGCAAAGGTTCAAGCATCTTCAAAAAATATTTCTTGCACCTCACATCATTCATGCTTCAAAGCATGTGCATCAAATAAACAATTGATTCCCATTCCTATCTTGTAGGCACCTTGAACTACTATCGAATCACTATGATAAGAAGTACAACAAGAGTGAAAAAATGCACAAAAAAGAAGGCATGAATTGTAATTATGCCTTTTAAGGGTCACAATGGTGACTTCAGCTCCTACTAAGGTAGTTTAATAATACCGATTTGAGATATAGTCGATGTAAAACATAAGGAGGAAGTGTCTGGTACCACCAAGTTGCACTCCATTAAAAATTCATAAATTTTGCTAAAACCCCAAATGGGAGGAGAAATTTAACTCCTCAAAGATCCATTATTTGCAAGTGGATGAAAATACTATTAAAAACATACAATTATTTTGTGCCTAAAATATTTTGAAAATTAATTAATTAAAAAGGTGCAACATAATTCAATATGAATTGAATTAATTTGATTAATTAATTTATTGGTCTAATTAATGATATTAATCAAATTAAGTATGGTTTTGTAAAAGAAAGGGGTATCCAATAATTGGTGCACAAGACCAAGGCACCACTTTGTGCAATTACTATAGTAATTCTAAGGGTAGATCAGCCATTAACTGCATATGCATGCTCGTGCGCACATCAATCACCAACTTAGCAGCTGGCTATTTCAAATTTACTTCCAAAAGTTATTTAAAGGATAGAATATCCGTCCACCCCATAAATATGGGATACTAAATTACAACCATGTCAAAATAATATCTCCCATGAAACTTGGTGATGCGTTAAATGAATATGAGCAACCTATAAAGCAACAATGAGAATTATTCCATGCTCCTCGGTATTGTGCTGAATCCATGAATCCAAAAAATATCTATGAAGTGCTAAAAAAATATCCCATGCATATGCCAGCTAGGAAGTGGTTAACACATCTCAGATTGCTCTCACCCTTTGGTTATCATGCTAGAAGTGTAGCATATCCTATGGATATGGAGATGAGCCTTGTGTTAGGGCATATGGTGGTGGATATTTTAACATTGTGATGCATGATGTTGCCATATTTTCTTCTCTCAGGTTATCACATCAACACAACATGATTTCATCATAATCATACCATAATCCCTAAAGCTAAATTTCAACTATGTTCCTCCCTCTCTTCATTCTACCATCGATCAACCAGATCATGGGTCGATATATTACTTGGTGGTAGAAACAAATCATCATAGGTGTTGTGTTCAAAACCTTAGAAAATAATTATAATATTTTAGTTCTCCATTGCTTGAGCCTACTTTTTGATAATATAATTATCAAACTTCCCATGTGAAATGGTTTGGAAATTATAAGTAGGAAAATATGTGTCTAGATCGAATAGATCTGAGTACAACTAAAATTTCAATAAAAAATAGAGTACAAGCAAGGGAGTATGAGCAATATTTAGTCTAGGTATCCCTACTACTCTCAATGTCAACCCCTTTCGAACAATGTGGTATTTCTAATTTTGAAGTGTTAAGATAGAGTCTTTGGTTGGTACATATTTTGTGCCCTTTATAAATGGCTACCATGGAAAGCAAAGCGAGTGATGTAAAACTTTCTCTTGAGCCAACTTGGGTGCTCAACAGTTTTTATGTTTGTATCCCATAGAAAATCCATATTTAATTTTTGATTGATATAATGGGCTAGTGTGATGGGATTGTGTTGCATGGCACTCGGGCTCTACAACCTGCTCAACAGAGTGGATATCTCCAACACTATGTTTTTAGAGAAGTTCATAATGCACCCAATGGTGTAATTATATCCACTAAGAATGCAAATGAAAAGGAGAAAAAAAATTATGTAAGAGGAGAGAGGGAATTTCCATGAGGCAAATTACCCCTCACAAGGCAGGATCTTCAAAAAATTCTTGATGAATATAAAATTAAACTATAAGTTTAAATAGGAATTCAAGATCCTAAAATACAATAATGATAATGTGAAATCTCTCAAATCCCATGAAGAACTAATTTAAGATAATCAAGCTAACATAAACTAGATTAGCTAACTAACTACTTAACATAGACTGTCTAGAAGCCAGTGAACCCTTACAGAAGCATAATGGCTCACATGTTTATTAACATGAAAATTAAACCTAAGAGCTAATAAAATATTCCTAGGAATATATAAAATATTCTTAGGTTAACCTTTATAACTTCCACTATGGATGGGTCCTTTTTAGATCTTCTCCAATAACCTAGGTCAACTCCTACAACTTCAAGTAAAATAGACTTAACTCATAATTCCCTGTATATAGACCTTAATGTATGTACCTTTTATCACATAGGGTTAAACACTCTCATTAGTACAACTTCCATAAAAGGTATGGTACCAAATTTTCCATCCTCTTTAGGATATCATTCATACATACCCCTTGTCGCAAAACCACTTCAGGTAAATAGTAGTCACCCCATTTCTTAACTTGTAAGCATCCACCAAGTATAGCATATTTACATCCTTCTTCCTACCTCAATATCTACAAGTGTGCTTACTTCTAATCCCTTCATCAACATACATTTTTCTCAAATTAATGTCCCCATCACTACAAATCCTCCTTCTACCAATCCGTTTATCCCAAATAGCTTAGGAGTAAGCAATGTACACTAGATTTTATGTCTACTCCTCCAAAATTTTAAACCTATCCATATGTTAATTCATAATCCTACTTGATCATGTCTTAAAGACAATTGAATCCACCTTATATCGCATATCAAATCATAAATTTAAATTTGTAACAATTGGAAAAATAAAACTTTAAGTTGGAGCTATAGTTAGCCTCCCTCCAAGGATCATCAACTAGCCATAGATATACCTATAAATATATCTACAAAATTAGAACCTCTTATGGCTATCCATAATTCTATACCCAATTTTAAAACCCCTAAGTTTCAATTACATATGGGAGAGGGAGATCCAACTTACCATCATAGGATCTTCCAAGTTGCTTTTCAGGAAATTACCTATGATGACACTCTACTCAAATTATTCCTCATAATACTTGGTAGTGTTATCTTGGAGTGGTATTTTTATATACCATAACACTTGGTTAAAAAATTTTAGGATCTTGTAAAGATGCTTATCCAACATTTTTTGCATACATAGAAGAAAAGTGCATAATAAATGACCTTTATTAACTCAAACAAGCTAAGGGTGAAGCTTTTGTAGACTTTTTAACTTGATGGCAGACCCTGGTAGGGAAACTCTAGTATGGACCTCAATATAAGGATCTCTTACATATATTTATACATAATTTATAGGAGTATTTGGCTTACCCCTTGGAAATGACCTATATTTCTTCTTTCAAATATGTAGCTGAATTGACTAAACAAGTAGAGGCCTCCCTCTCATATAGAGGACTACTAAAGGTTAACAAAGAAGAGTAATAATTATTCTCTTATATTCATAAAGGATAATATAAAAATAAACATATTTTGGGTATTGGGGTAACCAATTCATGCCAAGTTAACAATATAAATATTTTTGTAGCCCTATAAAAAGCTAGTCCTAAGGAATGCCCAACAACAACAAAGGCCTAAGATAAACTTGAGGCTATATTTAACCAATTGTAAGAAGCCAAAATTATAGAACTACCACCTATAAGACCTATAGATCCTAAAAGGAAAAATATCCCTTAGGTTAAAGTTGAATAATAATATGTTTTTCATTGCTCAAGTGGCCATTCTATTAATAGATGTGGGACCCACATAAACCATATTCAAGATCTAATTGATGAAGGGTGCATTATGCTTGAGAAAAAATCATCCTCTAACCATGAAATAGAAATATTCTAAGACCTATTACCTAATCATGATCAAAAGGTCACCAAATCCATTCAATATAAGATTGTTCTACCTCTATATACGTAAATGGTGGTAATGATCCATTTCTCTAGTCTTGACATTAGAATAAGACAATAAAATTTTTAGTCATTTGATAATCCCTTTCAACCTCCTTTGGTATTCTAAGAAAAACATACCCATTCTTCCAAGGGCCAACCTTAGTCATATAATCCCAAAACCAAGATAAAAATATATTTGAATGTCAAAAAGAACACTAAAGTAATCCTACAAAATATCTCTTCTTGATATTCTAAAATCCTCTTTGACTCATCATGAAATCCTTTGAAACTTTTAAATGAACAAATTAAATCGGTGGACCAAAATACTAGTGACCTTACTAATGTCATAGAGTCCCTTGGAATAAATCATACAACAATATCATTTTATGAGAGTGATATTCCTTCTACACCCATAAATGAGGATACCACGTCTTTATATATAATAGCTTACATTGGTAAAACCTTCATCAAATGCATTATTTTGGATAATGGATCAACCCTAAACATTTTTAATTGAAATTTTATAAGTCATTTTAGGCTAGATAGACATAATTTGGATGAAATATATCTCATTATTAAAGCTTTTGAAAATGAATAACATAGATCTAGTGGCACTATAGTTTTGCCTCTGAAAATTGGGCCTTGAATGTTAATTACCCTTTTTCATGTTATAAAATGTGACCTATCCTACAATTCTCTCCTATGTAGGCCTTGGATCCATGCAATGAGGGTTGTGCAATACACTTACTACCAATGCATTAAATATAAATATCAAGGTAATATCTATAGTTTCCCACTTATCTTGAACCTCTTACCTACTATCAAGTAGTATAAGTTAAAAATCTTGTGTTTTCCCTTTGTCCTTCTCTTGATTCTGCTTCATATTCCCAATACCCATTAATGAGGTTTTTGGAGCTTAAGGATCAATCTATTGGCTCAAACCCTAATAAAAATAATGTATATGATAATAACTAGATAAACATGCAAAATAAACTTGAATATCAAGGTGGTAATTAACTTGAAACTTGCAATATTAGTCAAATTAATTAATAATGTAACTTAATAGATTTGGACCTAGCCTAATTCCCCTCAAAGTTTAGGGTTACCTTATAAAAAGGAAAAACTAGTGTATAGAGGAACTTTATTCCTTTGTGTTTTCCAATACTACCAATGAGGAACATATATGATGTAGTAATCCTAATCCAATGTTTCGACAATACACTTTGTGTTCCCTCTAAGACTTATAACCCATATCCAAATAGATCCTATGGAACATAGGATACCAAGGAAAGTGACTAGGTATTTATGAACAAGGCATAGAGGATCCCTTAAAAACCAAACCCTAGTTAGGTCGCTAAGGTTTAGGATTTATCCCCAACCAATTTGAGCCTTTAACAACTTCATTCTCATATGATGGTAAGGATAAACATAAGACCTCCCCTTCAAAATCCAATGATGACACTATCTCCATAAATGAATTAGACTATAATGAGGAATATGATAAGGAACCTTGACTATTTTAAGTACCCAAATCCTCTCAATTTGTAAGTGTTAACATTGTCATTGTAAAACATCTAGAACACATCACTAATAACAACAATTGTGAGATGAATATGCTTCTTGAAACTCCTTTGAAATATGGTCCTCTTGATAATCCTCTCCACCATGATACTCTAAATAAAAAAGCACATTTCTCCTAGTCAAATATTATCACTATCTCATACTAAGTTAATAGTAAGGAATCAATTCTAAACCAAAATATCTTTGAGGTTGAGGATTATCCTCATAATTCTCCCCAAGATGTTCACCATGACTATTCATGATAGGATAACATCTCTAATGATGCATCTCCTTTATCAATAGTTAATATCAAGGTTGCCTGGTCTCTTAACCAAGAACACTCACTTTTGGACCAAAATAACCTTGCAAACATAGGGCTTGTACCTTCTTCACCTCAACTAGAGGATGGATTACACATTCTCATTTAAGAGACTATTAACATTGATATTGGAACTTGTAAAAATCCTAAAATATTAAAATAAAATAAAAATTTTGACTTTATAAGAATGAGAAAAATATAAAAAATTACTCACTAAAATTAGTGATATCTTTATCTAGTCCTATGTAGATATGTTAGGACTTGTACCATCTTTACTCAATCACCATTTAGTTGTTAGACCAAATTTGAAACATATCAAGTAAAAGCTACAAAACATACATCCTAAAATTTCTCTCCTCATCAAGGGAAAGCTCCAAAAACTATTAGAAGTTAGTTTCATCAAAGCAATTGATTATTATAACTAGATCTTTAACATAGTACCAATAGCTAAAAAGTAAGGTACCATTAGAGTGTGTACTTATTTTAGCGACATCTATAAAGCATGTCCAAAAGACAATTTTCCTTTGCCAAACATTTACATAATAGTTAATTTCACCATAGAATGTGAAATAGTATCATTGATGGATGAATTTTTAGGGAACATCCAAACTTAAATTGCACATGAATATTAACCTAAGAATACCTTTACAACCCCTTAGAGGATGTTCTCCTATCGGGTTATGCCCTTTAGTCTAAAATTTATAGGGGAAACTTACCAAAGAGCCATGATATGTATTTTCTATAATATGATGCATGACATAATGGAAGATTATATTGATGATCTTCTTAATGATATTTGAACTAGGAAAATTATGTCCATGACTTTAGATATATCTTTGAATGCCTAAGGGAGTATAATGTTCACCTTAAGCAATCCAAGTGTGTATTTGGTATGACTTCCAACAAGTTGTTGGGACTCATTATATCTCAACATGGAATTGAGGTGTATCATAACAATATATCCACGATCAGCAATATGTCACCCTAAAAAATATTAACTCAACTTCAAGGCTTTCAAGGTAAGCTCTAGGTCATACACTGATTTTTATCATGGATAGATGATAAATGTCAACCCTATTTTTAACTTTTGAGAAGGGATATAGAGTTTTAGTGGGATTGTGAGGTGTTAGGTATCATTTGATGCTCTCAAGACCTAATTTTTATCTCCCCCTATAATTATACATCCTAACCTACTTAAAACACTCTTTCTCTACATAATGATAATATTCTATGCTTTAGATACCATGCTCGCTCAATATGATGATGAACATCAAGAGAGATAAATTTATTACATATGTAGGACCCTAAATAGTTATGAGGTCGGATACACCCTTATAGAAAGGTTACCTCATGATTGTATTTGCCTCTCAAAAGCTAAGATATTACATGCACTATTATAAAACCTTCATAATTTCTAAGATATATCCTATAAAATACCTCACATCCAAGCCTTACCCTTCAAGGAGAACTACAAAGTAGGTCATTACCCTCAATGAGTTTGACTTAGAATTCATACTCCAGAAATCATTGAAAGGTTAGGTAATTGCTAGCCAATTAGAAACAACACCTTTTCCTATTTCCAACAATTCTATATTCCACCTCAAAGCTAAACCCTTAAAAACTTGGTCCATGTTATTTGATAGTGCAAGATGTGTCAAATTAGGGCATGATTTGCCCTTATCTCATTGTGATAAAATATTATACCCTTGTATTTCAAGCTCTGGTTTTCACTCACTAAATTTTTTATAGAATATGAGACTCATTCTCAAACTTCATGTATCCTTAGCCTTAAATGCAAAAATACTCTTTATTTTTAGAAATTCTCATCTTTTAGTCAACCAAATTTATATAATTTACCAAATCAAATATGATAAGCTTAATCTATACAAGGATATTATTAACAAGCTTATAGTTACCTTTGATAAGGTTATTATTTATAATATTCCATGATCTAGTAACCACTATATGCATACTATGGTTGTGGTTGCCTTCCTCATTCCACTACAGTTGGAATATGAACAAGTCACAATAATTATTTAACAAATCAAGGAACCTACAACTTTAGAACCTAGCTAATATCCCTTAGAAATCCTCACTATCAAATCAACATCTCTCTATATCCTTGGTACAAGGATATATTTACATTATTAAAATATGGTACCTTACCAAATGGTCTCAATTGGAATGAAATTATGAATATAAGAATTTAATATAATGCACTTGTCTATTTGTTATCATATGAGATGTACTTTACAAATTATCCCTGATGGCTTCCTCCTAAGATGTCTAAACTTTGAGAAAGTAAAAAATTGTCATTCAAGAAAATCATGAGAGAATATGTGGTGGCCACTTTAATGGACCTTCCATCTATAAAAAACTTCTTTTCTTAGGTTATTTTTTGTCCTCCATGGTGAAAGAATCTTGTGACTACATTCAAAAGTGTGATAAATATTAAAAATATGACAACCTCATTCAAACCTTGTGTTAGGAGCTTCATTAACTAGCATATTTCTAGCACTTTTCAACTTGGGAACTTGATATTATTGAAAAATAAACCCAGCATCATTAGATGGACATAAATTCATCATCACTACAATCGTGTACTTCATAAAATGGGTCAAGGTAATTACTAGGTCAAGGTATATAATAAATATTTAATCAATATACTAAAGATACTTGACAATAAAATAGGTTGATATTGGAACCTTCAACTATACCCTGCCTTATGGGCTTATCAAACTAGTGCTTACACTTTAACTACTACCACATCCTATGCCTTGGTCTATGGGACTGAGGTTATCTTTATTTTTGAACTGGAAGTCCTTTTCTTGTGTATTATATTAAAATACTCCTCAATCAACAAGTATCACCATCCTCACCTTAGCAAAATAGAGTTGCTTGATGAATAGTGGACTTATGCCTTTGAACACCTACAATTTTACCAAAAAGGTTCAAATAGACCTATAGAAAAAGGGTATGAACTTATTCATTTTAAGTTGGTGAGCTAGTCTGATGCAGGAGCATCCAGCTAGCAAGAGCCAACTAGGACCTCATGCAAAAGATGGATTTTTAGAAAAAATATGTATTTTTAGAAAAAAAGCTAGAAACTTCATGCGAATAAAGAATGGATAAGAATGCTTAGTTGTCAGATGGATAAGAATGCTTAGTTGGCAATTCATTGCCCATGTTTATAAATAAGAAGTGGATGTGGAGCGTGAGAGGGGAGCAAGGGGCTCCAAAGTAATTGGCACTCGGTGTAGTGCTTGTAGGAGGTTTCTGTTGTGAAGCCTCAGGGGAAGGAAATTGACACTCGGTGTAGTGCTTGCAGGAGGTTTGTGGTGTAAAACCTCAGAGGAAGGAATTTGGCACTCTGTGCAGTGCTTGCAGGAATTTGGCACTTTGTGCAGTACTTGTAGGAGGTTTGAGATGTAAAACCTTAGATGGAAGAAGGAGATTGGTACTCTGAGGAGTGCTTGCAGATATGAAGCTCTATAGAGAGCAATTATGTAATGTTGATGTGGTAGCTAAAATATAATAAAAATAATATTGTGTGTTTTTTTTGTGTTTCATGGGTTATGTTGTTATGTTTTTCTTTTATGTGTGGTGCATGAAGATGTCTGAGCAGCTAGGAGAGGTTTTTGTTAAATTTACCCCCTCTCCATCGCTGCATCATAATGGTATCAGAGCCAGAATATCAATGGGGTCGTGTATGATGCAGGAGCTTTGTGAGCAGGAGCTTACAATTATTTTTGTTATCTGATGATTTTGATGCAGGAGCATCCAGATGGCAAGAGCCAACTATGGAGGACCTCATGCAAAAGCTAGATTTTTAGAAAAAATGTATTTTTAGAAAAAAATCTAGAAACTTCATGCGAATAAAGAATGGATAAGAATGCTTAGCTATCAGATGGATAAGACTTCTTAGTTGGAAATTCATTGCCCATGTTTATAAATAATAAGTGGATGTGGAGCGTGAGAGGGGAGCAAGGGGCTCCAAAGTAATTAGCACTCGATGCAGTGCTTGCAGGAGGTTTCTGTTGTGAAACCTCAGGGGAAGGAAATTGGCACTCGGTGTAGTGCTTGTAGGAGGTTTGTGGTGTAAAACCTCAGAGGAAGGAATTTGGCACTCTATGCAGTGCTTGCAGTAATTTGGCACTTTGTGCAGTTCTTGCAGAAGGTTTGAGATGTAAAAACTTGGATGGAAGAAGGATATTGGTACTTTGAGGAGTGCTTGCAGATATGAAGCTCTATAGAGAGAAATTATGTAATGTTGATGTGGTCATGTGATCAAGTCATAAGAATGGATGGCACAATATCTTCATATTTGTTTTCTCGATTGCTTTGTAGGCCTAATAGGTGCATAACTAGCATGACATAATACCTCATAGGATTACAAAGCATTATGAAAAATTAATGACAACACTTGATCTTACTAAATTACCATTCTTTATTTCCTTATAGGCCCCTCCATTACCTCACTACTCTATAAGGCACACAAATTTGATTGTTCTTCACCGATTGCTACATTAGAAACCTACAATATTTACCACTACTAATGGAAAAACATCATCAACATCCCCATTTATTCTATATTATCAATGGGCTACATGGTGATCATCATGATAGTTTATAGTGTTGATATCCCTATTTACATTCCTTCTTTTTCCTTAGTACCCTTGGGGGTGAATCACTAAACAACTCAAGAAAGACCTAAATCTAGGGATATTCAATTCTAAATAACAAACTATTTAAAGCCTTATAGACATATATTGTCTAGGCAATCAAATAAATGTAGTAAATCCCTATGGACATAGAGTTTCCAAACAATCAAATCAAAGAAATAAATCCCTAGAGACATAGACTATGCAATCAATCAAACAAAAAGTAATAAAAATCCTATGGACATCAACTATCAAAGCAATAAAAGAAAAATAATAAAGCCCTATGGACATAGACTATCCAGGAAACCAAAAGCAAATAAATAAAACCTATAGACATAGATTATCTAGTAAATTAGAAATAAATCCCTATGAACATAGTTTGTCTAGGCAATCAAACAAAAAAATAATAAATCCATTCAAACATAAACTATATAGGCAATTAAACAAAAAAATAAATTCCTATAGATAAAAATTGTCTACACAATCTTTAAATCCACCTAGGCACTTGTCCATTATTTAGGCTCAGAGGTCACAACTTAGGGGCAAAGCAAAAGTCTTGTATATGTAAGACATCTAGGCAAAGCATATTATCATGTACATATATCAAAATACAATAAACAACCATGCTAAGCATCTTTTTTAACATGCAATATAATAAAATTTATTATGCTCTATTAAGACAAATCTTCCTTACATTAGCATCAAAACAAGTTTTTGTAAAACCCATCCTTAGCCATATTTGCAAGTTGCTTTCTTATCCTCCTCTCCTTCAATTTTGCATGGTAATAATGAAATGAACTCTCTCCCACCCTCCTTTAATTTTCCCTCCAAAATTTCCCTACCTCCTTTTCACTTTTAAACATTTTTCCTCTAAATATATTACATTTAATAGAACCTTTAGGGACTACATTAACTTTTTCCATTTAATTTATGCAACACTAAGTGCATTTCTCCTCATCCTATGTACTTTTGAGTTTCGTTGATACTATATCCCCTCCAAAACTAAAGGGGACATGTTAGGGTATCAAATTACATCAATCATAGACCTAATCCATGAAGATAGGTAACCCTTTTTTACCATAAAATTGTGGCATCTATGATAGTTTTTTATGGGTATATCATACAATCTATGTATAAAAAAGAAGAAAATATAAACACCCAATTTTGATAGCCTCCCTAGACATCAATTGCATTACAAAATCAATCAATTTCATGAATTAAGCATAAATAACTCCGTTTGTACCTAAATTTAAGGTAAAAAGTGATATCAACTTTGAAGAATATAAAAAATTGTTATACTTTCACAAAAAAATGTAAAATGAGTATCATTGGAGACCTCTCAAAAATATCTTTCCAATATGATGTGAATTGAAGTATTAAATTGTGTATTGCATAGCGATGGGTTCTTAAATAGGCACTATCAAGGCATAAAGCAATGATAATGCAAGGGCAACATGAATCATGGAGGACTTCACATGGAATATACCATAATACTGGTTAGTGTAATCCATGGAAGAATTCATATGAAAAATGCTAATTGTTATCCTAGCATAGTCAACCTGCATTTCGAGTATACCAAAATGTTGGTCTAAGAAACTAACCAATCTACCAGAACATGAGTTGTGAAGGCTTCATATTAATTACATCAAATATCATATAATCCTAATATTATTACAAGTGTTCCTAATTATTTCTCACCACCATATAAGCATTGTATCCCAATGATTTAAAAAGAGAAGAGAATTCATTGATCATCCAATGGTGTGAATTCCATTGATCCTAGTGTGGATGTTGAGCATGGTGGGAAACAAGGTATGAATTAAAATAACTCTATTGAGTTTGACAAATATTCATGTCAAACACTTTATGTACCAATTAGAAACTAGAAGTAAAGTACCACATCTATATAATGGTTGGTGATAGGCTTAATCTTCAAATAGGTATCATGGCTTGAGAAAATCCACATTGACAACATCATGAATGTCAAGATAAGCTAGAAGAAATCAGATATAGGTATTTTCATATGAGGAATACAAGGTTGATGCCTTGCTTACTTTTGCTGCTATTGAGTCTTCTACAAAATCTAGATCATCTTGGATCGAAGATGTTGTAAGTGTTGTACAAAAGAAGTTGTCTTATATCACTCCTTTTCCATGTGTGTAATAACTAAAGAGGGTAATACTATAGGAAACTCATAAGCACCTTGGACAATATCGATTTTGTGATTGATATTTCATGGAGGAGGAAGAGTGGTGGGTTTCTTGAACACAATATTGTAAAATTTTGCTAGATGAAGAGTGCTTAATGAACTTATGATGTGGTGTTTGTCAGTAGCTTAAAACATAATTATGGTTTATTGTGTGCCTCAAATTAGATATGAATTATTTTTCATTTGTAATGTGTACGTGTTTTTGTAGGAATCATAGTTGGCTTTCCTATTGTGCTAATAGGTTTTTCCAAGTAGTAATACAAAACAATCCATGGTTATGGCATCACATGTTACTTTGTCCATAAATTAAGTGCCAAAAGAAAAAGAGACCATGCTAGTGTATGTGATGTTAGAGGTGGCCCCATTATCCTTCCACCTAAGTGAATATAGACAATGATGTAGGCTCATAGGAATATTCAACTTGTTAGAAACATACCTCACAATTAGATTTTTCTATCAGCCCATTCTCAATTATACAATCTACTTAATAGTCATATTTTAGGTGTTCCTTCATGATGAAAAAGTATCATGGTGACTTATTTAGCAGTTGTGGTTCATTAGGGTGATATTTTTTAGTCTACCCTTCAATTCATTGTATACTATATCTTCCCCTATATTATCAATGAGACCATATTTTGGATCCTCATTTGTAGACTATACAAGCAATGAATTCTTCTTCATAATTTTGAACTTATAGTAGTGGTGTTTGCTAAATCCTTTCCTATTATAAAATTCAAAAATATTTGAAGATTCTGAGTGATAATAAGAATTACTATTATTATTAGAAGAAGAAAATGAATTGAATGAAGAGGATGAAGTAGGAGGAGGGGGAGATAATTTCTTTGCCTTCTATTTGTGTTGATGATTTGGATCCTTGGAAGTGGTTGCATATAAAGAAGACTAAGATCTCAATTGAGCAACGATGTCCTCCTCACAACAAGTACAAGGTTGAATGTGACATCATGTATGACCAAGAGAGTAAATTTTAATTCCCTATACACATATTACTAAAAACCACTTATGAATTTGGTGATGTGTGCCTTAGTTGGATCCTTTACTCCAAGTAGAATCCTCAACTTATTGACCTAAAATATATAATCTTGTATAGACATATTGTTTGTTTACCTTAATCTATAACATTTCACATTGAGATCATGCTCATAATTTAAAGGATATAAGGTATTCTTAAAAACCTTGACAAGATTGTTCTATTTTTTATTAGATTTTAGTCTTGTTGCCTTTCCATAATAAAAATATTTGCGAAACATGAAATATTGAGTTTAGAAAAAGGGACTCCTCTTCTATATTAGTTTCTATGTAGTGTAACCAACACTCCATGTCCAAGATCCAACTAGTTAAGGCATCAAGGTTCCTAAAACAATCATAAGGTATAACATCATATTTAGCCTTATTTGAAGATCATTATTATAGATATTCACATCACTAGGACTGTTTTTAATAGTTATTTCCTAAAATTTATCATCCAATAGACCAAATATTTAGTGTAATGTGACCATATGATCCACCAAATAAAAATTCATTACCAACCAAGTATAAGCCAAGTTATCAAAACAACTTAAAAGTTTGCAAACATTTACCCTTACTGCACACTTACAAGGACTATATTTGATTGGTCCTATAAAAAACAAAAGTGCTTATGTTTGACTCAAGAATTAAAAAAAATTGTTCACCTTGAAAGGTTTCAATTTTGACTCAAAAGAGTTCACAATGCGCGTAATATCTTGTACTTTTTCCCACATACTTTTCTAATGTTTTTGGTACAAATTACAAGGGCTTTGACCTACTCAATAATACTTTTAATGGAAACGGTATATTAGGCATAAGATATTTAATTAATTATGTAAATTATTTATTTAATAAATAATTATTTAAAATATTTCTTTTACCCTTTTCAAAAGTTTCCATGCTTTTTATCAACTGGTCTAAAGCATGCGATTGATTCTCACCAAAGATTCAAAAAGGTATCAAATAGTTATTATATCCAATGACTAGTTGAGCTTGACCTTATGTGACCCTTTATGCAACGATGTTAGTATTGGGATAAATCTAATTTGATTATCATGAATCAGGTAAATTCCTTTTGTTTTCATCAACACAAAAAATCCTCTCTATTCTATACAGGACCATGTCATCTCCTTTGGTGCCTTCCTACCAAAAAGTCCAATCAATGCAAAATAATGCAATGAAATACTTTTGGTATCTACAAATTTACTAATTTTACCATAGAGCTTAACACCCCGATAGGCCAATGGTATTGTTATCCATATAATTTGATGTCATCACAATTATTTGATCATATAGGGTGATCAAGATGAACACAAGCTTAGATCATTTTTTTTTTTGTTACACTTTAAGTTTCAAATGTAGGTTTTTAGACTGCTAGAGGATATGCATTTTTTTCTTATATATGAAATGAAGTAGCAAGGTGCTGCTTATCTAGAATTAAACTTAGAACCCATACCATGACTAGCCAACCATGTAGATTTTATAAATATGAATGTCTTAAACTACTATATTTGTTGCAAATATTCATTATGCTAGATGACACCAACTCACCAATGGTTTGGAAGTCAACCAATGAATGGGTCGAATGTGACAAAATGGTTGAATAAGGTGAGTTGGAGTAAATGGGATATAAGGATGTTACTCTTATAAATGGTCCTCAAATAATAAAGGATTCTCTTGTATTCATGATGAATCCTCATTCCAATAGATGCAAACATCCAATTATCTAGATTTTTACACTTTGGATTTTCATATGTGATACAAAAATGGCTAGAAATAACCCAAGGCAATTACACCACAAATCCAAGGAAAGAACATTAGTCAAAAATTACCCAAAGCTAATACAAGTAGCATGAGGTTGGCATTCACCCAAAGTTATACTATCCTTCCTACTATTATACCATGAGGTGGATTGAAGTATTAAGTATTGTATTGCATAGTGGTGGGTGCTTAAATAGGTACCCACAAAGCATAAATTAGTTATAATGCAAGGGAAGTGTGAAACCTCAAGGGATTCAAATAAAATCTACCAAAAGACTAGTCAATGTGATCCATGAATGGATTCACATGAAGAGCAACATGAACTATATACTATAATCCTATGTGAGCTATGAAGGATTTGCATTAGTTACATCAAATATCATATAATATTGAGATTATTACAAGTGTTCCTAATCATAATGAGTATAAACTTGTCTACATTTGGCTAAGCTTAGACACCTCAAAATATTAGAAATGATAGTTATAGATGCCTATATACCTATAGTAGAATCATATGACCTATATGAAACTTCCACACATATGGTATTTTTAGCATTTCTACTGGTGATGTTAGTGGCATACATCCCATTTAATGCTTCCATACAATCATTGACAAAACTTGAATTTTGGTGTTCTGACTATGTGAAATTCCTCTTTCCTCAAGGATCTCACCCACTACTCTATCCAATGTTTGTTTAAAATCATTAACTACAAATTAGGGTAATTAACTACCTTAAAGTAGATATGCAACTAGCAATCAAGCTAGTTATCTTCATGCAACTCACCTTGATTGTTGAATCACCCTTGTTACCCTTGTAAACTCATCATATTTTTTAATTGGATATACACATAATTGGATATGTACCTACTAAACTAGACACTTCACCTTATTTCTTTTTTTATTTGACATAGGAAGTTCCACAACTTCCTACAATCTCAAATATCTAATCCTTATCCTATGCATTCTCATAACAAATTCCCCAAGGATGAGGGGTATTCTATAAAATCATCCTTGTAGGAGGCATAAAGGATTCAATAAATTTGGGTGGAATAAAAATCAATCTTGGCTCTCCAATTTTTGTTTGTAGGTTCTTCAGTGAGGCAACCAATATTGGAGTTTTGATCTTCAACCTTGGTATTTGGGATTCTAATATTGTTTGGCATATTGTTGACTCAATTTTGGAGGGCACATGGTAGAAATATTATTCAAACATTGAAGGAACATCAAAGGTTATTAAGGATCTTGAACTAAATAAGAAATCTCAAAATAACATTTGATAGTCTTCACACATCCCAAATCTACAAACACATTATAGCACATCTATGGAAACGAAAAAGAATCTACTATCTTCCCATAAGTATTTGTTCACTTTCTTGTTTTCCTACTTGTTCCAAGTATTTTCATGTTATCATTTATCTACATATTACTTTATGATTTTTATCATCATAATAGAATCAAGGGACTTGATCCTTTTATCAAGAACATAAAATTTTTAGCAAAGCATAGGATAGGTACCTAAAAACTATAATAATTTTAGTTTATCTTACTTTTTTGGAATCAGTGCTTGTAGGTATAGAACAATAACATTGTTTATCAATGGAAGTGTTGTTTGGATCTCATATAATGCTTATATCCCATGCAACACTTATGTTTGGTATGGTGTTTTGTTTAGTATGTAACTTCTATCTGGTTGTTTACTAAGTAACCTTTTCTATCTTTTATTAGTCTTTATTTTGTCTTATATTCTATTTTTTGTTCTAGAATAACAAATTTAAGTATTTTTAGGTAGTTTTTGTAGTCATTTTTTGTTTTCTGAAATCCACCCTAAAATAAATTATTTCCATATTTTGGTTAAAGAGTCATTGATAACCCCATAATTTTTTGTATTTTATTGGCCTTTTAAGCCTCACTACCACAAAATATCATAGGTCCCAATATAAAATAGCCATAATATTAAAGGTCAAAATAATAATATTATGAGTAGAATAATATATGAACAAATTAATATATATCAAGACCTATATAATAAAGCAAATAACATTCATTTATATAATCAAATGGCCTACATCATTCATGAACTATGCATGGATAAAACTTACAATATTAATTGCTCAAAATCGGTATACAAGCTTTATTCCTTTCCTTCTTATTACAAGTCTATAATATTTCATGTTACATTCAATTTATTAATTTATTATGGAGCATTATCTCCATACCATATCCATATTAATGTGACTCTTCATATACTT
The DNA here is from genome assembly GCA_028583015.1 of Wollemia nobilis. NCBI lineage: Eukaryota > Viridiplantae > Streptophyta > Pinopsida > Araucariales > Araucariaceae > Wollemia > Wollemia nobilis. The sequence continues at coordinate 276,425 of JAQPPZ010002321.1, forward strand.
TACTATTGCTTTCCATATGTCAAGTCCTATGACTCTTGGATTATTATTTTACCACTTGCATACAAGACTCTTCACTTTATTTTACGTGGATATTTGATTCTAAGAAATTTTCACACATGACTCTTACACTTCTACATGCAATCCTAATCTAAGACACTTGTACACATCCTGACATTAGATATTTGCACATTTATCTATATGACACTTGTGCATTTACTCCACATTGACACTTACATAAAAGGAAAAATAAATCACACCCTAAACTATAGACTCAACCCTAATATATTACAAAATTACAATTGTACCATGAAGGTACCATGGAGGTACAATGCACAAAATAATTTAATATACCTTAACACCTCCCTGTATTACATTATTTCTTTATAGGATACTTTAGTCTTCAATTTTGGTCTTCGTCTTTGTCTTCAATCTCCATATCTGTTCCTTTTAGTCTTAGTATTGATCTTGCCATGTAATATTTATGAAGTCTTCCTTACCATATCCTAATTTTCTATAGCAATTGCAACAGTAGTATATTTAGAATTATTTGAAAAATGTACATCTTCACTGATAAAAAGTTTTGTTGAAAGATATTTGAATTCAATTTCTTCAAATGTTTCTTCTAATTTTTGAATTTCTTGAAATAAAATTTCTTTTTGATTTTCTTATAGAAACTATAGTTGAGTTTGTTGTTCATGACCATATTGGTACTAAGGAGGGTATTTATGTTGTTGATATTGAGATTGAAATTATTGTTGTCATTGAGGATTATATCAATATTGAGATTGATATTGCCTTTGTTGTACTAGTTTTTTATTTGACCTCCTTGATTTATTTCATATTATTATTTCTTTGATTATATCTATAAAAATTTGTACTATGACCCTTTATTTTATATATATGACATAATCTTGAATTCCATTTAGATGTACACTTGAAAGTCGTAGCTATATTACTTGGCACATTATGTTTAGATACCAAGATATTATTAGTCATTTCATCCTTGACTAAGTTCTCTAGTTCATATTCCTAAATAATGTTGACTAAATCATAAAATGTAGTCTCATTGCTTAGAACTTGTAAAGAAGTAACTAAAAAATTGTAACTTTCTAGAAGTGCCCTTAGAGTTACTTGGACAAAACATTTATCTCCTAATTTTTCTCCTAGAGTTAACAATTTTGGTTTTATATCTGCTACTTTATGAAGAAAGAGTTCTATACTTTCTCCAATATTGACCTTTAAGGAATACAATTGTGATTGTAAATTTAGAATTGTACCTTTATTTTTTCCTTCAAATGTTTTGCATAATGTATTCCACCACTCCACTTAAATATAGTTGTATTTCATCAATTATTCCAAATGTTATTAACTTGAGAGCCTTTGCATTTCCTTCAAATATTTGTATTTCTCTTTCTTCCCCACTATATTTTATATTTGTTCCACATACTATATTCTATATTTTTTATACAACTAGGATTAATTTCATTTTGTTCTTCCATGATGCAAAATTTGGCCCTCTCAATAGTTGAGATTCTAAAAGAATTTTTTTATTGTCTCACATAATAGAACTCATTCAAAGTTTTGAAATCCTTTGAGGTAGTAAACCTTATAACTCTCAAATTAAAAAAATAACTCAGATATGAAATTTATAAATTCTAGAATTTTCTAATCCTTTGATGTAGAAAGCCTTTTAAATCTGTAATATTCAATTTACAAATTTCAAATTTTAAAAATCCATAAAATTCAAATTTCAAAAAGAAACGAAGTTAAAGAAACATCGAATGTAACACACATACATTACCTTCTATAAATTTAAAGAAAGTGTAGATGATGAATACCACTATTAATATTGTGCATAACATTGGATGTTAGAAAATATAACATTCCTAACCCTAATAATTCCTTCTTTGAAGCAATTTTTGATATATTTTGGATCATTTTGGATGGTGTTCTTTCAATGGTTCACATGCCTTGCTACTAGAAGCTGTAAACTGGTTTGCTCTTCCTACTCTATGTCTAGATTGATCTTCAATGAGTGATTGAACTATTCTTCACCAAGTATTTCACCTTGGATATGATTATTTCTTTGATAGTTGGTTTATTATTGGTTTACTTTTATCTTAGGTGATCATTTGTTCTAATTTAACTTTATTTTAAGTGATTGTTCGATCTAGTTCACCTCTATCTCAAGTGCCTATTCATTATAGTTCACCTCTATCTTAGGTGAGTATTCATTCTCTATCTCAAGTGCTTGGTACTTGGTTTAGGTGACTAGTTTACCTCCTCCTTATCTATTCATACTCTTTATTTGGAATCTTATGGTTGGTCCACCTTATTTTATGTGACTAGTTTTCCTCCTTCTCTACTTATATTGTTCTAGAGATTAAGCTCTCCAACAACTTATCTTATCATAAAAAATTCTCTTTAAGCACTAAATATTACATGTTTTTCCTAATGTGTGCTTTATTTAATGTGTTGCCTTTGGCTTAGAATACCTTCCTTTTGCTATGTATTCCTTCTCTAGATCTAGCCCCATAAGCTTACTCTGGATTTGTATATATCATCTTGCTATAGTTTCTTTCTTTGGATTCTTGTAAATGATTCTAAAAATACCTTATGTATGTTTTTATATAGGTTTTTTATGAATATTTATGTAGGATTCTTGGAATAGAGTTACTTGGACAAAAAATTTATCTCCTACTTTTTCTCCTAGAGTTAACAGTTTTGGTTTTATATCTTCTACTTTATGAAGAAAGAGTTCTATACTTTCTCCAATATTGACCTTTAAGGAATACAATTGTGATTGTAAATTTAGAATTGTACCTTTATTTTTTCCTTCAAATTTTTTGCATAATGTATTCCACTACTCCACTTAAATATAGTTGTATTTCATCAAATTTTCCAAATGTTATTAATTTGAAAGCCTTTGCATCTCCTTCAAATATTTGTATTTCTCTTTCTTCCCCACTATATTTTATATTTGTTCCACATACTATATTCTAGATTTTTTATACAACTAGGATTGATTTAATTTTGTTCTTCCATAATGTAAAATTTGGTCCTCTCAATAGTTGAGATTCTAAAAGAAATTTTTTATTGTTTCACATAATAGAACTCATTCAAAGTTTTGAAATACTTTGAGGTAGTAAACCTTATAACTCTCAAATTAAAAAAATAAATCAAATATAAATTTTATAAATTTTCTATTTTTCTAATCATTTGATGTAGAAAGCCTTTTAAATCCGTAATATTCAATTTACAAATTTCAAATTTTAAAAATCCATAAAATTCAAATTTCAAAACGAAACAAAGTTAAAGAAACATCGAATGTAACACACATACATTACCTGCTATGAAGTTAAAGAAAGTGTAGTTGATGAATACCACTATTAATATTGTGCATAACATTGGATGTTAGAAAATATAACATTCCTAACCCTAATCATTCCTTCTTTGAAGAAATTTTTGATATATTTTGGATCCTTTTGGATGGTCTTCTTTCAATGGTTCACATGCCTTGCTACTAGAATCTATAAACTGGTTTGCTCTTCCTACTCTATGTTTAGATTGATCTTCAATGAGTGATTGAACTACTCTTCCCCAAGTATTTCACCCTGGATATGATTATTTCTTTGATATTTGGTTTATTATTGGTTTAATTTTATCTTACGTGATCATTTGTTCTAATTTAACTTTATTTTAAGTGATTGTTCGATCTAGTTCACCTCTATCTCAAGTGCCTATTCATTATAGTTCACCTCTATGTTAGGTGATTATTCATTCTCTATCTTAGGTGCTTGGTACCTGGTTTAGGTGACTAGTTTACCTCCTTCTTATCTATTCATACTCTTTATTTGAAAGCTTATGGTTGGTCCACCTTATTTTATGTGACTAGTTTTCCTCCTTCTCTACTTATATTGTTCTAGAGATTAAGCTCTCCAACAACTTATACTATCATAAAAACTTCCCTTTAAGCACTAAATCTTACATGTTTTTCCTAATGTGTGCTTTATTTAATGTGTTGCCTTTGGCTTAGAATACCTTCCTTTTACTATGTATTCCTTCTCTAGCTCTAGCTCCATATGCTTACTCTGGATTTGTATATCTCGTCTTGCTATATTTTATTTCTTTGGATTCTTGTAAATGATTCTACAAATACCTTATGTATGTTTTTATATAGGTTGTTTGTGAATATTTATATAGGCTTCTTGGAATAGAGTTACTTGGAAAAAACATTTATCTCCTACTTTTTCTCCTAGAGTTAACAATTTTGGTTTTATATCTGCTACTTTATGAAGAAAGAGTTCTATACTTTCTCCAATATTGACCTTTAAGGAATACAATTGTGATTGTAAATTTAGAATTGTACCTTTATTTTTTCCTTCAAATTTTTTGCATAATGTATTCCACAACTCCACTTAAATATAGTTGTATTTCATCAATTATTCCAAATGTTATTAACTTGAGAGCCTTTGCATCTCCTTCAAATATTTGTATTTCTCTTTCTTCCCCACTATATTTTATATTTGTTCCACATACTATATTATATACTTTTTATACAACTAGGATTGATTTCATTTTGTTCTTTCATTATGCAAAATTTGGTCCTCTCAATAGTTGAGATTCTAAAAGAATTTTTTTATTGTTTGACATAATGGAACTCATTCAAAGTTTTGAAATCCTTTGAGGTAGTAAACCTTATAACTCTCAAATTAAAAAAATAACTCAAATATGAAATTTATAAATTCTAATTTTTCTAATCCTTTGATGTAGAAAACCTTTTAAATCCCTAATATTAAATTTACAAATTTCAAATTTTAAAAATCCATAAAATTCAAATTTCAAAAAGAAACGAAGTTAAAGAAACATCGAATGTAACACACATACATTACCTGCTATAAATTTAAAGAAAGTGCAGCTGATGAATACCACTATTAATATTGTGCATAACATTGGATGTTAGAAAATATAACATTCCTAACCCTAATCATTCCTTCTTTGAAGCAATTTTTGATAGATTTTGGATCCTTTTGGATGATGTTCTTTCAATTGTTCACATGCCTTGCTACTAGAAGTTGTAAACTGGTTTGCTCTTCCTACTCTATGTGTAGATTGATCTTCAATGAGTAATTGAACTACTCTTCCCCAAGTATTTCACCCTAGATATGATTATTTCCTTGATAGTTGGTTTATTATTGGTTTACTTTTATCTTAGGTGATAATTTGTTCTAATTTAAATTTATTTTAAGTGATTGTTCGATCTAGTTCACCTCTATCTCAAGTGTCTATTCATTATAGTTCACCTCTATCTTAGGTGACTATTCATTCTCTATCTTAGGTGTCTGGTACTTAGTTTAGGTGACTAGTTTACCTCCTCCTTATCTATTCATACTCTTTATTTGGAAACTTATGGTTGGTCCACCTTATTTTATGTGACTAGTTTTCCTCCTTCTCTACTTATATTTTTGTAGAGATTAAGCTCTCCAACAACTTATACTATCATAAAAACTACTCTTTAAGCACTAAATCTTACATGCTTTTCCTAATGTGTGCTTTATTTAATGTGTTGCATTTGGATTAGAATACCTTCCTTTTGCTATGTATTCCTTATCTAGATCTAGCCCCATATGCTTACTTTGGCTTTGTATATCTCATATTGCTATATTTTATTTCTTTGGATTCTTGTAAATGATTATACAAATACCGTATGTATGTTTTTATATAGGTTGTTTGTGAATATTTATGTAGGCTTCTTGAGTTTTTTCAATAGTGTAATCTTCTTGGAACTCTTTTATTATGCAGGTCTCTTAGGCCTCTTTTACTATGTAGACTTCTTGAACCTCTTTTACTATCCAAGTCTCTTGGGTCTCTTTTATTCAATGTGGGCCTCTCAAAAATTTTCTTCAATGTAGGTATCTTGGGACTTCTCTTCAATGTAGGCTTGTTTAGCCTGTTCTCTGCTTTCTTCTTCTAATATATGCTTGCTTTTTTTGGTGTCCTCTTTCATTATCTCTTATTACTTATTCTCTCTATACTTACTTCTATGATCCACTTCTCTCTAATTGCTTCTTCTATTCTCTTTCTATTATTAAAAGCTAAAATTCTTCTCTATATTTATAGGAAGCTTCTCAACCTTTGTTGCTTAACATCTATTGCTCTTTTGTGTTGTAACTTTGAAATTTTCAATGTCTTAGGTTGCACCTAAGATTCTAGTATGATTATTCTCCTTATTAGACAACCGAATAGCAATGTTAGGATGGATATGTATATCCATGAATGATCAAATTCCTCCTAAATATTTTTATCATCTATCTTAAATCCTTAATCTTTAATATCCAATTTTTCTTCTAAGTTGGCTTTATCTCTATCAAATGTCTAAATTTTCTCCTAAGTTTACCCTTTCCATAAATATAGCTAAGTCCTAGTCTTCATTGGTTGTCCTTAAACAAAGTGGAAATACCCTAGCATTCAAATAAAGGTGATTAATATTTATCCCTTCAATTTCTACTTAATAAGACCTTTAAAATTAGAGTCTAAGTCTGCGCTACCTTCAAAGTGGACAAACTCTAAATTAACTTTATCAAAAGTGGATAAAGTTAATTAACAATGGTGGCTTGATAATTAAACCTATAAAAATGTATATAGTCATGTGGTAGCTCCGATACCACTATTTGCCTTTTAAGCCTTACTATCATAAAATATCACAAGTCCCAATATAAAATAGCCGTAATATTAAATGTCAAAATAATAGTATTATGAGTAGAATAATAGATGAGAAAATTAATGTGTATATCAATCCTTATATAATAAATAAAATAACATTCATTTATATAATCAAATATCAATGTAAATGGCCTATATCATCATGAACTATGCAAGAAAAAACTTACAATATTAATTGCTCAAAATATGTATACAAGATTTATTTGGTTCCTTCCTATTAGAACTCTATAATATTTCATGTTGCAATCAATTCTTACTTTCTTATGGATAATTATCTCCATAATATAGCCATAGTAATGTGAATCTTCACATACTTGACTATTGCTCTCCATATGACAAGTCCCATGACTCTTGGCTTATCATCTTGCCACTTGCATACAAGACTCTTCACTTTATTTTACATGGATACTTGACCCTAAGACACTTGCACACATGACTATTACACTTATACATCACTCATAATATTATATACTTGTGTACATCCTCATATTACATATTTGCTTATTTATATACATGATACATGTGCATTTCCTGCACATTGACACTTACATACAAGAAGAAATATAAATCACACTCTAAACTATAGTCTCAATCCTAATCTATTACATATTTACAATTATACCATGAAAGTATGATGGGGGTACATGATCATGTACCAAATAATGTAATATACCTCAATACATTTTGGGTTTAAAATTGTCAATTATGTGAATTCAATTCATCATATTGTAAGGCTTTGCAAATTTTGCATTTTTATAACTAACTTTTGTAAAGAGATTTAGTGATCCGAGGGTTTTGGTAAAATTGTGTCTTCTCTTGTATTCATAGGAATTGGAATATAACAAGCATATAGAAACACCTTAGGATAGTCTTTGTTTTACTTGCGTAAATAAAGGGAAAGGTTTTTACCTTGTTAGAAAAGGAAATTCAAAATGAAATGAAAAAGTATACTTTAGTCTTTTACACTTACATTTCATTTTGTACCCCCATTAAATCATATGAATCTTACAAATAACATTAAAGGAAAATTTTCATTTCATCTCCTTAGTTTTGGGTCAAAAAATGCATTTATTGTAAGAATTGAAAACAAAAGAGTGTGTATATTTAAAACCTATTACATGCACCATTATATCCATTTGTAATAAATAAACTCTTTTCTCATAGAAGCAAGTTTTAGTTTTTTATTTCAAAAGCGTAGGCAATAAACATAAATACATGTAATTTGCATCCTAGTATAGTTTTACTTGTTTTACATACATTGTTCTTTGATCCCTTGGTTGGAAAAAGGAAAAGAAAAATATTTAATTAAATTGAAAGCATTAAAACTAAAAAAATATCTAGACCTAGGCTTTTTATTCTTGCATTCTGTGTATGCACTTGCATTGCATCCTTCATCCCTCACATTTTAGGATAGGATCTAGGATTATAAGACCCTAGATGTATTCAAATAAACACATAACACTTAGACTAGTAGGCTACACATTACAAGCCTCCCAAAGCATGAGTGTAGGGAACACAATTTTTATGTCCCCACAAACTCTTAAGTTTTTTGTACTTTAATTTTACCTCTATAATGTACAAAATTATTAATTTTATTTGTCCATATTATTTATATATTTTTAATTAAATAATATTTTCAAGATTAAAAATTATTGGCTTAAAATTACTAATTATATGTTTTAATTAGCACTAAATTAAAGAGCCAAAACAAATTATTTCCATTATAGGGCTCAAATTTACAACCCTCATTGTCCTTAAAACAACATTTATTATTATTTTATATGTTTTTTCCATTAAATAATATTATCAATATTAAAATTTGTTGTTTAAAATAAGATTTATTATATGTTTAATTATTTTAAAATATTTTTTATATCCATTTTAGAGTTCAAATTTACAACCTTCATAGTCCTTCAAATACTAAAATAAATATAAGTCTTAATTTTTAACAAAGTAGGAGTACCTTTTAACTCTTTATTTAAAAGTTAACTTGTTTTCATTCATTAAATTCTAATAAATAACTACTTATAGAATATTGAAGTTCAAAAATAATATTTTGAACAAAAGAAAAAAATTGTAATCCATGTTTCAAAAGATTTCTAAGAAGTAAAATGGGTAAATTTATTGATAAAAAACTAATTCATCTACATATATAAAATAGCATAATAATGTCAATAATTTGAAAATGTCATTTATGTGTAGAGAATAAAAAATCAAGGTATTGATGTTAAAACAAATTATCCTTTCTATTCTCATCTACAGTTTATTGATGATACTTATCTTTTAGGTTATTACTTAGTCAATGAGGACATAGAGTATCAATCAATACTATTATGTTATGACAAAGCGAAGAGATGGTTGGTAGTTACTACAAAATATATATTCATTTTCTTTAACACTATCCTAGATTTACAAGAAAATAACGTCGATATATTAGAGTTTAAAGTTGAAGGGATTTTATATGCTTGTTGTGGTGCAGTGGTAAATGCCTTGGGTGCTGGTAGAGGCCGACCCAGGTTCCATTCCCCTTGTATCCATCCTGCAGATATATGGTATAGTTAGGAATGTCCTATGTGCTGGTAGAGGCCGACAAGGCTCCATTCCTCCTATGCCCAACCTGTTGAAAGTGGCACCTCAAAAGGGGTGTTTTCCACTATAAATTAGTTTTTTGAAAATTAAACATTTTAAGGGCAACCAACTTAAATGGAATGTGAGTATTAGTAAGATGGATAGGAATAGAAATTGGCAACCTCCTCTTAAGGATTTTGGAAAAGTCAATACTGATGGAGCCTCTAGAGAGAACCCTGGAAAAGCCAGTGTGGGAGGAATTGGTAGACTTTCGGATGGCTCCCTGGTTTTTACTTTTGTCGAGAATTTGGATATAATTCCAATAACCTTGATGAGGGGTATGGTATCATCAGAGGCCTTTGAGAGGATACTAAGGTTGGATGGGAAAAGGTGTTAGTTGAGTCGGACTCTCAACTTATGATTAATCTCTTGAAGAATCCTTCTAAGAATCATAAGGTGGATTGGAGAATAAAAAGAATTATTGAGAAGATTCAGTTAATCCAGATAGGATTTTTGAAAGTTGCTTACAATCATGTGTTCAGAGATCAAAACAAGAGTGCTGATGCTTTAGCTAATTGGACTTTGGATAAAGGTCATCTTACTTGTTATGGCCACCCTCTTATATGGTGGGCTTCTCAAATTAGGGAAGCTCTTCTTTCTATCATTTCTTTGGATGGCTCCAGTTCTGAAGGTACCTAGTTTCTTCTTGTTTTTTTTTTCTTTTTTTGCTTCTCTTTGGTTCATTCAATTTTTTTTGTTCCCTAGCTCATTCTATTCTTTATTTTGTTTCCTCTGTTGATTCTTGCCTTAATAGTCTTCTGGTCTAGATAGGTCATTGTTTTGTTCATTTTTTATTTCTTTTTTTGTTTTTTGTTTTTTTTGTTTAGTTTTTTAAGGTGGGTGGGTTTTTTTATTTTATTTTTTGTTTTGTTTTTGTGTTCTTTGCGTTGTTTTTTGTTGGTCTTTTGTTTTTGTTGTTTTTTTTTTTATGTTTTTTGTTATTGTTCTTGTGTTTTTTTCGTTCTTGTTCTTGAGTTTCTTTTTGTTTGTGTTATTTCGTGTTTTTATGTGTGAGTGTTTTCTATGTTTTTTGTTTTTTTTATTTTCTGTTGTTGGTTGTTTTTTATTTTTATTTTTATTTTATTTTTTAATTTTTTAGGTTTTGGTTGTGTTTATTTTTCATGTTTTTTTTGGGTTATGTCTTTGTAGTGTTCTGTTGTTTTTGTCTTGTTTGTGTTTTGTTATGTGGTTCTTGTGTTTTTCTATGTGGTTTTTGTTGTGATTTTTTTATCTTATTGTGCATGTTTGGTTGTGCTTTTATTTTTGACACACTCAAGGAGCATTTATTTTATTATTTTTGTTGTTATTTACTTATTTTTAAATTGGTTTTGTGTGTTTGTTTGCTCCTTGAGTATGTCAAAGGTGGTAGGCCAGGTCCGAGTCCTGGGCATTTTTTGCGAAATGGATACCCCTTCCTCCTTGGGTCTTACCCGAAAGTGGCATCCCTTTTGGGATGTTTTCCATAAATAAAAAAAAAAAAGTTGAAGGGATATCATCAACAAACCTAGGTATTCCTTTATCTAATAAAGAAAATAAGAAGGATCTTTAGGACTCAATTTAAAAAGAATAAAATTTTGTCTAGCATATTGGAAAGGCAAGTTTCTAACCATTGCTAGAAGGCTACAACTTATGAAGAAACCATTACAATCCATACTTGTATGTAATGCCACATTTCAAGACCATCATTTTGTATAACATCCAAATTTAATAGAATTCAAAGTCATTTCACTATAAATAATGTGAGAAAAAAATTAGTTTTCCTCTTTATAAATGAAATAGGACTTAATAAGGAAATAATGCTAAAGGGGTAGGCTTACAAAATTAAAAATTTACATAATTTGCATTAGGGGAAAATATAAGATATCAAGGAATAAGTTAGGTAAAAATGTTACTTCAAAGTTATATGGGTTATCTTGGTGTAATGAAATTATTCAAAAAATAAAGCCTCCCTAGAGGACTACCAACATGGAAATTTATATTAGATAGTTTGCAATTGATCAATAAATATATTATATGGTCAATAAATAAGTAAACGTTTACAAATATTTGGTTTTATGTTTTATTAAATCCTTATCCTTGTTTTTTCTACAAAATTAAAATAGTTGGCTCAAGCATATTTAGCTTGAAAAGGTCCAAAGACCAAGGATTAAATTAATGTGAGGAACAACTCCATATCATGGATTTTTATTAGTAATCTAGTTGAAGGAGTTGAAATCAAACAATATATAAATAATACTTAAAAGATGCTTCAATGTTTCTATTTGCCTATTTTTATGTTGAAGGATGAGTTGTTTTAAATCTATAGAAAGATAGTAGATTCTTTATCAATTTGGGATATGAGAAATTAGAGCAATTATTATTTTTTTTTACTCTCAATGGTTTCTCTTGGAAGGATGTTTGGTATCTAGTCTCCTTTAGTTAATAGTCCAAAACAAGATGCTTATAGGAGAGATTAGACAAAGAAGAGAAAACAATGGACCTTTTAGATGTGCCTTGTTTGAGTATGATCTAGAAACATGAGATCATTTACTTCTTCATTGTCCCTTTACTTACATCATTTACAACTAAATTTTAAAAAATATCAAATATTTTGAGTAGCTCCATAAACACTAAAATAGTTGATAAAACGATGTATTAATTATTTAAAACTAAACCATTATGCATTCAATGGAGAATTTATCTTGCCATTGTTTGTTAAAATTTATTAGGAATATGATGTTGAGCAAAGCCCATAGTTATGCAAATTCCTAGTTGAGCTCATAACTATGGCTATGTAGATTCTCAACTAAGATTATAATTGTCATTATGTAGATTCTCAACTAAAATAACTACAACTATGTAGACTCCTAGTTGAGCTTGTAATTGCAGTTGTAAAGATTCCTAGTTGAGCTTATACCTACAACTATGCAAATCTTAGTTGAGCATGTAATTAAAGTTGTACAAAATTTAAATTAAGCTTGTAACTATACCTATGCATATTACCAGTTGAGTTTGTGACTACAATTTTTCTCTCTTTTATATGTGTTTATAATTTTAGGGTAGAATGAATTTGTTTTTATGTTATATGTGGAAAAACATAGAGTGCTCTTACTATGTAATTATTTTAAGATGTAATTTTTTTTTGTGCAAATTATGCTTTAAAATGTATGTATTTTGCTGAGTAAAAGGGCTATAGCTTTCATATTTGGTACTAGAGGCATGATTCATCTGGATTGTAGTGAATTTATTTTCTTTATCTTTCTAATTGCTGACCATGACCAACAATAACTCCCTTCCTATTCTAAAGTTTAGTGGGTAAGATTGTGACTACTAAACCATGAAGAAGAGGATATTATTGACTAGCAAGGATCTTTAGTATATTATTGATACTGGTTATGATAAACCAGTAAATTGATTTATTATCCCACATAATAATAGAAATTAAAAGAAGAAGGTCAAGGAAAATAATTATTTGATATCGTACCACATTTAGTTAGCTCTATATAAAAGTTTATTTCCAAGGATTGTAGATGCAATATTAGAAAATTATGCTTCAAAGGCTCTACAAGAGGTTTACTAAGGCAATGACCAAGTGAAAGTGATCAAGTTGTAGATCTTGAAGAAATTTTTTAAGAAACTGAGGATGCGGGAATTTGAAAGTGTAAGTGAATATTATTGTTAGAGTATATTACATCATTTGGATCATGTAAATGTACCGCCCTTGGTACATAACTAGAGTAGTATATTACTTTAGGGGGTAGTTAGCTAGTTACTTCAAGTAATATAATAAATGCACAAGTGATTACATGCAAGTTGTTAATGTGCGAGGTATCCCCTTGTACAACTAGGTAGAGTGTTGGCCAAACAATCCATATTTCTATATAAAGGACCTTGTTGTGGTCATTCCACAACTAGCCCTAAAATTGGGGACCCACCTTTTTATTTTTCAATTTTTAAATGTTGGGAGAAATTTTGGTTTAGGTTGCAATATATGTTCCAAGGTTTAGGTGTGGATTATTGTCTCCTTTTAGTTGTCTAGTGTGGTGATTAGCTTCTTTATTTTTTTTATTGTTTTGGTTAATTTTAATGTTTTGAATTAAACCAATTCAAACATTTGAAATTAATTAAATCAAATTTAAAAAAAAAGTAAAAAAAAAAAAAAGGAAAAAAGGAAAAAAAAAAAAAAAAAGGATAAAAAATAATAATAATAATCATGAAAAAAAAAAAAACAATAAAAAAAAAACCATCAATGTGTTTTTTTTGGAAAGTTAATTTAATTTCACTAATGGTTTTGTTTTGGGAAAAGTTTAATTTAATTTTATCTTTAGTTTTGTTTTAATTAAAATTTATTAATAGTTTTATTTTAAAAAGTTTAATTCATGCGTTTTTCTTTATTGCAGGTTACTATTAAAAAAAAAAATGGTAAAACTCAAGAGAAATGTCACATATCATGCCAATGGAAAATAAAATGTTGGAAAGTCAAAATTTGGAAAAAGAAAAAAATTGCCAAACATTGGAAATTTTTTTTTTTTGGTAAGTAAGAGAATATTATAATTAACACCGGGTTTTAACTGGTTGACCCAAAACCATTTTACAAAATAGGGTCCACTGACCAACTGGACAAAGGCCAAGCCCTAAAAGTTTAAACTGACAACAAAAATGGCCAAGACCTACTCTTCCATTAGAATACAGCCAAACTAAACTATGGAAGCCTAATATTATGGCCATCAGAAAAGAAAGATGCAAAAAAGAACTAACAAAGACAAAAACTAATCATGCAAGCACCATGCAGAGTAGCTTGTGCCCATATAAAAATAATAGAATATGGTAAAAAAAAACATCCCATAGAATGGACAGCCAAGAGGCCAAGCAGTCTTCCTTGTAGTCCTCATCTAACTTCTTATCATCGTTCTTGCCATCATCTTTAGATTTTGCCTTCGACTCCTTGTGCCCCTGGAACTGCTGGCTATAAAACAGAAGATTTAGGGAATCACACAAATCAATAGCTGCACTGATGAGGCCAGACAGACTCTTCAACTGGTTGATACTGTTGGAGGCTGATGAAATTGTCATCTTCTCCAAGACTATTATGGTGGGGTCTGGTGCCTCATTGTCAGGGATCTCCAACACTTTGTTATTTCTTGCTAGGGCCTTTTTGCGACATCGAATCCAAACACACCTTGGGAAATACTTGAGGCCAAAGCAGATTTTTCCCATGCATGAATTTGTAGATAAAAAAACCTATATCAGTGCCCCACCAGCTGCAAAAAACACTAGTCACATGAACAAAAAAAACAAATATGACAAAATCCATTATAAGGTTCAAAAAAATATTTTTAAAAATGCCCCCATTTTCTGTCATTGATCCACTTTGAGCCTTCCAATCTAAATTTTTTCATTATCTATCACCATTGAGACCGCATGAGGAAGATTTTCAGTCCACGTGATCAAATTTGCTGCTACAATGCCTTCATTTGCCGACCTATCACTGCCATGTTTGCTTCCGGAAGGTATGCAAAATTATGGCCTCGAGTCGATCATGAATTAGAGCCCTTGCTTCATGGATGTAGTCATCAAATCTCCAAGGAGCTCTCTTAGTATTCTTTAGAAGATTTATAATAATAAGAGAATCACCTTCCACAAACAGTTTCCCTGGATAATTCTCTGCCACCTTGAGGCTCCTCCAAACTGCCCTTGCTTCACCACATTGTTAGTTTGAGCTCCAATATGTTCAAGCAAAAGCTACAAGAACCTCACCCTTGTGGTCTCTAAGTAAGCCACCAGCCCCAGCTTCACCTGGGTTGCCCCTAGATGCCCCATCAAAATTTAACTTAATCCACCCTAGGGGGTGTGGGGTCCATGTGATCATGGTTCTAGGACAGACTTGATGATGATTGAGGCCATCAGTGAGAGGTAAGTTTAATGACTGGCCTAATGAAGCTTCAAAAGGATTTGGAGGTCTAGATGCTCGCGAGGCACTAAACAAGCATTCTCATTAGCATATGCTAAAATTTTTGACAGGACAGAGGATGACTGAGAAACCTTATCCAAGAAGGCCCGACGTTTCCTTTCTAACCATATCTGCCACAAGTAGTGATGAAGGCAGATCTTCCACATATTCCTAAGACACCTATTCAAAAAGGGGGAAGGCCACTGGACAAATAAGTCAAAAATGGACTGAGGATGGACCCAATAAATATGAAACACTTGTAACAGACCTAACAAGATTGAGACAGAAAAATTACAATACAAAAACAAATGATCAATAGACTCCCACTCAGACATACAAAGATAACACCTATTAACAACAATCACACCTCTTTTTATTAAGTTATCCATGGTGAGGATCTTATTTTGGATGGCCAACCATGCAAAAAACCCAACCTTCGAAACAATGCTTTTGGGCCAAACTTCCAAGTGAGGGAAAGTAGGTTCATCATTATCAATAAGCATCAGATAAGCGGTCTTGACAGAAAATTCCCCATTGTCCGAAGCTTCCCGGATAAGTCTGGTCCTCAAGAATGCCGAAGGGAGTAAAGACTGTTTTAATTCATTCTCCAGTATTATTGATGCCCCTGGTAGATCATTATTCATTATTGGCTTCCATACCCTTCTATTGTTTGACAAAGTAATAAAATCTGCAACTTTGGTACAAAAAACTTCAATTGTCCAAGCTCTAAGGGTTGAAATGATGGGGTCTGCAGAGACGGGATAGTCCTTTAACCATTTGTGGTCCCAAAAATCAATGTTTCTTCCATTTCCCAGTTTCCAACGTAGCCCTTTGCTTAGCAAGTTTTTAGTTTGAAGGATTGATTTCCAAAAAATTGATCCCCCGGGAGGAAAGGAATAACTTAAAAATTCAATTTCTTGCAAATACTTTCTCTCGATTATAGTAATCCATTCCGCATTTACATTTGTCAAAAGACGCCATGCTTGTTTGGCCGGGAGGGCCATGTTTAAATGTTGTATTCTCCTTAGCCCAATACCTCCAAACTCCCTTGGTTTGCAAACCCTATCCCAGGACACCAAGTGAAAGCGCCGGTTAGATTCGGAACCAGTCCATAGGAACCTCTTCCGGATCTGTTCAATTTTAGTGTAGACACTTGTAGGAGCTTTAAAAACGGAGAGAAAGTAGACAGGGATGCTTTGAATGGAAAACTTGGTGAGAACTCGCCTTGCCGACTTGAGATAACAAATTCCCTTTCCATCCAACCGACTTCCTCCGAATTCTTTCAATTACATTAGTCCACATGGAATCGGTAGCTCTGCCTGTAAATAAAGGAAGGCCTAGGTATGTGGATGGAAGAGTAGACACTGAGCATCCAAGAATCCTAGAAATTTTAATCTGCCTCTGAATGGGAGTGTTAAAGAAATAAATTTTACTCTTTGAAAAATTTACCTTTTGCCCCGCAGCATCCTCATATAGCTCTAGAATATGTTTTATGACCTTAGCCTCAAAAACTGATGCAAGAGTTAACAACAAAGTATCATCCACAAACTGTTCATGTGTAACTGGCTCGTGTTTGTGATTAGGCTTTAATTCTCGAAATAAGACCAATATTACAGGCGGCTTTGATTGTCCTCCCAAGGGCTTCAACCACAATGATAAACAACATGGGAGAGATAGGGTCACCTTGCCTTAGGCCCCTTTTACTTTGAAAGTATCTAGCAGGAGCACCATTAACAAGGACCGAAAACCAAGGTTTCATAAAACATCCTTCCAAAAGCTTGATCCATTCATGATGAAAACCAAATTTCTGAAGAATGGCAGAGACAAAACTCCGGTTTATGCGGTCATAGGCCTTGTTCATATCCAGACTTGAGAGCAAAAGCAGGTTTTTAGTCTGGACTACCGAATGGAGGGCTTCATGAACTGTTATGACCCCATCAAGGATGGACCTTCCAGGGACCGAATCGCCTTGACAAACATCAATAAACATAGGAAGGATCTTCCTCATTCTATTTGCAATTGCCTTGGTCAAAATTTTATAAACAACATTACAAAGGCTAATAGGTCTAAAATCCATCATAGATCTAGGAGTAGGAATCTTTGGGATTAAAGCAATAAAAGTGGATTTAAAACTTCTTGGAATATGCTTTGTGGACTGAAATTCCTTGATAGTAGCACATACATCAAAACCTACAATATCCCAAAAAGGCTGAAAAAAATGAGGTGAAAACCCGTCTGGACCTGGAGCTTTATCAGGGTTCATTGAGAAGAGAGCCTCTTTGATTTCTTCATCTGTGAAAGGCTTAATTAACTCCCCATTCAAGTCATCAAAAATTAAATGAGGAATATGGTAAAGCATTGATTCTGAAGCTAAGGCGGAACTGAAATGTTCTTCTCCTAAAAGATTCTAAAAATAGGAAACTGCTTCATTTCGATTTCATTAGGACTAGAAAGGAATGATCCATCATCTCTAACAAGTTCTTTAATTCTATTGTGGCTTCTGTTCCTTAAGGTATATGCATGAAAAAATCTTGTATTGGCATCACCTTCTTTTAGCCAGGTAGATCTAGACTTTTGCCGCCAAAAAGTCTCCTCGCAGGCTAGAACATTATGGTACTCAGCAAGGGATTTCTTTTCATCTCGCTCGTAGGGAAGGGTCTGGCAATCCCTCTTCAAGTTTTTTCTCAATGGTTGATAACCTTTCAGAGATGGCTTTCTTGTTTTCAAAAATATTTCCAAAAATTTCCTTATTCCAGATCCTTAGATTTTCTTTCACCACTTTAAGTTTCTGTGCTAATCTGAATGAAGGCCTGCCCTGACAAGAATGCTGCCACCACTGAGAAATTCTGTCTCTGAGATCAGGGTGGTGCATCCACATAGATTCAAACCTAAAAGGCCTTTTGAATTTTGGAGTCTCTTCAATTTCAAGTAAAATCGGGTTGTGGTCAGACCCAATGCAAGGCAAGGACAACAGATTTGCATCCCCAAAATATTGTATTGCTTCCTGTGACAAAAAAAACCTATCAAGATTTTCCATTATAAGTTGATTTCCAGACCTCCTATTGCTCCAAGTAAATTTAGCATTTTTTAATTTGACATCCAATAAATTGTTGTTGTTGATGAAATCTTGAAAGTCCTCCATACTTCTTGCTGGAATTCCTACTCCCCCTTTTTTATCAGAGGGGTAAAGAGGGGTATTAAAGTCCCCCGCCACTATCCATGGGATATCCTGAAAATCTTCCTTGAAATGACTGAGTAAATTCCATAGATCAGCTCTCCCAGATATAGAATTAGGGGCGTACACATTTGTTAATATCCAAGAAAGGTCATTAACCTTATCCTTAAAAATAATGCTCATTACCCTTTCCCCCAATTGAATAACCTTGCCTTCCACCTTCCCTGGATTCCAGATACAAAGAAGACCACCTGAGGTTCCATTGGATTTGCAAAAAATTGCTTCTCCATTTTTCCAGATATTGAGGGCAATTTTTCTAGACAAAACTTCATCGACTTTAGTTTCTTGCAAAATAAGAATAGTGGGATAAAAATCTCTTCTTAAATATTTGACTAACCATTGTTTAGGAAGGCCATTGAGCCCCCTTACATTCCAGGATATGATCTTCATTTGGAACTTTTAAAGTTTTTTTCCTCTTCCCCTGCCTTGGACTTGAGGGGGCTTAAGAATTTTGTTTTCTTCAAAGGGAAGATTTCCAGTTGGTGGAAACAGAGTAGTCTGAATTCCATTAGCTATCTCATCTTGGACCTCTTCTTTCCATTGCTGGGCATTTGAATTTCTTCCCTTTTTTTTCTCACCTCCACAGTCAATCATGGGGGATTTCATTGAGCTTCTAGTCTGTTTCGGGATAAATTTGGTTTGGGTGACCTGTTGGATAACAGTGCTGGAAACCCCTTCTCTGGATTGGGACAAAGACAAAGGTGAAAAATGTCGCTTGGAAGGGCTGATTAACTCTGAAAGCACTTTTTCTCTTTCTCGGGCAGAAAAGGACTCATCATTAGGGCATTCTTTATGGCCAACAGGAGGAGGATTGGAAGGTCCAGATTTGGTTGGGGAGTCAAGGTAAGCAGGGAGACCAAGAATTATATCCTCAACATTAGACCCTTCATTCTGATTTTCCTCTGTAATTATTTGGTTTTCAGCCAAAATGTTAAATTTATTTAGATTCTCGAAAGGAGAGCATACCTTTTGTTGGTCAGTTTGTGATGTAGCAATTTGCTTGTCCTTACCATTGTCCATGTGAAGCTCAGCCTCATTCTCCATTTGTCCCAAACCAGAGGCCTTTGCCTTTTCAACATTTGGATCTTTAACCCTGTACATTCCTGTGTATTTGCCATTATTTTTGAAAGACTGCCGCTTGGAATCATTATTCCTAGGAAGGGTTTGCTGGCTTCTCAAAAAAGAGCATTGTCCTTTGAGATGGCCTTGAATATTACAGTCAGAGCAAAATGCCGGTCTATTTTCATATTCGATGACCTGTAATCTTGTTATATTTCCATATTCTAACTCCACATGAGTAGGAAGCTCAGATTCTAGGTTTGCATTTACACAAATCCTAGCATGCGTCATTCTGGTGCGTGCAAGGGTTGGATTATCAATGGCCACCAATTCCCCTATGGTCTTGGCAATACCCTGAAGAAAATACTCATGCCACCAATGAAACGGGAGATTTGGGAGACGGACCCAAATGGGGGCAAAGTTTATGCTCTGCTTTTCTGGGTCAAAATCCTCAGCCCATCTCCTAAGAAAAAGACTTCTTCGGCCCAAGAACCAAGGTCCTCCTATTAGAATACGACTAGCATCTTCACTATTGTTAAGGCGTACCGCAAAAAACCCCCTTGATAATGCAATAATCTCCATGTGTCCAGAAGTCTTCCACTTCAAGGATGCCCATCGTCGAATCGTTTCAATATCAGGCCTGCCCCCTATGAATTTGCCTACCAGAGAAAAATTTTCCATCGATATAAAGTCTGCCATTACGCTTTCAAGCACGGATACCTTCTGCCCATTGGGAGTGAGAGGTGGTAAAGAATGTAAGGAAACCCTATTGCCACCTTTAAGGGCCTGTGCAAAAGACTTATTGCCCTCATAATTCTTGATGTGGGCCTTCTTATCAAAAATAATATCAGGGGGTTCGTGTCCCTCTAATTTTTTAAAACCCTCAGTGTCCTTGTCACTGTCCACCTGCTCTTCCTAAGAAGAAAAGAAAATGTTGGAAAACCAAGAGTTGGAAAAAGAAAGCATTAGAAAGAAAATAGTTGGAAAAAAAAATGAATAGTCAATGTTGAAAATCCTTAAAAACCTATTGAAGCTCATAAACAAAGGCTGGACATTTTTTGGAAGAGGTTGGAAATATTGGTTGTAAAACATAATATTTTTTTTAATGCAAATATTTCATAAACTTGACCTTTGTTAGCAAGATGGGAGGATATTTTTTTTTGCATGTTTGAGCTAATGGTTTATATTTTCTTCCATGTTTTCTTGGCTTATAGATAGTTTTAAATGCGTTTTAATGGTTGCATTATCGAAGGCTTAGAAGCACGAAATTTATTTTTGTTCCTTAGAATATTGTACCTAATTTATTTTGAATTGTGTGTATGCAGATTTGAATAAATTTGGTTACATGTAAAAAGTCTCACATCTCCGGTTTTGCAAGATAGGGTGGCATTATAGTAAGAGTATTTTGCTTTTAACATTTCAAGATTTAATTTTTATTTTTATTTCTTTTCTAACATTCTCTTTTTGCAGTTTTTTTTAAACTCAGCAAATAAAATAAAAATCGAAAAAAAATTAAAATTTCAAAAATAAATGCAAGGATGTGAAGAATGAGCTTCAATATTTCATCCGAAACAATTTTGATCACATTTTGAAGCCATTTTGAATTTGTTGTTTTATAGGGATTTTTATAATTTCAAAATTATTTTATACTTCAAAGGCAAAACAAATTTCAAGGATTTACATGTTTATATTTTCAACATTCTCGTACATTTTCAGATTTTATTTTTATTTTTCCAACTTCTCTTTTGCAAAAAAAATTTAAACTTCGACGACTAAAATAAAAATAAAAATAAATTAAAATGCGAAAATAAAATGCATGGGTGTGAAGAATGAGCTTCAATATTTCATTCCAAACAATTTTTATCCCATTATGAAGTTATTTTAAATTTATAAAAATTATTTAAAATTGTTGTTTTATACATATTTTTATAATTTTGGAATTTCACATTTTTTATACTTTGAAGGCAAATCGATTTTTTAAGCTTTGCATTTTATTCGTAAGTAATAAATGAACTCCCTTTATGAAAATTGTAATTTCATTAAAGGGGGTAATTTATATGGCATTCCATAAGTCACCATTTTTAGAGCAATAAATTACCTTTTCTTTATGAAAATTCTGATTTTATTAAAGAGAGGTAATTTTTTATTATATGAAAGGCTATTGTTTTGAAAGCATTAAATTATTTCTTATTTATGAAAATTATGATTTCATTAAAGAGAGATAATTTATAATGATATTTTAAGGCCATTATTTTAAAGCAATAAATTGACGTCTCTTTATGAAAAATAATTTCATCAAAGAGAGGTAATTTATTTATTATATTAAATGCTATTGGTATTTTCATGTCCAAAGTAACATCAAGTGAACCTTTTCATCATTTAAGTTTCAAATTTAGAGATAGATTTTAATCTTCTATTTCATTTTTCAAAGCAAGGTTTAACCAAGATAAAATTTGTCTAAAATCGGCTTAATAAAAGGAAGATAAAATCTACCTAAAATACTCCAAGATAAAATAAACCAACACAGGCCCCTTGTTAACAGTTACTTGCAAACCACTAAGGTATTCCTAGTACTCATTTTATATATTTTTACAAGATTACTAATACACATGTGCTTTGCTTATGTAGTGGAACCTTGGAGAAGTTGTATTTATTTTTAACTTCTTTGCAAGAGAGGGTTTTGTTATCAAAATCCTAAGGGTGAGTGTGGTTTTACAATTGGGTAAAATTATCAGTCAACATTTTGGCGCTAGAAGGAGGGCATGGATTGGTGTTATTTTATGCTAAGTTGTTCATTGTTGTTTTAAATGCTTTGACTTATTGATGCAATGAATAATGTCATTTTGGTGTAGGCTTGAGAGTTTTGAATTGCTAAATATTTTAGGTCCTTTTCATTAGCATATTTGGCCTCCTTTAGCACTCAACATTTTGGCTCTAGAAGGAGGGCCCAAATTGGTTTACTTGATTGCTATTTAGATGCTAACTTGTTCATGTTGCTTGAAAGAGTTATTATGAGGTATTGATATTGACTACTGAGATTTTGTTGATCACTTCTATTGATTCTAACATTCTCTATTTTGATGATGCATTAATGCTAATATTTTTAAAATTGAAAAATGTTTTCTAATATCATGGTTTAATTGATGCATATATTTTGGTTGATATACATGATGATTCATATGTTAAACGTTTGATATTTGTTAGTCATTTCATACCTCTTTGCAAGATCTATTTATTTGACTAACAAAATTGGTACTAAAGTTATATCTCCTTGACTATTGCAATATTTACTCCAATGATGACATGTAGTCCTTTAAACATACCTAGGCCTTCACATGAGGTGCCTATGGACTTGGTGTCTTATCTACCTCAATTTAGGCATGATGGAACTTGGTCAGCTGAAGCACACATTCGTGCATTCGTAAATATGATGAGTTGTTTACACATAATGCATGAAGATATTAGATCTAAAATGTTTTTATACACGTTGGATAAAATTATGCATGATTGGTTTATCAATATTATTACAGCTTATATCACTTCATGGGCTCAATTAGAAGCAATTTTTCTCAACCATTTTGGAACAATAGATCATTAGGATACAATATTAAATCAATTTACGTTTATCTGTAAAGAACCTAATAAATCCACGAGTCAATTCAATTATAGGTTCCATAGGTTGTAAATCAAAATGAATACGCATTATATCATTTCAGAAGAAGAAGCCATTGAAATATACAGGGAAGCCTTAGACCCCTTAGTTGATACATTTCTAGAGGAGAAAATTAAAGATCCATCCTTTCCTAGAGCCTACAATATCGCAATAATGGTAGAACAATGGCAAGTTGAGGCACAACATGTTCCCATGAGAGATTATTTTTTAGGAGTTAGTGAAGCCAACCTACACCAACCATCTAATATAGCACCCTCAAATCAAATGATGTCTAATGCAAATAATCAATGGGATGAAGTTGAATGTCTAAATATTACAACCACCTTAGATATCATCCAATAGGAGGTGCAAGATGTAAAACCAATATCCACCAATGAAAATGGTGGTGAACAAACCATTGAACAACAAGATTCATGGTTTGAAAAGTATGGGCATACTTTTGATTGGGTGCCTAACTTCGGTGTCTTTGATAAACAGATTATGGATGAAAAAAGTGCTACATGATGATGCGGATGAAGACCATGAAGAAAATAAAGAAATCATGATGACTCAACAAGTACTAGTATATGAAAGTGCATCAAAGGTAAAATCTCACTTTTTGGGTTCCACCATTCAAAATCTAGGTGAAGGTTTGTCTAATGGATTGTTGGATTTAAATACTATCAATGATGAAATGCCATTTGTGGTTGATAAAGAATTTGAGTTCATTTCTCCTTACACCACTAAGAATATTGCTTTGTTGAATGAAAAAGAAGTTGATATGCTTGAAGTGTTAAATCAAGTTCATAATTAATTAATTATTGAATCTAGGATAAAAACCTATTATGATACTCAACTAATAGATATCTTAGATTCTTGTAAAGTTTTGCATAAGTTTGATTGGCCTACAAACATGGAAAATGATTTGGCTTTAAAATTTTTAGAAATAGGCTCTTGTTTGCAAAATCTCATGTTTGAAAAGGAAAGCCTAGTTCTACATCATGATTTGAATTGTGAAATCTACATGTTAAGGAATAGACAAGAAGTAATTGAAAATCAACTATTGTCTAATCAATTTAATGATTTAAAGCTCACCTATGGGATCATTAATGGAACTAAATAAAATTGGTGGGGTGAGAGAGCCAAGATAAATATTGTTGTATTGTTTGGCTTAATCTTGTTCTCATTAGATTCTTGTAAAACTTGGTATGCTTATCATGTTATATATTTTTTGAAGTGTGTTAATCACGTTTGGGATCTAGGGAAGTGATAGCTCAAGATTTGCACCATCTTGTACATTATTGTATATTGTTGTATATAGTTTTGGTGTTCTTATTTTGTTGTTGGTTTGTTGTTTTGTGATTTGTATCTGGTTTTGGTTTGTGTTTCTAGTTTTATGTTTTGGGTTGTTCCCTTTGTTTTGAGGTGATGTTTCGTGGTTGCTAATTTATGGCCTCTTGTCCATTTTTGTGTTCCTTTGCTAAGTAGGTTGGAATACCTAATATGAAAGCGGGTAAACCTAAGAAAAGGGGGATGAATTATTTTATGATTATGCTCAGATTTTGGGACTAAAATTATGGAGAGTGGAACAATGAAACATTTTTCTAAAGGTCCACATGTAACTCACATTTTAAAGGGTATTTTTGGAATTCCTAAAGGATGAAGTTATCTTGATTTGTAAATTAAGGCTAAATTCTAGTATGCTCAAATTCAAGTGTTACATACAGGTTTGCAAAGTTCTCTATAAAAGAAGAATACAAGAAATGCAAATATTGATCATATTTGTCACCAAGTTTAGATAAACTCCACCGAGGCTATAGACGCTTGACTGGTAGTAGGTATTTGTCTATACAAAGCTTGAAAAAAAAGTAAGCATTGAAAAGTTTGATCAAATCAGTCACCTAGTTTAAAAAATCTCCATCGGGGCTATGGATGCTTGAATGGCAATGGGACTCTGTCTGAACAAATTATGCTCAAAAGAGACTTTGCAAAATATTATTCAAAATGAAATATTATGAGCAATAATTTATAGCCTAATGCAAGTCAAGTGATGGAATCTGAATGGTTTTCAAGGATATAAAATGAATCACTTTACACACATTGAGCAGAGGTAGATGGATTAGTTATTTTCATTCAAAGTTGTTTACCCCTACCTTCTTGGGACATCACTAAATAATTTTTATTTCGCTTCAGATTGGGTTCTTCATACGAAATGTTCGAGAGCATTTCCCAGCAGAGTTGTCATTTGTTGTGGCCATTCCACAACTAGCTCCAAAATTAGGGACCCACCTTTTTATTTTTTATTTTTTAGATGTTAGGGAAAATTTTGGTTTAGGTTGCAATATATGTTTCAAGGATTATGTGTGGATTATTGTCTCATTTTAGTTTCTTTTAAGTTTTCTAGTGTGTTGATTAGCTTCTTTATTGTTTTTATTATTTTGGTTAATTTTAATGTTTTGAATTAAATCAATTCAAACATTTGAAATTAATTAAATCAAATTTAAAATTTAAAAAGTAAAAATAAATAAGTAAAATAAAAAAAGGAGAAAAGGAAAAAATAAATAAATAAAAATAAAAATAAAAAGAGAAAGGATAAAAAATAATAATAATAATCATGAAAATAAAATAAAAATAAAACAATCAAAATAAAACCATCAATGTGTTTTTTTTTGGAAAGTTAATTTAATTTCATTAATGGTTTTGTTTTGAGAAAAGTTTAATTTAATTTTATCTTTAGTTTTGTTTTAATTAAATTTTATTAATAGTTTTATTTTAGAAAGTTTAATTCATGTGTTTTTCTTTACTGTAGGTTACTATTTAAAAAAAGAAAAAATAAATGAAAAGAAAAAAGCGGCAACACTCAAGAATAGAAATGTCACGTATCATGCCAATGGAAAAGAAAATGTTGAAAAGTCAAAAGTTGAAAAAAGAAACAAATTGCCAAATGTTGAAAATTTTAAGAAGAAAAGAAAATATTGGAAAGCCACAAGTTGGAAAAAGAAAGCGTTGGAAATCCAAGAGTTGGAAAAATAAATAAATAGCCAATGTTGGAAATCTTTAAAAACCCATTGAAGCTCATAAACAAAGGCTGGACGTTTTTTGGAAGAGGCTAGAAATATTGGTTGTAAAACAAAATATTTTTTTTGCAAATATTTCAGAAACTTGCACTTTATTAGCAAGATGGAAGGAGATTTTTTTGCATGTTTGAGCTAATGGTTTATCTTTTCATCTATGTTTTCTTGGTTTACAGATAGTGTTAAATACCTTTAAATGGTTGCATTATGGAAGGCTTAGAAGCACATAATTTATTTTTGTTCCTTAGAAGATTGCACCTAATTTATTTCAAACCGTATGTATGCAGATTTGAATAAATTTGGTTACATGCAAAAAGTCTCACATCTCCGGTTTTGCAAGATAGGGTGGCATTAGACTGAGAGTAGTTTGCTTTTAACATTTCCAGATTTTATTTTTATTTTTTCTAACCTTCCCTTTTTGCATTTTTTTTAAAGTCGGCAAATAAAATAAAAATCGAAAAAAATTAAAATTTCAAAAATAAATGCAGGGATGTGAAGAACGAGCTTCAATATTTCATCCGAAACAATTTTGATCATATTCTAAAGCCATTTTGAATTTATAAAAAACATTGAAAATTACTATTTTATGGGGATTTTTATAATTTCAAATTTTATATAATTTTATATTTCAAAGGTAAATCAGATTTCAAGGCTTTGCATGTTTATATTTTCAACATTCTAGTCCATTTCTAGATTTTATTTTTCTAACCCTTCTCTTTTGTAGATTATTTTAAACTTCGGCGATTATTATTAAAATAAAAAAAAAAATTAAAATGCATGGGTGTGAAGAATGAGCTTCTGTATTTCATTCAAGACAATTTCGATCCCATTCTGAAGTCATTTCAGATTTATAAAAATTATTTAAAGTTGATGTTTCATACATATTTTTATAATTTCTAAATTTCACATTTTTTTTATATTTTGAAGGCAAATCGATTTTTAAGCTTTGCGTTTTTATTCGTAAGCAATAAATGAACTTCCATTTTTGAAAATTGCAATTTCATTAAAGGGGGGTAATTTATATGGCATTCCGTAGACCACCATTTTTAGAGCAATAAATTATCTTTTCTTTATGAAAATTTTGATTTTATTAAAGAGAGGTAATTTATTATTATATCAAAGGCTATTGTTTTGAAAGCATTAAATTATTTCTTCTTTATGAAAATTATGAGTTCATTAAAGAGATAATTTATAATGATATTTTAAGGCCATTGTTTTAAAGCAAAATATTGACGTCTCTTTATGAAAAATAATTTAATTAAAGAGGGGTAATTTATTTATTATATTAAAGGCTATTGGCATTTTTATGTCCAAAGTAACATCAAGTGAACCTTTTCATAATTTAAGTTTTAAATTTAGAGATAGATTTTAATCTTCTATTTCATTGTTCAAAGCAAGGTTTAAGCAAGGTAAAACTTGTCTAAAATCAGCTTAAACAAAGGAAGATAAAATCTACCTAATATACTCCAATATAAAATAAACTAATACAGGCCTCTTGTTAACAATTACTTGCAAACCACTAACGTATTTCTAGCACTCATTTATACATTTTTACAAGATTACTAATACACATGTGCAATTATTATACAGTGAAATCTTGGAGAAGTTGTATTTGTTTTTAACTTCTTTGCAAGAGAGGGTTTTGTTATCAAAATCCTAAGGGTGAGTGTGGTTTTGCAATTAGGTAAAATTACCACTCATCAGGTCTCATAATGAGTGATTATATATTATTGTCGGTAGTAGCAGGTATACTGAGTAGATTACCATATAGATTGGTGATGGATACAATGTTGTTCTTTAGCATTATTTTTTTAGAGTATTCATTTCCTTCATTTTGCATTATATCATTTTTCTCACTTTCCATTAATAGCATATTACAACATATTACACTTTTGCATATTTTATATCCTATGATTGTATTCTCCCTTGGATTACACCATCAAAATCTAATAGTGGTATTAGAGCCACGGTAGGTCGAAAGGATTAGGGATAGCCATAAGGGATCACTATTTCTATAAGCATGAACTATGTTGCATCTTTAAAAACTAGATTTTCCAGTGTGTGTTGTTGCATGCAAACGTTTTGACAAGAGAGATAGAGAGGAGAAACAAATATCAATTCTAGATTTTCCAAGATTGCATTTGGCTAGAGTTTTTCCATAGATTTATAGAAAACTCATGAAGACTAGGACTTAGCATTTTTTCCACTAGATTGATAAATAAACTAGTGAATATTCATCATTGACAAGATTTAGAATCATCTTACTAATATCTTGTTGTAAAAAAAGAAAATTGAAGGAAGCCCTATTGCAGACCTACACATTACAAGAAAAAAGGCCACAAAAGCCTTATTGTAGAAGAAAATACCATAGAAGCCTTATTGCAGAAGAAAATGCCACATAAGCCTTGATCTAGAAGAAAATACCATAGAAGCCTTGATCCAGTGGAAAAGGCCATAGAATCCTTGATCCAAAATAAAATGCCATAGAAGCCTTAAACCTAAATAAGACTCTAAAAATGAGTCCATAAAATATGGGAGATTGTTGATCTCCTTTGCTGATTTAATACTTCCTCTAGAAGAAGCTAAAGAGACCCATCAAAGATCTCATTTAAGAACTTCAATCCTTGGAAGAGATAGAGAAGGACTGTCAAAATTCCTATTATAGATATATGTGATGAAGATGTAATTCCCAACACTTCCATAGTTGAAGGTTGAAGGAAAGGTCTCATCAAGAAAACCATAGAAGCTGCAAGCCTAAAGACCTTGAAGAGGTATCAAGGAGAAGCAAGGAGAAGGCTTGGAGAGCCTCATTGCAGAAATTTGAGAAGTCATCAAATAAGTTCCTAGGATAACTCATTGGAGAAATTAACTACAAAATATAGTGAAAGATCTTGGCATAATTATTGCCATCTGACAACAATCCCAAAGAAGAAAGATTTGACAAACAACTTGTAAAAATTTAGAAAGAATATTAATGAAGACCTCAAGAAAGGATGTCTTGTTTGAAGAAGAACTTAGACAAAGGAAACCTATCAAATAAAAGAATATTTGGATATTTCCCTTCATAGATAAATAAGGTACATTTCAGAAATAGAGATTTGAGGTATTCACAACAAAATACTGAAGGGTTATAGAACGATAATATTTTAGTGAATAGATTGACTTCAAAAAGGTAGAAATCAATATAGCATTAGTAGCTATAATACTTTAGAGTTCCAAGATAGATCCTAAAGGAGAATTTGAATTCATCTACTACAATTTTAGATCAACATACTAGAAGCATTCACAACTATGAGCAACCACCATTCTAGACAAGAAATTTGGTGAATTAAATCATCAATATATTCATCATCAAAGATAAGAAACTTAGGTGCAAAAGGTTCATTACTTGTGTAGACACTAAAATCATATTAACCTAATTAGAATACCAAGATGCACTCTTATCAACACCATATGTCCCCTTTGGGCAACCCTTAGGGGTTAAATAGTGGTCCTAACCACTTTTGGAAAGTTTTATGCCACTTTTGAAAACTTTTGGGCCATGTAGCCATGGTCGTCCCATCCCAGGATGGCCATATTTCATGGTCGTCCCACCCAAGGAAGGCCACCAAAAATTGTCCTTGGGTGGGATGACCATGACCAAGGACCCTTAAAAATTCAAGGGTGGCAAAAATGACAATAAAATTCTGCCATTTACCCCACCCATTGATTTATGACATATTTTAGGGCATGTCAATCCATCACAACCTGTAAATTGGAGGTCCAAATTGGAGGTTTCTCCCACCCAATGCATGCAAGGTTTTGAAAAATTGTGGCACTTGCCTCACATGCCCTAACTTGCCCATTTGACCTTGTGCTCTCTTGATATCTAAAATAGAGTCAATCCACATAATTTAAAAGAGGAGTCTTCACAATATTTTGCAACGAAGTGTTGCTGAGATTCAACCCAAATTTCACCCATGTATTTTACCTTGAAATATTCATAAATAGAATGAGGTTTCAAAGTGATCCTAAATATGCCAACCCATTTCAAAACCTACACATTTTAGTGAATTAGATCCAAAAATTTGATGACAACATCCCTAGGAATAGTTTGAACCAGATCCAATAGGAATTGGTGGCAAAAAACACTAGGACTGGTGGACATCCCCACCTAGGACTATTAATAGTCATAATTGGAACTCCCAAGTATGGCCATGAATTTGCATACAATTTCATCTCAATTTTAGCATAGATCATTTCTAGATTAGAATATATGCATCATACTAGGATTTGGTACAATTTTGAGTAGTTTTGCACCTTCTATTAGGCTTTTCACTTCTAACAGTCACAATTGGAACACCCAAGGATGACCATGACCTCTGCATCCAATTTCATTTATTTTTTAGCATAGATCATTTCTAGAGTAGATTATATGCATTATACTAAGTTTTGGTGCAATTTTAATTAGTTTTGCACTATTTATTTCACTCTTCATATTCACTATTGCATGCATATCTCTGATTTTATTTCAATCCACACATGCTATTAATAAATTTGAGTTCTTTGTGTGTAGATCCAGGTATTTTAGAATGCAAGGAAGGAGCTACAACTTCTAATACATATAGATCATCGTAGCGGTATTGAAAACATGCTCTTCAATTCGTGACTGTGAGGAAGGCCTTGAAGCACATCTTGAGTCTTTGAAAGGATTAGATCCTTTGACACTTCTATAATGATTGTATCAACTCAGAGCCTTCAAGGGGACATTTTGTAACCGTGAATTTGATAAATCAATTAATATAAAGAGGACCTCCATTTATTTTACTTATATTGTCATCATGCTTGCCTTAATGTATATTTGTAGTGCTTAGATAAATAGATGCATTTCATTTCTCCTTGCTAGGTGCACAATTTTTCCACTCCATAGTGGCGATCATGATGGACCCCTATCTCATTTGATTTAAGCAAGTTTTAAATCAGTTTTTTCCTCTAAAATTTTGTAGGTTTTGGTCGTTCTGGCCTAAAAAGACCCCTTATTCCATAATTGGAACACCCAGTGACAACCATGGCAGTCATGCCACCCAAGGATGACCTCCAAATTGGCAACTATCCCACCCTAGGATAGCCACCTAACAAGGAGCCTACAACTCAAATTAACAGAAACAACAATATTTTAGGCTTTCAAGATGATTATTTGGACCTTTTACTTTGCATTCTTACTATTTAGAGAAAATTAAATTTATTTTTAATGTCTTTTCCTTGTGTGTTTGAAAGGTAGATTTCACTTTTCATAATATAAAAAACAATAAAAAGAAGAAAAAATAGGATAAAGAACCAAAAAGGAATGCATTTGTATGGTTTAATTGCTTACGACCTACATAATGGTTAGGTTGACATATAGGGCATGCATTTTTTAGGTTCCATCATTTACTCAATATTTTTGAAAGTGAAACAATTTTTAAAACTTAGTGAAGTTATCATTGAGTGCTCTTTGGTTTTAATTTTTTTAAGTATAAAAGGAACCACACACGCCACCTAACATTTGAACATTAGTAAGTTGGAACTTCATCCCCAACCACTATAGAGACAAACGATGGTGGGCTTCATCTCCACCCATTGGCTCACATGATACGAACCCTATTTTTTGGCCAAATATGACTTCAAGAACCATATTAATCATAGAAACTAACACGTATTCCTCTTCAGAAGGTGTATCACTGCCCACGGTCAATATGGGTGACGACTGGAAGGACCTGTGCTCCTTGATCAGATATGGGTTTCATCTCTATATTTCGGTAGGTATGACTACTTGGACTTCATCACCAGGTTTTGTCACTATGAGTATACAGGTGAAATCCTTTTAACATTGAGAATATCATCCAATGAAATAAAAACACGTGAAAAGAGATCTCTTTGAAAACAACAAATCAAAACACACCAAACAGTTTTAGGGAACACATCTAAAATATTTAAAAGAGATAAACATTTGTATTATTGTGTGTTTCCATTTTTGTGTGTTGCATCATTAAAATTTTTAAAAGAGATAATCACCTAGGTTTTGGAACAAAGTAGCTATGGTATGTACCCACAACCAAGCCCATTCAAGGGCTAACACTGTGGAGAGTGGGTAAGGATATGTAGACCATCTTCGATTTGATCCTAAGGATATGATTATACCTACTTGGTGGCCTCCTACTCGCTTAAGTCCTCAAATGTAAAATTAGGAACTTAACCTACAAGGGACCCCTATGCGGGACACCCCTACAGGTCTTGGTCCTAATCATGGAACTTAATTTTTAGATATAGACACTTCACACACCTTCTAAGAAGAACTACAACTATGCATTAAGGCACAAACAAATAGAGCAATACCATGCATCTATGTGCCTGATTGGTCTACCTTGCACACCTATATACAAGATCAAGATTACACACCATGGGCAAGACCAAATGATCAAAATACACCCTTAAACTGCCCTAATAGGTCTCACTAATATAAGTACCAAGATGAGTATGATACTCATTGTCCCTGATGAGAAAATTTAGCCCTTCCCTTCCTCATTTATGAAGGAAAACTCGAGAAGAATCTTGATTATCCTTGGTATCATTATTCAACACAAGCATGATGTGCTTCTATGTCATCTAAGTATAAATGACATCTATTTAGATCTAAACCTCATGTAAACATGACCTCTCTCAATCGAGAGAAGCTCATAGTCGATATTTCAGATCGTCCTAAATAAGATAGGCCCCATGGATATACTGCTAGGGCTAATAGACCTCTCATGACTAATCAGATAAATCAAGTTGTTAAAATATATGCTAACTGCCAAGCTCAATTTAATTAGCTTTGGCTAGATAAACAATACTTGGATCACCAACATCAGTTAGAAAAGCAAATAATTGAACAACAAACCCATGAGCTATTTTGAGAGACCTTACATAACGAGTTCCCTATCCCAAGTAATCATAGATAGGGGTTCATCAGAGGTAACCTATGTTTAATAAAAATAGGCTTCCTAGGTCTAACCAAATATTTCCTCCTTGACATCTTAGGCCTAATCGAGACTTGCCTTCCAGGACAAACATAGATAACCTTCCACATATGTTTGTTCCTCATTGTAGGTCAATTCAAGAAACCCCTTATAGAGCCTATGATGATCTTGAACCAGAATAGAAATATATGGAAGCACCTTATGGAGGTATGGTTGATGAAAATAAACCACCATGCCATATGCGTGAAATTCCTCACCCTCTCCCATAGGGCAAAATCAAATAAGAGGAGTTCAAATCCTCTAATGTGTATAAATCATTGCTTGAACACATGGAAATAATAGAAAACAAGACCTCTGGATCCAGGCTTCGAAAGCCCACTTTGCACCAACTTTGCAATCAACCGCTTCACCCATAAATACCTTCCCCTCTATACCTAGAGCATTTCAAAATATCCAAGATGGATAGATTCAAAGGAGAGAAATATACAGAGGAGCATGTTACTAGGTTTATGAATCAATGCTTTTGTATCCAGTATAATGATGTCTTACTTCTAAGAACATTTCTAACTACCCTCTCTGGCTGAGCTATAGAGAGGTACAATCAACTCCCAAGGCACAATGTCCATAGCTTTGAATAATTTGTGGACACATTCCTAGAATATGACGACGAGTCAATCACAAATTATGGTAACAAGTGGCGAATGCTTCTCACTAAGCTACCATACCTACTACTAGTGTCTGAGTTGACTCACATATTTTCCAAGAGTTATTTAATGCCAATTTCATTATTTCTACAACTCCAACAATACCAAACTCTTGAAAATACTCTAGCATAGGCTAGAACAATTGAAGAAATCAAAATTCAATAGGGGAAAATCACAAAACCCCATAAGGAGTGGAATAAGAACACAAAATGCAATCCAAAAAAATAAAATCCGGTAGTAGTTAATCAAGTTACCATTACCATTCCAAGGCCTATGCAACCAACATCACCTTAGAAGGCTAATTATCAGGCCCAACCTCCTCCTACAAACTACCCTAAAAAAACTCATATGAATCAAGAGCAAATCCAACAACATCACCCTAAGTGATAGTTTACACCTTTCATTGTCTATGGATTCCCTATTCGATCGTCCATGTGTAGCCAAATAAATTACTGTACCAAACATCCAGCCTATGGATCTGAATGGACAAAAGTCCATGGTACATCATGAAGATTTATTCTATAAGTACCATAGGCAGAATGGGCATGATGTGTAAATATGCTACGGGTTCAAACACCTAGTACAAGACATGATTGAGAGGAACTATCTTCAAGTTGATAACCCTCTTACGATAAATAATAAACAAATGGGTGGCTTTAAAGAGCCATTAACCACTCATGAGGTGCAGGTAAATCAAGAAAAATAGGTAAATGAGGTCCATATGACACCCCCTCAACAAGGGTTCATTGAGATGGTTAGCATCGTGACAAGGAATAGACGTTATCCAAATCAAGTTGCACCACCTGCAACTTCAAATAACATTCCCTCCATGTCAAAACCTCCACCACCTCCAGTGCAAAGCCCTTCACATCGTCCAATGGTCACCATAAAGAGTAAGCTTGCTCAAATATTGTAAACAACATCGGTCTGACTCTCTATCTATGAGATTATACAACGGTCTCCACCTCATCGACAAGCTCTAATGGACATCCTTAAGTCGATTGAACTGCAGCCCTAGGAGTCTAACTCTTTTATCAAATTTGTGGGGAATTTTCAATAGTGCAAATATCCAGTAATGACATTTCATGAATATGAACTCAAACCAATATTAAATTATGTGTTTGATCCTCCCTTACAAATAATTGATTGTGTAAATGGAACACCTTACAAAAGAGTTCTACTTGATACTAGTTCTAATTCGACGATACTTTATGCTCAATGGTTGGCACTATAGTCTTACCTATTTAGGTGGGATGCAAAACCATACCAATGGTGTATCATGTCTTAGAGGGTACAATGGCCTACAATATCTTTAGACCTTGGATTAGGTACATGAAGTATGTACCATACATATCTCACCAATGTTTGATGTACACTCGTGAAGGGCAAGTACATATTGTCTCAACAGACCTTGAGCCCTTCAAATACCGCAACTTGATGCAGCACATCCCCGAGTTGACCTTGCCATAAAATGATTTGTACTTTCAATAAAATACATCCATTCAAGGTTCGACTCCTTAATCATAGCCTCTCATTAATTCATTACCATATTCTTCTATACCATCATCATCATTGGTACCTTTAGATATACCTTCGTCATCATCAAATCCTCCACAAAAGAACATGTCGAAGAGGCCTATTGACGAGATCCCTCCAATCATATCTACCATTTCCATGAAAGAAATTCCTAGTCTAGCAGATGAGGAACCACCTCATGAGGTAAGCATTGAGTCATCTCAAGCCTCACTTCCGTCTCCTCCATCCTCACCATCATAGTCCATCTAGCTACCACGGGCTTAGGATAATACTTAGTAAGGAATATTACTACAGTTCTAGCCATTGAGATAATATAGAATATGGGACGACCTCGCCTTCCCATAGGTACCATTGTACCTCTAGGCATAACTCCCAATCAAACAAACTTCATATATGGGGGTATTGAATATTGTAAGTAGGAGATTACTCAAATCTGAAATGAATCAAATATTATTGATGCAAACATTAGACTTGAAATGAATTATCAAACCCAATATATAGGTTACATAATAGTAACTCTAACAAAGTTAGCGTAGGATGTGCTAACAACATTGAAAATAGAATATGCCTAGTAACTGACTAAAATATCTCAGGATATTTTAGTTATTAACCTAAGTTAATCTAGGAGGTGATTTATACAATGGTAAATATCTCCTATGGTAGAAAGTATATGTAATAATACATGTATTTTAATGCAATATACTACCTATTTTACCCTAACATCCCCCCTTTATTACATTTACTTTGATCTACAAAGTTTACTCCGAAATAGTTGAAATTTGACACGTCCAAGTGCCTTTGTAAAGATATCAACAACCTTTTCTTCGGTGGAAATGTGTTGGAGATTGATTCTATGCTTAGGATCTTCATCACGAATAAAATGACAATTTGTGTCAATATGCTTTTTTCATTCATGATGTACTGGATTCTTGACCAACTTCAAAACACTTGAGTTATCACAAAACATGTGAATAGAAATTTTCTTTGGTAGGCCCATGGTAGCCAAGATGTGACTTAGCCATATCGCTTCACACATAGCTCCATGTGCAGCGTGATATTCTGCCTTAGTTGAAGATAAAGCAATCACTTGTTGCTTTTTACTATGCCATGAGACATGACCAGATCCAAGATGAAATACATACCCAAATGTTGATTTTCTATCATCTATGGATCCAACATAATCAGAATCAATGTAACTCTATAAGAAGAATGAATTACTCTTCTTATACTCTAGACCATAATCTGCACTATCTCGAATGTAGTGAAGAACCCTCTTAGCTGCTTTCCATTGAGAGACCTTTGGTTTTTGCATGAACCATGAAAGATAGTTTATAGAATATGTAATATCTGGTCTAGTATTAGTCAGATAGATGAGGCTTCCAATCATCTGTCTATATAGTGTGCCATCTACCTATCTTTGAGTCATCATATCATGATAATCGAAGCCCTGATTCCATCAGTGTTGCTTTGGGCTTACAATCAGTCATACGATATTTTTCTACTAAATTCTTGCCATACTTTTTCTGAGTCACCCTAAGATGATTATTCTTCTATTCTATCTCAAGGCCAAGACAGTAGTGGAGAATTCCTAGATTTGTCATATCAAATGATTCTTTCAAGTCATATTTCATAGCGTTAACAAATTTCTCTGAATTTCCAATGATGATCAGATCATCTACATATAACACAAGAATCACTATTTTATAACCTGTGTTCTTGATATAGAGATTTACATCAGATGGAATTATCTTAAATCCATGTTGTAGTAGGTGACTATCCATTTTTATGTACCATGCTCTTAGGGCTTGTTTTAGCCCGTATAATGATTTGACCAACTAGCAAACTTGTTGCTCATGGCCTTCCTCAACAAATCCAAGAGGTTGAGTCATGTACACTTCTTCTTTTAAGTCACCATTTAGAAAGGTTTTTTTTACATCCATCTGATATAATTTACATCCGAACTGTGCTGCCATAACACAAAGAACTTGAATGGTGATCATCCTTGCTGTAGGAGCAAAGGTTTACTCATAGTCAAGGCCTTCCTTTTGAGGATAGCCCTTCACCACAATATGGGCCTTATGCTTATATATGGTGCCATCTGTCTTATATTTAACTTTGTAAACCCATTTGCAGCCTATGGATCTCTTTCCTTTAGGCAAATCCACCAGCTTCCATGTTTTATTCTTCATGAGGGAGTTATGTTCTACATCCATAGCTGCATTCCAATGAGGCATTCTAAGTGCTTCATCAACTGTAGAAGGTTCATTTTCATCAAATTATGACAAGTAAACCCTCTCCTCATATATTTCCAAATCATCTTCCATTGCTATCTCTCTGTCAATAGAAAGTTCTTGAAAATATGCACAAATATCATCAACTGAAGTGGATGCTTCAGTATTTTCTTGTTGAGTCATGCTTCGTGTCTTTGGATGATTGAGAGTAAGATCAGGTGGGGAAGTGAGTTTGGAATCTTTCATTGTGCTTGTATACAATTTGGGATGCTTTTTCTATTGTGGAGAAGGAAGTGGTTGTTGCTCCTCATCATCTAGGTGTACTGATGTAGTGCTGGGTGTGAAAGATTCATCAAACACTACATCTCTGCTGACATGTATATTCTTGGTAAGTACGTCTGTCAATCGATAGCATTTTGAGAATTCATCATATCCAAGAAAAACACATGGTAGGGACTTCTCATCTAATATCTTTCTTTTCTACTTGGGTATATGCAGAAAAGCCTTACACCCAAATAATCATAGAAGAGATATGGAGGGTTTACTTCCACTCCATGCTTCCTGAGGAGTCATACATTCAAGATCCCTTATGGGTGATCTATTTAGAAGATATACTGCAGTTTGAATAGCTTCAGCCCAGTAAATTTTCTCAAGATTAGTTTCCTTAAGCATACATCGAACCATTTTCATAATGGACCGATTTCTTCTCTCAAAAACTCCATTTGACTGAGGAGAATAGGTTGTGGTCAAATGTCTCTTTATCCCATGTGTCTATAAAAATGAGGAAAATTCCTTTGATGTGTATTCTCCCCCTCGATCTGAATGGAGGGTCTTTATGAAGCATCCTTATTCTTTCTCAACAACCTTTTTGAACTATTGAAAATAGGTAAATGCTTCAGAATTCAACTGCAATAAGAAGATCCACATCTTTCATGAGTGATTGTATACAAACAATTGAAAATACATTTTTCCTCCACAACTAGTAGACATGGGACCACACAAATTTGTGTGAACCAACTCCAAAGGTACCTTAGCTCGAAAGGAGCTAGGTTTAAATGGTACTCTGTGTTGCTTTCCTAATAAGCAATCTAAGCACACTGGCAAAGTAGATGAAAGAGTAGGTAGTTGTTTCACCATTTGATATTTACTGAGTTCTAGTAAATATCCTGAACTTAAATGCCAAAATCTCTTATGCCATAAATATATGTCCTCTTTTGTGGTTATTGCCAATGCATTATGTTTTGAGGTAATTGCATCTAATATAAACAAACCATGTTTGTATGAACCTGTTGCTATTTGTTTTCCTTTCTGAGTGATAAAGCAACATTTCTTTTTTTTGTCCACCTTAAAATTGACATTCATGTGATTGTCTAGGATTTATGGAACTGACAAGAGATTATTTTTCAATCCTGGTACATAAATAACTTTTTTAATTTTACATTCTCCATCTGGAAGGGAGACAAAAATACTTCTTTCTCCCTGAAATCGATAGGTTTGATCATCAAAAATGGTGACCGGTATACCTTCTCGAGCCTCAAATATCTCAAACCAGGACTTATCACCAGTCATATGCTTACTAGTGCCTGAATCTATGTACCACACAGTGTCCTTGTGAGGGGAATATATATGTGTCATGAGCACCTTGTGTGCTCGTTCAGATTTTGAACTAGAATCTCTAGCTGCAATGTGTCCCTGTTTTTGTTTATTCTTGTTCTTTAGTTTGCCTTTGCCCTTCTTGTTTCCTTGTTCATTGGGCGATTTGTTCTTAAAACAACATCTTTTGGTTTCATGAGTGTCCTTGTCACAAATATT
The DNA here is from genome assembly GCA_028583015.1 of Wollemia nobilis. Classification (NCBI taxonomy): domain Eukaryota; kingdom Viridiplantae; phylum Streptophyta; class Pinopsida; order Araucariales; family Araucariaceae; genus Wollemia; species Wollemia nobilis. The sequence continues at coordinate 315,985 of JAQPPZ010002321.1, forward strand.
ACAATACTGCTTCTTCTTATGAATCTCTTTGCCTTTACCCTTGTCTTTATTAGAAGAAAAACCTTTTTGTTGATTTCACTTTTTCTTAACACCTTGTATGTTTGAGAAAAGAGCATTGTTGTATGCCTCATCTCTTTGGAGTTGATTAACTTCTTCTGTTTGAAGCATATTTACCAACTTGGCAAAAGTCATTGTCCTTCCAGAGACTTGTAGTGAAGTGATCAACATTTTATAGGAGTTGGGAAGAGCCCTCAAAATGATAGAGGTCAAGACTTGGTCTTCCACTTTTTCTCCTAAGGATTGCAGTTTTGTTTTCAATTCTGCCACTCGTAGAGGAATAGCTCTCATTGTTTCTCCTGATTTCATATGAAGAGTATGAAGTCGTGTTTGGAGGTTAAGAATCATTGATTGATTCTTTCCCTCAAATATGGTTTTTAAGGCATCCCATGCCTCCTTACCATTCTTAGCTTCACTGATATGAGGTTGGATATCATCAGTAATAGCTAGTAAGATCATTAAGGATAGTTTTTTATCCTTTTTATCAAATGTTGTTTGATCTTCTCCAAGATATTGAGGTCTAGTTTCACTTCCATCCACTATAGACCATAGATCCTCTACAGTTAAGATAGCTTTCATCTTAGTATTCCATGCAGAATAATTTGAACCTTTGAGCAGTTGTCTCTCAATGAGATACTTGTGGATCATGGCCATGGTGAAGGTTTCAAATTGATAGGAATAAGATGGTTGTATCTTGCACTATACCCTCAAAAGAGTACATGGAAGATGTTTAATTTACTTCTATAAGATATTTAATGGCACCTACCTTAACACCCTTAGCAAGGGATGAGAAGTTTGAGGAAATTAAGCCAAATAAGATAGAGAAAATTATAGGGGTAGGTTGACAGACTTCTAATTGTGCTCTCTATGATATTTAATGGCACATACCTTAACACCCTTCAATAAGGATGAAAATTTTGAGGAAATTAAGCCAAAAAAAGAGAGGTAATCAAGGTTTTTTTGGATTTTGACCTTTTTAAGGGGTAAAAAAAAAATTGACATATGTTCAATCTGTTCAAAGTGTAGCATGTTTTGGAGTGAAATATGGGTTTTGATAAATGCTTCTACCAATGTTGTATCTGATTTTTTAATTGCACATAAAAAACATGAGTGTTAGTGCAATAATAAAAATATGAGAGCAACCCATATTATTATCACTCTAGGTATTAGATTCAACCAAAAATTTACCTAGTATAGTCAAATTTTGAGAAAGGTGTCGAGTACAATCGAGATTGCACCTTTCTTGCTTTTGGAAAATCCCCCCTTTATCTTTACAATTTTGCAAATAATAGAACAAAAAAAATGATTTATATCCCCCCTTAATGTTTATAAAATTGAGAAATTTTTGAGCACTCCTTTAAAGACAAGTCGACACACGACCCACATTTGAAAGGCTTGTAGACCATTCGACACACGACTTTGGTTTTTGTCTTCAACAATTTAGCATGAGGAGCAAAAAAACTAGGTTTTTTTTTTTTTTTTATGGATCTCAAGTTTACAACAAAAACATTTGCTATTTTATGTTTTTATGTTTCATTTCTTGAAGGAAAGAACAAAAGCAAAGTTTGTGGTTTTGAGAAAAATGAGATAACCTTTATGCTTCCTTAATCATGGCATGCTTTGTGTTTTGCAATAGAAATTTTGAGTTTCTATGTCTTATATTTCCAAAAAGGAATGAAGAAAACTATAGAACTTCTGAGGAGTTTATTGTAAAAAAAATGTTGAAGCAGGTTTTTAAAATTTGCCAAAAAGAGGTTCCTATGTTCTTTTTGTCTCCAATTAAGAGAAAAACATAATTTGGTTTTGGGAACTTTGAAGGTTAAATTTTGTTTGGATTTCCAATTTTCTAAGTTTGATAAAGCATAAAAATATATGTTTAAGATGAAATTTCTATAATTTAGGAAAAAATTGGAAAAAAAATCATCCAATTTAACTAAAAATTTAACATTTTATGCCAAATTAAAAGAAAATTATAAAAAAAATAAAAAAATTTAGTGCAAAAAAAAACTTTAGAAAAAATTTAAAATGCTCGAAAAATATGGAATTCCAAAAAAAACCTTTAGTTTGGACCCGTGGGGGAATCGATCCGGGGTCCGCGCACTGCTAGTCAGCAGCTTGAGCCAACCGAGCCACCGGTCGGTTTGGCAACTCCTCGGCGCAGTGACTACTTATGGTGGTCACGGCGTGCTAATCGCATTATGGGATTTTATCCCACATGCATCCCAGAATGGGATGCAATGTGGTTTATAAGCCACGATGCACCTTAGAAATGTCAATTGCCTTTGGGTAATCGACGAGAGTCGCCCGCCCTTTTGGATGCTACGATGTGGCACCAGGGGTGGGCAAGTTGATCCAGTCAAATTCATGTCGTCTAGTGGTTGTCTGCCATGTGTTGAGTTTATGTCAGTCCTCTTGTGTGCCATGTGTCATCTTATGAGTGATCCAGGTGGTACCTCATGGTGCGTGCTGATAGCAAATCTTACCAGGTGGTAGCTGGTGATAGGTCTAGTTTTAGAGATCGAAGGGCCTCCTACCCTCTCATAACTTAAGGTCATACGTGTGTTGTGCTAGAAGGGGGAGGGTGATCCTACCATCTCTATTCTCTCGAGCGTGTGCCACATGGATCCTAGGCCCACGTGGCTGTGCGGGTCCTCGCTTGCATGAGATCTGAGGTGACTGCACCTCAATGAATCGACCACAGGGCCGATCGATAGCTAATCACTGTCGATCATGGGCCTGGTCGATGGATCGCATCGACACGGACTATGGGATTGTTTCGGCCCTGGTTGGTCGATCGCGTCGGCCTGGTTACGTCAGTCTTATCGGTTGATCGCATCGACATTGGCCGATTTACTGCATCGACCCTTGTTGGCTGATCGCGATGGCCAGAGTATCGATCGCTTCAGTCGATCGGTTGAACGGGTTGGTCGTTCTATGAAGGATAGGTCAGCAACCAACATATAGCAAATAACATCCAACAAGAAACTCTAGACCAATGCTGTAGTCCAGGTCAAATGGAACGAGCGTTGCTCGCCTTATCCACCTAGCGAATGATACCAATGTAAGTAGAAGATTACTCAAATCTAAAATAAATCAAATATTATTGATGCAGACATTATACTTGAAATGAATTATCAAACCCAATATATAGGTTACATAATAGTAACTCTAACAAAGTTAGCGTAGGATGTGCTAACAACATTGAAAATAGAATATGCCTAATAACTGACTAAAATATCTCAGGATATTTTAGCTACTAACCTAAGTTAATCTAGGAGGTGATTTATACAATGGTAAATAACTCCTATGGTAGAAAGTAGATGTAATAATACATGTAGTATAATGCAATATACTACCTATTTTACCCTAACAAATATGGCATAGAACCATATGCTCAACAAGAAGAGGATGAAGAACCCTTTTTTGAGGATATGAATTATATGTCCAATCTCAAATTTTCCATGTGATATCTCCATCACTACCATTGGCATGGCTATGGTTTGGGGTTGTACAAAAAAGGTACTTACGTTCCTTTCTAGCCACAATATCAAATACCTTATGATAAATATGGCTTAGGACATAATAAGCCTATACCTCTTGATGTCCTCCCAGATATTTTAGACTTTCTGGATCTGAACTATAGGTATGAGCTTGCACGCGATCCTTACGCTAATCCTAATCATGTCCACTCTTTTGGGGATTTTACCTAACTATGATATCTCATGATTTCACCTGATCCTATGATAAAAATAACAAAAATACCAAAAATATCTAAAAATATGATAAAAATAACAAAAATACCAAAATATTGCATTACATTTCATATCATTACATTGTACAATCACTTGCATTAAGCATACCCATCATTGAATTTTGCATTCTAGAGTTGCTCATACATGTATATCACCAGTTCTGTACACTATCCATCCTTTAAAATCAACTTTGTCAAAGGTCATTATTAACACCCATCTACATTACAATTATCACTTCCATCCACATTCCCCACCTTTCATGTTTATGTTTTTTTCCCTTCACCTAGTCATTTGTTATAAGGCGTCTTTAGGGTTTTTGATCACTCAACCATATCTATTTTTATTTTCAGATTTTGTAGAAAGCTATCCTAATTTTTAGAAGGTAGAGTCCTACTTTGATTGTACCTTGTATACGTCATAATCCCAACACATTCTCACATTAATAAATCCAAGTTTTGCACAAGGAAAGATGAAACCTACAAAGTGGTCCTTGTTACCTTAAGAAAAATGTTTACCTTGATCATCCCCTATGCGAATGGTTAAAAAATGTAGAAAATTGAAAAAATGACAAGCACCTCTCTACCCAAAGCAATAAAAATCCCTTGCCCCACACCAAATTTGGGCAAGTATCCAAAGAAGCAACAAATACAAAAGCAAAAGAAAAATAAACAGTGGTTTTCACCACAACCAAAAATCCCCAAAATAAAAAGTGGTTTTCAACACTAAAAAAAGAAAAAAGTAAAATAAATAGTGGTCCTCACCATTACTAAAATCCCTTGCTCACCAAACAAAAATGAGCAAATCCCTAAAGCAATTCAAAAAAAAAGAAAAAAAAGGGTGTACTGAACTTGAATCCCTAGAATTCTCAGCATTTGACAACCATGAGGTGATCCTCATTACAGGTTGGGTGGCATCAAAATTTCTTGGAAATGGTGGTATCCTTATGCATGATGATATATCTATCACATTAGTGACCTTATTTTGTACATACCAATATCAACTTGCGGATGAGCTAGCTTTTGGTAGACTGTATTACCTATGGTCTAATTCAACCATGTACAAAACTTAAAATCATGATACCGTAGGGTGATATTCATTATAGATGGGCTGCATAAATCTTGTTTGGCATTGGGGTAACTTTATGCGTTATTATAGCAATGAACTCACATGCAAACATAGGGATATTGAATATCTTGGTCATCCTAGCAGATTTATACCTTGCCAAAAATTCTTGCATAGTTAATTTGTAACTTTTGACTAGTTCACCAAAGTGTTTGAGTCTCATGAAAACCTCAAGGAAATTCTATAACATCTTACTATGCATTACATGCCATACCATTTTATCACATGTTTGTCAGTTTACATTTTCACAATCCATTACATAATATTATGATAATGTTAAAATGAATTGATGAATTTTGTACAGTATATGGTGCTAGCATATAGTGTGTAAAATAGTATTCATAATTCATAAATATAGATTAAAAAATCATCCATTTCATTATGCATACACACATGTACATATCATAAACTAACATCATATTACAATACATGCATCCATGATATTGCATCCATAAATGCATATCTTTGCTAACCATAAAAAATCATAAAATTAACAAAAAAATTAAATAAAGAAAAATCTCAAGTGTACCTCATACCCAATTATTTACGCTATACATTGGTAGTTGCAGTGACTTGCGCTCCATGCAATCCGACAAGATGAGTAAATTACCATAAGGCTACTTGAACCAAATTATTCATAGTCGAATTGAAATATCTTCACTTAAATCACCAAGAAGGCCATTGCGATCGGACTACTTCATGGGAGTGAGCTATTCATTTCCTTTATTTTATGAAATCTCATCAAAAATAAAAAAAATAACAAAAAAAGAAAATAATCATCAAAAATCTCAAGTGATTGGTGGCTATAGCGACTTGCACTCCATGCAATCTGGAAATATGAGTAAATTACAATAAGGCCATTTAAACTAGATTATTTATTAATGAATTGAAAAGTCTCCACTTCAATCCCCAAGAAGGCCACTAAAGTTAGACTTCTCCACGAGAACAAGGTATTCATTTCCTTTCTTCCATGAAATATAATAAAAGACAACCAAAATGAAGAACACAAGATTATACTGAGAGGGGGGTGAAAAGTATAAGACCACTTTTTACTTTTCTTTCCCAATAAATATTATGCAATGTATCAATATCAATATCAACAACAGTAATCAAAGCAATGCACAAATCACCACACACAATAGAAACACTAATTTAACGTGGTTCACCCAATGTGGACTACTCCACGGAGAAAATATTTCACTAATATTTTCTCAATAAATATCTTGGGAATCCTTTTTCTATTACAATGTTTATGGACCTCTGTCCAAAGGAGACACCTATCCCATGATCAAGTTCATGGATCTTTATCCATAGGATAACTCCTTTCTCCTCAACTTTGGTTGGCGATATTCTAGAATAATTATTGCCTCCACTGCACTAGCTAATGGATCTCTATCCACTGAAGACTCTTGTCCCCACTCAGAATACATGTCCTCACTACCTTGGCTAATGGTTATCTATCCACTGGAGAGTGTCATTCTCTATACTCTATCATCTCCAAAGCTTGCTCTTAGATTTGTCTCAAATATGCACTAAACATAGTACTTCGATCTAGCACAAATCTGCTCAATCTTTGTCTCTGGTCTGGCACAAACCTGTCCTCAAATTTGCACCAAACTTTATCCTCAAATCTATACTAAACACATTCCTTCAATCTAGCATAAATCTATCCCCAATATTTGTCCTCTGATCTGTACTAAACACAGTCTTTCGGTCTAGCATAAATGTGTTCAATCTCTATCCTCAAGACTTAACACAAAGCCTGATTTAATCATAAATCAACTCTACTGGATCTACCCTAAACCTTAACTCAAGATTTGAACAAATCAATCAACCAACTCTACTCACAAATCGTCTCAAAGACTTGTCTCAAATCTGCCTTGTAAGATTCCATAAAATCTCACACTAATTTGTCCATAAGTCCTCTCTAGAACTTGTCCAGTCTTCTCAACAATATCTGTCCTCAAATTTGTATTGTAAACTTCCACAAAATCTCACACCAAGCTGTCCACAAGTCTTCTCAAAGACTTACCTCAAATATACTTAACAAGTCCTCACTAGAACTTGTCCAATCTGCTCAACAATATTTGTCTTCAAAATTTATATTGTAAGCTTCCACAAAAGCTCACACCAATCTATCCACAAGTATTCTCTAAGACTTACCTCAAATTTACTCAATAAGTCCTCACTAGAACTTTTTCGATCTCACAGAAATATATAGAGAATTGTTAGAGATTCAATATGCTTCACATTCACTACAATGCTCAACCAATTTCAATATCTCTATTTACCACATAAACATATAGAGAATTTTTAGAGACTCAATATGCTTCACATTCACTACAATGCTCAATCACTTTCAATATCTCTATTTACCACATAAACATATAGAGAATTGTTAGAGACTCAATATGTTTCACACTTACAAACACTCAACCTCTTTCTCAAATCAATTTTGAACATGGAATAATTTGTTTCATAAAACTTGAACTATCACTTCAACACATCCACTCAACTAAGCTCAATTACTTCCACTCAACCAATCACTTCAACAAAAATGCTTATTAAGTAATCCTCACATAACAATGATACTCATGATATTTACAAATCCTAGTTCAAGTTATTCACTCAACCAATCACTTCAACAACAATGCTTATCAAGAAATCCTCACATAATAATGATACTCATGATATTTGCACAAACCCTAGATCAAGCATATGAAAGCTTTACTCAATATTTCCAACAATGCTTATCAAACAAGGTTTCTAGAATCAACTTCATTCCAGAAAAACCAAACTCAACAATGCTTATCAAACAAGACTTTTCACTCCAACTTAGCATTCACACCATTCAACAATCACTCACTAGGAAGATGTTTCCATACCTTTTTTTGTTGTATGAAGAAAATGACCTCAAAATCTATCTTAAACACAATTTTCTTCTTTACCAATTTCAATGGTTAGATGACAAAAATATCACACTAACTCTCTTCAGAAATATTTCTCAATAAAAAAAGTAATCAAACTCAAATACACCTTATTACTCCTTTGAAATTAGCAATCATCAAAGCATACAAAAAAATAATTCCTCAATTACTCCACATAATCTCCAATATATAATTAACAAACTCCAAAATCAAACCCTAAAAAATAATGCTTCCTATCCTTTTATCTCCCTCAAATTCTCAATAATCAAACTTTAAAAAATAACCTTTATAACCCTCAAAAATATTTATTTTTATTCAACCTTTAGAAAATCTGAAAATAACAATTAACTTTGGCAAAACATGAGTGCATACCTCTCTCTATGCAAAAAGGGCCTCGGTGGATTTCAAACACAGAACCTCTCCCATTCGAGCACCTTAGCAAGGCGCTATCCTACCATGTGGGCTTCATGCCTTCCCATAGAGAGTATAGCTAACACTTTCCATTTGTGCCTTCCCTGATAATGTAGCACACAAAAAAAACATTCACCCCCGCTTTGCAAAAACCAAAGCTGACGAGTTTCGAACATTACACCATGAGCCTACCACACTTAGCACCTCCATGATTTTTAGTTGTGCTACATAGCGTTGTGCGATGAAGAAGGAGCTCTACTCCTCTTTGTCTTATTTCCTGCCATCGAAAACTTTGAAACGCAAAATATCTCTTCCCTTTGTGCACGATAGTCGAGAGCATAGCACATGCGAATGACATGGATGGGTTTATACAAAGTCTTACCCCCTTTTTATATGCATAGACCAAGCTTTGAAAAAGTCGGAAGATAATTCAAATTTTCAAATTTGAATTATAAAATAAACTTTATAATCCTAACTTTAGGATTATTTTAATTAACATAAATTAATTTAATAATTAAATAATAATAAATATATAATTAACTTAATAACTTTAGAAGTTAATTAAATTAATTAATAAATTAATTTATAATGAAATTATTTAAATTAATTTATAATTAATTTAAATCTACCCTTTTAATATTATAATAAAATATTATAATATTATTTTTCTTGGGCCTCTTCATTGCTCTTTGAACCTCATCTAACTACCTAGAACCGGATTTGACCAACTGGACGTGAACTTTCCTTTGCACTGATTTTTGAATTGCTTCTTCTTGCATTGCTTAATGAAACTGACTCTTGACATCAATGAAAACTCAATTATTCAAAATGTCTAAAAATATACCCCTTTATCATTGATGGCAACCCAATTACCTTTTACAATTTTCTTGACCTTTTCTATTCTACTCCCCTTGCGAAACTGCTCTCCCTGACTCAATGCTCTTCCCTTAAATCAAAATTCTCTCCCTTACTCAAATGTATCCCCCTTTGACATCAATGGCAAAGGTCCACCTTTGGGGCTCGGGGCTAAGAATGAGACTCTTAGCTTAGCCCCTCCCCCACCTCCTCTTGAGGTGATTAATTCTGGGGTGGGAGTATTTCTACTCCTAGCATGCACTGATTTTTACCTTTATCCACTTTCCTTCTCATCTGATCCTTCTGATTCCTCTTATTTTTCTTGTTCCTACTTGTCTCTGGAATTTTTCTCTACACCACTTTGTTGTATGTCCATCATTATTGCACTTGTAACACTTAATATTGTTATTCCTTGAAGGTGCAAATGTCTTAGGATTTCTTTTGGTGAAGCCATATCTATTCCTGCAATTCATTGTGTTGTGACCAAACTGATCACATGAGTAGAAATACCCACAAAAAACCTACCTATTTCTAAAGTTCCCATATTCCTTTCTTTCATGTGCCCTACACTATAAAGCCTTTTGCCCAAATATATGACATGAGAAACATCATCCATTGAAATTTCCTTGCCTTGACATCATTGGTATCTTAGTCTATTTTACCCTGTGCTGGTTCCTATTCCATCTGTTCCTCTTTTGTGCATTGTTCTTTTCCTTGTTGAACTTTCTATTGTCCAACTCATCCTCAAAAGTCTCACTTTCTCTCACACCGTCTTCTTCTGAAGTTTCTTCTTCTTTAGAACTTGAGATTGACTCTTTTTCTTGTTTCTATTGTACATGTTCAAAACCAAGATTTGTTTTATTTGTTGACTGTCTTTATACCTTGATCATATTATCTACGATCTTTAAGCTCTTTCCAAACTTGTATAGCTTATCCTTAGAATTTTCTACTTCTTCCCTTAGTAGAGCTACTTGTTCTAATCTTTCACATTCTAAGACCTTTTCTTCTAACTTATCCTTGAACTTCTTTGTCTTAGCCATTGACTTATTTAGATCCTCTATAAGCTTTCCTCTTTCTTCAGAACATTCTTGAAACTGAAGCTTAATTTGGGAGTTTTGCTTTCATACCTTCTTTAATGTGTTAAGAGCATAAATAAGCTCTCCCCCAAGATCGACTTATCCTTTCTCTGATTCTTCCTCTATTTGTTTACCTTTGAAAACATATTTATTCTCTTCTGACTTATCTTCTATAGGATCACCTCCTTATTCTTCTAGTGCCATTAGAATATTCTCTTCTGGTCCTTCAAGTGTATCTTCATATTCATCATCACTGAAAATAAAACCATTCTTTGTACAACTATCTTCAAGATGTCCAAAATTACCACATCTAAAACACTTGAGAATTATTGGTGACCTTTTCTTAACTTCTTATTTTCTTCTATAAAAAATAGTACTTCATATTTATCATTAGCTGAGAAACTATTTTCACTATCACTTGAGTACTTACTTCCCTTGTCTGCATAGCAACTCCTCTTCTATATTTGAAAGAACTTCTTTCCTTGTTTGCCTTGTCCATCCTTACCTTTATTTTGGTACCTATATTTTTTCAATTCCCTATTCTTATGATCCTATTTTTCTTCATCATTGCTATTTCTAGCTTCTTAACAATCAGTTGCATAGTGACCAATCCTATTTTTCTTCATCATTGCTATTTCTAGCTTCTTAACAATCAGTTGCATAGTGACCATACTTTCCACATTTGAAACATCTAACAAATTTTGCATCTTTAAATCTTCTTGGATCCTTATTCTTTATGCCATAATTTATTTCTTCATAACTGGATGACTCATTACTTGAATTTGACTTCTTGCCCTTTGTATTCTTAGTAGCTTTTAAGGTTACTTCCTTCCGAATATTAGGTTCCTCTTTTGCTCTCATCTCAAAAGTTGTAAGAATACCAAGTAATACATCTCTTGTCAAAATATCACCATATTTTGATTCCTCTATAGCAGAGATCTTTTCACTAAACCTTTTTGGGAGAGATCTTAAGATCTTATCACAAACATCAGATTCTTCAATCTCAAGCCCAAGTCCTTGCATGCTGTTAACAACCTCATATACATGAAGTACATATGCACTACTGTTTGTTTTTGGACATTTTGAGTCAAAGTTGTCATTGATGTCAAGGAATAAGCTACCATTGATGTCAAAAGGTCAAAAGGAACAATGCAAAGGTTAATGGCAAAAGAGCTTCATAATATTTTTAATATTATGTGGAAGCATAAGTAGAAGGGTTTTTATTAAAACCATGGATGAGCAAAAATAAAAGGTTTTTCATAAAAGCCCAAGGAAGTTTTAATATTTATTTTATAAAATATTTAAATTCAAATTGAATTTAAATTTTATAAATAAATATTATTTATACAGAGTGGTAAAACCTAAGAAGGCTTTAATCCTTAATAAAGCCAAAAGGATTTAAATATTAATTTATAATATTTAAATTCTAAAGAATTTAAATAATTTATAAATTAATTAGGCATCGACGTCTAAGAGAAAAAGGAATCCACCGATGTTTGAAATGTTGGTGGCATATTGGTATAAAAACCATATGCCAAAGTGGCAAATGATTTATCCCTTGCTTGATTTATCAAAGGTCTGCGAGTTGTGTGTTTCATGCGATTTCATGCAAGGAAGAAGACAAAGTTTTGTCTTAAGTGCACCGGTGAAGAAATAAGATGAAAGATGCTCTAACCCTCATAACCATCCAACGTGGTGGTCTGGTGGCAAGTTGGAGTGAGCTAGGGTGCTTGTGAGCGGGAGGACCCACGTTCGAATCTCAGACAGTCAGCGTTTTGAGTGGACTTGGTTAGGCACCAAAGGAAGTAGTGCAAATCCTTTTTGGGTGAGGCACCAAGAGGGAGAAGATAGAGCACATGGTGCTCTTCCCTCCCAAGGTGAGCGCCTAGCTCACATGGTGGTTGGAGCCACGGCTAGGGCATTGGTAAAGGTGGCGTCGTGAGGTCGAATCTCACCAAGGCAAAGGTAATAAATTTTTAATATATTTTGTGTTGCCTAAGGTTTTGACATAAGGTCCTAGGGAGTTAAAAGGGGTAGATAAAAAGTATTTTTAATTAATCATTATTTTGGTTAATTGGAGGAATAAGGAGTTAGATTTATTTTTAAATAAAGTATTTATGACATATTGGTTTATTGGAGAGTAAAGTGTTGGTTAAATTTTGAGAGGACTTCTTGCCATTGAGTTATTTTGAGAAGGTGATTTTATTGACATTATTTCTGGTATTGAATATTATTTTAATTGGGATATTATAAGGTGTATTTGGTCAATTATTGTTGATGGATGCTTTCTTCAAGATGGAGTAATAAGGTGTATGTATGTTTTGATATTTACATTGTATTTTTGAGAGAGTTTATCATCTTATAACTTCCTTGAGCTTGGAAAAGAAGTGTTTGTGGTTGTGGTAGATTTTTGAGGTTCCTTCATCATCAAGAAAAAGGTATGGGTACATTCTTCCATAGTTGAGTTGATTGATTGTTTTATGGAAAACAAGTTTGGAGTGAAAAGGACTTAATTAGGTTTCCTTATTGAGTGTGTTGAGTTAATGCTTCAAGGTTTTCTAGAATAAAGAGTTGTTGTTAAAACCTTGTTTGATAAGCATTGTTGTTGAAGCCATTGGTTAAGTGAAGAACTTGAACTAGGGTTTGAAAAGAACATGAGTATCATTGTTATGTGAGATTGGTTGATAAGCATTGTTGGAAACATTTTGAGTGAGTGTTCATATGCTTGGACTAGGGTTTGTAAGCAAGGATTGTTTCATTGAGTGATTGGTTGAGTAGAGTTGGTTGAGCCTAGTCAAGTGGATGTGTGAAGTGATTGTTCAAGTTCTATAAAACAAACTATTCTATATTCTGAATTGATTTGAGAAAGTGATTGAGCATTGAGGTGAATGTGAAGCATATTGAGTCTCTAACAATTCTCTGTATGTTTCTAAAATAATAATTGAAAGTGATTGAGCATTGAGGTGAATGTGAAGCATATTGAGTCTAACAATTCTCTGTATGTTTCTGAAAGAGTGATTGAAAGTAATTGAGCATTGTGATGAGTATAGAGCATATTGAGTCTCTAAAAATTCTCTTTATGTTTCTATGAGATTGGACAAGTTCTAGTGTGGACTTGTTGAGCAGATTTGAGGTAAGTCTTTGAGAAGACTTGTGGACAGATTTGGGTAAGCTTTTGTGGAAGCTTACAATACAGATTGAGAGAAGATTTGGATAAGTTCTTGTGAGGAATTATTGAGAAGATTTGGACAAGTTCTAGAGAGGACTTGTGGACAGATTAGTGTGAGCTTTTGTGGAAGCTTGCAAGGCAGATTTGAGACAAGTCTTTGAGAAGACTTGAGAGCAGAATTGATTGATTTGTTCAAACCTTGAGTTAAGGTTTGGGGTAGATCCAACAAAGTTGATTTGAGATTGAGTCAAGCTTTGAGTTAAGGCTTGAGGATGGATATTGAGGATAGATTTGTGCTAGATCGAAGGACTATGTTTAGTACAGATTCGAGGATAGAGTTTGGTGCAGATTTGAGGACAGGTTTGTGCCAGACCAAAGATAGATACTGAGCAGATTTGTGCTAGACTGAAGGATTGTGTTTAGTATAGATTTGAGATAGAGCTTTGGAGGTGATAGAGTATAGAGGACAACAGTATCTAATGGATAGAGATCCATTAGCCAGGGCAATGAGGATAGGTGTCTTCAGTGGATAGAGATCCATTAGCCAGAGCAGTGGGGGTAACAGTTCTTCTAGAATATCACTAGCCAGAGCAAGAGGAGAAAGGAGTTCTCCTATGGATAGAGATCCACGAACTTGATTAAGGGGATTGGTGTCTCCTTTGGATAGAGGTCCATAAACATTGTAATAGGGAAAGGATTCCCAAGAGATTGATTGAGAAAAATTTTAGTAAAATATTTTCTCCATGGAGTAGCCCACATTGGGTGAACCATGTAAATTTGGTGTCTCTATTGTGTGTGGTGATTTGTGCATTGCTTTTATTACTACTATTGATATTGCTATCTATACATTGCATAATATTGATTGGGAAAGAAAAGTAAAAAGTGGTCTTATATTGTTCACCCCTCTCTTAGTATAAGCTTGTGTTCTTCAGTTTTCCTCATCCTTCATTCTTAATTCTTCAAATTGTCCTTTGATATTTCGTATCTTTACCTTTTTGCCACTTTTATCTCATTCATATATGCTTTGCAACTTATCCTAAATTCCTTTTGCTTATTTATAATGCATAACCTTTATGAACTATGTTCTATGCAAACCTCTCAAATTTGCATTCATTGATTTTGAATTGTAATGATGTAGAAGATTACCATATTTATATGTAGGTGGAGTAGTTGGTGATGTGTATCCATTTTCAAATTCTTCCCATATTTCATTGCCAAGGGCCATCAGGTGGATCTTCATTCTCATACTCTAAAATATATAATCACTTCCATAAAATACTCGTGTTGAGTTATCTGAGGATCCATTCTTAGAAACCATTGTGTTCTTGTAATTTTTTTCTTTAAGCTGTTAAACTCCTTCGAAGGAACCTGCTCTGATACCAATTGAAGAACATAATATTATACTGAGAGGGGGAGGTGAACATTATAAGACCACTTTTTACTTTTATTTCCCAATAAATATTATGCAATGTATAAATAGCAATATCAACAATAGTAATCAAATAATTGCACAAATCACCACACACAATAGAGACACCAATTTAACGTGGTTCACCCAATGTGGGCTACTCCATGAATAAAATATTTCACTAATATTTTCTCAATAAATATATTGGGAATCATTTCCCTACTACAATGTTTATGAACCTCTGTCCAAAGGAGACACCAATCCCCTGATCAAGTTTGTAGATATTTATCCATAGGAGAACTCCTTTCTCCTCACCTCTGGCTGGTGATATTCTAGAAGAAATGCTACCTCCACTATACTGGATAATGGATCTCTATCCACTAAATATTGATGTCCCCACTTAGAAGACCTATATTCACTGCCATGGCTAATTAATATCTATACACTAGAGACTATCATCCTCTATATTTTGTCACATCCAAATCTTACTCTTAGCTCTGTCTTAAATTTGTACTAAACACAGTCCTTTGATCTAGCACAAATTTGCTCAATATTTGTCTCTGTTATGGCACAAACCTATCCTCAAATATGCACCAAACTTTGTCCTCAAATTTTTACTAAACACAGTCCTTCGTTCTAGCACAAATCTATCCTCAATATTTGTCCTCTAATATGTACTAAATATTATCCTTCAGCTAGAATAAATCTGCTCAATCTCTATCCTCAAGCCTTAACACAAAGCTTGATTTAATCAAAAATAAAATTTTATGGATCTACCCTAAACCTTAACTCAAGGTTTAAACAAATAAAGCAACCAACTCTGCTCACAAGTCTTTTTAAAGACTTGCCTCAAATATGCCTTGTAAGCTTCCACAAAATCTCACACTAATCTGTCCACAAGTCCTCTATAGAACTTATCCAATCTGCTCAACAATATCTATCCTCAAATTTGTATTGTAAGCTTCCACAAAATCTCACACCAAACTGTCCACAAGTATTCTCAAAGACTTGCCTCAAATTTGCTTAACAAGTGCTCACTAGAAATTGTCCAATCTACTCAACAATCTTTGTCTTCAAACTCTGTATTGTAAGCTTCCACAAAATATCACACCAATCTATCCACAAGTCTTCTCTAAGACTTACCTCAAATCTACTCAACAAGTCCTCACTAGAACTTGTCCAATCTAACATAAACATATAGAGAATTATTAGAGACTCAATATGCTTCACATTCACTATAATTCTCAATCACTTTCAATATCTCTATTTACCACAGAAACATATAGATAATTGTTAGAGACTCAATATGTTTCACACTTACAAACACTCAACCTCTTTCTCAAATCAATTTTTAAAATGGAACAATTTGTTTCACAGAACCTAAACTATAACTTCAACACATCCACTCAACTAAGCTCATTTACTTCCACTCAACCAATCACTTCAACAACAATACTTATCAATTAATCCTCACATAACAATGATACTCATATTATTTGCAAACCCTAGTTCAATTTCTTCACTCAACCAATCACTTCAACAACAATGCTTGTCAAGTAATCCTCACATAACAATGATACTCATGATCTTTGCACAAACCCTAGCTCAAGCATATGAAAGATTTACTCAATATTTCCAACAATGCTTATCAAACAAGGTTTCTAGAATCAACTTTCATTCAAGAAAAACCAAAATCAACAATGCTTATCAAACAAGCCTTTTCACTCCAACTTAGCATTCACACCATTCAACAATAACTCACTAGGAAGATGTACCCATACTTTTTTTTTTTTATGAAGAAAATGACCTCAAAACCTGTCTTAAACATAATTTTCTTCATTGCCAATTTCAATGGTTAGATGACAAAAATATCACACTAACTCTCTTCAGAAATATTTCTTAATCACAAAAATAATCAAACTCAAATACACCTTATTACTCCTTTGAAATTAGCAATCATCAAAGCATACAAAAAATTGATTACTCAATTACTCCTTATAATCTCCAATCTATAATTAACAACCTCCAAAATCAAAACCTCAAAATAATGCTTCATATCCTTTTATCTCCCTCAAATTCTCAATAATCAAACTTTAAAAAATAACCTTTATAACCCTCAAAAATATTTATTTTTATTCAACCTTTAGCAAATCTGAAAATAGTAATTAACCTTGGCAAAACATGATCGCATACCTCTCTCTATGAAAAAAGGGCCTCGGTGGATTTCGAACACGAAATCTCTCCCAGTCGAGCACCTTAGCAAGGTGCTAGCCCACCACGTGGGCTACGTGCCTTCCCACAAAGAGGAAATCTAATGCTTTCTCTTTGTGCCTTCCTTGACGGTGCAACGCACAAACAAAACAATCACCCTCGCTTTGAAAATACCAAAGTCGTCAGGTTTCAAACCTTGCACCACGAGCCTACCACACTTAGCGCCTCCCTAATTGCCAACTACGCTACACAGCGTTGTGCGATGAAGAAGGACCTCCGCTCCTCTTTGTCTTATTGTATGCTGTTGAAAACTTTGAAACACAAAATATATCTTCCCTTTGTGCATGATAGTCGAGAGCATAGCACATGCGAATGGCATGGATGGGTTTAGACAAAGTATTGCTCTCTTTTTATATGCATAGATCAAGCTTTGAAAACTTTGGTGGATAATTTGAATTTTTAAATTCAAATTATAAAATAAACTTTATAATCCTAACTTTAGGATTATTTTAATTAACGTAAATTAATTTTATAATTAAATTATAATTAATCTATAATTAAATTAATAACTTTAAAGTTAATTAAATTAATTAATTAATTAATTTATAATGAAATTGTTTAAATTAATTTATCATTAATTTAAATATCTCATTTTAATATTATAATAAAATATTATAATATTATTTTGTTTGGGCCTCTCCATTGCTCTTTGAACATCATATGACTATGTGGAACCAAATCTGACCAACTGGACATGATTTTTCCTTTGCACTGATTTTAGAACTGCTTCTTCTTGCATTGCTCACTAAAACCGACTCTTGACATCAATGCCAACTCAATTACTCAAAATGTCCAACACAAAATCTTAATAAAACTGATAAAATTCACAATGGAGAAATTTGAAGGAACCTTAATCAATTCATATTGGTCAAGTGACTCATCGCTTTAATCATTGGCCATTCCCTCATCCACTCATCACTTGAGGGGTAGTCATAATTATGAATTCATAATTAAAATCAACACTCAAACACTTAAAAGTGTAACTTGCATACATTCAAAAGAATTATTGTCAAAGACGATTTCAAGCCCACTCTAGGGCACATAATTCAACATCAATTCATTAAAAAAAATTCTTGGTATCCTTGAAGCCTTGGGACCCTTGTCCCAGAACAAGATTATAAGTGAAACAAGGAACCAAGACCAAGTATGCCCTAACCCCAAAACCTGTCCGTACAATGTAGTTGAAAGGTATACCAAAATAAAATCCTTCAATTATGTCAAAAGCAAGGATTCCAAGAATGTATGCTTCTTCCACAATAGAGGCATCTAAATTTGGTTAGGTTATTGAATAACCTTAATTATTTGATAGTTTAGTCATCTATTTTTGCTCTGCATTGTGTTTCACATAATGCATCCCAAAAAGGGATATCTATAAATTATGGCAATCTTATTAGACTTCCTAGATGCACTCTTATCAACACCATATGGCCACCTTGGGTAACCCTCAGGGGTTAAATAGTGGGCCTAACCACTTTTGGGAAGTTTTACCCCACTTTTGGGAACTTTTAGGCCATGTAACCATGGTCGTACCACCCTAGGATGGCCATAGTTCATGGCCATCCCATCCATGAACAACCACAAAAAATCATACCTGGTTGGGATGACCATGGCTTGGGACCCTTAAAAATTCAAGGGCAAATAAATAGCAATCAAATTATGTCATTTATCCCACCCAATGATTTATGACAGATTTTGGGGCATGTCAATCCATCACAACCTATAAATTAGAGGCCCAAATTGGAGGTTTCTTCCACCCAATGCATGGCAAGGTTTTGACAAATGGTGACACTTGCCTCACATGTCCTAACTTGCCCATTTAACCTTGTTCTCTCTTGAGCTATAAAATGGAGTCAATCCACCCCATTTAAAAGAGGATTCTTCGTAATATTTCACAAAGAAGTGCTGTTGAGATTCAACCAAGCTTTCACCCGTGTATTTACCCTTGAAATATTCATCAACCAAAGGAGGTTTCCAAGTGATCCTAAATATGCTAACCCATTCTGAAACCTACCCATTTAAGTGAATCAAATCCTAAAATTCAACAATAACACCCCTAGGAATAGTTTGAACCATATCCTAGAGGAATTGGTGGCAAAAACCACTAGGTTTGGTGGCTATCCCCACATGGGATAGTTAACAGTCACAATTGGAACACCTAGGGATGACCATTAATATGGATATAATTTCATATAAATTTTAGCATAGATCATTTCTAGATTATAATATATGCATCATGCTAGGATTTGGTGCAATTTTTAGTAGTTTTGCACATTCTATTAGGATTTTCACTTCTAACAGTCACAATTGGAACACCCAGGGATGGCCATGACCTTTGCATCCAATTTCATTTTTGTTTTAGCATAGATCATTTCTAGAGTAGATTATATGCATTATACTAAGTTTTGGTACAATTTTGAGTAGTTTTGCACTGTCTATTTTGCTCTTCATATTCACTATTGCATGCATATCTCTGATTTTATTTCAATATGCACATGCTATTAATAAATTTGAGTTTTTTGTGTGTATATCCAAGTATTTCAGCATGCAAGAAAGGAGATACAAGTTTGAATATAGATAGATCATTGCAATGGTATAAAAAACCCACTCTTAAATTTGTGAGTGCAATGAAGGCCTTGAAGCGTATCTTGAGTCTTTGAAAGGATTAGATCCTTTGACACTTATGTAATGATTGTATCAACTCAAAACTTTCAAGGGGACATTTTGTAACCATGGATTTGAAAAATAAATTAATATAAATAGGACTCTCATTTCTTTTACTTATATTATCATCATTCTTATATTAATGTATATTTTAGTGCTTAGATCAATAGATACATTTCATTTCCCCTTACTATATGCGTCATTTTTTCCCTCTACAACTTGAAAAATTAATTCGGATTACTACTTAACTTCATTAAGTACCTTATTAGAATTTAAAAGTTATAAAATAGGAGGTTGCATTTTGTGTCCTCAAATAAAGTGTAGAAGATAATTTCTATTAAGGTTTATTACTTGCACATTAATATAAGTTAGATACATTCTTCCTATTATCTAATTATTGAGAAGAGGACTACATTAAAAACATTGCAGTGATCATTAGTGCATTTGAAAATACTTTGAGAGTTTATTAACAGGAGAAATAAGGTGAGATTATTAAAGTATATTAAGTTGGAAATAGTATTGGTTCATTGTACTATACTAGTTGTTCATTAAACTACTTACTCTCAAAGGGTTATTTTGTGTATCGATTGTTAAGATCAAGGGCACAATTTTTTTTTACAAATAATCAAAGTGTCTAAAGATATTATTTATAACTCAATAACTACAAGGTATTGTGGCCTATAGAAGCCACCAAGCAGATCAAAATTCCTCCAAGGAGTGGAGAAGAAGAAGGTAACCATTAAATTAGTGATAGAAGACAAAAACTAACACTTGGTGAGTCTCAGATTCAAGTTACACTAAGAGTTCATTACAGATAAAATATTAGTGCATAAAATCTACATGATTATTAGTTTGGGTTCATTACTAGATTAAACAAGTGAAGGAGAGAGTTTTCCATAAGATAAGATAACATCAATCAACCCTTACCTACAAGAAACAATACAAAGAAGCTACCACTAAAACCAGCAAAAGAAGCTTGTAAAAGAGAAGGTGCAAAAGCAAGATATTGTATTACAAATCTATTTACATTATTCCACACCATAACATCTTGTCTTACATAAGAAAGAGGATATAATTTTAGTGTCTTAAGGACACATCCTCCACAATTGAGTAAAATCATACAAGTGGTTGTAGAGGAGCACTATTCGAAGCAAGAGACAAGAGCTAACAAAGAGCTCTAATTATGGTGTCTAAAAACAACTTTATAGCCATGAAAGCAAGCAGTCTCAACAATCAACCTAAAGTACAAGATATCACAAAAAGGTCATTGTCCATCTATGATTGGCCATCATCTATTGTAAATTATAAAGGGAGCATTCAAAACAACATATTGAAAGCAAAAGCATAAAGCAAAAGAAGCAATAGCCAATCTCTTGTTGGGAGAAGATGTCCACTGAGAAGCAACATTAAAACCAGTCCTTGGGCCATCGTAGAACTACATATAAGCTCCTAAGACCTCCATAAAATTAAGATCCAACCTATGCTTGCCTAGAAGAAGCATTGAATAATAAGAAATAGTTGGATTTACATTGGCAAGTAGAGTATATAGAAGAAGAGAAAGCATTGGAGGGAAAATACATGCAATCTACCACTTGTCACCACTGACAAGAAACACTCATCTCATAAGAAAAAACCAGAATGTTAGAATGTTATGAAGCATATTTGACAAGAAGGAGAATTACAGTAGTTTCACCTACAATCAAAGCTCATAATCCACTTGGAGAAAGCATTAATTCTAGCCATGAGCGTTACTCAAGAAGGCATTGAAACTAGCCTCAAGCATTATGTAAAGAAGTCCCTTGGATATCTATCAAAACAGAATTAAAAACCACCTCAAAAATTACTCAAGGTACACATGCCACATAGCTATATAATAATTAAACTCCAAGGTAAAGAACTAAAGTGAAATTGGAGCGAAACATTCGAGTGAGTAAGAGCATGCTAAAATCTGAGTCAAAGGATGTAACAAGGATTGTCATAAACCATCATTAAATTATCATGGTGATAAGTACCCATTAATGAGAAGACCAAGTCAAAATAGGTATTGTGGAAGTTTAGAGTTTGAATAAAGAGCACATAGGCCCTTCGTTGGACAACAAGGTCAAAGCAACATTTGTACAATATTGGAGATACTTACCAACCAACCATCAAAGTACATGGATCTACTCAAGGATACATAGAGCATCAAGCCTTACTAAGGTAAATATTAAATTTTCTTGCTTTAATTAAAATCGGAGTTATAAGGTGATATAGACTATTGCATTGGAATAAACTTATCAAGCATTTGTAATTATCAAGCAAACTTATTTCAAGGTATTGAATATTCATATTTACAATTAACCAAGTAGGAGATATAAGGTTGTCAAGTTTGATTAAATAATTATTAAATTGCAAATACCATTATTTTCTAATATCCCAAAAAGTAGGGAGATGTAAGGTATACTACTTCAAATATATATATATATATATATATATATATATATATATATATATATATATATATATATATATATATATATATATATATATATATATATATATATATATATATATATATATATAATTGGAATTTAGAAAATTAATCTATTGGAAAGAGAAGCAAATCAATTGCCTACATATAGAGTTGAAATTAATTGGTAAAAATTATCAACTACTCATTCTAAGGATACAAAAATAGATCCAACCATTAAAGCATACTTCATTGGGAAAGATAAGGTAAAATTAAAAGGTTGATTATTCTCAAAATATTTCAAAATCAACTTAGAAGGTGAACTAAGCATATTCTAATTATTAAGGAGATATAAAGAAGCCTACAAAACCTAATTCTAATAAAGGTTTTATCAAATTAGTTCATATCTCTTAACTAGGGAGATATAATAAATTCTACAAAACTTAATCCTTGAATAGGTTTATCAAATTGGATCATATACTCAATTTACTTGAGAAAGATATAGTATTATATAGATATTAAGGAAAAAAAAAGAATACTACACTTCATCTACTAGGGAGACATAAGGTAGTCTACTACAAAGGATTCATCAAAAATATTTTCAAAATAGAAAAAGCTAAAACTAAGAGAGATGTGTACCTTACGTAATACAGTGAACAATGATATTAGAAAAGAAATAGCAAGTGACATAAAATGTGGAATCAAGAATTTACTTAAAAAGTCTGAAGGAAACTTAGACCTTACTTCAAAAAGGATACATAGTGAATCTTTAAAAGAAAACTTTGGAATGATGGAACATTATCTACATGCTCAACTCACTAAACCAATTGTTAATGGAAATAATGACATTCAAATTACTTTAGAATATGGAAGCATATTATATATGACACTACTTACATTCAAAAGTTATAAGGATAAAAATGTAGAACATAGAAGATTGATAGAATTACTTAAACTGAAAATAGAAATGGATGAAGCATCCCTAGCAAATATATTTCAATCCTCATGCAATACTAGTACTTCAAGTTCTTCTAATACAAAATATTATCATGATGCTCTAAGTGTATGTTGAAAAGTTTCTATACAAGACATAGAGAATGATAACAAGGACAAAGGTAAAGAGAAAATACTTATGCAAGAATTCGTTGATAGTACGTCTACCTATGAAATTACTAACTCTAATAAAGAGGAAGAAGAGAAACCAATTCAAGGAGGCATACAATGTAATTTTAATTAAGGATAATGCAAAGGACCAAATCAACCTGAAGAACATATGAATACTAATATCCATACTGAAGACTAAAATCTTCAATACCCAAACAATGTAATATAGGGAGGTGTTAGAGTATATTACATCATCTGGGTCATGTAAATGTACCACCCTTGGTACATAACTAGAGTAGTAGATTACTTTAGGGGGTATTTAGCTAGTTATTTCAAGTAATATAATAAATGCACAAGTGTCTATGTGCAAGGTGTCCCCTTGTACAACTAGGTAGAGTGTTGGCTAAGAAATCCATATTTCTATATAAAGGGCCTCATAGTGAGTGATTATATATTGTTGTAGGTAGTAGTAGGTATACTGGATAGATCACCATATAGATTGGTGATAGATACAATGTAGTTATTTAGCATAAATTCTAGAGTGTTCATTTCCTTCATTCTCCATTGTATCATTTTCATCAATTTCCATTAATAGTATATTACAATTTGCATATTTTATATCCTGTGATTGTATTATCCCTTGGATTACACCATCAAAAGCTAAAAATTATTTTAGAGTGAAAGGTGTGGTTAGTAAAATGGCCACTCTTGTACAAACAATGAATATAAAATTTATTTTTAATAATGTGCTAAGAATGCTAACACCAAGATGGAACCATGTTCCCATAATTATTGAAAATGTAAATATTTGATGATATTGAAGTTTGGTCATCTTGGTGGTTTTCTTATATCATATGAATAAATACTAAGAGATACCTTTGTTTCAGATGAAGAGAAATATTTTACCTCAAATTTAAGAGTATCAAAGAGTTATGGTGCTAGTACAAGCAATCAAGGGCAAGAACAGAATAAAGTAAAAAATAAAAAAATTCAAGAGGAAGAGGTGGACCTACTAACGAAGGAAAAGTAAGAGGAACACTTGACCAAAGAAATATCCAATGCTACTTCTAAAAAAGGTATCAACATTTTAAAAATTAATGTAGAGTAAAAGCTACAAAAGAAATAAAAAGAGAAAACTATGCCAATGAGAATGATGATGCTTCAAGAAACTTGTTCTTATCCTATGACAAGGCCAAAAAGACTCTTCAAGAGACTTGGTATCCTCATTATGGCTATTCCAAATACATGATGATAAACAAGGAGTTATTTGCTACTATGGATGAGAAAAACAAGACCAAGATCAAGCTTGGTGATAACAAGGTTTTGGAGGTGACAAAAAAAGGCATGATGAATATAAATAATAAGGAAGGTAAAAAGCAAATTCATGATATTTATTGCACTCCTAATATTAAGCATAACTTGTTGCGTGTTGAGAATCTTTGCAAAAATAATTATATAGTTATTTTTTATGATAAGTAATGTATCATATATCACAAGAACCATGGGAACAAAGTTTTAATATTTATTCACATGTCATTCAATCCTATGTTTCCTTTGAATTTTGGAGGTAATGACAAAAACTCATCAAATATTATTATTGAATTTAAGAGTTGGTTGTGGCATTTGAAGTGTGGTCACTTAAACTTTTAAATTTTGAAGTTGTTGACTTCTATTGAGATGATTTTTGGTTTGCCTAAAGTTTAATATTACAAAGAAGATTGTGAAGGTTGGGCCAAAGTCAAGCATACTAGAGAAATATTTCTAAGAGGAAAAGAATGGAGGGCCCAACATCCACTTCAATTAGTTCATTTTGATATTTGTTTCCCAATTAAAACCAAAATATTGGGTAAGTAATCTTATTTTATTACGTTTATTGATGATTTATCAAGGAAATGTAGGGTATATATTTTAATGAGTAAATATAAGGCTTTGGATGTTTTAAAGAGGTTAAAGCCCTTCTACAAAATTAAAGTGGATATAGAATTAAATTTTTAAAGACTAACCATGGTTGTGAGTATTGTTCAAGATGGTTTGAATAGTTTTATGATAAGAATAGTATCAAGAGACAACTTACAGCTACTTACACACTTCAACAAAATAGGATGGTTGAAAGAAACAACTAGACAATAGTTGATATGGCAAGCAAAATGCTTCAAACCAAAGGGATGAGAAATTATTTTTGGTTTAATGTAATTGGTACAATATTATACATTCTTAATAGGAGTCCCACAAATGATATTGACAAGATGACTCCTTATGAAGGATGGTACAAGAAGAGATCCAATGTTAATCATTTTAAATTTTTGGTTGTTTAGTCTATTTCCATGTTGTTGATGATAAAATGAAGGAGGTTGATCTAAAAAGTGAACCTTAAATATTATTTTAATTAAATGAAAATAGTAAAGCTTATAGGATTTATTATCCAAACACTAGTGAAGTGGTGGTTTCTAGAGATGTAATTTTTGGTGAAGGGAGAGTATATGGTCATCAAAGGGGCCAAGCTAGTGAGACCATCAATGTTGATAATTTTAGTGTTGGTGGTTAACAACCCACTAGTGTGCCTACTCCTCCATTAAGTCCTCCAAGTATTCATTCAAGTAGTTCTTCAAAAAATCACTTATTATTGATTTTATAAAAACTAAGAAGTGGAATAGAACTATTCAATATCACTCACCAAATCAAATACTTGATAGATATTTTGAAATGAGGATTATAAGAGACCACGATCAAGAATCTTATCAAGTTTTTTCAATATTGAAAATGCTACAAATATATGGATATGATGAATAATATACTAAAGGTGAGTTAGTTAATTATTTTTTTATGTCTCAAACTGAATTTGAATCTTCTTGTTTTGAAGATTCTTATACTAATGATATGCAAGTTTAAGCAATGCAAGAAAATATTAATTGCATTCAAAATAATTATACTAGGGGGATAATAAAAGTTCCCAATGGTAAGAAACGTATGATTTTTAAGTGGGTCTATAAGACCAAGTATAACAATTATAACAATATTGAAAGACATTGGGCTAGAGTTATTGCTAAAGGATTCACACAAAGATATGGAATTGATTATGAAGAAATTTTTAAACCTATAGTAGGGCAAGAAACAATGAGAATGATTATTGCTTTGGCATACCAAAGAATATGGAGTGTGCATCACTTGGATTTGAAATTTCATTCTTGAATGTGTACTTAGAAGAAGAAGTGTATGCATGACAACTACAATGTTTTCAGGTTAAAGGAAAATAAGACTATCTACACATGTTGAAAAATGCCTTGTATGACCTTAAGTAAAAACCAAGGGCTTGGTATGCCCAGATAGATGGATACTTACATCAAAGTGGGTTTAAAATAAGTAAAAGTGATCCTACCCTATATTTCAAGCAAGAAGGTTTTGATATTCTGCATGCATGTTTATATGTAGAAGATCTGATTTATATAGGTAATAACTAAAAATTGAAATATGGATTCAAAAATGCTATGATGAATGATTTTGAAATAAAATATTTGGGTTTGATGCATTACTTCCTTGGAATGAAGTTTCATCAATATGAAGATAAAATTTTAATTTACAAAACAAAGTAAGCTAAAGATATATTGAAGAAGTTTATATGGAAAAATGTAGATTAGTTCCCACTATGATTGATCATGGAGTAGTGTTGTGCAAGGATAATGAAGGTAAGAAAGTAGATATGATAGGTTATAGGAAAATTGTGGGAAGTTCAATGTTTCTCACAAACACTACACCAAATATTGCTTATATTGATTCTCTTGTTTCAAAGTACATGAATAAACCATCTTAAATTCATTTGAAGGCTACCAAGACAATATTGAGGTATGTGAAAGGTACTTTTGATTTTTGAATTTATAAGTATGTAACTAAGAAGGTGGAGATTATTAGTTTCAATTATTATGACTAGGGTGATAGCATGGATGACTAGAAGTCTAATTTTAACATTGTTTTTATCTTAGTTTTGGATTGATCATGTGAATATCAAATAAGCAAGGATTAGTTGTTCTATCCTCCATAGAAGCTAATTATATTAGAGTCACATTATATTATACATAAGCCTTGTGGCTCAGGAAGGTATTGGAAGATATTTATGATAAGCAATGTCATCCAATAGTCATTTTTTATAATATAGGTATAATTCAACTAATAAATAATTTCATCTATCATAGCAAGTCTATACACTTTGATTTGAATTATAATTTTATCAAGGTTATGGTATAAAAAAGAGAATAGAGTTAAATTTCTATAGTGCTAAAGAGCATCTTGTTAATGTGTTCATAAAAGGAGTTGCTAAAGCTTAGTTCTTAAAAGTTAGAGATAGTCTTATGAGACCTCTTAGGATCAAGGGGGATATTGGGCATATTAGGAATATGATGATGATAAAAATCCATATTTATGTAGATTCTTAGTTGAGCTTCTAATATTAGTTGTGTAGATTCTTAATTTAGCTTTTAACTATAACTATGCAGATTCTTAGTTGAGCTTGTAACTACAATTGTGCAGATTCTTAGATGATCGTGTAATTATATCTATGCATATTCCTAGATGATTTTGTAACTATAAATGTGTATTTTCTTAGGTGTGATTGTAATTGTAAAGTAGAATCAATTTATATGTGTGTGTTGTGTGTGCAAAAGAATAATGTTCTTGCTATGTAAGTTTTTGAGATGTAAACAAATTTTGTGCAAATTCTATTTTAAAATGTTTTGCTAAGAAAAATGGATGCAATTTTTACAAAAATTACAAATTGAAAGGAATAATATAAATTTTAAAAATAAATATCAAAATCATGTGTAATTTTAAAATCACATTATTACCTCTCTTGTAGAATGTTTACATACATGATGCTCATCACGAGGAGTCCTAAGTGCAAAAAAATAGGTGCTAAGATCATTGTTATATGATTTGAATATACATAGTAGGATAATTTTCCATCATGGAATTAAAACAAAGGATTTACTTTGATCTATAAAATTAGAAATATCCACAAATTAGGTTTATCTAAATTAATTTTGATGGTATCTCCAAAGGATATCTATGAAAAACTAGTGGAGATGATTTTTTTTTTTTATATAATGAACGTAAAATTTTCCTCACTTAGAATCATATGGAACTTCAACTAACCACTATTTAGAAGCTAGGGAACTTCTTGCATGAATCAAAACTATAATTGAAAATATGGGAAATATATTAGGGTTCATAAATGATCATTAATTATATCAATAAAAAAGGATGTGGTTATGGGATAAAATAACATTATTATTAATGTTCGTCAACTATTGTTGAAGGTAGTCTCTTAGAAATGTGAATATATATAGAGAGAAAGAAACTATGTATTCGATAATTTAGCCAATTGCAATGTTGATATTTGTCACAAAATTCAAATTTTAGAAAGCAACTAGCCAAATTAAGTTTTATCTTTTGATCTCTTAATGATAACAATTTCAAGGAATTGATTGAAAAATTATGTAGAATTTTGAAGAAGATGAAGAATATTTTTTATATAAATAAAAATTACTAATATCTTTGATATAAAAACAAGCTTAAAAAGGTTTAATTAACTTGATAACAAATGTAATATTTTGCTATTTTTTTGGGAGTGGCCTCAATAAAATCCACACATAGATCATTTAAAAAATATATATTTTAAGTATGATGGAAATATCTACAACCCATATCTAAAATATTAAAGAGGTTACTAAAGAGAAATGAACAAGAATAACATAAGATACGTTATAAGAGAAAATGTAAGGTAAAATTAAATTTCATAAAGAACAATATAAATAATAACTCAATCAACATGATTATAGGATATAATTTTTATTTACAATTATGTTGATTGACTTTTATTTTGTACTTCATTTTTATATATTTTATATACCTATGTAAAATATTTTAAAAACACAATACAATTTTATTTACAAATTATCTAAATATAAAAGATAATGTAATAAAGATAATAAATATATTATTAGAAATAAACATTTAAATATTATAATTAGATAAAATAATAACATTATATGTAATAGGAAAAATAATATATAGATAGGCCATGATATTAAGGGTAGGAGGTGGAGAATAAAGAGTTTCATTTAAAAGATCAAGATTCCAACTAACCAAATATTTAATTGATAGACATGTAATTGAGACTAGAGAAGTAATTAATGTAATATGGATGAAATCATTTCAATCCCATAATAGTGTAATATGGATTGTATTATGACATAATCTATGAAACCATTTCATACTCATATAACCAATAAATAATAATCTATAAATGATGAAAATTTGACAAAAAAGGAGTATAATTTTCTACTATTAATTATTTAAAGGTATCAAGAAAAAGTACCTCCTAATACAAATAAAACTCATCCTTCAATTTTGACATAAATATATGCTTAT
Source organism: Wollemia nobilis (assembly GCA_028583015.1). Taxonomy (NCBI): domain Eukaryota; kingdom Viridiplantae; phylum Streptophyta; class Pinopsida; order Araucariales; family Araucariaceae; genus Wollemia; species Wollemia nobilis. Next base: position 345,667 of record JAQPPZ010002321.1, read on the forward strand.
ACATTCAAGAGAAGCTAAATTTAAATGGTTCTTGGTCAATATCAAGGAAGTTTTAAATTAATATTAATACATGCTTAGACATTAATCAACAAGATTCATGTTCCGTGGAGTTTATTAAAATAGTTTAAAATGAGGGGGAAAGGATCAAAATGATCCTAAAGGACTACTTCAATTACTTCATATAGGTAAACCAATCAACTATCCCTAATTGCTAGACATGGCTTAGTTCTTCTATAACTTGCTTATGTCAAGACTAAGTGGGCTATCACTTTTTGAGTTCGCAATAGGCTAAAAATTGTTGACTTGAAACACAATGATGATAGGATACCTTGGTGGAATCCCAAAAAGCACCATATTTTTTACACAGTGGTAGGATCAGGTGGATCTTACTAGGGAGAACTTATTATAAGCATAAGAAAGGATGAAGTGTCAAAAAAATGAGGATAGAAGGAATGTGGAGTACAAGGTAGACAATAAGATCTTATTGAGGATGGATCAAAATAATTAAATCCTTAGTAGGGACTAGGTCATTCCTTGGCCCAATGGTTTAATGATCCCATTAAAATAACAATAAGGATGGACAAGGTGGCCTACCGAATCATGCTACCAATTCCCTTGCAAGTACAACCCATGTTTTATATGATCTTACTATGATCATTTGTGGAGGACCAAAGGGAACCAAGAAAATTCTAATATCAATAAGTTGTCATACATGGGACTCACGAGTTAGAAAAGGTATATGAAAGAATGTTGATCGTTTACATGATGGACTTCAACAATCAAATATATAAGGATTTTTTTATGAATTGAGTGGATTAGTTTCCTTCTTAAGAGAGCTATAATAAGACCAAGACTTTGTGATGAAATGAGAATAAGATGAGAGATTTCCTTTAAGGGTATCCTTCCATCAAAATCTTCTTCCATATAGGAGTTAGATCTTCTTCATCATGAAAAATGGGTTTTGGGTTGAACGAGCACCAAATAAATTTTGATGTTGAGTAAGGGAGATAGATAAGGGGAATGAAATACCCTCATACATCTTCAAACAAGGATAACTTGGTGACAAAGTTCTTCTACACTAGTGCATACATTTAAGATAAATCTTCTTCATGCCTTACAATAAAATGATCTTGGCATGATGGGCATATTACTTTATGTTTGATGGAGTGAATATTAAGAAAAGGATATCTTTTATGAGAGTCTCTATATAGGGATAATGAGATCTTCAATAATGGATGATACATTGAACGTGATCATTATAAAGTGGTTAAGACCTTAGATGTGGCTCAAAATAATATATTCTTCCTTTACATATCAAGAAGGCACAAGTAAACCGTTTAAATGTGATGGGCCTATTTAGAGTGGGGGAGATTATGTAGGGTGTATTTGAATTCTAACATATAGTAAGATGGCTATAGTAGTGCACAACTTGACATTCCAATATCTACACCCTCAACCTTAAGTGGTTGAGTGACACCAACCATGCTTGTGAATCTAATATGGGGAAGAAATTTGGAAGGTTGGTCAATATGTTAAGAGGTACCTATTGGTATGTTTCCATATATACGTGTTATATAACACCCTTTAGGCATCCCATTACTTGTAATGGACAAAGATCCACCCTCATTGAAATAAGGGATTACACTTCTAAGTCTACTAACTTATTGACAAAGAGATTAAAAAAATCAAAACAAGCTTATTTATTCATGAACATTGTTTATGAGAAGTGTTATTTGAAAATAGAAATATTATTATCATGTTTTTCAAATATTTAATATTTAATCAAATAATTATACCATAAATAATAAAAAATGTTCTATTAATGCTTTGTTCATACAAACATAAATAACTTATATATATACTATTCAAAATAAATCTTATCTACTAAATTTTACTTGATTGGAATTTTATTTATTTTTAAATAAACATAAAATTAAAAAAATAAACTTAAATAATATACATACAAATAAAATAATTTTTATTTTTTAATATTATATAATTTTAGGTTACGCTTAAATTTATATTAAAGTGTATTTTTTTAATAATTAAATTATATTATTTTTATTCTATACTTTGTATTATTTTTAATTATAAAGCTAACAAAAAGAAAAATAAATATTAATAATATACAAAGACTCCTAAAGGTTGAAAATTTGATCCAGAATTTAGGCCTCAATAATATGTCATTCTGCATTAGCAATAACAACTCAACATGAGGAACTTATTATAATAATATTTTGTAATGGTTGATTGCGGAGTTTAGATAAGTAGTGTAATGGTTGATTAAGGAGCTTAGATAAGTAGGATAATCATTTCATGTAAGTATTGTGAAAATTGCAATTGTTTGTTTAATAGAAGATGAGCGACACTTTCCAATGTAAGCCAACTCTTATAGTATTCTTAGAAGATTAAATATTACAGTATTCTTAAAAGAAGGTTTATAAATGAATTTATTTTTTTATCTATGGAATAAAAGTATTGAAGAAGGTTAGATTTTATATTGTAATTTATGAGATTAATATATTTGTTTTTTATTTTTTAATAAATGAAAGAGAAGGGGTTTTGAAAGGTACTTCAAATATTTTACAATTTTAAGAAAACACAATATAAAAGAAATAACTTACAAGGGTTACTGTAAAAAGTCAACGTAAGTAGAGATGACTTTTACAGACAAGCAAAACAGAGAAGCAACAAAACAAAAAAGTTTGGGATTACAGGATGAATTTGGAAAGGCCGAAGATCAGTATCAAGACTGACTAAAATACGAAAAAAAATCAAAGCCATCGAGATCAGTTAATCTTCAATGTAATTTCAGTCAGCCAATTCATCACTGATGTTATCTTCCTCAACTTGGGTATCATCTTTTTTCATAGTGACTTTTTTTTCCTAGTTTAAAGGATCATTGTCGACGTAGAACTTAGGAGATCCATCATGTTCGTCTAGGAATCAGGCTTCTTCTGAATCTTCCTGGAACCTTCTTCATTATTTACCTTTTTAAACTTTATCAAGGTTGTTTCTAAAAGATCAACATCCTTGCTCGTAGGTTACCCCTCGAAGGCTCCACTCCTAGTTACATGATGGCATGATTCTGATTTGAAGGGAGATAGAGAGCAAGTAGGGTTTCACTTTACCTACACCGTCAGAGTTATTGTATGAATCATAATTACTGAGAACCATAGTAGAGGGGATATCCACCTAACTACTAACAATGGCAAGGGTCACCTTGCCCGCTTCATTTTAATTATCAAAAGTGGTATCGAATGATATGGAGGTCTTGGTGCTTGGGGTGGGTAGAAGACCCATCTCTAACATTGGCAACTAAAAGCTCTAACGATCGAAAGAGGTATTTTGGGATGCTTATCTCTTTGACCAAGCGTATATGGTTCATGATTACCATGTGGAAAATCCTTAGAGGTAAGTTGATATTATAAAGGGTGATGTACTCCATGATGGGTACCATCAATTAGTTCCATGACTCTAAAAGACCTTTTTCTGACAATATCGTCTTTATTTCTCACCAACCACTTGCCTTTCTCCCTGAAGTCGATGAGCTCCCCAGCGAAGGTAGCGAAGGTATGCTTATCTCTGTGAACAATATCATCATTGATTGGTAATTCAGTTACCTCCACAAGTAGACTCTAAACTTGAGTCCTTTGAGCATCACACAACCTTTGTCCTAGGAGGAAATAAATTTGTTTGATATTTCTATTGAAATTGCAGATGAAGGGTAATAAGCAATGTATTTTTAGGAATCCCTCCACCAGGGCATCTACTTGCAAAGATGAGGGTTCAACCAGTGCCATTCTTTGATTCTGATTCATCTTACTCGACCACAAGCTCCACTTATGAAACCCTATTTCGATTAAGCAACCAATATCTTCTATGTTGTAAATAAAGGCTTCCTATAGAACTGAAATGATGGTGCCTTCCAAAGTACGCATGCTATCAATTGGGGATAGTCATTGATTAGCCAACTCGTGTCGGAGGAGTTTTGAATATGATGCCCAATCTACGTTGGAATTTCTATGGCCAATGAAACTAGTTCTCCAATTGACAATAGGCCTCGTTTTATCAAAATAACCTCTAGAGGATGATGTGGACAAAAACATGCCCCTTCCTTGGAAATGAGTGGTGACATGGATACAAAGTAAGGGACTATAGGTTATAGAAGATGCATTCTTGAAACCGACCTGAGATGACTTGAAAATCCATGTGAGAGCATAGAGATCATGGAAGATGCAGTTGGCGAAATGATTACAAGGCAAGGGCATAGACGGACTAGGCCAACACGAGGTCAAAGATGTGGACTTCCATGATAGATGGGTAAAGGAAAATTTGACACAAGGGCAATAAGTCTGACTTGGCTGGAAAAATGAGCAGAGTTGGCTAAGAGCCATCGAGAAAGGGCAGCGATAGTAAAGACTTGTGCAGTCACTAAAAACACAAAGCACACATGATACTTGACATGCCATGTGATAGCACACGAGTTAGGATGATCATAGTTGATGGAATGATTACTAGGAATGGACATGGATGGGCTAAGGCAATACAAAGAAAAAGACACCTACTACTATGTAGGATGGATAAGGAAACTTTTGACATGAAGGCTAAAACCATCCTTGGCTAGAAAAATTTGATGACTCCCAAATAGAAGATTGTGACGTTAAAGAAAGATACAATTATCATTGTTATTCTCATTGAAGATACCACATGAGAATTTTTTAGTCCATACATGTAGGCTAGCTTCAGACAATGCAAGTTTGGACATCACATCTGCAACATTGTTGCCCTCCCTATATGTATGTTGTATGATCACATTGTCATATTTCCACAGCAACCTCTTTGATTCTTCGATCATGTTGTGAATGTTGCCTTCAAAGGACTTATTTCCTTTATTGATAATATTGAGAGAGTCACCCATCATTTGATGATGTTGTTGAAATAATAATCGTTGAGGATGGAGAGACCCTAGAATAAATCTCTTGCTTCAGCCACGTGGTTAGTTTGAATGTTAATGTTTTCAGCGAACACAAAGATGACTTTGGTGAGGTCATTCCTAACTATGCCACCACAACCAGCTTTCCTTGGGTTTCCTTTGGCAACTCCATCAAAGATGAAGTTAACCCAACCAGCTCGGGGGCGATCATAAAACTTTGGAGCGATTTACAAAATGGACCATCAAAAGAGGAGGATCACTAGAAAGATTGAATAAGACAATGAGTTTGGATTCCAACCCTCGATTAGGAGCTTCGGGCTCAAGAACTAAGCGGACGTTTTTGGCGGAGGCATTCAAAATCTGGATGAGTACATAATGGGGAGCATGAACCGCACCATTGAAGATTATGTTGTTTCTTTCAAACCAGATTTACCATAGAAAGTATGGCCGACAAAAAACCCACAAAGAACTAAAGCACTGATGGCAAAAAGGCTTAGATCATTGAGTAAATAAGTCGCAGATGAAATTGGATTGAGCCCAAGAAAGGCTAAAGGAAGACAAAGAAAAAGAGCATTCCAAGAAAATGTGGTTAACAGATTCCCATTAAACGAATAGAAGACACAACGACTATAAAAGATCAAACATTTGAAAAGGAAGTTGTCCACAGTCTTGACCTTATTTTGGAACACCAACCAAAGACATTCTTGAGAATGAGATACTTCAGCCATATGAGATTAATATATTTACCTGTTTATATTTTGCACTGCAATAATTTTAAATTTCTGTTTTTATTTATAGTACTTACTTTAATTCGAAGGTTCCTGCATTTGTGATTATCTTATTAATAGTTGACCTTCACTTTGATCAACCCATACCACAAAAGCGGACAAAAGGAAAGCCAACATCAGGAGCACGAGACAGACGCCACCGCTATGCATCTGGAATAGTAACGACTTTATCTGTCTTGATTGTTTATTGATTCTTAATGGACAACCGAGCTGTAATATTACCGACCCGGGATAACGGACCTGCAGCTTTTATGTGGAGAACAATTATGCGATCGATACTGAGAGAGAATGTTAAAAAGTGTGCTCATAAAGTGCATGGCTTACGAAGACGTTCTTGACAACATTTTTTTCTTTTCTACTGTGCATTAAAAAAAACAAGTCCATGGTCACTCATCTTTGGACACAAATATTTGTTGTGGGCTCCTAAACTTTAATTTCCTATTCCAATGGCAGACAGACGTGGGTGAACAGAACTCGCCTTCCTGCTAAATCTTTGGAGGTTAAGCCATTCAGTGAAAACTTTATGCTTTTCCATCGATTCAAAAAAATCTCATTGGTATTTTTTAACGCATGTCTTTTTCACTGAGTGAACGTAACTGCTCCGCATCTTCACACGAAGCCTTGATGGAGTACAAGTTTGGAGGAGTTCCACATAGCTGTAACGTGTTTACTTGACATTACCAAGAACCAACTTCACTTTGAAAATTATATTTATATTATTGTATCCACTTCCTAAGATAAGATTTCCCCGGGTTGTTGAGGACCAGGCAGATCGGACGCTGTGTCCGTTACTAACCTGAAGTCAAGCTGCCAGGGCAGACGTTGGTTGCGGTATTCTGCAGATATATCCTTATATAAAGGAACGAGACAACCACATTCAACAAGCCAAATTGGCACTGGGATGCCAAGAGAATAGTCCCAATGGGTTGGACCATCTATAATCTATCCATGGCTATCTTGGTTGCACTGATTTCGATTCTGGCCTCTGATGTGCTCCCTCATGTGCACGCAAACCATTACTCCTTCAAGGACCCTCCCCCACCATTTCCATCTCTACCTCCTCCGTATCACCTCTCCCCCTCCTCCCATCTCCATCGCCTCCTCCGTATCACTACATCTCTCCGCCTCCCCCATCTCCATCGCCTCCTCCACCGTATCACTATCCATCTCCCCCACCTCCTTCTCCATCGCCTCCTCCACCGTACCACTACCCCTCCCCACCACCGCCATCTCCATCTCCGCCGCCGCCATAGCACTACCCGTCTCCTCCCCCGCCATCACCTATTTACAAGCATTTTCCATCTCCTCATCACATAGAAACGCCATACGCTTACAAATCTCCACCTCCTACCCCTTACCAATATAAATCCCCTCCCCTCCCCTACTGTTTACAACTACAAATTTCCTCCTCCACCTCCCCACCACGTAGAAAAGCCAAGCTCCCCCTACAAATACAAGTCTCCACAGGTTTCCCGCGAGTACCCGCAAAACTCGCGGGTCAGGAGGGCCTGCGAGTTTTTTTATGTAAAACTCGGGCCGCGTAACTCGCCGACTCGCAGCTAGTTAGGTGCCCAACATCAGCCGAAAACTCGGCGATTATTCGTAGAAATGCGTAAAATGCGTAGCATGCATATGCGCAGGGCCATGTAAGGCAAATAAAATATTTTTTTTTCCTCTAGTATTTATGGGTAAGTGAATTTATTACGTTTATAGGGGAGTATCCACGCGAGGGAAAGTAGCTGAAATTTTTTAATTCATTTCATTACGGCAGACAGGGGTGCAGGTGATTTCATTTCATTACTGCATACAAACAAGGGTACAAGTGAATTCATTTCATTACGGTATACAAACAAGGGTGCAGAGGAGTAGGTGAATTCTTTACAGCAGACATGTACAAGGGATGGCAAAGGGAAGGTCTCTGGCAGTTTTGAAATCCCAAAACCTCAAACATTTGCAGAGCAGCAAGAAATTTCAGAACAGAGGCACACTCCAAGAGATTTCAAGTATTTTCTCTGTTTTTTTCATAAATTTCATCACTTTTTATCGCCTGGTATTTTCTCACGTTTTTTCTCTGTTCTCTTTGCTTTCTTGAAAATTTATATCTTTGAGATTACCTTGTTATAGTACTAATCAAGGTGCATAAAAGGATGGCTTGTTGGATATAATAAGGTGCATAAAAATATGGCTTGTTGGATAGAATGAGCAATCAAGGTGCATAAAAGGATGGCTTGTTGGATAGAATGAGCCTTTACCATCCCTTCCAATTGACCACCTTTGCCACGGATATCATCAAGGACCAATACTCCCAATCAAAATTTCATGTGATGGTACATAATTTTATCTATCAATTTTTTTAATTTGAAAGCAAATGTAGGGAAACAAAAACATTTGGGTACTGTTTTTGCACATCTTTTAGCTGTCTGCAGAAGATTGTTATCATATTGAGAAAAAATGTTAAAGTTGACCAAGCACCCAATATTGTCGAAATCGGATGATGAATTGCCTTGGTGTATTGTTAAGTAGGAAGATGAACAACCAATGAATAAATTGGAACTATGAACTTCTTAACCCTTTCTTGAATCAGGGTCTGGAAAACACGAAGATACTATTTAAAAAATATAAATGAATTAAATAAAACCAGATTATGCTTATAAATTTATTCACCATTGCTTTTGGATATTGACAAAATGAATTCACCTTTGCTTTTGGACATTGACAAAATAAATTTATTAGGGGAAGGTGTTGGAAATAAATTTATTTTGTCCGTCATACTCTACAACATTTAATCATTGAAGGAGGTATGTACAGAAGGTTGGTGTTATTCTTCTAAAGTCCATGGACATTGACCATACCCATCCAATATATGCTATATTTGGGTGAGAATTCAATGAAATCCACCTTTCTTTTGTATACTACATTTAGTCATGGAATAAAGTTTTATGCTTTGGTCATGTTGTCTCAAATAATTACATTTTACTATGTTAGTTGACAATATTACACTATAAATTTTATCGTCTCACAACATGCTTAAACATATAAAGGCTCGGACTTATTGATCATGTAGAAGTAAAAGAAACAAAAAAAGGAAAAAAATTGTAAGCATTCTTATTTATTTACCAATACATAAATGATGAAGCAAGAAAATATAGATTAATAAGTTTAAGTTCTTTTAAATGTTGAAAGAGATTAGATGAGACTCAAGTATACTATTTCTTTGATTGTATCACATTTTAAAATAATTCTCTTAAAATTAATTTAAAATTGAATATCATCCAAAATATAATATAAACCTTTTAAATAAATATTAAAATCCAAACAATCACTTTATGTATGTTTTTATATCTCTAAACACACTTTTGAGGCCATAGTGCCTGAATTAAACAATGTAGGCCAATTGACTTCTACACCATAAAACATAAATAGTAGAGGGAAACATGCATCTTTATGTTCAATTTATAAACATTAAATACGGATGGATGAATTGATATTTTTATTTTAATTGTTATCTTTACTTTTAATAGATTATAAATTACACATTTGTATATAGATATTAACTTTAAATTATAAACTATATTATATAATTTAATTATTTTTATTAAGTAATATGTTTTTATTTTATATAATTTAAATGTATTTTTGGAATTTAATGCACTAAACGTATTAGTTTGGATATAAAGCATTAAAGGCATGTGTCCGCACATGTAACATATTACCCTTTCATCCTTGCATGAAAAGTTAACTAAAGACAAGAAAAAGGGAAAAAAAGACAGAAAAAAATGCCTTCTTTAATTAGATTTTAGGATCATAAAGAAACATATTATTAACTATAATAAATGATTAGTTTAGGTGTTTGTATAGGTTATTGAGTATGGAATTTTTTCTTGGTTAGTTTATAAAAACATTTTTGATATTTGGGTTGGCTTATCGCATAATACACTACTTTATAGAGAGGTTTGTAATTTAATGCTTTAATATATTTATATATAATAAAAAAACAATTATTTGAATAAATAATAAATTATTAAATAATATAAATATAATTATTATCATTTTTAATTTACATGGTAGAATCGGTAGCCATCATGAATTTGGGTAGGTTATCCAGTTTTTATGGTTGCTACAGTATTTTACGTTATTCGTCCCGGAAGCCGTCACACAGTTATTCATGCAATCTGCCCCTATAATCACCATGCCACAATCATTTTAAACATTTTACGCCATTGAAAGCATCAGGAAAGGGACAAGCATTCAGTCTGGCGAGGCTTGAGATCAGGGTTTTGCATAGTGGCAAATTTTGCAATTTAGCGCAAATATTCGAATTTCAAAAAAGTTAATTTTATGAATTTTGGGACCATAGAGGTCAACCCATTCACTCAAAAATTTCGGGATCCAATTTTTTTAAGGGTAAATTTGCTCTGTTTTTTTTTTTTTAATTTACATGGTGGAATTGTTAGCCGCCACGAATTCGGGCAGGCTGTCCAGATTTTATGGCCACCACAGTATTTTGCGCTATCCGCCCTAGAAGCTGCCACACAGATCTTCGTGCAGTCCGCTCCTATAACCACCATGCCACAATCATTTTAAACCTTTTACGCCGCTGAAAGCACCAGGAAAGGGACAAGAATTTAGTCCGGCGAGGCTCGAGATTTGAACCTTGGACCTCCACCCCCTTATGGGGTTTGGATGAACCAATTGGTCTACACCTCGGACCCGGTAAATTCGCTCCGTTGTCATAAGATTTCCGCCTAATTTTTGCCCTAAATTTATTAAAAATAAAAAATATCCCGCCCAATTCGCCCCTTGTACCCCATTATATATAGTTAACCGTAACAACAACTCTCATACTATCAGTCACCATCTGTCAGTCACCTTCTTCCAGTCACCATGTGTCGACTAGCAGAAGGTGACTAGCATAATGCGACTGGCAGATGGCGAGTGGCACAAGGCGAGTGGCATATTGTGAGTGGAAGATAGTGATTGACAATAATTTTATAGTTTTAGGCATCACAATATATCAAAACATAGGCATATTTATACTCGTTGTAAAGATCTTTTAAAGACCAATATAATGGTGGTATTTTTATGACATTTGAATATGATTTAATTGGTCAAACATGGTCCCAATGATGGTGATAAGGAGGTAATATCATTTGAGGTATATTTTGACTTACTAAATCATTGTAAAAATTCATGAAAATACCACCATTAGATCCGACTCGAAAAGAGCTTTCCAACAAGTATAAATATGCCTATGTTTGGATATATTTTGATGCCTAAAATTATAAAATTATTATTAGTCACCATCTGCCAGTTGCCTTTGAGTGGTAGATGGCGAGTGACAGATGGCGACTAACAATCATTTTATAGTGTTAGGCATCAAAATATATCCAAACATAGGGATAGTTGTACTTGTTGGAAAGAGGTTTTCAAGCCCGATTGAATGGTGGTATTTTTATGAAATTTGAAGATTATTGAATAGGTCAAACATGGTTCCAAAGATGGGGATAAGGAGATAATGTCATTTTGAGGTACATTCTGACCTATTAAATCATCTCAAAACTTCATAAAAATACCACCATTAGATCAAGCTCAAAAAGAGATTTCTAACGAGTACAAATATGCTTATGTTTGGATATATTTTGATACCTAAAATTATAAAATGATTATCAATCACCATTTGATAGTCTCCATCTGCCAGTTGCCTTCTACCAGTCACCATGTGGTGACTGTTAGAAGGCGAGTGGCATAAAACAACTGGTAAATGGTGAGTGACACAAGACGAGTGGCATATGGCAAGTGGCACATGGCAAGTGGCACATGGCGAGTGGCACAAGGCGAGTGGCATATGGTGAGTGGCAGATGGCGAGTGGTAGATGGCGACTGGAAGATGGTGACTGACAATAATTTTATAATTTTAGGCATCAAAATATATCCAAACATAGGCATATTTGTACTTGTTGAAAATATGTTTTCAAGACGGATCTAATGGTGGTATTTTTATGACATTTAAAGATGATTTAATAGGTCAAATGTGGTCCTCAATATGGTGATATGGAGGTAATGTCATTTTGAGATAGATTTTGACCTACTAAATCATCTCAAAACATCATAAAAATAACACCATTATACCGGGCTTGAAAAGAGCTTTCCAACGAGTACAAATATATCTATGTTTAGATATATTTTGATGTCTAAAATTATAAAATTATTATCAATCACCATTTGTCAATCGTCTTCTACTAGTCACCATGTGATGACTGGCAAAAGATGAGTGGCATAAGGCGAGTGGCATAAGGTGATTGGCACAAGGCGAGTGGCACAAGGCGAGTGGCACATGGCAAGTGGCACATGGCGAGTGGAACAAGGTGAGTGGTACAAGGTGAGTGGAATATGGCGAGTTGCAGATGGCGAGTGGCAGATGGCGAGTGGCATATGGTGCCTGATAATCATTTTATAGTTTTATGCATCAAAATATATTCAAACATAGGCATATTTGTACTTGTTGGAAATCTCTTTTCAAGGCCGATCTAATGGTGGTATTTTTATGAAGTTTGAAGATGATTTAATAGGTCAAACGTGGTCCCAAAGATATTTATAATTTATGTGCAAAATTTTGAAAAATTCACCCCATAGTTTATACATGATTCACCTTGATTCACCCCAAATTTATAAATACTTTTTTGGTACTACCCCTTATGCATAACCCTACTCGAGATTTGAACCTTGGACCTCCACCCCCTTATGGGGTTTGGTTGAACCAATTGATCTACACCTCGGACCCTTAAATATAATTATTTTAAAAATAAAAAAAATTATATTTATTTTTTGGTATAAATATATTTGCTATTATTATGAGTTAAATATATTTAAAAATATTGAATGTTTTATTTTACCTTTTAAAAATTATAATTTATTTTTAATAAGTCTCGATTAAATTTATAATATTTTTTTATAAAACTTTTAAATAATAAAAAGTTATAAAATTTTATTTATTTTGAAGTATAATTTCACAAACTATTTAAGAAATGTCATGTTTCAGTCTGGGAGGCCGATGTGGGTCCCTATTTTGAGGTTTTGATTTCCATGTTGTAGTTGTTTTCCCTTTTGATGTTTCTTTGTCCTTGATTCAAGTTTGTATTTTGATATATCCCTGTAGATGATAATTTAAATTTTGAATTTTATGAATTTTTGTTTTGCCTTGTGAGCATCAATTTAAAATTTGTATTTGTAGGGTGAATGGTGATTTAAATTTTGACTTTGCCTTATGGGCAGCTATTCTTGTTTTGCTTCGTTTTGTTTGAGTTCAGGTAGGGTCCATTTATTTTTTTGATTAGTTGGACGAAAGGATTTTTGAAAGGACCTCCAAACCTTTTAACAAAAATAAGCTAATCTCCAGCCACTAGGAGACTAAGGATAAATCAAACAATAAATCCAACCAACCCTTTGACACAACTACCTATACCCAGACTAATAGATACTAGCCAAACATACACAGACACATAAACCAGATAGAGATAAAAGCTGAGCACGTAGACCCACATGGATAAACAAAGATATAAATTAGACACACAAGTCTGCATGGATAAAAAAAGATAAAAATTGAGCATGCAAGCCCACATGGATAAATAGGATATTAGCGTTAGAACCACTAGATCCAACCTGTTTGTCATCTTTAGTCTCCTTTGATTTCATCCCCTGCCAACTCATCATGGCCAACACTTCCTTGGCACACAAAATAGTATCTAACATAGAGTCTATAATCTAATGTTGTGGCTTCATCATCATCGGGTTGAGCAACTTTATATTGGAGGACCCCAATCGAAGTCCAAGACATTGGTTCCTCCTCACACACTTCACCCCTAAATCTAGGTTTAGTTTCTTAGGAGATGACATGTAGTCCGAGTTCATCCACCAACATTAGATCCTTTCCATTGCTAGCCATCTTGACCTTCAAATGCATAGAGTTCCTAGTGCCTTCGCTCCTACCCGAACCACGAGGTCTAGACTTCGCTGCCTTCATCGGCCATGCTACCATAGGAGTAGCTTCCAAATCCACTTGGATTGATACCTCTGAGTCCCTCAAATTAGAGAATCCAGATACTTAACCACAAGAATTGGTACCCTATTCAAGGAATTAAGGATCTCTTCCCTATCTAGGCCCCTCACCCTAGCCAAATCATCAAAGATCATTTTAAACAAACCATGGTGAATCGGGTTAGAAGCCACACCCTTCTTAACCTTTGCAACCATTTTTTCTAGAGATTAAAACAAAAATGATGGGATTTTCATGGTGATTTTATGACACAGATGATTCATCACCATAAAGTGGTAGCTATGAAGAATTTTTAAACTCTCATCCAAGGTGAAATATTGCATCACCACCAAAACAACCCTATCCCAAGGGACTCTCAACGAATTGCATTTGAACATGTTCTACATTCTAGTGAGCTCCTCCTCATCACCAAGAAAAACATGAACTTCCTTTTCTAGTGAATGCTTCTCCCTATTATGAACCAGCCCATCCACCACTAACCCTGTCACCTCAACGATGAGAGGGATTTTAATTTTAAATTCCAGCATGCCCACTCTCACCATCCCATCATGCCATGAGTATGCCAAATGTTTGGCCATGTCTTTATGGTAGCCATTAAATTTTAAGAGACACTGCAAAATATTCCCCTTCTTCAAAATCTTACAAACCTCCTCATCCATAGAAAGAGATTACGGTTCTAGAATTAGGGTCACCATACTAACACCCTCACTATTTTTACCCACAACAATTAGGAGAATAACAAATCTTTCTTTCACCCACTTAATCTCACTTCCATAGCTAATAGATCCCAAATGATATAAAAGGACATGACAATCCATCTTGACCTTCGATCAATCAAGAAACCCATGAATTACCACACCAAAAACGAGAACAATACCCTCAACTAGAGAAGAATGAAGAAACCAAACCAAGACTTGCAACACCTGGTCATGTCACCAATAAACTACCAACTCAAAACTTTGGAAATGCATCACAGAAAAATTACACTATTCGGGATAACTAGGGGCTTTGAAAATCCACCAACATTGAAATTTACAAGCATGTCTGACTTGGGTCAGTACTAGAGGTGAATGGCAATGATATTCATGATAATAACCTGATAGTGGATGCACGTGTTATGCGTCATCCTGTAAATGATAATAATTACCAATACCTTCCTAATCGAGCTCGATTTATCCCATTATGGTAACATTCTAGCCAATCAGAGCACTCCAAATATTTAAAAAACAAAGCATTTTGATCCCCCTATCGAAATAACATTATTTGAAATCTTCCATTTCACCCAGCTCCACATCAATTTTAGAGTATTTTTCAAGGCATATCTCTTCTCACGAGAGTAATATTTCTTGCATCTTTTTAAAAGCAAATTACTGATAGGGCATGACCTAAAATTATTACCTCCATATTTAAAAAGTTACCCTTGATTGTTATTTAGGTGATGTCTCATTGCCCATCTTCAACCTAACTTTAGACAAGTAATTTTAAATGCCCCTCAAAGAAAGAACAAGTGAGCGTGCCCAAGAGAAATAACATATAACAATGTCCAATTTAAATGTAAATTCAAATTTTGGTGGGGGACCTGACCAAAATATTAAAAAAGTAACATCCAATGGGGAGGGTTCTAGCCACCCGCCCTAAGTATTCTAACTCATGTATGACATTTATCTGAATTCATTGTCCAACAATTTAAGTCCATCTGTGAAATTACCTCGACAATTATGAAGATCTTGCTGCGTAAAACCTTGATTAGCTAGGAAGTTTGTACCTTTGTTACCTTCCCTAAATCGATGCTTGAATTGGACTTATAAATTTTGAATCATTATCCTAGCTTCAATTATAAAATTTGCAATAGTCCTAGAGGAATTTTGGTTGCTATTGATCATGTTGATAACATTGATTGAATCTCCTTTTATGATTAGTTTCTTGCAATTCACCAATTTCAGGTGGAAAAAAACCCTAAAATTATTCCTGAGCTTCAATGAAATGGTTGGTTTTGTGATCCAAGTTTTCAGCAAATGCAAGAAGGATTTCACCCTCCGAGTTTCTAAAACCCCCTACACCCGTCAGACCCGAGTTCCCTTTTGAAGCTCCATCAAAGTTAAATTTCATCCATCCCGATGGAGGGTGTTCCCAGATCATGCTAGCCCAATGTTGACTCACCCTCCTCATGTATTCTGAGGTTGAGTTAAAAAATCCAATGATCTCTCCAAACAGATCTCTCTTTCATAAGTTATCGAATCCAGTTTTAAAGCCTTCACATTTTCTACTATATCTACAATGGTCCTTGATGAGACCGACGATTTAGGATGACAAATATTTTTAAAGGTGCAGGCATTCCTTTCCTTCCACACCCACCATTAAATATGGGGGTAACACAAATTTCCAAAACTGGCAGAGGTGGGGAGAGAAGGGAGAGATCCATTGAACAACTAGGTCCTTCAGCAAGTTGCAAAGAACCCAAGCAACACCCAGTTCCAAAAATAACTGATGGAATACTTCAAGGGTATAGGCACAATAAGAAAATAACTGGAAAGGTGATTCAAAATCCCTACCACACATGAAGCACTTATTATGGAAAATCATTCCCTATATTTGAAGATTATCAAGAGTAAGACACTTTTCCTAAATTTCCAACCAAAAGAACACATTGACTTTAGGCATATGGCATTTAATCCAAACTTGATTCATTGGGAACCAAGGATATGAATCATATTCCAATAATCCGTAAGTAAACTTAACTAAAAAGTAACCATATTTCTCAAGACCCCAAACCAGCTTATCATGAAGACTAGTCCCTAGTGTTAAGAACCATTTTATGGTGTTTTTAAAATTTATAAAAGTAATTTTCTCCTCCTGATAAATATTTGGGAAGTCAAAGGACTTCCACTGAATATGGCCATTGAATAATTCTACAAAGTCAAACATGTTTGGAACAAAGAACCTATCTGTGATTGGATTCAGAAAGGTGAATGCCAGGCTATCTTCAATAGGGGATGGCGAGGCCCAAGAATATCCCAAAAAATCAATGAGTAACCATCCCCCACCACCCAACAAAGGTCTTTATGCACATGCACTTTATTACCATCTATGTTGGATCAAAAAGTAGACCCCATCGGGAGAACTTGGGATTTTAGGAAATTACTGCCACCACCAAGATACTTAGCCTTCACAATCTTAATCCAGTTGACATTATCATCCTGAACTAATTTCTAATATTATTTTGTAATCAAGGCTCTCTTCAACATTCTTAGACTTCTCAAACCTAAGCCTCATTCTTCTCTCAAAATGTAGACTTAATCCCATGCCACCAGGTGGAATCTCTTCTTCTCTTAAGTCCCTGAACACAAGAAGGACAATTGGATTTACTTTAAATTATCGATAACTTTCCCTGAAATATTGAACAAGGAGAGAAAATACATTGGGATGCTTTGTTAAGTGGACTTGACCATTAAAATCTTCCTCATTTGATTTAAAAGGGTGCCTTTCCACCTCGCTAACTTCTTCATAACTATTTCAACTACTGAATCCTACAATGATGTTTTCAATGCACCTT
Source organism: Wollemia nobilis (assembly GCA_028583015.1). Taxonomy (NCBI): domain Eukaryota; kingdom Viridiplantae; phylum Streptophyta; class Pinopsida; order Araucariales; family Araucariaceae; genus Wollemia; species Wollemia nobilis. The sequence continues at coordinate 362,997 of JAQPPZ010002321.1, forward strand.
TAAACAGTGGCATCCCAAGGTAAACTGAGGGAAGGGAACCAATGCTTCACCCCAAAATATCTACTATCTTCCTCTACCTATCAACTAGGGTATGAAAGAATTTTTTTTTTTTTTTGAAATTCACCTTCTGACCTATCACATTCTCAAAATCCACCAAAATTGATTTAACTGCTTTAACATGAGGGATTGATGTCGCGAAGGAAATAAGAGTGTCATCAGTGCATTGGTGATGGTATATGGTATCTATCAATTGGGATGGCTTTAAACCTTGAATAACATACTTAGCTTTGATGGACCTTCCCAATGCCTCAACCATAAGAATAAAAAGGTAAGACAATAAAGGGTATCCCTGATGTAGACCTCTATTGCTACAAAAGTAGTCCATCGAAGATCCATTAATAATTATTGAAAATATGGCTGAAAATATTGTTGGCATTTTTGCCACACTAAAAAATAAAATTTTAAATTCATCCAAGTATGAAATGCATCTAGTGGTGAAAGAAAAATTGGATGAAATAATATTTAAATATTTTTTTTGTAGATCATTTCTCAAGATTTTCAACGATATATTACAATAGACAATTGGGTCAACGAATCAAAAGTTATGGCTCTGGGAAGTTGTACCACCAAAAATCATTTTCGAGCACCGTTTTTGGCGAAAATCCATTTTTGGAAACTTTTCTGGTGAAAAACATTTTCGGGGCGAAAATCATTTTCAGATACTTTTGTGACAAAAATCCATTTTTGGGCACTTTTATGGCAAAAATCATTTTTGGGGTGAAAATTATTTTTGGGCACTTTTTGGGCGAAAATCAACTTCAGGCAATTTCTTCAGCAAAAATGATTTTCAGGCAATTTCTCGAGTGAAATTGATTTTCAAGTAATTTCTCCATCGAAATCAATTTCAGGCAATTTCTCCAGCGAAATTGATTTTTAGGCAATTTCTCTAGAGAAATCAATTTTAGGCAATTTCTCTAGAGAAATCAATTTCAGGCAATTTCTCCAGCGGAATTGATTTTCAGGCAATTTCTCTAGTGAAATTGATTTCGGGAAATTTCTCCAACGAAATCAATTTCAGGCAATTTCTCTAGTGAAATCAATTTTAGGCAATTTCTCCAACGAAATTGATTTTTAGACGATTTCTCTAGCAAAATCAATTTCAGGCAATTTCTCCAGCAATATTGATTTTAGGTAATTTCTCTAGCAAATTTGATTTTTGGGTAGTAAAATTAAAATTTCAAGCATTATTTTTGGTAAAAACCAGTTTTAACAAATGACCAAGTGCTAGCCAAAATTAAATGTCATCATTTTCCAAAATGATTTGCTCTTATACGATGTTGTTGATTTTCGAGGCACCGCCCATGAAGGTAAAAATTCTACTGATGATTCTTGTTGAGTTCCAATATGCTACCAGTCATAAATGCTCGTTGGTTTCTGAGGTATCGTTTGATTGGTTTGTTGCTGCTACCGAGGAAGAAAATATTTTTAACCATGTCACCGAATTACCACCATTACCACCATTTTATTTAATGCTTATTAAATTTTAGGGGTGAAATCGTCTATAAATACTGTAAAACTTGATAAGTAAGGAGGAACATTTTTTTAAAGAAACTCTTTGAGTTTAATTTTTGCTTCAATTGAAACATTTTTTATTGCTTTCTGCCTGTCATTTATGCTATATTCATTGCCTTAGATAGATTGCATTATGTTGAGCAAGGTGCAGTAGAAGTATTGTCATTGTTGTCAACACAGTCAGTTAGATCTATTGATGCAGTGGACAGGAAGTTCAAAAGCCTTTCAGATGCAGAAAGACAGGAGTTCAAAGGTGACTCAGAGTATGTACAGTGATTGTCCAAGAAAACCGAAGTGGCCCATATGCAAAAGATCAAAGAAAAAGACAAGTAAGAAAAGTGTCGCGATATCGCGACATATACAGCAGGCAAGAAAAACTGTCACGATTTCGTGACATGTTGGAAGAGAGAAAAAATAGGAAAAACTGTCATGATTTCGTGACATGTTGGAAGAGAGAGAAAAAGCAGGATAAACTATAGCAATTTCGTGACATGTTGGAAAAGAAAAAGGCAAGTAGAAAAACTGTCACGATTTTGCGACATGTTGGAAGAGAAAAAGGCAAGTGGAAAAACTATCACGATTTTATGACATGTTGGAAGGAAAAAAGGCAAGTGGAAAAACTGTCGCGATTTCGTGACATGTTGGAAGAGAAAAAGGCAAGTGGAAAAACTGTCATGATTTCGTGACATGTTGGAAGAAACAAAGGCAAGTGGAAAAACGGTCATGATTTTGTGACATGTTGGAAGAAAAAGAGAAAGCAGGAAGAAGTGTCGCGATTTCGTGACAAGTCCGAGAAAAAAAGAACAAGTAAGAAAAGTGTCACGATTTCGCGACATGTCGCATTTTCATGACTAAAAATAGGAGAGAGAAAGCAAGTTGGTAAAATGTCATGATTTCATGACATGTTGCATTTTCACGACAAAAGAAAGAGAGGAAGCGTACGAAAGCAGAACTATCATGATTTCGTGATAAAAGCAGAAAGCAAGACTTCAAAGGCAGAAGTGTCACGATTTCATGACAATTGCAAAGAAGTGAAGTACGAAAGCAGAAGTGTCATGATTTCATGACAAAAGCAGAAAGCAAGACTTCGAAAGTGGAAGTGTCATGATTTCATGACATGTCGCATTTTCATGACTCGAAGAGGACAGGAAGGCAGAAAAGCAAAAGTGTCACGATTTCGTGACATGTCGCATTTTCATGACCCGAAGGCAAGAGAAGGAGCAAAGGAGAGAAAGTGTCGCGATATCGCGACATGTCGCATTTTCGTGACTAAATGAGGAGAGAGAAAGTACAGAGGCGAAAGTGTCACGATATCGTGACATGCTGAGTTTTCGTGGGTACAAGCCAAGAAGAGAAGCAAGGAGGCGAAAGTGTCGCGATATCGCGACATGTTGTATTTTCGCGGTCCAAAGCAAGGAGAAAGAGAGAGAGAATGGAAGTGTCACGATATCGCGACATGTTGTATTTTTGTGGTCCAAAGCAAGGAGAAAGAGAGAGAGAACAAAAGTGTCACGATATCGCGACATGTATTTTCGGGGACCAAAGCAAGGAGAAAGAGAGAGTAAGCAAAAGTGTCACGATATCGCGACATGTTGCTTTTTTGTGGTTGAGTTGAAGCCGACGAAGACCTATGATAGTCGACTAAGATTAGGGTTTGCAGTCGACTAAGATTAGGGTTTGCAGTCGACTAAGATCAGGGTTTACAACCGACTAAGATTAGGGTTTTGATCATGAAAATGTTGTTATAAAAGGAAGGTTGTTTGAAGAATTAAATGTTGTCGATGTGTGCGAAGTTCGGTCATAGAGCGTAGAGTGCAAGTCATGTCGAATCATGCTAAGTGCAAAATTCGCAAAGGAAGCAGAGTGCGCAAAAGGGAGAAGACGATCGTTCGACTATGATGCAATAGATTGTGCAAAGTGATTTCGTAGAGAGAGCAGAGTGCACAGAGATCGCAAAGGTGAAGCAGACTAGTCGGGGTCTTGTAAAAGCGAAGGTATATTTCTGTTAATCTTCTAGATTCATAATTCAAGTCTAGGTTGCAGCTTGGCATCAGGGGTTGGTGCTCCTTCCAGTAGGTGCTAGTAAATCAGGGGTTGGTGCTCCTTTCTGTTGGTGCAGATAAATAAGGGGTTGGTGCTCCTTCCAGTGGGTGTTGGTAAAGTGATTGTAAAGTTGTTGCTTTGCAAAGGCTGGATTTGGATGGTAGTCCAAGCAGTCATTTTTGAGGAGTAGCCACATTGGTGAACCTCGTTAAATCTTGTGTTGTGTGATGCTCTTTTGTTATTCTTGTTGTATCTTGTAATAAGTTTTAATTGCTATTGTATTAAGAGCTATAAATTCAAGATTAAAGAGCTACACTGATTCACCCCCCTCTCAGTGTCATTGTAAGACTAACAATTGGTATCAGAGCTAAGTTCTTGTACAAGCCTAATCGGCTAGGGTGATCTTGGAACTAACACAATGGCAGGTGGTGAAGGTTTCTCATCAAACAAAGCACCATTGTTTGATGGATCTAATTACGCGTTCTAGAGAATCAGGATGCAGACATATCTCTATGCTTTGGGATATGACATCTGGGATTCAATAGTTAGTGGATACACAATACCCAACACTCCTCCAAAAGAGGCTGACGAAAAGAAACTATTTGAGAGTAACTCAAAAGCAAAGAATGCTATCATGTGTGGATTAGCAGACAGTGAACTAGTAAAGATCATGAGCTGTGATACTGCAAAAGAGATATGGGACAAACCGAGGAGTATTCATGAAGGAGACGATAAGATCAAGGAGGCCAAATTACAGACACATCGAGCTCAGTTCGAAGCATTGAAAATGAATGACGATGAAAACATTGAGGCATATATGCTGAGAGTCAATGGAATCATTAATGCGATCAGAGGGCTCGACGAGGATATTGGAGACTCTATCGTCATGAAAAAGGTACTAAGATCTCTTCCTCAAAGGTTTGATTCCAAAGTCTCAACGATAGAAGAAGCTAAAAATCTAAATTATTTTAGTATAGATGAGATGTATGGTTCTTTGACTGCATATGAGATGAGGATAGGAAGATCTAAACCCATAGACAGAGAAGCGACTTTTAAAGCCCTTAAAAATAAAAACACAAAACAAGAGTCCGAGGAAGAAGAGACATCAGATGAAATGGAAGCAAACTTTGTTAGAAAACTGAAAAAGGGAAAAGGAAAATACAGAGGGAAGCTACCATTTAAATGTTTCAACTATGGAGGCATTGGGCATTTTGTGACTAAATGTCCACTTAAAGAGAAGAACAAAAATGATGAAGGATCGCACCAAGAAAGAAGTGACTGGAAGATGAAAACAAATTTCAGAAAAGGCAACTTCAAGAAGAAAAGTTTCATCTCCAAGAATGTCAGTTCATCAGAAAATAGCTCCGGTGAAGAGTCTGAAGAAGAAAAATATGAAGCTCTTTTTATGGCATTTGAAGAAGTTAAATCAGAAAAGGAAGAAGGAGTGACCTCTGAAGTTTGTGGTGAAAACCTTGAGGCTGAAGTAGATCTAGAAGGTGAGTTGATCTCTGCACTTGAAGAGTGGAAGATAGAAAAGAAAAAGAATAAGAAACTTTCAAGAAAGCTTGAGGATGCAAATGGAATCATAGCCAGCTTGAAAGTACAGATAGAAGAATCTGAGAAAATCTTCGAAGATCTCGAAGTGCAAATAACAATGAAAATAGATTATTGCAGCAAGCTAGAAGAAGAGATTGTTGGTTTAAGAATGCAGCTAGACGAGATGAATAAGAAAATTAGTTGTTATCACAAACGTGAAGAAAGTTCTATGAAGCTGGATAAGATCATAAATGACCAAAGACCTGCAGGCATCAAATTTGGTCTAGGTTTCATCGAAGGAGAATCATCAAGTGGATCAAAGGCCAGAAATGCAGAATCCATAAAGAATGAAGATAAGAGACAGGTTGATCAAGGAAAAATGTCTCATGCAAGAGAAAGCATTAATGCCAGGCACGAAAGGAGAATTGACAATGATGGATTCACCAATGTCACATATCAAAGAAGAAGAAGACCTATGGCTCCTACGACAACATGGCAAAGACCATCACCCAGGTTCAATTATCCTTTCTCTGGTTTCTATTTTAAATGCAATGGCTATGGACATAAAATCTCAGATCGCAAATATAATGTAAGACCAAGGAATTTCACCAATAGAAATGTTTTTTCTCCTCTGATGAATTATACAGTAGAATGTTATAACTGTCATAATTTTGGGCACATTGCAAGAAATCGTAGAAATACATTTACATCAAATCAGTTTCAGGGAAGAAAATTTCAACCATACAGGATGAGACAAAATAGAAAGCTTCTCGAAAAACATGCTCAAACTATCGATAAGGGAAAGGCAAAACAAGAGCCTAAAACTACTATCAAAACAGTGTGGAAAGGAAAAGAGCGATTGAAGGAAGAAAAGGAATCCTTAATCGTACAAACTGCATTCAAAGCACAGAATAAGTATGTACCATGGATACTTGATAGTGGATGCTCCAGTCATATGACAGGTGACAAACAAAAATTTGAGAAGCTACAGAAATATGAAGGAGGTTCAGTAAAATTTGGAAATAATGATGGAGCTAAGATAGTTGGCAAAGGTTCAGTTAAAATTAGTGACGGAAAGATTAAGTCAGAAGAAGTCTTGTTTGTGGATGGTTTGAAACATAACTTGTTGAGTGTAAGTCAGATTTGTGATAAAGGTCATGAAGTAGTTTTTATGAAGCAGGGTTGTGAAGTCAGAAAAATAAACAAGTGGAAAATTGATAGCAACTGGGATCAAGGACGTCTGGCAACCTGTACACGCTCTCAGAGAATTCAAAAGGAGCTTGTTTTATTGGACAGGAAGAAGAAAACTGGTTGTGGCACAAGAGACTAGGGCATATCAGTTTTGATAATTTGGTAAAAATCATCTCAAAAAGGGCAGTGAGAGATATTCCCACCATCAGCAAACCTACAAACAACATTTGTGCTTCATGCCAAAAGGGGAAACAAACTAGAGTCACATTCAAAACAAAAGAATACTACACAAGCAAACCGTTGGAACTCATACACACTGATTTATGTGGTCCCATGAGAACTCAAAGCATAAATGGTGACAAATATTTTATGTTGTGTATTGATGACTATTCCAGAATGACATGGATATTTTTCTTGAAGCATAAATCAGAAGCTTTTGATATGTTCAAGATTTTCAAAAACCAAGTTGAGAATGAAACAGGGAAAAGGATCAAATGTTTAAGATCAGATAGAGGAGGAGAATTCATTTCAGAGGAGTTTGCAGAGTACTATGAAAATTACGGTATTAGGAGATAGTTCTCAGCAGCCAGGACACCTCAGCAAAATGGAGTGGTAGAAAGAAAGAACAGGATAGTGCAGGAAATGGCACGGACTATGTTGGCTGAAAGCAGAGTAGCAAACAGATTTTGGAAAGAAGCAGTCCATACTGTGGTGTATATCCAAAATAGGTACATGCTGAGAACACATGAAAGCAAAACTCCTTATGAATTATGGTTCGGTAAAAGGGCAACAACAAAATACCTCGAAGTTTTTGGCAAGCAAGTGCTATATCAAAAGAACTCGAAGATAATCTTGGTAAGTTTGAAGATAGAGCAGATGAAGGTATTTTTGTTGGTTATTCATCTAAAAGCAAAGCTTACAAATGCTACAACAAAAGGCTAAAGAAAATTGTGGACAAGTCTTGATGTTAAATTTGATGAAGGTAAAGAACGAGTAATTAGCTATGAAACGAACTACCCAATTTATGAAGAGGTTATTGAAGGAGATGAGGAAAACGAAATGGAAAAGATACAAAAAATTGACTCAGATGATGTAAGTTGTGATTCATAAGTGGAAGAGAATAAGAAATTCAAAACAGGCAAATTGCAGAAAAATCATCCTAGAGATCAAATAATTGGAGACCCCAAAGTTGGTGTTCAAACAAGAAGAAGAGTAGTAAGTAACTACTCTCTATTATCCAAGCATTGAGCCCAAAAATGTTGTTGAAGCAAGCAAAGATGAAAGTTGGATGAAGGCAATAAATGAAGAATTAGACCAGATCAAGAAAAACAAAACTTGGGAGTTAGTACCTAGACTTGCGAACAAAAATATAATCGAGACTAAATGGATCTTTCGAAACAAATTGAATGAAGACGGACAGGTAGTCAGAAATAAAGCAAGATTGGTATGCAAGGGGTATGCACAAGTTGAAGGCATTGACTTTGAGGAAACGTTTGCACCAGTAGCTAGACTAGAGGCAATCAGAATGTTTCTGGCTTTAGCAGTCTACAAGAATTTCAAAGTTTATCAAATGGATGTGAAATCAGCGTTTTTGAATGGGAAACTTGAAGAAGAGGTTTATATTGAGCAACCAGATGGGTTCCAACTTGGTGATAATCCCAACTTTGTTTGTAAGTTGAAGAAAGCATTATATGGCTTAAAACAGGCACCCCGAGCATGGTATGCAAGGCTAGACAACTATCTCACCCAACAAAGGTTTAAGAAAGGTATGGTGGACAATGAATTTGTATGTCAAAATAGAAAATGGGCATCTTATTGTTCTTGTTGTATACGTAGATGATATCATATTTGGCAGCAACAAAGATGAGTCATGTAAAGATTTAGCAAATAAGATGCAGAAAGAATTTGAAATGTCAATGATTGGTGAACTTTCGTATTTCCTCGGGTTGCAAGTTAATCAAAATAAGAAGGGCATATTTATTTCTCAAGTTAAATATGTGAAAGAGATGTTAAAAAAGTTCACAATGGAGGATTGTAAGCCAGTTAGCACACCCATGACGACAGGTTGCAAGTTGAGCAAGGATGACAAATCTCCAACTCTTGATCAAACCATGTACAGATCTATGATTGGAAGCTTACTATACCTAACAGCTACCAGACCAGATATTTTGCAGGCAGTATGCATGGTAGCACGATTTCAGGCCAATCCCAAGGAGACTCATGTGACAATAGTGAAAAGGATCCTTCGGTACCTCAAGGGTACTATGGAATATGGTTTATGGTATCCGAAAGGTAAAGACTTCACCCTTATTTCGTATTCAGATGCAGATTGGGCAGGTTGTGTAGATGACAGAAAGAGTACCAGTGGAGGTGCATTCTATCTTGGAGACAGATTGGTCGCGTGGCATAGTAAGAAACAAGAATCAGTTTCATTATCGACAGCAGAGGCAGAATACATTGCAGCGACAACATGTTGTACGCAGGTATTGTGGATGAAACAAACTCTGAAAGATCTTGGTATTAGTTTCAGTGAGCCAATATCAGTTAAGTGTGATAACACCAGTGCCATTAACATCTCCAAGAATCTAGTTATGCATTCACGCACAAAGCACATCGCTATCAGGTATCATTTTTTGAAGGAGAAAGTTGCAGAAGGTGAGGTTAAGTTGGATTTTGTTCCAACTACAGAGCAAGTAGCAGATATCTTCACAAAACCATTGCCCAAGGAAGTTTTTGAGTACCTTCACAACAAATTGGGAGTGGTCACACTTCCCAAAAATTGACTAGCTACAGGGATCACATTCTCAGGGGGAGCATTTCAGTATTTGATTATCTGTTTGCTCATGTTCATGATCTTTTCTAAATGCAATAGAGTGTGCCTGAGAATGTTGTGCATGGACTCAGGGGGAGTCTGCAGCAGCCCTTTGGTATTATTGTCAAAGGGGGAGAAGAGTTACAAGAAATTGCACATGTGTTGCCAACAATTCCAAAGGGGGAGATTGTTGAGCAAGGTGCAGCAGAAGTATTGTCATTGTTGTCAACACAGTCAGTTAGATCTATTGATGCAGTGGACAGGAAGTTCAAAAGCCTTTCAGATGCAGAAAGATAGGAGTTCAAAGGTGACTCAGAGTATGTACAATGATTGTCCAAGAAAACCGAAGTGGCCCATATGCAAAAGATCAAAGAAAAAGACAAGTAAGAAAAGTGTCGCGATATCGCGACATATTCAGCAAGCAAGAAAAACTGTCACGATTTCATGACATGTTGGAAGAGAGAGAAAAAGTAGGAAAAATTGTCACGATTTCGTGACATGTTGGAAGAGAGAAAAAGCAGGATAAACTATCACGATTTCATGACATGTTGGAAAAGAAAAAGGCAAGTAGAAAAACTATCACGATTTCATGACATGTTGGAAGAGAAAAAGGCAAGTGGAAAAACTATCATGATTTTGCGACATGTTGGAAGAAAAAAGGCAAGTGGAAAAACTGTCGTGATTTCGCGACATGTTGGAAGAGAAAAAGGCAAGTGGAAAAACTGTCGCGATTTCGCGACATGTTGGAAGAAACAAAGGCAAGTGGAAAAACGGTCGCGATTTCGTGACATGTTGGAAGAAAAAGAGAAAGCAAGAAGAAGTGTCACGATTTCACGACAAGTCCGAGAAAAAAAGAACAAGTAAGAAAAGTGTCACGATTTCACGACATGTCGCATTTTCGTGACTAAAAATAGGAGAGAGAAAGCAAGTTGGTAAAATGTCATGATTTCGCGACATGTCGCATTTTCGCGACAAAAGAAAGAGAGGAAGCGTACGAATTGTCGCGATTTCATGACAAAAGCAGAAAGCAAGACTTCGAAGGCAGAAGTGTCGCGATTTCGTGACAATTGCAAAGAAGTGAAGTACGGAAGCAGAAGTGTCATGATTTCATGACAAAAGTAGAAAGCAAGACTTCGGAAGCGGAAGTGTCATGATTTCGTGACATGTCACATTTTTGCGACTCGAAGAGGACAGGAAGGCAGAAAAGCAAAAGTGTCACGATTTCACGACATGTCGCATTTTCATGACCCGAAGGCAAGAGAAGGAGCAAAGGAGAGAAAGTGTCGCGATATCGCGACATGTCGCATTTTCATGACTAAATGAGGAGAGAGAAAGTACGGAGGTGAAAGTGTCGCGATATCGCGACATGCTGAGTTTTTGTGGGTACAAGCCAAGAAGAGAAGCAAGGAGGCGAAAGTGTCACGATATCGCGACATGTATTTTCACGGTCCAAAGCAAGGAGAAAGAGAGAGAGAACGGAAGTGTCGCGATATCGTGACATGTTGTATTTTTGCGGTCCAAAGCAAGGAGAAAGAGAGAGAGAACAAAAGTGTCGCGATATCGCGACATGTATTTTCGGGGACCAAAGCAAGGAGAAAGAGAGAGTAAGCAAAAGTGTCACGATATCGTGACATGTTGCTTTTTTATGGTTGAGTTGAAGCCGACGAAGACCTATGACAGCCGACTAAGATTAGGGTTTGTAGCCGACTAAGATTAGGGTTTGCAACCGACTAAGATCAAGGTTTACAACCGACTAAGATTAGGGTTTTGATCATGAAAATGTTGTTATAAAAGGAAGGTTGTTTGAAGAATTAAAGGTTGTCGATGTGTGCAAAGTTCGGTCATAGAGCGTAGAGTGCAAGTCGTGTCGAATCGTGCTAAGTGCAAAATTTACAAAGGAAGCAGAGTGCGCAAAAGGGAGAAGACGATCGTTCAACTGTGATGCAGCAGATTATGCGAAGTGATTTCATAGAGAGAGCAGAGTGCGCAGAGATCGCAAAGGTGAAGCAGACTAGTCGGGGTCTTGTAAAAGTGAAGGTATATTTTTGTTAATCTTCTAGATTCATAATTCAAGTCCAGGTTGCAGCTTGGCATCGGGGGTTGGTGCTCCTTCCAGTAGGTGTTGGTAAATCAGGGGTTGGTGCTCCTTTCTATTGGTGCAGATAAATAAGGGGTTGGTGCTCCTTCCAGTGGGTGCTTGGTAAAGTGATTGTAAAGTTGTTTCTTTGCAAAGGCTAGATTTGGATGGTAGTCCAAGAAGTCATTTTTGAGGAGTAGCCACATTGGTGAACCTCATTAAATCTTGTGTTGTGTGATGCTCTTTTGTTATTCTTGTTGTATCTTGTAATAAGTTTTAATTCTTGTTGTATTAAGAGCTGTAAATTCAAGATTAAAGAGCTACACTGATTCACCCCCCCTCTCAGTGTCATTGTAAGACTAACAAATTCAGCATTTGATTTTAATTTTCGATGAAGAAGTGAATGTTGAAATGTTAATTGGAAGTCATATTTACAATTTGTGATTGGTTCCTATATTGTTCTTTCTGTTAAATATTGGTTAGAACTTGACTTGGTTATTTAGATGTTACTTCATCCCCACTCTATTTTTCTGTCTTACAACCATATTTCCCATATCTTTCTATTAATTTATATCCCTAAGCTTTACAATTATTTTTAGATTAGTATGGGAGCCAACCCTCTCTGGAGATTGACCTGAAGGACATATCTTTCCTTTGGCCTTTCAATGTTGGTCGGGTCTAGGGTGCATATATATTTTATCGTCGGGCAAATTTGTGACCAATAGATATATAGGATTTGATCAGTCTCTGCTAGACCTAGGCAAAGCCAAACCTATCAAGGACCCTAAGAAAATACCAAGCCACTCTATCATATGCCTTGTTCATGTACAACTTGAGAAGAGTCCCAGGCGTCCCACTTTTTTCAATAGAGTGAATGATCTCATGAATAGTAATAACACCATCCAAAATCTATTATTGGGACATGAAACCACTCTATGGAGCATCAATGATTGAAGGGAGAAAAATTTTAAATCTATTGGCCATGAATTTAGTTATAATTTTTAGAATCATATTACATAGGCTAATCAGACTGAAATATGTAAATCCTTTGGTACCTTGCAATTTAGGCAGTAAAACCAAAAAGGTGGAATTTACATTGTATAGGATAAAATTAGATCTTTAGACCTCTTTGATTGCATTATAAATATCAATACCTAGAATATGCCAAAATCTCTAAAACAATATACGCGAAAAACCATTAGGACCTAGAGCCTTAAGATCTCCCATTGAGAATACCGCCTTTTTGATCTTGTTTTCATTGAAGGGATCACATAGGATATTGTTTATATATTCAGATACTAGCGTTGGGATGTTACTGAGAATATGATTTTCTGGTTGCAAGTTTCTAGGAACCGAGGAGCATAACAAGTCTTTAAAGAACTCCACAACAATTTCCCTAATTTTGTTAATTTCCTTAGTAACCTCACCATCCGCATTTCTGATTTTCTTGATCCTGTTGTGGCTCCTATTCCTTAGCTCAAACATATGAAAAAAATTGTGTTTTGGTCTCCTTTTTTGAACCATAGATTCCTTGATTTCTAATACCACATAATCTCTTCTTCAGCCAAGACACTGTGCAAATCCATAAGAAAACTTATTTCTTTAGATCTCATCGCCTCCACTACCTTCGACTTGGCTAAAATAACTTCCACTTCTTTGAGTTGCTCAATGAGTTCGTTTTTCCTTAATAAAATACTACCAAAAATAAATTTATTCCATTCATCCAACTTTGCCTTAATATACCTCAGCTTCGATGCAACTTGACCAATACGATGGATCAAAAATCCCTTACCCCACCATTCCTTGATCTTACCTTATAGGTCTCGGTGAGGGAGCAACATGGCCTCGAATCTGAAGGTCCTAGGAAAAAATAAATAATTCTAAACTTGCTCCAACACCAGAGGATTATGATCATAGGCCAATTTAGGAAGAGACTGCAAAGACGCATCTCTAAAAAAAGGCAACCCTTCCTTAGATATCAGGATTCTGTCTAGCCTAATTTAAATATTTTGGCACCCTAATTGTTGATTGCTCCACGTATACCTCGACCACTTAATATCCAAATCCATAAGCTCTTGGGAACTCAAAAAAGAGGTAAAGTCTTCCTTGCTTTTGCAAAATTGGATCCCTCCTTTCTTATCAGATGGTTATAAAGGGGTATTAAAGCCTCCCACTAAAAGCCATGATTCCCTATTAAAAATATCTCTTATAACTCGCAAGGATTCCTAGAATACCAACCTATTCTAAGGAGAGTTAGGGGCATAAATATTACAAATAACCCACTTGACCTTGGAGACATTGGAAGAAAAAAATATATTTATAACTCTATCAGAAACTAGTAGAGTCTACCCTTCAAAAAATTTTGGGTTCCACATACATAACAGACCTCTTGAAGCTGCATCTGTCGAGTTGACAACAAAATTTGATTCTCTCCAAATTTTATTTTTAAATAATTTGACATTATAACTATCCATTTTTATTTCTTCTCAAGAATAATTACTAATTCAAGCCTCTAATATTCCACGTGATGAGTCTCATTTATGGTATTTGGAGTGATTGCCCCCTCGGGAGAATGGAACGAGAGACAAAATGAATCTAGTTTAATTTTGTTCCCTTTAGAATATTTCTCAAATTTCAACTAGCTTTGCAAGCCATATGCAATATCTGCTTTTGCCTCCCTATTTCTTATATTTTTGTTAGAGGGCTTACCCATATTGTTGGGCCATCCAACATCAACCAATCCCTTTTAGGAACTTCTTATTTTTGGATGAGAATATTTCACCCCTGATGAACCTTCTCCCCACTCCGACGACTTGGCCATATTCGGCTTGGGAGAAGAGCTAGAGTCTTTCACCATATTTTGAAGTGATACAAATACCTCTAGCTCATCCTAATTTCATTTCTCCTCCTCAAGGTTAACATCTTTAGGATTTAAGCATTCAAATTAATTATGAATAAAATTTGACGGGATACCTATTTCAGTCACCAACTCTACTCTATCCACCTATGGTATACCCGAATAAAAATCTGATTGATTGATAGCAATCAACTCTAGGTTAGTAGCTTCCATCACCCTAGAATGATTCTCAATTTGGTTGTATCTTGAGTTCTCTAAGAAAACTAGTTGGGGCCTAAGGCCTTAGATAGCCACAACTTAGTCTTAAAATTTCTCTACTTTTAAACCTAGTTTCCCTTGGAAACCTCCTTTTTGGATGAACATGAACCAACAGAGAGGCCTAGCCTCCTACAAACTGAACACTTGAGAAGTCTATTTTCATATACTATCATTTGAGTACATACACCGTGTTTGGAAATAAGATCAATATTACTGACAACTTCACCTCTAGGTCTATCATTATGCACATCTGAGTAAACATCATTATGGATTTTTCTCTAGTGGCCAATTCTATTAATATTAAGTCATCAATCACCTTAGCTATACCCCTTAGGATATCTTCATGCTAGATATGGAAGGGTAAATCAAGAAGACGTACCCATAATGAAGGTAAATTGATCTTCTAGATTCATGGATTAAAATCTGACCCTCACTTGCACAATAAATAACCATTTTCTTCCAAAGAACCAGGGACCTCCTCCAAGTATCTACTTTGAGTCCTCCTCGCAATTTATTTTAATCAATAATAATGCATTAGAAACCACAACAATGTCTAGATAACTTCTCAATTTCTATTTGAGCATCGCCCATATCCTTATGGCATCAATAAAAGGTCTATTACCATGGAATTTGCTGACAAGGTTCCACAAGCCCTCCTCCATTGTGATCACCATAAGATCATCTATAATGACCAACTTATCTCCAGTAGGAGAGAGGTCAAAAATAGAACAAGAGTTTCTAGACCAAAAATCCTTAGTTGTGATCTTGGTAAAGGACAACTTACCTGGCTTGAGGAAGGTACCAAAACTTAGGGATCTACCTGTATTGCTGAAAAACGGAGTATCATGAACCACTAAGTTCGGAGACTCACCATTGGGAACAACCACCTTAATTGTCAGGCTTTTAGAGACTAATTTTCTAGGTAAACTAACTCCTTAGGAATGCCCACCTGCTCACCATTATCTTGCTCGGTAGCAGCTACCTAACCACCCAAATCCTATGAACCAGCATTCCATCCCTGACCTACCACTACATGCATAATTCTACTAACCTCACCCTTCTATCCATCGTTGAGCCTTGCCTTATCCCTCCCGCTACTACTCAATTCAAATTCTTCGACTTTTATAGTTCCTCGAATACCTTCTTGTTTTGCACAATAGTAGGCAGGGTCCATTTCTTAAAATAATACAATACATTACTTAATTGAATATCTTATTCAAATATACACTAGAGTTTAAATAACTCAATCATGCACCCCAAATGGTCCTAGATTTAAATGACCCCCATTGAAATGTTATTCAATCCTTATTCAAATATGTTCCTATAGAAAAATTAACTACTTTGAAGACTTGAAATATATTATATTTGAATATTTCCCATATTTAGTCGTTATAATTTTGTAATAAATTAAATCCTATTAAGGCATATTTTTGTTCAAGAATACTATTATTATTTGCTTTGGAAAGGATACACAATAAGTTAAAGGTTATAATTTCAATAATTTTATTTCACCTTGTAACCCTATATTTTTAACATCACATCTATAATACAAAGGATATTTTATGTATATAAAGACATCGTTTATATAAAATAAATAACTATCTATTACAAATATCATAGTTTATACTATGCTAATTAATTTTATGAGGATTAGAGTTTCTTATACACAGAAAAAATTACTTATTTGATGCATCACCAATGTTATAATTAAGAAGTGGTTATAGTATCTTACCTATGTTATATAATATTCACAAGTGATATTATCATATTATGCAACAATGTCTTATAAATATATAAATTGAATATTAATTGATTGGTTAATATTGACCATTTATTCAAAAAGGTAGCAAGTTGAAGCCTTAATGAGATAAGAGGTGAAGTGTGTGCTTGTAAGGTGGGAGAAGGTTAAATATTAAACTCCTTATAATGGTATCCATATCATTTTAGTTAAATTTTAAATAAACATGGTAAACCCTATTGTTAAATAAAATTAGATTTCATCTAGCCTAATAAAATTATATTATGAATATATGAATTCAATAAAATATTTGATATTCTTCCTCCATTATTATTTATAATTATAGTTTAAGTATATGCATATGAAATATGTAGGCATTACCATTCATTTTAGGTTGTATCATAATAATAATAATAATGATTATATATATTTTTATAAATAAAAAAGTAGATTTTATATTAATTAGAAAAATAGATAATAGAGCATATTACAACAAAGTTCCAATATAATCATCTCAAGCCATGACTAATACAGGAACTACAATGTTATATAAACTAGAAAATAATTTAGGGAAAAGCCCATAAAAAGGTATAACAACCTAATAGTCAAACTACACTTCAACATGGGCCTTAATAATAGTTTGAGTTTCGATATTTGATAACAAAGGGTTTGAGCCTAAACAAAAATTAACCTCCTACCCTTCGTACTTTAGTCAGTAGCTAGTATATGTCTATAGTCTATCTACTCAAAAAAGTCTTTATAGAAATTAATATACACAACTAAATTCTTGTTGTTGATTTAGATCAAGGTTATGTTTAATTTTTTTAAGATATGTATAGTCTCTTATGCATGTTGATTTTTGCTCCACATTCTTTAGGTAAAAAGAACTATTGACTGTTCCACCAAGGATCTTAGAGTCATGTTAAAAATATTAAATGTTTCCACATTTGCCACATGTGACATTAAGATCTATTTTACCACAAATTTTTATAAGATTTTTGTTCCACTATTGGTTATATATATGAATTATATCTAAAAATTCAATTGGCTCAGGTTCATATTGATTGAAAATATCAAGTAGGCTTCTCTAAATATCTTTAGAAATATTGTAATTAGATAGCAAATGATTAACCATTTTACTATCCTTATCATTAATAAAACATCTATTATAACCGTACACACCCCTTTTCCTTCTATTTTATGCTATCAAAATAGAGCCATGCGCTACCAACTAACAAAAGACCTTAATTTTGGGGGTTGAGAATCCCTTCCAAATGAAATCCCATTCACAATTTTGATTAATATTTCCTTTATTTTTATTCAAAAGATAAGAGTAAACCCTCTTAATTATTGGTTCAATAGGTTTTTTCTTCTATAACCACATAGGGATATCCTTACCCTCTTGGATAACCATGTGAATGTTTTAAAATCACTCCTTGAAAATATTGAGCTAGAGTTTTAAATTGTTAGGTGAATCCTCCAATAGAATCTTCTTAACTATACAATCCTTCCAACCTGATTCATGATCCCTTACTACTCTCTTGCTATATCTAATTCTTCATATGTCTCCAAAGGTTTGAGTCATACAATTGATTGAGAGAACATGTCTATATTTTATTCTTTAACCACACAAGTTGGATGTTCTTTTAGGATTTGTAGGCATCCAAAGATATTTTTCCAAATTGATGTTCCCTTAGAATTCAAGATACACTACTATAATAAATCCTTGATATTTGTCCCACTACAATACTTCTAGATGAATAGGGATACCCATGGAGTTGAGGTGTTTGAAATAAATCTCCAAGTAGTCCATGTAAGAAAATCTAGGTTCATCTTCTCGATTTGCCTTATTCTCAAACCTCTAGTTGATTTAGGATTGAATATCTTTGACCATTTAACTAAATGGTATTTCTTATTGTTATTTTTGCAACCTACCCACAAGAATGCTCTAATTTATTTTTCAATCTCCACACTAATGGCCTTTAGAGCCAAGATTAAATTCATCCAATATATTAGAATTTTATATAAATTTGATTTGATTAAGATTAACTTATCAGCTAAGTTAGGGAATTTATTTTTCCAATTGCTCATTTCTCTCCTAACTTTTTCTACTCAACACTTCTAGTGACTAATTCTATGTCTTACCTCTTTACCAGATAATTCATTTATTTTTTCTTTGAATTATCCTAGAATTCAAGAATTATGTATATATCAATTGAGATTTATTGATTCGTTATAAAGTATATGGAAATTTTATCCTTATTTATATTACTACCCAAGGCTACTATGAGTCTCTCAAAATATCCCAGATTGCTTTGGTTTTTTAAATGTTTATCTATCCCATTACAAGAGTGGCATCAATGAATAGCATATGGGTTGTAGGTTTGATATTGGTTGAGACCTTGATACTTTGAAAGTCTATTTATTCTAAGGATACTTGAATTGCTTTTCTCAATCCCTCTAACACAATGGCAAATAATATGGGAGAGAGGGTACCCTTGCTTAATTCCCATAGACATTTCAAAGAAGCTTGTGGGTCCACCATTGATCTTCACTGCTACTTTTGGATTATAAATACATCTCTAGGTCCATTTAATCCATCCTTCATTGAAACCCATTTGCTTCAATATTTTATGTATGAATCTCGTGTCCAACCTATCATAAGCACTAGATAGTTCCACCTTGGCGACCTTTGTTTTTTTTTACTTATGAATATTGAATGAATAGATTCTTGGGCTATGATAATATTGTTTTGAATGTGTCTCCATGGTATGAATCCCCCTTGTTCCACCGACATTAACTCATTAATGATTTTTTTTTATTCTATTGACCATTAATTTGGATATAATATTGTATGATGTGTTACATAAAGATATTAGTCTGAATCTATTAAAATAAATTGCATTATGGTTTTTAGGGATAATAGTTAAAAAATACATATTAATGGCTCCTAAAATTTCTCCATTAGTTCTTGAATCTTCAACAATACCCACAAAATATTTCTTAATATCCCAGCATGTTGACCTAAAAATCATCCGGACCCAAAGCGTTATCTTGTTTCATGTCTTGGATTATTTTGAAAAAATCCTCCTCTTTTACTAGTATGAAGAGATCAAAATTCATTTTGGGTGTCACCATTGAGGGAATGAAATTCAAAATTTAGTCTTTTTCCTCTTCATTATTCTCTATTTCTTCATTCAAGAGAGTTTGAAAGTATTTAACTACCTTAGTCTTCATTTGATCCTGATATTTGACTATTTCTCCTTATTAATTTTTAATTTTAGTAATTTGATTTAATCCTCTTATTTGGTTTGTTGCTTTGCGAAATAATTTTGTATTTGAATCCTCCTTTTGTAGCCATAATCTTCTTGAATTTAACATAAAAAAATTCTCTTTTTTCTCTTCTTCCTTATTTATGACTCTACCATTTTTCTTCCTCCTTAAGTAGATAATCTTCCTCACCCTCTTCAAGAGATTTTTGTTCAATTTGAGCTATATTTTTTCTTTTTGTTATTAATTAATCTTGTTGTTGATCTTTGATCTTCTTTGTCCATAGATTTAAATCTCTATTGACATTTAGTAATATTTTTCGTGGAATTGATACATTAGTGTACTAAAAGAAATACTTCCATTGTCCCACCAATATTTAACCTTGGAAAGGAAATCTTCATGTTCTATCCAATGAGGTTGAAACTTAAGGGGTATATTAGAGACTTTTGAAGAAAAGTGACATTCAACAATGACTATCCAATGGTCCAAAATGGTACTTGAGAGAACCCTTGTTTCGAGCATCAAAGAATGGTCATAGGTATTTATGAAGGTTGTATGGTTCCAAATAAGCATCAAAAGCAAGATAATTGTTTGACCTTGTGCATAATGACTTATGCGAGCCTATTACTCTTTAATCATTAGAAGGAGCAAAATATGTATTAAATTTTATAGATGATGTTTCTAGAATTAAATTGACATACTTTATTAAGACCAAGGATGAAGTGTTCAAACTATATGAAATTTTAAGGGACCTAGTTGAAAATCAATGTAACAAAAGAATCAAAAGGATAAGAACGAATAGTGAATATGAGTATGTTAATAATGAATTCAAGAACTTTTGTGAATGAAATGGAATTTGGAGAGAGACAAAAAATAGATACACTCCATGATAAAATGGAGTGATGCAAAGGAAAAATAGAACTTTGGTTTAAATATCTCAATGCATGATTTAGTATAAGAACTTGCCTATGGGAATTTGGGTAAAAACACTAAATACAACATATATGAAAATAGATCTTCTACATCATGTCTTAATAGTATCATACCAAAAGAAGCATAGTGGAAATAAGCCTAATGTGGATTATTTTAGAGTGTTTGGTTGTGAAGCATATGCTCATGTTCCAAATGAAATAAATACAAGAAATATTGATAATAAGAGCATTAAGCATATTTTTGTTAAATATGATGATCACAAGAAGGAATACAAGTTATTTGATCGTAAAGTTAAAGAGGTTTTTTTATTAGGAAGGTGAAATTTAATGAAGGCATTTAGGGTAATGTCTCAACTCCTCCATGTCATACTCTTCTAATCAAAGCTGATGACTTTGAAGCCAATAATTATTCAGAGAAAGACCATGTTGATGATGAAGAAAGTCCTCCTAAGATGACAATAAGCCTTCAATAAATCTATGAAAATGTTAAGAAGGTTTATATGAATGTTAAACTATCAAATATACTTTGATAATAACAATTATGTAAACTAGTGATCCTCATTCTTTGAGAAAATCCAAGTAAATAAAAAGAATGTGAGCAAGTCATACAAGATAAGTACAACTCCTTGATCAAAATTTAGACTTGGAAGTTAGTACAATTACAATTAGGTAATTTGAATTTTTTTATAAGTGGATGGAAGTACAAAACTTAGTATAAATCTAATGGATATAAAAATGTAAGGTAAGACTTGTGGCAAAGGGTTACTCTCAAAAAGAAGAAATTTATTATGGAAAAACACTTGCTCCTATTGCCAAAATAAACTCTACCATGACAATAATTACACTCGCAACTTATTCTAGGTGGAAAATTAATCAAATAAATATCATGAATATTTTTCTTAATGGCTAGATAGAGGAAGGAATTTATATAAATAATTATAAGGACTTGTGCAAGATAGGGGATAACATTTTGTATGTATATTAAAGAAGTCACTTTATTCATTGCGACAAGTTCCAAGGGCTTGGTATTCAAAGCTTATTAAATTATTTAAACTTAAAGGATTCAATAATTATCCCTATGATCTACACTTATATGTGAATACCTTTGATAATGGAATACTCATTGTTGTACTCTACATAGATGATCTTATTACCAAAAGTGATAATATATAGAACATGAGTGAAGTGAATTCATGACTAAGGGATAGGTTGGTACTAATAGACTTAAGAATTTTTCATTACTTTCTTGTTTTTTATGTATGTCAAACTAAAGAGGCTCTCCTCATTTATTAGAAGAAATATACCAAGAGCTTGTTAGTCAGATTCAAAATGCAAATCTATGTAAAAGTATCCACTCTAATTTTTGCAAGTAAAAATTTGAGTCAGTATATGGACGGAGATGATATCAAACCAACAATATATGGATAAATTTTATGCAATTTTATATATTTTATCCATAGTACACTAGATATCCCTTATGTAGTTAGTATGATATGTAGTTTTATGAATTCTTCTTCCTATTTGAAATTTGTAAAATGAATATTGAGGTACAAAGAAGTGTACAGTAAGCATGGGCATTGTATTCACCTTTGCTTTTGGGTCTTGATAAAATGAATTTATAAGGGGAGGGTGTTGGAAATAAATTTATTTTGTCCTTTGTACTCTATAACATTTAATCATCAGTATTGGAGGTAGGTAAAAAATGTTGGTGTCATTCTTTTAAAGTCCTTGGACATTGACCATACCCATGCTATATATGCTATATTTAGGTGGGAATTCAATGCAATACACCTTCCTTGGGTATTCTATATTTACTCATGGAATAAAGTTTTATGCTTTGGTCATGTTGTCTCAAGTTGCATATTACTATGTTTGTTGATAATATTACACTATGAAATTTATCATCCCACAACATGCTTAAACATATAAAGGCTTGGACTAATTGATCATGTAGAAGTGAAAGAAACAAAGGAGATAAAATAGGTTGTAAACACTCTTATTTGTTTGCCAATGCATTTATATAATTATGCAAGACAATATAGATTAATAAGTTTGAAATATTTTAAATTATACTTTGGAAGAGATTAGATGAGACTGATGTATACCTATTTCTTTGATTATATCATAATTTAGAGTAATTCTCTTGAGATTAATTTAAAAATCATTTAAAATTTATTGCCATCATAAATATGATATAAAAATTTTAAATAAATATTAAAAGCCAAATAACCACTTTATATTTTTATATACACTAAAGACACTTTTGAGGCCAAAGTCCCTCGATTAAAAAATGTATTCCAATTGGTTTCTACACCATAAATCATAAATAGTAGAAAGAAACATCATATTTATGTTCAATTTATAACATTAAATATAGATGGATGGATTGATATATTTTTATAATTGTTTTTTAAAAAATAAATTGAAAATTTTATATTAAAAGAAGATTATTTACAAGTTGGGATGAGACTCCTCCTAGCCTTATATGATGAGAACACATGTTTGCAATAGTAAAATAAGATCTGCATTGGAGCCAAATCTCCTAAACTATATTTCTACAATGGTTGTCCAAATTAGCTAAACACTGGATTTGCTCACCAACCTACCTAATTTTCTCATCGTAAATAGCCATGTCATTGTACCATTGAACCCCTACATCCTTCTTAGTACCCATATTATCCAAGAAGTCTACCAATTTATTTAGATCTCTACTCATATAGACTAGAATCACATTATCTAATTCTCTCCACAATTCCTTAATTTGGGTGACAATAATTCTCAACCTCCATGTATTCAAAGCAAACATCCTCATGTAATCTAGAGCTCCCACCAATATTTGATAATCTTATTCTAGGATTATCCTCCTATAACCTTTTATTACCACCCAGATAGAAGCATATTTGATAGCTAAGGATTCTACTTAATTGTTTGTGGCCCTTCCTAGACCTTGTAGTTTCCAATAGAACACTATTCCAACATGATTCCTATAGACCACTCCAATTATAGCTCTACCTAGATTACCTTTTGTAGCTCCATCAGTATTAATTTTAATCCAACCTTCTGGGGTGGTTTCCAACTAGATCTATCCTACCCCTCTTGCACTTAAGCTTCCTTCTCCATCATACCTATATCAGCCTAAGTTTTCTATTTAGCATACACTACCACTTTTTCTGTGACTTTGCTCCAAATGGATTTCTAAATGCCATCTAAAGATGAAAAGGTATCTTTATATAATTTTTATATTTACTTTTAATATATTATATATTACACATCTATATATAAACACTAACTATTAATTATAAATGGTGTTATAAAAATTGATTATTTTTATTAAGTAATATGTTTTTTTGGTTTATATAATTTATATATTTTTTATTAAATGTTTTTATAAATTTATATATAAATATTAATTTTTTTTTATTAGGTGGTAAAAAGGGTTTTAAAAATACCCCAAACCTTTTACAACTAAAAATATCTCAAAAGTATAACTCTAAGAAAAACATGGAAGAAAATCTAATGAAATATCAAGAACAAACTTCACAAACTTCTAGAAAAAACCACTACAACTCCAAAGAGAATAAAACAACCCAAATCTAAAAGGAAACAAAAGGATATTTCAATATCCAAAAAAATAAGCCACTAAAAATAACTACCCAGACAAACTGCCACTCAAACAGACCTTTGTATCTAATTATACCTAAAAATTTTAATCCAAATTTTGAAATAAGATTCCCACCCAGAGAATCAAGGAGAACCAAGTATATGGTTGTCATACACTCTAGCAAAATATGTGATTAAGTTTCCCTATGAATTTAAAAAAAAAATTGAAATAGGCTTCCCACCCAGAAAAATCACCTAGAATTAAAAAAACCCCTCTAGAGGATCAAAACATTTGAAACGGGATTCTCACCCAAAAATATCCCTGTAATGACTAAAAAACACACAAACATAAACATACAAAAATAGAAAAAAAAAAATTGTTCCTAAGGAGAGAGACTCATGAACCCCTAACCCAACCTAGTATTTACCTAAAATTTAAATCCCCTAAGTTTTTCTGAAAGCTACATATCACGAGGTACCCTAACACAAATCCCCTTTGTGTAGGCATAACATGTGTTATTGCAAACAAGTATATCTATATCATCACTCTCGATGAGTTAGACTTATCACCCTCAGTTAATCGAAGGTATAACCGCATCACCATACCATACACAAGCCATTATGTGTAGGTATACTACGAGTATTATGAGTTAACTATCCATATCGTCTACCTGATGAGCTATATTAACTCAAATGTAGTCTCTACACAACTTAGTATTTTATCTCCCTAAGGGGGTCTCAATTTCTTTAGGTCGCCTATGTTCACCCTAAGAGGGTTTCAATTCCCTTAGGTCACCTATGTTCACCCTATGGGGTTTTTAATTCCCTTAGGTCACCTCTAAGTTCACCCTAGAACTCTAATATTGATTTTATCATTCTAATAAAACAATAATAAACCTAGATTTTAAAACAAATGAAGCATAATCACTAGGCATCCGGAAAAGAAAAGAAGGATTAATACTAAAAGAGAATATCATCAACAAATAGAGAATCATACGCATATTAAATATAAGTACAATATTAAAGTAAAAGTACCTTCTCTAAACCAATAACCAGTTATTGCATTAAATCTTGCATGGTAATTCCTTCATACTCTAAATATTATTACCATCAACATTACGGATATCTCCGCACAATTCTAGTCTACTTGACCATAAGTACATCAATATAAAATACAATTACCTAATATTTGATTCCATTGAAATCCTCGCTTCTCCTTGCTCCCCATTGGTTCTTTGAGGATAGTAGGGGATCAGGATACTCATGGTTTACAATAGGCATACCTCTAAATGCATCTATTCATTTGCTTTACCAAATTGCAACTATACAAAATTTAATTAAATTTCCAACCATCTAATCCATAATGGATTTTATAAAAGATCATTTACTTTTATTTTCACCTCTCATGTTCTCTTAGAGAGTCATCCAACATGTGCTACTTAGTTCAAGGTCTCACTTCAATTAAAATTTTTTATATTTAAAGCATTAAAGTCCCATACATTTAACCTCTAAAACAAGTCCTTCATTCCCTAAATCAAAGTCCCATAAATTTAATTCAAAGAATAAATCTAATCATCCATTTAGTTCACATAGGCTCAATCAAATCTAATCATATTTTAAAGCATTAAAGTCCCATACCTTTAAACTCTAAAAAAATTCCTTCATTCATTCCTAAATCAAATCCCCATAAACTTTAATTCAAATAATAAATCAAATCATCCATTTAATTCACATAATCTTTGTTATCAATTCTATAACATAATTATGTTTCCTTATGAAACACTCGTAAATAAAGTCTACATAATAGACTTACAACTCAAAGATTTACAACCTTAATAAAATATTCGTAACCTCAATTAAATATTCTTAACCTTTATCCAAATATTCACTACTTTAGTTAAAAAATAGCCTCTTCATGATCTTACTAAGCAAAGGTCTTACTTTAATTAAAGTCATATAATTTATATCCTATTAATTAAAGGCCATACTTTAATTGCGAACTCCTAAGATAATTCATAACAATCAAAGGTCTATTTTAATTAAATACTCATAAGATATTTCATAAAAATCAAAGGTCTGCTTTAATATTTATCTCATAAGATATTTCACAATAATTAAAGGTATGCTTTAATATTTATCTCATAAGATATTTCACAATAATTAAAGGTCTACTTTAATATTTATCTCATAAGATATTTCACAATAATTAAAGTTCTGCCTTAATATTTATCTCATAAGATATTTCACAATAATTAAAGTCTGCTTTAATATTTATCTCATAAGATATTTCATAAAAATAAAAGGTCTACTTTAATATTTATCTCATAATATATTTCACAATAATTAAATTTTGCTTTAATATTTATCTCATAAGGTATTTCATAAATATCAAAGGTCTGCTTTAATATTTATCTCATAAGATATTTCATGAAAATCAAAGGTCTGCTTTAATATTTATCTCATAAGATATTTCACAATAATTAAAGTCTACTTTAATATTTATCTCATAAGGTACACCTTACTATAATCCAGGACCTTAGATTACTATGAAATCATGGCGGATGCAAAATAGCTTCGGCAAGGAGGTCAAATGACAACTACCTTGGAGTTCAAGGAGGGTACAACCAAACGCTCTCCACTTTGCCTAGGGTTTCATTAAAAACAGGTGCTTTCACATATGCACGATGACCTTCCTAGCCACGATGCTTCCACACTTACATAGTGGGAGAAATACTGTGCTCCCATAACAATGGCCTTCCTAGAATCAATGCTTCCACACAGTGGAAAGATACAACATTTCCATAAACACTTTGTGGCTCTTCTAGACACGAATCTTCCTCACATAGTGGGAAGATACAACATTTCCATAAACAATTGGTGGCTCTTCTAGACATGGCGCTTCCTCACACAATGGGAATATATAACATTTCCATAAACACTTAGTGGCTCTTCTAGACACGGTGCTTCCAAACATAATGGGAAGATACAATGTTTCCATAAACACTTGGTGGCTCTTATAGACACGATGCTTCCACACACAATTGGAATATACAATGTTTCCATAAATACTTGGTGGCTCTTCTAGACACGGTGCTTCCACACATAGTGGTAAGATACATCATTTCCATAAACACTTGGTGGTTCTTCTAGACATGGTGCTTCCACACATAGTGGGAAGATATAGTGTTTCCATAAAAACTTTGTGGCTCTTCTAGACACAACGCTTCCACATATAGTGGGAAGATACAACGTTTCCATAAACACTTGGTGGATCTTCTTGACATGACGCTTCCACACACTATGGGAAGATACAACATTTCCATAAACACATGGCTCTTCTAGACATGACGCTTCCACACACATTGGGAAGATACAATGTTTCCATAAACACTTGATGGCTCTTCTAGACATAACGATTCGACGATTCCACACATAGTGGAAAGATAAAATAGAGGCACTAACTATGGTTTTTTATAAACATCAAGAAGTTAAAATATGCCTTCCTAAATCTTTAGACGATGGTGAGGCCAAACTCCCATAAATGTAAAACAACAAGGATGCTCACAGGATGCCCAAACCCACAATAGATTTCTTCCTATGTTTTAATTAAAACATCAAGGATTCAAACCTTTGGAGGAAATTAACATGCTATAAGGGGGTTTTTTAACATGATTCCATACTTATTCTCACGTCATACAAAAGCATGCAAATGGGTAAACCTTAAAAACCTCCAACCTTAGTACTCCTACACGCTAGAAAATGATGGATCCTTTGTCATTTCCCTCCTTTGCTCGTTGTGCACTCCTCTGCATCTCCTCCCATTTTCCTTTGCCTCCTTGCTTCTTCCTCCTCTATTTTTCTTCCTCTTACCTTACGTACTTCTCCCTCCTAGGTGGCCCATCTGTGCCCTTATCTCTTGAAATTCAAGCTATCCTCAAACCTCCTTTCCTTCAATGCAGTCGTCCCTCATCTCACCTTACTCTAGCACGCATTCTCCTATCCCTTATTTCCATTTTAGAAATTAATAGAGGCCCAAGGTAATTTACGTAGGTTGCACTTTATATAGGGGAAAAAGACAATTAAATTATTTTAAATGAAAGTAGTACCTTTTCAAATAACATATCCCTTATGATATTTTATTTCCATTTAAAATATTTTACTTTTATTTAAAACAATTACCCTAATTGTTTCATTTTTTTAAATAAAATATTTCTATTTATTATTGAAAGCATTTTTTTTTTCATTTTTTTTATTTCATTAAATATTAATGAATTTGCAATATCATTAAAATAAACTTATTTAATTACTTTAAATGAATTTTCATTTATCACTAAGATAAAATTTATTAAAGTATGGTTGTGGATGGAGAGGGGAAAAAGTAGAGAGGGGAGGGTCCCGATCCCTTCCCTGCTCCCCCTCCCCTAGTTCCTGCCCAGTCCCTGGCTCTTCCCAGGTCATCCCTCCCTAGGATTGTTTGTTGCAGATGATCTCCTTGAGGGAGATCCTTCTCCTCTTTTTGCACCTCTCCCAGTCAGTCAGGGTTCCCTTGTTTGAGTTTTTGGCCTGGTGCTTCCCAGGGTTCCTTGTTGTTTTTGGGATCCCTTCCCTTTTTTTCCCTCAGGCTTCCCCCTGGGGTTTTTTGTAGGTTTTTGGCGTGGATCTAGTTCCCTGCGGTTCTCTAGGTGGTGGGGGTGATTGGTTGGGTTTTTTACGGCTTCCTAGGGTTTCCTTTGATGTCATTACTACTTTGGGGGTGGTCTGGGGGGCCTCTTTCCCATTTTTGCTAGTGAATCCTCTTTGGGATCTTGTGGCTGTTGTTGGTCCCATCCCTGTGGGGAGGGCCCTCTTCGATTTCCCGCTTGGAGGCTTCTTCATGCTCGTTCTACTCCTTGGTGGACACCCTAGGCATTTGTTTGGCCTTGGGGGGGCTTTTTCTCTACCTTGGCTATTACCAGCCTCAGTCCCAGTTCCCTGAAGTTTCTCCTATGCAAGGATGGGATTCTTGGTCCCTTCTGTTGGGGTTCTCTGGGTTCTATTGCATTTTTCAAATCTTGGGGGGATCTGATATATGCATGCAGACCCTGGATCCCCTAGGCTAGGCTCCTAGGAATCCCATATTTGTGGTTGTTACCTCTTCCCCCCTGGGATCCCTAGTCCCTGTATCCCTGGTCCCTTAACCTGTTGTCTTTTCCTGCTAGTTGTCCTGGGGACGAGATTCTCTTGGTGGTGCTTTCTGGCTGCTTCTCGATTAACGAGATCTCTTTGCTAGTTTTTAGCTACTTCCTACTGGATGAGATTCCCCCTTTTTTATGGGCAGGTTTTTTCTCGTTGGGCGGTATGGTTTCCCGTGGGGCGGGATTCTCCAAAACCACTGGGTTTCCCGCTGGGCGGGTTTTTCTCATTTCCTACTGGTTTTCTCGGGAGGTGGGATTCACTTGGTAGAGGTTTTTGCTGCTTTCACTGGGTGGTATCTACACTGGGATGGATTTCTGCTACTTCCTGCTAGGCGAAATTCACTCTTTGGTGGTTTTTTGACTGCTTCCCGCTAGGCAAGATTTATATTATAATGGTTTTTTGTTGCTTCCTGCTGGGCGAGATTTACACGATGGTAGTTTTTAGCTACTCCCTGCTGGGTGGGATCTTCAAAATTACCTTCCTTCAAAATTGGTGGTTTCCCACTGGGTGGGATTATTCAAATTTACCTGTTCCCGCTGGGCGGGATTTCTGTTTGTTTTTCATTTTTAGGGTATTGGTGCCTTGGGCCCAGAATTTTGTTGTAATGGCTTATTCTCGGCATGTTATTACCAACTCTTATGTAATCAGGTTTTGGGATCCTAGTTAAAACCCACTGTAAATACAAATGCTACTTAACAAAAAAAAAACTAAAGTTTATTAATGAGTTAAAATGACTTCACATCATCATTTAATCAAAACCTCATTAATTAGTTGAAATGCACCTTCAATTATCATTTAAACTTAATTCCTTTTTTCTTCATAAAAAATGATGCTCACTTAATATTTCAAAATAACAATTTACTTTATGCAACTACATGCATTTTGTAGTTGTTCTACTATTGAAATTCCAACATTATGATACCCAAGTCATGATGCAGAAAAGATCAATTAAGTTTACAAAACAAAAAAGAGGGAATCTTTCCATCAACCCAATCACCCATCTCAGCCGAAGATTTTACGATAGCTACTAGGCTATCAACTAAGGCTCAAGGCGATTAGTTATTGATGATTATCCATTTCGAAAATGCATACCTATATGAAGGTATCTATCCATGTTGCCTTCGAGTACCTTAATCATCATTTCCCCTGATCTTAAGTACCCTCATTTCTGGTGGATGTTTTTGCATTCTCCACCTATGAGTGTACCTAATCCTGCACACTTGGTAATATGTTAGCAATAACATGCCCTTCTAAATCAAATAAACATCATATAGTTGGTTCAATTTTTCAAACTAGTTATCACCACATCATAGGTTAATACATTGTTTCTTTGTGCTAAATAGTCTTCTAGGGATGGTCATGACATCCTCCCCGCTAGAATTAAACATCGTCCTTAGTGTTTCTAGTTTATTTGGTTTATTTTCATAGAGAAATAAAAATTATTACATTATATAGCTTCAAACAAAAAGGGAAAATATTTTTGCATAACCTCCACTTTCTCCCAAGTGGCATTTTTCTCAGAGAACTGGTACCACTAGACCTTACATTGTTCAAGAGTCTAATTCTGCATGGACATAGAACGAAACTCAATAATCTTCATCGACAATACTTCAATGGCCTCTAAATTTACTATTTGTAAATTAGAGACATCCCATACATGTTCAGGGTCAGCAAAATATTTCCTAAGCAAGGATATGTGGAAAGTGTCATGGATTTTGTACATATTAGGTGGTAATGCAAGTCGGTATGCAACCAGACTGATATTTTTTGTTATTTCAAAGGGTCTCACAAAATGTAGATCCAAATTCATGGATTTAATAGCATTATGCTTCTGCTTAACCCTTAAAAACACCTTATCTCCAATATAATACTCTCTTTGAGTCCTTTTGATATCTGCGTAACTCTTCTAAAAAATCCACAGCTTCCTTAAGTCTTTGCGTAATTTACTTTAGCTGATGTTCCATCACCCTGACCATTTTTGGCCTAATAACAACTTGATCTTCTAGGTTATCCCAATACAATGATGTTCTACACTTTCACCCATACAAGGCATGGAAAGGTGTCATTCCTAGTGAGGAGTGATGTCCATTATTGTAGGTAAACTCTACCAAAGGTAGACAATCTTCCCAATGAGACTTGTGATCCATGCATTACATGCGAAGCATTTCTTCCAGAACTTGGTTTACCCACTTCGTTTGGCCATTAGTTTCAGGGTGGTATGCTGAACTCATATTCAATTTCGTACCAACTATACTATGAAGAGATTTCCAGAATTCATAAGTGAATTTGGAGTCTCTATCTGAGATAATTACCTCAGGAAATCCATGCAACCATAATACCTCTTTGAAAAATCTTCTAGATACTACCTGAGCATCGTCCTTAGTATTCCCTGATATGAAATGAGCTACCTTAGTCAATTTTTTGACCACTACAAAGATAGCATCATGTTGGTAATGAGTTTTGGGCAAACCCACTATAAAATACATGGATATAACCTACCATTTTTGTGTAGGTATCTCATGTAAATATAGTTTTCCTATAGGATGCTGGCGTTCTGCCTTAACTTTCTAATATTTGAGGCATCGAGCAACAAAATCCATGATATCCTTCTTCATTCCTACCCAAAATAATGTTCTTTTCATGTTTTCTTGCATTTTGGCTCCTCCCGGATGAGAAGAATAAGGAGATATATGGGCTTATTGTATTATCAAGTTCCTTAAATCACTTATCTTTGGTATGATGACCCTTCCCTTATAACACAAAAATTCATATTTCATATGAAATTCCTTATTTCCTTCAGGATCTATGTTCATCTTAACTCGAGTTTCCTAGCAGTACTCATCTTGAGATTGCTCATGTCTGACTTGATCCATAAGATCCATGTGAATTTTATTTATGCTTGCTATATATTCTCTCCTACTTAAAGCATCAGCTACTTTATTTTCCTTCCCTTTTATGTATTCAATCTTGAAATCATACTCAACGAGAAATTCCACCCATATTCTCTGTCTCGCATTGAGTATTGGTTGGGTGAATATGTATTGTAGACTTTGATGGTCGATATTTAGCTCAAAGGGTCTTCCCACCAAGTCGTGGCACCAAATATTTAAAACATGCACCACTGTAGCTAATTCTAGATCATGCGTAGCATAATTAACTTCATGCTTTTTGATATTCTTTTAAGTATATGCCACTACTGACTCTTCTTGTGAGAGTACCCCTCCTAATCCTTCTATTGATGCATATGTGCATACTAAAAATTCCCCTTGTGGATCAGGAACCTTTAGTATTTGTGTGTTAGTAAGCTTATGCTTTAGTAGTACAAAGGCAACCTCACACCTTTCTAACCACTTGAATTCCTTTCCCTTCTTTTGAAGGTTAGTTATGGGTCCCATAATTTTGGAGTAATACTTTATATAACATCTATAGTAGACTGTTAACCCCATAAAACTTTGCACTTCAGTCACATTAGTAGGGGGTGGCCAATTTAGGATAGCCTCTATCTTCTTCGAATCCACAACAATTTTTTTTTTTGATATTATGTGTCCAAGGTATCATACCTCTGGAACATAGAATTCACTCTTAGCCAGATTTCCATAAAGCTAGTTTTCCCTTAGCAACTCTAACATGATCCTAAGATATTTATCGTGATCTTCTCTATCTCGAGAGTATATTAGGATATCATCAAGGAATTCCAAGACAAACCGGTCCAAGTTCTTCCTGAGCACACTATTTATTAGGTTCATGAAAGAATATAGGATATTAATTAATCCAAAGGGTAGGACCGTAAACTCATAATACCCATACCTAGTCTTAAATGCCATCTTGTGAGTGTCCTCCTTACGAACTCTTAATTGGTGATACCTTGATATTAGATCGATCTTAGTAAACACCTTGGCATATTTTAACTGATAAAATAAGTCTTCAATCCTAGGTAAAGGATATTGATTCTTGATTGTATATTTATTTAGCATCATGTAATCGATACACAATATTAACAAACCATCCTTATTTTTCATTAACAAAACCGGTGCACCCCATGGTGACACACTTGGTTTTATCAAACCTTTCTCTAATAATCCTTGCAATTGAACCTTCAGTTCTTGCATTTCAATAGGATTCATCCTATGCAGGGATCTATGAACAGGTTCAACTCCTATCATCAACTCAATGGTGAAGTCAAATTCCCATACAGGAGGTATTCTAGGTAAGTCCTCTAGAAATACATTTTTAAAATCCTGTAGAATCGGATGTTGTCTTAGTATTTCACCTTTCTTGTAGTCTTCCACTTCATTAAGTTTTACTACATACACTATTCCTCCTCTCTTTAGGGTCTTTTTCAGTTGCATAGTTGACAACATCCAAGGCTCAAATGCCTCTTGTTTGCTATGAATTCTGAGTCTCCTCTCACCTTCTTCTAAATACTCAATCCATTGGTCTTAAAAATTGATCAAGGCTTTATGATCTTGTAGCCAATACATCTCTAGGATCACATAAAAGGCATGAAGGGAAGCTAAATATAAAACATATTTCGTAGTCCCATTAGATAGAGTGATTTCGACCATAGGATAACACTGGTTCATCGAGTAGGTCTACCGAGATCCATACTCAACCTTCCACCCTTGAGCCAAATGTCCTAGACTTTTTGACATAGTTCTTGCTAGACTAGACAAAATAAAATTGTTAGTGGCTCCACTATCTATGAAAATGTTTACTTTCTTGTTAAAAACCTTACCTTTCATAAGTAATGGGGTGGCTTGTCCCTCTAACTTCTGCTTCCCGGTTGTGGCATATATTCTATGTTCTGGTTCCTTCCATTTTTCATTAGTTGTGCTAGTCCCTACTTGATATGGACATTGATTATAGTAATGAGGTCCCTGAAAATTGTAGCACCCTTCCTTGGATCCTTGCTATTTTTTAGGTTTCTGATTCCTTATTTTAACTATTTGAGATGGAAATTGCAACCTCCGTGGTTGAGGTTTGGTATTATTGGGTTTTTTATCCTTCTTATGAAAGTTCTTCTTGAACTATTTTTGATTTCCATTAGGTTTCCTCTTAAGATTTTGGGGGTTCTTAGCCTTTTGTTCTTGATCAACCTCCCATTTCACAAAACCATCACTATTCCTCTTCTTTAGTGCCTACCGAGCTTGCTCGGATAAGATGTATTTAAAATAGAAGTGTGACTTTGCCTTATTTTCTAGGTCATACACCTTTTGCAAGACTTAGGCTCATGCATGTCTACATCATTCTTTATCCTAGAATTCAATCCAAGAGTGAACTTGTGGACCCATATTTTCTCATTATAAATAGATACATACTTAAACAATATCACCGGATTCTTGTAGTATACTTCCACTATGTTGGTTCTTTATCTTAGACTGGCAAATTCCTCAAACTTTAAGGTATATAAATGCTCTATCAGGAATATTTTCTTAAATATGTTTATAAACTCCTCCTATGGAGTGTCAATAGGTTCAATATTAGTTTCCTCATAGTGGGTTTCCCACCATTCTAGAGTAGCCCCTTCTAGGTTGATCATAGCCCAAAATATTCAGTTTCCTGATGAGTATCCC
The DNA here is from genome assembly GCA_028583015.1 of Wollemia nobilis. Taxonomy (NCBI): domain Eukaryota; kingdom Viridiplantae; phylum Streptophyta; class Pinopsida; order Araucariales; family Araucariaceae; genus Wollemia; species Wollemia nobilis. Next base: position 397,631 of record JAQPPZ010002321.1, read on the forward strand.
TCTACCATAAAGTGAACCTCTGCTTCTCTCAGCCATTCTTCCGTTGCATCTCCTTCACCCTCCCCATAAAAATTTGAGATACTAATGTTTTTCATGTTCCTATTTGTCTCTTTTCTTTTTCAGGGATCTAGCTTGCACTTATTTCATATTTAGTCCACTACTTGGACCAACCTCTGAGCCTCTAACTTGAGAATTCTGGTTTGCAACTGTTTCCAACAATTATCTTATCTAATCTTGCATAGCAGGGACCATTGTAGTGAGGTCTTCTACCTCCATATTGGGGATTTTTGGTCCCCCATCCTGGTTTTCTTCTTTGACATTACTTTGTCAAGTTTTCCTAGGTGTAGGTCTCCCTCTTCCGGTCTTAGGTGGCATCTTAACTGGTTCCATCCAAAAAAGAATATTAGATTATAGTTTCATCTTAAGTTGCATCTATAATTCAAGCCATAATATAGATTTCTATTGCTAGTTGCATTAATAAATCTAACTAGGGTAATATCCAAGGCTAGGATGTTTCACTGATACCAAAACCCATACTAAGGTATCCTAACATCCACTCACCCTTGGGGTTAATTCCCATAAGATCCTAGCAAATAGGGTATTCTAGATCATCCCAACTTTAGCCTTTACCTTAAGGCAACCTTCAATAGAGACATCTAATTCCATTTAGCACATATAGAAGCTCTATACCCTTGTACCAATAACTTTGATACCAAATGTAATGATCCAAAAACACACAAATAGAAACATACAAAAATAGAAAAAAGTTTTTTTTTCCCGAAGGAGAGAGACTCATGAACCCTTCATGAACCCCTAACCCAACCTAGTATTTACCTAAAATTTAAATCCCCTAGATTTTTCTGAAAGCTACATCTCACGAGGTACCCTAACACAAATCCCCTTTGTGTAGGCGTAACATGTGTTACTGCAAACAAGTATATCTATCTCATCACTCTTGATGAGTTAGACTTATCACCCTCAGTCAATCAAAGGTATACTCGCATCACCATACCATACACAAGCCATTATGTGTAGGTATGCTACGAGTATTGCGAGTTAAGCTATCCATATCGTCTACCTAATGAGCTATCCTAACTTAGATGTAGTCTCTCTACAAATTAGTCTTTTATCTCCCTAAGGGGTCTCAATTCCCTTAGGTCTCCTATGTTCACCCTAAGGGGGTTTCAATTCCCTTAGGTAACCTATGTTCACCCTAAGGGGATTTCAATTCCCTCATCTCACCTCACTCTGGCAACACGCATTATCCTATCTCTTATTTCCATTTTGGGAATTAATAGAGCCCCAAGGTCATTTACGTAGGTTGCACTCTATATAGGAAAAAAAGACATTTAAATTATTTTAAATGAAAGTAGTACCTTTTCAAATAAAATATCCCTTATGATATTTTATTTCCATTTAAAATATTTTACTTTTATTTAAAACAATTACCCTAATTGTTTATTTTTTTTAAATAAAATATTTCTATTTATTATTGAATGGATTTATTTTTTTTCATTTATTTCATTTCATTAAAGTTTATTAATGAATTTGCAATATCATTAAAATAAAATTCTTTAATTACTTTAAATGAATTTTCATTTATCACTAAGATAAATTTTATTAATGAGTTTAAATGAATTCACATCATCATTTAATCAAAACCTCATTAATTAGTTTAAATGCACCTTCAATTATCATTTAAACCTAATTTCCTTTTTCTTCATAAAAAATGATGCTCACTTAACATTTCAAAATAACAATTTACTTTATGCAACTACATGCATTTTGTAGCTGTTATACTATTGAAATTACAACATTATGATACCCAAGTCATGATGAAAAAAAGAGCAATCAAGTTTACAAAACAACAAAGAGGGAATATTTCCATCAAACCAATCACCTATCTCAGCCGAAGATTTTAGATAGCTACTAGGCTATCAACTAAGGCTCAAGGCGATCAGTCATTGATGATTATCCCTTTCTATAATGCATGCCTATATGAAGGTATCTATCCATGTTATCTTAGAGTACCTTAATCATCATTTCCCTTGATCTTAAATACCCTCATTTTTGGTGGATGTTTCTGCCTTCTCCACCTACGAGTGTACCTAATCCTGCACTCTTGGCAATATGTTAGCAATAATATGCCCTTCTAAATCAACTAAAAATCATATAGTTGGTTCAATTTTTCAAACTAGGTATAACCACATCATAGGTTAATACATTGTTTCTTTGTGCCAAATAGTCTGCTGGGGAGGGTCTTGACAATATCACATAGAATTAAAATCCACTAGCCAAATAAACCAAAAAAAATCATCAGAAAATTTCCAAAACCTTGGCTCCAACATCAATCAAGAAAAACCCAAATTCAAACCTTGCAGCAACCCCAAGAAAATAACCATGACCTAGAGAAATAAAATTAAACCATAAAGCTCATAACTACATCTGATCCAAAACCTATTTCCATATCAGAGAGAAGAGAAATTAAAGCCACCAAAGCAACATCGACTATCCATCCAAAAATTTCCACTATTTCCATTAAAATTTAGAGTGGACTACACCTCATTTGCAATGTCCCTTTTCTATTTTTTTTGTATTTATATCAGACGTGCAGATATTTCCAGAGAACAACCTACCTTTACTTTTTTAAGATCTTGTGAGAGGATCTTGAACAACAGAGCTCTTACCACTCTGTTCATGCTTTTTAAGGGAGTAACCTCCATATTCAAACCAATATTCCTTTTGTCATTTTGGGATAAAGAATCAAATCAAAGAGAGCTAGGAGAAACATCTCTTGTGGTAGTAAGTGAATCATCGATAGTCAAGTTTTTTCTAGCCATATTTCTTAGATTGACCTCATCAATAACCTTAACTAGAGGGGCTTAAGCCATGGTTAGAACATCTTTGGTACTAAACCCAATAAGAGAAATATTTCTAGAAAATTTAGCAATATTTGTATAAGAATCAAAATTTCTCAAACCAATGGTCTTGCTAAGACAACGATCCTCTACAATGGATCCAGGAAAAGTAATAGGGATATCAATAGAAGATAAATCTCTTGAACAATCAACAGACTCAGTAGAAGGTATAAAATTTCCATCAGAATTTATAATATTCTCATAAGATATCTAAGAATTTCTATCAATATTTACATTATTCTTAGAAGAGATCTGAGAATCCAGATAGAAATCCTTAGATCTATAAGAAGGTAAATTTTTAAAAATAATGGCCTATTTTCTAATACCCAAATCTAAAATTAGTTCAATGAATTATGGGATATCATAATCTAGATTAATGAATATGCACATCCTACCAGTAATTAGTTTAGATTTAGCATGAGTGGCTACATCAATTTTGATTAGCTCTTCAAATATTTTAGCGATACCTCTCAAGATATCCACATGCCAAAAGTGAAGAGGTAAACCACGAAGCTTCACCCAAATAAACGCATAGTTTATCTTTTGCAATTCTAGGTCAAAATCCACCCCATCTACGAAGGAACAAACCTATTTTACCAAAAAACCATAACCCACCACTAAGAATATTAACCATGTCCTTCTTAAAAAACTTAATAAGAAAAATAATTAAATAAAACTACAATAATTTTTTTATTTTAATAATATAAATCTTATTTACTTTAAATTATATATTTTTAAATATGTAATTTAACTATATTTTTTAATTGAATGCACTAAACGTCTTAGTTTGGATATAAAGCATTAAACGGATATGTTTGCACATGTAACATATTACCTTTTCATTATTGCATGAAAAGTTTTTTTTGTTACATTGGAGAGGTGTTTACAATCACACTATTTTTAGTAACTGACAAGTGTAGGGTTCGAACCAAGGGGTTGCTTCCACCATTAACCCAACGTGAAAGGAACCACAAACCACTCGAAAAGCTTAAGACAAAAAAAAAAAAAAAGGAAGAAAATGATAAAAAAAATGAAAGAAATATATTATTAATTATAATAAATGATTAGTTTAGGTGTTTGTATGGGTTATTGAGTATGGAATATTTTTTTGTGGTTAGTTTAAATTTTTTTTTTTTATATTTAGGTTGGCTTATCGCATAATACACTGCTTTATAGGAGGGTTGTAATTATATATATATATATATATATATATATAATTCAAAATATTTTTTATTTTAATAAATAATAAATCATCAAATAATATAAATATAATTATTTAAATATATATGTTATATTTATTTTTTAGTATGAATATATTTGTGATTAACATTATGATTTTAAATATATTTAAAAATATTAAATGTTTTGTTTTACCTTTTGAAAATAATAATATTTTTTAATCACTTTCTTTATTACTTTTATAATTTTTTTTTTATAAAACTGTCAATTAATAAAAAGTTATAAAATTTTAATTTATTTTAAAGTAAAATTTTATAAGCTATTTAATATATGCCTAGGGATGCTTATGCGGGTCCCTATTTTGGGAGCTTTGATTTCCAAATTCTCGTTGTTTTCCGTTTTCATGTTTCTTTGTCCTTGATTCAAGTTTGAATTTTGATATATCCTTGTAGGTGGCAATTTGAATTTTGAATTTGTGTGGTGGGTAATAATTTTAATTTTAATTTTGCAATTGAAATTTGAATTTTTCAGGTGAGGACTCTTGGGTCTTCAAATTCTACAGCTTCTCAAGTCTTCTCAAAACTTCAATAAGACCTTTCCTTGATCTCATCAATTTTCTAATTATGGAAGTTTTGAGAAGACTTGAGAAGCTACAAAATTTAAGACCCAAGAGAAGAAGTCCTCAAGCTAACTTGGGTGGCTATTATTGTTTTTCTATGTTTTGTTTGAGTTTGGGCAGGGTCAGTTTCTTAAAATCATACAATACATATTACATGACTACATGATTTGAGTTTTGGTTTTGGTTGATTGCTTGCATGACTACATGATTTTATGATTACTTGATTCACATGTTCTTGGGTATGGGATGCATATTTGTTTTAATTTTTGAATAGGTTATAAGTGGCTTCTATTGGGGGCCACTCCCACAAAAATACCAAAATATCACATTTGTTGTAGCAAACATTTTTATCACAATTTTTTCTTTTATTTTTTTTGTTAAGTATATTCTTCAACTTACTCAAAGTATTATATTTCCACAATAAACTCCTTGAAATAATTTTAGTTAAGACATAAAATCTCACTTGACCAGTTGTCTTCTAAAATTTGAATTTCACAGGGATGTAGATCAACACCATAATTCACTAATTTATCTGCTACTCAATTTCCTTTTCTATAAATATGCTCATACTTCCAGGATATTACCTCTAGTAACAAATTATAAACATCAAGAATAATAATATTGTTTATCTAGTCTCTACATCCATTTTTGTTAATAGCATTGATGATAATTTGTGAGTCCCCCTCAATTGAAATATATTTCCATCATTTTTCTATTGTAATTTTAATCCCTATAAGAAGTGCCCTAGCCTATGCATAGTTGTTAGTTGAAGTTCTATATGATTTTGAATAAGTTATGAGAATTTTTCCTTCACAATTTCTAAAAACATCACCTCCATCATCTTTTCCTAGATTTCCTTTAGAAGCACCATCAAAAATAATTTTGATAAACCCAATTTTTGAAAATTTTCATTTTATCATAGATCGAACTAGATCCTTTGTTTTAATTTCATTATCGCAGATGACTCTTCGATATATGTTCAAATCCTGTAGCCAAGTTATTAGCACTTCTTTTTATGCAATTGAGACTTCCCATGATGAGCACCATATTTGTAGATATTATGCAAGAGAGGCACTGATACAGTTCCAAAGTTGGACGTGATTTTGATATTTATTTATAAAAATTATATTATTCCTTTCAAGCCATATATTCCAACAAATAATGGCAAGGCCAATTCTCCAATGAATACATAATGTTTTAACTTTGAAATAATTTATCCAACATTTTATCAACTCTTTCAATGTTGATGGAGATACCCAATATAATTTCATATTTTTTAAAAAGTAACCCCAAATGGTGAGCAAAAGGAAAATTAAGAAGGAAATGGTCTAACATTTCTAAATCCTTCTCACACAATAATATCCTCTTCTTTGTATTCCCTCTCCTGAAATAATATTACTTTGAACTGCTAACCAAAGAAATGTTGAGGCCTTAGGAAGAGCCTCTAATGACCAAACATTCTTCCAAGAAAAATATTTGGTAGAAGGAAATTTTGATTGTTCTAAATCCTCATATCCCAACTTTACCGAGTATACATCATCCTTTTATAAGTTCGAAACCAACTCATATTTTTGTAAAAAATTGTAAATAAAAGTCTAGAAGCATATTTTTAAGTTCATTTGCAATTTGTTTGAGTTCCTCTCCTTCAACCAGGTCACTAAAAGAAATCCATGATCTAGAGTTTTTGCTCATAATAATATAATCTTTGACCTTTGGACCTTTACATGCTAGGAACGCTTGAGCCAATGGTTTCCATTTTGAGTCAGAGATGAGAGGATAAGGCTTCAACCAAGAATCAAACCAAAATTTTGCATAAATCCCCTCATTGATTGACCATCTAATATGTTTTTTTATCAAGTGCAAACTATCTGATATAAATTTCCATGTTGATGATACTTTGGGTAGAGTTCTTTTCCTAAACAATTTCATTGTATCAAGAGAACCTATATATTTTTGAAGTAATATTTTTACCCAATTCTTTCCTTGATATTTGAATAATCTTCACCCAATATTTGCTCCTAATACCAAATTCATAAGTTTACAATTCCGCAAGCCTGCTCCTCTAATATTCTTTCCTCTACAAACCCTTTCCCACTTACAAAGAGGAAACCTAAACTTTTCCTCACAACCTTTCCATAGAAATTCTCTTTGAATTTTATCAATTTTTGATGCAATACTTGTTGGCAGTCTTGAAAGTGACATCATATAAATATGAATGGATTGCAAAGTAGTATTTATGAGTTGTAGCCTTCCTTCCATGGTTAAGAAATTACCTTTCCAACCTACCAAGCAAGCTTTCATTCTATCCAAAAAAGAGATCCAAAGCTCCTTTTTATTTCCTTTATCAGACAAAGGAATACCTAAGTAGATTGATGGAAATTTTTCGATTCCAAAACCCAAAAATATTCACAATAATTTGTTGTAAATTTATGGTAGTATTAATAAAAAAAATCCTAGATTTTTAAGTATTTACCAACTTTCCATTAGCCTTCTCAGAACATGACAATATTGATTTAAAATCCATAGCCTCACTGACTAAGGGATGACGCAAAATAAAAGTATCATCAACAAATTGGAGATGCAATTCAAAGGGACCATTTTTTGAAACTTGAATACCCTTGATTTTTCCTTCCATTTTTGCCTTTTAAAATGCTCTCCCTAATTATTCTACTAGAATAATGAATATATAAGGAGAAAGAGGATCAAGTTGACAAAGTCCACAAGATGACTTGAAGTACTCATCAGGAGAACCATTGATCAAAACAGAAAAATTTGTAGTGCTATAACAAATTTTAACCCATTCACACCAACTATAATCAAAGCTAAACTTTATGATAATAGCATGTAAAAAATTCCAGGAAACCCTATCATATGCTTTGTGCATATATAATTTCAAAAGCATACCTTATTTTTCATGGAATGAAGAGAATGTATGGCCTCTTGTGCAATAATTATACCATCAAGAATTTGTTTACCCTGAACAAAGCCACCTTGTTAGGTACAAATAATTTTTTTATGCTAGTATAGGATGCATATTAAATCAAGATATTTACAAAGATATATGTGATGATCCTAATTTGGTATAAATAATTTAGCACTAGGTGACTGATATTATTGAACATGCCCATATTAATCCTCTAGCTTTATTAATGTATTTTTTACTCATATTTATTTGTCTCATGCCTCTTTCATATCATTTCCTTGTTAATCTAGGATGATGTTGTTATAAACCTTCATACAAGATCACACAAAAAAATATACAATATACCAAAATCAATATAACAATCTTGTTATTTTGGCAAGAGGAGTAGACATGGCAAGATCTTGTGATCCCTACCTCTCTCAATATCATTCTTATAGTGCCCTTTTATCTTTGCTTAGAGGAGCCCTTAAGAATGCAATGATATTCCTATTTAGGCACAAATCAATTTACACTACAAGTTAACCAAGTATTTAATGCTAGTGATGCTCCCCTTATCTCAAATTTTCTTTCTTGATAACATAAATACTTGATTATATATGCTTACATTCACATAGACTACTTCCTCCTTCCTAAGTTAAGAGAACCATAATTATACCATGATGATCCTAGTTAGGTTATCTCATTTAGGCATTATATTTATGAGCTAGAAAAATCTCTCTCAATATTTATCTTAACAAATACTTTATTTTACTTATGTCCTTATGAATCACCAAGAGGATACAATTTTTTGATCCAACACAAGACATATGGATAAAGATTCTATGGATTTGTTTAGTGGTGGATCGATAAAGCCTATGTTATTCTACAAAACATAAATTCCCTAGGACAAGCTTCCAATCATAATACCTTTCCTCTTTGATCCTTATTATTCTTTATATCAACAACTATCTTGTCACATAATTTTGACCCCATGAGTCACAAGAATGGGTGGCACAATATCTTCATATTTGTTTTATGACTTGCTTTGTAGGCCTAATATGTTCTTAAATAGCATGACATAATACCTCATAGGCTTACAAAGCATTAGGAATAATTAATGATAATAATTGATCTTATTAAATAACCATTCTTTATTGCCTTATATACCCCTCCATTCCATCACTACTCTATAAGATACACAATTTTGATTGTTCTTCACCAATTGCTACATGAAAAACATACAATATTTACCACTACTAATGGAAAAAAATCATCAACATCCTCTTTTATTCTATATAATCAATGGGCTAGATGGTGATAATAATAATAGTCCATAGTGTTGATAGCCCTATTTACATTCCTTCTTTTCACTTAGCATCCCTGGCATAAATCACTAAACAACTAAAGCAAGACCCAAAGCTAGGGATATTAAATTCCAAATAATAAAGTATTTAAATCCTTTTATACTTATATTGTCTAGGAAATCAAATAAAAATCAATAAAAATATTGTAGACATAGATTTTCTAGGAAATCAAAGAAAATTAGTAAATCCCTATGGATATGGACTTTCCAAGCAATCAAAGAAAATAAATAAATCCCTACAGACATGGACTATCCAAGAAATCAAACAAAAAATAATAAAAATCCTATGGACATAAATTTTCAAGGCAATCAAAGCAAAATAATAAAGCCCTATGGACATATACTATCCAGGAAACCAAAGGCAAAGCAATAAAACCTATAGGCAGATTATCTAGGAAATTAGCAATAAATCTCTACAAACATAGTTTGTCTAGGCAATCAAACAAAAAAATAATAAATCCCTTCAAAAATAGACTATCTAGGTAATTAAACAAAAATTTAAATTCCTATAGACACAACGTGCCTAGGCAATCTTTAAATTCACCTAGGCACTTGTCCATTATTTAGGCTCAAAGGTCACTAGTTAGGGGTAAAGCAAAAATCTTGTATATGTAATGCATCTAGGCAAAGCAAATTAGCATGTACCTATAGAAAAATACAATAAATGACCTTGTTAAGCATCTTGTTTAATATGTAATACAATAAAATTAAATTTTGATCTATTAAGACAAATATTCCTTATATTAGCATCAAACCAAGTATTTGTAAAATCCCTCCTCAACCATATTTGCAAGTTGCTTTCTCATCCTCCTCTCCAAATTTGCATGGTAAGAATGAACTCAACTCTCTCCCACCCACCCATTTTTTGCCTCCAAAATTTCCCTTCATCCTTTTCACTTTTACACATTTTTTCCTCCAAATTTAATACATTTAATAGAATATTTAGGGTCTATGTTCCTTTTTACCATTTAATTTGTGCAACACTAAGTGCATTTCTCCTCATCCTATGCACTTTTGAGTTTCATTGATACTAGATCCCCTCCAAAACTGAAGGGGGTATGTTAGGGTATCAAATTACATCAATCATAGACATAACCCCATGAAAATAGGTAATCCTTTTTCACCATAAAATTTGAGCATCTATGACAGTTTTCGATGGGTTTATTATACAATAAATGCATCAAAAAGGGAAAAATTTAGACACCCTATTTTACTTGCCTCCCTAGACACCAATTGCATCACAAAATCAACCCATTTCATGAATTAAGCATAATCAACTCCTTTTATACCTAAATTTGAGGTAAAAAGTGATATCAAATTTGAAGAATTTAAAAAAGATTTAGAATTTCACAAAAAAATATAAAAATAGTATCGTTGGAGAGCTCTCAAAAATATCTTTCCAATATGATGTGGATTGTAGTATTAAATTATGTATTGCATAGTTATGGGTTCTTAAATAGGTATCGTCAAGGCATAAATCAATGATAATGCAAGGACAACATGATCATGAAGAGCTTCATATGGAACCTACCATAAGACTGGTTCTTCACATAAAAAATGCTAACTAGTAGCCTAGCATAGTCAACCTACATGTCAAATATGCCAAAAGTTTGGTCTAACAAACTAACCAACCTACTTGAATATGAGTTGTGAAGGCTTCACATTAAGTACATTAAATATCATATAATTCTAAAATGATTACAAGTGTTCCTCATCATTTCTTCTCACCATAGAAGCATCAAAATCCAATACTTTAAAAAGAGAAGAAAAGTTATGGATAATCTAGTGGTGTGAATTTCGTTGAGCCTAGTGTGGAAGTTGACCATGGTGGGAAATAAGGTATGAATTAGAAGAACCCTATTGAGTCTGATAAATCTTCATGTCAAACACACTGTCTATATCAAGTAGAAACTAGAAGTCAAGTACCACATCTATAGGATGGTTGATGATAGTCTTAGTCTGCAAAGTGAAATCATGGCTTGAGAAAATACATATTGACAACATCATGAATTCTAAGATAAGATAGAATATCTCAGAGAAATGTATTCTCAGATGAGGAATATACTGCTGATCCCTTGCTTACTTTTTCTACTATTGAGTCTTCTACAAAACCTATACCATATTGGATTGAAGACGTTGAAAGTGTTGTATGAAATAAGTTGCCTTATCTCACTCCTTTTGCATGTGTGTAATAAATAGAGAGGGAAAGGCTATAGGAAAATCATAAGCACTTGGGACAAGCTTGATGTTGTGATTGATATCTTATAGAGGAAGAGTGGTGGATTTCTTGAACACATGATCACATGATTGCAAAAATTTACTAGATGAAGAATAGTTGATGGGCTTATGATGCAAGACTTGGTTATTGTGTGTCTCAAATTATATATGACTTATTTTTCATTTGTAATGTGTATGTGTTTTTGTAGGTATCATAATTAGATTTTGTATTGTACTAATAAGCAGTAACCCAAAATAATCCATGGTTGTGACATCACATGTTACTTTATCCATAAATTTAGTGCCAAAAGCAAAAGATACCATGCAAGTGTATGTGATGTTAGAAGTGGCCCCATTATCCTTCCACCAAATTTAATATAGACAAGGATGTGGTCTCATATGAATATTCAACTTGTCAGCAACATACCTTACAATTGGATTTTTCTATGAGCCTATTGTTGATTATACAATCTATTGAATAGTCATGTGTTAGGTGTTCCCTCATGAAGAACAAAGTATCATGGTTACCTATTTAGGATTTGTGGTTCATTAGGATAATATGTTTAGTCTACCCTTCAATTCATTGTATACTATATCTTCCCCTATAGTATCAATGGGACCATATTTTGGGTTCTCATTAGTAAACTATACAAGAATTTATTTTTTCTTCATATTTTTGAACTTATATTAGTGGTTTTTATTGTGTCCTTTCCTCTTATAAAATTAAAAAAACTTTGAATATTATGAGTGATAAGAAGAATTATTAGAAGAAGAAGATAAATAAAAGAAATTGAATGAAGAGGAAGAAGTAGGAAAAGGGGGAGATAATTTCTTTGCCAATTATTTGTTTTTCTAATTTGATCCTTGGAAGTGGTTGCATATAAAGAAGACTAATATCTCAATTGAGCAGAAAAATTTTCCTCTATGACAAGTGCATGGTTGAATATGGCATCAAGTATGGCCAAGGGAGTGAATTTTAACTCTCTATACAAATGTAAAGACATATAATATTGTATAGACATATTGTTAGTTTTCCTTAATCTATACAATTTCACATTGAGTTGATGCTCATAATTAAAAGGATATAAGGTGTCCTTTAAATACTTGACAAGATTATTCCATTTTTTGATTAGATTTTGGCCATGTTGCCTTTCCATAATTAAAATATTTTCCAAACCTGAAAGCTTGAGTTTAGCAAATGGGACTCATCTTCTATAGGAGTTTCTATGTAGGATATCCAATCGTCCATGTCCAAGATCCAACTAGATAAGACATCAAGGTTTCTAAAACATTCATAAGTTATAATATCACATTTATCCTTATTATGAAGATCATTATTATAGATCTTCGCATCACTATGAGTGTTTTGAATTGTTAGCCAATAGATAAACTATTTAGTATGTGGTCATCTAATCCATCAAATCAAAATCCATTGCCAACCAAGTATAAACCAAGTCATAAAAAAAATTTAAAAGTTTGCAAAATTTACCCTTACTATGCACTTACAAGGACTATATTTGATTTTTCCTAGAAAAAACAAAAGTGCTTATGTTTGACTCAAGAATTACGAAAAAATGTTCACCTTGAAGGATTTCAATTTTGACTCAAAATAGTTCACAATGCAGGTAATATCTTGTGCTTTTTCCCACATACTTTTCTAAGGTTTTTGGTACAAATTACAAGGGCTTTCACCTATTCAATAATATTTTAAAAGGAATTGTTAAAATAAGAATAAAATATATAATTAATTAAGTAAATTATATAATTAATAAATAATTAATTAAAATATTTGTTTTACCCTTTTCAAAATTTCCACAATTTTGGTCAACCGGTCTAAAGCATGTGATTTATTGTCACCAAAGATTCAAAAAGGTATCAAATAGCCATTATATCCAATGACTGGTTGAGCTTGGCCTTGTGTGACTGACCCTTTATGCAATGATGTTAGTATTGGGATAAAGCTACTTCGATTATCATGAATTAGGTACATTCATTTTATTGTTATCAACACAACAGATCATCTCTATTCTACACAAGACCATGTCATATTCTTCAGTGTCTTCCTACCAAAAGTCCAATCAATGAAACACAATGCAATGAAATGGTTTTGGTCTCTAAAAAATTATTAATTTTCCTAGAGAGATTAACACCCTAGTAGACCAATTATATTGTTCCCCATCTAATATGATATCATCATAATGATTTTATCATGTAGGTTGATCAAGATGAATACAAGCTTAGATCATTTTGTTTTTTGTTACACTTTGAGTTTCAAATGTAGGTTTTTAGACTGCTAGATGATATGCCTCTTGTTATTATATACAACATGAAGTAGCAATGTGCTACTTATCTAGAATTAAAATTAGAACCCATGTTCTGACTATCCAACCATGTAGAGTTTGTAAATATAAATGTCTTAAACTACTATCTTTGTTGCAAATGTTCATTATGCTAGATGCCACCAATTCACCAATGGTTTGGAAGTCAATCAATCAACAGGTCGAATGTGACAAAATGGTTGAATAAGGTAAGTTATAGCAAGGAGAACCCATTTTGGGTGGAGCTAAAGACCAAAGATAGGACCACCTTTGTAGGAACTAATCATTACTAAGCATCATTCTTCACTTCACTATAACCTCCATCACAAGCTATTCTTACTTTTTAGTTCAATGGTTCAATCTAAAACACCACTCAACTAAGGATGTCAGAGCAACACCTAATGAATTTTATCTTTCCAAACCTATATCCATAAAGACTCTCACAAGGATATGGAATATAGATCATAAGTATTGGATCTTAAATATTTTTTAAGGCTTCACCCAAAATCAAGATAAGCTCATGCACATTTTGGGTTTCAAGATGAAGTTTATTTTGTGAAACTCAATGAAACACAACATTATTTGTTCCTTCAATTGATTCTTCCAATATGTACAATGGAATATTTGGATGGCAGGAGGGATTCCAACTCAATAAAAAATTCTTTCAATGCTCATTTGAAGACTTTCTTTCTAGTTGATCTATGCCTCACTAGTCAAAGGAAGATGGTGCAAGGGTTTAGAATCGAAGGATATTACTCTTATAAATGGTCCTAAAATAATGAATTATTCTTTGGTATTGAGGATGAATCCTCATTTCAATAGATGCAAAAAATCAATTATCTAGATTTCTACATTTTTGAGTTTTATATGTGATATACAAATGGCTAGAAATGACTCGAGGTAATTATACCACAAATCCAAAGAAAAAATATTAGCCAAAAATTACCCAAATCTAATACAAAAAGCATGAGGTTGGAAATCACCCATAATTATACTAGCCTTCCTACTTTGATACCATTGATATGGATTGATGTATGAAGTTGTGTATTGCATAGTGGTGGGTTCTTAAATAGGCACCCACAAGGTATAAATTGGTTACAATGCAAGGGTAGTGTGAACCCTCAAGGGCTTCACATTGAACCTAACACAAGAGTGGTCAATGTGAGCCATGGATGGATTCACATGAAGAGGAACATGGACTACATGCCATCATGCTATGTGAGATATGAAGCCTTTGTTGAGCAAGGTGCAGCAACAGTATTGTCAATGTTGTCAACACAGTCAGACAGATCAGTTGATGTAGTGGACAGGAGTTACGAGGCTCTTCAGAGTATGTATAGTGATTTTCCAAAAGATTGAAGTGGCCCATATGCTAAAAATCAAAATAAAATCACAAGGAAGAAAATTGTCGCGATATCGTGACATGTTGAGCAAGAAAGAAAAATTGTCGTGATATCGCGACATGTTGAGAAGAAAGAAAAACTGTTGTGATTTTGTGACATGTTTGAAAAGAAAGCACAAGAAGGAAAAACTATCATGATTTTGCGACATGTTCGAAGAGAAAGCGCAAGCAGGAAAAACTGTTGCGATTTCGCGACATGTTGGAAGAGAAAAAGGCAAGTAGAAAAAGTGTCATGATTTCGTGACATATTGCAAGAGAGATAGTACGGAAGAAAAAGTGTCACGATTTCACGACATGTTAGAAGAGAAAAAGGCAAGTAGAAAAAGTGTCACGATTTCGTGACATATTGCAAGAGAGATTGTACGAAAGAAAAAGTGTCGCGATTTCGTGACATATTGCAAGAGAGAGAGTCCGAAAGAAAAAGTGTCATGATTTTGCGACATATTGCAAGAGAGATTGTATGAAAGAAAAAGTGTCGCGATTTCACGACATATTGCAAGAGAGATAGTATAGAATAAAAAGTGTCATGATTTCGTGACATGTTGGAAGAGAAAAAGGCAAGTAGAAAAAGTGTCATGATTTCACGACATATTGCAAGAGAGATTGTACGGAAGAAAAAGTGTCACGATTTCACGACATATTGCAAGAGAGAGAGTCCGAAAGAAAAAGTGTCATGATTTCGTGACATATTGCAAGAGAGATTGTACGAAAGAAAAAGTGTCACGATTTTGCGACATATTGCAAGAGAGAGAGTCCGAAAGAAAAAGTGTCGCGATTTCGTGACATATTGCAAGAGAGATTGTACAGAAGAAAAAGTGTTGCAATTTTGTGACATATTGCAAGAGAGAGAGTCTGAGAGAAAAAGTGTCGCGATATCGCGACATGTCACATTTTCGTGACCCGAAGGCAAGAAAAGAAGCAAGGAAGCGAAAGTATCGCGATATCGCGACACTTTGTGTTTTCATGGGTACAAGCCAAGAAAAGAAGCAAGGAAGTGAAAGTGTCGCGATATCACGACATGTTGTGTTTTCACAGGTACAAGCCAAGAAAAGAAGCAAGGAATCGAAAGTGTCACGATATCGTGACACTTTGTGTTTTCACGGGTACAAGCCAAGAAAAGAAGGAAGGAAGCGAAAGTGTCACGATATCGTGACATGTTTTTTTTTCGTGGGTACAAGCCAAGAAAAGAAGCAAGGAAGCGAAAGTGTCATGATATCGCGACATGTTGTGTTTTCGCAGGTACAAGCTAAGAAAAGAAGCAAGGAAGCGAAAGTGTCACGATATCGCGACATGTTGTGTTTTCATGGGTACAAGCCAACAAAAGAAGCAAGGAGGTGAAAGTGTCGTGATATTGTGACATGTTGTGTTTTCACAAGCTAAGAAGAGAACCCAACTGAAATAAGATATGTGACAGTTAACTAAAGTTATACAGTAGTTACAAGGGCCGTTGTAGAAGAAAATCATGTAGCTAAAATAAGAAGAGTTAACTGAAGTTAGTATAACAATTATAGGTGCAGTTACAGAGAAATATCATGCAGCTACAATAAGAACAATGAACTGAAGTCAAAATGATAGTTATAGGGCTAGTTACGGAGTGAAATCATCAAGCGACGGTTAAACTGAAAGTCATCAGTCGAAGACCAAACAAAGAGTCGTAACTATTAATAGGCTACATGAGAGAATACTGTGTGATAAAGGAGTTACATATAGAATTTTCTATTAATAAGTTGCATGCAAAAAAAAAAAATGAAAGTTAAAAATAGAGTCAAAACTTTGTTATAAAAGGAGGTCTGCATGGAGAATTTAAAAAGCTGAAAAAGAGAGGGAAAGTGCTGCAAAAAGAGGGTTGGAAGAATGTCGTAAGAGAGCGTTAAGTAGAGCCATGAGAGCCGTAAGAGTGCATTAAGCAGAGCCTTAAGTGTGTGTGGTGTTTTGGTGAATAGCGAGAGAGGTTGGGTTAGCAATAGACCAGTCAGGGTCTTGTATAAGCGAAGGCATTTGTATGTCAATCTTATAGTTTCAAAATTGTAGTCCAAGTTGGTTCTTGGAATTAGGGGTTGGTGCTCCTTTCTATTGATGTAGATAAATTAGGGGTTGGTGCTCCTTTCTGTTGGTGCAGATAAATCAGGGGTTGGTGCTCCTTCCAGTGGGTGCTGGTAAATTGATTGTAAAATTGGTATTTTGCAAAGGCTGGATTTAGACGGGAATCCAAGAAGTCATTTTTTGAGGAGTAGCCAAATTGGTGAACCTCGTTACATATTGTGTTGTGTGATGCTCTCTTGTTATATTTGCTTTATTTTGTTTTAAGTTTTCATTGTTTCGACTTTAAGAGTTGAAGAGTTAATTTTTAAAGAGCTACACTGATTCACCCTCCCCTCTTAGTGTCATTGTGAGACTAACAATTGGTATCAGAGCCAAGTTCCTGAATAAGCTTAATCGGCTAAGGTGATATTGGAAGTGATACAATGGTAGGTGGTGAAGTATTCTCATCAAACAAAGCACCATTGTTTTACTGAACTAATTATGCATTTTGGAGACTCAGGATGCAGACATATATGTGTGCTTTGGGATACGACATTTGGGAGTCAGTAGATAGTGGATACACAATACCCACCACTCCTCCAACCGATGCTGCCGATAAGAAACTATTTGAGAATAACTCTAAAGCAAAGAATGCTATCATGTGTGATTTAGTGGATAGAGAACTGATAAATATTATGAGTTGTAAAATGACAAAAGACATGTGGGACAAACTAAGGAGCATTCATGAAGGAGACGACAAGATCAAGGATGCCAAGTTACAAACGCATCGAGATCAGTTCAAAGCTTTAAAGATGAATGACGATGAGAACATAGAGGCATACATGTTGAGAGTTAATGGAATCATTAATGCGATTAGAGGACTCGACGAGGAAATGGAAGATGTTGTCGTCGTGAAAAAGGTACTAAGATCTCTTCTCCAAAGATTTGATTCTAAAGTTTCAGCAATAGAAGAAGCTAAAGATCTAAATACTTTTAGTATGGATGAGATGCATGCTTCTTTAACTGCATATGATATGAGAATAGGAAAAACTAAACCCACAGACAGAGAAGCTGCTTTTAAAGCACATAAAAATATAAAAGCAAAACAAGAATCCGAGGAAGAAGAGACATCAAATGAAACGAAAGCAAACTTTGTTCGGAAACTAATAAGGGGAAAAGGAAAATACAGAGGAAAGCTACCATTTAAGTGTTTCAACTATGGAGGCGTTGGGCACTTTGTAGCTAAATGTCCACTTAATGAGAAAAACAAAAGTGATGAAGGTTCACACCAAGAAAGAAGTGACTGGAAGAAGAAACCAAATTTTAGAAAAGGCAAATTCAAGAAGAAAAGTTTCATATCCAAGAATGTCAGTCCTTCAGAAGATAGCTCTAGTGAGGATTCTGAAGAAGAAATAGGTGAAGCTCTTTTCATGGCATTTGAAGAAGAAAAAATAGAGGAAAAATAGGAATGTGATAAGAAACTTGAGGCTGAGGCTAAAGTAGATCTGGAAGGTGAGTTGGTTGCTGCACTTAAAGAGCTGAGTATAGAAAGGAAAAATAATAAGAAAATTTCAAGAAAGCTTGAGGATGCCAATGAAATCATAACTAGCTTGAAAGTACAGATAGAAAAATTTAAGAAAATATCTGAAGATATAAAAGTACAATTAACCGTGAAAATAGATGAGTGCAGCAAGCTAGAAGAAGAGATTGTTGGTTTAAGGATGCAGCTAGAAGAGATGAATCGAAAAATGAGTTGTTATCACAAACTTGAAGAAAGTTCTGTGAAGCTAGATAAGATTATAAATAACCAAAGGACTACAGGCATCAAATTTGGTTTAGGCTTTGTAGAAGGAGAATAATCAAATGGATCAAAGGCCATAACTGTAGAACCCATAAAGAATGAAGATAAGATCAGGATTGATCAAGAAAAAATAAATCATGCTAAATAAAGCAACAATGCCATGCACGATAGGAGTATTGACAATGATGGATTCACCAATGTCACTCATCAAAGGAGAAGAAAATTTATGGCTCCCACTAAAAAATGGCAAAGACCATCACCCAGGTTCACTCATTCCTTTTCTAGTTATTGTTTTAAATGCAATGGTTATGGACATAAGATTTCAGATTGCAAGTATAATGTAGGACAAAGGAACTTTACCAAGAGAAATATTTTTTCACCGTTGATGGATTATTCAGGTAGAATGTTATAACTGTCATGATTTTGGGCACATTGCAAGAAATTGTCAAAGTACATTTGCAGCAAATAAACATCAAGGAAGAAAATTTCAACCAAATGGTTTGAGACAAAATAGAAAATTTCTCGAAAAACATGCACAGGCTACTGACAAAGAAAAGTTAAAACAAGTGACCAAAACTGTAATCAAACTAGAGTGGAAAGAAAAGGAGCGACCCAAGGAAGAAAAGGAATCCTTGATCGTACAGATAGCATTTAAAGCACATAACAAATATGCACCATGGATACTTGATAGTGGATGCTCCAGTCATATGACAGGTGACAAACAAAAATTTGAGAAGTTACAGAAATATGAAGGTGGTTCTGTAAAATTTGGAAATAATGATGGAGCTAAGATAGTTGGAAAAGGATTAGTGACAAAAAAATCAAGTCAAAATAAGTTCTTGTTTGTGATTGGTCTGAAGCATAACTTGTTAAGCGTAAGTCAAATTTGTGACAGAGGTCATGAAGTAATTTTCAAGAAGCATGGTTGTGAATTTAGAACAGCAAACTATGGAAAGTTGATAGAAACTAGATCAAGTACATTTGTCAACCTGTATACTCTCTCAGAGACTTTAGAAGGAGCGTGCTTGATTGGACAGGAAGAAGAAAATTGGCTATGGCACAAGAGGCTCGATCATATCAGCTTTTACAATCTAGTAAAAATTAGCTCAAAAAGGGCAGTGAGAGATATTCCCACCATTGGCAAACCATTAAATAGCATTTGTGCTTCATGCCAAAAGGGGAAGCAAACTAGAGCCACATTTAAAACAAAAGAGTACTTCACAAGCAAACCTTTAGAACTAATACATACTGATTTATGTGGACCCATGAGAACGCAAAGCATAAATGGTGACAAATACTTTATGTTGTGCATAGATGACTATTCCAGGATGACATGGGTACTATTTTTGAAACTTAAATCAGATGCCTTTGAGATGTTCAATATTTTCAAAAAACAAGTTGAGAATCAAACAAGAAAAATGATTAAAATTTTAAGATCAGATAGACGAGGAGAGTTCATTTCAGAGGAGTTTGCAGAGTACTATGAAAAATATGGGATTAGGAGACAGTTTTTAGCAGCAAGGACACCTCAAAAAAATGGTGTGGTAGAAAGAAAAAATAGGACAGTGCAGGAAATGGCATAGACTATGTTGACTGAGAGTAAAATAGCAGACAAATTTTGGAAAGAGGTAGTCCATACTATGGTATACATCCAAAATAGGTGCATGTTGAGGATGCATGAAAGCAAAACTCTGTATGAGTTGTGGTTCGGTAAAAAGGCAACAACAAGATACTTTAAAGTTTTTGGCAACAAGTGTTACATCAAAAGAACTGAATATAATCTTGGTAAGTTTGAAGATAGAGCTGATGAAGGTATTTTTCTTGGCTATTCGACAAAAAGCAAAGCCTAAACATGCTACAACAAGAGGCTAAAGAAAATTATGGAGAGTGTCAATGTTAAAGTTGATGAAGGTAGGGAACGAGAAATAAGCTATGAAGAAAACTACCCAATTTATGAAGAGGTTATTGAAGGAGATGAGGAAAAGGAAACGAAAAAGAAATAGAAAATTGACTCAGATGATTTAAGTAGTGATTCAGAAGAGGAAGAAAACAAGAAATTCAAAACAGTAGCTGGCAGAAAAATCATCCTAGAGAGCAAATAATTGGAGACCCCACAGTTGGTGTTCAAACAAGAAGAAGAGCAGTAAGTAACTACTCTCTATTATCCAACATTGAGCCCAAAAATGTTGCTGAAGCAAGCAAAGATGAAAATTGTATGATGGAAATAAATGAAGAATAAGATCATATCGAGAAAAACAAAACCTGGGAGTTAGTACCAAGACCTGCAAATAAAAATATAATCGGTACTAAATGGATTTTTCGAAACAAATTGAATGAAGATGGACAGGTAGTCAGGAATAAAGCAAGATTGGTCTCAGAAAGGCTATGCACAAGTTGAAGGTATTGACTTTGAGGAAACCTTTTCACCAGTGGCCAGACTAGAGGCAATTAGAATGTTTCTGGATTTAGCAGTCCACAAGAATTTCAAAGTTTATCAAATGGCCGTGAAATCAACATTTCTGAATGGAAAACTTGAAGAAGAGGTCTATATTGAGCAGCCAGATGGTTTCCAACTCGGTGATAATCCCAACTTCGTCTATAAGTTGAAGAAAGCAGTGTATGGCTTGAAACAGGCACCCAGAGCATGGTATGCAAGGCTAGAAAACTATCTTGCTCAACAAGGGTTCAAAAAAGGTATGGTGGATAGCAATTTGTATGTCAAAACAGAGAATGGCCATCTTATTGTTCTTTTTGTATATGTTGATGATATCATATTTGGTAGCAGCAAAGATGAGTCGTGTAAATATTTAGCAAATAAGATGCAGAAAGAATTTGAAATGTCAATGATTGGTGAACTTTCGTATTTCCTCGGACTGCAAGTAAATAAAAATGAGAAGGGCATATTTATTTCTCAAATTAAATATGTGAAAGAGATGCTAAAAAAGTTCACAATGGAGGATTGTAAGCCTATTAGCACTCCCATGACGACAGGTTGCAAGTTGATCAAGGATAAAAAATCCCTAGATGTTGATCAAACCATGTACAGATCTATGATTGGGAGCCTATTGTATTTGACAGCTACCAGACCATATATTTTGCAGGTAGTTTGCATGGTAACACAATTTCAAGCCAGTCCCAAGGAGACTCATGTGACAGCAGTGAAGAGGATTCTTCGGTATCTGAAGGGTACTATGGAGTATGGTTTATGGTATCCCAAAGGTAAGGACCTCACCCTTATTGCATATTCAGATGCAGATTGGGCGAGATGTGTCGATGACAGAAAGAGTACCAGTGGAGGTGCATTCTATCTTGGAGACAGGTTGGTCGCATGGCACAGTAATAAACAAGAGTCAGTCTCCTTATCCACAGTAGAGGCAGAATATATTGCAGCACCTTGTTGCCCAAGGAAATTTTTGAGTACCTTCGCAATAAATTGGGAGTGGGCACGCTTCCCAAGAACTAACTAGCTATCGGGACCACATTCTCAGGGGGAGCATTTATATATTTGATTATCTTTTTGCTCATGTTTGTAATTTTTGCTAACTCTAATAATTTGTGCCTGAGAATGTTTTGCATGGACTTAGGGGGAGTCTGCAACAGCCCTTTGGTATTATTGTCAAAGGGGGAGAAGAATTACAGGAAATTGCACGTGTTGCCAACAATTCCAAAGGGGGAGATTGTTTAGCAAGGTGCAGCAACAGTATTGTCATTGTTGTCAACATAGTCAGACATATTGGTTGATGTAGTGGATAGGAGTTAAGAGGTTCTTCAGAGTATGTACAGTGATTTTCCAAAAGATCGAAGTGGCCCATATGCTAAAAATCAAAAGAAAATGACAAGGAAGAAAACTATCGCGATATCACGACATGTTGAGCAAGAAAGAAAATTTTTCGCGATATCGCAACATGTTGAGAAGAAAGAAAAACTGTCGTGATTTCGTGACATGTTCGAAAAGAAAGTGCAAGAAGGAAAAATTGTCACGATTTCGCAACATGTTCAAAGAGAAAGCGCAAGCAGGAAAAACTGTTACGATTTCATGACATGTTGGAAGAGAAAAAGGCAAGTAGAAAAAGTGTCGCGATTTCGTGACATATTGCAAGAGAGATAGTAAGGAAGAAAAAGTGTCGTGATTTTGCGACATGTTAGAAGAGAAAAAGGCAAGTAGAAAAAGTGTCACGATTTCGTGACATATTGCAAGAGAGATTATACGAAAGAAAAAGTGTTACGATTTCGCGACAGATTGCAAGAGAGAGAGTCCAAAAGAAAAAGTGTCACGATTTCGCGACATATTGCAAGAGAGATTGTACGGAAGAAAAAGTGTTGTGATTTCGTGACATATTGCAAGAGAGAGAGTCCGAAAGAAAAAGTGTCATGATTTCGTGACATATTGCAAGAGAGATAGTACGAAAGAAAAAGTGTCGCGATTTCGTGACATGTTGGAAGAGAAAAAGGCAAGTAGAAAAAGTGTCGCGATTTCATGACATATTGCAAGAGAGAGAGTCCGAAAGAAAAAGTGTCACGATTTTGTGACATATTGCAAGAGAGACTGTATGGAAGAAAAAGTGTCACAGTTTCGTGACATATTGCAAGAGAGAGAGTCCGAAAGAAAAAGTGTCACGATTTCGCGACATATTGCAAGAGAGATTGTACGGAAGAAAAAGTGTCACGATTTCGTGACATATTGCAAGAGAGAGAGTCCGAGAGAAAAAGTGTTGCAATATCACGACATGTCGTGTTTTCAAGATCCAAAGGCAAGAAAAGAAGCAAGGAAGTGAAAGTGTCATGATATCGTGACATGTTGTGTTTTCGTGGGTACAAACAAAGAAAATAATCAAGGAAGTGAAAGTGTCGTGATATCGCGACATGTGTTTTCACGGGTACAAGCCAAGAAAAGAAGCAAGGAAGCGAAAGTGTCGTGATATCGTGACATGTGTTTTCACGGGTACAAGCCAAGAAAAGAAGCAAGGAAGTGAAAGTGTCACGATATTGCGACATGTGTTTTCGTGGGTACAAGCCAAGAAAAGAAGCAAGGAGGCGAAAGTGTCGCGATATCGCGACATGTTGTGTTTTCATGGGTACAAGCCAACAAAAGAAGCAAGGAGGCGAAAGTGTCACGATATCGTGACATGTTGTGTTTTCACGAGCTAAGAAGAGAACCCAAAGCAAAAATAATATGTGTGACAGTTAACTGAATTTATACAATAGTTACAGGGGCTATTGCAGAAAAAAATCATGCAGCTAAAATAAGAAGAGTTAACTGAAGTCAGTACGATATTTACAGGTGTAGTTACAGAGAAATATCATGCAGCTACAATAAGAACAGTGAACTGAAGTCAGAACGACAGTTACAAGGCCAATTATAGAGTGAAATCATCGAGCAGCGGTTAAACTGAAAGTCATCAGTTGAAGACCAAACAAAGAGTCGTAACTATTAATAGGCTGCATGAGAGAATACTGTGTGATAAAGGAGTTACATATAGAAGTTTCTATTAATAAGTTGCATGCGAAAAAAAAAATGGAAGGTAAAAATAGAGTCACAAATTTGTTATAAAAGGAGGTCTGCGTGGAGAATTAAAAAAGCTGAAAAAGAGAGGGAAAGTGCTACAAAAAGAGGGTTGGAAGAATGTCATAAGAGAGCATTAAGCAGATCCGTAAGAGTGCAGCAAGTAAATCCTTAAGTGTGTGTGGTATTTTGGTGAATAGCGAGAGAGGTTGGGTTAGCAATAGACCAGTCAGGGTCTTGTATAAGCAAAGGCATTTGTATGTCAATCTTATAGTTTCAAAATTGCAGTCTAAGTTGGTGCTTAGAATTATGGGTTGGTGCTCCTTTCTATTGGTGCAGATAAATTAGGGGTTGGTGCTCCTTTTCGTTGGTGCAGATAAATCAGGGGTTGGTGCTCCTTCCAGTGGGTGCTTGTAAATTGATTGTAAAATTGGTATTTTGCAAAGGCTAGATTTGGACGGGAATCCAAGCAGTCATTTTTTGAGGAGTAGCCAAATTGGTGAATCTCGTTACATCTTGTGTTGTGTGATGCTATCTTGTTATATTTGCTTTATTTGGTTTTAATTTTTCATTGTTTCAGCTTTAAGAGTTGAAGAGTTAAGTTTTAAAGAGCTACACTGATTCACCCCCCATCTTAGTGTCATTGTGATACTAACAACATTTGTATTAATTACATCGGATACCATATAATCCTAAGATTATTACAAGTGTTCCTAATCATAATGAGTATAATTTTTTCTAGATTTTGGCTAAGCTTAGACACCTCAAAATCATAGAAATTATATTTCTAGGTGTCTATTTACCTACAGTAGCATCATATGACCTATACGACACTTCCATCACATATGGTCTATTTAAAATTTCTATCAATGATGTTAATGACATACATCCCATTTAATGGTTCCATAAAGAAATTTATAGAACTTAAGTTTTGGTGGTCTAATTGTGTGACATTCCTCGTTCCTCAAAGATATCACCCACTACTCTATAAAATGTTTGTTTAAGCTCATTAAGTATAAATTAGCATAATTAATTACCTTAAATTAGACATGCTAACAATAATCAAGCTAGTTATCTTCATGCAAATCACATTGATTGTTGAGTCACCCCTTTTTACCCTTGTAAACATCACATTTTTTATTAACTAGACACCTCATTGGACATGCACCTACTAAACAAGATACTTCACCCTATTTATTTATTATATTGGACATAGGAAGTACCACCACTCATTGCAAACTCAAATATTTGATCCTCCTCCTATGTATTCTTATAAAAAAATTTCCAAGGATGAGGGGTATTCTATAAAATTACCCTTGGAGGAGGCATAAAGGATTCAATGAATTTGCGTGGAATAAAAATCAATATTGGCTCTCCAATTTTTGTTTGTGGGTTCTTCAATGAGGCAACCAATATTGAATTTTTGATCTTTAACATTGGTATTTGGAATTCTAATATTGCTTGGCATATTTGTTCACTCAATTTTAGAGGATACATGGTACAAAGCTTGTTGAATAATTGAAGGCACGTCAAAGGTTATCAAGGACCTTGAACCAAATAAGAACTCTCAAAAGCACATTTGATAGAACAATAACATTGTTTGCCAATGGAAGTGTTATTTGGTTCTCATCTAATGGTTATATCCCATGTGTTGCTTATGTTTGGTATGGTGCTTTTTTTAGTATGGACCATCTATCTGGTTGTTTATTGAGTAAGTTTTTTTCTTAGTCTCTATTTTTTCTTCTATTTTTTATTCTAGAATAACAAATTTAAGTCTTTTTAGGAAGTTTTTCTAGTCATTTGTTGTTTTATGAAATCCACCCTAAAATAAATTAGTTCTATATTTTGGTTATAGAGTCATTGATAACCGCATAGATTTTTGCATTTTATTGACCTTTTAAACCTCACTACCAAAAAATATCATAGGCCCTAATATAAAATAGCCATAATATTAAAGGTCAAAATAATAATATTATGAGTAGAATAATATATGAGCAAATTAATATGTATATCAAGGCCTATATAATAAATTAAATGATATTTATTTATATAATCATATATCAAGGTAAATGGCCTATGTCATTCATGAACTATGAATGAAGAAAACTTACAATATTAATTGCTAAAAATATGTATAGAAGCTTTATTCCTTTCCTTCCTGTTACAACTATGTAATATTTCATGTTACATTCAATTTATTAATTTATTATGGAAAATTATCTCCATAATATAGTGATATTAATGTGACTCTTCACATAATTTACTATTGCTCTCCATATGACAAGTCCTATGACTATTGGATTATCATTTTGCCACTTTCATACAAGATTATTCACTTCCTTTTACATGGAAATTTGGCCCTAAGATACTTGCACACATGAATCTTACACTTCTACATGCACTCCTAATGTAATACACTTGTGCACATCCTCACATTACATATTTGCACATTTACATACATGACACTTATGTATTTCCTACACATTGACACTTACATAAAAGAAAAAAATAAATCACACTCTAAACTATAGACTCAACCCTAATCTATTACATATTTACAATTGTACCATGAAGGTACCATGGATTTACAATGTAAAAAAATAATGTAATATATCTTAACACCCCCTGTATTACATTATTTGTTTATTGCATAATTTAGTTTTCAATTTTGGTCTTTGTCTTTATCTTCAATCTCCATCTTTGTTCTTTTTAGTCTTAGTATTGATCCTGCCATGTCATATTTATGAAGTCTTCCTTCCCGTATCCTAATATTCTAGAGCAATTGTAACATTAGTATCTTCATAATTATTTGAAAAATGTACATCTTTATTGATCAAAAGTTTTGTTGAAATATCTTTGAATTCAATTTCTTTAGAAGTTTATTCTAATTTTTGAATTTCATGAATTTATTGAACTAAATTTACATAATTATATTGGTCTAGCTTGGTTTAGATGAATAGTTCACCTTCTCCTTATCTATTCATACTTTTTCTTAGGAAGCTTATGGTTGTTCCACCTTATTTTATGTGACTAGTTTGCTTCCTTCTCTGCTTATATTGTTCTAGAGATTCATCTCTCCAAAAATTTATACTATCATAGAAACTTATCTTTAAGCACTAAATACTACATGTTTTTCCTAATGTGTGCTTCCTTTGACTTAGAATACCTTCCTTTTTCTATGTATTCTTTCTCTAGCTATAGAACCATATGCTTACTCTGGCTTTGTATATCTCATCCTACTCTATTTTATTTCTTTGGATTCTTGTAAATTATTCTACAAATAATTTACGTATGTTTTTGTATAGGTCATTTGTGAATATTTATGTAGGCTTCTTGATAAATTTTAATAGTGTAGTATTCTTGGACCTCTTTTAATATGCAAGCCTCTTGTGCCTCTTTTCTTCAATGTGGGCTTCTAAAAAATTTTCTTCAATGTAGGCCTCTTGGGACTTCTCTTCAATGTAGGCTTCTTTAGACTGTTCTCTACTTTCTTCTTCTAATATATGCTTGCTTATCTTTGGTGTAATATTTAATTATCTCTTATTGCTTGTTTTCTCTATGCTTTCTATTTTTCCAAATATCTATTCTTACTTCTATGTTCTGCTTCTCTCTAATTGCTTCTTCTAATATTTTTCTATACTTAGAAGATAAAATTATTCTCTATATTTATAGGAAGCTTCTCAACCTTTGTAGCTTAACGTCTATTGCTCTTTTGTACTATAACTTTGAAATTTTCAATATCTTAGGTTGTACCTAAGAACCTGGTATGATTATCCTCCTTATTAGACAACCAAATATTAATTTTAGGGTGGATCTCTATATCCATGAATGACCAAATACCTCATAAATTGGTTTATCCTCTATATTAAATCCTTAAATATTTAATATCCAACTTTTCTTCTAAGTTGGCTTCCTCTCTATCAAATGTCCAACTTTTATCCTAATTTTACCCTTTATATCAATATAGCTGAGTCTTAGTCTTCATTGGTTGTCCTTCAACCAAGTGGAAATACCATAGCTTTCAAATCAAGGTGACTAATAAGTATCCCCTCAATTTCTACTTAATAAGACCTTTAAAATTTAGAGTCCAAGTTTACACTACCTTCAAAATGGATAGACTCTAAATTAAATTTATCAAAAAAATGGATAAAGTTAATTAATAATGGTGGATTAGTAAATAAATATATCAAAATGGATAGAGTCTAGTGGTATTTCTAATACCACTATTGGTATTTTAAGCCTTATTACCATAAAATATCACAAGTCCCAATATAAAATAGCAGCAATATTAAATGTAAAAATAATAGTGTTATGTGTAAATAATAGTATTATTGTGTGGTCAGTTCATCAAGTTGTAAGCTTTTGTAAATCTTGCATTTTTATAATCAACTTTTGTAAAGAGATTTAGTGATCCCAAGGCTTTGGTAAAATTGTGTCTTCTCTTGTATTCATAGGTATTGGAAGGTAACAAGCATACAACATCACCTTAGGATAGTCTTTTTTTTACTTGCATAAATAAAGGAAAAGGTTTTTACCTTGTTAGAAAAGGACTTTCAAAAGAAAATGAAAAGCATAATTTAGCCTTTTACACTTACATTCCATTTTGTACCCCCCAGTAAAACATATGAATCTTAAAAATAACATTAAAGGAAAAATTTCATTGCATCTCCTTATTTTTAGGTTAAAAAAAATTATTTATTGTAAGAATTAAAAACAAAAGAGTGTGTATATTTAGAACCTATTACATGCACCATTAGAGCCATTTGTATGAACTAAACTCTTTTCTCATAGATGCAAGTTTTAGTTTTATCTTTCAAAAGCTTAGGCAATAAACATAAGTACATGTAATTTGTATCCTAGTCTAGTTTTACTTATTTTAGATACATTTTTCTTTGATCCCTTGGTTGAAAAAATAAAAATAAAAATATTTACTTAACTTGTAAGCATTAAAACTAAAAAACCATCTAGACTCTTTGTATTCTTGCATTTTGTGTATGCACTTGTATTGCACCCTTCATCCATTATATTTTAGGATAGGATCTAGGATTATAATACCCTAGGTGTATTCAAATCAACACATCAAACTTAGACTAGTAGGCTACACACTACAAGCCTTCCAAATCACGAGTATAGGAAACACAATTTTTATGCCCCCACAAACTCTTAAAGTTTTTATACTTTAATTTTGATTCTATAATGTACAAAAAAATTTAATTGTATTTGTTCATATTATTTATATATTTTTTTAATTAGATAATATTGTCAAGATTAAAATTTGTTGGTTTAAAATTATTAATTATATATTTTAATTAGTGCTAAATTAAATAACCAATAAGTTTTTTTGTCTATTATATGGGTCAAATTTACAACCCTCATTGTCCTTCAAACATTATTTATTATTATTTTATATCTTTTGTTCATTAAATAATATTATCAATATTAAATGTTTTTGGCTAAAATAAGATTGATTATATGTTTAATTATTTTAAAATATTATTTTATATCTATTTTAGGGTTCAAATTTACGATCTTCATAGTCCTTCAAATACTAAAATAAATTTAAGTCTTAATTTTTAACAAAATAGGAGTAGCTTTCAAATTTTTATTTTAAAAGTTAACTTGATTTCATTCATTAAAAGCTAATAAATAACTACTTATAGAATATTGAAGTTAATAATTTGAAATATTTTGAACAAAAGAAAAAAAATTGAATCCATATTTCAATTTCAAAATATTTCTAAGGAGTAAAATGGATAAATTTACTGATAAAAAACTAATTCATCTACATATATAAAATAGTATAATGATGTCAATAATTTGAAAATGTCTTTTATGTATAGAGAATAAAAAATCAAAGGTATGGATGTTACAACAAATTGTCCACCCTATTCTCATCTATAGTCTATTGATGATCCTTATATTTTAGGTTATTGTTTAGTCAATGAGGACATGGAGTATCAATCAATACTATTATGTTATGATAAAGCTACAAGATGGTTTGTAGTTACTACAAAATATAAACTCATTTTATTTAACACTAGCCTAGATTTACAAGAAAATATTGCGGATATATTAGGGTTTAAATTTGAATAGATTCCATAAATAAACCTAGGTATTTCTTTATCTAATAAATAAAAAAAGGAGCTTTGGGACTCAATTTTAGATAGAACACAATTTTATCTAGCATATTGCAAAGGCAAGTTGCTAACCATGACTAGAAGGCTAAAAGTTATAAAGTGTACATTACAATCCATCCCTATATATAATACCACATTTCAAGACCATTAGTAGGTATAACATACAAATTTAATAGAATTCAAAGTCATTTTCATTGTAAATAATGTGAGAAAAAAATTAGTCTTCCTCTTTATAAATGAAATAGGGCTTACAAAGGAAATAATACTAGAGGGGCAGGCTTACAGAATTATAAATTTACATAGTTTTCATTAGGGAAAAAACTAGGCTAGATATTAAGATCAAGAAAGAAGTTAGGTAAAAATTTTACTTCAAAGTTATATAGGTTTTGTTGGTGTAATGAATTTATGCAAGAAATAAAGCCTCCCTAGACGACTTCCAAAAT
Source organism: Wollemia nobilis (assembly GCA_028583015.1). Lineage (NCBI taxonomy): Eukaryota > Viridiplantae > Streptophyta > Pinopsida > Araucariales > Araucariaceae > Wollemia > Wollemia nobilis. The sequence goes on from JAQPPZ010002321.1 coordinate 428,455, forward strand.
GGAAATTCATATTAGATAGTTAGCAATTGATCAATAAATATATTACATGCTCAATACAGAAGCAAAATTTTATAAATATTTGGTTTGATGTTTGATTAAATTCTTATCCTCTATTTTTTTCTCCAAAATTAAAACAATTACCTCAAGCATATCTAGGTTGAAAATGTCCAAAGTCCAAGGATTATATTAATGTGAGGAACAACTCCATATCATGGAATTTTTATAGTAACCTAGTTGAAGAAGTTGAACTCAAACAATTAATAACTAAGATTTAAAATATGCTTCAAGATTTCTATTTACATATTTTTATGTTGAAGGATGAATTGGTTTTAAATCTATCAAAAGATAGTGGATACTTGATCAAGTTGGGATATGAGAAATGAGAGCAATCAATTTTTTTACTCCAAATGGTTTCTCTTGGAAGGATGTTTGGTTACTAGTCTCCTTTAATTAATAGTCCAAACCAAGATTCTTATAGGAGATATTCTACAAAGAATAGAATATAATGGAACTTTTAGATATCCCTTATTTTTTTATGAATGCACATCCACCCCCTCACACACTCACCCATGCCACAGTTTGAACCTTAGAACTCCCAAAGAAGAGCCAAATCCTAAACTATTTTGTTGTCTCCCGTGGGATGATATCCCTTATTTGAATATGATATAGAAACATGATATCATTTACTTCTTCATTGTCCCTTTGCATACATCATTTACAGCTAATTTTTTAAAAATATCAAATGTTTTTTTTTTTGGTAAGTTAATTATATTAATTCAAAAAGGGCATTTGAAATGCGTCCTGTCACATTTTGCAAAAAGGAACTCAGAGGAACAAGATGAGGAAAAGAGAAACATGAAGAACAAAGTAAAGCTCATCAAAATGGAAAGGCCTGAAGCCATTACGCTCAAAAAGCAACCTAGAGGATTACCAATGATCCTTTAGCACAAAGGAACAAAAAGGAATAGCACCAGAAGGCAGAAAGGAGGAGACAAGCAGGAACAGACCCAACAACATGCCACGAAACCAAAGGAAATGGAGAACATCCCAAAACAACGATCGGGACCAACAAAAAATGCCATCAAGAAAGAGCTTCGGGCTGTAGAAAAGTGTGAACATCAATATTCAAAACATTGTCCTTCGCTGCATCCTTCTCTACATCCTTTGAGGTCTCTCTCACCTTTGGAATCTCCTTCAAACCATCAAGGAAGGTATCTTTTGCAATTTCTACAACCTCGTATTCAGTAGCCCCTCCTTTAACATAATAAGAGGTTTCAGCAGCAGAACCATTGAAATTGTCACAAAAGAAGAATAGGCTGAGGTTGAGCCTATGGGTACGTGGATCCACATTTGTCCTTTTTAAGAATTTCATCCACCTCAGTAGGTAGATTTTCTATCCATGTTAATAGTCCTTGGGCATGAACCCCAATGTTAGCTAGCTTATCAACAATAGTATTGGCCTCTCTGTAGGCATATTGGAGTATGCAATTATGTTGTCGCTTAAGAATTTGCTTGCAATCTTCAATAATTGATCTGATCCTCCAACTAATAGGCTTAGAAGACTTCAAGTAGTTAATGATATTTAAGGATTCTCCTTCCAAAATGATGTTTCTTGGAATATTTTTGATAAATTGAAGACCCATCCAAACAACTTTGGCCTCAACAATATGGTTGGTGATAACACCAAGAGGTTCAGTATAGGAAAAAATAGGATTTCCTAGATGATCCCTTAGGATTTTTCCAACCCCCTCTAACCCAGGATTTCCTTTGGCTGCACCATAAAAATTGAGTTTAACCCAACCATTAGGAGGAGGAATCCATTTAACATTACTTATAGGATTGGGAATATCAAAACTTTTGGGGTCATCAAGATTGATGTTACAAGAATTTAAGATATCTTTCTCAAAATAAGGACAAGGATGTGGATTAAAAGGTGTAGCTAGAGCATTTTCTATGGCAAAAAGGATGATTTTATTGGCAATGTATTGAGGTTGGACAATTTTTTTATCGAAAACTCTACGATTATGTTCAAGCCAAATTTACCATAAGAAATATTGAAGGCTAAACTTGCACAATCCTTTAAGCAAAGGATTTATGAAAGGATTAGGCAATTGGTAAAACAGGTCAACAATTGACGGAGGATTGGCCCAAACCAAGTGAAAAAATTGAAGAAGTTTATTAATGACTTTTCTATAAAAATGACAAAAAATAAAAAGGTGGGAAGTGGACTCCCAGTCGTACACGCACAAATGGCATATGTTAGGAAGAGTAAGGCCTTGTTTCATATGATTTTTAATGGTTAAAATGTGATTTTGGATGCAGAGCCAAGAGAAGGAAGTAATTTTAGAAATCAGGTATTTAGTCCAGACAAGCTTGAAATGCAAAGGATTCTACAGGTAAGCAGTTTTAAAAGAAAATTCCCTAGAGTCTGTGGGCTCCCAAATAGGTTGATCCTTTGAACAAGCCTCAAGAATTTTGCAAGAGAGAAGATAGTTATTTAGGCACGAATATTCCTCCTCATTATTTGTAATATTAATATCCTTCCATTTCTTAATATCATTAATTGAAGTCATATAATGAGCCACCATAGGACCAAAACGTTGCTTGGTAATGTTAGTGATCCTTTGGAGCATAGGAATTTGATTGAGAGGAGACTCACCCAACCATTTTTAATCCCAAAAGGAAATGGAGTTGCCATCACTGAGAAGCCACCGGGTTCCTTTTTGCACAAGGGAACAAGCTTGACAAATTGATTTCCAAAAAGCGGATCCGTCGAAGGGTACCTGACCATGCAAAAACTAAATTTTTTTAAGATATTTCCTTTTAAAATTTTGACCCAGTCAACCTATTCATCTAAAATAAGTCTCCAAGCTTGCTTTGCGAAGAGAGCAATATTAAGATGGGATATCCGTATGAGGCCTAAACCTCCTTGATATTTGGGTTTGCAAATTTTATCCCAGGCTACCAGATGAATCTGCACTTGTTATTAGTTCCTGACCAGAGGAAATTATTTTGAATTATATCCATTTTGCTGTACACAGAAGTTGGAGCTTTGAATAAGGATAAAAAATAAATAGGAATACTTTGAAGGTAGGCCATAGTTAAGGTGATTTTTCCAGCTTGGGAGAGGAGATTACCTCTCCACGTAGTCAATTTATTTTTAAGTCTTTCAATGACATTATCCCAAAGATTATCCTTGACACTTCCATTGAAAAGAGGTATTCCAAGGTAAGAGGAATGCAAGGAACTAATGGGACACTAGAGAATATTAGCAATAAAATGTTTTATTCTCAATGAAGTATTGAGGAAATACAATTTGCTTTTTGAAATTTGATCCTTTGGCTAGTCGTTGCTTCATAAAGGATGAGGATTCATTTGATGATAGAGGCTTCATTGAAAGAGTCAAATGCGGACAAAAGGGTGTCATCAGTAAATTGTTTATGAGTAATAGGACTGCATTGTGAAGTAACCTGAATACCAAAAATAAGACCTGCCTCCCTAGCTGCCAAAATGGATCTGCCTAGAGCTTCAACAACAATGATGAAGAGAAGAGGAGATAAGGGATATCCTTGTCTCAAACCTCTACTACTATGGAAATAGCTAGCTGGAGAGTCGTTAATAAGAATAGAGAACCAAGCGGATGATATACACCCTTTTACAAGTGAAACCCACTCATTGTGAAACCTAAAATTGTTGAGAATGGTAATAAGGAAATCCCAATTTAGTCGATCATAGGCCTTGTTCATATCTAACTTGAGAAGAAAGGCTGCATTTTTGTTGCAGGAAATTGAATGAATAGCTTCATGGACAGAAATAATTCCATGATCTGCCTTTCACAGAGCTTTCTTAGCATTTTTTTATGATTATAGGCATGACATCTCTCATACGGATGGCCATTTCTTTGGTTAAAATTTTGTAAATGACATTGAAAAGGCTAATGGACCGAAAATAATTAAAACTGGAAGCATTGGGGATCTTAGGTATGAGAGCAATAAAATTTGAGTTGAAGCCTTTGGGAACAAACTTGGAGCTTTGAATTTCTCTGATGGTTTTGCACACATTCTCACTAACAACATCCTAGAAGGATTGAAAGAATCTAGGCTGAAACCCATCAGGTCCCAGAGCTTTGTCAGGTTTCATTGAAAAAGGGACAACCTTTATCTCATCATCAGAAAGTGTTGCATTTAGCTTGTTTTTGATATCATCAGTTATGAGTGTGGGGATGAATTGAAGAAAGAAATCTCTAGCAGCTCTAAAATTGTGTCGTTGTTCCTCTTACATAAGATTCCAAAAATGGGCTTGATCTTCAGTTCTAATTTCTTTGATATCATTCACCATATTGCCATCCTTCTTGCGAATTTCTTTGATTCTATTGTGGATGTGATGTCTTAATGTAGAAATATGAAAAAACTTTGTGTTAGAGTCTCCTTTTTTTAACCAAATATCACAAGATTTTTGTCTCCAAAAAATCTCTTCACACTGAAGGATATTATGATATTGAGACAGTAAATTCCTTTCAATTTCTTTGATCTCCCCTGAACAGTCCCATTTTTCTCGCATTTCTTTGTCTATTATGTCCAACCTGTTAATGATGTCTTGCTTGTTTTGGAAGAGGCTGCCAAAAACATCCCTGTTCTAGATTTTCAAGTTCTCTTTGATGTATCTCAATTTCTGAGCCAAAACAAAATAAGGAGTTCCTTGAGTATTATATTTCCACCATTGTTTAATCCTTTCTCTAAAATTAGGATGAAGCATCCACATAGACTAAAACTTGAAAGGAGTTTTGAAAAGCTTAGGATTACAGGTGTCAAGGAGAATAGGACTGTGGTCATAACCAATTTTGAGTAATGATTGAAGATTTGCATCTCCCCAAAAGTTAATGGCTTCCTGGGAAAAAATAACTCTATCAAGTTTATCTTGGATTAACTGGGATCTGCACCTTCTGTTTGACCGGGTGATTTATTTCCTTTGAGATTAACATCCATACGATTAAGATTACTTAAGAATTTTTGAAAATCCTCCATGCTTTTAGAATAAGAGACAGTTCCTTATTTCTTGTCAGAAGGAAATAAAGGAGTATTGAAATCACCAACTAAAATTCAAGGGATATTAGCAAAAGCCTTACAAACATCAATTAGGTTGTTCCACAAATGAGCCCTACTAGTGATGGAATTAGGAGCATAAATGTTGGTTAGGACCCATGGAGAATAACTGTATTTATCAAAGAAAAGAATGCTCATCATCTCATCATAAGAGTGGATTATATTTCATTCCACCAAGTTAGGATTCCAAAGATATAAGAGGCCTATAGAAACACCATTAGCTTTGCAAGCAACATAGTTACTGTATTTCCAGATGTGGTTACATATATGATTTTCAAGTGGTTCTTTTATTTTTGTTTCTTGGATGGAAAAAATTGTGGGTCTTATTTCTTTCCTTAATGATTTAGCTATCCTTTGTTTAGCTAAGCCATTAAGGCCTCTCACATTCCATGAGAGGATCTTCATTTAGAATATTTTATGACTTTTTTGCCTCTCTTTACAGATGGTTGGGAAGTTTTGATGCACTTTGGATATTCCTTAGAAATTATGTTTGTGGAAAACAATGTCTTTTAGACACCATTAGCAATATCTTCATTGGTTCCTTGTTTCCAGTGATCAGAGTTTGAAGGTCTCCCTCTTTTTTTCTCCATGCTACAATCAATTGGGGATTTTTTATGACTTATAGTGATTTTAGGACTAATATTTTGGACAACAGGGCTATAAAATTCTAGAGAGGAAATGGAGGTAGATATGATGTCCACCAAAGGTTGGTTAGGATTTAAAGCATCAAGGGAGGAATTCTTATCCTGAGAGGGCTCAAAAATAGCCTGAATTTCCATGACAGGAGAAGGGCTATTATGAATAGATTTAGATTCAGGAAAAATCTCATTCAAACAATTATCTTCGGGATTCATCTCACCAATAGCTTGCTCCAAGTCATCCTCAGGATTTATTTTACCCAGAATTTCAAATTGATTAGGAAATGCAAAGAGACTAACCTCATTAGCATTGGAATTTGGAATGGAGGCTAGTTCCCCTTTTTCTCTAGGGAGAGTGTTGAGGGGAATGTTGTCCACAGTTTCTTTGAGATGAAGATCTTTGACTGGTCTATAGACAAATCCTTTTGTATGAAGGAAGCATCTTTTGTCCTTTTTGAGCAGAGTGAAAGTTTCCTTTTCTTTATCATGGCTAGGGCCCGACATAGCATCAGCAGGGGCAGTCTGTTTGATGAACAAAGAATACTATTTTTGCAAGTGGCCTTGAGTTTGATAGTGAATGTAGAAAGGAGGCTTATTTTCATATACAATAGCCTTCTTAAGAAGGTAAGACCCATGTTATAGCTCCACAAAGGTAGGTAAAGTAGAATCAAGGTTAGCATTGATGCAAAGGCAAGCATCATGCATTATTGACCTTGAAAGAGTGACCCTGTCGATCATAAGGAGGTCTCCAATTATGGAAGCAATTGATTTGAAGATAGACTCACACCACAAGTGCTAGGGGATATTGGAAATTTTGACCCAAATAGGAGTAATTTTAATGCTCTGGGAGTCAGGGTCAAAATTAGGGGCCCATTTCCTTAAGAGGATACTTTTACAGCCAATGAACCAAGGTCCACTAGAGATGATAAAGTCAACATCCTCATTGGCATTAAGCTTGATACCAAAGAAACCATTGGAAAGACCAACAATTTGAAGAGACCCTATAAAATTCCATCTAGGAATAGCCTAGCGCCTAATGACGTCAAGGCTAGGGTTACCGCCCACCACTTTGCCGACCAAGAAAATAGATTCCTCGATAATGAATTGTTTCTCAATACTGGCAGGAATTTTCACTTTGTTGCCCAACACCTCGAAAGGAAGATAGGAAGCAACCGTAGGGGAAGAAGGATGACCCATCACATTAGCAAAAGTTAGCTTGAGGGTATTTTCATCCCAACGAGGAGGGACATCATCAGCCCAAACAAAAGGAACACCCTCAATCGTAGGAAGAGGTTTTATGTTAGCAGCAGACAAAGGATTAGCATAATCCTTTATTGTAACAAAGTCCTTTTACGCAGAGGAGAGGCCATAACTATCACCAGGAACAAGAGATATCTGCATAGGTCCAAAAGGAGACCCAAAAATATGGTTGATAGATCCAAGGAAAATAATATCCATAGGCACATTCGATGAAGGAAAGGTGACAACATCAGGATGGATTCCATCAGGAATTTCCTTCCTTCTAGAATTTTGAATTTGAGCTTTCCCACCATCAAAATTTTAAGTTTCAGAGGATAAAGCAGACATTGTTGCAGCCTCCAGTACTTCAACCCTTTCTCTATGTTGTTCATCATACTATTCCAACATATCCCAAAATATGAGTAGCTCTATAAACACTAAAATAGTTGATAAAATGATGTATTAATTATTTAAACATAAACTATTATACATTCAATGGAGAATTGGTATTTCCATTATTTGTTTAAATTTATTGGGAATACGATGTTGAGCAAATCCCATATGTCATGACCCTCCCTTGGCATAGTTTTTATTGGAAGGACTTATGATTGGTGATGTGATATTGTTGATGGAATGACTAGCTATTTCATAAATTAGTTTATGCAAGACATATATTACGAAAAATATGATGTATTTTATTTGTGGAGTGATTGACTATTTCATATTTAATTTATGTAAAACATTTATTTAATGGAGAATATTATGTTGCTAATAGATTTACACTTTCGTAGAAATAGAATTTCTTGTGGGTGGAAGAAAGACTTAACCATAAAAAATGAGATGTCATAAGAAAAGGAATTGATAGGATGAATTAGTCATCGGTAGCGGAGCAACATTGACGAATGCTCATTTCATGTAGATGTATATCATGATCTGCATCATGGAAATGAACTAAATTTTTAATTTCTTTTTATTTGTTGATTTTTAATCTTATTTTGAATGATTTTATTTGATATAATATTTTTAAAAGAAATGTTAGTTAAAATAGAGTGATTCTTTGCAAATACGATTAAGTGATTGATTTTATTATTCCTTCTTTCAATCCCAATACATATATAGGACTTGCCTTTTTGTTTGACAAATAAGAATCAAAGGCTTCTTGAGAAAGTATTTGATATATTTTTTTTAAAGAGAAAATGGGATATTATTTGACAAAGTTATTAAATAATTTATTAAAGTTTATAATTTTTCAAGTTTATGAAAGATATTTTTGTTTATTAAATTGGTCTTTCTTAGGCTTAATAACTCACTCGATATTTGATAAGTGAGATAATACTATAAAGTATGGAAGTTTTGCATTAATTTAGCAATTAGGAGAAAGATAACACTTTAAATTTTGAGCTATGATGTAAGTAGGAATCATGATGATTGTATTGTTTAACTTACTGGTTGTTAATATTTCATAAAACTCTAGAAGAGGAGTTGAGCATTCTATTATTTTGAGATAAAGCACGATCCATTAACGATGTTTGGCATATCTAGATAATGGGATGAGAGTGGTACTATTCTAGTGAGGAATAAAAGGTAAGGAGAAGAAAAAACTAAGAAAAGGAGGACAAAAGTGAGTGAGCTGGATAATTTTTATGGGTTCTAAACTATCTTGTGATATTGGAATACATTTTTTAGGTAGTCATTAAACATGTGTTCTAATTTTTGAAGAGTTGGAAGATAACTCTTAAAATAAATTCTATTTTGAATTATAGCATACCTTACCTTGTATGCATAAATTGGTTTTAGAGCATTTTGTCTTTCTAAAAAAAGAAATGTATTCTAACCTTATCTATTAACTCACTATATATTTCTTTATAGAGTTTCTTTAGTTTAGTTAGATGCAAAATCACTCTAACAGAATGAAAGGACCAGTGTGAGTTATTATTAGCTTTTGTTCATTCTCCTAGAAACAATAGTTTAAAGGATTTTACTCTGGTAGAAGATGGCTTGAGTGTAAAACTATGTGTTTGGGAGTCTTTGAACTATTTGAAATAAATTTGTTGAAGTCGAGAATCTAATGTTAATAGGGTATTTGGAAAATCATTTATGTTAGACTTTTTGTGACACGATGTGAAGAGACTTTGAAACACTTTATTTTTTTACGTTCTATATAAGTGTTCAATTAGTTTGTTAGAGACTTGAATATGGGAAGGAATAAATAGTACATATGGTAATTTACTATTCAAGAAAGTAGTTTCAATTTACCATAAAATAATATTGTGAAACACATATTGTGTACCTTGAGGTATGAGATAAGTCAATAAGTAGTTGTATGTACATCACTAATAACCCAACGACACTGTAGATATACCAAAAAAGTCACTCAATAGGTTTATAGTCAGTATGGTGTGTGCAAAACTTAGGTGGCTGGCTAAATCTTTGTGAATAAGACCTTTGGTGATAACTCTAGAATATTGAGTAGTTACAAAATGAGAATGAAGGATTAATAATGTCAAAGGAAACTCTTTTGCCTTATGTTATGGTTCCATTGTGTGTAGCTAAAATAATATTGTACATGAACTAAGGGATTCGTAAATTACTCTTATGTTTGATGTAACTGTGTCTTTCAGTTTAAAAGGAAAGGTCTGTAGAGTACTATGTTGATTATTCCATGTGAAACTTTTACTTGTATGATTGCATGAGCTTGGTCCATAAGGATGTGTTTGTATTTTGTTTATTTTAAAAAAATAGATGAAAAATTAAATCCATAGAAGGGTGTATGAGATACCAAACCAACTGAAAAATGCATTGATGTATATGGTTATTGTTTCTTTTTGGAAGGCATGGAGCCACTGAATTTCAAGGAGCTTCTATGTTTCCTTGGTGATATATTTTTTTTGTTTTAAAAATAAATAGAAATATATGCAACTTACTTGAGTGGGCATAATGGAAATTGTTCTTGGTTGATTTCGTAATGTTGCTTGTATTGATAAAGAAAAATAATGCATATAGGAATTTGCACTCTCATACAATGTGCTATATTTGATCCTCTATCACATCCACTTCTTGGTGGAACAAAGAAGAATTCAATTACAATGAGGCTTACACTGCACGTGAACCAAAAATAAATAAATGAGGTTTGATTACTATTTATTAGAGCCTATGTTCATTTGGGACTTCCTATGCATTAGATGTTCATTTGAATATGAAAATTTATGATGTAACCTTACAAAAGGAGATTATTATTATTGATTCCTCATGAGGAGAGTATGGATATGATAATGTAAATTCCTAGTAGTGAGATGCTATGTTAAAGCTTAATTTCAAAGTGTTGTTAGATGTGAATGTATGATACTATAATTTTATGATTTAAATACAATGATTTTTTGGATTTTAGTAATATTAATATGGTTTTTTATAAATAGACAATGTTTATTTATATTTGGATGAATGGAAGCATATTATTTGTATGAATGAGTTATACTAATATTTATGGGATGGAAGGCATTATAGGTCTAAAATGAAATACTATTATTTTCCTTTGTAACAATATGATGGAAAGATTTATTTTTGCATCACTAGAGTGTGATGACCTTAAAATAACTTTTATTTTGAAAGAGTTATCCAAAAATAATGTTCCTACTTCGAAGGGGTGTAAACTTATTAATGATCATTGATTTGGGAGATTTACTATGGATAGGGTTAATTCAACTTCCTATTAAATGAATCATTTTGGATACAAAATTCTAATGTGGTTTTGGGCACCTAAAACCTTAAGAGGTTTCCACTAAGAACTTCTTGAAGCTGGGATTAGAGATTCCATTTGTGTTATCCACACTATAAAATATTATCCTAGCTATAAAATTGATAGAGTTGATTTTAACCAAACTTGATGTGATTCAAGGTTCACCATGGAGGTAATGCTAACAAACCTTAGGTTTTTAATATACTTACTAACTACTTATAAGTTAGTAGTGTAGAAGATCTAATGGATGCATATCACATTGGAAAGACCAAACATAATAATCTTTAGCAATGTAAAGAAAGAAAACAATAAATATATGTTTTGTAACCATGCATTGAGGTCTAGAGAAACACTTATTTATAGAAAATTCCAGCTTATTACGGATATGAGATGGATAGCCGGAACCTTCATGCTTAGTGCACCTACATAGATAGATATACGTATGGTGTAGATATTGACATACCATTTTTATATACTAAAAGAAATAATCTAGCTCATTGGGAGATTGAGATTGATAGTGTATATCTATATTACACCTAGTATGTTTACATAGACTAACATATGTAAATCATAGATATGGGTGTACAAATAAGAAACTACATCATGGTGATGAGAGGAACTAGTTAATTGGTATTACATGTGTATGGTTGGGGAAGGAAAAACTCATGGATTGGTTGGAAATTTAGGTTATGACATTTGGTATTAGAGTGCTTGGTCGTAGTGACATTAGATTCCTTGTGTAAGATAATATGATGGTGTGTATTATGATACATACCCATGAATAGAGTATTTGCTTAAAAAACCATTTATCTAATTAAGATAACTAGGTATTTAGTTAGTAGTAGGAGGAAGAATTTGGGAATGTAATTGTTACCTAATCACTGCTATCTCTCTAGTGTGTGGCTAGGGAAAATACCACCAGAGAGGAGAAAAATGAGTGTTGCTCCATAAATGAGGTAGACATGATGAACTAATTTTGAGGTCAAGAACCCATATATAGGTACATGTAATCCTAATAATAAGGTGTAAGACCTCACTGCAACAATTGCTCTACTTTGTGAACAAATGGAAACATAAAGGTAATTGTTGGAAATGATAGTAAATCAATATTCATAGGTTGGTATCTCGGGTTAGATAGGATAATTAACCTCTTATTGAGGTATAGCAAACAAGAAAATAGCTAGAAGGTGAAATGGGTAAGGATTTGAAGCACGTAAAATCCTCCAAGTTTAATGGAGAGGAGGGTGGTGATGCAACCAAATCCTGGTTGAAGGAATTGGAAATATTCTGTAATATGAAGAATTGCTCCATTGGAACCCAAACGTCCTACACCACCTTACATTTACATGGTGTTGGACTAAATTAGTGGGATATTTTTAGTAAATAACGAGGAATTAAGGTAATTGTTGATATGTAACGGGAGGATTTTGTGGTAGCTTTCAAAGAGAGTTTCCTGATAGAGAATGTATATGCCAAGAAGTTTGAAGAATTCACCAATATTTGATAGGGAAATAAGATGGTGGTGGTTTATTACTAGAAAATTATTAATCTATTAAAATATGTGCCTGGGTATAATGAGAAGATGAAGATTCATAAATTTATACTAGAAGTAGATCCTAGGATAGGGCACGAAGTGAATATGTGTGAGTCTAATACCCTTTAGAAGGCTTAAAACTTGGATAGAAAAGTTGAGACTTATCTTAACCCCTATTTTGATTATGAAGGAGCTTCCAAGCAAGACAAATAAACACTCAAGAAAAGAAACATTGCAGGATTCATAAAATGGGAGCGAGAACAAATAAATAAAAGTTCCTAGGGGTAGGAGAAAATAAATGATAGGAAATAAGGAAATTTTAAGAAGAGATTTCAAGGAAAGAATAGCAACCGAAACAAAAAGAATGGTAAGCCACCACCACAAGGGTAGCCCAACCGTACACTAGCTATGAAAGTATAAGGATAGAAGAAAAAACACATCCAAGACCTAAGGGTGGATGCTTTGATTATGGAGGTCCTCATTATGCCAAACAGTGTCCACTTAGAGCAGGACTAAGTTCAAAATAGAAATAACACACTTACAAAGAACCTGCACAAAAGGAACCTACTCATAAGATCTATGCAATGATAGGGAGTCAAAACCTGTAAGGGTAAGCCACTCCTCTACTTATAAAAGGTAATATTTATGGTAGAAATATTAAAATTTTAATAGATAATGGACCTATGTATAGATTTATTTCTACTAATTTGATCAATGATATTCTAGAAATGCCAAGAATCTTGGCACACTAGTGGAAGATTGTGTATGGTTCAGGATAAACCTACTCTATGAATCAATGTTATCTTATAACTGAAATTACCTTACCTAGTGGTACAACCATTGGATGTATTTATGTAGCATTGCTACATGCTTTTGATGTTATCTTAGGAATAGATTGGTTACAAGCACATAAGACTATGATCAATTTTTAGGATATATGGATTGAGTATTGTGAGGATGGTAGGAAAATACAGAGAGTGTATAGCTTGTAAGGGGATTTCCAACCCTAGATCCTCTTGGTAATGCAACTTAATAAAACCATTAAAAGGGGAGGAATAATTTATGTAGTTAAGTTAAATAGAATTGAAAAGGAAAATAAGGAAGAAGAATTTAGGAAGCACCTAGTGCTTCAAGAATATAGAGATGTAGTTCCAGAATATTTACCTGGACTACCTCCTAAACATGAATTTGATTTCACAATTGAGATTAAACCTAGAATATAGCCTATTCATAGGGCTCCTTATATAATAAATACCATTGAGATGCAAGAGCTAGAAGTGTAGGTACAAGGGTTTCTAGAGAAGATATTCATTAGACCAAGTGTGTCACCATGGGGTGCACCTGTGTTTGTAAATAATAAAGATGGTTCCATGTGATTGTGCATAGATTATAGGATGCTCAACAAGAAAACCATTAAAAATAGATATCCTCTACCCAAAATTGAATATTTTTTTATTAGCTAAGGGATTCTACTATATTTTAAAATATTGATTTGAAGTTCAAATACCACCAATTGAGGATCTGTGAGGAGGATAACCATAAGACAACATTTAAAAATTAGTATGGACACTATGAGTTTATAGTTCTACCTTTTGAAATGATGAATGCTCCAACAAAATTCATGAACTTGATGAATAGTGTTTTCAAAAAACATCTAGATCGATTAATTCTTATATTCTTATATGATATTTTGGTATATTCCCAAAATAAGATAAAGCATGATAAACACCATAAAATCATGCTAGAATTTTTGAGGAAGAATCAAATCTATGGAAATTTATATAAGTGTGACTTCTATGTGTTTAAAGTGTAGTACTTAGGACAAATAATATCATCTAAAGGGATAGTAGTGGATCCCAAGAAAATAGAGGCTATACTAAATTGGTTGGTGCCTACAAATGTGACCAAAGTACGAAGCTTCATGGGTTTGACTAGATATTACAGGTGCTATGTGAAATATTACTCCAAGATAGCATCTGCAATAACTAACCTCTAGAGAAAGGGGAAGGAGTTCAAGTGGATAAATAAATGTGAGGCAACTTTTAATCTGCTCAAACAAAAACTCACCATGACACCCATATTAAATATTCTAGATCCTCAAGGTAGTTTTTGTTAGAATATTATTATTGTTATAATGTGCACTATGCCTATAATTGACAGGTTGACATTTGTCTTTTGCCACTTATCCCTGTATTCAGTTTGAGTTGGAGTGCTTTCTTTTGAAAGACACTTGGAGTGGAGCTTATGACACTTGTCATATCTCCCTCCTAAGCTTGATGCTTATATATTGTAAGATAACTTGTAAATAAAGTGTGCCTTATTTTTCAGTCCCAACATCTGGTATCAGAGCGATGAAATTCACGTATGGGGACCCTTAGGGTTTGAGAGTTTTTTTTTAGGATTGAATTTTTTCTCCGAAGTATCCTCTTCACTTCCTAAGTTGATCCTATGAATGAGAAACTGAGAGAATTTTTTAAGAGTTTGGCGATTATGGCAATGTGGGGCTATTTTTTTTTTTTTTGCAAGGTGAAGGCACATTTAAAAAAAACAAACGTCACATTTTATAGTGGCAAATTTTTTTAGACCAGTCATATTTAGAATCTGAGAACACCAGCACGTAGATCAGGAGGATTACTATAAAATCGAGTACTCACGCAAAAATTCGACAAGAAATGAGCAAGATATGGTTTTTTGAAGATGGACATGGCCTTATTGGTTAATTTTTCAGATGGTCCATTGTGATGATGTTTTATTTCCTCCAGAGAGTGATGTTGCTAGAAAAAAAATGTTTTTCTTTTTCTAGCCTAGAGAGGCATGTTGTTTTTCTGCGAGATGAAGGCCCCATTGATAGCGAAACATAGGGGTATTTATAGTCGACAGAAATGTTTTTCTATGATGGACACAATGGTGGTATCCATTTATTATTTTGAGGCTATTTCATTTATTTTTTGAGCCTCAAATTTGTTGTACCTTGGAATGCACTTTCGGTTGTACCCGACACTCCTAAGGCATTCAGTATGTGATCCTTGTACCTAGTGATATTTTCTATACACTTGGAAAATGCAACGGTTGGTTACCCGTACATTTTGATGGTATGACATGGTCACCATAAGGACACTTACTTTAGGGACTACAGACAAAGACACCCTAGAATATATCCGAGGTTTTTTTCGGATCTACTTCTGAAGACTACAGACGAAGACACTTCAAAAAATTATCTTCTTTCTTCTTCTTCTCCTCCACATTTGGATTCTATGGCTCATTTATATTGTGTTTCATGGCTTATTTTTCTATGTATTAAGGTGCATTTTTGGTAGAGATTGACACCTTCTAGATTGAGTTCACCATGAGGAGGGATTTGTTATTCATGGTGGATCTAGTCAGTGACCAACGAGAGGCAACATCCTCTGAGGATGACCTGCAGAGGCAACATATCTAAAAGTGGTTGATCTTGAGGCACCCATGATGACCCTAAGGCACTTAGACGGCTGAACCTGTGGAAAAAGACCCGTGGAAGTGGCTGACCCTGAGGCAACATTTCGAGATGTATACACCGTTGATCTAGCATTATTCACAACTGGAGAGCCAAGCATAGAGAGCACGAGCCTAGACCAAATCAGTAATAAAGGAGGATGATAGGTTTATTTTAGAGGATTCAACATTAAGGGGGAATGTTACCTAATGTTAATTTGTTTTTTTTTCTTTAGTTAGGATAGTGCACTTTAAGGGGGAATGTTAGAATTAAAGTGCACTATGCATCTTTAGTTTGATACTTGTCATATTATTTTGACACTTGTCACTTTTCTCATATAGGCTTTTGTCTATATATTGTACTCTTCTGTATCAATATAATATATCATCTATTTCTCATCCTAACAGAACATAGGTTGTTATAAAAATGTGATGCTTGCTTTTTGTAGAATTGTTACAATAGATGTGCCAATGTATTATTGCTTTATAATAATTTTCCTGTATGTGTTTGCTTGCTTGTATATGGCTTAGTGTCAAGTGTGTATGAAATGAAACTACACTTGATTACAATTATAAAACCCAAAGTCATGCAAGGGTAATAGCAAGCATAAAATGTAGACAAAGCCCAAATAGAAGATGCAAACAACAAAAACCTAGTGGCAAAGAGAGTGCTACAAAAGGTCTCCACAAGCAAGAGGTAAGGGGCCCTAAATCACCCCTTGAGTTGATGATTGTATTAGGAAAGATGGCTCAAGAATAGTCCCAATTATACCTTGAAGTGTAATACAATTTCAATGCCACCAATGATGATAATGCCTCCAATTTTACCAAATATAATGAATAACTTGGCTTAATGTCCCCCCAATGACTTAAAATTAAGATTCCCACAATTTTGCCAAATATTTTGTCAAGGAGTGTCGGATACTACCGAAAATGCACTCCAAATTACAATTTCAACTTCAAACTTTAATTTAGCATATTAAATGATTTTAAAACTGAAAATAAACTGCACCAATTGATTCCCCTCAAAAATCCTTTTAAACGACTATATATAAGGCTATAGTCGGTTACAATTTAACCCTTGATTTTAAGAAAATACAACAAGACTTCTTAGAGGAAAAAAATAGGATATATTGCCCTCTACAAATTTGAAATTTGAAATTTTGGCTTGAAACTGTTTCGGTGGGAAAAAATTGAAATGACTGAGCAGGAAATTTTGGAGGGAATGACTAAAAATATGATCAATATTTTTTTTTCATGAGAACAAAATGTAGGAAGAATTCTCGGAGAAAGCGGCCCCGCCAATATATTTATCCACAGCCTCAACAGTAGTCGAAGCAGTAGCACCACATTCACAGTCTGCGACCATAAAAAATATGCGCATGAACACACAACATTCTTTGCAAGCTTTCATGACATCATCTAACTAACACTTGTCTGCCACTCTCTGCATGTCCAATGAAAATATGAAAGCTAGTAGGATTATGATCGCTCTCATCTCACCAGGTGCTTCAGGATTGGATAAGCTATCACTAAATTTCAAGCTCTTCCATTTTCAAATCTACATCCGACTAATCAAAGTCACTCAGACTACTTGAAATAAGGTTTCTTCATCTCCAATGATCATGGGAGACATATGAGGGTCTCCTGATGTTGAATACTAGAAGAACTCCCAAGTTAAGCATACTTGGGCATAATATCATTGGGATGGGTGATTTTCACCAAGAAATACAGATAAATTTTTATATCATTAAGCCCCTTGGAACCCCGTATCCCATTTTATGTTCTTCCATGGAGGAACTACTTCTACGGATGGATACATAGGGAAAAATGGTAGAAGCATTACAGCCTAAAAATTGGTTTCAGGAGGATTACCATAAACCTATACAACTCAGAAAACCAAAATCTTTCCTCATCAATGACCCTAAAAAAAATGGCAACCATTAATTTTCAAAGGTCTGGTTTCTAATTCATCCATCAAGGATGAAGAGCATACTTCCTATTTTGAACAAAAATGGGGGGAAAGTGAAAAAAGGAAAAAATAAGAGGGGGAAAAATGAGGGGGGATTTCCATGAGAAAAAACCCCCTTTAAGCTCACAAGGCTAGAGAAATCTTGGAGATCTGATACCAAATGTTAGGAGGAGAAATAGATGATATATTATATTGATACAAAAGAGCATAATATATAGGCATAAGCCTATATGAGAAAAGTGACAAGTGTAAAAATAATATGACAAGTGTCAAACTAAAGATGCATAGTGCACTTTAATTCTAACATGTTCCACGTATCAACTGCTCAAATACTTATAGTCTCCCTCATGTAAGGGCGGGTATATTGAGTAGTTTGGTATAAAGGTCTGGCAGGTTATTCCCTTTCAGAATCACCTATTTTCCACGTATCAACTGCTCAAATGCTTATAGTCTCCCTCACGTAAGGGTGGGTATATTAAAAAGTTTGTTATAAAGGTCTAGAAAAATTCTAATTCTTACTCTCTTTGGATAGAAAAATGCGATTATGTTCAACTTAACCCTCCCACTGTTGGAATCACTTGAAGATTTAGAGTGGAAAAACTAGGCAGACCCTCCTCTGGATCTTCAGCGGTGTACCCTAGATTTTTTTGAGGGCTCTAATTTGGCATTTGTCATTCTTACTTCATCCTTTGTTGACCTACCTTTTCTTTTGATCCTTTTCTAAATCATGGCTACTACAAATCTATTAAGTGGACTTACAAAGAAACTTTAAGGAGCACAAACTTTTGCAAATTGGAAGTATGATATGGAATCAATATTAATGATGAATGACATGTGGGACTTTGTGAAAGATAGGCAGGCTAATGAAGACCCACTCATTGCACCTACAAACCATAAAGAAAAAGCACAATTTGAGAAGAATTCCAATATAGCTTTAAGTTTAATCAAGCTAGCTATAGGAATTCAATGCAGAGAAACTGTAAGGGCTGCAAAAACACCTAAACAAACTTGGGATGCTCTCAATAGATTGTTTGATAGGCCAATTCAAGATAATATTTTGTATCTCAAACAAAAATTTCATAATCTATGTATGAAAGGCTCACTTACTGATTATATTATGGAAGTGAATTCTATTAAGAATGATTTCTTAGCTGCTAGTAAAACCCTAGATGATAATGAGTTAATTCCAATAATATTGCATGGTCTTCCTTCAAAGTTTCACTCCTATGCTACCATGTTATACTTGAGTGGTAAAACAATGAATTCCACACTTGAGGATATTGAGATCCTACTTAAGAAACATGAGCAAGCCCTAATCAAAGATGAAGAAATTGAAGCCACATCAACAAATTTTACCACCAAGGCAACTTTATAGCCTAAACAAAACAAGGGTCAAAATCAGCATAATCAGAATCAAAGGGGTAGACAACATCAGAGATACACACAGTACCAGTAGCAACCACATTAGCAATAGTACCAACAACAACCAAATCAGTAGTACCATCAGCAGCCACATCAGCAGTAGTATCAACAGCAGCCAAGATGGCAAACAAGACCTCAAGGGGGTCAAAACAACAATCAAAGGGTGTGAATATTGTGGAAAATAGAATCATAATGTTGCTAATTGCTATAAAAGGCAAAGAGAATAGGGAGAACCACAAAATAATAATCTAAACACATTGTATGTAGCCAACCAAGTTAATGTTGAAGATAAAGAATGTTGGTATATTGATTATGGAGTAGCAAAGCACATGACAGGAAGGCAAGATTGGTTGACCAAGGTTTAGCCTACATCAAATCAATTCATTAATTTTGGTGATGAAAGTGCTCTACCCATTGAAGATGTTGGGGAGGCACCACTTACTTTGCATGATGGTAATAATGTTCCTGCAATAGATGTTTTGTATGTGCATGGTCTTAAAAGGAGTCTTCTTTCTATTGTACAACTTACAGATAAGGGCTATAATGTCTATTTTTAAAAATACAAATTCTAAATTAAGGAACCCAATGGTAATTTCAAGGCCATGGGAGTGAAAAAGGATGGTGTTTACTACCTCCTTACAAAATCTGTAACGCAAACATCTTTGCATACAACAACTTTCTCTTTGGAGTACATGTGGCATGAAATATTGGGACATTTAAATTTTAATAATCTTCAAATGATGGCTACAAAAGTATTAGTTAAAGGACTTCCACATATTAAGGAGTCAAAATGTTTTTGTGAGCCATGTGTAATAGCCAAACACCATAGGCAACCATTTGAAATAGGAAAGGCATGGAGAGCCAATAGACCTTTGCAATTGGTTCATTCAGACATTTGTGGGCCAATGTTTGTTCAATATTATACTGGGGCTAAATACTACATCACTTTCATTGATGATTACAACAAAAAGGTATGGATCTACCTAATTCAATATAAGTGGCAAGCCCTTGATAAGTTCAAATAATTCATCGCACTTGTTGAAAGAGAAAGTGGCTATCAAATCTCTACCTTAAGATCAGATAATGGTGGAGAATATGTCTCCAATGAATTCTTTAATTTTTGTAAGTATCATGGGATAAGGAGGCAATTCACAACCCCTTATACCCCACAACAAAATGGATTTTCTAAGAGGATGAATCAAACAATCACAAATAGGGCAAAATCAATGTTACATGCTGCTATATTACCTAACTCATTTTGAGGAGAAGTTGTTATTATTTTTGCATACTAGACTAATAGGTCATACACAAATGCCTTACATGAAATAACACCTGAAGAAGCATGGAGTGGAAGGACACCCTATGTAGGCCATTTGAGAATCTTTAGATGTGATGCCTATGCTCATATTCCTCATAAGAAAAGGAAGAAGTTTGATGATAAGAGACAAAAATGCATCTTTGTTGGCTATAGTGATAGTGCCAATGCATATAAATTATATGAACCTATTTCCAAGAAAATCATTTTATCTAGGTATTTTACCTTTCATGAGTATCCCCCATCTAATCCTCCTAAGGCCCCCACTTTAGAAATAACTAATGAAATAGTTGCTCCATTCATGCATACAATATCATCTACTCCTTCTCCTTCACTCATAAATCAAAAAATTCATCCACAAGAAGAACTTCCTACAAATGATCCATGTCCTCCATATCCTCATCCTAATGATCAAGTAACATCATCCAATCCTTTACCCAAGTGGGTTCAAGCCACAATGGATGAAGCCCAAAATAATTTGCCCTCCTATACAGGTAAATGGCCTTCAGCCCTAAGATACCAAGTGAATTATGCCCTAATGGCCAAAGTCCTTAGCCAACATTAACCTTATAATGTCAAAGAAGCACTTGGTGATCCTAAATGGGTTCATGCCATGGATCAAGAATTAGATTCCATTGAAAAAAATCACACTTGGGAGTTAGTTGATTTACCCAAATGAAAATATACCATTGGCACAAAATGGGTATACAAAGCAAAATATAAAGCAGATGGCTCACTAGATTTCTACAAGGCTCGTCTAGTAGCTCAAGGCTATAAGCAACAAGAGGGAATTTATTATGAGGAGACCTTTGCTCCTGTGGCTAATATGACTACAATCAAGACATTTATTGATATGGAAGCTCAAAAACATTGGCCAATATATTAAATGGATGTCAAAAGTGTAGTTCTCAATGATCATTTGAAGGAGGAAGTGTATGTGAAACAACCACCAGGGTACACAGTTTAAGGCCAAAACAACAAAGTCATCAGATTAAAGAAAGCTCTATATGGGTTGAAGCAAGCACCCCGAGCTTGGTATGCAAATATTGACTCCTATTTTCTCAACCTTGGTTTCACTAGATCTATAGTAGAATCTACTCTCTATGTGAAACATTGGAGGAACCGCATAATTTTGGTTACATTGTATGTGGATGATCTTCTCATTACAGGTGATGACATAGAAGGAATAAGGTTGCTCAAGGAGGACTTATGCAAGAACTTTGAGATGATAGATTTAGGCCTCCTCCACTATTGCTTAGGAATAGAGGTATGGCAACAACCTGGTAAGATTTTTATCTCACAGAGTTAAGTACATTCAGTCTAGTTTGGAGAGGTTTCGCATGGAGGAGTGTAAGCCCTCTCTAACTCCCATGGAAACTAGATTGAAATTGGTAAATAATGATGAAGAAGAAAGGGTTGATGGTACAATTTATAGGCAACTAGTTGGAATTTTGATGTACTTAAATTCAACTAGACCAGATATTTGCTATTTAGATGGCCTTATTTCTAGATTCATGCAAGATTCTAAGAAGAGCCATTGGATAGCAGCTAAGAGGATTGTGAGATTCCTAAAGGCCACATATCATCATGGCCTTATGTATAAATCAAGTGATAATTTTTCTTTGATTGGATACACAGATTCATATTGGGCCAGTTGTCCTGAAACTAGAAGATCTACATCAGGTTATTGCTTTCAATTAGTCCAAGCCTCTATTTCATGGAGCACAAAGAAGCAGAACATAGATTCACTATCTTCAGTAGAAGCAAAATATAGAGCAGTAGTTGAGGCAACTAAGGAGGCAATATGGTTGAGGCAATTAATTCAGGATATTGGGCTATTCATACATGGTCCAACATATATATATATATATATATATATATATATATATATTGTGATAATCAAAGTACCATCAAGATGACCAAGAATCCAGTTTTCCATGCTAGAACAAAGCACATTGAGATACATCATCACTTCATTAGAGAAATGGTCCAATAAGACATTATACACATGGAGTATGTACCAACTCAATATCAAGTAGCAAACATCTTCACCAAGTCACTTGGGAAAGACAATTTTTCTCAGTTTAGCAATTTGCTATATCTATGTAAAAGAAGTCAACATTAAGGTGGAATGTTATCTAATGTTGACTTATATTTTTAGGATAGTGCACATTAAGGGGAAATGTTAGAATATTATTATTGTTATAATGTGCACTATGTCTATAATTGATAGGTTGACATTTATCTTCTGCCACTTGTCCCTATCTTCAGTTTGAGTTGGAGTGGTGTCTTCTGAAAGACACTTGGAGTGGAGCTTATGACACTTGTCATATCTCCCTCCTAAGATTGATGCTTATATATTGTAAGATAACTTGTAAATAAAGTGTGCATTATTTTTCAGTCCCAACAGTTCTTTAGTATGCATAGATGCATCTTTAGAAGGATTAGGTGGAGTGCTCTCACAGGATGGAGTAGTTGTAGCTTATGGATCAAGAAAACTCAAGATGCATGAGGTTAACTATGGTACTCATGACCTATAATTGGTAGTAGTTGTATACGCTCTAAAATTCTAGTGACACTATCTGGTGGGAAGACCTTTCGAACTAAGAACTAACCATCAAAGTTTGAAGTATATATTTACTCAACCTTTGCTTAATGCAAAGAAAATGAGATGGATGGAGTTCCTCACAAGGTAATATTTGAAGATCAAATACATTAAGGAAAAGGAAAATAAGGTTGTTAATGCCCTAATTAGGATAAAACACATTACTGTATTGATCCACATCCATGTAGACTTGATGGATCAAGTTAAAGAAATGCAATATCAGGATGAGTATTGCAACCAAATTTAGGATAAAATAGAAAAGAAACTAGAAGAAAATAGGATTTTTTGCATAAATGATGGTTTTATATGATTTAAGGAATGGGTAGTGATTCCCAAGGTAGGTGATCTAAGGAAAATGATCATGAATGAAGCACATAGATCTACCTATTCTGCTCATGCAGGGAGAGTAAAGGTGAGATAAAAAATGAAAAAAACTTTCTACTAACCATGAATTAAGGACATCATTGAATTTATCGCTCAGTGCCTAGAATTCCAAAAGGATAAGGCTAAACATAGACACCCTAAGGGATTGTTATATCCACATGATGTACCTACGCAAAAAATGGTAGGTGATTTCAATGGATTTCATTGTAGGTTTACCAAAAAATAGGTTATAGTATGATGCAATCCTAGTTGTGGTTGATAGACTGACCAAGGTTGCACATTTTATACCCAAAAATACCAAGGATGATTTCATATTTGTGGCTAATATATTTTCCAAGAAAATATTTATGCTTAATGGTTTTCCTAAGGTGATCATTTCAGACAGGGACTCTAAGTTCACGTTCGAGGTTTGGCAAGCTCTTCACTATGCCATAGGTACTAGGTTAAAAATTAGTTCTACATATCACCCAAAAACTAATGGATAAACTGAAAGGGTGAACCAAATGTTAGATTATATACTTTGCATGTATTGTATGGATCATAAGTCTCCTTATGAAGACTATTTGCACCAAGTAGAATTTTCTTATAAAAATGGTCATCATTTTACTCTAATCATGGATCCATTTGAAGCTTTGTATGGCAGGAGGTGTAGGACACTATTGTCATCGGATAATCCAAAGGATTAGGTTGTACTTAGACAAAAAATAGATAGGAAATTGGATAAACAGATAAGGATGATTAGAGAGAGGCTTAAGGAAGCCTTAGATTATCAGAAAAGTTATGTCGATCTTAAGAGGATGCCAAGAGAGTTTTCAATGGGTGATAAAGTGTTTTTGAGGACGAGATCAAATAAGAGTGCCCTAAAGTCCATAAAATTAGATTCTCATTTTGTTGGGCCCTTTGAAATCATAGAAAAAATTAGTCTTGTGGCGTATAGACTTACCTTACCACCTAGTTTATCAAATATTCATGATGTTTTCATATATACTTGCTTAGAAAATACATTTCTAACCCTAAACATGTGTGAGAATTTTCTAAATTGAATATGGTAGATCCAAAGGATATTGAAGTACACCTAGTAAATATCCTTGAATTTCATTCCAAATTGATGAGGACAGATATTTTGAAACAATGTAATCTCTAGTGGGACCACTATTTAGAGAGAGAAATGCTACTTGGAAGAAAGTGGTAAACATGTAGGAATATTTTCCGTTCTTGTTAGAAAATGATATGTACTTATTTTTATGTTTGAACTTTGAGGAAACATAGAGGACTATGTTAAACCTAAGGGAGGTAGGATTTCATGAAACTCCCTTGGTGGACTTTTTGTTGGATGGACTTATGATTGGATATATGATCTTGTTGATGGAATGAATTACTATTTCATGAATTAGTTTATGCAAGACATATATTATGGAAAAGTATGATGTATTTTATTTGTGGAGTGATTGACTATTTCATTTTTTATTTTTGCAAAACAATTATTTAATGAAGAATATGATGTTTCTAATAAATTTGCACTTTTGCAGGAATAGACATTCTCATGGGTGGAAGAAATACTTAACAACCGAGAACGAGATGTCATAAGAAAAAAAAATTATAGGATGACTTAGTCATTGGCAGGGGAGCACTATGGGTGAATGCTGATTTCATGTAGATGTATATCATAATCTTCATGAGGGAAAATAATTGAATTTTTATTTCTTTTTGTTTGTTGATTGTTAATATTCTTCTGAAGGATTTTATGTGATGTAATATTTTAAAAAGAAATTTTAGTTAAAATAGAGTTATTATTTGCAAAGAACATTAAGTGATTGATTTTATTATTTCTTTGTTCAATCTCAATATATACATAGAACTTGCCTTTTTGTTTGGAAAATAAGAATCGAAGGCTTATTGATAAATTATTTGATAATTTTTTAAAAATAGGAAATGGGATATTATTTGACAAAGTTATTAAAGTTTATAATTTTTCAAGTTTATGAAAAATATTTTGTTTATTAGGCTGGTATTTATCATGCTTAATAACTCACTCGATATTTGATAAGTGAGATAATACTATAACCTATGGAAGGTTTATCTTGTGTTTGTTGGAACTGTGTATTTCAGTTAAAAAGGAAAGGTCTATAGAGTACTATGTTGATTAGTCCATGTGAAACTTTAACTTGCATGATTGCATGAATTTGGTCCATAAGGGTATGTTTGTATTTTATTTATTTTTAAAAAATAGATGAAAAATTAAATCCAGAAAAGGGTGTATGGGAATCCAAACCAACTAAAAAATGTATTGATGTAAATGGTTTTTGTTTCTTTTTGTAAGATGTGGAGTCATTGAAATTTAAAGAGCTTCTGTGTTTTCCTTGGTGATATAATTAAGTTATTTGTTTTAAAAAGAAATAGAAATAATTGAAACTTACTTGAGTGGGCATAATGTAAATGTCCTTGGTTGATTTAATATTGTTGCTTGCATTGAAAAAGAAAAAAATACATATAGGAATTTGGACTCTTATACAATACTATATCTTTGATTCTTTATCACATCCTCTTCTCGATGTAACAAAGAAAATTTTTAGGATAAGGGGGATTACATAGCACGTAAACCAAGAATAAATAAAGGAGGCTCAGTTACTATTTAGTAGAGCCTACGTTCGGTTGGAATTTTATACGCATCGGATGTTCATTTGAATATGAAATTTTTTTGATGTAACATTGCAAAAGGATATTATTATTATTGTTAACGTATGGTGTGAACGTATGATACTATAATTTCATGATTTAAATACAATGATATTTTATATTTTAGTAATATTAATATGGATTTTAAGGAATAAATTTTTTTTATTTATATTTGGATGAATGGAAAACTAGATGTTATATGATATACTTTGCATGTATTATATGGATCATAAGTCTCATTAGGAATACTATTTGTACCTAGTAGAATTTGCTTATAACAATGGTCATAATTTGACCTTAGGTATAGCTATGTTCGAAGCTTTGTATGGTAGGAGGTGTACGACAATATTGTCATGGGATAATCCAAAGGACCATGTTGTACTTGGATTAAACATGGCTAGGAAAATGGAGAAACAGTTAAGGATGATTAGAGAGAGGCTTAAGGAATCTGTAGATTGTCAAAAAAGTTATGTCAATCTTAAGAGGATGTCAAGAGTGTTTTCAATGGGTGACAAAGTTTTTCTAAGGGTGAGATAAAATAAGAGTGCCATAAAGTCCACAAAACTAGATCCTCATTATGTTGGGCCCTTTGAAATCATAGAAAATATTAGTCCTATGGTGTAAAGATTTACCTTACCACCTATTTTATTGAATATTCATGATACTTTCATATATCCTTGCTTAGAAAATATGTTGCTAACCCTAAACATGTGTGAGATTTTTCTAAATTGTAGATGGTAGATCCAAAGGCCATTTAAGTACACCTAGTAAATATCCTTGAGTTTCATTCCAAATCTATGAGGAAAGATATTTTGAAATAATGTAAGGTCCAGTGGGACCACTATTTAGAAATAAATGCTACTTGAAATAAAGTAGTAAACATGCAGAAACATTTTCTATTCCTGTTTGAAAATGATATGTAATAATTATTTTTATGTTTGAATTTTGAGGAAACACAATGGACTATGTTAAGCCTAAAGGGGGTAGGATGTCATGATATTCCCTTGGTGGAATTTTTGTTGGATGGACTTATGATTGGATTTGTGATATTGTTGATGGAATGATTGACTATTTCATTAATTAGTTTATCTAAGACATATATTATGGAAAAATATGATGTATTTTATTTGTGGAGTGATTGAAAATTTCATGTTTAATTTTTGCAAAACATTTATTTAATGAAAAATATGATATTCCTAATAGATTTGCACTTTTTTAGGAATATACATTCTCATGGGTGGAAGAAAGACTTAACCATAGAGAAAAAGATGTAATAAGAAAAGGAAATTATAGGATGACTTAGAAGTTGGCAGGGGATCAACATGGGTGAATGATCATTTAATGTAGATGCATATCATGATATTCATGAGGGAAAATAACTGAATTTAGGGGGAGAACAAATTGAGAAAAGGAGGATGAAAGTGAGAGAGCTAGATAAGTTTTGTGGGTTCTGGACTATATTTGGATATTGGAATGCAATTTTTAGGTAGTTAAAATTGTGTTTTGGTTTTTAAAGAGTTGTAAGAGTAGAACTCTTAAAAGAAATTCTATTTTTAATTATAGTATACTTTATCTTGTATGAATCAATTGGTTTGAGAGCATTTTATCTTTATGAAAAAGAGAAACGTGTTCTGTGTTAGAAAATAATATTCTATTAAAAGAAATAAATAGTTTTGTAATACATTGTAAGATTGTAGAGAAGCTCAATAGACTGATTGATTTATTCCATGGATCAACTTTGTATAAATAGCAAATTTGATCATTGAGAGTCGTTGGATTACAACTCATCAAATATGATCTAGACTATACTAAGAGTTCACCTGACTCATGGAGGAGTAGAAACTCAAGTATGTCTATCCTAGTAGAACTTAAGAAAATAGTTACTTATTATAACACCCCCTTAAGTGATATTAGGGGTGTATGATACAAATGAGTCTTAGAAATAGGACCTGATGAGGTACTCATGTACAATGATATTATTTTATGAGATGGTAAAAACCACATGGGAAAAAACCATCTATTAAAAAAGGAAAAAAGAAGAGGCATGTCTTCGTGGTGCGAATATTGTCCTCATTGACAAAAAAAAGGATGATTCCCAACAACAGGGCCTAATGAGGTACTCATTTACAATATATAGATGGTGAAAAACATCTTGGTGAAAAACCATCTATCAGAAAAATAAAGATAGAGGCATATCTTCGGATGATAAATATTGTCCTCATGAAAAAAAAATAATGAGTCTCGACAACTTGGCCTAATGAGGTACTCATGCAAAATTTATACTTTAGTAGAGATGATAAAAAAACCACATGGGAAAAACCATTCTCCAAAGAATACAATAATAAGAAGAAAGGAGAGGTGAAAGATTGTTGTTTTAATGCAGCTGCTTTACCCCAAGTGTATCTTGCAACTGAATGTAACGCAAATAAGGAAATGACATGGTGAAGATGTTTGCAATTTTATTTTCAGTGGGAATATAGTCCAAGTATATTTCCCCTCTCTGAATATGCTGCCGAATGAAGTGCATGTGAATATCAATGTGCTTGATGCACTGATGCTTAATTGGATTATGTGCAATATGAGTTGTGCTCTTATTGTCACACCAAAGAGTAACAAGTTTGTCACGGGAAAAACAAAATTCTCTTAGTATCTGACGAAGCCAAAGAGCTTCCCGAATTGCCAAAAATGCTACCATGTATTCTGCCTCTGTAGGTGATAAGACCACTGCTTGTTTTTTACATAACAAAGCAATTGGTGAAGAACCAAGACAAAAGACATAGCCAAAAGTTGAACATATGTCTTCTACTAAACTTGCCCAATTAGAATTAGTGTAACCAATGATAATCCATGGATTTTCCCTCATATAAGAGGCCAAAGTGAGGAGTTCCTTTCAAGTAGCGGAGGATTATTTTTGCTACTTGCCAATGACTAAAATGAGGTTGATGTGAGAATCTGGATATCAAGCCAACAACATATGAGATATATGGGTGAGTATGAGTAAGGTATAACAAACTCCCTACAAGCTAATGGTATAGAGTTTCATCACATAGAGGGGATGTGCACGAAGTACTTAGAGTGACTCTAGACTGAAAAGTTGTAGGAGAAGGTTTAGAATCTTTCATATTAAACCTTTGAAGAAGGTCTAGAGTGTATTTTCATTGACACAATGAAATTCATGCATCTATTTGATTTATTTGAATCCCAAGGAAGTATTGAGCTAAACCCAGATTAACCATTTCAAAAAATTTAGAAAGGGAGTCCTTAATAGTCTGAATGTGAGTGATGTCACTACCAGTGAGTAGTAGGTCATCAACATAGAGAAGAAGTATGGTGATTTTTTCTTCATCTCTCCAAATGTAGACTGTGGCATCAGACTCACAATGAGAAAAACCTGAGGGAAGAAGGAAGGAATCCATTTTTTTATACCAAAATCTAGGAGCTTGTTTGAGGCCATAGAGAGACTTCCTTAGCCTATGTTACCTAATGTTGACTTGTTTTGTTTCTTCTTTAGTTAGGATAGTGCACTTTAAGGGGGAATGTTAGAGTTAAAGTGCACTATGCCTTCACCTTGACACTTGTCAATTTCTCTTGACAAGTGTCATGTGTTGAATATAGACTTATGCCTATATATTGTAACCATTTGTATCAATAAAATTAATCCCTTCAGTTTCAGTCCTAACATTTGGTATCAGAGCTCCAGGATTTCTCTGGCCTTGTGAGCTTGAGGGGGGATTTCCCTCATGGAAATCCTCCCTCCCCCCTCATATTTTTTCCCATTTTTCAATTTTTCATTTTTTCCCCCATTTTTTTTAAAATAGGGAGTATGCTCTTCATCCTTGATGGATGAATCAGAAACCAGATTTTTGAAAATTAATGGCTGCCCCCAATTTTTTTTTTAGAACCATTGCTTGATGAAGATCAGGTATTATTTTCATTTTTCGTGACTCTACCTATGTCAATGGGATAGCACCAGACCTGGTCCACGTATTTTTCATTTCTAGGCCCTATAAAGTGATGCAGATGGCCACTAAGGAATCGTGGTGCTATGATCGACCAACAAAAGTGTAGAGATACTAAATTTTTTCAAATATTTTAGTTGCAAAGATTATTTTATTGGGGTTCTGCTATTTTTATATGGGTGTCTTTCTGCTCCTTGTTTCAAACTATTTTCTAGTTCCATAGTCATACTTTGGTCATGGTGGCTCATCTTCATGTGGATATCTAGAACTCCAAAAAGAAAAAAAAATGTAGTGGTGTGACTGTTTTTTTCCTCACCAACAGCTTGCAGTTTTGAGAAAGTAACACAACACACATTTTTCATAGAAATAACGCAGCAAATCTGTGTTTTTCAGAATCTGATGGTTCCTAACACTTAATAGAATCTGCTAGTTTTTCAAGCAATTACATATATAAGGCAAGGAGGAGTCTCGATCGAGCATGGAGAATATGGAGGCAGCACTATTTTTTTATTGCTCAAGATATTTTGTTGCCTATATGTTTCCTTCGGCCACGTGTTCTTTGAAATGCCCCTGGCAGTGGATGACCGAGAGTAATCCATCCCATGGTGGGAGTAAGCGTCAGCATCAATAGCCACGGTAGGGGGAGAGGATGAGCTACATCATGTGTCCGCCAAATCTGTTGGAAACATTTTTTTTAGATTTTGTAGCTTTCCCGTTAAATGCAACGCCTCCACACACCGAGACTATAAACCAGTTGTTCAATGAGGCCATGGCCTGCAACGCCAAGATCGTGATGAGGGTCATCTTGGCCAAGTACGATGGCTTCCGGGGCTTAACCTCCATACTGGACGTCAGAGGTGGCACTGGAACAGCCGTCATCGAGATCATGAAAGCTTATCCCAATATTAAAAGCTTTAACTTTGACCTCCCGTAGGTTGTGGACAACGTTACAGTTTTGTTTGATGATGGTTCAAAGTGCAAAGTAATGAGGGCAGACCCTGAGCGCCTTATGCCAGTTTCCAAGAATGCTTTTGAGGACACACACTTTCCTTATTATCCAGGTCAGCGTGTACGAGGAACTACTTTAGTGATTTTCAAAAGTGCTAGATGGCTCTGAGGTACATGGCCCTAATATGAAATCTCCAGCTATCCCTGACGATTGGTAGGACCCTAAACAGTTGAAGCTCTTGTCTTGTTTTTCATATGCTAATTTGCAATTAGGTGATTGGTGTTTTTCTCCCAATATCTGGAAGGTGAAGCATAACTTTCTCTGCTAAGCTCGATGTCTTACCAGATAAAGACACAGATATACCTGCAGAGAATGACACCTTACCTGTTTCTGGTTGTTCTTCTGCTGCTACTTCGGGACCAGTAGAGAATGGGCCCTTACCTGCTCAATATTCTTGTCTACCCACAATCTATGCCCACCCAGCCTTGCATATTTTTAGCCACAATTCAATCGCATGCAATCGCGCACAGCTGCAACATCACTCCAAGTTCCCGCCCTTGATATCGATGACACCTGTCCCCTTCGTATCCCCCTTCAATGCACAGTGGACGCAATAATTTAAATTTAAATTTTTAAAGAACCCATGATTTAATTTTATTTTATAAAGTGAGTGGAGACTATTTTTTATAAAGTGGCATGGTCACTTTATTAAAGAACTTGAATGCTTTATTGAAAAACTTGAATGCCTACATGGCCCATGTAATTCCCCTATGAGGGAAATTTTAAGACTATTTTTATTCCGCCTGAGAGTGATGCCGCCATTGAGCGATGTTGTTTATTTTGCTGCCTAAATAGGCATGGTATTTTTTTCAACATGTTGAAGGCCCCATTCACATACAAGTATAGGGGTATTTATATTCGTTGGAAACGGTTTTCCACGACGGACACAATGGTGGTGTCATATTGTAATTTTGAGGTTGTTTCAATTTAGTTTTTTAGCCTCAAAAATTTTCTACCTTGGAGTGCACTTTCAGTTGTACTGAACACTCCTAAGGTAATTTTATATGTGATCCTTGTACCTAGTGACCTTCTCTATACACTTGGCAAATGCAGTGGCTGGTTACCCATGCATTTCGGTGGGATGACATGGTCACCATAAGGACACTTATACTAGGGACTATAGACATAGACACCCTAGACTCTATCCGAGGTTTTTTCAGATCTACTTCTGAAGACTACAGACGAAGACACTTCAGAAGATTCTCTTCTTTTCTTCTTCTCTCCTCTTATTTTGATCTATGGCTAATTTTATTGTATTGAGTACATTTTCAGTAGAGATCGACACTCTTATATGGCTCGTTTTTCCTTTGTATTAGGTGCATTTTCCGCAACGGCAGAGACCGAAACCTTTTAGATTGAGTTCACCATAAGGAGGTATTTGATATTTATGGTGGATCTAGTCAATGACCTACGAGAGGCAACATCCTCTGAGGATGACCTACAGAGGCAACAGACCTAGAAGTGGCTGACCCTGAGGCACCCATGATGACCCTGAGGCACTTAGACGGCTGACCCAGTGGCAATAGACCCATGGAAGTGGCTGACCCTGAGGCAACAGACCAAGATGTATACATAGTGAATCTAGCATTATTCATAGTTGGAGAGCCAAGCGCAAAGAGCACGAGCCTAGACCAAAAAGAGGATGATAGGTTACTTTTAGAGAAGTCAACATTAAGGGGGAATGTTACCTAATGTTGACTTGTTTTGTTTCTTCTTTAGTTAGGATAGTGCACTTTAAGGGGGAATGTTAGAGTTAAAGTGCACTATGCCTTCACCTTGACACTTGTCAGTTTCTCTTGACAAGTGTCATGTGTTGAATATAGACTTATGCCTATATATTGTAAAGCATGAGCCTAGACCAAAAAGAGGATGATAGGTTACTTTTAGAGAAGTCAACATTAAGGGGGAATGTTACCTAATGTTGACTTTTTTTGTTTCTTCTTTAGTTAGGATAGTGCAATTTAAAGGGGAATGTTAGAGTTAAAGTGCACTATGCCTTCACCTTGACACTTGTCAGTTTCTCTTGAAAAGTGTCATGTGTTGAATATAGACTTATGCCTATATATTGTAACCATTTTTATCAATAAAATAACCCCTTCAATTTTTAGTCCTAACAGCCTACAAACAAGGGAGGATTCTTGAATGAAACCAGTAGGTTGTTTCATGAATATCTCTTCCTTTAATTCCTCATGTAAGAAAGCACTTTTTACATCCATTTGAAAGACATGACACTTTTGGAAAGTAGCTAGAGAAAGAACCAATCTAACAGAATCCATTTTGGTAACTGGTGTAAAATTTTCAGAGTAATCAATCCCTTCAATTTGAGAGAAACCTTTGGCTACCAGGTGGGCTTTGTGTTTGTCAATTTCTCCATTAGGTCCATATTTCGTTATGTAAATCCATTTAAAATGAACTAATTTCCTTCCTTTAGGTAGGGGAACTAAATCCCAAGTTTTTTTTTATTAAGGAAGAAAATTCATTCTCCATGGCATCATCCCATTCTTTAATACCAGTTGCTTCTTTGAAGGATTGAGGATCTATGGAAATGGACTGACAAACAAGACCAGTGCCTATGGAGTTGGCTAATCTGGATGATGGAATATTTTGGATGTATGGAGTATCTTCTTTAACAATGGTGTGGGACCATTTTGGCATAGTGGAAGGAGTTGTCAGGACCTTGATTTGGAGTTATAGTTTCCTCATCTTGATAATTAATCTATAAAGTTGGTTCTTCATTATATTGAGGCTCTGACATTTGAGAAGGCTCAAGAAAATCAATGGTGGAAGAGGATGGTTGAGGATATTTATGAGGGAATGTTTCATCAAATTGGACATTCCTATGAAAAAATACATCATGAGTTGTGGGATCAAGGAGCCTATATGCTTTCATCTCCTTACAATAACCAATAAATATGAGCTTTTTACTTTTTTTATCTAGAGCCTTCCTTTTCTTCTTTGGGATATGCGCCCAAGCAGTACACCCAAAAATATTGAAGAAACAAACATCAAGTTTTGAGCCAGTCCATGCTTCCTCGAGAGTCAAATGACCAAGAGCTTTATGAGGTGTGCGATTTTGAATATAGTTGGCACAGTTTATTGCTTCTACCCAAAATACTTTTGGAAGATCTCTTGAGTGGAGCATATAGTTTGCCATTTCCTTTAAATTTTGGTTTTTCCTCTCTACAATGCCATTTTGTTGTGTATTATGGGAGACATAATATTGATGAATTATACCATAGCTTGATAGAAAATTGGAGAACTCATTACTGAAGTATTCCCCCCATTATTTGTACGAATTTGCTTGATTTTGCAAGAGGCCTGATTTTCAATTAAGGCTTTGAAGATTTTGAAGTAGGATAGAACATCACTTTTGTATTTTAGGAAGTAGACCCAAGTTCTTCTGGAAGAATCATAAATGAAGGTTAAAACATAGTTTGCTCCTTTGAAATAAGGTTCTGGGAAGACTATCAAGTCACTATGGATTAACTCTAGAGGGGATGAGGCCTTTAGAGAACTACTTGGGTGGAAAGGATCTTGATGTTGCTTTCCAAGAGCACAACCAGGACATACTCCATAAATAGAAGATATTTGTGGTAATCCTGTTACCATTTCATGGGTGTTCAATTCCTTTAGGTAGTTATAACTGAGATGTCCAAACCTTTCATGTTAAATTTTGCTTTCAAATTCTCCATGAGCAACAAAACAGGAGGCCCCTTCAAAATTGTTGAATCCTTTGAAGTGAAATAAGTGAGTATTGTGATAAATATCTCCTTTTTCTATGAGAAAGTGAGGGTCTCGAAAGTCTCTTATCTCAACTCCTGTTGGGGAGAAGAAAATTGTTTTATCCTTTCCATAAGTACAAATATGATAGACAAGGAGGAGATTTGTTGCTATGTTTGGAACATACATAACATTATTGATATAACCACCATAAATGTATATGTCACATTTTCCTTTAACTAGGATAAAGGATGAGTCACCAACTTCTATGTTACATGTTGAACTTGAGGATATTGAAGTGAATGACTCATATGAGAGGGTCATGTGATGAGCTGCTCCTGAATCTAGAACCCAATATTTTGATGAAGTTTTTATAGCCCTACCTTGAACATTTAAGGTTTTTCATATTTTCTTAGTAGTGTCTCTCTTTTGATCCTTTATTGCTGCCTCTAGTTGTTGTAGTCTTTTCCAACATTTGTTCCCAGAATGACCATTCTTTTTGTAGTGAATACAAGTTATGGGAATCCTTTCTTTCTTCTTGAATTTTTATTTAGTATATGTGGATGCTACTAAGGATTTTGAGGAAGATATCTCATACCTCAAAATTTTTGTTTCTTCTCTAGTTAGTCTATCACAAAATTCCTCTAAGGAGGGCATTTTAAAACTTGCATCAAGAGCATATTTTGTAGATAGAAAGGTGGTAGAAAAGATATTAAATGCCCCATTTAACTTAGAAAGTATAATATAGATGTATTATTATTTTGTTTTATCCTTGCCACTACATTTTAGTTGAGTGAGGACTTATTTAAATTTGGTGATAAATTCAACAATATTTATGAAGTCTTCAGGAGATAATGCTATCAATTCTGCCTCTAGCTGCATTGACCTTATTTTATCCACTTTACCAAACAACTTATTTAGTTTTTCCCAAATTTAAAATGGGATTTTATATTAAAAAATGTGAAACAATAAGCTTTCAATTATATTAGTGCTTATAATACCCATTGTTTCATACTATTCCCTTTATGAACAAATATTTCATATTCCTTTTCAAAATTCGGTTGCTCCTCTTCTAGAAAGTGTGTGACATCTTTTTGAGAAATAAGATCTAATATTTTAGGTTTCCATGTGTGATGGTTATGAGGGGTGAGTGGATCAATTGTATTCATTTTACCAAAGAAAATTAAAGTGAACCAATAATTCCCCCCTTTAACTTCAAGTTTTTTTACTTTTATTTTAAGAGAATACAAGGAGCTTTAAATAAGGAAAGGAAAGCCTGATAGTAATAACAATCTCCTACAATTACCCACCCTTACGTGAGGAAACTATAAGTAAATTATGAGATTTGATATAATGAATTAGGCCTATAAAGCAATAAATATTGGCTAGGCCTTTATATCTATTCTTCTCAATTACCCGCCCTTACGTGAGGGAAACTATAAGTAATGAGTAGAATTGATACTTGGAACATAGGATTTTGATGTAAGGATAATCAGCCAGATCGATTTATTGTATTTCTCAATAACCTGCCCTTACGTGAGGGAAACTATAAGTCAATGAGAAGTCCAATACGTGGAACATAGGCTTTAGATTAAAAGGAATAATTTTCCAGGCCGTTATACCAAATAGCTCAATAAAAACCTGCCCTTACGTGAGGGAAACTATAAGTTTTTATGAGGATAATGGTACTTGGAACATAGGCAAAATATAAAGATCAATATTTAATTAGATTTTAAAAATATTTGTGTGCTTGCTTTTAGTTAGAGAAACTTCGTTAGCAAATATTTAAAAAGTAGAATAAGCTGAAAGAAGTAGAATGAACAACAAGCAAGAAGTGGCAAAAGAATAAGTTGCCACTTTAAAAAATAGAAGGCTACTTGAGAAGATAATGAATATTGACACAAGTAAACCCCCCCTCAAGAAAACAAAAGAGCCCTAGGTGCAAGAATGAGCACCATTAACCCCCCTCCAAAAAAAACCTTTGTATTTACCTTTTTTTTTAAATAAAGGAGTAAAAATTTATTGATAAAACTTATGGATTACATATTTTAACTGAGCTTCCAACCAGGACTCAAATAAAAAACCAAACAGGCTAAAACCACTAGACTAGAATGACACCCAAAAAAGACAACAAGAAAAAACCACATTAAGTTTGTACATCCTTGTGGATCAACTCCCACAGGCATTGAGAGTCCCCAAATGAGAGACTCTCCCAATTATCGATACTCCAAGGATCCAACAACTTAGAAGCCCTTTTGGCCAGGTAATCAGCAACCACATTTCATTCCCTTGGAATGTGCACAAAGGATATAAATTCAAACTCTCCACTCATTAT
Source organism: Wollemia nobilis (assembly GCA_028583015.1). Lineage (NCBI taxonomy): Eukaryota > Viridiplantae > Streptophyta > Pinopsida > Araucariales > Araucariaceae > Wollemia > Wollemia nobilis. The sequence continues at coordinate 465,572 of JAQPPZ010002321.1, forward strand.
GATAATCTGAATGGCTATAGAGGCCAACTGCCAATTAACTTCCTCCACCCTTTTACTATTTAAAATATTAACCCCAATTTGAGATTCAAACTCGTAGATAATCCTATTCCAGCCAAGAGAAAACCCCCTCTGCAAGGCCTCAATAATTGCAAGAGCTTCCATAAAATTGTTGGAGTGAACACCTTTATAAATGGAAAAGAAAAAATTAACAACACCAGTAGAATCTCACCCAACACCGCCAATGCTAGCATGTCCAGGATTACCCCTGTATGATCCATCAATATTAATTTTTAAAACTCCTCTAGGGGGTGGCCTCCACCTACCATCTCTCCTAACCTTCTTGTTGAGTTGAGGAGCCCTACTAGGGCTAGAAGAGTTCATACCATCCCCAAAGAGACCAAGGGCTTGTTGTACCTTCTTCTCCCTAGAATCCAAAATAGGTTCCACATCACATTTGCTATGGATGGTTTCCTAAACCATATACAAGATCCTTTGCTAGATCTGTTGAACAGCCAAATAATTGCCCTAAAATATGCGTCGGTTTTGTTCAAGCCAAATTTTCCAGATGATGCAATAAGGGCCCAAATTCCAAGCCACTCGAAGGAAGGGGGCCTTGGCCGGAGGTCTGCCCAAACTACTCCAAAAATCTACTAGGGGCAACACGTGAAAACATAGATGGTTCCATGTTCTCCACCAATGGTGCCAAATGTCTCTGGTAAAGGAGCATTGGAAAAATAAATGAGAAGAATCATCCTCATTCTTACTACAAAGGACACAAAAAGAGGGACCCTGAAATCCCCTATTCCTCACATTATCCCAAGTGAGGCATTTATTATGAGCTACCAACCAGAGAAAGAAGTTACATTTTGGCCAAGCAAATTTGTTCCACACCTTTTTCTACCAAGTGACAGGAAGACTCCCATACTTTTGCTTATCAAGAACCTGATAACCATAGGCTATCGAGTAGGTTCCCTTAGGATCAAGGTTCCAAGCCAGAATATATTTACCCCTCAATGAATAACAATGCCTCCATATAAGAATAAGAGCAAGCACCTCTTTGTCCTTGACTAGTCCCCCCTGGGGCCATTCTTGCAGATATTTCCACCTGTACATCTCCATATTTCCAAAATATTAGATTTTTTTTAAGTCCTCCACATGAGACCAGCCTGCTTCCAAGAAAAAAATGCTTAGGGAATGTAACCTAGGATATTTATTCAAGATAGGAGGGTAACCAGCCCAATAATACTCCCAAAAAAGAGCATTTGATCCCTGATTGCAAATCCAAAACAAACCCTACTTGATTAAATTAGCTCCTCTTTTTAGAGTGTCCCAGATAATAGAACCTTTCCCAAAAAAGCTGACTCTAGGGATCTCAGCCTCAGAAATACCTCTTAAGTATTTACAAGATAATATTTTAGGCCAAATATGATCTTGAGAGGTACACCATCTCCAATAAAGTTTTGCAGCCAAATCCTGCCCAAAAAGAGTTGTCTGTCGCAACCCAAGGCCTCCCTCTTGCATTGACCTACATATAGAATCCCACCTAACCAAACTCCATTTATATTGATCAAGTTTTCTAGACCATAAAAACTATCTTGACAAAGCATCCATGTCCTTGATGAAGTGATAGGGATCTATTTGTACAAAACATCTATAAATAGGTAAATCTTGAACAAAAAATTTTAAAAGCAACACTCCACCTGAAGTGGATAGCCATCTAAAAGTCCAGTGATTCACATTTCTTCTAAACTTATCAAGCATAAAATTCCAAGAATATCTAGGTAGAGGATGATATGAAATTGGAATACCAAGATAAATGAAGGGGGGAGTCCCAACCTAGAATCTTAGAATGCGAGCAATCCTGGATTGAATAAGAGGAGGGGTATTGAAGAATAAAATAGAAGACTTGTCCTCATTAATCAACTGTCCAAAAGCATCAAGATATATGTCAAGATACTGTCTAATATTTCTAGCTTCCTTGATAGTAGCAACTCCCAAAAAAGCAGTATCATCAACAAATTGAAGGTGGGAAAGAGATGGCAAACTACTATCCCACTTCCACCCCTAAATGAGACCCTGTACGACTTGAGACTTGAGCAATCTTCCCAACCCTTCCGCAATAATGATAAACAAATAAGGAGATAAAGGATATCCTTGCATCAATACCCTTAAGGCCTCAAATAGATCTGATGGCTCATTATTAACAAGAACAGAGAATGAGGAAGAAGAAACACAACTCATCACACATTTAATCCATTTCTCCTCAAATCCAAAAGTAGCAAGAACTTTCTGAAGAAAGGACCATCTGACCTGATCATAGGCTTTGGCCATGTCCAACTTAATGAACATAGTTTTCTCCTTAAAATTTTCCATCGAGTGAATAGCTTTTGTAGCAATAACAACCCCATCCAAGATTTGTCGGCCAACAACAAACCCTCCTTGCTCCTCAAAGATGATTTTTCTCAACCATATCTTTAGCCTCTCAACAATAATTTTTGTGATGATCTTATACACAACATTGTAGAGAGCAATAGGCCTGAACATATCCAAGGAATTTGCTCCCTCTTTTTGGGTATAAGCACCACAAAGGTAGAATTTAGGGCCCTTAGCATCTATTTTTTCTTTTGGGAATCATGGACCACCTCCAAAAGATCAAATTTTATTAAATCCAAAAACTCCTGATAAAAATCAATTGAGAATCCATCTGGACCTGGGGATTTTTCTTTTTCATATTGAATACAACATTTTCCAACTCCTCAAGGGAAATTGGGCCCATCAAGTTCTCATTCATATCTCTAGAAACAATTGCTGGAATACAATTTAGAATAAACTTTTCATTCTCATCATATGATAGGGAGTCCTCCTTGAAGAGAGAGGAAAAATACCTCTTAGTCTCTTCTGAAATATCCCTAAAAAAAGAGAGCAGGGCACCTTGAGAATTCACAAGAGAGGTAATCAGGTTACCATTATGACGAGCCTTAACTGATTTATAAAAGAATGTTGTGTTCCTATACCCTTCTTGAAGCCAATATACTCGAGCTTTTTGTTTCCAAAAAAATTCTTCTCTTAGTTCCCATTCAACAAGGTCTTTCGCAGCCTCAGATTCCTCAACAAGAAGCTCCTTCGTGAATCCTTGATCTCTAATCTTCCTTGAAGCTTCTTTCATACTCCTAAGATATGCCATATTAGCCAAGGAAAGGTTCCAAAAATTTTGTCTATTCCATCTCTTCAATTTATGTTTTACAAATTGTAGTCACTTCATAAAGGAATACATAGCGATGCCATGAGGAGGTTTGATAGTGATCCACCAGCATCGCATGAAATCATGAAGCTTAGTATCACGAAGCCACATAAGTTGAAACTTAAAGGAGGAATTATTTTTTAGCCCTAAATCCAAAGCAGATAGTTTTATAGGCCAATTATCATATCCCCTACCCTCAAAAATCATAGAACTAGTACTTCTATTATTAGCCATCCAATAACTAGATATCAAAAACCTATCCAGACTCTCTGATATGGAAGCTTACCCACACTTTATATTGTGCCAAGTAAATATACCATTATCTAGATTGATGTCAACCAAGTTTAGGGCCTGGATATGAGCACTGAAGATAGAAGAAAAAGGCTCGAGATGGTCCACCCCACCATGTTTCTCCTCCAGACAAGTGATAGAGTTGAAGTCTCCAGCAAAAATCCATGGGTACAGGGGAACCAAACTTCTCACAAAGAAAATGTGCTTCCACAAATTCACTTTACCATTGTAATAAACAAGAGCATACACATTTATAAGTATGATGGTTTCACCAGATTCATTATCATGCCCGACCATCGAAATAGACCATCTGCTAGAAATACAAGTAAGAGGGGATATCTTAACCGGATCCCATAAATAAGTGACGCCACCAACATATCCACATGCACCAATACACTAGCATTACCCTATTATACACAACTTAGGAGCAATGTTGAACATACTATCAATAGTAAATTTAGTCTCCTGAATAAACACCACATCCGAAGAATCCACATGAACCAAATCATGAACAACTTTTTATTTGGGGATGCTGTTCAACCCCCTTACATTCCATGAGAGGATGATCATTTTTGGGGGTTATAAAAATGGAAGTCCAATGTTCTCACCAAGCCTGACTCCACCAAAGTCTCTCCCATTAACTTAATTTTAATCTGGTCCTTCTTCCAACCCACCTTCATATTCTTATCCGAAAAACTTTTTTTAATTATTTTCTGCTACAATCCCAACATCGTAGGAGTTTTGCAGTCCAAGGATGACTGCATTAGTGCTTGAGTAGGAGAGGGTATAACTAAATATGTACCACTTTCCAAAATATTTTCCCTTATAGAGCTAGACCCAGCCATGTCCCCTATACTCAGATCCAAAGCCCTTTATTCTTCATTTAAACTCCCTAGATCTAATTCCTTAAGTTCCCCCTCAAGAAGAGACATTTGATTCAACCTTGTTATATTTACATCAGGTAGTGATGTTTCAGGTATCTCCATGCACTAATCAAGATCATCTAATTTTTCAAAATAGTTGAGTAGAGCATCTGGATGGTCCTTAAGGTCTTTGATTGCCCTTTGTCCTCTGTTTTGGGATTTTAATAGAACAAAACCTTCCTTATCCCGTTCCCCTTCCTTTATTGGGGCTTTTCCTTTATCCAAAATTTTTCCAGATCGAGAGGGCCCAGGATTTGAAGCCACAAGTAGGAAAAACTTAGGGCATTTTATTTGCAGGTGGCCATATTCATGGTAAATCCGACAACGAAATGGAAGAGCTTCATAGTCAAGTTTTTGAACCCATGTAGTTGATCCAAATTATATTTCAATAGAATCTGGAATAGGATTATTTAAGTCAATTTTAACACAAATACGAGCAACAGAGATTAACTTTTTATCCATTGTCTGGTGTGATGGTCCAACCAGCTTCCCAATTAGAAGGGTAATCTTATGCAAGATATCAGGTCTCCAAAATTCTAATGGGAGCCATGGAAGCCACACCCATACTAGAACCCACAACGGCCGATCCTCTGATGGGTTGAAACCCACATTATAGGGTCTAAGAAAGAGTCCCAATTGGTTATAGAAATAAGGACCCCCTTCAAATGCTTTGTTATGATCTGCAATACAAGAGAAAACCACCATAAAATAGTTGTTCGCACTCAGCATCACTTCCACATCACCTTCAGGATTCCAAGTTTTCCTAACCCAAGCCTCCACAAAGGGGAGAGAAATTTTAATGCCCAAAAATTTACCAATAAGGGCATGTTTGGTTAGATACTCCAAATCTTCCGCCATCGAGTCTGGTTGAACCACTAGAACTGGCCTGGCTTCACATTGTTCCAAACATCCATTGTTCTTTAACAAGCGATTCCTGACATGCACTAGAAAATCCTGTTCCTTCCAGTCATTTTGAGATGAAAAAACATCACGAGCATTGACTCTCTATGTCGGACCCGATGACATCATGACATTCCTCCAATTTTTTAGACCTCCTTCGAAAGCTGCTACCATACCCGCAGAGCAGTTTTTCTTCATCAAACCCTAGCAGAGTAGTTTTTCCTCATCCCCACCCAAGTTTTTCTTGAAGCTTTTTTTTTGTATTTATGTTGGTTATAATGGAATCCTTCACTTTTTTTGAAGATAGCCTTTGAAAAAAGGCATAAAAAAGGTGAAAAAAGAGTCAGAATATTTAAAGTGAAATACAAGATTTTAGGAGAATATTAAAGGTTACAACTTTTTGAAGAGATATAATAATATGGCTCTCACTATAGCGCGGTGAGCACTTTTTCCTTGTTCTCTTTGAACAACCAATTTTTTTTTTAACTCCTTGAGTGCTCCCCATTTATTTAGCACCTCTTATCCAACGAACGAGAGATGGGATCATCCTTTCAAAGGGCAAGATCGAAGTTGTACCACAAAATTTAACAAAGTCACCCTTGATTGGTTCTTCTCTCTACCAAATGAAATGGATGGTCTCTGCAAAAGATAAGATTACACAAAACAAACCATTCTAAAAAAATTGTTGTTGAAGCAAAGAAGGCAAATGGGTGCTGCCTGATGTATCTCTTCTCTGCCAAACGAAACGTTCCCTGCACAGACAATAGTTATCAAGCCAAAAAATGAAATGCAAAAATCTATAGAGTTGCACCATGAAAAAGATTTCAAGGATTTTTGAAAGGTCCCTTCGCTAGCTCCCTGCAAATAGAAATGTTAAACAAGCCAAATGTGTCTCCTTTGATGCAATGAAGACAAGGTGATACCTAAAAAAACAATATATTTTTGAAGACCAGCGACTGCGATTGATCTAGAAACATTATAAAATATCACCAAATGAAGGGAGCGAGCTTTCGATTCTCTACAAAATAAAGACTTAAAAAATATATAATTATATCACAGATCAGAATGGATTCGATTTGAGGAAGTAGAGCAGGTGCATTTTGAAGTCAAGAAGAAGGAGATAAATAAGACTTCATTGACAGGAGAGAGGAGAATACCAAAATAATTTCAGTGCAGAGTGCTTATGTTGATGTTGATGAAATTGATGCCATTGAGGTTAGCACTCTCTAGACACGTTCTCCAAAGAACATCGAGCTAAAACAGAATAAAGGAGCACTAAGAGAGGGTGAGGCACAAATTTTAAATATGACACATCACCAAGCATTAAGGAGGAGCCCAACGGTCATCAAGAGGACTATCTAGATAGGAAGAATGTGATGCAGGAGCATCCGGTGGCGAAGCTGCAATCTTGCATCACCCAAAATGTATTTTTTTCCTTAAGTACTAAAACTGTCGCGATATCGCGACGCTTTTTGAAGAAGGTCGCCAGCGGGCCAAACTGTCGCGATATCGCGACGCTTTTTCATGGAAAGGGCCAAGGCGTGAAACTGTCGTGAAATCGTGACATTTTTGAAGAAAAGCAGCTTCAGCGCCAAACGGTCACGAAATCATGACATTTTCAAAGGAATGCAGCTTCAAGCGCAAAACGGTCGTGAAATCATGACATTTTCAAAGGAATGCAGCTTCAGTGCCAAACGGTCACGAAATCGTGACAATTTCGGAGGAAAGCAGCTTCGCCCAACGGTCATGAAATCGCGACAGCTCCGAGGCAAAGTCACTTGAGCGCCAAATGGTCACGAAATCGCGACGCTTTCGGGAAGCAAGATTTGAAAGCACAGGGACATCTTCGGCAAAATATTCTAAGGCACAAGAATGGTCGCGAAATCGTGACACCTTCGAAGGCAAGCTTAAAGGACGTCGCGAAATCGTGACACCTTCGAAGACAAAGTTTAAAAGACGTCGCGAAATCGTGACACTTCTGGGAGGCAAGACTTGAAAGCATAAAGACATCGCAACACCTTCGAAGGCAGAGCTCAAAGACGTCGCGAAATCGTGACACTTCCGGAAGAAAGGTTCTTAAACGCAAAGTGGTCGCGAAATCGTGACACTTCCGAGCCGAAGACTCAAGGGCGTGAAATGGTCGCGAAATCGTGACATGTCGCGGTTTCGCGGCCCAAAGGAGGAAAGCGAGTAAGAAAGGCCTAGACGTCGCGATTTCGCGACGTGTCGCGGAATCGCGGCCCCAAGGAGGAGAGAGAAGCCTAACGCCAAAAACGTCGCGATATCGCGACCAAAGAGGAGAGAGAAAGTATTGGAGCAAAAACGTCGCGATATCGCGACCAGAGCTCTCACGACGTTGACCAGCCGACGATTGCAGAGACCAATGCAGAGGGACACGTGGCGTGAAGTTACAGGTGGCCCGAGAGTATGGAGCGGTTACAGGGACTCTGGCAAGGGGACGCGTGGCATCAAATTACAAGCGGCTGTGACGCATCCCTTTGAATGATGAATTGGCGAAAGGATTGACAGGCGGCCGCAGCGCACTCCGCCACCCCAGACCATGATAATACGGGGCACCTGGCAGCATGTTGCAGGCGGTCACAGGACATTCGTGCGAAGGGTTATAGGGAATCCCGCACTTGATGTAATGATGGAAAGAAGTTGGGGCCGATGATATAAAAAGACCGCGCATGCATTGTATTGGGGGACTCCTGGCCATTTATTTTGGAATTGCTGTGTATTCGAATTAAGACCTCTGTTTAATGAAACTTGCTGGAATTTTGGCCTGTGCATTGTTGATCTCGACACTCTTGCTGTGTGTTGTTTATAGCCCTATATCAAGTGGTATCAGAGCAGGTTGGTTCTGAGAGTGCAAACCGATCGCCGAACAGAGAGGCAGTTTGCGCCAGGACTGTGGTTGTGGGTTGCGAAGAAGAAGCAGGATGCCTCCGCGTAGAGACCGTGGTGGTATAAGGCACAGGCGAGCAAGAAGGGAGGAGGTCGATCTAAGAGCCCTACAGAGGCAAGTTGAGGCCCCGCAAGAGGAAATTCGAAGAGGAGTCGAGCCGAGAAGGGAAGAACCCAGCGAAGATGAAGTGTGGGAAGAAGAGGTTCCATCCGACGAAGAAGAGGCTTTGGATCCAGCAGAGGCTAGGCTGTATAGGGCCATCTCCCAGATCGGGAAGAAGCCAAAATTTGACGTCTCCACTTACTCGGGGAACCTCAACCCTGAGGAGTTGATAGACTGGATCAACGACATGGAGGAGTATTTTGAATACGAAGAGATATCAGATCCAAATCGGATCAGGTTCACGAAAACCAAGCTGAAAGGACATGCTAGCATCTGGTGGAAAGGAGTGCAGTTGGAAAGGAACAGGAGGGGAAAGGAAAGGATCACCAGGTGGGATAGGATGGTAGAGAAACTAAAGAGGCGAGTTCATCCCTGCAGATTATGAGCTGGACTTGTTAAAGAAAATGCAGAGTCTTCGACAAGCTAGTAAGACTGTCAAGGAATATACTGAAGAGTTCTATCAAATCTCAATCAGAACCGGCCATTCGGAGGCGAATAAGGAGAAGGTCGCACGTTACATCAATGGATTGCGAACCAGTATTCAAGAAGAGCTGGGGCTGGTTAGAATGAGCACAGTAGAGGATGCATATCAATTTGCATTAAAAGTGGAGGAGAAACTGAATAGGAGGTTTGATGGTAAGCAGAGAGGGAAGGACAGGGGTGGAAGAGCTGGTGGAAGAGGCAGTGGTGGAAGATACAAAGATTTTGGGAAAACTGGTGAAGCTAGCAGTAGCCAAAAATAGAAAGAAGTGAAAGAGGAGGATGACCAACGCCCACGCAATCAGAACAACAACTACCCAAGAGGAAGAGGTAGGTCTGGGCGAGGGTTTGGCAGAGGTGTCTTTCGAGGAACCTGCTTCAACTACGGAGAAGAAGGACACAGGGCATACAACTGCCCGCAGCATCAAGAGAGGCCAAATCGAAGACCTGAGGGTCAGGCCCGAGCTGCTGTAGCAGACGAAGGTGTAGAGTCTGAGCACTCAGAGGAGGCAAAAAGAGGAGAAGCGATGATCATCAGAAGAGTCCTGTTAAATGAAGAGAAAAGGGGAGACCAAAGGAACAACCTATTTCGAACAAGATGCAAGTGCGCAGGCAAGGTATGTAACATCATCATAGATAATGGAAGCACTGACAATTTGGTTTCTGAGGAAATGGTTGCCAAGCTGCAGCTGGAGAGGAGAAAACACCCGCACCCTTATCGGATTGCATGGTTGCAAAAGGACCATCGGGTGCTGGTCAGTGAGCAATGCATGGTGAAGTTCAATATTGGAACTTACCAAGATGAGGTTTTGTGTGACATCTTGCCTATGGATGCATGTCACCTCGCCGCTTGGGAGACCATGGCAGTTTGACCGAAGTGTTGTCCATGATGGTCGAGCCAACACATATTCTCTGTCAAAGAATGGAGTTCGCCACAAGTTAAAACCCCTGAAGGAGGCGGATGAGAAAGTATGCAGCAGTGCACGAGTCTGTCTAGTTGATGGCAGAAGATTCTTGGAAGGCCTGAAGCCGGATCATATGTGCTATGCTATAATCCCCAGGGTTAGGGAAGAAGGATGCAAGGAAATTCCAGTGGAAGTCATGGGACTGTTAGAAGAATTCCCAGATATCATTTCAGATAATGTTCCTGAAGGTTTACCGCCTGTTAGGAAGATCAGTCACCACATAGATTTGGTGCCTGGATCGAGCTTGCCAAACAAGGCTGCACATCGAATGACGCCTGTGGAGACTGAGGAACTAAATCGGCAAGTTCAGGATCTGTTGAAGAAGGGACTGATTAGGGAGAGTCTTAGTCCATGTGTTGTACCAACAATATTAGCACCCAAGAAGGATGGAGAATGGAGGATGTGCACCGACTCTCGGGCAATCAACAAGATCACCATTAAATACAGGTTCCCACTGCCAAGGATGGATGATATCATGGACTGCTTGAGTGGAGCTGAGTACTTCACAAAAATTGACTTGAAAAGTGGGTACCATCAGATTCGCATTAGAGAAGGGGATGAGTGGAAGACAACCTTTAAAACCAGAGAGGGGCTGTATGAGTGGTTGGTTATGCCATTTGGATTAACCAATGCACCTAGTACCTTTATGAGGTTAATGAATGAGGTTCTGAAGGAATTTTTGGGCAAATTTGTTATTGTTTACTTGGATGATATACTGATTTTTAGCAGAACCTTAGAGGAGCACCTGATGCACATCAGGAAGGTTTTTGAGAAACTGCGGGAGGAGCAGTTACTGATCAATCTGAAGAAGTGCAACTTTGTGAAGAAGGAGCTGGTATACCTGGGATTTGTTATATCAGCTAATGGTCTCAAAATGGACCCCAAAAAGGTGAAGGCTATCCTAGAATGGCCTGTCCCAAGAAGTGTGACCGAGGTTAGATCATTTCATGGTCTGGCCAGTTTCTACAGAAAATTCATTAGAAACTTCAACAGTATTTGTGCATCTCTTACAGAGACAATGAAGGGGAACAAGAAGGAATTCCAGTGGACGGTTGGAGCAGATAAAAGCTTTGCTATGCTGAAGAAGAAGGTCACTGAACAACCCGTCTTAGCACTTCCAGATTTCAATAAGGTGTTTCAGGTAGACTGCGATGCGAGTGGCAGTGCGATAGGAGCCGTATTGAGCCAAGAGGGTAGGCCTGTAGCTTATTTCAGCGAGAAGCTCAATGATGCCAGGAGAAAGTATTCGGTATATGATCAAGAGTTCTACGCCATAGTCCAAGCGCTTAAGAAATGGAGGCATTATTTGTTGCCCAAGGAGTTTGTTCTCTATACCGACCATCAAGCGCTGCAGTATATTAACAGTCAAGGAAAATTGAATCAGAGGCACCTGAAATGGGTAGAGTTCCTGCAGAGCTATACCTTTGTGCTGAAGCATCGGAGTGGAAGATCCAATAGGGTGGCAGATGCACTGAGTAGGAGGCAATGTCTGATGCTAGAAATGAAAGTGGAGGTTGTTGGGTTTGCTGAACTCAAGAACTTATACCCTGCAGACCCCGATTTCGTAGGAGCTTGGAAAGCCTGCACTGCGCCTGTTGCGTTGGACAGGACTAAATGGTTGGATTACCTGATTCAAGATGGAATGTTGTTTAGGGGGAACCAGTTGTGCATTCCGAGGAGCTCAATGAGAGAGAACCTCATTAAAGAAAAGCACAGTGGGGGTTTAGCTGGACACTTCGGTCGTGACAAGACCATCTCACTGGTTAGTGAAAACTATTACTGGCCACAATTGCAGCAGGATGTGGCAAAGTTTGTGCAGAGTTGCAGGATTTGCCAGATGGCAAAGGGTATGAGGCAGCCTACTGGTTTGTATCAACCGCTACCTATACCTGAAAGACCGTGGGAAGATATTAGTATGGATTTTGTGCTTGGTTTGCCCAGGACGCAGAGGGGGCACGATTCCATATTTGTGGTAGTGGACAGATTTTTGAAAATGGCACACTTTATCCCGTGCCAGAAGACTAGCGATGCGGTCCATGTAGCTGGTTTGTTCTTTAAGGAAGTGGTACGCCTTCATGGGCTGCCAAGAAGCATTGTGTCGGACAGGGATACCAAGTTTGTAGGTTATTTCTGGAAGACCCTGTGGAAGAAACTGAAGACGGAGTTAAAGTTCAGTTCTGCATACCACCCCCAAACAGATGGCCAAACAGAGGTGGTTAATAGGAGTTTGGGCAACCTACTGCGATGTTTGGTAGGGGACAAGCCCAAGGGATGGGATCTAGTTCTGTCGAAGCGAGAATTCACGTATAACAGCTCGGTCAATAGGAGCACAAATAAATCCCCATTCCAGATTATCTATGGGAGCAGCCCAAGAAACGCTTCAGAATTAAGAAGGATAGATCCGAGGGAGAAATGCAGTGCTGAAGCAGAAGACTTTGCTGAACACCTGAAGGGAGTGCATGAGGAAGTGACAAAACACATTGCCAAGATGAATGCTCAGTACAAGGCAAGGGCGGATCAAAAACGCAGAGCTAAGGAGTTCCAAGTAGGAGATTCTGTCATGGTCCATCTGAGGAAGGAACGGTTTCCTGCCAAGACCTACAACAAACTAAAAATGAAGAAATTTGGGCCATGTAAGATCATTGGCAAACGGGATTCGGGTAATGCCTACGAGGTGGAGTTACCAAGCGAACTTAACATCTCCCCCGTGTTTAACATCTCGGATTTGACCGAGTATCATGAAGGAGAAAGCAGTGAGATACCCAATCCAGATTTGTGGAGCATTCCAGCAGTCATTCCAGTTGCGGACGAGATAGAAGAAGTTCTAGATACGCGCGAGGGCCGAAGTACTCGAAACAAGAATTACTCTGAGTATCTAGTCAAATGGAAGGGCAGACCCATGGAAGATGCGACTTGGTTATCAAAGGCAGAGGTTGATCGCCTGGGTCTACCTCGAAAAGATCAGAAGTGAGGTCACTTCTCAAACTCACCCTGGGTGTCTGATGCAGGAGCATCCGGTGGCGAAGCTGCAATCTTGCATCACCCAAAATGTATTTTTTTTCCTTAAGTACTAAAACTGTCGCGATATCGCGACGCTTTTTGAAGAAGGTCGCCAGGCCAAACTGTCGCGATATCGCGACGCTTTTTCATGGAAAGGGCCAAGGCGTGAAACTGTCATGAAATCGTGACATTTTTGAAGAAAAGCAAAACGGTCGCGAAATCGTGACATTTTCAAAGGAATGCAAAAACGGTCACGAAATCGTGACATTTTCAAAGGAATGCAGCTTCCACAAACGGTCACGAAATCGTGACAATTTCGGAGGAAAGCAGCTTCAGTGCCCAACGGTCGCGAAATCGCGACAGCTCCGAGGCAAAGTCACTTGAGCGCCAAATGGTCGCGAAATCGCGACGCTTCCGGGAAGCAAGATTTGAAAGCACAGGGACATCTTCGGCAAAATATTCTAAGGCACAAGAATGGTCATGAAATCGTGACACCTTCGAAGGCAAGCTTAAAGGACGTCGCGAAATCGTGACACCTTCGAAGACAAAGTTTAAAAGACGTCGCGAAATCGTGACACTTCTGGGAGGCAAGACTTGAAAGCATAAAGACATCGCAACACCTTCGAAGGCAGAGCTCAAAGACGTCGCGAAATCGTGACACTTCCGGAAGAAAGGTTCTTAAACGCAAAGTGGTCGCGAAATCGTGACACTTCCGAGCCGAAGACTCAAGGGCGTGAAATGGTCGCGAAATCGTGACATGTCACGGTTTCGCGGCCCAAAGGAGGAAAGCGAGTAAGAAAGGCCTAGACGTCGCGATTTCGTGACGTGTCACGGAATCGCGGCCCCAAGGAGGAGAGAGAAGCCTAACGCCAAAAACGTCGCGATATCGCGACCAAAGAGGAGAGAGAAAGTATTGGAGCAAAAACGTCGCGATATCGCGACCAGAGCTCTCACGACGTTGACCAACCGACGATTACAGAGACCAGTGCAGAGGGACACGTGGCGTGAAGTTACAGGTGGCCCGAGAGTATGGAGCGGTTACAGGGACTCTGGCAAGGGGACGCGTGGCATCAAATTACAAGCGGCTGTGACGCATCCCTTTGAATGATGAATTGGCGAAAGGATTGACAGGCGGCCGCAGCGCACTCCGCCACCCCAGACCATGATAATACGGGGCACCTGGCAGCATGTTGCAGGCGGTCACAGGACATTCGTGCGAAGGGTTACAGGGAATCCCGCACTTGATGTAATGATGGAAAGAAGTTGGGGCCGGTGATATAAAAAGACCGCGCATGCATTGTATTGGGGGACTCCTGGCCATTTATTTTGGGAATTGCTGTGTATTCGAATTAAGACCTCTGTTTAATGAAACTTGCTGGAATTTTGGCCTGTGCATTGTTGATCTCGGCACTCTTGCTGTGTGTTGTTTATAGCCCTATATCAGAATGAATGTCAAGCTAAAGAAAGAGGATCCCAATGTTTATTTCTGAGGCACAGTATCAAATACGACACGTCACCTAGCAGAAAGAGTTAACTGTCATTGAGAACGTAACTCAAAGCATAGAGGAGCTCCAATGCATATCAATAATAGTGTGAGAAAAGATGAGAGGAGAGAGCAATAATATGGACTACAGAAAAAGGACTGTGAAGCCCTATAAAAACAAAATGGCTGCACTCTATATTTATCTTTAAAAAAATAACGAATAACAACTTGATGGAAGCAATGAGGAAAAAATATAAATTATTGACACCTTAAGGAGCGTGAATGCTTCAATTTTTTTTTTTGCATATATGCCAAGTGAGATTTGGCAGCACGCTTATAGAAGATATCCTTAAGCTCAAGATTAGATGAGCTTTACAAAAAAATTCCCTCTTGCTTCGAGATCATACAAGTTGAAAAAAAAAACAAATTGCTAAATAATTATTTTTCAACAAAATAAAATGTTTGTTGAAAAAATGTTAATGGATAAAATGGACTTTTTCAAAGCTTCCAAGCAAGATGAGCAAAGTCACAAAAAGAATATCCAAAAACAAATGAACCAGATCTTGAAAAAAAAGGAGAGCTTTGAAAACTCAAATGCTTGCAAAGAACTATCCTAGCTCTAGTACCATGTTAGAAAATAATATTCTATTAAAATAAATAAATAGTTCTACAATACATCACAAGACTGTAGAGAAGATCAATAGACTGATTGATTTATTCCATGGATCAACTTTGTATAAATAGAAAATTTGATCATTGAGAGTCATTGGATTACAACAACTCATCAAATATGATCTAGAATATACTGAGAGTTCACCTAAATCATGGAGGAGTGGAAACTCAAGTATGTTTATCCTAGTAGAACTTAAGAGAATAATTACTTATTCTAACATTATGATGCTATCTATTAACTCACTTTATATTTCTTTATAGAGTTTCTTTGATCTAGTTATATACAAAATCACTCTAACAGAATGAAAGGACCGATGTGAGTTATTATTAGCTTTTGTTCATTCTCCTAGGAACTATAGTTTAAAGGATTTTACTCTAGTAGAAGATGTCCTAAATGTAAAACTACATTTTTGTGAGTCTTTGAATGTATTTGGAAGAAAGTTTTTGAAGCCTAGAATTTAATATTAATAGGGTATTTGGAAAATCATTTATATTAGAATTTTTGTGATACGAGGTGAAGAGACTTTGAAACACTCTCTTTGCTTACGTTCTATATAAGTGTTGAATATTATAGTTAGAGACTTGAATATGGGAAGGAATAAATAGTACATATGGTAATGTGCTATTCAAGAAAGTAGTTTTAGTTTAACATGAAATAATACTATGAAACACGTGTTGTGTACCTTGAGGCATGAGATAAGTTGATGTGTAGTTGTACATACATCACTAAGGTCCCAACGAAACTGTAGATATACTAAAAAAGTCACTCAATAGGTTTATAGTTAGTATGATGCATGGAAAAATTAGGTGTCTGGCTAAATATTTATGAACAAAACCTTTGGTGACAACCCTAGCATATTTAGTGGTTACAAAATAAGAACGAAGGATTAAGAATGTCTAAGAAAATTCTTTTACTTTCTCTTACAATTCTATTGTGTGTAGCTAAAATAAATATTTTACATGAACTAAGGGATTCGTAAATTACTCTTGTGTTTGTTGGAACTATATCTTTCAGTTAAAAAGGAAAGGTCTATAGAGTACTATGTTGATTAGTCCATGTGAAACTTTAACTTGCATGATTGCATGAGCTTGGTCCATAAGGACATGTTTGTATTTTGTTTATTTTTAAAAATTAGATGGAAATTAAATCTAGAAAAAGGTGTATGGGATACCAAACCAACTGAAAAATGTATTGATGTATATGGTTATTGTTTATTTTTGTAATATGTGGAGTCATTGAATTTCAAGGAGCTTCTATGTTTTCCTTGGTGATATTATTAAGTTCTTTGTTTTAAAAATAAATATAAATATCTGCAACTTACTTGAGTGGGCATAATGGAAATTGTCCTTGGTAGATTTAATAATGTTGCTTGCATTGAAAAAGAAAACAATACATATAGGAATTTGCACTCTCATACAATGCACTATCTCTGATTCTTTATCACATCTTCCTCTCAGTGTAACAAAGAATAATTTGATGACAAGGGGGCTTACATTGCATGTGAACCAAGAACAAAGAAAGGAGGTTCAGTTACTATTTAGTAGAGCCTACATTCGATTGGTACTTTGTACGCATCAGATGTTTATTTGAATATGAAAATTTATGATGTAACATTGCAAAAGGATATTATTATTATTGTTAACGTATGATGTGAACGTATGAGACTATAATTTTCATGATTTAAATACAATGTTATTTTATATTTTAATATTATTAATATGGATTTTAATAAATAAACAATTTTTATTTATATTTGGATGAATGGAAGCATCCTAGTAATATGAATGAGCTATAATAATGTTTATGGGATGGAAAGCCTTATAGGTCTAAAATGGAATACTATTATTTTCCTTTGTAACAATATGATGGAAAGATTCCTTTTTGCATTGCAAGAGTGTGATGACATTAAAATCACTTGTATTTTGATAGAGTAATCCAAAAATAGCTTTATTACTCCGAAGGCGTGTAAACTTCTTAATGATCCTTGATTTGGGAGGTTTATTGTGGATAGGGTTAATTCAACTTCCTATTAAATTAATCCTTTTGGATTCAACATTCTAATGTGGTTTTAAGCACCTGAACCCTTAAGATGTTTACACTAAGAACTTCTTAAAGCTGGTCCTAGAGATTCCATTCATGTTATCCACACTAGAAAATATTATCTTAGCTATCAAATTGATAGGGTTGCTTTTAACCAAACTCGATGTGAGTCAAGGTTCACCATGGAGGTAATGATAACAAATATTAGGGTTTGAATATGCTTACTAACTACTTATTAGTTAGTAGTGTAGAAGATCTAATGGATGCATATCATGTTGAAAAGATGAAACATAATAATATTTAGCAATATAAAGATATAAAACAAGAAATAGATATTTTGTAACCACGCATTGAGGTGTAGAGAATGATCTATTTCTAGAAAAGGTTAGCTCATCGTAGAGATGACATAGATAGTTTGAATCTTCAATATTAGTGCACCTATGTAGACGAATATACAAATGGTGTAGAGATTAGTGTACCCATTTTATAGACTAAAAGGGATAAGATAGCTCATTGTGATATTGATATCGATATCTTATATCTACATTACACCTAGTACATTTACATAGATTGACATATGTAAATTGTAGATATGGGTGTATATCATGGTGCGGCTAAATAAAAAAAGAAATTGCATCATGGTGATGAGAGAAACTAGTTAATTGGTATTACATGTGTATGGTTAGGAAAACAAAACAAACTCATGGATTGGTTGGAAATTTGGTTTATGACACCATAATTATGCAAATTCCTATTTGATCTCATGACTATGTCTATGTAGATTGTCAATTGAGATTATAATTTTAATTATGTATATTCTTAACTAAACTTATAACTACAACTATGTAGACTCCTAGCTAATCTTGTAATTATAGTTTTGTAGATTCCTAGCTGAGATTATACCTACAACTATGCAAATATTAGCTAAGCGTGTAATTATAGTTGTGCAAATTCTAAATTGAGATTGTAACTATAGCTATGCATATTCCTAGATGATTTTATGACTATAATTGTGATGTCTTTTATATGTGTTTATAATTGTAGGGTAGAATCAGTTTGTGTTTATGTTATGTGCACAAAAAAATAGAATGCTCTTAATATGTAATTTTTTTAAGATGTGAGAAATGTTTACATAATTTATGCTTTAAAATTTATGTATTTTGTTGAGTAATAGGGATATAGTTTTTAGATTTGGTACTAGAGGTATTATTCATATTGGGTTGTAATAATTTTATGTTCTTTATCTTTCTAATTGTAGATCATGGCCAACAATAACCACCTTCCTATTATAAAGTTTAGTGGGTAATATTATGACTACTAGATCATGAATATGGGGACATTGTTGACTAGGAAGGATCTTTAGGATATTATAAAGACTATTTATGATAAGCTAGTAAATTGGTTTATCATCCCATTAAATGATAGACATGCAAAGAAGGAGGTCAAGAAGAAGAATTATTTGGCATTGTACCACATTTAGTTAGCTCTATATAAGAGTTTATTTACAAGGATTGTAGATGTAAAATTAGCAAGTGATGCTTGGAAGGATCTACAAGAGGTTTACTAATGCAGTAACCAAGTGAAAGTGATCACATTGCAGACCTTGAAGAAATATTTTTATAACCTAAGGACGCAAGAATTTGAAAACATAAGTGAATATTGTGTTAGAGTGAAAGGTGTGGTTAATAAAGTGGCCAGTCTTGTAGAAATAATTGATATGGATTTTTTTGTGAAAAAATTGCTAAGAATTCTAACACCAAGATGGAACCATGTTGCCATAATTATTGAAAATGTAAAATATTTGATGATATTTGAATTTGATCATCTTTGTGGTTTTATTATGTCACATGAATAAAGACTAAGAGACACCTTTGGTTAAGATGAACAAAAGTATTTTACCTTAAATTTAAGAGTATCAAAGAGTGATGGTGCTAGTACAAGAAATCAAGGATAAGGATAAGGTAAAGGGAAAATAAAATGAAGAACACAAGCTTATACTGAGAGGGGGGGGTGAATAGTATAAGACCTCTTTTTACTTTTTCCATTATACTTCAAAATAGTAAAGCAATATACCCAAAGCAATATCAAAGTAATGCACAATATCATCCACAAAGTGACACCAATTTTAATGTGGTTCACCTGCAATAGTTGGGCTACGTCCACAAAACTTTTCTCTAAAAGTTATCTCAAATTTCTTTGGGAATCCTTCCCAATTACAATGTTTATGAGCCTCGGCCCAAAGGAGATACCTTCCCCCAATCAAAATTTATGAGCCTCTACTCAAATGAGATACCTTACCCCAATCAAAATTTATGAGCCTTTGCTCAAAGGATATACCTTCCCCTCTGCTCTGGAAATGATCCCTCAGAAGATCAACTGCCTCTACCTCTTTCCAGAACGTGGAACTCCTTTCCACCGAAGACCTCTTGTCCTCAATGCTTAGCCTAAGAGACCTCTGCCTTCTATGATCACATCCACAATAACTCAGCAACCTGTACCAAACATAAACAGTCGATCTAGTACAAGTCTTCCTCTGTCTGTCAGATCTGTCCAACTCTTGAACAAATCAATCCTCTGCATACAAGCCTTCTAAAAGACTTGCCAAATCTATCCTCAGGTTCTTCTCATAGAACCAGTGCACCTCTATCCTAAAGTTCTCTGATAGAACTATCAAACTCAGCTCACAAGTCCTTTGTTATGACCTATACAAATTTGCTCACAAGTCCCCACCGGAACCTGTCCAAAAATTGCTCACAAGTCCCCACCGAAACCTGTCCAAAATTGCTCACAAGTCCCCATCGAAACCTGTCCAAAACTGCTCACAAGTCCCCACCGGAACCTGTCCAAAAACTGCTCACAAGTCCCCACCGGAACCTATCCAAAAACTCAGCAAACTCACCAAGAAAAACTTTCCTAGTAGGAAATCACAAAGTGAATTGTTAGAGACCCAATGTGATTTGTCAAACTCATAGAATCATAAAGAGAATTGTTAGAGACTCAATATGTTCTATACTCAACTCCCAATCTCAAAACTCAACTCAAATCAACTCAGCTCAATCTCAATCTCAAATCTGAAAACTCAACTCAATATCTGAAATGGATAGGATAGAATGCTTTCTTTCAAGAACATGAAACCCCAACAATTGCCAACTATGCAAAGAATCACATAACAATGATACTCATTTTCTTTTCACCATCAATTAGGGCTTCAAAAACAATGCTTATCAACCAAGGTTCAATCAACACCATTTAACTCAAAACACAACCTTGAAGCATTTCACAATCAACATTAGAAAAGGAAACAAGTAGAACTCCTTTTCTCTCCAACATTATTTGAACAAAAAGCATCCACCAACTCAAATCACCAAGCACAAATTTTTTTTTCAAATCATCAACAAAGAAGTAAGCCCAACACTTTAACAAAGTAAATAATAACTTGATTATAACCAATTTAATGAAAGCTAATGTCAATCTCAAAGCTTCCCACTTAAGGTTTCACACTTTCACACAAGAAGCAATTCTAACCTTAAAACATCATGCTTTCATTTCCATAATCAACCAAAAGCACTCTCAAAATTATAAGAAATATTTATCCCTTATACACCTTATTTCTCCCTTATAGTCTTATCAACAATAAATTTTATCTCTCATAAGAATGCAATAAGATAATGCAAACAACACCTTAAAAAGAATATTTTATCAAAATAAAGCAAGCTTCAAACTCCTTATAACTCCTAAGATGTTTTTCTCTCTAATAAACTTCCTCCATCCACAAAAATACACTAGCAAAAATTAATTTCGAAAATACCTTGGCCAACACCAAAAATCGTGCTATGGAGAAATTGCGCATGAACTCTAACACCACCCACTGCATCCACTTCAATGAAGAAAAAAACCTTTCATGTTATTCAAACGTGGAACCTCCTGTTTGGGTAGCACGCCAATAGCCTAGCCACTACCGGTGCACCAAAGGCGTCCGATGAGGTTTAAACCTCACTTTGTTTCCCTTGTACCTTCTGCACCAGGGCTAAAATAAACAGTAGGCCTCCCTGTCTTCTGACGCGAACGACGACGACGAAACCTTACAACGGATACAAAAAATGAACAGCGGATATCCGAACAACGGATCACGAAATCTCAACGAAGAAGAAATCAAACATCAGATCACGAAATCATAGCAAGCAACACTTTTCAAAAATGCGGATGGGATAATATTTGATCTTCATCATGGGAGATTTATATGCATATTTCCCATAAACTCTTGACGTCGGCGAGGAGTTTAACATGTCGACGGAGGAGTTTAACATGTCGATAGAGGTCTTGTCTAGCACCCACAATCTTAGAACATAGCGCCATAAAAGTTAAGACATTTGCGCCATGGGTTAGGAGAACCCAATGCAAACAATAAATTAATATTTATTAAAAAATAATTAAAATAAACCTTAACAAGGTTTTTAATTATTAAATAAATACTTCCTCCTAGACCCAAATGCATTAAACTAATGCATCCACCTGTAATCTTTAAACCTACCAACTTGGGGTTTACAAAAGACCTTTGAAACTATCATGTCGTAACCTTCATCAAAACAAATTATTTGACATCAAATCAAATTCCTTCAAGAGCTTCTTGACATCAATGAAAACTTATACACTTGAGCAAAGGCAATGTACCCAAAGTACCCAAAATTTCCAACAATCTCCCCCTTTGTCATTGATGGCAAACCTTTACTGAAAACACTTCTCAAGAGCAAAAACTGAAACCAACTGTGCTAACAACTGACCAACTGTGCCCACAACTGAGAATATTCCTTTGAACTTTTGCTCCCCCTGACTTGAAGCTCTCCTCTTCACTTTGAAGCTCTCCCCCTTACTCATATCTCTCCCCCTTTGTCATCAATGGCAAAGGGTCACCTTTTGGGCTCGGGACTAAGAATGAGCCTCTTAGCTTAGTCCCTCCCCCACCTCTTGATGAGGTGATTAATTCTGGGGTGGGAGTAAAACTCCCATTAGGCACTGATCATCATCAGCGTCTATAACTTCCTTGCCGGGCCTTCTCTTGAACTCTTTGCCCATATTCCTGTTCTTGTCACTGTTCTTGTTCTTGTTCTCATCCTTGTTCTTGTCCATGCCTTGATCCTTGGACTTGATCATGCCACTATTCCTGTTCTTGTATTCTAGAATTTTAGCTCTACACTGTCTGATTATGTGACCTTCATTGTTGCACTTGAAACACTTGACGATGTTGTTTCTCTGAGATAAACCTGATCTTTGAATCCACTAGTTCTGACCAAACTTGTTCTGACCAAACCTGTTCTGACCAAACCTATTCTGGCCAAACCTGTTCTGACCAAACCTGTTCTTGTTATTTGCCTTGCAATAAACTGCCTTGTGCCCAAACTATTGACAAGAGTAGCAATACCCTTGAAAGTAACTAGCACTTCTGAAACTGTCATTTACCTTCTTCACTTGAGCCATGCAATGTGAAGCCATGTGACCAAACCTGTGACAAGCAAAACATCTATCTTGAAACTTTCCTTTATTTGACCTCTTAGGTTCTAAAAACTTCTTCTTCTCATTCTGAATTCTATTTTATGTTTTTGTGCATCTATCATTCAAGGACTCCTTTTCTAAAATACTTTCCTCATCAGAACTCTCTTCCTTTTGGAGTCTCTTACTAGACTCTCCAACTTGTTCCTTGTGTGGCTTAACAAAACCAAGGCCTTTTTTATCTGTTGTCTTTCTTTGAACTTTGATGAGTGACTTAACCTTTTTGGAGCTATCTTGAAACCTGTAAAGCTTATCCTTGTACTCTTTAGTTTCCTCTTTCAAAGAAGCCATTTTTTGTTCTAACTCACTATACTCAAGAACCTTAGACTCTAACTCATCCTTGAGTTCCTGTGTCTTAGCTATAGAGAAGTCAAGACTTTCTATAAGATCATCTCTCTCCATACAACATTCATCTAACTTATCCTTGAGTCTAGCATTCTTCTTTATTTCCTTTTTCAAAGCACTAAGAGCACTAATAAGTTCACCTTCAAGATCTACTTCACCTTCCTCTATATCTTCCTCTATTTGTTTGCTTTTTGAATCATCAAACCCTTTTTCAGATTTCTTATCACTAGAGGTGCTACCCTTTTCAAAAACCATACATGCATCTTCCTTATAGTTTTCTGAAGCATCCTCATACATACTAGAAACCAAATCATTATTTGTGCAATCATCCTCAAGGTGACAAAAATTTCCACATCTAAGACATTTCATGATAATGAATCTATGTTTCGGTTCTTCCTCTTTTTTTGATATGAACAACATCTCATTTTCATCATCACTTGAAGAACTTTCACTATCACTACTAGAACACTTACTTGCTTTGTCTAGGTAGAAACTCTTCTTGTGCTTGTGAGAATACCTTTTTCCTTGATTGTTGTGCTCATCTTTGTTCTTCCTGTGATGCTTGTGCTTTTCAGAATCCTTGCTCTTAGAATCCTATTTATCTTCATCACTTTCATTCTTGGGAACAATACAGTCAGTAGCATAATGACCAAACTTTCCACAATTGAAACATCTTACATTTTTCATACTTTTGTGCTTTCTAGAGAACTTGCCTTTCTTGTTGTAATATGCCTCTTCATCACTAGAAGACTCATCACTATCTTGAAGCTGTTTACCCTTGGATTTCTTGGTAGCCTTGAAACTCGCCTCTTTCTTGACATCAACCTTCACTTGAGTTCTCAACTCAAATGCTGCAAGTATACTATGGAGCTCATCATTTTTCAACTTATCCAAATATTTAGCTTCCTCAATAGCAAAAATATTTTCACTAAATCTATTAGGAAGAGATCTTAAAATCTTATCACAAACATCATTTTCAGCAAGCTCAAGACCTAAGTCTTTCATGGATTTAACAACCTCATCCATACGAAGCATGTAGTCACTAATATTTTCATCATCATTCATCTTGAGTTGTTCAAACATACCTTTGAAGTGTCTCAACTTGGCCTTTCTAAAATTTGTATCACCTATATGAACCACCTTCAACTGATTCCACATTTCACTAGCTGTCTTGCAGTGAATCACTTTGGTGAGATCTAATTTATGTAAGCATTTTAGGATTGCATTCATTGCTTTTGAATTGCTGTGATGTAGGAGCCTTTCTTCTTTAGTATTAGAACCATGTTTAGGAATAGTGTACTCATATTCATTCACTTCCCAAACCTCATTCCCAAGTGCCATTAGATGAACCTTAATCCTTGCACTCCAAAGACCAAAATCTAACCCATCAAGAATAGGTGCTGCATTGCCACTTGAATGATCCATTGTGTTCTTTACTAGCTTTTCCTTCAAGCTGTTAAACTTTCGAAGGCACCTGCTCTTATACCAATTGAAGAACACAAGCTTATACTGAGAGGGGGGTGAACATTATAAGACCTCTTTTTACTTTTTCCATTATACTTCAAAATAGTAAAGCAATATACCCAAAGCAATATCAAAGCAATGCACAATATCATCCACAAAGTGACACCAATTTTAATGTGGTTCACCTAGAATGGCTGGGCTACATCCACAAAAATTTTCTCTAAAAGTTATCTCAAAGTTCTTTGGAAATCCTTCCCAATTACAATGTTTATGAGCCTCGACCCAAAGGAGATACCTTCCCCCAATCAAAATTTATGAGCCTCTACTCAAAGGAGATACCTTCCCCCAATAAAAATTTATGAGCCTCTGCTCAAAGGAGATACCTTCCCCTCTACTCTGGAAATGATCCCTCAGAAGATCAATCGCCTCTACCTCTTGCCGTAATGTGGAACTCCTTTCCACCGAAGACCTCCTATCCTCAATGCTTAGCCTAAGAGACCTCTGCCTTCTATGATCATGTCCACAACGACTCAACGAACCTATACCAAACATAGTCAGTCGGTCTAGTACAAATCTTCCTCTGTCTGTCATATCTATCCAACTCTTGAACAAATCAATCCTCTGCATACAAGCCTTCTCAAAGACTTGTCAAATCTATCCTCAGGTTCTTCTCATAGAACTAGTGCACCTCTATCCTTAAGTTCTCTGATAGAACTATCAAACTTAGCTCACAAGTCCTCTACTAGGACCTATCCAAATCTGCTCACAAGTCCCCACCGGAACCTATCCAAAAACTACTCACAAGTCCCCACCGGAACCTGTCCAAAAATTCTCACAAGTCCCCACCGAAACCTGTCCAAAATTTCTCACAAGTCCCCACCGGAACCTGTCCAAAAACTTCTCACAAGTCCCCATCGAAACCTGTCCAAAAACTCAGCAAACTCACAAAGAAAAACTTTCTTAGTAGGAAATCACAAAGTGAATTGTTAGAGACCCAATGTGATTTGTCAAACTCATATAAGCATAAAGAGAATTGTTAGAGACTCAATATGTTCTATACTCAACTCCCAATATCAAAACTCAACTCAAATCAACTCAGCTCAATCTCAATCTCAAATCTAAAAACTCAACTCAATATCTAAAATGGATAGGATAAAATGCTTTCTTTCAAGAACATGAAACCCCAAAAATTGCCAACTATTCAAAGAATCACATAACAATGATACTCATGTTCTTTTCACCATCAATTAGGGCTTCAACAACAATGCTTATCAACCAAGGTTCAATCAACACAATTTAACTCAAAACACAACCTTGAAGCATTTCACAATCAACATTAGAAAAGGAAACAAGTAGAACTCCTTTTCTCTCCAACATTATTTGAACAAAAAGCATCCACCAACTCAAATCACCAAGCACAAAACAACTTTTCAAATCATCAACAAATAAGTAAGCCCAACACTTTAACCAAGTAAATAATAGCTTTATTATAACCAATTTAATGAAAGCTAATGTCAATCTCAAAGCTGCCCACTTAAGGTTTCACACTTTCACACAAGAAGCAATTCTAACCTTAAAAAATCATGCTTTCATTTCCATAATCAACCAAAAGCACTCTCAA
This sequence comes from Wollemia nobilis, assembly GCA_028583015.1. Taxonomy (NCBI): domain Eukaryota; kingdom Viridiplantae; phylum Streptophyta; class Pinopsida; order Araucariales; family Araucariaceae; genus Wollemia; species Wollemia nobilis. The sequence continues at coordinate 491,615 of JAQPPZ010002321.1, forward strand.
CATTACAAAAAATATTTATGCCTTATACACCTTATTTCTCCCTTATAGTCTTATCAACAATAAATTTTATCTCTCATAAGAATGCAATAAGATAATGCAAACAACACCTTAAAAATAATCTTTTATCAAAATAAAGCAAGCTTCAAACTCCTTATAACTCCTAAGCTATTTTTCTCTCTAATAAACTTCCGCCATCTACAAAAATACACTAGCAAAAATTAATTTCGAAAATACCTTGGCCAACACCAAAAATCGCGCTATGGAGAAATTGCGCACGAACTCTAACACCACCCGCTGCGTCCACTTCAATGAAGAAAAAACCCTTTCACGTTATTCGAACGTAGAACCTCCCGTTCGGGTAGCGCGCCAACAACCTAGCCGCTACCGGTGCGCCAAAGGCATCCGGTGAGGTTTAAACCTCACTTTGTTTCCCTTGTACCTTCTATGCCAGGGCTAAAATAAATAGCAGGCCTCCCTGTCTTCTGATGTGAACGACGATGACGAAACCTTACGACGGATACAAAAAATGAACGACGGATATCCGAACAGCGGATCACGAAATCTCAGCGAAGAAGAAATTGAACATCAGATCGTGAAATCACAGCGAGCAACACTTTTTGAAAATGCAAATGGGATAATCTTTGATCTTCATTGTGGGAGATTTATATGCATATTTCCCATAAAATCTTGACGTCGGCAAGGAGTTTAACACATCGGTGGAGGAGTTTAACACGTCGACGAAGGTCTTGGCTAGTGCCCACAATCTTAGAACACAGCGCCATCAAAGTTAAGACATTTGCGCCATGGGTTAGGAGAACCCAATGCAAACAATAAATTAATATTTATTAAAAAATAATTATAAGAAACCTTAACAAGGTTTTTAATTATTAAATAAATACTTCCTCCTGGACCCAAATGCATTAAACTAATGCATCCACCTGTAATATTTAAACCTGCCAACTTGGGGTTTACAAAAGACCTTTGAAACTGTCATGCCGTAACCTTCATCGAAATAAATTATTTGGCATCAAATCAAATTCCTTCAATAGCTTCTTGGCATCAATGACAACTTATACACTTGAGCAAAGGCAATGTACCCAAAGTACCCAAAATTGCCAACATTAAAAAAAACAAGAGGAAGAAGAAGAAGAAGAGATGGACCTACTAACAGAGGAAATGGAAGAGGAACAGTTGACAATAGAAATTTCCAATGCTACTACTAAAAAAGATATAAACATTTTAAGAATTAATGTAGAGTAAAAGCTACAAAAGAAAAAAAAGAAGATAAATTATACCAATAAGAATGAGGATGCTTCAAGAAACTTGTTCTTATTCTATGACAAGGCCAAAAAGACTCTTCAAGAGACTTGGTATCTTAATTATTTCTATTCCAAATGCATGATGATAAACAAGGAGTTATTTCCTACTATGGATGAAAAAATCAAGACCAAGATCACACTTAGTGATAACTAGTTAATTGGTGGTTACAACAAAATGTATAATGAATGTAAATACTAAGGAAGGTAAAAAGAAAGTTCATGAAATTTATTACACTCCTAATATTAAGAATAACTTTTTGAGTGTTTGGAAGCTTTGCAAAAATAATTATATAGTTATTTTTTATGATAAGCAATATATCATATATCACAAGAACCATGTGAATAAAGTTTTCACTATTATTCCCATGTCAAGCAATCTAATGTTTCCTTTGAATTTTGGAGGTAATGACAAAAACTTGTTAAATTTTTTTATTTAATTTAAGAGTTGGTTGTGAAATTTGAAGTATGACCACATAAAATTTTAAATTTTGAAGTTGTTGATATCTACTAAGATGGTTTTTAGTTTACTAAAAGTTGAACATTACAAAGAAGTTTGTGAAGGTTGTGCCAAAGTCAAGCATACTAGAGAAATATTTCCAATATGAAAAGCATGGAGGGCCCAACATCCACTCCAAGTTAATTTTGATATTTGTGGCCCAATGAAAACTAAAATCTTGTGTAATTCATCTTATTTTATTATGTTTATTGATGATTTGTCAATGAAGTGTAGGGTATATATTTTAATGAGTAAATAAAAGGCTTTGTATTTTTTAAAGAGGTTTAAAGCCCTTATATAAAATGAAAGTGGATATAGAATTAAGTATTTAAGGACTACCCATGGTTGTGAGTATTGTGTAAGATGGTTTGAAGAGTTCTGTGATAAAAATAGGATCAATAGGTAACTTACAATTACTTACACACCTCAACAAAATAGGATGGTTAAAAGAAACAACTAGACAGTAGTTGATATGGAAGAATAATACTTCAAACCAAAGGTATGAACAATTCTTTTTGGGTTAAGGAATTTGGTACAATAATATGCATTCTTAATAGGAGTCCCACAAATGATCTTGACAAGATGACTCCTTATGAAACATAGTATGAGAAGAGACCCAATGTTAACCATTTTAAATTTTTGGTTGTTTAGTTGATTTCCATGTTATTCATGAGAAAATGAGGAAGCTTGATCCAAAAAGTGAGCCTTGCATATTTTTTTAATATTGTGCAAAAGCTTATAAGATTTCTTATCCAAAGACTAGTAAAGTGGTGGTTTCTAGAGATGTAATTTTTGGTGAAGGGAGAGTATACGGTTATCAAAAGGGCCAAGCTAGTAAGACCATCAATGTTGAAAATGGTAGTATTGGTGGTTAACAACCCACTAGTTTTCCTACTCCTCCATTAAGTCCTCCAAGTAGTCCTTCAATTAATTCTTCAAACAATCACCTATTGTTGATCTTATAAAGACTAAGAAGGGGAAGAGAAATCTTCAATATGACTCACCAAGTCAAATACTTGATAGAAATTTTGAAAGAAGGATTACAAGAGACCAAACTCAAGAATATGATTAAGTTGTTTCAAGATTAGAAAGGCTACAAATATATGGATATGATGAAGAAGATCCTAAAGGTTAGTTAGTTAATTATTCTTTGATGTTTCAAACTAAGTTTTAACCTTCTTGTTTTGAATATTCTTATACTAATGATATGCAAGTGCAAGAAATGCAAGAAGATATTAATTGCATTCAAAATAATTATACTAGGGGGCTTATATAAATTTCCAATGGTAAGAAATATATGAGTTCTAAGTGGATCTATAGACCAAGTATAAGAATGATAACAATATTGAAAGACATAGGGCTAGAATTGCTGCTAAAGGATTCACACAAAAATATGGAATTGATTATGAAGAAATGTTTAACCCTATAGTAGGGCAAGAAATAATGAGAATGATTATTGTTTTGTCATCCCAAATAAGATGGAGTGTGCATCACTTGGATGTAAAAAGTGTTTTCTTGAATATGTGCTTAGAAGAAGAAGTGTATATATAACAACCACAATATTTTGAGGTTAAAGGAAAATAAGACTATCTATACATATTGAACAAGACCATGTATGACCTCAAGCAAATACCAAGGGCTTGGTATGCCTAGATATGTGGATACCTACATCAAAGTGGATTTAAAAGAAGTGAAAGTGATCCTACCCTATAATTCAAGCAATAAGGTTTTGATATTATGCAAGCATGTTTGTATGTAGAAGATATGATTTATATAGGCAATAACTAAAAAATTAAATATGGATTCAAAAATGCTATTATGAATAAGTTGTAATATTCAGAGGAGCAGGCAGGAGCAGAGGCAGGAATGGAGCAAAGCAGGAGCAGAGGCAGGTGCAATTTTTGCAAACATGTTTTTCATTCTGTTGGAGGTGGGAAACAGGGTTTCCAAACCCCTGGAAGCTGTGAGGCTCAAGGAGGGAACAAGCAAGGTTCTGAAGCAACTGAGGAAGAGCAGGTGGACAGTGACAAGGACACTAAGGGTTTTAAAAAATTAGAGGGACACGAACCCCCTGATATTATTTTTGATAAGAAGGCCCACATCAAGAATTCCGAGGGCAATAAGTCTTTTGCACAGGCCCTTAAAGGTGGCAATAGGGTTTCCTTACATTCTTTACCACCTCTCACTCCCAATGGGCAGAAGGTATCCGTGCCTGAAAGCGTAATGGCAGACTTTATATCGATGGAAAATTTTTCTCTAGTAGGCAAATTCATAGGGGGCAGGCCGGATATTGAAACGATTCGACGATGGGCATCCTTGAAGTGGAAGACTTCTGGACACATGGAGATTATTGCATTATCAAGGGGGTTTTTGCGGTACGCCTTAACAATAGTGAAGATTCTAGTCGTATTCTAACAGGAGGACCTTGGTTCTTGGGCCGAAGAAGTCTTTTTCTTAGGAGATGGGCTGAGGATTTTGACCCGAAAAGCAGAGCATAAACTTTGCCCCCATTTGGGTCCGTCTCCCAAATCTCCCGTTTCATTGGTGGCATGAGTATTTTCTTCAGGGTATTGCCAAGACCATAGGGGAATTGGTGGCCATTGATAATCCAACCCTTGCACGCACTAGAATGACGCATGCTAGGATTTGTGTAAATGCAAACCTAGAATCTGAGCTTCCTACTCATGTGGAGTTAGAATATGGAAATATAACAAGATTACAGGTCATCGAATATGAAAATAGACCAGCATTTTGCTCTGACTGTAATATTCAAGGCCATCTCAAAGGACAATGCTCTTTTTTGAGAAGCCAGCAAACCCTCCCTAGGAATAATGATTCCAAGCGGCAGTCTTTCAGAAATAATGGCAAATACACAGGAATGTACAGGGTTAAAGATCCAAATGTTGAAAAGGCAAAGGCCTCTGGTTTGGGACAAATGGAGAATGAGGCTGAGCTTCACATGGACAATGGTAAGGACAAGCAAATTGCTACATCACAAACTGACCAACAAAAGGTATGCTCTCCTTTCGAGAATCTAAATAAATTTAACATTTTGGCTGAAAACCAAATAATTACAGAGGAAAATCAGAATGAAGGGTCTAATGTTGAGGATATAATTCTTGGTCTCCCTGCTTACCTTGACTCCCCAACCAAATATGGACCTTCCAATCCTCCTCCTGTTGACCATAAAGAATGCCCTAATGATGAGTCCTTTTCTGTTCGAGAAAGAGAAAAAGTGCTTTCAGAGTTAATCAGCCCTTCCAAGCGACATTTTTCACCTTTGTCTTTGTCCCAATCCAGAGAAGGGGTTTCCAGTACTGTTATCCAACAGAGTCACCCAAACCAAATTTAGCCCGAAACAGACTAGAAGCTCAATGAAATCCCCCATGATTGACTGTGGAGGTGAGAAAAAAAAGGGAAGAAAGTCAAATGCCCAGCAATGGAAAGAAGAGGTCCAAGATGAGATAGCTAATGTAATTCAGACTACTCTGTTTCCACCAACTGGAAATATTCCCTTTGAAGAAAACAAAATTCTTAAGCCCCCTCAAGTCCAAGGCAGGGGAAGAGGAAAAAAACTTTAAAAGTTCCAAATGAAGATCATATCCTGGAATGTAAGGGGGCTCAATGGCCTTCCTAAACAGCGGTTAGTCAAATATTTAAGAAGAGATTTTGATCCCACTATTCTTATTTTGCAAGAAACTAAAGTCGATGAAGTTTTGTCTAGAAAAATTGCCCTCAATATCTGGAGAAATGGAGAAGCAATTTTTTGCAAAGCCAATGGAACCTCAGGTGGTCTTCTTTGTATCCTGGAATCCAGGGAAGGTGGAAGGCAAGGTTATTCAATTGGGGGAAAGGGTAATGAGCATTATTTTTAAGGATAAGGTTAATGACCTTTCTTGGATATTAACAAATGTGTACGCCCCTAATTCTATATCTGGGAGAGCTGATATATGGAATTTACTCAGTCATTTCAAGGAATCTTTTCAGGATATCCCATGGATAGTGGCGGGGGACTTTAATACCCCTCTTTACCCCTCTGATAAAAAAGGGGGAGTAGGAATTCCAGCAAGAAGTATGGAGGACTTTCAAGATTTCATCAACAACAACAATTTATTGGATGTCAAATTAAAAAATGCTAAATTTACTTGGAGCAATAGGAGGTTTGGAAATCAACTTATAATGGAAAAGCTTGATAGGTTTTTTTTGTCACAGAAGCAATACAATCTTTTGGGGATGCAAATCGGTTGTCCTTGCCTCGCATTGGGTCTGACCACAACCCGATTTTACTTGAAATTGAAGAGACTCCAAAATTCAAAAGGCCTTTTAGGTTTGAATCTATGTGGATGCACCACCCCGATCTCGAGACAGAATTTCGGTGGTGGCAAGATTCTTGTCGTAGGCAGGCCTTCATTCAGATTAGCACATAAACTTAAAGTGGTGAAAGAAAATCTAAGGATCTGGAATAAGGAAATTTTTGGAAATATTTTTGAAAACAAGAAAGCCATCTCTGAAAGGTTATCAACCATTGAGAAAAAACTTGAAGAGGGATTGCCAGACCCTTCCCTACGAGCGGATGAAAAGAAATCCCTTGCCGAGTACCATAATGTTCTAGCTCGCGAGGAGACTTTTTGGCGGCAAAAGTCTAGAGCTACCTGGCTAAAAGAAGGTGATGCCAATACAAGATTTTTTCATGCATCTACCTTAAGGAACAGAAGCCACAATAGAATTAAAGAACTTGTTAGAGATGATGGATCACTCCTTTCTAGTCCTAATGAAATCAGAAATGAAGCAGTTTCCTATTTTCGAATCTTTTAGGAGAAGAACATTTCAGCTTCGCCTTAGCTTAGAATCAATGCTTTACCATATTCCTCATTTAATTTTTGATGACTTGAATGGGAAGTTAATTAAGCCTTTCACGGATGAAGAAATCAAAGAGGCCCTCTTCTCAATGAACCCTGATAAATCTCCAGGTCCAGACGGGTTTTCACCTCATTTTTTTCAGGATTTTTGGGATATTGTAGGTTTTGATGTATGTGCTACTATCAAGGAATTTCAGTCCACAAAGCATATTCCAAGAAGTTTTAACTCCACTTTTATTGCTTTAATCCCAAAGATTCCTACTCCTAGATCTATGATGGATTTTAGACCTATTAGCCTTTGTAATGTTGTTTATAAAATTTTGACCAAGGCAATTGCAAATAGAATGAGGAAGATCCTTCCTATGTTTATTGATGTTTGTCAAGGCAGTTCGATCCCTGGAAGGTCCATCCTTGATGGGGTCATAACAGTTCATGAAGCCCTCCATTCGGTAGTCCAGACTAAAAAACCTGCTTTTGCTCTCAAGCTGGATATGAACAAGGCTTATGACCGCATAAACTGGAGTTTTGTCTCTGCCATTCTTCAGAAATTTGGTTTTCATCATGAATGGATCAAGCTTTTGGAAGGATGTTTTATGAAACCTTGGTTTTCAGTCCTTGTTAATGGTGCTCCTGCTGGATACTTTCAAAGTAAAAGGGGCCTAAGGGAAGGTGACCCTATCTCTCCCATGTTGTTTATCATTGTGGTCGAAGCCCTTGGGAGGACAATCAAAGCTGCTCGTAATATTGGTCTTATTTCAGGAATTAAAGCATCATCACAAACACAGGAAGTTACACATGAACAGTTTGTGGATGATACTTTGTTGTTAACTCTTGCATCGGTTTTTGAGGCTAAGGTCATAAAACATATTCTAGAGCTATATGAGGATGTCATGGGCAAAAGGTAAATTTTTCAAAGAGTAAAATTTATTTCTTTAACACTCCCATTCGGAGGCAGATTAAGATTGCTAGGATTCTTGGATGCTCAGTGTCTACTCTTCCATCCACATACCTAGGCCTTCCTTTATTTACAGGAAGAGCTACTGATTCCATGTGGACTAATGTAATTGAAAGAATTCAGAGGAAGCTGGCTGGATGGAAAGGGAATTTGTTATCTCAAGCTGGCAAGGCAGTTCTCTCCAAGTTTTCCATTCAAAGAATCCCTGTCTACTTTCTCTCTATTTTTAAAGCTCCTACAAGTGTCTACACTAAAATTGAACAGATCCAGAAGAGGTTCCTATGGACTGGTTCTGAATCTAAGCAGCGCTTTCACTTGGTGTCCTGGGATAGGGTTTGCAAACCAAGGGAGTTTGGAGGTATTGGGCTAAGGAGAATACAACATTTAAACATGGCCCTCCTGGCCAAACAAGCATGGCGTCTTTTGACAAATGCAAATGCGGAATGGATTACTATAATAGAAGAAAGTATTTGCAAGAAATTGAATTCTTAAGTTATTCCTTTCCTCCCAGGGGATCAATTTTTTGGAAATCAATCCTTCAAACTAAAAACTTGCTAAGCAAAGGGCTACGTTGGAAACTGGGAAATGGAAGAAACATTGATTTTTGGGATCACAAATGGTTAAAGGACTATCCCCTCTCTGCAGACCCCATCATTTCAACCGTTAGAGCTTGGACAATTGAAGTTTTTGGTACCAAAGTTGCAGATTTTATTACTTTGTCAAACAATAGAAGGGTATGGAAGCCAATAATGAATAATGATCTACCAGGGGCATCAATAACATCGGAGAATGAATTAAAACAGTCTTTACTCCCTTCCGGCATTCTTGAGGACCAACTTATCCGGGAAGCTTCGTGACAATGGGGAATTTTCTCATCAAGACCGCTTATCTCGATGCTTATTGATAATGATGAAACTACTTTCCCTCACTTGGAAGTTTGGCCCAAAAGCATTGTTCCGAAGGTTGGGTTTTTTGCATGGTTGGCCATCCAAAATAAGATCCTCACCATGGATAACTTAATAAAAAGAGGTGTGATTGTTGTTAATAGGTGTTATCTTTGTATGTCTGAGTGGGAGTCTATTGATCATTTGTTTCCGTATTGTAATTTTTCTGTCTCAATCTTGTTAGGTCTCGTTACAAGTGTTTCATATTTATTGGGTCCATCCTCAGTCCATTTTTGACTTATTTGTCCAATGGCCTTCCCCATTTTTGAATAGGCGTCTTAGGTATATGTGGAAGATCTGCCTTCATCACTACTTGTGGCAGATATGGTTGGAAAGGAATCGTCGGGCCTTCTTGGATAAGGTTTCTCAATCATCCTCTCGTCTCGTCAAAAATTTTAGCATATGCTAATGAGAATACTTGTTTAGTGCTTGCAGCATCTAGACCTCCAAATCCTTTTGAAGCTTCATTAGGCCAGCCATTAAACTTACCTCTCACCGATGGCCTCAATCATCCTCAAGTCTGTCCTAGAACCATGATCACATGGACCCCACCCCCCTAGGGTGGATTAAGTTAAATTTTGATGGGGCATCTAGGGGCAACCCGTGTGAAGTCAGGCTGGTGGCTTACTTAGAGACCACAAGGGTGAGGTGCTTGTAGCTTTTGCAGAACATCTTGGAGCTCAAACTAACAATGTGGTCGAAGCAAGGGCAGTTTGGAAGAGCCTCAAGGTGGCAGAGAATTATCCAGGGAAACTGTTGGTGGAAGGTGATTCTCTTATTATTATAAATCTTCTAAAGAACACTAAGAGAGCTCCTTGGAGATTTGATGACTACATCCATGAAGCAAGGGCTCTAATTCATGACCGACCTGAGGCCATAATTTTGCATACCTTCCGGAAAGCAAACATGGCAGCTGATAGGTCGGCAAATGAAGGCATTGTAGCAAGAAATTTGATCACGTGGACTGAAAATCTTCCTCATGCAGTCTCAATGGTGATAGATAATGAAAAACTTTAGATTGGAAGGCTCAAAGTGGATCAATGATAGAAAATGGGGGCATTTTAAAAAAAAAAATTTGAACCTTATAATGGATTTTGTCATATTTGTTTTTTTTGTTCATGTGACTAGTGTTTTTTGCAGCTGGTGGGGCACTGATATAGGTTTTTTATCTACAAATTCATGCATGGGAAAAATCTGCTTTGGCCTCAAGTATTTCCCAAGGTGTGTTTGGATTCGATGTCGCAAAAAGGCCCTAGCAAGAAATAACAAAGTGTTGGAGATCCTTGACAATGAGGCACCAGACCCCACCATAATAGTCTTGGAGAAGATGACAATTTCATCAGCCTCCAACAAGTATCAACCAATTGAAGAGTCTCGTCTAGCCTCATCAGGCAGCATTGTTGATTTGTGTGATTCCTTAAATCTTCCGTTTTATAGCCGTAGCCCCAGGGGCACAAGGAGTCAAAGGAAAAATCTAAATATGATGGCAAGAACGATGATAAGAAGTTAGATGAGGACTACAAGGAAGACTGCTTGGCCTCTTGGCTGTCCATTCTATGGGATGTTTTTTTTTTTTTTTTTGACCATATTCTATTATTTTATATGGGCACAAGCTACTCTGCATGGTGCTTGCATGATTAGTTTTTGTCTTTGTTAGTTCTTTTTGCGTCTTTCTTTTCTGATGGCCATAATATTAGGCTTCCATAGTTTAGTTTGGTTGTATTCTAATGGAAGAGTAGGTCTTGGCCATTTTTGTTGTCGACTTAAACTTTTAGGGCTTGGCCTTTGTCCAGTTGGTCAGTGGACCCTATTTTGTAAAATGGTTTTGGGTCAACCAGTTAAAACCCGGTGTTAATTATAATATTCTCTTACTTACCAAAAAAAAAAAAAAAAAATGCTATTATGAATGAGTTTTAAATTAAAATATGGGTTTTATGCATTACTTTCTTGGAGTGAAGGTTCATCAACATAAAGATAAAATTTTAATTTACAAAATAAAGTAAACTAAAGATATATTGAAGACATTTTATATGGAAACATGTAAACTAGTTTCCACTCTAATTGATCATGGAGTAGTGTTATACAAGGATAATTAAGGTGAGAAAGTAAATATGATAGGTTATAGGAACATCGTGGGAAGTTTAATATTTCTCACAAACACTAGACCAAGCATTGATTATGTTGTTTATCTTGTTTTAATGTACATGAATGAGCCATCTCAAATTCATTTGAAGGCTACCAAGAGAATATTGATGTATGTGAAAGGTACTTTTGATTTTTGAATTTATTATTATGAAACTACTAAGGCATATATTGTTGGTTTCAGTTATTGTGACTAGGGTGATAGCATGGATGACCAGAAGTCTACTTTTAGCAATTATTTTTCTCCTAGTTTTGGATTGATCACATGAAGCTCAAAGAAGCAAGTAGTTGTTCTTTCCTCCATATAAGCTAATTATATTGGAGTCACATTACCTTATACATAATAATTATGGTTTAGGAAGGTATTGGAAGAGATTTATTATAAGCAATGTCATCCTATAGTCATTTTTTGTGACAATATAGGTACAATTCAACTAGCAAAGAATTCCATCCATCATAGCAAGTCTAAACACTTTGATTTGAAGTATCATTTTATAAAGGTTATGGTACAATATAAAAGAATAGATTTGAAGTACTATAGTGCGCAAGAGCATCTTGTTAATGTGCTCACAAAAGTAAGTTGCTAAATCTTAGTTCTTAAAAGTTAGAGATAGTTTTATGAGACCTATTATCTTTAGGGGCGATATTGGAAATATTAATAATATGATGATGAGAAAAACAAATAGTTATGTAGATTATTAGTTGAGCTTCTAATAGTAGTTGTGTATATTCTTAGCCGATATTTTAACTATAACTATGTAGGTTCTTAGTTGAGCTTGTAACTACAACTGTGCAGATTCTTAGATGACCTTGTAATTATAGCTATGTATATTCCTAGGTGAGTTTATAACTATAAATGTGCATTTTTTAGGTGTACTTGTAATTTTAGGGTAGAATAAATTTATATGTGTGCATAAAAATAATGCTCTTCCTATGTAATGTTTTTGAGATGTAAACAAATTTTGTACAAATTCTATTTTAAAATATTTATGTTTTTCTAAGCAAAAGAGATACAATTTTTTAAAAAATTACATATTGAAATGAATAATATAAATTTTAAAAATAAATATCAAAGTAATGTGTAATTTTAAAAACATATTATTACCTCTCTTGTATAATGTTTACAAACATGATGCTCATCATGAGAAGTCCTAAGTGCAAAAAAAGAGGTGCTAAAATATTTGCTATATGATTTGAATATACATAGTATGTTAATTTGTGATTATAAATTTAAAACAAAGGATTTAATTTGATATGTAAAAATAGAAATATCCACAAATTAGGATTATCAATATTAGTTTGGATGGTATATCCAAAGGAAATCTAGGAAAAGTTGGTGGAGATGGTAATTTTTTTTTTTAAATAAATGTAAAATTTTCCTCACTTAGAATCATATGGAACTTAAACTAACCACTATTTATAGGCTAGGGAATTTATTGCATGGATCAAAACTATAATTGAAAATATGGGAAATATATTGGGTTTCATAAACTATCATTAATTATATCAATAAACATGGATGTGGGTATGGGATAAAATAACATTATAATTTATGTTCATAAACTATTGTTGAAGGTAGTCTCTTATAAATGTGAATATATAGAGAGAAATAAACTATGTATTAGATAATTTAACCAATTGCAATTTTGATCTTTGTCCTCACAAATTTAAATTTTAGAAATCAACTAGCCAAATTAAGTTTTGTCTCTTAATGATAATGATGTCAAGGAATTGATTGCAAAAATATGTAGAAGTTTGAGGAAGATGAAGAATATATTTGATATAAATGTAAATGACTAATATCTTTGGTAGAAAGATAAGCTAAAAAAAGGTTTAATTAACTTGATAACAAATGTAATATTTTGCTATTTTGTTGGGAGTGGCCTCAATAAAAGCTACACATAGATCATTTTAAAAAAATGTATTTAAAGAATGATGGAAAGCTCTACAACCCATATATAAAATATTAAATAGGTTACTAAAGAGAAATATACAAGCATAAGATAAGTTATAAGAGAAAATGTAAGATAAAATTAAATTTTATAATTAACAATATAACTAATAACTCAATCAACTTGATTATAGGATATAATTTTTGCTCAATCAAATTTTTAATTTTCTTGAATTGACTTTTATTTTGTACTTTATTTTTATATATTTTATATACATATGTAAAATATTTTAAAAATATAATACAATTGTATTTACAAATTATCTAAATATAAAATATAACAAAAATAAAGATAATAAATATATTATTAAAATTAAAAATTTAAGTATTATTATTAGATTAAATAATAAAATTAGAAGTAATAGGAAAAATAACATATAGATAGGCCATGATATTAAGGGCAAAATGTGGAGAATAAAGAGTTTCATATAAAAGATCAAGATTCCAACTAACCAAGTATTTAATTGAAAGACATGTAATTGAGACCAAGGAAGTAATTAATGTAATATGGATGAAGTCATTTCAATCCCATCATAATGTAATATGGATTCTATTATGACACAATCTATGAAACCATTTAAATCTCATATAACCAATTAATAATAATAATAATATATAAATGATGAAATTTTGATTAAAAGGTGTATGATTTCTTACCATTAGTTATTTAAAGGTATTAAGCAAAATTACCTCCAAATAAAAATAAAATTCATCCTTCAATTTAGATTTAAATATATGCTTAGACATTCAAGAGAAACTAAATTAAAATGATACTTGGTCAAGATAAAGGATGTTTTAAAATATTACTAATACATGCTTAGATATTAATCAACAAGACTCATGTTCCTTGGAGTTTATTAAAATAGTTAAAAATGAGGGGGAGAGGATAAACATGATCCTAAAGGACTACTTGCATTACTTCATATAGGTAGACCAAGCAACTATCCCTAATTACTAGACATGGCTTAGTTCTTCTATAAAGTAGGTTATCACTTTTTGAGTTAGTGATAGGCTAAAAATCATTGGCTTGAAACACAATGATGATAGGATACCTTGGTGGCATCCTAAAAAGCACCATACTTTTGAAGCAGTGGTAGGATCAAGTGGATCTTACTAGGTAGAACTTATTATAGGCATAAGAAAGGATAAAGTATCAAAAATATGAGGATAGAAGGGATGTGGAGTACAAGGTAGACAATAATGTCTTATTGAGGATGGATCAAAATAATTCAATCATTAGTAGGGACTATGTCATTCCTTGGCACAATGGTTTAATAATCCCCTTAAAATAAAAATAAGTATGGACAAGATGACCTATCGACTCATGCTACTAATGCTCTTGAAATTATATCCCATGTTTTATTGATCTTATTATAACCATTTGTGGAGGACCAAAGCAATCCAAGAAAATTATAATATCAATAAGTTGTGATACATGTGAGTCACAAGTTAAAGAAGGTAGATGATAGAATTTTGATCATTTATGTGATGGACCTCAACAATCAAATATGTAGGGATTTTTTTATGAATTGAGTGGCGTAGTTTCATTTTGAAGAGAGCTATGACAAAACCAAGTCTTTGTGGTGAAATGAGTATAAGATGAGATATTTCCTTTAAGGGAATCCTTCCATAAAAATCTACTTCCATAGAGGAGTTATATATCCTTCATAAACAAAAATGGGTTTTGGGTTGAATGGGCACCAAAGACATTTTGATGTTGAGTGAGGAAGATAGACAAGGGGAATGAAATACCCTCATGCATCTTCAAACAATGATAGATGGTGATAAAGTTCTTCTATAGTAGTGCATATGTTTGGGATAAATCTTCTTCATGCCTTACAATAAAATGGTCTTGGCATGAGGGATAGGTTACTTGATGTTTGATGGAGTGAATATATGAAAAGGATGTCTTGTATGAGAGGTTCTATATAGAGAAATGAGATCTTCAACAATGGATGATGTGTTCAATGTGATCATTATCAAGCAATTAAGACCTTAGATGTGGTTAAAAAGAATATGTTATTCCTTTATATATCAATAAGGCACGAGTAAACCCTTTAAATGTGATGGGCCTATTTAGAATGGGAGATATTATGCAGGGTGTATTTGAATTCTAGCCAGGGTTATGCATGGGGTAAATTTCACAAATTAGCACGAATATTTAGATTTTCACAATTTTTATTTTGCAAATTTGGGGACCCTAGAGATCGACATATTTGCCCCAAAATTTTGGCATCAATTTTTTTCTACGATAAATTATTTCCGCTATCATAAGGTTTCCCACCTAATTTTTGCCTTCAAATTATTAAAAAAAATTATCCCACCAAATTTACCTCTTATACCCCATTATATATAGCTAACATGACAATGACACTCATACAATTAAAACATTAATTTTATCTAATAGCGAGTGATACTATCCAGACGACTAACACAATGCAATTGACAAAACACGATTGGCACGAGGTGATTAGCATGAGGTGATTGGCATAAGGTGACTGACAGAAGGTGACTGGTAGAAGGTGACTCACATAAGTAAAATAGCACAAGGTGAGTGATAGAAAATAACTCACACCAAGTGACTAGCACAAGGTGACTCGCACAAGGCAACTCACATAGGGTGATTAGCAGAAGGTGACTAGTAGAATGTGACTGGTATAAGATGACTGGTATAAGGTGACTAGCACAAGGAAAATAGCACAAGGTTATTAGCACAAGGTGATTGGCACAATGTGACTAGCACAAGGTGACTAACATAAGGTAACTAGCATAAGGCGACTAGCATAAGACGATTGGTAGAAGGTGACTATCATAAAGAAACTAGCAAAATGTGATTGACATATAATGATAACCATTTACCGATAAGTTTATTTTACCATTAATTTTTATTTTTAAAAAAATTGTTTCATGGACACTCAATAAGGAGGTTTTCCTATTATTTGGGCACCAATATCAAGCCTACTTCGGTCATACATCATGTTGTTTTAAATAGTAGTTATTTTTATTTTTAAAAATGATGTCCATGTTACTCTTCTATTTATACAAGTAAACTATCACCTACTAGAAGTGGAAATAAGGGAGGCCATTCTTCTGATAAAAGGAGTATCCTCAAATACTTTCATAATATTTTAAAATCCAATCATCCATCAACATCTACAAAAATTGAAGTTATGAACACCTTTACTTACTAATTTATTAATTTTGGTACATTGTATATTTTATATATAATATATTCATTCATTAAGAAGGGTACCTTTTGGTTGATGGCTTTCTCCATTGTTTATCTGTATTTTTTAACAGAAGGTATGCTTTTAAATGCAATAATGATATGTGAAAAAATTCTCTACAAAAAACACTATTGATCCTAGTATGCCTCCACTTCCATATATTCATGATAATGAAAAGTACACAGATGAAATTTTTATTAATGAAATGGAACACCAACATGAAGATATTCCTGAAATTAACACGCTAAATAAAAAAATAAAATAGTAGTTCTTATGCAGTCCCTACTTCTGGAGAATATTCTTCTAAAAAACATAAACATGGAAGGTTATCTAGGTGGAAAATTAACAGATCATTTCAACTTGATTGGGTATCAAAATTTCTATTTACTGAGCTAGTGCTACCATAGAATAGTAGTGAGGAAATAACATAATTGAGATGCATAATTTACAGTTGGAAAAACAGAAAGGATCATAGATTGTAAGTTAAGAAAGATATAGTAGAAAAGCATTGTGTAAATATTTATATATAAAAAAAAGAAAGTGATGGAGCAATACAAAAAATTTATAGCTAGAAGTATGCATCAGAGTGCACACATATGAGATATGCACAAGAATATGATAAACAAATGAAACAAAACAAAATTTTTGTTGAGAAAGGTGCAACAATTCAAACCCAATTTTAAAAAATGAATAAGTTTACTTTAGCTTCAAAAAGTTTACAGCTTGCTATTGTACTTACTATTCTTAAAAAGGGTAGACCTATGTTTGATTTCATTGATTATAAATATCTATTTCAACTAGTTGATGTGCAAAACTTACCCAGTATCCATGGTCAGATCGAAGTGGTTGAAAAATGGAAAAATGTCTCTCATTGGTTGAGCAAGATGACCTCAAAGAGAAAGTAAAAAAATCCATATTCATTTTACTTTCAATTCATGAGGTGACTATTGTTAACAATACATCTTGGATTTGCATGCATCTTTACACGTTAGAAAATAATTTAAAGGAACCTCATTTACTTGGAGTACACAAGATGGTGGAAAATTGCAATGCAAAAAACAATTACAATGTTGTTGTAACTAGCTTAAAGGAAATAGTAGGAATGAATGAAATGGAAATAGCCACTAAGTTAATGTGTCGGAGCTGATGGTGTTGCTACAATGCAAAGATACATGAATGGTCTTTGTGTTCGACTAAAAACATATGTTTCCCCATATTTGATTCTTATTCTTTGCATGGCTCATAGAATGAATCTTGCATACAAAATTGTGGATACATTTACAAATGTAGCGAGAGTGGAATAGCTTGTCCATGAAATTCATGATTATTTTTTGCGTAGTCCAAAAATATTTTCAGAGTTTCAACAGTTTGTACTAGGAGTAACTGCAGGAAAAAAATTCTTAAAAGATGTAGATATTAGGTGGATTTTGATGTATCAACCAAAATATAGAGTTTTCAAAGAATATCAATCTTTGGTAGGATTTATGTATGTAAATATTAGGGCAGTTGATAAGGCTAAAGATTTTTTATTTTTAATGTGTGAATTTGAAACACTTCTCACATTGTGTGGTATTATTTCAATGTTGGAATAAATTAATATTTTGATTAAAATTGCATAAGAAAGATTGATTTATATTGTGGATTTCATCAAGGTGAGAAAACAAATTTGCATGCATATTGATACGATGTACGCATCTGGTCAAAGTTTTATGGATATCATGTTTGAGATTTGGAGAGCATTAAAAAATGTGAATGATCGTCAGAAATTTTGAAGTTTAACATAAATGATCATCTATGTATTAATATCCATGGAAAGAAAAAATATTTATATTATTCTGGTCAACAAATGGATACAGCTACAAATGAAGTTGAAAAAATACCCATAACATACAACATATTTCATGTAGTTGTACACGATAAAAAAATTAAATTGAAACAAATAGCAGAATCATTGACAAAAGAAATAAGAGACCGTTTTCAAAGAGATGAATTGTTTGAGGCTATGGGCGTGGTTAACCCGATATTTTGGGATCCTTGTAATTAATACTAGACTACAAATTGTTTGTTTCTCAAATACATGGGTACTCTTGCTAGCCATTTCACTAAATGTGTGGTAGTCAATGGTATTGAAATTAATGGCATTAGCAACAAAGATATTTTGACAAAACACTCAAATTGTTTTGGAATAACAATGTATGCTTGAGTTTCACAACTCACTAACCATCATGAAACAGGTTCTATTTCATGGTTATAGAAAATATTACATCCCAGTATTATATTACAACATACTATGGGTGAATATTTTCATTTATATGAATTATGTCAAACAATGATTTTAAGATCTATGGAATATGAAAGGGTATTTAATGCATTATCATATGTAAAATCTAAAGTTTGAAATAGGTTGGACAAAAATTTGGAAAATTGTTTGAGATTATATGTGTCGACCTCTAAGGTGGAGAAGCTTCCTTAAGAAAGAGATTTTTCATATTGGAAATATTTGGCAGAGAGAAGAGGTGTCACAAATACTCAAGATGATGAGGATAATGGTAACACTGATCAAACTATGATGACAAAATTTTTGGGTATAAGTACAAAAGATTTTGTACAATTTGAAAAAGAGTTTGTTCCAGCTTCCAACATTATGATGCAAGGATGCTTTCATTTTATTTAATTTCAAAAATTATGTTATCAATTTTCAACAAAATATTGAGATTTGATTATAACTTGAGACATGTATTTTTTGATATCATTAATCATATAATATGAGATTAGACGTGTAATTGAATATTTTGTATATCATAGCCCTCTTATTTTTATTATATATATTTGGATGAAAATATATTATTTTATTACAGAAATGTTGATTATGGAACACTGGATTATTTTTTATATCATAGATGTGTTATTGTATATTATGTATATCATGTTATTTAAGCCTTGTTATTGGATTATTAGTCTATGATATTCAAATTATTTAGTATATTTGTATTGTATAAACCATTTATGGTAAAGTAAATATATGTGATGCATTTCAATCATTTCAAATTATTTCATAAAACATAAAATAATATTTTATTGCATCCACATAATTCAAAATTATTTATTGCATCTACACAACTAATCAAAACATCACAATATTTAAAACAAATTTTTAAAAAGATAATACATATTTTTTAGAAATTATCTCTTTTATTGATTTTAAAAAGATACCATTCTTTTACAATTTAAAAAAAAAGCTATGCAGCATGTTTGGTTTCCCCTCAAATGAAAAAGTAACAATATTCTACTTTTCTTTTTGCATGGTGCCTAAAGTTTCAGTTGCATCTTGCTCAATATCCTTTGCTTCCAATGCACTAGCCCTTACCATACTTTCAACTGTAGTGTTTATCCCCAATAGTAATAAATATTCTTCCTTCACTGAATCTTCTCTAAAAGGTGCATTCAGTTCTTTCTCCTTTTCTTTTAATACAACCTCCACATCCAGGCCATTATCTTTGATAAACTTCTTCAGCCAATTGCTTTCTCTAACAGTGTATTATAATATTTTCTTCACTTTAATAACATTAGTCACACTAATTTTTGTATTCTATTCAAATTTTTCATGGCAATGACTTGCTGCTTTAAGTGATGATAATTAAAATACAAAATAGAAGAGAAAAATGTTAATATTTATAAACAAAATATATTAAAGAAAAATTATTTTTCAGGTATGTGTAAAACTTACATCAACGATAAGTCTTACAGTTTTTGCAACTACTACTTTTTCTTATCTAGTGCCCATTTGTTGAAATATGTCTAGATATTGGCATTGATATTTTCTATTTGATCTAGCATAATGGCCAGAATTTCATCAGTATATGTAGATTCGACCTGCATGGTGTCAGAACTTTACGTAAGAAAGCATCGAGCTTTTGTGGCTCATTCTTCACTATTTAAAATGTCTCCTTTCTATTTGAAAAATCCTTATATCAGGTATTGATTGCTTTTATCAAAATATTGGTTCGATATTCTCAATATTTTAATCTATCAATATCTACAAGTAGACTATTGTTAACTATAGATTTACATCTATTGGCTAATAAAATAGTTTATGGAAAATTAACTTTATCATCATCATTCATATGATGATGGGTGGCGACTTGCTAGGGAGAAAAGAAAATTTTGGTAGCATCTACCTTAATATTCTCTTCTACTTCATCATGGTTCTATAGACCTTGAAGCACATCACTTGCCTTTAATAGGAAATTTTTAGGATTCATATCCTGATAAATAAAATCATCATCAAGATTCCTAGAGGGCATTTGAGATGCACTCTCTACATTTAAGAAATTCTCAAGGGTTAAAATTAGGAATACTAAAATATTAGACTGAGATACAATGTGTGTCTGGGAAATACTTTTGGTTCTCAGAGGTGGTGGTGTGAGGAACTATTTCCCATGCATGCAATATTGGTTCCTCATTGATGGTACCTGCTATGGATGGAATTGTTGTGGTACTTACTATTGGTGCATTTGTGGGTGTGTAAATAGTGGAGGCATATTTTTATTTAGTATTTTGAATATAACTAGTGCATCTGCAAAATTTCACATGAAAATATAAATTAAAAACTAGTAAAAAATAATGCCATAAAAAGAGATTAATTTTAACCAAACATACCAAACTCAATATTTGCACCCATTGATGATGCAACCATTTTCCCTTGCTTTGAAAACATTTAAAATATTTCCTCAAACTAAATATAATTTTAAATAATTAAAATACATCATTTAAAATTATACTTTTGAATAACAAGGTTACGTTGTGAGTTGGAGGTTACTTCTTCAATGTAAACTGCAACACATCTAGAAGTAATAGGAGTCATACGTGTAATTATATGCAGATCACCAGGAGACCTCACACGTTTAAAAGGATTTGCTGGTGATGATTACAATTGCAATGTCAAAATCGACAAATGCTTATTGAATCCTAAAGGTTATAATTCTTTTACTAGAAGATTGAGCTACTTTTTTCTACTTTCAAAAGAAAATTAAAAATAACAAGATTGATTGGAAATAAATAAAATAGATATTATTCCAAAAAATAATTTTACTTGTATTTCATTCTCCATCATATCGGTAGCCAACAAGCTTGGGTGCAATGCAATTGGAGGAGAGCTATTTTAAATATTAAAATATGCTTCATTAAAAAGAGAGAATAAAGTTGTTGGTTGTTACTACATAAGAATATTGAATTTTTTGGGTACGTAGAAGATCCTATTTAACGTGTTTGGAAATGTGAGTGGACTAATCAAATTTATCGCCATAAATACATCGAATTAATAAGGATAATGCCTAAAATGACATTTTTGTAGGTCACCCCTACAAAATAAGTCTTGCCTGGAAAAATACAATGCAAGCATGAAAAAATTTGTCGCTAATGCTGGAAATGTTTAAACCCCCTTTTGATAGAAGAATTAACTAAAAAAAGAGATAACATTATTAGAAAATAAAAATTATAACAGGGAGAATATTATTAGAAAACAAAAACTATAATACATCAAAAATGAAGAAAAATAAAAACTAAATTTTAAAAAATATACCTTTTAAATTGTTTAAATGGACACCGAACTTGGATTCTAGTACCCATTTTTCATATTTGGTCAAGGTGTATTGGTTGTTCACTAGGTGACCATCCATAAATGACAACCCTGTTAGTCAATGCACATCTAAGGGTTTCATAGAAAATATTATCCTTGTTATCCACTTTGATATGAAAAGTGAAGTCATCATGGTTGTAGCAATTAACTATCTTGTGCATCAGGGAGACTTCAACATTAAACTATGGCAACTTGATTACTCTTGCAACTCTAGAGATGTAAATTCATTTTGAATCTCTTATAGGAGTGTCAAAAATATTCTTAATTCCTGGACAAAATTAGTTCTTGAATTACACTTTCAAAGGTAGAGGAGAGGAAGAGCTAGCCATTTCTGTGAATCTGCACTAAAAATAGTCTAAAAAACACTCTAAAAATAGTCTAAAAATGCTTTAGAAATGTCCTAGAAAACGTTTTGAAACCGTCTAAAAATGCTTTGAAATCCCTATGAAAATACTTAGAAAAACGTCTGAAAACACTCTAAAATTGCTAGGGAAAACACTATAAAAATGTTGGAAAATGCTCTGAAAAAGCTTTGGAAAAAACTCTGAAAATACTTTGGAAAATGCAAAAAATGATCTTGTATTTCTATTTATAGAATTTTGCATTGTTGAAGTCTACATATACGCAACACGTGGCAGAGGAGAGGGTACATAGCAGCATCTTATTAACGACCTTTGTCGATCATCATTTGTCAAACACCATCCTCCAATCACCATATTCCAGTCACCTTTTGCAAGACACCTTATGTAAGTCACCATATGCAAATCACATTTTGCCACTCACCACCTGCTAGTCGCCTTGTGCTAGTCACCTTGTACCACTTGTCATTAGAAACTTGCCATCTACCAATCACCTTGTGCCAGTTGCCTTCTACCAGTCACCTTTTTCTAGTCACCTTCTACCACTTGCCTTCTGTTAGTCACCTTATGTCATTCATCTTCTATCAGTCACCTTCTACCAATCGCCTTCTGCCACTTATCTTGTGTCGCTCGCCTTATGTTAATCGCCTTCTGTCAATCGCCATTTAAAAATTTTGATAATTTTTATGCAAAATTTTCAAAAATTTGTCATACTTCACTAAATTCTCTACAATTTTTTGAAAAATTCCTCCCAAATTTTATACACAATTCACCTTGATTCACCTCAATTTTATAATTACTTTTTTGATACTACCCTTATACATAACCTTAATTTTAACTTATAATAAGGTGGCTATAATATTGCACAACTTAACATTCCAATATCTACACCCTCAGTCTTAAGTGGTTGAGCGACACCAACCATGCTTGTGAATCTGGTAACAAAACGATAAATAAATATCAATAATATATGAAGACTACTAAAGGTTGAAAATTTGATCCGAAATTTAGCCTCAATAATATGACATTCCGTAGACGATGTTTCATTAGCATTAACAACCATGGCCATTTATAAAGGACGTGTTGTTAGGAACCATCATGTAATTTTCAAATTATTTTCATCGTGAGCATATTATTATAATAATATTTTATAATGGTTGATTGGGGAGTTTAGAGAAGTCGGATCATCATTTCATGTAAATGGTAATTGTTTGTTTAATAGAAGATGAGCGACACTTTACAATTTATGCGAACTCTTAAATATTAGATTAAAGTTATATGAAGAGTATTTTGAAAGAGCGTCTTCAATGTATTTTAATCTATGTTAACTCTTAAATATTAGATGAAAGTTATATGAAGAGTATTTTTGAAAGATGGTCTTCAATGTATTTTAATCTATGCCAACTCTTAAATATTAGATGAAAGTTATATGAAGAGTATTTTGTATTTATATTTACATAAATGTGTACACGATTCTATTTATATATTTATCTATTTATATTTTGTACTGCAATATTTTTAAATTTATATTTTTTATTTAGAGTGATTATTTCAATTCGAAGGTTCATGCACTCTGTGATTATCTTATATTAATTAAATTTATATTTTTTATTTAGAGTGATTATTTCAATTCGAAGGTTCATGCACTCTGTGATTATCTTATATTAATAGTTGGCCTTCACTTTGATTAACCCATACCACGAAAGGGGGAAAAAGGAAAGGCAACATGAGGAGCACGTGACAGACGCGACCGCTATGCATCTGGAATAGTAACGACTTTATCTATCTTGATTGTGCTTAATGGACAACCGGGATGTAATATTACCGAGCCGTGATAACGGACCTACAGC
Organism: Wollemia nobilis; assembly: GCA_028583015.1. Lineage (NCBI taxonomy): Eukaryota > Viridiplantae > Streptophyta > Pinopsida > Araucariales > Araucariaceae > Wollemia > Wollemia nobilis. The sequence goes on from JAQPPZ010002321.1 coordinate 515,355, forward strand.
TTTTATTTGCAGAGCAATCATGCAATCGATACTGAGAAAGAGTATTTAAAAATGTGCTCGAGGTTTGAGATAATATGAATACATTTTTTCTTTTCTACTGTGCATTAAAAAAACAACTCCACGGTCACTCATCTTAGGACTCAAATATTTGCTGTCGGCTCCTAAACGTTAATTTCCTATTCCAATGGCAGACAGACGTGGGTGAGTAGGACTCGCCTTCCTGCTAAATCTTCAGAGGTTAAGCCATTCACTGAAAAGTTTATGCTTTTTCACCGATTCAAACAACTGTCATTGATAGTTTTTAACACATATCTTTTTCCATGAGTGGACGTAACTGCCCCGCATCTTCACACGAAGCCTTGATGCAGTACAACTTTTGACAATTATATTTATATTATTGTATCCACCTTCTAAGATAAGATTTCACCGGGTTGTTGAGGACCAGGCTGACCGGATGCTATGTCCATTACTCACCTGAAGTCAACCCGCCAGATTAGACGTTGGTTGCGGTATTCTGCAGATATATCCTTATATAAAGGAACGAGACAACCACATTCAACCAGCCAAATTGGCACTGGGATGCCAAGAGAGTAGTCCCAATTGGTTGGACCATCTATAATTTATCCATGGCTTTCTTGGTTGCACTGCTTTCGATTCTGGCCTCTGATGTGCTCCCTCATGTGCATGCAAACCATTACTCCTTCAAGGACCCTCCCCCACCATTTCCATCCCCACCTCCTCCGTATCACTACACCTCTCCCCCTCCCCCATTTCCATCCCCTCCTCCACCGTTCCACTACCCGTCCCCACCACCGCCATTTCCATCTCCGCCGCCGCCATACCACTACCCCTCTCCTCCCCCTCCATCTCCATCGCCTCCACCGCCATATCATTACCCTTCCCCTCCACCTCCATCTCCTCATTATTATTATAAATCTCCTCCCCCGCCATCACCTATTTACAAGCATTTTCCGCCTCCTCATCACATAGAAACGCCATACGCATACAAATTTCCACCTCCTCCCCCTTACCACTATAAATCCCCTCCACCTCCACCTCCTGTCTACAAGTACAAATCTCCTCCTCCTCCACCTCCCCACCACGTAGAAAAGCAAAGCTCTCCCTACAAATACAAGTCTCCACCTCCCCCTGCATACCATTATAAGTCAGCTCCACCACTTTACAAGTATAAATCTCCCCCGCCACCATCTTCTGTTTACAAGCATAAGTCCCCTCCCCCTCCTCACCAAGTTGTAAAACCAGGTCATCCTTACATATACAAATCTCCACCTCCACCTGCATATCATTACATACCCCCTCCACATTCTACACCGGTGTACAAATACAAATCCCCTCCACCTCCAATTTATAAGTACAAATATCCTCCGCCACCATCTTCTGTTTACAAGCATAAATCCCCTACCCCTCCTCACCACAAGCATAAATCCCCTCCCCCTCCTCAGCACGTTGTAAAACCAGGTCATCCTTACACATACAAATCTCCACCTCCACCTGCACACCATCCTCACCACAAGCATAAATCCCCTCCCCCTCCTCACCACGTTGTAAAACCAGGTCATCCTTACATATACAAATCTCCACCCCCACCTGCACACCATTACCAATCCCCTCCACATCCTACACCTGTTTACAAATACAAATCTCCGCCGCCGCCATCACACGTTTACAAATATAAATCTCCACCACCCCCTCGTCGTCATGTTGAAAGGCCGGGTTCTCCTTACCATTACAAATCCCCTCCACCTCCAGTTTATAAATAAAAATCTCCTCCGCCACCTTCTACAGTCTATAAATACAAATCCCCACCACCTCCGCCGAAGCATGTGTACATGTACTCGTCGCCACCTCCTCTGAAGCACGTGTACAAGTACGCTTCTCCTCCGCCGCCTCTTCATTGAGCAGTTGATGGGCGTAGTAATGGTGAGTCACATTGTCTATTATTTCTTTAATATTGGATTCAATGCTCACTCTACTACAATGGGCTTTTAGCTGCAAACTAAGCCTCGAATAGAAGTTCATATATATGAAACAAATTTCCGCAGAATTGTACTTATAATAATTACTGTCTTCATTGTCATAGTGCAGAAAGCTCTCCGCGTTTGAGTATGATTGTGATAATAGGTTTTTGAGTAATGTTCATTGTTGATAATAGGTATTTCAGTAATGTTGATAATTAGCAGGCGAATTACGTGATTTCAGCCTCACATATGAAGACATGGTCAGCAAGACGGGAACTTGTGTGGCGAAAAGGCTTCTGTGCACCTGAAATAAAAAGTAAATAAATGTCATTTCATTCAAATGCTAATTTATGGAGGTTGTAAAGACCAGTTCTGTAATTCTCCTACTATCAGCGCAATTTCTATATTATTTAATTCTTACTTTTCAAATTTATTAATAATAAGCAGATATATTTTGATAGAGCGTGTTATTCAACTTTTTGAAGAAATTGTGCTATACTCGTATGTTCCATCGTAGCAATGAAATTATGGTTCTCAAAACCAGTAAGACAGTCAAATGGCAGCGTTTAAGGCACAAATTTATTCCGACAAAATAACCAGCCTGAAGAGAGCAACCTGGTCGTTGGATTGCCGTAATGATTAGTTTGACGAATAATTTCCTCGTTTAATTTTTAATAGACGTATAAAGGCCATTCACATACTGAGAGGTCTTAGCTTTAAGGAATTAATTTACAATCAAATTAAAATTTAAATACTTGCACAATTTACATTTCGAATGATACCAGTCACGCTCAGGGCTCTCTATAAGTGTTTGCATTCTGCGCATATTAGCATGTGACATAAATGTGGCTGAACATGGCTTTTCAAAGTAACAGGAAAGATACCATAATTTATTACTAATTCATATATATTAAACAACTGTATTACTGTGATGGATTTACAAAGCTATTATATGGAGCTTTCGCTTCCCAATGTAGACTTAATGTTGAACGCTGCAGGCTGCATTCTGCATTCTGCACCTTAGAACACCCCTATTCCATAAAAGGAATACAGAGTGCACGACAACAGTTCACTATGCATTTTCGACGTACGTCCTAATAAGCATCGTTGTCCGATATCTCTCGCAATTATTGGCAATATCTGAAGGAAATAGTTTCATCATTTGTCCTTCTCTAATAATTAATCATCTTCGTGATAAGCATGTAAAGATGGTAAGTGTCGGACTCCTAGAGTCCATGGCCATGGTAAGATCTTTTCTATATATGTTGTATTCAGGTGAGCATAGTGCAAATCCCCCTTCGTAATTTTTTTTATTATGTTTGATCATGGAATAAAGTCTCGCGTACGAATGAATCCGGCCGCATGGCGACGGGGTCATCACGAGGGGGAATCCGGATAGGGGAATGAAGGAGAATGAATCTTTATTATGTCTATGACATGTTTGATAGTAATGCTTTGATGATTTGTATTATTGGTTTAATATAGTATAATAATAATAAACTATTATTAAGAGTAATTATTTTCAGTTACTAAGTGGATAATTTATAGATAGTATGTCGATGGTTGTAACCACTCAACTTACAATCATACTAATTATCATAATTATGATGGTAATAATTTATAATTTTTGTTTTTTTTTTCATTATATTTTAGAGTTTTTTTTTTTGAAAAAATCTTGAAATGATTTAAACTTAATATGTACAGGTGACTTAGTGAAATTTTTTGTACATTATTCAGAAGGCAAAATCTAAGCTGAATATTGTATTGTTGAATATGTTTGCATATGAAGTGGCACTCAACCTTCAATGCATTTGGTGCACTTGTAGAACATTGGTTTATAAATAAGTTTCAATACAATTTGATTGTCATAGTACATGGTTGTTGATTCAATTTGTGGTACACCTATATTTGCTAGCATACATTTCAACCTTATTGCTTCATAGGTAACTCTTTTTGCAACATGATATTTTGCTTCTATGTAATATTGAGCAATTGTTTGTTGTTTCTTACTTCTCTATAATATATCTCTAGATCCCAAAAATAATATATTTCCAAAAGTGATTTTTTTATCATCAATACATCTTGTATAGCATAGTCTATATATGTGTTTTTGGTTAAGAAAAAATGACTACTCTTCTTAAATATCATACCATAGTCAATGTGAACATGGACATACCTTAATACCCTTTTAACTACCTTCCAATGAGATATTTTTAGATCTTGCATGGATCACGAGTGGTAACTTACTGCAAAGTTAATATCTAGTCTATTGTATTTTTGGTAAGTGATACTTCCAACCAACTATCACTATAAAGTTGCATTCATTGGTGGAGAGGAGTCAAACCATGAGAGTTGTAGCCCTAGTTCCCTAGGAGTCATCATGGACTTGCAATCATTTATGCAATACTTCTAAAGAAGTGCCTTGGCACATTTGATTTGTGAGACACATATATAATGATGTGTCTACCACTGTTGGACATTTTGAGTCAAAGTTGTCATTGATGTCAAAAGGTCAAAAGGAGTAATGCAAAAGGTTGATGGTAAAATAAGCTTCATAATATTTATTTTTAAATATTATGTAAAAGGTTTTTATTTAAAACCATGGTTGGACAAAATAAAAGGTTTTTATTAAAACCATGGTTGGGCAAAATAAAAGGTTTTATTAAAACCATAGGTGGGCAAATTAAAAAAGTTTCTCTAAAAACCTAAGGAGGCTTTAATTTTTAATAAAGCCCAAAGAGGATGTAAAATATTAAATTTATAATATTTAAATTCTATTGAATTTAAATAATTATAAATTAAAATATTAACAAGGTAAATGTTAGCGTTGACTCCCAATGCATATCCTTCATCGATGTGCATGGTAAAGAGGACATAAGGTATTCATACCTTAGCCAAACCAAAATTTGGCATTCGATTAAAAGGTATGCATCCGAAATATTCAAAGCTCGTGCAAAATTTAATCAAGCGCCTCTGAATTGCAAGTGTGGTAGCAAACATCACATCGAAGGAAAAGCCAAATGCTCATTAGGGTCATGAGGAGGTCAAAGCACATATTGTACATTAAGGCATCAAAGGAGCACGTGACTCACACGACGTGGAAGCCACGACCAAGGCGTTGTGGAGAGAGTGGTGCAAGTTCAAGCCCCGCAGATTATAAAAAGGGGTAATAAATTTTTTGAAATTATTTTAATTTGCATGTCCTAAGGTCTTAGGAGGAATAAGGTGAAAGTTTTTTTTTTTTTTAACATGGTGGAATCGGTAGCCGCCATGAATCAGGGCAGGCTATCTAGCTTTTATGGCCGCCACACTATTCTACGTTGTCCACCTCGAAAGCCACCACACAGATCTTCGCACAGTCCGCCCCTATAACCACCATGCCACAATCATTTTAAACCTTTTACGCTGATAAAAGCACCAGGAAAGGGACAAGCATTTAGTCCGACGAGGCCCGAGATTTGAACCTTGGACCTCCTCCCCCTTATGGGGTTTGGATGAACCAATTGGTCTACACCTCGGACCTGGAATAAGGTGAAAATTAGAAATTATATTTACATATTGCTAAGGTATTAGGAGGAATAAGGTGGAAGTTAGGTTATGATATTAACCTAAGTGTTGAAAGGTTATTTTTGCTAGGGTAAATTTGTTTTACACTAGAAAAAATAGAAATTGATTTATTACATTATTTTATAAAGTAATTTATTTAATTAATGCAATATTAAGTAGGGAGTCATAAGTAGATTTTGGATTATTTTTTAGATATATTTCTAAAAAGGGTTATGATGAAATTAAAATGATAAGAGGTTATTTTGATGAGTTAGAGTTTTGTAAGAAGTGTTTCTATTGAAGATTTATGTTGTTGGATATTATTCTAAGAAGGAGAAATAAGGTGTAATTAAGTTTGATTATTTTTTTAGAAAGTTAGTGTGATATTTTATCATCTAACTATTGAGATCAACAAAAGAGAAAATTGTGATTGAGACAGGTTTGCTAAGGTCACTTCTAAATAAAATAAAAGGCATGGGCATATTATTCCTAGTGAGTGATTGTTGAAAGTTGTGAATGTAAATTTGGAGTGAAAAGGATTGTTTGGTAAGCATTGTTGAGTGTGTTTTGAATTAATGCTTCAAGGTTTTCTAGAAATTGAGAGTTATTGATAAAACCTTGTTTTACAAGCATTGTTGTTGAAGTGAATTATTGAGTTAAGAACTTGAACTAGGGTTTGCAAAGATCATGAGTATCATTGTTATGTGAGATTGGTTGATGAGCATTGTTGGAAACATTTGAGTGAGTGTTTATATGCTTGGACTAGGGTTTGTGAGCAAGGATTATTTCATTGAGTTATTGGTTGAGTAGAGTTGGTTGTGCCTAGTCAAGTGGATGTGTAAAGTGATAGTTCAAGTTCTATGAAAAAAATTGTTCTATATTCTGAATTGATTTGAGAAAGAGGTTGAGTGTTGATGAGTGTGAAACATATTGAGTCTCTAACAATTCTATAATAAAAGAAAGATTGAAAGTGATTGAGAGTTTGTGAGTGTAAAGCATATTTAGTCTCTAACAATTCTCTATATGTTTCCAAAAGATTGATTGAAAGCAATTGAGCATTGTAAGTGTGAAGCATATTGAGTCTCTAACAATTCTCTAAATGTTTCTAAAATGAGTGAGTGAAAATTATTGAGCAATGAGGTGAATGTGAAGCATATTGAGTCTCTAACAATTCTTTATATGTTTCTAAAAGAGTGATTGAAAGTGATTGAGAATTGTGATGAATGTGAATCATATTGAGTCTCTAGCAATTCTCTTTATGTTTCCATGAGATTGGATAAGTTCTAGTGTGGACTTGTTGAGAAAATTTGAGGCAAGTCTTAGATAAGACTTGTGGATAGATTTATGTGAGCTTTTATGGAATCTTACAATACAGATTGAGAGTATATTTGGACAAGTTCTAGTGAGGACTTGTTGAGAGCAGATTGGACAAGTTATAGAGAGGACTTGTGGATAGATTAGTGTGAGCTTTTGTGGAAGCTTATAAGGTATATTTGAGACAATTCTTTGAGAAGACTTATGAGCAGAATTGATTGATTAATTTTTTTCAAACCTTGAGTGAAGGTTTGGGTAGATCTAGCAGTGTTGATTTATGATTTGATCAAGATTTGTGTTAAAGATTGAGGACAGATATTGAGGATAGATTTGTGCTAGATCGAAGGACTATGTTTAGTGCATATCATAGGACAAATATTGATGACATATTTGTGCTAGACTGAAGGACTATGTTTAGTACATATTTGAGGACAAATGTTGGTGCAGATTTGAGAATAGGTTAATGCTAGACCAGAGATAGAGATTGAGTAGATTTGTTCTAGATCAAAGTACTGTGTTTAGTATAGATTTCAGACAGAGCTTTGAAGGTGATAGAGTATAGAGGATGAAAACCTCCAGTAGATAGAGATCTATTAGCCAAGGCAGTGAGGATAGGTGTCTTCAGTGGATAGATATCCATTAGCCTGTGTAACGGGGGTAGTAGTTCCTCTAAAAGATCACAAGATAAAGCAAGAGGAGAAAGGAGTTATCCTATCAATAGATATCCACAAACTTGATTAGGGGACTGATGTATCCTTTGGATAGAGGTCCATAAACATTGTAATAGGGAAAGGATTCACAAGATATTGATTGAGGAAATTTTAGTAAAATATTTTCTTTGTAGAGTAGCCCACATTGGGTGAACCACATAAAATTGGTGTCTCTATTGTGTGTTGTGATTTATGCATTGCTTTTATTACTGTTGTTGATATTGCTATCTATACATTACATAATATTAATTAGGAAATAAAAGTAAAAAGTAGTCTTATATTCTTCACCCCCCTCTTAGTATAAGCTTGTGTTCTTCAACCACACCTCTAGTCCTAGATAATAGTGCTATAGTCCAAGATCAATCATGTCAAATGAGTTTCAAGTCATCCTTTGCTACAAGAATAATTTTCATAGAACTTTATTTGATGAACAATTCATCCACATATACAATGATGAATACAAATTCTTCACTTGTTCCTTGCGGTACAAATTTGGATCATATTAGTTTTTCTCTTAAAACCATATTTTTTAAAATGTTCATCTATTTTTATATATACACTCATGAAGCCTATTTGAGACCATAGAGAGATTTGAACAATTTATACGCCTTTGTTTCATGTCCCAATGTAATGAATCCCTTTAGTTGAGTTATGTAGACTTGTTCTTTTAAGTCTTCAATGAGAAAGATACTTTTAATGTCCATTTAATGACTTCTTCATCCAAACTATTTATTTAAATAAAAGATCATTTTGATGGTTTTTATTTTTTTCATAGGTGTAAATTTTTATTCATAGTCAATACCTTATTTTTACACACAACCCTAGGCTATAGGTCATATCTTATATTTATCAATACCACCATCTAATTTATATTTGATATTGAAAATCCATTTCATCCAATAACCTTCTTCCCTAGTGGAAGATCAATAAGCTACCAAGTCTTATTCTTCATTAATACCTTATATTAAGTGTCCATAGCATTGTTTCAAGAATTATACTAAAGAGCTTCTTTCACTATGGAATGTTCAATAATAATAATTAGGGACATAGTTACCTCATCATGAGTCACGCTTCATGTCCTTAGTCCTATGGTAGATATCTCTAGAACTCCATGTATCCTTGAAGATCTTAATGAGTGGACATACCCCTTGTGTATTTTTCATGTGTGATGTGGCATAGCAGATTGGTCCACATTGCCATCATTATCTTCATAATTTTTTTTATTACTAGAATAAATTTTAAGTATTACTAGAATAAATTTGGATGAAGAATCCCATGGAGAGGATGATGGTGAATTCTCTTTCTCACAAAAAATTACATCATGACTAATATATAATTTTTTGGTAGTTGGATCAAAAAATCCATGGGATTTTGATTCATCTTTATATCCTAATATAATGCATTGATGAGACTTCTCATCCAATTTTTCTCTCTTCTCATTTAGGTTGTGCATATGTACTATACAACCAAACATACAAATATGAGATATTGATGGCTTATATCTAGTCCATGCTTCTTTTAGAGTGATGTGGTTAAGCAATGCAATGAGGGCACAATTAGGTATCTAGACTGTAATATGTGCTACTTTTATCTTAAAAAAATGTGCAACTTGAGAATATTTCAACATGCATTGAAATATTTCCATGATGGTTATATTTATACATTTAGCAATACCATTTTGTTGTGGTGTGTAAGAAATTGTTAATTATCAACAAATGCAATGTCTCTTCAAGAAAGCTGAAAACTCACAATTGGTAAACTCACCCCTTGATATAAGTAAAGTACATGGATCTAACAATATATGAATGTATCAACTTGAGCCTTAAACTAATTGAATTAGATAAAGGCTTCATCCTTGTTCCTCAAAATGACTACCCATATTTTATGAGTATGATCATCAACAAAGTTTAAAATATTGAAAGCCATTATATCTTGGAATGATGGGTCCTCAAATATTAGTATAAACCAAATCAATAGGTCCTTTGGATCAATATTCTAAAGAACCAAAAGGAGCTAGGTGTTGATTTTTAGCTAATAAACAATGGAAAATTGGAGTAGGAAGGGAGACCTATAACCATGTGCTTATTTTGAGGTGTAATAAGAGGACCTTTCTTTTGATTGTTTATTTTTAAATAATGATGTTGGATTTGAAGGAACAACTTTTGGATTTTATTATTTGCATCAAATACTATGTGGAGCTTGTCCTATGTGTCTTTGGTAGTGGTTGAGTTATAAATGTATAGTTGAAATTCATTAGATACACCAAACATGATGATCAATCAAGCCAGCCTTTGTCTCTGCTTTGTCAAATTTTATCTATATTTTATCATCTCTATTGATATGGGTAATGGACTCATATACAACTTCACACACTTCCTTAGACTCAACTTTATTTTTGAGTTTAGTTTTCCAAGAAAGGTTATTATTTTCTCACAATAGCTAGGAATCAAGCAATAGAATTTTGGTGCACCAATATCTATGTTAAACCTTCACAAAATTAGATATTTTCAATTCCACTAAACCATTCTTAAAAAGTGTTTTCCAATGCGTATATATAATTATATTATCATAATTTGATTTATGTCTTAAATTGCAAGAAAAAAACAATATCTTATTGGGTAAAAAAGTATAGGGGATTCCTGAAGAAACACACGCTTATAATGAGAGGGGATGAAAAGTATAAGATAAAACATTTTCTTTCAAAATAATATCTGTAATATGAATGAAATAATCAATGCACATAAAACCACACACATAAGAGACAAGGATTTTAAGTGGAAACACCCTTTTGGGAGAAAACCACGACAAAATATTGCTTTTATTTATTCAACAAATTTGTGGGCACCAACCCATAGGAGACACCAATCCCCTTGTACAAATACATAGGCACCAACCTATGGGAGACACCAATATCCTTATTAAATTAATGTATGTACCAACCTATGGGAGACACCAATATCCTTGAGGCACCAATCGTCGAATATATAACTGATCAACAAAATTACTTAGGTCTGCTCCAAAGTATGATCATCAAATTTTGTTCTCAAATAGTGCTAGAATAATACCAAATTTCACTCCAAAATTTTCTTTACCTTAAACACGACATGTCTATGTCTTCCTAAGCATACTAGAACAAAAATAGATACCTGCCTTGATAATCTACCTGCACCCCTGCAGCTATAGTTTGTCTAACTTGCGGTACTCGATCGTGCTCGCCACGAGCCCCGTGTCATCCAGATTAGCATAGTTATTTGGTTAACAATCACACTAGGCCGACACATGTGGCCACATAATCTATGTCGACCCCTTTTTTAGCTATCACATCAACAATGCATTACATACTTCAATCACTATGTCATCTATCTTTTCATGGATGTGAATATGAACGATCCACTATGATGTAATGGCTTCTTTAATGTTGTATTCTTGGCTTGCTAAATTTCCAGGATTGATGATTCATGAGAGTGCAACAGACGTGGTTAAACACTGCATGGCATCCTCATTTTCATGTTAGGATTTTTTTTTGGATATTGGTTCCCATGGTGGTATATCTCCACTATGTAACGGTTCTATAATATTACTTACCGCGTGATATCCCAAAAGATAACAACATTGGCAATGGTCTATGTATCTTTTTCATGGCTATCTTCAATGACTAGCAATGTTTTTTTTGTTAGCTGCTCGATGACTAACCATTCAATATTCCCTCTTACTGTTGCACAGATCGATGATGATTGTAATGATACAGTGTATTTGTTGCTCTTATTGGACAATAGATTAACATCTTCCCCTTTTTTTATTACGAATACTTTCTAGAAAATAAGTTAAAATATCCAAACAGTGCGCTTGGTTTGGGAAAAACAAATATATTTATAAAATGAGAAAAGCTTATTTATACACAAGTAGGTCGCTCATGTCTCAATCCGTTAATATCGTTGTAGCACACACATTGATATTCTAAGTCCGCTCAGTCTACATCCATTGAAGGGCTCCATGATGAACAATTTGGGTGTCAAATATTTAGTTTTTGTGAACTCTTCTTCTACGATGGTGTGCTCACAATTGCAAAAATCCTTCCACTCGAATGAAGGCTTCCATGGAGATCTACCTTTCATGATCTCTATATCCACACATAAATTTTCTATAAAACTTGTGTTTCTCATGTGCTTTTGTTTCTAATATTTTGACCTCAATGAATATCAGGTATAAAATCTCAAGGGCATATGAACCATCATTGGTATCCGCATATGCAAGGTGAAGAAATTATTTTGTGAAACCCCTTCTAACCTTGTGGTTATTGAGGTACATGGTAACTCTGATGTTACACATAATATTTCAAGACCTCTGTGTGTACCAAAACACTGTAGCTTCAATAGTCAAAAACATCACCTTCACAATCTCGATGCATCATATTTTTCTATGTTCGTGCACTTGTCTACCTTGTGATAATTTTTGAGTTCTATTTTTATTCACTCTTCATAACCGGTGCTACACATGCATGTCGAAGATATTCACACAAGATACGAAAGGGTGGGCATTGATCGCTTTCTACTTCTTTCACACCTGCAACACAACATTCCAATCTAGCAGGTTCTTTTCATCTTGCATCACCAGCTCTAGGGTCTTGTATTTATATGCAAAGATTTTACTTTTTGTCTTTGGTGCTCAAGGTTGGTCCATTCATGCATAGCATTAATATTGAAACCTCTTTGATGCTTTGTTTTCTTCCTTCTCAATGCTTCCACTTCTTAACAGATCAACATAGGTCTCTGGCTCTTCTTTAATTATTTTTGAGCTTGCCTTCTCCTTTTGTTTCTTTTGACTTTCTTCAAAACCAAGTCCAGTATTTATAACTAAATATCTCTATGCTTTGATAATATCATCCAATATTTTTGTGCTTTTACCAAACATAATATTTTGTTGTAGTTTATCAGTAGATTTTTCAACTTCCTTCCTCAGAGAGACAATATCATGTTCTAGTTTTTCACATTCCAACACTTTTGCCTTTAACTGCTCAGTCATAACTTCTTCAATCCGCTTTGCCTCTTCAATTTTAATTTTTAAGTTGATAAGTTCTTGTGAAAACTTTGCCTTTGTTTTCTCATCCTCTTGTACTTGAGTCTTCAATCTTGAGTTCTTATTTCTAAGCCTCTTCACCTCTTCAAGAGAAAAAATAAGTTCCTCTTCTATGTCAACTATGGCTTCCTCTTCATTTTCTGGATCTTTTTCCTCTTCTTGTTTTTCAACAACAGGAGCATCTTCTTTTACCTCCATGGCCATAAATAGGATTTCTTCTCTTTCACTATCGGAGAGGCTTTTGTCATTGTTGTTTTAAGAACTGCTTGCTTCTTCAACATAAAAACTCTTCTTGTGCCTTTGATAGATCTTCTTCTCATGCTTGATTTGATCATGCCTCTTTTTATTTTTTTGATAAATTTTTCTTTCCTTATTTTTTTTTGTATTCCTCTTCTTCTTCACTGCTACTACTTTCAGCTTGTGGGTACTTAGCTGCATAGTGACCAATGTTACCATAATTAAAATATTTCAAAGTATACTTAAAGCTGTGTTTACTTGATCCCTTATTATTTCTTCACACAAAGCTAGCTTCTTCTCCGCTACTCGATCCTTCACTTGACTCTGGTTCCATATTCTTTATCTTCTTTAAAACTTTAAATATGGCCTCCCATTTGGATATTTAATCTTTTTCAGTCCTCATCTCATAGGTTGTAAGAATTCCATGTAGCTCATTCATGCTTAAATTTTTAATATCCTTTATTTCCTCAATCGTCAAGAACTTCGCATCAAACCTCATGGGGAGTGATCTTAAGACTTTTTGAATAATCTTAGGGTCTTCAATACTTTCTCCAAGTCCACAAATGGTGTTGAAAATCTCATCAACACAGAGCAAATATTTGATAAAATTTTCCTTATCCTTCATCTTTAAGTCTTCAAACTCCCTCCTGTAGGTTTTAAGTTTTGCCATTTTAACTTTATCGTCTCCTTCATATTTTATTTGTAACTTGTCCCATATTTCTTTTGCAAAGGTACATTTCTTGAATTTAATGAAATTTGATTCACATAAACTACATAGTATTGCATTCATTGCCTTGACATTATTTTCAAACAATTTCTTGCCATCTCGATCCGTGGGAGGGTTTGTAGGTGGTTTGAACCCATCCATAATAGATTGCCATATATCATAGCCATGTGCCATAAAATAGGTTTTCATCCTCATTCTCTAGAAAGTATAGTTAGTCTCATCAAATAATGGAGCTCTACTTGACAAAAAACCTTCTTGGTAAGCAATGTGTGTTCCTATAACATCTTCCTTCAAGCGGTTAGGCTTTCACGAAGGAACCTACTCTGATACCAATTGAAGAAACACACATTTTTTTGTTGGATAAGATACTATAGCATTAATACCAGGTTTACAGGTTGACCCAAAATATTTTACAAAAATCAGCCCAGGGCTATTGATGAACATATCTTTACTAAGGATCCTATATATGTAAAATCTACATGCTGCCAAAGCCATTACATCCGGTAAGGCACATAGCCTGTTATCAAAAAGAAACTTCCCATTAAACATTTTGGGTATACCTTGATAAAACACACATGCATCATAATTACAAAAAAGAAACAAACATGGATCCCTTCCTTGAGACAATGGAGAAACAAAAAGCTACAGACACACATAGCAGAGTACTGAAAAAAACTCCCACAAGCTTTGTATTGATAGTTACTCTTAATAATTCTTTGGTAATTGCTTTCTTCCGTATATGACATGCTTTGGTACCACATACTATCTTGGCCAATCAGCCTTGGAGAAGTGAACCTGCTAGCTAGATTTATGGCGGTGGCTATCTGGTGGTCCACGTGGCTTTGGTTCGAAATCTTATATTGTTATTTCTTTCCTTTTTTGTGATTATCAACCAACCTCAAATTACTAATATGACTAGGAGCCATGTTATATGACATGTGACTATCTCCATTAGTCTTTGTGGTATTTCCAAGAAGCATCCATGAAGACTGACAGCTCGGATAATTTTTATTGTGAGTCCAATTCAAAAAAGAGACGGGAATACTCATAGCCTTCGAACTTACAGTGCCTTTCCTATTGGTAAATTTGACTATCATTATTGGCATTCTTGTTGAATAAGCTCCTCTACTTCACTCGGGACACCGTGTTCCCATTTGAAAAGTTCATCACCATTGACACCCAAATTGGCCAGCTTATCAGCAATTTTGTTAGCTTCCCGAAAGACATGTTGGGATTTTCTATCCTATCTTCCCTGGAAAAGGATCCTAGCCTCTTCAAAAATTGTTTTAATCCTCCAAGGAGGTGTTTTCCAATTATTGAGAAGATTTATAACATGCATAGAGTCTCCTTCTATGATCAAATTTCCTTCTAAGTCTTGAGTCATTTGAAGGCCTCTCCACATAGCTCTAGCTTCAGCTTCATTGTTCGTCCTTGTTCCCAAATATTCAAAAAATGCAAGCATCATATTCCCATTATGATCTCGCACAATGCCGCCAGTGCCTGCTCTTTCGTGATTGTCCTTAGTTGCTCCATCAAAATTAAGCTTAAACCAATAGGAGGTGGAGACCACTTAACATTGGCTCTGGGGTTGACTACCCTAGGCACAAACTCATCTAACAAGGTTAAGCTTAAATATTGAGCAATCGTGGTCTCCTGCATATGAGGTTTACAGCTATCAAAATGGATAAGGTTCACATTCTCATTGGCAAATGATAGGATCCTGGAAATGATAGTTTGATGATCATGGATAGACTCATTAAAGACTCTATGGTTCCTTTCTAACCACACCTACCAAATATAGTGATTGAGACAAATTTTCCACATGTATCTAAGTCTTTGGCTTGAAAAGGGGTAAGGCCACTAGATGAACAAATCAAGTACGATGGCTGGTTTAACCCATGAAATATTGAAGGCTTGAAAAAACCCCACTTAGGACAATCAAGGAAAAATGGCACTAAAGGAAAATGTGATAAATGGTCTCCCAATTAGCCGTGCATAGATAACAACGATTAGTGATACAAATACCTTTATGCATCATATTATCAATGGTTAGAATTCTTCCTTGGATAACCAAACATGAAAAGACTGCAATTTTTGGAATTAATTTTTTTATCCAAACTAAGTCCTTTTGAAGGAAAAAATCCTCGTCATCAAACAGAAGCTTGTAAGTCGATTTAACAATGAACTGCCCATTTTCCATAGGAACCCAGGTCACTTGATCTTCCTTGGGTTTCATGGGTATAAACTGTTGCCCGAGAATGTTACAAAGATCATTTTATTTCGCTTGAAATCCTTGAATTCTTATTTGTTTCCACTTCATTCTACCTCTATCCTCAACCATATAATCGGAGACTTTTCTGCCAATGAGTTCTTTTGTGATATCTCTAATTCGGGCTAAGTTAGAATATTACGTCAGTGGTTCATCCTTAGCCCACCTGTCATTCCAGCAATTTATCCTCACCATTGCATAAAACCCATATTAAACCTTTTTTGATGATTTCCTTACAATTAAGAATTGCTTTCCAAAAAGCAGAACCTCTAATTGGAACTAAGTCACTTAGAAATTCCATATTTTGAAGATACTTTCATTTGATGATAGTTTTCCATTCATTTTCTTCACAAAAAATGAGACGACACGCCTGCTTAGCTAGTAAAGCTAAATTTATATGAGAAATTATCCTCAGACCTTAGCCCCCATTTTCCCTGGGTTTGCACACTTTGGTCCAGCCTACAAGGTGTATCATTTTTTTCTCCTATGATCCAGTCCATAAAAATGCTTTTTGGAGTTTCTCAATTTTTTGGAAAACCTTCACAAGGGCTTTGAAAATGGAGAGGAAATATACTGGAATGCCCTAAATATAGGCCTTAGTGAGGGTCAGCTTTCCTGCTTAAGATATAAGATGACCTTTCCATCTAGCAAGTTTTTTTTTAATTCTTTCGATAACCCTATCCCACATTGACTCTCTCGGAGAACCAATGAAAAGAGGGAGACCAAGATACAAAGTGGGGAGATTTGCTATATCACACCCTAAAATTTTTACAATCCTTACTTACCTCTGAATGGGGGTGTTCAAGAAATATAACTTGATTTTACTAAAATTAACTTTCTGACCAGCAGTGTCCTCGTAGAGTTGCAGGATGTATTTAATTATTTTGGCCTCAACCACCGATGCCTTAGTCAATATAAGGGTATCATCGATGAATTATTGGTGAGAAAAACCCTAGTGATAGATGTTGCCTTGATTCCTAATATTAGACTTGAACTACAAGCATTTTTTATGGTTCTTCCTAAAGATTTTGCCATAATTATGAATAACATGGGGCTTATAGGGTCCCCCTGCCAAATTCCTCTATGACTTTGAAAGTAACTAGCAGTTGTTCCATTAACTAGAATCGAGAACCATGCTTTAGAAATAAATTCTTTAATCAAATTAATCCATTGGTGGTGAAAACCAAACATAAGGAGGACAACAATAAGAAAGTCCCAATTTAGCCTATCAAATGCTTTGTTCATATCAAGCTTGATGGCAAAAAATAGACCTATTAGTCTTATGATCAGAGTGCAGAGCTTCATGAACTGTGATAACTCCATCCAAGATTGACCTTCCCTGGACAGAGCTTCTCTAGAATGGATCTATGATGCGGGGCATAATATCTCTCATTCTATTTGCAATGGCTTTAGTTATGATCTTGTAAGAAATATTGCAAAGACTTATTTGCCTGAAGTCAGCCATATATTCAGGGGTTTGCTTCTTAAGAATTAGAGAAATAAAAGTAGAGTTGATACCTTTTGGGATATGATTGCTTGCTTGGAATTATCTGAGAGCAAAAATTACATCCTCACTTACGATGTCCTAAAAAGCTTGATAGAAACGAGGGGGAAAGTCGTTGGGTCCCGGGGTTTTGTCTAGCTCCATGCTAAACAAGGCTTCCATAATTTCCTCATCATAAAATGGAGCTAGAAGCTTAAGGTTTATATCTTCATTTATTATGCTAGGAATGGATTGCAAGAGAATATATTTGGCCTCCTCATTACACTGTGATTCTTGACCAATGATAGAATTGAAATAAGTTACTGCATCCTTTTTTATTTTTGTTAAGTCTTGAGTAATAGAACCATCTACTTTTTAAAAAAAAATTATCTTGTTATTGCTTTTGTTTCTAAGCATGGTGACGTGAAAAAACTTGGAATTTGAATCTTCATATTTCAACCAAAGAGCCCTTGATTTTTGCCTCCAATATATTTCCTCATAGGTCAAAATGTTATGAAACTCTGCTAGTTTTGTTCGTTCCTCCTGCCTAGTAGTTTCATCAGCATCACCATGTTGGATCCTCTGATCAATTATCTTCAACAACCTATTTTTTATTTTCAAAGAGGTTCCCAAAGACCTCTTTGTTCCAAGTTTGAAGATTTTCCTTAACAAAATTTAATTTTCCAGCAAGTTTAAAAGTTGCACTACCCTTGATAGGTTGTTGCCACCATTGACTTAAGTTATCTTTGAAACTGGAATGTTTGATCCACATAGATTGAAATATGAAAGGTTTATTGAAGGACAAATATTTAGGGATCTCCAACAAAATGGGATTATGATCAGAGGCAATTTTAGGAAGGGCTTGCAGGGTAGAATCACCAACAAAATTTGTAGCCTCATTTGATAGAAAAAACCTATCAAGCCTTTCTTGAATGAGATGACACCCTATCTGTCGATTGCTCTAGATATAATTCACTCCTGTAAGTTTTACATCCATCATCATGTTGGAGTTCACAAAGTCATTGAACTCATCCATGCTCCTGATAGGTGGTCCATTTCCACCCATTTTGTCTGAAGGGTAAATAGGAGTGTTAAAATCCCTATCCAGAATCCAGGGGACATTATTGAATATTTCACTCAGATTGACTAAGTACTCCCACAATAGATCTCTCCCTTGAATTGAATTCGGGGCATAAATATTTGAAAGGATCCACGACCTGTTGTTATTTATTTCCTTAAATAAAATGCTAAGAACCCTGTCATATTTTTGAATAATGGTGCCTTCTACTATTCGATGATCCCATAAAGTCATAAGGCCTCCAGATGCTCCTCTGGCTTATTTGCAAACCATCTCCCCTTGATTCCAGATTTTTTTTGCTATTTTTTTGATTGAATCTCATCAATTTTTGTTTCTTGCAACATGATAATAGTTGGATTCACTTGATTTCTTATTGCACTGACTTTCTTGTGTTTGGGCAGGCCATTGAGGCCTCTCACGTTCCATGAGTGGAACTTCATTTAGATTATTTGGAATTTCTTCCTCTCACCCTCCTTTGAGGGGGTTTTCCTAATTTGTTGTCTTCAGAACCCAAAATAACCTGTTGAAACAAGGTTCTTTATTTTCCATTGGCAATGTCATTATCAATTTTAATTTTTTGATGCTCAGCATTTGATATTCTCCCTCTTCTTTTTTCACTACCAAAATATATAGGAGACTTCACAGTGCTCCTGGTTTGTTTAGGACTAAACTTGGGGGAGGTAATTTGTTGTAAAATCATACTGTCATATTCCTTAATCTGTAGAGTTTCATATATCTCTACCCCTACATCCAAATCTTCTCCTTTTTTCCTATATTCCCGTAGTCTACGGGATGATCCCTCAGTAGGATTCACTTGGCTCCTAGTTATGATGTTAGGGAGATGAGATTTTTTATTTTCCAATGCCTCAAATTTCTTCCTAAGTTCTTCAGAATTAGGGTTTGGCTTTGGGATGCCCACTAGGCTTGAAGTATTTCCAGCATTGGGGTTTAAGGATCCTGACTTGGATGTGAATTCTAGAGATCATGCATTAGGGTTTGGATTTGTGATGCCCATGGGGCTTACAATAATTTTAGTATTAGGGTTTGAGGATCTTGACTTGGATGGGGCTCCGAGAGAGTCAGAAAGGTTAGTCTGAAGGTGCTGGGCTTCCATATCTTCTGATGATCCTCCTACTCCCATATTGGATAGAATTGAAAATGTATTTGAAACTAGAGGATTGGAACTTACCTGAGTATTTTGGTTGCCAACAACCTGTTGTTTTCTTTTGTCTTGCAGGGACCCTGCACCCTCTCTTTTCTTTTTTTGGTAGACATAGTTTGCCTGATTGAAATCATCTTTTCCAAGGAAACTCCTCAAATTTCCTCTGTCTAGCATTCATTGCATCTGCTTTTCTCTATTCACTGCCAGGTTAGGGCACTGATTGCATAGATGTCCTTGATTTTTACATTCTGCACAGAATGTCGATCTGTTCTCGTATTCTATAAATTTTTTTCTATATTATTCTCCATACTCTAGCTCCACAAACCTTGGCAATTCATTATTCAAATTAGCATTTATGCAAATTCATGCATGAGTCATCCTTATCCTGGCCAAGGTCGCATGTTCAATGGAGATCAGGTCCCCTATAGTTCTGGCTATGCCCTGTAGCCAATATTCATTGAAGAACTGGGTAGGTAGACTTAGGAGATGAAACCAAATAGGGGCAATGTTAATATTTTGCCTTTCAGGGTCGAAATCTTCACCCCATCGTCTGAGACAAAGGCTCCTTTTGCCTAGAAACCAAGGACCTCCTATTAAAATGCGGTTAGCATCCTCCATATTGTTAAAATGGATAATGAAGAACCCTCGAGTTAGAGCTACCAAATCCAAGCTGCCTACCAGTCACCATTTACCCGTCGCCCAAGCCTTGATAGTCTCCATGTCCGGCCTACCTCCCAAAAACTTGCCTACCAAGGAGAATTATTCCATTAAAAGAAAAGGGCTCATTTATTATTTACTGGAACTAGGGGTGGAAGAGAGATAACCTCCTTTATTTTTCCTCTAAGAGTGTCAACAAAATATAGCCACTTCTTGGGCCCCACATTGTCCTTCGTATCTTTTTTGTCGGGGTATTTCTGAGGAGGGTTGGGCCCCGTGTGATGCCCGCCTCCAAATATGTCGTAGCCTGACCGCATTCCTCTAGATCCTTGCTTTATCCATTCTCGAGGTTCCCATCCACCCCTTCCATACCTGTTCTACCTCTACCACCTTGGCTGAGATTCCTGCCCAGAAAATTCAAACCCTTACTCCTGCTGCACCCGCTAAACCTTAGCTCACTCATTCCTCTAGCTAATAGAAACACATGCTTATACTAAGAGTGGGGGTGAAAAATATAAGATAAAATTGTTCCTTTCAAAATAATATCTACAATAATATAAATGGATCAATGCACAAAAAAATACACACATAAGAGATAAGGATTTTACGTGGAAACACCCTTTTGGGAGAAAACCATGACAAAATATTGCTTTTATTTCTTCAATAAATTTGTGGGCACCAACCCACAAGAGACACCAATCCCCTTGTACAAATACATAGGCACCAACCTATAAGAGACACCAATCTCCTTGAGGCACCAACCTTCGAATAAACAATTGATCAAAAAACTTGCTTAGGTTTACTCCAAAGTTTGATCATCAACTTCTGTTCTCAAATAGTGCTAGAATAATACCAACTTTCACTTCCAAATTTTCTTCACCTTAAACACGACATGTCTATGTCTACCTAAGAATACTAGAATAAAAAAAAATACTTGCCTTGATAATCTACTTGCACCCCTGTAGCTACAACATGCCAAACTTGTGACACCCAACTGTGATGACCACGAGCCCCGTGTCATCCAGATTAGCACAGTTCTTTGATTAACAATCACACCAAGCTAGCACATGTGGCCATGTCATCTATGTGGACCCCCTTTTTAGCTACCACATCAACAATGTGTTACATACTTCAATCACTATTTCATCTATCTTTTCACGGTTGTGACTATGAAGATCCACTATGATGTAATGGCTTCTTTAATACTACATTATTGGCTTGCTAAATTTTTAGGTTTGATAATTCTTGATAGTGTAATAGGCATGGTAAAACACTGCATGACCTCCTTATTTTTATGTCAAGATTCTTCTTTGGATGTTGGTTCTTGTGGTGGTAGATCTCCACTATGGAATGGCTCTATAATATTACTCGTTGCACAATCTCCCAAAAGACAACAACATTGGCAATGGTTTGTGTATCTTTTTCATGGCTATCCTTAACAACTAGCAATGATTTTTTTCATTAGCTACTTAATAACTAACCATTCAATATTACCTCTTACTACTACACAGATTGGTGATGATTGTAATGATATAATGTACTTGTTTCTCTTCTTGGATAATAGATTAACGTCTCCTCATTTTTAATTATGAAGACTTTCTAGAAAACAAATTAAAATCTCCAAACAACGTGCCTGGTCAAGGAAAAATAAATATATTTAGAAAATGAGAAAATCTTATTTGTACACAAGCAGCTCACTCATGTCTGGATCTGTTAATGATGTTGTAGCACACACACTAATATTCTAAGCCTACTCAATCTACATCCGTTGAAGGGCTCCTTGATGAATGATCTGGGCGTCAAATGTTTAGTTTCTATGAACTCTTCTTCTGTGATGATTTGCTCACAATTGTATAAATCCTTCCACTCAAATGAAGGCTTCCATGGAGATCTACCTTTCACGATCTGCGTATCCACGCATAGCTCTTCTATAAAACTTATGGTTCTCGAGTGCTTTTGCTTCTGATATTTTGACCTCAATGAATATCAAGTATAAAACCTTAGGGGCATATGAACCATCGTTGGTATCCGTATATTCAATGTGGAGAAATTATATCACAAAACTCCTTCCAACATTGTGGTTCTCAAGGTACATGGGAACTTTGATGTTACATGTAATATTTAAAGACCTTCGTGTGTACCAAAAATTTATAGCTTCAATAGTTAAAAACATAACTTTCACAATTTTGCTGGATCATCTCTTTCTATTTTCATGTTCTTGTCTACCTTATGATCGTTGTTGAGCTTCGTTCTTCTTCACTCTTCATAATCGGTGCTACACATGCATATCGAAGATATTCACACAAGGTCTGACAGGGTGTGCATTGATCACTTTCCACTTCTTGCACACCTACAACACCACACTCCAATCTAGTGGGTTCT
Source organism: Wollemia nobilis (assembly GCA_028583015.1). Lineage (NCBI taxonomy): Eukaryota > Viridiplantae > Streptophyta > Pinopsida > Araucariales > Araucariaceae > Wollemia > Wollemia nobilis. The sequence continues at coordinate 537,975 of JAQPPZ010002321.1, forward strand.
CTTCATCCTTCATCACCAGCTCCAAGGCCTTGTATTTATATGTAAAGATTTTACTTTTTGTCTTTGGCACCCAAGGTTGGCCCATTCATGCATAATATTAATATTGAAATCTTAACTTTATAATATTTAAATTTAATATTTAAATATTATAATATTTAAATATTTAAACCTTCACTCAAAATATATTTACCTTGAATAATTTGCCCAAGCATGCCACCGTTTACCAGCAACCAAGTTGGTCTTTGATATCAATGACAACTCAAAAGCAAAAAATTTCAACAATTACTCCAACTAGAATCTCTAGGGAATTTTCTTGAAATATTTTAATGCTTTAAAATATTATATGAATCTCTTTGCAACCATTGAAAAGAAAGAACTAGAAATTATAGGCTTCAATGATCCTTCCACTAATTTATGTGGGATAATATAAATAAGTTTATTCACTAGTTATTGATGGCAAAGGATGGAGACATGAGAACTTCTCCTATGATGAATTTTATGGGGTGGATGAAATCCATAACCATGAATACATTGCTTTAGTCACATTAGAAATGGATATCTTAAAAGCATCAAACAACCATGCAATACATTTTTGCTATAGACTTCACAATCTTCTTGCATTCTAAAAAATTTTGTCCTTGTGAATAGTTTGGTAAAGTAATGACTCCATCAAATCCCAAGTATGGCATTGGCTCCAACTAATATTTTTTGTTTTATGGGAAAAATATCCTCTAGTTTCTCAATGGATCCTTCATTGGTGATTACGGATTTAATCTCCTAACTCTTAGAAGGTTCATCAAACACCTACAATATTTCTTAGACTCCCTAGACTAGAACATCACCAAGAACAATCCATTATGATTATAAGTAGTCTTCCTTAGATTTTTATGTGATGGATTCCATATTTAGTGCATGTCTATGCTATTTAAGGGCCTATATTCATGAATGACAATGACCACAAGAGTGGTGTGTGTTAGTGATGTATAGGAGCGCATTAGAGTACCGACTACCTATGTATATGAGGATTATACGGAGGCCTTGGCATGGATTAAGGTATTCTAAGAAAGAATTCACTTTGATATAGTGTATGAAGGAATAATCCTAGGGAGGTGACCTTATTTGGCTCATTTTAACAATGAGTTTGTATGCAACTCAAATATGTTATTTATGGTATGATTTACAACATCTATATAAAGACAATAAAAGTTTTGGATGGTACTGCATTAACAGGTGGAGTTTTTCAAGGGCATTAGTGTCAACATTGTGTATGTATAATTGGAGGTTTCATAAGAGGAGATAGCTCAAATAGGTGGATAAAAGAATTTAAATTATTTTAGGCTTGCTTGAAGTGCATCTAAATTGTACATGGGCCTGCCTTAGTACAACAAATCCTTGTTGATGACTATGTAGTTAGCCATTCTTTCTTTTAAATGTTGGAATGGAAATTGAAGAATCTTTTTTGGTTCATGGGTAACCTTCTTGGCTTGTATTATTTTCTTCTTTCACACCTTCTGGAGTTCTTTGGATACCCTCTATTTTGAAGCAAGAGGACAATTTCATTGTTCTTCATCAAAATGCATCAAATATTGATGGATTGTAAGGAGATTTAGCTCCTACTTTGACATATTCAACCATTAATGAGCTCATGAACCCTATGTTGGGTGGTTGCAACCACTCAACCTATAGTCATGCTAACTATGATGGTAATAATTCCTAATAATGTTGTCTCAATTTGTATCTTCTTGTATTTGTTAACATGGTAACAAAGTAATTAGTGTTGGATGTAGGTATCTTGGGGAGTGCTTGTAATGTGTTATTCTTATGTACTAGTCTTGGAATAACTGTTGTTGTGTTGCATACAATTATATTTCTACTTTTATATAAAATTGCATGATTTGGGGGTGAATTGACAAAGGCTTGTGTAGGTTTTGCTCTATATTATGGTTAATATTTTTATGAATTATCAATACTTAGTAGTGTTTCAAAAACCTTTATCAAGGGTATACACATACACCCGATTCAATAACTTGGATGGGAAATTGGCATGGAAAAAAAATAACATGCCATTAATTTTTCTCAAAATTTTACTTCCATCCTTCTATGTGCTACACCACATCTTCTCAATTCTACTTTTGTAATTGTAGGGGCCTTTGTGCTTTGCATAAGATCCTAAAAATAGCTAAACATGTCCATCAAGTGACAAAGAACTTCAAGATTTTATATGCCAAAAATACTCTACTATACATAGAAGTGATCTTCATAAGAAAATATGACAAGCAATATTACATCATGAAGGATCACACCCATTATTTTGAGGTCTACAAGACAATTCTTCTTTGAATAAAAAAATCTTCTTCTACTAAAAGGGGACATGTGTCGATGATTAAAGGAAAATGGAGATCTACTAATCAAGGGAGACAAAATAAATACAATCGAACAAAATAAATGAAAGAAACATATGGTTACCAAATAATTGCATGGGTAAGTAAGGCAACAAAAAATATCAATTAGAGATAAAATAATAATCAAATAATGACTAAATTTAAGATAAATTGTTATAAGTGTAGGAAATATGGGCATAAAATATATTAATTTCATAAAATAAAAATAGGTGGCTTTTGAATATTCTATAAAAAGAATAAACCAAACTTTGCCCAAATAGATTAATGTTCCAAAAATATTCTAGTCAGTTCTCTTGTAACATGTGAAACCTCTACAAATTCTTGGTATATTGCTTTAGGTGCAAGTAAACATGTGACTTATCATAAGGAGTATTTTGAATCATCAAAGAAAAATTTGGATCCCACAAAGTTATTTTAGGTGATAACAATGTACTTAGTATGGAAGGTGTTCGTAATATTTCCATGAAATATAATAACAAAAATGAGTGGAAAATACTAATATGCTTAATATATTCAATTTGAAAAAGAATATTCTGCTAGTGAAATAGATAATAAAGAATGGTTGCAAGTTGGGATTTTATCAAGACAAATATTTGATAGAAAATATGAAGGATGGTTACTATCATAAGAATAGGAATGATAGAAAATATAATATATAAACTTAATTTGAAGCTTATAAACTAGGCTAACTCCAAGGCAACTAATAATTAAAAAAATTATCTCTTGTGGTGCTTTGAGAGGCTTATTATCAAGGCCCTTTGTGTTTTTTATGGTCTTCTTTCATTAGTCTTCCCAAGTTTCTACTTCAATCATGAGTTGAAATGATAACTATATGGTATCAAAAAAACTAAATGGCACAAATTATAAAAGATGAAGGAAGGAAATGACAATAAAATTAAAAATAGAAATTTTATGTGATTTAGCAACATAATATAGACCAATATATCTATATTAACATATTTAATAGGATAAAAAGGACATGTATGCACAAAAACTCATCTTGTGGTAGATAGATCCATCAATTAGATCTCATGTTCAAGGTATTCAAATGTTAAAATAGTGTTGAGCAAGGTGCAGCGACAATATTGTCATTGTTGTCAACACAGTCAGATAGATCTGTTGATGCAGTGGACAAGAAGTTCAAAGGCTAGTTAGATGTAGAAGATAGGAGTTCAAAGGTTATTCAGAGCATGTACAGTGATTTTCCAAGAAGACCGAAGTGGCCCATTTGCAAAAGTTCAAAGAAAAAGACAAGTAAGAAAAGTGTCGCGATATCGCGACATATACAACAGGCAAGAAAAACTGTCACGATTTCGCGACATGTTTGTAGAGAGAGAAAAAGGAGGAAAAACTGTCACGATTTCGCGACATGTTGGAAGAGAGAGAAACAACAGGAAAAACTGTCGCGATTTCGTGACATGTTGGAAAGAAAAAACACAAGTGGAAAAACTGTCACGATTTCGCGACATGTTGGAAGAGAGAGAAAAAAAAGAAAAACTATCACGATTTCGCGACATGTTGGAAAGAAAAAACACAAGTTGAAAAACTGTCGTGATTTCGCGACATGTTGGAAGGGAAAAAGACAAGTAGAAAAAGTGTCGCGATTTCGTGACATATTGCAAGAGAGTTTGTACGGAAGAAAAAGTGTCGCGATTTCGTGACATATTGCAGGAGAGAGAGTCCGAAAGAAAAAGTGTCGCGATATCGCGACATGTCGGGTTTTCGTGACCCGAAGGCAAGAAAAAGTGCTAAGGAGAAAAAGTGTCACGATATCGCGACATGTTGGGTTTTCGCGACCCGAAGGCAAGAAAAAGTGCTAAGGAGAAAAAGTGTCGCGATATCGCGACATGTCGGGTTTTCGCGACCCGAAGGCAAGAAAAAGCGCTAAGGAGAAAAAGTGTCGCGATATCGCGACATGTCACGTTTTCATGACCCGAAGGCAAGAGAAAGCGTACGGACGAAAAAGTGTCGCGATATCACGACATGTAGCATTTTCATGGGCCAAAGCTAAGAGAAAGAGCAAGAAGAAAAAGTGTCGCGATATCGCGACATGTATTTTCATGGCCAGAAGCAAAGAAAAAGCACAAGGAGAAAAAGTGTCACGATATCATGACATGTTGTATTTTCACGGTCCAAAGCTAAGAGAAAGCGTACGGAAGAAAAAGTGTAGCGATATCGCTACATGTTGTATTCTCATGGGCCAAAGCTAAGAGAAAGCGTACGAAGGAAAAAGTGTAGCGATATCGCTACATGTTGTATTCTCAGCCAAAGCTAAGAGAAAGCATACGAAAAATGTAGCGATATCGATACATGTTCTCATGGGCCAAAGCTAAGAGAAAGCGTACGGAGGTGAAAGTGTCGCGATATCGCGACATGTGTTTTCGTAGAAACAGCAACAGAAGAGTTACAGGGGCAGTTGAAGCCGACGAAGACCGATGTTAGCTGACGAAGATTAGGGTTTGCAGTCGACGAAGATTAGGGTTTGCAGCCGACTAAGATTAGGGTTACAGCTGACTAAGATTAGAGTTTTTCATCATGAAAATGTTGTTATAAAAGTAGGGCTATTTGGAGAAGTTGAAAAAAAGTTGAATGCATGTTGATATGTGCGAAGTTCGATCGTAAGAGCGCAGAGAGCAAGTGCTAAGTGTCAAGAAGTGCGAAGTTCGATTGTAGTGCATAGAGTGCAAAGTTCGATCGTAGTGCGTAGAGTGCGAAGTTCGATTGTAGTGCATAGAGTGCGAAGTCATAGTGTGCAGAGTGCAAGTTGTCGAATCATTCTAAGTGCAAAGATCGCAAAGGAAGCAGAGTGCGCAAAAGGGGAGAAGACGATCGTTCGATAGTGAAGCAACAGATTGTGCGAGGTGATAGCGCAGAGAGAGCAGAGTGCGTAGAGGATGCAAACGTGAAGCAGACTAGTCAGGGTCTTGTAAAAGCAAAGGTATCTCATTATCATTCTTCTAGTTTCAGAATTGAAGTCCAAGTTGGTGCTTGGCATAAGGGGTTGGTGCTCCTTCCAGTTGGTGCTGGCAAATCAGGGGTTGGTGCTCCTTTCTATTGGTACAGATAAATCAGGGGTTGGTGCTCCTTCCAGTGGGTGCTGGTAAACTGTTTGTAAAAGTTGTTGCTTTGCAAAGGCTGGATTTGGATGGTAGTCCAAGCAATCATTTTTGAGGAGTAGCCACATTGGTGAACCTCATTAAATCTTGTGTTGTGTGATGTTCTCTTGTTGTACTTGTTGTATCTGTTTATAAGTTTTAATTATTGCTATTTTAAGAGCTATTAATTCATGATTAAAGAGCTACACTGATTCACCCCCCCTCTCAGTGCCATTGTAAGACTAACAATTGGTATCAGAGCTAAGTCCCTATACAAGCTTAACCAACTAGGGTGATCTTGGAAGTATCACAATGGCAGGTGGTGAAGGCTTCTCATCAAACAAAGCACCATTGTTTGACGGATCTAATTACGCGTTCTGGAGAGTCAGGATGCAGACATATCTCTGTGCTTTGGGATACGACATCTGGGATTCAGTAGTTAGTGGTTACACAATCCCCACCACTCTTCCAAAAGAAGCAGATGAAAAGAAACTGTTTGAGAATAATTCAAAAGCAACGAATGCCATCTTGTGTGGATTAGCAGACAATGAACTAGTAAAGGTCATGAACTGTAAATCGGCAAAAGAAATATGGGACAAACTGAGGGGTATTCATGAAGGAGATGATAAGATCAAAGAGGCCAAGTTACAGACACATCGAGCTCAGTTCGAAGCATTGAAGATGAATGACGATGAAAACATTGAGGCATTCATGTTGAGAGTTAATGGAATCATCAATGCGATCAGAGGACTCGACGAGGATATCGATGACTCTTCTATCATGAAAAAGGTATTAAGATCTCTTCCTCAAAGGTTTGATTCCAAAGTCTCAACGATAGAAGAAGCAAAAAATCTAAATTATTTTAGTATAGATGAAATGTATGGTTCTTTAACTGCATATGAGATGAGGATAGGAAGATCTAAACCCACTGACAGAGAAGCAACTTTCAAAGCCCTTAAAAATAAAAACACAAAACAAGAGTCCGAGGAAGAAGAGACATCAGATGAAATGGAAGCAAACTTTGTTAGAAAACTAAAAAAGGGGAAAGGAAAATATAGAGGGAAGCTACCTTTTAAATGTTTCAACTGTGGAGGCGTTGGGCATTTTGCGACTAAATGTCCACTTAAAGAGAAGAACAAAAATGATGAAGGATCCCACCAAGAAAGAAGTGACTGGAAGATGAAAACGAATTTCAGAAAGGGCAACTTCAAAAAGAAAAGTTTCATCTCCAAGAATGTGAGTTCATCAGAAAATAGCTCCGATGAAGAGTCTGAAGAAGAAAGAGATGAAGCTCTTTTTATGGCATTTGAAGAAGTTAAATCAGAAAAGGAAGAAGGAGTGACCTCTGAAGTTTGTGGTGAAAATCTCGAGGCTGAAGTAGACTTAGAAGGTGAGTTGATATCTGCACTTGAAGAGTGGGAGATAGAAAAGAAAAAGAATAAGAAACTGTCAAGAAAGCTTGAGGATGCAAATGGAATCATAACCAACTTAAAAGTACAGATAGAAGAATCTAAGAAAATCTCCAAAGATCTCGAAGTGCAATTAACTATGAAAATAGATCTTTGCAGCAAGTTAGAAGAAGAGATTGTTGGTTTAAGAATGCAGCTAGAAGAGATGAATAAGAAAATCAGTTGTTATCACAAACGTGAAGAAAGTTCTATGAAGCTGGATAAGATCATAAATGACCAAAGACCTGCAGGCATCAAATTTGGTCTGGGTTTCATCGAAGGAGAATCTTCAAGTGGATCAAAGGCCAGAAATGCAGAATCCACAAAGAATGAAGCTAAGAGACAGGTTGATCAAGGAAAAATGTCTCATGCAAGAGAAAGCATTAATGCCAGGCACGAAAGGAAAATTGACAATGATGGATTCACCAATATCACACATCAAAGAAGAAGAAGACCTATGGCTCCTACGGCAACATGGCAAAGACCATCACCCAGGTTCAATTATCCTTTCTCTGGTTTCTATTTTAAATGCAATGGCTATGGGCATAAAATCTCAGACTGCAAATATAATGTAAGACCAAGGAATTTCACCAGTAGAAATGTTTTTTCTCCTTTGATGAATTATACAGTAGAATGTTATAACTGTCATAATTTTGGGCACATTGCAAGAAACTGTAGAAATACATTTACATCAAATCAGTTTCAGGGAAGAAAATTTCAACCATACAGGATGAGTCAAAATAGAAAGCTTCCCGAAAAACATGCTCAAACTACTGATAAGGGAAAGGCAAAACAAGAGCCCAAAACTACTATCAAAACAGTGTGGAAAGGAAAAGAGCGAATGAAGGAAGAAAAGGAATCCTTAATCATACAAACTGCATTCAAAGCACAGAATAAATATGTACCATGGATACTAGATAGTGGATGCTCCAGTCATATGACAGGTGACAAACAAAAATTTGAAAAGTTACAGAAATATGAAGGAGGATCAGTAAAATTTGGAAATAATGATGGAGCCAAGATAGTCGGCAAAGGCTCAGTCAAAATTAGTGATGGAAGGATTAAATCAGAAGAAGTCTTATTTGTGGATGGGTTGAAACATAATTTATTGAGTGTAAGTCAGATTTGTGATAAAGGTCATGAAGTAGTCTTCATGAAGCAGGGTTGTGAAGTCAGAAAAACAAATAGTGGAAAATTGATAGCAATAGGGTCAAGAACATCAGGTAACCTGTACACGCTCTCAGAGACCTCAAAAGGAACTTGTTTCATTGGACAGGAAGAAGAAAATTGGTTGTGGCACAAGAGACTCGATCATATCAGTTTCGACAATCTTCTAAAGATCACCTCAAAAAGGGTAGTGAGAGATATCCCAACCATCAGCAAACCTGCAAATAGCATCTGTGCTTCATGCCAAAAGGGGAAGCAAACTAGAGTCTCATTCAAAACCAAAGAGTACTACACAAGCAAACCTCCGGAACTAATACACACCGATTTATGTGGTCCCATGAGAACACAAAGCATAAATGGTGACAAATATTTTATGTTGTGCATTGATGATTATTCTAGAATGACATGGATATTTTTCTTGAAACATAAATCAGAAGCCTTTGATATGTTCAAGATTTTCAAAAACCAAGTAGAGAATGAAACAGGAAAGAGGATCAAATGTCTAAGATCAGATAGAGGAGGAGAATTCATTTCAGAGGAGTTTACAGAGTACTGTGAGAAGTTCGGTATTAAGAGACAGTTTTTAGCAACCAGGACACCTCAACAGAATGGAGTGGTAGAAAGAAAGAACAGGACAAGTGTAGGAAATGGCACGGACTATGCTGGCTGAAAGCAGAGTAGCAGACATATTTTGGAAAGAAGCAGTCCACACTGCAGTGTATATCCAAAATAGGTACATGCTGAGAACACATGAAAACAAAACTCCTTATGAGTTGTGGTTCGGAAAAAGGGCAACAACAAAGTATCTCAAAGTTTTTGGCAGCAAGTGCTACATCAAAAGAACTGAAGATAATCTTGGTAAGTTTGAAGATAGAGCAGATGAAGGTATTTTTGTCGGATATTCATCAAAAAGCAAAGCTTACAAATGCTACAACAAAAGGCTAAAGAAAATTGTGGACAGTGTCGATGTTAAATTTGATGAAGGTAGAGAACAAGTAATTAGCTATGAAATGAACTACCCAATTTATGAAGAGGTTATTGAAGGAGATGATGAAAACAAAATGGAGAAGATACAGGAAATTGACTCAGATGATTTAAATTGTGATTCAGAAATGGAAGAAAATAAGAAATTCAAAATAGGTAGCTGGCAGAGAAATCATCCTAGAGAGCAAATCATTAGAGATCCCAAAGTTGGAGTTCAGACAAGAAGAAGAGCAGTAAGTAACTACTCTCTACTATCCAACATTGAGCCCAAAAATATTGATGATGCAAGCAAAGATGAAAGCTGGATGAAGGCAATAAATGAAGAATTAGATCAGATAGAGAAAAACGACACTTGGGAGCTAGTTCCTAGACCTGTAAATAAAAATATCATCGAAACCAAATGGATTTTTTGAAACAAACTGAATGAAGACGGACAGGTAGTCAGAAATAAAGCAAGATTAGTTTGCAAGGGTTATGCACAAGTTGAAGGCATTGATTTTGAGGAAACTTTTGCACCAATAGCGAGACTAGAGGCAATTAGAATGTTTTTGGCTTTAGCAGTCTACAAGAATTTCAAAGTTTATCAAATGGATGTGAAATCAGCATTTTTGAATGGGAAACTTGAAGAAGAAGTTTACATTGAGCAACCAGATGGTTTCCAACTTGGTGATGATCCCAACCTTGTTTGCAGGTTGAAGAAAGCTTTATATGGCTTAAAACAGGCACCTCGAGCATGGTATGCAAGGCTAGACAACTATCTCACTCAACAAAGGTTCAAGAAAGGTATGGTGGATAGTAATCTGTATGTCAAAATAGAAAATGGGCATCTTATTGTTCTTGTTGTCTATGTAGATGATATCATATTTGGCAACAACAAAGATGAGTCATGCAAGGACTTAGCAAATAAGATGCAGAAAGAATTTGAAATGTCAATGATTGGAGAACTGTCATATTTCCTCGGATTGCAAGTTAATCAAAGTAAGAAGGGCATATTTATTTCTCAAGTTAAATATGTAAAAGAGATGCTAAAAAGGTTCACAATGGAGGACTGTAAGCTAGTTAGCACTCCCATGACGACAGGCTGTAAGTTGAGCAAGGATGACAAATCTCCACCTGTTGATCAAACCATGTACAGATCCATGATTGGAAGTTTACTGTACCTGACAGCTACCAGACCAGATATTTTACAGGAAGTATGCATGGTAGCACGATTTCAAGCTAATCCTAAGGAGACTCATGTAACAACGGTGAAAAGGATTCTTCGGTATCTCAAGGGTACTATGGAATATGGATTATGGTATCCGAAAGGTAAAGACTTCACCCTTATTTCGTATTCAGATGCAGATTGGGTAGGATGTGTAGATGATAGAAAGAGTACCAGTGGAGGTGCATTCTATCTTGGAGACAGATTAGTCGCGTGGCACAGTAAGAAACAAGAGTCAGTTTCTTTATCGACAGTAGAGGCAGAATACATTGCAGCAACAACATGTTGTACACAGGTATTATGGATGAAACAAACCTTAAAAGATCTTGGTATTAGCTTCAGTGAACCAATATCAGTTAAGTGTGATAACACCAATGCCATTAACATCTCCAAGAATCCGGTTATGCATTCACGCACAAAGCACATTGCCATCAGGTATCACTTTTTGAAGGAGAAAGTTGCAGAAGGTGAGGTTAAATTGGATTTTGTTCCAACCACAGAACAAGTAGCAGATATCTTCACAAAACCATTGCCCAAGGAAGTGTTTGAGTACCTTCAAAACAAATTGGGAGTGGTCACACTTCCCAAAGATTGACTAGCTACAGGGATCACATTCTTAGGGGGAGCATCTAAGCAGTTGATTATCTTGTTGCTCATGTTCATGCTTTTTGCTAAGTATAATCAATTTTGCCTGAGAATGTTGTGCATGGACTCAGGGGGAGTCTGCAGTAGCCCTTTGGTATTATTGTCAAAGGGGGAGAAGAGTTACAGGAAATTGCACATGTGTTGCCAACAATTCCAAAGGGGGAGATTGTTGAGCAAGGTGCAACGACAGTATTGTCATTGTTGTCAACACAGTCAGATAGATCTGTTGATGCAGTGGACAGGAAGTTCAAAGGCTAGTCAGATGCAGAAGATAGGAGTTCAAAGGTTATTCAGAGCATGTACAATGATTTTCCAAGAAGACCGAAGTGGCCCATTTGCAAAAGTTCAAAGAAAAAGACAAGTAAGAAAAGTGTCGCGATATCGCGACATATACAGTAGGCAAGAAAAACTGTCACGATTTCGCGACATGTTTGTAGAGAGAGAAAAAGGAGGAAAAACTGTCACGATTTCGTGACATGTTGGAAGAGAGAGAAACAACAGGAAAAACTGTCGCGATTTCGTGACATGTTGGAAAGAAAAAACACAAGTGGAAAAACTATCGCGATTTCGCGACATGTTGGAAGAGAGAGAAACAACAGGAAAAACTATCACGATTTCGCGACATGTTGGAAAGAAAAAACACAAGTTGAAAAACTGTCGCGATTTCGCGACATGTTGGAAGGGAAAAAGACAAGTAGAAAAAGTGTCGCGATTTCGTGACATATTGCAAGAGAGTTTGTACGGAAGAAAAAGTGTCGCGATTTCGTGACATATTGCAGGAGAGAGAGTCCGAAAGAAAAAGTGTCGCGATATCGCGACATGTCGAGTTTTCGTGACCCGAAGGCAAGAAAAAGTGCTAAGGAGAAAAAGTGTCGCGATATCGCGACATGTCGGGTTTTCGTGACCCGAAGGCAAGAAAAAGTGCTAAGGAGAAAAAGTGTCGCGATATCGCGACATGTCGGTTTTCGCGACCCGAAGGCAAGAGAAAGCGCTAAGGAGAAAAAGTGTCGCGATATCGCGACATGTCGCGTTTTCGCGACCCGAAGGCAAGAGAAAGCGTACGGACGAAAAAGTGTCGCGATATCGCGACATGTAGCATTTTCGCGGGCCAAAGCTAAGAGAAAGAGCAAGAAGAAAAAGTGTCGCGATATCGCGACATGTTGTATTTTCGCGGCCAGAAGCAAAGAAAAAGCACAAGGAGAAAAAGTGTCACGATATCGCGACATGTATTTTCGCGGTCCAAAGCTAAGAGAAAGCGTACGAAAGAAAAAGTGTAGCGATATCGCTACATGTTGTATTCTCGCGGGCCAAAGCTAAGAGAAAGCGTACGGAAGAAAAAGTGTAGCGATATCGCTACATGTTGTATTCTCATGGGCCAAAGCTAAGAGAAAGCGTACGAAGGAAAAAGTGTAGCGATATCGCTACATGTTGTTTCTCGTGGGCCAAAGCTAAGAGAAAGCGTACGGAGGTGAAAGTGTCGCGATATCGTGACATGTTGTGTTTTCGCGGCAACAGCAACATAAGAGTTACAGGGGCAGTTGAAGCCGACGAAGACCGATGTTAGCCGACGAAGATTAGGGTTTGCAAACAAAGATTAGGGTTTGCAGCCAACGAAGATTAGGGTTTGCAGTCGACTAAGATTAGGGTTACAATCGACTAAGATTAGAGTTTTTCATCATGAAAATGTTGTTATAAAAGTAGGGTTATTTGGAGAAGTTGAAGGTGTTGAACAGATAGTCGAATGCATGTTGATATGTGCGAAGTTCGATCGTAAGAGCGTAGAGAGCAAGTCGAGTCGAATCGTGCTAAGTGTCGAGAAGTGCAAAGTTTGATTGTAGTGTAGAGTGCGAAGTTCGATCGTAGTGCAGAGTGCGAAGTTTGATTGTAGTGCACAGAGTGCGAAGTTCGGTCGTAGTGTGTAGAGTGCAAGTCGTCGAATCATTCTAAGTGTGAAGATCACAAAGGAAGCAGAGTGCACAAAAGGGGAGAAGACGATCGTTCGACAGTGAAGCAGCAGATTGTGCGAGGTGATAGCGTAGAGAGAGCAGAGTGCGTAGAGGATGCAAACGTGAAGCAGACCAGTCAGGGTCTTGTAAAAGCAAAGGTATCTCATTATCATTCTTCTAGTTTCAGAATTGAAGTCCAAGTTGGTGCTTGGCATAAGGGGTTGGTGCTCCTTCCAGTTGGTGCTGGCAAATCAGGGGTTGGTGCTCCTTTCTATTGGTACAGATAAATCAGGGGTTGGTGCTCCTTCCAGTGGGTGTTGGTAAACTGTTTGTAAAAGTTGTTGCTTTGCAAAGGCTGGATTTGGATGGTAGTCCAAGCAGTCATTTTTGAGGAGTAGCCACATTGGTGAACCTCGTTAAATCTTGTGTTGTGTGATGTTCTCTTGCTGTACTTGCTTTATCTGTTTTTAAGGTTTCATTATTTCAGTTTTAAGAGCTGTTAATTCATGATTAAAGAGCTACACTGATTCACCCCCCCTCTCAGTGCCATTGTAAGACTAACAAATAGGTATGGGACACTTTTTCTATAATGTATAAGAAAACTAATAAACTCAAAATAATGGAACTAAAAAGATAATTGACACATCTCAAGCTAGAAGGAGAGAGCATGAACGACCACTTTACCAAATTAAAAAAAATAAGAAATCATATTTCCACTATGCAAGTAATATGTAACACATGACAACGAAAACATTAGTGATTTTTTTATTTATAATTTGTGAACAAATATCATAAATTTGTATCCACCCTTGAGCTAATAGCAAATTTAGGCATAATAATATTAGATGAGCTATGTTATTAATTGAAGAATAGAAACTTAAAAAGTTTAAGGATAAATCTAGTAAGAGTGGACATGTGTTGATGATTAAAGAAAAATATAGATCTGCTAGTCAAGGGAGACAAAATAAATATAATCCAATAGAACAAATGAAAGAAACATATGGAAACAAATCACAACACAGGCAAGTAATGCAAGAAAATTGGCAACAAAAAATATTAATCAGAGACATAATAATAATCAAATAAGGATAACTTTAAGATCACTTGTAATAATAAGTGTGGGTAAGATGGGCATAAAGCATATTAATTTTATATAAAAAATTTGGCATTCAAATATTTTAAATCTAACTTTGTCCAAGAATATTTATTTTCCAAAAATATTCTACTCACTCTGCTTGTCACATGTGAAATCTCTACAAGTTCTTGGTAAATTTGATTAGGTGCAAGTGAGCATATGACTTGTCATAAGGAGAATTTTGACTCATTAAAAGAAGAAAAATGGTTACCACGAGGATAGTTTAGGTGATAGCATTTTACTTAGTATGGAAGCTATTGGTACTATTTCCATAAAGGATAATAAGGAAAAGTAATGAAAAATACTAATATGCTTAATATACCGAAATTGAAGAAAAATATTCTATTAGTGAGTCATATTTAAAATTTGCATATAAATATGACATATTAGTATTTTTTAATTTAAAAATTTCTAACAAATATTATAAATTTGTATCAAACCTTGAGCTAATAGAAAAATTGGGAATAATAAAATTGGATGAGATATGTGGGGTCTTACTAAGTGAAGAAGATAAAATTAAGAAATTTAATGGTGAGTCTAGTAAGAGTGGACAAGTGTTTATGACTAAAGGAAAATGAAGATATACTAATAAAGGGAGACAAAATAAATACAAGCCAACACAACAAATGAAATAAACTTATGGTAACAAACCACAACATAGGTAAGGAATGCAACAAAATTAACAATAAAGAAAATCAAAGGCATAATCATAATAAAATAAGGAATATATTTAACATAACTTGTTTTAAGTGTGGAAAAAATAGGAATAAATTATATTAGTGTTTAAAAGATAGATGGCTTTTGAAGATTCTATCTAGAGAAACAATCCAAATTTTCCAAAAATAATGTTCCAAAAATACTCCACTTACTTTTCTTGTTACATGTGGAAGCTCTAAAAATTCTTGGTACATTTATTCATGTGCAAGTCAGTATATGACTTATATTGAGGAGTATTTTGGATCATTAAATAAGAAAAATGGCTCCCACAAGGTTATTTTAGGTGATGACACTTCACTTAGTGTTGAAGGTGTTGGCACCAATTCAATGAAGGATAATAATAGAGAAATATTTTATAAATAAAAATGTTTTATAGAAAATATCAAGGATGGATACAAAGTCATAATAACAAGAACAATATAAAATGGAATATATAAATTTGATTTGAAGCTTGCAAAAAAGGTCACTTATGTGACAATAGATGATTATGTAAGTGAATTGTGGAACCAAAATTTTAGAAACTTAAATTATTAGAGTTTTTATAAATTATCAAATCTATATATATATATATATATATATATACTTCTTGGACTTCCTTGGATCAAAAAAAACATAGGTATTTATGAAGGTTTTATTGTTGCAAATCAAAATAAAGACCCATTTGAAAGGTATACATCAAGAGCAAGAGAATTGTTTGACCTTGTGCATAATGACTTATGCAGACCTATTACTCTTTAATAATTAGGAGAAGAAAAATATGTATTAAATTTTATAGATTATTTTTTTAGAAAGACATTGAAATACTTTATTAATACCAAAGACAAAGTGTTCAATCTATATGAAAATTTAAGGGACCTAGTGGAAAAATAATGTAATAAAATAATCAAAAGGACAAGATGTAATAGTGAATGTGAGTAGATAATATTGAATTCAAGAACGTTTTTTAATCAAATGGAATTTGGAGAGAGACAAAAAATAGATACACTCCACAAAAAATGGAGTGATGCAAATGAAAACTAAAACTTTGGTTTAAATGGCTCAATGCATGATTGAGATTAAGAACTTGCCTATGGAACTTTGGTAGCAACAATGAATACAACTCATATGAAAATAGATCTTCTACATCATGCCTTAATAGTATCATATCAAAAGAAGCATAGAGTGGAAATATGTCTAATGTGGGTTATTTTAGAGTATTTGGTTGTGAAGCATATGCTCATGTTCCAAATAAAATAAATACTAGAAATTTTGATAATAAGATCATTAAGAATATTTTTGTTGGAAATGATGATCACAAGAAAGGATACAACCTATTTGATCCTAAATTTAAACATGTTTGTATTGTTAGGAAGGTGAAATTTAAAGAATATATTCAAGGTAGTGTCTGAACTCCTCCATGTCATCCTCTTCAAATCAAATTTTATGAATTTGAATCTAATAATAATTCAGAGAAAGAACATGTTGATGATGAATAAAGTCCTCCTAAGAGGATAATAAGCCTTCAATAAATCTATGAAAATATTAAGGAGGTTTAAATGAAAAGTTAAACTATCAATTATGCTTTGATAGTAACAATTATGGAAACTATTGATCTTAATTCTTTGATAAAATCCAAGTACAAAAATAATGGAAGCAAGTCACACAAGATAAGTACAACTCCTTGATCAAAAATTAGACTTGGGAGTTAGTACAATTACATAAGGGTAATTTAAATATTTTTAGAATTGGATGGAAGTATAAAACTAAGTATAAATATAATGGACACATTAAAAATGTAAGGTAAGACTTGTGGTCAAGGGTTACTCTCAAAAGGAAGGAATTGATTATGGAAAAACACATGCTCCTATTTCCAAAATTAACTCTACCAGGATAATCATTACACTTGAAGTACTTGAAGTGTACACTAAGCATGGGTATTGTATTCACCTTTGCTTTTGGGTCTTGACAAAATGAAGTTATGACGGAAGGGTGTTCGAAGTATTTTCATTTTTTCCTTTGTACTCTATAAAATTTAATCATTGACATTGGAGGTAGGTAAATAAAGTTGGTGTTTTTCTTCTAAAGTCCATGGACATTGACCATACCCATCATATATATGCTATATTTGGGTGATAATTAAATGTAATCCACCTTCCTTGTGTATTCTACATTTAGTCATGATATAAAGTTTTATTTTTTGGTAATGTTGTCTCAATTTGCATCTTACTATGTTTGCTGACAATATTACACTATGAATTTTACCCACAACATGCTTAAACATATAAAGGCTCAAAATCATTGATCATGCAAAAGTAAAAGAAACAAAGAAGAAAAAAGAGGTTGTAAGCACTTTTATTTTTTGTCCAATGCATTTACATAATGAAGAAATAAAATATAGATTAATAAGTTTGAGTTCTTTTAAGTTATAGTCTTGAAGAGATTAGATGAGACTCACATGTACCTATTTCTTTGATTATATCACAAGTTTAAAATAATTTTCTTGAGATTAATTTAAAAATCATTTAAAATTGAATGCCATCAAAAATATCATATAACCTTTTAAATAAATATTAAAAGCCTTTATATACACTAAAGACACTTTTGAGATGGGTCAAAGGGCTTGGTTCAATGGTCAAAATGCTTCCACAAGAGCACGGAGACCAGGGTTCCAATCCCTCAGGCCCCATAGTAATAGTGGGTGTGTCACGCCAGTGTAGCTAGCTATGTAAAAGGTTTACCCAATGTAATTGGAGGTTATAGTGGCGAAAAGGAGTGAGATTAGAACCCACGAAGAGGCGTAAAAATTTGTAATGAGTTATCGATTCCTCTAGTATAATAATAATAATAATAATAATGAAGGTTATAGTGGCGACAAGGAGCGAGATTTAAACCCACAAAGAGGCATAGAAAATTGTAACGAGTTACCGATTCCTCTAGTATAAAAAAATACTTTTGAGGTCAGAGTGCCTGGATTAAACAATGTAGCTCAATTAGTTTCTACACCATAAAACATAAATAGTAGAGCAAAACATTCATATTTATGTTCAATTTATAACCATTAAATATGGATGAATGGATCTATATCTTTATATAATTGTTATATTTAACTTTAATAGATTATAAATTACACATTTGTATATAAATACTAACTTTTTATTATATTTTACATTATAACAACTAATTATTTTTATTAATTATTATGTTTTTTAGTTTATATAATCTATATGTTTTTTTAGTGAATGTTTATATAAATTTATATATAAAGATTAATTTTTAATTTTGAATAATATGAATTTTATTTAATTTAAATTATAATTTAATATGGATTTGAAAATGGACCTCCCAATTTTGGGTGATGTCAAATCCCCCTCTAGTGAAGGTTCCTCAGGGGTAAGGATGCTATGTCCTAAAACCAGAAGCTTGCACAAGGGCTCGATTGACATGGGAGTTCCAAGGAAGGTAGGCAAACCATCCAATAAAGCTCAAAGAAGTAGAGAGACAAAAGTTGATATTGCAGATGGAGTTCAATCCAAGCTCAAGTTCGAAAAGAAAAAGGATACAAAAGGTAAGCAGTTGAAGCTAGATTCATTCTGCCAGTCCCACGAATCTAAGGATGAGGGTTTTCTTTCCAAGAATTGTAAATAAAATTTTTATCATGGAACATTAGGGGTCTTAATGGGCTACCTAAACATTGTGCATTGGAATCCATAAAAAAATATTTTAAACGAGATATTATTTTGTTACAAGAAATAAAAATGGATAGTAGTAGTGTTGAAATAGTTAAGAGGAAGATATGGAAGGAAGCCGAGTTTATAGCTAACTCAATTAATAGTGCCTCGGGTTGTCTCTTGTGCATGTAGGACCCTAAAACCATTGATGGATCGATTGTGTTCATATCTAATCGAGTGATTAGCATGTTGTTTTGTTCCAAGGAGTTAGGATTTAAATGGATAACCTTGAATATTTATGCCCCAAATTTGAGATCCTCTAGAACCATGCTTTGGGATTTCCTTGGTTCTATGAGAGAATATTTTTAAAGGATATATCTGGATTTTGGCGAGTGATTTCAATACACCTTTATATTAGTCTGATAGAAAATGAGGAACCCCAATGCTCAGTAGCATGGATGAATTTACCTCTTTTATTTACTCCTAGGTTGTGATGTATTTGGACCTGAAAGGGTCAAGATTTACATGGAGTAACAGGCAAACTGGGAGTCAAAACATTTATATTGGGTTGGATAGAATGCTAGTGTCTAAATAAGGTATCCTATTTTTTGGTGATGCATCCTTATGCTCTCTCCCTAAGCTGGCCTCGGATCACAATCCAATTTTTCTTGAGAAGACACAATATTTGGCCTTCTTTCCCCGACCATTTAGATTTGAAGCAATGTGGCTTCAACACCCTAGTCTAGAATCCAACATTGAGGAATGGTGGAGTCACAGGTTTTTAGGTTCTCAAATGATACAAATAGCCTCCAAGTTGATATTTATAAAGGCTAAGTTGAAGGATTGGAATAAGCAATTTTTTGGAAATATTATCACTATAAAGATGAATATTTGTAATCAGTTGTATGAGGTTGAGTAGATAGCTGAAACTCAGGGTTACTCTATAGAATTAAAGAGGCAAGAACTATCTATTCTCACAGAGCTCCATAATATTCTAGTAGGGGAAGAAATTATGTAGAGGCAGAAATATAGGACCTTGTGGCTTAAATAAGGTGATCAAAACACAAAACTTTTTCACTCCACTGTGCTGAGGCATAGGATTAATAATAGAATCAGGGTGATTATGAAATAAAATGGAGAACTCTCTGAAGACATAAAAGATATTAGATCCAAGGCAATGAATTTTTATAAGGACCTCCTGTGTTCCACATAAAAAAAAATCAATAGGCTGAAGCTCGCTTACTAAATAACATACCACCTCTGGTATTTGCAGATATGAATAATGTTTTGGATACTCCTTTTTCAAATGATGAAATTAGTAAAACAATTTTTGCAATGGGCGGGCTCAAAGAGCCAAGACTTGATGGGTTTCCCTCAATATATTTTTTAAAAATTTTGGCATATTTTGGGGTCGGAGATCTGTTATACCATCAAAGATGCTTAGTATTTGAAATGGATCCCTTCAGATGTCAACTTTATATTTTTGGTGCTTATCCCTAAAATTTTTTATGCTAAGCATTTTATAGTTTATAGGCTTATCAGTCTGTGCAATACTATTTTTAAAATTTTAACGAAGACCCTGGTATATAGATTAAAATTTTTATTACTAGGTATTATTGATATCCTGTAGAGTGGTTTTGTGGCTGGGAAGAAAATTATGGATGCAAGTATTTTTGTCCATGAAATCATCCATTTGGCAACCAAAAGTAGTAATTATGGGACCTTGCTCAAGTTGGATATGAATAAAGCTTATGATAGGGTTGATTGGGAGTTTCTCTTCAAAGTATTGCATACATTTGAATTTAGTTAGGAGTAGATAAGTTTGATCAATGTCTCTTCAACAAATTTATCAGTTCTAGTGAATGACTCTTCGATGGGATATTTCAAGAGTTGTAGGGAAATTCATCAAGGATATTTGTTTTCCATACCTTTTTATTTTTTTGGCAAAATATTTGGGGTGGGCCATCAAATCTAAATTTTCTATTGTAGGCCTTAAGCCAACTATGCCCATCAGTCCCATATCCCATCATCAGTTTGTTGATGATACTCTTATGTCCTTTTAAGCTTCAATTTTACAAGTAAAATTAGTCAAAAATATTCTAGAAGATTATGGATAGATGACGGGTCAGAAGTTTAATTTCAGTAAAAGTGTTATTTTTTTCTTCAATACTCCTCCAACAAGGCATTTGAGGATTGTGTATGTTTTGGGATGTAATATTGGGTCTCTCCTTTCAGTCTACCTAGGGATGCCAATGTTTTTTGAGGTTTCAAGATCATTCTTTTTGGAACCAATTGTGGAGCGTGTCTAGAGAAATATTGTAAGCTATAAAGGGGCTCTCTTGAGCCAAGCAAGAAAAGATATGTTAGTTAATTCCACATTTAAAAGTACCCCAATATATTTCCTTTCTCTATTTTGAATCCTGGGTAAGATTCTTGAAAGAATAGAACATATCCAACACTCATTTCTTTGGTCAAGATCAAGTGAGAAAAATAAATTTCATCTAGTGGCATGGGACCAAGTATGCAACAAGAAGGAGGAGGGTGGTTTAGGCCTTAGAATATTAAAATTCATGAACAAAAATCTTGTTTCCAAGCAGGGTTGGAGATTGGTTCAAGAGAAGAAAGTGGGATGGGTTGATATTATCAAAGCTAAATACCTAAATTATGGGCATTTTATTAGAGACTCATTACCCCTTAGGGTTTAGCTTTCTGGTCTAGCCTGATACACTGTAGATCAGATATCTATAGAGGGGTAGGTGGTGTTTGGGAGTAGGTAGGTTTGTCCACTTCTAGAGTGATGTGTGGGTAATTGAGGTTTCGTTGGAGTCAAGATTAGAGTTGGCTTTAGTCAAAATAATTATAGATCATTTATGGAGAAATAAGGTTTGCGATTTTATTGAAAGGATTGAATACCACCCCCGATGGAAACCATTTGACTTCCTAGGACTTTTTGTGGAGGAAAGGAGGATATTTGATGAAACTTTTAATATTATTAAATGGGTTATAATTCTTGGAAGATAAATTCTAGATAGATTCATCTGGGTATTAGAGAATTATGGGAAACTCTCTATCAAATTAGCTTATTTAGCAGTAGATGATCCTTATGATCCTTGGTTTTTGACAGATAAAATTTGGATGAAAGCACTGACTCTAAAAATCAACATTTTCTTTTGGCTGAACATACAAGAAAAATTTCTAACTTTCAACAATCTCAAAAAAAAAGATATGATTTTACCTAATGCTTGTTTCTTGTGCAAAAATATGAAATACTCCTCACTCCATCTTCTTTTTAGTTTTCCTTTATCGCAAGAGGTTTTTAGCTACTTTTTCAAATATTTGAACATCCAATGGGTGTTTTCAAATAGCCTAGAGGATGTGCTAACCCAATGGGTTTCTCCCTTCCTCGCCTCTTTTTCTTCATTCATTTTGAAAATTCAGCCTTCCTCATATCTAGTGGTGGATTTGGAAGGAAATAAACTCAAGGATGTTTAAGGATGTTGCTCATTCGGCTAAATTTGTGGCTTTGCAGGCAATTTCTTTTTTTATGGAGAACATTAGAACCCTAAATCTAAATGTTGTGACTATAGAGCAAGAATGATCAGTGGAGAGATCTCTTGGATTCAATGCCAATCCTCAACTAGTTAGATCTACTGCACCTCCAAATAGATCCAAGGTTAAGTGGGAGCCACCTCCAATTGGTTGGTTGAACTTTAATTTCGATGGTGCAACTAAAGGGAATCTGGGTCCTATAGGTATTGGAGGGATTGTCAGGAACCATGATGGCTTGATAATTTTAACCTTTGCTGATAATTTGAGCCATCAAACCAGTCACTTCACTAAATTTAGGGCCTTATTCCAAGGATTTTCTCTATTGGATTATGTAAGTTTCACAAAACTAATCATTTAAGGGGAATCCCTTAATATTATAAATATGGCAAGAGGGACTCAATATCCTATGAAGAACACAAGCTTATACTGAGAGGGGGGTGAAAAGTATAAGATAAAATTTTTCCTTTCAAAATGATAACAACAATAATATGAATGCAATAATAAATCAATGTACAATTTCCATACACATAAGAGACAATGCTTTTACGTGGAAACACCCTCTCGGGAGAAAACCATGGCAAAATATTGCTTATATTTTTCTTCAATAAATTTCATGGGCACCAACCCACAAGAGACACCAATACCCTATACAAGTTCATGGACACCAATCCATAGGAGACACCAATCCCCTATACAAGTTCGTGGACACCAATCCACAGGAGACACCAATCCCCTATACAAGTTCATAGGCACCAACCCACAAGAGACACCAATCCCCTCAACAAGTTCATGGGCACCAACCCACAGGAGACACCAATCTCCTTAGCAAGTTCATGGGAACCAACCCATAAGAGATACCAATTCCCTTAGCAATTTCATGGGCACCAACCCACAAGAGACACCAATCCCCTCAACAAGTTCATGGGCACCAACCCATAGGAGACACCAATATCCTCAACAAGTTTTTCTCCAAAACTAATCACAAATACTACTCAAATTTACTCTCAAATATACTCACAAACACTACTCAAATCTACTCCAAATATACTCACAAATGTGCTCAACAATCTGATCCAAAACCCTTCTCAAATGTGCTCAACAATATGATCCAAAAACTTGCTCAAACTCTTTAAATTCTTCCCTTTTCTTGAGTTTGCTTTCTTCAAACCAAAATATATTCTACCCAGAATTCTTTTAACTTCATGAACATATAGATGATGTACTTGTGTAGGAAGCTTCAAATGACCTATATGTTCTTCACATTCATTAAGTTTGTGAAAATCTATAACTTCCACATATTTCACATTATTACATTTTAAAGTAGCCCAAGTCTAGCACTAGATAACTTACTTGCGTGTTGAATTGGAGACGCTAATACCTTGCTTTCACTTCTTTATATTTCCATGGTATGAAGCACTTCTCAAGCTCTTCAAATTCTAAATTTCAACCTTCTATGCTTACCAAGCCCTTGCCAAAAGATGCATGAAAAATATCCAAGCTTTGTTGATATTAATTAATCTATAAAACTTTAGATTAATTAAATCAAACCCTTTAAAATAAATATCAATGCTCCTTATTCCTCCTCACTTTATAAAACCAAATATTTACCTCAAATAATTAAAATCACCTTATCTCTCCAAAACAATGTAAAGATATTTACTTTTAATAAACACTTAATTTACTTTCATACTTATCTTTTGACTTCTTTTCACTGGCTTATCCTGTGTTGCGGTCCTCTATTATCTTCTACAATGATCGATGATGGCTTGAGCAAAATGAATTTTTTCTCGTCTTGATCTGCTGCTTCGATGAGCGTGTCAACTACTGGTGAGGTCCAATGTATTTTAAAATCCTTGATTCTACCTCTCCAATATTGTTCGTGCTGCCTCTATTTGGATATTGGATAACATAAATTCACAAGCCCAATCGAAGATCTCATGAGATCTATTTGCTCACAGTGATGCTGGATTCTTCAACGCTCGATATTAATTTGAAACTCCTCTAGATTTCAAAGCTTTCATAGCTACAACCAACCACTTGTGCCATGCTATATATCAAAGATGTTTTAAATCAAATCTCACACTTCTTATGCCTGACTCACTATTAATCCCTTTGCTCATTCACTCTTCAGACGAAACTTGCATTTTGATTGTGAAATCACTTCAGTTGTTGTCGAAACTCAACTATGCCCAATGTGATACCACTTCTACTATCACTGAAACTCAATTGCTCCCAGCATGATAACACTTCTACTATCACCAAAACTCAATTGCTCCCAGCATGATAGCACTTTTTCTACTACCAAAACTCAATTGCTCCCAGCATGATAGCACTTATTTCCATATCCAACACTACTTGTGTGAATCAAAACCAATCACTCAACGTTCTCCAAAATGAACTTTTCCTGGTCTTGTCCTCCACATATTATATTGTGATGGTGATCTCCTTCAGCTCATGCATCTGCATCTCTTCAGCTCCTCAAAACACAATGCTCACCATTACCGAGTCTCCTCCATTATCATTCGCTCCTTTCTTGGCACCCAAAAGGTCAGTGACCTCACTTCCTACATGTCTAGGTTTATCATACTTCACTACATTATTTCAGAGATGTTCGCAACCTCCACAAAAAATATTTTTCCTATTCACCTTGCACAAGTTTGTATCTACTCCATCTCCATAAAAATCCTATCTACCATGCCTCACAAATATCGAAGACCTTTCATCCACTATGTTCAATATTCTCCATTTTGCCACCACTCTTTGATGCCTCCTCGCTGTCATTTCTCGGATATATCGAAGGTATTCTCCAAAATCATTGCTTCAATTTAACTTTTACCTTTGTATTTATATCAAATATTTCAAGATAATATATGCCCAAGAAGTTGGCTCTTTTCATATTGATATTCAAACCTTTGATATTTGAAATATTTAAATCTTCAACCTTTGATATTTGAAATATTTAAATCTTTAATTAAATATTTCAACCTTTGATATTGAAAATATTTAAATATTTAATTAAATATTTCAACCTTTGATATTGGAAATATTTAAATCTTTAATTAAATATTTCAACCTTTGATATCACCCAAACTCATAAGCATACTTAATTAAATCACCCTTCCAAGTCTACCTTTGACATCAATGACAACTCAATACTTCTAACAATATCCCCCTTTGTCATTGATGGCAACCCTGCAAATAAACTATCCTTTACTGCAATAGGATCACAAACTGCTCCCCCTGACAAGCTTCTCCCCCTTACTAAAATTCTCCCCATTTGACATCAATGGCAAAGGCTCCTTGGGGCTGAAAGATAAGACACTTGACAATGCCCCCTTACTCCCTTCTCTTCTTGAGATAATCAATTATGATATGGGAGTGAAACTCCCAAATTACTATGCTCCTCTTCTTGTTCTATTTTATTTCTCCAAACTTTGGAGGACATACCCTTTTGAACATTTTGACCATCCTCTTTTTTGCTTGACTTCGAAAGTTCAGGGAACACTATTCTACACCATCTAGTTGTATGCCCAAAATTATTACATTTGTAGCATATGATGTTGTAGTCCATGAGAGGTGCAAATGAATTGAAATTCCTCTTGGTGAAGCCAAAATTATTCTTAGCATGGACCCTACAATTTACAACTTTATGACCAAATTTGTGACATGAAAAGCAATAACCATGGAAGAAATATTGAAACCTATCTGATTGCCTTGGAGGATATTACCACATGGTTCTCTCATTGTTGTTTCTATGATGGACTTCATTCCTTGATGATGCTTTGTTTTCTTCCTCCTTGATGCTTCCACTTCTCAATACATCAGCATAGGTCTTAGGCTCTTCTTTAATTATTTTCTTTGATGCCTCTCTTCCTTTTGAGCTTGACTCTCCCTTTTGTTTCTTTTGACCTTCTCCAAAACCAAGTCCAGTCTTTATAACCGAAGATCTTTGTGTTTTGATAATATCATCCAAGATTTCTGTGCTTTTCTCAAACCTGATATTTTGTTGTAGCTTATCATTAGATTTTTCAACTTCCTTCCTTAGAGAGACAACCTCATGTTCTAGTTTTTCACATTCCAACTCTTTTGCCTTTAACTACTCAACCATACCTTCTTCCATTCGCTTTGCCTCTTCAATTTTCACTTTTAATTTGGTGAGATCTTGCGAAAGCTTTGCCTTTGTTTCCTCATCCTCTTGTACTTGAATCTTCAATCTTGAGTTTTTCTTTCTAAGCCTTTTCAACTCTTCAAGAGCAACAACAAGTTCCTCTTCTATGTCAACTATGGCTTCCTCTTCATTTTCTGGATCTCTCTCTTTTTCTTGGTTTTTGACAACAAGAGCATCTTCTTTCTCTTCTATAGCCAAAAATAGGATTTCTTCTCTTTCACTATCTGAGAGGCTTTCATCACTGCTGGAAGAACTGCTTGCTTCCTCAACATAAAGACTCTTCTTGTGTCTTTGAAAGATCTTCTTTTCATTCTTTCTTTGACCATGCTTGTTTTTCTTTTCATGATAAAATTTTCTTTCTTTCTTTTTCTTGTATTCTTTTTCTTCTTCATTTCTACTACTTCCAACTTGTGGGCAATTAGATGCATAGTGACCAATGTTACCACAATTAAAATATTTCATAGAATGCATACCTTTGTGTTTTCTTGGACCCTTCTTATTTCTTCGCACAAAGTTAGCTTCTTCTCTACTTCTTGATTCTTCACTTGACTCTGGTTCTTTATTCTTTGTCTTATTTGAAGCTTTAAACATAGCCTCCCATTTGGATGTTTGATCTTTTTCAGTCCTCATATCATAGGCTGTGAGAATTTCATGTAGCTCATCCATGCTTAAGGTTTTAAGATCCTTCATTTCTTCAATCACCGAGACCTTTGCATCAAACCTCATGGGAAGTGACCTTAATATTTTCTGAACAATCTTAGAGTCTTCAATATTTTCTCCAAGTCCATGAATGGTGTTGATAAATTCATCAATGCAGAGTAGATATTTGGCAATATATTCCTCATATTTCATCTTCAAATATTCAAACTTCCTCCTATGGGTTTGAAGTTTTTCCATTTTAACCTTGTCGTCTCCTTCATATGTTCTTTGTAACTTGTCCCATATTTCTTTTGTTGAGGTGCATTGCATGAATTTCACAAAATCTAACTCACATAACCTACTTAATATTACATTCATTGCCCTAGCATTATTTTCAAATGGTTTCTTGTCATCTTGATCCGTGGGAGGAGTTGTAGGTGGTGTGAACCCATCCTCAATGGATTGCCATATATCATAGCCATGTGCCATAAAATAGGTTTGCATCCTTATGCTCCAAAAAGCATAGTTAGTCCCATAAAACAATGGAGCCCTATTTGATGAAAAACCTTCTTGGCAAGCCATGTGTGTTCTTGTAAGATCTTCCTTCAAGTTGTTAGGCTTTCATGAAGGAACCCACTCTGATACCAATTGAAGAACACAAGCTTATACTAAGAGGGGGGGTGAACAATATAAGATAAAATTTTTCCTTTCAAAATGATAACAACAATAATATGAATGCAATAATAAATCAATGCACAATTTCCATACACATAAGAGACAATGCTTTTATGTGGAAACACCCTCTCAGGAGAAAACCACGACAAAATATTGCTTATATTTTTCTTCAATAAATTTTATGGGCACCAACCCACAGGAGATACCAATCCCCTATACAAGTTCATGGACACCAATCCACAGGAGACACCAATCCCCTATACAATTTTATGGACACCAATCCATAGGAGACACCAATTCCCTATACAAGTTCATGGGCACCAACCCACAGGAGACACCAATCCCCTATACAAGTTCATGGGAACCAACCCATAGGAGACACCAATATCCTAAGCAAGTTCATGGGCACCAACCCATAGGAGACACCAATACCCTCAACAATTTCATGGGCACCAACCCACAAGAGACACCAATCCCCTCAACAAGTTCATGGGAACCAACCCACAGGAGACATCAATCCCCTTAGCAAGTTCTACTCCAAAACTGATCACAAACACTGCTCAAATATACTCTCAAATATGCTCACAAACACTACTCAAATTTGCTCTCAAATCTACTCACAAATATGCTCAACAATATGATCCAAAACCCTGCTCAAATATGCTCAACAATCTGATCCAAAAACCTGCTCAAACTCTTTAAATTCTTCCCTTTTCTTGAGTTTGCTTTCTTCAAACCAAAATATATTCTACCCAAAATTATTTTAACTTCATGAACATATAGATGATGTACTTGTGTAGGAAGCTTCAAATGACCTATATGTTCTTCACATTTATTACATTTTAAAGGTAGCCCAAGTCTAGCACTAGATAACTTACTTGCGTGTTGAATTGGAGATGCTAATACCTTGCTTTCACTTCTTTATATTTCCATGGTATGAAGCACTTCTCAAGCTCTTCAAATTCTGAATTTCAACCTTCTATGCTTGCCAGGCCCTTGCCAAAAGATGCATGAAAAATATCCAAGCTTTGTTGATATTAATTAATCTATAAAACTTTATATTAATTAAATCAAACCCTTTAAAATAAATATCAATGCTCCTTATTCCTCCTCACTTTATAAAACCAAATATTTACCTCAAATAATTAAAATCACCTTATCTCTCCAAAACAATGTAAAGATATTTACTTTTAATAAACACTTAATTTACTTTCATACTTATCTTTTGGCTTCTTGTCATTGGCTTATCCTGTGCTATGGTCCTCTATTATCTTCTACAATGATCGATGATGGCTCGAGAAAAATAAATTTTATCCCATCCTGATCTGCTGCTTCGATGAGCATGTCAACTACCGGTGAGGTCCAACATATTTTAAAATCCTTGATTCTACCTCTCCAATATTGTTTGTACTGCCTCTATTTGGATATTGGATAACATAAATTCACAAGCCCAATCGAAGATCTCACGAGATCTATTTTCTCACAGTGATGCTGGATTCTTCAATGCTCGATATTAATTTGAAACTCCTCCAAATTTCAAAACTTTTACAGCTACAACCAACCACTTGTGCCATGCCGTATATCGAAGATGTTTTAAATCAAATCTCACACTTCTTATGCCCGACTCACTATTAATCCCTTTGCTCATTCTCTCTTCAGATGAAACTCGTAGTTTGACTGTGACAACACTTCTACTGCCATCAAAACTCAACTATGCCCAACATGATAACACTTCTGCTATCACCAAAACTCAATTGCTCCCAACATGATAACACTTATACTATCACCAAAACTCAATTGCTCCTAGCGTGATAGCACTTTTGCTATTGCCGAAACTCAATTGCTCCCACCGTGATAGCACTTATTTTTGTATCCAGCGCTACTTGTGTGAATCAAAACCAATCACTCAACGTTCTCCAAAATGAAATCTACCTGGTCTTGTCCTCCACATATTATATTGTGATGGTGATCTCCTTCGGCTCGTGCATATGCATCTCTTCAACTCCTCAAAACACAATGCTCACCATTATCGGGTCTCCTCCATTATCATTTTCTCCTTCTTGCTTGGCGCCCAAAATGTCAACGCTCTCACTTTCTACATGCGCAGGTTCATCATACTTCACTGCATCATTTTAGAGATGTTCACAACCTCCACACAAAATGTTCTGCCTATTCACCTTGCACAAGTTCGTATCTGATGCTCTACTCCATCTCCACGGTCATAAAACTCCTATCTACCATGCCTCACAAATATCGAAGACCTTTCATCCACTGTGTTCGATCTTCTCCATTTTTCCACCACTCTTTGATGCCTCCTTGCTACCGTTGCTCGGATATATCGAAGGTATTCTCCAAAATCATTTCTTCAATTTAACTTTTGCCTTTGTATTTATATCAAATATTTCAAGATAATATATGCCCAAGAAGTCGGCTCTTTTCATATTGATATTCAAACCTTTGATATTTGAAATATTTAAATCTTCAACCTTTGATATTTGAAATATTTAAATATTTAATTAAATATTTCAACCTTTGATATTGGAAATATTTAAATCTTTATTTAAATATTTCAACCTTTGATATTATATTTAAATCTTTAATAAATATTTCAACCTTTGATATCACCCAAACTCATAAGCATACTTAATTAAATCACTCTTCCAAGTCTACCTTTGACATCAATGACAACTCAATACTTCTAACAATATCCTCTTTTTTCATTGATGGTAACCTTGAAAATAAATTGTCCTTTACTGCAACAAGATCACAAACTGCTCCCCCTGACAATATTCCCCCCCTTTCTGAAATTCTCCCCTTTGACATCAATGGCAAAGGCTCCTCGAGGTTGAAAGATAAGATACTTGACAATGCCCCCTTACTCCCTGCTCTTCTTGAGATAATCAATGATGATATGGGAGTGAAACGCCCAAATTACTATGCTCATCTTCTTGTTCTATTTTCTTTCTCCAAACTTTGGAGGACATACCCTTTTGAACATTTTGACCATCCTCTTTTTTTCTTGACTTTGAAATTTCAGGGAACATTGTTCTACACCATCTAGTTGTATGCAAAAAATTATTACATTTGTAGCATATGATATCGTAGTCCATGAGAGGTGCAAATGAATTGAAATTCCTATTGGTGAAGCTAAAATTATTCTTAGCATGGACCCTACAATTTACAACTTTATGACCAAATTTGTGACATAAAAATCAATAACCATGGAAGAAATATTGAAACATGTCTGATTACCTTGGAGGATATTGTCCCATGGTTTTATCATTGTTGTTTTTATGATGGACTTAGTTCCTTGATGATGCTTTGTTTTATTCCTCCTTGATGCTTCCACTTCTCAATACATCAACATAGGTCTTAGGCTCTTCTTTAATTATTTTCTTTGATGCCTCTCTTCCTTTTGAGCTTGAATCCCCCTTTTGTTTCTTTTGACCTTCTCCAAAACCAAGTCTAGTATTTATAACCGAAGATCTCTATGTTTTGATAATATCATCCAATATTTTTGTGCTTTTCTCAAACTTGATATCTTTTTGTAGTTTATCAAAATATTTTTCAACTTCCTTCCTCATAGAGATAGCCTCATGTTCCATTTTTTCACATTCCAACTGTTTTGCCTTTAACTGCTCAACCATACCTTCTTCCATTCGCTTTGCCTCTTCAATTTTCACTTTTAAGTTGGTGAGATCTTGTGAAAGATTTGACTTTGTTTCCTTGTCCTCTTGTACTTTAATATTTAATTTTAAGTTTTTCTTTCTAAGCATTTTCAACTCTTCAAGAGAAACAACAAGTTCCACTTCTATGTCAACTATGGCTTCCTCTTCATTTTCTTGCTTTCTTTTTCTTAATTTTTGACAACAAGAGCATCTTCTTTCTCTTCTATAGCCAAAAATATGATTTCTTCTCTTTCACTATTTGAGAGGATTCCATCACTACTAGAAGAACTACTTGCTTCCTCAACATAAAGATTCTTGTTGTGTCTTTGAAATATCTTCTTTTCATGCTTGCTTTGACCATACCTATTTTTCTTTTCATGATAAAATTTTATTTCTTTCTTTTTCTTGTATTCCTTTTCTTCTTAATTGCTGCTACTTCCATGTTGTGGGCAATTAGATGCATAGTGATCAATATTACCACAGTTAAAATATTTCATAGAATGCATACCTTTGTGTTTTCTTGGACCCTTATTTTTTCACACAAACTTAGCTTCTTCTCTGTTGATTGATTCTTCACTTGAATCTGGTTCTTTATTCTTTATCTTCTTTGAAGCTTTAAATGTGGCCTCCCATTTGGATGTTTGATCTTTTTCAGTCCTCATCTCATAGGCTATGAGAATTTCATGTAGCTCATCCATGCTTAAGGTTTTAATATCCTTCATTTATTCAATAGCCAAAACCTTTGCATCAAATATCATAGGAAGTGACCTTAATATTTTTTGAACAATATTAGATTCTTCAATATTTTATCCAATTCCACGAATGGTATTGATATCTTCATCAACATAGAGTAGATATTTGGAAATATCTTCCTCATATTTCATATTCAAATCTCTAAAATTCCTCCAGTGGGTTTGAAGTTTTATCATTTTAACCTTTTCATATCCTTCATATGTTCTTTGTAAATTGTCCCATATTTCTTTTGTTGAGGTGCATTGCATGACTTTCACAAAATCTGATTCACATAACCCACTTAATATTGCATTCATTTCCTTGGCATTATTTTCAAATGGTTTCTTGCCATCTTGATTCATGGGAGGATTTGTAGGTGGTGTGAACCCATACTCAATGGATTGCCCTATATCGTTACCATGTGCCATCAAATAGGTTTACATCCTTATGCTCCAAAAAAGCATAGTTGGTCCCATCAAAAAATGGAGTCCCATTTGATAAAAATCCTTCTTGGTAAGCCATGTGTGTTCTTGTAAGATCTTCCTTCAAGATGTTAGGCTTTCACGAAGGAACCTACTCTGATACCAATTGAAGAACACAAGCTTATACTGAGAGGGGGTGAACAATATAAGATAAAAAAATTCATTTCATAATGATAACAACAATAATATTAATGCAATAATAAATCAATGCATAATTTCCATACATATAAGAGACAATGCTTTTACGTGGAAACATCCTCTAGGGAGAAAACCATGACAAAATATTGCTTGTATTTTTATTCAATAAATTTTACGGGTGCCAACCCACAGGAGATACCAATCCCCTATACAAGTTTGTGGATACCAATACATAGGAGACACCAATCCACCGGAGACACACATATCCTATACAATTTCGTGGGTACCAACCCATAGGAGACACCAATCCTCTTAGAAATTTCATCGAAACCAACTCACATGAGACACCAATCCCCTCAACAAGTTTGTGGGAACCAACCCACAGGAGACACTAATCCCCTCAACAAGTTCATGGTCACCAACCCACAGGAGATACCAATCCCCTTATCAAGTTCAGGGGCATCAATCTACAAGAGACACCAATCCCCTTAGCAAGTTTTGCTCTAAAATTGATCACAAACACTACTCAAATATGCTCTCAAATATTCTTACAAATACTGCTCATAAATATGCTAATCAATATGATCCAAAATCCTGCTCAAATGTGCTCAACAATATTATCCAAAAACCTGATCAAACTCTTTAAATTCTTCCCTTTTCTTGGGTTTGCTTTCTCCAAACCAAAATATATTCTACCCAAAATTATTTTAACTTCATGAACATATAGATGATGTACTTGTGTAGGAAGATTCAAATGACCTATATTTTCTTCACATTTATTATTGTTTCCACATATTTCACATTTATTACATTTTAGAGGTAGACCAAGTCTAGAACTAGATAACTTACTTGCATATTGAATTGGAGACACTAATACCTTGCTTTTACTTATTTATATTTCCACGGTATGAAGAACTTCTTAAGATCTTCAAATTTTGAATTTCAACCTTCTAGGCTTTTCAGGACCTTGCCAAATGATGCATTTAAAATATCCAATATTTGTTGATATTAATTAATCTATAAAAAATTAGATTAATTAAATCAAACCCTTTAAAATAAATATCAATGCTCCTTATTCCTCCTCACTTTATAAAGCCAAATATTTACCTCAAATAATTAAACTCAACTTATCTCTTCAAAACAATGTAAAGATATTTACTTTTAATAAACACTTAATTTACTTTCATACTTATATTTTGGCTTCTTGTCACTGACTTATCCTGCGTTGCGGTCCTCTATTATCTTCTACAATGATTGATGATGGCTCGAGCAAAATGAATTTTACCCCATCCTGATATGCTACTTCGATGAGCATGTCAACTGTCAATGAGGTTCAATGTATTTAAAAATCCTTGATTATGCATCTTTGATATTGTTTGTGTTGCTTCAGTTTGAATTATGGATAACATAATTTCACAAGCCCAATTGAATATCTCACGAGATCTATTTGCTCATAGTGATGTTGGATTCTTCAACTCTTGATATTAATTTGAAACTCCTCCAGATTTTAAAGCTTTCGTAGCTATAATGAACCACTTGTGCCAAGTCGTATATCAAAGATGTTTTAAAACAAATATCACACTTCTTATGCCCAAATCACTATTAATTCCTTTGCTCATTTTCTCTTCAGACAAAACTCACAGTTTGACTATGACAACACTTCTTCTACCACCGAAACTTAATTATGCCTAGCGTGATAACACTTCTACTATCATCAAAACTCAATTAATCCTAGCGTGATAGCACTTTTGCTATCACCAAAATTTAATTGCTCCCAACATGATAGCACTTAAACTGCTATCGAAACTCAATTGCTTCCAACATGATAGCACTTATTTTTGTATTCAACCTACTTGTGTGAATCGAAACCAATCACTCAATGTTCTCTAAAATGAACTCTGCCTAGTCTTATCTTCCACATATTATATTGCAATGGTTATATCCTTTAAATCGTGCATTTGCATCTCTTCACTCCTCAAAAAAAATTCTCACCATTACCGAGTCTCCTCCACTATCATTTTCTCCTTCTTGCTTGGCATCCAAAAGGTCAGTGCTCTCATTTTCTATATGCGCAAGTTCATCATATCTCACTACATTATTTCAAAGTCATTTGTAACCTCCACACAAAATTTTTAGCCTATTCACCTTGCACAAGTTCGTATCAGTGCTCTACTCCATCTTCATGATCGTAAAAATCCTATCTGCCATGCCTCACAAACATCGAAGACCTTTCATCCACTACATTTGATCTTCTCCATTTTGTCACCACTCTTTGATGCCTCCTCAGTGTTGTTGCTTGGATATATCAAAGGTATTCTCCAAAATCATTGCTTCAATTTAACTTTTACTTTTGTATTTATATCAAATATTTCAAGATAATATATGCCCAAGAAATCAGCTCTTTTCATATTGATATTCAAACCTTTGATATTTGAAATATTTAAATCTTCAACCTTTGATATTTGAAATATTTAAATCTTTAATTAAATATTTCAACCTTTGATATTGGAAATATTTAAATATTTATTTAAATATTTCAACCTTTGATATTGGAAATATTTAAATCTTTAATTAAATATTTCAACCTTTTATATCATCCAAACTCATAAGCATACTTAATTAAATCATCCTTCCAAGTCTTCCTTTGACATCAATGACAACTCAATACTTCTAACAACCTACTTGGACTTTTTTTAACCTTCTTTTGGAAGTTCAAAGATACATCCAAAATCTCAAATAGTTTTAGTTTTAGCATACATACAGGGAAGGTAATCGAGCGGTCAATCTATTGGCTAACAAAAGAGTTATACATAATGGTTTAGTGGTGTGGAGGGATAATTTCCTGGAGGATATTGCTTCTATCATTAATGACCTCATACACAATTAGCCTTTGCTTGACTTTGGTCAAGTTTTTGTTGATGGCTTGGCTGCAAAACTTGGGGGCGCTTGTTGATTTTAGTTTTTTGCACCAAATCTCATAGCTCCAAGCTATTGTTTCCTCCCTACAAGCCACAATCTCCAATGCGAAAGAAAGTCTTGCCCTGGTGGGCTAGCAGGCCTAGGAAAGCAACGACCTCATGGGGAGAATGGGACTAGTGCATGGCTCCGTTCGTGGTTCAGGTCCTGTTACTAATCTATGTTCGGTTTTTTATGTCTAACTTCCTGATTTGGTTTTAATTTGTTTTAAGTTTTAAATTATGTATGGTCTTACCTATGCACTGGTTTGGCTTTGAAAGGGGTAACTCCTCTGATTCATCATTCCTCAATTGTTACCGGATGTAAATAATTTCAGATCTCTTTTTTTGAGCGGAACTTAATCTCTTTTATGCCAAGTTTGGAGATCCTTTTAAAACTCCTTCGTTGATCTAATAAAAAAATTATATTTGTTTAATATATAATGTAAATGTATTTTTGTAATTGAATGCACTAAACATATTATTTTGTATATAAAGCATTAAAGTCATGTGTCCGTATATGTAACATATTACCCTTTCATATCCTTGCATGAAAAGTTAACTAAAGAAAAGAAAAAAATAAGAAAATGATAAAAAAATAAAATTCCTTTTTTTTTTTTTGGTTATATAGATGAATTGGTTACAATCACAATTTTTAGTACCTGTCAGTGCAGTTGGCAGGGTTCAAACTATTAGCGAAGGCTTCCAACACACCCATCGTCTCGTTAATGGTAACCCGACGTGATATGAGGACCGTCGAATGCACGGGTTTCCTACCTTCTTTGTCAATCTGGTTCAACACGTGACATGAAGGGGACTCCTTATTTAATTAGGCTTTTAAGATCATAAAGAAACATATTATTAAATATAATAAATGATTAGTTTAGGTGCTTGTATAGGTTATTGAGTATGGAATATATATATTTTTGGTAAGTTTATAAAAACATTTTGATATTTAGGTTGGATTTTAATTTAATGTTTTAATATATTTGTTTAAATAATTGGAAAAAATATTTTGTTTTAAAATATATTAAATCATAGGTCCGAGGTGTAGACCAATTGGTTCATCCAAACCCCATAAGGGGGCGGAGGTCCAAGGTTCAAATCTCGGGCCTCGCCGGACTGAACACTTGTCCCTTTCCTGGTGCTTTCAGCAGCGTAAAAGGTTTAAAATGATTGTGGCATGGTGGTTATAGGGGCGGACTGTGCGAAGATCTATGTGGCGGCTTCTAGGGCGGACAACGCAGAATATTGTGGCAGCCATAAAAAGCTGGACAGCCTGCCTGGATTCATGGCGGCTACCGATTCCACCATGTAAATTCAAAAAAAAAAAAAATATATATATATATATATATATTAAATCATCAAATAATATAATATAATTGTTTTAAAATAAAAATTATTATATTTTATTTTTTTAGTATAAATATATTTGTGAGTATTATTATGAGTTTAAATATAATTAAAAATATTGAATGTTTTGTTTTACGTTTTAAAAATTAAAATGTTTTTTAATCACTCTCTTGATTAAATTTATAATAATTTTTTATAAAACTTTTGATTAATGAAAAATTATAAAAATTAAATTTATTTTAAAGTATAATTTCATAAACTATTAAAGGAATGTCGAGTTTTAGTTTTAGTCTGGGGAGGATTTCGTGGGTCTTTGTTTTGAGGGCTTTGATTTCCAAGTTCCAGTTGTTTTCCCTTTTGATGCTTCTTTGTCCTTGATTCATGTTTGAATTTTAATGTATCCTTGTAGGAGGTAATTTGAATTTTGATATAGCTCTCTGGGAGGTAATTTTGAATCTGGAGGTAATTTGAATTTTGATATGGCCCTTGTAAGAGGTAATTTTGAATTTGCATGGATAGTAATTTGAATTTTGGTTTTGCTCTTTGAGTAGCAATTTAAAATTTGAAAATTTGAATTTATAGGGTGAGTGGTAATTTAAATTTTGAAGTTGCCCTATGGGCAACTATTCTTGTTTTGCTCTATTTTGTTTGAGTTCAGGGAGGGTTTGTTTCTTAAAATAATACAAACTATACACTAGATTTTAAGTTTGAATTTGCCCTATCGGCAGCTATTCTTATTCAAATATACACTAGAGTTTAAATAACTCAACCATGCATCCTAGATGGTCCTAGCTTTAAATAACCCCTTGAATTGTTATTCAGTTCTTATTGAAATATGTTCCTATAGAAAAATTAACTACTTTGAAGACTTGAAATGTTTTAAATTCAAAATTCAAATATTTCCCATCTTTAGTCATTAAAGTTTTGTTATAAATTACATTTTATTAATGCATATTTTTATTTAAGAATACTATTAGTATTTGCATTGGAAAAGATACACAATAAGTTAAAGGTCATAATTCGATAATTTTATTTCACCTTCCAACCTTACATTTTGAACATCAGATTTATAATACAAAGGACATTTTATGTAAAAAAAAAAATAGTTATTTGATGTATCACCTATGCAATAATTAAGAAGTAGTTATGATATCTTACTCTTGTCATATAATATTCATGAGTGATATTTTCATACTATGCAACAATGTCTTATAAATATATAAATTGAATATTAATTGATTGGTTAATATAGATTATTTATTCAAAAAGGTTGTAAGTTGAAGCCTTAATGATTTAAGAGGTGAAGTGTATGCTTATAAGATGAGACAAGGTTAAATATTAAACTCCTTACAATGGTATCCATATCATTTTAGTTAAATTTTAAATAAATATGGTAAACCATATTGTTAAATCAAATTAGATTTCATCTAGCCTAATAAAATTATATTATGAATATAAATTCAATAAAATATTTGATATTATTCCTCCATTATTATTTATACTTATAGTTGAAGTATATGCATATGAAATTTGTACACATTACCATTCATTTTAGGTTGTATAATAATAATAATAATAATTATTATTTAAAAATAAAAAAGTAAATTAAAATTTTCTATTAATTAGAAAAATACATAACAAAACATGTTATAATAAGGGCCTAATAGGAGCCTCACCATGGTAGATAGGGCTTGAGCCTCATTGTGGTAGAGAGGGCCTGAGCCTCACCATGACAGAGAGGGCCTGAGCCTCACCATGGTAGAGAGGGCCTATGAAGACCTAAGCCTCACCATGAAAAAGAGGGCCTGAACCTCACCGCGACAAAGAGGGCTACGATTCTGAGGGCCATATCTCCAAAGATTTTTGGAAACCCCCAAAATCGAGATGCCCTTTTGGATAGTGAATTTGGTTAGTATATGACTTTGCATCTACAATTGGTTTATCGAGAGGAAGGCTGGGAAGCTAGAATCTTAGTTGGGGGTTGGGGGAAGAAGGTTGGATTGGCTGAAGGATCTTAACATTTGGTGGTGTTGTGGGGTGGTCTCCTATATTGGTTCATTTTGGGTCACTAGATCTTTAGTTTGGTTTTTTTTACTACAGATGCAGGTGAGATCGCAAGGTGGAAGGTTAGGTAGTTGGAACCCTAGTAAGGGGGCTAGAGGAGGTTGGGCTAGTTGAAGGAACCTCAACATCCAGCTTTATGGGTGGGTAGACGGCTAGACCAGGCTACGGTTGGACTCCTGTAGGATATGTGAGGTTTTTGCCTTCATAGATTTTTGTGTTGAAGGGTTTTCCTATTGTTGGAGCACTTTGTTGCAGATCTACTCTTTTGGTTGGTTTTTTTTTATCTCCATGGTGTGCTTTAGTTTGAGCAGCTTTATTATAGTATATTTTTACAACCAAGGCAGGATGGTAGACGAGTCAAATCCTAGGGTTCCAATGCTCACATTTTTATCTAGGATCCTCCCTTTTTCTCTCTCAGGTGTTGCACTAGGTGTTTTCTATTTTTTCTTTCCAAATGCCTTGAGAGTGGTTTTCTCCAATGGGATATGTGGGTTTCTTGGTGATTATTTATGATGTTTTCCATCTAGTGGGTCTTTCGTTGGCTAGACGAGTGAGCCTTGTGGGATTATTTTTTGATATGCTATGGATTTTGTTGATCGGTATTTTCTAGTGTTATTTTCTTAAATCGGCTAATATTATGAGGGGTTGTCCTACTACATGCTTTTTTGGATGTATTTTGTTGTATAAATTTATTATTATTATCATAAACCATTCACCAATATGTAAAAATATTAAATCATTCATCCATAATGCATTACCCACAATAACAATTCACAAATGAGAGAGAGATAGATAATACCCTTAAGGTAGGGAAACACCAATAATAATCCTTAAGGAAGGAATAACTTCACAAGATCTCCCAAGATGAGAGGCCACTTCGTGGGCACGATGATTACATAAGATTCTTCTTCAATGATATGAATGATTACAATAACAAATATCTCTTCTTTATATATCCATATTCTTATTCTACTTTGGGGAGCCTACTACTAATATAATATTATATTATAATATAATATTATAATACAATCAACCTTGGGTTATGTGTGGCCCATGCCAACCCTTATATAATATAATAATATATCCTCAAATATCTATTCCTAGGTACCATACCATGCCACCCTCCTTACAAATGTTTCGTCCTCAAAATATATGAAGAAACATGATAATATGATTTGCTAAGCAATGTTAGCAATTGGTACCAATCTCGATCATCCATCCATACAAGTGAAACATGTTGATGTTGGTATACCATTTTGTTACTTGAGTATCCAAATCTGCTTCATTGGCTTCATGCTTTTGATGTTGTATTTTGATAACTTGAATGATGGGTCCACTTGTTCCTTGATGCTAATGAACCACTCTGAAAACCATGATCACTATGCTTTCTTTTCCAAACACTACCATAGTTGGTGTCCTTCTGATTCCATGTAGAACCATAATATTGTTGCCTTGAACCATACCTCCAATATTGTTACTGCTCATGGTGGTTTATATGGCGATATGGTGCAACCTTTACTTGATGTTCTACATCCTTTGACTTCTCAACTTTTGGCTCCATTATTTTAAATTCTTCTATACATTATTATTTCATTTTCCCTTTGTTTGGTGTGTCATTTTTCTCATATATCAAAGCTTCCTTGGACTTTGTTACTGTTGTTTCCATGGACTCAATTATTGCTATTGCCTTCTTGTATTTTGTTTTAGGTTCTTCAATTTGTTTCTTTATAACCACTTCTTGATTTTTCTTGCATCCATGCTCCGTAAGTTGAGAAATATACTACAATGTTATCTTATTTTTCTTGTACCATAACTTCATAAACTTATTTTGCACATTAATGTTAACAATACCCAAAGAATATAACCAAGGATAACCAAGAACAATATCCTCATCATCCATCTGAATAATATGAAGATCTGAATGTAAAACATACTTATCCATGGTGATCTTCAAATATTCAAAAATTTGAACATTCTCACCCTCTAGTTGTATGTCCTTCATTTTTGTTGCTTTAACTTGCAACTTCTTAACCAAAGCAATATTAATAAAATTATATCTGCTACCAGTGTCAATGGAAATAATAACCTGTTCCTTTTGAATGCTTCCATGAACCTGCAAAATAGACTTTTTATATTCAAACAAATTCCTTTGTCCATTTTCTAATTTATCTTCTACCAAACGTATGGTTTCCTCTGTCTGCATACTGACATATTTTTTATCTTCCCTGACCTTTTCCTCTTTCTTCTTGAGTAATTTTATTTCTTTTTCATAATCTTCATTCTATTTCTTGAAAACTTCTCATTCTCCTTTTATTGCATTCCACTCATTTTGAGTTTCTTGTAGTTCCTTTTCAAGGTCTTCGATGACATCCATTAGGTAATCTATATAATATGGGTCCCATCTACTCAAGAATTCATGCTCTATTTCATCCCAAGTGTATTCATTATTTCTTTCTTTACAAAATTTTATCCACCAAGACACAACTTTCCATATAATACATATATCAAGGAAGGATTTCCTGAAAGAAATATTATGATATGGAGACCTAAACGTTTTCCACCATTCCCTAACATCAATATCATTTTCTCCAGAAAAATATTTCTAGCTCCATAAGTTCACACCTCCAGATAATGCAAATCTAGGGTTTCATGAAAATATATATCATACCCCAATGCAAACTAGGGTTCTATAAAAGTAAATATCTTTCCATTGAATTGAAGCTAAAATTCCATAGAGACAACTAGATCTATAATTTTTCTTCCCAACAAAATAAATTGCAACTGATTTGCTTACCCAAACTAAACAAATTTTTTCTTTCAATAAATTCACGATTTGAAAATTCATCACTTCTCATGTTCCATATGGCTGACTTTAGAAGGTCATATATCTCTCAATACTACTCGGATTACTTCATATGACCACTTATTTTAAATCTCTTCAAATTCTGCACAAACTGATCCAAGAATCACCTAAATCGGATAAACTCTCACAGAGATATGGCTTCTAAAAGATGAGACATTTTTCTAGAAAAAATCTATGAAATTTGTCATTATCTTTGTTTTAGATGACTAAATTCAAAAGGTCATATCTCCTTCAATACAACTCATATTCCCTCATATTACCACTCATTTTAAAGCTCTTTAAATTCTACACAATCTAATCCAAGAATCACCTAAATTGGATAAACTTGTGCAGAGATATGGCTCCTGAAAGATGAGATGTTTTTTCCAAAAATATTTGCCCTAATTCTATAATTTCACACTAAAATCCCCACTTTGCCAAAATCGTTGCTCTGATACCACTTGTTGTAGAATTTTATTATCATTAACATAAACCATTCACCAATATGCAAAATATCAAATCATTCATCCACAATATATTATCCACAATAACAATCCACAAATCAGAGAGATAGATAATACCCTTAAGGTAGGGAAACACCAATAATAATCCTTAAGGAAGGAATAACTCCACAAGATCTCCCAATATGAGAGGCCACTACGTGGGCACGACGATTATAAAATATTCTTCTTTAATGATATGAATGATTACAATGACAAATATCTCTTCTTTATATATCCATATTCTTATTCTACTTTGGGGAGCCTACTACTAATATAATATAATATTATAATACAATCAACCTTGGGTTATGTGTGGCCCATGCCAACCCTTACACAATATAATAATATATCCCCAAATATATTCTCCTTTCTTGTGAGGCAGGAAATGTTTCGGTTTGAGTAATCTTTATTTGTAAATTTATTTTAATTGATAATTTTTTTGTTATTCTACTATTTTTCTTTGGTGTTTTAGATTCCTGAGCACATGGTGGTTTGATCATGGGGCAATCTCTTGTATTTTCTTGATAAAAATATATGGCTTATTTGCTAGGAGGTTGCTTCATTGGATTTTAGGGTTTGATTCATGGAATCTAGCTCAGTATTTCTTGATGTCTTATTGCTAGATCTAAGGTTTTGGAGTGCCTTTAAAAACCCTACTTGTAATAGGTTCAAGGACCCTTTTAAACCCCTTCTATTATCAATAATCAAAAATGCCCAATAGACTCAACTCAGGCCATGACTAAAATAGGAACTACAATGTTAGATAAACCAAAAAATAATTTAGGTAGAAGCCCACAAAAAAGGTATACCAACCTAATAGCCAAACTACACTTCAATAATGGGCTTTAAAAATAGTTTTAGTTCCCATATTTGATAAAAAAAAATTTGAGCCTAAACAAACATTAACCTCCTACCCTTCATACCTTAGTCAATAGCAAGTATATGTCTATAGTATATCTACTCAACAAAGTCTTTATAGAAATTTATGAGCACAAACAAATTCTTGTTGTTGATTTAGATCAAGGTTATGTTTAATTTTGTCAAGATATGTATAGTCTCCTCTGTATGTTGATTTTTGCTCCACATTATTTAGGGGAAAGGATTAGTTGATTATTCCACTACGAATGTTAGAGTTATGTTCAAAATATTAACTATTTCCATATTTGCCACATGTGACCTTATGATTCGTTTTACCACAAAGTTTTTATAAGATTTTTGTTCCAATATTGGTTTGATATATGAATGATATATCAAAATTCAATTGGCTTCAGTTCATGTCGATTGAAAATATCAAGTATGCTTCTCCAAATATCTTTAGAAATATTGTAAGTAGACAGTAAATGATTAACCATTTCACTATCCTTCTCACAAATAAAGCATCTATTCGAGCCCTACACACCCTTTTTCCTTCTATTGTTTCCTATTATAATATAGCCATGTACTACCAACAAACAAAAGACCCTAATTTTTGGGGTTGAGAATCCCTTCCAAATGAAATCCCATTCACAATTTTGATTGATATTTCCTTCACTTTTGTTCAAAATATAAGAGTAAACCCTCTTAATATTTGGTTCAATAGGCTTGCTCTTCTATAACCACATAGAAATATCCTTACCCTCTTGAATAACCACGTGATGTTTTATAGTCACTCCTTGAATAGATTGAGTAAGTGTTTTAAATTATAAGGGCAATGCTCCAATAGACCCTCCTTAACTATACAATAATTCCAACTTGATTCATGATCCCTTGCTACTCCCTTGCTAAGTCTAGGTCTTCATAGATCTCCAAATATTTGAGTCCTACAATTTATTGAGAGAACATATCTATATTTCCTTCTTTAACCACCCAAGTTGGATGTTCTTTTACGATTTGTAAACCTCTCAAGTTTTTCCAAATTAATGTTCCCTTGGGATTCAAGATACACTACTATAATAAATTCTTGATATTTACCCCACCACAATACTTATGGATGATAAGGGATGCCCATGGATATGAAGGATTTGAAATAAATCTCCAAGTAGTCCTTGTAGCCAAATATAGGCCCATATTTTTGTCCTGTCGTATCCCCAAACCTCTAATTGATTTGGGATTGACCATATTTGACCATTTAACTAAATAATATTCTTATTCTTATTTTTTCTACCTTCCCACAAGAATGCTCT
The DNA here is from genome assembly GCA_028583015.1 of Wollemia nobilis. Lineage (NCBI taxonomy): Eukaryota > Viridiplantae > Streptophyta > Pinopsida > Araucariales > Araucariaceae > Wollemia > Wollemia nobilis. Next base: position 582,294 of record JAQPPZ010002321.1, read on the forward strand.
AATTTCTTTTTCAATATCCACACTAATAGCCTTTAGTACCAATAGTAAAGTCATCCAATAGATTAGAATTGCAGATAAAGTTAATTTGATTAAGATTAACTTACGAGCTAAGTTAGGGAATTGTTTTTCCTAACTGCTCATTGCTCTCCTAATTTTTTCTACCTATCACTTCTATTCACTAATTAAATGTATTTCCTCTTTGATTAGTTTTCCTAGATAATTCATTGATTTGTTGTTTGAATTATCTTGAAATTCAAGAATTATGTAGATCTCTCTATTGAGATTTTCTGATACATTGATGAAGTATATGGAGTTTTTGTCCTTGTTTATCTTACCACCCAAGGCTATAGTGAAGTCCCTCATAATACCCTAGATTACTTTAGTTATTTGAATGTTGGTTTGTCCCATTAGAAGAGTGTCATAAACTAATAGCATATTGGTTGTAGGTTTGACATTGGTTGAGGCCTTGATACCTTGAAAGTCTAGTTATTCTAATGACACTTGAATTGATTTACTCAAACCTTATGACACAAGGGAAAATAATAAGGGAGAAAGAGGGTAGCATTGTGTAATACCCCTAGATATTTCAAAGAAGCTTGTGGGTCCACCTTTGATCATCACTACTACTTTTGGATTATCAATGCATCCATGGGTCCATTTAACCCATCCTTCATTGAGACTCATTTGCTTCAAGATTTTATGTATGAATCTCTTGCCTAACCTGTCATAAGCACTAGATAGGTCCACCCTGGCGACCATTGTTTTTTCTTTACTTATGACTATTGAATGAATATATTGTTGGGCTATGATAGTATTGTCTTGAATGTGTCTCCATGATATGAAGCCCCCTTGTTCCACTGATATTAACTCATCAGTGAATTTTTTGAGTCTATTGTTCCACCTTCATACTCTGTAACATTTAATCATCGATATTGGAGGTAGGTAAATAAGTTTGGTATCATTCTACTAAATTACTTGGACATTGAACATACACATGCTATGTATACTATATTTGGGTGTGAACTCAATGCAATCCACCTTCCTTGTGTTTTCTACATGTAGTCATGGAATAAAATTTTATTCTTTGGTCATGTTGTCTCAAATTGCAACGTACTATGTTCATTGACAATATTACACTGAAATTTATCATCCCACAACATATTTAAATATATAAAATCTCATACTCATTCATCATCTAAAATTAAAAGAAACAAAGGAGAAAAAAGAGATTGTAAACACTCTTATTTATGTCTAAGTCTTAATAAGTTTGAGTTCTTTTAAATTATAGTTTGAAAATATAGATTAATAAATTTGAGTTCTTTTAAATTATAGTTTGCAAGAGAATAAATAAGACTCATATATTTCTATTTCTTTGATTATATCAAATTTTAAAATAATTCTCTTGAAATTAATTTAAAAATCATTTAAAATTTAATACCATAAAAAATATGATATAAACCTACCCATGTGTTGTAGGTGAGTTGGAGAGGAGAGGAAAATCCTCCAAGAGAGGTTACAGGTTCAAATCTCCACCCTACCAAAAAGCTGAATTGGGTATCCAAAATCCAATTGATAATGTTGGTGCGGGCAGGGTCGGGTGCGACTCCCGGGTGACTTTAACGGTGTAGAACCCCCTGTTCATGGTCTCTCAAACCAAGGCGGCCCCACAAGGAATTTTTGCTTTAAGCCAAACAACCATTGTATGTTTTTATATATTTTTATATACACTAAAGACACTCTCGAGGCCATGGTGTCTCAATTAAACACTTTAGCCCAAGTGGTTTCTACACCATAAAATATAAATAGTAGAGAGAAACATTCATCTTTATATTCAATTTATAAACATTAAATATGGATGAATGGATTTATATCTTTATATAATTAATATCTTTACTTTTAATAGATTATAAATTACACATTTTTATATAAATACTAACTTTTAATTATATTTTCATTATAAATGATATTATACAAATTAATTATTTTTATTAAGTAATATGTTTTTTAATATAATTTTTATTTTTTTATAAAATGTTTATATTAATTTATATATAAATATTAATTTTTTAAAATAATATAAATTTTATTTATCTTAAATTATTATTTTTTTCATATATAATTTAAATGTATTTTTTGTAATTGAATGTACTAAACTTATTAGTTTGGATATAAAGCATTAATTCCACACATGTAACATATTACCATTTCATCCTTTCATGGAAAGTTAACTAAAGACCTAAAACAAAATTAAATATATATGTGTTAACATATTATCCGATCCAACTCTTCTGCGTGTTGCATCTGATTGATGATGGTGATATGTTTCCTGCTTGTCCCGTTGTCCCCTTCATGCCACATGTTGAACCAGACTGACGAAGACGGTGCGAACCTTGTGCGTCCGACGGTCCCCATCTCACGCCGGGTTACCATTAACGAGACGGTGAGTGTGTTGGAAGTCTTTGCTGATAATTTGAATCCTACTAGTTGCTGCTGTACTGACAGTTACTAAAAATTGTAAATGTAACCAATTCATCTATATAACAAAAAAAATAATAGAAAAAAAAATGCCTTCTTTAATTAATATTTTAAGATCATAAAGAAACATATTATTAAATATAATAAATGATTAGTTTAGGTGTTTGAATGGGTTATTGAGTATGGAATATTTATTTTGTGGTTAGTTTATAATTTTTTTTTCTTGGTATTTGGGTTTGCTTATGGCATAATACTCTCCTTTATAAGAGGGTTGTAATTTAATGGTTATATATATAATATTAAAAAATATATATATATTTTAATAAATAATAAATTACTAAATAATATAAATATAATTATTTTAAAATAAAAATTATTATATTTTTTTAAATGTAAGGTTTAACTTTTAATTAATTTAAAAATATTTTACAACCAAAAAATAGGTGGATAGACACACTTCAATATGTAGTTACACTAAATTAAGTGTGGTTAGGTAGCGTTACTCAAAACAAAAAAAACAGGGTTAAACTCACCACCAACCACAACACCAAAAAGTATACATTAAATCATGTCAATCATGGAGGTATACTCACGAGGTGAATGTCCATCACCTGCTAGATGCTAACAACCGATATTAGAAAGAATGGAAAGGAGTCATTCATCCTCCCCAGCATGCCAACATTATCACTTGTACCAAAACCATCAATGCCACCAGAGACAAGATTGAGAAGGTTGTATAGAAATCACTTAAGTTACCGTACATGGGGCATTACCCCAATATAATTGTTATTAGTCATTTTTTTTATTTGGTTATTGCAAGAAACCCCTATGACCGACGTACAAGGCTGAGCAGTCTCCTCCCAACTATGACCCCTCGTAAAGCCGAGAACTATACTTATCAATAGGAAATTTAACACAAAGCCACCATGCCACGGTTTGAACCTTGAATATAATTGTTATTATTATTATGAGTTTATATATATATATATATATATATATATATATATATATATATATATATATATATATATATATATTGATTAATTAACAAGTGAGGGTTTTGAGAGGATACCACAACCTTAAACATCAAGCTTCAAATGGAGATTTACAATCATCAAAACCAAAAAGGGTTACCTATCCAACAAGGAACAAAAGACTCGATAAAGGAGAACTAAATCTAGCTACCAACCCAACCTATGAAAAAAAATCCTACCCAAAAAAAAGAGATTCAAATTTTGAAATCAAATCTAGTATCCAAAAATTGACTAAGGAAACTAGAACCCATAAGCCAAAAATAGGATTGCAAATCGCTACTAGAAGCACATGACTTTGAAAATTTCATTAAAATCACCCACCAAAGTGCTTCCAAACAACAAAACAACTCAAGATCAAACATTTCTCAAATGAAAATCAAAACCCAGGCGAGAAAACCATCTGAACCAAACCAAAACATGAGTGCAAAAGAAGGATTGAAAATTGAAACTCTCGTTGTGTCCATAAATTGAAACTAGTTGTAGGCAACCCAAGCATCTAGCCAACATCAATTGGATAAACATGCGAATGAGACTTCAATAAAAAAATGAAACAAGGTAATAGAAGATAGGATTTGGATATTAAAATGCACCTCCCACTCAAAAAAATAGAGAATGGGTAGAAGAACACCCTAGAAACCAATCCAACATACCATCTGGTAAAAGGAGGAAAACCTGCCCATAAAAAGTCCAAAAATAGGATCACAACTCAGATACATGGAACCTGTAGGTCACCCTAAATACTCAAGGCTCCAAGAAAAACTATCAGGAATAGAGCACACCATATAGCTTAAAGAGCTAGCCACACCTCAGGATTTAACCAGATCCTCAAAATAAGCATCCAATTGACAACCATAGGAGAAACTACCATAAAGGACCTATCAGTTGGATCTAATAAAACTTAAACTAGGTTAACAACAACCAACCCAAATCTAAATTAAATAATGGCTCAAAGGATTTTATCACCTCAACCAGAAGCAACACATCCCACTAGGGACAAGGGAAAGAACCCATACACCAATTGAAAAACCCATGTGCTCAAGAAAGAGAAAAAGGAAAGGACAACAAGAGCCCCCAAGAATCTTAGAGAAGAAAAAAACATGCTACCAGAATAAAAAATTAAATATAAAGCCCTCCCAAACTATAGAATGACAATTAATAACCAAATAAGCACCCCCTCCCATCAGTGTCATGGAAAAAAATGGACAAAGCAACTATTTTCTTGAGGGGAAACCTCATAAGGAACTCCACCTTCCATAGAGCACGCATAACCACCTGTTTGGACTCGGACAAGAGTCAAATAGCAGCAAAAAAAACCAGTTGGAAGAAGATATCTGCAATAGAGCGCCCCAACAACAAGAAAATCCTCCAACACGAACCTTTATGAAGGTAGAAAGCCCCATATATCCTACTAGAGTTCAGCCACATACTGATCTATCCATCTACTCATCAGCAAATCCAGATGTTGAAGTTCCTTCAACTAACCAAGCCTACTTCCTCCACTACCCCAATTAGGGTTCCTCCCAACAACCCAACTATAAATGCAAAGTCATCACTCAGCAGGGATCACTACCCAAAAGGGTTTTTGGGTTGCAAGGGTTTCCAAAAACCTCTCTACAGAGCCCCATGAAAATGTTTTGTTTTACCTTTTAAAAATTATTATGTTTTTTTATCCACTCTTTTGATTAAATTTATAATATATATATTTTAAAACTTTTAATTAATAAAAAGTTATAAAAATAATAATTTATTTTAAAATATAATTTTAGAAACTTTTTAAGAAATATCCCATTTTCAATCTGGGGAAAGCCTCTGTGTGTCCTTGTTTTGGGGGCTTTGATTTCCAAGTTCCAGTTGTTTTCACTTTTGATGCTTCTTTGTCCTTGATTCATGTTTGAATTTTGATATATCCCTATAGGATGCATATTGAATTTTGAATTTTCATTATGGGCAACTATTCTTGGTTTGGTCCATTTTGTTGAGTTCAGGCAGGGCCCGTTTCTTAAAATAATACAAGGCAGGACCCGTTTCTTAAAATAATACAATACATACTTAATTGAATGTCTTATTCAAAAATAAACTAGAGTTTAAATAATTCAATCATGCACTCTAGATGGTCCTAGATTTAAATAACCCCCATTGAATTGTTATTTAATCTTATTGAAATATGTTCCTATAGCAAAATTAACTACTTTGAAGACTTGAAATGTCTTAAATTCAAATAATTCCCATATTTAGTCGTTATGATTTTGTTATAAATTAAATAATATAAATCCATATTTTTATTCAAGAATACTATTAGTATTTTCTTTGGAAAGGATACATAATAAGTTAAAGGTCATAATTTTAATAATTTTATTTCACCTTTTAACCCTATATTTTTAACATCAAATCTACAATACAAAGGATATTTTATGTATATAAATGTATCATTTATATAATAGAAATAACTATCTATTACAAATACCATATTTTACACTATGCTAATTCATTTTATAAGGATTAGAGTTTATTATACATAAGAAAAAAAACTTATTTGATGCATTACCTATGTAATAATTGAGAAGTAGTTCTTTCAGCAACAATTTTCTTTTTATGTGACTAAAGAAAACCTCTACTAATGTAATCCTCATAGCACCTGATTTCATGTTCACATTTAGTTGCTTTCTCCTGCTTTCATGATAGTATCTGAGCCATTGTTGAAGATCATTTTTGTAAGATATTTTCCATTTGTTCCTTGAGTCTTGAGGTTTTAGAGGCTAGAGAAGAGTTTAAGAAGTGTGTTTCTAAGAAGGTATATAGTTATGAAAATTATTGTCTAGCTGATTTCTTTTCAAAGGATGAATTGTTTGAAGCACTTAAGAAAATGAAGGATGAAAAATATTCGGGCCCTGATGGTATTCTTGTTGAATTCTACAAAGTTTGTTGGGATACTATGGGTAATGACTATACTAAGATGATTCAGGAAGTGTTTGAGAAAGGCTCATTTTTTGATATGCTTAATCAAGGTTTGATTAAGCTTATCCCGAAGGCTAATAGAAAATCAATTATGGGGGGATGGAGACATATCACTCTTTTAAATTTTTCCTATTATATTATGGCTAAGGTGTTGGCTCTTCGCTTCAGAGATGTTGTTACTAGGATTGTGAGATGGGAGCAAACAGGTTTTATCAAGAGCAGGTTCATTCTTGATACGGTCCTGACTGCTTGGGAGAATTTGGAATGGGCACATGAAAGTGGGCAGAAAACCATTATGCTTAAGATTGACTTTGACAAAGCCTATGATCGGATGGATTGGTTGTTTATTTTTAGTATTATGGAATGGATTGGCTTCAACAAACGGGTAGTGGATAAAATTAAGGTCTTATTCACTTATGCCTTTGCTCAAGTTGTAGTTAACGGTAATCTCACTAATCAAATAAGTCTTTTCAAGTCCATTAGATAAGGGTTCTCTTTTGCTCCCCTTATGTTTGTTATCACTGCTAATGCTCTAGGTTATATGTTGAAATCGAAGAGAGGTGCGAGTTTAATCAAAGGGATTGATACTCTTGGAGGTGCTATTCTAAATAATCATTTTGTGGATGATTCCCTTATTTCTTTTCTTTTGGATGTCTTGTCACTGTAGAATGTCAAAGGTTGCTTGGAGAAGTTTTGCAAAGCCTCTGGAGCCATCATTATTGAAGAAATTTTGAACTATTGGCTAATTGGTAGTGACACTCTTCTAGATAATTTCTCTCCTAGTTGGCGGTGGGTGAAGGATGGCAAAATTGTTAGATACCTTGGAATATCGTTTGGCAATGCCCTTTCTTTGAAGGGCATGTGGGATTGGTGTCTTGATAGATTTACAAAGAAAAATTAGTTCTTAAAAATAAGCTCATATCCTTTGCTGGTAGAATAATTATTGTTGCAAAAATATTACAAGCTTGTCATATTTATTATTCTTCGTGTTTGTTACCCAATGCTTCTCATTTTGGAAGATTGGAAAGGCTTATTAGATGTTTTCTTTGGTCTAATTTCGATGGCTCCAATAGAATGCCCTCTATCTCTTGGAATTATTGCATTATTCCTGAGGAAGGTGGTCTAGGTCTTTTGGATATTGAGATGCAGGTTAAGGTGATGGCAGCAAAATGGGTGGTCACAGCATTAGAAGGGGTTGATCCTTAGCAAAGGCTTTTGAGATATAGAATTCATAACTGTCTTCATATTGATGGTGTTAACAAGGATTTTCATATTGAGTATTTTGTGGGTCATCCTGTTCAATTTAAAATACGTGGTTGTATCCTTATTAAGAGGATCTGGAAGGCATGAAATACGGTTGGCTCTATGCTTTATTGGGACTATAAGAAAAAGCGTAGAGGTTGTGTGCTTTCATATAGGTCTATTTTGTTATGGAATTACAATGGGGTGTATGCCTCAAACCTTCCTCGTCTTAGATGCAAGAGGTTGGTTAAGAGGAGAATTAAGAAATAGAAAGATTTATGGGATTCTGAAGCTGCTGATTGGATTAAGTGGGAGGATATTTGTAATAAGTTTAAGATGAAAGCTTCTGACAGGGATGTTATTGTTTAGATTCATTATCTTCTTCCCTCTAAATAGAAATATAAGTTAAATGGTGGTTTGCCTGGCCCTATCTAGCATTATTGAAGGTGGAAATTTCAGGGAAGAATGATTTCTTACAAATCCACTAAGATTTATAAAAATCTATTGCATAAGACTTCTTTGCATATCTTGTTAAATAGAAGTTGGGACATTGTCTGTCTAGAGAAGAAGTGGAAGAAGAGGATAAAGCAGGTTTAGAAATTTAGATTATCTTCTCAGCTCAAGGTTTTTCTTTGGTTGCTTATTTTCCAAGGTATCCATTACAAGGTAAGGTTGGTAAGGTGGAAGAATATCTCAGACCTCTATAGTAGTTGTGGCATAAAATAAACTGTTAAACATATCTTTTGGGATTGTAGTGTAGTAAGGAATGTTTGGAAAATATTGAAGTGGACCTATTATCCTATCCTAGGTGATAGGTGGAGTTGGAAATTGGTTCTCTTGGGAGATGCCTTTGGATGCCCTCAACATTTTAGGGGGGTGTGGACTATTATCAGAGCAACGACTTTGTATGTTATTTGGAAGGTGAGATGCAGTTTAGTTTTTTGAGATGAAGTTATTCCTACTTCTAGGATTGTGTCCAATGTTGTTATTGATATTTAGTTCCAATGTAGAGCCTTTAAGAGGCTTATAATCAAATATCTCAAAGACTGCTCTGCTCAGGACAAATCAGATGGTTGGATTTCCTTGAGCAAATTTTTGTAATCTGCTGCAATGTCATGTATTTTGATTGTTTTGTATTAATATAAGCAATATTTTTCAAAAAATAATAATTGAGAAGTAGTTATGGTATCTTACCCTTGTCATATAATATACGTGAGTATATTTTCATAGTATGTAGTAATGTATTATAAATATATAAATTGAATATTAATTTATTGGTTAAGATTGACCATTTATTCGAAAAGGTTGCAAGTTGAAGCCTTAATGAGATAAGATATGAGTGAAGTGTGTGCTTGTAAGGGGCAAGGTTAAAGGTTAATCTCTTACAATGGTATCCATATAATTTTAGTAAAATTTTAAATAAATATTGTAAATCCTATTGGTAAACTCTATTGTTAAAAGATCAATTAGATTCAATATTTTTGTTTCAGTTCTAGTTTTTCTATTCTTGTGGTGTTTTTCCAACCGTTAGTAGCTTTTCGATGGGCCTTGGTTTCATATTTAATTATGTTTTCATTATGATTACTCCCATAGTTGTGGGGCAATGCAATGATGGTGATTGGATAATTATTTGGTATGACTTTCTTTGGCCATGTAGTTTCCTATGTTCGTATTCTTCGAATCACCCTTTGGATTTAGTGATTCACATGTTTTTTTGGAATATGGGTGGTTGGTTGAGTGTAAATTGCTTTCGATGCTATATTTTATTTATTTCGGGTTATTCTTAGGCTTCCAAAACTTGTTATTTGAGTGGTTTTCAGAATTCTAAGTTCTTGAAGCTTTTGGATGGGTGTTCTGTTTCCTGCATATCTGAAAGTATGGCCACCCTGGTGTTGGAACCTTTATCCTTGTCTATGTATGAGGACATGTAGAAAATTACAAAAAAGGTAATCTCCCCCTATTCCTACTAAAATTTTAGGATATCATAAGAAATGGCCAAACATATGGCCTACTCTTGGTAATATGGGTTAGTTAGAAATGGTAACTTAGATTTTTTAATTAACATTTTGTTGATTGCTGAGGTTACTAGGCTGGTGGTAGATGGTGCTGAGGTTACTGGGTTGGTAGTAGACAGTTGGATTCACAACCGCGAGAAGCATTCTCTAGTGAAGGAGGCCCAAACCTTCCTGGGGGAGGAAGAGGCCCTAGTTAAAATAAAAAATGGTTTTAGAAGAACTTCTTTGAGGGCTCCCTAGGACTGATGGCCCTGGTTTATAACCTTAGATGAGAATCAAGATATTCTATGTAGTTAACGTTTTATGATTCTAAATAATCTTAGGTATAATCATACCATGAATATTTCGTCCTTTATTTTTAAATCCTTGTCTTGATCATCTTGTAAGGTGAAGAAGGGAGTAGTATAGGATCCGATTCACCAAGGATTACTAAAAAATATTTTTGATTACGTGGTCATCTCGTGGGGATTTTATGGTGAGAGCATCTTGAGCTCTTTGGTTAGGGTCAAGGTTCCTGTAGTGGAGTATCCTAACTCATATCTTTTTGGAGATCACGAGACCCTAAATTTAGAGGCCATGAATATTACTCCCATTATGGATATGGTGGGGGAGGTTCGCATCAAAAAGGGTCTAGTGGAAGTGATGGGACTCGCAGATCTGAAAGGCTCACAAACTTGGGGAAATATTCAATGGAGGTGAATGATTCGAAATATAATTATTTTTAACCTTCCTATGAGAAGATGAAAACTTTTTAGGGTTGCTATAGCATCAGGAGGGTGCAAAATTTGTTGAGCAAAGTTGCTCTATCTAGAATAATGTTGGCATTGTTGTCAACACATTGTGAAAGGTATGCTCAATGTTGGTGTGTGTAATTGGATATACTTGGCAATGATATTATGGTAATGGTCCTATGATCAATGTTTTCATTATTGGAGGTCCTGACATCCAAATGATATTGATATCCTTTGATTCAAATTGGAGAAGCAAACAAGGTGAAAAATAAAACATGGTTGTTGTGGAGATGTAGCTCTGTAAAATCTTAAAGGAATCTGATTTTTCCAAGTATGTTTGATCTTATTCCATGTTATATGGAAGACTGCATTAGGTTTCAATCAATTTAGTAACTCCCCAAATCACATGCCAGAACGATATAGTTAAGGGGCCATGCCAAGCATACGTTGAATTTTTATATAGACCAGAATCCCTAGAAGTGGTTGTAAATGATCTATTTGCAGATCTAATTTTTGAGAAGGTTATCTATGTCAATAAAATAGATAAATCCCTCTTCATTCGTGTGAATTGTGCATTCACAAATAACATCTTTGTTAGCATAAGAAGATTCCATATGTGACAACGTAGTGAAGTCCTAAGGATGAGAGTTGTAAACAATTTAATAACATGAGTTTAATAGCACGAGTAACTCCTATTACATTATTCCTAAGGTGAATCAGTATACATGCGTTGTTGACCTTATTTGCTTTGCAGACTATGTTGAGAAAACTTTTAATTTAATTATAAGACAACAGGTAAAACTCTAGTGAAATATTTGACAAAATGTGGTAGCATTAAAATACCAAATGATCCACGGTCTCTCCAACATGGAACAATGATTCACATAAAATATTTGCAAAAAGGAAACATTCTTAAAGCATTCACTATTTTTATGAAATATAGAAGAATCAAAGATGCCTGGTGTAGTTCGATTGAATCCAACAAAAGGTGCATATTTATTTCTTGTAGAAGACAGGGCGCATTCACAAGCACAAAACAATAATCCATATACAATGTTTATGAAGTATACAATGTGGAACAATGATTCAAAATCAATGTGTGCAAATGAGATATATTCCCACTCTCAAAGCATTCATTGTATCTTCAATACAGAACAACGAATCATACTCAACAGTTTGCAAAGGAGAGATATTCTCAAAGCTCTCACGAAATATATCCAACATGGTTTCCAGCATGGCAATGATGACATGGCTACATATTAATTTATGCAACGTGTATGGGAGATATTTGCTAAAGTACAGTTGACTCACGCCTCTAAAATAATAGTGTGCAGGTGGTTAAAATATTGAGAAACTAAATTGTCTTGAATATGACATGTTTTGTAACCACCAAGTAGGCGTTATGATAGTGCAACCATTTTGTGGCTGGGTGAGATTGAAGAAAAGAGAGGAGACATATGTGATAGGTTATTAGAGGTAGAGCTTGAGAAATTAAAAATATAGACATCCTCTCTAGTTTGTTAGTTAACTAAAGATAATTATGTTGAACAAAGGTAGAGCTTGTTGGATCTAGTAAGCAGGGACATAGTATGAGGTTGTTGAATTACAGAGTGAAGAAAGGCACGTTGGGTGTTATGAAAAACTGGTAAGCATTCAATCTAGATAGAGTAATCTCAAAAATAGTAGTCTTAATTGTTGATAACTTTTTGCTAAGGCATAAAAGAAATAGTAAGTTCTAAATTGGTTCAAATGACAAGGAGGATAGTACATTGTCTATGAATTTTTATTATAGAAATTATACAGAGGTAGCAAAGAGTGAAGTTTGATGAGCTATACCGTTGAGGGTCTTTGAGATAGGTTTGACAACTTTTTGTAAAAATTGCTAAATTATTGTTTTGTCATGCTTGGCTAGGGGTTGGAACTCCTTGTACTGGGTGTTGCAGAAGGGTTAGTTGTAGCTAACCTTGATAGTTGGTGCTATCAAAATTATAAAGACCAAACATTTTCAAGGTTGGATTTGATTGGGATATCAAACAACCCATTTGGCACAGTGGTTTTTACCCACACTAGGTTTCCACTATAAACTTTGGTGTTGTGTGTTGCATTGTGTGATTGATATACATTGTTATATTAGCTAAGTTGCAATTTATTTACATATCTAAGTTAAAATTTGAAGACACACTGATCCACCCCCGTCTTAGTGTCATAGTTAATATAACAATTGGTATCATTTTTAGTTCCTATCAGGTCTAATCGACTAAGGAGATCTAAGAAGTGACACAATGGCTAGTGGAGAAGGCTTCTCATCAAATAAAGCACCTCTATTCGATGGAACTAACTATACATTTTGGAGGCTTAGGATGTAAACATATCTTTGTGCCTTGGGATTTGACATTTGGGAAGCAGTAACAAATGGATACACAATACCTTCCACTCCTCCAATGGATGCAGTTGGCAAGATTTTTTTTTAGAGTGACTCTAAGGCCAAGAATGATATCATGCGTGGGACTCTTCAATGTCTAATAGCTCTTCTTCTCCATATTTTGATTTAGCTTTTCTATCCTTATCAACCTTGAAAACAACTTCTCTGTCAGTATAATTTTCTTTGCCTATTCTCATTTCATAAGCAGTTAGTGAACCATGCATCTCATCCATTGAGAATGAATTCAAGTCCTTTGATTCTTCAATGGCTAAAACTTTTGCATCAAATCTAGGTGGTAGGGATCTTAATACTTTCTTGAAAATCACAACATCATCAATATTCTCTCATAATCCTCTAATAGAATTGATAACCTCATTAAATCTTAGCATATAGGCAACAATATCTTCTTCCTGGTTCATTTTGAAACCTTCAAATTGTGACCTGAAGTTCTGTAACTTGGATTCCTTAATTTTATCATCTCCTTCATGGACACTTTGCAATCCATCCCAAATTTCCTTGGCAGACTTGGATCCCATAACTTTTACCAATTCACTTTCAAGGCTTCAAAAAATAGAAAGGGAAAGTTTCAAACATAGATAGAGTTGTAAATAATGATGAGGAAGCTAACTTCATGAAAAGGAATAAGGACTCAAGGAATTTCAAGGATATAAGGAAAGTCAGATGTTGCAAGTGTGGTGATATTGGTCACTATGCATACAAGTGTCCACATGAAGAAAACAGTGATGATGAAAAATAGGGTCACAAAAGAAAAGAATATGGAAAGCATAAGCATGACAAAGATGACAGATACAAGCAAAACATGTATGAGAAGAAGAAATTTTTTTGTAAGGCAAAGAAATATTACTACATTGTAGAAGCAATTGATAGCTTAGATCATAGTGATAGAGACAAATCAGATGATGAAAAGGAAGAAAATTTATTCCTAGGAATAGAAGGTAAAATATAGCAATGCTTTGTGTGTGGTCAAAGAGATCACAAATCAGGATATTGTAATGTTTTCAGTGATAGTGAAGATGAGATGACACATCAAGGAAACAAACATGATCAAATAAATCTTGAGAGTTTGTTTACTATAGAATATTATAATGATCTTAGTGACAGCGAAGATGAAGAAGGTTTTTTCTATGGGATAAGAGAAGTAGAAGAAGAACATTCAATCCAATCATAAGAAGTTAAACAAGAGAATAGTGTAAGAAAGTTAGATATCTCATTTGATCTAAAAGAATACTTCAATGAGATCCATGAGCAACTACAAGAGGTTAAAGAGAATCTAAAATAATTGATATGTTCCATATGTAAGAAGTTTGATCCATGACATGACTCAAAAGGTTAAGATATTTTCACTAAGAAGTAAATATGTATTTCAGAGGCTTTAGAAATGGATGCCAATTTGCTACTTGACACAAATAAAGAGAAAGAAGAGGAAGATTTCAAAGCATCAAAGGTCTCATATTTCAGGTTTGGGGAATCACACTCAAAAGGAAAGGAAGTTCTAAAATATGAAAGCAAGGAAGCATCTAAGTGATATGAAGAAATTTCCAAAGTTCCTATGACTCCAAAAATTCAGTTTGGTTCTTGTTTTGAGATAGGTGAATCAATTTCAAAAGGAAAAGAAATACTTGAAGAGAAAAACAAGGAAGAAACTAAGGAAGAGGATTTAGATACTACAAAGAAGGTTCAAGAATGCAATGCATAAGTTGAAAATGATCATAAGGATAATGGTCAAGAAAGGTATGAGGAACAAAGACATGAACAAAGGGTTTTTAAAGGACATTGTTTTTCTTGTAATGGATTTGGACATAGGGCTATACACTTCAGGGTCTATGGACCAAAGAAGTTTTTTTTTGCTAGAAGGAACATCAAAGGAAGAAGGTATGGTTTTCAGGGACATTGCTTCTCATGTAACAGGATTGGTCATAGATCTTCTCAGTGCAAAGGGAATGAGCAACATGGTTTTGGTTTTAGATCTACACAATTCAAAAGTCATGGTCATAATTTTCATGAAAACAAAACTTCACAATACAGGGTTTAGGAAAGGAATTGATATGGAAATTATTTCAAGAAATATTTTAGTATATGGGAACCATCCAAATACTATAATATCAAGTGTTTTAATTGCAATAACTTTGGACATATTGCAAAATGGTGTAGGACTCAATTCTAAACAATTTAAAGGCAAGAAGTTCAAATAGGTTCAAGGCAAGAAGGTCAAACAGGTTCAAGGAAATAAGATCAAGAGAAGGATATCAGAAAAACATGGAAGGAATTTGATAGAGGAAAGAAACAATGTAATATGGGAGTAAAAGTACTCCCACCCCAAAATTAATCATCTCAAGAGAGAAGGTGGTGAGGGGGTTATGCTTAAGAGTCATATATTTTAGCCCCATAGGTGTACTTTTTGCCACTGATATCAAAGATGAGATATTTGAGTAAGGTGGGAGCATCGAGTTAGGTGGAGCAGCCTCCAAAGAGAGCATTGAGTTAGGGGTAGAAGCCTCCATAGAGAGTATTGAGTCAGGAAAGCAACTTTTATTCTCAAATATGGTTTTTAAAGTGATTGTGGTTTTTGCATTAGAGGTTTTGCCATTAATGACAAAGGGCGAGATTGTTGGCAATTTGAGTTATTTTATGTTGTCATTGATGTCACATGGATCACATTGAGTTTTTGTGGCCAAATGATATTTTGGAAAGCATGGATAAATACAGGTTTTTGTGAAAACCAAGGCAGGTAAAATAAAAGGTTTTATTTAAAACCATGGATGGCATATTTGAATTGGGTTTTTATTAAAACCCAAGTTGGCCTTTTGTTTCATCAAAAAATGTGCCCCGGTGATGGAGATATTTAATTTTTAATATTTAGTTTAAATTTTAATTATTTAAAATTTAAAATTAAATATGCAAGATTTCCACCGACATCATCGAAAATAATAATGAGGTTGTATAAAGGGGATACCTAAGATTCATAAACCAATACTTTCTCATGGTTAATAATAATTTTCTAAGCATCCGAATTGAGCTCGTGCGAAAATATTTTAGAAAGCAAAAGCAGCGAATAAACGAAGGTTGGTCAAAGTCCAAAGTCATCGTGGGCAGAGTGGAACATTGGCAGTTTGCTTTTGGCTAAGGTGTGTGGCAGCACAAACATCAAGATTTTGAATCCCTTTGACTGCGTTCAGAAGGTGTTGGAAGAAAAGTGCTCGAAGCGCTTTTGATTTATGGAAAGGGAGGAAAGGTTTTAAGGCATGTTGTGTCTTTCCCTTTCGAACGAGCGGCTAGCTCATGTGGCAACCTTAGCCATGACTAAGGTGCTCACGATATGGGCAAGTCAGGGGTTCGAATCCCCTTGAGGAGGTAAATATGTGCTTGCTCTAATTAATTATGTTAAGCCCTAAGTTGGAGTTATAAGGTGGTTAGCAATAACTAAAGTTTCAATTAAACTTTATTTTTATAAGGGCTATGATTATTATTTCAGAAGTGGATGAGTTGTTGATTTAATTTGATGTTCATGAAATTGAAAATTAATATTTAGAAGAAATAAGGGGTTGTTATAAAATAATTTCTAAGAGTTTTATTGATTATTATTTTGATAAGGGTTTTTATTAAAAGGACTTTAGTGGATGTGTTTATTAAGTCGGAGTAAAAAGGTGTAAATTAAGTTATGCTTTATCTTGTGATTATTATTTGAAGTTCACTAACCCTTATTGAGATTGGAAAGGAAAGTTGTGTTTAGTGTGGCAGATTTTATGGACAACTTCTTGGCATAAAAAAGGTATGGGCACATTCTCCTATTGATTGTTTATGGTGGTTGATTTCTGAAATATCATTGGAGTGAAAAGGATTGATTGTGGTTTCCTTTTTGAAATTGGTTGGTTGAATGCTTCAAGGTTTTCTAGTTTGAGATTTGTGTTTAAACCTTATTTTATAAGCATAGTTGTTGAAGCCCATTGGTTATGTAAAGAACTTGAAAAGAACATGAGTATCATTGTTATGTGAGATTTGTGGTTGAGCATTTTTGGAAACATTTGAGTTGGTTGATACATGCTTGGACTAGGATTTTGTGAGAAAGAGTTGTCCCTTGTGGTGATTGGTTGAGTTGAGTTTATTGAGCCTAGTCAAGTGATTGTGTGAGGTGATTGTTCAATTCCCATGAAACAAAATATTTTATAATTATGATTTGAGTTGAGATTGAGATTAGAACATATTGAGTCTCTAACAATTCTCTTTATGCTTCTATGAGTTGACTTGAGTTGAGATCATTGTGGATCATTGTTTTCATCCATTGTAGAGTACATTGTCATTCATTATTGAGTTATTATTTGAGCCTTGCCTTCATATATTTGTGGATGATATTTGAGTACTACTTGAGCATGATTTATTGAGCCTTTGAGAAGGCCTTTGGGATAAATTTCTGGACATATTTGTGGCAGTTTGTGTATGATTGATTGAGCCTTTGATAAGGCCTTTGGGATATATTTTGGACATATTTTTGGTAGTTTGTGTATGATTGATTGAGCATTTGAGAAGGCTTTGTGGACAATTTTTGGGACAACTTTGTGGATAGTTTTAGATAGATTTGTGGATAGATTTGGAACAGATTTTGATGAGGTTCTAAGTGAGCCTATTGAACAGAGTTGAGAAAGTTCTTGGTGAGCTTGCTAGAGCAATTTTGGACAAGTTCTTAGTGAGCTTTTTAGAGCAGATTTGAGCAAGTTCTTGGTGAGCTTGCTAGAGCATATTTGGACAAGTTCTTAGTGAGCTTGTTGGAGCATATTTGAGCAAGTTCTTGGTGAGCTTGCTAGAGCAGATTTGGACAAGTTCTTAGTGATATTTTTGGAGAAAATTTGAGAAAATTTTGTGTGAACTTGTTGAGCATATTTGGACAAGTTCTATGTGAGCTTGTTGAGTAGTTTTGGACAAGTTCTGTGTGATCTTGTTATGCAGATTTGAACATGTTCTATGTGACCTTGTTATTGCCTAGCTTTGAGCAAATCAAAGAAATCTAGACAAGTTTTGTGTGAGCTTGTTGAGCAGTTTTAGACAAGTTATGTGTGATCTTGTTATGCAGATTTGGACAAGTTTTGTGTGAGCTTGTTATTGCCTAGCTTTGAGCAGATCAAATAAATCATTGTATTGGATAAGGATCCTTATTTTTGTGTGAAATATTATAATGATATTATCTTGTGGAGTACCCCACATTTGGGAAACCACGTTAAATATTGTGTCTCAATTATGTATGGTGACTTGTGCTCTTGCTTACTATTGCTATCTGAGTTATTAATGCACACTACTAAATTTGGTTATTGCAATTAAGGACATTAATTGATATTGGTTTGGTAAGAAAGTAAAAAGTGGTCTTATACTGTTCACCCCCCTCTCAGTATAAGTTTATGTTCTTCACCTAATGGGGTGTCTTGTGTACTATATACATTCTGATACATGTGAGATCACCAATTTTATACCATGTGTTTCTTCCTATCCTTGCATCACTATATCATGTCATGTCAACTATATATATGGTGCACTCTTTTGTGCATTTCATACGGGATCTGACCTTTTAGGTTATAGGTGCATCAAAATTTTCTAGTACATATAGTTTTTGATACACATAATTTGTTTTGGAGCATATAAGATTGATTTTGACGCTATAAAGTCATCAAAATATGTGAAAATGTTTTATTCACATACCAAAAAATTTAAAACATATTAAAATATCATACCCTAAGCATGATTTTAAGATAATTTTTTGCATGTTTTTAGTGCAAGTAATGACAAATAGTCTGTTCAATGGGGCTAGGGTGGTTACTATAGTATAATTTCTAAGGCATATCTTTGTAAAATAAGGTTTGACAAAAGTCACCTCCATTACCCACTTAAAGATGTCACACCTAACACATATCATGCTCAACTTGGTTGTTAATGCATTGCCATGTGTTTTGTTCAATATTGGTCACTTGTTTCTTGAGACACACTTCCCAATAGTTTTCATGGTAGTGCTATGGTGCACCTTATTTTTCAAGGTAATATGCACATGGCATGGTACATAGGTCTCTTAAATACTTGCCCAACTTTTTTGTAGGAGAAAATCATAAATGACATAAAAAAAAGTGAGACTTAGCACTAAAAAAGTTCTTAGACCATTCATGCACAATTATTTTGTCAAAAAGTCATTTTGCCACTAATTAGGTACTATAAAGCTATCCTATAGTAGTTTTGACACTAAAAAACTTCTTAACAAACATTAGCTAATACATTTTTGAAACTCTGATTGTGTATGGTTTTCTTAAATGGACTAAATGTAATTATACATAATGTAAGGTTAAAGAATAGTAAAAATAAAAATGCATTCTTTATCATAGAAGATATTTCCATGGATTGGTTGGAGTATTTAATCATGAAGTTCTGTCATAGAGTAGGATCATCTCATGGAGGGCTAGAGATACTAGTTTTCAACCATATTCTACCTTAGCTATGTCATCAAGGTATTTTCACATCCAAATTTTCATTTACAATACAAATACACTAAAAACTAGTTTTCATGCTAGTCTTAGTCCAGTAATGCCTAAAAGAAGTTTTTATTACTAAAGAATTTATTTATTTTAGAGACACAAAAATGCATGAATACTTAAATTGGAAGAGGAATCCTCTTCGACCATGTGAATATTAGGCCTTGACTTTAGATATGTTGAAAATATATCCTTAGTAACTAGCTTGTTATAAAGTTACAAGTGATGCCCATTGACTAATAGTCGATGTCTAGATCCATTGATAGAAAATAATTGAACTATATCATTGTCAAATATTTGATCTATCTCATACGGTTACAAACATATGGTGTGTAATTTGCAATGAAGTCCTGGTAATGGGAATAAAATGAGTGTATAGTAATTGGGCTTGTATTTACTATTTTTGGTGTGGTTAACATGCCATATTTTCCTTTATGTTGGATACTTTTTATGCGATGATTTGCTTTTAGACAATTTTTTTTTACTTCATTCAACTTAAGAACTTTCTCTTATCATGCCTTGGATAAATCAAGGTCCATATATAGTGTTGTATGAAGTGTCTACAATTCAAAATCAATGGGAAGAATTAGATTCTTATCATATACCAACTCATATAATTGAACCATATGGTTGACTTCCATGTGGTATTATATGCCCACTTAGCCTCAAGCAACCTATTCACTCAATCTTCCCTATGGAAATATATTGTCTTCATCATAATATTTTTAAACTCCCTATTAGTGACTTTGACCTATCCATTAGCCTGTGTATGGTATGAAGATGCCTTATGATTTACCTAGTAGAATTTTATAAAATCTTGTACACCCTATACATGAACTATGTTCGTTGATCTAACACAATATTACGAGGAGTGTTAAATATTTAAAAAATATGCTCATATAGGAAATTTACAACTTTGCCTTTGTGAATATGCTTGAATGCATGAACCTCCATCCACTTGATCACATAATATATGCAAACCAAGATGTGTTGATTTCCTTAGAATGGTGGATCAATTGGCCTAATAAAATTAATCACCCATTTCTCCAATGGCTAAAGAACTACTTGATGCTATAGATTTATCTCATATATAACAATTGACTTTTCCACTCGTTCACATTAATCCTAATGTTGCTTATATTTACTAACATCGTGATGAAGTGTGGGCTAGTAATATCTTACACCAAGAACATTTTGGATAGTTATTTTTGTAGAAAAATATCCTCCTAAAGGCTTATTATGAGATGCTTGAAGGACATCCAAAACTTTATCTTGCTCATACAAAACCATTTAGGTTTGTAGTTATATAATATATCATTAAACCATTTAAATTTAAACTTTGTTGAATTAAACGCTTCTTTTCTTTAGGAGGAAAATGTGAAGGAACCTTCCTTGTTTCTAATTAATTGGAATTATCCACAAACCTCATAGAATGTGTTGATATTAGAACAAATATATTTGTCTAGGAAGCTATCCTCCATTGGTTTGTGATCAATTGTAACATATAATTTTGAAAGAAAATCAACTACTACATTAGCCTTACTAGGTTTATCAACAATAGTGATGTCAAATTCTTGGAGTAATGTTACCATCAAATAAATCTACTACCATCAATGGGTTTGTTTATTAGGTAATTTATTTGTGTGATCAGCGTGAAAAACCACTTCATACCTAGTGATATAATGACAATTTTTTATGGTAGAATATACTACTACCAAAATTTCTTTTTAAATGGTTGTATAGTTTTTTTTAGATTTAGCTAAACATTTATTGATATAATAGATGGTGTAATGTTTTCCATTTTTCTCTTCCTGGATGAGGACTAAAAATTTTGCATCATTATATGCATATATATGAATATGAAATCAATTTTTCTAGGCTTATCCTCGTAACATAGGAGACGATGTGGATATTGTTTTTAATGCTTCAAATGCATTTTGAGATGCATTTGTCCATCAAAATCTAGTATCCTTAGATAAAAAATATAACATAATAGCTATGATTCTATTGAATTTATGGATAAAATATTGGTAGTAATCGATGTGCCCTAAGAAACTTCTAACATAAGTTTATGTCTTAAGTAAAGGTAATTATAATATAATCTCAATCTTCTTATGATCTGCTTTTATACCTTTAGATATGTGATAAACAATGCCTTCATCCATCAAAATCAAACATTTCTTTCTCATGGCTTTGGGGTAAATTATTAGCCTTGTAGCAAGTCAAAAATTTGTCAAGATTATTGAGAACTTCATCAAAATTCTCTCCATACATAGGGAAATCATCCATGTAAGATTCTATGATTTAATTTATGAGATTAATAAAACTAACAAGGACTACTCACTAAAATATTACAAGATCACTTCAAAGGCCAAAAGGTAAGACATGATAAGGAAAATTACCCCAAGGGCATGTGAAAGTGGTCCTTTCTTGATTTTCTAGTGCTACATGAATCTAGTTATAAGTACTATATTCATCAAGAAAATAGAAGTGAGATATTGAAGTGCAAAAATACATTCTCAGATGTTGTCACTCTAAATGAGGAATAACCTATTATACAAAAGAAAATTAATAAAAAGGTCCATCAACTATGAACTTAATAACAACCCTAATGATTCGGTATTGTTGTTTTTATTATGATTGGGTGGTAGATATAGTTTTATTTTTAGTTTCCATTTTGGAAATGGTCTACTAACCCTAAAACCATTTTTTACCCTATTAAAAAGAATTTAATGTTTTTATAATATCGATAAGGACTCCATAATGGCAAAAGGGATTTGGCTCTCCTAGAAGAGACCCAATTTCAATTCACAAGGAGGGTGGTCTCCAATGTGCCCCCAAATTTTCAACCTATTCAAAAAATATATATAGTTATAAAATTAATGGAATACTCAAAAAGGGTGAGGGTGCCTTTCAAAACCCTTTTTTAAATCACCAAGTTAGATTGACCATGTATTGACTAGATTAGTCATTCAAGAACTTATATGATCAAATGTTATTTTTGGAAAGTGAAATGAGAAAGATGACTTAATTGAACAATTTTAGTTGTTTTTCATATTTTTCCAACAAGTAAAGAAAGGTAAAATATGAAATAAATATTAGATCCAACTTTTATTTATTACACATATCAATTGGTATGCTTGTCAAAATTTTCTACCCACCTTCATGCTTTCACCCATCTACTAGTTCAATGTGAATAATCAATGTTGTTTCATATGATACAAATGTGATCCTCATTTAATAATTTCAAAGGATTAGTATTCTTTACAAGGTTGAAAACAAACTTATTAAGTCTTAAAATAATATTAGTAACTAATCCTAGTAACTTTCCAATGAACTTATAAAAAATAACATCGTTTAATAAAAGGAGCATACCAGTTTTAAGAATATAAGAATTAAGCCTTGGTATTTGGATAATATTTCAATATGAGTTTCTTGTTTGATGTTAAGAGTATGGAGTAATAATTCATTAGACTATATTTTATAAGAAGAATATTTGGACTTAAATAGATTGATATTTATGAAATTTATGATTATTAGATATACTTTGTCATATTTAAATCTTTGTAATATACTTTATCAAAAAAAAAAAAAAATTATATGTATTTTGTATTCATACATTATGCAAAAAAATTATGATAATTGCATCCACAAACTTAATAGAATCCTTTAAATTTTTACAAGTATGTCCTATAACTAGTTTGTAATTACTTATAATTTTAAACTTCTCTATTTATCTATATCACTATTTGGCCTGATAAATCCTTGTAATATGCTTTATATTTTCTATAAATTAGCATTTGGTTTTGTGTTTTGGAAACATACCTTTGAATTTTAACTCAACCCTTATCATTAGGTCAATTTTCAAAGTGTTTCTTTGTATACTCACATTCTCTTTCTTAATAGTGACTTTTGTTAGTATTAGTAAAATATGGACTTGTTCAAGATTTCTATTTGTATCTCTCCATGTTGCTTATTGTTGAAGGTTATAAAGCTTGTAAAATTTATTCCAAGTCATATGCTTGTAATCTAGTAACATCTAAATTACTTATGGTATAATGCTAATATAGAGCATCTCATAAGGTCTATTGGCTCCATCTTAACCATTAAAATTAGATGTTATTTCTTCTTGACATAATTTTTCATAATATTATAATTTGAATTGTGTCTATTTAATACATCAATATAAATTTTATAAAAAAAATTAATGCTATCCATTTTCCATCTAGGAACACAACATTCCTTTGATGTTCTTTGTTAAAAAATCTTGTAGCTTCTTTCTAGAGCTAGTAGATGAATGAGATTGTCAAATGTGATACCTAATATTTAATGAATGATTATAAAATTATTTTTTCTTTTACAAAATTTACTTAAGCATATTATATCATTTTCTCTTGTTGTTTACAAAAAAATCTACTTCATTTTTATGATCATCAATAAGAGCTTAATGCTAAGACTAGTTTTGATAATTATGTCCACTGATAATCAGAATTTCTCCTAAGATTCTATGATGTGATACTATATTGAGCTTCTAAGAGAGATCAAAATCCTTCTAAATCTATTGTCCATCCATCAAGTGTTCTACTTTAGGAAACCATACATTTGTTATTGTCTTACTTCAACTAACCATTTTCATTTCGATGGATATCCTTCCACTCTATGATTTTTTCAAAGGTGTAAAATATTCTCTCATGTCTACCTTCCTATTTTCCCTATCATTTCACTTACTTCAAAGCTAGCTTCTTGAATTTAATCATATTTGAAAATCATACTTCCCTTAAATTCATCTTAAAAGTCCCTCAAATTTAGCATATTTAACTTGACTTAAATTTTATTTTCCTCTATTCAATTATGAATTACACTTAAACTTGGTGTTCATTAAACAAAAATACATTTTCAAATCACAAATTTATGTTAAAGAGAACAACTTTTAAAACAATCAAACCACATAAAAACATAATAACACACTTACAATGTCCAATTAAAATCCTTATTCACTTTATAATAAGATAAGCTCATCTTCCAAAATCTTAACTATATCTTTCTATTAGCCTAGATTATGATCTTGTTAAACATTATTATATATTGCCTAAGGTCTATCATTGATTACCTACCTAAAAACCTATAGAATAGATAACCCTGTTGTAATAACATGTTAAGTTTTACCATAATTAAAAGTGAGCTCCAAACAAAAAAAATTAAAGGATCTCAAATGTGTCAAATATAGTATCAAAAAAACTATAAAACAACAATCCTATTAATCTCAATTTATTAAAAAAAAAAACTAATATTTTAGTTTTTTTATATGGATGTATATTAATGTATTTATACATCCCAAACCATAAAATCATAGATTTTAAAATGGCATTTACTGTAATTAATAGTTAATAAGGAATGACTTGCACTAACACATTAATTTGCAAATATAACCTTAAAACCTTAAAATTTGAATTTAAAATAAATAAATTGTAAAATTTATATTTTTAAAATAATATTAAATATAATATTAATATATTATAATAGTTTGATTTCTCCATATCCCAATTCTATAGCCCTGCAATTCACCATCATCGCAATATCATACTCATTTCTAATTTTTCCAGTCGCTCTAAAAAATCTGGTAACCATTAATCCTTGAAAATTGATTTCCACCAAATTGAATATAATAATAAAAATATAATTGTCTTGCACATGTAGCCAGATGTTGTAGGTGAGTTGGATATGAGAGGTAAATCCTCCAAGGGAGGTCCCGGGTTCAAATCTTCACCCTACCAAAAAGTTGAATTGGGTACCCAAAATAAAATTGATAATGTTGGTTCAGGCAGGGCCGAGTGCGACTCTCGAGTGACTTTGACGATGTAGAACCCCCTAGTCTTGGTCTCTTATACCAAGGTGGCTCTGCAAAAGGTTTTTTTTCTTAAAAAAAAAATTGTCTTGCTCATGTGATAGGGCAAACCCTACCAAGGGACCACACTCCAGCCAAGAAAGTTTCATGACACCATGGATTTCTATAATGTCATGATCTAACGTTTGCTTTAATATTCGATTTTAACAATGAGAAATCATTGACATAAACATTAATTCATAGATAACTCTTCAATTTGAATCATAGGTATTTTGATAACTTATTTTTATTTAATTTGATACAATTTATTTTTGGATGAAAAGGTCATTATATTAATAAAATAATGTTTAATCATACAAAAAAGGGCGGGTAGGATTATCACACCCTGTAAACCAATACACTAACCACTGTGGTTAAGAGTATACAAGAGTTTCAGAAACAATCCACAAACTTCCAGATAACAACTACCAAAACAGTGTCAAATTGCATTCAGAAAGAAAGAAGTTGAGAAATCACTGCTACCTGGAATAGGAATGAAGAGGTACATGACTCATAATGCAGGGTGCATTCCCCCAATGATCCATGAGGGTACGTAAGTAATGTAGCTCCACCTATACTTTTCAACCTGTACTTGAATCTATAAACAACAATTAAAGAATATATCATATTTATCAACAACAAAGAAGACACGCCCGATATATTACTAAGAAAAATAGTTGTATTCTGGGACTTCCATAGATAAAATAGGGTACCAATTCTAAAATTATTCCAAAAAAAACTAATTTGAATGAAAAAGCAATAGGGTCACCCAAAATAGGATGCACCCAAGTAAAATTCTCTTGCATAAAATGTGTGAAAAATTCAATAATCCACTCCCAGACCGACTGAGCTCGATCACAAAACCAAAAAACATGCAGTAAATCTTCTGAATGTCCACAAACTGGGAAAATGAGATTATGAAAACCTAGATGCTTAAGCCTATTGCCAATAGGTAACCCTTGGTGTAAGAGGCTCCAAGCAAAAAAAAATTGTTTAGGTTCAATATAAGTAGCCTAAGCAATCTGAAACCTCTTATTCCATCAGGAGGGAAGAGATACTAAGTCTCATATTAGAGTGAGCTTATGAACCATTGGAACTTGCAGAGTGAGCCATTTGTAACCAAGATGAGCTTTATATTGTAAAACAGGAAGCTCCCCAAGCCAACACCAATCTGACCATCAGGGTTTTTAAAAATGCTTATGTAGTTTGCTCTAAATAGAAAATGGAATACTATCAATAACCACCTCATAAGTGTCTCTAACACCAGGATTTAAATTATGAATTTGACAAAAAAATTCCTAAGGTATCCAACACCTGGCATGTTGGGAGAAGAAATAAAAGATAGGAGCAATACCATGCTTATAAAACCTCTATGCTCTGACCCACTGCACCAGAGCTAGGGGAGAACCCTGCCAAGTGATAACAGGAGACCACCAAATATTCATGGAAGGCAAAGAGGCACCTAATTTATGAAAACTCCCTTTCCAACTAATCCAGGGTTTGAAGGCCTCTTAGGCTTTCCAAATACTCTAAATGACAAAATAACCTTTAATTTTAATAAGGACAATGGTAGTAAGAACGGATTGCAATCCCACCCCTTTCCAAAATTTCTTCCCTTGAAGCAAACCAGAATAAATGCAATGCCTAACCAACACTTTCCAATATTTATCCCCAATTAAATATTGAGTTATTTATTTAGCACAAAGGGCAAAACCTTGTCGATGATAATCAAACAAACCCATGCCTCCATCGTCCTTGGGTAAACAACAAATTTCCTAGGATACCCCATGAAAACCTGCTTGACAGAGTCTTTGGCCCACAAAAAGTCTCTTAGAAGCTTATCCATATTTTTATAACAAGATTTGGATGGAACCCAACAAGACAAATAATAGACATGGGTAGTGGTTAAAACCTTAGAACAAATCTAAAATTTTCCTGCCAAAGAAATTTCCTTACTAGTCCAGCAAGAAAGCTTCTTTTCCACTTTATCAATAACATACTGCCACAATTGAGCAGAGGAATCATGAAACACAAAAGGAACTCCAAGAAATTTAAACACCTCACCTGGTTGAATCCAAGTCCATTGGAAATGATACAACCAACATGGCAACTGAGATCGAGATTGCCAAAAATAGGAGGTTTATTTCCAGTGTATAGAAGAACCAAAGGCTAAACAAAACACCTCTAATAAACTAATAGCTGAGGAAAGATATTTCTCATCTTCTCGAAGCGTTAAGAAATAATCATCTACAAAATTACCATTGACCAACTAACGATCAGAATTAGGGAGAGCAATACCCCTAATTAATCCTTGATCCATCTTATGGGTCAAAAAATAGTCAAAAGCCTCTGTAGCAAGAATGAAAAGAGATGGAGCAAGAGGTCACCCATGTCTTACAGAGAGACTAAGAGAAACTGATTGATATTGACTATTATTCAAGGTAAGAATAGCTGAAGCATCTTGAAATAACATAAGAATGATGCTCACAAACATTGGCCCAAAACCCAGAGCGTGAAGCATGGCAGTTATGAAGTACCACTCCATATTATCATAGGCTTTCTAAAAGTCAATCTTAATTAATAAAGCATCTTGTTCAAAATTTCTTGCCCACTCCATACCTTCCCAAATAGCAAGAACATTATCAAGAATGTATCTTCCCTTAACAAAGCTAGTTTGTTCAAGTCTGACAATCAAAGGCAGGAGATATTTAAGCTTAAGTGCAAGGGCTTTAGCAATAATATTGTAGCTCACATTAAGCAAGGTGATCGGCCTCCAATTGGTGATGAGCTCAGGATATCCAAACTTAGGAATAAATTTAACATTGCCTTTGTTAATAATGGAACCAAATTAACCACATTGCAGGGCTTCAGATAAACTTTATGGAGATCAAAACCAAGCATATCTTAGAATTCTTTATAAAATTCACATGGGAAGCCATAAAACCCAGCTAGCTTATCATTGGCCATGAGTGATAAGGTATTCTTTAGATCTTCAATAGAAAGAGGAGTGTCATAGAATAGTATTTTCTCAAAATATTTCTTGTTGGGGACAATAGTGGTACAACCATCAAGAGCTTGCCTTCTAGCATAATCAAGGGGTTGAGAAGCAAAAACACCTTGATAATGTGAAACAAAGGCTTTGAAAATGTTCAAAGATCTGTAAATCTCATCCCATCAACTTGAATGGCTTGAAACTGAGAATATTAAGTAGGAGGTCTAAGGCATTGAAAAAATATTTGGTCACTCTGTCCCCCACTTTGAGCCAATGCATTCAAGCACATAATTGAGCCCCCTTGGCTTCATACAAATAAGATTTTTTTATATCATACCGAATGGAAAAAACTTTGGATTGAGCAACAGAGCTTAAAGGAGAGGCTTCAAGCCTAAGACAGGCTTTGGATAACTCACTTTGCAAGGCAAACTTAGCCTATTTTCGTCGTTTTGCAACTTCAACACCCAGAGTCCGCAACACCTTAGTGGTTCGTTGAATGGAAACATTCCACCATTCTATCCTTCCAAAAATACCATCATGTCTAGAAAACAAATTCCAAATGTGGCATATATGATCTTTCATGCTAAATCTATACAAAAAAGAAACATTTAGGTAAAACTATGAAGAATGCACTCTAGGTTGAAAGTTTAACATTACCACTGAGAATAAAATAGGTGAATGATCAGACAATGTAGTACTAGGCAAAGTCAACACATACGATAAAGAAGGAAAAATACGGTAGAATTGAAAGTAGTCACACTTAGAAATCATGACTTTGTCTAAACTTACCAAAACCCTGGTAGAAGCAGTGTGAAAACTGGACCAAGTGTACCAAAGAGCCTGTAGGAAGTCAGAAGGTGAGAAGCAGGAATTATTGGATGAAAAGTCCCAAATCATATTGAGGTAGCACATGAGATAGCCTCTTAGTAATAATATTCTTATATCTAATAATATTATCAATATTTTTTATTTTTCAAATCTAGTCCTCCCTTCCTCACCTCTCACTTTGGGATTTGAATTTTGTAATTGGGTAATCATATTTAGATAAAATTTATAGTGAAGAGAAGTATATTCATGAATAATTTATTTTTGGGATATGATATATGCATTTACCATTGCTATACTAAGCGCTTGATGGTTTGGTCCTTTCTTAACTATGTCTAGTTAAAACCCTAATTTTAGATAGTAATACTTGTATCAGCATAAATGGATTTAATTAGATTTAAACTCTTTAGATCTCATATATTATTTACCACTAGCACCTTAAATATATGTATTATACAAGAGGGACTTCTCCATCTATTAGCTAGATATACCTTTCCAAATTTTGAATAATGAATATTTTTGTTTTAAAAAATATGAAGTATTTATATTATAAGATAATATATAAAAAAATAATTTACTAATTAAAATAAATAAATATTAACAAACTAATAATTTATTTATGGTTGGATTAATAAAACTACATAACAAGCATCACTTCACCTTGGTATTAGGAGGACGATGAACCTTATGGAGTATTGGTAAATCCTAGTAGGGGTTGGTGAGATTGTGGAGGGTGCAGGGGCCTTTGTCCCCCAGACTAATTGTGCTTCCAAGTAACCATGAAAAATCAAGATACCCATTCACTCTAATAAGGGGGTAAGAGGCATAAACCAAATATACCTGGTTCTATAAAGAAACTTTATGATAATGTAAATATTGAAGTCAATCTACAAGATGTGAGAGAGGTGATCCATAATTTGGAGAATGTTGCACTTATTAGATGTTTCTATGGAATGTGTCCCAAGGAATATGCATTGAAATCTTGGATATACTTAAATTGGGGTCCATGGACTGAAGGGAAAATAAAACTATCAATGGAAGACTGAAAGATTTTCATAGTGGTATTCAGCTTTACAAGTGATAGGGAGAATGTGTTCAAACATGAACCCTATTTTATGAGTAGGAGGATGATTTAAATTTCACCATGGTACCTCCACTTTTAACCCTATGAAAGAAACATGTAAAGAAGTTCATGTTTGGTTAATGTTACATTTTGTTCTCCACTTCTTGAGAAAGCAATCAGTCTTGGAGACTAGGCAAGTTTGTGAAAGGAAATATATACAATGGATTCAATGGAGAGAGTCATTGCAGAATAAAAGGGAGTAATGGTGGACATTAAGATTGGACTTACAAAAGCTATTTATTTGAAGGTAAACTCTCTCCATTTAGAACAAAATCTTAACTATGAGTCATTACCATTAATATGTGTCAAATTCCATGAGTATGACCATTTTTCTCAATACTATCTAAAGGGTATAGAAATAGAGAATCTTGGGAATACCACCAATGATGGCTACCAACAAGTTAGAATAAGAAAGGGAAAAAAATTATATTATCAAAAACCTCAAGGCCCTCAACAAGGAAACTTAAGGGCAAGCATATCAACCAATAATAGGTTTGATATTATTCAACAAGTCATAAAAATGGAGACTATAATAGAGGGACCCTTGAATAAAAACACAAAG
Organism: Wollemia nobilis; assembly: GCA_028583015.1. Lineage (NCBI taxonomy): Eukaryota > Viridiplantae > Streptophyta > Pinopsida > Araucariales > Araucariaceae > Wollemia > Wollemia nobilis. Next base: position 613,078 of record JAQPPZ010002321.1, read on the forward strand.
AAAAATTAAATAGCATGGAAGGAAAATCATATTGATGATACTCCAAAGAACTAGCAATAGATGAACAAGGGGGTCTAAAAACAAACACGAGAATCAAAACCTATTGGGTAGATGTGCCAATTCTTGAACAAGAGATGACTATTGATGATTTAGGTTTCAGAAATGCTTCTTTGATGTAACTCGTTTTGAAAAAAAAATGGTAGATATTATTGCCTCTACAAATATACCTCCAAAATAGCAACACCTAGCCCAAGGTTATGATGCAAAAAACCAAACATGTAGAAAAAACAATGTTGCATGGATATAGGGGGATCTCCTAAAAGCGTAGGCAAGACATCAAACATAACAACGAGAGATAAACAAGGGTTCTATTAGGTACTATTTTGGACCATTGGTCCGTCATTGTTGAATGTCACTTTCTTTTGAGAGTCTCAAATGCGCCCTTTAAGTTTCAACCTCATTGGATAGAACATGATGATTTCCTGTCTAGGGTTAAATATTGGTACGACAATGGAAGTCCTTCTTCTGGTACGCTAATGTATTAATTGCATAAAAACATTACTAAATTTTAAGATATTTTTAAACATATGGGCAAAGGAGATCAAATATCAACAACAAGATCAATTAATAACAAAAAAAAATCTAGCTCAGATTGAACAAAAAGTCCTTCAAGAGGGTTGGGAAGATTATTTATTTAAAGAGGAAGAGAAATGGTAGAGTTTCATAGATAATGAAGACGAGAGAGAAGGTAAAGTTTTGAGGTTAAATTAAAGAAGTTTATGGTTACAAAATGAGGATTCAAATACAAAATTCTTTCACAAAGCAACAAGCCAAAGAAGAGGATTAAATAAAATCACTAAAATTAAAAATGAATAAGGAAAAATAATCAAATATAAAGATAAAATCAAGACTAAGATCAAATTAAAACTCTCTTGAATGAAGAAATAGAGAATAATGAAGAGGAACAAGACTGAATTTTGAGTTTTTATCCCTCTATGGTGACTTCCCAAATGAATTTTGAGCTTTTCAAACTAGTAAAAAAGGAGTAATTTTTCAAAACAATCCAAGACATAAAACAAGATAAAGCTCTAAGTTTGAACGGTTTTTTGGTCAACATGCTAGGATATTATTAAGAAATATTTGGTGTGTATGGTTGAAGAGTCAAGAAATAATGGAGAAATTTTAGGAGCCATTAATATGTATTTTTAAAATCTTATCTCTAAAAACCACAATGCAATTTATTTTGATAGATTCAAGATAATATCTTTATGTAACACATCATACAATATTATATCCAAATTAATGGTCAATAGATTTGAAAGAGCATTTAATGAGTTAATATCAATGGAACAGGGAGGCTTCATAGTAGGTTGACACATTCAATACAATATTTCCATAGCCCAATAAAATATTCATTCAATAGTTATAAGTAAAGAAAAAATGGTTGTCAAGGTGGACCTATCTAGTACTTGTGGCAGATTGGACAAGATATTCATACATACAATCTTGAAGCAAATGGATTTCAATGAAGGATGGATTAAATGGACCCAGGGATGGATTGGTAATCCAAAATCAATAATTATGATCAATGTTGGACCCACAAGCTTCTTTGAAACATCCAGGGGTATTAAACGAGGTTAACCTCTTTCTCCTTTCTTGTTTGCCCTTGTGTTAGAGGGTTTGAGAAAATCAATTCAAGTATCCCTAGAATAACTAGACTTTCAAAGTATCAAGCCCTCAACCAATGTAAAACCTACAACCCAAATGTTATTCACTGATGACACCCCTCTAATGGAATAGACCAACATTCAAACAATCAAAGCAATCTAGGGAATTATGAAGGACTTCATTGTAGCCTTGGGTAGTAATATCAATAAGGACAAAATCTTAATATACTTCATAAATGTATAAAAAAATATCAAGAGAGATATCTACACATTTCTTTAATTTCAAGATAATTCAAACAAATCAATGAATTATCTAGGAATACCAATCAAATTGGCAAGACACAGAATTAGTGACTAGAAGTGCTAGGTAGAAAGATTTAGGAGAGGAATGATCAGTTGGGAAAATCAATTCCCTAACTTAACTAGTAAGTTTATATTAATTAAATCAACTTTATCTACAATTCTAATCTATTGGATGACTTTACTCTTGGTGCTAAAGGCCATTAGTGTGGAGATTTAAAAAGAAACTAGAGCATTCTTGTGGGCAGGTAGAAATAATAATAATAATAATATCATTTAGTTAATGGTCAAGATAGTCAATCCCAAATCAACCAAAGATTTGGGGATAAGCCAAGTCGAGAAGATGGGCCTAGCTTTGACTACAAGGACTGCTTGGAGATTGATTTCAAACCCCTCAGCCCCATGGGAATCCCTTATAATCCATAAGTATTATGGTAGGGTAAATATCAAGGATTTATTATAGCAATGTATCTTGAATCCTAATGGAACATTAATTTGGAAAAGCATGTTGGGGTACAAATCCTAAAAGAACATCCAGCCTAGGTGGTTAAAGACGTAAATATAGACATGTTCTCTCAATCAATTGCATAACTCAAACCTTTGGAGATATGTGAAGACCTAGACATAGAAAGGAGGTTTTGTAATAAAAATAAATTGAGCAGAGTTGAAGATTTATGCATGATGGTGGATCATGAATCAGGTTGGAAGGATTGTATAGTTAAGGAGATTCTATTGGAGGATTGCCCTAACAATTTAAAATCCTAGCTCAATATTTTTAGGGAGTGACTATAAAACATTCATGTGGTTATCCAAGAGGGTCAGGATATTCCTATGTGGTTAGAGAAGAACAAACCTATTAAACCAACAATTAAGAGGGTTTACTCTTATCTTTTCAACAAAAGTGAAGGAAATATTAATCAACACTATGAATGGGATATCATTTAGAAATGATTCTCAACCCCAAAAGTTAAGGTCTTTTATTGGTTGGTAGCACATGGCTCTATTATGAAAACAAAAATAGAAGGAAAAGGGGTGTATAGTGCTCAAATAGATTCTTTATTTGTGAGAAGGATACTGAAATAGTTAATCATTTGCTATCTACTTACAATATTTCTAAAGATCTTTGGAGAACCCTACTTGATATTTTCAATCGACATAAACTTGAGCCAATTAATTTTCAAGATATCATTCCCATATTGAACCAATAGTGGAACAAAAATCTTATATAAAATTTGTAGTAAATATAGAGAGCAAGAAACCAACGTTGCTTTAGGGAGCAAATCATGGAAACAGTTAAGATTCTGAGCATGACTCTGAAATATTTAGTGGAATAGTCATAAGTTATTTTTCCCTAAAGAATGTGGAGCAAAAATCAACATAAAAAGGAAATTATACATATCTTGACAAAATTAAACATAACCTTGATCTAAATAAACAACATGAATTTGGTTGTGCATATCAATTTCTATAAAGACTTCGTTGAGTAGATAGGTTGTAGATATCTACTTGCTACTAACTAAGCTACGAAGGGTAGGAGGTTAATTTTTGTTTAGGCTTAAACTCTTTGTTATCAAATATGGGAACTAGAACTATTGTTAAAGCCCATGATTGAAGTGTAGTTTGGCTATTAGTTTGGTATGGACTTCTCCATAAATTGTTTTCTGGTTTATATAGCATTGTAGTTCCTATCTTAGTCATTGCTTGAGTTGAGTCTATTGGGATTTTTTTGTAATATGCTTTGTTATCTATTTTTCTAATTAATAAAAAAACAATCCTTTTTATTTCTATAAAAATAAATATAATAATAATTATTATTATGATTATTATGATACAACCTAAAATGAAAGATAATGCCTACACATTTCATATGCATATACTTCAACTATAAGTATAAATAATAATGTAGGAATAGTATCAAATATTTTATTGAATTCATAAATTCATAATATAATTTTATTAGGCTAGATGAAATCTAATTTGATTTAACAATAGGATTTACCATATTTAATTAAAATTTTACTAAAATGAGATGGATACAATTGTAAGGAGTTTAATATTTAACATTTTTCCACCTTACAAGCACACACTTCACCTCTTATCTCATTTAGGCTTCAACTTGCAACCTTTTTGAATAAATGGTCAATCTTAACCAATCAATTAATATTAAGGCATTGTTGTATAATATAAAAATATCACTCATGAATATTATATGACAAGGGTAAGATACAATAACTACTTCTCAATTATTACATAGATGATGCATCAAATAAATGTTCCTTTTGTGTATAAGAAACTCTAATCCTCATAAAAGTAATTAGCATAATGTAAAATATGGTATTTGTAATAGATAGTTATTTCTATTACATAAATTATATCTTTTAAATACACAAAATGTCCTTTGTATTATAGATCTCATGTTAAAAATATAGGGTTACAAAGTGAAATAAAATTATTGAAACTATGACCTTTAACTTATTGTGTATCCTTTCCAAAGCAAATTCAAATTACTACCACAAGGAAAAATCAAAATTCAAATTGCCACCTACATGAATATATCAATTGATGAATAGCATCCCTCGACAAAAGCTATTCATGAGTTGATTAAGTTGCATAAGCCTGATATTGTTTTTCTGTAGGAGTCACAATTATTAGTTGATTGTTTGCTTCATATTACTTCCAAATTATGGGCTCATGGTCAATGTTAGTGTATTGGTTCCCAGGGTAGTTCTAGAGGTACTTTTAGATTTTAGAATCCTTAGAAGCTCTCTCCTATATGGTGGGTTTCTGATAAATTTTCTCTCTATATGGTTCCTTCTTGTAAGGAGTCTGGTGAAGTGGTCTTATTAACTAAATTTTATGCTCCCTTTGATCTTTCTGGAAAAAATTATCTTTGGAATCATATTTGGGTGGTGTGGTTAATGTCTCCTCACTATCCTTGGATTGTTGCTAGAGACTTTAATGATATCACCAATTTGGAGAAGAAAATAGGTGGTGTGGGTTCTCTTGGATAGGCATCTTTGAACCTTAATGATAATATATTTTTCTTAAACCTAGTAATGGTATGTTTACTTGGAGTAACAGGAGATGTGGTATTGAGGCTGTTTTCTAGAGATTGGATTGTTTTATGGTTTCTCCTTTCTGGATCAGTAATAATTGGCAAATCGGCTTGGAAATTTTGAAATAGTGAGGTTCTGATCATTGGCCTATAAATCTAAATGCCATTCGCCAAGGAGTTTATAGGAAATCCTGCTTTAAATTTTAGTTAATGTGGATTCGAGAGCCTTATCTACATGATTTAATGATATTTTGGTGGTTAAATGGTAGGACTACTCATGGAACTGCTATGTTCTCTTTTGTTAAGAGTCTCCAGTATGTGAAATATCATCTTAAGAAGTGGAATAGGTAGAGTTTTAGTAATATTTTTGGGGCTAAGTTTGCTGCTCAAGAGAAGTTAGATGCTATTACAAGACAGATTATAGATTATGGCTTCACAAAAAGGACTCTTAAAGAGGAATTTGATGCTCTTAAGGAGTTAGATGAGTGGGAATTGAGGGAGGAAATTTATTGGAAATAGAAGGTTCGGATTGATTGGTTGCAGGAAGGAGACAAAAATATTGCTTTATTTTTCAATTTGGTTAAAGCTAAAAGGTATGGTAATGTGATTTCTTCTCTTGGGGTCCATTTGACTACTGCTCAAGATATTTCAAGGGAGGTTGTAAGGTTTTTTTTCTCTTTGTATTCGAAGGATTATCCCTTGGCGATTGCTGAAGAAAATAGTATTTTGGATTGTATTCCTTCAGTTGTCACTATTGAGATGAATGAGTTGCTCATGAGACATGTTTCAATCGAAGAGTTTGAGGATATTTTTTTCCATATGAGAAAAGGGAAAGCCCCGGTGCCTGATGGCTTTCCTATAGAACTTTTCCAAGAATTTTGGGAGATTGTCAAACCGGATCTTTCGTCGATTGTGTATGAGTCTTTCAGAACTAAATAGATGTCGAGAGCTATGAATTCTACCTTCTTGGTGCTTATTCCTAAGAAGGAAGGAACCAATTATTTGGATCCTTTTAGACCTATTGCACTATGTAATTTGGTGTACAAAATTATCTCCAATTTGATTGCCAAGAGACTTAAGCGTTGGCTCAGTAATATTATTTTTGATGAATAGGGAGGTTATATGGCAGGTAGAAAAATCCTTGATGGTGTTGATGTTGCTACTGAGGCCATTAATTCTATGGGAATTTCTAAATAAAAAGCTATGTTTATAAAATTGGATATGGCTAAGGCTTATGATAGGGTTAAATGGTCTTTCTTAAGTAAAATTCTCCTTTATTTTGGTTTTGACTCCAACTAGGTTAGTTGGATGATGAGTTGTATTATGTCTTCATCCTATTCTATCCTTATCAATGGTAAGCCTTCTACTTTGTTTCAAGATTTGAGAGGTCTCCGTCAGGGGGATCCTTTACCTCATTATTTGTTTATTATTATGGTTGAGGGTTTGGGTAGGCTTCTCAAATCACATGTTAGTCAAGGGTTGATTCATGGTTGGAGGTGGGGTAATAGTATTCCTACGTATTATCATCTTCAATTTGTGGATCATACTGCTCTAATGGATCTTTCCTCTATTAGGGAAGCAATTAATTTTAGAAGATATTTGGATATTTATTTGGCTGATTTGGGGTAGAAGATAAATGAGGGGAAATCCTGCATCTTCTTTTTCAATACTAATCCTCTTATACAAGCCAAAATTGCTTAGATTCTTCGGTTTTAGATTGGAGCTCTTCTTTTAACTTATTTAGGAATTCCTCTTTCTGTGGACGCTATGCCTCAAGGTATTTGGAATAATATTTTGGATAAATTTCGATCTAAAGTCTCTCATTGGACTGTTAAGTGGATTTCTTTTGCTGGAAAAGTTCTGGTTCTTAAGTCGGTGGTTCAAGCTTTATATATTTATCGGTGCATGATTTAGGTCACTCCTACTAGTTTTATTCATGAGCTTGAATCTCTATCCAAAATATTTTTATGGGCTAGAAATTTGGAGTCTTCAAAATGGAGTCTGGTTAAGTGGGATACTATTTGTACACTGAAATAGGAAGGTGGTTTGGGTCTTCGTTTGACTTATATTTTTGGTCAGGCTTTGGAGGTCAAGCTTTATTGGAGATGGTGCATTTCTCAAGACCATGCTTGGGCTAAAATTATTTCCTTTAAGTATATTAATAGGGTTGAGGTCTTTGAGATACCTAGATACATTTTATCTGGTAAAGGCTCTTTGATATGGAACACCCTTAAGATGGAGGCAACTCTTGTTAAGCAAGGATTGTTCTAGATTTGTCTTAAAGGCTCAAAGGCTCTTTTTTGGTATGATTCTTGGGATGGTTTCTCTACATTTTTATATATGTTTCCTCATATTCAAGAGCTATATAATTTTTTTTTGGTTGTTTTTTGGTACAGGGTGATGGGTTATAAAGTGGCCAAAAGAGTTGAGCAGGTGGAGGTAGTTCAGTGGAAATATCCTAGAGATTGGTTGGTAGGTGGTTCTATTCAGGATAGAGAAGAGTTGGCTCATACTTTGGCTACTATGAAGTGCTCTTCTTTATAGGATGATGATGTTTTGGCTTGGAGTCTGGATCCTAGAGGGGTTTTATTGGTGGCTTCTATTTACCGTGTTTTATATAGGCAACATTTTGGGGATGAGGAGCTTCCTTGGTGGAAGCAAATTTGGAATAAGTTTTCCTGACCCAAATGCAATTTCTATTTGTGGTTGGCTACTAGGAACACATGTCTTACCTAGTATAATATCCAAAAGAGAGGTGTTTAGGGCCCTTCATTTTTTTCCTTTGTGAGAATAGTGACGAATATTTAGGGCATTTGCTCTTATAGTGTTTGTTTGCACAAGAAATTTAGAATATTTGGTGGAGGATGTGGAAACAGTCTTGTTCTCATGCTTCTTCTCTTTTTGAGTTATGGAGGAGTTTAGGAAGACCTCCTGCTAAGGCTTTTTTCTTGAAGTTGAGTGGAGTATTGGATCCTCATGTATTATATGGAAATTTTGGCTTGAAATAAATCAAAGAATTTTTTAAGGTAGAAAGTTAATTATTTATCAGATTTGATAGAGGATTATTGGTATGATCCAAGAAACTGTTTCTTCTAAATGTCAGATCAATCTTCCTTTGGAGCAGTCTCATATTTTGATGATGGAGGACCTGGGTTTAGTGGAGAATGACCCTCGTCCTTATTTATGGGTCTGGAGGAGAGGCCTCAATAAAAAAGTGCAGAGATAGGCATATGATATCCTCCAAATCAGAGGTGTTTAAGATTAATACTGATGGCTCTTCCAAAGGGAATCTTGGGTATACATGTATTGGTGGTGTTGGGTGAGATAGTAGTTGTGCAGCTCTTTTCATTTTCTCCTATTATAAGGGGAAGTAAACTAATAATTATATGGAGGCCCTTGCTATTCATTTTTATTTGGAAAAAGGTTATGCTATGGGATGGAGGAAGATAATATATGATTCTGAATCTCAAATTATTATTAATTTGTTGAAGACTCATAATATTTCTAATGTTCATTGGCATCTGGCGTTAGTGGCTCAGAAGATCATTCAAATTTGTTGACATCTAGAGTTTATTTCCTTTGTTCATATTTTTATGGAATGGAATAGTGTGGTTGATTTCTTGGAAAAATGGGCTTCTACATTTTAGTAATACTGGAATGTTAGGGATTGGAATCATCTCCCATTGGATTGTTCTCGTCATCTTGCTAATTTACTTATTGTGGATATGCCTAGTTGAGGTTGTTGTTTTTTGGGTGTCTTTTGGTTGGGTGCTCGGTGGTTTTGGGGGTCTCTTTCTTTTGGCCCTTGTAAGGTTTATTGTTTTGGGATTCTCTATTTCTTGTATGGTTTTATTGATTCAATAATTTTTTACCAACATAAAAAAAGGAATATATCATAATTCAAACTTGAATCAAAGACAAAGAAGAGTGAAAAATAAAAAAATTGGAAATTTGGAAATCAAAGCCCCCAAAATAGGGACCCACATAGGCCTTCCCCATACTCAAACTAAACATATCTTAAATATTTTATAAAATTATACTTTAAAATAAATTAATTTTTTATAACTTTTTATTAATTAATTTTTTTATAAAAAATTATTATAAATTTAATCAAGAGTCTAATGAAAAAAAACATTATAATTTTTAATAAAAAAAAACATTCAATATTTTTATATATATATATATATTTAAACTTATAATAATAATCACAAATGTATTCTTACTAAAAACTAAAAAATTATTCTTTATTTTTTTTGACAATTTTGAAAAAAACTTGTATTAAGACATAGATCAATTACAATGTGGGAAGAGCCTCTTCCCAGTCGGAGTCCGAGAGGACACAGTCATACAATAGTAAAGGAAGAACTACATCGGAGCCAATTTTTGTGAACCAAAAACTAGTTGCCATGGGGTCCCCCATCGTACTCTATTTTTTCGAAGGTCATTAGCTCAAGGACCTTTCAAGACCCTGTCTAATCACCTCATCCTCAATATCCATGTCATTGTGCAACTAAACTCCAACCTCATTTTTCGCACCCATCTTAGCCAGAAAGTCAGCCACTTTGTTCAAATATCTACTCGCATAAACTGGGATCACGTCCGCCAATTCCTTCCATAATTCTTTAATTTGGGTAACAAGAGCCCTCAACCTCCAAGCTTTCGGACCAAAGTTCCTCATGCGGTCTAGAGCTCCAACCATTATTTGCGAGTCCGATTCAAGAATAATCCTGCGGTGGCCATGTTTCACTGCCCAAACAGAAGCATACTTGATGGCAATGGCTTCAGCTTCATTTTTAGTGGTTCTTCCCAGGCCTTGCAATTCCCAATAGAGCACAGTCCCAGCATGGTTCCGGCACACCACTCAAATTCTGGCTCTACCCGGATTGCCTTTTGCAGCTCCATCAGTATTGATTTTAATCCAACCTTCAGGGGGAGGTTTCCAACAATTTATGTCTTGTCCCTCTTGCAGTTCAATGTGTTCTTCCATAGCTCCAATGTCAATTTGAGCTTCCTCCTTAGCATGAACAACCACAGTTTCGGTAACCTTGCTCCAAATGGTCTGCCAAACCCCATCTAGAACAGTAAAAGTTTCTCTAAAATTTTTGGCATTTCTTTCCAGCCATACTTGCCACTAGATAAAGCTTAAACCGAGCTCCCAGTCAATACGGAGAGCTTTAGATTTGAATCTACCTTTCTGCCATTTTGCCCAGATATTCATCCGGTTCAGGTCACCACTTGAATTTTAAAGTATGCAAACCAACGCAGCCAAATCTGTCGAGTGAAAGGGCAACCAAACAGCAAATGGTCAGCAGTTTGCTCACTCTTGTAGCATAGTACACATTGAGAAGGGCCGATGATACTTTTTGATCTGAGATTATCAAAAGTAATTATTCTTTATTTTTAAAATATTTATATTTATATTATTTTATGATTTATTATTTATTAAAAAAGAATTATTTTTTGAATTATATATAGAAACATTAAAAAATAATTATTTTCAATTATATAAATATAAATATAAAACATTAAAATAATAATTTTTAATTATATATAAGCATTAAATTACAACCCTCCTCTAAAACAGTGTATTACGTGCTAAGCCAAATGTCAAAAATATTTTTATAAAATAACCAAAAATATATATTCAATACTCAATGACCCATACAAACACGTAAACTAATCATTTATTATATTTAATAATATGTTTCTTTATTATCTTAAAACACTAATTAAAGAAGGCAAATTGTTTTCTATCCTTTCTTCCTTTTTCTTGTCTTTAGTTAACTTTTCATGTAATGATGAAAGGGTAATATGTTACATATGGACATATGCCTTTAATGTTTTATATCCAAACTAATAATTTTAGTGCATTAAATTACAAAAATACATTTAAATTATATATTAAATAAATTATTATTATTATTATTTATTTATTTATTATTTTTTTAGTCTGAGAAACTCCTACAACCAATGCACGGGGCTAGGTAGTTTCCTTCCAACCATGACTCGAAGAACACAAGCTTATACTGAGAGGGGGGTGAACAGTATAGCACCCACTTTTTACTTTCTTTCCAAACCAATATCAATTAATGTCCTTAATTGCAATAACCAAATATAGCAGTGTGCATTAATAACTCAGATAGCAATAGTAAGCAAGAGCACAAGTCACCACACATAATTGAGACACAAGATTTAACGTGGTTCCCCCAATGTGGGGTACTCCACAAGATAATATCCTTATAATATTTCACACAAAAATAAGGATCCTTATCCAATACAATGATTACTTTGATCTGCTCAAAGCTAGGCAATACACTGATCTACTCAAGTAGGCAATCCACTGATCTGCTTAGCTAGGCAACACACTAATCTGCTCAAGTAGGCAATCCACTGATCTGCTCAGCTAGGCAACACACTGATCTACTCAGGTAGGCAATCCACTGATCTACTCATCTAGGCAACACACTGATCTGCTCAGGTAGGCAATCCACTGATCTGCTCAGCTAGGCACTCCACTGATCTGCTCAACAAGCTCACACAAAACTTGTCCAAATATGCTCAACAAGCTCACACAGAACTTGTCCAAATCTGCTCAACAAGCTCACACAGAACTTGTCCAAATATGCTCAACAAGCTCACACAGAACTTGTCCAAATCTGCTCAACAAGCTCACACAAACTTGTCCAAATCTTCTCAACAAGCTCACATAGAACTTGTCCAAATATTCTCAACAAGCTCACACAGAACTTGTCCAAATCTTCTCAACAAGCTCACACAAAACTTGTCCAAATATGTCCCAAAAATTGTCCACAAATTTATCTATAAATCTATCCCAAAAACCTTCTCAAAGGCTCAACCAATCATGCTCAAGTAGCATTCAAATCTCATCCACAAATCTACAAAGGCAAGGCTCAATGATGAACTCAACAATGAATGGCAATACACTCTACAATGGATGACAACAATGATCCACAATGATCTCAACTCAAATCAATCTCAACTCAACTCAAGTCAACTCATAGAAGCATAAAGAGAATTGTTAGAGACTCAATATGTTCTAAGCTCAATCTCAACTCAAATCAGAATTATAGAATAGTTTGTTTCATGGAACTTGAACAATCACTTCACACATCACTTGACTAGGCTCAATCAACTCAACTCAACCAATCATCACAAGAGACATCTCTTTCTCACAAAACCCTAGTCCAAGCATGTATCAACCAACTCAAATATTTCCAACAATGCTCAACCACAAATCTCACATAACAATGATACTCATGTTCTTTTCAAGTTCTTTGCATAACCAATGGGCTTCAACAACTATGCTTATAAAACAAGGTTTAAACACAACTCTCAAACCAGAAAACCTTGAAGCATTCAACCAACCACTTTTGAAAAGGAAACCACAATCAATCCTTTTCTCTCCAATGATATTTTAGAAATCAACCACCATAATCAATCAATAGGAGAATGTGCCCATACCTTTTATGAAGATGAAGAAACCTCTTTGGAAATCTGCCACACTCAACAAACTTCTTTTTCAACTTTCAACAAGGGTTAGAGATCATGATTAATATCATAACAACAATATCCAAATAACACCTTATCACTCCTACTCAACAAAATGCATCATGTCCCCTTATGAAAGAATTAATCACTTTTGAAAAAGAACAAAACAACCTTCACTTTTGAACCCCTTTACAAAAATAGAAATATCTCTTTACATACACCTTATTTCTCCCTCTAAGCAAGTTAATCAAATAGCCCTCGAAATAAGCTTTCCAACGATATATAATATGATATACTTCTAAAAGGAAAATCACCAGAAATCTCTCTTTTTCTCAACATGCATCACAACCCTTATCTCTCCTAGGGCAACCTTAGAAAAATAAAATATTAGGAAAAATTATTAACTTGCCTTTGTCCTCAGTGGGATTCGATCCCCGGTCGCTGCCCCTGCACCACTCTAACCATGGTGCCAACAACCACGTGAGCCAACCGCTCACATAGAACAGTGAGCGCAAACCTTCTATTTGTTTGCTCCGAGCGTGTCCTCAAACACCACGTGCGCCAAAAGAGTCCTCCCTTTCACTTTGCAAAACCAGCACCGATGGGATTCAAACTTCGGATCTGTTGGCGCTTCAACACCTTACATGCCTTCCTCTTGTTGCTAGGCCACAAGCACCTACGGTGCTTGGTAAGGGACCTCCCTTACTTTTATTGCCTCCTTTCTCCATTAGATTCGAATGAGTTGTGATGCCTTTGCTCCCTCTTTGAACGAACACCCTTTGCACACTCTTTAACATGTTGGCACCTTTCGCTTCCTTAGCAATTTGAACGCATCACCATCATCGAGGACATAGGGGATAAATCAAAACATTTGGTGGCATATTTATATATGCCTTCCTCCTTTCTTTTGACGTCGGTGCTATAAATTAACTTTTAATTTTAAATTTAAATTTTAATTTTAAATAATTAAAATTTAAACTTAAATATTTAAAATTAAATATCTCCATCACCGGGGCACCTTTTTCGATGAAACGAAAAGCCAACCTGGGTTTTAAGAAAAACCCATTTCAAATCTGCCATCCATGGTTTTAAATAAAACCTTTTATTTTGCTTGCCTTGGTTTTCACAAAAACCCTATATATATCCATGCTTTCCAAAATATCATAAATGCTTATTTATGAAATACTTTGGCCACCAAAACTCAATGTGATCCATGTGACATCAATGATCCATGTGACATCAATGACAACATAAAATACCTCAAATTTCCAACAATCTCCCCCTTTGTCATTGATGGCAACACCTCTAATGCAAATCACCACAATCCACTGCAAAAACCATTTCTGAGAATCAAAGTTGCTCCCCCGACTCAATACTCTCTTTGGAGGCTGCTCCCCCTAACTCAATGCTCTCTTTGGAGGCTGCTCCCCCTAACTCAAATCTCTCCCCTCTTTGACATCAATGGCAAAAGGGACACCTATGGGGCTAAAAGATATGACTCTTAAGCTTAGCCCCCTCACCACCTTCTCTCTTGAGGTGATTAATTTTGGGGTGGGAGTACTTTTACTCCCATATTACATTGTTTCTTTCCTCTATCAATTTCCTTCCATATTTTTTTGATATCCTTCTCTTGATGAATTACTTGATCTTCTTGTCTTGAACCTGTTTGACCTTCTTGCCTTGAACCTGTTTGGAATTGAGTCCTACACCATTTTGCAATATGTCCAAAGTTATTGCAATTAAAACACTTGATATTGTAGCCTTTGGATGGTGCCCAAATCCTAAATTCTTTCTTGAAATAATTTCCATATCCATTCCTTTCTTGAACCCTATATTGTGAAGCTCTATTTTCATGACCATTATGACCATGACTTCTGAATTGTGTAGCTCTAAAACCAAAACCATTTTGCTCATTTTCTTTGCACTGAGAAGCTCTATGACCAATCCTATTGCATAAGAAGCAATGTCCCTAAAAACCATACCTTCTTCCTTTGAAGTTTCTTCTAGAAAAATCAAACTTCTTTGATCCATGGACCCTGCAGTGTATAGCCCTGTGTCCAAATCCATTACAAGAAAAACAATGTCCTTGAAAAGCCCTTTGTTCATGCCTTGGTTCCTCATACCTTTCTTGACCATTATCCCTATGATCATTTTCAACTTGTGCATTGCATCCTTGAACCTTCTTTGTAGTATCTAAATCCTTTTCCTTAATTTCTTCCTTGCTTTCCTCTTCAAGTATTTCTTTTCCTTTTGAACTTGATTCACCTATCTCAAAATAAGATCCAACGGAATATTTGGAGCCATAGGAACTTTGGAAACTTTCTTCATAAAACTTAGGTGCTTCCTTGCTTTTTTATTTTTTAACTTCTTTTCTTTTGTGTGTGATTCCCCAAACCTGAAATATGAGACCTTTGGTGCTTTGGAATCTTCCTCTTCTTTCTCTTCATTTGTGTCAAGTAGCAAATTGGCATCCATATTTATTGTCTCTGAAATACATGTTTCCTTCTTAGTGAAAATATCTTGACCTTTTGAGTCATGTGATGGATCAAACTTCTCACGTATGGAACATCTCAATTCTTTTAGATTCTCCTTAACCTCTTGTAGTTGCTCATGGATATTATTGAAGTCTTCCTTTAGATCAGTTGAGACATCTGTCTTTCTTACAATATTCTCTTATATAACTTCTTCTTTTTGGAGTGAATGTTCTTCTTCTACTTATCTTATCCCATAGAAAAACCCTTCTTCATCTTCACTATCACTGAGATCATTATCATCTTCTATAGCAAACAAACTCTCATGATTTCTTTGACCATGCATGTTTCCTTGATGTGTCATCTCATCTTCACTATCACTGAATCCATTGCAATATCTTGATCTATGATCTCTTTGACCACACACAAAGCACTGTTCTCTTTCACCTTCTATTCCAAGGAATAGATGTTCTTCCTTTTCATCATCTGACTTGTCTCTATCACTGTGATCTGAGCTATCACTTGCTTCTACAATGTAGTAAGATTTCTTTACCTTACAAAAAATTTTCTTCTTCTCATACCTGTTTTGCTTGTATCTGTCATATTTTTCATGCTTATGCTTTCCATCTTCTTTTCTTTTGTGACCCTATTTTTCATCATCACTATTTTCTTCATGTGGACACTTGTGTGCATAGTGACCAAGATCACCACACTTGTAGCATCTGACTTTCCTCATATCCCTGAAATTCCTTGAGTCCTTATTCCTTTTGATGAAGTTAGCTTCCTCATCATTAACTGGATCTCTATCTATCTCTGGAACCTTCCCTTTCTCTTTCTCTGAAGCCTTGAATGCAATCTCTTTTATTGGAACCTGATGCTTACTCACCCTCATCTCATAAGTTGTGAGAGTTCCTTGTAGTTCTTCCATTGTTAGCTTGTTGATATCCATTGTTTCTTCTATTGCTGAAACCTTTGCATCATACTTCATGGGAAGTGATCTCAAAACCTTTTGAGTAACTTTTGATTCTTTCATCTCAAATCCTAGGCCTCTCATGGTGTTAGTAATCTCATCAACTCGAAGTAAAAACTTTGCAATATCTTCAGAATCTTCCATTTTCAATTCCTCAAATATTTTTCTATGAGTTTGTAGTTTTGACAACTTTACCTTGGAATCTCCTTCATAAGTATTCCGCAACTTGGTCCACATTTCATTAGCTGAATTACATACCATGACCTTTGCAAAATCTATCTCATGTAGCCCACTCAAAATATAATTTATTGCCCTTGCATTGATCTCAACCAATTTTTTGATAGTCTTATCTACCTCGGGATCACCTTCAACCTTATACTCTTTTTCAACCATCTGCCATACCTCATATCCTTGTGATATCAAGTAGTTCTTCATTCTCATGCTCCAGAAAGCATAATTGTTACCATCAAATAATGGTGCCTTATTTGTAGATGATCCATTCTGTGAAGCCATCTGTGTTCTTGTAGAATCTACCCTCAAGTTGTTAGCCTTTCCGAAGGAACCCACTTTGATACCAATTGAAGAACACAAGCTTATACTGAGAGGGGGGGTGAACAGTATAGCACCCAATTTTTACTTTCTTTCCAAACCAATATCAATTAATGTCCTTAATTGCAATAACCAAATATAGCAATGTGCATTAATAACTCAGATAGCAATAGTAAGCAAGAGCACAAGTCACCACACACAATTGAGACACAAGATTTAACGTGGTTCCCCCAATGTGGGGTACTCCACAAGATAATATCCTTATAATATTTCACATAAAAATAAGGATCCTTATCCAATACAATGATTACTTTGATCTGCTCAAAGCTAGGCAATACACTGATCTGCTCAGGTAGGCAATCCACTGATCTACTCAGCTAGGCAACACACTGATCTTCTTAGGTAGGCAATCCACTAATCTACTCAACTAGGCAACACACTGATCTACTCAGGTAGGCAATCCACTGATCTACTCAGCTAGGCAACACACTGATCTGCTCAGGTAGGCAATCCACTGATCTACTCAGCTAGGCACTCCACTGATCTACTCAACAAGCTCACACAGAACTTGTCCAAATATGCTCAACAAGCTCACAACCAAAATTTTCAAATTCTCAACAAGCTCACACAGAACTTGTCCAAATCTACTCAACAAGCTCACATAGAACTTGTCCAAATCTACTCAACAAGCTCACACAGAACTTGTCCAAATATTCTCAACAAGCTCACACAGAACTTGTCCAAATATGCTCAACAATCTCACATAACTTGTCCAAATCTACTCAACAAGCTCACAGAGAACTTGTCCAAATTTCACAAAACTACCACAAATATATCTAAGAAATCTATCCCAAAGGCCTTCTCAAAGGCTCAACCAATCATGCTCAAGTAGTATTCAAATCTCATCCACAAATATACAAAGGCAAGGCTCAATGATGAACTCAACAATGAATGGCAAAACACTCTACAATGGATGACAACAATGATCCACAATGATCTCAACTCAAATCAATCTCAATCTCAACTCAAGTCAATCTCATAGAAGCATAAAGAGAATTGTTAGAGACTCAATATGTTCTAAGCTCAATTTCAACTCAAATCAGATTTATAGAATAGTTTGTTTCATGGAACTTGAACAATCACTTCACACATCACTTGACTAGGCTCAATCAACTCAACTCAACCAATCATCACAAGAGACATCTCTTTCTCACAAAACCCTAGTCCAAGCATGTATCAACCAACTCAAATATTTCCAACAATGCTCAACCACAAATCTCACATAACAATGATACTCATGTTCTTTTCAAGTTCTTTGCATAACCAATGGGCTTCAACAACTATGCTTATAAAACAAGGTTTAAACACAACTCTCAAACCAGAAAACCTTGAAGCATTCAACCAACCACTTTTAAAAAGGAAACCACAATCAATCCTTTTCTCTCCAATGATATTTCAGAAATCAACCACCATAATCAATCAATAGGAGAATGTGCCCATACCTTTTATGAAGATGAAGAAACCTCTTTGGAAATCTGCCACACTCAACAAACTTCTTTTTCAACTTTCAACAAGGGTTAGAGATCATGATTAATATCATAACAACAATATCCAAATAACACCTTATCACTCCTACTCAACAAAATGCATCATGTCCCCTTATGAAAGAATTAATCACTTTTGAAAAAGAACAAAACAACCTTCACTTTTGAACCCCTTTACAAAAATAGAAATATCTCTTTACATACACCTTATTTCTCCCTCTAAGCAAGTTAATCAAATAGCCCTCGAAATAAGCTTTCCAACGATATATAATATGATATACTTCTAAAAGGAAAATCACCAAAAATATCTCTTTTTCTCAACATGCATCACAACCCTTATCTCTCCTAGGGCAACCTTAGAAAAATAAAATATTAGGAAAAATTATTAACTTGCCTTTGTCCTCAGTGGGATTCGATCCTCGATCACTACCCCTACACCACTCTAACCATGGTACCAACAACCACGTGAGCCAACCGCTCACATAGAACAGTGAGCGCAAACCTTCTATTTGTTTGCTCCGAGCGTGTCCTCAAACACCACGTGCGCCAAAAGAGTCCTCCCTTTCACTTTGCAAAACCAGCACCGATGGGATTCAAACTTTGGATCTATTGGCACTTCAACACCTTACATGCCTTCCTCTTGCCACTAGGCCACAAGCGCCTACGATGCTTGGTAAGGGACCTCCCTTACTTTTATTGCCTCCTTTCTCTGCTAGATTCAAACGAGCTACGATGCCTTTGCTCCCTCTTCGAACGAACACCCTTTGCACACTCTTTAACATGTTGGCACCTTTCACTTCCTTAGCAATTCGAACGCATCACCATCATCGAGGACATAGGAAATTAATCAAAACATTTGGTGGCATATTTATATATGCCTTCCTCCTTTATTTTGACATCGACACTATAAATTAAACTTTAATATTATATGCCTCCTCCTTTATTTTGACATCGATACTATAAATTAACTTTTAATTTTAAATTTAAATTTAAATTTTAAATAATTAAAATTTAAACTTAAATATTTAAAATTAAATATCTCCATCACCGAGGCACCTTTTTTGATGAAACGAAAAGCCAACCTGGGTTTTAAGAAAAACCCATTTCAAATCTGCCATCCATGGTTTTAAATAAAACCTTTTATTTTGCCTACCTTGGTTTTCACAAAAACCCTATATATATCCATGCTTTCCAAAATATCATAAATGCTTATTTATGAAATACTTTGGCCACCAAAACTCAATGTGATCCATGTGACATCAATGATCCATGTGACATCAATGACAACATAAAATACCTCAAATTTCCAACAATCTCCCCCTTTGTCATTGATGGCAACACCTCTAATGCAAATCACCACAGTCACTACAAAAACCATTTCTGAGAATCAAAGTTGCTCCCCTGACTCAATACTCTCTTTGGAGGCTGCTCCCCCTAACTCAATGCTCTCTTTGGAGGTTGCTCCCCCTAACTCAAATCTCTCCCCCTTACTCAAATCTCTCCCCCTTTGACATCAATGGCAAAAGGGACACCTATGGGGCTAAAATATATGACTCTTAAGCTTAGCCCCCTCACCACCTTCTCTCTTGAGGTGATTAATTTTGGGGTGGGAGTACTTTTACTCCCATCTTACATTGTTTCTTTCCTCTATCAATTTCCTTCCATATTTTTCTGATATCCTTCTCTTGATGAATTACTTGATCTTCTTGTCTTGAACCTGTTTGACCTTCTTGCCTTGAACCTATTTGGAATTGAGTCCTACACCATTTTGCAATATGTCCAAAGTTATTGCAATTAAAACACTTGATATTGTAGCCTTTGGATGGTGCCCAAATCCTGAATTCTTTCTTGAAATAATTTCCATATCCATTCCTTTCTTGAACCCTGTATTGTGAAGCTTTGTTTTCATGACCATTATGACCATGACTTCTGAATTGTGTAGCTCTAAAACCAAAACCATTTTGCTCATTTTCTTTGCACTGAGAAGCTCTATGACCAATCATATTGCATAAGAAGCAATGTCCCTAAAAACCATACCTTCTTCCTTTGAAGTTTCTTCTAGAAAAATCAAACTTCTTTGATCCATGGACCCTGCAGTGTATAGCCCTGTGTCCAAATCCATTACAAGAAAAACAATGTCCTTGAAAAGCCCTTTGTTCATGCCTTGGTTCCTCATACCTTTCTTGACCATTATCCCTATGATCATTTTCAACTTGTGCATTGCATCCTTGAACCTTCTTTGTAGTATCTAAATCCTTTTCCTTAATTTCTTCCTTGCTTTCCTCTTCAAGTATTTCTTTTCCTTTTGAACTTGATTCACCTATCTCAAAATAATATCCAAACAATATTTGGCCAAAAACCTTGAACTTTCCCCATCTAAAACATTACTTGCTTTCATTTTTTATTCTCTTCTTTTGAGTTCCCCAAACCTGAAATATGAGACCTTTGGTGCTTTGGAATCTTCCTCTTCTTTCTCTTCATTTGTGTCAAGTAGCAAATTGGCATCCATATTTATTGTCTCTGAAATACATGTTTCCTTCTTAGTGAAAATATCTTGACCTTTTGAGTCATGTGATGGATCAAACTTCTCACGTATAGAACATCTCAATTCTTTTAGATTCTCCTTAACCTCTTGTAGTTGCTCATGGATATTATTGAAGTCTTCCTTTAGATCAATTGAGACATCTATCTTTCTTACAATATTCTCTTGTATAACTTCTTCTATTTGGAGTGAATGTTCTTCTTCTACTTCTATTATCCCATAGAAAAACCCTTCTTCATCTTCACTATCACTGAGATCATTATCATCTTCTATAGCAAACAAACTCTCATGATTTCTTTGACCATGCCTATTTCCTTGATGTGTCATCTCATCTTCACTATCATTGAATCCATTGCAATATCCTGATCTATGATCTCTTTGACCACACACAAAGCACTATTCTCTTTCACCTTCTATTCCAAGGAATAGATGTTCTTCCTTTTCATCATCTGACTTGTCTCTATCACTGTGATCTGAGCTATCACTTGCTTCTACAATGTAGTAAGATTTCTTTACCTTACAAAAAATTTTCTTCTTCTCATACCTATTTTGCTTGTATCTATCATCTTTGTCATGCTTATGCTTTCCATATTCTTTTCTTTTGTGACCCTATTTTTCATCATCATTATTTTCTTCATGTGGACACTTGTGTGCATAGTGACCAAGATCACCACACTTGTAGCATTTGACTTTCCTCATATCCCTGAAATTCCTTGAGTCCTTATTCCTTTTGATGAAGTTAGCTTCCTCATCATTAACTGGATCTCTATCTATCTCTGGAACCTTCCCTTTCTCTTTCTCTGAAGCCTTGAATGCAATCTCTTTTATTGGAACCTGATGCTTACTCACCCTCATCTCATAAGCTGTGAGAGTTCCTTGTAGTTCTTCCATTGTTAGCTTGTTGATATCCATTGTTTCTTCTATTGCTGAAACCTTTGCATCATACTTCATGGGAAGTGATCTCAAAACCTTTTGAGTAACTTTTGATTCTTTCATCTCAAATCCTAGGCCTCTCATGGTGTTAGTAATCTCATCAACTCGAAGTAAAAACTTTGCAATATCTTCAGAATCTTCCATTTTCAATTCCTCAAATATTTTTCTATGAGTTTGTAGTTTTGACAACTTTACCTTGGAATCTCCTTCATAAGTATTCCGCAACTTGGTCCACATTTCATTAGCTGAATTACATACCATGACCTTTGCAAAATTTATCTCACGTAGCCCACTCAAAATATAATTTATTGCCCTTGCATTGATCTCAACCAATTTTTTGATAGTCTTATCTACCTCGGGATCACCTTCAACCTTATACTCTTTTTCAACCATCTACCATACCTCATATCCTTGTGATATCAAGTAGTTCTTCATTCTCATGCTCTAGAAAGCATAATTGTTACCATCAAATAGTGGTGCCTTATTTGTAGATGATCCATTCTATGAAGCCATCTATGTTCTTGTAGAATCTACCCTCAAGCTATTAGCCTTTCTGAAGGAACCCACTCTGATACCAATTGAAGAACACAAGCTTATACTGAGAGGGGGTGAACAGTATAGCACCCACTTTTTACTTTCTTTCCAAACCAATATCAATTAATGTCCTTAATTGCAATAACCAAATATAGAAGTGTGCATTAATAACTCAGATAGCAATAGTAAGCAAGAGCACAAGTCACCACACATAATTGAGACACAAGATTTAACGTGGTTCCCCCAATGTGGGGTACTCCACAAGATAATCTCCTTATAATATTTCACACAAAAATAAGGATCCTTATCCAATACAATGATTACTTTGATCTGCTCAAAGCTAGGCAATACACTGATCTATCAGGTAGGCAATCCACTGATCTGCTCAGCTAGGCAACACACTGATCTGCTTAGGTAGGCAATCCATTGATCTGCTCAGCTAGGCAACACACTAATCTACTTAGGTAGGCAATCCACTGATCTGCTTAGCTAGGCAACACACTGATCTACTCAGGTAGGCAATCCATTGATCTGCTCAGCTAGGCACTCCACTAATCTACTCAACAAGCTCACATAAAACTTGTCCAAATATGCTCAACAAGCTCACACAGAACTTGTCCAAATCTGCTCAACAAGCTCACATAGAACTTGTCCAAATCTGCTCAACAAGCTCACATAGAACTTGTCCAAATATACTCAACAAGCTCACATAGAACTTGTCCAAATATGCTCAACAAGCTCACACAAAACTTGTCCAAATATTCTCAACAAGCTCACAAAGAACTTGTCCAAATCTACTCAACAAGCTCACTAAACTATCAAATATGACACAAAAATTTCCACAAATTTATCCAAAAATCTATCCCAAAAGCCTTCTCAAAGGCTCAACCAATCATGCTCAAGTGGTATTCAAATCTCATCCACAAATCTACAAAGGCAAGGCTCAATGATGAACTCAACAATGAATGGCAATGCACTCTACAATGGATGACAACAATGATCCACAATGATCTCAACTCAAATCAATCTCAACCTCTCAAGCTCAACTCATAGAAGCATAAAGAGAATTGTTAGAGACTCAATATGTTCTAAGCTCAATCTCAACTCAAATCAGATTTATAGAATAGTTTGTTTCATGGAACTTGAACAATCACTTCACACATCACTTGACTAGGCTCAATCAACTCAACTCAACCAATCATCACAAGAGACATCTCTTTCTCACAAAACCCTAGTCCAAGCATGTATCAACCAACTCAAATGTTTCCAACAATGCTCAACCACAAATCTCACATAACAATGATACTCATGTTCTTTTCAAGTTCTTTGCATAACCAATGGGCTTCAACAACTATGCTTATAAAACAAGGTTTAAACACAACTCTCAAACCAGAAAACCTTGAAGCATTCAACCAACCACTTTCGAAAAGGAAACCACAATCAATCCTTTTCTCTCCAATGATATTTCAGAAATCAACCACCATAATCAATCAATAGGAGAATGTGCCCATACCTTTTATGAAGATGAAGAAACCTCTTTGGAAATCTGCCACACTCAACAAACTTCTTTTTCAACTTTCAACAAGGGTTAGAGATCATGATTAATATCATAACAACAATATCCAAATAACACCTTATCACTCCTACTCAACAAAATGCATCATGTCCCCTTATGAAAGAATTAATCACTTTTGAAAAAGAACAAAAAAACCTTCACTTTTGAACCCCTTTACAAAAATAGAAATATCTCTTTACATACACCTTATTTCTCCCTCTAAGCAAGTTAATCAAATAGCCCTCGAAATAAGCTTTCCAACGATATATAATATGATATACTTCTAAAAGGAAAATCACCAGAAATCTCTCTTTTTCTCAACATGCATCACAACCCTTATCTCTCCTAGGGCAACCTTAGAAAAATAAAATATTAGGAAAAATTATTAACTTGCCTTTGTCCTCAGTGGGATTCGATCCCTGGTTGCTGCCTCTGCACCACTCTAACCATGGTGCCAACAACCACGTGAGCCAACCGCTCACATAGAATAGTGAGCGCAAACCTTCTATTTGTTTTCTCCGAGCGTGTCCTCAAACACCACGTGCGCCAAAAGAGTCCTCCCTTTCACTTTGCAAAACCAGCGCCGGTGGGATTCGAACTTCGGATCTGCTGGTGCTTCAACACCTTACGTGCCTTCCTCTTGCCGTTAGGCCACAAGCGCCTACGGTGCTTGGTAAGGGACCTCCCTTACTTTTATTGCCTCCTTTCTCTGCTGGATTCAAACGAGCTGCGATGCCTTTGCTCCCTCTTTGAATGAACACCCTTTGCACACTCTTTAACACGCTGGCACCTTTCACTCCCTTAGCAATTCGAACGCATCACCATCATCGAGGACATAGGGGATAAATCAAAACATTTGGTGGCATATTTATATATGCCTTCCTCCTTTCTTTTGACGTCGATGCTATAAATTAAACTTTAATATTATATGCCTCCTCCTTTATTTTGACGTCGGCGCTATAAATTAACTTTTAATTTTAAATTTAAATTTAAATTTTAAATAATTAAAATTTAAACTTAAATATTTAAAATTAAATATCTCCATCATCGGGGCACCTTTTTCGATGAAACGAAAAGCCAACCTGGGTTTTAAGAAAAACCCATTTCAAATCTGCCATCCATGGTTTTAAATAAAACCTTTTATTTTTCCTGCCTTGGTTTTCACAAAAACCCTGTATATATTCATGCTTTCCAAAATATCATAAATGCTTATTTATGAAATACTTTGGCCACCAAAACTCAATGTGATCCATGTGACATCAATGACAACATAAAATACCTCAAATTTCCAACATGACCCCTATAAATTTGAGAGCCATATTTATCAATAGAGAATTTAACACACAACCACCACACACTCACCCCCTAACACACTCGCCCATGCTGCGGTTTGAACCTTGGACCTCTCTAAGAAGAGCCAAAACCTGAACTATTGTGGTGTCACCCCTTGGACTATATTAAACAAATTATAATATAAAATAAATAAGATTTATATTATTCAAAATTAAAAATTAATATTTATATATAAATTTATACAAGCATTTAACATAAAAAATATATTGGCAATTTTGAAATGAAGGTGTTAAATTTGAATTCGATCTTAGGCGGGAATATTTCAGTGGTGCTAAATCCTTATGATTTTGGGATGGATCTTATTGCATAGGATGATCATTATGTGTACAGGGTTCCATTCGATTTACAAGTAGTTTTTGGGATGGAGGATATCGATGAATGAGAACCAGGGAAGTTTAAAAGTGGGGCACATTCTCCTTCAAGTATAAATTTGAATACGACATACTCACGTTATTTTGCTCAGGTGGAGACAAGATTGAACGGTTTAGACATGAAAGTGTTATGTTAGTCTTTTCCTAATTCAAACAAAATATGAATTCATGATAAACTGATTGATAGTATTATGGAGAGGGAAACGTGGAACCTTATCAAAATATTTCAAAGAGGAAGGCCTAATTTGGATGCACTTAAGAGGTAGGCCCTAGATAATTGGAAAACTTGAGGCCTTCTTAAAGTGGTGGTCATTGCTAGGGGGTTCATCTTGTTTAAACTAAACTTTCAGGAATATTCTATTAGGATCCTACAAGGAGGTCCTCGGTTCTTCGAAAAGAGAGGTATTTTTCTCCATAGATGGGACCCGAAATTCAACCCCCAAACTCAACGGGTGAATATTATCCCTTAGTGGATGATAAAATTGGAAGTAGCTATCCATTTTTGGCATAAGAGTATCCTTCAAGTGGTTGCTAGCAAGATCAAAGAATTCATCTCTTATGATGATCCTTCAAGGTCAAATTCTTTTATGACCGCTATCAGATTGTGTGTTATGATAGATATTGGTAGGTATATCCCTAATTCTATGGAGTTCATGTCCAAATTGGGCTCTTGCATTCAAAAAATAGTCTAATAGAACAAACCACAGGCCTACAAAATATATGTCAAGGTGGGTCATCTAAGAAATGCTTTCTCTATGTGGATAAAGCCTACCCCCAAGTCTACAAGAAGGAAGACAGTGATTAGCAAGTTGGTTCTAAAATGAGATAATTCCAAAGGCAAGGAGATATTGTTAGAACTAGAGCTTTCCATGGTGGAGACTTCAATTGTGACCTCCATGGAGGAAGAGGTGGAAAGAGCTTTGATCCCCTCTAACTCATTTTTTGGAGAAAAAGAGTTAATCCAAAATCTAGCAGAGAATAGGAACGTAACTCCAAAATGTGGAGGGAGTACCCAACCTTTAGTAGATCCAAAAATCCCAAGAAATGTATGTTCTGATGATCTTGCTCTGCACAACAAGTTTTATTACATTGCTAATAATGAAATAATATTGCAGCAAGTTGTTGTGACCCTTGTTCATTCTTCTTTGTTGGATAAAGGTCCCGTAGTGTTCCTTCTAGATAGATTCAGGAGATGGGATTCTCTGTTTTGACTCCTATTCTGGAGAAAGAATCTCCCGATCCTAAAACTAGAAGTCATCGAAAGCTCAGATTTGACTCTAGGGTGGAAAAAAGAGTTGGTAAGCCTATTAACTGGATGTTAAGGAAAAGAGAAGTGGAAGTTGTAATTGTTGATAGAGATCAACTATTACTATCCTTGGATAGACCCAAATAAATAAGTTGTAGGTAGCTTAAACTTGATAGTTTCAAACCTCCTCATCATAAATCATATGAGGTAAAGTGCCCCCGTAATTCCCCCAAATGAAAGTTTACTTATGGAATTTCAGGGGTATTAATGGCCTTGCAAAATAGAGGGTGTTAACATACTTGAGAAAGGATAAATCCCAAGATATTTTAATCATCTAAGAATCTAA
Organism: Wollemia nobilis; assembly: GCA_028583015.1. NCBI lineage: Eukaryota > Viridiplantae > Streptophyta > Pinopsida > Araucariales > Araucariaceae > Wollemia > Wollemia nobilis. The sequence goes on from JAQPPZ010002321.1 coordinate 640,023, forward strand.
ATTAGAGGAATATAGTTTTGATTATGTTCATAAGAGAGTTTGGAAAGAGACTAGTTTTGCATCCTATCAAGTGATCGAGGCTTCTAGAGGTTTATTGTGCTTTTGGTACCTTATGAATTTTGATGAGAAAGTCATCTCCTTAGCATACCAATTAATGAACATAACCTTTTGCTTCAAAACTATCAATAGAAAATGGATTTTGACTAATGTGTATGCCCAAAATGCAAGTTTTGATAGACGTTAGTTTTGGTCTGCTTTGCTTGACCTAAATAATTCCTTTGGTGATGAAACTTGGGTCCTTGCGGGGGACTTCAATTCACCATTGTTTCCCTCATATAATAATGAAGGTAACCCTACTAACCCAAGAACTATGAAAGACTACAAATTTTATAATGGTAGTAGGGCTCATGGATGTAGATCTTAATGGGATAAAGTTCACATGGAGTAATCACATATTGAGAGAGCATCTTATCCTTTCCATTTTGAACATAGTCCTAGTTTATCAATGGGGAATTCCAATATTTGGAGATGATACCCTCTCTACCCTCCCTAGAGTGGGATCTGACCATAATCCCCTGCGACTTGAACTCCTTGAGAAATTTTCTCATCATCCTAAGCCTTTCAAATTCGAAGCGATGTGGTGTAGTCACCTGAATTTGGAGGTCTTGATTAGGGGTTAGTGGGAAGAAGTTATTGTGGATGAAGGAATGATCAAGCTTGTTAGAAAACTCATATTGGTTAGGACTAAGCTTAAATAATAGAATAAAGATATTTTTGGGAATGTTTTTAGGTGGATGGATAGTTTGAAAGTGGACCTCCATGAACTATAAATTACAGTGGAGAAGGAAGGTTATTCTATGGAGCACTCCATTAAATAAAAATAATTGCTCTCAAAACTCCATAACACCTTGGTTAGGGACCTGTGGTTGAAAGAGGGGGATACTAATACAAAATTCTTCCACTCCTTGACTCTCTCACATAGAGGAGTTAATTGGATTAGAGAAATTAGTAAATTGGATGGGAGAAAAACTAGAAATATTAAGGATTTTAGGGAAGAAGTGATAATGCACTTCAGTTCATTTTTAAGTTTCAAGTCTCCCAAGGATGTTCACATGGAAATATTTATATTATCATCAATACCCAACCTCATTTTTGAAGAGATGAAGAAAAGGCTAAATGCAAGGTTCTCTAGTGAGGAGATTAAGATGACAATTGATGAAATGGGGATGCTAAAAGCACCGAGTCTTGATGAATTTCCACCATTTTTCTTCAAAAAAATTTTGTATATCTATGGCAAATATGTAGAGAAAATCCTAAATAAGGTCCAAATATCCAAGGTGATTCTATCAACTATTAATGCTACCTTTTTGGTTCTAGCACCTAAATCAGTTTGAGCTTTTTCCTTTAATTATTTTAGGCCCATTAGTCTATGCAACATGGTCTACAAGATCTTGACCAAATTTATGGCTAATAGGATGGAACCTCTTCTTCCCCAATACATTGATAAGGTCTAGAGTGGTTTTGTGGTAGGAAGATAAATTTCATATTGTTTCATTGGTATGCACAAGTTGTAACACTCCATATTGAAGAGCAGGAGGAATGGACTCTTCTTGAAACTAGAAATAAGTAATGCATATGATAGGGTTTCTTGGCCCTTCCTATTCAAAGTCCTAAAGAAGTTTATATTTGGGTAAAACTAGATAAATTTGATCTTAGCTTTCAGTGCTGATCAATAAAATGTCGGCATGATTTTTCTAGATCCATCAGGATGTCAGATAGAGAGATCACACTTCTCCTTATTTATTCTAATGGCAAAATCACTAGGAAGATCTATTTCTCAAGGTCCTTCCATTACTGGGCTTAAACCAACCTTGGCGACCAATCCTATTTCTCATCACCAATTTGCTGATGACACTCTTTTATCCTACCCAACATTGATGGTTTAGGCCAAAGAAATTAGGAGAATGTTGGTTTGTTATGAAAAGGTTGTGGGTCTAATCATTAATTATAGAAAAGGCTTGATTTTCTTTGTGAACACTCTTGCTGACCACCAAAGGAAGATAGCTAATATTTTAGGGTGCAATATTTCCTCCTTTTAAATGACATATCTAGGCCTCCCATTGTTCCATGGTCACATGAATAATTCACTTTGGGATAATGTCATTGAAAGGTTGCAAAATAAATTGGTAGCCTAGAGAGGTGTGTTGCTAAATCACGCAAGGATGATAGTGCTAGAAAAAAACTCTATTCATAGCATTCCCATACATTTCATGTCTCTATTTAGAATGTCACATTGTGTTGTTCAGAGGATAGAAAGAATACTTAAAGCATTCCTATGGGTTGACCCTGATATGAAAGGGAAATTTCACTTGGTTTCCTAGGAGTAGGTTTGCAACCATAAAAATAGGGGGGTTGGGTTTGAAGGACATCCAAAGAATGAACAGGGCTTTGGTTGCCAAAAAAACCTGGAAGGTGGTCTTGAATGATCAGATGGATTGTGTTAGGTTAATGAAGGTAAAATATCAATTTCAGGACCTCCTTTTAGACCCTTTACCTACTAAAGATTCCCCCTTTTGGCAGTGTTTTTTAAATACTCACCCCCTTCTCATCTAGGGTAGAAAGTGGATTTTAGGAAATGGGAAGTCCATAGTTTTTTTATTGTAGATCAACTTCTGGATTTGGATCCAAACCTCTCCATTTTTGATCCATTTTATAGAGCCTTAGGTTGATCCAAAGTGGAAGACTTAATTTAATAGATCAATGGATGTAAGAGTTGGAATCTTCTGCCCCTTATGTTGAACGATAGAAAGGTTTAGTCTATGGGAGACAAAAATTACTGATGTACTAAGTTGTTAAATTTTTTCACACACATATGAGGAAGATAGATTTTTCTGGGTAGGAGATCATAATGGGACCTTTTCTGTGCATTCAACCTATATTATCAGAACCGGATTTCATCATCTAGAGACCCTCCAATAAAATTTGGATTAAAAATATTCTAACTAAAGTCAAAATATTCATTTGGATTTCTGCACAAGATAAATTTATTTCTATTGAAAACCTTAAGAAGTGGGGTATGGTGATCCCCAATAGGTGTTACCTTTGCAAAGAAAACCTAGAACTGACCGATCACATATTTGAAACATGTTATTTCTTCAAAGAAATTTTTGAGGTGGTTCTTTGAGTTTTATCAGTTAATTGAGTCTTACCCAACTCTATAATGGAGATAATATCATAGTGGAAGCCTCTATTTTATTCTATTAGACTCGAATGCTTATAGAAACTGCTCCTTACTCACCTTTCATGGGGTCTATGGAAAGAAAATAATGCTTGTGCATTTTAAAAATTCCAAGCATAAGCCCCTAAAGGTGGGTTTCAGATCCCTATGGTGTGCTATTTAAAATGTGAGCATGACGTTGAAGGAGTAGGGTGAGAGTAACCAAATATCTATTGTATCTTAAGTGGCTCTAGAGCACTCCCTTGGATTTTATGTTGAAAGGAGGTAGGTTCAAATCCCCAACCCAAGATTATATTTTATATGGTCTCCTCCTCCAAGCGGTTGGGTGAAACTTAACTTTGAAAAGGCTTATAAAGGAAACCCTGGTTTAGCCAAGGCTGGAGGGGTCATCAAAGACAAGAATGATAGGGTGGTTATGGCATTTTTCAAGCACCTCTCTTCACAATATTTATTCTTTGCTAATTCCAAAGAGGCTTTCCTAGGTGTGATGTTACTGCAAGACTTAGGTTGTACAAAGGTGGTCCTAGAAGGGAACTCATTGAGTCTAATCAATTTTCTCAAGTCGATTAAATATTCTAATTGACACCTTTTCAATTTAGTTAATGAGACAAGAAGAATTCTATAGACTATGGATGAAGTACAGATCACCCACATTTGGAGAGAAGGTAATAGAGTGGTGGATTTCTTGGCTAACTAGGGTGTTGCTCACATGGGAAGGTCTAATTAGAGATCTAATTATCCCAAGGATTTGAATGCTATACATAACTCTGATTGCTTAAGATCATTTCGAGGTGGGTCATAGTGGTTTGGCTCTTTTCCTTGGCTTATTTATCTAGATTCTCATCCATGTGGTTTCTAGAATTATACCATGTGTATCTGTGAATCATTATGCTAGAATACTTTTATTGTCTGAGGTGACTCATATTTTGGAGTTACACACGAATGGTTACTTGGTAGGAGGGGTTTCCTGAATCTGAGTTGGTCTATATTTTCTATATTTCTTGGGAGAAGGCTTGGGTTCATGTGGTGTTGGGTGTGGACCAAGCTGACCCTGGTGTACCTTATTAGTTTTAATTTTCACTCTTCCTAAAGTCATACTGGATCATGTTGTCCTTTTTTCCCAATGGAATTTGATCTCTAGGGCCTTGTTCTTTATTTCCCATGGTGATAGGTGCTTGTGATTATGTTGCCAAGTTACATTAGTCATCCTTGAATTCTATGTGGGTTTATGTGAATCATCTTTAGGGCTACCTATTGGAGTTTATTTCCTCAAGACTAATTACTTCTATCAATTCCTACATGCTACCCTAATAAATTAGGGAATTGTTTTATTTGAAGGAGTCTTTTTTGCTATAGTTGGGTCATTTTCCTTACCTATTGTTTGTTCTTGTTGATAGTCTTTGTTCTGGTTAGGTTGGCTAGTGATCCCTGCTAGGGTCTTGACCTTTTTTGATCTCCTAGGGGAGTGGATGTATCTGGTTGTGGGTTCCTCTCAAAACCCTCACTGCTTAATAATTAAAAAAAAACATATAAATTATGTAAACCAAAATAATATATTATTTAATAAAAGTAATCAATTTTTATAACATAATTTATAATTAGAATATAGTTAAAAGTTAGTATTTATATACAAGTGTGTAATTTATAATCTATTAAAAGTAAAGATAACAATTATATAAAGATATCAATCCATCTATCCATATTTTATGTTTCTATATTGAACATAAATATGAATGTTACCCAGGTGTTGTAGGTGAGTTGGAGAGGAGAGGAAAATCCTCCAAGAGAGGTCCCAGGTTCAAATCTCCACCCTACCAAAAAGCTGAATTGGGTATCCAAAATCCAATTGATAATGTTGGTGCGGGTAGGGTCGGGTGTGACTCCCGGGTGACTTTGATGGTGTAGAACCCCCTGTTCATGGTCTCTCAGACCAAGGTGGCCCCGCAAGGGGTTTTTTGCTTTAAAAAAAAGATGAATGTTTCTCTCTACTATTTATGTTTTATGGTGTAAAAACCAATTGGGCTACATTGTTTAATCAAGGAACTCTGGCCTCAAAAGTATCTTTAATGTATATAAAAACATAAAGTGGTTGTGAGGATTTAAATATTTATTTAAAAGGTTTATGTCATAGTTTTGATGGCATTTAATTTTAAATGATTTTTAAATTAATCTCAAAAGAATTATTTTAAAATGTTATGTAATCAAAGAAATAGGTACACGTGAGTCTCATATAATATCTTCCAAACTATAATTTAAAAGAATTAAAACTTATTAATCTATATTTTCTTGCTTCATTGTATAAATGCATTAGCAAACAAATAAGAGTGTTGACAGCATTTTTTCTCTCCTTTGTTTTTTTTACTTCTACATGATCAATGAGTTTGAGACTTTATATGTTTAAGCATGTTGGATGATAAAATTCATAGTGTAATATTATCAACAAACATAATAAGATGCAACATGAGACAACATGACCAAAGCATAAAACTTTATTCCATGACTAAATGTAGAATACACAAGGAAGGTGGATTGCATTGAATTCTCACCCAAATATAGCATATATAGCATGGGTATGGTCAATGTCCAAGGACTTTAGAAGAATGATACCAACCTTCTTTACCTACCTCCAATGTCGATGATTAAATTTTATAGATTATAAAATACAAAATGAATTTATTTCCAACACACTCCTCTCATAACTTATTTTTTTCAAGATCCAAAAGCAAAGGTGAATGCAATACCCATGATTAGTGTACACTTCACGTACCTCAATATTAATTTTACAAATTTCAAATGGGAAACTTATGAAGAAACCATAAATCTAGATACCATACTAACTACATAAGAGATATCTAGTGGACTATGGGTTAAATATATTAAATTGCCTACAAGTTGTGTATATTTTGTTGGTTTGATTTCATCTCCCTCCATATACTAACTCAAATTTTTAACTGCAAAGATTGGATTAGATACTTGTCCTTAATTTTACATTTTGAATCTAACTAACAAGCTCTTGGTATATTTCTTCTAGGAAAGGAGGATGGCTTCATTAGTTTGACATACATAAATTCTAAAAAAGTAATGAAAAAGTCCTAAGTATGTTAGTTCCAACCTATCCCTTAGTCATGACTTCACTTCACTGATGTTCTATATACTATCACTTTTGATAATAAGATCATATACGTAGAGTACAATGATGATTATTCCATTATAAAAGGTATGCACATATAATTTTAGATCATAGGGACAATTATTAAATCCTTTAAGTTTGATAATTTATTAATATTTGAATACCAAGCCTTTGGAACTTGTCTCAATCAATAAAGTGACTCCTTTAATCTACATACTAAATGTTATACCCTCTATTGCACACGTCCTTATGATTGATTTATATAAATTCCTTCCTCTATATAACCATTAAGAAAAACATTCATGAAATTTATTTGATTAATTTTTTGCCTAGAATAAGTTACAAGTGTAATGATTGTCTTGGTAGAGTTGATTTTGATAATAGGAGCAAGTGTTTTTCCATGATAAATTCCTTCCTTTTGAGAGTAACCCTTGGCCACAAGTCTTACCTTACATTTTCAATGTGTCCATTAGATTTATACTTAGTTTTATACTTCCACCTTTACACACTAAAATAACGCCAATCAGATAAGACTGCGATGACGTCACTCTTATTGATAACATATGGCCCCATTGGGCAACCCTCAAGGGTTAAATAGGGTTCCTAACCACTTTTAGGAAGCTTTACCCTATTTTTGGGAATTTTTGGGCCATGTAGCCATGGTCGTTCCACCCCAAGATGACCACAGTTCATGGTTGTACCACCCAAGAACGTCCACAAGAAACCATCCCTAGGTGGGATAACCATGGTCTAGACCCCTCAAAAAGTTAACGACAGGATAAATGTAAATAAAATTCTGCTATTTATCCTATCCAATGACTTATGAAATATTGGGAGTTTGTCTAAGCCATCACAACCCACAAATTGGAGGCCCAAATTGGAGGCCTCTTCCACACAATGCATGGAAAGGATTTTAACAAGTAGCGGCACATGCCTTGCATGATACAAATTGACTCTTTGGCCATATGGCCCTATTGGTATATAAATTGAAGTTATTCCACTCAATTTCAGAGAGAGATATTTGCAAGAATTCACCACGAAGTGCTACTGAGATTCACTCTCCCCTTTTGCCATCGTATTTGCCCTTGGAATATTCATCAATCAAAGGAGTTTCTGAGGCATCCCCAAATACGTACATCCATTCCAAAACCCACCCATTTTTGTGGTTTAAGTTACCAAATTTGATGACAACACCCCTAGGATTATTCTAGATTAAATCCTAGAAGAATTGGTGGTAAAAACCACCCTATTTGGAAGTCATCCCCACCTGCAATGGTTAACAATCCCAATTGACCCACCTAGGGATGACCATGAATTGACATAAATTTTTGAATCAATTTTAGTGTAGATAATTTTTAGAGTAGTTTATATGAATCAAATTTGAATTTGGTAAAGTTTGGAGCAGTTTTGGACCTTCAATTAGGGTTTTTGTGATGATAGTCCCAATTGTCCCACCCAGGGACGACCACATATTTTTCTCACCATTTCATTTCAATTTATACATAGATCATTCCAAAATTATATAATATACATTATGCTAAGTTTTGGTATCATTTGGAGTAGTTTTGCATTCTCTATTGCAATCTTTGTATCATATGTTGCATGCATTTCATTAATTTTATCTTAATCCACACATGCTATTAACCAATTTCAATTTCTTGTGTGTAGGTACAGGTATTCCAATGCATGAGGAAGGATCTAAAGAGTTGAATATGGATATCTCATCACAACCATAACAAAAACCGGCTATTCAATCATGAGTGTGGGAAAGACTCTAAAAGTGTGCCTTAAGTTTATGAAAGGATTGTATCCTTTGACATTATAATGAGTTGTATCAATTGAGAGCCCTCAAGAGGATGTTTTGTAACCAGGTATTTAAAAAATTAATCAATATAAAGAGAACCCCCCATTTATTTCAAATATTTATCACTTATTGCTTACTTTATTGTCACTTTTGAATGCTTGAATATTACAATAGATGCATTTAATTACCCTTTGCTAGGTATGTCATTTTTTCTGCTCTACATCACCCACTTCTAAAATTATTTAAATTACGCTTATGTAATTGTACTAACTCCCAAGTCTAATTTTTGACCAAGGAGTTGTACTTATCTTGTATGACTTGCTCCCATTATTTTTTTACTTGGATTTTATTAAAGAATTAAGATCAATAGTTTCCATAATTGTTATTATCAAAGCATAATTGATAGTTTAAATTTTCATCTAAATCTCCTTAATATTTTCATAGATTTATTGAAGGCTTCTTATCCTCTTAGGAGGACTTTCTTCATCATCAACATGTTCTTTCTTTGAATTATTATTAGATTCAAATTCATCAAATTTGATTTGAAGAGGATGACATGGAGGAGTTGAGACACTACCTTGAATACTTTCTTTAAATTTCACCTTCCTAACAATACAAAAATGTTTAAATTTAGGATCATATAGCTTGTATCCTTTCTTGTGATCATCATTTCCAAAAAAAATATTCTCAATGTTCTTATTATCAAAATTTCTAGTTTTTATTTCATTTGGAACATGAGCATATGCTTCACAATCTAAAACTCTAAAATGACCCACATTAGGTTCCTTTCCACTCTATGCTTATTTTGGTATGATACTATAAAAGAAGTATGTAGAATATCTATTTGGCATATGTGTTGTATTCATTGTTTTTGCCCAAATTTCCATAGACAAGTTCTTATACTAAATCATGCATTGAGCAATTTAAACCAAAGTTCAAGTTTTCCTCTACATCACTCCATTTTTCCATGGAATGTATCTATTTTTTATCTCTCTCAAAATTCCATTTCATTCACAAAATTTCTTGAATTCATCATTAACATACTCACATTCACTATTAGTTCTTATCCTTTTGATTCTTTTGTTACCTTGATTTTCCACTAGGTCCATTAAAATTTCATATAGTTTAAACACTTCATCCTTGGTCTTAATAAAATATGTCAATGTCTTTCTAGAAAAATCATATATAAAAGTTATTACATATTTTTCTCCTCTTAATTATTAAAGAGTAATAGGTCCGTATAAGTCATTATGCACAAGGTCAAACAATTCTCTTGCTCTTGATGTAATCCTTTCAAATGGATCTTTATGTTGATTTAGAATCATACAACCTTCATAAATACCTATGACCATTCTTTGCTGGTCGGAAAAAGGGTTCCTCAGGTACTATTTTGGACTAGTGTCTAGTCATTATTGAATGTCACTTTCTTTCAAAAGTCTCAAATGTGCCCTTTAAGTTTCAACCTCATTGGATAGAACATAAAGATTTAATTTCTAAGGTTAAATATTGGTAGGACAATGGAAGTCTTTCTTTTGGTATGCTAATGTATCAATTTCACAAAAAAATTATTAAATTTCAATAGAGGTTTAAATATGAAGGAGATCAAAGATCAACAACAAGCTTAATTAATTAAAAAAAGAACAAAACTAGCTCAGATTGAACAAAAACCCCTTAGATAGGATGAAGAAGATGATCTATTTAAAGAGGAAGAAAATTATAGAGAGTCATAGATAAGGAAGAAGAGAGAGAATATCAATATTTGAGGTTAAAGTCAAGAATATTATGGCTACAAAAGGAGGATTCAAATACAAAATTTTTTTGCAAAGGAGAGGATTAAATCAAATTACTAAAATTAAAAATGAAGGAGAAATAATCAAATATTAGGATCAAATCAAGACTGGGGTAGTTAAAAACTTTAAAACTCTCTTGAATGAATAAATGTAGAATAATGAAGAGGAACAAGACTGAATTTTGATTTTCATTTCCTCAATGGTGACTCCCCAAATGGATTTTGGGCTCTTCAAACTAGTAAAAGAGGAGGAAAATTTCAAAATAATCCAAGACATGAAATAAGATAAAGCTCTGGGTCCACACTCATTTTAGGTCAACATGCTATGGTATTATTAAAAAATATTTTGTGGGTATGGTTGAAGAGTCAAGAACTAATAGATAATTTTTTTTTTTTTTTAATTTAGATGGTGGAATCGGTAGTCGCCACGAATCCGGGCAGGCTGTCCGACTTTTTATGGCCGCCACAGTGATTCTACGCTATCTGCCCCAAAAGCCGCCACATAGATCTTCACGTAGTCCGTCCCTATAACCACCATGCCACAATCATTTTAAACCTTTTACGCCACTAAAAGCACCAGGAAAGGGACAAGCGTTCAGTCCGGTGAACTAATAGATAAATTTTAGGAGCCATTAAAGTGTATTTTTAACTCGTATTCCTAAAAACCATAATGCAATTTAGTTTGATATATTCAAACTAATATCTTTATGTAACACATCGTACAAGATTATATCCAGATTAATGACCAATAGACTCAATAAATTATTTAATGAGTTAATATTGGTGGAACAAGGGGGCTTCATACCAGGGAGACACATTCAAGACAATATTGTCATAGACCAAGAATCTATTCATTCAACAGTCATAAGTAGAGAATAAATAATGATCTCCAAGTTGGACCTATCTAGTTCTTATGATAGGCTGGACAAGAGATTCATACATAAAATCTTGAAGTGAATGGGTTTCAATGAAGGATGGATTAAATGGACCCATGGATGTGTTGATAATCCAAAAGTAGAATTGATGATCAATGGTGGACCCACAAGCTTCTTTGAAATATCCAATGGCATTAGACAATTCTACTCTCTTTCTCCCTTCTTGTTTGCCCTTGTGTTAGAGGGTTTAAGCAAAGCAATTCAAGTATCCTTAGGATAACTAGATTGATTTCAAACCCCTCAAATCCATGGGTATCCCTTATCATCCATAAGTATTATGGCATGAAAATATCAAGGATATATTATAGGAGTGTATCTTACATCCCAAAGGAACATCAATTTGGAAAAAAATCGTAGGAGGTCTACAAATCCTATAAGAACATCCAACTTGGGTGGTTAAAGAAGGAAATATAGACATGTTCTCTCAATCAATTACAGGACTAAAACCTTTGGGGATATATGAAGACCTAAACTTAGCAAGGGAGTAGCAAGGGATCACAAATAGAGTTGGAAGGATTGTATAGTTAAGGAGATTCTATTGGAGGATTGCCCTAACAATTTAAAATCCTAGCTCTATATTTTCAAGGAGTGACTGTAAAACATTCATGTAGTTATCCAAGTGGGTAAGGATATTTCTATGTGGTTATAGAAGAATAAACATATTGAACCAATGATTAATAGGGTTTACTCTTATATTTTGAACAAAAGTGAAGGAAATATTAATTAAAACTATGAATGGGATTTCATTTGGAAGGGATTTCCAACCCCAAAAACTAAGGTTTTTTTTTTGTTGGTAGCACATAGTTATAATCTGATAGGAAAAATAGAAGGAAAAGGGGTGTTTAGGGCTCAAATAGATGTTGTATTTATGAGAAGGATAGTAGAATAGTTAATCATTTGCTATCTACTTACAATATTTATAAGGATAATTCTACTTGATATTTTCAATCGACATGAACCTGAGCCAATTGAATTTTGAGATATCACTCATATATCAAACCAATAGTGGAACAAAAATCTTATAAAAAATTTGTGGTAAACGCATCACAAGGTCTCATGTGACAAATCTATAAACATTTAAGATTCTAAACATGACTCTAAGATCCTTGGTGGAACAATCAACAATTATTTTCCCCTACAGAATTCAGAGTAGAAATCAACATAGAGAGGAGACTATATATATCTTGACAAAATTAAACATAACCTTGATCTAAATCAACAAAAAGAATTTGGTTGTGCACATCAATTTCTATAAATACTTTGTTGAGTAGATAGACTACATACATCTACTTGCTACTCACTAAGGTACGAAGTGGAGGAGGTTGATTTTTGTTTAGGTTTAGACCCTTTGTTATCAAATATGGGAACTAAAGCTATTGTTAAATCCTATGATTGAAGTGTATTTTGGCTATTAAGTTGGTATACCCTTTTTATGGGCTTCTCCCTAAACTATTTTTTGGTTTATCTAGCATTGTAGTTCCTATCTTAGTCATGGCTTGAGTTGAGTCTATTGGGCCTTTGTTGTAATATGCTTTGTTATCTATTTTTATAATTAATAGAAAATCTACTTTTTTATTTCTAAAAAATATATAATAATAATAATAATTATTATTATTATTATTATTATTATACAACCTAAAATGAGTGGTAATGCCTACACATTTCATATGCATACACTTCAACTATAAGTATAAATAATAATTGAGGAATAGTATCAAATATTTTATTGAATTCATATATTCATAATATAATTTTATTTTTGATTAGATGGATGAAGGAGATTTTAAAAGGATCTCCAAACCATTACAAAGATAGAAATATTATTTCAAACTAAAGAATTTTTTAGGCAAATAACATATGAAAACATATGCAACAAGAAAAACAATGAAAGACTAGAAACAATGATAAAATAAGACAACTGATAATGAGCCAAACATGACCCAAATAAGAACCAAGAATTCCCAAAAAATCTCACTTCAACAAAAAGGGAAGGGAAACAACCCCAAAAAGTAGAACACAACCAACAAAATAAGTCAACATTAGATCTTTGTCCCACTTGGGTTAGCTTCGTTATCAGTCTTACGTTCGTTAACCTCACATGCTTGCTATACCATACGGGCAAGAATCTCCCTAGCCTAGGAAATAGAGGCCTACATACAGGAGATGGAGGTCTGCAATGAATCAATGAGAGAACATTGCAGCTTCATGATACTATCCTTCAAACAATTCACTGCTATGTTTCCACTAAGGTTTTGAAAATTCTGTTATCTTAAATGTGAAACTGATATGGGGGGTGAATCAGTGTGTCTTCAAATTTTAACTTAGCTATGTAAATAAATTGCAACTTAGCTAATCTAACAATGTATAGCAATCACACAATGCAACTCACAACACCAAAGTTTATAGTGGAAACCCAGTGTGGGTAAAAAACACTGTGCCAAATGGTCTGTTTGATCTCCCAATCAAATCCAACCTTAAAAATATTTGGTCTTTGCAATTTTGATAGCACCAACTATCAGGGTTAGCTACAACTAACCCTCTATTCTACAGCACCCACTGCAAGGAGCTCCAACCCCTAGCCAAGCATCAACTTGACAAAACAACAATTTAGCAATTTTGACAAAAAATTGTCAAACCTGTCTCAAAGACCCTCAATGGTCTAGCTCATAAAAATTCACTCTTTGCTACCTCTGTCTGATTTCTGCAATCAATCTTCATAGACAATGTATTGTCCTCCTTATCATTTGAACCAATTTAGCACTTACTATTTATTTTCTCCCTTAGAAAAAAGTTATCAATAATTAAGACTATTGTTTTTGGGATTACTCTATCTAGATTGAATGCTTACCAGTTTGTCATAACACCCAACATGCCTTTATTCACTTTGTAATTCAACAACCTCATACTTTGTCCCTGATTACTAGATCCATCAAGCTCTACCTTTGTTCAACATAATTGTCTTCAGTTAACTAACAAAATAGAGAGGATGTCTATATTTTTAATTTCTCAAGCTCTACCTCTGATAACCTATCACAGATGTCTCCTCTCTATTCTTCAATTTCACCTAGCCATAAAATGGTTGCACTATCATAACACCTACTTGGTGGTTACAAAACATGTCATATTCAATACAATTCAGTTTCTCAATATTTTAACCACATGCACACTATTATTTTAGAAGCATGAGTTAGCTATACTTTAGAATCGATCTCCTATACATGTTACATAATTGAATTTGCATCCATGTTGGATAGATTTCATGAGATATTTGAGAATATCTCTTCTTTGCAAACTATTGAGTATGATTTGTTGTTTCGTATTGAAGATACAGTGAACACTTCGAGAGTGGGAGCGTTTCTCCTTTGCACACATTGATTTTGGATCACTGTTCCACATTGTAGACTTCATAAACATTGGATATGGATTATTGTTATGCGCTTGTGAATGTGCCCTATATTCTATAAGAAAAAAACACGCACCCTTTGTTGGCTTTAATCCAACTACACCAAGCATGTTTTATTCTTCTATATTTTATCAAAAAAGTGAATGCTTTGAAAAAGTTTCCTTTTTACAAATGTTTGATGTGAATCACTGTTCCACATTGGAAAGACCATGGATCATTTGGTATTTTAACACTACCATATTTTTTCAAACACTTCACTGATATTTTCCCAATTGTTCTTATAATGAAATTCAAAGTTTTCTCAACATAGTCTGCAAAGTAAAGAAGGTAAACAATACATGTATACTAATTTACCTTAGGAATAATGTAATATGAGTTACTCATGCTATTAAACTCGTATTATTAAATTTTTTACAGGTCTCATCCTTAGGCATTCACTATGCTATCACATATGGAATCTTATGATGCTAACATAGACATTATTTGTGCATGCACAATTCACACAAATGAAGAGGGAGTTATCTATTTTGTTGACATAGATATCCTTCTTAGAAAATAGATCTACAAATAGATCATTTACAACCACTTATGGGGATTCTGGTCTATACAAAAGTCAACGTATGCTTGGAATGGCCCCTTCACTGTATAGTTATGGCATGTGATTTGGGGAGTTACTAAATTGATTGAACCCTAATGAAGTCCACCGTATAACATGGAATAAGATCAAACCTACTTGGAAAAATTAGGTTCCTTTAAGATTTTGGAGAGCTACATCTCCATAACAAGCCATGATATGTTTTTCATCTTGTTTGCTTCTCCAATTTGAATCAAAGGATATCAATATCATTTGGATGTAAAGACCTCCAATAATGACAACATTAATCATAGGACTATTACCATAAGATCATTTCCAAGCATATCCAATTACACACACAAAAATTGAGCATACCTTTCATAATGTGTTGACAACAATGCCAACATTCTTCTAGCTAGAGCAACTTTGCTCAATAATCTCCCCCTTTGGAATTTTTGGCAATACATGCTAGCTACTGAGCTCATTGTCGCTGCACTTGCTATTCTCATTGCCACTTCAGTGTTACTGAGCTCATTGTCACTGCACTTGCTACCACCACTGCCACTTCACTATTGCTAGCTTGTTCTTCCCCTTTGACAACAATGGAAAAGGGTGTCACTATTATCCACTGCTAGCTCTTGTTGTAACTCCCCCTAAGTCTGTACACACCATCCTCAAATAGCAAGTTAGATAAAACAAAAAGAACACAAAGGAGCATAAGATAAGCAAAAGTTGCTCCCCTTGAGGATGTGTTACCATCTTAGCTAGCTAGTGTTTGGGAAGTGTGATCACTCCCAAATTTTGTCTTAGATATTCAAAAGCATCTTTAGCTAAAGGTTTAGTGAAAATATTTGCTACTTGCTCCTTGGTTGGAACAAACTCCAATCTTACCTCATTCTCAGCTACCTTTTCCTTTAGAAAATGATATTTTATAGCAATATGTTTAGTCCTGGAGTGCATGAATGGATTCTTAGAGATGTTTATAGCACTGGTATTGTCACACATAATAGAAATGGGGTCCCTGCAAATAATCCCTAAATCCTTCAAAGTTTGCTTCATCCACAAAACTTGTGTACAACATGATGTTGTTGCAATGTATTTTGCTTCTGCTGTAGATAGTGAAACTGATTCCTATTTCTTGCTATGCCATGATACAATATTATCACCAAGATAGAATGCACCACCACTTGTGCTTTTTTTATCATCCACACAACCTACCCAATATGCATCTGAATAAGCTATTAAAGTGAAATATTTGCCTTTGGGATACCATAAACCAAACTCCATGGTGCCTTTCAGATATCTAAATATCCTCTTCACAACTTACACATGTGTCTCCTTTGGATCAGCTTGGAATCTAGCAACCATGCATACAACTTGCAAAATATCTGGCCTTGTAGCAGTCAAGTATAATAAACTACCTATCATAGACCTGTACATGGTTTGGTCTACACTTGATGATTTATCCAACTTGCTCAATTTACAACTTTTTTCCATGGGGGTACTAACTGGCTTACTATCCTCCATAGTGAACTTCTTCAGCATCTCCTTAACATATTTAACTTGAGAAATAAATATGCCATTTTCTAGTTGATTAACTTGCAATCCAAGAAAGTATGCTAGCTCACCTATCATAGACATCTCAAATTTTGTTTGCATATGACTTGCAAATTCCTTGCATAGCTCATATTTGCAACCTCCAAAGATAATATCATCTACATAAACAACTACTACAATCTGATTATTAGCTTCAGTTTTAACATATAATTTGTTATCTACCATACCTTTCTTAAACCCTTGTTGTAGAAGATAGTTGTCTAGCCTTGCATACCATGCCCGGGGTGCTTGTTTCAAGCCATACAAAGCTTTCTTGAGCCTATAGACCAGATTTGGATCTTCTCCTAGTTGAAAGCCATCTAGTTACTCAATATATACTTCGTCTTTTAATTTACCATTAAGAAATGCAAATTTGACATCCATCTGATACACTCTAAAGTTCTTGTACACAACTAGAGCAAGAAAAATCCTAATAGCTTCTAGTCTAGCTACAGGTGCAAAGGTTTCATCAAAATCTATACCTTCAATCTATGCGTAACCTTTGCAAACTAACCTTACCTTGTTTCTCACAACTTTGCCATGTTCATTAAATTTATTTCTAAACACCCACTTGGTGCCTATAACATTCTTATCAGCTGGCCTTGGTACTAACTCCCAAGTTTGATTCTTTTCAATCTGGTTAAGCTCCTCTTCCATAGATTTTATCCAATTCTCATATTGGCTAGCCTCCATCACAGTTTTGGGTTCAATGTTGGATAGCAAATAATAGTTAGTGTGCTCTTGTGCTTGGGCAATTCTCCTTCTAGTTTGAACACCAACTTGAGGATCTCCTATTATTTGTTCCTTGGGATGATTTAATTGAACATACCTTGTTGGGGTTTTAGGAGTGGTTGGCTACTTTTGCTCTTCTTCTTCTTGCTCCTCCTTATCACCTTCAATAAAATCATCATAAGTGGGGTATTGTTCTTTATTGCTAGCAAACTGTTCAGTCCCTTCATCTACTTTAACATCAGCACTATCTACAATCCTTCTTAGCCTCTTGTTATAACACTGATATGCTTTGCTTTTTGAAGAGTAGCCAAGAAATATGCCCTCATCAGATCTGTCCTCAAATTTACCAAGGTCTTCTTCTGTATTCCTGATATAACACTTACTACCAAATATATTGAAGTGTTTTACTATGGCTTTTCTACCAAACCATAGCTCATATGGTGTCTTATTTTCATGTGGTCTTAGCAAACACCTGTTGTGAATATAGACAACAGTATGAATGGCTTCTTTCCAAAAATGGTCACCCACTTTACTCTCAGCTAGCATAGTCCTTGCCATCTCCTGGACATATCTATTCTTTCTCTCCATAACACCATTTTATTGAGGTGTTCTAGCTATTGAAAATTACCTTCTAATGCCATACTTCTCATAGTATTCAGAAAACTCTTTTGAAATAAACTCTCCTCCTCTATCTGACCTTAAGCATTTGATCCTTTCGCCAATTTGATTTTCAACTATGCTTTTGAAACACTTGAACATGTCAAGAGCCTCTGACTTGTGTTTAAGAAATTGCACCCATGTCATTCTAGTATAGTCATTATCACATAGCATAAAATATCTATGGACATGTATACTTTGAGTTCTAGTTGGCCCACATAAATCAATATGCACAAGTTCTAGTGGTTTTCTAGTATAGTATTCCTTAGCTTTGAAAGAGGTTTTGGTTTGTTTACCTTTTTGGCATGAAGAACATATATGATTTGATGGCGTTGAGATGCTAGGTATGTCTCTTACTGCCTTCCTTGAGATTATATTTGCAATATTCTCGAAGCTAATGTGGCCAAGTCTCTTGTGCCACATCCAATTCACATCCTCCTAACCAAGTAAACAAGATCCTTTTGTGGTTTCTACTAGAGTGTATAAATTGCCAGCTATTATGGTTCCAAAATCTATTAGCTTACCACTATCTATCCTTCTAATTTCACAACCATACCTTTTGAAGATAACATCATTACCTTTGTCACATATTTGGCTCACACTTAGCAAGTTATGTTTTAAGCCAACTACAAATAGCACTTCTTCTGATTTAATCTTACCATATCCTAGATTAAAAGTACATCTACCTACTATCTTGGCTCCATAATTATTACCAAACTTCATTGATCCATATTCATACTCTTCCAAGTTCTCAAATATTTGTTTATCACATGTCATATGTTTTGAGCAACCACTGTCAAGAATCCATGGTTTGGTTCTATTTTGAGATTTTAAAGCAGTTTGCACAATTAATGACCTTTCAACATTGCTACCTTTCTCTACCCAAACCTTATTAGGTTTTTTCTTGGCTATAGTGTTTGCATATTTCATTTGAGACTCATCTATTTCCTTGGTAGACTGATTCTTTTGTATGCTATAAAATCTATGCTGACTTTCTCTTTGTATTGAAAAGTTAGCAAGTTTACTTCTATAGTATCTGGCTATATGACCATAGTTCTTGCATTTGTAACATTCCACAACATACTCTAGAAAAGGAGTGAAAGCATTATGATGCACAAAGTTTATTGGCTTAGCATTCATTCTAAAATTTACCACCTTATGACCAAATTCATTGCATTTGTAACAATAGCTATAAAATGTGTTACCATGGCTAGGATAGAGATTATAAGACCTTTTTTGCTGATGAATAATTGCTAGTTGATCTCCTTGGTGCTCTCCTTAATTTATGATCAACTTTGATGAAACCATCACTGTCCACTACTTGCTTATTTCTTGGTTGAGTATTGCTGACCTTTTGTTCTTGTTTGCTATCATTCTGATATTGGTTTGACTCAACAATGGATTGTTTCTCTTTTGTTGCACTTGAGGACTCTCCTAACTCAAATCCTAAGCCAAATTTGATCATAGGATGTTTCTGTACCTTTAACATCTCATTTAATTGCTCTAAGATTTTAATAATTTTAAAGTTGGCATTGGCTTGTTGAGATAGCTTATCAATTTCTTTCCTTAGAGCTAAGATCTCTTTTTCAAAATTGTGACAGATGTCTATTCTCTCAGTCAACTATAACTGAATTTATTCCTTAGTTAACTTGGCTTCTTCTAACTAAACACTTAGCTCTTCAATTTTACCATTAATTTCATCTAGTTTTCTAGCTAAATTTCTATTCTTTTTCCTTTCTATGTCTAGATATTCTAATGCAGAAATCAAATCTCCTTCATAGTCAACAACTGCCTCTTCCTCATCATCCTCATAATCTTCAACACTTTCTAATTCTATCTTGCTAGTCTCAAATGCCATGAATAATGTCTCATTGTTATTCTCTTCATGTTCATCATTTATGCTAATCTCAGATTCACTATCATTTTCTTTAGAAACAAAGCTTCTTTTCTCATAGCTAGCTTTCCTAAAATTTATGGCCTTGTTTTTGTAGTTGTCATTTCTATATTTGCTAGATTGTTCATCAACATTATCTCTATTTTTGTAAGGGCATTTACTTGCAAAGTGACCTACTCCACCACAACTAAAGCATTTGAATGGTAACTTACCTCTATATTTTCCATGACCCCTTTTTATCTTTAATACAAAATGCAATCTCTTTTATTGGAACCTGATGCTTACTTACCCTCATATCATAAGCTGTGAGAGTTCCTTGCAATTCTTCCATTGTTAGCTTGTTGATATCCATTGTTTCTTCTATTGTTGAAACCTTAGCATCATATTTCATGGGAAGTGATCTCAAAACATTTTGAGTAACTTTTGATTCTTTCATCTCAAATCCTAGACCTCTCATGGTGTTATTAATCTCATCAACTCGAAGTAAAATCCTTACAATATCTTCAGAATATTCCATTTTCAATTCCTTAAATATTTTTCTATGAGTTTGTAGTTTTGCCAATTTTACCTTGTAATCTCCTTCATAAGTATTCTACAACCTGGTCCACATCTCATTAGCTGAATTACATACCATGACCTTTGCAAAATATGTCTCTTGTAGCCCACTAAAAATATAATTCATTGCTCTTGCATTGATCTCAACCAATTTCCTGATAGTCTTCTCTGCCTCGGGACCACCTTCAACCCTATACTCTTTTTCAACCATTTTCCATACCTCATATCCTTGTGATATCAAGTAGTTAGTCATCCTCATGATTCGGAAAGCATAATTGTTACTATAAAATAGTGGAGCCTTATTTGTAGATGATCCATTTTGTGAAGCCATTTGTGTTCTTGTATAATCTGCCCTCAAGCTGTGAGATTTTTTGAAGGAACCCGCTCTGATACTAATTGAATAACACAAGCTTATATTGAGAGGGGTGGGTGAATAGTATAAGACCATTTTTTACTTTCTTTCTAAACTAATATCAATTAATGTCCTTAATTGCAATAACCAAATATAGTAGTGTTCATTAATAACTGAGATAACA
Organism: Wollemia nobilis; assembly: GCA_028583015.1. Classification (NCBI taxonomy): domain Eukaryota; kingdom Viridiplantae; phylum Streptophyta; class Pinopsida; order Araucariales; family Araucariaceae; genus Wollemia; species Wollemia nobilis. Next base: position 660,866 of record JAQPPZ010002321.1, read on the forward strand.
ATAGTAAACAAGAGCACAAGTCACCATACATAATTGAGACACAATATTTAATGTGGTTCCCCCAATGTGGGGTACTCCACAAGATAATATCCTTATAATATTTCACATAGAAATAAGGATCCTTATCAAATACAATGATTTCTTTGATCTGCTCAAAGCTAGGCAATAACAAGCTCACACAGAACTTGTCCAAATCTGCATAACAAGCTCACACAAAACTTGTCCAAAATTGCTCAACAAGATCACATAGAACTTGTCCAAATTTATTTGATCTACTCAAAGCTAGGCAATAACAAGCTCACACAGAACTTAGCCAAATCTGCATAACAAGCTCACACATAAATTTTCCAAAACTACTTAACAAGCTCACACAAAACTTGTCCAAATCTACTCAACAAGCTCACACATAACTTGCTCAAATCTACTCCAACAAGCTCACTAATAACTTGTCCAAATCTGCTCTAGCAAGCTCACCAAGAACTTGCTCAAATTTGCTCCAACAAGCTCGTTAAGAACTTGTCCAAATATGCTCTAGCAAGCTCACAAAGAACTTGCTCAAATATGCTCCAACAAGCTCACTAATAAATTGTCCAAAACTTATCTAGAAAGCTCACCAATAACTTGCTCAACTCTTCTCAATAGGCTCACTCATAATATCATCAAAATCTGTCCCAAATATATCCACAAATCCATCTAAAACTGTCCACAAAGCTATCCCAAAAATTGTCCACAAAGTTGTCCCAAAATCTGTCCACAAAGCCTTCTCAAAGGCTCAATCAATCATACACAAACTACCACAAATCTTTCCAGAAATATATTCCAAAGGACTTCTCAAAGGCTCAATAAATCATACACAAACTGCCACAAATATGTCCAAAAATCTATCCCAAATACCTTTTCAAAGGCTCAATCAATTATGCTCAAGTAGTACTCAAATCTCATCCACAAATCTATGAAGGCAAGGCTCAAATATGAACTCAAAAATGAATGGCAATGCACTCTACAATGGATGACAACAATGATCCACAATGATCTCAACTCAACTCAACTCAAATCAATCTCAACTCAAGTCAACTCATAGAAGCATAAAGAGAATTGTTAGAGACTCAATATGTTCTAAGCTCAATCTCAACTCAAATTAGAATTATAGAATAGTTTGTTTCATGGGACTTGAAAAATCACCTCACACAATCACTTGAATAGGCTCAATAAACTCAACTCAACCAATCAGAACAAGGGATAACTATTTCTCACAAAACCCTAGTCCAAGCATGTATCAACCAACTCAAATATTTCCAACAATGCTCAACCACAAATCTCACATAACAATGATACTCATGTTCTTTTCAAGTTCTTTACATAACCAATGGGATTCAAAAACTATGCTTATAAAACAAGGTTTAAACACAACTCTCAAACCAGAAAACCTTGAAGCATTCAACCAACCACTTTCAAAAAGGAAACCACAATCAATCCTTTTCACTCCAATGATATTTCAGAAATCAACCACCATAAACAATCAATAGGAGAATGTGCCCATACCTTTTTTATGCCAAGAAGTTGTCCATAAAATCTGCCACACTAAACACAACTTTCCTTTCCAATATCAATAAGGGTTAGTGGACTTTAAATAATAATCACAAGATAAAGCATAACTCAATTTACACCTTTTTACTTCAACTTAATAAACACATCCACCAAAGTCCTTTTAATAAAAATCCTTATCAAAATAATAATCAATAAACCTCTCAAAAAAATTTTTATAACAACTACTTATTTCTCCTAAATCTTAATTCTCAATTTCATGAACATCAAATTAAATCAACAACTCATCCAATTTTGAAATAATTATCACAACCCTTATAAAAACAAAGTTTTATTAAAAACTTTAATTATTCCTAACCACCTTATAACTCCAACTTAGGGCTTAACAGAATTAATTAGAGCAAAAATGTATTTACCTCCTCAAGGGGATTCAAACCCCCGACTTTCCCACACCGCGAGTGCCTTAGCCCCAGCTAAGGTTGCCACATGATCTAGCCGCTCGTTCGAAATGGAAATGAACAATGTGCCTTAAAACCTTTCCTCCCTTTCTGCAAATCAAAAGCGCTTCGAGCGCTTTTCTTCCAACACATTTTGAATGCAATCAAAGGGATTTGAAACCTTGATGTCTGTACTATCACACACCTTAGCAAAAAGCCAACTACCAATGCACCACTCTGCCCACAATGACTTTGGACTTCGACCAACCTTTTTTTATTTTTTGCTTCTGCTTTCTAAAATATTTTCGCACGAGCTCAATTCGTATGCTTAGCCAACGATTATTAACCACGAGCAAGTATTGGTTTATGAACCTTATGTATCCCCTTTATATAGCCTCCTTATTATTTTCGATGACTTTGGTGGAAATCTTGCATATTTAATTTTAAATTTAAATTTTAAATAATTAAAATTTAAACTAAATATTAAAAATTAAATATCTCCATCATCGGGGCACATTTTTCGTTGAAACAAAAGGCCAACTTGGGTTTTAAGAAAAATATAGTTTAAATATGCCATCCATGGTTTTAAATAAAACCTTTTATTTTGCCTATCTTGGTTTTCACAAAAACCCTTGTATTTATCCATGCTTTCCAAAATATCATTTGGCTACCAAAACTCAATGTGATCCATGTGACATCAATTATCCATGTGACATCAATGACAACATAAAATAACTCAAATTTCCAACATTAGGTTGTGTGTAAGCCTTGCCAATCACCATGCCTAAGGAGTCTTATTGAATCACATGCCATAATTTCCATATAATGTGAGCAATTCATGTAATGATAACAACCACATAAGCTTCTACACTTCACATGCCTAAGATATTTTTTGGCACATCTATATATCAAAAATAAGTAAATACTTGTGTGTAATGCATACTAGATTATTTGACCAACACAAAAATTTATCGATGGGTGTGACATGTGCTAGTGATCTATTTTGATCACATGTCTTGGAAACGACAGCCAAAAATGAAAAGATTAAAAATATGTGTTAGGCTTAGTGTAGGTCTTATCAATTACCACACCCAAGGCATTATCACCTCATCATGTGCTATTAATCCTTAATCACATGAGTAATCCTTGTAGCTATAATTATGGTGCATGCCCCAACATTATTACTTCTATCACACTTTGTTTTTGTATCTCACTATAATAGTACTTGTAGAATACCAAACCTATTGTAATATCCAACGAGAAGAAAAACGGATATGTATGCACTCTTTTTTTCCTTTTCTAAACAACCTGAGTTGCTACAGTTTACATTCTCTCTAATACAATAGGTGGACAAATGAAATCGAAGCTAAATAACACTTCTAAACTTGCCCATAATATTGAAGTAGCAGATATTTTTATGGGAAGGATGGATGGATGTTTTGCACTTATTTGAAGAGCATGATGAGATATTGGATGAAAAATATTATCGATTATTTCATAATTAGCTTCAAGAATACTATTTGAGGTGCTAATATTTTCCATGGAACCGACTAGATGGTCTTTAGTAACCATTTTGTTTTTATCAATGATCTAATTATTTCGAGGTTGAGTCTTTGATTTCTTACTTGATTCAATTTGGATAATTGGTGCAATTGGAGGATGGGCTTCTTCCTTGTGAATTAGGGTGTTTAAAGGTTTAGGATCATTTGCATGTAGGTCCTTCCTCCAAAAAGGAGGAATCAAAGCATGATCAAATGATCGAGCATTTCTTCTTCTAGTGGACATATTGCTAATAGCCATTTTCAAATTCAATATTCTAGATCCATTCCAATTTGCTTGAGGAGACAGTAATGGATTGAGGCTAAGAAACTAAAATATTTATCCAAACAGCCAATATTTATTTACTCATATTAACTCTATTTGGGTATCCTTATACTCGAATGCACCAATGGGATTACCGATTTTGGTGAATATCTTATCTCCACAAAAATCCATAGGGAGAGCATATAGATTCACCTAGATTAGAAATTCATCAACTTATTCTATAAATGGGTTGAAAATGTTAGTCCAAGGTTGTATATAGACACTCGTTTGTCAAAAAACCAATTTTATCTATAATATATTACCCTATATCCATCCACTAAATCAGAAAAATAAATCGAAAAGATATTTTTGGGTAGCAAAGTTACTTGGAATTTACTAGACCACCAAAGTTTATTGTATTATTTGAGATCCTCGAGGCCTAGTAATTTACCCCTAATTTTATAGATAACTTTTTGGGCTTCATGAAAAATTATATCCCACCCAAATTCATCCTTCAAAATCTTGATGGAGGGAAAAGGTTCAACAGAAATCTCCCCCTACGAATCCAAAGATCCTTGAGAGACATTTATTTTGCTTGAAGAGTTTTTCTCATAGAATAAAGAGTATATTATATCCTCCTGAGTATAATGATAAGGCTGCAAACAATCCTCTTTCTGCAATGTTTGAATGCATCTAGGGTTTACACCGCTTTTCTTTATTCCATCCTCATGTCTTCGTGAGTACAACCAATGGGTCTCTTCCTGCAACTCTTGATTGCACCTAAGGTTTGCATTGATTTTATAACTATATTTTTAATATTAATAATTTTAACATTAAATAAATGTAATTGATATTTGAATATTTTTAAAATAAAATATTTAATTATACTACTTTAAAATTATTGTATTTACTTAATAGTTAAATCTTATTAATTTTGATCTTTTTGGAGTGTGTTTCTTTTGTAGTTGATTTTGATAAGAAGTTTATTTGTTTTTTATGCTTAATTCTTCAAAAAGTTTCATTGGTGAGTTTAACAATATTAAATAAAGAAAATTGTGCAATCAAGTCAAAAAGCATCCTTTTATTATTGGAATGGCATCCATTGCTCCCTCTACAACTACGGTCTCTATGGGCAGGATTTCCTAGGCCCCTTCTAGGGATCTAGAGCAAGGCAAGATCCCCCCCTCAAAGGATGCTCCCATGAACCCTGACCTAGACCCAGGTGAGATGAATTACCTAGAGAAGGTAATAGGGATGAAAAAACCCAACCCCTTTGGTAACCCTAACCACCCCCTTGTGATCACTAATGGGGAAAACATGGTTCTTATAGTCTCTCTCATGGCAAACAAACTCTCTTCAAAATCCTTCTCCCTGGTCGACAAGTTTGTGGGAGGGAGACCCGACATGGAATCCATAAGAAGATGGGCCAGATTCAAATGGCGTATAGTAGGTAACCTTCATATTGTGGCCCTCTCATGGGATTTCTTCATGATATGCTTAAATAACCAGAATGACTATGCCTGAATCCTCACCGGGGGTCCTTGGTTCTATGGGAGGAAAAATCTGTTTGTGATGAAATGGAAGAAATATTTCAATCCCCAGACTCAAGATATCAATATTGCTCTAATCTAGGTTCACCTCCTTGATCTCCCCATCCAATTTTTCCATGAAGACATCCTGGGGTGGATTGGAATGTACATTGGGGACAGGGTCACTCTTGACACTGCAACTTAAGTCCGGTTCTGCATGGCCTATGCTCAAATTTGTGTCAATGCCAACCTTGCTTCACAACTTCCAACCCACCTAAATATCATCTATGGGGATTTCCATTGGTTTCAAGCTATTCAATAAGAAAACAAATCAAAATTCTACATCGAATACAAAACCCAGGGATGCCTTCAAGCCCATTGCCCATCCCTCAAGCCCCAGCAGGAAAAACATAGCACAAAGGGTCCCCTCCTCCTTAACAATACCATATGGGAGAGCACAATGACTGATCTAGAGGACTTGGCAACCATAAATTGAACAACAAAAAAGGGAAGCATGCCACTATCCTGGACCCTCCGTCCACCAAACCTTATTCAAATGCAAGCCAGATATGCTCCATGTTCACTTTTCCCAATATATTTGGGCCTTTAACTAGTTTTGATGATGAATTTCTTCTCCCTGTATCCCTTCATGTGCATCAACCCTCCACCATTCCCCATCCCTATCCCTCTCCCTCTAGATTTGGGCCTTCCATTACCATCTCCTCCCCATACCCCCCATCCTAGCCTGATCCTCTTTTGGAACCCTTACCAGAGATCAACCCTCTTCTCCACTTTGGAGTTGCTTACCCCTTGAAATAACCCCTATCCCCAACTAAATCCAACCTCGAATTTGAGGAGGATGCCTTTAGTCCCACTCATTCCCAGAATGAACATTAGCTCTATCATCACCAGAAGTAGAAAAGACCCCATTGATACAAGGGGTGAAATAAAAAGAGGTTGACCGACAACCTATGAGAAAAATAAGAAAGACACAGATGACTAGGTTTCCAATGGAGTGCAGCTAACCCTCAGTTCAGCCTTGTTCACTTAGGCAAAGAATGAGATGAAAAATCCTAAACCTCCCTCCATCTCAACCAAGGGAGGAAATAAACCTGCCAAAATATCTAAATGAATATCTTCTCCTAGAACATCAGAGGGCTTAACAACATGAGCAAACAAAGGTTAGCTCGAACCACCAGGAAAGAGTGCAAAACCTCTATACTCATCCTTCAAGAAATAAAAACTGACATTGACAGAACTCACAACGTAGTCCAAAAAATTTGGAAGACTGTACAATGGGCATCATACCCATCGGAGGGAACTGCAGGAGGTCTAATGTGTCTCTAGGACCCTGAGAATGTGGAAGGCAAAGTCATATCTAGCTCTAGTAGAACCTTAAACATAATGTTCTATTGCAAAGAAAACAAATTCACGTGGGTTCTGTCCAACATCTACACCCCAAATAATCCTATGGAAATATTCAACATCTAGAAGTCCCTATCCCTTATGAAGGATGCCTTTTCCCACCTCCCATGTATGATAGCAGGGGATTGCAATTCTTCTCTCTTCCATTCTAACAAGAAATGAGAAGCATCCTCCCCATCCAAAAGTATTGTAGACTTTCAGGACTTTGTCACCAAAAATGAACTCATGGACATTCAAAGTAATGGCCACCAATTCACTTGGATCAACAAGAGAGCGGGCATCAAGCATATTCAGGTTAAGCTGGACCATTTTTTTCTCTTCCAATATGCAATTCACCTATTTGGAGATACATCCCTGATCCCCCTACCCATGATAGGATCTGATAACTCTCCCCTCCTTTTGGAATCACATAAGACTCCATCCTTCTCAACCCCTTTCAGGTTTGAGAATCTATGATCCAACATCCAGATATGAAACAACGGATAGAAGACTAGTGGTAGACCCTTGTCTCTGGTTTATCTATGTTCAAAGTATCCCACAAACTCAAGATCATAAAAGATAACTTAAAAACTTGGAACAGGGAAGTCTTCAGGGACATTTTCAATCTCAAGGCAAAAACGTTAAGTAAAATCAAATATCTAGAGCATCAAAATTAGCATGATCAGTGGAACCACCAACTCAATCAAGAAGAAAGGTAGCTTCTCACTGAATATCATAACATCCTAAACAAGAAGGAGATATTCTAGTGACAAAAATCCTGAGCCCTTTGGCTCAAATAGGGGGATGCCAATACTAGATTCTTCCATGCTTCTACTCTATGAAATAGAAGCACAAACAAAATCAGAGAACTTACCTTAAGGGATGGCTCTGTCACTCTAGGACATCATGAAGATCTAAGAAGAAGCCTCCACATTCTTCAGCAACATCATGGGATCTAAAAATCCCTCCAATATTGTAGCAGAGGAAGCCCTGCTAGAAAATATTCCTCCCTTGGTTGTCATTGAGATGAACAAATCCCTGATCCAAACCCTTTCTGAGAAAGAAATCAAAAGTGCTTTTTTCTTCATGAAATATGATAAGGCTCCTAGTCCTGATGGGTTTCCCCCTAGGTTTTTATAGACCTTCTAGGACATAGAGGGTAATGAGGTGAGTGATGGCATCATGGAGCTTCAAAAAACCAAAACCATCCCTCGAGGAACAAATTCCACTTTCATTGCCCTGGTTCCTAAAAACCCCCAATGCAAATCCATGAATGACTTTAGACCAATAAGCCTTTGCAACATCCTATACAAGATCTTAACCAAATCCCTAGCTCTTAGACTTAATAAGATCCTCCCCTCCATCATTGATCCGTGCTAGTGAAGCTCTGTAGAAGGCAGATCAACCACTGATAACATCATATCTCTTCATGAAACCCTCCATTCATCCAAGTACAACAAGAAAGTGACCATGTTTCTAAAACTGGACATCGACAAAGCTTTTGATAGGGTGGATAGGGTTTTTCTCCTTAAAGTGCTAGCTAGATTCAGCTTCCACACATATTGGGTTCACCTCATCAAAGGTTGCATTACCTCACCATGGTTCTCAGTTTTATTCAATGGGTCTACTACAGGTTATTTCCCTAGCCTCAGAGGGATTAGGCAGGGAGATCCCCTGTCCTCATTTCTCTTCATTATCTTGTATGAATCCTTGGGTAGAGATTTCAAATAGGATGTGGCTTCAAGATGCATTTTAGGTATCAAAGCTTCTTCTAACTCTCTCTCCTTGTCTCACCAGCAATTTATTGATGATACTATTGTTGCCACATCAGCCTCTGTTGTCCAAGATAAATCCATCAATGGGATCCTTGATACCTATGCATCTACTGCAAGGCAAGAAATAAACTATCTCAAGAGTAAGTGTTACTTCCTAAACACAACAGGCAATAGGTAACAAAAAATTACTCGTATCCTTTGATGTTGCGTCGCTGCCCTCCCCACCTCCTACCTGGGACTCCCACTGTTCAATATGAATCCGAAGGAATCTATATGGGACAATTTCATTGAAAGGATTAATGACAAGCTTACTTCTTGGAAGGGCTCCCTCATTTCCCAATTATCCAAAGCAACCCTCACCTTGGCAATCCTCCAAAGCATCCCAATTTATTTCATGTCAATCTTCAAAACTCCTGCCTCTGTTCATTCCAAAATTGAGCAAATCTAAAAAAGGTTTCTTTGGACCGGTCCATAAAATTCGAAGAAATTCCACCTTGTCATTTGGGACAAAGTATGCCAACCTAGGGACCAAGGAGGACTTGGTATGAGAAGGTCAGCAAACATAAATATTGCCCTACTAGCAAAACAGGCCTGGAAGTTGTTCACCAACTACAAAGCAAATTGGGTCATTATTGTCCAAAGCAAATATCTCAAAAACTTACCCCTAATGGACAACAAAATCCCTACCAATGGATCATATTTTTGGCTGGGTATTATTCAAGTGAAACCTCTTATCATCAGAGGGAAACAATGGCAACTAGACAAAGGTGCATCTATAGAATTTTGGGAAGACACTTGGTTGAAAGACAAACCCCTAAAGGATCTTCCTGAGGTGTCCAGACTTAGACCAAGTCTTGAAAGGAGATGGGGAAGCAAAGTGGCAAATTACATGGATAGAGGCACATGGAAGATTCTCCTATAAGACAACAAGCACCTCTTGTAGGCTAAAAATACTCTATCCAAGATGCTGAGAACCACCATCATCCCTACCATAGTCTCCCCAAATTACCCAATCTAGGTGGGAACTAACATCGAGGATTTCACGGTCAAGTCTACCCACTCCATGTTAGTCAAATCCTGGGTTCCCACTATTCTATTCAAGTTAGTTTGGGTTAAATGATTTGTCCTGAAAATTGGTTTCTTTGTCTGGAAAACCATTCAAAACAAGGTCCTCACCATAGATAATCTCATGAAAAGATGGATCTATGTCCCCAATAGATGCCATCTCTGTCTATCCAATTGGGAATCTGTTGACCACATCCTTCTAGAGTGTGAGTTCACTAGGGATGTCTTAGATCACTTGTTCACCACCTTTAAAATCCATTGGACCTACCCCAACTCCCTCCTGGACATGTTCATCCAATGGCCTGCTCCCTTCAAAAATCCCAAAGTAGCTTTACTTTGGAAAATTTGCCTCCACCATTTCATTTTGCAAAAGTGGCTTGAATGCAATCGTAGGGTCTTCTCAATAGCCTTCTACAACTCCACCTCCATATCCATCAAAGCCATTTCATACGCCTCTAAAAACTCCCATCTTATCCCATGGTCTAGATCCCCCTTGAGCAAGAATGAGGCTAACATCATCAATTCCCTCAACATCGCCCTTCCCACCTTATCCCCCCCTCGATCCATCTCAAGACCAAAGCTCACTAGATTACCCCTCCTGAGGGATGGGTAAAGGTGAACTTTGATGGCACATCGAAAGGGAATCCTGGTATGGTCAGGGTAGGGGGAGTGATTAGGGATCACAAAGGAAAGATGGTTATGGCTTTTGTGGAGAATCTTCATCATAAGACCAACAATTTGGCCGAGGCATGGACCTTGTGGTAAAGTCTCCACCTCATCAAGGGGCCATGTGTCAAGATCCATGTTGAAGGGGACTCTCTTAATATCATTGGTTACCTTATCTCCAACAAAGTCCCTTCATAGAATATCAAATACCTTATCCAAGAAAACAGGAAACAATTAAACCAACATTGCTAGGTGGAAGGCAATCATACATACAAGGAAGCCAATTGGATTGCAGATAGAATGGCCAACATGGGCTTAGGAAAAACACCCATCACTATGCGGTAAGACTCCTTACCGCCAGATGTCCTCCAAGTTGCAGCGTTAGACAACCATAGTAGGTACTCCAAATCCATCCACGCTAACCAATGAATTATTTTTTTAATATTATGCAGGATCTTCTTTGGGCATCCCATTGTCTGAAAGCCTTGCGATGTGTGCTCCAACACTCATTGATGATTTTTTGCTTCACTGTAATCCATAAAAGTCATCATGCAAAGTAAAAATATGGGTCTCCTTCTGCGGTGTCACGACGCTCTTTGCCAGCTCCCTCTGCCATGTTTCTAGCCGCACCCCATTTCCCTTCCATGTCCCTACCCACGTCTATAGACCTTGCCCAAGTTATTACCTCCACCCATGTGGATATGGTCCCTAGGTTTCCCTTTAATCCTCACCATCCTCGACATGGCATCCCCCCATCCACCTGTCCCCCATCCATGAGGCTCGACATGAGCTGCTCACCTCCCCTGATCTATTTAATTCTCCACTTTAGCCTAGTCCATGACACTCCCCTCTACAAGTTTGTCCTATGGGCCTCCTCCATCACCTATCTTCCTATCCCCACCCCTGCCACTATGGCCTATCTTGAACCAAGCTCTCTCCATCTGGACACCATAGTGTATGCTTACCTGCAAGACACCCAACTCACCACCTTGTTGTCAAAATTCCATGGAGCTGAGGAAAAAATCATGATGGACTTTGTTTGCACGTGGTTGAACGGCCATGTATGTGTTAGGAACCTACGTTTTAAGGTCACTTCGAAGCTGATTGGTGAGATTGCAGAGCTATCGATCGGTGGGTGTCTTGTCCACCATGACAAACACTACTGGGAACCTGAATTGGAAGGTTTCCCCAACTATCAAAACTTCTTACGGGATGACCATGCCCTGGACCATCAATCCCTTCAGCCCCATTCCTCGTTGTTGCCATTCCCCTCATTTAGTACTTAATGTATGATGATCCCAACAAGCCTATGGCAAGCTTCCACCTTGCCCTTATCAACCATGTCTAAAGATACAAACCCATGAACATTATTGGGTTCCTTTATCAGTATATGCATCTCTCTGTGGTCGCTGCTCACAAGAAAAGTACCCCACTACCCACCAAGGGTTGTTCGCTATTATTTTCTCTCACGTCATGGATAATCCCCGTATTGTGGCTACCCCTTTGCAATATTACCCACCCTTCTTCCAAACCCCCCAAAGCCTTGCTCATTCAATATCTAGAAAGTTTATGGCCAACGATGGAGTTCCCAGCACCCTAGCCTCCAAGAAATGCGTTGTTGTTGCTTCCCCATCCATTCCATCCCCCTCCCCTTCCAAACCCATCCTATCACCTCCCGTCCCCACTCCTTCCCCATCCAAGCCAACCCCTTCCCCTTCCAAACCCATCTCATCCCCGTCCAAATCCACCCCTCCCACTAGCAAGAAGCCTTCTTTGGATAAATGTAATGCTAAAATTGAAGAAGCGACCATCCCTATTTGTAGGTCGTCCAGGGCTAAGAAGCCCAAAATGGAGTCCAGTCAAAATTCTACTCTGGAGATTGAAGACCTCAGCAGGGACTAGGCCCCCACTTCTGGCATCTCCAACCATCTCACCCGGATGTTTCTATAGAGCTTCATCATCACTTTCGAAAGCGCGAGTGTCGCCCTAAAGAACACCCTCCAGTAGTGTGATGACCAACCTGAAGAGGACATCAGGGAGGTTGAACCTTGATCTGCTTTGGGTTTGTCTGTTTTTGTTTTGAGGTCTTATGGGAATTTTTGATGCAATGTTTGGTGATGTCTATTTTTGTGTTTGGCTAACCGCTCGGTTGGGTATCCCTGTGTCAGCCCCTACGAGGGCCCTAGCGATTATCTATGGATTATTTTTTTTAGCTTTAGCAACCCCTATGATGGCAAGCACCACTTGATGACCGACTTTTACATCCCCTGCAAGGAAATTTTGGCAAATGTATCCCCTGTGCGGGATTGGTTAGAATGGTGTAGACTGATCCCTCATGGCAGAGGATTATGCAACATGAATGCACTTCAACTTGATGAAGTTTTTGTATATCTGGGATTGGGACCCAGTTAAAACCCTCTAAAATAAAACTATAACTTACCAAAAAAAAAATCTTATTAATGTTAAACAAATATAATTAATATTATAAATTACTAATTCTTTTATTTTAATATATTTTAATTAATAATATTTAAAATTTGAAATAAATCTATAAAATAAATTTCCCTTTAAAAATATTAAATATAGTTTTAAAATAGTGTAGACCTTCAATAAAATAAACATACATGCAATATATTTATAGACATTGTAAAAAAAGAATAAGAGTAAGGTAATATTTGACATAAAAACAAATTTTGAAGTAGGGAAAAAAAGAAAAGAAAGATAAAGCACATAATTTTTATTGAATGAGAAAAAGAAAATCATAAGAAAAATTTGCTCTCCTTCAATATCATTAAGAGGCTAATATATAAAATAAATTTTATTTTTTTTAGTTAAATTAAAGGGTGATGGTTTTGAAAGGATCCCCACAACCTTTTACAAAATGTTTTAAGAGGAGCCAACCAACAACCTAGCTTTTCGATCTTCGGTATAGAACAAAGGTAGGCCCACCAATTTTGCTACAGGTTGAATTAAAATTCAAAATTACAATCTTGTCCAAATAGTAGCACTCCTTTTTGAAAATAATTTCAAAATAAACAACATCCAACCCAATGGAAAACTAGAGATGAAATAAACTACCAACCTATACAGAACACCCAACTAGCAGTTGGGGCTTGCAAAATCAACCTCACATGATAGGAAGCCATGACATAGAGCAAATCTTAGGATTTTTAAAAATACAAACTACTTTAGAGTAAAGGAAACAACCACACCTAGAAAATCTATTTCTAGGTCCAAACATGGAACCAACAGGCCAAAGAAAAACTATGTGATAAATAAAAATCTTGTAGAAAAACCACTCCAAAGAAAAGCACCCAACACTCATAAGGATAAAATAATATCAAAACCAGCCATGGGCACCAAAGAACAACAAAACCTGATTCAAAAATATTTGGTCCTAAAAAATTTGAGGAACCTAGAATCTGACCTAAAAAGAAGGACCTTAGGCTTAAACAATAGAGCTAAAATATATCATCTCAACAAAAAAGAACCAACCAAGAATAAAAAAGGAGCAAGCATCCAACAAAAAAATTCTTTGTTCCAAGCCACTTGAATAATGCATCTCGTCAAACTCTAAAATAAAAATCAATGACCATCCCACCCAAAATAGGGATTGAGGAAACTGGAGGAATGGATCTAACCCACAAATGGTCTTAACCAATAGCTAGAAACAAATATACTCCACAAAACTTGAATGATCTGAGAAAAACTGGACCAAGTACCATGTTTTTTAGAAACCCCAACATAGAGAAAATATTTCCAACTAAAACAAAAATGCAGAGGATACCAACACCCAACCAAACCCAAAAGCTCCCAACATCATAAAATAAAAACTTGAACACCTTATCCAAGGGATCCAACACAAGAACTAGATTTTAGAAGGTTCCTAGAACCTTGGAGCAGGGTTTTAAGAAGGACCCATAACCTTGAAACCTATGGATTCAAACCCCATAGACACAAAGCGATACAAAGCTCTCAACCCTTGTAGATTTTAATATCCTAAGCACACAGAAGAACAATTTCCCCACCAGGGAAGGAACCCATAGCTAAAATGAGGTCATCCACTACCACCTAACCTTTTAGAGGAAAAAAGCCAACAACTTTTCCCACTACCCAATCAACTGCACAACACCAACACTTTAGAAAAATGAAAACCTAGAACAGGGAGGAGCTCACTAGACATCACCATAGGGTCAACCTTATTAGACATAAGTTAGGATCCACAAAGAGTCTCTTGGACTGCAATTTGGTATGATAAGATCAACCCTCCCTTTCTCTTGCAAAGAGGTAAAAAGGGTTTCGAGCTCATTGGATAAAAAACAGACTCCAAAGAGAAATCAATGGATTGAACATCTTTTCTTATCTAATAATTTATTCTATCTAGATTTTAATATTTTATTTGATTCAACATATTTTTTTTTAATCAAATTTGTAAAACCTTTTTTAATTCTACTAACTTTTTATAACTTCTTGTATTTATAATTTTTTTTTAAATATATATATATATATTATTATGATAAATTGTTATGCTCCTCATTTTAAATATTTTTATTATGAATTATTATTTTTGGTTTATTTAGTTATACATACTTACACACATATATATATATATATTAAATTAAAATACCCATGCATAAATTAAAGCACACAATATTCAAAATACTCTTACAAGAAAATGAAATCACTATGTGAAAAATAAACTATCACTCTTACTAAAAAAACTTAATTCATGCAAAATAACAAGACATTTAATTTTACAGTTGTGTCTAATTATCCTAGGTATATATATATATATATATATATAGATATATATAATATTATTAAAATAATAAAATAACTATCTCTATATTTATATTAAAATATTAACTTACAATTACAATAGAAATATTATTTATTCTAAATTATCACCTCTAACAATGCATAAAATAAACCCTTCCACTATCCTAATAGAGTGGACCTTCGCTTGAGAGTCTAGTGGAAGGAAGAAGAACGAATGAGAATAAGTAGTTCAAACTAATGCATATTTAGTAAAAGATAAAAGTCTGCTTTTATTAGAAGGTGAAAAATTACAACAATAGCTTTGTTTCTTACATATATTCTCTAACTTTTATGCATGAGGCTTACATTTTGATAGAAATAATTTCTAACTAAATTGCTATTCATCAACAACTTTCTAGTTAGATATGGAAAATGGCTAGCAAAATGAAAGCATTAAAAAATAGCTAGTTGGTATTCAAGAACAACCAGTTGACTAAAAATCTAGAACGACCATTTGTGAAATGTTTAGCAGGGAGAAACAACAAAATGTTTGGCAAGAATCTATGGACCATGCAATGACCAGTGTGAAGAAGCCATAAGTTGATTCTATTGGCATGTCACGTTTCACCCCATTTCTATGACCAAAAATTTTAATTGACTTTTGTATTCCTACATGGTCTCTCCATCATATCACTCTAATGTTCTATTCATGCCCCTATATTTATTTTCGATGCATCAATGCTTCATTATGGTGCATCCCTACTCTATTTTGGTGCATCACTACATGTCCATTTTATGCACTCAATTACACCAAAATAACCTCTAAAAGCCTACAAACCATGTTCCGTTGTAACCAGTGTCTAGAGGGCATGATTTTAGCACAAAATATTTACAATTATACTCCTAAAATTGCACAAAATATGTCTAAAATAATTCAATAGTTTATTTTTATTATTTACTAAGTTTAAATAGAATATTGATGCAAATTACATATTAGTCCATCATCAACCATCTATTATAGCCACATTAAGAGAGATAAAAAGTGTTACTTTGCTAACAAAAATGAGTTGTTTTAAGGCCTCATCAATCACCCCGACTTATACTGAGATATGTCGTCATGTGTTATCTTCCTCCAATGCATGATTGATATCAAATTAATTAGATAAAACATGTTACTTTTCTAAAACAAATGAGGTGTTTTAAGGCCTTATCTCTCCCCACATATTATACTGAGGCATATCCTCATGCATTCCCTTAATCCAATGCATGATTGATATCAAATTCCTTATCCAGGTTTACCCAAAACATTGCTAATTGAAGGTGGTAATATTGATGATTGTTTGTTCTAACCAATCACTATCTAAACCAATTCTTATTAGGGGGAAACAAAGTCAAATCAAGGAATAAAAATTATGATAGTAGTTGATCTAAATCTAAGCCTTATCCAATTATGCTTGAGCTTTAGGATAACATCAATGATTTCCAATGCTCATTGATAGTACTAATTTAATTTGAAGGGGAAATTAGTTCCCTTTTCTTGAGTTGTATTGGTAATTTATCCCATCTTTGCCAGCATGCCATAATAGATTTTGTTCACTGTCTTTCACTATGTAGGAATCCATCTATAAACTCTTCAATAGAATCTAATTTGTAACTAAGGCCAAACATTATTCTCATTACTTGCCACCGATAGTATTGTTATTGTAAGAACAAACTATAGATCTTGACTAGTTGTCTACATTCCAAGAGTCATTCTACAACTTGGAAAGAATCATGAAGTTTATTCTAAATATTGGCCACTTCCCTAACTTGATCCCTATTTTTCTCTTCAAGGATTTTCAAGGTTTTGACCCTCTCCTATAGGTAATGACACCATCCCATCCTTATTGCAAGTGTTGTATTATGGTTTATGCAATGTAACTATTCTTGGAGGTATATTGGCCTTGAGTCCTCTAGATGCTCTATCTATATCCCTTACTCAGTGCATTCAAGCACTAGTTCTATTGATTCCAATTCTACTTATTTTATTAACACTACCTACTCTAGTGTTTCTATGTATTGGTATTATGCCATTTCTAGCAATACGTGTTATTTTGATGCTACTATTAGCATGGATTCCTATTATTTTACCACTAATTTAGGTGCCTTTCCTTGTCCTTATGATTTGACTCCCTTTTATGGCATCTCTTATTGTTTAGGATTGCTCCCATCACTACCTCACTTTGCCATTTTGGCATATTTTTTTATGTTGTTCTTGGTTCCTCCATGCCAAGATCCTCTTTATTTTTTGTTTGTATATTAGATCATGGAGAATACTTTCAATTCCATGACTTTGTAACTCATAAAGCTGGCTATTATACTTATTTAATTAGCTTATTCATACACAAGTTGAGAGATATACCTATCCTTGTTCTATAGAAACCATTTTGCTACTTCTAATTCATCTTGTTGAGTCAAGGTTAACACCCTAGTTCATGCTAAAGTCAATCAGTTAAGGGCCTTAGTCTCCCTTTTGGCTTCCACTGTATCCTATTATTCCTCTTGAATTGGAGGCTTCTATTTTTTTGTAGTTATTACAATATTTTTAATAAGAGTCCCTTGTGTTCACTCTTCACTAATATCTATTATTAATTTTCTTTTTATTTTTCTTAAAGCCTCATATGTTCCCAATGCTAGATCTAGGTTGATTACCTCTTTTGGTGCTATAAATGTGATTCCTTATTTCCTTATTTACTTTGGTTTAAATGTTGCTGGTATAAACCCTTCATTGAGGATTTCTAAGAGTAATTCCCACTTTATTTCTCCTCCTTCAAATTTAGCACCACATATTTCTATAGAATCTCCAATTGTTGTGTTTTTCTATTCTAGTTTTTTATGGTTATTTATTTTAATAATGCTATATTGTGACTACTATTGGGGTATCAATATTTCTTTCTTACTACCACTAATGACCACTTATTTATTTTGTCTCATTCTCCGTACTCTAAAAGTTTATAATGCATAATTCATTTGGCTTTGTTGATTCACTTGGGTGAAATATCTAATTATCCTTCTAAGTCCTTGGGTGGAACTAGATATGGTAGGTTTTGGTTATGACCAACCAATATCTATTCAATATTCTAGAGTGGCAGTCATAGTTTTCTTTCTACTAGCACATAATATTTGAGGTACAATTGAGGTGCTAAACTATCTTGCTTAGTTTCCATTTAATTTTTTGAAATTTTAATATTAAAGCACCTTCTACTGCTGGTAGTACCTATATTGGCTAAGGAATCATGAGCTATTTATCTAAGTCATCTTGCATGAGACCATTGAATGAGGAACTACTAAAACCTTTCTCTAGCATTGCCATATTGATTAAAGTGATAGTTGCACACTAATTTAATTATCTTGTGGTGTTTTAGGAATTAAATGTCTTCTTGTACCTTCCTTTGCATAGCATGTAGAGTAAAGTGAAGGTAGATTGAAAGATTCACCCTTACATTTGTTTTTTGAACTCCATATATTTTGTGTGTTAATATATTGATTTGTGGTTCTCAGATAACTAAATATTGTCATTCATATATGATCATCCCATGACCCAAAGGGCTATAGTATCCCATGGTGATGTTATACTTAAATACTTAATTTTCTTACATATTGTCTTTCATTTTATATTTTGGTTCAAGATCATTATCTTCTTTAAAAATTTTAAGTAATACTATGAGGGAATCCCTAGTTTAAAAAATATATCCCCCTTCAAAAGAAATGCCAAAATGTTTACCTAGGATTTTAGTTATTAACTTGTTTAGATGCCCCTAATTGTCCTAGTAGATTCATAGAGCTTCAACATAAATTCTTCATCAAATGTTTCATCATGCCCTTCAAATAAGTGCAAAACATCTATCCATCCTAACCATAAAAAAATATATACTACTTCAATATTATGGGCAAGTTTAGAAGTGTCATTTAGCTATTATTTCATTTATCCACCTATTGTATTAGAGAGAATGTAAACTGTAGCAACTCAAGCTATTTAGAATAGGAAAATATATTGCATACACCTCCTTTTTTCTTCTCATTGGATATTACAATAGTTTTGGTATTCTACAAGTACTATTATAGTGAGCTCCAAAAATAAAGTGTGATAGGAGAAGTAATAAGGGTTGCGCATGCACCATCATTATAGCTACATGTATTACTCATGTGATTAAGGAGTAATAGCACATGATGAGGTGATAATGCCTTGGGTGTGGTAATTGATAAGACCTACACTAAGCCTAATGCATATATTTTTAATCTTTTCCTTTTTGGATATGTCATTGCCAAGACATGTGGCCAAAATAGATCACTAGCACATGTTGCACCCATCGATACATTATTGTGTTGGTCAAATCATCTAGGATGCATTACACACAAGTATTTACCTATTTTTGATATATAGATGTGCCAAAAAATATCTTAGGCATGTAAAGTGTAGAAGCTTATGTGGTTGTTATCATTACATGAATTTATCACATTATATGGATATTATGGCATGTGATTCAATAAGACTCCTTAGGCATGGTGATTGGCAAGGCTTGAACAAAGCCTAATGGGGTGTATTGTGTACTGTATACATTATGAGACATGTGGTCTCACCAATTTGATGTCATGTATTTCTTCATATCTTTGCATCAACATATCATGCCATTTCAACTATAGATATGGTGCACTCTTTTGTGCATTTCATATGGGATCTCACCTTTTAGATTATAGGTGCATCAAAAAATTTCTAGTACATGTACATGATTTCTATGCTAGAAAGTCATAAAAATATATGAAAAGGTTTTATTCACATGCCAAAATTTTTAAAACATCTTAAAATCTTATGCCCTAAGCATGATTTTCAGATCATGTTTTACATGGTTTTATTGCAAGCTATGACAAGTGTTGTGCCCAATGGGGCCAGGTGGTTACTCTAGTATAATTTATAAGATAAATATTTGTAAAATAATGTTTAACACAATTCACCCCCATTACCCAGTTAAGGATACCACAACTAACATGTATCATGCTCAACATGGTTTCTAATGCATTTCCATGTGTTGTGTTCAATATTGGTCACCCATTTCTTGAGACACACTTCCCAATAGTTGTCATGGTAGTGCTATGATGCACCTTATTTTTCAAGGTAATTTACACGTCATGGTACATAGGTCTCTTACATACATGCCCACATTTTTGGTAGGAGCAAATCCTAAATGACATAAAAAGTGAGACTTGGCACTAAAAAAGTGCTTAGACCATTCATGCACAACTGTTTTGTCAAAAAGTCATTCTACCACTAATTAGGTACTATAAAGCTATCCTATAGTATTTTGGACACTAAAAAAATTCTTAACAAACATTAGCTAATACCCTTTTGAAACTATGATTATTCATGTTTGTCTTAAATGGACTAAATGTAACTATAAATAATGTAAGTTTAAAGGATAGTAAAAATAAAAATGTATTCTTTATCATAGAAGATAGTTTCATGGATTGGTTGGAGTATCTAATCATGAAGTTCTGCCATAGAGTAGGATCATCTCATGGAGGTCTAGATATACTAGTTTTCAACTATATTCTACCCATGCTATGTCATCAAGGGATTTTCATGCTAGTCTTTGTCTAGTAATGCCTAAAAGAAGTTTTTATTACTAAATAATTTATTTATTTTAGAGACACAAAAATGCATGAATACTTAAACTGGAAGAGGAATCCTCTTCCACCATGTGCATATTAGGCCTTGAATTTAGATATGTTGAAAACTCCTCCTTAGTATTTGGCTTGTTATAAAGTCACAAATGATGCCCATTGACTAATAGTCGATGTCTATATCCATTGATATAAAATAATTGAACTATACCATTGTCAAATACTTATTCTATCTCATATGTATACAAGCATATATTTTGTAATTTGCAACAAAGTCTTGGTAATGGGAATAAAAGGAGTATCGAGTCATTGGGCTTGTATTTGCTATTTTTTGTATGGATATCATTCCATATTTTCCTTTATGTTGGATACTTTTTATGTGATGAGGTGCTTCTAGATAAACTGTTTCTACTTCATTCAACTTAAGAACTCTCTCTTATCATGCCTTGGACAAATCAAGGTCCATATCTAGTGTTGTATGAAGTGTCTACAACTAAAAATCAATGGGAAGAATTGGATTATTATTATATATCAACTCATATGATTGAACCATATGGTTGAATTCCATGTGGTATTATATGCCCACTTAACCTCAGGTAACCTGTTAACCATAATAATATTTATAAATTACCTATTAGTAACTTTGACCTATCCATTAGCTTGTGTATGGTATGGAGATACCTTATGATTTACTAGACCAGACATTCAGTATGTTTTTTCTCTTATCTCTCGATTTATGGCTAGCCCATATGAGCTGCATTTGCAGGCAGCTAAGAGAATTCTCAGATATGTGAAGGGTACATTGGATTTTGGAATCCAGTACCATAAATGTAATACTGTTAAGCTTGTAGGATTCAGTGATACTGATTAGGGCAGTAATATTGATGACATGAAATCAAATTCAAGGAACTTTTTTAGTCTAGTATCAGGACTAATAACATGGAGCTCCAGAAAACAAATAGTGGTAGCCTTGTATTCTATAGAATCTAAGTATATAGCAGTCACCTATGCTATTACTCAAGCCCTATGGCTAAGAAAAGTGTTAGAAGAGATTAGAGAGCAGCAAAGTGGTCCGACCAAAGTCTACTACAACAACATCAGTGCCATTCAGTTGGCATACAATCCAATACACCATAGTAGAACGAAGCATTTTGATATGAAGTATCACTTCATCCGAGATATGATGGAAAATAAAATTGTTGAGCTTCAATTTTGTCGCACTTTGGAAAACATCGCAGACATATTCACCAAAGCGATGGCTAAAGCTCAATTTATAAAGCTGAGATACTTTTTAGTCAGTCCTCTCAACTTTAAGGGGGAGAATGTTGCAAGTGTGAATGGGGTTTCTATCAAAAGGCCTAGAAAAAACTAGCTATTCTAGCCTAAGTGTGAACACCCACTCAAATGGTCGGAATTTTTTTTTTTGGTTTATATTTTTCCCTAGCCCCTCTAAATATTTTTTCCCTCGATTCCCTATTCTCCCTCTCCTAACCCCTATATACCCTCACCTCCCTTCCTAACTACCCTTATCCCTCCTCGACACCTCTCACCTCCACCTCATCCCTTGTCTCCTTTATCCTCTCTTATCTCCTTTATCCTCCCTTATCCCTCCTTGTCGTCCTTTCTCATCCCTAATACTTTATTCCCTATAAATACCATGAGCTACTATAATTTTTTATGTAATTAATCAATATTATTTTTATATTATAGCCCTAATTGGCTCAATATCTCTAATGTATTGTAGTAAAGTAATTGTGATGTTTAAGCATTTTAGTTTTGTTAGTAGATTAGGTTCTTTAGAAGGTTGTTATCTAGCTTTGGGGCAGTCATGATATGATGCTTGATGATAAGAACTTAGAGGGTTTCTTTCTTAAGGATTTGCATACTCTTGATGAGGAGGATTAAAAAAAGGGTGTTTGAGTTTTAGGTTCATTGTCATGAAGCTCAATTATTGTTGGGAGTCAAAAGTGACCCCTTATGCTCCACAGGCACCATGACCCCCTCATGACTATGTTTTTGATTCTTCACCTTTGTTGAGTGGGTTTGTCTAGTGCCTTAAACCTCATATGAGGGTTCTAGTCTTGGGAAGTTTAGGGAGGCATGGGATGAGGCTTCACCAAATTACCTTTGAGTTTTTTTATCAAGGTTGAATACTTGGTAATATGTAATCTTTTGGAAATTTTATTTTTGGAACTACTCTAGCATATTCTACTTGACTTCTTCAAGAAGATAAAACTATTGAGTAAATAAGAAATAGCATATAAAATAAATTTTAGAATGTAAATTGCATAAAGGAAACCCTGTCTATCCTATCTAAGGGTGGTGATGCACTAAGAGAATGTAATTCCCATATTACAACTCAGTGGGATGAATGAACACATAAAACAAGCAAGATAGTGAAATTGAATATGGATTCGATCATACAAACATGCAATATATTATGTATAATCAAAATTGGCTTGATGGATTGTACATACATCTCACCCAAGGCTCGAGTCTAGACTAAGATTCAAAGTGGAAAATGGAGAGAGACAATGCCACAAGTTAGATATTTGACACTAATAAAATCCAAATCATTTTTTAGTCTTGGAGATAGCTATTTATAATATTTAAAAGCAAAATTCAAAACTGAAAATTCCTCCATTTAAAGGTTCCTACTGAAGCTATAGTTAATATTATTAGGTCAATGGTCATTTCTTGGCAACTTGTATGTTGGTGTTTTTAATGCATCAACATCCCCATTTAATATGTTGTACCTTTTATAGGGAAATAATTGTATACCTATATATAATAAGTGTGGTCCAGGGCAATGGTAATAAACTTGGATGGGGGGTATTGGGGGCCAAATAACATCCCTATAGAGGATCAAGGGTGGATCCCTAGAAGTAAATTTTACCTTCCTAAATTTGTGGAGCATCACTTGAGGTAGTCTCACTAAAATTTGGTTACCACCCCCTTTGAATGCAATTTTCACCTTTGGTCCCATCTAGTGTCATAGTTATCATCTCTGGATTAAGATTACTATATGTTTTATTTTTATTCTAACCATTTTGTACATGGTGTTACCTGAGGCTTTTATCAAAAATTTGAGTTCTAGAATTTTGGTTTTGTCGTTCAGTTTGCTTTGATTTTGAGGATTTGATAATCAAAAGATCTTACTCTTCACATGTATGGTGAGAATTCACAATACTTATAGAAAATCTCATGTGATATTTAGCTCAATGAATATAAGGAATGTGGAGAATTTGTGGCCTTATCCATTGGACATGATGTCAAAATCTTGGTTCAAAAATAGGAATAGTATCATTAGCTTGTGACCTATAGACTTGAAAAAATTAGAACCTCCTTATAAAAATTGGTATCTACATGCAACAAAGTGAAACTATAATACATATGTACAATGGTGTGTAGGTAGCCTCTATCCATTGGGTGTGGAGTCAGGAGACCCCTTTATTGCTACTTGGATCATTTATTTCTTTCACTTCTTCCAATCCCTTAGGTAGAATATCTTGATTCTTAAGGAAATAGAGCTCGTAAGCAATTATTTTGGAATAATTAGATTGATATCATCATTAATCCTCTTCTTGATTTTGATATTATTAGAGTATGTCTTTCAAATCTAAATCAAATCCTTTTTTATTCTCATTATTTTGAGGGTGAAGATGATCTTTTATTGGATCAAGTAGGTGCTTATTTATATTGGATCAAAATCTTGATAGGGAATAGAATCCTAGATTTTAGTCATACACAGGTCCATTTAGTGATCTAGAAAGTTCAAATGGGCTAGTTCATACTACTCTTCACTTAAAACTGGAATATGGACCTTATGTATGACAAAATCCCTTTTTATTTAGGATAGACCTCGAATAGGACACACAAGCTTGCTCAAAATGTTTCCTTCATGATGTTGACAAATTCCCATGATCTTCTCAAATTTTGAAATAGTGTCTTGGTGACCCCTTGATGCTTTTCTAATTCTCTTGTAAGTCTTCTAGTGGGAGTGCTAGGTTGAGATTTTTTTTTACCATCATCATGGATACTCCCCCAATTAGACCCAATGCAAGCTTCACTCTATAGTATATATTTCAATGATCAAATTTTAAGACTTAGGGTAGTATTTAAGGTAAAGCTTGAAGTAGATGGTTGTGGAATAGCATAGATTAATTGAGAGTGATAGGAAGGCATAATTTTTGGGGAAGTGATGATGGAGGGGATTTGGGTGAGCCTTCCAATTTAGACCAAATATTTTTTATCTTGAGAGGCCATTTGGTATGCATTTGGGAGAGTGTCTTATCTAGATTATACTATCATAGAAATAGTAGGATTAAATGGTCTTATGTAATAAATAAAATCCATATCAATAAGAGGTTTATCTTGATTGATATGCTACACCAGGCTTTATGGAATCTAACATTGAAATTATCCATAGTTTCTACATGCTCTCCCTTTATGGTAGTTAGTTACTCAAGGGAGGATACCTCTATGCCTCTATTTCATATTGATTTATGAAAATTTTGGTGAATTTATCCCAACTATTGATAGAGTAAGTGGGAAGGGTCATACACTATTATTTTGCCTTTTCTATCATAGAAACTATGAGTAGCCTAAGTGTTATATGTGGTTGATCAATGTCATGTAGAACACATATGTTTTCAAGGCACTTGAGATATTCTTCTTGGGTCATTGTACCTTCCCCTATGAGTTGTGATAGAGACCTTATCACCAAAACTAGAATTTCTCCTCATGTCATAGGTGAGATTGGTAAGAGAACTGAACATCCATCATTCCATGCTAGTAGCCTCCTTTGATTCAAAATATGAGGAGAAATCATATCTTATAATTGATGTCTTTGTTGGTTGTTTGGATTTAGAGGATGGAGGAGAGACTATGGATTTGCTCTTGTTGTTTATTTTGTGGTAGTCCTCAAGCTTATCTAACTATGGACCAACCTTTAGCTAACTTGTTAAGGGTTCTATTTTATTCATTTAGGAAATTCACTAAGTGAGAGGTTTTGTTGACCAAATAGAGGTTCCCTCCATAACATTTGACTAGATATGGTGAATCCTTTTAGGTTCTTATTTAGTAGCAGAATCACCAGGTGAATATACATAGTGCTTTAGAAAGTTGATGACCATAGCCTTCACTAGAATTGTAGTCTGAATTCTTTATCAAGAAACACTTTTTACCAAATTGGGTCCAATTATGAGCCCCTTATGATCCCCATATATTGTGACCCCATGAAATCTATGGTTTCATCTCTTCACCTTTTTTGAGTGGGTGCATTCAATGCCCTGCACCTTATATGGAGGTGCAAGTCCTAGGAAGTCTATTGAAGGGTGGGATGTGGCTTCATTAAATGATATTTGATAATTTATCATGGCAATATCCTTGGTATGATTAGGTATTTTGGTGCTAAACTATACTAACCTACTTGACTTATTTATAAAAAGGAAAAGAGAGAAAACAAGAAATAACACATAAAGTATATTGCTAAAAATAAATTGCAAAAAGTAAATTACATAAACCAAAACCTATCTATCCTGTATAAAGGTGACAATGCACTAAGAGAACGTAATTTCCATCTTACAAATTAGTGAAATTAATGAACACATGAACCAATAAATATAGGGAAACTAAACATAAATTTGATCATATAAACATGTAATATATTATGTATAATCAAAAGAGGCTCGATAGCTTGTACATGTAGTTGGACCAAGGCTTGAGTCCAAACTAAGAAACAAAATGAAAAAAGGAGAGAGACAATGACACAGGTTATATACTTGATATAGTGAAAAAATCCAACTCATTTTTCAGTCTTGAAGATAAATATTTATAATAATTACAAGTAGAATTTAAATTTCAAAATTTTACCTTTCAAGATTCTCATTCAGGCTATAATTAATATTGTTAGGTCAATGGTTATTTCCTAGCAACCTTCATATTGGTTTTTTTAATGCATCAAAGACCCTAGTATATATGGTGTACCTTTTATAGAGAAGGATTGTACATATACACAATAAGTAGGGTCAAAGGTAGTGGTAGCAACACTAATTTGGGGTACGGGGGACTAGTAGCCCTCCATAGAAAGGTTTGGGGATAAGATCTCCCAAAGAAAAATTTGCCCTACTAAATTTTTAGAGCATAATTGGAGATAGTATAACTAAAATTTGGTTACCACCCCTTTACATGCGATCTTCACCTTTGCTCCCATCTGATGTTGTAGTTATCATCACTGGCTTGAGATTATTGGATATTTTGTTTCGATTATAATTATTTTACAAATGGTGTTACTTGAGACTTTTAATGACACTTTAAATTTTGGAACCTTAATTTTGTCATTCAGTTGACTTTGATCTTGAGGTTCCAATAACTAAAAATTTTGCACTTACCTTTATTTGCACTATTTTTTGGACTTGATTCATTTGATTTTGCTTTAGTGTTTCTTTGGGATCTCAAATGGTCATTCCATTGAAAACCAACCTTCAATATTGGCCAAAAGACCTTAATTTGCCTAAGTGTAGTGAGGATTCAATACAATTATAATAGATATAACTAGATTAGGAAGTTCTTTTCTTGAAAGAATTTGAATATTATTATAGTCTATTGCATTGAATTTTATTGTAACTTATATTTTAGTAGCATAGAAAAGTGTTGGTTGTCTAATATTATTTGGGTTCATTATAGGTTACAAAATGAAGTTATGTTTGTTTATATTTTTGTAGCTATGTTTGTAGTGATGCATTAGAGAGGATAGAAAACAATGCTTATTACTAGTTTTTGGAACCATAACTACCCTTGACACTATTGACAATAGGAGGGTTATGGTTCCCATTGTTGGTTTTGCATAAGTTGTGGTATCCATGGTTGGCTTGACATAGGTTGTGATGCCCATTGTTGGTTTGACCAACCTGAAGTGGACCGTTCTTGAAGTAAAGTCCAAGGGTATTGACACCATTTTTGTGCAGTTGGTGGCATAGACCATGGAATGGACCAAGAGTCAGGCATCAATTTCATTAGAGCTCTTGGCCCATGTTGATTTTGATATGGATTGTAGGTAAACTATTCTCTTTCTTCTACCCTACAAAATTAAGCTCTTTAGTGGATTGGAGTTTTTATCCCATGGTGTTATAGATGTCTAGCAAAAGATCACAATGATCTATAGAATCCCTCCTTTTACAAATACCTTAGATGGTGGCCTTGTTTAGGGGATAATATTGGAGTGCATGCTTCTTCCTACTTATAGAACAATATATAGCAAGAGGTTTAATAGATTTATTTTTTTCTTGCTTTTCATCTCATATTGTATTGAGGTGTAGTAAGATATGTGTTTTATATTTTTTATATTCCTCCATAAGGTCCCTTGCATCATTGTTTATTTTACCAATCTTGTATGTTCTAATTCTTGCCCTTATATGTAAATAATTTCTATAGAGTTCTATGATATCTAAAAAGTCAAGTATATTTACATGATATCTCCTATAATGTTTAAAACTTCTCATGACTCTTCTTTTAGACCTCTAATTAATATCATTTTGCTAATTTATTGATCTATTCTAGTTCAACACTTTCTATGGATAAAAAATAATCTACCTAGATAAGCTTCCAAGTTCTCATTTCATTCTAAAGAGTTTCTCTTTCTGGTCATTCACCCTACATTATTGTTTGCATTTGATAAAAAATTGTATTTCAATTTCTTCCCAAGTTTGTATGGAATTTGGCTTTAATACAATAAACGAGCGTATAACTAATACCTTAAATGTAGAAGGACACAAATTAAATTTTGGTTATCATTTTCATAGTCATAGGTCTAACAAAGTACCTTAAATTCAAACAAGAAATGGTTTGGATATTCTAGTGTGATTCCCCTAAAATTTGGTAGTATAGATGGTGAGATATTTCATAGGGACATCTACCTTTGGATTTAACCAAATTGGGTATGTAAACATTCTAGTTGCATTGCTAGCTTGTCTAGTAGTGATTGAATTACTTTGTTATTTCACCATGATATTTTTTCAACAAAAACTATAAATTCTCTTAAATACTTGTGAAGATGATGTTTAGTTTGGACTTGGTAGAATACTACTTGATTGAATGCTTATTTTTTCCTAAGGATTTCCAATATCTAAAGACTCAAATTTTGGTAATGGTTATTCTTCACCAAATATTTCACCTGAGTTGGTCTCAACTATTTGTAACTCAATGATTGGTTCAACCTATTGGTATTGGAACCTATTCCCTATGGCTTATTGTGGGTTTTGACTCATGATTCTCTTAAAAATACAAGAGCTAAATATTTCAAAGACTTTATACCTATAAGCCTTTGCAACACAACTTACAAGATTGTTTCTAAGGTCATGGCTAAGAGGATGAAAAGAATTCTTCCTATTATCATTGATCCTAGTCAAGGGGGATTTGTTCAAGGGAGAAATATTTTGTATGGGATCATAATAGACCATGAACTATTCCACTCTATTGATAAAAGTGGGAGAAAAATCATGTTCATTAATCTTGATATGAATAAAGCCTATGATAGAGTTTCTTGGAGTTTCTTAAAAAAGGTTGTTTATGAGGAGACAACAAATTTCCTAAAGATTTTAGTATTACAATTATCCAAGACATATTTCCCCATGGAAACCAAGGCAATAGACCTCTCCTGAATGGCTATCCAAAATCCCAATTTTAGACTAATAACTAGGTACAGAGCCCAAATTGAATGAAAAGTTCCAATACCAACCGTATTGTAGTAGGAACCTCCTAACCATATCAAGGAGATGACTCCCATCCAAGATAATTATGTGGAGGAACCTGATTCTTGGTATTGCACACCTATGAATGCCTACTCCAACAAGGTTTATATTGGAGAAATTTCCTAGCTTGCAATAACTATATCATGTGAAATGATACCTTCTCAGGCATCCACATATTATCTAAAGTTTTGAAACCTAGATGACAAACCAATATGCCCCTACCTCTTTCTTTAATGTGTTTATATTCTCATGTGGGCCAAATCCTAGTTACTTGGGAGGAGGAAGAAGTGTTTACAGTATTTGATAAAGTGGACAATTTGATAACCACAACGCCTCAAGTATGATAGGATTATATAATGAGATCCAAAAAGAAGGCAATTGAGGAGTAGGATAAGAGAAATATGATGATCCTAAGCAACCATAATAAAATAGTTGAATCAAGTTAGTAACCTCCTACTATGGCACCTGCAAAACCAAACACACCTATGCCTCCTACTAGCATAAAAAAAAACATCTCAAAAGTCCTAAATTAGAAGACACCTCATCCAGAACCAGTTAAGACCTTCTAGCCAACTAGAGATAAACCAAGGATACCACTACCAACATATGTTGCTCAAAATTATGCCACCCTTGGATAATTCAATATTGTGGACCATCTAAATAAATCAATTATGGTGGTACTAGTATGGGATGTATTATCTATCTCTAGGAAGAAGGATAATTTGTGGAAAGCATTGGAGAATAAAAAAGAGGAAATAATAAGAGGTATTTGTGGTTCTATAAATATATGCCTTTGGAGTAAGCAAATCTAAACCACCGTATTTCTATTTTTCTCTCATCTATAAGAATAAGTTGATCTATAACTGACATCAAAGATACTGTCAGTGACAAATATGTAATGGATATTGCTAAGGAAACATGCACTACTATTCCTAAGGATAGTAATAAGCAGATTTCTAAAATAGATGTGAAAGTTGCTGGTCTAGAAGGTGCTGCTTCATCTCTCATGCAGATGGATATTATCCTTGATGGCTGATGGTTCTTCCCCTATTTTTTTGGGTCCTTTGTGGCAGAGGATCGCATGTTTTTGAGTTCATTTTTGTTCAAGGACTACTTCTTTTTGAGCTTTGGTGTTTCTCTCTGTGCCTACTTGTATAATATTGTTGGCTCCTTTTAGTCCGAGGATGTAATTTTTAGTTTGTAATTCTGGTTTAGCTAGCAATTCAAAGTTTCT
Source organism: Wollemia nobilis (assembly GCA_028583015.1). NCBI lineage: Eukaryota > Viridiplantae > Streptophyta > Pinopsida > Araucariales > Araucariaceae > Wollemia > Wollemia nobilis. Next base: position 691,490 of record JAQPPZ010002321.1, read on the forward strand.
TTCATATGTTCCTTTTTGATCCTCTGATGTACAAGGTGTTAGGGTGCCTTTCAAATGCCTTGTTATTAATAAAATTATTAATCTACCAAAAAAAATATTTGGGGGCAAGTACATATGTTATACCAAATGTAGTGGATGCACTAGTCCTAAGATAATAGTCCATGAATAAGAGGGTGGTACAACTTAATGTAAATACAATCCAAATCCCAAAAATCATGGAAGAACTCACATTTAGCTTGTATACCTATTTGATATTAATAGTAGTGTAGGACATAGCGGTGATTGACCTTCCTACATCTATTGGCATTTTCCTATCAAGGGATTCTATTGCCAAATTGGGAGGCTATTTATACTTGGACTAGTCCCTTATTTTCTTGAGGACTAGATATAGGATCAGATTTAAAATCCCATTAGAATTGTTCTACTTGCACCATATTGAACACTTATCGATAACTAGGCAAAACACTAATCAAATTTTCATAATAGAAGAAGATCATATTCTAATGATAGAAGAAAAGTGGTTAGAGTTAGAAGTTTCAATTGATGAAATACATTAATTTATCCAAGATGATCAAATGTATCAATGGGAAATAAAATTATACGAGTCAGATCCCTATAAAGTATATGGATCTATAGTTATGGGATGAGACCCAATAAAAAGCTAAGTACTCATGCTCTTAGGGTCATGTAAAAAAAATTATATCTTAATATTCATATTATTATTTTCATTTTTGTTTTGCAAGATAATTTTTAAAGCATGTGATCAGATAAAAATTGCTTGCAATTTGAAGAGATGATTATACTATGATAAGGAAAAGAAATATTTCCTAAAGTAAAGCTAGACACCAAATCAAAATCCTAGGAAATGTGAGCCATTGGATTAAAATCATTGGAACAACATAAGTAGGCTATATTCACACAAGTGAACAAGTTCCTGAAAGAAGGTCAAATTTTGGGTGCATTAAGAGAAGTTGCTCCTAGGGATTATGACCAAGAAATTAAATTTCATCTAGTAATAATAATATCAAGGCCAAATAATATGGAGTTAATAAAAGGGTGATAAAATGCTCTATCTTCTACCATAAAGCATGAAGGAAACTAATTTTGCATTACATGAGTTCAACACTTAATGGAAAGTAGAGATTTTTTGTGTCACCTTAACAAAAATAATAGAGGATGGGTCAAATGAAAATATGACAAGGGATAAGACATCGATTCATATACAAGGAATTTAATGCAACTCGATACCTTCATCTTAGGGAAAATGTTATAAAATCATCACCTTGCATTATTTTTCCTCAACTCAAAAGGCTTCCCAAATTGAATTGGTTATTTATCCATTACCAGAGTTTCCTTTGAATGACTCCACACCAAATAGATAAGTTCTTACTTTCAAGGATCATTTCCTACTATAAGAAGAATATCTCTATGAGTGAAAAATACCTTTCATATCAATATACTCCCATAAAAATGCATTGGCATGGTTTCTAAACACATTAAATAGATTTGGTTCTTCTTCATTATACAACCAACTATTTATATTTAGTGCTTTACCTAGTTGTATTTCAATTTGTTTTCTACCTAGGTTAATCAAATTGATTCCTTTAAATTAATTCACTATTAAGTTCATAGGACACTAATGAGGTAGTAGATAATAGAACATCCAAGAATTATCATCAAAGATAATCCCTGAAGGAATGATGTTTGCTATAGGGTATTTAAGAGATGAGAGAATGTATCATTGTCTACCATGTGCCACATTGAATTGAATTTCTTGTAAATTTAAGGGTAAAAATATTTTGGTTCTTCACATTCATCTCTCGAAAGTAGTCGATGAATACTAATTTGAGTGTTGTTAGAACAAGACTCATGTAGAGGGCTTATTAATATAGTATAATCCTCAAAAACAACTATTTATAATGGGTCTAATTCTTCAATATGCTCTTTCAAAGTAATTTTGGCTAAGAATGAGATGTCATATTCATATTGTTTTCCCATCCATAGCTAAGCAAAAAAATCCATTGAAGGCTTAGCTAGAGGATATAATGAGTTTCTCTTTGAATCTACTACATTTAATATGGTCATATCTCCTAATTATTAGTTAATGAATGTAGCAACTTGGACAAGCCATGGCCTACAAAGGATTAATGGATAACCATTCACCTTGTATCTAGGCCATAGAATCATGAAATTTATAGGGTCTTCCCAAAAGTCAATGGGTACTAGAACATAGTCTACAATACCTTCAAATTTTGCCATCGATTGATCTACCATTTGTAAAATGGTGGAGGTTGTATATATATATAATGGACATTGTTTCATCCAATATTTTTATAGTCATAACATTTATTGCATCTCTTAGACCACTTGATACATTTAGGATTTTAGTAGTTCTTATAGAAACCATCACTACTAGGCTATTTGGATCACCATTTTTAGGTGGAACTAGTTTACCAATGAGTAATTCTATTAATTTACCTCCCACCTATATGGTTTTAGGGTATTGTTTTATTTTTCTTATAGATTTCTTAATGCACACATTTTGATTAATCTTATTAAGAATAAACACATCTTTAATGGATTGTACTAAAGTAATCGTAATGTTTAAGCATTTTTATTTTGTTAGTAGATTAGGTTCTTTAGAAGGTACTTCTCTAGCTTTGAGGCACTAATGATATGATGCTTGGTGAGAAGAACTTAAAGGGTTTCTTTCTGGAGGATTTCCATACTCTTGATGAGGAGGTTTAATAAAAGAGGGTTTTTGAGATTTAGTCTCATTGTCATGAAGCTCTATTATTGTTGGGGGTTGAAAGTGACCCCTTGTGCTCCCCGGGCACCATGACCCCTTCATGAATGTGATTTTGAATCTTCACCTCTATTGCATGGGTTTATCTAGTTTATTTCACCTTGTATTAGGGTGCTAGTCTTAGGAATTTTAAGGAGGTGTGGGATGAGGCTTCACCAAATCACCTTTGATATTTTTATGAAGGATGAATCCTTGGTAAGATGCAATTTTTTTAGATCTTTTCTTTTTGGTACTGCTCTAGTCTATCCTACTTGACTTCTTCGAGAAGAAAAAAACTATTGAGTAAACAAGAAATAACATATAAACTAAATTATAGAAAGTAAATTATATAAATAAAAACTTGACTAGCCTATCTAAGGGTGGCGATGTACCAAGAAAATGCAATTCCTATCTTACAACTTCATGGGATGAATGGAAACATAAACCAAGCAAGATAGTGAAATTGAATATGGATTAAATCATACAAACATGCAATATATTATGTATAATCAAAAGAGGGTCAATGGGTTGTACATGTAGCTCACCCAAGGCTCAAATCCATACTAAGAAGTAAAATGGAAAAGGAAAAGAGACAATGCCACAAGTTAGATAATTGACACAATAAAAAAATCAAACTCCTATTTTAGTCTTGATGATAGTTATTTATAGTATTTACAAGCAAAATTCAAAACTCAAAATTCCTCCCTTTCAAGGTTACTACTCAAGCTATAATTTATTGGCAGCCTGCATGTTGGTGTTTTTAATGCATCAACATCCACATTGAATATGTTGTACCTTTTATAGGAAAAAATTGTACATATCTACATAATAAGTGGGGTCTAAGGTAATGGTAGTTGCCTTGGATGGGGGGTATGGGGTCCAATGACCCTCCCTATAGGGGTTTAGGGGTGGGATCCCTAGAAGCAAATTTTACCTTCTAAAATTTTTGGAGCATAATTAGAGATAATCTTACAAAAATTTGGTTACCACCCCTTTGCATGCTATCTTCACGTTTGCTCCCATCTAGTGTCATAGTTATCATATTTGGATTGAGAGTACCATATGTTTTCTTTTTTATTCTAACTATTTTGTGCATGATGTTACCCAAGGATTTTATCAAAACTTTGAGTTTTAGAATTTTGATTTTGTCATTCAGTTGGCTTTGATCTTGAGGGATCTATAATAAAAATATTTGCACCTACCTTCATATATGCATTTATTTTTACCCAATTCATTTGATTTTGATTTTGATTTTCTCTATGACCTTAGATGATCACCCCATCAGAAACTAGACTTAATGATAGGCCAAAAGATCTTACTCTTCCCATGTATGATGAGATTTTACTATAATTCTGGTGACTCTCATGATATCTTTAGCTTGATGAATATGAGGAACCTAGAGAAGTTATTGCCTTATCCATTGGAGATGAAGTCAAAAATTGGTTCAAAAATAGGAATGGTATCATCAGCTTGTGACCTATAGACTTACAAAAATTAGAACATCCTTATAAAAATTGGTATATACATGCAATAAAATAAAACTATAATACACATATACAATGGTGTGTAGGCAAACTCTATCCATTGGGTGTTGATTCAGTAAGCCCCTTGATTTCTACTTGGGTTATTTGTTTCTTTCTCTTCTTCAAATTCCTTTGGTAGAATATCTTGATCCTTAAGGAATTAGACCTCTTAAAAAGTTCTTCTAGAATAATTAGATTGATACCATCATTGACCCTCTTCTTGCTTTTGATCTTATCAGAGTATATATCTCACCTCTAAAACATATCCTTTTTTATTTTCATTCTTTTGAGGTTGAAGATGATATTTTTTAGATCAACTAGATGCTTATTTATATTGATTCAAAAGCCTGATAGGGAATAGAATCCTAGAATTTAGTCGTACATAGGTCCATTCAATGATCTAGAAAGTACGAATTAGCTAGATCATACTAAACTTTTGTTATAACCTAAATATGGGCCTTATGTATGACAACCCACCTTTTGATTCAGGATAGACCTCAAATAGTGTTGGTTGTGGAGCCTGAATAATTTGAAGGTCTTGTTTTCAGTTACACTTGGACCCACTTCACAAAGGGAGGTGTAGAGAGGTAACACCTCCCATACTTGTGTTCTCTAGGGAGGTCCAGGGGGGGGAAATGCTCCCAAAGCCAAAAATAGATGGTTTTCCTCTATGTAAATTTGGACCATTTATTATTAGGTCACAAATCAGACGATCGATTTTAGTAACTCTATTTTTATAAAGAGGATTTCGTGTGATGGCTATGTATGGTAATGCACAATGTGTGTAATTGTAATTGATGATGATAGAGCAAAGAGGAAGTTATAGTGGATCTACTATAGGTTGTATCCCTTTGGTTTTTTTGGATGGAATAAAAAGGATTGGTTATTTTCTCCATGGACGTAGCCCATATTGGGTGAACCACATAGATTTGTGTCTCTTGTATTGCTTTATTCTTCTACATTTTATTTTTGCATTTAATTATTGCTCATATTTTATTATTTAATCCTAACAAATATGACACATAAGATTGCTCAATAATGTTTCCTTGCTCGTGTTGATAAATTTCCATGATCTTCTCAAATTTTGAATTACTATCTTGGTGACCTTTTGATGCTTCTCTAATTTTCTTTCCAATATTCTAGTGGGAGTTTTAGGTCGATATTGTGTTTCACCATATTCATGGATACTCCTCGAACCATACCCAAGTCAAGCTTCACTCTCTAGTGTATGTTTCAATGATCATATTTTAATACTTAGAGTAGTACTTAAGGAAAATATTAGAGTAGTTGGTTGTGGAATAACATAGATGAATTGAGATTGGTAGGAAGGTGGAATGTAGGGGGAAGTGGTTATGGAGGATACTGGGGTGAGCTTTCCAATTTGAACCAGATATTTTTTTATTGAGAGGCCATTTGGTAGGCTTTTTGTAGAGTGTCTTATCTAGATTCTACTATCATAACAATAGTAAGATTAAATGCTCTTATATAATAAATGAAATCTATACCAAGAAGAGGTTTGTCTTGATTGGGGATGCTACACCAAGCTTTACGAAATCTAAAGTTGAAATCGTCCATAATTTTTACATGCTCTCTTTTTATGGTAGTTAGTTTCTCCAGAGTGGATGTCCTCTTTGCCTCCATTTCATATTGCTTTATCAAAATTTTGGTGAATTGGTCTCAACTATTTATAGAGTAAGGGGAAAGGGTCATACACCAGTATTTTGCTTTTCCTGTCATAAAAACTATGATCAACCTAAGTGCTACATGTGGTTGATCAATACCATGTAGAGCATATATGTTTTCAAGATACTTGAGATATTATTCTTGAGTCATTGTACCTTACCCTATGAATTGTGGAAGATCTTATCACCAAAACTATAATTTCTCCTCATGTCATAGGTAAGATTGGTAACCAAACTGAACATCCATCATTCCATGTTGATAGCATCTTTCGATTCAAAATGTGGGGAGAAACCATATTTTATCATTTATGGATTTAATGGGTGTTTGGATTTGGAGTATGGATGAGAAACTATGGATTTTATCTTGTTTTTTATTTAGTGGTAGACATCATTCTCATCTAACTATGGACCAACCTTTAGCTACCTTGTTAAGGGTTCTCTTTTCTTCATCAAGGGAAGTCACTAGGATAGAGGTTTTTTTGACCAAATAGAGGTTCCTACCGTAACCTTAGACTAGAGATGGTAAATCCTTCCAGGTTCTTTTTTAGTGGTATATTCACATGGTGAATCTACATAGTTCTTAAGAAAGATGATGACCATGGACTTTAGTAGTATTGTAGTCTGAATTCTTGATCAAGAAACATTTATTTTCAAATTGAATCCCATCAAGAATGCTAGATTGAATATTTATAGGATAAAAATAACCCCTTATGCTCCCTAGGCATTGTGACCTCCAAATAGCTATGGTTTCATATCTTCACATTTGTTGAGTGGGTGCACTCAATGCCCTACATCTCATGTGGGGGTGCAAGTCCTAGGAAGTCTAGGGAAGGGTGGGATGTGGTTTAATCGAATGATGTTCGAGAATTTATCATGGCCATATCATTGGTATGATTAAGTCTTATGGTGCTCATTTTTTTGGTGCTACACTATCCTAACCTACTTGAATTATTTAGAAAAAGTAAAAGAGAGAAAATAACAAATAACACAAAAAGTATATTGCTAAAAATAAGTTCCAACAATTAATTTACATAAACCAAAATCCATATACCCTATCTAAAGGTAGTAATTCCCATATTACAACTCAATGAAATGAATGAACACATAAACCAAGAAAAATAGGGAAATTGAACATAAATTTAATCATATAAACAAGTAATATATTATGTATAATCAAAATAGGCTCGACATCCTGTACATGTAGCTGGCCCAAGGCTTGAGTCCAAACTAAGAAGAAAAATGAAAAAGGAGAGAGAAAATGCCACAGGTCAGATACTTGACACAATAACAAAATCCAACTCATTTTTTAGTCTTGAATATAACTATTTATAATATTTTCAAGTAGAATTTAAATTTCAAAAAATTTCCTTTCAATATTCTCTCTCAGACTATACTTAATATTGTTAGGTCAGTGGTCATTTTTTAGCAGCCTTCATGTTGGTGTTTTTAATGCATAAACAACCCCACTTGATATGGTTTACCTTTTTTTGGGAAGGATTGTAAACCTCTATACAATACGTGAGGTCAAATTTACTGGTAACAACCCTGACTAGGGCGTATGGCAGACTAGCAACCCTCCCTATAGGGGTTTGGGGTAAGATCGCCAAAGCAAAATTTTCCCTACTAAATTTTTAGAGCATAATTGGAGATAGTCTAACTAAAATTTAGTTACCACCCCTTTACACATGATATTCACCTTTTCTCCCATCCGATGTTATGGATATCATCACTAGCTTTAGATTATTGAATATTTTTTTTGTTCTAATTGTTTTGCACATAGTTTTACTATAGGCTTTTACTAGAAATATGTTTTGCAACTTTGATTTTATCATTCGGTTAGATTTGATCTTGAGGGTCCAATAACTAAAACTTTTGCATGTACCTTTGTCTGCACCATTGTTTGGACCTGATTCATTTCATTGGAATCTCAAATGATCACTCCTTTGACCAAAAGATCTTACTCTGCCTAAGTGTAGTGAGGATTCAGTATAGTTATAATAGGCATAACTAGATTAGGAAGTGTTTTTCTTGAATGAAGTTGAATATTATTATAATCTATTGCATTGAATTTGACTATAACTTATGCTTTAGTAGCATATGCAGGTGTTGGTTGTCTACTATTACTTGAGTTCATCAGAGGTTACATAGGAAGTTATGGTTGTTTATCATTTTATGGATAATTTTGTAGTGGTGCATTAGGGGGGCCAAAAAATAATGCTTATTACTAGATTTTGGAACCATCACTACCCTTGGCACTATTGATTATAGGAGAGTTATGGTCTCCATTGTTGGTTTTGCATAAGTTGTTGTATCCATGGTTGGCTTGACATGGGTTGTGATGTCCTACAAAAATAAGATCTTTAGTTTATGGGTTTTTTTTTTTCATGGTGTTCTAGATGTCTAGAAAAAGATCACAATGATCTATAGAATTCCTCTTTTTGCAAATATCTTAGATGGTGGATTTTTTAGGGGGTAATATTTGAGTGCATGCTTATTCCAACATCTAGAGAAATACATAACAAGAGCTTTACTAAATTTATTTTTTTCTTGCATTTCATCTCGTATTGTATTGAGGTGTACTAAGATATTTGTTTTATATTTTATAAATTCCTCTATAATATCCCTTACATCATTGTTATTTTTACCAGTCTTGTATGTTCTAATTCTTGCCCTTATATGTGAAAATTTTATATAGAGTTCTACAATATCTACAATTTTAAGTTTATTTACATTGCCTCACCCCATAATGTTTAAGGCTTCTCATGACTCTTATTTCAGAACTCTAATGAATATAGTTTTTCTAAGTTGATCTATTATAGTTACACACTTTTCATGGACAAACAAGAATATATCTAGATAAGCTTCCAACTTCTCATTATATAATTATTTCATTCTAAAGAGTTTCTCTTTCTAGTCCTTCACTCTACATTATTCTTGGTATTTAGTCAAAAATGCTCTTTCCAATTCTTCCCATGTTTGCATAGAATTTGGCTCTAACCCAATAAACCAACACATAACTAATACCTTAAATGTTGAAGAAATCAACTTAAGTTTTGGTTATCATTTTCATAGTCATAGGTCTAACAAAGTACCTTAAATTAAAACAAGAATTGGTTTGGATATTCTTGTGTGATTCCCCTAAAATTTGGTAATATAGATGGTGTGATATTTCATAGGGGCATCTACTTTTGGATTTAACCAAATTGGATATGTAAACATTCTAGTTGCATTGCTAGCTTGTCTAGTAGTGATTGAATTAATTTGTTCTTTCACCATGATTTTTTTCTATAAAAATTATAAATTCTCTTAAAGACTTGTGAAGATGATGTTTGGTTTGGATTTTGTAGAATACTAATTTATTGCATGCTTAATTTTTCCTCAAGATTTCCAATATCTAAAGACTCAAATGTTGGTAATTGTTGTTCTTCACCAACGATTTCACCTAAGTTGGTCTGAAATATTGGTAACTCAATGATTGGTTCAATATATTGGAATTGAAATTATTCCCTATGGATTATTGGGGGTTTTGACTTATGATTCTATTAGAAAATGAGCTATATTCAATAATCAAATCTCAATATACTAGGAAAGAATAACAAAATGCTTTCACAAGGTTACAAATAATATTTCATACAAAAATATATCTTTTCTATGGCTGGAGAAAAGGCTCCATGTCTGAATGGTCTTTCAACTATGTTTTAAAAAAATGGTATATCTTAAGAAAATATGTAGTGGAAGCTATTTGTGAGATATAGAGGAATGCCATATCCCTAGAGATGTGAATTCTACTTTCTTGGTCCTCATTCGTAAAACTAAAATAGCTAAATATTTCAAAGACTTTAGACCTATAAGCCTTTGCAACACAACTTAGAAGATTATTTCTAAGGTCATGGCTAACAAGATCAAAATAATTCTTCATATTATTAATTATCCTAGTCAAGGGGGATTTGTTCGAGGGAGATAAAGTCTAGATGGAATTATAATAGCCTATGAACTATTCCACTCTATTGATAAAAGTGGAAGAGCATGCATGTTCATTAAGCTTGATATGAATAAATTCTATGATAGAATTTCTTAGAAAAGGTTATGATCAAATTTGGGTTTCATCAAAGCTAGATTACTCTCTCAAATGAATGTTTCTCCTCTTTAATTTTCTTAGTTATTGTCAATGGCTCAACCTTAGGCTATTTAAGAAGTTCTAGAGGTTTGATATTAGGTGATATATCTTCATATTATTTTATCATTCTAGCAAAAGACCGCAGAAGATCCTTCAGAGCTACCTTTGCAAGTAAGTTGGTTGAAGGAATTAGATCTACTACCTCTGTTGATCCAATTTCTCACCAACTCTTTACTGATGATACTATCCTCTTTACTATCTCTTCTATTACTCAAGTGAGAGATTAAGAAAATTCTTGTTCTCTACAAGCTAGCTATAGTGCAAAACATTAATTTGTTAGGAAGTAGAATTTTATTTCTTAACACTCCTATTAGAAGAAAAATATCCATTGCTCATATCCTTGGATATTCTATAGCTGATTTCCATTCAACTTATTTAGATATGCCCTTGTTTAAAGGGAAAATTAAACATCTTTGGAACACCGTCTTGGAAATATTTCAAAAGAAACTGGCAGGTTGGAGAGGAGCCTTTCTTAGCAAGGCGAGTAAGGCTGAATTAGTAATGTCTTCTCTTCAAAGTATCCTAATTTTATTTATGTCCTTATTTAAACACCCACTCAAAGATTCTCAAAAAATAAGGCAAATCCAAAAAATAATCCTTTGGTCAGGTTTAGAGAATAAAAAAATATTTTATTTGGTTTCTTGGGATATTATTTGTGCCAAAATAAAGGAGGCCTTGGGATGAGGAAGATCTTGTAGATGAATAAGGCTCTTTTGACTAAGCAGTGATAGAAGATGATTAATAATAAAGATACAAGATGGACCCAAATTATACAGGACAAGTACTTGAAAATGGAAGCTTCTTTCTTGGAGGAGAAAATTTTCCTTTAGGATCTACTTTCTAGAATAGCATTTTCAAAAACAAATATTTTATTATAAAAGGTTGCAAATGGAAATTTGATAATGGCTTGAATATTAATTTTTGAAAATATTCATGGTTAATGGAAAGTCCTCTTGTAAATAATCTAGTTATAGCCATCTTGAAACCCAAATTAGATCCTGTAGTTGACCCTAAGGTTAAAAGTTTCATTGAAGTTGTGGAGGGTAAAAAATTATGGAAATCTCTTGTGTTACTTGACATGTGTTAGGAAGAAGAGGAAACTATAAATTTGTTGGCTAATAAGTTGAGAATGCAAGTCATAAAAAATTATGATTGTGAAGTATCTATGATCTACATAGGGAAGAATAGAAGTTAGTTCTCTGTAATATTTGCTTATTTCCTAGATGTTGGAGATTCATAATTATATCCCCTTGGTAAGAAGGTATGGATGAAGCCCCTAATTCCTAAAATTAATTTCTTTATGTGGATTTATCTTTAAAACAAGATTATTTCTATTGAAAACCTCAAGAAACGGGTCCTATGCATCCCAAATAGATGTTATATTTGTGGTAAATAAGAGAAAATACTAGGCATATCTTTTTAGAATGTTATTTTTCCTTTGAAGTGTTCTATGATTTTCTGAATAAGCAGGGTTTATATTGGGTAGTCCCAAAAACTATTTTCAATTTTTTTGATAAATGGACCTCTTCCTTCCTAAGTAAAATATGCAGGTCCCTTTGGTCCTTAAGTATTGCTCATTTTTTTAGGGGAATATGGAAGGAAAGAAATAACCAAGTCTTCAAGGGCTAGGTTAGAAATGTTGCTTTTGTAGCATCCAAAATTCTTGTTGGCTTAGTTAAAAATATTTCAAACATTAGTTTTAGCCAAGAAAAGAAAATTCCTTTCAAAACTTTGCTAGTCAAATCCTTGGGTATCCCTTATGATACTAATAAAGAAGACTCAACTAAAACTTTAAGAATACTACATACCAAGTGGACACCTCCTCAATCGGGGTGGATTAAATTCAATTTTATGAAGCTTGCAAAGGGAATCTAGGACCAACTAGTGTCAACATAGTCTTCAAAAATCATAAAGGGGAAGTAGTTTTGGCCTTCGCTAAAAAATTAGGAATTTAGAGTTGTCACGTTGTGGAGGAAAGGGCTCTTTTACAAGGATCAGTTCTTCTTGGATCTATAAATGGCAATAAGGTCATATTTGAGGGATATTATTAAAATCTTATCAAGGCATTAAGTGGTCAACAATATTCTTTTTGGAGCATAGATAATATGATATTAGAAGTGGGAAAAAATATTAAATCTATAAAAAACTTACAATGCAATCATATATTTAGAAAGAAATATGGTGACGGATGCTTTGGCTAAATTAGGAATTCAACAAGAAGACTTGAAAATTTGGAGGGATAACTTTCCCCAAATCTTGTTATGAGTTTCCCAAAATGAGATCAATGTTAATTCTATCAATATTTGATATTTATAAACTTTTAGGGATTGATTGTTTTAGTGTTCTTATCCCAACTGTTTCATGATGACTATTTTCCCTCTCAATAAGTGCATGAATATTTGGATCATCTCTCTAGTAGGATACTAAGGATTTTGGAACACATTCCTGCTTTGGTGGGACAATGAAGGTTTTATTCATTCTTTGAATTTAAATTCTTTTGGTGAGAAAAGAAAGGGAGTCTTGGTTGGTTTTAAGAAGGTTCTAGAAGATGAATTCAAGTTTTATTTTGGATCATTTTTGAAGTGGTAAAGGATTTCATTATTTTTTAGAATAGTTTGTTTAGTCGTCAAACCTATTTCAACATCTTTGAGCTAATATTATTCTATAGTTGTATTATGGAAGAAGAGATGAAAGGAATTGATCTTGATGTCCTTGACTTAGGTAGGAAATCTATGGATTTTTTTTATAGAGGTGGGATATTGAACTTATTGAAGATTTTTAATGACCATGGCTTGGCTCCAGCCAACAAAATTTTCTTTTCATAGAAGGAGGTAAGAGTTCTAGTTGAATATATTGAATTTATTATTTTCATCCCCTTGATATCGATCTCAAGAATTTCTATGGAGGGAGATTGTATAAATAGCAAGAATCATTCTTTGGCTAAGGATATAAATCTATTTACGCATTAAGGAGGGTACCATAAGAAATTTTAAAATGACTAAGGAAGTCATTCAAAGCCCCTGGGAAAATATTTATTTTCATCATAATGGACTATTTCACCTTTGAATGCAATTAGGTTGTGGTAAGAAATTTTCATTTGGCCATTGTGAATCACCTTGGGGAAAATAAAATTATGAATATTCCAATTTTTATCTTTCGATATCTAGAGAAGGTAGCTCTTCATGTGCAGAAAGGTAATTCGACTTTTTATCATCATCAAGGCTTAATGAAGATAATTTTTAATTTTATTACTTTGAAGTAAGGGAAAAAATTTGAATGTTGGTGTGGCATTTAAAATTTTGAACACTAGTTTTTTAATGGGAGCTAGTAACAAGGCCCTAGAGATTGAAAATAAAGGCTCTAAACCTCCCTCCCCTATTATTGCTAATTGGGTTCTGGTTGTGAACAATGATCCTACTATGGAGGATGGAAATTTGAACCTAATTCCTATGATTAAGGAAGAGGTCCTAAAGACCTCTAAGGTTGAATTTAAAAGTATGAGGTGGTTAATTCACCTAAAATATAAGGGAAATAATAAATACAAGTGTATCATTCAAGACTTAGAGGATTCAAAGGAATCCTCTCCTGTTTAGTCAAGAAAAAGGAAGAGGAGATGGTTGAGATATATTGTTGGAAAAAAATCCCCAAAGGTCTTAGTATGTCAGCAAGACTCATTTCAAGGTGATAAATACCATGAATGATCTTCTAAACTCCCTTAGGATATCAATCAAAAGATTTACTTTCTTTGTAAATGAGATTTCTTGGAAGATGAAGAATGAGCAGGATAATAGTTCTTTAGAGATGGAAGATGATCTATTGAAGGATGAGGATGATTCTCTAGATTAAGGGTTGTAATATTGTTTGTATATCCTCTCTTTATCTGATGTTGATTTGATAGGTTTTATACATGTATTCCTTTTTTATTCCTCTTCTATTTGGGTCTTGGGATCCTTATATATATATTTTTTATCTTGAAAAGTTATTTGATGTTCCTATTTTTATTTCTTTATTCTTTTCTATTTTTATGTAAAATTTTTGGGGTTCCTTTCAAATGCTCTTATTCTATCTAATCAAAAAATAATATTTCTTACAAAAATGCAACTATATATTCGTGAAATGAATTAAATAAATAAACACTCTATATTCAAGTAGATAAACATATAATGCATTACAATACAAAATGATGTATTGTAATTTGATACATTACAATCTCTCTTGTGATTTCTACAAATGGCCTCTTCATAGAGTCTCTATATATTTCATCTTCTACTATATCTTCATCTCCTCTCTAATTCACAGGAGATATGACTCTTCATATTTATCACAAGAGAAATATTTTTTTAACCTTCTAATAATTATGAAACCTAATAATTATATGAAACCAAATATTGATAATATATTTACAAAACATTTACAAGGTACCAAATAATAAAATATTTTCTAAAAAAATTATTTCCTTCTATTTCTAGGTCTATACATACATTTTGTTTTAGCATAAAGGAAAACTACTTATAAACAAATGAAAGCAAAATTTATTAATCCTTAAAGGAACTATTGTTTAGCTCTACTTTGCAAACTGCTACCTTAACCACTTCCTTGGAAACATTGTAAGATGCCTCCCTAGCCTTTCTCTTTACTAAAGTGCACATGTTTTTGTTATTTGACTAAGGTGATAATCCACAAGGAAGACACTAATGTCAAACCACCTTAAAAGTTCTCTAACGATGCCTTTTGTTCCCTAGCAACAATGTTCACTTGCACTTTAAAAATTATCGATCTAGGGTGGCATCTAATGACTATATGAACTAGAGAGAACCTAGTGTTGATATAGGGTCTTCTAAGGTTTCCTAAACTTACACACTTGCATAAAGTAAAATTGAAACACACTTGCAAAATTCAAAACACTCTTGTAATAAAATGAAATCACTCTACAAAAAATAAAATAACACTCTTATGGAAATAAAAACTAATTCAAGTATAATGGAAACATATCTAACTTTATAGGTATGTCTAATTATCCTATATATATTACGTAAATATTAATAAAATAATAAAATAACTCTCTTTATTTTTATAAGAAAATAATACTTATGATTATAACAAGTAAATTATTTATTGTAAATTCATATCTACATCCTTATTTATCAAGTTCGAGTTAATATTAGAGTTTAATATTCTTTATGTTCAAGTAAAATGGAAACATATCTAACTTTGTAGCTATATCTAATTATCCTAGGAAATTTATATATATTAATTAAAAATTAATAAAATAATAAAACAACTATCTTTATTTTTATATGAAAATAATACTTATTATTATAACAAGTAAATTATTTATTCTAAATTCATATCTACAACCTTAGTTATCAATTTCGAGTTCATATTATGATATTAAAAAAAATTTCGACATGTTTAAAAATTTGAAATAAAATTCAACATAATATCATTTCATATATACAATCATTTTTCAATATAAAAATGTATGTTTTTTATATGATATCATTGTTTGAATTTAAAAAAATATGTGGACTATTTTTTAATGATTAAAATTAAATCTTCTTAATGAAAATATACTATTAGATGTAGTCACAAAAATTTATTTGAATTATACTTAAAATTAGGGGAATGGAGGATGACTTAATATTTTAATTTAAAAGAATAAATAAATATTTTTAACTTTTGCCTTCATGCAAACACGTATAAGTGGCATGCCACTTCTATTATCTCCATTATTGAGATACAACCAAAAAGAATCGGGCTATGGTCCTTTCTTTTTCTTGTGGATAGTGACCTAAAGCGAGTGAATTTAGGGATAAATCATTTACCTATCCAAAGAAAAAAAAAATTGCACCTTCAAGGGCCAGTAAAGTAAAGCAAAATGTGTACGTAATGTGGTTGTGGTGTTCCATTTCTACACAAAAGGTATTTGATCTTGTAATTTGTATTTGTGAAGGGAGAAAGCCAATTGAAAATGAGTGTTTGAGAAAAATAAAATTATTCATTCACATATCATTTTATCTTTTATTTTTTAGTCTTCATATTCAACATAGGAATCTACTGGAGTTGTATGAAGGAGGCCATGTGTGGTAGATGCGGTGAAGAATAAATGAATGTAGTCTTTGTCACTCTAGAGAGGCCCACAAATCCATTGTTCGTATGTGATGAAGAAGAAAAAACATCATCTCCCCTACTCTGGAGAGTACCATGGAGCCATTGATCATTGGAATTGTTGAGGAAGATTTACAAACTAAGCAAAATTTAGGGTTTTTTCACAGATATGGAGTCTATTTTTTGTCCATTTTTTTTTCTATTATATTTAGGGTTTTTTCAATGAATTTATGTGCTAGGGTTTTTAATTTGATGAATTTCAAACATCATCTAATAAATTTGACAAATTTTTTAATTAATCCTACAACAATGCATAAAATAAACCTTTCACTATCCTAATAAAGTGGTCCTTTACTTTAGAGTCCAATAGGAGGAAGAATAATCAATAAGAAGAACTAGTCTAAACTATCATGTACTTAGAAAAAGATAAAAGTCTAGTTTGATTAAAAGAAGTAAAAAACCTTATAGTAGTAGCTTCATTTATTACATATGTTGTCTAACTTTTTTATGCATGGGTTTATATTTTTATAGACATAATTTCTAACGAAATTGCTACTCATAAAAAACTTTCTATTGGATATACAAAATGAAAATTGGATTAAAAGGGATACAAAATAACCAATTGAGATTCACACATCATGAAGTAGTTGTCCAAAAATAAATCAAGATCATTTGTGAAACATCTTGTAGGGATAAATAAATGTTTAGCAAGAATATGTGGACCATGCAACGGTTGATGGGAAGAAGCCATGAGTTACAAAATAGCCAGTAGAAAATGGGTGCAAAAGATTTGATTATGTTGGAATTGCATGAATGAAGGTTTGATTTTGTTGGCATGCCATGTTGCACCCCATTGCTATAATTGGCAATTTTAGTTAGCTCATGAATTTCTAGGCACCTTGTCAATCTCGTCACTCTAGTGTTTTGTTTACACCCCAACACTTATTTTTGTTGTGAATTCTACCTGATATCTCATTGGTCCCTTTACCAAGACCAAGTATTAATTACAATATTAAAACATTTAACTCAATGGCCAATATTAATAAATATCATTCATAGAATTACAACAATATTCTCAATAATGAAACTCATAGTATTATTCATAAATCATCAAATATACAATATCCCATTTTTGTTCACACACCTTGATAATAATGCATGGAGATTTATCTCCATAATATAACCTTACAAGATGGCTCTTCGATACTAAACTATTTCTCTCCTCAACAATTTAGGATATGCATCCTTTCATATTTCTCACATATGACAAAAATTTCATGAATCTTCATTTTACATCTTGCCATATATCATGTGACTCTTTGCATGCATATTTGATACATAGCACCTATGGCTTTTGACTTACATACTTGACACTTTGCACTCTTTAATATTTTGTGCACTCTCACACTTTATTACATAGCAATTTGCCTCTTCTCACATATTGACACATACATTAAAAAAAATAACTCACTCTCCCTAATCTAATATTTACAATAGTATACAAAGATACTTTAATATTTATAAAGCTACCAAATAATGTAATATCTCCAACACCCATGCATATTACATTATTTGGTGTGAAGACTTTTAGTCTTCAATCCCTATCTCTTATCTTCATATTGTCTTCATCCTTTGGATCTAACTTTGGCACTGTTTTTGGAATTGAATTCATTTGAAATTTATTGTAGAACTTTATACCCTTTTTCTAGCCATATCTTGAATTTCAAAACATTTTTGAAGAAATTCATTCAATGTTATGCTTGTTATCATTTATTTTATCTTGTATTAATTGTGCATGCTTATCCATCCATGATTTATATTCAATTTATTGTTTCCTTTATGCCAACAATACTTTTGTCAGTGATTGCTACCTCCACAAATTTTACAATAATGGACATTCCAATATCTTTTTATCTTGTGTTCATATTTGTTATTGTTGGAAGTCTTCATTATTTTGCCTTACAATATTACAATGGTCTTTGTCACACACACTATTTACATACTCTTTGTCTTCACAAACCATGTTCAAATCCTTGGGTTCATAAATAATGTATGTTATTGAAACAAGCTATCCTATATTTGTCATGGGTCCCAAATCACAAGTATTACAACTTCCATCACAATTATCTTTTTCATTTTGATGAAGTCACTAGTATCACAAAATGCATATGTTATAATTGGTTTTAATTCTATAATATCACAACACTCATTTGTTTTTATAGGCATTAAATCTCTGTATTTAGCTTCTTCAATATTTTATTGTGAATAAATCACCAATTATGGTGATGTAAAATTTTCATCTTTTAAGAAATTTTCAAAATTTTAAAAATATGAATTTTGTTTCTCTTATTCATTTTTTTTTGACACCTCATGTTCTTGTATTTATATAGCAAATTATGATGTTTGAATGTTTGTATTTTTTATTTTCTTTCTTCTTTTAACTACCATGTTGTATACAAAATTCTCAAATTTTAAATTTTCCTGTGTTGTTGAATTCCTTGTTTCTCTAAAATTTAATCAAACAATTTATTTTATCAATTTCTTCAAATAGTTTCAATTTCAAACCTTCAATTCTTCATCATCTTCTTATAACTCTCACAAGTAATTTCAAAATCTTCAAATTTCTCAAATCTCAAAATCACATCCATCATTCATTAATTTCACATTCATCAACCTTCATCAATTCTCAAATCATTAATTAAATATCAAATCAATATTCAAACCATGCAATATTCAATAATTAATTGATTAATCAATTCTTCAAGTTTAATTCTTTTCTTTTATCTCCCAAATGATCAAATTTCAAATTCAGCTTGTCTCCCAAATTTAATTCACTCCTTTATCAACTGATTTATTTTCCCTTATATCTCTAATTATCTTTAACTTATCTCTCCATATCCATTCATAAATATTATATTACAAAAACATATAATTCACAACAAAAATACTTTATAATTCTCACCTTATATATCCAGTATAAATTTAAAATATATTTCAATGCACCACAAAAAATGAAAAAAAGAAATTAGCTTATGTTATTCTTGGTCAAACGTCTTTTCAAGATTAAGAAATTGTCAAGGTGTAGGTGATATACTTTATTAGTGTTGATGTATCAATCATGTGTGCTTTGAGACCTATTATTAATTTGGCTTATGGCTTAGAATCTGCTAATGACTTAGAATCTACATGACTCCTTAACTATTGATGTCTTCTCTTTTGCATTTCCAACAAACAACTCCAACACATATGTTCTCCACTACGTCTCCTCCATCGTGAATGGATTCTCCTCTTCTACTATAGATAACGACTTCTTTATTTTTTCTCTAGCAAATAATTCATCTTCCTATCCACAATTTGTAATTCCATAAAGTCTATGACTTTTAGCATTAAATTTCTTCTAGCTCCACCTCAACTCATTCAATTTATGTTTTAGCACCTTATAAGGCTTTATCCTCAAAGTCTAGTAATTTGTAATCAACTTCTTCAACACTTCTCTCACATTCATTAAAATAATCTATCTTCTATCTTAATCTTCTTGTCATCTACAACTAACTTCATCTAGCATAAACTTCTTCCTCCAAGTAATGTCCTTGAATTCTTCTCATGTCTTTTGTGGTTTTCTCTTTACAATTTTTTTGTCAATTTGCAAAATAGCTTCTTCAATTTGCTTTGGCTCCAAAAATCTTCCAATGCCTCCAAAATCAATGTCTGACTTCTTCTTAGCACAACAAAATTTAGTGTCCTTATTTTTCAGTAAATCCTCCAATCTAGCTTGCAATCTTAGGGTATGCATGTAGTATCTCGTATCAGGTGCTTTGACTCTTTGAATACAAGAATGTAGTCTCATAATAGGCACTTCCAACCTTATCTACTACTTTATTCTAATAAGCACTGACCTATTTATTTTTTAATAGGCACTTTAACTCACTTCACATATGTAATTCCTCCTCTATATTCCTTCTAGAGTGTTTAGTTGTATGAAAATAACCCCAAAAAATTTACAAATAATGAGCCTTTTTAACTAGTGTCCAAAGGGTATTATTTTAGTATCATATATTTATAATTATACTCCTCAAATTGCACAAAACTTTTCTAAATCAATTTAGTAATGAATTTTAATTATTTACTAAGTTTAAATAGAATATTGATGAAAATTACATAATAGTCCATCATCAACCATCTGTTATAACCAAATTAAAAGAGACAAAATGTGTTACTTTGCTAAAAAAAATGAGATTTTTTAAGGCCTCATAACTCATAATAGCTTGTATTAAGTCATGTCCTATGTATTCCTTTCCTCTAATGAATGACTAATATCAAATTCCTTATCCAAGTTTTTCCATAAATTTTTTAATTAAGGGTGGTAACCTTGATGATTTTTTATTCTAGCCAACCATTGTCTAAATTGATTCTCATTAGGGGGATCAACATAGTCAAATTGAGTAACAAGACTTATGAAAATAGGTGGTCTAAATATAATCCCTATCCAATTATTCTTGATCATTAGGATAACATCAATGATTTCCAATACTCGTTGATATGACCAATTTAAAATTGAAAGGAAAATTGGTTCTCTTTACTTGATATTAATTGGTAGTTTATCCTATATTTTATAGCATAACATCTTATACTTATCTAGGTACCTATTATGATAATATCTAAACTACCACAAGCACTGATTCATTTAGATTGCATACTATCCTTTGATTTACTTGTTACCCATTAATTATAATGTGTACAGATAAGGGCATTTGGGTTAGGTTTCTTAAAACATAATAAAAACGTAGATTTATTTTCCTTAGCTCTATATTTTATAATTATATCATGTATATAAATATAATTATGGATAATATAAGAAAAATATCCTAACTTTACATATCTAACATAAAATGGAGAAGAAATTGAACATATTTAGACACTGCCTATTTATACAAATAAACATCAATGTTTTCTACTCTATTGGGCTATGTAGGAAGGCATTGATAAACTCTTCAACAATATCCAATTCACAACTAAGGTAAGAAATGGTTATAATTTCCTATCACCAATAGCATTGTTCTCATAAGAACAATCTATAGATCCTAGCTAGTTATCTATATTCAAAGAGTTATTCTATAATGTGGCAAGAATTGTGAAATTTAATTTGAAAATAAAGCACTTGTATAGCTTGATCCTTATTTTTCTCTTCAAGGGTTTTGAAGGTTTTAACCCTCTCCTCAATGTAATAATATTATCATATCCATCTTACAAATGGTGTGTTATGGTTATGAAAAGTAACCATTCCTATAGGCACAATCACTACTAGCATCAAATCCTCTAGAGACAGAATCTGTATCCCTTGATCAACATGTCCTAGAACTGTTTATATTTATTATAGCACTACTTGTGTTATTGATACTACCTACTCTAGTGCTTCTTCTTATTGTTCCTATACCATTTTTTGTGCCACTACTAGTGCAACTTCTTATTATTTTGCCATTATTTTTTGTGGCTTTCCTTGTTTTAGCACCACTCCTATCACTACCTCTTCTTTCTATTCTAGCACCATTTCTGGTGTTATTGCTTGTTCCCCCATGTTATAGTTCCTACTATGATCCTACTAGCTCTTCACTGAGGCTTTATAAGAGTAATTCCACTTTCTTTATTCTACTTTAGATTTAGCACCAATATTCCAACATGATCTGTATTGTTATCTTTTTTACTCTAGTTTTTGTTGACTATTTGTTATATTGTTGGTAGATTATGACTACTCTTCGAGTGGTAGTAGTTCTTCCTCACTATTATTGATGATCACTTATTTATTTTGAACCCTTATCCTTTCTCAAATTTTTTTTTATGCATAGATAATTTGGATTTGTTGAATCACATGGGGGGCTAATCAGGTTCTCCTTCTAAGTCTTTAGGTGGTGCAAGACATATAAGGTATTGGTTTTGACTATCCAACATCTATTTAACTTTTTGGAGTAGAAATATTAATTCACTTTCTACCAAAAATAGATATATGAGGCATAAATCTAGCCTATTTAGTTTCCATGTAGCTTTCTAAATTTGTAGGTCTAAAGTGCCTTCTAATGCTACTAGGACCTATACTAGCTAAGGAACCATGAGCTACTAGTCTAGGTGGTCTTCTATGGGATATTTGACTAAGGAATTATTATCATCGTTCTTTAGCACTACTATCTTGGGTAATGTGATACTTTCATACTAGTTTACTTAGCCCATGGTGTTTTAGGAATTTGGTGTCTTTTTGCACCTTGTAAATAAAAACTTGGGTGTAAAAATTCCTTGAGGGATTTGTATACTAGTTTGATTAGCCCATGGTGTTTTATGAATTTGCATACAAGTAGGATGGTAGATTCACCTTTATATTTGGTTTATGAACCCCATGTCTTAGTTGTGTCAATATATTCATGTATGGCCCTAAGAGAATGAAATATTTCCCATTATATGTGATAAATCTCATGACCTAGAGGGTTGTAGTAGCCCATGACAATGTTAGTCTTGAATGCCTAATTTATTTACACAAGGTATATTTAATTTCAAATGTTGGATCATGATCATTATCTTCTTTAAAACTTTAAATAAATTCTATGAGTCAAGCCCTAGTTCTAAAAATTTATTCCTCTTCATAAGGAATACCAAGAACTCTACGTAGGATTTTAGCTATTACATTTATTCAGAAACCCTTAATTGTCACACCAGATTTAGGGAGCTTCAACATAAATTCCTTAACCAATAATTCATTGTGCCCTTCAAATAACTACAAAAAATCTATCCATCATACATATCAAAAAATCATCCTACATATCAAAAAATATCTACTACTTTGGCATTCTAGGTAAGTTTAGAAGTCTAATTCGACTCTAGTTTCTTCTTTTTTCCATCCATTATATGAAAAAGAATGTAAATTGTAGTAAATAAAGTTGTACATAATAGGAAGAAAAGAGTGTATGCACCTCCTTTATTTCTTCTCATTAGATATTATAGCTAGTTTGATATTCTACAAATACTATTACAATGAGATATAAAAACAATGTGTGATAAACATACCCTTTATTTTGTATGGGGATGAGCAACAAGAATAAGGTATGAATAACCACTATTATTGCATGGATTACTTACATGATTTAGGAGTAATAGTGCATGATGTGGTGTTAATGACTTGGGCATGGCAACCGACAAGGATTGAATTGAGTCTAATGCACATGTTTGTTATTTTTACCCTTTTGGCTATGTTGTTTCTAAGACACACAGTCAAAATATATCACTATAAAATGTTACACTTGTTCATGCACTATTGTGTTTGTAATATCAAATTCTAACCTAGCACATCCTTGTGTGCATTACAAATGAGTCTTCACTTGTTTTTTATCTATAGATGTGCCAAAAAGTATTTAAATATGAAGTGCAGATGCTTATGTTCTCATTGTCAGTACATGAATCACTCACACTATATAAAAATTATAATGTGTGATGCAATGATAACTTCTTGGGCATGGAAATCGATAAGGCCTACACCAAGCCCAATACAATGTCTTATATATTGTGTATATCCTAAGATACATAGCTAAACAAAGTTGATACCATGCATTGATCCCTATCCCTATGCTTTCATATCATGCTATATCAACTACAAACATGGTGCATCCATTTGTTTGTTTTACATGGGATCTCCCATTTTTATTGTAGGTGCACTAAAACATTTCTAGTGCATGTAATTTTTAGCACATACAAGAGCTTCTAGACTAGATAAGCATGATTTAGATACTTGAAAGTCATCAACATATGTGAAAAAGATTTATTTGCAATCCATAAAAGGAAAAAAAATTAAACTCATGTACCTTGAGCATGATCTTCATTATATTTTACATGGTTTTAATGCAAGCAGTGACAAGTTTTGCATTTAGTGTGGCTAGGGTGGTTACTCCAATTCATTCTCTAATTTAACTCTTTGTGAAACATAGTTTGATGCAATTCAACCTCATTTTCCATTTTGAGATGTCAAACCTAAGATGTATCATGCTCATCATGGATACTAATGCATCACCATGTGTTTTGTTTAATTCTAGTCAACCGCTTCTCCAACTTTCTAGCAATGACATGGTAGTGTCATAGTGCACCCCCTTTTATAAGGAAATTTACACATGTCATGGTACACATATCTCTTATGGTTTTTTCCATTTTTTATATGAGTAAATCCCAAATTATTTCAAAAAAGTGAGACTTAGACCATTCTAGCACAATGAGCACTAGAAACTCATTCTAGTACCAATTAGATGCAAAATGTTATTCTGGAGTAGTTTGGGTGTTAAACATTTTCTCAAATGGTTGATATCCCTTTGAAACTCTAATTATGCATGTTTATGTTTAAAATAGACTCAATATAATTATACATAATATGAGGTTAACAATATGAAAAATAAAAAATGCATATCTTATTGTAGCACATAATTCCATGGATTGGTTGGAGTAGTTGATCATGAAGTTTTAATGTAAAGTAGGATCATGGATTACTGAATCAATTTTTTTTTTTTAAACAAAAGGAGTTTTTATTTATGATTTTTAGTTGTCTTCTACCTCAGTTGTGTCCTCAATGAATTTTTACAACTTATTTTTTATTTACAAGACAAACACGTCGAAAATCAATTTTCATGCAAGTATTGGTGTAATAGTGACTTAAAGAGGTTTTCACTACTAAATAATATATATTTTTTAGAGATAGAAAATCTCAATAAATACCTAAATTGGAGAAGGAGGCCTCTTCCACCATGGTTAGGTATGTTGAAAACTCCCCCTTGGTGACAGGTTTGTTATAGAGTCTAAAGTGATGCCCATTATCCAATAGTCGACATATGGATCCATCAATAGGCAAGAGTCATAGTGAACCATTGTAAAATAAATGCTCTATTTCATATGGTATAAATATTCGATGCATAATTTATCGATAAAGTCTTGGTAATGGGAATAAAAAATGAATAACCAATCAATAGGCTTGTATTTACTATTTTTGATGTGGGTATCATGCCAAATTTTCCTTTGCTATTGGATATTTTTTGTGTTATGAAGTGATTCTATACAATATTCATCTAGTTCATTCAACTTAAGGACTCTTTTCTATCATTCCTTAGAAAAATCAAGGCCCACATCTAGTGTTGTATGAGGTGTTTGTATTTCAAAATAAATGGGTAAAATTAGCCTCTTACCATATACCAATTCACAAGTGTTGGACCCTATGGTAAAATTCCATATGGTATTATATGCTCACACAAACTCAGACAATATTTTCACCCTATCTATCCTATGGGAATCTATTGCCTTCATCAAAATATTTTCAAGCTTATGTTAGTAACTTCCACGTGTCCATTATCCTATGCATGGTATGGAGATTCCTTCTTATGATTTACTTGGTAGAATTCTATAAATTATTTCACCATGTTGCACATGAACTATGGTTCCCAATATAACAAAATCTTTGAAAAATATGCCAATATAGAAAATTTACAACTTTATCTTTGCAAGCATGCTTGAATGCATGAACCTCTACCAACATGGTCACGTAATTTGTACAAACAAAAATGTGATATTTTCCTTGGGATGATTGATCAATTGGGCGAATAAAATAAATCCCAAATTTTTAAATGGATAAAGAACCACTTGAGGTTTTATAGGTATCTCATATCTAACAATGGGCTTTCTCACTCACTGACACTAATCATAGTGTTGCACATATTTCCTAACATCCCAATGGAGCAAGGACTAGTAATATCCTACACTAAGAACCTTTTGAATAATTATTTTTATGGAATAATGTCCTCCTAAAATTTTGTCGTGGCATGGCTAAAGGATGTCAAAAACTTCGTCTTTCCATACACACCTACATAAAACAAAGTTAGGTCTACATGTAATAATATACTGTCAACCCATTTAAAAGGTAAACATTATTGAATAAAACACTTATTTTCTTTAGGAGAAAAATGTGAAGGAACCTTCCCTATTGAAAATAGTTGGTGATATCCAAAAACCATGGAGAGTATGTTAACATTGCAAAAATATGTTAATCTAGGAAGCTATCCTCCACTAGTTCATGATCACCTACAATATGTAATCTTGATAGAAAATTAGCTACTACATTAGCTTTACAAGGTTTATCAACAATTGTGATATCAAATTCTTAGAGTAATAGTAACCATTGGATAATCCTAACACTAATGATAGACTTTTTAATCAGGTGTTTTATTGCTACATGATTAGCGTGAACAATCTGTTGATACCTAGTGATATAATGGCAAAATTTACTGTTAGAATATATTACTATCGAAAATTCATTTTTGGTATTTATAAAGTTATTTTCAGCTCTAGATAAATTGTTTTTAATCTAATAAATGGTGTAATGTGTTTTATATTCCTCTTCCTAATCAAATACTACACCTATTGCATCATTAGATGTATTTGTGTGAAGATGAAATGGAATTTTCTAGTTTGGTTCTTGTAACATAGGAGAAGAAGTGAATTTTCCTTTTAATGTTTCAAATGCATTCTAACATGCATATGTACATTGAAATTCAATATATTTAGCTAACAAAAAGAACATAGGAGCTACAATTCTCTTGAAATACTAGTTAAAATATTAGTAGAATTGTCATTCCCTAAGAAATTTCTAACATCAATTTGTGTCTCAAGAGGAGGTAATTGTAATATAATATTAATATTTTTAGGATCTACTTTTATGCCTTCAAATGAGATGTTATGTTCCAATATAATTCCTTCATCCATCAACACCAAAAAAAAATTGTGGCTTAGGGATAAATTATGAGCCTCACAACATGTGAGGAATTTTTCATATTATGGAGAGCTTCATCAAATTCTCTCCATATATAGTGAAATCATCCATGTCAAATTATATACATTCATTCATGAGATCAACAAAATTGGCAAGGACTACTTGTTGGAATATTGTAGGAGCATTATAAAGTCCAAAAGATAAAAATGATAAGCAAAAGTACCCTAAGGGAATGTGAAGGTGGTATTTTCTTGTCTTCTAGTGCTACATAAATTTGGTTACAAAAATAAAATTTGTCAAGGAAAGAGAAGTATTTCTTTTCTACAAGCATGTCAAGGACCTAATTGATGAACGATAGTAGAAATTTATCTTTACATGTGGGTTAATTAAGTTCATGATAAACTATGCACACATGTCATTTATCATTCTTTTTGGAAATAATTACAAGAGGTGAAACCCACTTACTATTAAGTATTGGATAAATAAACCTTACTTCTAGTAGTTTATAATTTTAGTTTTTATAATATCTCTCAAAGTAGTATTTAATCATTGGTGTGGTTGAAAAATAGGTTTTAATTAGTAATATAAATATGACTACTAGGGATATCGAGATAGATACCTTTCATATCATTGTACTCCCATGCACAAACATTGACATGGTTTCTCAACACATCAAATAGTTAAGCTTCTTGTTCATTATACAACAAAATATTGATATTTAGCACATTAGCTAGTTGTAATTTAATTTATTTTGTGCTTGGTTGCATTGAATTAATTCCTTTAAATTCATTCACTAATAAATTCATAGGATATTGATGAGGTAGTAGACAATGGAATATCTTAGAATTTTCATCAAAGGTAATCCATGAAGGAATGGTGTTTGCTATAGGAAATTTAAGAGAAGAAAGAATGTGTTGTTATCTACCATGGTCCATATTGAATTGCATTTATTGTAAAGGAAAGGGCAAAAAATATTTTAGGTTCACCTCTCTGAAGGAGTTGATAAATGTTGATTTGATTTTTGTGAGAAAAAATACTCATGTAGAAGGCTTATTAAGATATTATCATCCTCCAAAATAGCTATTTATAATGGATTTAATTCTTTGATATGGTATTACATAGTAATTGTGGGTAAGGATGAGATATTATCTTCGTCTTCTTATTCAATCCATCACTAGACAAAAAATTTTCATTGGAGGCTTAGCTAGAGAATATAAAGAGGTTCTCTCTAGATCTACTCCACTTGATATGGTCATATCTCCTAATCGATAATCAATGAATGTAGTAATTGTGGCAAGCCACAACCTACCAAAGATTAATGAATAACTGCTCACCTTTTCTCTAGTTTGTAGAATCATAAAATCAATAGGATATTCCTTTGAGTCAATGGATACTAGAATATTTTCCATTATACCTTCAAGTTTTGTTATCGATTAATCTATTATTTGAAAAAATATCGAGGTTATATTTGATAGAAATAGTTTGCCCAAGGTTTCTATAGTCATAAATTTTTTTGAATTACTAGATCAATCAATACATTTAGAATTTTAATAGTGCCTATAGAAACTATTACTATTGGGCACCTACATCACCATGTTTAGGTGGAACTAGTTTAATGATAAGTAAATCTACTAGTTTACCATCCACCTATATGGTTTTAAGGTATTTTTTTCTTTCTCTTCTAGGCTTATTGATGCACAAATACCAAATAATATTATTAATAATAGGCACACCTTTAAGTATTTCAGTTATGTTAGCAGATCAAATTCCTCGATAGCTTTGAGGTGCTCAAGATATGGTGCTTGATGAGAAAAACTTGGAGGGTTGTTTTATTGAGGATTTTCATCCTCTTCATGAGGAGTCTTAGTAAAATAGGATATTTGGGGTCCATACTTATTTGCACGAAGATTTGTTATAATAGGCAAAGCTAGATCAATAAGTGTTTTCCTTTAACATAGTTGAATATTATCGTAATTTATTGCATTGAGTTTGAATATATTTTATTTTGGTAGCATAGATAGGTGTTGCCTATATACTATTATTTGGATTTCTTATAGGTTGTGTATGAAGTTGAGTTTACGTAGGTTTTTGTGGCTATGTTTTCCATGGGGCATTAGAGGGGCTAGGCAATAATTTTTGTTGCTCATTTTGGAATTAGTTCTACCCCTGGTATTGTTGAATTTACATGGGTTACAGTATCCATGGTTGGTTTTACATGAAATTTTATGCCCATTGTTGGTTGAACCAACCTGGAGTGGACCATTCTTAAGGTGAAGGCCAAGGGTATTGGCCCCATTATTGTGTACGTGGTGGCATATACTATGACATGGACTAAGCATTAGGAATATATTTTTGGAGATCTTGCCCCATGTTGATTTTTATATGGGTTGTAGAGAAATTTATTCCTTTACCTCTATACTACAAAGTTAAGCTCTTCAATGGATTGGGTGTTTTCTTCATGGTGTTCTCGATGTCTAGAAAAATATCACAATGATTTGTATAGTTCCATTTTCAAAAATACTATAAATGGTGGTCATTTTTAGGGGGCAATATTGAAGTGCATTCTTCTTCCTACACCTAGGGTAATACATAGCTAGAGGTTTACTAGATTTAATTTTTTCTTGTATTTCATCAAAATTTGTATTGAGGTGTACTACGATATCTATTTTAAGATTTGAAAATTCCTCCATAGGATCATTTATATCATCCTTATTTTTACTATTTTTGTATGTTCTAATTCCTAACCTTGTATGTTAATAATTTTAATAGAGTCCTAGAATATTTTAAAAATCAAGATTATTTACATCACCTTTCCCCATAAGGTTTAAGGCTTTTTATGACTCTTTTTATAGACCTCTAAGGAATATCATTTTTCTAAGTTATTTATTTATTCTAGTTCCACACCTTCTATGGACAAACAAGAATCTATATATATAACCTTTCAAGTTCTCATCATCTAATTATTTCATTCTATTTGTTCCTAATTTTATATGGAATTTGATTCTAACCCTATAAACCAACACATAACTGAGTCCTTAATTTTTGAAGGAAGCAACTTAAGTTTTTTATTATCATTTTTATGGTCGTAGGTCTAACAAAGAACCTAAAATTAAAACAAGAATTGATCCAAATATTTTGATGTGATTCCTCTAAAATTTAGCAATATAGATGGTGAGATATTTTTCATGGGGGTGTCTACCTAGATATTTAACTAAAATGGGTATGTAAACATTCCAATGACATTGCTAGCTTGTCTAGTAGTGTTTTAATTACTTTGTTCTTCCACGATGATGTTTTACCAATAATATTTGTAAATTCTCTTGAAGACTTGGGAAGATGATGTCTTGTCTAGATTTGGCAAAAGACTACTTGGCTACATGCTCAACTATTTCCTAGGATTTCCAAACTATATAGAATCAAAATTTGGTAATGTTTATTCTTCATTAGAGTTTTCACCTAAGTTGGACTCAGCTATTGGTAACTCAATGATTGGTTCAACCTCTTCGTATTGGGACCTATTCCATATGGAACTTTGCGAGTTTTGACTTACAAATTATTCCCTTCTATATCTAGTTCTATACATACATTCTATTTTCATAAGGAAGATAATAATGTCAAATATCCTTAAATTTTTTCTAATAATACTTTTTGTTCCCTGAAAATGACACTAGACAAGTGTGTTTAATGTTTACGCTTTAAAAATTATTAATAGGGGGCAACATCCGATGGCTATATGTGCTAGCGAGAAAATGTTGGTGTTTGTATAGGGTCTTCTAAGTTTTCCTAAAATTACATACTTGCATAAAGTAAAATTGAGACACATTTGCAAATTCAAAACACTCTTATAGGAAAATGAAATCACTATGCAAAAAAATAAATAACACTCTTATAGAAATAAAAACTAATTCATGCAAAATGGAAACATATCTAACTTTGTAGTTGCATCTAATTATCCCAAGAATATATATATATATATATATATATATATATATATATATATATATAGGTAGATATGTATGTATGAAAAAATAATAATTTAATAAGACATATATTTGTATTTATATTAAAATATTAACTTATGATTATAACAACATAATTATTTATTCTAAATTTATGCCTACGAAATTGCATAAAATAAACCCTTCCAATATCATAGCAGAGTAGACCCTTGCTTTGGATTCTAGTGAGATGAAGAAGAACCAATGAGAAGAACTAGTCTAAACTATTGTATACTTAGAAAGAGACAAGTCTACTTTTATCAAAAGAAGGTGAAAATTTATAACTTTATTTCTTATATATATTCTCTAACTTATTTTATACATGGGACTTATATTTTTATAGACATAATTCTTTAACTCAGTATTATTTTTCAACAACTTTCTAGTTAGATATGCAAAGCAACTAGAAGAATGAAAGGACTATGAAATAGATGGTTGAGATTTACACATCTAAAGCAACTAACCAAAAATCAAGAACTTTTATATATGAAATGTCTAGTAGGGAGAAAAAATGAAACGTATGACAAAAATATATGGATCACACAATGGCCAATGATAAGAAGTTACACGTTGAAAAATGATCAACAAAAAGAGAGTGCATGTCATGTTTCACCTGAATGCTATGGCTGACAATTTTTATTGAATCTCAAATTCCCATGCACTTCATCTATACTGTCACTCTAGTATTATGTTTGCACCCTGACATTTATTTTTAGCACATTAACACTTCATTGCGTTGCATCCCTACATTATTTTGGCACATCATTGCACATCCATTGATGCTTAGTTGCACGAAAATAACCCTTAAAAACCTAGAAACCATGAGTATTTGTAACTATTATCCAAAGGGAATTAGTTTAGAACCAAAGACTAAAATACATCTAAAATCACATAAAAATTATCTAAAATAATTTAGTAATGCATTTTCATTATTTACTATTTTTAAATAGAATATTTATGCAAATTACATATTAATATATCATCAACCATATGTTATAGCCACATTAAGAGAGACAAAAAGTGTTACTTTGCTAACAAAAATGAGGTATTTAAAGCCTCATCATTCCATCCAATATGTTTTGAGGCATGTCTTCATGTGTTCCCTTCCTCCAATGTATGACTAATATCAAATTTCTTATCCATGTTTACCTAGAACTTTTTTAATTGAAGGGAATAACCTTCATGATTTTAAATTCTAGACAACCACTCTCTGAATTGATTCTCGTTAGGGCTCCCAATAGAGTCAAATTCAGGAACATGGATTGTGATAGTAGGTAGTATGAGTCTAAGCCCTATCTAGTTGTGCTTGAGTATTAGTATAACATCAATGTTTTTCAAAACTTGTTGATGGGACACAAAATAATTTTAAGAGGAAATTGGTTCCATTTTTTTAGCTAACTTGACAATTCATCCCATATTTG
Organism: Wollemia nobilis; assembly: GCA_028583015.1. Lineage (NCBI taxonomy): Eukaryota > Viridiplantae > Streptophyta > Pinopsida > Araucariales > Araucariaceae > Wollemia > Wollemia nobilis. Next base: position 723,964 of record JAQPPZ010002321.1, read on the forward strand.
TTGGCATGTCATCCTATCCCTAACTAGATATTTGTTCTAACAATCTCTAAGCTCCCACAAATATTGATTCATTTAGATTCCATATTGTCCTTTGATCTGCTCATTAGCCATTAAATTGTAATGGGTATGGATAAGGGCTCTTGGATTAGGTTCCTCATATCATAATAATATCATAACTTCCTTTTCCCTAGATTTGTATTATATCATATTATGGTTGTGAATCTAATTGTGAAGAGTAGAAGTAAAAACTCATAATTGTACATATTTAGGATAAATATTAGAAATAAATTGAACATATTTGTGCAGTGTGTATTGATGCAAATAAAACTCATAACAATTTTTTTTTTGTTGGGTTGTAGAAGGCATTGACAAACTCTTCAGTAAAATCTAATTTGTAACTAAGGCTAGAACTAAATCTCATTACCTAACACCAATAGTATTTTTTTCTCATATGAACAACCTCTTGGTTGGTTATCTATATTTCAAGAGTTTTTCTATAATGTGGAAAGAATCATGAATTTTTAATCTAAAGATCAACTACTTGGCTTGATACCATTTTCTCTTTAAGGGTTTTAACCCTCTCCTCAAAGTAATGACACTATCTCATCCATCTTGCAAGTTTTGTGTTATGGTTATGAAATGTAACTATTATTAGAGGCACAATCATTATTATTCTCGAGTCCTCTAAAGGTTTATTTTGTATCCTTATAGCACTATTTCTACATATTCTAACACTATCTATTTTATTCACACAACCCACTCTAGTGCTTCTTCTTGTTGGTCTTATAGCATTTCTAGTGTTAAATATTATTTTGATACCATTTCTAGTGTGACTTTATTTTGTTCTAACACCATTTCTAGTACCTTTTATTTTCCTTCCAGCACCTTTACCTATTCTAGCACAACTTCCTATCTTGGCAAGGCTCCCTATTTTGGAATTTCCCTCATAACTTCCACACTTTAGCATTTAGGTGCCATTTATGGCGTTATTCTTGGTTCCTCGTTGCTAAGATCCCTTACTAATTTATTCTCACATCTCATATCATGGGAAATAATTGCAATTTTAGGACTCTATAATTTGTTAAGTTAGTTGATTTGCTTCTTTAATTTAGTCAATTTTTGTAAAAGATGAGCAATATACCTATCCTTGTCTTGTAGTAGACTTTTTGCTATTTCTAATTTATCTTGTTAAGTTTGAACTAATATCCTAGCTTGTTCTAGAGTCAATAGATTAAGGGCTTCAATTTATCTTTTATCTATTATTATATCCTATTCTTCCTCCTAACGTGGGGGCTTCTATTAATCTATAGTTATAACATTTTCAATAGGAGCCCCTTGTGTTTGCTCTTCACTACTATTTGTTATTATTAATTTTATTTTTCTTTTTCTTCTAGCCTTAGATGTTTTATACACAAAATCTAAGTTGGTTGTCTTATTTTGTGCTATAGATTTGATTCCTTATTTTATTCTTTTCTATAATTTGAATTTTGATGGTATCAAATCTTCATTGAGGTTTTATAAGAGTAATTTTGACTTTCTTTCTTCTTCTTTACCTTTACTACTAGATATTCCCTATCATAACCCAAAAATTTCCCACTCAACCATGATTTTTTTCTTTTTTTCTTTCCCTAAACATGGCATGGACTTAACTTGAGATTTTAGCATCTTAGTTTGGACAACTTAGACCCTTCATGGGTTCATTTCTCTATCATTGAAACAACACAAGAAATACCCATCCTCATAACTTACATATATTATTTAATGTAAGTGTACTAGGTATAATGCAAGTTTGAGCTATCTTTCTCATCCTTCTTTTGATGAGCTAGCTTAGTTCCCTTAATTCTATAAAAATAAACATGCCAATAACTACACCTTATATAGTTCCATCTATGTAGGTACACTAAGCATGTCAAGAGAAGATTATCTAATCCATATTCATGTCAAACTAGTCTCTCTACTTAAAACTTGCTTAATGCTAAATGTGTGAACACTATGCTATCAAAACTCTGCATCCATGTTGTTAGGAATTTCATTGGAGAACTTGTTTCCAAAGTAACATCCCCCCTATATCACTATCTTCTACATATTGATAAGATTTTATATTAATGTGACTTATCCTATATGTGAGTTATTGTTACTAGTGCACAATATTCAACCTTTCAAGGCTTATCATTAAGTCCTACTAAAGGATGTTATACATAAAGGAATAATTCAAATTTATCTTCTTAAACCACATACCACATAGCCTTAATTTGCATTGTTCAAGTCTATTTAAAAATACTATTAATTTACCATAAGGTAAATGACTAAAATCTCTTGCACATCCATGATAATATAAAGACATAATTAAATTCATTTTTATTTTAAAGTAAAGGTATGTGTATTTCATTAAAACTACATACATAATGCACTATAGAAAAGAAGAATCACAAATACAGTCACAAAAACTCATTTATCCTAGGAAACCCCGAAGAAAAAAACCCAACCATGAATCGTATCTTATTTTATTTCATAAAATCAATTTTTATTTTACATTGAGTCAAGCATCCCCCTTTGCCTTTGTTCTTGACCAAGGAGTTATATAACTGCCAATATTTACAAATTGAACTCATCCTTTAATTCATTTAGGTTAACCAATCCTCCACAAGTATTAACCAATACAAAATATATTGACTTCAAATTTTCTTCAATTAATTCTACCATTTCTATCATTAAACTCATCAAATATACAACCTACAAGGTTTTCATTCTCCACTCAAGAATAGTTCAACCTGATTGCTTATACATGAATATTACATTCTCTAAATTATATGTTTAGATAAATCAACTTGTGTAAAGGCTATCTCAATTTGGTCACAATGGAGAATGTAATATCTTTTCTTGTACACTACCCATATACACCTCTACTCCAACTTTATTTGTGTTTCTTCATTAACCACTGATAAGGGGTATGCTAGAGGGATCAAAACAACTCTTTTAGCTTGAGTATGCACTTTTGATACATATAATTTTTTCCATTATAGATAGTCAAACATATAAGATAAGATAGAATCTATTATGCTCATCTTAATATACTATAACTTAAATTTTTTCTCATTGTAATGAAAGGTATCCCATCCTTTAAGGAAAAAAAACCCCATAAGATCCATTTTAAACAATAATGTCCACATTTCAATAGATAAAATTCCATGTAAAAGCTATTATCTACCTACTTCGATTGAAACGTAGGATGTTGTATTAATTTTATCCATTTATGATAATGGCTACAAAATTATTCATTCAATATCAAAAACATGGCAAACAATAATTCCATCACTAAATTTTTTTAAATATAAAATATAAATGAAAACCTATTATATCCCAAGCACCAAGTGGCATCACTGCTTCACACGATAACAAAGAAGGTTATATGTTACATACGTAAGATAAAAGCATGTCGAATAAAAGCAACAAACTTATTTAGGGGTTGCCATTAATATAGATTATGGTCATTCAATTGAATGTGTTTCTTTTAAAAGAGCAACTAATAAAATACTTTACCCATTCATATTCTCATTGCAAAAAATAGTTCCAAAGAGGCCTAGTATAGATGGTTTCTTTTCAAATAGCATCCAAACAGAGCATAAGATCTCCTTTATTAATTTTGCTATATCGAGAGTTCCATTCAGGAATTTACCAAGTGTGCTTATGTTTTTGACCCTATTTGGAATAATCATAAGATACTAAAATATTTCTCAAAATTTCTTAGCACCTTTATTAGGTTTCACAAGATGCTAGTGAAGCTAATAGAAATTTACACTAAACCAAAAATGGTTTATAAAACATAAGTTTGGATAGAACATACTAAGATGTATGTTGAGCAAGAATATCTATACATAAATAATCACCTTGCTTTGTGTGTCTATTATCAAGTTTTACAAGAGACAATTGAAATGAGATGATTTTATTTGTTGAATAATATATCCACCACTATTTCATGATGGAAAATAATCCAAGTAAACAAAGATATCACTAATATATTATGAATACACTATGATAAAGAGAGCTACCTTTCATTAATGATAATCCAGGTGAGTACAACTCTATTAAATACTCTAACATTTCTAATGCTAGTTAAACTTATAAAACCAAAATTTCACAATGAACATAATATAGAAGGTCTTGAGTAAAAAATATTGGTTTCATTTTAGAAGGTTATAAATTCTTTTCTAATATCAATTCTTCACCCATCAGAGACTTTCCACTTAATACAAAATAAACTCAACCATTTCAAAAAGCATAAGAATCATTCATTTAATCTAAGAAAAATATTAATTCATTATAAAATCACCTCATTTTAGATACATTACAAAGAAACTAAAAATCACAAGAAACACTTCAATTTTTTTCCTCAAGACATATACACCGAAGTATACATGATGGCCCTAAGAAATGTGTTCTACCACAATCCCTTTTTTGTGACAAGAATGCCCGTATCTTTTTTTATTGTGCTTGCAAAACATGCCACCCTTCTCTGGTGACCACATGTCTTTTCCCCCACCACATACACCATTCATGCCTAACCAACTTATCCACCTCCCATTCCATAATTTCCAATTAATTATTGTCATTCCCCATCAAACGTGGGAAAATAGCGAAGCTTAAAATATTAACTTTTGTATTAGGAGTAATAAGATTAATACTAAGGCTTGGGTTAGCCTCCACATAATCACACATGCTTCATTTATGAAATCCAATAATATAACTCTTTACATTATCCATCATTCAAATGACATACATCCATCTTCACAACAATACCCATCAAAAGTAGAAAACACAAGGCATTAGTCTATTTAAATCTAAATTTAGATATACATGAAAGGCTAGCAAGAGTCCATAAGGAAAGTACCAAATTAGTTTCAAGTGCCCTGTAAAACTCCAATGAGATAAAAATATCATTTTCATAAATCTTAAGTCTTACGCAACCTAACACTTAGAATAATCAACCATTATATCAATAAAATATATCAATTTTTTTATAAAATGTATGTTTTCCTAACTAGCCATGAAATAGTCAATCATTCCATCAATAAAACAAGACAACAAAAAATGCATCCAACCACATAAATAAGTCTACCCAAGGAGGTTCATGACATCCTACCCCCCTTAGGCTTAACACATTCTTCTATTTTTTTATTAGTTCAAACATAAATGATAATTACATAGCATCTTCAAATAGGAACGAAAATTATTTGCATATATATTGCTTTCTCCCAAGTAGCATTTCTATTAGAGTAGCAGTCCCATTGGACCTTGCATTGCTCTAGAGTCCCTTTCCTCATCAATTTGGAACAAAAATCAAGGATTTTTACTAGTTGTACATCTATAGCCTTTGTATTTGCCATTTGCAATTTATACAAATCCCACACTTGATCAGGGTTAGCAATATATTTTCTAGGTAAGGATATATGAAATGTGTCATGAATATTTGACAAAATAGGTGGTAAGGCAAGTTGATATGCCATAGGACTAATATTATCTGTAATCTCAAATGGCACAACAAAATGAGGGTCTATTTCTATGGACTTAATAGCACTATTCTTAGGTCTCACCCTCAGAAGCAACTTGTCACCAATTGAGAGTTCTCTTGGTGATCTCTTAAGATCGACATAATTTTTTTGGTGATCAACGACTTCCTTGAGACTTTTCATGATTATCCTTAATTGATTCTCCATATCCCTTACCATATATAGCCAAAGCATAACCTAATACTCTAGATTATTCCATGATAATGGTTTCCTACACCTCCTACCATATAAAGCTTCGAAAGGAACCATGCCCAAAGTTGAATGATATCCATTATTATATGCAAATTCTACTAGGTGAAGATAATATTCCCATTGGGTCTTATAATCCATACAATACATATGAAGCATGTCCTCTAACACCTGATTCACCCTTTCAATGTGCCCATTAATTTTTGGGTGATAAGTTGAACTAATATTTAATCTAGTACCTATGGCACGGTGTAAGACTTGCCAAAAATCGTATGTAAATATCGAGTCTCTATCTAAAATAATCACATCTGAGAAACCATGAAGCTTGAATATATCTTTGGAAAATATATTAGCCACAACCACGACATCATCCTTAGTATTCCTGGGTGTAAAATATGCAACCATGGTCAGTCTATTAATCACAACTAGGATTGCATGATGCTCGAACCTAGTATTTGACAAACCTATAATAAAATCCTTTGATATCACCTACCATTTATACATAGGTACACAATAGGATACAATAGTCTTGTAGGGTGTATGTTTTCAGATTTAACTTTCTAAAATTCAAGACATTGAGCAACAAATTCAAATTTTTGTCCCTCTTCATTCCTAGCCAGTAGAAAATTTTCTTCAAATTCTCTATCAATTTTATCCCTCTTGGGTGAGTAGAATATGGATATATGTGTGCTTCATTAATGATCATTTCCTCGTATCACTAGCCTTAGGAATTACTACCCTATCCCTAAAACATAAGAACCCATCCTTGATGCCAAAATACTTAGTTTCCTAAGGTTGTCTTTGCATCTTAGCCTGAATTTGGTTACGGTACATATCTCAATATTGTATTTCCTTGACTTGTTCCATCAAGTCTACATGTATGCAAGTAAAAATAGATGTCTTCTCCTAATGAGTGCATCAGTGACTTTATTTTCCTTCTCTTTGATATATTCAATATAAAAATCATATTTAGGGAGAAATTTCATTCACCTTATTTGTATGACATTTAGCAAAGGTTGATTAAATATGTATTTCAGACATTGGTGGTCTATCCTCAACTCAAAAGGTCTTCCCACTAGATAATATTGCCAAATTTTGAGAGGAAATACCACAATTGGTAATTCTAGATCATGGGTTGTATAATTGATCTTACGTCATTTCAGTTTTCTTGATCCATAAGCTACCACTACTCCATCTTGTGAGAGTACTCGATCCAAAACTTCAAATGATGCATCTATACAAACAAAAAAAATACCCAAAGGGTCCGATATATTTAATATGGGGATGTAGTGAGTTTTTTGTTTTAGCAGACTAAAATCTACCTCACATTTATCCATCCACCTAAAATATTTCACCTTCCTCTGAAGGTTAGTTATTGGAGAGGTTATCTTGGCGTAATCCGTCACATAACACCTATGGTATCTTGTCAAACCCATGAAACTCCAAACTTCCATCACATTTGTGGGCAGTGACCAATTTAGTATAGCTTCTATTTTCTTAGGATCCACTGCAATCCCTTTTGCTAATACAATATACCCTAAGTATTGCACCTTTAACACATAAAATTCACACTTAGAAAAATTAATGTATAACTAATTTTTCCTTAGTAACTCCAACACAATTCTAAGATGCTTGTCATGCTCTGTTTTATTTTGAGAATATACAAAAATATCATCTAAGAAAATAACAACAAATAGATCCAAGTGCTTCATGAAAACAATGTTAAAAGTTCATGAATGTTATTGGTATATTCATTAATCCAAAAGGTAATACTATAAACTCGTAGTGTCCATACCAAGTCTTAAAGTCACTGTTGTGGGTATCCTCTTCATGAATTTTAATTGATGGTATTTGGATTTCAAATCGATCTACAAAAAATAGTGGCATCTCTAAGCTAATCAAATAGATATTTTATTTTGGGTAGAGGATATATATTCTTGATAGTTTCCTTATTCAACATTCAATATTCTATGCATAGTTGTAAGGAACCATTATTTTTTTAACAAACAACACTAGTGCACCCCATGATGACACACTCAGTCTAATTAACCCCTTTTCTAGTAACCCCTACAACTATACCTTTAGTTCTTGCATATCAATGGGTTATTTCTGTAAGGATCCCTATGAATAGGATTTGTTCTAGGTTGAAGTTCAATAATAAAATCAAATTCATGTTTTGAAGGTAAACCAGGTAAATCCTCCAAAAAATACATCCTTGAATCCCTAAATTAATGGGTGTTTCTCGAACACCTCCTCCTATTTTTCAATTTCATTTGTCTTAACCACATAAACTATTCCTTCCTTTTTAACAACTCTCTTGAGTTGCATAACTAAGAGAATTTGTGTCTGAAAAGCCCCTTGCAAGTAGTACATCATTTGTAATTTCTTGTCATATTTCGAATACTCAATCCATCTATCCTAAAAATTGATTACAACCTTATGTTCTTGTAACCAATTCATTCCTAGGGCTACATGGAAAGCATGTAGTGATGCTACATATAGAAAACCTATAGTTGTACCACTAGGTAAGATAACTTTAGTCATAGAATAACACTATTCTATAAAATATGTTTGTCCTAAGCCATACTCAATCCTCCACCCTTGTACCAATATTCTTGGCATTTTTGGCATATCCTTAATCAAATTAGTGGAAATAAAACTATCTATAGCTCCACTATCTATTAGAATTTTAACATTTCTACAAAAAATATTACCCTTTATGAGTAGAGGAGTGGTTTGCCCTTCCATATTTTGACTCTCTATCATTGCATAGGTCTTGTGTATAGGTTCCTTGTGTGTAGGTTCTTTGTAAGATGGTTCTTTTCCTTTCAAACTTGGTCCTACTATAAAGCTCCTTAATAATAAAAATAGGTCTTAAGATAAGTATCAACTTTCCTAGACAAGTCATAGGACTTTTGAAGAGTGCGAGGATATCCTTATTCACTTCATACCCCATTTTAGGATCAACTCATAATATGAACTTATGAATTTTCATCTTCTTATTATACGCAGACACATACTTTAATAGTTTAACAAACTTTTTCTAGTATGCCTCCACTATATTATTTCCCTATCTAATATTGGTAAATTCCTCAAATTTATTAGTATAAAAATGTTTAGTTAGGAACCTTTATTTAAAAGCTACCATAAAGTCTTACCATTTTAGATCAACTGTAGCCTCAATTCTTTGTTTGCCACTAAATATTTCCCACCAATCCAACCCAAAACCCTGTAGGTGTAGAGTGGTATAAGATATTTGGGTCCTAGTGGAATAATTATTCATATTGTAGAAAGTCTCTATCTCCTTTATCCAAGCTTCGGTTGCATCACCACCTTCCTCTCCCTTGAACTTGGAAGATTTTAGATGTTTCATATCCTTACCCAATTCTACCTCTAGTCAAATTTTATATTGTTATACCTCTGAAATGGGTTCATTAACTTAGCCCATTCTAGAGTTCCTAGCCTGTGTTTCCTAGTTCAATGCAACTTCTAATAGTTGCTTCTATGTTTACACCTATTCCATAAGTAAATCAACTATAGTAGGGAGATCCTTCCTCTCATTATTACAATTGTCTGAACCTACATCCGAGATCCTAACTTCAATATTAGTTCTTTGTGTCTACCTTGTAGATGTGGTAGCACTCCTTCACCTCCTATTTGGTGGTATTATCCTTGGCCACACATAGGAGATATAGTAGGACCAATTCACAATTACATCTTGGAATTGGTTTTCCTACTACAAACCATGTACCTAGTTATCTCAACTAGAAAAACAAGGTTAACTTTTCAATAGGTAGTCTATTCATGTAAATTATAGTCATTTCATGGATATGTATTCTATTACACACCACCATATAATCTTATGCAAGGAAGCCTATATCCCTATGAACCACACCCTGATACCAAATACCATAACCGAAAACTTTCCCATTCAACCATGATTTTTTTTTTTCCTAAAATTGGCATGGAATCAACATGATATTTTAACCTCTTAGTTTGGAAAACTTAGACCCTTCATGGGTTTATTTATTTATCATTGAAACAACACAATAAATACCTATTCCCACAACTTACATATATCATTTAATGTAAGTTTACTATATATAATGCAAGTTTGAGCTATCCTTCTCATCCTTTTTTTGATGGGCTAGCTTATTTCCCTTCAGTATATCAAAAGGACCACATAAATCACTACACTTTACATAGATCCATCTTGTAGGTGCACTAAGCATGTGAAGAGCATATTTTCCAGTCCATCATCATATCAATCTAGTCTTTCTACTTAAAACTTGCTTAATGCCAAACTTGTGAACACTATGCTATCAAAACTCTACATCCATGTGGTTAGTAATTTTATTGGATAACTTATTTTCAAAGCAAACCCCCCATTAGTTCACTATATTCTACATATTGATAAGATTTTATGTTAATGTGAGTTATCCTATATGTGAGTCACTACTACTAGTGCCTAATATTCAACCTTTCAAGGCTTATCATTAAGTCCTTCTTAAGGATGTTATACATAAAGGAATAATTCAAAGTTATTTTCTTAAACCACACCCCACATAGCCTTAATTTTCATTATTCAAGTCTATTTGAAAATACTATTAATTTCCCATAAGGTAAATGACTACATCTCATGCACATCCATGATAATATAAAGCCATAATTAAATTTCTTTTCTTTTAAATTAAAGGTGCATGAATTTAATTAACACTACATTCATATTGCACCATAGAAAAGAATCATCACAAATAAAGTCACACCAAAATCATTTATCCTAGGAAATGCCAAAGAGAAAAATCCATCCATGAATGATATATTATTTTATTTCATAAAATCAGTTTTTATTTTACATTGAGTCAAGCATCCCACTTTGCCTTTGTTCTTGACCTAGGAGTTACATAACTCCCAATATTTACAAATTGAATTCATCCTTTAATTAATTTAGGTTAACCAATCCTCCACAAGTATTAACCAATATAAAATATATTGACTTCAAATCATATTCAATCAATTCTACCATTTCTATGATTAAACTCATCAAATATACAATCTACAAGGTTTTCATTCTCCACTCAATAATAGTTCAACATTATTGCTTATACATGAATACTACATTCTGTACAAAATGAAATATTTACATAAATCAGACCTATGTAAAGGCTTATCAATTTGATCATAATAGAGAATGTGATCTCTTTTCCTATACACTACCCATATACACCTCTACTCTAGCTTTCTATGTGTTTCTTCATTAACCAATGAGAAGGGGTATGCTAGAGGGATCAAAACAAATCTTTTAGCCTGAGTATGCACTTATAATGCATATAATTCTTTCCATTGCATAAAGTCAAACATACAAGATAAGATAGGATCTATTATACTCATCTTAATATACTGGAACTTAACATGTTTTTCATTGTAACCAAATGTATCACATCCTTTAAGGAAAACAAACCCCATAAGATCCATTTAAAAAAATAATGTTTGAATTTCAATACGAAAAATACCATGTAATAGCTATTATATACCTACGTTGATTGAAACGTAGGAGTCTATACTAATTTTATTGATCTATGATAATGGCTACTAAATTATCCATTTAATATCAAAAGTATGGTGAACAATCATTCCATCATCAAACATTTTTTAGTATAAAATATAAAAGACAACCTATTATATCCTGAGCCCCAAATATCACCACTCCTTCACATAGTAACAAAGAAGGTTACATATTACATACGTAGGAGAAAATCTTGCCAATTGAAAACAACAAACTTCTTTAGGTTTTGACATTAACATAGGTTACGTTCATTCGATTGAATATGTTTCTTTTAAATGAGCAACTAACAAAAGACTTTACCCATTCATATTCTCATTGCAAATAATAGTTCCAAGGAGGCCCAATACAGATGGTTTCTTTTCAAATAGCATCAAAAAATAATATAAGACCTCCTTTATTAATTTTCTTATCTTAGGAGTTCCATTTAAAATTTACTAGGTGCACCTATGGTTTTGAACCTATTTGGAATAATCATAATATACTAAAATATTTCTTGATATTCCTTAACACCTTTTTCAGGTTTCTTAAGATGCTAGTAAAGCTAATCAGGATTTACACCAAACCAACAAAATTTTATAAAACTTAGTTTTGGATAGAACATACTAAGATGTATGCTGAGTAGAAATATGTATACATAAATAATCACCTCGCTTTCTATGTCTATTATCAAGATGAACAAAAGACAATTGAAATGAGATGATTTTCGTGGTTTAATAACATCTCCACCTCCACTATTTTATGATGAAAAATGATCCAACTAAATAAATATATCACTAATCTATCAAGAATACACTATGGTGGAGAGAGCTACTTTTTGTTAATGATAATCCAGTTGAGTAAAACTCTATTAAATACTCTAACATTTTTTATGCTAGCTAAACTTATAAATAAAAATTTCACAGTTAACATAATATAGAAGGTATTGGGTAAAAAAAATAGTTTCATTTTAGAAGGTTATCAATTATTTTGTAATATCAATTCTTCACCCATCACAATATTTCCACTAAATACAAAATAAACTCAACCAGTTAAACCATCATAAGAATCATTCATTTAATCTAAGAAAAATCTTTACTTATTATAAAATCTCATCATTGTAGATAATTTATAGAGTAACCAGAAACCACAAGCAATGCTTCAAGTTTTTTTTTCCTCAATAAAAATGCACTGAATTTTACATGATAGCCATGAGAAATGTATTCTGTCGCGATTCCTTTTCCATGACAAGAATGTCTGTCTCTTTATTTTTTCCTTGTGCATGCAAAACATGCCTCCCTTCTCTAGCAATCACATGTCTTTTCCTCACCACGTATACCATTCATGCCTAACCAACTTATCCACATCCCATTCCATTATTTCTAGTTAATGATTGACATTCCCCATCAAACATGGCAAAATAGCAAAGCTTAAAATATTAACTTTTGGCTTAGGAGTAATAAGATTAATATCAAGGCTTGGGTTAGCCTCCACATAATCACACATGCTTCATATATGAAACCCAATAAGATAAATTTTCACATTATCTATCACACAAAATCAATTTTAGCATTCAAATGACATACATCCATATTCACAACATTCCCCATCAGAAGTAGACAATACAAGGCATTAGTCTATTTAAATCTAAATTAAGATATGCATGAAAGGTTAGCAAGATTCCATAATGCAAGTACCAAACCAGTTTCAAGTGCCCTACAAAACACCAATGAGATCAAAATATCATTTTCATAACTCATAAGTCTTACACAACCTAACATTGGGAATAATCAATCATTCTATCAATAAAGTATATCACATTTTCTGTACAATGTATGTTTTGCATAACTACGCATGAAATAGTTAATCATTTCATCAATAAAAAAACATAGAAAAACACGCATCCATATACATAAATAAGTCTACCAAAGGAGGGTCATGACATTCCCATATGATTTCTAATTGTTATAATTTTCTACTCTATTTTGTTTTATTATGTGTTTTTCTACTACTAGATTATGACTATTGTTGGGGTGCCAATAGTTCTCTTCATTGCTACTTATGACCACTTCTTTCTTTTGCTTCATTATTTTTGCTCTAAAATTTTTTGGTGCATAGATAATTTGGATTTGTTGATTCACCTAGGGATTTGATCTAGTTCTCCTTCTAAGTCCTTGGGTGCCACTAGATATAGCAAGCACTAGTTTTGACTAGCCAACATTTATTCAAGTTTCTTAAGTGGCAGTCTCAGTTCACTTTTTGCTAGCACCTAATGTTTGAGATGTTGAATTGGCCTTCCCAAATTCCTTCTAACTTTCTATAGTTGTAGATATAGAGTACCTTCTATTTTTTGTAGGACCTAATTTGACTAAGGAATCATATGTTACTAGTCTAGATGGTTGTACACATGACCTTCGACTAAGGAACTATTTCCACCTTTCTTTAGAACCACCATCCTAGGTAAAGTGATACTTGAACTCTAGTTTTATTAGCCTATGGTGTTTTAGGGATATGATACCTTCTTATACCTTCCTTGTAATATCATGTAGACTATACTAAAATAAGGATGATAGATTCATCATTGCATTCCATTTCTAAACCTTATATCTCATGTATATCAATATCTTCATGTGTGGTCCTAAGAGAAATGAATATTGCCCATCAGATGTGATAAATATCATGACGTAAAGGGCCATAATATCCCATAGAAATATTATATTTTAATTTCTAATTGCTTTACATAGGGCATATTTCATTTCATATGATGGATCAAGATCATTATCTTCTTTAACATTTAAATTATTTTACTAGTGGAGCCCTAGTTTTGAAAACATCTTCATATTTGTAGAAATGCCAAAATGCTTACTCAAGATTTCAATTATTATATTTATTCAACTATTCCTAATTGTTATAGCTAATTCCAAGTACTTCATCACAAATGCCTCATCCAAAGATTTTTCGTGCCCTTTAAATAACTATAAAAATCCATCCATCTTGTCCATTTAAAAATATCTACTATTCTAATGCTTGGTGATGTTTGGAATCATCATTCATCCCTAATTTATTCTTATGATCACTTGTTATATCAAAGAGAATGTAAAATATAGCAATTAGGGTTGCTCAAAAGAGGTAGAAACGAGTCCATGCACCTCCTTTTTTTCTTCTCGTTTGATATTATAGTAGGTTCAGTATTCTACAATTACCATTATAGTGAGATCTAGATACAAACATGCATGTTTTTGGTTTAGGGAGGATCAATAAGGTTGGGATGTGCACCACCTTTATCACTACAGGGATTACTCACATGATTTAGGAGTAATAGCACATGATGTGGTGTTAATACCTCAGGTGTGGCAATCGATAGGGTCTACTCCAGACCCAATGCATATGTTTTTAATTTTTTCTTTTTGGCTATGTTGTTTCCAAAATATGTGGTTGAAATAGAGGACTAAAATATATTTTACCTATCCATGCATTTTTGTGTTGGACATATTAGCTATTTACTAGCACATCCTTGTGTGTATTACACACAAGTATTTACCATTTTTTACCTAAGTGTATATCCTTATGTAACCATTGTTATTGCATGAATCACTCACATTATGTGGAAATTATGGAATAAAATTCAATAATAAATTATTAGGTGTGGCAAAAAATAAGGCTTACACTAAGCCTAATGCAATGTTTTTTCCACTGTGATGAGCCCTGTAAATGCTCATTTTTTGTACTACTTTCCCTATGAACTGTGACACTTATTTCTGTAGATATATATGTTTTATGAGAATTTTATATATGTTTAACAATTTATTTTGCATGATATTTAATATTTGTTTCTGAGTGTATTTTTGTGTAGATTTCATAGAATTTGTTGTGTATTAGCATGTTTACATCGAGGTCCCACTCGGACCTGGCACTTTCAATTTCATGATGGAAAAGTAAAGGCAAAACATCTATAGTACACCGGTGTGAAGCGCTAAGTCAGGCGCCTGATTCCCTTTGAAGCGCTCGACTCCCATTTGGTGCTTGACTGATGGGCGCCCGATTCCCATTTGGTGCTTGACTATCGGGTGCCTGATTCCCATTAGGCGCCTGACTCCCGTGTTGGTGCCTGCTTCCCGACTTCTACAGATAAGGCGCCTGATTCCCATTGAAGCCGAATTCTAGCATGACTCTGTTGTCGATAAAATAGAACGTGATTTCAGCAAAGGATGTGGATGGAGTCTCAGCGTTGAATCCGAACCAGGGACAATGTCAAAGATGATTAGCTATCTATTTTTTAGTTGTTATGTAAAAATCTATGTAAATCGAGTAAAGCAAATATCAGACGTATTCTGATAAAATAGAATACGCTGAAATAGTCTAAAAGCTTGATATTTTACTCGATTCCCTTTATTCATGCATACTGTTGTAAAATAGAATCAAACATGTGATTTATTTCCAATATGTAATAGGGATGGCCGCATATCTTATAAATATGCAGGCCACCCCTAAAAACGTGATCCCAGATTTTTCCTGTACCTATCCTGCTGCAATTTCAATAAAATATTTCTGAGTCATTTCTGATTAAATCGACTTGCATCCGATGAATGATTAATGCGGGCAGAACCTGCTGGAAGCGTGGGCCCACTCTCAACAGTGTTCTTCCCTTACCTTTTCCCTATTTTCTATTCTTTTCAATTCTATTTTATTTCCTATAGCTTAATTTTAATTTCTATTATTTCCCCTATTTTCTGTAATTTCTAGCAAATGTGCAGTTTCAGTTTCTGAATATAATTTAGTCATGTCTTTGATAGTGTAGGATAGATTAGTGGTTTGGAAACTAAATCAGAACTCCAATAAAACACCAACACCCCCCAAACCATAAATCTGAGGGACTCATATCATTGGAGGGAATTACAAGCATATATTGTGCAAGGTTGCTCACAAGTCTACGAGCTACCCCGGGTTGACAAATTAAATGAGGCAATGAATTTGAATGTAGAAAACTAACCAATATTTTTGCCCAACATTTTGGCATCATTGTCGGGGAGTAGCCTATTGTAATTTCTTGTTCTGAAGGAAGCATGTTAGTAGTAGTTTAGGTTGCTACCTACAGAACCTCCATTTTTAGCTTTGTATGAGTCCACCTAAGAATAGAGGACCGGACGATCATTTTGTTAAAAACAAAGATGTTTCTCAAAAGTCTTCTGCTTCAATTGTACCTGATCCTGAGATTGAAACCTCTTCTCCACAATCTCCACCTATGCATTGGCTTGAACATCCATTATTTGCATAGGATCCTTCTAAAACAAATCAACAAAATCTTAGAGAAGGATCTGAGATAAGTAGAGTTCAGTCTGAGGAAGACTTATTGAACTTTCAATGTTGGCAAGTAGTTAGAGAAGGAACTATATCAAACATAGATTTAGTAATCCTTCTGTAGGATAAGAGAAATGAACTAGAAGCCTTGAAAGTTACTTTGAACGCAGTTGGTGTAGATACCCTATTCATAGACAAGATGGTTGATGCAGAGGAAGCATCCACTAGTTTTAATTTTCCCATAGGAGAGGCAGGAGGAGACCACAAGATGAAACATATCTCCCCTGCCCACCTTCCAATATTTAGAGGACTACCAATAGAAGATCCAGATCTATTTCTGTTTAAATTTGATGTCCTATGCAGATCAGTGGATTATACGATTGATGCCCAAAAACTAAAATTATTCCCTTCCACTCTTGATGATTCAACTTTACGTTGGTTCATCAGTTTGGGGGATAAACAGATAACTACCTGGGAAGAATTGAAGAAAATTTTCCTAGATCAGTACCAGGATTTTGGTAGAGCACGTGATGCAAGGGAAGAAGTCCTAGACATGACACAAAAGGAAGGGGAATCTATGGAGGAATATTGGGATAGGTTCAACTTTAATTTGCAAAGATCACCCCATTCGAAACTAGGAGATAGGTCCTTAAGAAGCATTTTCTTAAAGGGACTTACAAATGAATCTCTGGAAGCCTTAAACATGATTTTTGGAGGGGATATTTATCAACATCATATGGATGATATTCGGTGTTTGTGTCAAAACTTTTCAAGAAGGAAAGGTAAGTTGACCCCTAGAAATATCAAACAATCAACCACTATCACTAAAATAGAAATAGGCAATATGCTTGAAGACCTCAAGAGCGAGATGTTATCATCTCTGGCTCTTCAAATGGACACCCTTCTACTTCAGAAAAAGAAGTAGGAGAATGAGGCAGCATTGGCCTACTTTTGTCCTAAATGTAGGGGAAAACACCCTAGAAATGAATGTCCTAAAAACAAAGTTTGAGTGTGTGTTGTATGTTCAAAATATCACAAAATAAAGTTGTGTCCATAGTTATCAAAACCTAGAGAGGAACCTGAGGTAGCAGAAGCATACTTCATGGGTAATAGGAGAAACTAGAAGTAGTCTCCTATGGGAAACAACATGCCAGTAGGAATGCCATCTTATGGGGGCAACAATTTTCAGAACCAAGGTCAAGCTCAGCCACCCAACATGGGTTGGTGGGGACAACAACCTTGGAATCAGTATCCCCAAGGAGCAAATCCTTACAACCCCTATCCATGGATGCAATACCAGTAGCCTGGGCAGTAGTGGAGGAACCAGAATTCTTGGAATCAAAACCCACAATAGGCTGCTCCAGTTCCACTACAGCCAACCCTACTAGCTCCTCCTACTTTCAGGCCTGCTCAACTACCAGCACAACCTACAACCAATCCAAATAACAAACAACAACCAACTTATCAAGTGGAGAATGAGATGTACCCCATGTACAATATTAAAGTAGATTGTAGTCCAATAGAATTAAGGTCAGGGAAACAAGTAGGTGTAGAAGTCACTCCTCTAGTAGAAGAGGAGGAAAACATAGAATTAGGAAAAGAGGAATCACCTCTTATAGTAGAAGTAGAAGAAGAATCAACACCTGTAAATAACAGAGAAGAGGTTCCACCTTTTCCACAAAGGTTGCAGGAACCCAAAAATCCAGTACAATCAAAATTTGATATTCTCTCTAGTCTAAAGAACTTGACAGTCACAATCCCTCTCTTTCAGGCCATCAGAGATATTCCTATCTATGGCAAGGCCATAAGAGAATTGTGCCTGAAGAAACTAGGAAGAAAACCTACAAAGTCAATCAGTTTGGTGGGTCAGTTAGCTGATCTTATGTTAGGGAACACCTACAACCAAAAATACTCAGATCCAAGAAGCCCTATCCTAACTGTACAAATAGAGGGTTATGTTTTACCCAATACATTAGTAGATTTGGGGGCTGCCATTAATGTCATGCCCAAAGAAACCATGCAAAAGCTTAAACTATCTAACCTGAAGCCAACCAAGACTATTTTATAGTTGGCAGATAGGTCTACAGTGCTCCCAGAGGGAATGCTAGAGGATATCACTATTACAGTGGATGCATGGGAGTATCCAACAGATTTCTTAGTGTTACAATCCAAGTCTAGGTTGGGTGGATATCCATTAATCTTAGGTAGACCTTGGATGGCAATAGTTGATGCTTACATAAGTTGTAGAGATGGCCAGATGACCATTTTTGATGGTCAGAACATAAAAAATTGATCATCCATCCACCTGCACAATCTACAAAATTGTTGGGAGAACCTAAAAATGAAAATCAAAACATTGGTGGTCTATCAATGATCCAATCTATCATGACACTTGATGAATTGGAAGATGAGAGTGATGAGGATAGGGTAATATCAAAATTTTTCCAAGGAGAACCCTCATGTCCTCCTCCTGAGTTGCCATTAGTGGGAGGAAAAGACCACCATATTCAACAAATAGAGGTTGCACCTGGTAGAGTGTTGAACATAGATGACAAGTTGACAGTTGAACAACAAATCAAACTGAAAGAAACATTGGTAAAACATCAAGATGCCTTTGCTTGGGAGTATTCGGACATGAGAGGAATAGCTCCTAAAACCTGTACTCATAGGATATATCTGGAAGACCAGGTTAAACCAATAAGACAACCACAGAGAAGAATGAATCCAACAATGAAGGAAATTATCAAGACTGAATTGCAGAAACTCCTCATAGTTGGGTTCATTTACCCCATTTCAGATAGTGAATGGGTATCACCTTTGGTGGTGGTGCCCAAGAAAAATGGCAAGTGGTGAATTTGTGTGGATTATAGGTTGTTGAACAAAGCAACTAAGAAAGACCACTTCCCCTTACCCTTCATAGATCAGGTCCTTGACACCTTATCAGGTAAGAAGTATTTTTCTTTCCTGGATGGGTTCAGTGGATATAATCAGATTCAAATAGGGGAAGAAGATCAAGATAAGACCACATTTACTTGCCCTTGGGGGACTTTTGCTTACCGAGTTTTACCTTTTGGTCTATGCAATGCACCTACCACATTTCAGAGGGCAGTTTTGAGCATCTTCTCTGACATGATTGGAGAAACTGTGGAGGTATACATGGATGATTTCACTGTATATGGTGAAACTTTTGAAATAGCCATAGAAAATTTGGAGAAAACACTTAAGTGATGTGAGGAAACGAACCTGTCCCTAAGCAATGAGAAATATTATATGCTAATGCAGGAAGGGATAGTTTTAGGACATCATATTTCTATAGATGGGATCAAAGTAGATAGGAAGAAGATAGAAGTTATCCAAAACCTACCTACTCCCAAAACACAGAAGGATATCCATAGTTTCCTGGGATCAATTGGTTACTATAGGAGGTTTATAGCAGATTTTAGAAAAACTGCTAAACCCCTGAGCACATTGTTATCAAAGGACATAGAGTTTGTTTGGATAGAGGAACGTGAACAAGCATTTAACACCTTAAAGGAAAAACTGATTACTACCCCAGTACTGAGAGGTCCAAATTGGACCATACCTTTTCACATATATGTTGATGCATCTAACAATGCAATAGGGTCAATGTTAGGACAGAAGGATGGTGATGATTTCTATGCCATCTATTATGTCAGTAAACACCTCACAGGTGTTGAATTCAATTATACTATCACAGAAAAGGAATTTCTTGTAGTTATACATGCTCTTAACAAATTTCATCATTATATCATAGGATATCAGGTTTTTGTACATACTGATCACTCAACTATCAGATACCTGACAAACAAACCTAGGATTAGTGGTAGAATTATTAGATGGTTGTTGCTTCTATAGGAGTTTGATGTGACAATAGTAGACAAGCCAGGTAAAGACAATGTGGTAGTTGATTTCTTATCTAGGTTGACACCTCCAGATCATGCAACTACAGATGATAAATTTCTAGATGAGCATTTGTTTGCTCTAAATGAACAGATACCATGGTACGTAGATATGGCTAATTATTTAGCCATTGGTAAAGTATCCCCTACACTTTCACCACGTGAAAAATAAACTTTAATTGAGAAAAGTGTAGACTTCTCATGGATTGATGGGTGCCTATTTAAAATAGGGCCTGATCAGATCATGAGAAGGTGTGTTGCTGAGAATGAGATAATAGAAATATTGAAGGCTTGCCATGATGAACCTTGTGGTGGCCATTTTGTAAGAAAAAGGACTGCATACAAAGTGTTGCAGGTTGGTTATTACTGGCCTACACTATTCAAAGATGCAGCCAAGCATGTGAGCCAGTGTGATCAATGTCAGAGGATGGGTAGACCTACTCTCAGAGATGAAATGCCACTCCAACCACATGTTCACATTGAGCCATTTGATAAATGGGGGATGGACTTCATAGGACCCATTAATCCATAGTCAGCAGGTAAGAGGTATATCTTAGTTTGTACTGACTATGTGACCAAGTGGGTTGAAGTGCAGGCTTTGCATGATTCAAAAGAGAATACTATAGTAGACTTCTTGTACTCATCTATTTTCACAAGGTTTGGGGTTCCAAGGGAGATCACAACTGATCAAGGACCTCAATTTACTTCAAATATGATTCAGGAACTCATGCAACAATATAAAATCAGGCATAACAAAACCACTCCCTACCACCCACAGGAAAATGGGCAAGTTGAGGTAACCAACAGAGAGTTGGAAAATATCCTGACAAAGATAGTACAACAACATAGGAAGGACTAGGCCACTAGATTACCAGAAGTAGTGTGGGCCTACAGAACCACCTGGAAGACTACTACTGGTTTCACACCATTCCAGCTAGTCTATGGGAAGAATGCTATGATGCCTATAGAGTTTGAAGTGAAGACACTTAGAACTATAGTAGAGTTGAATATAAACCTAGATGATGCATAGAAAGAATGAATTCAATAGCTTAACCAGCTGGATGAATACCACCTTGATGCTCTGCAAAGAACAGAGGTCATCCAGAAACAAAGGGCCAAGTGGCATGACCGCCACACCAGGCCAAAGCAACTCAAAGTGGGAGAATGGGCATTACTATATGACTCCTGGTTCCAGGAAAGGAAAGGTAAGCTCATGCAGCATTGGATGGGGCCATATGAAGTGACTGAAGTCATCAACAATGGAGTTGTTAGGATCAGAACAATTGATGGTAGCAACATTACATTAATAGTCAATGGTCACCACCTGCATCCATACCATGTGTCTGAAACATACATGATGAAGTCCAGATTAGGCATGGGGGAGACCCTAGTTGATTCTAATTTCAAATTGAGTTAGTAATATGTGGACGTAGTCCACATAGTCCCAAAAACAATTATTCTTTCAAATTTTTCTTTTT
This sequence comes from Wollemia nobilis, assembly GCA_028583015.1. NCBI lineage: Eukaryota > Viridiplantae > Streptophyta > Pinopsida > Araucariales > Araucariaceae > Wollemia > Wollemia nobilis. The sequence goes on from JAQPPZ010002321.1 coordinate 745,958, forward strand.
TTAGTTGTATTTCTATTTTGCAAGAATGATGCCCTGAGTGTAGTTGTTAGGCAGCCTGGGAAACCTAGGCCTAACAAGCACAGGATCCATGAACCTATGCCTTCCCAGATTTCTAGAAGAATTATTTGTAGTAGGAGTAGTTTATCCCCACTTAGAAAGGGGAATACTATACCTGAATCTATACAGGAGTGTTTGGATTGGTCTTTATGGACAATAAAACACCCAACTATTGGTTCAGGTAGCGGATGCTGATTTTGTCCCTATTCTTCAACTAGAGTGCTAAAGGCCTGATCAACCTTAAGCGTATATAAGTGGGCATATCAAGAAGATATTGAAATAAAGGAGGAGCACATATTTTCTATTTTTTGATGAGAAAGGTACCTGATTCCCGATTTTTAGAGAAAATGGCACCTGATTCCCATTTTATCAAAAAAGGCACCTGATTCCTATTTGTATGGTACAAGGTGCCTAACTCCTAGTATGTCAAGGAGATGGTGCCTGCATCCCATTTTGGCAGACCGATGCCTGATTCCTAGTTTTTCCAAGGAGATGGTACCCAACTCCCATTTTTTGGGAAAGCGACACCTAATCTCCTGAACATATCAAAAAAAGGTTGTATATAAAGTTTGAGTTTTGTATAAAGTTTTCTTTAAGTACGATACCTGATTTCCAACAAAAGGCACCTACTTTCCATGTTAAGCACTGGTGCGTCTGCTTTCTATTTTCTAGGCACCTACGTACCTTGATTCGAAAGAAGGTACCTGATTTCCACAAAAAAAGGTACCTACTTTCTATTTTCATGGGTATTTGTGCCTCATAAAAATAAACTTTAGCATTGGGAAGTGGCCCGAGCCACGTCAGCACCCCACTCACATGCAAAGTCAAATATATTATGGATGAAATTAAAAGTTATCAACAAACAACTTTCGAGGAGGGGATGTTTGTCATCCCACGAAGATATGTTTTTTCTAACCTTTATTTTGAAACCTTGCAGGATGTCTCGAATGTATCATATTGCAGTTATCAAGAACCTATCATCACATAGGAAATATGACCATAATTTTTCATTATGGTTTGCCTAATCATCATCTACCAACCAATAACAATGCACCATGAATATCTACGCATGGTACACCCACGGAAAAAATTTAGGTACATGATTAAATTTTTTATTTTATGTATATATTATTTTCATACGCATGTGTGTCTATGAAAAAGTGTCGACACAACCCCCATTATAGTCCTAGCCACCCGTATTGTTCCACTTGGCACTTTTCCATGTGTCATAACTTATGATTGGTATAAACGTTAGTTCTAATCACTTTTGATTATGGTAGTTAACCACCTGCATCCAAGGAAGCAACTAATTTTAGAAACTACTTACCAAAAAATTACCATGTAAGGAGGGAAATTACAGAGTGTCATAACCCAGAAGAACCAGAGTGTGAAACAATTATAGAGTGAATCTTGAGTCGAGGGGAAATTTATGCTCAAAGCTATGGGGGGAAAGTCTAAGAACCATGATTTAAAGAAAAGTGAACCTACCGATTGCTCAGGTATTTCTACGGATGTCCAAGCACAATTTGATGTTGTAGGTTGGATGGAGTACTGTTTATTGGTCAGTCAGGTCCAATATGTAGGGGTGGCTAATGAGTTTGCAACATCCATGAGAGATGGGATTGTTCATATGTAGGGACTAGAGATTCCAATCACCAAAGAATATATTACCATGGTGACGGGCCTTCCCCTAATAGGGGAGCACACGTACAAATAAGATAACCCAGCTCTCTATGCATAGAGATTCTTTGAAAGTCTGACAGAGCACCTGACATGTATTGGTTTGCCCAAGCAGCACATCCTCAAGCTCTAGAGGGTAATTTTTGAGTAGATCGCATGATTCTTCACCTATTCTAGTAGGTACTCCAAGCTAAATTCAAATCATTTTTAATTTCTAAACCATATACTACATGGGGACAAGATCAATATCCCCCATTACCTTACATGTGCACTCAAAGATGAGGCCAGATGGTACCAGGCAGGCACAACATCTACCTTGGCTCACCATGGCCTAATTTTAGCCTTGGTGCGATATGTAGAGTCACATAGAAATGTGATGATTGAGGAAGCTAAGGGCAATAATATAATTCTAGGGGCACAAGAAGAAGTGGAGGTGCTAGAATAGAATGAATAGTCGATTGATAAGGTGATAGAGCAAGCAGAGACAATGCCTGCATCCCAGCCTGAGGAAAATACATAGGAAGTAGGACAAGCCTCATCCCTTGTTTTCCCTAATTTGATGAGGAAGCAGGATAAGCTTTATCCCCTACTAGCCCTCAATTTGATGATGAGGTAAGGCATGATCCGCCAAGCCCGACTTTCATGCCAATTTCCACCAGAACCAGAAGTAGAAGGACGAAGGTGTCTATGGTGGTTTCTAGCTCATCAGATGATGAGGCAACAATTGATGAGTTGAACAAGGAAGAGTATCTAGCCTAGATTTTATAGGATATTTCTAAGGGGCATACTCCTCAACAGGAGGTGCAAACAAAATATTTACAACAAGAGGACCAGATGAAGGATTTGTAGCAATAGCTACAATTATTGAAAGAATAGGCTTCCACTTGGGAAGCCAAATATAAGGAAGAACAGACTCTATTTCAAGAGTCAAGGAAAGTAGCTGCACTAAAAATGCATGAATTATATCAAATGATTCAATAGCTACAGGGGCAAATAGGAGAATTACAACTAGGGTAAGCCAAAGGAAGCCGAGCAATCAACTAAAGTGGATGCAAGGGTTCAGACTGATTGGACAATGGATGTGCCCACTACCTCTATAGATTCTGAAGAGAAGGTGGTATCATTTGGTGCTTGGAAGTTAGATGCCAAAAATGCTAGCCAAGAGGCTGAGGTAGGAGACCACTCTATGGCTTTTGCTCAAAATTTATTTGAACAGGGGAGCCCTCAATCTCAGAAAAGGTCCCCCATAATTATAATTGAAAGTACTTCCCTACACTCTCACATAAAAAATGAGCAAGGGATGGATGTTGCAATGGAAGTGGAGCAGCCATGTTCATCATCTCACTCTATAGAATAGGTAACTCAGGAAGATGAATTTGAGGTTGAAGAACCTCAGAATTCAGAAAAATCTATAAAAAAAGAAGATGAAAAGAAGGATGAAGTGGAGGTTGAAGAGCCTCAGATTTTAGACAAGGGTGAAGAAGGGAATTTGGAGGTTGAAAAGCCTCAGGAGTCTACCCATTCGGTAGATCAAAATGTTGGACATTTTGAGTCCCTAAGCTAAAATGTTGTCATTGATGTCAAAAGGTTATTTGATGTCAAAAGGATCTATGATGGTATGTACTATGTTTTGTGAAAGTGCAAGGAAGGGTTTTTATCAAAACCAAGGCAGGAAAAATAAAAGGTTTTATTTAAAACCATGGATGGCAGATTTGAAATGGGTTTTTCTTAAAACCCAAGTTGGCTTTTCGTTTCATCGAAAAAGGTGCCCCGGTGATGGAGAAATTTAATTTTAAAGGTTTAGTTTAAATTTTAATTTATTTAAAATTTAAATTTTAATTTTAAAATTAAATAAAAAGTTTTCCGCCATGTCCGCCGACGTCATGAGGGCAGTTTTAAAAGCGTCGATGTTTCCAAGCGAAGGGAAAGGCATATAAATATGCCACCAAGTTTTTAAATCGATTATCCTTGCTCGTTGATAATCTTGCATGGTATATGCGAAGGAAAGAGCTTGTGTTTTGTTTTATGTGATGCAGTGAATGGTTAAAAGAAGACAATGACCACTTCCCAAATCTCATTGGGCAGCGTGGCCTAGTGGCAGCTTGGATTGTGCAAAGGTGTTGATAGCACGGAGGTCGTGAGTTCGATTCCCACGAGCATCATTTTAGCATTGTATTGGTTGAAGCGTTGTTCATTGTTTAAAAGCTCATGGGCGAAAAGAAGAAGCATAAGGAGCACAAGGTGGAATAGCTTCCATGTGGGAAGCTTAGCCCACTTGGTGGGTAGAGGGAGTGCAAAGGTGCACTCACTGCAGGTCTTGGGTTCGAGTCACCCGAAACCCATTTTCGCATGGTTTGTTGTCGTCGCATTCTTCGGAGCCAAAAAATATTTTATTTTCTAAGGTATGCCCTGTCACCGCAATTTTTGGAGAATGAATAATTAATGTTTTAATTTGTCAAAGCTAAGGTTTCAAGCACCATTATTGAGGGTATACTATGGTGATGTGATTTATGAGTTGTGGTTTATATTTTGCACTATTTGATGTGGGAATTTTTGCATTAAGGAGCTTAGTGAGTTGTGCATTAGTGCAAAGTGATTTTTAGGAGAAATAAGGGAATGGTAAATGGTTGTGGTGATATTCATGCTATGCTTAATTAATTAAGGAAATAATTATTTTTAATTATTTTCTAGAGGTGGATGTGATTTTTGACTAGGAGAAATAAGGTGTAAAAGGTTATGATATTTGTTTTGTAAATTCTCCTAACCCTCATGAAGTTTGGCAAGAGAATATTGTGATTGTGGCAGATTTCCAAAGAGGCTTCTTCATATTCATAAAAGGTATGGGCACATTCTCCTATTGATTGATTATGGTGGTTGATTTCTAAAAATATCATTGGAGTGAAAAGGATTGATTGTGGTTTCCTTTTCGAAAGTGATTGGTTAAATGCTTCAAGGTTTTCTGGATTGAGAGTTGTGATTAAACCTTGTTTTATAAGCATTGTTGTTGAAGCCCATTGGTTGTGCAAAGAACTTGAACTTGAGTTAGAAAAGAACATGAGTATCATTGTTATGTGAGATTTGTTGTTGAGCATTGTTGGAAACATTTTGAGTTGATTGATACATGCTTGGACTAGGGTTTGTGAGAAAGGGTTGTTCATTGAGGTGCTTGGTTGAGTTGAGTTGATTGAGCCTAGTCAAGTGGATGCATGTGGTTGTTCAAGTTCCATAAAACAAACTATTCTATATTCTGATTTGAGTTGAGATTGAGATTTGAGAATAGAACATATAGAGTCTCTATTTTTATAATATAAAAACATAGAGTCTCTAACAATTCTCTTTATGCTTCTATGAGATTGATTTGAGTTGAGATTGGATTTGAGTATAGAACATATTGAGTCTCTAACAATTATCTTTATGCTTCTATGATATTGAGTTGAGATATTGATTGAGCATTAAGTATAGAACATATTGAGTCTCTAACAATTCTCTTTATGATTCTATGAGATTGGACAAGTTATGTGTGAGCTTGTTAAGCATATTTGAGACAAGTCTTTGAGAAGGCTTGTGGACTGATGTTGAGTAAGCTTTTGTGGAAGCTTGCTATGCAGATTTGAGCAAGTCCTAGAGAGGACTTATTGAGAGATTTGAGCAAGTCCTAGAGAGGACTTATTGAGGAACATTTAGAAGAAGTGGACTTATTGAAATTTGAGCAAGTTTGTGTGGACCTATTGAGCAGATTTGGACAAGTTCTGGCTACCTTTGAGCAGATTTGGACAAGTTCTGAGTGAGCTTGTTGAGAAGATTTGGACAAGTTCTGAGTGAGCTTGTTGAGCAAATTTGAGAAGGTTCTGAGTGAACCTATTGATAGAGCTTTGGAGGTGATAGAGTATAGAGGATAGAGTCTCAGTGGATAGAGATCCAATAGCCAGGACAATTGAAGATAGATCTGAGTGAGGAGTCTTCAAGTGGAGAGAGATCCACCAATCAATGTAGTAGAGAGACAAAGTCTTCTAGAAGATCACTAGCCAGAGCAGAAGGGGAAAGAGTTCTCCTGTGGAAGAGATCCATGAACTTGAGATTAGGGGATCAACATCTCCTTTGGACAGAGGTCCATAAACATTGTAATTGGGAAGGATTCCCATGAGATTATTTGAGAAATATTTAGAAGAAATATTTTCTCTATGGAGGTAGCCCACATTGGGTGAACCACGTTAAAATTGGTGTCTCTATTATGTGTGATGATTTGTGCATTGCTTTGGTTATTGCTATTGATATTACCATTGATTATATTGATTAATACTATTTGGGAAAGAAAAGTAAAAAGTGGTCTTATACTGTTCACCCCCTCTCAGTATAAGCTTGTGTTCTTCAATTGGTATCAGAGTCGGTTCCTTCGGAAGAAGTTTAACAACTTGAAGGAAGATCCTACAAGAACACAAATGGCAAAGAAAGGCAAGAGTAGAAGCATGAGACACAAGAAGAAAAGAACACCTATGGTCATGAAAGAAAAGGAAGATGAGTTTAATATTGTTGTGTTGGGAGGACACATGGAAATAGATTCAATAGATGAATCAAGTAATGGAGAAATATCCAGACTGGTAAAGTTTTGTACCAGATGTGGGAACATAGGTCACCATGCAACTTATTGTCCACAAGAATGTTTTGTTTGTGGTCAACTTGGCCATGATGCAAGATATTATAATGGGTTTAGTAGTAGTGAAGATGAAGATGATATTCTTAGAAATGAAATCCTAGAGATTGGTTCAAGAAAGGATAATAGGGACAATCAAAATAGGTATGAAGAAGAAACTCTACTTTCAGTAATAGAAGAAAAAGAAGATGCTTCAAAAAAGAAAAAGAGGAATCCACTCTTAAGGAGCTTATTGAATTGAAAAGAGAGAATTTAGAATTGAAGGCTCAAATACAAGAAGATGAGAAATGCAAGACAAAGCTTCTACAGGATATCTCTGACTTGAGAGATAAGGTTGAAAAAGCAAGAAGAGTTGAAGAAGGTATGATTAAACAATCAAAGGCAAAAGAGATAGAATGTGAAAGGCTTATGATTACTCTTGAAGAACTAAAAATGGAGAACTCAGGATTAAGGGATCAAGCTCAAGAATATGAGAAAGAAAAAGCAAGGTTTCTACAGGAACTCACTAACTTCAAAATCAAAGTTGAAGAGACAAGAAAAATTGAAGAAGGTATGGCCAAAAAATTAAAAACAAAAGATCTAGAGTGTGAAATATTAGAGCATGAGATAGTTTCACTAAGGTTGGAAGTAAAAGGTTCTAAGGAAAAGCTACACAAGGTTGAGGAAAATTCAAAGACCTTGGAAAGGACTATCAATGCACAAAAGTCATCAGTCACCATAACAGGACTTAGTTCTAAAGAAGAACAAGGGTACAGGGAATCAGAAAGACACAGGTACTAGAAGAAGAGCAAGGATGGACAAAATAGACAAGGGAAGAAGTTCTTCCAAAGGCAAAAGAGAAGCTACTATGCGGATAATGCAAGTAAGTACTCAATTGATAGTGATACTAGTTTTTCAGACAATGATAGAGATGAAGTCTTATTTATGGTTGAAGAAAAAGATCCAATTAAGAAAAAGACTCCAGTTATTCTCAAGTGTTTTAGATGTGGTAGATTTGGACATCTTGAAGATGATTGCACAAGGAATGGTTATAGTTTTAGTGATGATGATTTTGAAGATGCACTTGATAGACCAGATGAGAATCTTCTAATGGCATTAGAAGAAGAAGTGAGTGATCCTATAGAAGATAAGCCAAAAGGAAGTAATGATATGGACAAAGGTAAAAAAATAGAGGATTATTCAATAGAGAATGGCTATGATCTCAAGGGAGAACTTATCTATGCCCTTGACACAGTAAATAAGGTAAGAAAGCAACACTCTAAGCTTGAAAGTCAGTTTCAAGAATGTGATGAAGAAAGATTATTGCTCATAGAGGATTTAGAAAAGTCAAAGGCTAAGGCAAGCAAGTTCAAGGATAAGTTAGAAGAAAATATTTTGGAATGTGAGAAGTTAGCACAAGAAGTGGCTACTCTAAAAGAAGACTTAAAGGACTCCAAGATCAAGATGAAGAGTTTCACAAATAGCTCTAAGAACTTGGATAAGTTCATCTGTGGACAACAACGAACATCATGTTCAATAGGTCTTGGCTTTGGAAAGGTTCAAAAGAAATAAGAAAAAGAATCTACTTCAAGTCTTGATGAAGAAGAAACTTTAGAAGAAGATACATCAGAAGAAGATAGTTTAAGTGAAAGTGGGACATCAGAGGATGAGTTGGACAACAAAGAGTTCAACAAAGAGAGGAACAATGCACAAAGAAGATACATATGGAACAACAATCAGAACAAGAGACCAATGAGGTCAAGACAAGGAGGCTTCAATGGAAGATGCTTTTCATGTCACAGGTTTGGGCATATGGCTTCACAATGCAAGACACACGAAAGATAGGAATATGGGAAAGGATAACTTTTCCATGGGTATTGCTACTCATGCAATGGGTTTGGTCACAAGGCAATGAATTGCAGGGTTCATGATAGAAGAAGATATGGCTTCACTAGGAGAAGTCCTAAGATAGTTGCACCTCCAAGGAATAATAACATTAAGTGTTATAAGTGCAATAATGATGGTCACATAGCAAGATGGTGTAGAGAAAATATTCCAGAAGCAAACATGAACAAGAATAGAACATGAAAATGAACAAGAATATGAACAAGAATAGGAATATGAACAGGAATAGAGACTCAGAAAAGAATAAGAATAGGAACATGGATGAGAACAAGAATAAGAACAGGAACAGAAGTGATGACAGGAACAGGGATGATGACTTGGAAAGAAACAGTGAGAGGATTCAGAAGACTCATAGAAGAAGAGAGAAAGATAAAGACAAAGAACAGTGCTTTTGGGGAGTAGAAATACTCCCACCCCAGAATTAACCACCTCATGTGGAGGTGGGGGAGGGGCTAAGCTAAGAGGCTCATTCTTAGCCCCGAGCCCCAAAGGTGACCCTTTGCCATTGATGTCAAAGGGGGAGAGATTTGTGTATATTGGGGAGAGTTTTGATATGGGGAGAGATTTGATATTTGAGAGAGCATTGAGCTAGGGGAGCAAAGTCCTAGGGGAGCAAAGTCCCAGGGGGAGAAAAAAGAACATCAGGTTTTAGTAAAATGAATATGGGTTGCCATCAATGACAAAGGGGGAGATTGTTGGACATTTTGAGTCCCTAAGCTAAAATGTTGTCATTGATGTCAAAAGGTTATTTGATGTCAAAAGGATCTATGATGGTATGCACTATGTTTTGTGAAAGTGCAAGGAAGGGTTTTTATCAAAACCAAGGTAGGAAAAATAAAAGGTTTTATTTAAAACCATGGATGGCAGATTTGAAATGGGTTTTTCTTAAAACCCAAGTTGGCTTTTCGTTTCATCGAAAAAGGTGCCCCGGTGATGGAGAAATTTAATTTTAAAGGTTTAGTTTAAATTTTAATTTATTTAAAATTTAAATTTAAATTTTAAAATTAAATAAAAAGTTTTCCGCCATGTCCGTCGACGTCATGAGGGTAGTTTTAAAAGTGCCGACATTTCCAAGTGAAGGGAAAGGCATATAAATATGCCACCAAGTTTTTAAATCGATTATCCTTGCTCGTTGATAATCTTGCGTGGTATATGCGAAGGAAAGAGCTTGTGTTTTGTTTTATGTGATGCAACGAATGGTTAAAAGTAGACAATGACCACTTCCCAAATCACATTGGGCAGTGTGGCCTAGTGGCAGCTTGGATTGTGCAAAGGTGTTGATAGCACGAAGGTCGTGAGTTCGATTCCTATGAGCATCATTTTAGCATTGTATTGGTTGAAGCGTTGTTCGTTGTTTAAAAGCTCATGGGCGAAAAGAAGAAGCATAAGGAGCACAAGGTGGAATAGCTTCCATGTGGGAAGCTTAGCCCACTTGGTGGGTGGAGGGAGTGCAAAGGTGCACTCATTGCAGGTCTTGGGTTCGAGTCACCCGAAACCCATTTTCGCATGGTTTGTTGTCGTCGCATTCTTCGGAGCCGAAAAATATTTTATTTTCTAAGGTATGCCTGTCACCGTAATTTTTGGAGAATGAATAATTAATGTTTTAATTTGTCAAAGCTAAGGTTTCAAGCACCATTATTGAGGGTATACTATGGTGATGTGATTTATGAGTTGTGGTTTATATTTTGCACTATTTGATGTGGGAATTTTTGCATTAAGGAGCTTAGTGAGTTGTGCATTAGTGCAAAGTGATTTTTAGGAGAAATAAGGGAATGGTAAATGGTTGTGGTGATATTCATGCTATGCTTAATTAATTAAGGAAATAATTATTTTTAATTATTTTCTAGAGGTGGATGTGATTTTTGACTAGGAGAAATAAGGTGTAAAAGGTTATGATATTTGTTTTGTAAATTCTCCTAACCCTCATGAAGTTTGGCAAGAGAATATTGTGATTGTGGCAGATTTCCAAAGAGGCTTCTTCATCTTCATAAAAGGTATGGGCACATTCTCCTATTGATTGATTATGGTGGTTGATTTCTGAAAATATCATTGGAGTGAAAAGGATTGATTGTGGTTTCCTTTTCAAAAGTGATTGGTTAAATGCTTCAAGGTTTTCTGGATTGAGAGTTGTGATTAAACCTTGTTTTATAAGCATTGTTGTTGAAGCCCATTGGTTGTGCAAAGAACTTGAACTTGAGTTAGAAAAGAACATGAGTATCATTGTTATGTGAGATTTGTTGTTGAGCATTGTTGGAAATATTTTGAGTTGATTGATACATGCTTGGACTAGGGTTTGTGAGAAAGGGTTGTTCATTGAGGTGCTTGGTTGAGTTGAGTTGATTGAGCCTAGTCAAGTGGATGCATGTGGTTGTTCAAGTTCCATAAAACAAACTATTCTATATTCTTGATTTGAGTTGAGATTTGGATTAAAAAAATAAAATATATTGAGTCTCTAAAAATTCTCTTTATGCTTCTATGAGATTGATTTGAGTTGAGATTGGGATTTGAGTATAGAACATATTGAGTCTCTAACAATTCTCTTTATGCTTCTATGAGATTGATTTGAGTTGAGATTGGGATTTGAGTATAGAACATATTGAGTCTCTAACAATTCTCTTTATGCTTCTATGAGATTGAGTTGAGATATTGATTGAGCATTAAGTATAGAACATATTGAGTCTCTAACAATTCTCTTTATGATTCTATGAGATTGGACAAGTTCTGTGTGAGCTTGTTAAGCAGATTTGAGACAAGTCTTTGAGAAGGCTTGTGGACTGATGTTGAGTAAGCTTTTGTGGAAGCTTGCTATGCAGATTTGAGCAAGTCCTAGAGAGGACTTATTGAGAAGATTTGAGCAAGTCCTAGAGAGGACTTATTGAGAAGATTTGAGCAAGTCCTAGAGAGGACTTATTGAGCATATTTGAGCAGGTTCTGTGTGGACCTATTGAGCAGATTTGAGCAGGTTCTATGTGGACCTGTTGAGCAGATTTGGACAAGTTATGAGTGAGCTTGTTGAGAAGATTTGGACAAGTTTTGAGTGAGCTTGTTGAGCAGATTTGAGAAGGTTATGAGTGAACCTATTGAGATAGAGCTTTGGAGGTGACAGAGTATAGAGGATAGAGTCTCAGTGGATAGAGATCCAACAGCCAGGACAATTGAAGATAGATCTGAGTGAGGAGTCTTCAAGTGGAGAGAGATCCACCAGTCAGTGCAATAGAGAGACAGAGTCTTCTAGAAGATCACTAGCTAGAGCAGAAGGGGAAAGAGTTCTCCTATGGAAGAGATCCACGAACTTGAGATTAGGGGATCAACATCTCCTTTGGATAGAGGTCCATAAACATTGTAATTGGGAAGGATTCCCATGAGATTATTTGAGAAATATTTAGAAGAAATATTTTCTCTGTGGAGGTAGCCCACATTGGGTGAACCATGTTAAAATTGGTGTCTCTATTGTGTGTGATGATTTGTGCATTGCTTTGGTTATTGCTATTGATATTGCCATTGATTATATTGATTAATACTATTTGGGAAAGAAAAGTAAAAAGTGGTCTTATACTGTTCACCCCCCTCTCAGTATAAGCTTGTGTTCTTCACAAAAACCTAACCAGGTTATAGGGGTTGAGCCAAAACATTCTCAAGTAGATGTAGGGGCTAAAAAATCTCAAAAGGTAAAGGCAATTCCAGTAGAGCAGCAATATGTTGCACAAAAATAAAATGAGATGTCCCTTGAACCCATACCTTCAGGACACGTAGAGTAGACTCAGTTGTCTGTATCTGCTAAAAAATATGAAGCAACAACAACACCAACATACCCTAAAAGATAGCCCAAAAAGCTGAGATTGAAGAGAAAGGTTGTAAGGGGATCTCAATGAAGACCTAGAACTAGAGCAAGAACTACATAATTAAAGGAATCTGGTATGAATTTTGATGAAGAATTAGTCATGCATTCCAATAAGGGATCAAACATGCATTTCGATGAGGAATCATACATGAATTTCTATGAGGAATGAGAGGCATCAAAGAATTTTTTTGCTAGATAAAAAGAGAATTTTGAAAAGCTTAACGAAGATATAAAAGCAGAAAAAAATAACTGGAAAAAGGCTTCTAAGAAGACACTCGAGAAATCTAAAAAAGAGGCCAAAAAGAAGGCCAAGAAGCCTCCCAAGAAAATTATATTTTTCCAACCTCATCAGTTCTAGGGCCTATATGGATATGATGGTAAATATCCTTCTAAAATGAAGGAATATTTCATGAAGATGGGATTTTTAGGTCTTGTACCACCTGTAGATCAAGCAACAAGCAACAAAATCCCTCTGATGGAAGAAATAGAGTTTAAGGATAATTCTAAACTCGACCCAATATGGCTCAATTTTCCCACAGCCAAGGTTGCTAATAAGTCCAACATCCCATTTGAAAATGAATCTGCAGTACCATTGGGAGAACGTTTGCCCATTCACCATGAATAATGGAAGATGGTTGAGCCCACATTCTAGAAGGATGCTACCAGTTTTACTGGTTACTACTTAAAAATTGAGAAAGGTAAGGTAGCCTGGATAAGGGAACAACCAAATAAAAGAGCAGGTCCAAGTCAGCCAGTTCGGCACATAAAGCACCAAAGATAGCAGAAATAAGAGGCAACCACTCCCAAATTACCAAAATGGAAAAATCCCAGAGATAAGGAAAATGCTAATACCACTACAAAGAAGAGGAAAGAAACAATCAGGGCTTATTGGAAGGTTGTAAATGAAACTAGTAATTACCAGTATAAAGTGGCACAGGGACATGCCAACCCTTAAGCATGGGGGAATGATGAGCTCTGTATATGCTCATTTTTTGTACTACTTTCCCTATGAACTGTGATACTTATTTTTGTAGATATATATGTTTTATGAGAATTTTATATATGTTTAACAGTTTATTTTGCATGATATTTAATATTTGTTTTTTAGTGTATTTTTATGGAGATTTTATAGAAATTCTTTGTGTTAGAATTTTTATTTCGAGGTCCCACTCGGACTTGACACTTTCAATTTCATGATGGCAAAAGTAAAGGCAAAAAATCTATAGTACACTAGTGTGAAGCACTAAGTCAGGTGTTCGATTCCCTTTGAAGTGCCTGATTCCCATTTGGTGCTTGACTAACGGGTGTCCGATTTCCATTTTGTTCTTGAATATCGAGCACCTAAATCTTGTCTTGGTGATTGATTCTCGACTTCTAGAGATAAGGTGCCTAATTCCCATTGTATCTGAATTCTAGCACGACATTGTTATCGACGAAACATAATGTAATTTTAGAAAAGGATGCATATGGAGTCTCAACATTGAATCCGGACCAGGGATAGTGTCAAAGAGGATTAACTATCTTCATATGTTATGTAATATCTATGTAAATCGAGTAAAGAAAATATCAAACTTATTTTGATAAAATAAAATACATTGAAATAGTCTAAAAGCTTGATATTTTACTCGATTCCCTTTATTCATGCATACTGTTGTAAAATAAAATCAAATATTTGATTTATTTCCAATATGTAATAGGGATGGCCACATATCTTATAAATATGTAGGCCACCCCTAAAAATGTGATTTCGCATTTTTCTTGTACCTATTTTGCTGCAATTTCAATAAAATATTTTTGAGTCATTTTTGATTAAATTGACTTGCATCCGATGAATTATTAATGTAGGCGAAACCTACTCGAAGCGTAGGCCCACTTTCCATAGTGTTTTATTTCCTATAACTTAATCTTAATTTCTGTTATTTTACCTATTTTTTGTAATTCTAGCAAATGTGCAGTTTTAGTTTCTAAATATAAATTAGTCATGTATTTGATAGTGTAGGATAGATTAGTGGTTTGGAAATTAAATCAGAACTCCATAAAAAATACCAACACCCCCAAACCATAAATATGAGGGACTCATCTCATTGGAGGGAATTACAAGCATATATTGTGCAAGGTTGCTCACAATTCTATGAGCTAGCCCAAGTTGACAAATTAAATGAGGCAATGAATCTGAACGTAGAAAACTAACCAATGTTTTTGCCCAACACATTGTATATGTATTGAGACATGCAGCTAAAACAAGTTCATACCATATGTTGTTTCTTATTTCTATATTTTCATATTGTGCCAAGTCAACTACAAATGTGGTGCACCCTCTTTTGCATTTCACATGGGATATTCTCTTTTTTTGTTATAGATGCATCAAAAAAATTCTAATGCACATAATTTCCAATGTATGCGAGAGCTTCTAGAGTAGATAAGTATGATTTGGACACTGTAAATTCATCGATGCATGTGAAAATATTTTCCTCATATGCCAAAAATTCAAAATATCTTAAACTTATGTACCTTGAGCATAATTTTTAAATCATTCTTCACATGGTTTTAGTGCATGAGGTGATAAGTGTATCATACAATATGGATATGACTATTATTCTAATGTATTTTCTAAGCTGATTATATATGAAACATAATTTAATTCAAGTCACCCCCATTGCTTGTTTTGAGATGTTACGCCTGACTTGTCATGCTTAACTTGCCTGCTAATGCATCATCATGTGTTATGTTCAATATTGGTCACTCCCTTCTTGAGACACACTTTCTAGCAGCTAACATGGCAATGCCTTGGCACACCCTCTTTTTAATGTAATCTACACCTATCATGGTGCACACATATCTTATGTGCTTGCCCTCCCTTTTTGTAGGAACAAAGCTTGAATGACACTGAAAAAGTGACTTGGCATGGAACAAGTGCTCAAACCATTCTAGCCAAATTCATGCACCAAAAAGTCATTCTAGCATTGATTTGGCATCAAAAAGCTATTTTAGAATAGTTTGGGCACTAAAAAGTATCTCAACCAACATTAGTTGATACCCCTTTGAAACTTTGATTATGCATTGCTATGTCTAAAATAAACTAAATTTAATTATACATAACATAAGGTTAAACAATAGTAAAAAGTAAAATATGTATTGTTTCATAGTAGATAGTTCCATGGATTGGTTGGAGTAGTTGATCATGAAGTTTCATTTTAGAGTAGGATCATATCACGTACGGTTGGGGTACAAATTTTCTTTATTTATTTAGTATTATTATTATTATTATTAATAAAATTGGCTACCATTTTTTTTATTTTCAACCATATTTTTCCTTGGCTATATCCTTATTGGATTTTCACAATAAAGTTTTTATTTACAAGAAAAACCTGCTAAAATTTGATTTTCATGCAAACCTTAATATAAGATAATCTATAAAAGTAATTTTAAATAGGTGAATCTATAAATGATAAACTCATGAATCTACCTAGAAAGAACTAAGAGGGTATTTTGCATAAACCATGGACCCTTCGATAGGAAGACCTCATAATTATATTGATGAGGTCAAGCTTTTGACTATATTAAGAATAATACAATAGTGTTTTTAGAATGTCTAAACTCACTTCTTAAGAGTGATCTAAGAATAAATACAATCAGGTACAAAGTGCAATTGAAATATATTTTTAATACATTTATATGTAAAAATGACATCAATAAGAGGCAATAAAGTATAAAAAAAAAACTCACAATATGAAACACTCTTAAAATATCTCACCTATTTGGATGACATGATGCTTTGATCAAGATACAACTTTTAGACCAATAGATACACACGTTTGTAAGGATGTCATATTTAAAGGATTACTTGTGTCTAAAAAAATCTACTGCATCAAAAATCATGTGTAATATGATAAATATCCTACAAAGAAGTTCTTTGAGCTAATATTGAGTGGTTAAAATGGATAGTGTTCTATAAAGAAGGATCATGCTTGAGTAGACTTGACTATGAAGACTTGAGTAATCTAGATAGGAGGTTTAAGGTAGGGTATATACATCTTTAAGATGGATAACTTAACATGAATAACATAATTATATTCAAATTAATGCACCTAATCCCATCAAAACTTCATAGTTATGTATGCTTAGGCTAGAGTAATACTGGGATGGATGACCTCTTAAAAAGTCCCCATGTTGAACCCTTTTTTATTTATTTATTTAGTATTATTATTATTTTAAATAGAAGGGGATATCATTTCTTGTTTTCAATCATCTTTTGTCTTAGCTATTTCCTCAAGGGATTTTCATAATCAAGTATTTATTTACAATAAAAACATGCTAGAAACCAGTTTTCATACAATCCTTAGTCTAGGATAATCTAGAAACGTCATTTGAAATATAGATCTTTGAAATGATAAACTTATGAATCTACCTAGAAAGCGCTAAGAGGGTAGTTTACGTAAACCATGGACCCCTTGATAGGAAGACCTCATAATAACTTTGGTGAGATCACGTTTTTTACTATATTAAGCATAATACCATATGTTTTTAGGATGTTTGAACCCTTTTCTTAAGAGTGATCTAAGCATGAATACAATGGTATAAAGTGCAATTGAAATGCATTTTTAATACATTTATATATACATTATCAATGGAATCAATGTAAAAATGACATTAATAAGAGGCAAGAAAGTATAAAAAACAAACTCACAATACGAAACACTCTTGAAAAAACCTCACCTATTTTGATGTCATGATGCTTTGATCTAGCTACAACTTTTAGACCGATACATACACATGTTTCTAGAAAAGCTATTACATCACAAATTATGTATAGTATGATAAATATCCTACAATGCAGTACTATAAGGAAGGATATGTTCAAGTGATGTAGAAGGATCATGCTTGAGCTGACTTGACTATATAGACTTGACTGACCTAGATAAAAGGTTCAAGATAGGGTATATACATCTTTTAGATGGATAACATAACATGAATAACACAATTATATTCACATTAATGCACCCGATCCCATCAAAACTTTGTAGTTAAGTATGCTTAAACCGAAGTAATACTGAGATGAATAACTTCTTAAAAAATTCTCCATGTTGTATCCTTTTATCTTTAAATAAAAATAATAATTAAAATTTATTTAAGGTAATTAAAAATTATTTAAGGTTATAATTAAAATCTTAAAAAAACATATTCTACGAAGGAGAAAAATAAATAAAAACTAACAACGAAAATTTTGAAACAAATAATCAATAATTATCCATTGTAAATAAATACTAACTCTTTGCAAAATATTAGTAAATTTAAAATTTATAAAAGTTAAATACTATTTTTTTTTGGACAAATTTCTGCATTATGGGCTCTTGTATAGACAGTCTAATATATTTAAATGACATTTTCTAAGATTGACGTCGAATCTAATTGTCGTAACTCGAGCCGAATTCATTGCTCCTTTTGTGGTAAGGGTGCTCTCCACGTGGCTATTGTTGACGCTTGTTGGACTACCATTATTTTTATAGTCTAAGGTTGTTTTTTCGGGGTGGACGGGAGCTTATATTAATAACGCTTACGGAATCAAAATATGAATTGCTCTGTCATATTTATACGCGTAGCTATTGGAGGATGGGGAAGCATGGGTATTTATTATTCATCCCAAAAAAATTCCTCGTTGACTTTTGAGTTTAATAAACCGGTTCCGAATTTGACGCTAACGACCACGTGAGGCCATGGCAATCCATATCTGCATTGTGCTTGTTTAAACGATCCGATCCTCAACAGACAAGTATTGAATATTATGGAACCAGTGGAAAATATGGGTTTTGGAAAATATGTGTTTGAATTTTTCATGCAAAAGCAAATATAATTGAAGTAAGAAAGTATAACAGATGAATAAATACTCTTTTATAATTTAAATTATAAATTTGAATAATTTAGTATTTTTAAATTTGATTCGATCGAGTGAAGAGATAAAATATATTTATTAGCTGTAGGATTAGATCGAATAACGTATGGTTCTAGAGGCGATTGCGTACAACATTAATTTAGTCTACTGTCACGGAGAATTAAACTATTGGGTTGAAAGAAAACGACACTGGTCTGCTCCTAAATTTTGATTTTAAAATATAATAGCAGACAGATATCGGTTAGTAGAACTTGCCGTATTGTTCACATTTCCAAGCTAAAAGCAAGTGTTGAAGGAACTATTTACGTTTCCAGTGTTTAACGTTTGTGTTTTTTCATTGTTAAAATCGAAGATTGAAGCAAACGACACATCATGACGATACAGCAAGTCATGGCGTCGTGGAACCTTCCTGGCTGGAGTGTTGTCCCTTGTGTTTACTAGGGTTCGCCTTATCACATGGGGAAGATAATTCTATTTATATTATTATATTCAATTTGGTAGAGAACAATTTTCAAGGATTGCCAGATTTTTCAAAGCAACTTTAAAAAAATAAAAATGAATATGATATTGCTACGATGGTGCAACTGCAGGCAGAGTTGTCATAATGAGCCTTGCTGGCGTATATTTATATATGGTTCCATAATATGCTTCACTGCGTAAATGCCCCTTCTTTTGGTTACGTGGGACCAGATAAAGCAATTGAGTAACAAACTGTAGCGGTGGTGGTTGAAAGAGAGGTGAGATCGAATTCCTCGATGCTGGACAATCGCCTTGTGGTTTTAGGTTTTTGTGTATATGTTGTATAACTTAAATAAAAAAATTAAAAATTAAATTAAATTTTAAGATGAAAAAATTATTAATAAACTGTATCCGTGGTAACCGAAAGAGAGGAATGTGGTCTTTTAACAGTATACTCATAATCTCAGATCTTATGTATGCACTTAACATTATTGAAAAAATAAAAAATAAAATAAAAGATTTTATAATTTATATTGTTTATTTAATTTATTTTATTTAATTTTTTTCAAAAAATAATATAATATATCAATAATTTAAATTTACTTAAGTGTTAATTATTTGTTAAATTTGACTTAGCATCAATATAGCATAAGAGTTTTTATAGCAATTCAAAAGCAAATAGTCATAAAAGTTTTTAGATTCCAAATTTTATGGGATATGTCGAAATCAAACTATTAAAATAAAGTATATTTATACTCTTTTCAAACATGCTTGTAAAAATATAAACTTAACCATATATTTGTTTTAAACATAAATTTTAGGGTTTTTAAATTAAATTTACAAATTAATTTGTTAATTTACCTTATTCTTTATTAATTATAATAAATATTATTTTAAAATTTATGATATTATGGCTTGGGATGTATAAATATACTCATATGTATCAATATTAATTATTAAGCTATTATTAAGCTAGATATAAAGTAAATACCGTCTTTAAATAAGCTAAAACTCGATTTTTAATTAAGGGAACCAAAGCAAGAAAGATTCTACAAAATATTTCATGAGTCTTATATTGTAAAGTTTTATAAGAAGGAGTACAAAAAGTTAGGACGATAGTATAAGGTAAAATGATCTCATGTGGTGGATGGTGGTGGTTCCTATTGCTATATGAGGGCCTCTCAAGTTTTTTCTGGTTTTATTGGGTGCTTGGTTAGCAATTGTAGATCTTGTTGTGGTTTCTGAGGTGGATAAAGCTATTTGTGGGTCTAATTTGTTGGGGGTGATTTGCAGTCTTTGCTATGCTCAGGAATGTTCTTACTGGTGTTCCTCTATCTAGATTTTGGATTGCTTTTTGAGGTGACGAGTGTTTGTTCCACTTGGTTCAAATTTCAAGTTGAGGGTCTTGGTCAATTGGCTATTCATATTTTTTGGTTTTGGTTTGCTTTTGAACGTCTAGTCTAGGTATTATGGGGGATAGGGCCAAATATCGATCCAAACCCACCAGGGTCATTCTGGAGTGTTGATGTTGTAGTATTTGTTGATTAATTCCTTTGGATGGCTCTGAGTTAGGTCTTCGGGTGCTTGGGTGGTTTGGTTGGGGTTTGTGGTTGTAGAGTTACTTTCTCCATATCTATCATTGGTGGACTTGTGGGCTTGTGGACTCACAGGTTTGGCAACCTGGATGGTCTCCATTAGGGTTTCAGTGACCCACTGGGTTGTAAAGTAGTTTTTATTTATGGGTTTTCATCCTTGAATTTCGTTAGGGATTTTTACTCTCTGAGTGGGCGTGTTTATTTCATAAATCTCTCTGTCTGCTCGTGTTTCCTTCCTACTAGGGCTCTGGCTGGTTGTTTTCATAGTGATTGTTTTGTTTTTGTGGTTGTTCCTACTGATGTGGCAGGTGCTTCTAGCTTCTCAGCTCTCAATTTTTTTAATTAAGGGTGGTTTTTTGAGGTGTTTTTAAAGTCCTCTAAGCTGTGAAGCTTTTTTTTTTGTTTCTCAATGCATGGATGGTTACGTATAAATTTATAGCAGATGATTTACTCATGCTTGAGCTATTGTGATAGGTTTTGGTCTTTAGTGGTGTTGCAGGGGACCTTGGTATTACTGGTTAATATCCTCTATAGGGGACTCAATTTTTTATTTGAGCAGGATAATTTGGTATCGCTTCTTTAAATTCGTGTTGCTCTTACTTCTTTTTTGTCGACTTCGTCAATTCTTGGATTTGTTTGATATCTAAACAAGGTGGTTTATTTGTTTGAGTTGCTAGTGTTCTCAGAGGTGAAGCAAGGGATCTTAGTATCCTCCTTAGGTGGAATGTGCCGCTATGGTTTGGGCGGGCTTTTCATTTTGAAAATTTGAAGTCATTTTTTGTTTGTTGTCTTGTTCAGCTGGTGACTTTATTGTGTTTGATGTTCTTTTCATTGGTTGTGTGGGTGGTTGGATATTCCTCTCTAGGGTTCAATTTTCTCCTTTTGGAGTGGTTTATAGGTTGAGGGACGCCTTTTAAAAACCTCATTTCATCTCCATTTGGAGCCTTTGTTAAATGTTGTGGGGTTCCTTTCAAAACCCTCTTCTTTTTAATAGTATAAAAAATAAATAATTAAAAAGAAAATAGACATTCAAAATTTAAATAAGACTAACTCAACATGTCCCAATTAAGAAAAGTAGGCCATAAATATTATATCATATATAAAATAAACTAAATAAGCGTTACTACTTCATAGTTTCTTTTGATATTACATTTGGCGCATTTGAGATACCTTGATTTCTCTAGCTTGGAGCTCACTTTAGTTCATGTAAAACTCAACATGTTATTACAACAAGGTTGTTGATTCTAGAAGCTTTTAGGTAGGTAATAGTTATATATGATATACCATTGGCAATATATAGTGATGCTCAAGAATATCTTAATATATCCTAATACAAATACTTAGTTAAATTTTTTTGAAGATAAGCTTATATTATTATAAAGTAAATAAGGCTTTTAATTGGATGTTGTAAGTTTATTTCTATTATTCAAATGTGGTTTAATTATTTGAAAAGTTATTATCTTTAATCTAAATTTGTAATTTGAGAATGTATTTTTGTTTTATGGACATCAAGTTTGATAGTAATTCACATTGGATTAGAGGAAAAAGAGATTTAAAAGAAATAAAAATACTATATTTGAGGGTCTTTTGAGATGAATTTAAAGGAAGTTTAAAATTCAAATATGATTATTTTCAAGAAGCTATCTTTGAAGTAATTCAAATCATAGGAAAAATAGGAAGTTAGACATAAGAGAAAATTTTGTACCTATGATCAAATCATAGAGTGGAAGGATATATATCAAAATTTAAGTGGTCACTTGAAGTGGGATGATAAAAAATGTATGGAGGGTTTTTCGTAGAGTTATACATAAGGGGTTGGACTCGAAATATACTTGTAAAAAATTGGTGAATCCTAATTGAAATAAAGGTAAATTTTGGGGTATTTGAAGCCCAAAAATGTGAGGTCATATTTGGAGAAAATTTTGACCTATTAAATAGCCTTATAACTTCATAAAAGCACCACTATTAGATCAGGCTTGACAAGAGCTTTCCAATTAGTACAAGTAGGTCTATGTTTGGATATATATTGTGGTGAATTTATCCTAAGAAAAAATTGGTCCTAAAAATTTTAGGTGAATGGGCCGACATCAATGATCCTCATATTCGCCAATTTCCAATATTGGAAATCCTAATATTCACCCAATTTGTGAATATTCGCTACTGTGCATAACCCTAGTTTCCCGAAGTGGGATGCTTGATGGATACACAATAGATTGGGAAGGATTATAAGATCACCATAGTATCACATTATGGAGTTTTAGTGTTTGAGTAATTCTAATTCTGAATGGACATAATTATAAAAAATGGGCTTAGCATTGACCTCTTATTAATGATCATAATGATGCAATAGAAACTTTTGTAAAAACCAAGAAAAAGAGATATAATATGCTTAAGTGCATTTTGTAAAAGGATCAAAAATTTTATAAAACCATGTATCATATTGAGAATCTCATTCATCTAAATATTTTTTGATAAGAAACATGAAATGAAGGTTGTGTTTCAATATGGGAGATAGATGGCATTACATATTTTTTATTCAAAATTAGGTAAATATTTTTGTTTATCGTATTGACTAGATATAATGCAATTCATAGGATTAGAAAAAAACAATGTTAAAAAGGAAAAACATTTAATTTGAATGGTTATGATGGAGCTAAGATACCTTATGAGATTCTCTAGATTAGTATTATAGCCTAAATAATTTAGATGTTACTAAAATACAAGCATATGACTTGGAATATATTTTACAATCTTTATAACCTTCAATGATAAGTAGTACGAAGAGATACAAATAAAAACCATGAAAAAGTTTATCCTTTTACTAGTAATAACAAAAACCATTGTCAAGAAAAAGAACATCAATCTATAGAGAGACACGTGGAGAAAATGATATAATAATAAGAGATGAGTTAAAATTCTAAAATACAATGATGGATGCTTATTAAGGATTAAAATTAAGCACATTATAAAGAATTATCAAACCAAAGAATAAAATAGATAAAAAGAGATGTTTAAAATGACAATTAATTACAAACTAAGACATAATTATTTTAGAACTTTAAAGGATTCTATTAAATTTATGGATGCTAGAACTTAACATGATTTGTTATACATAATGTAAGAACTCCAAATATATATTAAAATTTTACATTTTTGAAAAGAAATTGAACAACGAAGACAATATCTCACATGATATAAAAATGACAAAGTCATCTAATAATCATAAATTTCATAAATATTTTTCTAGTTTATTTCATAAATTTCATAAATATTTTTCTAGTTTATTTCATAAATTGTCCTTATAAATTATAGTCCAATGAACTTTTATTCTATATTCATAACATCAAAGAGGAGGTGTATACCCGTTTTGAAACATTAACCAAATACTAAAGCTTATTTATTATTTAAACATAGTATGTTCCTTTTTTTTTTATTAAATTATGTTATTTTTATTAATTAGAAATAATTATATTTATTTATAAATTTTAATTATATCATATTTTATACATAAAATAAAAATAGTGGAAAGTTGACCATAAATCATAAATTGAACTTTTTTAATCCATAAATTTAATATGATATCAACATTTTGGAACTCAATTTTTCTATATACTCTATAGGATTACCATAATAAGTGATCAAATATTTTAATAGAGTATGAGTAAAATTATAAACTAAACAAAATATTAAAAAAATAATAAATAATAATGTCATAATAAAACTAATAAATTATGATAAGACCTATAAAATTATTAATTGGTAAAAATTTAGGACACTTCATTGGTATGTCTTTGGGTTATCATGAAGACCCAAATTCAAACAAGTTTGTGAGTGTGAGTGTGTTAAAAAAATAAAAAACAATATAATTTTTATCATACAAATAATGGTTAGAATAACAATTTAGTTTCCTAGGTGCATGTTTTGCAGAAAGTTATTACACTATAATGCATGCTAGTAGGATAATAGGATTATTTTGATACTTAATGAAATGTTTGCCAACCCTGTGGATACTAATCCTTTGAAATTATTAAATAAGGACTACATTTCGGTCCTATGAAACAACATCCCTTACCTAATTTAGATTGAACTAGTAGATGGGTGAAAGCATGAAGGTGGGTGGTAAATTTTGACAACCATACAAGTTGAAACATTTAAAAAAATAAAATTTGGATCCAATTTTCTTCAAAAAAAAAAAATGGTACTATTAATAAAGGAGAGAGTTTTGAAATGGGGCCACAACCTTTTACAATAGAAAGGTCCGAAGGCCAAAAAAACAAAAATCGACCACCCAAAGGGAGAGGCAAACAAAAATAATGGAAAAACTAGAGCCAACCTAAGGAACAGAACAAAGCGCCCAGGGGAACCGAGAAAGTTCAACCCCAAAGCCCCAATATCCTTCCCAATGGCTGCCACTCCACTTCAAGGGCCTAAAATACAAATGAATCTCAAGACACCGACATAAAGAGAAGGCTTTGTCCCCCCAAGGAGCAATGGGGTACAACAATTAATAATGTCTATGAAAAAATAAAAACCCAAAAGAACCACAAATTGGAGGTCAACCGCCAAAGACCTACGGGGAACCAAGCGATCCAATAGAATCACGGTACATGATCAAACGTCTAATAGCCCCAAAGAAACAAGCACCCGTGCATGGAAAAAATAATGTGGGAAGAACCACCCAATGTCCATCGCACAAACTCAAGATTCAAAAAATAAATATTAACATCTCCAAGAGACACAAGCAATGAGGAGAAAACCACAAAGCCAAAGAGGACATGATATGATCCACATAGAGCGAAACCAAAAAAACAAAGAAGGCACCATAAATTCCTCGTACTAAAAAATACCACCAAGTACCTATGGAGATACTAGGAACTCCACCACATACATAGCCCATGAACAACCTTCTAACAAAATTTAAGGAATATCATCCCTCACATTGTGAAATATCTCACTGGAAAAATTCCCCTGCCAAATAGATAAACCTTGGGAATGAACGTCCAAATTTACCATTGAGTTGCCCACCATATTACCCTCTCTTAGTGCATGATCAAACCTGGCATTATCGAGGGAGTAGGAGTTCCATATTGTTTCATCAATGAGATTAGATACTTTCCAACCAGGCTAGCAGATCCCCCTAAGCATGTTAATCACCAACAAGGAATTGCCTTCAATGATAGCATTTCGGATACCAAATATTTTCAATTGTGCCACACCATTAAAGGCAGCCCGCACCTCAATGAATTGGGAGGATTGCACTCCCAAGCTTTCTGCATAGGCAAGGATAAGATCACCATGATTATCTCGAATTACACCACCTACGCCAGCTAGTCGAGGGTTCCCTTAGAGGCCCCATAATAATGTTGAATCCAATATTTATTTTGTATTTTTCTAGCTTTCTTTGTTTGTTGGAAAATTATAAAAACAATAGAAATTGTTTGATCAAGTTATTTTTTACTTTTCACTTGCCACAAATAATGCTTGTCATGTTAATTCTTAAATGACTAATCCAATTAATAAAATATCAATCTAACATTTTTTGTATTTTACTAATTTTATAGCTAGAGATTTAATATTAATTGCTTTGATATTAAATAAATATAATTTTGTTTAATGAGTTGTGTGGCTTCTATTAGGGGCCACTCCCATATGAAAATAAACTATTGCATTGCTCTCATTATATTTCTAACATGTAAATTAAAGCATATCCAAATTTTGTTTTTCTATCATAGATATTCTTGACTTGCCCTTCTATCAAATATATTCTTCCTCACACGACTAATTTTCCATAGTCAACTCCTTTTTTATCAAATGCCTTCCAAAATTTAAATTTTGTCAAGATGAAATTCAACACCGCAAATGACTAAAATATTTTTTTCCTAGCTTCTATATCTAAAAATATGTTTTTTATAACAACCTCAAAATTTCTTAATACCTTTTCTAGGGTTCTTATTCATTTCCCTAATATTCCAAGATATTATTTTCATTGTTATTTTTTTATTTTATTTGTGGGTTTAGCCCCACTTCTTGTTAACACTTTCGATATCTTATTTTGTTTTCTCATATCAATATTACTTTGTGTCTATTTTTCTTTTTTACTCTCTTTTTTCATTCCTAGCAATCCTTTCATCATCATCAATATCTTCAATCTTCTCACACTTCTCATAGTAAGACTTATCATCTTTAGGTTTATCTTGTTATGAAGGATCTGAAGTGGAAGGAATAACCTCAAAAACACAATCTTCTTTGTGTTGCCTTGGAATCCCTAAAGTGCAAGGGTGCTCTTTTGTAGAAATTACCTTCTTATTCTACCAAAAACCCTAAATTGTTATGGGTTTCCTCCAAATTCATTTCTTTATTATTATGCTCTTGAAACTTTAAAGTGCAAGGGATAACATCTTTACCTCTTTTACTTTTATTATCTAAAGAAGATTGTATACTACTTGAGGAAAATGAAGATGATTTACCTAAAAAAATGTGACCTCCTTTGTTGTCTTTGTTTTAGGATTTATCTCCACATCTTATTTTGCATATTTAATACCTTCTAAACTTACCAAATGTTATTGTAGATAGGCTTTCTTTGTCTCTTCTTTTGGAGTGGAATATACTTGATCTGATCTAGCTTCTATTATTATATGATTTCATTGCTTTGTCTTGATGTTTATCTCATGGATAGAATTTTTGGTCTCTTTCTTCATAGTTTTCACTTTGCAAACTCTTGCCATCTATCCAATCTCAAAAAAAATTATGGCAAAGAAATGCAATATTTTCATAATCTACTTGTTGATCCCATTCTTTTGATTTAGATTTCATCTTAATGGATCATGGCAAAGGTTTTGAAATATCCCTAGCAACACATATTAAAGTATACATAGCATGCTTTCTCTCTTTATTCATAGGTCCTTCCTTGATGAATTTACCTAGGGTATTTCCAATATTCTTCAAAACATCCTTATTTATAAGTTGATATGAAAGTAAAAAATACCTAACTCGCATTGGAAGCTTCTTAATAGTTTTTTTCTCAAAAAAAATAATCCATGATATCAAATAAAGTGCATATCTTCCTCTAAACCATGGTCCACCAACCATTATTTTATCCCTAATTTCTGAATTAGAAAATATTATGAGGAAAAAACCTTTAGGAAGAAAAGTCACAAAATAATTTAAATTCAATCCCCACTTCCACTTGATCCAATTTTGAATCTCCAAAAAACCTGGCCATTATTTATGAAACTTACATATTAACCCTTTACTTTTAAGAACTAATATATCATGCTCAATCATCTCATCCTTGATACTTACTTGTGGTGTAACATTTGCTACATGGATTGAACTTACCATGTATTCTCTCTTTTGTGTATCTCCAACTTGGGCCTCCATACTTCCAACTAGGACATCATGATTTTTAGCTAGGGAATTTTTACTTCCCATTAGGGATTTCAAATATGACTTTCCTTCCATAATAGCTAGTGGGGTTCACCCTTGGCTTGCATTCCCTCTAGTTCACACTCCCTCTTGGCTCGCACTCACTCCCAAATTTCACTCTCTCTTGCCTCACACTTGCTTTAGGTTTGCACTTCCTCTTGCCTCACAATTTTCTGTCTCTTATTTTTCTTGGCATTCCTTTGCTTTAGAAATTTTGTGGAAATAATATTCCATGCATTCATGGTAAGGTTTTGAAGCATAAAAGTACTTTGGATGAATCTACCTCTCTTTTTCCATGATTGAATCCCATCTCGCACTCTCTCTTGGCTCACACTCACTCCTAGCTTGTACTTTATCCTACCTCACACTCACTCTCGACTTGTACTCCCTCCTAAGTAATAATTTTCCTTGTCTCTTCTTTTCTCGATGTTCCTTCACTTCAACAATATTTTGAAAATAATATTCCATGCATTTGTGGTAAGAGTTTGAAGTATTGATGTACTCTAGAAGAGCTCGTTGCTCTTAATACATGACTAAATCTTGGCTCACACTCCATATTGGTTCACACTCTATCTTGGATTGCATTCACTCCTGAATTGCACTTTCTCCTAGGTTTTCTCCAATTGAATCCTTCAAATTGTTCTAATGTCTAGAACAAGAAGTGACACTTTATTTATTGATTACACTTTGCTTTCTACTTCTTGCTCACACTTCCTCCTTGCTCTTGATTCACACTCACACTCTATTTGGGATGCACTTGGTTTTGGGTACACTTACTTTCATCTGCACTCACTCTTGGTGCTTTCAGCTACACTCACTCACACTCACTTTTGACTACACTCACTCACACTCACTTTTGACTGCACTCACTTACACTTGATTTTGACTGCACTCACTCGCACTTGCTTTTGACTGTTCTCACTCTTGGCTCATACTCAAACTTATTGCTACAATTACTCCTAGATTGCGCTTGCACTCATTGCTACACTTTCTCCTAGCTTGTGCTCGCACTCACTACTACACTTAATTGCAGATTACCCTCACTTATTACATGTTACTTTGATCATATTAAATATATATAATTAAAATATTTTTAATATTTAATTATACTATTTTAGAATTATTATATTTAATTATTAATTACCTTTTATTAATGTAAAATAAAGATAAGTAATATTAGGAATTTCTAATAATTTTATCTTAAAAAAAATTAATTAATAATAGTTAATAATAGAAATATATTAAAATACATTTCCATTAAAAATGTTAAAATAGTATAGACATCTAGTAAAATAAATATGCATGTAATATCTTTATAGATGTGAAAAAGAAATTAGGTTTTTTTTGTTGAAGTAATGTGAATTACAATGGATGGAAAAACTAGGTATTTTGTTAAGGAATCTATTGTATTTTTTTGATATAAACAACCTACTTAGGGGAAAATAAACCTAGAGCTCTTAAAATAACATACATGTAGTCTTCAAATCATTAATGCTTTTGGTACATGGAGTGATGATAGCCATTTTTATGAACTTTTTCATAATCACAAAGATGCATTTGTGCTAGCACTTGCTGGTTCATAAACTTGAGACATTTGATACTTATAGAATCCCAAGGTCAATAAGAAAATTTTAATGGTGTGTAGAGCCCTATTTTTGTGTTTGTTAGTCTGGAAATGCTTTAAAATGCATAACTCATCCCAAAGATGGAAATCAAATGTTGACTTACCTTTCACCAATTGGTGGTGAACATTGGTAAGGTTAGTATCTTAGGTGCATAAAACTTGTCAATCATTAGTGTTATGTACCATGATGTCAATAATAAATAACAATACCTATATTGAATGATGGTATACATAGTCTATTGTTTGGTTCTTCTTGCCTTTGTGATGTTTATCCACAAGATGGAATTGTCATAGGTAAGTTACCCAATTCATATTTCTCTAGAATATTTTTTTATTTTATCTAATAATGGAGTTTTAAAGGTCTATAGACTAACTTAATTATAGCTTCTTTATCCATGATATAGTAGTGCTAGTATCATATGACTTGAACAATGACATACAACTTATCACGAGTGGAATATTGAAGAACACAATCTTATACCTAGAGGGGGAGGAGCGAACAATATAAGACCAACTTTTACTTTTATTTCTCAAATAATATTATCCAATTTTATCAATTGCAATATATTTCCAAAAATAGTATCAACCAATATCATCAATCGCAGTAGTAAATAAATGCACAAATCATCACACACATGAGAGATATAGATTTAAAGTGGTTCACCCAATGTGGGCTACGTCCACGGAGAAAATATTTCTTCTAAATTTTCTCAACAAATATCTTGGGAACCAATTCCCTATTATAATGTTTATGGACCTATGTCCAAAGGAGATCTCAATCCCCTATGATCAAGTTTATGGATCTCTATCCACAGGATAAATCTATCCCCTTAACTCTAGTTTATAGAACTCTCCACAGGAAAACTTTATCCCCTTAAATCTAGTTTATGGAACTCTATCCATAAGAAAACTTTATCCCTTTAAATCTAGTTTGTGGAACTCTATCCATAGGAGACACCTATCCTCACTACTATGGCTAGAGGATATTTATCCATAGGAGACCTCTGTCCCAACTACTTTGGATAGTGGACCTTTATCCATAGGAGATATCTATATCCACTGCTCTGGCTAGTGGACCTCTATCCATAGGAGACCTCTACCCCCACTACTCTGGTTAGTAGACCTATATCCATAGGAAACCTCTATCTCCACTTTGATCTGGTCAACTCCAAATCCTACTCACTGATCTACTCAAATTTGCACACGTTACATGCACAAATATACCTCAAGACTTCACATAAGGCTTCCTCAAATTAGCAACAAAAACTACTCTCAAATCTGCTAAAATTTGCACACGTTATATGCACAAATTTATCTCAACTCTATCCCAAATATGCACACATTACATGCAAAAATCTATCTCAACTTTGCTCACAAACTCTACATAAATTTGCACCACACCTCATCACAAGACTAGCACAAATATGTCTCAAACCTGATCATCAAATTTGCTCTCAAACCTGTTTCAAGTCTTTTCACAAGACTTTCTCAAATCTACCTCAAACATGTTTCAAGTCTTCTCACAAGACTTTCTCAAATCTACCTCAAACTTGTTTCAAGTCTTCTCACAAGACTTGCTCAAATCTTCCTACAAGCCTTCTCAAAAGACTTGCTCATAATACATGCTCAAAAATTTCTCAAAACACATACTCAAATATGCTCATAAAAACCTCTTCTCAACCCTCCAAATCTTGCATACAAAACAATGTTAATCTATTTTTAGATCTTGCATAATAGTGTCACCAAGTGCTTTATCTAATCTTCAATGTGATTTATTTAACTTGAAGTAGTTTAGACATATTCTACCCATAATTTGTTTAACATATTGAACATATAGAGAATAATATGCACTTGAAAAATGCTCAATATGTTCTACACATTCATTAAATCTGTTACTTTCACATGTATCACATTTATTACATTATAAAGGTAGCTCTAGTCTAGAACATAATAACTAAACTTCTTATGTATTTCCCATAATCAAAATTGATGCACACACTTGCTTCACAAATCTAATTTCTAACACTTGCACATTCACTTTCAAGAACACTCAACTCAATGCACAACTTGTTCTCAAAGATCAAATACAATAATGCACAAGTTTGCTTTCAATCCTAGCACAAGCATTTCCAATTTCTTTCAAGGATAAATCACAACTTCTTCACAAACTCTAACATAAATATTTTCAATTTCTTTCATCAAGGATACACATTTTATTTCACAAACCCTAGCTCAAATATTTCCAACAATCCACACTAATCAAACCTTTTATCTCCACCTTATGATTCATAAATATTTGCTCAATCAAACACCTTTAAGAAGTAATAATGTCACCATACCTCTTAACTTGCTTTGATGAAGAAGTGCCCTCAAAACCTGTCTCAAAATATTCTATATTTCTTATGTCACTTTCAATGTTTAGTTAGCATAGCACTTTTCAATCATCCACATGAAAACATTTACTCAAAAATAGTGCACAAAAATATTTCTCTATACTCCTTTTAATTTCCTAAGACAAGGATTTTTAATCAGTGAACAACATCCTTCAAACTTTCTTTCACCATGCAAAAATAATACACACAATGATTAAACCACAAAACACTTTATAATTTCTACTTTTAAAGCACACACAATCAACTCATACAATAAAAGAATCCTTTTCACACCTTATTTCTCCTTCTAAACAAATTTTAAATTTCAATATCAAAAGACCATTTTCACACCTTATTTCTCCTATATCAAATGAGCAAAAATAAATGACAACTCAATCTTATAACTCCCACAAAAATCAAATTGCAATTGAGAAAATAAATACCTCTTTTATTTTGCCCTCAATGTGACTCAAACCTCTCACCTCTTGAGAGCAAGGTGCCCAACCAAAGGGCCATGACTAGCTGCACTAAGGCAGCATATGAGAACACAAAGGCACCAATAACCTTTTACTGCCTCCTATGATAAACCCTACCTAGCCAAACAAAAATGCTCTGCGATGGGTTTCGAACCCGAAATCTCCTTATCACAACACCTTCGTACAAGTTCAGCCACCAACTAGTCTAGTTGGTTGAATGGTATTTAATGTGCACCAATATGAACATAAACCTTCACTGTTCATTGTAGAAGACTGCACTCTCCTTCCCTTTCCTTCTCTACCATGTACAATGAATCATATATAAATATTATTTCTTGTACCATATCAAAAAACTCAACAATAACTTTAGGCATGAGGTATTAATATGATTTAATTTCCTTTTTGTCCAAATTCAGCCCACCTTGTTTTTTTACACCATATGATGGTGACCACCTCAATTCAAAATTAATTTGAACTACCTTAAATTACTTGGCGGTGAAATGATATTATAACTTTAAATATTTATATTATAATAACGATATTATAATATTAATCCTTTTGAAGGTCCAAGGTGTAGACAAATTGGTTCGACCAAACCCCATAAGGGGGCAGAGGTCCAAGGTTCAAACCTCGAGCCTTGCTGGATTGAATTCTTATTCCTTTCTTCGTGCTTTCAATGACATAAAAGGTTTAAAATTATTGTGGCATGGTGGTTATAGGGGTGGACTGCACGAAGATCTGTGTGGCGGCTAACAGGACGAATAAAGAAGAATACTATGGTGGTCATAAAAGCTAGACAACCTGCTTAGATTCATGGCTACTACCGATTCCACCATGTAAATTCAAAATATATATATATATATATAAATCCTTGTGAACCTTGCCTTCATAGTTAATATTATTACCTTCAATAATATTAATATCTTGCCTTCATTTTTAAACCATTGTTCCAAAGAACTCTTAAGCCTTTTTTTCTTCATTATAATATTCAAAAATAAATATTGTAATGCTTTTCTCAAAAAAATTCCTTTCTCTTGAGATAAACCTATGCCTTCATTATTGACCTTAGAATAATAATTGTGCCTTGAGAATTTTCCTTAACATCAATGGCATCTCTCTTTTGACATCAATGACAATAATCTGCATAAATATTTCCAACAAATATCATCAAGTTATATCTAAAATCATCTCTAAATGGTATGCCATCGAATACCTATTATTGATTAAAATGATGTCAAGTGCATATTCAAATACATTGGTCTTAAGCTTAAATGACTAAGTGATATTTGACATGCCTAACACTAGTGCTAAAAAGAGACCTAAATTTATTTTCCAAAATGTTGATTATTGTTATTAAGTATAATAGAACTTTGTATTCCTATGCCTGAATTGATTTAGAAGCCATAGTATGTGTCAATATCTCAACATAAACCTATGGTAGGAGTTAGAAAAAACCAAGAATATTTTAAGTTCTTATGCATGGACCATTCCCCAATAAAATGGGTATTTTCAATATCTTCATGAATTGCTTGTCAGTTGATGATTTATATTAGCAAGAGATCTCTCTAATTCCAAAGGTACACATTCTAAAATTAGATTCAATCTTGTGTTTGCATAGAGTGTGTAAAACTTTATGTATGCATTGGTGATGATCTTCCAATATCTTGTTGAATAATAGAATGTCATCGTAGTAGAAAATCATGAAGGATCCTATGATTAAATATCAAGTTTAATTTTGTAGGTGCATAAATATCATTGGGACATAGGTCAATTTGAAAAGTATAACAAATCACCCATACAATCCTTAATGAGTTTTTAATGTCATTTTCATATGTTCCTAGGGTTGATAACTAGCTAATTATAATATAACTTGAGGTTAATCTTGATAAAATATCAAGCCCCCTAGATCTAGTCTAATAGGTAATTAATGTACAATAATAGATACCTATTATTGATGATAATATTATTAAGCATACTATAGTTAATGCATAGGCTCCAAGGGGCATTTGCATTGGTTTTAGAATAATGAGACTATCATATGGTGGTGAACAATGCTAAATATTTCCCTATTATATTAGCTTATATATCTAGTATCAAATATAGTTATTCTCATATATTAAATGATTATACAAAGGGATATTGGGGATATTTGACCTTAGAATTAGGTTAATCTAGTGCTTCACTAAATAGTGTAATAGGATTCCTTTAGTGTCCTATAAAATATCAGTATAGGGATAAAATAAAGCATCCATTTATTAGTATCTCGTAGAGTGGTTTGTAACTGGGGCAATAAGGGTCAAGTTCTCTCTACATTATTTCTTAGGTTAAACTATTAGAAAAATAAAATTCTTACAATGTAAGATAATCTTCTTACATTTATTTACTAAGACTATATTTAACTTCTTGTAAGGGCAACACTCAATAATCTTATATGTCATCTCTTCCACATGCATCAACTATTATTGGAGACAAGTTTAGAAGGTCACTTTGTAATCAAAGAGATAATGTCTTCCCAACAACACATGATAGATTTCCAATTACATCATATCATAGGTGACTATTTATGCATTGTTGGGTCAAAAATATTGGTTAAATTCTACTTAGGATGTCACAGGCCTTTCACCAATTGTCAACCCAAGGATGTTCAT
Organism: Wollemia nobilis; assembly: GCA_028583015.1. Classification (NCBI taxonomy): domain Eukaryota; kingdom Viridiplantae; phylum Streptophyta; class Pinopsida; order Araucariales; family Araucariaceae; genus Wollemia; species Wollemia nobilis. The sequence continues at coordinate 780,560 of JAQPPZ010002321.1, forward strand.
AAAATTGTGAAGTACTAGACAAAGATTGATTACAATACCATTGAGGTCAGTCCACTAAACTCTACAATTTTGGGGGTGTTGTTGTATAGCATTAATTCAATCCAAACCACTTAATATTCATAAAATAAATTACAGGAAATAAAATCACACCACACTTGCAGAAATTGAAGAAAACAATAAATAAATAAAATTGCAAAAAATAACCAAATGCAAGAAAATAAGAACTAACAAAATTGAAATTCAATTACAAGAAAGTAAAGGATAAGGGGAGGAATACTGGTCAAGAGTTGGCCCAAGATCCAGTAGATTTTTCCTGGTTAACTACGTATTTTGAACTTTAAATAAGAGAACTTTTAATGATTTTTATTGCAGAAATGAAATTACAGTATAGTCTGGTTCTTCCTCTATTTTCTCCTTTTTGTTTAGGAAAATATTATGCATTTATATAACACACAGGCTTCTCAGTTACAATATTTATATTGTTGTTACAGTAACTAATTTTACTACAGATGTGATTACAATAACTACACATAGAATTAAGATAATTTGAGCATGTTTAGAACAAATTGTATCCACTTCATGATCTGTAGTGTAATTAAATCAAATAAATTTCATTCTTCTTTGTCATTTTACTAGAAATATTCTATTTCAATTTATTTTTTCATTGTCATTCATGTTTTGCCTTCTCGAAGTTGTGAATCTATTTCATACAAAAATAGGACAACTAATGTGTTTTACTATTAACAAGAGTTAGGCACCTCATTTTGATTACATGGAGCCAACCATCTTTGACATAATCAATATAAATAAGATATCCTTCTGTTGAAATATTGGAGTAAGGTCCCTTCCCACCACTTTGACCTTGTGCAACTAGGCCACTTCAAGAGGAAGCTTAACATCTTCTAAGTCAGGTGGTTTTGTACTTACTTCAAAAAGTAGCTTATTGCTAGCTACTTTGCCTTGGGTTGTAGCTATAACTGGGCCTAATACCCCATATTTTACAATTATATTTTCATTTTTGAGGGATGATCTTCAACGAACCCATATATCTCCCATAACTACTTCTTAGGAGTAATATTAATATTAATACCTAGATCTCTAACCATATTCTTGAAGGTATTTCTTATCATATTTACCTCCTTAAGCTCCTTTTAGAGCTTGTCAAACTGCTCCTTTTGCCTAGAAAAATCATTTAGGGACCTAGCCCATTCTTCATTTAAATCAAGGGCTGGCTAGGTATTTGCTTTTGCAAATTTAGCCCTGGTTCTAGGTTTCTGTTGTGGTTCCCTAGTTTTAGGTTTTTGGTATGGTGTCTTGGTTGCTTTTCTCTTATACCTCAGATGAATTGATTGCACCAGGGTTATTGTGTGAGTGGGAGTTTTACCCTCAGGTGCAGGAGGTGTCATTTCTATGATGCCATAGGGTTTAATTCCTTGATCCTCTAGTTTTTCCTTAACAAGCATCTCTTCATCTTCTTGCTCATATACTGGTGTTTTGGTATGTGGTTGGCTTGTTAATTCCTCTACAAAGCGTATCGATTGTTGAGGTTGTGTTATCTCTTGCCTAGCTTCTTGCTTCATCTCTTCGTCAGGTTTTTGGTTGTGGGGTGATGGCTCAACGTCATATTCTAAGACTCAATTATAGGGGGCTCAATTTTTAAAATGAGGCCCTCCTATTTTTCAATATATATTTTGGTAGAGGTGGATGAAATATCCCTTACCTTAGCTTCCTCATTTTTGGCATCTAAATTGAATGGACCAGAAGAAGCAACTTTCTCCACAGAGTCTGCAAACATTGTGGGCACTTCCATTGCCTAGTCTGTTTGAGTGACAATGTCTACCTTGGTCGTCTACCTGGTCTTTAGCTATTGATTTTCTAGTTTAAGCTGATGCACAACTTGTCATAACTAGTGGATGGTGCTTCCTAACTCTAGCTACTTTTCTATAGCTACTTTCCTAGACACTCTAAAAAGAGTTTCTTCTACCTTAAATTTTTCTTCCTATATGAAAGCCTATTGTTTTACCTTCTAAAGTTGTTCTTGTATATTTTCTTGAGTCTCCTGGGAAGAGGGTTCATCACTGGCCAGATTTTATAGCACCTAGACCACAACCTCTTCTATGATAGTCTCGAATTCTTCACCCTCACTTGATGGGTTATGGGTGATCGAGGCTACTAACTGCTTCATCCTACTCCTAGTTCTTGGGTAGTTAGTTGTTTAGAAATAGATAGGAATACTTTGCCTGACCTCTTCATTTATTTGTGGAGAAGCGGTCAGTGAGCTTTGCCATGCTTCTATTTTGACTAGGTCATCCTAGAAGTTGGGTGCTTGTTCTACTGTAGGCTTCTCTACATCTGATTATTTTTGGGATTTTTGAACCCTAGCCCTCTCTTTCTCTGCCACTATCACTTCTCTATGTGCACATACATGTCAAATTAGGGCTAAAATTAGTTCATTATGTGCTAGGGTAGAGGTCTTTCCTACCTGGTATCGCTTGGATTCATCTTTTAGAGCACAAACCAGGTAGAACGAGATATTAATATTTTCTCCATGGAGTAGGTGGCTCAAGAACCTCATATTATTGGTGTTCAAGTGTGTATACTTACATGTGCAATTTAATAACTTAGACACCTGGTCAAAAATATATTGCCAGATACCTAGGAGGTGATGTTTTGGAAACCCTAAGGATTTGATGTCTATTGGTAGGTACCTAAGGAGTTGTTCTGCACAAACAGCCAAAGATTATTCCTTATGAATATGGTCCCCTATTCAAGGAAGATCGGTAATAGTTGTAATATACTCCTTTATGACTAGAATTTCTAGTCTGTGTAGTCAAGCAACATATTCATCCACAGACGCAACAAACTCCTTTACTTCTTCCAAGTACTAGTTCTAGCTAACCAGGAAGAAGTATTCCATCCACCTGGTAGCTTCGAATTGGGCTTGAACCTCCTCGTTGATTCCTACCATATTGCAGGGTTCACTTTTCTTCTAACTATGGTTTGTAGATATCACTCCCATTATGGAAATTTTAATTTTTTTTTGCCTCTATAAATTTTCTTTGTTCTTTGGGCTTGTTTGTAACTAGTTTATCACTTCATAAATTTGATTGTACTGCATGAAGGTGCCTCTTCATTTGTGGAGGTAAGCACATTATGTTCTTTATTGAGGACTATGAGGGTAGCCTTCCCAGATTGATGTTTGACATGTCACACCAAACAGAGTGGGTGATCAGTGTTTCGATGTTTTTGCCATGTTATGACAACACTATTTTTAGAAATGTTCTAATTATGAAAATCATATATATCTAACAAAAAATTGTGTACATACCTTATTGGTGATTTGTGCGTACCAAGCATGAAGATGATCATGGAGTGTTCTGATTTGTTATTTTGTGATAATCAGAATGACTACATAATCCTCATGTGAGAAATTTCTTTGGACAATTCTTCCTGGATACTACAAAAAATATTCAATCAAAATCTCATGCTAAAAACTAAGAAATATTGATGATTTTTGTGGGATGACACACATCCCTGTGTTGAATTTTGTGGAATGTGTTGAAATCCTCCACAAGATTTGTAATAATCTACCATGAAATATTTGATATTTTCATCATGTGAGATGCTAGCATGGCTTTGACCATTTCCCAATGTCATCGAATTATTCATATTGCATATAGGTGGTTAAATAGAAAGTAGGCACCTTTTTGCTAAGAAATAGGTGCTTTAATCGGAATGCAAATAGTGCCTTAATTCAAGTACATGGGAGTCAGGTGCCTTCCTAATGGGAGTTAGGCACTTTACTCTGAATACACGAGAGTTAGGCACCTTCCTAACGGGATTTAGGCACCTTTAATATGAATACACAGTAGTCAGGTGCCTTCCTATCGAAAGTTAGGCACCTTTCTATCAAAATTCAAGTGCCTCACTTCAATATATGTATAAGATATAGACATCAACTTTCTTGATGATGCTTGAAATTATTTTTATTTTTATAGAGCCTTTATGGAAATCAGGCGCCCTTCATCATATATATAATAATTTTTCAATGGGATCTATTTACCCTTGAAGTACTCAGGATTTAGGTGCCTCTCTACCATTAAAAATTTCGCGTATGCTAGCGTGTCTACAATCAATTATTCCTAGTTGATTGGGCCTTTCAGTGTTTCTTCCTTCACGAACTTCATCATCAACTACTTGTTTGAATATGCATATGGGAATTTTCCTTCTTGTAAATATTTATCACCCACATGCGTATCTAGATTGTGACTATCTCCTCTTGATGGGAACAATCAAGCTTGTACTCCTTCAAAAATTTGAAATCATGTAGGTTCATGGATCCTTTGCCTATTAGGCCTAGGTTTCCCAGGTTGTCTACAACATGCATTCAAGGCATCATACCTGCAAAAACTAAAAATAAAAACTAAAAAGTAGTAAAGACATAGGTTAGTGGAATTTGTGCCTAATAGGCCTAGGTTTACCAGGTTGCCTACAGATTGCACCCAAATAAATGTACCTGCAAAATAAAAACACAAACAAAAATAAAATTAAAGAATAAATTTTTCTTGTTTTTTTGTGGACATTCTTGTGTCCACTAACTATTGAAAATTTAGAAAAAAATAATCATATGGGGTCTCTCCCATGTATACCTTGGAATAAATCATAAGATTTTTAGATATGTGGTAAGGCCACAACCAATGATCATTAACTATTAGTATGGTGTTACTACCATCAATAGTTCTAATGTGCACAACACCATTATTTATTAGTTCAATCACTTCGTATGGCCCCATCCATAATTGCATCAACTTGCCTTTTTTATCCTAAAATTGAGAATCATGAAAAAACACCAACTCTCATACTTTGAACTGCTTCAACCTCATATGGAAGTCATGCCATTGTATTCTTTATCTCTAGATGACCTCTATTTTGTGCAGAGAATCTAATCGATGTTCATACAAATGATTGAATTGCTAAATATGCTCTTTTTGTGCATCATCCAGATTTAGGTTCAATTCTATTGTAGTTATGAGGGTTCTAATTTCAAACTCAATGGGCATCATTGCATTCTTTCCATACACCAATTGGAAAGGTGTAAAACTAATAGTTGTTTTTCATGTAGTACTATAATCCCATACTGCCTCTGGAAACCTCATAGCCAAATATTTTCTATGTTGCTATATAGTTTTTGTGAGGATATTCTCCAACTCTCAATTGGTAACCTCTAGCATCCAAAAAGGCTTACACCTAATATTGGAATTTTTGAAAATGATACAAATAGGCATACACAAATTGACAAGAATTAAAAGAACAAAATACAAAGATCTTTTATTAATTTTGAATCAAGTCAAGTTACAAATTCATCCCTCTTAGGGATACCCATTTGATACAGCAAATACAATAGTTTGAAATCCTCCTCAAGAGTAAGTGCATTCCAAATGCGTTTTAAAATGACACGAACTACTCCAAGGTATCGATGACCTTCTTCTCCATGATTAGAGGTATTTGTTGCCTTGCATGTCAAAACCTTGTTAGTCCTACATGCAATAAACAACAAGAAGCATAAGTAATAAAGGATACCTCTCTTGATGAGGCTTTTTGAGGAAATTGTATGAAAATATGATACTACTAGCATATAATCAATAAAATGCAAGAAAGCTAGTAAACCTATGCAAAACATGAAAATATTCTATGAAACATGTAAAGGAAAAGCATATGTATCTATCCAATGGCCTAATTATGAATTTGAAAGCATGGAATCATGAAAAATATTCATTAGTATCCTAGTTACAATATTGAAAGTAAGACAACTAAACAAGCTAATTCTATCGGTCAAAAATATCTAATAATACAATTAAACCTAAATTATGCTTAATATAATGCCATTAACAAATCCTATGGTGAGAAAGCAAGGAAAATAGGGATGATACCCTAATCACGGCTCTGTGGCACGGTGAGCACTCTTAGTCGTGGCTGACAACCGTGGTAGAGCTTGAAGTGTGTTTGTCCTCCAATTCAAGGGCTAAATATTTGAATCCTCTTGCCAAATTGATGGTCAAGGGTCACCTCTATGTCCTCTAATATATTTGGCAGTTGAATTGCTCCAATTGCACATGAAATGGGTGTAATTACATTTCTTGGCTCTCCTAACCTCCTAGGACCTCCATGGATTGAATTGCCATTTTACTCTCTCAATTAAAGCTAAGAAAGCAATGTCACAATACAATTTGGTGAGTGTTGAATTTGATAGGGCTTTGCTACTCAAATATACCTGTGTATCTCTCTATTTTCTCTCATATTTGATAAGGCTTTGTTGCGTTCAAATGAAAGCTTCTCTAGAATTTTCCTCAATTTGGATGGGGGTCTTATAGCACCTAGGAGGGCTATGTCCTAGCTTCATGAGGAAGCCAAGATCAAGATTGGGTAGTTGAGTTTGTTGGATGAAAAGATCCAAAACCTTATTCTCTCAAACCGCTCCAATCTACAACCAATTGGTCGTTGCAAATGATTTTGGGTCGGATGAAGGCCAACTAATTTTGATGCTTGACCATGGTTGACAAGCGCGGTCAGCTCTACAAAGTGTGGGTGTCAGTAGTGGCTAGTACTTACCAGGAAAATATGCTCAAATGAGTGGTTAAAACCACTACTATATCTTGGTCTTTGTCCAAGGTATTCCATATGGTCTTCTAGCATGTCCCATATGAGTAGTCGCCTCGACATGATGCATTATAGGTGTCTACATATGCCTCTTTTAATATGCGTTGTGTGATCGAACAATACTGAGAAAAAATAGATCTCTTAAAATGATGTTGTATGTTGGATGATGATCAGTAGTCTAATCAACATTATATGCCTAGGATTCAGTAAAAGGTTGTGAATCCTAGAATCATTGCTTCCAACTGGATGGAAGGCTTAAATTTGCAAAGCTTTGGCAAGCTCCAGTGGCGATCGAGTAGCTCAAGGCTACTATAGGCTTTCACACCATATAGATCCGAAAGGAGGAGAGCTACTAACTTAACTATCATATTTTCTTTTTTCCCCAACAGAGGGTAAGCTTATGATAGTCGTTGACAATGATTTGTAAGATGAATGTAATTTTGACAAGATCAAGAGATCTACGATCAAGGGATCTTCTATTGACTTTGATTATGATTATGATATTATGACTACCCCCTCAAGCGATGAGTCGATGAGGGTAGGAAAATTAAATGAAGCAACAAGTCACTTGACCACTATGAATGACTTTGAACAAAATAAGATTTAGAATTTGATAATTGATTAGGCCTACTCAGCTATGATTTCAATTGTTAAGAGTAATTGTACATCTCTATCCCATGGAGCGGTCTATCCTCAATGGCCTTCTTAAGGAATTAATATGATAGTAATTTCAATTAGGGTTGTGTTGAATCATATTGTTTGATGATCTACTGAAAGCATCATAGAAGAAGTGATATGATTGTTTCAATCCTATGGAGCAGTCTAACCGTCTAGGCCTTCTTTGAGATTGAAATGAAACATACCAATTCCACGATGACCAATTTGCCCCAAATTTCCTAATGGTAATATACTCATATTTCCAAATTGCATGGACCACAAGTCGCTACAACCGCCAAGTGTATAGGGTAAATTACTAGATACAAGACACATTTGGATTTGAGTTTATCTTATTTTTTTGTTATTTTGTGATTTTTTTTTACAATTATGGTCAGGTAGGTATTTTTAATTCATCATTTTTTAGCTCCTCGCAATGGGATTTTTCAACATTTATTACAGGTTGCAAGTCGCATTTGGCAACAGTAGCTAGGTTTTCAACTTTTTCTAGTCGCGAATGATAGCCACGGTTGGTAAACCCTAGTTTTGCACCTACAGTTGTTAGCCATAGTCAAGTAAAAAATAAGAAATATTTAAAAAAAATCATATTATTTTTTACGTCATTTTTAGTTTGATAGCTTGCAAATCTTGAGCGCTCTGAGAGGTGATTCAAAAATTTTGACATGAAGTGCTGCTGAAAACTCGACCTCACTACCACATGGACTGATGGTAGCCCAACCTGAAGGAGCCGATGCGACTAAGGTAGAAACACACAAAATCCTTGACCATTTTATTTTACTAGTTTTTAAAATTAACCTCACTAATTAATGGGTTAAATGAACCTCATTAAACCACCGATAAGGAACCTCACCCTAGTTAGGTTTAGATTAGGTTAGCTTAAGGGGAGGGGTTTTAATTTTTTTTTTTTATTATTTTCTATTTTCTAGGGACTTTCGGGATGGGAAATGACCTAGAAAAGGTCTTCCCGCCTAGCCGCAGCTGGCAGGCATGGTCCCCAATTAGCAAATTAGAGGTCGTGATTGTCAACCACGATGGGATTCAAAATCCAACGGTAAAAATTTTGACCGCCTCCCTGATCGTGGGTCTGAGCTGCGACTCGCGACTTTAGAAATTTGTTTTAATTTTTTTCAATTTTTTGGAATTTTATAAGGATTTAATTAGTTTTTTTTTATTTTTTAAAGTATGTTTTTTCCATTATTTTTGGTGTTTTGAAAAAATTTCATTTTTTTGATGTTTTCAAGCTTTTTTTTTTATGTTTATGGTTTAATTTTATTTATTTTTGCCTTATTATTCTACTTTCTATCAGACCCTAAATGCTAGGGCGAGGGAATCAGGGATCCTTTACAACCTATGTGGAACCCTTTCTTAGGAGGATCAAGCATGGTTCGAGGCTATAGTATTTGGCTATGTCCTATGCCTCCCCACCATCAGGGTCGATCGAGCCTATATGACTGCATTGGCCCAATGCTGGGATGTGCGAACCAACACCTTTCACCTATCGACAGGTGAGATGACCATCACTTTGGAGGATTTTTACTGCATATTTCAACTCCTGCTAGATGACAAGACCATCACATATTCATCGATCGATGCAAAGGATGTAGTATTTGATCGTATTTTTGGTTATCACAGTGAGGCAGCACAATGGAACTCATACCATAGAGGGGTCCACATTGAGCACTAGTTTAGACAGTAGGTTTTCATTGAGGGAGTGACCATCTTCATGCACTTTATTGTGTAGATCATCATGCCCGACACATCTAGAGTGCGGTTCCCATGGAACCTCCTAGCTAGGACGATGGAGGTCCTAATGAGTCCTAATGATCATCTCTTGATCTTGGAGGAGTTCCTTACTAGCACAACTCTATAATGAGTTGTACCAGATTACATAGAGGAGCAGAGTTGGCATCGACTGTAGCTTACTACTTAATATCTAGGCATGGTAGCACATCAATATTGAGCATCCCGTTGGCCTACTCCTCAATATTGGCACCATTGAGGAGGTACACCAGTTCTATACAGTATGTTGGCATCATGAGTAGGAGAGCTTCCAGAGCAGGTCTCACGTAGGGGATATAGCTCACTACATTGGATGGTTTGCAGGACTGTAGGTGGACTAGATTGACTGGCACTCATACTTAAACTGCCCTCCATGGATGGATGCTGATGACTGGCTACTTTAGGCATGTAGAGACAAATGACTCTTTGGATGCAAGTCCAAGGTATGAGAGTTCTACTTCTCTCATGTCACTTGATAGTTTGGGATCAGGAAAGACATTCCAGAGCTGCCTACCATCTATCATCACCTCACATTAGAGAGGGACTTGACCTATCCTGGGGTGACTCCACTAGGGGATGAGGACAATGACTTTTAGGAGTCGATTTTGATAGATGCAGGGACCAATCCTGACTATGACACTTGCTGGACCCTCATAGTATGGTGGGGCTTTGAGGGCCCCTTAGGCAAGGTAGTTGATGATGTTGTAGAGGGTTTAGAGGACACAAAGGTCGATCCTCATGATCATTGAGTCTGTTATAGGACTTAAGGTAGATGGTGTGAGGGAGCTATAGAGGAGGCACCTCAGACTTAGGAGGAGGATGACACTCTCGAGGAGGATGAGGCACCATCGAACAGTGAGGATGGAAATCTCAAGGCCCAGGTTTCTAGCCTATAAAATTAGATAGACTCTCTATAGACACATATCTTACATAGAGACACCACCATTGCCACCTTATAGGAAAATATGGGGGATCTATAGTCTTGACTTATAGTAGGGCAGTCACAATGGTGCAACTATGAGGAGGAGAAGACCATTATGTAGGCTAATATTACCACATCAGATATAGATATACAACAGGTCACAAACCAGTGCATCCTCATCCAGTCTCAGCTAGACACTCTTAGGGTATAGTACGATGCACTTACAGCTAGGAGGAAGGACCCCTTATCTTCACAGGTTGCTCTAGTGCCTTCAGTTACTACATCAACTTAGATAGCATAGGGTGTAGTAGGACTAGATTAGGGAGAAAATATGAGGAGACTCCATGCCTTGGTGTAGAAGTACATTGATGATGGAGTACGAAATGCTACCTACATCTCTACCTTGAGGGGATCGATTGGGCTACTCGAGGGTGAGATTCCAAAGATCCCAAAGCTTCAAGGTCTCAGAGGACTCACACTCGAGAGACAGGTCAGTCCTTGGCTAGTTCCAATCATAGATCTCATAGGTCAGAGAGGACTTCTAGTGCTAGCTCTACGAGGACTCACAAGGATGGTGGAGGCAATGGTGGATCCTCTAAGGATAAGGGTGCAGGCAGTGCTACTTAGTATAAATATTATAGATGCTATTGTACCTTTTTTGTGTGTAATATCAAGGACCTACATAGATGTAGCCTTTAGGTATTTTTGACATATGTCGATGTACTCCTGATTATATTTTTTGATACATACATATATATATATATATATATATATATATGATATAACTTTGTGTAGACACCAAAATAGCACCAATCCAATTATGTGACTACAAGCACTGACCAAATTGGCATACATACCCCCTAGGGCAGCCTCCAGAGGTTAAACATTGGTCCTAACCACTCCCAAATCAGTTTTGGAAGGTCAAAGGTCAATTTGGCACCTTTTAAGAACTTTGCTCCCTATTCGTCCCACCTTGGGACGATTAGAATCCTATTCAGCCCACCCCGGGATGATTAGCAAGGATCATCCCAGGGGGGGATGAGTAGCAAGTTTGACTAGAAAAAAGTCAAGCCTTTACAAATGGCAGCCTAGATATGCCACTCAATTTCACCTTCAAAGCATGTAATTGTGAGGAATGGTTTCAAATCAAATAGAGAGACTCCAGTCAAGCATACCCTGATCATGGAGTTCTCATGCAAGGAGGCCCTAAATCAGGGAGGAATCTTCTCTCCCCCAAGAAAGGCATGATGAGCCAAGTGGCACCCTCGCATGCGCATTCAAAGGAGACCCTTGAGGTCTATAAAAGGGTGATCCTCCTCACCCAAAAATAAAAAATAGATCTGGAGCATTTGGAGCAACGGAGTGCGGCCAAATTGTGCCCCCATTGCCCTTTGTGTTTCCTACATCCCTAATTTCTCTTTTGGGAGAGAGGTTATTGGGTGAACACTAGGAATGCAATCTTGACCCAAAACCCAAGAAATCGGCCACAATCCCATACCAAATTCATCGACACAACCCCATAGGAGGTTTTGGACCCATCCCACTTGGATTGTTGCAAAAACTAGGCCCCAAACGGTGGGTGTCCTTCCCCCAAGCGCCCCCCGCACTGCTGCAGTCCTAATCGTCCCACCCCGGAGTGATTAGAAATATGTGAAGGATTTCTCTACTATTATTTTTGCATTCTATCATATTTCATGTACTTATGCTACTATTCAAGTTTCATGTTATTCTGACTTGATTTGACCGTGTTTGTATCATTTTACGCGTTTACTAACATACAGGGAGCGCTTTCGGATACAGGACAATCTGGGTAGATTCTACAAAATCCATCCTTTTGGGTCATCCCAAAATTCCCATTTTAGCCTAACCCCAAGTTTATAGAATTTTTGGAGGACTTTTGGCAAGACATTTGCAAGGTTGCTCTTGCACGTTTTGTGACAATCCTAATCGTCCCACCTCGGAGCGATTAGAAATCCATGCATGATTTTTTGACTGTTATTTTTGCAATGGGTCCTTGATGATTTTTGGATTCTTCTATCAAAATTTGGGTTCATTATGACATGTTTTGATCATTGTTTCATTATTTTTTACATTAACCAGTCAGAGGCTTTGGGGATTGCATGTTTTCCTAATATCCGTATATGCTATTAGCTATTTTTTGTTTCTCTATACATAGGATATCACTACTAGGAATAGTGGAGGTGTAGAAAGGAACCACAAACACATGTATTCAAGCGGTGACAACATTTTGGCCCGCCCATTTCGAATGTGGGCATGTGGAGGACACTGGAAGCGTACCATCCGTTGATGTAACAAACTATATCAAACACTCTAAGCCCTAGAGGGGGGAGATGTATTGTAACCATATTGAAATCAACATTAATAAAATATGCCTCACTTTTTTTTTCTTACATCTCGCTTCTTTTTTCTTTTTTTCCTGCATGCATTTGTTTCATCCCATTCATAGGACTTAGCATCTGCACCATAGATCAATTTTGTTTGCATCATAATCTGGCACACCGTCACTCCGCATTCGGATTTCAATGGCGATCATGGTGGGAGCCTGTCCCCTGTTGTTGGGATAAATTTTTTGATCAAAATTTTGTGGATTCTTTGCAGGTGTTACTCATTCGGGCGTTGGACTGCTACTCGTGCCACCCTATGACGAATAGACTTGGAATTTGTGCCACCCTGGGACGAATACATATTCATCCCACCCTATGATGAATACAAACTTGCTATTCATCCCACCCTAGGATGATTAGAGTTCTATGCAGTTTCTGAGTAGAAACTCAGAAGCATCTAGTTTGGATAGAGAGGAGGTAGGTTTTCTGAACATCCTCTGTGTTTTTCTATTTTTTCTACAGATTTCTGTTTTCTTTGCTTTCTTGCAATAAAAAATAAAAAATAAAAAATAAAACATAGAGTAACTTAAATGAAAGGAACTTGATTAGGAATGCATTATTTTCTAGTTTGCTTGCATGATACTTGCACCAATGGCAAGTCCTCATCATAGGTGTCAGTTCTAGGTAGGTTTTGTGATTTCCTTCTTGTTGCTAATTGTTTCTCAAAGATAAAACATACTTTAAAGCATTGCATTAGTGAAAATAATCTTTTGATGTATGTTTTCTTTCTTTACATGATTAAAAGGAACCATACACACGACACCTAATAAAATTAACATCAAGGAGTTGGTCTTAATACCCCAACACTTGATCAAGACCAACGGTGGATTTCATCACCACCTTGGCTTGGATTTTGCATACATTTACCCTAATCGCAACTATTGCTAGATGTAAATTCTGATGAAAGCTGACCAAGTGTAACGGGGGTGATTCCCTATGCATGAGGATAAGTCTTCTATGGTAGGTTTCAAAAATAGAGTGATCCCCCTTCCGTACCACCTATGTTCCACGTACTGTTCTGCTCTCATGTACCGAATTTTTCCCTCATGTAATGGCGGGTATATTGAGAGGTTCGGTATAACGGCCTGGCAATGGTATATTGAAGGGGTGACCATTTTGGATATACAAGAGCCCTCATTTTGCATGCATAACAAAGTTTCCTTTATAATATTCACACAACAAAAATCACACACATTAGACCAGATCTAGGGCACACATTTAATATGTAAACAAGATAATCATTTCTTTGCTTATGTGGTCCCCTTTTGTTTGGTATAGCACACAAATTTTATAAAGGAGATAAAAATACACATATATTTCTAGAAAGACCACCACCATGGTGTATACCCGTAGCCAAGCCCAATCATGGGCAAAAGTTACGAAAAGTGTACAAGGAGGCACAAGTCACCTTTGTTATAGCCCTAAGGACTTTGTTATACCACCTTGGCAGCCTGACCCACAATGTGGTCCACACTATGCCACTATAGAAAAGGACTATAGAGGCACCCCTTTGAGGGGCACTCCCATTCAACACAGACCCTCTCAAGAGGATTACATACATGGGAAGGCTCCCTTAGACACTCATTATGAGTGGCCATTGCGCGATGAAGTGCTAGAGCAACATAGGGTTCATAAGGAGGGACCACATGATTATATCATCCCCCCTCTACCCCTCATTACTATTAGAACTAATAGACCAAATCTAGAGCGCAAGGCTCTTCAGACAGGGTGAGCCAACTCCGCTAGCCCCTTTCACACATACAAAATGGAGCACGAGAAAAACTAGTATATTCCTTAAGAGCAATACACCGCATGGGAGCAATGCGCCTCTGCACCTGCTAATTATCAAGATCACCTATTGAGGCTAGAGCCTCAGGTGAATGTCGCTAACCTCAAAAGAGGAAAGCGACCCATAGAGATCTCGGATCACCACGACCGAGATAGATATGTAGGGGAGGCATCTAGGCCTCCTAAACATAGGACGGTGGAACAAATCAACTTGGAATTTGCCTAACATGTCACCCGCCAAGCATAAATTATGTAGCTTAGGCAAGATCAGTAGTAGTTAGAGCAACTATATCATCTTAACAAAGAGTGCATTCAGCGCTAGACAAATGAATTGCTCCAAGACACTATGCATGAGAGGATTCCAACCCCTTGCATGTATAGGACAGAAATTTATGAGAGGCACAACCCCTTAGTGCGAGATAGGTCTCCACAACCTTATCAAGTGTTGCCTCCAAGACCTCCGAGACCTGAACAGGAGGCCACCCCTAGAACCAATGATGGGTGCCTCCCTTAGGCACCTGTCCATGTTTATAGGTTATGCCCAAAAACTCCTCAAGAAGCCTATGAGGAATTTGAGCAAGAAGAAGAGCGGGCCGAAATGCCCTACTGGATACCCCTACATAGGCCTCAAGTTCCTCGCAATTTGTAATGGGAACAAACAAAATAAGAGGAAATAAAATTCTCTTATGCATAAAAAGCACTGCTAGATCACTTAGAGTTTGTGGAGACTAAGACTTCGGGGCCCCAGAAGCCTACCTTACGCCAGCTCTACAGTCACCCTATGCATCCTTCAGTTTCGACACCCCCATATCCCGACCACTTCAAAATGCCTCAATTGGCAATTTTTAGAGGGGATTAGGATGCCCAAGAGCACGTAACAAGGTTCTTGACTCAATGGTTTGGCATTCTAGATAATTATGCATTGCTTCTGAGAACGTTTATAACCACGTTCATAGGTCTTACCTCAGATATGTTTACCCAATTGCCGAAGCAGAGCATCAACAATATAGACTAGCTAGTGGACGCATTCCTTGAACGTTTTGCCTTCAACACCAATAAGAAGGCATCCTTAAGTGACCTAGTTGGCCTTGAGTAGTATGATGATGAGACCATAGCCACTTATGGGAATCGATGGAGGACATTGCTTTCAAAGCTACCTTACCTCCCTCCCATGGCCGACATGACTCAGATGTTTTCAAAGAGTTGCATAAGGTCGATCTCCATGCTATTGCAACTATAGAAATATGCCACCCTAGAAGAAGCCCTGGCATAAGCTAGGATAATTGAGGAGATCAAAATTCAAAATGACAATATTGCCAAGTCACGCAAGGAGTGGACCAAAAATGCCAAAACTGGGCCCACGCAACCGAAACCCACCACGGTCAATCAAGTTGCCATAACTGTACCACTACCTACACAAATGACATAGCCCCCAAAGGCTAATTATCAGGCAGTTCCTCTTGCTAACTATGAAAAGGGAAACCATAAACAAGAGCAAAATCAGCAGCGTTACCCTAAGCGACAATTCACATAGTTCACAAAGTCTAGGGACTCCTTGTTTAACCGCTTGTTCACGGTAAACCTGATAAACTTGCTGAAAATTCAACCCATAGACCCCAACATGCCAAAACCCAAGGGCTATAGGGAATATTTATACTATAGATTCCATCGGTAGAAAGGACATGACATCTTCACTTGTTGGAAATTCAAAAACTTGGTGCAGGACTTGATAGACAAAAAAATGCTCACGATGGATAATCCCATAGTGTTGAGCAACCAATAGATGGACATCTTCAAATACCCCTTACCTACCCATGACACGCAGTCGAAGACCTTACAAGTGAATGAGGTAACACAAAGCTGCCTCATGCAAGGATACATGAGGATGATAAGCATCGTGGCATGAAATAAAAGATACCCAAACACGGCTACACCCGCGGCAGCTATAGGAGATGTTCCATCAATGTCACAACCTCCAAAATGCCCTACGTAACCTCCCTCGCCTAGACCAGTGGCCATAATTCATACTAATATTACTCAAAGTTTAAGGACCATGTCGGCTAGGCTCTCCATTTATGAGCTCATCCAACAATCATCGCCCCATCGAGAGGCTTTGATGGAGATACTCAAATCCATTAAGCTACAGCCCCATGAACCTAATTATTTGAACACCTTTATGGGACATGTGATACAATGCACAAAACCAACCATAACCTTTAAGGAAGATGAGCTGAAATTGGTGACTAGTGATATGGTGGATCCACCCATACATGTCATTGCATAGGTCAACGGGATTCCATTCAAGAGGGTGTTGGTGGACACTGGCTCGTCCACCAACATAATCATGATAGTGGCATTAAAACACCTTAAGCTGCTAGAATCCCACATTGTGGCATCCACTTACACTCTTCAAGCATTCAATGACGCGTTATGCTCTATGGTTGGCACAATTGTCCTGCCCATCCAAGTAGGACAAAAGACCATTCCTACGTTGTTTCACATCCTTGAGGGTGATATGGCCTACAATATCTTGCTAGGCCGGCCTTGGATTAGGGACATGAAGTGTGTCCCTTCAATAGCCCATCAATGCCTCAAATACACATATGAAGGACAAGTACATGTAGTCCCAGCAGACTTAGAGCCCTTCAAGTTTTGTAATGCGGTGCAGCTGATGCCACAATTGACCCTCCCATCGACACATTTGGACTTTCAATTTAATCCATCCACTCAGGGTCCGATTCTGCCTACATCCCCACTATTGATTCCCTCACGTAACCGACCTGGCCCATATTCGTCATCTATCCCTTCACCAACAATGCCACCTATGGTGGCCACACCGAAGGACAACGGGAAGAAGCCCCTAGAGGAGGCACCACCATTAGCTCCAACCATTTATACCGAGGAGATGCCCAGTTGAATGGAAGTTGAGACACCTGATTCACCCAACGTGGAGTGGACTCAAGGAGAACTCCCATTCCCTCCCCCTCAATCACCGATGATTACCATTGAAATGGCCAATATATGCCTGGGGGAGTACCTAGTGCAGAACATTGTGGCAACACCCACACTAGAATCCATGCAAGACATGGGGAGACCTCACCTCCCCATAAGCACTATCATCCCTTTAGGTTACCCGCCAAATCAGACCAACTTTATATATGGGGGCCTCGAGAACGGCCTGGAACCCTACCAACAAGTGGAAGAGGACAAAGAGCCATTTGTTGAGAATGTTGATTATCTGTCCAACCCAGACTTCACCTTAAAATATCTAGACCAATGTAATTGTCATGGTTATGGATTGGGCAGATACGAACAAGGAATGCACACTCTTTTTCAACCAAGATACCAAATGCCATATGATAAATTAGGAGTAGGATTCAACCACCCTTTTTCCCTTGAAATCTTGGTAGAAACAATGCAAGGCTTAGGTCTAGGCAACAGGGATGGGTTGGCACACGATCCATATGCCAATACCAACACTACATACACATTGGGGAATTATTTCCCATTGGTAACAACAAACCTTGTTGACCTCGATAGCCTCTCCCCTTTGATCGAGAAAGGGGAGAGTTCAAGAGGTAACCTCCAAAAATGATATGAACAAAATCAATGGAGCTCTTTGAAAGATGATTTGGACTATGAGATAGTACCTTGGGACTTGTTTGAGTCTGATAGCAATCACTCGCAGGTGACCCCCATCGATGATTATCAAGATGACTTCATGGTAATGTTCCCCTTTAATATTCCAATCAAACAATTGTCATCTCTAGATAATCCAACCATCTCGTAGAGAGCATAACAACCCATAAGGGACCAAATCAACATGCTAAAATGAAATGAGCCTCCCATGCCAGCCATAATTCCAAGTGATCAAGAAACACCTAGTGGGAGGCTATACCAGCCATGGGGGCACATAGTTGTTGAAGCCAATGAAGGCCTATGGATCTCTGATAGTGACTATGAGGATGATACTGAGATGGCATATCTCAACCATATGAGGCAACAAGAATACCCCATAGGCATCGATGGTATGTTTGAACATCTAAATATGGGACCAAGGCATAGGTGGCATTTAAACCAAGTATAGCTAAACCAAATGCTTCATCCACCACTTTAGGCATACAGAGAGCACCCCCCACCTAGAGACCCTATGGTACCACTAGTGCCAAGGGTAGAACATGTCCTTCTATCCACACATAGGGCTGATCCTTTTGTGCCAATACCCACAGAGCCAGATCCAGGGCACAAGGATCACCAAGAATGACTAAGTCAACACCTGCATAGTAATGGAGACAAAATTTATTCCATCAACATGATCTCCATTTATTTAACCCCCTCCCATATACAACCCAGCTGATCCAACATGACCATTTTATCTAGTCCTAGATTCCATAGCCTGGGATCGTGCTAACTCACCACCATCCCCATCAGAGTACTAGCCTTGCGATGGGATGTCCCATTTCACCCCAGGACAGACTCAAGATATCTTCCATGCTGAAGAGGAACCTAATGTTACCAACACAGATCTAAATTCAGTGAATGATATCCACCTGATCCTGACTCCACACCATTTGGAGGATAGATCCCACATGTCATTCGAAGAGACGATTGATGCAGACATCGGTTCTGATCCAATGAATCTACAAGTCATCAATATGGGGGTAAGTATATCCCCTAAAGAGCAAGCTGATCACATTGCCCTTCTCAAAGAGAAGAAGGAGGTTTTTGCATGGTCCTACAAAGACATGTCGGGGCTAGACCCGTAGCTAGTCATGCATAATTTGACAATTAATCTAACATTAAAGCCAGTCAAGCAAAAGCAACGTAAGATGCACCCAACAGTGGCCTTAATGGTCAAAGATGCACTACAAAAGTTGTTGGATGCACATTTTGTCATCTGTGTGGATTACCCACCATGGCTATCCAACATGGTACCCGTCAAAAATCCTGATGGGAGGATTCGCATATGCATCGACTTTTGAGATTTAAACAAAGCGAGTCCCAAGGATGATTTCCCCTTACCTAGCATTGATGCATTGGTAGACACTACACCAAGCCACGAAATGCTTTCCCTCATGGATGGTTTCTCGGGATACAACCAGATTCGTATCAATCTCGATGATCAACTAAAAATGGCATTCATGACACCTTGGGGGACATTTTGTTATAAGGTCATGTCCTTTGGAGTTAAAAACGTTGGCGCCACCTACCAATGTGCTATGACATACATCTTCCATGATCACATGCATAAAACTTTGGAAGATTATATGGATGATTTGTTGGCCAAATATATTTTGTGCCAAAAACACCTCGATGACCTATGCAAGATCCCTGATCGCCTCATCGAACATAAGGTTAGGCTAAACCCCAAGAAGTGTGTATTTAGCGTCACATCTGGAAAACTCTTGGGTTTCATAGTCTCAAAACGAGGCATCGAGGTAGATCCAAAAAAATTCAAGGCAATCCTTGAGATGCTTCCCCCAACCACCATCAGGCAGCTAAGAAGCTTGTAGGGTAAGGTCATGTCAATCAAGCGCTTCATAGCATAGTTATCTTACAAATGCCGACCCATGAATAAATTATTACACAAGGAAGTAGAATTTCACTGGGATGACGAGCTTCAGTCAGCCTTCCATGACATCAAACAATACTTGGATTCACCACCAATATTGGCACCACCTAGACCAGGAGTTTCATTCTACTTATACATCTCAGCTACTGAGGTGGCACTAGGTGCCATGCTAGCCCAGAAAAATGAATTACATAAAGAACAAGCTAATTATTATCTTAGCCGCACCCTGGTCAGTTATGAACTTAACTATGCATACGTTGAGAAGTTATGCTTGGAAGTGGTATTTGCCACCAAAAATCTATGCCATTACATGTTGAGCAATACGATGTATGTTGTGTCTAAGGAGAATCCATTATGGTACATGATGAGTCATACTTATCATAGTAGTCACACGACGAAATGGATCATGTTGTTGATGGATTTTGACATCAAATTCATTGGATAAAATTCCATCAAATTTCAAGTCATCGTCGATCAACTAGTAGAGGCTCCTTTTGAAGATGATCAGCCTCTAACCATAGAGCTACCCGATGATGGGGTATTCCATGTCTCAAAATTGCTAGATTCTGATGAGCCTGAGTCACAGGCTGACATACCATTATTCTTTTATGGTTCTAAATATTAGCAAGGGGTTGGCACAGGAATCATGTTTTTCACACCGCAAGGGGCTCCAATGCCTTTATCATTTAAACTTGATTTCCTGTGCATAAATAACAATGTTGAATACTAAGCCTTGCTCATAGGTCTTTAGACAGCCATCACCATGAACATCAAATGCTTGAATATATTTGGTGATTCATTGTTAATTGTCAACCAAGTGAAAGGGGTATTCCAATGCAAATGCCCAGTTCTATAGGCCTACAAAGCCCTTGTGGAAAAATTCCTAGCAAATCTTGAATGGTACGACATCGAGTCACTTTCTCGATCATCGAATCATTTTGCAGACACTATGGCCTCCTTGGGGTCACTAATCCCGCAAGACCCTTCTGGTGAAATGATGACCATTCAAGTCAAAACATTATCACAATCCGCGATGGAGTGTGCAAGCTCTGACATAATTCTAGGAATCCACCTGATCCAGATTGAACCATCTCAGAATAGGTTCTCTCGAATCCATGATAGTCTGAATCACGCCAACTGGGGGTCTTTGTTCTCCCCAAACCCTCTTAATAGCAACACAATGCTATTTCTACAAGTTCTTTCCCGCTCATCTTTTGCTAGGGACAAACTTCTAGAGAGATCGATCATTCATACCATCAAGGTTTCTGATCAATAGGATTGGTACACACCCATAAGAGACTATCTCAAGTTAGGTAGCCTCCCACTTGGATTTTCGCACACCGCAAAAGGATAATTCAAATAGAAATCAGCAAAACATGTCTTGTTAGGAGAGACATTTTGTACCGTCAGAGCTACCAAGGGATCCTTCTCCGTTGCTTAGACCAACAAGAGTCCACTTGGGCAATCACCCAAGTGCATGATGGTACGTGCGGTGGCCACTTCAGCGGTATGGCCATCACCAAGCGCATTCTTTACATGGGCTATTATTGGCCATCTTTAGAACGAGGTCATTGCACATATGTGCAGAAGTGCATGAAGTGTCAACACCATGATAACTTCACACATGTACCTTCTCAGGCCTTACATCCAATCCAATCGACTTGGTTGTTTTCATTGTGGGGCTTAGATCTCATCGTAAATATCTCCCCTACATCGTCAGGTCATCACATGTTTATCATAACGACCATAGAATACTTCACTAAGTGGGTGGAAGCAATTTTGCTTACCTCTACGACTGGGCCTCGCATTACGGAGTTTATTTTACATATCATATGTCATTTTGGTATTCCATCCAATATCATCTCAGATAATGAGACGTCATTTAAGAAAAAATATGTGCGCGCTTTGACAACAAAGTACAAAATTCAACATAGTTTTTCAACACCCTATTATTCGCAGGAAAATGGGTAAGTAGAGATGTCAAACAAAATTCTAGTTACCATCCTTAAAAATATGGTCATAGATAATCATAAGGATTGGCACATCCAAATACCACTTGCCCTATGGGCTTATCGCACTAGCATTCGGATGCCCACTAGGGCAACTCCATTTTTGCTAGTGTATGGCTCCGAGGCAGTCATGCCTCTCGAGTTGGAAATACCCTCCCTGTGCATATCAATGCAAGAGTTCATCGATGATGACACTGCATGGCAAGCCCGGTTAGACCAGCTTACATTACTCGACGAACGATGCGTCAATGCTCTTGAGCATTTACGTATCTATCAAGAGAGACTTAAGAAAGCATACAACATGAAATTTCACCTGAGGGACTTTCAGGTTGGTGACCTAGTCTTAAAAGAGAACCAACAAAATTCTAACTTGTCACCCCATTTAAGGGACAAGTTCACGGCAAATTGGTTAGGTCCTTATGTAATTGATAATAAAATAGGACCTGGAACATACCGTCTCACCTCTCTTGAAGGAATCAAGGAACTAGAACCCTTGAACATTAGTCATTTGAGGCCATTCAACATTTAGAGAGCCATAGCCCACCCCAAAAGCTCCAAGGATTCCCGCAATCACTTGGTCACCCAAAATGCCCCAAAGGTATCCATAATCCCTTTGGTCAAACCAAAATCCCCAAGGATTCTCGCAATCGCTTGGTCACCCAAAACACCCTAGAGGTATCCATAATTCCTTTTTTCAAACCAAAAGCTCCAAGGGTTTCCACAATCGCTTGGTCAACCTCAAAAATGCCCCAAAGGTATCCTTAATCCCTTTGGTCAAACCAAAAGCTCCAAGGGTTCCCACAATCGCTTGGTCACCCCAAAATGCCCCAAAGGTATCCATAATCTCTTTGGTCAAACCAAAAGCTCCAAGGGTTCCCACAATTGCTTGGTCACCCAAAAACGCCCCAAAGGTATCCATAATTCCTTTGGTCAAACCAAAAGCTCCAAGGGTTCCCAAAATCGCTTGGTCAACACCAAAAATGCCCCAAAGGTATCCCTAGTCCCTTTGGTCAAACCAAAAACTTCAAGGGTTCCTATAGTCGCTTGGTCAACCCCAAAAATGCCCCAAAGGTATCCATAATCCCTTTGGTCAAACCAAAAGCTCCAAGGGTTCCCACAATCGCTTGGTCAACCTCAAAAATGCCCCAAAGGTATCCCTAATCCCTTTGGTCAAACCAAAAGCTCCAAGGGTTCCCACAATCGCATGGTCACCCAAAATGCCCCAAAGGTATCCATAATCCCTTTGGTCAAACCAAAATCTCCAAGGATTCCCACAATCGCTTGGTCACCCCAAAAATGCCCCAAAGGTCTCCGTAATCCCTTTGGTCAAACAAAAAGCTCCAAGGGTTCCCACAATCGCTTGGTCACCCAAATGCCCCAAAGGTATCTATCATCCCTTTGGTCAAAACATCCAAGGATCCGTAAGAATAACTTGGTCCACACCCATTCGGGTTAAACCACCATAACAAATATTCAAAAACAATAGATAATAAAAAATAACAAAAAAAAAATTGCATCTCACTTTCATGCATATTTTTAAAAATCAAAACACAAAAAAGAAATAAAAACTGCATTAGGCATTGCATACATACATTGCATATTTGTTGGTCATACATGTCAAAATATCATAGACTGTCATTACTCGACAATTCCATCATTTTCAAAATTCAGTCAATTTTGTAAAAATATCCATCAAAAATAACATCCTTCGCATTTTTGCCATATCATAGTCAATTGTCTTCTAATGTCTTTAGGGTTTTCGTCATTCAGTTGTCTGTATATTTCTAGTCCAATGTTGTACAAACTCATACTGATTTTTATAAGGTAGAGTTTTACTTGGATCATGCCTTGTTACATAGCATCCCAACACAAGCTTAAATCACATAAAAATTCCCAAGTTGTGTGAACAAAAGATGAAACCTACAAAGCATTCTAGGGTACCTTAAGCAAAAACTATATCCTGCTCATCCCCTTGTGCGAATGGTTCAAGAATGTTGATAATTGACAAAAGGACAAGATCTTCCCCATCCAATTCCCCATAATAAATAGTGGTTTTCACCACTATCAAAAATTCCAAACACCTTTGGTCCCCAAAGTCGTAAGGATTCGTACTACACACCCCTGAGAAGGATGGGTAGTCATCCCCAAGGCCTAAAAGGATCAATTCCATTCACAAGAAAAATCCCAAAAGTCCACTATCAAAAACCCCAAACACCTTTGATCCCCAAAGTCATAAGGATTTGTACTACATGCCCCTGACAAGGATGGGTAGTCATCCCCAAGGCCTAAAAGATCAATGCCATTCCAAAGAAAAATTCCCAACCACCTTTGATCCCCAAAGTCATAAGGATTCATACTACATGCCCCTGAGAAGGATGGGTAGTCATCCCCAAGGCCAAAAGGATCAATGCCATTCACAAGCCAAAAACCCATGAGCTCAACTTTGAAATCAAAATTCAAAATCTAAATCCTCAAAGGGCTACAATAACAAAAATAACAATGGTTATCACCACTACTCAATCCCCTTGCTCAAGAACAAAACAAAAAAGAGAAAAATAAATAGTGATTTTCATCACTATGTATGAGAGCAAGTATCCCAACAAGTTGAGCAACCAAAATACGCCTAAGCTTGAATCCCTTGAATTCTCAGGATTTGAAAAACCATTTAGGTGATCCTCATTACGGGTTTGGTGGATAGCCTACCTGGAAATGGCGGTATCCTAAACGCATGACGATATGTCTATCACATTAGCTTTGCATGTGAGTAGACCAATGTTTGCATGTGGATGAGCTAGCTTATGGTATTTTAGATTGCCCCATGGATTAATCTTACTAAATACAAAAAAGGAGTTAGTGGAACTAATTAGGTGATCCTCAGTACAGGTTTGGTGGATAGCCTACCTGGCACTGGTGGTATCCTTATGAATACCACATAAACGAACTCAATCGCACACACAAGGATTTGAAATAACTTGGTCAAACTCAAGTCCAATTTGTACCTTATTCGAAAGTCTTGTAAGATAATGTGCAGTCTTGATTAGTTATTTAAAGCATCTGAGTCTCAAAAAAACCTTAACTACATTCTAAAACAATTATTGTACATTTCATTACTTGCATCACCATCCAAAAATACAAAACAAAAAAAATTACAAATGCAAAGTTATTCCATAAAGCAATCACATAGTACAACAAGCCATTTAATCCTGTATAGTCTATGGTGCCATCACCTGTATACCAACAAATCATTCCATCCATTCCATATGCATACATCCATATCATATAGCTAACATCATTCGCAGTCATAACAACATATGCATACATAACCATAAAAAAATGTGCATAAAAGAAACAATAAACCATGACAAGCATATCATCAAATAAAAAATGAGTCATGTATATATATCAAGTCAAAATACCCTTAGGCTACAATAAGGAGGTCCTCTCACCTCACAAAAAACCAAAAACTCAAAATCCCCTAAGCCTAGGGAGTCGGCCACCATGATCACGTAGGATCGGTGCGACTGGAACTACCCCCAGTAGTATGGGTCCTATGGGACCTCTCAGGGCGATTGCTACCAGCCCGCACACCCTGCCCACCAATGCTACCCTCATCCAGCCGCCTGTGATGAGGGGATGCTGACTGCTCAGTCTCACTACCTCTCGTACGATGTGATGATCCACCTCCATCAAGATCAGGTAAATGTCCATCGAGGCAGACAACCTCTGTCTCTAACTCCACTCGATACCACCACCACTCCACATATCGACGTTGTCCTGTTGTGCCAACTACGCCCGTAGGAGATCCCTATCCTACAATACGTCTCTATGTTCCTCATCCTGTCTCCACAAAATATCCTCCAATCGTGCTATCTTAGCACGAAACCCAGCCTCCACATCCCCTAGGATAGTCTAGGGCATGGGCACCTCTGGGACAGCCTATTGCTCTGGCACCCACTGCTTCTGGACATCCTGTACATCCGTCTACTCTAGAACCCCCACATCATCTCCATCACTAGTGAAGTCATCGATCTCCACCATGTCTACATCCTCTAGCAGAGCCCCTCAACCATCCATCGATGCCTCTACACCCCCACCTCCTGCTACTGCCACATCTGAGCCTCCCAAAGGCCCCTCACCCTGCCATTGCCGCATAGTCCACCATCGATCATACTCTGCAGTTACCTTGACATCATCCACATTGGGTACATCAATAACTACATCAAACCCCTCACCCAATGGCTCAATGATCAGCCATACTAGGGTCCTCTCATCCCCACATCACTGATAGATCAAGGGATCACCAAGTAATCCCTGGCACACCCCAAATCACCGCATCACCTAGACATACGGGAAGTACTCCTGCTCTGTCCCATGATGCCCAATCAGCCACCTACCCCTATGCACCCATCGTATCCACTCTCTAGCCTCAAGATAGGCTGGATAGTCCCGGTACGGTCACCAAAACACCTACCCTGGCATCATACAAGAGAATGCGTCAATATAGTGACCTACATCACCTGCCCACCATTGACTCTATCCATGCTCATCTGATCACCACCACATATTGGCATATCCAATCTCTCGATCCACCATCTCACCTCGGGTGGTCCAAGGCAAACCCTGTGGCCACTCCACAGCTATGTGCTACCACCCCCAACACTGCAAAAGATAGTTGCACCCGATCCCCTTCCGCCTCCGACAGTGGACCTCATACAGCTCGTCGTACAGCTATGCCAGCAATGTCTGACCCCACCTCATAATCAGTGGAGCTGATGTTGGACACTCCACCAAAGTGAAAACCAACTCCAACAGGTTCCAAGGGAACCTCATGCCTGAACAGTCTAGAAGCAACATATTGGAAATGAGGGCCATGAGTAAAGCATGCCTCACCCCCAATACGCCCTTCTCCAACCACCACCGCACCAGAATACCACCTATCTGGCAATCATCCTTAGCCCTTTCCATAGCCCTCTCCACCCCCATCTCCCCCGTTCGACCAAAACACCGTGTCAACACTATTGTCTGCTGGTCCCAGTGGGTCATCCGGATAGGAAGTCCATCTATCGGAATTCATAGAATCCGATACACATCCTCTAGAGTCACCGTCATCTCCCCTATTAGGAGATGAAAAGTATTGGTGCGAGGATCCCACAGATTGATTAGGGCAGTCAAATATGCCCGATCCCCCAACACAGGCTCCAAACGTGTTTCTTGCTTGAGCCCAAGGGCATCAAGCCACTTCCAATCCTCAACTGTCAAGGCCTCTTGGACATCAGAGAAAATAGTCGGCTGGCGGTACCGACTCTTCACAACCTAAAAAGCAATAATAAAACAACCAATATTAAGTACATACTTAATATTAACACAAACAAAGAATAGCAAAAGTACAAAAAAAACAAAGTACAGTAAAAGTACAGAAGCATTCAAAACAAACTGTACAGCAATGACCGAGACATAAAAATAGCTATATCAAAAAAAAAAAAAAAAAAACAAAACATAAACAAAATAAATCATCCTAGGGTTTCGACCTTAAAGTGAACAAAAAAAAAACACCTAAACAAAATAAATCATCCTAGGTTTCAACCTTAGTATGAACACAATAACAAAATAAAAAATTGTCCTAGGGTTTCAACCCTCATGTGAACAAAAAAATACAACAAAACAAACAATTGTCCTAGTGTTTCAACCTTAGTGTGAACAAAAAAATATAATAAAACACAAAAATTAATACTAGGGTTTCGATCTTAATATTAATGCAAAACAAAAAAAACAAAATAACGTAAACAAAAATTTATATGCGATTTTAACTTCATATAAAACAAAAAAGAATAATAGGAAAGGATAAGGAACATCATACCGATCTCGCCTTGGCTCCTCTGCTCGAATATCTGGTTCTCGCACTCATGATGTCTGTGAAATTTCGGTAGCGCTCCACTATGCAAACTCGCACTCCTCCTCCCTGCTCAAAATCGACAAAAAAAAAATGTTGCAAATGAGCCCAAAACCTAGTTTTGGTCCTTTTATAGGTTTTTAGGCTTGTAATCATTCCACCCTAGGATGAGCGCTCTGGTTAGAGCTCGTCCCACCCTGGGACGATTATAGAGCAAGAACTAAAGCAACAAAAACAGAATCCAAAAAATGCACCAAAAAAAAGCAATAAATATGGCGTACAAAGGTGCCTTTACACCTGATATTCATGGCTTGAAAAACCATCGTCGGGGTCACAAATGATCACTATCCTACTCCCTAAGAAGGCTAGCATAGCCAGACCACTCTACGGGAACGAGGATTTTTGATATTTTCTACCCCAATAGGCGTCAACAAAAAGGGTCAAAACCCACCAAAAACAAGTCTGGTGCTTGGAAACCTGCATGAGAATTCAACAGAAAACAACTGAAGGCACCTTTACAAATGTCATCTTGGGTCAAGCGGCTCATTGCTTTTCTCATTTTTGTTCATTCCCTCATTGATTCATTGCTTGAGGGGGTAGTCACACTTAGTCACCAAATCAACAAATACACACCCAATCAAGGAAATGGCATGCATTCAAAGAATCATTGACAAAGACAATCACGCTCCTGCTTGGGGCAGAAAAAAAGAAATAATCACAAGCTGAACAAACACTTGGCATTCTAGAAGCATGAAGACAAGGTTCCCCAGAAAAAATGTTGCACCCTTTGCCTATTCATGACAGAACAATGTCCAAGGTCAAGGACACCTCACTAAAAAAGGTTACACTTGAGTTAAGCTCCTTAGCTCGTCAGAAGCAAGGATTCAAGAATGCGTGCCCTTTCCATACTTGGGGCATCAAAATTTGGTTAGGTTATTGATAAAACCTAATCATTAAGTGCTTTGGTCATCTATTTTTGCTCAGCATTGCGCCACACATAGCGCATCCCAAAAAGGGGCATCTGTAGACACCAAAACAACACCAATCTGATTATGTGACTACAAGCACTGACCAAATTGGCATACATACCCCCTAGGATAGCCTCAAGAGGTTAAAAAGTGGTCCTAACCACTCCCAAATCAGTTTTTGAAGGTTAGAGGTCAATTTGGCACCTTTTAAGCACTTTGATCCGTATTCGTCCCACCCTAGGATGATTAGAATCCTATTCTCCCCACCCTGGGACAATTAGCAGCGATCGTCCCAGGGTGGGACGAGTAGCATGTTTGACTAGCAAAAATTCAAGCCTTGAAAAATAGCAGCCCATATATGCCACTCAACTTTGCCTTCAGAGCATGCAATTGCGAGGAACGATTTAAAATTAGAGAGAGAGACTTCAGTCAAGCATACCCTGATCATGGAGGCCTCATGCAAGGAGGCCCTAAATCAGGGAGGAATCTTCTCTCCCCCAAGAAAGGCATGATGAGCCAAGTGGCACCCTCACATGTGCATTCAAAGGAGACCCCTGAGGTCTATAAAAGGGTGAGCCTTCTCACCCCAAAATAAAAAATAGAGCTGGAGCATTTGGAGCAACGGAGTGCTGCCAAATTGTGCCCCCATTCCCCTTTGTGTTTCCTACATCCATAATTTCTCTTTTGGGAGAGAGGTTATCGGGTGAACACTAGGAACGCAATATTGACCCAAAACCCAAGAAATCAACCACAATCCCACACCAAATTTTTTGACACAACCCCCTAGGAGGTTTTGGACCCATCCCACTTGGATTGGTGCAAAAACTAGGCCCCAAACGGTGGGCATCCTTCCTTCGGGTGCCCCCCGTACTGCTGTAGTCCTAATCGTCCCACCCCAGAGTGATTAGAAATCTATGAAGGATTTCTCTACTGTTATTTTTGCATTATGTCATGTTTCATGTACTTATGCTACTATTCAAGTTTCATGTTATCTTGACTTGATTTGACCGTGTTTGTATCATTTTACGCGTTTACTAACATACATGGAGCACCTTAGGATACAAGACAATATGGGTAGAGTATTCCAAATCCAACCTTCTGGGTCATCCCAAAATGCCCTTTTTAGCCTAACCTCAATTTTGTAGGAGTTTTGGAGGCCTCTAGGTAGGGCATTTGCAAGGTTGCTCTTGCATGTTTTGTGATAATCCTAATCGTCCCACCCCGGAGCGATTAGAAATCCATGCATGATTTTTTTATTTTTCTTTTTGCAATGGGTCCCTTATGATGTCTAGATGCTTCTGTCAAAATTTGGGTTCATTATGACATGTTTTGATCATCGTTTCATTCTTTTTTACATTAACCAGCCAGAGGATTTGGGGATTGCATGTTTTCCTAATATCTGCATATGCTATTAAATTTTTGTTGTTTCTTTGTACATAGGATCTCACTACCAAGAACATCAGAGGGACATCAAGGAACCACGAACACATGGATGCAAGCGACGGCAATTTTTGGCTCACCCATTTTGAATGTGGGCATGCGGAGGACACTAGAAGCGTACCATCCATTGATGTAATGAATTGTATCAAACGCTCTGAGCCCTAGAGGGGGGAGATGTATTGTAACCGAATTGAAAGCAACATTAATAAAGAGTCCCAACTTTGTTTTGCTTACATATCTCTTATTTTTGCTTTGTTTCCTACATGCATTTGTTTCATCCCATTCGTAGGACTTCGCATCTACACCATAGATCAATTTCTTTTGCATCATAATCTGGCACGATGTCACTCCGCATTCGGCTTTCACTTTGAGACTCATTATATATGTGCAGTTTATTATTTTTATTGTTTTTAGATTTTATGAGATGCATATGGATGCAATGCTTAGATGTGATGTTTATTTTATGTTATATGATGTGATGTATGAATGACATGCACTAGCTGTATAACGGATGTATGATTTTAGATGCAATGATATATATGTGTATATGGACTACTTATGATGAATGTATATGAATGCAATGTTTGTTGTTAAATGCATGTTTGATTTACTGTACTTGTATGCATTTAACCTATGATGTTATGACATATTTTTGACATGTATGTATTGCACAACTTTTTCTATGATGAATGCTATGTAAATGAACATGTATGTTTTAATAACTTAAAACATAATGTACGAATGCAATGTGGGTTTTAAAAATCTAATGGATGACACCACAAAATGTATAACAATCATGAAATGTAATTGCTATATCTTTTTATGAAAATTGATAAATTGTGCACCCATATGTGAGATGCAATTATATATGGTTTCCATTCATAAGCATTTGTAGATTAGAATAGTAAATATAATATAGTCAATGGTCATTTAAATATCATTTTTGACATCCATACGGTATCTATCCCATACTACAAATAGTTCTAATAAACAAACTCTCATAAAAGAAAATTGATTTTTGATGATTGCATTGAAGATTGATTGTTGCTATTTGGGAATTTTTGAGGTTTCCATGAAACTCAAACACCCTAGTTGACTTATCAAAAGTTGTATACTAACCATACTAGACTTCTGAAACATAATGCTTTTTCTAGGATAGACCCTAACTATTTATTATCCTTGTGTGCGCAAATGAGCATATTAGATAGGGCATAAGCATACCCCGATGTCAAGTGGTATTCTTTAAGCCCATTGCTAATATTGGGAATCCTCAAATGTCTATCCAATCCTAGGTTTGAATTTAGTCATACTAGACAACTAGGCAATCTAGGCCACCTAAATCTAGCTCACTCATAAATTGCTTAGAACTACCCCATCAATGACAGGAGGGATTATTTCAACCCATTGCTAAGATTGAGGCTTACTCTATGGCTTTCAAGCATTGATCATTCCAAGGATTCAAGCTCACCCCTTCTTTTCTTTAATTTATTGGGATATTTGCTCATATATAGTGATAAAAATCATTGTTTATTTTTTACAGTGATGAAAATCACTGTTTATTTTGTATTTTGAGCAAGGGATTTGATACTAATTTGATTTCATTTCTGAGGATTTAACTTTGGAATTTCACTCGGGGATTTTGATCCTTCATTTGTAAGCAAGGGATTTATTCGGGTAGAGGGTAAACTTGTCCTTTTGCCAATGACCTCTACTCTAGACCATTACACCTCACAAAATGAGCAAGTAACAAAACCTTTCACCTAAGGTGACCCAAACCACTTTTGTAGTGTTCATCCTTCCTTACCCTAATTAGGATTTTTTAATTGTGTTTTATTGGTGATAGGATTATGATATGCAAAGGGCTATTAAAACTAGACCTCATATAAAAAATCAAAGCAATATTTCTACCAATCTCGTGATAATACCACTAGATACGGTTGAATGACTAGAAAACCCTAGTATATTCTTCATAACAACAATAAAGTTTGTGTTGAAAAACACAATTACTCACACGAGTGGTGAATGATGATTATAGTACAAATATGCATGATTGAAATACAACCGTGGCATCATTTGTAAGGTTGTAAACATAAACTATCCTAATGCAAGTGTGACAGATGAATATGCCTAATGCAATGTAATATGAAATGCATGTGGTAACTGGAATGTGATGATGCAAATGAAATGTAATGCAATATTTTTGAATTTTGATATTTTCCATTTTTTTTTAGATTTTTACAACTTTTTGATTTGACCAAAGGGCTTATAGATTTCTTTGGGGCATTTTTTTGAATGACCAAAGGGCTTACATATGCCTTTGGGGCATTTTTATGGTTTTAGGCATAAAAATATTTAAGGTGAAGGATGTTGAAAGGTCCAGGCTCTTCAACCCCTTCCAACTATGTTAAGCAATATGTCTCAGGTCCAATCTTCTCAAAGATGATATAAGTAACTAACAAATTAGCCGTAAATTTATCTCACATTTTTGGCAATAAATTTGAGTTCTATTGGTTCTATTTCAGCACAATATCACCAATCTCAAAGTCTCTTAGATGGACCTTTCATTGTAAGCTCATTTTAAGCACTCATGATAAACACGGAGATGCTCAAGGGAATTCATGCGACATTCAGCAAGTAGCATCAATTGATATAGGTGATATTGTCGCACAATGTTGTCATCAATGAACTCTTTCAATGCGACGTGCAACATTGGATTTTCCAAATCTAAGGGCATAATGGCCTCAGCTTCATATACTATTGAAAATAGAGTTACCCCAGTGGGTGTCTGAATACTAGTCCTGTAAGCCCATAATGTAAGGGGCAGTTGGATGTGCCAATATTTATGACATTCTTGTACCATATTTTTTAATATAGATACCAATATCTTGTTTGAGGCCTCAGCCTATCCATTTGTCTACGGATAATATGGAGTCACAAAATCCTGTTTGATCTTGTACTTGAACGTCAAAGCTCTCACAATTTTAGTTTTGAATGATGTACCATTATCCAAAATTATCTTGGATGGTATCCCAAAATGACTTATGATATTGGTGAGTATAAACTTAGAAATACGCACTCTAGTTTTTGTTAATGGGATTGCTTCCACCCACTTAGTAAAGTACTCAGTAGTCGTAACAATGAATGTATGTTAGCCCGATGGTGGAGGAGAGATATTACCGATGAGATCCAAACCCCACTGAGCAAATGACCAAGTTACTTGAATGGGTTGTAAGGCCTGTGATGACAGGTGTACAATATTAGCATGATGCTAGTATTAAATGCATTTCCTAACATACACATTGCAATCCTTCTCCATAGTGGTCCAATAATAACCCATGTGAATGATATGCTTGATGATAGCCATATCGCTGAAATGGCCACCACACGTATCATCGTGAGATTGTGAAATTGCCCAAGATGATTCTTGCGGATCAAGACAATGAAGGAGAACTCCATCATAGCTTTGATAATACATGTCATCTAACAAGGCATACTTTGTCACTTTATTTTTAAATGTGCATTTCATGGCACGTGATAATCCTTGAGGGATTATACCAAGATTAAGTAAGTCGTATATCTATGACATCCAGTTTTGATATCTCTTAGCCTCAATTGACAAGATAACATGCTCCCCCTATTATTTAACATTCACAAATATATATTGGGAAACAACCTTATGGTGAATGGTGGTACCACTCCCCGTAGGACCTTGCGATATCAGTGACCCCAAAGGCGCTCTCTTGAGAAAGTCTCTGGCTCTGTAGAACCATTCATGGTTTGGTTCTACCTGAATCAGGTTGATTGAATCTTTGTTATCCAATGCTCTGCGTCGCATAGTAGAGTGTGACAATATTTTTACATGGATGGTAGTAACATCAGCAGATATATTTTTAGGTATTAAGGATCCCAAATATGCCATAGTATTTGTGAATCTGTTCGAAAAATATGGGATTGCCTCGATGTAATACCATTCCAACTAAGCTAAATATGTCTCAAGAAGATCTTTGTAAGATTTTGGGATAGGAAATTGACACTAAAAATGTCCCTTCACCTGGTTAACAATGATAAGGGAATCACCAAAGATATTTAACCTTTTAATATTCATGATGACAGTTGTTTGGAGGCCTAAAATTAGAGCTTCATATTTAGCATTATTGTTAGTTCAAGGAAATCCCATCTTAAATGATAAGGGCATAGGAGCACCTGACAGCGTGAACAACACTATTCTTGCATCACACCCTTGATCACACTTCAAACCATCAAAGAACAAGGTTATATCATATTTATTATCTGGTTCTTCAGGATTGGGTGCTTCTGATAAGGCAAAAATTGCATCATAAAGAAGCTCAATGGTAAGGGGCCTACTATTTTTAAGAGGTGCCTCAACTAGTTGATCAGTTATGACCTGTCCCTTAATGGAATTTTGGCTAATGAGTTCCAAATAGAATTCTATCGATAGCATGATCTAATTTGTAGTAGTTTATTATGATACATATTGCTCATCATATACTACAAAGAATTTTGTTTTGATATGACATATGTCCTATGAATTAACATATAATTTCACAATTTCTTTGTAGCGAACACTACTGCTAAGCACAATTTTTCCACATATGCATATCCTAGCTCGTAACTCACCAAGGTTTGACTAATGTAATATATGGCCTGCTCTTTACTTTGCATGTTCTTTTGGGGTAACATGGTTCCCAATGCAAATTCAGTCATCGATATATATATAGTAGAAAAGGCTCATCTAGTCTTGGTGGAGCTAGTAATTGTGGTGTCGCTAGGTATTGTTTAATCTTAGCAAATACAGCTTGACAGTCCTCATCCTAATTGAATAGGACCCCCTTGTGTAGTAGTAGATTCATGGGTTGGCATTTATCTGATAATTATGTGATAAATCGCTTTATGGATGCTAATTTGCCCTATAAGCTTCTTAATTCCTTGATATTCATGGTAGGGCGTATTTCTAAAATTACCTTTACCTTAACTGAATCAACTTTTATGCCTCAATTTGAAACAATGAATCCCAAGAGATTTCCTAAATTTACACCAAATACACATTTCTTAGGATTAAACCTGGCATTATGCTCTATCAAATAATCGAATACTTTTCTCAGGAGCTCAGCATGCTCTGAACATAGCAATGGCTTCACTAATAATTCATCAATGTAATATTCCAAAATATTTTGGTGTTGCCTTATTGAGGTCTCTGAAATCCATACAGATACAAATCCTTCCATTAGGGTTTCCTACAGGTACCATGTTTAATACACATTTTGTATAGTCGATGGAAATGATAAAATCTACATCCAATAGATTCTACAATTCATATTTAACTATTAAGGCTACTATTGAATGCATATTCCTGAGTTTTTGCTTGACTGGATTCTTTGACAGATCTAGCAAAAACTTATGAGTAACCAATTTTGGATCTAGACCCGACATGTCTTTATAAGTCCAAGCAAAGAGAGTAGGTCTCTCTCTCAGAAAAGGGATGAGGTTGGCACGGTCATCAGGAGATACACTTTCTCCATATTTAACCTTCCTTGGATTGGTGGGATCATTTCTAATATCCACTTCGAAGGTTTCCTCTACTGACATGTGGGATCCCTACTCAAGTTGATGAGGCATAAGGATAAAATGGATATAATCTACTAGGTTTATGGATTCTGCATTGGAAGCACCCTTAGTAGTATAAACATCGTGTGCATAGCCTGGTGCAAAGTAAAAAGGTTGTAGCATTTCTTCATTAGGGAAGAAATATTTAGGCTATAGTGGTGAGTTAGTGCAATCCCAATCAATAACATCTACATTCAAACACAATGGCTTGAAAGGATTGACTGGGTTGTGAAGTGGAGTGGTCAAATAAATGGAGATCATATTGATGGAATGAATCATGTCTCTAAGACCACATGTGTGTAACACTATATTGATATAACTTCCATCCCTGAGATGTGGTTCTGGGCGTATGTGGATCTCTAGATCTAGTCTATGAATAGACTTGAGAATAGGATCACTAGGCTCAAGGAGCTCTCTGAATGTGTGTGGATCAGGAAAAACCATATGATAAATCCTATCCAAATTAGGTGGTCTTACTTTGAGGTGAGGATGAATATTGATATCTCTGTACATATCCTCTGTAGTGTATGGTGCATTATGATGATGCAAGTAAGGAGATCCTAAATATGCTCTCTCTCTTTCATCTTCATCATAACTATAGTAATGAATGCCTACACTGCTAATTATTGACATTGGGAAATTAGGGAGATGGGATCGTATGTAAACCAAGTCCCAATAACTACTATCATCCATGAAGTGATCATCCTCGATGACTATCTCTAAAGGTAATAGATGATGTAAATTAAGAGGGATTAAATAGGCCAACTCAGTCGCATCCTCATATTTCTCATTGTTTGAGGACTAACCATTGTCATCCATGTCATACACGTAGCTAGATCCCCCTATCTCAGAGATAGACTTTGTTATGTCCTTGTCAAAATGATATCCTAACTTGGAGTCTTCTACTATGCCAGCGTTGTGAACCTGTAGGACTACATCGTCAGCTACTGCACAAATTTATTCATCCAATTTTTCTATTGGTATAGGTTATGGACCGGTCTCCACCAATATATCTTTGTGATATGTCTTGGTGGTCATATAGTGACATAAGATACTATACAGTTATCCCTCCAAAAAGAGGTGGTATTGAGGTAATAAGAATTGAAGTTAACTTCACCCCCCAGATTGAGGTACAGGTGGTCCAAATATGCTACAAGGAGTTTATCTTGTCCTCCAATATGGTATTCTAATCTGAACCTATCAGTAGGCAATTGATATTGAGGTTCATACGACCTCCTACATCCCTTCTCAAATAATCTGAGACCATAACCATGCCAATGGTAACACTCAAAATATCACAAGGCATACTCTGGGTTAGAAAGATAATGAAAATTCATAGCAAATGGCTCATCATCACCTTCATCCATTAGGGTGCGAGATGCAAGCTGATCAAGCCCTCCATAGATGAAATTAGTTTGGTTAGGAGGTACCCCTAGTGGTACCACAATCCCTTCAGGAAGATGATGGGGTTGTGGTTGGCCCATGTCTTGTGCAGTCTCAATTATAGGCATAAATGTCACATTCTGCATAATATATTTTCCCAATCCAGGATTAACAAAATGAATGGTCACATGCGGGGCAGATGACCTTGCTAAAGATGAAGGCAAAGTAGGCTGAGGTGCCTCCTCGACTTCTATTTGAGCATTATCTACTTCCATGGGAGTAGGAACCTCGATCACAACTAGTTTAGATATTTGCTTCTTCTCTTTTTTGCTCCTTTGTAAGAGAGAGGCCCGTAATTCTGGTGATGTATTCTTTAATTATTGGGATCTCTAGCCCCCACATGTGCATGACCCCATATCTCATTGATGTCTCAAATTCATTTTCCACCGTTGTATAATGTATCTGACTGACTAGTAAATAGTAGTCCATCCATTCTGCAGTGTCTAATCATTTTTGGATGTTTGTATAAATGCTTGAGCAGTCGGTCAGCTCACTCTTCTTGAGGTCATGATTCTTTGAATTCCCCCCATGCTTTTATTTTAGCTCACAATTCACTCAGGGATGCTTCCAATTCCTCTTCAAATTGCTATTGTGTTGTACTTCTTTATTTTTTCTTTATTCTCTCTGAAGATGCCTTTATAGTAGCTGGTAAATAGCTTTTTAAAAAATTACGTCCATGCATGTAGGCAATTAATTATCATAATAAATAGTGACTATGGTTATTTGCGTTAAATTCCCTTCAAGCATGTACTTGATTGTGTGGAGATGATATCCATAAACTATCGACCAATCAGAGGCATGTTATACAACACCATGCCAAGTGAATTTGTTCAAGTAGTTAAGGCAATAATGGGGGGTTGTGCTCAAAAAATTTCATAGAAACACATGCTCATGAAAATAATATGGACAAGAAATAGAAAATTTAAACATATACCTAACTTTGTTTCATGGGTGCATATGCACAAATATCCATGGTGCATCACTATTGGTTGGTGTTTGATGATTGGGCAAACTACAATGGACAAAAATGACCATGGTTCCCATGGAATGAATTTTATTTGACGTTATTGGTTCTTGGTAGCTGTAACATGATTTATTCAAGAAATACTACAAAATTCAAAAAAAAAATTAGAAAAATGTATCTCCTTGGGATGACAAGCATCCCCTCCTCGAAATTTAGTTGGTGTCAACTTTTAAGGCACCACATGAACCTAACCCTCATGCACGTATTTGATACACTGATGGATAATAGAGGGGACACAATGTAATTATCTTATCCAAGGCCATCCTAGAAGTAAATTATATTGCATAGAACCTTCAATCACATGAAACATCACAAGTAAGGTCTTCAATACCACCTAAATAGGTACGACTATCATGCTGACAATTGATCATAATCCATCATTAAAATCTCTCAACATGAAGGTAGAAGGTACGACATGCGCCTTCGGCAACTTTAGGTATGTTAATGCCTTATTCGTGATAATATTGATTGATGATCATGTATCAATCAAAATCTATTTTAAAGGTTTGTGGTTTACACATGCGATGATATTGAGCGACGGGTCCGCTATGACAGTGGAAACTGTCTTGACTTCATGATCATGAAATTGTATGATAGGTTATTGGCACTACTACATGTATTCCATGAAGTGTGTGAACACTTTAGGATCTTGGGACTGTATTTCTATGGACCTTAAATTGTCCATGAGCATCTCCTTGTGCTTGGGAGACTACTAAATTAGCTCATAAATTTTCAACTTTGTCAGAGTTGTCTGTAGGTTTTGGACTAACCTACTCTTGATTGTCACCATCGGTCCAGTTGGTGGGCCTAGTACATGTTGGGCTAGCCTTGGAGGAGGCACAGCATGAACTTTGATAGGATTTAGAGGTTGATTTGGTCTCTCATACCTCGCATGTCTTGTGATGGCATTAACCATTCCGATGAACCCATGGGTTGGTGATTCGATGCATACTTGATTGACCTGGCCAACATTGTCCCTTGGTACCTCATGGTTGGGTAAAGGATTCTTGTAAATTCCTATATTTTGATTATCCTACGCTTGTGTATTATCCATAAGAAGCATGTCTCTTTCAATAATGTTCTACACTAAAGTTTTGAAAGACCAACATACCTCTATGTCATGGCCTTTCATTAAATGAAATATGTAGTATTGATCATATTTATATCACTTAGGCTTGGGTTGACTAGGGTCTATCATTTTGACTTTTGGTAAGTGTATTGCCTTTGCCTCACATAAATGATGCAAAATTATTGTTAACAATTCTGATAATTGTGTGAATATGTGAGGAGAGTGCCTTTCTTTGTACTTACCCCTCTGGTTTTTGCACTACTCGTATTGTGCAAGAGGAGATTGAGATTGATAATTTCATTGTTGTTGCCCTTTATCTCCTTTATGAAGGTTTAGAATCACTTGATTGATGTGGGCCAGCTTGGCCTATTTTTTCTTAGTGCTTTTCTTGTTCCATTCCTTCCTATTTCTGAGTTTCAAGTTACCGTCCTGCAACTTGATATCCTCAATAATTTTGGCTTGTGCCAAATCCTCCTCGAAGGTCTGATATTGTTGTAGCTGTAATAATAAAAAAATGTACTTTGCACAACTTCTCATAAACATTCTAGTTAATTCAATACCAAGGATGGAAAATGGTAGCTTTGCCATCATATTTCTTCATAATTTTCTATAATTCATAACTATCTCATCATCATGTTGCATTAAAGCAACCAACTTAGATAAGTTCACCTTTTTCTTGATGTCAAAGAATTGTTCAAGAAATGCACCAACCAATTGCTTGAAATTGGTGATACTGTGCCTCTTGATTTGATTAAACCACTCCCAGGCTAGGCCTGAGAGTATCATGATGAAATTATGTAGGAGTAGGACATAATTTCTTCCAATTTGAAAGCATGTATCTAAAAATCTCATGACGTGATCCTGAGTGTCCTCCTCTCCTCTAAAATTTTCTAGCTTAGGCATTTCAAAATGCTCAGGATAAGTCAGAATAGGCACTAACGAAAATAAAGGTTCATTATGGATTTTATTCAAGGTTGGATTTTGATAAGTTGTTCCTTGATTTTCTATAACTTTGACCTTTTCTAACAAGACTTTATAGGCCTATGAAGATAATAACTCCTCTTCTGTGGATTACATTGGAAGCACCTTTGGAGGCACATTCCTCTTCAGTCGAGGTGAAGAAATAGGCTCGTCCTCCTCCTCGACTTGGGATATTTTTGGATATTCTTGATCTAATTCATATCATGCATCTTATTTATAATGCATATGCCCACGATGCTCGATTGGAGGGCACCCATCTCTATGTTGGGTCATATAGTGAGTATGGATATCTATATACTCAGGGTGAAAATTAGGTTGTGAAGTAACTCGTCTATCAATGCACTCCCTAAGCTCATTGCAGGGATGTAAACCGACACTATTCAGTCGATCCTCCCTCTCAACATGCTCCTTTTGATCAAGGATGCATTGCTCATGCATTAATTATTCATATAAGCATTGTCTTATGAAATTTTACCTCTGAGTGTTCTCATTTTTGAGGTGTCCCCGCTCTATGTGGACATCCTCCAATTGGTCTAGGATAATTTGATGTCTTTGCTCTTACACCAGCTTGTGAGATCTATCTACGTGATCAGCCATTTGAGGCCTCTTGTGTGTATGCTCTATTCGAGAAAATTTATGGTTGTGTCCCCCAATGGACTAACCTACTATACTCTTGCCCTTGTCTATGAAGACAACATTCGTGTCCAAATATTTCCTAAAATTTGTGCCTGCATGAGATGCAGGGGTATGAATATCTCAAGAATGTTTGGAGCACTCTCTAGGTTCTCTAATAGTCCTAATGGTGCTACCACTATGCACACTCATAGTACGAGAAGGTGTAGGGGTAGGCTTATAACCTAGCTATCCTATAACTTTACCCAAACCATCCAACTATCTAGTATGCTAA
The DNA here is from genome assembly GCA_028583015.1 of Wollemia nobilis. Lineage (NCBI taxonomy): Eukaryota > Viridiplantae > Streptophyta > Pinopsida > Araucariales > Araucariaceae > Wollemia > Wollemia nobilis. The sequence continues at coordinate 821,714 of JAQPPZ010002321.1, forward strand.
GGCTCATGAGGTGGAATGCCATTGGCTCCCACTTTAGATATGTATATAGTGATCCTACAAGGCTCAAAAGTGGCCCTATCTATTTAAGTGGGCCTATGCTCAAAAGTGGCCCTATCTATTTACCCTTGGATGGGCCTATCCTGAACTCATTTGTATTAATATGGTGAGGGCATCACGCCTACCTTAGATGTCGTATGAAGGGGTATCAATCTAGATCCCTCGGTGATAAAATCTTCAGTAAATCCTATTGATGCATGTGGAATACGATCATGATAAATACTAATATTTTCACAACCCCCATGTTGGGAAGCTCCTGTTGGAAATTTTGGGTACTTTGGGTACATTGCCTTTGCTCAAGTATATAAGTTGTCATTGATGTCAAGAAGCTTTTGAAGGAATTTGATTTGATGTCAAATAATTTATTTTGATGAAGGTTATGGCATAATAGTTTCAAAGGTATTTTGCAAACCCCAAGCTAACAGGTTTGAGAGAAAGAGCTCGCAAAGAAAAGTGTCACGATTTTGCGACAATTTGCAAGAGGGTTTGTACGGACGAAAAAGTGTCATGATTTCGTGACAGGTTCAAGAGAAAGAGCTCATAGAGAAAAAGTGTCACGATATCGTGACATGTCGGGTTTTCACGACCCGAAGAAAAGAAAAGCGCTAAGGAGAAAAAGTGTCACGATATCGCAACATGTCGGGTTTTTGTGACCCGAAGAAAAGAAAAGCGCTAAGGAGAAAAAGTGTCGCGATATCGTGACATGTTGGGTTTTTGTGACCCGAAGAACAAAAAAGAGCTAAGGAGGAAAAGTGTCATGATATCGCGACATGTCGCATTTTCGTGACTTAAGCAGGAGAGAGAAAACAAGTTAGAAAAGTGTCACGATATCATGACATGTCGCGATTTTGCGATGGGTTACAAGGAAAGCGTACGAAATCTGAAAGCGTCGTGATTTCATGATGGGTTGCAAAGAATGCGTACGGATGAAGAAAGTGTCACGATTTCATGACAGGCAGAAAAGAAAGCAGACGGAAGCAGAAGTGTCACGATTTCATGATAGAAACTGAAAGCAGGTCTTCTATAGGAGAAGTTTCACGATTTTGTGACAAAAGCAGAAAGGAGGTCGAAGAAGGAAGATGTGTCGTGATATCATGACAAAAGCCAAAAGAAAGTGTATGGTTGCAAAGGTGTCATGATATCGTGACATGTTGTAGTTTCACAACAAAAGCTATAGAAGAGTTACAGAGGCAGTTGAAGTCGACAAAGTTAAATGTGAGCCAATGAAGATTAGGGTTTGTAGTCGATGAAGTTTAGGGTTGTGCAGCCGACTAAAGATCAGGGTTATAGCTGACTAAGATTAAGGTTTTGATCTTGAAAGTGTTATTATAAAATGTAGGTTGTTTTGAAGAGTTGGAGGTGTTGTTAGTGGCGACGTTCGCAGATAGAGCCCAGAGTGAGAATTTTGATCATCGAGAGCAGAGTGCAAAATTTGATCGAAGTGTGCAGAGTGAGCGAAGAGTCATGGTGAATTTTTCTAAGTGCTGCTATGATTGCGCAGACAGTGCAAAGGTTGAAGTTTAACCAAGTGTGGCTGTGAGTGTGCAGAAAGAGCAGAGGGCATAGAGAGCACAAAGGGCAAAGACGAATGTGGAGTGTTATTGTATGAGGATAGATGTGCACTGGTTCTTTGAGAAGAACCTGAGGACAGATTTGGCAAGTCTTTTAAAAGGCTTGTGTGCAGAGGATTGATTTGTTCAAGTGTTGGACAGATCTGACAGACAAAGGAAGACTTGTACTAGACCGACTGACTGTGTTTGGTACAGGTTGCTGATCTGCTATGGATGTGATCATAGAAGGCAGAGGTCTCTTAGGCTAAGCATTGAGGACAGGAGGTCTTCGATGGAAAGGAGTTCCACATGCTGGAAAGAGGTAGAGGTAGTTGATCTTCTGAGGGATCATTTCCAAAGCAAAGGGGAAGGTATCTCCTTTGAGCAGAGGCTCATAAATTCTGATTGGGGGAAGGTATCTCCTTTGGGCCGAGGCTCATAAACATTGTAATTGGGAAGGATTCCCAAATAACTTTGAGATAACTTTTAGAGAAAAGTTTTATGGACGTAGCCCAACCATTCTAGGTGAACCACGTTAAAATTGGTGTCACTTTGTGGATGATATTGTGCATTTTTTTTATATTTCTTTGGATATATTGCTTTACTATTTTGAAGTATAAAGGAAAAAGTAAAAAGAGGTCTTATATTGTTCATCCCCCTCTCGGTATAAGCTTGTGTTCTTCAATTGGTATCAGAGCAGGTGCCTTCAGAAAGTTTAACAGCTTGAAGGAAAAGCTAGTAAAGAACACAATGGATCATTCAAGTAGCAATGCAACACCTATTCTTGATGGGTCTGATTTTGGTCTTTGGAGTGCAAGGATGAAGGTTCATCTAATGGCACTTTGTAATGAGGTATAGGAAGTGATTGAAGATGAGTACACTATTCCTGTACATGGTACTAATACTAAAAAAGAAAGGCTCCTACATCACAGCAATTCAAAAGCAATGAATGCAATCCTGAAAGGCTTACAGAAAGCAAATCTCACCAAAGTGATTCACTGCAAGACAGCTAGTGAAATGTGGAAACAATTGAAGGTGGTTCATACATGTGATACAAATGTCAGAAAGGCCAAGTTGAGACACTTCAAAGGTATGTTTGAACAACTCCAGATGAATTATGATGAAAATATTAGTGACTACATGCTTTGTATGGATGAGGTTGTTAACTCCATGAAAGACTTAGGTCTTGAGCTTGCTGAAAATGATGTTTGTGATAAGATTTTAAGATCTCTTCCTAATAGATTTAGTGAAAAGATTTCTACTATTGAGGAAGCTAAATATTTGGATAAGTTGAAAAAGGATGAGCTCCATAGTATACTTGTAGCATTTGAGTTGAGAACTCAAGTGAAGGTTGATGTCAAGAAAGAGGCGACTTTCAAGGCTACCAAGAAATCCAAGGGTAAACAACTTCAAGAGAGTGATGAGTCTTCTAGTGATGAAGAGGCATATTACAACAAGAAAGGCAAGTTCTCTAGAAAGCACAAAAGCATGAAAAATATAAGAAGTTTCAATTGTGGAAAGTTTGGTCATTATGCTATTTGATCATCTTGTTCCCAAGAATGAAAGTGATGAAGATAAACAATATTCTAAGAGCAAGGATTCTAAAAAGCACAAGCATCACAGGAAGAACAAAGATGAGCACAACAATCAAGGAAAGAGGTATTCTCACAAGCACAAGAAGAGTTTCTACCTAGACAAAGCAAGTAAGTGTTCTAGTAGTGATAGTGAAAGTTCTTCAAGTGATGATGAAAATGAGATGTTGTTCATATCTGAAAAAGAGGAAGAACCGAAACATAGATTCATTATCATGAAATGTCTTAGATGTGGAAATTTTGGTCACCTTGAGGATGATTGTACAAATAATGATTTGGTTTCTAGTATGTATGAGGATGCTTCAAAAAACTATAAGGAAGATGCTTGTATGGTTTTTGAAAAAGGTAGCACCTCTAGTGATAAGAAATCTAAAAAAGGCTTTGATGATTCAGAAAGCAAACAAATAAAGAATCTTGAAAGTGAACTTATTAATGCTCTTAGTGCTTTGAAAAAGGAAAGAAAGAAGAATTATAGACTCAAGGATAAGTTAGATGAATGTTGTATGGAGAGAGATGATCTTATAGAAAATCTTGATTTCTCTATAGCTAAGACACAAGAACTCAAGGATGAGTTAGAGTCTAAGGTTCTTGAGTATAGTAAGTTAGAAAAGAAAATGGCTTCTTTGAAAGAGGAAACTAAAGAGTACAAGGATAAGCTTTACAGGTTTCAAGATAGCTCTAAAAAGGTTAAGTCACTCATCAAAGGTCAAATAAAGACAACAGATAAAACAGGCCTTGGTTTTGTTAAGCCACACAAGGAACAAGTTGGAGAGTCTAGTAAGAGACTCCAAAAGGAAGAAAGTTCTTATGACGAAAGTATTTCAGATCATGAGTCCTTGAATGATAGAAGTACAGAAATAGAAAACAGAATTCATAATGAGAAGAAGTTTTCAGGACCCAAGAGGTCAAATAAAGGAAAATTTCAAGGTAGATGTTTTGCTTGTCATAAGTTTGGTCACATGGCTTCACATTGCATGGCTCAAGTAAAGAAGGTAAACGACAATTTCATAAGTGCTAGTTTCTTTCAAGGGTATTTCTACTCTTGTCAATAGTTTGGGCACAAGGTAGTTTATTGCAAGGCACATAACAGGAACAGGTTTGGTTAGAATAGGTTTGGCCAGAACAGGTTTGGTCAGAACAGGTTTGGTCAGAACAGGTTTGGCTAGAGCAGGTTTGGTCAAAACAAGTTTGGTCAGAACTGGTGGATTCAAATATCAGGTTTACCTCAGAGAAACAACATCATCAAGTGTTTCAAGTGCAACAATGAAGGTCACACAATCAGACAGTGTAGAGCTGAAATTCCAGAATATAGGAACAAGAACAGTGACATGATCAAGTCCAAGGATCAAGGCATTTACAAGAACAAGGATGAGAATGCACAATATTCTTAGACACAAATTATTATGAATCATAATAGTCTAGGTAATTTTCTCAATGAAAGAATGCTTGCCCTAGCTGTGTATTTGTGTTTCGAGCAGCATGTATTTGTTTTTACTCTTTGATGTCAATATTTCCAGATCTTTCATGACACCTTGGTGAATATATTTAATTCACAGACAGTTTTGTTCTAACTATTGATTTAATGCCAGTCCAAGGATAAGAAGCTTGAGGCTGAGTAAGGTGCACTACGGTTGGCCATAAAGTGTTTGACAAAATGTCTTCTTCCGACATGCATAGTCGAAAGTAAGAGTTGGCGATGAAATTGCAGTCTTTGGACAAAAATTGGTACAGATGTGAGTCACTTGTCAATTCTGTTGACAAAAGTGAAATCAACATGTTGAATGGGAAGATTGAAGAAAAAGTTTTTTAATGAGCAGCTAGATGATTTCCAGCCTGGTGATGAATAGTTGAGTTGCTTTCATAGTGGTTGTTTTGATCAAGTTAATGCTTTTCTTGATACATGATTTGGGCTTACTCCATTGAGTTTGATTTGAGCAATTTATTCTTTGCCTTGGTGATTTATGTTGGTGGCTTTATTTTTCAAATACCTTTGGAAGGAAAAGTGTGTCTACTAGTTTCCTTTTCATGTAGTGATTGGTTGAATGCTTCAAAGTTAATCTTGAGTTGAATGATGTTGGTTAAACCTTGTCTATAAGCATTGTTGCTAAAGCCCTAATTGGTTGAGAAAAGATGTTGGTTGTGCTATGGTACAGTGTTTGGTACCTGCACGTAGTTGAAAGTGGATTGAGGTAGCCTGCTGGATTCTCACTATAGAGAGAGACAAACAAGCTGTCATTGGGTTCAAGCTTGTTGAGAATATATCCAAGATGCATGGTGAAGTTGTATGCAGATGTTGCTGGCATTGCAGAACAAAAAATTGGCTATATAAGATTATTGTATGCCTTCACTAACAGTGGACAAGTTTGAGTTTGCAAAGCAACAGAGGGTAGTTGCATAGAAGACAAGTGGTTCGATCATGTTCTTACACATGTTATATTGGTGAATTTGACGGTGATGGTGTCATTCACTAGTTATTGCTGCTATTCACATTGTTGATTTTATTGATGCCTATTATGCTTATCATGATGTTGTCAATCAGTGAAATGAAGTGGTCTTGGACTCAGGGGGAGCATTTGTGTACTTGTTTTTCTTCTTGTTCATGCTTGGAATATTTTCTAATTGTAATAATTTGTGTCTAATAATATTGTGCATAGACTCAGGGGGAGTCTGCAACAGCCCTTTGGTATTATTGTCAAAGGGGGAGAAGATTTACAAGAAAATTGCACATGTGTTGCCAACAATTCCAAAGGGGGAGATTGTTGAGCAAAGTGCAGCAAATAGTATTGTCATTGTTGTCAACACAGTCATACAGATTTATTGATGCAATGGACAAGAGTTTATTGAACAGCAAGGTGCAGCCAAAGTACAATGGATAGGAGTTCAGTGTTGAGCAAGGTGTTGCAGGAGGATTGTCATTGTTGTCAATACAGTCAGTTAGATCTAATGATGCAATGGACAGGCAGTCAGAATAAAAAGTTTTATTTAAAACCATGGATAATATATTTGAAATGGGTTTTTCTTAAAACCCAAGTTGGCTCTTCGTTTCGTTGAAAAAGATGCCCCGGTGATAAAGATGTTTAATTTTAAATATTTAGTTTAAATTTTAAAGGTTTTTTGTGAAAACCAAGGCGGTCAAAATAAAAAGTTTTATTTAAAACCATGGATAACATATTTGAAATGGGTTTTTCTTAAAACCCAAGTTGGCTCTTCGTTTCGTTGAAAAAGATGCCCCGGTGATGAAGATATTTAATTTTAAATATTTTGTTTAAATTTTATTTTATTTAAAATTTAAATTAAAATATTAAATTAAATTAAAAGGGCCGACATTTTACTATTTCACGGCAATAAGCTACAGGAAAGTGACGAAGGTGGAAGAAGTGTTTGAGACCGATAAAGTTAAATCTGGGCCGACGGATTTTAGGGTTTGGCAGCTGACAAATTCTAGGGTTTCTCAACCGATGTTCTTTTAGGGTTTGTTCCTAAAACTTCTATAAAAGCAAGGGTACTTCGAGTTTGAAAAGTGGGGTGTAAATATAAAGTGCGAATGCGAGCATAGTGTTTGTGAAAGTGAAGTTCGTGTTGAGCAGAGAGCAGAATGTGAAACGACACGAGTGTGCGAAGCGTGTGCAGAGAAAGTAGAGTGTGCAGAGAAGAAAGAAGGGCAAAGTTGATTGCAAAGTCTGGTCATGTAGCGATGCAACAAACTGTGTGAAGTGATTGTGCAAGAGAGAGCAGAGTGCACAGAGATTGCAAAGGTGATGTAGACCAGTTAGAGTCTTGCAATAACAAAGGTATATGTCAAACATTTTTTTTTATTCAATATTGAAGTCCAGTTGGTGCTGGAAAATTAAGGGGTTGGTGCCTCTTTCCAGTTGGTGCTGGTAAACAATTTGTCCAGTTGGTGCTGGAAAATTAAGGGGTTGGTGCCTCTTTCCAGTAGGTTCTGGTAAAATAGGAGTTGGTGCTCCATTCGATTGAAGCAGATAAAGTTAAGGGGTTGGTGCTCCTTCCAGTTGGTGCTGGTAAAGGATTATGTAAAGTTGTAGCTTTGCATTGACTGGATTTGGATGGTAGTCCAAGCAGTATTTTTGAGGAGTAGCCACATTGGTGAACCTCATTAAAATGTTGTGTTATGTGTGATGCTTTCTTGATGCATTTAGTATCTCTTTTATCTGCTTTAAAATGCTGCTGGTTTTATAATCTAATTGTTTTAGAAGTTTTTAAAGAACACACTGATTCACCCCCCCTCTCAGTGTCATTGTGATTACAACAAACAAGAACAAGAATAGTGATAGGAATAGGAATATGGACAAAGAGTTCAAGAGAAGGCCCAGCAAGGAAGTTATAGACATTGATGATGATCAGTGTCTAATGGGAGTTTTACTCCCACCCCAGAATTAATCACCTCATCAGGAGGTGGGGGAGGGACTAAGCTAAGAGGCTCATTCTTAGTCCTAAGCCCCAAAGGTGACCCTTTGCCATTGATGACAAAGGGGGAGAGATATGAGTAAGGGGGAGAGCTTCAAAGTGAAGAGGAAAGCTTCAATTCAGGGGGAGCAAAACTTCAAAGGACGTTGGTCAGTTGTTAGCATAGTTGGTTTCAGTTTTGGTTCTTGAGAAGTGTTTTTAGTAAAGGTTTGCCATCAATGACAAATGGGGAGATTGTTGGAAATTTTGGGTACTTTGGGTACATTGCCTTTTCTCAAGTATATAAGTTGTCCTTGATGTCAAGAATCTTTTGAAGGAATTTGATTTGATGTCAAATAATTTATTTTGATGAAGGTTACGACATAACAGTTTCAAAGGTCTTTTGCAAACCCCAAGCTGACAGGTTCGAGAGAAAGAGCTCACAAAGAAAAGTGTTGCGATATCGCGACATGTCGGGTTTTCGTGACCCGAAGAAAAGAAAAGCGCTAAGGAGAAAAAGTGTCGTGATATCGTGACATGTTGGGTTTTCGTGACCCAAAGAAAAGAAAAGCGCTAAGGAGAAAAAGTGTCATGATATCGCGACATGTCAGGTTTTTGTGACCTGAAGAATAGAAAAGAGCTAAGGAGGAAAAGTGTCGCGATATCGTGACATGTCGCATTTTCACGACTTAAGCAGGAGAGAGAAAAAAAGTTAGAAAAGTGTCGTGATATCACGACATGTCACGATTTTGCGACGGGTTACAAGGAAAGCGTACGAAAGCTGAAAGTGTCGTGATTTCACGATGGATTGCAAAGAATGCATACGGATGCAGAAAGTGTCACGATTTCACGACAAAAAAAAAAGAAAGCAGACAGAAGCAGAAGTGTCATGATTTTGTGACAGAAACTGAAAGCAGGTCTTCTATAGGAGAAGTGTCATGATTTCACAACAAAAGCAGAAAGGAGGTCGACGAAGGGAGAAGTGTCGTGATATCATGACAAAAGCCAAAAGAAAGTGTACGGTTGCAAAGGTGTCACGATATCGCGACATGTTGTAGTTTCATGGCAAAAGCTACAAAAGAGTTACAGAGGTAGTTGAAGCCGACAAAGTTAAATGTGAGCCGACAAAGATTAGGGTTTGCAGCCAACGAAGTTTAGGGTTGTGCAGCTGACTAAATATCAGGGTTATAGTCGACTAAGATTAAGGTTTTGATCTTGAAAGTGTTATTATAAAAGGTAGGTTGTCTTGAAGAGTTGGAGGTGTTGTTAGTGGCGACGTTCACAGGTAGAGCACAGAGTGAGAAGTTCGATCATCGAGAGCAGAGTGTGAAATTCGATCGAAGTGTGCAGAGTGAACGAAGAGTCATGGTGAATTGTTCTAAGTGTTGTTGTGATTGCGCAGATAGTGCAAAGGTTGAAGTTCAACCAAGTACGACTGTGAGTGTGCAAAAAGAGTAGAGGGCATAGAGAGCATAAAGGACAAAGACAAACATGGAGTGCTGATGTATGAGGACAGAGTTGCACTGGTTCTTTGAGAAGAACTTGAGGACATATTTGGCAAGTCTTTGAGAAGGCTTGTGTGTAGAGGATTGATTTTTTCAAGTGTTGGACAGATCTGACAGAGGAATACTTGTACTAGACGGACTGATTGTGTTTGGTACAGGTTGTTGAGCTACTGTGGATGTGATCATAGAGGGTAGAGGTCTCTTAGGCTAAGCATTGAGGATAGGAGGTCTTCAGTGGAAAGGAGTTCCACGTGCTGGCAAGAGGTAGAGGCAGTTGATCTTCTGAGGGATCATTTCTAGAGCATAGGGGAAGGTATCTCCTTTGAGAAGAGGCTCATAAATTCTGATTGGGGGAAGTTATCTCCTTTGGGCCGAGGCTCATAAACATTGTAATTGGGAAGGATTCCCAAAGAACTTTGAGATAACTTTTAGAGAAAAGTTTTATGGACGTAGCCCAGCCATTCTAGGTGAACCACGTTAAAATCGATGTCACTTTGTGGATGATATTATGCATTGTTTTGATATTTCTTTGGGTATATTGCTTTACTATTTTGAAGTATAAAGGAAAAATTAAAAATAGGTCTTATACTATTCACCCCCCCTCTTAGTATAAGCTTGTGTTCTTCAGATCCATGCTCTGATCTATGTCTTGAAGAATTTCTAGTAACTCCTCATACTGGGGTATTCTCAAAAATATCCCCACGCATAGAATTTTCCCCTTTAATACTCGTCGAATTGCGTTCGAGAAAATTCTGTGATTGAGGGTGTTGCGCATATTGTTGTGCATTGGGTAGAGCTTCAACCTTGACCTCGGATCTACGTTCGGGTCAGCCCCTCTGTGTAGCCACTATGATATTGTATTATCTTTTATGTAATTTTTAAAACAAACAAAGTAAACAATGGTGATTATCTCTTTTAAAGTTTAAAGTGAACCCTAAACTGTTTGATGTGTTTTGCAATTTTTTGTATCAATAAGTAACTACCATCATGTTTTTGATATGTTAGTGATATAATAAATTGTTAAATGGATTTCACCTATATACTCGTAGCTCTATAACCTGGCTATGAATTCCAGGTTGCATAATCACCCCAAAGTGCGGCAATAAATGTCCACACCCAGGCAGGGAGCACAAGTACTTCCAGACCCTCAACCAATCTCACCCAGTCAGAATTATACCCTTCAAATATAAGCACATGCAAATTTTCTAGGATATGGATGGTTCTTGGGTCCGGTATTGGTCTAGTAACACAAGGATCAAATGATTTGGGCCAACGAATGGAAATCATTACCACCGTCATTGAACCCTACTAGTGGTTGGGTGTGACTTCCAACTCACTAGCATTTAAGTGTGTCATGGCGTGCGTGGTTCATTTTATTTTACATGAAAATTAAATGCATGAAACAACACTCAAATGATTCTTCTATATGCTATGCAAAAGGAACATTTAATTTCAGAAAGTATGCATGATTAAGCTAAATGAATTTCAAAAAATACATACTAATGATGATGATGAGATGGCCACTATATTGGGCCTCATGCAAGAAAACTAGCATACAGGAAGGGCCTAGACCATTGGAGACTAGGGTATACTGCACTCAGAGATCCATTGTTCCTAGCAACGACTAGTGAAGCCTTAAGAAAAGACCTAGGGACTCAATGCATTTTATCTTTTTTTCGCATTTCCTAATTATGCTAGTATTTTGATCATTCTGGAAAAACACAGATAGAGAATAGGTAAAATTAGAGAAAAATTGTTCCTACCTTATATCCTCATACGATTAAGTTTTTACTCCCTAATGTATGACTTGTATGATGCTAACCGCATCTATGTGGTGTGGCTGCGACTGTTACCCATAGGTGTCAACTGCGACGACAACGTTGATCATGGCTATCAACCTCAGCTAGCACCTATCATCACAAAACCTAAAATTTAGTGATCTATGGAATTTAATGTGGAATTTCCATTGTGATAACCTTTTGTAGCATCGAAAAATGCTTGCACCTAATATTGAAATTACTAAAAATGATACAAATAAGCATACACAAATTGACAAGAATGAAAAGAACAAAATACAAAGATCTTTTATTAATTTTGAATCAAGTCAAGTTAGAAATTCATCCCTCTTAGGTATACCCATTTGATACAACAATTAAAATAGTTTGAAATCCTCCTCAAGGGTAGGTGCATTCCAAATGCCTTTTAAAATGACACGAACTGCTCCAAGGTATCAATGACCTTATTCTCCATGATTATAGGCATTTTTTGCCTTGCATGTCAAATTCCTATTAGTCCTGTGTGCAATAAACAACAAGAAGCATCAGTAATAAAGGACGCCTCTCTTGATGAGGTTTTTTGAGGAAATTGTATGAAAATATGGTACTACTAGCATATAATCAAGAAAATACAAGAAAACTAGTAAACCTATGCAAAACATGAAAATATTCTATGAAACATGTAAAGAGAAATCGTATGTATCTATCCAATGGCCTAATTATGAATTTGAAAGCATGGAAGCATGAAAAAGATTCAATAGTATCCTCGATACAATATTGAAATTAAGACAACTAAACAAGCTAATTCTACTGGTCATAAATCTTTAATAATGCGATTAAACCTAAATTATGCTTAATATAATGCCATTAACAAATCCTCCAGTGAGAAAGCAAGGAAAATAGTGATGATACCCTAACCACGGATTTGTGGTGCGGTGAACACTATTAGCCATGATGGAGCTTGAATTGTGCTTGTCCTTCAATTCAAGGGCTAAATATCTGAATCCTCTTGCGATATTTATGGTCAAGGATCACCTCTGTGTCCTCTTATATATTTGGTAGTTGAATTGTTTTGATTTCATGTGAAATTAGAGTAATTACATTTCTTGGCTCTCCTAACTTCCTAGGACCTCCATGGATTGAATTTCCATTTTAATCTCTCAATTAAGGGTAAGAAAGCAATGTCACAATGCAATTAGGTGAGTGTTGAATTCGACAAGGCTTTGTTGCTCAAATTTGCCTATGCATCTCTCTATTTGCTCTTAGATTCAACAAGGCTTCACTGTGTTCAAAGTAAATCTTGTCTAGACTTTTTCCCAATTTGGATGGGGGTATTATAGCACCTAGGAGGGCTATGTCTAAGCTTCATGAGGAATCCAAGATCAATATTGGGTAGTTGAGTTTGTTGGATTGAAATATCTAGAACCTTCTTCACTCAAACCACTCCAATATGCAACCAATTGGCCATTGCAACCAATTTTGGGTTGGATGAAGGCCAACTGATTTTGAGTTTTGACTGCGGCTTACAAGCACGGTTAGCTCTGCTAACCACGGGTGTCAGCAATAGCTAGGACTGACTAGGCAAAGGTGCCCAAATGAGAGGTTAAAACCATTGATATACCTTGGTATTTTTCCAAGGTCTTCCATATGGTCTTCTAGCATGTACCATATGAGTAGTCATCTCGACATGACATGTTTTAGGTGTCTACATAACCTCAACTTGTCCATTTTCTTGAGGATTGTAAGGGTAACCTTGTTATGTTTGATTCTATATTGTTGCATTATTTCCATAATCAACCTTGAGGTGAATTGGGGATCCTAATCAGTGGTGATCTCTCTGGGTACTCCAAATATTATGAATATGTGTGAAAATAGTAAGTCTGATATAGTTTTCTCCTTGGAATCCCTTAGTGCTTTTACTTCAACCCACTTAGTTACATAATCAGTACAAAAAAAAATATACATTTTTTTGCTGATTGTGGGTTGATTTGCCCTATGAAATATATTCTCTATTTATCGAATGGCTCAATGTGAATGTGTGGCTACAGGGGTATCTCATCTCTGAGAGTTGGTCTACCCATACTTTGGCACTGATTGCACTGTTTTGCATATTTGGTTGCATTATTGAATAATGAGGGCCAGTAATATTCAGTCTGCAATATCTTAAATACAATATTTTTTCCTACAAAATGGTCATCATAGGGTTCATTATGATAGGCTTTAAGGATTTTTTAAAACTCATCCTTATCAACACACCTTCTCATGATTTTATGAGGCCATGTTTTGAATAGAAAACCATCAATACATGAGAAGGTTCCACTCTTCTCTATTAATTTTCACTTTTCACGGGGTGAGAGTGTAGGGGATACCCTATCATTGGCTAAGTAATTAGCTATATTTGCATACCATGGTGTTTTTTCACTCAAAGAGAAAACATGTTCATTTGGAAATTGGTATTATGTAGTTGAATGATCTGGTGGTGTTAACCTAGATAGAAATTTTACAACCACATTATCCTTACCTAAATTATCATTTATGGCAACATCAAATTTTTGTAGGAGTAGAATCCACCTGATTATTCTACCATTAATTGTAGGTTTGTTCATCAGATATCTAATGGGTGCATGATCAGTGTGCACAAAAATCTTGTACCCTATAATGTAGTGGCAAAATTTATTAATGGTATTGACAAATACAAGGAATTCCTTCTCAGTGATGGTGTAGTTGAACTCAGTCCTAGTGATATGCTTGCTAACATAATAGATGGCATAAAACTCCTCACCATACTTCTATCCCAGAGTTGTCCCTATAGCATTTTTAGATACATAAGAGTATATATGGAAGGGGATGACCCATTTTAGGCCTTGCAGTACTGGATTAGTGATAAGATTCTCCTTAAAATTTGGAAGGCTTGTTCACACTCCTATATCCAAACAAACTCTACGTGTTGGGAAAAATATTGGTTAGTTTTCTATGGTTCAATTAATTGCCTCCATTTAATTGTCAATCCAGGTTAGCTCGTAGTCTTGTGAACAATAATGAAAAATCTATGCTTGTAATTTCTCCTTTGAAGATGAGTCCCTTGGATTATGGTTTGGGGGGTATTTGGTATTTTTTGAATTTTATATTTAAACCAATAATCTCATGCTAAGTCTAAGAAAATAGGACTAAAAAACATTTAAAATCTAAATGACTACCTTGATGGAAATCACAAAAAATAGGGGAAATAATTGGAAATAAATTAATCTATGAAAATAAATTCAAAATATAGGAGAAATAGGGAAGAACTCTATTGGAAGTGGGCCCATGCTTCTAGCAGGTTTTGACCACGGTAAAATGATCAGTAGATGCTTTTAGGAGAGTTTTACAGGAAAATTCTCAAAGAATTTATTAATAGTTGCAGCAAAAGAAAATTACAAGAAAGTTTGAGGGGGTATTCTTCATGGGTGTTCTGCATATTTATAAGATATGTGGCTAGACCTATTACAATTCTCAGGATGAATCATAAAATGATTCACTGTTACAACTATTTTCTTAATTGAATGAATTGAGCAAAATATCATGATATTTCAATGTATTCTATTTCCAAATACACCTAATATTTATTTACTTGATTTACATAAATCATTTACGTATCAGCTGGAATATGGGTTATGATTCACCTTTGATGTTTTCCCATATTTGGTTTCAATTCTAGAATTCCTTTCATACCGGTTGCTAAAATTTTTTTGTATTATACTGACCACTGAGCCATGCTAAAGTTTGGCGTTAGTGGAAACCAAGCACCGTGTTTAAAGAAGTCAGGAAGTAGGCACCTTATATGCAGAATTTAGTAAGTAGGCACATTCCATCGTATAATGGGAAGTATAAACCTTTCACCATACAATGGGAAGTAGACACATTTTTTTGTACAACAAAAATCAGGCACCTTTCATCGTATGATGGGAAGCAGACACCTAATGGAAAGCAGGTGCCTAACGGAAGTTAGGCACTTCAAAGGAATTTGGGTTCTTGAATTTGTACCTCTTTACTGATATTATACATATGTTTTTCCTTCATTAAATTGCAACTACCATGTTCGAGTGGAACCTCAGTTAAAACATGCCAAAATGCAACAATTTCCACTAAATATTCACAAATTACACTTAAAGACAAATATTAGAAAACATGCAAAACAAACTGTAAATTATATATATAATTTCCATAAAACATTTCTATATACAAGAATATATGTCGCATATTATGGGGAAAAGAGTACAAAAAATAAGTAATTATGTGTCTCATCATCCCCCCATGCTTAAGGGGTGGCACGTCCTTGTGCCACTTTGAACTGGTAATTACTAGTTCTATTCAATTTATCCTAATAAGCCATGTTGGTATGTGTCCTCTTATTATTAGCATTCATGGATTTTTATTTGTCATGGGGCTTTCACCCCTTTGGTGCCTTGGGAGTGGTTGTCTCCTTAACTTGCTGCTTCTGGTGTTTGGTGTACCAAATTGGTTCACTTTGCCCTACTCTCGTTTTGGGCGGTTCTCTGAGCTAGGCCACCTTGCCTTTATCAATTTTCAGATAATAACCATAGAAACTATTGGCATCCTTCTAGAATGTAGGCTCAACCATTTTTTAGTACTCATGGTGAAGTGACAACTTTTCATCCATAGGCACTGATTCTTTATTGCCAAATGGGATTTTTGATTCCTTAGAAACCTTAGTTGTGGGTAAATCTGCCCTTTTTGGATCAAGCTCGGGTTCATATTGGACCTCTTTCTTTGTCATAGGGGGATTTCTACTGCTTGATGCCATATATTCCTATTGCACAGGGCCTATAAATCCCATCCTTTTAAAATATGCTTGCATCCTTAAAGGCTTTCCATCCTCCAACCCATACAAGTACTAGAACTGCTCAGCTTGGGTAATTGGAATTTTCCTGCGAGGCCTACCAGATTGCTCCCTGGCATTATTTTCTAATTCCTTTAGGGATTTATTGGAGGTCTTCTTCCAATTCTTCTTGTCTACCTTAATTTCCTTCTTAAGCTCCTCAAATTTTTGTTTTTGGGCAGCAAACAGATTCTTTGCTACCTCCCATTCCTCATCAACATTTAGTTCTGATTCCTTATCAAATTTGATGCCCAATGCATTCAACTCAAAAACTCTCGCTCTGGTTCTGGGTCATGACTGAGATGACCTTATGGATTTTTGTACCCTAGGGTGTGTTTGTGCAACCGTTGTTTCCTGGTGTACAAGGAATTTAGGTTGTTGAGCCTATTTTTTCTTTGTAGCAACTTGTTGCACAATAGGGACTGCTTCTTCCTCCTATGGTTTTCTAACCCCTACATCAACTAGAGAGTGCTCTTCCTCTCCTTCATTAGCTATCATTTGAGGCTCTTTAGACTCCATATATTTTTCTCCCTCATATCCTTCCTTTGTAGGATGTTCTTTATTTTGAGGTTCCTCAACCTCAACTTCATCCTCCTATAGTATCTATGCTCTAGAGGGAGATGTAGAATAGGGATGATCTACTTCCATTGCAGCAACATCTCCCTATTCTATTTTTGTATCAGCAGGGGTTACTTCTATTGCCCCATCGGTCTGCACTATTACATCAAATCTGGTCGATTGCTCGACTTCTCCTGGTCCACCCTATAACTACAATTGTCTCTATAGTTGCCAAATTGTTTGATATAATTCACACATTTTCAATGCAACCTCCTTTCGTGACTCCTCAAATAGAGCCTATTATTCGTTAAATTTGGCTTCCCAAGTGGAAGCCTATTCTTTTAAAACCTATAGTTGTTTCTACAAATCCTCTGCCTAGCCTTCTGGTGGTACATCTTCCATGGCCACCTCTTTTTGAGGAGTTGGTCCACTGGAAATGTCTTGTAAAATTTGGTTCATATACTCCTTTCTGTTGAGCTCATCGATTGGTATCTCCTTGTTAGATGAGCTCAAAACCACCCTTAACACTTTTGTTATTTTGCTTTGCATCTTAGTGGAAATGTTATGGAATCCTACCCAACCTCATATTTGAATTGAAGTGCAAAGGGAGACAGAGCTTGTCCTGCTTCCTCCTAAAATTAGAGAAAATCAAGGGATGAGGCCTATCCTATTTCCCTTGTATTTCCTGTATGTTGGGATATAGACATCATTTTTGTATGTTCTGTTACCCCTTGGGCCAACTGTTCATTCTCAATTGACACCTCCTCTTCTACTTGTGCCCCTATAATTGCACTAGTGATCCCATAGCTTCCTCAATTATCACATTTCTATGTGACTTTGCATATCACACCAAGGCCAAAATTAGGCCATGGTGAGCTAGAGAAGATTTGGTTCCTACCTAGTATCATCTGGCCTTGTCTTTTAAGGTGCATGTAAGGTAATGGGGGATGTTGATTTTATTCCATGCAGGATGTGATTGATAATATAGAAGTGGTTGGCATTCATATGAGAGTACCTACTAGAGCATGTAAAGAATCGGGTGATCTACTCCAAAACTACCCTTTAGAGCTTGGTAATGTGTCATTTTAGCAATCCAGTGCACATCATATACTCGGTTGGTGCCCCAAAAAATATTTACGCATAGAGGATAAGGTTATCCTCCTTGTACATGCGCTCCCCTGTAAGAGAGAGGCCCATAATTCTGGTGATGTATTCCTTAATTATTGGGATCTCTAGCCCCCACATATGCATGACCCCATATCTCATTGATGTCGCAAATTCATTTTCCACCGTTGTATCATGGATCTGACTGACCAGTAAATAGTAGTCCATCCATTATGCAGTGTCTAATCATTTTTGGATGTTTGTATAAATGTTTGAGCAGTCGGTCAGCTCACTCTTCTTGAGGTCATGATTCTTTGAATTCCCCCATGCTTTTCTTTTATCTCACAATTCACTCAGGGATGCTTCCAATTCCTCTTCAAATTGCTATTGTGTTGTACTTCTTTATTTTTTCTTTATTCTCTCTGAAGATGCCTTTATAGTAGCTGGTAAATAGATTTAAAAAAAAATTGTGTCCATGCATGCAAGCAATTAATTATCATAATAAATAGTGATTATGGTTATTCACATTAAATTGCCTTCAAGCATGTACTTTATTATGTGGAGATGATATCCATAAACTATCGACCAATCAGAGGCATGTTATACAACACCATGCCAAGTGGATTTGTTCAAGTAGTTAAGGCAATAATGGGGGGTTGTGCTCAAAAATTTTCATAGACACACATGCTAATGAAAATAATATGGACAAGAAATAGAAAATTTAAACATATACCTAAATTTGTTTCATGGGTGCATATGCACAAATATCCATTGTGCATCACTATTGGTTGGTGTTTGATGATTGGGTAAACTACAATGGACAAAAATGACCATGGTTCCCATGGAATGAATTTTATTTGACGTTATTGGTTCTTGGTAGCTGTAACATGATTTATTCAAGAAATACTACAAAATTCAAAACAAAAATTAGAAAAATGTATCACCTTGGGATGACAAGCATCCCCTCCTCGAAAGTTAGTTGGTGTCAACTTTCAAGGCACCACATGAACCTGACCCTCATGCATTTATTTGATACACTGATGGATAATAGAGGGGACACAATGTAATTATCTTATCCAAGGCCATCCTAGAAGTAAATTATATTGCATAGCACCTTCAATCACATGAAACATCACAATTATGGTCTTCAATCCCACCTAAATAGGTAAGACTATCATGCTGACAATTGAGCATAATCCATCATTAAAAGCTCTCAACGTGAAGGCAGAAGGTATGACATGCACCTTCGGTAACTTTAGGTATGTTAATGCCTTAGTAGTGATAATATTGATTGATGATCATGTATCAATCAAAATCCATTTTAAAGGTTTATGGTTTACACATGCGATGATATTGAGCGACGGGTCCGCTATGACAGTGGAAACTGTCTTGAATTCATGATAATGAAATTGTATGATAGGTTATTGGCACTACTGCACGTATTCCATGAAGTGTGTGAACACTTTAGGATCTTGGGACTATGCTTCTATGGACCTTAGGATGTCCATGAGAATCTCCTTGTGCTTGGGAGACTGCTAAATTAGCTCATAAATTTTCAACTTTATCGCAGTTGTCTATAGGTTTTGGACTAACCTACTCCTGATTGCCACCATCGGTCCAGTTGGTGGGCCTGGTACATGTTGGGCTGGCCTTGGAGGAGGCACAACATGAACTCTAATAGGATTTAGAGGTTGATTTGGTCTCTCATACCTCGCATGTCTTGTGATGACACTAACCATTCTGATGAACCCATGGGTTGGTGGTTCGATGCGTACTTGATTGACCTGGCCAACATTGTCCCTTGGTACCTCATGGTTGGGTAGAGGATTCTTGTAAATTCCTATATTTTTATTATCCTATGCTTGTATATTATCCATAAGAAGCATGCCTCTTTCAATCATGTTCTACACTAAATGTTTGAAATACCAACATACCTTTATGTCATGGCCTTTCATTAAATGAAATATGTAGTATTGATCATATTTATATCACTTAGGCTTGGGTTGACTAGGGTCTATCATTTTGACTTATGGTAAGTGTATTGCCTTTGCCTCACATAACTGATGCAAAATTATTGTTAACAATTCTGATAATTGTGTGAATATGTGAGGAGAGTGCCTTTCTTTGTCCTTACCCCTCTGGTTTTTGCACTACTCGTATTGTGCAAGAGGAGATTGAGATTGATAATTTCATTGTTGCTGCCCTTTATCTCCTTTATGAAGGTTTAGAATCACTTGATTGATGTGGGCCAGCTTGGCCTATTTTTTCTTAGTGCTTTTCTTGTTCCATTCCTTCCTATTTCTGAGTTTCAAGTTACCGTCCTGCAACTTGATATCCTCAATAATTTTGGCTTGTGCCAAATCCTCCTCGAAGGTCTGATATTGTTGTAGCTGTAATAATAACAAAATGTATTTTGCGCAACTTCTCATAAACATTCTAGTTAATTCAATACCAAGGATGGAAAATGGTAGCTTTGCCATCATCTTTCTCCATAATTTTCTATAATTCATAACTATCTCATCATCATGTTGCATTAAAGCAACCAACTTAGATAAGTTCACATTTTTATTGATGTCATAGAAGTGTTCAATAAATGCACCAACCAATTGCTTGAAATTGGTGATATTGTGCCTCTTTATTTGATTAAACCACTCCCAGGCTAGGCCAGAGAGTATCATGATGAAACTATGTAGGAGTAGGACATCATTTCTTCCAATTTTGAAAGCACATATCTAAAAATCTCGTGACGTGATCCTGAGCGTCCTCCTCTCCTCTAAAATTTTCCAGCTCGTCCTCCTCCTCGACTTGGGATATTTTGGGATATTCTTGATCTAATTCATCTCATGCTTCTTCTTTGTACTACCTATGCCCATGATGCTCGGTTGGAGGGTTCTCATCTCTATGTTGGGTCATATAGTGAGTATGGGTATCTATATACTCAGGGTGAAAATTAGGTTGTGAAGTAACTCGTCTATCAATGCACACCCTATGCTCATTGTAGGGATGTAAACCGACACTATTCAGTCGATACTCCCTCTCAAAATGCTCCTTTTGATCAAGGATGAATTTCTCATGCATTAATTATTCATATAAGCATTGTCTTATGAAATTTTACCTATGAGTGTTCTCATTTTTGAGGTGTCCCCGCTCTGTGTGGACATCCTCCAATTGGTCTTAGATAATCTGATGTCTCTACTCTAACACCAGCTTGTGAGACCTATCTACATGATCAGCCATTTGAGGCCTCTTGTGTGTATGCTCTATTCAATAAAATTTGTGGTTGTGTCCCGCAATGGACTAACCTACTATACTCTTGCCCTTGTCTATGAAGACAACATTTGTGTCCAAATATTTCCTAAACTTTGTGCTTGCATGAGATGCAGGGGTACGAATATCTCAAGAATGTTTGGAGCACTCTCTAGGTTCTCTAACAATCCTAATGGTGCTACCACTATGCACACTCATAGGATGAGAAGGTGTAGGGGTAGGCTTATAAGCTAGCCATCCTATAACTTTACCCAAACCATCCAACTATCTAATATGCTAAGGCTCATGAGGTGGCATGCCATTGGCTCCCACTTTAGATACGTATATAGTGATCCTACAAGGCTCACTGTTGTTGGGAGTTGAAGTGGGCCTACACTCAAAAGTGGCCCTATCTATTTGCCCTTGGATGGGCATATCCTAAACTCATTTGTATTCATATGTTGAGGGCATCATGCCTACCTTAGATGTCGTATGAAGGGGTACCAATATGGATCCCTCGGTGATAAAATCTTCAGTAAATCCTATGGATGCATGTGGAATATGATAATGGTAAATGCTAATATATTCAGAACCCCCATGTTGGGAAGATCCATGCTCTGATCTATGTATTGAATAATTTCTAGTAGCTCCTCATACTGGGGTATTCTCAAAAATATCCCCATGCATAGAATTTTCCCCTCTAATACTCGTCGAATGGCGTTTGAGAGAATTTTGTGATTGAGGGTGTTGCACATCTTGTTGTGCATTGTGCATTGGGTAGAGATCGTGGCTATCAACCTCGACTAGCACCTATCATCACAAAACCTAAAATTTAGTGATCTATGGCATTTAATGTGGAATTCCCATTGTGATCACCTTTTGTAGCATCGAAAAATGCTTGCACCTAATATTGAAATTACTAAAAATGATACAAATAAGCGTACACAAATTGACAAGAATGAAAAGAACAAAATACAAAGATCTTTTATTATTTTCGAATCAAGTCATGTTGGAAATTCATCCCTCTTAGGGATACCCATTTGATACAACAATTAAAATAGTTTGAAATCCTCCTTAAGGGTAGGTGCATTCCAAATGCCTTTTAAAATGACACGAACTACTCCAAGGTATCAATGATCTTATTCTCCATGATTAGAGGCATTTGTTGCCTTGCATGTCAAAATCCTATTAGTCCTGTGTGCAATAAACAACAAGAAGCATTAGTAATAAAGAATGCCTCTCTTGATGAGGCTTTTTGAGGAAATTGTATGAAAATATGATACTACTAGCATATAATCAAGAAAATACAAGAAAACTAGTAAACCTATGCAAAACATGAAAATATTCTATGAAACATGTAAAGAGAAATCATATGTATCTATCCAATGGCCTAATTATGAATTTGAAAGCATGGAAGCATGAAAAATATTCAATAGTATCTTCGCTACAATATTGAAAGTAAGACAACTAAACAAGCTAATTCTATTGGTCAAAAATATTTAATAATGCAATTAAACCTAAATTATGCTTAATCTAATTCCATTAACAAATACTACGATGAGAAAGCAAGGAAAATAGTGATGATAACCTAACCACGGATTTGTGGTGTGGTGAATACTATTAGCCATGATGGAGCTTAAATTGTGCTTGTATTTCAATTCAAGGGCTAAATATCTGAATCCTCTTGCGATATTTATGGTCAAGGATCACCTCTGTGTCCTCTTATAGATTTTGCAGTTTAATTGTTTTGATTTCACGTGAAATTAGAGTAATTATGTTTCTTGGCTCTCCTAACTTCCTAGGACCTCCATGGATTGAATTTCCATTTTAATCTCTCAATTAAGGGTAAGAAAGCAATGTCACAATGCAATTAGGTGATTGTTGAATTCGACAGGGCTTCACTGCTCAAATTTGCCTAGGCATCTCTCTATTTGCTCTCAGATTCAACAAGGCTTCACTGTGTCCAAATTAAATCTTCTCTAGAATTTTCCCCAATTTGGATCGGGGTATTATAGAACCTAGGAGGGCTATGTTTAAACTTCATGAGGAAGCCAAGATCAATATTGGGTAGTTGAGTTTGTTGGATGGAAATATCTAGAACCTTCTTCTCTCAAACCACTCTAATATGCAACCAATTGGTCATTGCAACCAATTTTGGGTTGGATGAAGGCCAACTGATTTTGAGTTTTGACTGCGGCTTACAAGCGCGGTTAGCTCTGCTAACCGCGGGTGTCAGCAATAGCTAGCACTGACTAGGCAAAGGTGCCCAAATGAGTGGTTAAAACCATTGATATACCTTGGTATTTTTCCAAGGTCTTCCATATGGTCTTCTAGCATGTACCATATGAGTAGTCGCCTCGACATGACATGTTTTAGGTGTCTACATAACCTCAACTTATCCATTTTCTTGAGGATGATAAGGGTAACCTTGTTATGTTTGATTCTATATTGTTGCATTATTTCCATAATCAACCTTGAGGTAAATTGGGGATCCTAATCAGTGGTGATCTCTCTGGGTACTCCATATATCATGAATATGTGTGAAAATAGTAATTATGATATAGTTTTCTCCTTGGAATCAGTACAAAAAAAAATATACATTTTTTTGCTGATTGTGGGTTGATTGGCCCTATGAAATCTATTCTCCATTTATCGAATGGCTCAATGTGAATGTGTGGCTAGAGGGGTATCTCATCTCTGAGAGTTGGTCTACCCATTCTTTGGCACTGATCACATTGATTTGCATATTTGGTTGCATTATTGAATAATGAGGGCCAGTAATATTTAGTCTGCAATATCTTAAATACAATATTTTTTCCTACAAAATGGTCATCATAGGGTTCATTATGATAGGCTTTAAGGATTTTTTAAAACTCATGCTCATCAACACACCTTCTCATGATTTGATGAGGCCATGTTTTTAATAGACAACCATCAATCCATGAGAAGGTTGCACTCTTCTCTATTAATTTGCACTTTTCACGGGGTGAGAGTGTAGGGGATACCCTATCATTGGCTAAGTAATCAGCTATATTTGCATACCATGGTGTTTTTTCACTCAAAGAGAAAACATGTTCATTTGGAAATTGGTATTATGTAGCTGAATGATCTTGTGGTGTTAACCTAGATAGAAATTTTACAACCACATTATCCTTACCTAAATTATCAATCATGGCAACATCAAATTTTTGTAGGAGTAGAATCCACCTGATTATTCTACCATTAATTGTAGGTTTGTTCATCAGATATCTAATGGGTGCATGATCAGTGTGCACAAAAATCTTGTACCCTATAATGTAGTGGCAAAATTTATTAATGGTATTGACAAATACAAGGAATTCCTTCTTAGTGATGGTGTAGTTGAACTCAGTCCTAGTGATATGCTTGCTAACATAATAGATGGCATAAATTTCCTCACCATACTTCTATCCAAGAATTGTCCCTATAGCATTGTTAGATACATAAGAGTATATATGGAAGGGGATGGCCCATTTTAGGCCTTGCAGTACTGGATTAGTGATAAGATTCTCCTTAAAATTTGGAATGCTTGTTCACACTCCTATATCCAAACAAACTCTATGTGTTGGGCAAAACATTGGTTAGTTTTTCTATGGTTCAATTAATTGCCTCCATTTAATTGTCAACCCGGGGTAGCTCGTAGTCTTGTGAGCAGCCGTGCAAAATCTATGCTTGTAATTTCTCCTTCGGAGATGAGTCCCTTGGATTATGGTTTGGGGGTATTTGGTATTCGTTGGAGTTTATATTTAAACCAATAATCTCATGCTAAGTCTAAGAAAATAGGACTAAAAAACATTTAAAATCTAAATGACTACCTTGTTGGAAATCACAAAAAATAGGGGAAATAACTGGAAATAAATTAATCTATGAAAATAAATGCAAAAAATAGGGGAAATAGGGAAGAACTCTATTGTAAGTGGGCCCACGCTTCTAGCAGGTTCTACCCATGGTAAAATGATCACCGGACGCTTTAGAAGATGTTTTACAAGAAAATATGCAGAGATTTTATTAACAGTTGCAGCAGAAGAAAATTACAAGAAAGTTTGAGGGGTCTTCTTCAGGGGTGGCCTGCATATTTATAAGGTATGCGGCCAACCCTATTACAATTTTTAGGATGAATCAAAAAATGATTCGTTGTTACAACTATTTGCTTGATTGGAGGAATCGGGTAAAATATCATGATATTTCAGCGTATTCTATTTCCAGAATACGCCTGATATTTATTTGCCCGATTTACATAAATGATTTACGTATCAGCTAGAATATGGGTGATGAGTCACCTTTGACATTGTCCCATATTCGGTTTCAATGCTGGAATTCCTTTCATGTTGGTTGTTGAAGTTTTGCTCTATTCTACCGACCACAGAGTCGTGCTGAAGTTTGGCGTTAATGGAAATCAGGCACCATGTTTGAAGAAGTCGGGAAGTAGGCACCTTGTATGTAGAAGTTAGGAAGTAGGCACCTTCCATCATATAATGGGAAGCAGGCACCTTTCACCATACAATGGGAAGCAGACACCTTCTTGTACAACAAAAAGGGCACCTCATCATAATGGGAAGCAGACACCTAATAGTTAAGTGCCGAATGGAAGTTAGGTGCTTCAAAGGAATTTGGGTGCCTGACTTCGTACCTCTTCATCGATATTCTATAGATGTTTTTCCTTCATTAAATTGCAAGTGCCAGGTCCGAGTGGGACCTCGATGAAAACATGCCAAAATGCAACAATTTCCACTAAATCTACACAAATTACACTTAAAGACAAATATTAGAAAACATGCAAAATAAACTGTTAATTATATATATAATTTCCATAAAATATTTATATCTACAAGAATATATGCCACACATTATGGGGAAAAGAGTACAAAAAATGAGCAATTATATGGCTCATCATCCCCCCATGCTTAAGGGGTGGCACGTCCCTATGCCACTTTGAACTAGTAATTACCAGTTCTATTCACTTCATCCCAATAAGCCCTATTGGTCTGTGTCCTCTTCTTCTTAGCGGCCTTGGCTTTCTCTTTGTCCTGGGGCTTTCACCCCTTTGATGCCTTGGGAGTGGTTGTCTCCTGAACCTACTACTTCTGGTATTTGTTGTGCCAAAGTGGTTCACTTGGCCCTACTCTCTTCTTGGGTGGTTCTCTAGTCCAGGCCACCTTGCCCTTATCAATGTTCAGATAATAACCAGAGAAACTAGTGGCATCCTTTTGGAATGCAGGCTCAACCATTTTCTAGTACTCATGGTGAAGTGGTAACTTTTCACCCATAAGCACTGATTCTTTATCACCAAATGGGATGCTAGATTCCTTAGAAACCCTAGATGTGGGTAAATCTACCCTTATTGGGTCAAGCTCAGGTTCAGATTGGACCTCTTTCTTTGCCATAGGGGGAGTTCTATTGCTTGATGCCAGATCTTCCTATTGCATAGGGCCTAGAAATCCCATCCTTTTAAAATATGCCTACATCCTTGAAGGCTTTCCATCCTCCAACCCATACAAATACCAGAACTACTCAAGTTGAGCAACTAGAATTTTCCTATGAGGCCTACCAGATTGCTCCCTAGCCTCCTTCTCTGATTCCTTGAGGGCTTTCTTGGAGGTCTTCTTCCAATTCTTCTTATCTACCTTAATTTCCTCCTTAAGCTCCTCAAATTTCTATTTTTGGGTAGCAAACAAATTCTTTGTTACCTCCCATTCCTCATCAAAATCTAGCTCTGATTCCTTATCAAATTCAATACCCAATGCCTTCAACTCGACAACTCTCGCTCTAGTTTTGGGTCATCATTGAGATGGCCTTATGGCTTTTTATTTTGATCTCAACTTGATATGTTGTACCCTAGAGTATGTTGGTGCAACCTCTATTTCCTAGGGTACAAGGGATTCAGGCTGTTGAGCCTCTTTTTCCTCTACAGCAACTTGCTGCACAATAGGGACTGCTTCTTCCTCTTGAGGTTGTCCAACCCCTACATCAATTGGAGAGTGCTCTACCTCTCCCTCCTTACCTAAAATTTGAGGCTCTTCAACCTCCATATCCTTTTCTCCCTCATCTCCTTCCTTTGTAGGTTGTTCTACATTTTGAGGTTCCTCAACCTCAACTTCATCCTCCTAAATTATCTCTCTATAGAGGGAGACGTAGAATAGGGCTGCTCTACTTCCATTGTAGCAACATCTCCCTATTCTATTTCTATATCAACAGGGGGAACCTCTATTGCCCCATCGATCTACACTATTCATCAACTATGGTTGATTGCTCGACTCCTCTTGATCCACCCTACAACTACAATTGTCTCTATAGTTGCCAAATTGTTTGATACAATTCATGCATTTTTAATGCAGCCTCCTTTTGAGACTCCTCAAATAAAGCCCATTCTTCTTTAAATTTGGCTTCCCAAGTGGAAGCCTACTCTCTTAAAACCTATAGTTATTGCTACAAATCCTCCACCTAGCCTTCTAGTGGTACATCTTCCATGGCCACCTCCTATTGAGGAGTTGGCCCACTAGAAATATCCTATAAAATGTGGGCCAAATACTCCTCCTTATTGAGCTCATCGATTGGTATCTCCTCATCAAATGAGCTCGAAACCACCCTTGATGCCTTCATTCTTCTGCTTTACATCCTAGTGGAAATAGGCATGAAATCCTACTCTACCTCATATTCAAATTGAGGTGTAGAAGGAGATAGAGCCTATCCTACTTCCTCCTCAAATTAGAGAAAATTCAAGGGATGAGGCCTATCCTACTTCCCTTATATTTCCTATAGGCTGGGATGTAGGCACCATTTTTGCATATTCTGTCACCCCTTGGGCCAACTATTCATTCTGAATTGGCACCTCCTCCTCTACTTGTGCCCCTACCACTGCACTAGTGCCCATAGCTTCCTCAATTATCACATTTCTATGTGACTCTACATATCACACCAAGGCCAAAATCAGGCCATGGTGAGCTAGGGTAGAGGTGGTGCCTACCTGGTATCACCTAGCCTCATATTTTAGGGTGCATGCAAGGTAATGGGGGATATTGATTTTATCCCCATGTAGGATGTGATTGAGGAAAATAGAAGTGGTTGGCATTCAGATGAGAGTACCTACCAGAGCATGTGAAGAAGTGGGTGATCTACTCAAAAACTACCCTCCAAAGCTCAAGAATGTGTCATTTTGGCAAGCCAATGTGCATCAGGTACTCGATTGGTGCTCCAAAAATATTTACGCATAGAGGGTAAGGTTATCCTCCTTGTACATGCACTCCCTTATAAGAGGGAGGCCCATAACTCTAGTGATATAGTCCTTAGTGATTGGGATCTCCAGCCCTCGCATGTGCATGACCCCATCTCTCATTGATACCACAAATTCATTTGCCACCATTGCATCCTAGCCTTGACTGACCAGTCGATAGTAGTCCATCCATTCTATAACATCCAACTATGTTTGGACATCTACAAAAATGCTCGAGCAATCGATCGACTCACTCTTCTTAAGGTCATGATTCTTTGACTTCCCCCATGCTTTACCTTTAGTTCACAATTCACTCAAGGATGCTTCCAATTCCTCTTCAAATTGCTACTATGTTTCACTTCTCTATTTTTTTTTCTCTCTGAAGGTGCCTTCATAGTAGCTGGTAAACAGCTTTTTAAAACAACTACATTCATGCATATAGGCGGTTAATTACCATAATCAATAGTGATTATGGTTATCCATAATAAATTTCCTTTGAGCATGTGCTCGATTGTGCGGAGATGATAACCATAAACTATCGACCAATCAGAGGCATGCCATGCAACACCATGCCAAGTGGATTTGTTCAAGTGGTTAAGGTAATAATGGGGGGTTGTGTCGACACATTTCCATAGACACACATGTTCATGAAAATAATATAGACAAGAAACAGAAAATTTAAACATGCACCTAAATTTGTTTCATGGGTGCATATGCATAGATATTCATGGTGCATCGCTATTGGTTGGTGTTTGATGATTGGGTAAACTGCAATGGACAATGATGGCCATGGTTCCCATGCAATGAATTTTCTTCGACGTGATTGGTTCTTGGTAGCTGCAATGTGGTTTATTTAAGAAATCCTACAAAATTCAAAACAAAAATTAGAAAAATGTATCTCCTTGGGATGACAAACATCCCCTCCTCGAAAGTTGATTGATGTCAACTTTTAATTTTATCCATGGTAGATTTGACTTTGCACATGCGTGGGGTGCTGACGTGGCTCGGGCCACATCCCAAGGCTGACGTGTTATTCTATCAAGGTAGAAAATGGACAATAAAGAAAATTAGGCACCTTTTTCATATGGAAATCAGGTGCCTTCTTTTCAAATTATGGTGCATAGGTGCCTTGGAAATTGAAAATAGACACCTTAGGAATCAGGTACTTTTCTTAACATGGGAAGCATGCCTTAGCAATCACTCTACTTAACATGGAACCTTAGCAATTCACTTATGCCTAACATGGAAGCAGACACCTTTTTGCTAACTATTAGGTGTCATACTTATAAAACAAACTTTATACAAACTAATTTTTTTTACATATGCTAAGAATATTTGGTGTCAATTTCCCAAAAACTAGAAGTCGGTCATTCTCCTAAAAATTGGAGTTAGGCATTGATCTACCAGAAAATGGGATGCAAGTGCCATCTTCATAACATACTAGGAGTCAGGTACCATAAAGCATATAACAGGAAGCAGGCACCTTCTACCATACAATGGAAAGCAGACACCTTCCATCATACAATGGGAAGTAGGCACCTTCCACCATACAATGAGAAGCAGCACCTTCTCTAATAATGGAAGTAGGCACCTTCCCATAAAATACAAAAATGGTGCTTTTATTTTATTCAATGGGTGTTGACTTGTCCTTGTATATGCATTGTCAGGTTGATCAGGCCCTTCAGTGCTTCTGATTGAAAAATAGGAACAAATTCAGCATCCACCCTTAAACTAACAATTGAGTGTTTTATTGTCCAAAGAGACCAATCCAAACACTCTTGTGCAGGTTCAGGTTTAGTATTCCCCTTCTGAGGGATGAGCTACTCCTACTCCTAGAAAGCTGGAAATGCACAAGTTCATGGATCCTATGCCCATTAGGCCTAGGTTTCCCAAGCTGCCTAAGGATTGCACAAAGGGCATTATTCCTACAAAACAAAAACACAACTAAAAAAAGAAAACTTTGAAAGAATAATTATCTTTGGGACTATGTGGACTAGGTCCACATCTTACTGACTCAAGATAAAATTAGAATCAACTAGGGTTTCCCCCATGCCTAAACTAGACTCAATCATATATGCTTCAGACACATGGTATGGATGCAAGTGATGGCCATTGACTATTAAGGTAATGTTGTTATCATCTATTATTCTGATCCTTACAACCCCATTATTGATGACTTCAATCACTTCATATGGCCCCATCCAATGCTGCATGAGCTTACCCTTCCTTTCCTAGAACCGAGAATCATAGAGTAATGCCCATTCTCCCACTTTAAGCTACTTTGGCCTGGTGTGGTGGTCATGCCACTTGGCCCTTTGTTTCTGAATGATCTCTATTTTCTGTAGAGCCTCAAGGTGGTATTCATCCAACTGATTAAGCTACTAAATTCTATATTTTTGTGCATCATCCAGATTTATATTCAATTCTACAATAGTCCTAAGTGTTTTGACTTCAAACTCTATAGGCATCATGGCACTTTTCCCATAGACTAACTAAAATGGTGTGAAACCAGTAGTAGTCTTCTAGGTGGTCCTGTAGGCCCACACTACTTTTGGTAATCTAGTAGCCTAGTCCTTCCTATGTTGTTGTACTATCTTTGTCAGGATATTTTCCAACTCTCTATTGGTCACCTCAACTTGCCCATTCACTTATGGATGGTAGGGAGTGGTTTTGTTATGCCTGATTTTGTATTGTTGCATGAGTTCTTGGATCATCCTTGAAGTAAACTGAGGTCCTTGATCTATTGTGATCTCCCTTGGGACCCCAAATCTTGTAAAAATTGATGAATACAAGAAATCTGCTATAGTTTTCTCCTTTGAATCATGCAAAGCCTGTACTTCAACCCACTTTGTCACATAGTCAGTACAAACTAGGATATACCTCTTACCTCATGACTATGGATTAATAGGTCCTACGAAGTCCATCCCCCATTTATCAAATGGTTCAATGTGAACATGTGGTTGGAGTGGCATCTCATCTCTGAGAGTAGGTCTGCCCATCCTCTGACATTGATCACACTAGCTCACATGCTTGGTTGCATCCTTGAATAGTGAAGGCTAGTAATAACCAGCCTGCAACACTTTATATGTAGTCCTTCTTCCTACAAAATGGCCACCACAAGGTTCATCATGGCAAGCCTTCAATATTTCAATTATTTCATCTCCAACAACACATCTTCTCATGATTTGATCAGGTCCTATTTTAAACAAGCACCCATCAATCCATGAAAAATCTACACTTTTCTCAATTAAAGTCTATTTTTCATGAGGTAAAAGTGTAGGGGATACTTTACCAATGGCTAAATAATTAGCCATATCTACGTACCAAGGTATCTGATCATTTAGAGCAAACAAATGCTCATCTAGAAATTGGTCTTCTATAGTTGCATAGTCTGGAGGTGTCAATCTGGACAAGAAATCAGCTACCACATTGTCCTTTCCTAGCTTGTCCACTATTGTCACATCAAATTCCTACAAGAGCAACAACCATATGATAATTCTACCACTAATCCCAAGTTTGTTTGTCAAGTATCTGATCGTTGAGTGGTCAGTGTGTACAAATACCTGATAACCTATAATATAATGACAAAATTTGTTAAGAGCATGTATTACTACAAGAAACTCCTTCTCTATGATAGTATAATTGAGTTCAACACTTATAAGGTTTTTACTAACATAATAGATGGCATAAAAATCATCACCATATTTCTATCCTAGTACTGAGCCTATTGCATTGTTAGATGCATCAACATATATGTGAAAAGGTATGGTCCAATTTGGACCTCTCAACACTAGAGCAGTAATTAGTTTTTCCTTTAAAGTGTTGAATGCTTGTTCACATTCTTCAGTCCAGACAAACTCTACATCTTTAGTTAACAATGTGGTAAGAGGTTTAGCAGTTTTTCTAAAGTCTGATATAAACCTCCTATAGTAACTGGTTGATCCTAGGAAACTATGGATATCCTTTTGTGTTTTGGGAGTAGGTAGGGTTTGGATGACTTCAATTTTCTTTCTATCTACTTTGATCCCATCTGCAGAAAGGTGATGTCCTAAAACTATCCCTTCCTACATCAACATATAGCATTTCTCATTGCTTAAGGATAGGTTAGTTTCCTCACAATGTTTAAGTGTCTTTTCCAGATTTTCTATGGCAATTTCAAAAGTTTCACCATATACAGTGAAATCATCCATATATACCTCCACAGTCTCTCCAATCATATCTAAAAAAATGCTAAGAACTACCCTCTAAAAGGTGGTAGGTGCATTGCATAGGCCAAATGGTAAAACTCGGTAAGCAAATGTCCCCCATGGACAAGTGAAGGTGGTTTTATCTTGATCTTCCTCCCCTATTTGGATCTGATTGTATCCACTGAACCCATCCAAGAAAGAAAAGTACTTCTTGCCTACTAAGGTGTCAAGGACCTGATCTATAAAGGGTAAAGGGAAGTGGTCCTTCTTAGTTGCTTTATTCAGCAACCTGTAATCAACACAAATTCTCCACTTTCCATTCTTCTTGGGCACCACCACCAATGGTGATACCCACTCACTATCTAAAATGGGGTAGATGAATCCAACTATGAGAAGTTTTTGTAATTCTGCTTTGACAATTTCTTTCATAGTTGGGTTCATTCTCCTCTATGGTTGTCTTACTGGTCTAACCTGGTCTTCCAGATATATCCTATGAGTATAGGTCTCAGGAGCTATTCCTCTCATGTCAGAATACTCCCAAGCAAAGGCATCTTGATGTTTTTCCAATATTTGTTTTAGTTTGGTTTATTGTTCAGCTATCAATTGGTTATCTATGTTCAACATTCTACCAGGTGCAACTTCTATTTGCTGAATATGGTGGTCTTTCACTAATGGCAACTCAGGAGGAGGACAGGAGGGTTCTCCTTGAAAAAAGTGAGATATCATCTTATCCTCATCACTTTCATCTTCCAACTCCTCAAGTGTCATCACAGGTTGGATTATTGATAGACCACCAATATTTTGATTCTCATCCTCAGGTTCTCCCAACAAATCTGAAGACTATGTAGGTGGATGTATGATCAATTTATTTATATTCTGACCATATAAAATGGTCATTTTCCCATATCTACAACTTATGTAAGCATCAACTATTTCCAGCCAAGGTCTACCTAAGATTAATGGGTATCCACCTAGTCCAGATTTAGATTGTAGCACTAAGAAATCTGTTGGATACTCCCATGCATCTACTGCAATAGTGATATCTTCCAATATTCCTTCAAGGAGTACTGTAGATCTATCTGCCAACTACAACATAATTTTAGTGGGCTTCAGATTAGTCAATTTTAGTTTTTGCATGGTCTCCTGGGGCATGACATTGATGGCTACCCCCAAATCTACTAGTGTGTTGGGTAAAACATAACCTTCTATTTTTACAATTAGCACAGGGCTTCCTGGATCTGTGTACTTCTAGCTATAGGTATTCCCTAACATAAGGTCAGCTAACTGACCTACCAAACTAATTATTTTAGCTGGTTTCCTCCCTAGTTTCTTGAGGCACAACTCTCTTATGGCCTTTCCATAAATAGGTATATCTTTAATGGCCTAAAAGAGAGGTATTGTGATTATTAAGTTTTTTAAACTAGAGAGGATATCAAACTCTATTTGTATTGGTTTCTTGGGTTCCTACAACCTTTGTGGAAAAGGTGGAACCTCCTCTTTGTTATGTACAAGTGTTGATTCTTCTTCTACCTCTTCTATAAGGGGTGATTCCCATTTCTCTATTTCTATTGGTTCCTCTTCTTCTACAAGAGGAGTGACTTCTACACCTACTTGCTTTCCTAACCTTAACTAGATAGGATCACAATCTACCTTAATATTATACATAGGGTACATCTCATTTTCCATATGATAGGTTGGCTACTGCTTGTTGTTTGGGTTTGTTATTGGTTATGTTAGTAACTGAGGAGTCCTTGGAGCAGGAAGAGTAGGTAGACTTGGTTATAGTGGAGCTGGAGTAGTATGTTATGGATACTGATTCCAAGCATTCTGATTTCTCCACTACTACCCAGGCTATTGGTATTGGTTCCAAGGGTAAGGGTTGTAAGGATTTGCTCCTTGGGGAAATGGATTCCAAGGTTGTTGACCATACCAACCCATGTTGGGTGGTTGGGCTTGACCTTGGTTTTGGTAATTGCTACCCCCATAGGATGACATTCCTGATTGCATATTGTTACCCATAGGAGACTATTGCCAGTTCCTCCTATTACCCATGAAGTATGCCTCTGCTACTTCAGGTTCCTCTTTAGATTTCATTAATTGTGGACACAACTTTATTTTATGATCCTTCTTACAAATAACACATACACAAACTTTGTTTTTTGGGCACTCATTTCTAGGGTGTTTGCCTCTGCATTTAGGATAGAAGTAGGCCAATGCTACCTCATTCTCCTACTTCTTTCTCTGAAGTAGAAGGGTATCCATTTGAAGAGCTAGAGATGATAACATCTCACTCTTAAGGTCCTCTAGCATGTTGCCTATTTCTATTTTAGTGATAGTGGTTGATTGCTTAACATTTCTAGGGGTTAACTTACCCTTTCTTCTTGAAAAGTTTTGACACAACTACCAAATATCATCCATTTGGTGTTGGTAAATGTCTCCCCTAGAGATCATGTTTAAAGCTTCCAAGGATTCATTTGTCAGTCCTTTCAAAAAAATGCTTCTTAGGGACCTATCTCCTAGTTTTGAATGGGGTGATCTTTGCAAATTGAAGCTAAACCTATCCTAGTATTCTTCCATAGATTCCCCTTCCTTTTGGGTCATGTCTAGGACTTCCTCTCTTGCATCTCTTGCTCTACCAAAATCCTGATACTGATCCAAGAAAAGTTTCTTCAACTATTCCTAGGTAGTTATCCATTTATCCCCTAAGCTGATGAACCAACGCAAAGTTGAATCATCAAGGGTGGAAGGGAATAATTTTAGTTTCTGAGCATCTATGGTGTAATCCATAGATCTACATAAAACATCAAATTTAAATAGGAACAGGTCTGGATCTTCTATTGGTAGTCCTCTAAAGGTTGGAAGGTGGGTAGGAGAGATGTGTTTCATCTTGTGATCTCCTCCTGCCTCTCCTATTGGAAAACTAAAACTAGTGGATGTTTCCTCTAGATTTTCTGCCATTCTATCTACTACTAGAGTTTCTACCCCTACTACATTCAAAGTAGCTATCAATGCTTCTAATTCATTTCTTTTATCCTTCAGAAGGATGGATAAGTCAGCATTTGAGATAGTTCCATCTAATACTGCTTGCCAATATTCAACATTTAGTAGATCTTCCTCAGATTGAACTCTACTTATCTTTGATCCTGCTCTAAGATTCTATTAGATTATTTTAGAAGGATCCTATGCAAATAGTGGGTGTTCCCACCAATGCACAGGTGGAGATTGTGATGGTGAGAGTTCAATATCAGGTTCAAGTTCTACTAAAGTAGAAGGATTTTGAGAAACAACTTCTTTGTTTTTGACAAAATGACCATCTGGTCCCCTATTCTTAGGTGGACTCATACAAAGTTTCAGATGAAGGTTTCTGAAGAA
Organism: Wollemia nobilis; assembly: GCA_028583015.1. NCBI lineage: Eukaryota > Viridiplantae > Streptophyta > Pinopsida > Araucariales > Araucariaceae > Wollemia > Wollemia nobilis. Next base: position 857,174 of record JAQPPZ010002321.1, read on the forward strand.
AACACTCTAAACTACTATAACTATGCTTCCTTCAGAACAAGAAATTACAATGGCTACTCCCTAACAATGGTGCCAAAATGTTGGGCAAAACATTGGTTAGTTTTTCTATGGTTCAATTAATTACCTCCATTTAATTGTCAACCCGAGGTAGCTCGTAGTCTTGTGAGCAGCCATGCAAAATCTATGCTTGTAATTTCTCCTTCGGAGATGAGTCCCTTGGATTATGGTTTGGGGGTATTTGGTATTCATTGAAGTTTATATTTAAACCAATAATCTCATGCTAAGTCTAAGAAAATAGGACTAAAAATATTTAAAATCTAAATGACTACCTTGCTAGAAATCATAAAAAATAGGGGAAATAACATAGAAATAAATTAATCTATTAAAATAAATACAGAAAATAAGGGAAATAGGGAAGAAATCTATTGTAAGTGGGCCCACGCTTCCAATAGGTTCTACCCATGGTAAAATTATCACCGAACGCTTTTAGAAGATGTTTTATAGGAAAATGCTCAGAGATTTTATTAACAGTTGCAGTAGAAGAAAATTACAAGAAAGTTCAGGGGTCTTCTTTAGGGGTGGCCTACATATTTATAAGATATGTGACCAGACCTATTACAATTTTTAAGATGAATCAAAAAATGATTCGTTGTTACAACTATTTGCTTGATTAGAGGAATCAAGTAAAATATCATGATATTTCAACATATTCTATTTCCAGAATATACTGATATTTTATTTTCCTAATTTACATAAATGATTTACGTATCAGCTAGAAGATGGGTGATGAGTCACCTTTGACATTGTCCCATATTCGATTTCAATGTTAGAATTCCTTTCATGTTAGTTGCTGAAGTTTTGCTCTATTCTACCGACCATAGAGTCATGTTGAAGTTTGGCATTAATGGAAATCAGGCACCATGTTTGAAGAAGTTGGAAGTAGGTACCTTATATTAAAGAAGATTTATTATAAGGAAGTAGGCACCTTTCATCATACAATGGGAAGCAGGTACCTTCTATCATACAATAGGAAGCAAGCACCTTTCATCGTACAATGGAAAGCAGTGCACCTAATGGAAAGTAGGTGCCTAACGGAAGTTAGGTGCTTCAAAGGAATTTGGGTGCCTGACTTTGTACCTCTTTATCGATATTCCATAGATGTTTTTCCTTCATTAAATTGCAAGTGCCAGGTCCGAGTGGGACCTCGATGAAAACATGCCAAAATGCAACAATTTCCACTAAATCTACACAAATTACACTTAAAGACAAATATTAGAAAACATGCAAAATAAACTGTTAATTATATATATAATTTCCATAAAATATTTATATCTACAAGAATATATGCCGCACATTATGGGGAAAAGAGTACAAAAAATGAGCAATTATGTGGCTCATCACTATGTTTTTGGATAACAAAGTGTGTAGAGGTATGGAAAGTTTACTGAAATTTTCTATAAATCTCTTGTAATATCCAACAGAGCCAAGAAAGCTCTTGACATCTCTATGTGTTGTAGGATTGGGCAGATCTTTAATAACTTCAATTTTTTTCTTATCCACTTTTATCCCATTTTTAGAGATATGGTGTCCCAAAACTATCCCTTCTTGCATCATCATGAAGCACTTCCCATTTCTCAAGGATAGGTTGATCTCTTCACACCACTGGAGTGTAAATTCTAGGTTTACTATATCTTCCTCAAAGGTTTCACCATAAATAGTGAAGTCATCTGTGTATATCTCCACTGCTTCTCCCATCATATCAAAAAAAATGCTCAAGACTACCCTTTGAAAAGTGGCTGGTGCATTGCACAAACTGAAGGGTGGAACTATATAAGGAAACATACCCCATGGACAAGTGAGTATCATCTTGTCTTGATATTATTATCCAATATAGATCTATTTATACCCACTGAATCCATATAGAAAGGAGTACTTCCTTCTTGCCAATGTATCAAGAACTTGATTAATAAAAGGTAGTGGGAAGTGGTCCTTTTTAGTTGATTTGTTTAGTAATCTATAGTCAACACGGATCTGCCACTTCCCATTATTTTTGGATACCACCACCAAAGGTGAAACCCACTCACTGTTAGATATGGGGTAAATGAATCTAGATAGGAGTTTCTACAACTCTGCCTTGACTATCTCCTTAATGGTAGGGTTCATTATTCGTTATGGTTGCTTGATCAGACTTGACTATCATTCCAATTAAATATGATGGATACAAGTATTTAGAGTGATATCTCTCATATATGAATAGTCCCAAGTGAATGCATGTTGATTCTTGGTCAGTATGTCTTTTAATGCGGTCATATGAGTGGGTGTCAATTCACTCCTGACGTTCAATGTTCTCCCATGATTAATCTAAATTTGTTTGACATGGTGGTATTGGCTGCCTACCAGTGGTGACTCTAGAGAGGTGTGGGAGGATTATTTATGGAATAAATTTGTGATAATTATGTCCTCATCACCCTCATTTTCTAACTCATTCAATACCATTATAGGCTGCACCATTGATAATGCTACATCATCCTAGTTTTTCCAAACAGGTTCTCCCAATGCATCAACAAAATGTGCAGGCAGAGAGATGGTCAGATTTTTAATGTTCCAACCATATGAAATAGTAATCTATCCATTTGGGTATCTTATATAGGCATATGCTACATCCAAGGCCTTCATAGGATGAGCAGATAGCCCACTAGTCCAAACTTGGATTGTAGAACCAAAAAGTCTGTTGGGTATTTCCATGCATCCGCCATCATGATGATATATTCCAACATCCCTTCCAATGATACAATTGATCTATCAACCAGTTGCAAAATAGTCATAGTAGGCTTCATGCCTATGATCCTAAGTTTTTGCATGGTATCCTTTGGCATAACATTAATGGCTACTCCCAGGTCCACTAAAGTGTTGGACAACAAGTGGCCACCAATATTCATGGTTAGGACTAGGCTATCTGGATCTACATATTTGGAATGATAGGTATTTCCTAGCATTAAGTTAGCCAATTTACCATTCATATTTATTGTTTGATTTGGCTTATGGCTTGGCCTTCTCAAATATTTTTCTTTGATAGCCTTAGTGTAGATCAGGACATCTCTTATGGCTTGGAACAAAGGGATTGTCACTATCAAATTCTTCATACTCGAGAGGATATCAAATTCTAGCTATATTGGCTTTCTCTACTCCTATAACCTTTTAGGAAAATGAGGAGCTTCTTCTTTAGTCTTCTCAATAGCTAGTTCTTTGTCAACCTCTTCAACCAGAGGTGATTCTCCTACTATAATATGTACATCTTCTTCCTATTCTATCAAATAAGGATCCTCTACTCCTATTTGTCTACCTAACCTCAACTATACAAGATTGCAATTCCTAATATTGTACATGGGAAACACCTTACTTTCCATTTGATATGCTTGCTAGTTTATCTTATTGTTGGGGTTGAGTGTGGGTTGTGCTGGAAGTTACAAAGGCCTCACTACAGGGGGATATGGTAAGCTATGTTGTAGTGAAGCCTAGACCACATTTGGTGGAATTGCATTCCATGCACTATAGTTTCTCCATTGTTGCCCTGATTGTTGATGTGGCATCCATGGGTACTGATTGGATAATGTGGCTCCTTGGGAGGTGTTCATCAATGTAATTATCCCCACCATCCCATATTGGGTGCTTGTACCTACCCTTTTGGCATGTAATTTCCCCCTTCGTATGGCGACATTCCTGTTGGCATATTCTCCATAGGGGGCTATTGCAAGTTTCTCTAGTTTCCCATAATGTATGCTTCTAAAAATTTAGCATTCTCTTTGGCAGTTGGTAATTGTGGGTACAGTTTGATATTATGATTTTTTCACAAAAAATGCATACCCTGATCTTGTCTTCAGGACACACATTCCTTGCATTATTTCCTCTACATTTCAGATGGTAGTCAACCTAGGGATACTCATAAAATTACGGAGTACCAGACAAAGATTGATTACAAGACCAATGAGATGAGTCCACTAAACTCTATAGTCTGGGGGGTGTTTTTTTATTGCATTAATTCAATCCAAACTACTTAATCTTCAGAAAATAAATTACACAAAATAAAATCACACCACACTTGCAGAATTTGAAGAAAGCAATAAACAAATAAAATTGCAAAAAATAAGAACTAACAAAACTAAAATTCAATTACAGGAAAGTAAAAGAGAAGGAAGGAATACTATCCAGGAGTGGGACCAAGCTCTAGTATATTTCGCCTAGTTAACTACGTATGTCGAAATTCAAATAAGAGAACTTTGAATGATTTTTATTGCAAAAATGAAATTATAGTATAGTCTGATTCTTTCACCATTTTCTCCTCTTTTTTTAGGGAAATCATGTGCATTTATATAATGCACATGCTTCTCTATTACAATATTTAGATTGTTGTTACAATAACTAATTTTACTATAGATGTGATTACAATAACTACACACCGAATTAAGATAATTTGATCATGTTCAGAACAAATTGTATCCACTATGTGATCTGCAGTCTAATTAAATTGAACAAATTTCATTCTTCTTTGGCCTTTTTATAGAAATAGTCAATTTTATTTTATTTTATCATCGTTATTTGCATTCTACATTTTGGAAATTATTACTCTATTTCACATGAAAAATAATGTAGCTAACATGTTTGACTATTAATGAGAGTTAGGTGACATCTGATTGGGGGTTAGGTGCCTCATTATTATTACATGGATTCAAATGTCTTTGACTGCATCAATGGAAATAAGATGTTATTTAATAATAATATGGGAGCAAGGTGCCTTCCCATTGGGGATAGGACTAAGGCACCTTGTCATTGGAAGACTAGAGTAAGGCACCTTCCCATCAGAAGATGAGAGTAAGGCACCTCTCTGATGAAATCTAGGAGTAAGGCATCTTGCTCTTTTAGGATCGTACTTCTTCCTCATTAATTTATTTTGAAAATAGATAATGCCAGGTCCAAGTGGAACCTCAACGTAGTTATGTAGAAAATAATGAAAATGATCAAATCTACACACAAAACACACTTTTCACACAAGTTAGAAAATATACACAATTTACCATTAAATACATATAAACATTCATAAAAAATATAAATATGATATAACAATGCTCCACAAAATATTAGAAACATATGCAAAAATATGAGAAATTCTGGTGCTCATAATTCATCATATTAATGTCATACTTGAGGGTGCATTGGTGTTGAACTTTGATACATTTTCTTGTTCCATCCAACCTAGAGAGTAAGAAAAATGATGCACCATAGTTTGGAGTCCAAGTAACTTAACTATATACTACATGATGATGTTATTTTGTATTCCAATATTAATGGTGATGTAGAGAGGCTTTCCCTTTACCCAATAATGAGTATGAGCTAAGCACTCTCAATATTTAAAGGGATGAAATATTGAGGTGTGGACTACCAATTGATATTTTGTGCTTAGGTGTGTGGCATATATACCTACAATCCTCCACTTATTATTGACCACCAACATCATTTTCTCGACATGACACTTATGATCACTATAAGTGTGTCTCTTTTGGTGGTTACATTATTTGTTAATATTTTGTCTAGAAATGGTGTAGGGACATTGGGCTTAAATGAGAAGAATATTATTTAGGCAAAAGATGTTGTAATCACAATGACACTGAGAGGGGGGGTGAATCAGTGTGTCCTTTAAAATTTCTAAAACATATGATTTTAAAACCAGTAGCAGTTTATAGTAGATAAAAGAGATACTAAATGCATCAAGAAAGCATCACACATAACACAACATTTTAACGAGGTTCACCAATGTGGCTACTCCTCAAAAAGACTGCTTGGACTACCATCCAAATCGAGTCAATGCAAAATACCAATTTTACAAATACTTTACCAAGATCTACTGGAAGGAGCACCAACCCCTTAATTTTCTCGTTGCAACGGATGGAGCACCAACCCCTAGTACCAAGCACCAACTTGGGTACGCAATTCTGATCAATTTAGAATGACATAAAAATGTCTTCACTTTATGCACGACCCTGACTGGTCTGAAATTAACCCAACTCTGCACACTCTCACGACTCTGCTAATTTTTCTCTTGACTCTTTTCTAACTCTCCTTTTACAGCAATTTCTCTCTAACAGTAGCAACATCTTCTTTGTACGACTATTCTTTTATAACCTTTCAATCCTGCATGCAGTCGAATCACATACTCTGACTGTTCGAATCCATGCAATACGGCTATTTGATTACATGCACTATGACTATTCGAACCCCGCAATACAGCTGGTGAATCCATGCAATACGACTATTCGAAACCCTGCAATACGATGGTTCGATTCCTTGCAATACGACTGTTTTAATGCATTTTCGAACCTGCATATTCGACTGTTCGAATACTTCAAATACGGCAATTCGAATACTGTTTCTATTTTGCATATCCGACTCTTTGAATTCTGTAAATATGTCTTTTCTAATGCTTTTTCAATCCTGCATATTTGTCTGTTCGAATACTTCAAATACAAGCGAGTTCGAATGCTTTTTAATCCTGCCTATACCATTCTTCGAATGCTTTTCAATCATGCAAATTCAACTGTTTCAGTGCATGTTCGACACCTGTCAATTTGTAACTATCGATTTGACATCAGTTACTTTTTACGTAACTGGCTGCATGATTTTCTTGTCTGCTTTTTTTGACACGTGTCACCATGCATGCTTTTTCGGCTTTTACCTTAGCAATGATTACCTGTCGCGATATCGTGACACTTTCTGTAGCCGTACCATTCATGCCCTTGCTGTCGTGAAATCGTGACCATTTTGGCTCTTGAAAGCTTTCCCTGCATCTTGTCGTGATATCGCGACACTTTCAACTTATGCTGACGTCACCCTGAAGGTTGTCGTCATGAAATCGTGACACTTTTCAACTTTGCTAACGTCATCATCCTTCTTGTCGTGAAATCACGACGTTTTCGACTCTTGCTGACGTCATCATCCTTCTTGTCATGAAATCGTGACGTTTTCGACTCTTGCTGACGTCATCATCCTGCTTGTCATGAAATCGTGATGTTTCCGACTCTTGCTGATGTCATCATCCTGCTTGTCATGAAATCGTGACACTTCTGGCTTTCATACACTCTTCTTTGCCAATAGCAGCGAAAATGGAACATGTCACGAAATCGCGACACTTTGCTCTTCCGTACAACTCTCCTTGCCAACTCCAGCGAAAATGGAACATGTCGCGAAATCGCGACACTATGCTTCATGCAATGGCAAAATTTTTACATCTTTGTGCCTTGTGTTTTCACCTTGCCTCTTTTCATGAAATTTTGACTTGTAATATCATTGCTGCATCTTTCAGTTCTACACTTTTGACTAGTAGCGAAATCGCTACACCTTAGTTTCCCTTTGTTTCAACATGTAGCGCCATTGCTACACCTTAGTTTCTCTTTGTTTCAACATGTAGCGCCATCGCTACACCTTAGTTTCTCTTTGTTTCAACATGTAGCAAAATCGCTACACCTTCTTCTTGTGAATTTTTACTTGTGTCGAAATCGCTGCATCTCAGTTTTCTTAACTTCCGATTTGTAGCGAAATCGCTACACCTTTGTTTCCATACATTTCCAGCTGTGCTTTGAAATGCGAAACTTCAACATGCATGGAAATCGCTACTCTCTTCATTGCAAGCTCCTTTCCTCCATTTATGTCGTGAAATCGTGACACATTTTCTCTCCTCAGCGAAAACTCGACATGTCGCGACATCGCGACATTTTGGCGTGCATTTTCTCTCTCCTACTTTTTGTCGCGAAATCGCGACACATTTTCTCTCTCCTCAGTGAAAACTCGACATGTCGCGACATCGCGACATTTTGGCGTGCATTTTCTCTCTCCTGGTTTATGTCGCGAAATCGCGACAATTTGGCGTGCACTTTCTCTCTCCTGGTTTATGTCGCGAAATCGCGACAGAAAACATGTCGCGATATCGCGACAGTTTTCTTCCTTGTCTTTTTCTGCCAATTTTTGAATCTGGGTCACCTCTGTTTTCCTTGAAACTTTCTGCACTTGATCCGATCGACCTCTGAACTGCATCAATCGCATCAACTGCATCTGTGTTGACAACAATGACAATACTTTTGCAATGCCTTTGCTGCACCTTTCTCAACAATCTCCCCCTTTGGAATTGTTGGCAACACACTGCAACCTTGCTCAATTTCTTCTCCCCCTTTGCCAATAATACCAAAGGGCTGTTGCAGACTCCCCCTGAGTCTTTGCACAATATTCTTAGACACAAATTATTACAATTAGCAAATATTCCAAGCATGAACAAGAAGAAAAACAAATACACAAATGCTCCCCCTGAGTCCAAGACCACTTCATTTCACTGATTGACAACATCATGATAAGCATAATAGGCATCAATAAAATCAACAATGTGAATAGCAGCAATAACCAGTGAATGACACCATCATCGTCAACTTCACCAATATAACATGTGTAAGAACATGACTGAACCACTGTCTTCTGTGCAACTACCCTCTGTTGCTTTGCAAACTCAAACTTGTCCACTGTTAGTGAAGGCATACAATAATCTTATATAGCCATCTTTTTGTTCTGCAATGCCAGCAACATCTGCATACAACTTCACCATGCATCTTGGATATATTCTCAACAAGCTTGAACCCAATGACAGTTGTTTGTCTCTCTCTGTAGTGAGAATCCAGTAGGCTACCTCAATCCACTTTCAACTCTGTGCAAGTACCAAACATTGTACCATAGCACAACCAACATCTTTTCTCAACCAATTAGGGCTTTAGCAACAATGCTTATAGATATCATTCAACTCAAGATTAACCTTGAAGCATTCAACCAATCACTACATGAAAAGGAAACTAGTAGACATCCTTTTCCTTCCAAAGGTATTTGAACAAGACAACCACCAACATAAATCACCAAGGCAAAGAATAACTTGCTCAAATCAAACTCAATGGAGTAAGCCCAAATCATGAATCAAGAAAAGCATTAACTTGATCAAAACAACCACTATGAAAGCTACTCAACTATTCATCACCAGGCTGGAAATCATCTGGCTGCTCATTAAAAACTTTTTCTTCAATCTTCCCATTCAACATGCTGATTTCACTTTTGTCAACAGAATTGACAAGTGACTCACATCTATACCAATTTTTTGTCCAGCACTGCAATTTTACTGCCAACTCTTACTTTCAACTATGCATGTCGAAAGAAGACATTTTGTCAAACACTTTATGGCCAATCGTAGTGCACCTTACTCAGCCTCAAGCTTCTTATCCTTGGACTGGCATTAAATCAATAGTTAAAACAAAACTGTTTGTGAATTAAATATATTCACCAAGGTGTCATGAAAGATCTGGCAATCTTCACATCAAAGAGTAAAAACAAATACATAGGAGCATTAAAATAAAACTTTAATATTGCTCCTCCTGAGGATGTGCCACCTGGAGTTGCTTAGAGCAATGGCAGAGTAGCCTCCTTCAGTCCAAGGAGACACAATTTCCTTTCTTCTGTCTTTCTCCGGACTTTCCTGAACTTGGGCTTGGGTTTTTCAACAACATCCCTATTTTGCTCCTGTTCGTGAACTTGAACATTTCTCTTATGGGGTTGTCTCTTGTGCATTCTTGATGGATGATTATTTTCTTTTCTTTTATGCACATGATATGTTCCTTGTCGGTGTTGTCCTCTTTGTGTCTGATGAAATCTAGGGTTTTGCCTTAGATTAGATATAGAAGTGCTTGGACAGAACCTTGCTATGTGCCCTTGACCGTTGCATTTAAAACATTGCACATGTTTTATTCCCTGTCATCGTATTGCATTCTATGTGTATGATGAAATCTATGGTATTGCCTTAGATTGGATACAGAAGTGCTTGAACAAAACCTTGCTATGTGCCCATGGCCATTACATTTAAAACATTGCACAGGGTGTTCACTCTTTTGTTGTGGTTGCTTTGTTGTAGATCTTCTTTGATATTTTCTTCCTTTTGAGGATTCAGCTTCAGACTTTTCTTGTTTCAATCCTTCAACCGAGGACTTCTTCTTCTCTGCATATTTGGAGGATGAAGGTTGTTCAGCTTCATATCCAAGACCAAACTTAGTTGTGGAGCTTCTTTGTTGATTTATCATTGTATCTAGCAACTCTGTGCTCTTCTCAAATTTAAGATTTATATTGGCCTCTTTTAGTTGTTTCTTCAATGAAACAATCTCTTCTTCTTGTTGGCAGCATACGGTCTCTTTCTCATTGATCTGAGACCTAAGAATATCTTCAATCCTTTTGTTCTGTTCTACTTGCAGCTTTAGATCAACAATAACCTTTTTATATTCCTCTTCACTTGTGCTGTATACATCATTCTTATTATCCAGCTGTGTCTTCAAGGCTTCTTCTGATTTCTTGGCCTTTTGAACTTGTAGGAAGAGATCTTCAATCTCATCCCCATATTCTTCCAATTTCTTGGACAGTCTTTTGTTCTTTTTCTTTTCTATACTCCACTCTTCAAGTGCAGATATCAACTCTCCTTCAAAATCTACTTCAGCCTCAAGATTTTCATCACAGACTTCAGGATTCACTTCTTCTACCTTTTTCGGTTCAAATTTCTCTTCTACAGGAACTGAAACTGACTGGGATGCCTTTTTGGATGAGGATCTATTCTTCTTAGCCATTGTGTACTAATCCAAGATCAACCCTGATTGATTTAGCCAAAATTGGGAACCTGGCTCTGATACCAATTGTTGTAATCACAATGACACTGAGAGGGGGGGTGAATCAGTGTGTTCTTTAAAATTTCTAAAACATATGATTTTAAAACCAGCAGCAGTTTATAGTAGATAAAAGAGATACTAAATGCATCAAGAAAGCATCACACATAACACAACATTTTAACGAGGTTCACCAATGTGGCTACTCCTCAAAAAGACTGCTTGGACTACCATCCAAATCGAGTCAATGCAAAATACCAATTTTACAAATACTTTACCAGCATCTACTGGAAGGAGCACCAACCCCTTAATTTTCTACTGCAACAGATGGAGCACCAACCCCTAGTACCAAGCACCAACTTGGACTGCAATTCTGATCAATTTAGAATGACATAAAAATGTCTTCACTTTATGCACGACCCTGACTGGTCTGCAATTAACCCAACTCTGCACACTCTCACGGCTCTGCTAATTTTTCTCTTGACTCTTTTCTAACCCTCCTTTTACAGCAATTTCTCTCTAACAACAGCAACATCTTCTCTGTACGACTATTCTTTTATAACCTTTCAATCCTGCATGCAGTCGAATCACATACTCTGACTGTTCGAATCCATGCAATACGGCTGTTTGATTACATGCACTACGACTATTCGAACCCTGCAATACAGCTGGTGAATCCATGCAATACGACTATTTGAAACCCTGCAATACGGCGGTTCGATTCCTTGCAATATGGCTGTTTTAATGCATTTTTGAACCTGCATATTCGGTTGTTCGAATACTTCAAATACGGCCATTCGAATACTGTTTCTATTCCGCATATCCGACTCTTTGAATTCTGCAAATATGTCTTTTCTAATTCTTCTTCAATCCTGCATATTTGTCTGTTCGAATACTTCAAATACAGCAGTTCGAATGCTTTTTAATCCTGCCTATACCATTCTTCGAATGCTTTTCAATCATGCAAATTCAACTGTTTCAGTGCATGTTCGACACCTGTCAATTTGTAATCGCCGATCTGACATCGATTACTTTTTACGTAACTGGTTGCATGATTTTCCTGTCTGCTTTTTTGACACGTGTCACCATGCATGCTTTTTCGGCTTTTACCCGCCAAACTGTTACCTGTCGCGATATCGCGACACTTTCTATAGCCGTACCATTCATGCCCTTGCTGTCGTGAAATCGTGACCATTTTGGCTCTTGAAAGCTTTCCCTGCATCTTGTCGCGATATCGCGACACTTTCAACATTTGCTGACGTCATCCTTAAGCATGTCACGAAATCGCGACGCTTTCGGCTTCCAGCAGCTTTCCTTGCACCTTGTCGCGATATCGCGACACTTTCAACATTTGCTGACGTCATCCTTAAGCATGTCGCGAAATCGCGACGCTTTCGGACACTCTTCTTTGCCGTCATCATCCTTCTTGTCACGAAATCGTGACGTTTTCGACTCTTGCTGATGTCATCATCCTGCTTGTCATGAAATCATGATGTTTCGCACAATCTTCTTGATGCCATCATCCGCAATGGAACATGTCATGAAATCGTGACACTTTCGGCTTCCGTACAACTCTCCTTGCCAACTCCAGCGAAAATGGAACATGTCACGAAATCGCGACACTTTGCTCTTCCGTACAACTCTCCTTGCCAACTCCAACGAAAATGGAACATGTCGCGAAATCGCGACACTATGCTTCATGCAATGGCGAAATTTTTACATCTTTGTGCCTTGTGTTTTCACCTTGCCTCTTTTCATGAAATTTTGACTTGTAATATCATTGTCTGCATCTTTCAGTTCTACACTTTTGACTAGTAGCGAAATCGCTACACCTTAGTTTCCCTTTGTTTCAACATGTAGCGCCATCGCTACACCTTAGTTTCTCTTTGTTTCAACATGTAGCACCATCGCTACACCTTAGTTTCTCTTTGTTTCAACATGTAGCGAAATCGCTACACCTTCTTCTTGTGAATTTTTACTTGTGTCGAAATCGTTGCATCTCAGTTTTCTTAACTTCCGATTTGTAGCGAAATCGCTACACCTTTGTTTCCATACATTTCCAGCTGTGCTTTGAAATGCGAAACTTCAACATGCATGGAAATCGCTACTCTCTTCATTGCAAGCTCCTTTCCTCCATTTATGTCACGAAATCGCGACACATTTTCTCTCTCCTCAGCGAAAACTCGACATGTCGCGACATCGCGACATTTTGGCGTGCATTTTCTCTCTCCTGCTTTTTGTCGCGAAATCGCGACACATTTTCTCTCTCCTCAGTGAAAACTCGACATGTCGCGACATCGCGACATTTTGGCGTGCATTTTCTCTCTCCTGGTTTATGTCGCGAAATCGCGACAATTTGGCGTGCATTTTCTCTCTCCTGCTTTATGTCGCGAAATCGCGACAGAAAACATGTCGCGATATCGCGACAGTTTTCTTCCTTGTCTTTTTCTGCCAATTTCTGAATCTGGGTCACCTCTGTTTTCCTTGAAACTTTCTGCACTTGATCTGACTGACCTCTGAACTGCATCAACTGCATCAATCTGTCTGTGTTGACAACAATGACAATACTTTTGCAATGCTTTTGCTGCACCTTTCTCAACAAAAGAGTCATAGGTGTTTGACTATTTGATAACTTTTGTTTTGGTGTTGAAGTTCTATGTGGGATAGAAATTAGTCCTTTCTACTTTGTTTTTTATTTATCCCCCATCTTTGATACAATGTGGCAATATTTCATCAAAGATTCAATTAGAAAGGAATTCCATTTGTGATTGAATATAATAGTGTAGGCCATTGACATATTTTGAACATGATACTTCTCATCTAATTTGATGCATATTTGAATAAGAATATCGCTAATATCGCTACTATATTGTTGGACATATTGATATTTGCATTTCCATAAGTATTTAAAGCACAAGTATGCATATTCATAATGGTGAAGGGAATAAAACCACTCATTAACCAAATTTGAAAAATATATCGAAGAAGATATATGATTAATAACATCTTCAAGTCTTAGAAGACTAAAATGTTGATATTGATATACACCTTCAAAAGAGATTGGCTGTAGAAAGGCATAAGGTTGGTAATAATAGTCAAGACTCCCAGGTAAAGCATGATATTAGAACCACTCAAATAGATCGGTCCTCTATTTCTTTAAAATATCTTAATTTGGGTTCTTTATATCCTAGATTCAAGTTTTGTGGAGTGATATTGACTCTTTCATTTCTTCTATTCCTTTTTAGGGAGACCATTAATGTGAGGGAAGGTACATTGCTTAAGGGGATGAAACTACGGAACCATTTCCATTGTGGGTTCAAGAGGTTTGATAGATAGAAGCTCTAGCATTTTGTATTTCAAGAGTTGATCTAGGATGGTTGAAGAATGTTGATCTACTTGGGAGTACTTCCTCTTATGTTTATTCTATTGTGGCTTCCCTAAAATAAGATTTTAAAGGTTTACCATAGAACTAGTGTTTTTGGTCTGACATGAGTCCATGATTACACTTATTATAATGTATTTGTTCTTGTATTACCCCTTTAGGTTGGAGGATTTATATTCCTCTTTATTTTATTTTATTTTTTATTACCCTCTTTTGATATGGATAGTCTCTGCTCGCTTTTTCATATTAGTCACATCTTTAAAAGAAGACACATCGATCATCTCTATGTAGAAGACCAATTACTCATTAAGTTTATCTAAAAAAATATCTACAAGTCTCTAGGTGGAGACACATACTACATTCCAAGCATGAAGACTTGCCATCTTACTAATAATTTGGTAAAATAGTTATCTTTAGATTACCTAAATTTGTATGGATCACTAATAGTGACCTTTAAATAATTGTTTGACATATCTAAAGCTTTTCAAGGAATGCTTTGGTATTTGGTAGTACCATTCTAAGGTAAGGACACTAAGGATATTAATTAATATGTCATGACCCACCTTGGCAACACCCTTTTGCATGATGAACTAGGACCCAATATTTTAGTTTTATAATGCTTTGTGAAGTAAATTTATGATTTTGGAAAAGATATATTTTAGAAAAAATGTTTTGAAAAAAATAAAAGCATATCAATTAATCATGGTTTAATTAATCTAATTGCATGTTACCTAGTTAATTTGGTAGGTTTTGTAATGAAATTAGGTGATATTTGCCTTCAAAAAATGTGTCTAATTTTGATTGGACAAAAATAGAACTAAAATAATTTAATAATATAATGATTATTTTATTGAATTAGAGGATTATTCATCCTCTATGGTTGCTTCATGGCGGTTAATTTTAGACGAGATTACCCTTTTTCTTCTTTAATAGTTTTAAATTTGTAAATGCTCTTAAGGAGGGGGCATGGTATAAAGGGATGAATAAACTTATCTCTACTTTTTAATTTTATAATATTTTAAATTGTCTCTTCCTCACATGGGGAGGTGGGGAGGAAATCAATTTTTTAGTAAAGAGCATCTTGCTTTATTGGGGAAGAATACCCTTAAATAAGCTAGAGGGGTTTAGTTCAAGCTAGAAAATCACGAGGATAAGGTTATGATACAAAAAATAATAATAGGAGACCAACCTATAAGGAGAATCAGGTTGGGGGTTTGCATTCTTTGATTGCCTTAAATTCTTCTTGATGCATTGGACAATAAAAGTAGATAGCTCTTAATGAAATTTCTCTTAATCTTGACTTACTCTTGCTTTTGGAATTTTAATTAAATGTAAGTTTAGGTGATAGATATCCATTGCTTTAGACTCCATTTAGTGCTTTGATTCAACATAATTTGTGGTTGATTTAGATCTTGTGAAGGTATATGATTTTTAGGCTTTGATTGACCCCTAAAAAGAAGCCTGTAATTGGCCTACATGAGCTTTATACTTGAACCTCCTTTAAGGGACATCTTATGTCTTGGTTAAGATGTGTATTGGTAGTCTTATTGTGCTTTATTTGATGTAAATAATCTATTGTAATCCTCTATGCACACCCTGATTCAGCCCTATGATTTTTTGAACAGATTGACCTGTTATGGATACTTACATATCGATCTTAGGATAAATGTATTATACCTATCGATTGAAGCATGTGAAGCCCTGATTTGATCACTCTGTTATATCAAGGTCATAAGTGTAGGTACTAGGTCCCATTTTTGTATGTAGGTTTAGAGGGGTCCTTGGACCTCTCTACATCATTATCTAAGTAGTAGAGATGATCTGGATCATGTTTAGTGTGCTCAGGTAGAATACATTCATGGTCTTCCTTGAGCAATTTTCCACATGGGATATGCGTGAGTGTTGTTAGAATTTATAGGGATCAAGGCTCCCATAAATTTTCAACCACCAAGTGGTGGTTGAGGACCAAGCCACTTGGTGGCTAGTTGGCACCATTCAAACCTCCCATAGAGCTCGTTGACCTGTTGACCATTGCTTATATTCTGCCACATGTTTGCTTGGGTTTGGTTGTCAATTTTTAGGTGCATAGTTGGAAACCACTTTTATTGTATATGGGATGCAATATCCCACATTGTCCATATAGGAAATAAACATGGGTTTATAAGGAATTTTACCTTCTTAAGAAAGTTACCACCACTCAGTGGTGAAGGTGGCCATCAAGCAAAGCCACTACATGTTATTTGAGGGTGCTTTGGACACTTGTGTAGCTTTTTTTGGTTTCTTTGATCTTCTAGTTGACGTACCTTGTCCTACAACATAGAGTGTTGTGAGTGGTTAGTTTAGTTCACTGTAGGGTTATGCATAAGGGGTCAAACCCAAAATATAATTTAAAAAAAAAGGTGAATCAGTTTTGAAATCTAGGCATGAAAATTTGCCTTAATTTTTCATAGAAAATTATAAAATAGTGGTGAATTTGAAATTTCTAGTTGGATCAGGTGTAAAATGAGATATAGCCATGGGTCGAGTGCAAAACGAGGTTTGACTAGAGGTCATTTATAAAAAATAGTCTGACAAAATATTAGGTGCAAAAAATGGTCTGACCCTAGACTGAGTGTAGAAAATGATTCTAATATAGATCGGGTGTAGAAAATGGTTCGAACATCGACTAGGTACAAAAAATGATTTGAATGTGAATCGAATGTAGAAAATGGTCTAACCTCATAACGGGTGTAAAAAATGGTCTGATCTCAAATTGAATGCAAAAAATAGTCCAACCTTGGACTGGGTGCAAAATAAGGTTTGACTTCATACTGGGTGTAAAACAAAATTTGACCTCAAATCGGGTGCAATCAAGATCTACCCTCACAAAACTAGGTCCATCCTCAGATCAAGTGCAAAATAAAATCTGACCTAGGATCGAGTGTAAAACAAGGTCTGACCACAGACTAGGTGAAAACTAGGGTCTGGTCATAGATCACGTGCAAAACAAGGTTTGATTTTTGATTGGTTATAAAATATGTTTTGATTATGGACCTATTGCCATGTATCATACAATCGGTCACCCATATTGCATGTCCAATAACATGTTGCCATGTGTCCACCCCATTTATTCTCTCTATAAAAGGGCATCCACTATCATTTTTATAATTTTCATTTATGTTACTACATCCAATTGGAGTGAATCATTACCCAACAATCTTCCCAATCCAATTTCTTCTACTTCCACAACTTCTAGCAATGGCCACCACTTCTACCCCTACTGCAAAAATTGCATTCAATAACCTTTATTTCTTTACAATATTAAAATTTTTAACAACCCAAGGTTCTAACTTTTCATTGGTAAATGATGCAGGTTTGCAAAACTTGCTTTCAATGCCCCAATTCAAAACATATATTCCTTCTACACAATCACATAGTCACTTATAACCATAACCATGGCATAGTGAACATGCAATTACATAATAGAAATATGTCGTTCACAATCACACCTACAAATATTTAGAGATTTATAGATCTTCCTTTCAAGGATTTTCCTCTAGTGACACCAAAATTATTGCTATCTCCAGATGATAGAGGTTACCTCGAGACGACATACAATCTTGGTGTAGAATTGTTGTCAAGTATAATTCTCTTTACTTAGATTCTATTAATGTTCAAAATTTCAAATTTATAATTTCTTATCTATTTGTTTTTTTGTAGCTTCCACCACTAAGTCAAAAAGAGGGTTAACAATCACCTATGTTCAACATCCAAATCTAAAGGTCATTATTGAGTTCTTCTAGGAAAGATTAATTATGCATGGTAGAACATAAATTTAGTATTGGGTATTGGTATATATTTTTTGCTATTTGCATCATGAGAAGTTCGATTAGTGCATATATATTTTAGATCATATTAGAAAAAAGTTGCATGGTATCCAAATGAGTACAACATCCATTGTGGGCAGTGTTAATTATATTTTAGCACTTTTTTTTGAAATTTTTCATAATTTATAGAATGATTCTATACCAATTGTAATGCATACAACACTACATACCATTGCCATTACACCCCATGAATTGAAGGTAATAATTCCATCTTTGATCATCAAATAGTTTTTTTTTTTATATATTTTAGCACAATACATTTATTAATTTTTATTTGCATTTAAATGCAGAGTAGGGTAGACAACACAAGGAATTAATAGGATGTTTCCTTAAGGATCACAATCTAGAGCAAATTGGTGATTCTAAAGATATTGTGTCACAAGTATTACCATTGCAAAGGCCGCATAAATATTTGAGATATAGTGCTTTTCTTGGGGCTTCCCGTGCACCTAGGTTTACATAAAATGTGCAGGCTAAATATAGTGAGGACACCCCTAGTGCATGTAATTTTCACTTTAGACCTTTTACCTCTATATTTTTATTTAATTAAACTTATAATAATTTTTATTAAATTATTTCATATGTTTTTTAGAATTGTGTCCCACCCCCATTGGCACCCAAATACACCAGATCTTATTTTATTTAGGTAAATCAATGTGTATTTACTTTTAATTAAGATATATTTATTTTTTTCTATTTTATTTTATAGTAATTCGAGAAAAATCATTTTTACTATTTTTAGGCACCTCTCAACGACAACCTGTGAGAGGCCATACGATGCCACCACCGCCTCCAGCACAACAAAGATAGCCTATGCAAATGAGAGGTCAAATGCAAGTTGGAGTTGGAAAACAAATTTTTTGATAGAGATCATGAGGGTAGTACCAATTCAGACTCGACATGCATTCTCATATTCTAAATTTAACACGACTTCACAAACACCAAAAGTTTCAACCATGGGATTAGATAATATCCAACTCAATGATGATTTTCTATTGTAGGGTAACATTTTAGGATTCAAGGCAAAAAATGTGTTTCAACATCCACAAGGTGAAACACAACAAATAGAATCCCCTACAGCTCAGTAAACATCATTGCCATCTCCTAAAGGAAACAACCCTCATCCTCAAACTAAGAATGACAGTAAATTTTGATGAAAATATTTTAATGGTTGAAAAAACTGAAGCAACCATAAAAAAATTTGTGCTTAGATATTTGGAAGTGATGAAGGATTAGGAATATCAGGCCAAGGTCCTTATAAAGGAAATTAATGCCCTGTATAAAAAAATTTCTTAAAGAGAATCAATTTTTTCTCTAGTCGAGTATGAATTATAAAATCTTATTGGCCTACTAGATTAGGCTATATCAAGATCCATGAAGTCCATTTTTTTGTATGATGATGATGTTTTAAATATTATGCTTAGCAGAATAGATAATATTAATGTTGAAGCCCAAACCTTCTATAACCAATGGGCTTTCGATAAGAAAAAAGTTGGTCATTGAGGCTACAAGGAATGTGGCTAAGGTGAGCAAATATTTTATAATATTTTATTTTTATTTTGTATCCAAATTTAAATATTTTATTAAAAAAAGTTAATTTTTTTCATAACTCTTCTGAAATATGCTTTCATTTTATTTTTGTAGTCAAAATTTGATAAATTAAAAAAAAAATTAAAAGTATAGATGTTAATATCAAGTTGAAAAAGTAATTTCTAAAACCTACAATGGAAATGAAGAAAAAAAATGCAAAAAAAAGTGAGGATAATAATATTTTAAGAAAATATATCATGGAAAAACTCAACCAAAATGCGGATCTCATACTATAAGAGCAGAAAGTGAAAGAGTCACTTTCAACAATACTAGAATATCTAAACTAAGAAGAAGTCGCATTGCTAGGGAGTATTGAGAAAGTACAGGAAAGCCTAGTCAGATCTAGAGCACTGCTAGCACAAGGTCTAAAATAAAGTCAAAAAGAAAATAAATAAGCAACTCCAAGTAAAACTAAGGCAACAAACCTCCAATCAGATATTTAACAAACTATAAAATATTTTCTAGTTAACTGTAGTCAACAATTTTTACAATGTAATATATTTTTAATCGAATTAATCAAAAAGGAATTTATTAATTTTGTCTTCCATAATTCAATGGTTGTTTTCATTTATAATTTTGTGTTGCTTTATTAGTTTGTCTCTCCAATTATATTTACTATGTTTATCTCAAACAACAAAAGAAATATTATTATTGGTTAATAGTTATTTGCAAAGTAAAACATAACAATACATCAATATTCATACATCAACAATACTATGATACAAAACATAAGGATTTATCAATGAAGTTAGTTGGACACTATGATATAAAACATACAATTTTTAAAACAACTATGTGATATAAAATATACAATTTATGAATAAACAAAAATTGTGAAATCTAATCAATCTAAAACAATACTTTAAAATTTGATATCAAGTGAAGTCAAATTTAGCATTGCTATGAAATCTTCAAAAAAAAATTTAGGTAGTTGAAACAAATACTTCTCGGCTTGTCCAGAATAGCTATTAAGCATAAAAAATATATGTTTCTCCACTATCTGATCACTACAACCATCATTATCCTCCTTATCGTGAGTATTAGTGATACCCCTTCTATCTACTAGGGATTTCCAGTATGCCAATGCTTTGTGATAGGGAAATTTGTCGAGCTCATACGATGAAACATAAATTCTCAAACAATTTTCCAAATTTTTGTCCATATTATTACAAAACTTAGATTTAACAAAATATAGTGCACTAAAATGAAGAACACAAGCTTATACTGAGAGGGGGGGTGAACAATATAAGACCTCTTTTTACTTTTTCCTTTATATTACAAAACAATAAAGCAATATACCCACAACAATATCAAAGCAATGCATGAAAACATCCACAAAGTGACAACAATTTTAACGTGGTTCACCCGAATGGTCGGGCTACGTCCACGGATAAAATCTTTCACTAAATTTTATCAATCAAAATTCTGGGAATACCTTTCCCGATTACAATGTTTATGGGCACCAACCCAAAGGAGACACCAATCCCCTAATCTCGAATTCGTGGGCACCAACCCATAGGAGACACCAATCCCCTAGCTCTGCTCTGGATGGTGATCCTCTAGAAGACCTCTACCTCCCCTGCCCTTAGAAAATGGAATTCTATCCATAGAAGACACCTGTCCTCCCTGCTCTGGTTGGAGACCTCTCGTCCTCAACTCTATCACCTCCAAAATTGGTCCTCGAATTTGCACTAAACACAGTCCTTCGGTTTAGCACAAATGTCCTCGTTCTCTTTCTTTGATCTGCACCAAACACACTGCACCAAACGCGTCCTTCGGTCGGGCACAAATGTCCTCGAAACTGCACCAATCTCTATCCTCAATTGGTCCTCAAATCTGGTTCACAAAGTTGTTTCACAAGCTTCCACTAAAGCTTGCTTGATCTTCACCCAAGTCTTCACCAAGACTTGTCTCAGATCTGCTTTGCAAGTTCTCACTAGAACCTGCCCAAACCGCTCCACAAGCTCAACAAAAGCTTGCTCAAATCTGTCCAACAATCCCTCTCAATGATTTGTCCAAAACCATCAAGGCCTGCGCACTATCTCTGAACGTCGCAGAAATGATGCACCCAACAACTTTGTGCTTTTCTGCTCTCTGTGCGCTCTGCTTCGCACTTAGCTCGATTCGGCATGACTCGCTCTTTGTGCACCGTAGACTTAACTTGCGCACTTCAACAATGCATTCGATCACTCACAACTCTCCAAACAGCCCTCCTTTTATACTAACACTTTCAAGATCAAAACCTTGATCTTAGTCGACTGCACAACCCTAAACTACGTCGGCTGCAAACCCTAATCTTCGTCGGCCCAAATTTAACTTTGTCGGCCTCACTGCCTCTACAACTCTTCTGTAGCTTCTGCCACGAAACTACAACATGTCGCGATATCGCGACACCTTTGCAACCGTACACTTTCTTTTGGCTTTTGTCACGATATCGCGACACTACAGCCTTTGTCGACTTCCACTAAGCTCTTGTCGCGATATCGTGACACTTCACATCAACTTTGCTTTTTTTAGACTTCCTCTCACTTTCCTGTGAAATCGTGACACTTCTTGTCTTCATAGCCTTCCTCTCTACTTTTGTCATGAAATCATGACACTTCACCTATGGAAGACATGCTTTTAGTTTCTGTCATGAAATCATGACACTTTCTCCATCCGAACGTTGCCATCTCAATTATCACGAAATCGTGACACTTTCTCTTCCTTGCACTCTTGTCTGCTTGCACTAGCGAAAATGGAACATGTCACGAAATCGTGACACTTTTCCTTTGTTTTTCTATCCTTACACCCACAAAAGAACATGTCATGAAATCATGACGCTTTCACCTTTGAGCTCTTCCTCCTTGAATTTGTCATGAAATCATGACACTTCTAGCTTTCATACGTTTTCTTTGCAACCTATCACAAAATCGCGATGCTTTCAGCTTCCGTACGACTTCTCTGCAACCTGTCACGAAATCGTGACGCTTCTCATTTCAGACTCTTCCCTTTGCTGCATGTCACGAAATCATGACAGTTCTCATTTTGAACTTTGTAGCATGTCGCAAAATCGTGACACTTTTTGTGTTACTTTCTCTCTCTTCGAACTTGTCACTGCTTCCCTCGACTCTCTCTTCTGCATCATGTCACGAAATCGTGACACTTTTTCATCCATACAACCTTCCTTGCAATATGTCACAAAATCGTGACACTTTTCCTTCTTTGCCTTCCTACACTTTTTGAGTCATGAAAATGCGACATGTCGCGAAATCGTGACACTTTCCACCTTGCTCTCCTTTTCTGCCAACATGTCGCGAAATCGTGACAGTTTTTCTTGCTTCTTCTCTCTCTTCCAACATGTCACGAAATCATGATAGTTTTGCCAGCTCTTTCTCTCTCCTCTAACATGTCACGAAATTGCGATAGTTTTTCCAGCACTTTCTCTCTCCTCTAACATGTCGCGAAATCGTGACTATTTTTCTTGCCTATTGTATATGTCGCGATATCGCGACACTTTTCTTACTTGTCTTTTTCTTTGATCTTTTGCAAATGGGCTACTATGATCTTCTTGGAAACTCACTGTCCATGCTCTGAATAATCTTCTTGGAAACTCACTGTCCATGTCTGCAAATTATTTGACATTAAATCAAATTCCTTCAAGAGCTTCTTGACATCAATGACAACCTATACACTTGAGCAAAGGCAATGTACCCAAGGTACCCAAAATTGCCAACAATCTCCCCCTTTGTCATTGATGGCAAACCTTTATGAAAAACACATCTCAAGAGCCAAAACTGAAACCAACTGTGCTAACAACTGAGAATCTTCCTTTGAAGTTTTGCTCCCCCTGACTTGAAGCTTTCCTCTTCACTTGAAGCTCTCCCCCTTACTCATATCTCTCCCCCTTTGTCATCAATGGCAAAGGGTCACCTTTGGGGCTCGGGACTAAGAATGAGCCTCTTAGCTTAGTCCCTCCCCCACCTCCCGATGAGGTGATTAATTCTGGGGTGGGAGTAAAACTCCCATTAGGCAACCGATCATCATCAGCGCCTATGACTTCCTTTCCGGGCCTTCTCTTGAACTCTTTGTCCATATTCCTGTTCTTCTCCATGCCTTGATCCTTGGACCTATACCTTGAACTTCCTATTCTTGTACCTTGGAAGTTCAGCTCTACATTGTCTAGTTGTGTGACCTTCATTGTTGCACTTATAACAAGTAACAATGTTATTTCTTTTAGGCATACCTGTTCTTTGAATCCGCCAGTTCTGCCCAAACCTGTTCTGACCAAACCTGTTCTGGCCGAGCCTGCTTTGATCAAATCTATTCCTATTATTTACCTCGCAATAGACTGCCTTGTGCTCGAACTGTTGACAAGAGTAGCAATACCCTCAAAAGAAACTAGCACTTCTGAAATTGTTGTTTACCTTCTTCATTTGAGCCATGCAATGTGAAGCCGTGTGACCAAACCTGTGACACGCAAAACATCTGCCTTGAAATTTTCTTCTATTTGACCTCTTGGGTCCCAAAAACTTCTTCTCATTCTAAACTCTATTTTCTATTTCTGTGCATCTATCACTCACGGACTCTTTCTCTGAAATACTCTCCTCATCAGAACTCTCTTCTTTTTGGAATCTCTTACTAGATTCCCCAACCTGTTCCTTGTGCGGCTTAACAAAACCAAGGCCTGTTTTATCTGTTGTCTTTCTTTGACCTTTGATGAGTGACTTAACCTTTTTGGAGCTATCTTGAAACCTGTAAAGCTTATCCTTGTACTCTTTAGTTTCCTCTTTCAAAGAAGCCATTTTCTGTTCTAACTCACTATACTCAAGAACCTTAGACTCTAACTCATCCTTGAGTTCTTGTGTCTTAGCCATAGAGACGTCGAGACTTTCTATAAGATCATCTCTCTCCATACAACATTCATCTAACTTATCCTTGAGTCTAGCATTCTTCTTTCTTTCCTTTTTCAAAGCACTAAGAGCGTTAGTAAGTTCACTTTCTAGATCCTTTATTTGTTTGCTTTCTGAATCATCAAACCCTTTTTCAGATTTCCTATCACTAGAGGTGCTACCTTTTTCAAAAACCATACATGCATCTTCCTTATAGTTTTCTGAAGCATCCTCATACATACTAGAAACCAAATCATTATTTGTGCAATCATCCTCAAGGTGACCAAAATTTCCACATCTAAGACATTTCATGATAATGAATCTATGTTTCGGTTCTTCCTCTTTTTTGATATGAACAACATCTCATTTTTAGTATCACTTGAAGAACTTTCACTATCACTACTAGAACACTTACTTGCTTTGTCTAGGTATAAAATCTTCTTGTGCTTGTGAGAATACCTCTTTCCTTGATTGCTGTGCTCATCTTTGTTTTTCCTGTGATGCTTGTGCTTTTCAGAATCCTTGCTCTTAGAATCTTGTATATCTTCATCACTTTCATTCTTGGGAATAGTATAGTCAGTAGCATAATGACCAAACTTTCCACAATTGAAACATCTTATATTTTTCACGCTTTTGTGCTTTCTAGAGAACTTGCCTTTCTTGTTGTAATATGCCTCTTCATCACTGGAAGACTCATCACTCTCTTGAAGCTGTTTACCCTTGGATTTCTTGGTAGCCTTGAAAGCTGCCTCTTTCTTGACATCAACCTTCACTTGAGTTCTCAACTCAAATGCTGCAAGTATACTATGGAGCTCATCCTTTTTCAACTTATCCAAATCTTTAGCTTCCTCAATAGCAGAAATATTTTCACTAAATCTATTAGGAAGAGATCTTAAAATCTTATCACAAACATCATTTTCAGCAAGCTCAAGACCTAAGTCTTTCATGGAGTTAACAACCTCATCCATACGAAGCATGTAGTCACTAATATTTTCATCATCATTCATCTTGAGTTGTTCAAACATACCTTTGAAGTGTCTCAACTTAGCCTTTCGGACATTTACATCACCTGTGTGAACCACCTGCAACTGTTTCCACATTTCACTAGTTGTCTTGTAGTGAATCACCTTGGTAAGATCTGCCTTCTGTAAACCTTTCAGGATTGCATTCATTGCTTTTGAATTGTTGTGATGTAGGAGCCTGTCTTCTTTAGTATAAGGACCATGTTCAAGAATAGTGTACCCATCTTCAATCACTTCCCAAACCTCATTCCCAAGTGCCATTAGATGAACCTTCATCCTTGCACTCCAAAGACCAAAATCTGATCCATCGAGAATAGGTGTTGCATTGCCACTTGAATAATCCATTGTGTTCTTTGCTAGCTTTTCCTTCAAGTTGTTAAACTTTTGAAGGAAACCGCTCTGATACCAATTGAAGAACACAAGCTTATACTGAGAGGGGGGGTGAACAGTATAAGACCTCTTTTTACTTTTTCTTTTATATTACAAAATAGTAAAGCAATATACCCACAACAATATCAAAGCAATGCATGAAAACATCCACAAAGCGACAACAATTTTAACGTGGTTCACCCAGAATGGCTGGGCTACGTCCACGGATAAAATCTTTCACTAAATTTTATCAATCAAAATTTTGGGAATACCTTTCTCGATTACAATGTTTATGGGCACCAACCCAAAGGAGACACCAATCCCCTAATCTCGAATTCGTGGGCACCAACCCACAGGAGACACCAATCCCCTAGCTCTGCTCTGGCTGGTGATCCTCTAGAAGACCTCTGCCTCCACTGCCCTTAGCAAATGGAACTCTATCCACAGAAGACACCTGTCCTCCCTGCTCTGGCTGGAGACCTCTGTCCTCAACTCTATCACCTCCAAAAGCTGGTCCTCGAATTTGCACTAAACACAGTCCTTCGGTTTAGCACAAATGTCCTCGTTCTCTTTCTCTGATCTGCACCAAACACAATCCTTTGGTCTGGCACAAATGTCCTCGAAACTGCACCAATCTTTGTCCTCAACTGGTCCTCAAATCTGGTTCACAGAAGTTGTTTCACAAGCTTCCACTAAAGCTTGCTTGATCTTCACCCAAGTCTTCACCAAGACTTGTCTCAGATCTGCTTTGCAAGTTCTCACTAGAACCTGCCCAAACTGCTCCACAAGCTCAACAAAAGCTTGCTCAAATCTGTCCAACAATCCCTCTCAATGATTTGTCCAAAACCATCAAGGCCTGCGCACTATCTCCGAACGTCGCAAAAATGATGCACCCAACAACTTTGCGCTTTTTTGCTCTCTGTGCGCTCTTACTTCGCACTTAGCTCGATTCGGCATGACTCGCTCTTTGCGCACCGTAGACTTAACTTGCACACTTCAACAATGCATTCGATCACTTCACAACTCTCCAAACAGCCCTCCTTTTATACTAACACTTTCAAGATCAAAACCTTGATCTTAGTCGGCTGCACAACCCTAAACTACGTCGACTGCAAACCCTAATCTTCGTCGGCCCAAATTTAACTTTGTCGGCCTCACTGCCTCTGCAACTCTTCTGTAGCTTCTACCACGAAACTACAACATGTCGCGATATCATGACACCTTTGCAACCGTACACTTTCTTTTTGGCTTTTGTCACGATATCGTGACACTCTAGCCTTTGTCGACTTCCACTAAGCTCTTGTCACGATATCGTGACACTTTTGTCTTAGTCAGCATCAACTTTGCTTTTGTCGTGATATCATGACACTTCTCCCTTCGTCGACCTCCTTTCTGCTTTTGTCACGAAATCACGACACTTCTGCCTCTGCAGACTTCATCTTCACTTCTATCGTGAAATCATGACACTTTTGTCTTCATAGCCTTCCTCTCTACTTTTGTCATGAAATCATGACACTTCACCTATGGAAGACATGTGTATCGCTCCAAATTTTTCACACCCTTACCTTCAGGCTATAGGATCCGTGCCCGGAAGGGGGATGTGAAAAGGATGTCGCGGTACCTCGGATTGAGAGGACTTGCGAAGGTCCCGCCTCTCAAGGGAGGTGTATATTGGTGATTTTTCGATGGATGGTGGGTTCACCAAGAAACATTTAATGGCAGTTTCCACGCCTAGGTTGGGAATGTGTTTTATGTGTTTGTTTTAGCCTTAAGCATTCAAATCCTAGGTTTGGCCAAAATGTGTCTAAGCTATTCTATATGAAGATGCAAATTCAATGAGTACAAAAAATAGATTTAAAGACAAAAAATAGAGAAATTACAGAATATAAACGAAGAATACCTGATCCGGATGTCTGATGATGATTTTGATTCTTGAAGCAGTTAGGATCGCCTTCGATTTGATAGGATCGTCTGAGATCAGACAAGATCATCTGAGATCTGATGAATTCGTCAGACGAATTCGTCAGAGACCTGCAAACAGAGAAATAGGTGCAAAATACAGAAGATACAACAATGATAACAGAGGGAAATAGTATAAAATGACAGTAGCACTATCAAACTGAAACTTAAACATAGAAACAGGAATGAATTATGCTAATTAAATAATAATTATGATTTAATCATGCATTTGATCTAGATGGGTGAACTCCAAAATGCAAAATAGTATAAAATATTGAATAAAATAAGCTAATTGCAGAATAAAATAATAGGGAAAAGATAGAGAAATGCAAACTTTAGGCACCGATTGCCTCAATATTGACTGCAGTCGAAATCATCTCGCATTGGTACGAAATCATCTCTGATTCGACAGGTTCGCCTCCGATCTGAACAGGTTCGTCGACGACGATGTAAGCTTGCTCCGACTGAAAAATAGTAAGGTACCTGCAACAAAATTGATATAGAACTAATGCAAAATAGAATTTGAGATGTTTTAACGTGTATGAAGTCAGGTTACAAGGAATTTCAGCCAGGGGGGTGCTAAGGGAGGGGCTTAGGATTAAATAGGCTTAGGAGGGAGGTTAGGAGGTTGGAGATCATCCCTATTTGGGAGATCTCCAATGAGGGAGGGTCTCTAACGGCGCAGACATGCTTACGCCGGATTAGAGGCCCGTTGGAACAGAAGCTAATTGTGCAAAATTAGTTTTGCGACAAGATCGTCTGGACGTCCTAGCCCAGATGAAATCATCAGATCTGGGGTGATATCGTTTGATCGACGACGA
The DNA here is from genome assembly GCA_028583015.1 of Wollemia nobilis. Taxonomy (NCBI): domain Eukaryota; kingdom Viridiplantae; phylum Streptophyta; class Pinopsida; order Araucariales; family Araucariaceae; genus Wollemia; species Wollemia nobilis. The sequence continues at coordinate 885,775 of JAQPPZ010002321.1, forward strand.
TATCATCAAACGATCAAAACAACCTCTAAAAATGGCATGAAAAAGGGGGAAACGGATTACCCGACGGTTAACGGGCGGTTTGGGAGGTTAAAATTTGAATTTAAATTATTTACTAGGATGAATGTAATTATTACAATTTCACTGCGCCAATTTTAGGGTGCTACATTTTGCCCCCTCTTTAGCAAATTTTCCGAAGAAAATGCGTTAAAGATGAGTTCTTCTCGATCTATGAGAAAGCAAAAATTATTCCCATTTTTAGGCGACGATTCTTGGTCGAATCGTACGACAGCTTACTATGGTGCCCCCTCCGTGTTTTTACCCAAATCGAACATTTGAGGTAAAAACGCGAAAAAACAAAATTATTTTTGAATTATTTTTGAATAAAATTAAGAAAAATAGGGTAAAACCCTAATTCATTTTTACTGTTCACTTTCTTGGTTTTAGAGCTCTGGAAGCAAAAATGGTGGAGACGACGCACAGATCAACAGAGGTCCGGCGCGGGCTACGGGTAAGAGTCTAAACTTAGTTTAGAGTGCTTTAATTTGATTTTACATGCTTTTTAGATGAATTTTGATTAAATTTTGAGCATCGCGGCCATTTTTGGGCCGTCGACATCGTCGGGACGAAATCGTCCCGATTTCGACGAAATCGTCCCGATTTCGACGAAATCGTCTCAATTTCGTCAATTTCGTCCAAGGGCGAAATCGACGAAAGGGGGACGATTTCGTCAAATTAAGGACGATTTCGGCTTGCAAAATCGAAGACGATTCTGCTCAAATTTGGGACGATATCGTCCAATAGTGGACGATATCATCATTGGATTAAATTGAACTTGTTTTTAACTTGCATTATTGATCACTTGAGTTTGTTATTAATGATTGTTTGTTGTATTGTTGTTTATGTTGTAGAGAGGATTGCTAAAGAGCAAGGAATGGAAATATGGAGGTTTGAGAGATGACTTGGCCGCTCTTACATAGGCAGAGCGGGATCAGCTGGCACAGGTAGGCTTACTGCATGTGGCAAAAATGCCACAAGTGTCTATAGACATGGGGCTACTGACAACCCTAGCAGAGAGATGGTATCCGGGTTCTTCCTATTTTTGGCTACCGACAGGGGAGATGACTCCCACTTTGGAGGATGTATGGAGGATTCTAAGAATCCCCATACAAGGACGATTGATCACTCCTATGGCCAATCAGGGCCATGCTATGGGACGATTGTGTGGTGACCCGAGCTTCGCCCTGGAGAAGGGCGGAGTGAACATCGAGGCACTGCGTCAGATGCTTGGGGCATCTAGACTCACACGAGTTTTAGCTGGAGTGGTTGGTGGACTTCTGCTGTGCCACCAGAGTGGGTGCAGGGTGCCATGGATGCTAGCAGATGTGATCTGTGATATGCGAGACCATGGCTACAGGTTCTCTTGGGGTAGCTTTGTACTATGTCGATTGTACAGGATCCTGCATGGGGTCGTGTACAAGGGCGGCCGATGTCTAGTGATGACATCGCTCCTACAGGTTTGGTGCTGGGAGCACATTGTAGTGCGAAGGCCGATAGGGCTTCCTATTACAGGGATTGACGGGGAGAGGCCCCGAGTTTTCTACTGGTGGCTCTAGAGAGGGTCACAGCGACGGATCGACCTTTCGATGTCCCAGAGACTGCTAGATGACCTAGTCCCAGACCAGATCACCTGGAGGCCATGGCGAGAGCACCCAGGGTGGGCCGAGGATGGACGAGGAGCTAGCTCGCGTTAGGCGAGTCTGCTGGCTATGGATGGAGAGGGGAGAGGTGGAGCTCCATCGCTATGACCGAGTTTTGAGGCAGTTCGGTCTACAGTAGGGGATCCCATCTCTTAGGGATTATGAGTTTTCTCGGACTGTCCGAGATAACACCATAGTTAGCGGGGCTCCAGACATGCAGCACTTCTAGAGTCAGGACTCGGATGATGCCCCCATTCAGCCAGTGGATGGGGATGATGCAGGGGTAGCCGATGGCTACGATGCCTGGTATGCAGGCATCCGCCCTCCTTGGATGACGAGGGCTCAGGGTCCGATACACGTAGTTGTGCGTCGGATAGGGAGGCGGTGCCAGGCGGCTATGGAGGCGGCCCAGGGTCACGGCGGGAGAGATCTGAGGAGGCCACAGGCATAGGAGAGGCCGTAGTAGTGGGAGAGGAGGGAGGTGAGACCCCCTTCTCCATAGAGAGAGAGGCCACCATCGCCCGACAAGGGCAAGGGTGTCGACACAGGGGAGAGTAGCGAGATAGCTACTCTTCGAGCGGAGATGATCCATCTCCAGGCACAGGTGCAGACCCTACAAGAGGAGGCTGCACGACACCGAGCTGAGGTTACACAGCTCAGAGACGAGATTGCACGCCTCAGGGCACGGGGCGAAGGGGCGAGCACTAGGGAGCTGACACGGGCTATTGCCCAAATCACTTTCTATCAGACATTGTACTATCAGCTGGTGCCAGAGGAGGATAGACTACCCCTACCAGCTAACATCGCAGAGCCGATCAGGATTGGGTCGTCTAGGACTTCATCCCGATCGAGGACTAGGACTCATAGTACTACACAGACTACGATGGGGCCACCTCGTCCACCTCAGGGTAGGGGAGGAGATGAGGCTGAGAGCTCGAGGGGCTCTCGAGGCTAGAGTACTGCACGACATTGTACAGATTGATATATAGTTTTTATTATTTTTGATAGAGGATTGAGTATGCCGAGGTCCAGATTGTGGCATACCAATCTAATTTTGATATGATGTATATATACTGTTGATATATATATGAGATGAGATATTTTTGATCATATGACTTGTGTTATGAATTTTTATGATGCTTTTATGTTTGATTGATTAATTTGATGATTCATGTAATTATGTCGTTGGAAGTATTATGATTTTGAATGTCATGCTTGTAAAATTTAAATGAAATAATCTGATGTAACAAATTGGTTGTTTGTGATGTAATGTGATAAAAAATAAAAAGAGACTTCTAACAATAATTTCAAAGGACATTATCGCTATTATAGACCATTTCATGGAGTCGCCGCTCACTCGGTCGTCAAGCTAATCCCAGTATAGAAATATTGTTAAAAGTAAAAGAGTGCTTAAGAGACTGTCTTAAGACTTTGGTGCAATGGTGCAAATGATGATGATGATGGTTTGTTTTCAGATTTTCATAAAAATAGTATGCATGAAATAATGTTAAAATGATGTTTGCTAGGCATAAATTCCTAAGTGTGATAAATTTTTTGGATAATTCCTTAGGAATTATACCATCATTGCAAAATTGAAGGTTGACATAATGACATGAAATAATGATAATGTGCATTCTTTTGAAAAGCAAAATTTGTGTAATAAAATGATTTAAGTCATATGTTTTTCATGATTTTTAAATAAATGGGGAATAAAAATTGTTACGATGGTTTGCGCTAGGCATAGAATATGTAGGTATAGACTTATACCATCATCGCGAAAATCCAAAGAAAAGATAGTTTTATTGCATGGTTGATTTTTGATAAACAGAAAATATGAAGATGAGGACTTGCGCTAGGCATAAAATTCCACTTTTGGTTTTGGAACTATACCATCGTCACGAAAGTCAACCAGATATATATGTTTTGATTGTATAGTTTTGAAAGAAATTTTGATTTTTCTATTATATAGTTGTCTTTATGCTAAACAAATGTACTTGAAAGAAGAAAATGAATTATTCCAAACAAGTTTTGCAAAAAATATTTCAAAGTATTTTGAAGACAAAAGTTAGATTTATAAGGAATCCCATGTGCATATGTGAATTCATTTCCAATCTTGATTTATCATAATGATACACAAAATCTCTCAAATACAAATGTGTGTGCAATTGCAATGTTCATTTACCAATTTTGAGCAAGATAATATGATACAAGTGATTTGAAGAAACCAAATAAGTGTTCATTAACCATGATGTAGATGCATATAACCATACTAGACTACTATGTAGGTCGGATTATCAAGAGCTAGCTAATCCATAAGCAGACATAGGTCTGTACAAAAGAAGGTCGCTAATGTGACTGACATATCGCCACGCTAGGAGTTACCCAAGGCCAAGCGGGTTGGGCACAAACCACTGTTATGGGGCTTACCTCACGATTTTCGAATAATTGAGAATTCCAGGGATTCAAGCTCATCAACCCTTCTTTTCTTTTCAAAGGGTAGGGAAAGGGATTTTATTGCTTTTTGCTTTTGCTTTCTTTTGCTTTTTTTTTTTTTTTTGTATTTTTGCTTGATTTTTGAGATAATGCTTGAAACATTGTTGTAATGATATAAAATAACATTTTTCTTTTTCTTTTTCTTTTTCTTGAAAATTGCTTTTTTTTTTGTTCTATACTAGGGATACTTGCTCAGATTAGCTGTAGAGCAAGGGATTTTTATTCTGGGTAGGGGTGAGCTTGTCCTTTTGCCAATTCTCAAAGATTCTAGACCATGTGCATGATAGGATAGCAGGGGAAACTTTTCGCTCAAGAAACCACTTCTACTATGTAGCAAAGCATGGAAATTACAAATATAATCATTTTATTGTGAAAATATGTGCTTGGTTTAAGTAAATAACAAGATCAATTCTCTATGCTCAAACTTTATTTAATTGAATTTTGTGAACTTTGATATAAGAGAGATTAGTAATCATGCCAGATAAAATCAAGATATTTATTTTTGTGTTTGTGAAAGTGAGGGATTCCAAATAAATGCTAATTTATCCAAAATAATTTGAAACATATAACTGCAATAATTGTAAGAAAATATATATAAATACTTTTGGAGAAGTTTTGAGAATGTTGACTCTCTCTTTCTTCTTTATGTTGTTTTGGTTTCGAAAGAGTCAAGAATATTGCTATTTTTTATTTTTTATTTTTGTTTTTGAAAAAAAATTAACAAGTGCCATAAATAAATACAACAAATAGTTTTGAATATTTTGATGATTATGAATGTTTTTGGTGTTTTTGAATTTATAAATTGAAAGAAATACAAGATAGTGATTTTGAAATATTTTAAACAAATATATACAAGGATGAAATGACCAAATTTATACATAGTAACGTTTAAGATGCAAAATATTCATGGGTTCTTTAAGTTCTTTACCATCTAAGGTAGATAATTTGTATGCTCCTGATTCAAATTTAGTCAGTGATAATGTATGGTCCAAGCCAGTTGGGCTCAAATTTACCTTTAAGGTCCTTAGTTGCATTAGTATTTTTTTGATTTTGAGGATTTTGATTTTTTTGTATTTTGATTTTAATTTATGAATTGAAATTGGTGGTATATACAAGATGATCTATATACACTATACAAGGTTATTTGAGTATAGCATGTCTAAGGTTGCTTCAAAATCAAAGGAGGTTTTGAAGGATAATCTGGTTGAGGTGAAGGTAAGGACAAAAGGTGATGAATAAAAGGTAGTGATAACAAAAGCTTTGTTATAATGTAAAATAATGTAGCAAAATATTTGACTTTTATATGTGTAAAATTGATCATGTTACAAAATAAAATGTAAGAAGGATAAGAAGGTTCTTCATTCTTATCACTATCTTCCAAATCTTGATAAGATGGAGGGAGCATATGTGAAATATATGCATGGGTGTTATTTGGTAAACAAGGATGATCATATATGAATGAAGAAAAGTGATGGATAGAAGATAATTGTGACAATAGAGAATGTATAGAACTTGATGTTTCAACCGTTAAATATTCTTCAAATGGTGTTGGGTCACCATGTATGGTAACAATTTTATTTGCAATTTCAAACTTCAAACATTGGTGAAGAGTGGAAGGGACAACCCTCATCATATGAATCCAAGGACTTCTGAGAAGTAGGTTGTAAGGTGAAGGGCAATATGCCACATAAAATAGAGTATCCAGGATCTTGGATCCAATATTAAAGGGAAGAATTATAGTACCTTGAGCTTCTTGAATTTCATTGTTAAAATATTTTATAATAACATTTGATTCATTAATATCTTCTTCCTTTGATTTGAGTTTTTGGAATAATTGATAAGTGCATAAATTAAGAGAGGAGCCATTATCTATCATGATAGTTTTAACATGTGTTTCTTTACTAGATCCTGTAATGTAAAGATAGGAGTCTTCTTGTGGAGTAGAGGAAGGAATATCCTCATCATAGAATGAAATATGGTTAACCTCAAGAGGGTTTACACCATTAATTATGTTCTTAGAGAAAATATGATGAGGAACAAATTGTTGGCTAGGTATTTTGAACAAAATTTCCTTGTGATAAATTTGTAATACTTCTAAAAGGGATATCTTTGCTTGAGGATTAATCACTTGTTGTTGGCTATCAAAGTGGATTTCAGATTGAGATTTTGATTCTAAATATGAGCTTTCTATGCTTACATTCCATTTTGTATCATTCTCTAGAGCCAAAGATAGTTTTGAAGGTTGGTCAAATGAGGAATCCATCTCTTGAATATCAGATTGGGTTGATTGAACTTGAGGTTGCTCATTTGTAGTTTTTGTTACAATATTAGTAATATCATCATGATGGGACACATTAACATGCAATATTTGATTGGTTTCCTGTTGTTGATAATTGAATAGGGGTTCTTGGGAGATCCCCATGTCTTGATTGATTATTGGTATTTGTTGTGTAGGAGTTTGATAGTTTATTGGAGATTTATAATCAATTGTAGATTGTAATTCCTTTATATTAAAAAGACCCTTATCAATCAAATCTTGAATTGCACATCTTAAATCTTTACAATTTTGTGTCATATGTCCATCCACTCTATGATATTCACAATGTAGCTCAGGTTTAAACCAATCTATTGTGGTATCAGGTTGTCTTATGGAAGGGAGTTCAATCTTATTTGTATCAAGTAAATGCTTGAGAATTATATCCATTGGTTGATTGAGCTTAGTAAATTTACGTGATGAAGGTTTTTGAGAGGTTTTTGATATATGCCTTAGGACTTTCGTCATAAAAGGACCTAATGGTTTCTCACCTCTACTTTCTTTATTATGGGTAGAATGATGATAGGAAGATTGTGAAGCATGAGGTGAGTACATGGTAGAATTGGAAGAATAAGTATTTTCTTGTTGAAATGGATGTGTTGTATTGAAAGAAGAGTATTGAAAAGGTGGCGGAGGATTGTATGTGGAACGATAGACATAATATGGATATATGGGAGAATAGATAATATCGTTATGAAGAGGATTGGCAAAGGGATTGTTTTGTTGGGTTATGGATGAAAAATAAGAAGAGTGTGATGGAGGTGATGTTGAATAGGGATGAGGTTGGTCATAATCAACAAATGTATTTGGCTGAATTCTTCCAACATTACTGATGGGCTCATATGAATTTGAGTAAAAACTCATGGTTTCTTTAGTACTTCTAAAAGTAATATTTAACATCTACTATTTAGAATTGAATCTAAAACATACAAACTTGAAATGATGATTTTGTTTTTGTTTTTCTTGTATACATATATATATATATATATATATATATATATATATATATATATTTGTTTTTGTTTTCAAAAGGTTTTAGATGCATTCACGTCGGGTTCACCAAAATGTATCGCTCCAAATTTTTCACACCCTTACCTTCAGGCTATAGGATCCGTGCCCGGAAGGGGGATGTGAAAAGGATGTCGCAGTACCTCGGACTGAGAGGACTTGCGAAGGTCCCGCCTCTCAAGGGAGGTGTATATTGGTGATTTTTTCGATGGATGGTGGGTTCACCAGGAAACATTCAATGGCAGTTTCCATGCCTAGGTTGGGAATGTGTTTTATGTGTTCGTTTTAGCCTTAAGCATTCAAATCCTAGGTTTGGCCAAAATGCGTCTAAGCTATTCTATATGAAGATGCAAATTCAATGAGTACAAAAAATAGATTTAAAGACAAAAAATAGAGAAATTATAGAATATAAATGAAGAATACCTGATCCGGATGTCTGATGATGATTTTGATTCTTGAAGCAGTCGGGATCACCTCTGATTTGACAGGATCGTCTGAGATTTGACAAGATCATCGAGATACGACGAATTCATCGGACGAATTGTCGAGACACATAAACCAGAGAAATAGGTGCAAAATATAGAAGATACAACAATGATAACAGAGGGAAATAGTATAAAATGATAGTAGCACTATCAAACTGAAACTTAAACACAGAAACAGGAATGAATTATGCTAATTAAATAATAATTATGATTTAATCATGCATTTGATCTAGATGGGTGAACTCCAAAATGCAAAATAGTATAAAATACTGAATAAAATAAGCTAATTGCAGAATAAAATAACAGGGAAAAGATAGAGAAATGCAAACTTTAGGCACTGATTGCCTCAATATTGACTACAATCGAAATCATCTCGCATTGGTACGAAATCGTCTCTGATTCGACAGGTTCACCTCCGATCTGAACAGGTTCGTCGACGACGATGTAAGCTTGCTCCAGCTGAAAAACAATAAGGTACCTACAACAAAATTGATATAGAACTAATGCAAAATAGAAACTTTGAGATGTTTTAACGTGTATGAAGTCGAGTTACAGGGAATTTCAGCCAGGGGGTGCTAAGGGAGGGGATTAGGATTAAATAGGCTTAGGAGGGAGGTTAGGAGGTTGGAGATCATCCCTATTTGGGAGATCTCCAATGAGGGAGGGTCTCTAATTGCGCAGACATGCTTCTGCCCGGATTAGAGGCCCGTTGGAACAGAAGCTAATTATGCAAAATCAGTTTTGTGACAAGATCGTCTAGACGTCCTAGCCCAGATGAAATCGTCAGATCTGGGGCGATATCGTCTGATCGGCGATGATATCGTCAAACGGTCAAAACAACCTCTAAAAATGATGCAAAAAAGGGGGAAACGGATTACCCGACGGTTAACGGGCGGTTTGGGAGGTTAAAATTTGAATTTAAATTATTTACTAGGATGAATGTAATTATTACAATTTCACTGCACCAATTTTAGGGTGCTACAACATGCTTTCAGTTTTTGTTGTGAAAACGTGACACTTTCTCCATCCGTACACTGCCATCTCAATCTGTCATGAAATCGTGACACTTTCTCTTCCTTGCACTCTTGTCTGCTTGCACTAGCGAAAATGAAACGTCATGAAATTGAACACTTTCGTTGCCTTGTGTTTTTCTCTGCCTTACACCCGCAAAAAATGGAACATGCCGTGAAATCATGACACTTTCACCTTTGAGCTCTTCCTCCTTGAAATTGTCACAAAATCACGACACTTCTAGCTTTCGTACGTTTTCTTTACAGCCTATCGCAAAATCACGATGCTTTCAGCTTCCGTACGACTTCTCTGTAACCTGTCGTGAAATCACGATGCTTCTCATTTTAGACTCTTCCCTTTGCTGCATGTCATAAAATCGTGATAGTTCTCATTTTGAACTCTACAACATGTCATGAAATCATGACACTTTTTGTGTTACTTTCTCTCTCTTCGAACTTGTCGTGAAATCGTGACAGTTCACACTGCGGACTCTCTCTTCTGCATCATGTCATGAAATCACGACACTTTTTCATCCGTACAACCTTTATTGCAATATGTCACGAAATCGCGACACTTTTCCTTCTTTGCCTTCTTGCACTTTTCGAGTCACGAAAATGCGACATGTCACGAAATCATGACACTTTCCACCTTGCTCTTATTTTCTGCCAACATGTCACGAAATCGTGACAGTTTTTCCTGCTTCTTCTCTCTCTTCCAACATGTCACAAAATCATGACAGTTTTGCCAGCTCTTTCTCTCTCCTCTAACATGTCACGAAATCACGACAATTTTTCCAGCACTTTCTCTCTCCTCTAACATGTCGCAAAATCATGACTATTTTTCTTGCCTGCTGTATATGTCGTGATATCGCGACACTTTTCTTACTTGTCTTTTTCTTTGATATTTTGCAAATGGGCTACTACGATCTTCTTGGAAACTCACTGTCCATGCTCTAAATAATCATGGAAACTCACTATCCATGTCTGCAAATTATTTGACATTAAATCAAATTCCTTCAAGAGCTTCTTGACATCAATGACAACCTATACACTTGAGCAAAGGCAATGTACCCAAGGTACCCAAAATTGCCAACATAAAAATCCTCTCATATTCCACAAATCCCAAAATCATTATTTGACAAAATTCATATTAACAAAAATATTCATTTATTGTATCTTGTAAAACACTACTCAGATACATTTTTTTCCACAAACATGCAATGGAATAAATCTCATGGATGTTACTCAAAAGTGATGTTTTATCAACCATTGTACTTCTAAATTGTGATGATTATTGTCTTAAAATTTTATTATTGAGAATACCTTTGATTTCAACACCACTAACTTCCACACTTTTACTGAAATGCTTAATAAGTATACCCATATATTTAATAAACAACTCATGTGTGGATTTGGAGTTTTGTATGATGATGATGTTTTAAATATTATGGTTAGTAGAATAGATAATATTAATGTTGAAGCCCAAGATTTCTATAACCAATGGGCTTATCATAAGAAAAAATTTATAGTCATTGAGGCTACAAGGAATGTGGCTGAGGTGAGCAAATGTTTTTTAATGTTTTATTTTTATTTTGTAGCCAAATTTTAATATTTTATTAAAACAGGTTAATTTTTTCATATAACTCTTCTAAATTATGCTTTCATTTTCTTTTTGTAGTCAAATTTTGATAACTTAAAAAAATAAGTTAACAATATAGATGTTAATATCAAGGTGACAAAGAAATTTCTAAAAACTGCAATGGAAATGAAGAAAAAAATACAAACAAAAATGAGGGATAATAATATTTTAAGAAAATATCATGGAAAAACTCAACCAAAATGCGGATATCATACTAAAAAAGTAGAAAATGAAAGAACCAATTTCAACAGTACTAGAAGAACTAAACTAAGAAGAAGTCGTATTGCTAGGGAGTATTGAGAAAGTACAAGAGATCCTAGTCAGATATAGAGCACTGCTAGCACAAGGTGTAAAATAAGAAAAAAAAGGAAAAGAACAAGTAAATCCAAGAAAATTTGAGGCAAAAAACCTCCAATCAAATATTTAACAAACTGTAAAATATTTTCTAGTTAACTGCAGTCAACAATTTTGTACAATGTAATATTATTTTTAATAGAATTAATGAAAAAGGCATTTACTAGTTTTGTGTCTTCCATCATTCAATGGTTGTTTCCATTTATAATGTTGTGTTGCTTTATTAGTTTATGTCTATCCAATTATATTTACTATGTTAATCTCAAAAAACAAAAGAAATATTATTATTGGTTAATAGTTATTTGCAAAGTAAAACATAACAATACATCAACATTCATACATTAACAATACTATGATACAGAACATAAGGATTTATCAATGAAGTTAGTTGGACACTATGATATAAAACATACAATTTTTAAAACAACAATGTGATATAAAAGATACAATTAATGAATAAACAAAAATTGTGAAATCTAATCAATCTAAAAAAATACCTTAAAATTTGATATCAAGTGAAGTCAAATTTATCATTGCTGTGAAATCTTGAAAAAACAATTCAAGTAGCTGAAACAAATACTTCTCGGCTTGTCCAGAATAGCTATTAAGCATATCAAACATATGTATCTCCACTATATGATCACTACAACCATCATTATCCTCCTTATCATGAGTATTATTGATACCCCTTTTGTCTACTAGGGATTTCCAGTATACCAATGCTCTGTGATAGGGAAATTTGTCTAGCTCATACGATGACATAAATTCTCAAACAATTTTTCAAATTTTTGTCCGTCTTATTACAAAGCTTAGATTTAACAAAATATAGTGCACTAAAAGCCCTTTTATATTCCATAAATCCCAAAATCATTATTTGACAAAATTTATATAAACAAAAATATTCACTTATTGTATCTTGTAAGACAGTACTCGGATATAATTTTCTCCACAAACATGCAATGGAATCAAGCTCATGGATGTTACAAATGTGGTCTTCCACTCTCAAAACATTTTCAAAAGTGCTCATGATTTTATATGTAATATTCACTCTATGATCCATGTATTGAATGGGTATCATATATGGGATAACTGATGTTTAGAGTGGAACACAAAGATCATTCATGTGTCCTTGCATTATAGCAGCACTGTCAACCCCAATGCATATTAACTTTTTGGCTATGTCTCCATCATTCATTCTCATAAGATCTTTTAAACTTGTTACAACAACATTATAGATGTTTTTTGCATTAGAAATTTACACCATCTTATGTAATCTTAGCAATCTAGGTTACGTTACATTATTTTGTAATGTATGCACATGCATGCAAATCCAAGATGTGTTGTCAACAATTGTCACCTCATCAATTGAAAGTGAAATTATTTTGGAAAGATTTACATTCTCCCTTAGTTCGTTGTTCTTAACCAATGATAGATATTTTTTCATTTGCCAACCAATTCAATCTTACCAATGGGAATTAGGATGGTTTTGCACATTAACTAGTTGAAATAGGTGCTTATAATAAATTAAAGCATACATTGATCTACCCTTTTTGAGAATATTATATACAATAAAAAATTGCAAACTTTTTGAAGCTAAGGTGGTCTTATGAATGTTAGGAAATTGATCTTCAATCGTTCCACCTTTATCAACAAGATATTGTTGTAGCTTGATATGATTATCACATTCTTTTACATATCTAACATGCATACATTCTAATTCATTATTCCACCTAACTATTTTCTTAATTGTTCCATCACTTTTTGTAATTTTTGAATAAACTTTTACACAATGTTCTTCTATTGTATCTATCTTCATTTGCATCCTATGATCCTTACCTAGTTTCCTAATATAGATTTTGCATCTAAATTTTTTTATCGTTATTATTATTATCCGTTAGGACTAGCTCTATAAAGAGAAATTTTGATGCCCATTCAACCTAAAATGACCTTCCAGTAGTCCAGATAGATAGCTTTCTATGTTTAGTTTTAATGCTTGAAGATTCCCCAAAAATTTGTATTGTATTTGATTTATCCCTTTCTTTTTCATAAGGGCATCGCGATTTCGCAACATATCTCATGGTTGTGGATGGAAGCAACAGGCGTGCAGAATGGGAGATGAATGTCACAATTTCGTGACATGTCTCATGGGCGTGACATGTCACATTTTCACGACATACAACGACAAAGGAGTAGAATGAAGGCAGAATGTCACGATTTCACGACATGTCTCTTTTTCGTGACAGGTCGCATTTTTGCGAATTTCCAAAGTAAAAGATGGAAATGACTTAAGGATGTCATGATTTCGTGACATGTCACATTTTTGCGGCTAGAAGCAGAAAGAGTGCAAATTGGGAGATGATTGTCACGATTTCACGACATGTCTCATTTTCGCGACATGTTACCGTTTCGTGACTCTTCAGAGCAAGTGAAGGAGAAGACTTCAGGACGTCACGATTCCATGACAGGTCGCATTTTCACGGCTGGGGCAGCAAGAGAGCAATGCATTGGGCCACTGCCTGTGTTCTAAGGTGTTTGTAATCTTGTGTAAGGGATGATGCTCTTTTTTTGCAGTGTGGCCTCAGTAGGGGGCTAATTGCAAAGGACATACTGTCCCTATTGAGGTTTTGTTTTGTTTCAGCATTGTGCTGATTTTGTAAAAGGTTTTGGGTCAACCTATAAAACTCGGTTGTAATGAATTTGTACCTTAATTACCAAAAAAAATAAATAAATTGCATGTCATTTTGAGGAATATATTCAAGTGTTTTTTGTATGTCATTATTAAGAGAATTTTCATTAGAAGGCATCTCTTGGTGAGAAATATCTTCAAGTGGAAGCGTATCAGGGTCAACAAAAAATTTTGCATTTAATAATATTCCTTATGATGGATTTAACAAAAAAAATTACAAATAGAAAAAAGATTCATATCTTCATGCAATATGGCCAAAGCCACATACTAAAAATTAATGTTTTGAGGAAGAAAACATTATTTTAAATAATTTAAAAAATACATAACTTATTGTTTAGTAGGTAGAAATTATTTGTACTTTGAATTTTTACATATGTCGGTGGCTCATTGGATTTTGATATATGGCTGAAATATTTGAGGATGATATTTTTAGCAAAATATTTGCCTCCCTTATTTCCATCGCTAGTAGGTTCCATTTTACTTGTAAAAAAAATGTTTTACATTAAATAAATAAAATGTTGAAGAGATATTACTGCTATGAGGCCTCAAGATAATATTTTAACTAGAATAATTAGATGATTGGTTAGTATAAAATACATACAAGTTTCCAGGCAAGCTTTATCGTGAGTTTCTCAATGCATACCACTACTCTATTTTTTGGAGATAGCACTTGTAACTATTAAGAGCACAAATATAATCAATATACAATATATAACTAGAGAAAAAAATGTAGAAAAATATCATATTATAGTACTAAATAAACTAGAAACTGATAGTTTTAGTGGAATAGACAAAGTATGATATTATCTTAAGTGAAGTTTGACTACTTCAAAAATATTTGAAAATAGTTACTCGTCAAACAAAGAAAAATGGAGGAAAACATATTCTTCTTGAATTCATATTATCTAAAAATCAAGAGAAATAGAGCATTTAACTATTTAAAATTTTATGACAAAAAAGCCGATATCAAGAGAAAATGAGAATCAAAGTGTCTTAATAGAATGATAGAATTACATTTCCTTAAGAGAATGACAAGTAGCTGAAAATTGCAATACAACATTCACATGCGCAATAGGAAAAAATAGGGGAAAACATGGGAAATAGAGAATGCACCTATTTTCAATAAATGATAAGTTAATAGCAAAATGAAAACCTACAGTTAGATGATATTAAAATAGATCTTATTACTACAACTGCATCAAAACACTCAAATGTGGAATAGAGGAAAACAAGGGAAAAAAAAGAGGAAAACAACAAAAAATAAACCTGCAAGAAGATAATAACTACTAAAAAAAACACATGTTATTACTACAACTACATGAAATCATATTCTATAAAAATAATTTAGAGGTAAAATTTTGTACCTTTATTTTTCATGAGAAATGCATGATCTAAATATAGTCCAAATGCAAAGCAGTGTCCTACAGTTGGTTTAGGTGCAAAACAGGGTTCGGTCCTTGTACGGGTACAGAAAATGATCTGAATGCAAGTCGGTTGTAGAAAATAGTCGATACGAGTCGAGAGCTAAAAATGGTTAAAATGTGGGCTAGGAGTAGAAAATGGTCCAAATGTGGACTAGGTACATAAAAAGATCTGAATGCGTACTAGGAGCAAAAAATGGTCTGGATGTGGGTCACGTGTAGAAAATGGTTTGATCCTAGACCGGGTACAAAATAAGGTCCAACTCTAGGTCTAGATGTAAATCAATATCCAACTCTTTGTTTGGGTGCAAATTAAGGTTTGTCTTTTGGTTCGGGTGAAAAATAAGTTTTTTTCAATCTAGATGTAAATCAAGGTTCCGCTCATGGTTTGGGTGAAAAACAAGGTCCATCTAAGTTTGGGTGCAGATATGGGTCTGGTTTCCTATCCGATTAGAAGTTGTATATGGATCGGCTAGTTTCTATACATGTTCGAAGTTCAGTGTAATTCTACAAGAGATTGAATGCTTCTATTCTTTTCTTTTATGTTGGAAGTTTTTACTTTTTGCTAGTGCTGCTAATTTTGTAATTGTTTTAATGTTTTACAAGAAAAATTATTGTTGGCATGTTAATTATATATACCGATATAATAGGTGAATTTGGTGGGATAATTTAAAATTTTTATAATTTAAAGGTAAAAATGGTCCTCGATAAAGGTAGGAGTGTTGATGAATTATAAAAAAATATGTAATATTATTATCAATGCACGATGAACAGACCCCTAATTTATTTTTGGCTCAAAAGCTTTGGGAAAATGGGTCGACATCGAGAATCCCAAAAATTTTCCAATTTGCATTTTTGAAAATGCTAATATTCACTTATTAATGAATATTCATCGATGTGCATAACACTGGTTCACTATTATTTTTACACTTAATGTTTTTGGTAGTTCAAATCTTAGTTTAGTCCCACATCGATCATGGGAGAAAGAACTAAGTTATTTAAAGGGGTAGATCCACCCCTAGGTAGAAGACCACATGTTAGTGGTCATGATAGCCAAGGAGGTTGTGCTTAGGAAAGTCGTGGAAGCTAGAGGCTATTCAATCCTAGTGAAGGTTGACTGTCAGTGGTGGATGCCTCATTGACTATTTGACTTGATTGGAGATTGAATTGACTAACTTTAATTATGTTGAAAAAAAGGGAATAAACACCCTTTTGAATGTTGTAAACTTGTTATTTTTGAGAATTTGGGTTTAAATAGAATATTTCTTTTTGCAATTTAAACCTTAGTTTTTGGAGACTAAATGCGACACAATATTTTGCAATGAAATAAATGATAGAGCAAACTCAAAATAGAAATTGGAACAAATTAGGTTAATTATAGAATAATTTTGTGGAGAAATTGTAGGGAAATTATAGAACAATTTTTTGGAGAAATTGTAGGTTAATTATAGAATAAATTTGTGGAGAAGTTGTAGGTTAATTATAGGACAATTGTGTAGAGAAATTGTATGTTTACAATAGGACAATTTTGTGGAAAAATTGTACTGCAATTATAGGGCAATTTGGTAGAAAATTTTATATGAAAAATTTAGGGCAATTTGGTAGAAAATTTTATATGAAAAATTTAGGGCAATTTTGTGGAGAAGTTGTATGTTAGTCAAAACAAATTTTAAGGAAAAATTGAATGCTAGTTGAAGTAATATTTTGTGGAAAAATTTAATGCTAGTTTAAATATGTTTTGAGGAAAATTTTAGATGTTATATTTACATACAATTTTGTGGAAAATTTGGATGGCTTATAGATCAAACTTTTATGGAAAAATTAAATGTTTGATTCATTTGTTTAAATATTATTTCTATGTGAATGGAAACTAAGGGAAATTAATTTATAAACGTACCTTCTAGCTATGTTTAGGAGAGAATGGGTGGGGAACTCATTCTTGGGGGAATTTATGGGGTTTCCTCTTTTTTTGTTTTAAATAGACTAGAAGTGATTGCTTGAAATGAATAATCTTGGAAATCTAATTACAAATGCATATTGTAAGTTATGAATAATAAATAATGGGTGGGGAACCTATTATTTAGGCTAATAAATGGGGTTCTCTCTTACTTGGACTACAAGTGCTTGTAATTGTAATTGATCTAACAAAGGAATATCTTTTTGTGGAAAAGGGTATGTGATAAAAGAATGAATGTGAAATTCTTTCTTGAAAAACTATGAGGTTTCCTTCCTTTGTTGAAATAAATTTATAATGCATAATTACATTATGGTTAATGTTTGTTGCATGGTTGCATTATAATTATAAAATGCATACATTGCTTTATAATAGACTATATAGCAAAAGTGCATTTAAGAAAAAACTACATAAACTATCATGAGCTATATGATCCCTTACTACCATCAATCGAGCAATGGAGAGGACCAGTGAACACTTATACAATTCATACATTGATCCCTTTGACATATATTGTATTAAGGCTTTCATGATGGAAATATTATCATAAAATATACTTCTAGCATGAGTATTATTTTGAAATTTGGAATGGATATATTGCTTTACTCTCTATAATATATGTAACTGATGGAATTTCCAGTTATTCTCAAAGCATGAATAACATAGTCTTGTACTCGATTTTTTTTTTTAAGTGAAAAACCCCTTGCAGATCCGCCTTGGTCTGAGAGACCACGAACAGGGGGTTCTACACCGTCAAAGTCACCCGAGGGTCGCACCCGACCCTACCCGCACCAACATTATCAATTGGATTTTAGATACCCAATTCAGCTTTTTGGTAGGGTGGAGATTTGAACCTGGGACCTCCCTTGGAGGATTGCCCTCTCCTCTCCAACTCACCTACAACAACTGGGTTTTAAACTAATTTATAGTGGAAACCACCCATTTTGAGGTGCCACTTTCAACAGGTTGGGCATAGGAGGAATGGAGCCGTGTTGGCCTCTACCAGCACATAAGACATTCCTAACTATACCATATATATGCAGGATGGAGACAAAGGGAATGGAACCTGGGTCGGCCTCTACCAACACCCAGGGCATTTACTGCTGCACCACAACAAGCAGATCTTGTACTCTGATTTAAGATGTTGTATAAATCATCATGTTTTATGGATTAATAATTAAAATAGGGATTGCATATTATTTAAGTGACTTCTTGTTGAAGAGATAGATTTTAAGTAGATGGATTTAAATAAACACCCTATATATGTATTTGAGAGACATATGTTTAAAGGAATGGATGATAAATTATACTTATGAGTATTTAAAAAAATAAAAAATCTCTCTCAAGTTGAAAATATGAGGTTTGTTACAGTTGGTATTAGAGCGAGGCTAGAAAATAGATGCTAGTATAGGATCCAAACTAGTAAAAAGATGCTAGTAAAAGAACCAAAGGTTGGTTCAAGACTAAAGGTTGCTCAATTAGAGTTTAAGGTTGTTTGAACCATTGATAATAATTTTTCAATTGTTAAAACTTTGGTTGTAGATCTAGAAGCTTCTCTGAATAAGCTAAAGATTGCTTGAAGAAAAGTAGCTTTACTTTGATATGGTAACTTACGTAAAGTAAGAGCGAACATCATTATCCAATGAGTGATAATGTATATGCTTACCTAGAAGTAGTATCTTGCATGGGGAAATAATAATTATAACCATTATAGAATGAATGATAGAACCTTGTGGATAGGCAAGCATGACCTATATCATTGTCAGCAGAGTGATAATGGTCAGAATTAAAATGACACACAAGGATAAGGTGTACAAATAAATTTATATGGGACATATTGATGGAATTATATGATGAGACATCAAATGGATTAAAATACCACAAAGAAGGGATACACATGATGAAATAATAGGATTTCAATCATGTTAGGAAACATTGTAGCCTCAAGAAACTTAGAGGAATGATATATCTTTATTAAAATAATACAAGAAAAATGATGGCTAGAAAAAGAGGAATAAGGTGATCCGATATGAATGACACATGATCCATAGAGGGTGAATGTGGAGACTCAAGATTATCGATATGTGATTGGCTAGATGGTTGAGTAAGATCGATGTGTCATAAACTGGTGATCTATTAGACACTTGGTATTTATTGAAGGAGTCATGGTAACTCTGCAACATCATGAAAATGGGCTGAATATACAAAAAAAATATTAGAGATTTTTTTTCAAAAAAAAAAAAAAAATTAACTTGTCAACTACTCATGATATTTTACGCAATTAGACTTGTATTAGATATTTTGTTGTTAATATTTATTAAATTCAAGAAAAATCCCATAGAATGCTTCATGATACTTCTATTTTTAATAGTTGATCTACTAGTGCATTTACTTTGAGAAGAGAATATGGATTTTATTAATGTTGGAACGATCCAGGGAGGTGAGGGAGAGCTAAAAGAAATAAGATCTTTAAATATTGTCAGGCCATACAACATGTTTAAATATATCTTTCTAGATGTGAGGGATATGTTGGATGCTGATGACTGGAAGTGGTTGAGAGAAATAGAGTTAGAATGGGCAACACATATAGAGTTGGTGCATATAGATAGATGTTATCTATCAACCTTGATCGAAAGGTGGAATCTTGATAGGAGGAAATTCTAGTTACCCACTAGAGAAATGACCATCACTCTAGAAGACATATACCAAATATAATGATTACTAGTAGAGGGATGTACAATGATCATTGCAGATGAATCAATGGAGTGGATTTTGAAAAGAGTGTTTGGATCAGAGTGGAGATATGTGAACATTGAGAAAGATAGTATAATGTATGAGTTATATTATGTTTTTGACAGACTGACACATAGAAAAACTATGATGATAGTGCTTATATCAAGCGTTATTTTTCCTGATTCACTAGGTGCATAATTTCCATTAAACATGCTAGGAGTAGTGCAGGACCTAGTGGATATTTCAATCGTGTTTGCATGGGTGCCTACCTTATTTGTGTAGACTTATAGAGAGTTATTCAAGGTATGAATGATGAAGCCACTAGGGATGAGCTATTTGAAGAACACAAGCTTATACTGAGAGGGGGGGTGAACAGTATAAGACCTCTTTTTACTTATTCCTTTATACTTCAAAATAGTAAAGCAATATACCCAAAGCAATATCAAAGCAATGCACAAAATCATCCACAAAGTGACACCAATTTTAACGTGGTTCACCCGAGAATGCTTAGGCTACGTCCACAAAACTTTTCTCTAAAAGTTATCTCAAAGTTCTTTGGGAAACCTTCCCAATTACAATGTTTATGAGCCTCGGCTCAAAGGAGACACCTTCCCCCAATCTGAATTTATGAGCCTCTGCTCAAAGGAGATACCTTCCCCTCTGCTCTGGAAATGATCCCTCAGAAGATCAACTGCCTCTACCTCTTGCCAGCACGTGGAACTCCTTTCCACCGAAGACCTCCTATCCTCAATGCTTAGCCTAAGAGACCTCTGCCTTCTATGATCACGTCCACAGTAGCTCAGCTACCTGTACCAAACATAGTCAGTCGGTCTAGTACAAGTCTTCCTCTGTCTGTCAGATCTGTCCAACTCTATGAACAAATCAATCCTCTACACACAAGCCTTCTCAAAGACTTGCCAAATCTGTCCTCAAGTTCTTCTCAAAGAACCAATGCACCTCTGTCCTCAAGTTCTCTGATAGAACTCTCAAAAACTCAGCTCACAAGTCCTCTGCTAGGACCTGTCCAAATCTGCTCACAAGTCCCCATCGAAACCTGTCCAAAACCTGCTCACAAGTCCTCTGCTAGAACCTGTCAAAAACCTCAGCAAGCTCACCAAGAAAAACTTGCTTAGCATGAACCCACAAAGAGAATTGTTAGAGACCCAATGTGATTCATAAACCTCATAGAAGCATAAAGAGAATTGTTAGAGACTCAATATGTTCTATACTTAACTCCCAATCTCAATCTCAAATCTCATAGAAACATAAAGAGAATTGTTAGAGACCCAATATGTTCTATACTTAACTCCCAATCTCATCTCACTCAATCTCAATCTCAAAAGAATAAGATAGATGTAGTATGCTTTTCTCAAGAATATGAAACACAACCCAACAATTGCCAACTATGCAATATCTCATATAACAATGATACTCATATTCTTTTTACCAACAATTAGAGTTTCAACAACAATGCTCATCAAACAAGGTTTAGACCACCAACACATTCAACTCAACATCAACCTTGAAGCATTAACCAATCATCACAAGAAAAGGAAACAAGTAGAAATCCTTTTCCCTCCAAGGATATTTGAACAAAACAGCCACCAACACAATATCACCAATTGCAAATAATAACTTGTTCAAATCAACTCAATGGAGTAAGCCCAATATCATGTATCAAGTAAAGCACTAACTTGATCAACAACAACCTCTATGAAAGCAACTCATCCATCAATATCAAAATAGCCAACTAAGGGTTTCATCATCTCAATGCAAGTAGCAAGACTTACTAACATAAACCCTAGTGCAAAAATGCTTCCTCTTCCTCAACCAGAATTATGCATTCACCCAAACACTCATCAATGATTTTAATGCATAAACAATCTTCAATATCCAGAAAATAAGATTTACACCAAAGATACCTAGTAGACAACCTTTTCACTCCAAACTCAATTTCAGAAAATATACCATCAACAACATACATGGAAGAAGTTGCCCATACCTTTACTTTGATGAAGAAGGAGAACTCAAAATCTGTCACAACACTAACTCTCAATTTGCCACTAATTAGAGTTAGCAACTATACAATAATACACAATAATAAAGATCCAAAATAACACCTTATTTCTCCAACTTAGTAAAAACACCAAAGTACAATATACATACAAAGTAAAACCTCTTTACACCTTATTACTCCACATAAACATTAAACATCAATAAAACAATGTCAAAAACAAATATGATACCTTAACCTTATACCTCCCGCGCATTCACAGCCACTATCCTTTGCACACCGCGACCAAAAAGAAATTCCCAACGAAGAGAATCGAACTCGGCACCTCTGCCGTCTAGCGCTTTCGCTTAAACGCCTCCGTCGTTGGGTCACAAGTGCCCAACGAAGAAATACAGCACTGCCCTCTCTTTTATCTTCCTTTGATGCCAAGAAACTGGAAAACGTAAACGTCTTCCACAAGTCACATGCAAACTGGTGAGCGCTGTCCAAAACGTAATTCACAGAATGCTTGCATTTATCATCTCACAACACAGTCTGAAAACCGCAGTCCAGGTGCAATTGCCAATCCACCGGCGTCAAGCATAAAGGTAAGGATGCAGCCCAAACTCAGTTTCGAATATGCCAAGCACGGTTTCCAACACAGAACAAGCACGATTTCAAGGACGTCAATCGGAGATCGAAAACACAAAGCGTTGTTCGAAAGAATAGAGAAAATGCAAAATCGTAGACGCCAAGCGCAAATCGCAAGATACAGAGCCAATCGTAAATCGTAGATGTCAAATAATTCATGGTACTCACTTTGGAAAAACATCCCCACTTATATAGCCATTTCTCCATAAAGTTTGACGTCGGCGCTCCTCCAACGATGGCATCATATCGGTGAAAGAATTCTTTTACTTCCGTCGCTTAAGGGTTGAAAGACCCTATAATAATAATTAAAATAATAATTATTATTATTTTATTAATAATAAATTAAACTTGGACCTTTGACAAAGGTTTGAGTTAATTTAATTATTAATAATAAACATGGACCTTTGCATTAAGTTAAGCTTGGTTTTAATAAAAACCCTTAATGAGTCCAAATGGTTTTAAGAAAAACCTTTAACCTTGTCACCATGGTTTTAATAAAAACCCTTTAACAATGAAGCTTCTCAAGATATTCTTGACATCACACTCTTTTGATATCAACACAAAAATGCCTTTTGACATCAATGACAACTTATACATTTGAGCAAGGGCAATGTACCCAAAGTACCCAAAATTGCCAACAATCTCCCCCTTTGTCATTGATGGCAAACCTTTACTGAAAACACTTCTCAAGAGCCAAAACTGAAACCAACTGTGCTAACAACTGAGAATCTTCCTTTGAAGTTTTGCTCCCCATGACTTGAAGCTTTCCTCTTCACTTTGAAGCTCTCCCCCTTACTCATATCTCTCCCCCTTTGTCATCAATGGCAAAGGGCCACCTTTGGGGCTCGGGACTAAGAATTAGCCTCTTAGCTTAGTCCCTCCCCCACCTCCTGATGAGGTGATTAATTTTGGGGTGGGAGTAAAACTCCCATTAGGCACTGATCATCATCAGCGTCTATAACTTCCTTGTCGGGCCTTCTCTTGAACTCTTTGTCCATATTCCTATTCTTGTCATTGTTCTTGTTCTTGTTCTCATCCCTGTTCTTATCCATGCCTTGATCCTTGGACCTGATCATGCCACTGTTCCTATTCCTGTATTCTGGAATTTTAGCTCTACATTGTCTGATTGTGTGACCTTCATTGTTGCACTTATAACAAGTAACAATGTTATTTCTTTTAGGCATACCTATTCTTTGAATCCACCAGTTCTGACCAAACCTATTCTGACCAAACCTGTTCTGACCAAACCTGTTCGACCAAACCTTTCACCAACTTTTGACCAAACTGTTTTGATCATACCTGTTCCTGATATTTGCCTTGCAATAAACTGCCTTGTGCCCAAACTGTTGACAAGAGTAGCAATACCCTTGAAAGAAATTACCACCTCTGAAACTGTCATTTACCTTCTTCACTTGAGCCATGCAATGTGAAGCTATGTGACCAAACCTGTGACAAGCAAAACATCTGCCTTGAAACTTTCCTTTATTTGACCTCTTAGGTTCTGAAAACTTCTTCTTCTCATTCTGAATTCTATTTTCTGTTTCTGTGCATCTATCATTCAAGGACTCATGATCTGAAATACTTTCCTCATCAGAACTCTCTTCCTTTTGGAGTCTCTTACTAGATTCTCCAACTTGTTCCTTGTGATGTTTAACAAAACCAAGGCCTGTTTTATCTGTTGTCTTTCTTTGACCTTTGATGAGAGACTTAACCTTTTTGGAGCTATCTTGAAACCTGTGAAGCTTATCCTTGTACCCTTTAGTTTCCTCTTTCAAAGAAGCCATTTTCTGTTCTAACTCACTATACTCAAGAACCTTAGACTCTAACTCATCCTTGAGTTCTTGTGTCTTAGCTATAGAGAAGTCAAGACTTTCTATAAGATCATCTCTCTCCATACAACATTCATCCAACTTATCCTTGAGTCTAGCATTCTTCTTTCTTTCCTTTTTCAAAGCACTAAGAGCACTAATAAGTTCACCTTTAAGATCTACTTCACCTTCCTCTATATGTTTGCTATTAGAATCATCAAAGCCTTTTTCAGATTTCTTATCACTAGAGGTGCTACCCTTTTCAAAAACCATACATGCATCTTCCTTATAGTTTTCTGAAGCATCCTCATACATACTAGAAATCAAATCATTATTTGTGCAATCATCCTCAAGGTGACCAAAATTTCCACACCTAAGACATTTCATGATAATGAATCTATGTTTTGGTTCTTCCTCTTTTTCGGATATGAACAACATCTCATTTTCATTATCACTTGAAGAACTTTCACTATCACTACTAGAACACTTACTTGCTTTGTCTAGGTAGAAACTCTTCTTGTGTTTGTGAGAATACCTCTTTCCTTGATTGTTGTGCTCATATTTGTTTTTCCTATGATGCTTGTGCTTTTCAGAATCCTTGCTCTTACAGTCCTGTTTATCTTCATCACTTTCATCCTTGGAAATAGTACAGTCAGTAGCATAATGACCAAACTTTCCACAATTGAAACATCTTACGTTTTTCATATTTTTGTGCTTTCTAGAGAACTTGCCTTTCTTGTTGTAATATGCCTCTTCATCACTAGAAGACTCATCACTCTCTTGAAGTTGTTTACCTTTGGATTTCTTGGTAGCCTTGAAAGCTTCCTCCTTCTTGACATCAACCTTCACTTGAGTTCTCAACTCAAATGCTGCAAGTATACTATGGAGCTCATCCTTTTTCAACTTATCCAAATCTTTAGCTTCCTCAATAGCAGAAATATTTTCACTAAATCTATTAGGAAGAGATCTTAAAATCTTATCACAAACATCATTTTCAGCAAGCTCAAGACCTAAGTCTTTCATGGAGTTAACAACCTCATCCATACGAAGCATGTAGTCACTAATATTTTCATCATCATTCATCTTGAGTTGTTCAAACATACCTTTGAAGTGTCTCAACTTGGCCTTTCGACATTTGTATCACCTGTATGAACCACCTTCAACTGATTCCACATTTCACTAGTTGTCTTGCGGTGAATCACTTTGGTGAGATCTGCTTTCTGTAAGCCTTTCGGGATTGCATTCATTGCTTTTGAATTGCTTGTGATGTAGGAGCCTTTCTTCTTTAGTATTAGGACCATGTTCAGGAATAGTGTACTCATCTTCAATCACTTCCCAAACCTCATTCCCAAGTGCCATTAGATGAACCTTCATCCTTGCACTCCAAAGACCAAAATCTGACCCATCAAGAATAGGTCGTTGCATTGCCACTTGAATGATCCATTGTGTTCTTTACTAGCTTTTCCTTCAAGCTGTTAAACTTTTCGAAGGCACCCGCTCTGATACCAATTGAAGAACACAAGCTTATACTGAGAGGGGGGGTGAACAGTATAAGACCTCTTTTTACTTATTCCTTTATACTTCAAAATAGTAAAGCAATATACCCAAAGCAATATCAAAGCAATGCACAAAATCATCCACAAAGTGACACCAATTTTAACGTGGTTCACCCAGAATGCCTGGGCTACGTCCACAAAACTTTTCTCTAAAAGTTATCTCAAAGTTCTTTGGGAAACCTTCCCAATTACAATGTTTATGAGCCTCGGCTCAAAGGAGACACCTTCCCCCAATCTGAATTTATGAGCCTCTGCTCAAAGGAGATACCTTCCCCTCTGCTCTGGAAATGATCCCTCGGAAGATCAACTGCCTCTACCTCTTGCCAACACGTGGAACTCCTTTCCACCGAAGACCTCCTATCCTCAATGCTTAGCCTAAGAGACCTCTGCCTTCTATGATCACGTCCACAGTAGCTCGACTACCTGTACCAAACACAGTCAGTCGGTCTAGTACAAGTCTTCCTCTGTCTGTCAGATCTATCCAACTCTATGAACAAATCAATCCTCTACACACAAGCCTTCTCAAAGACTTGCCAAATCTATCCTCAGGTTCTTCTCAAAGAACCAATGCACCTCTGTCCTCAAGTTCTCTGATAGAACTCTCAAAAACTCAGCTCACAAGTCCTCTGCTAGGACCTGTCCAAATCTGCTCACAAGTCCCCATCGAAACCTGTCCAAAACCTGCTCACAAGTCCTCTGCTAGAACCTTTCAAAAACCTCAGCAAGCTCACCAAGAAAAACTTGCTTAGCATGAACCCACAAAGAGAATTGTTAGAGACCCAATGTGATTCATAAACCTCATAGAAGCATAAAGAGAATTGTTAGAGACTCAATATGTTCTATACTTAACTCCCAATCTCAATCTCAAATCTCATAGAAACATAAAGAGAATTGTTAGAGACCCAATATGTTCTATACTTAACTCCCAATCTCAATCTCAACTCAATCTCAATCTCAAAAGAATAAGATAGATGTAGTATGCTTTTCTCAAGAATATGAAACACAACCCAACAATTGCCAACTATGCAATATCTCATATAACAATGATACTCATATTCTTTTTACCAACAATTAGAGTTTCAACAACAATGCTCATCAAACAAGGTTTAGACCACCAACACATTCAACTCAACATCAACCTTGAAGCATTAACCAATCATCACAAGAAAAGGAAACAAGTAGAAATCCTTTTCCCTCCAAGGATATTTGAACAAAATAGCCACCAACACAATATCACCAATTGCAAATAATAACTTGTTCAAATCAACTCAATGGAGTAAGCCCAATATCATGTATCAAGTAAAGCACTAACTTGATCAACAACAACCTCTATGAAAGCAACTCATCCATCAATATCAAAATAGCCAACTAAGGGTTTCATCATCTCAATGCAAGTAGCAAGACTTACTAACATAAACCCTAGTGCAAAAATGCTTCCTCTTCCTCAACCAGAATTATGCATTCACCCAAACACTCATCAATGATTTTAATGCATAAACAATCTTCAATATCCAGAAAATAAGATTTACACCAAAGATACCTAGTAGACAACCTTTTCACTCCAAACTCAATTTCAGAAAATATACCATCAACAACATACATGGAAGAAGTTGCCCATACCTTTACTTTGATGAAGAAGGAGAACTCAAAATCTGTCACAACACTAACTCTCAATTTGCCACTAATTAGAGTTAGCAACTATACAATAATACACAATAATAAAGATCCAAAATAACACCTTATTTCTCCAACTTAGTAAAAACACCAAAGTACAATATACATACAAAGTAAAACCTCTTTACACCTTATTACTCCACATAAACATTAAACATCAATAAAACAATGTCAAAAACAAATATGATACCTTAACCTTATACCTCCCGCGCATTCACAACCACTATCCTTTGCACACCGCGACCAAAAAGAAATTCCCAACGAAGAGAATCGAACTCGGCACCTCTGCCGTCTAGCGCTTTCGCTTAAACGCCTCCGCTGTTGGGTCACAAGTGCCCAACGAAGAAATACAACACTGCCCTCTCTTTTATCTTCCTTTGATGCCAAGAAACTGGAAAACGTAAACGTCTTCCACAAGTCACATGCAAACTGGTGAGCGCTGTCCAAAACGTAATTCACAGAATGCTTGCATTTATCATCTCACAGCACAATCTGAAAACCGTAGTCCAGGTGCAATTGCCAATCCACCGGCGTCAAGCATAAAGGTAAGGATGCAGCCCAAACTCAGTTTCGAATATGCCAAGCATGGTTTCCAACACAGAACAAGCACGATTTCAAGGACGTCAATCGGAGATCGAAAACACAAAGCGTTGTTCGAAAGAATAGAGAAAACGCAAAATCGTAGATGCCAAGCGCAAATCGCAAGATACAGAGCCAATCGTAAATCGTAGATGTCAAATAATTCGTGGTACTCACTTTGGAAAAACATCCCCACTTATATAGCCATTTCTCCATAAAGTTTGACGTCGGCGCTCCTCCAACGATGGCATCATATCGGCGAAAGA
This sequence comes from Wollemia nobilis, assembly GCA_028583015.1. Classification (NCBI taxonomy): domain Eukaryota; kingdom Viridiplantae; phylum Streptophyta; class Pinopsida; order Araucariales; family Araucariaceae; genus Wollemia; species Wollemia nobilis. The sequence goes on from JAQPPZ010002321.1 coordinate 914,096, forward strand.
ATTCTTTTACTTCCGTCGCTTAAGGGTTGAAAGACCCTATAATAATAATTAAAATAATAATTATTATTATTTTATTAATAATAAATTAAACTTGGACCTTTGACAAAGGTTTGAGTTAATTTAATTATTAATAATAAACATGGACCTTTGCATTAAGTTAAGCTTGGTTTTAATAAAAACCCTTAATGAGTCCAAATGGTTTTAAGAAAAACCTTTAACCTTGTCACCATGGTTTTAATAAAAACCCTTTAACAATGAAGCTTCTCAAGATATTCTTGACATCACACTCTTTTGATATCAACACAAAAATGCCTTTTGACATCAATGACAACTTATACATTTGAGCAAGGGCAATGTACCCAAAGTACCCAAAATTGCCAACACTATTATCTCTTACTACAAGTATGGGCTTGGGAACATATGGTTGTGGAAAGACCTCGAGGGTTTCCTTATGATGCACATATTTTGGTAGGGCCAGAGGTCCCTTATACTTTATGGTGGCAAAGGGGGAAAGAGTTGAATATTAATAGACCACCTAAAGGCAATAGAGAGTGGTATCACTCTATTTGGAAAATTTTGTAACCCCAAGATGTGATCTAGAGACCATGGAGGAAGGGCCCAATATGGGTAGAATATGGAATGCAACTAAATCATGTGCAATTATCAAGGTGGATTATTGGGCAAGTGAGCATGCATTATGAGTATTTTCAATATACTCAAGTATTGTGATATATTAGTATTAGACAAAGAATATCAGATCCACCTATGATCTACACGAGAAAATGAAGGAATAAAGTAGTACCACCACAAATGGAACCATTGACCTTAGAGGTAGATGAGGTCATATGGGTACCAAATGAGGATGATGCTGGTACAACTCTAGATTATGATATATGGTGGGCCACACAACCATGGCAAAAAGAGGAAAGTATAGAGGAAGAAAGTGGCAGAAAAGCAAAAGAGACAACTAATATCGTCAGTGGAGAAGAGTATATACCTAATGGTATAGAAAAGGAAGTAGAAGAGGAACTTCCTAGATGGCATGTACGTCATCAGGTAGAGACAGATTTGGGTCCATCAAAATATCAAGAATATGATGATTGATATTCCATGATGGATGGACCACCTGAAGTATAATATTTGAGGTATTAAGTCCAATAGCTAGAATCATAATAGATTGAACATGAAAGTTCTTGGGCATAAGAAAATATGAGGTTAAATTCTGAAAGGGATGCCACCATAATAGAGTGGGATAGAATTCAACATGAGGTAGCACAAATAAATTGTTTGGGAGTATCAACAACCATTCAGGCTAAGAATGGATGACTACGATAAGCTAGGGAAGAGTACAAAAATTCGTACTTGACTTTATGATTTGATGCACTAGTGAACCATGGCTTGTGCACTCCATCCCAACCTACTACAAAAATACAACATGGGTGTAGAAGGACAACACGAGAAATACAAGCAAGGTCACAAGGCAGAGCTTGAACAACTTCTCTAAGAGAACTAGGTCTAGAACAGAGTAGTGAATAGACCGAGAGATAGTAGCAATGAGGCTTGTTTTATGGTATGGTTAAAAAAGCCACTATGTATGTGTTATAGTAATGTGTGGTGCGTATCTAGTGAAATTTGTAAATGTAACCTATAAACATGTATTTTTATATGTAAGGAATGTTTATCCAATTCTTGATATAGATTATTGTGATATATGTAGTCTATTTAAGCATGAACACACCTCTTGGAAAAAATCTATTCTTAGTTAAGCTAACTATACTTAATGAGAAAGAATAGATGATGAATCTATTGAACATTCTTAATGGAAAAAGAATAGGTGGGGAACCTATTCTTAAGAGGAGTATGGGATCCTCTCTCTAAAATATTTAAGAATGTATCATATTAGGATACTATATTAATTGTTCAAAGAAACAAATAAGCTTAATAGAAATATTAAGGTTCCTTGTGGACTCATAAGTCCATGGGAATGAAATTTTCTTAACTTGATTAATAATTGGACCAAATTATTCCAATACTTGAGGGGAGTTGTAGAATGTAAAACTCAAGTCTTCTAATTTTGAGGGGATTTATAGTAGGCAACACTCAAATATTTTTGTTTGAGGGGAGTTGCGGTAGGCAACACTCAAACCTTATTGAGGGGAGTTGTGGTAGGCAACACTCAATTTTTCTTGTCATATTATGGATGGTGTTGCCTAGAGAATTCCAAAAAGCAAGAAATCTTGGACTAATTATTCTACAGTGGAGGTATGGGTTATTATGAAAAGTTTTTATTGGTAGCTTAGGATTCGAGAAGCCATGCTATTTATTAATAATAGCCTTAATTAGCCAAATGGTAGTTAGGTACTAAGTCCTAGATGACTCATCATGAAGGAGCATGTATCTAGTTCCAAGGTAAATATACCAAAGATCCTACATAGACATATTTATGTGTGTATAGGGAAAAGGTGTTCATTTTTGATAAAAAAAGGGATAACCCTATGATATGGTTAAAAGGTCGTACATTCACAAAAATTGGTAAGACAATGTGGAGGACCATTAAGGTGACCTTTATATATGGGCATAAAGGTGAACCCCAATATTACAGGATGGGGCCACATCCTGACCACTTGAGTGTCGTCTGTAGCGACTAGCTTTTAGTTGTGGTATACGTTGGTATGGAAGGATAAGAAATGTGGGATGCATATATGTGAATTTAACAAAAAATTGGGAAGAAATCCTAGAAATAACAAGGATTTTGACATAAGGGATGGACTCTTATGTCTTAAAAATTAGGTACTTATACCCAAAATTGGAAATTAGAGGAGATTGGTTATGTGGGAAGCACATAGTTCTCCTTATTTTACTCATATTAGAGGGGCTAAGATGAGTGAGAGCATGAAAAATACCTTCTTCTAGGAAGTTATGAAGAAGAATATCATTGATTTTGTTGCTCAATGTTTGGAATGACACTTAGTGGATGATAATACTTTTGGAATGACCCCTTATGTGGAGTAAGTGTAGTCATAGATATTATTAGTAGATGATAGTATTCCTGGAATGGCACATTATATGGTGTAAGTGTAAGCCTTGATTCTGTGGATAGGAATAACAATAAAATGATTTTCTTTTTATTGGGTTGTGTTATAATACATACTTAATCCTTGACCAGGTTAAAAAGTTGAACATCTTAGCCATGGTGAAAGAATGCTGAGATAGAGCCAACATGAATCTTAAACACACCCCATCACATATAAATATAGACGTAAACATAACCTTCACCATGGATAAAATACCATCAAATATCGTCATATATCATATCAATATACCACCTGACCACCAGGTTCTGGTCATGTTAAATAGTGTGTTGTGTGCTATTTAAATAATGGTTTACACCATAATAGAATGCATGTGGTATTATTAATATTCCTCCTAGTATTGGAACCATTAGTGATTCATGTGGAAAAGCTAAGTGAACCCTCCATATTTTGTGGGTCTTAAGTGGTGTAGCTTGGACTCTTTTGAGGACTTCACTTGGAATTTGTGTCTATTGAGGTATGAACCTAACATAACTCAAGCTATAGTCAATAATTTGACTAAATATGTACACTAGGGGACATCAAGGATGATGCACTAGTGGTGGCAAATATATTTTCCAAAAATAATTTCAAGATATATGGGTATCCTAAAGTGATATTTATGAAATTATGTTTTTGTCTTTGATGACACCTATTTCTATGAGGTTAACTCATGATAAGGGCCATCAAGTCATAGGTTGGAACTCCTTTGTGAGAGATTTTGATAAACCTAGTTGCATTTAGACTTGTTGTGTCTAAACTATTATGGAAATATGATTTCATATCATCTCTATGAAAACAAAACAATGTTGAACAATGGGCCACTTGGGAAAAAGTGGAAGACATGAGCAAACATTTTCCTTATTTGAAAATAATTTGTAATTCAAATATTATTGTAGTTTGACTATGCGTTGATAGATATTTCAATGATTTGACTTTATGATGAAATTTATGTATTTATGGATGTTTCAATACTTAATGTTTATGCAATATGGATGTTTTATTGCATTGATAATATGGTACTACTGATATTTTGTTGAATTACAAGTCCAAGTACTCTCATGGGTGTATGAATATGATCGATCACTAGGAACATAATACTAGAAAAAGAGAAATGATGATGAAGATAGCTCAATGTAACATGGAATATTATCCTTATGTAGTTGCATTTCATTTGACTTATACTCATGTTTGCACCATTGGACCATGATGTCTAGTACTAGTCTCTTTAGATTTGGATGGTGATAGTTGAATCTATCTTAAAAGAGGTCATCTATGTAAGGATAAAACAATGGTGAGAAAAATTGAGGATGCATTTGATGCTTGGGATTGTTGATTTATGAAAGTATATTCTTGTTTTCTAATTTCCAATGCTTATGGAAATATATAATTGCTTTATGCTTTATGTTATGAGAAATACAAAAGGTTGTGTTTAGTCCAAGGGGGCTAGTATGTCATGAACCACCTTGGCAGAACCCTTTTGCATGACAAACAAGGACCTAATTTTTAGTTTTTTAATGTTTTGTGATGTAAATTGATGCTTTTGGAAAAGATATATTTTATGAAACATGTTTTTGGGAAAAATAAAAGCATAGCAATTAATCATGGTTTCATTAATCTAATTGCATGTTACCTCATTAATTGAGTAGGTTTCGGAATACAATTAGGTGATATTTGTCTCCACAAAATGTGTCTCATTTTGATTGGACCAAAAAAACACTAAGATACTTTAATAATATAATGATTATTTTATTGAATTAGAGGATAATTCATCCTCCTTCGTGGTTGCTTCATGGCGGTTAATTTTAGAGGATATTCCCCTTTTCTTATTTAATAGTTTTAAATTTGTAAATGTTATTAATGAGGGGGCATGGAATAAAGGGATGACTCACCTTATCTCTACTTTTTTATTTTATAATATTTTAATTTCTCTCTCCCTCACATGGGGAGATGGGGAGGAAATCAAATATTTTATAAAGAGCATCTTACTTTATCAGGGAAGAATAGCCTTAAATAAGCTAGAGGATCTTAGTTCAAGCTAGAAAGGCATGTGGAGAAGGTTAGGAGGCTAAAAAAGAATAGGAGACCAACATATCAGGAGAATCAGGTTGGGGGTTTCCATGATTTGATTTCCTTAAATGCCTCTTGATGCATCAGATAATTAAAGTAGATAGCTCTTAATGAAATTGTTGTTAATCTTGATATACTCTTTATTTTGGGCTTTTGATTAAATTCAAGTCTAGGTGATATAGATCTATTGTTTTAGACTCCATTTAGTGTTTGGATTCAACACCATTTGTGTTTGATTTAGATCTTGTGAAGGCATATTATTTTTAGGCTTTGATTTAATCCCTAAAAATAAGCCTATAATCAGCCTACACAAGCTTTATACTTGAATATAATTTAAGGGATATCTTATGCCTTGGTTAATACATGTATTGGTAGTCTTATCATGTTTGATTTGATGTAAATCATCTGCTATAAACCTCTATGAACACCATGATTTGGCCCTGTGAATTGTTGAACAAATTGACTTGTTATGGATGCCTGCAAACCGATATTATGACAAATGTATTATGTCCATTTATTGAAGCATGTGAAGCCCTGATTTGGATGCTCTATTCTCTTAATGTCGTAGGCATAGTAACTTGTCCCTTTGTTGTGTGTATCATCAAATCCTCTCTCAGGTCATAGACTTCATAATGCTAATTTTCTCATTGATATAAACTACCTTGAATGGATTTATGTCACCTATTAGATGCTTTGGGTAGATTCAGAGGGGTCCTTGGACCTCTCTACATTACCACCTCAGTAGCAAACATGATATAGATCACATCTAGTGCGCTCAGGCAGAATACCTTCATGGTGTTCCCCGAGCAATATCCCACTTGGGCTATGCTCGAGTGTTGGAATTTATAGGGAGAAAGGATCCCATAAATGTTTGACCATCAAGTGGTGGTCAGGGACTAGGCCACATGGTGCCATTCAAATCTCCCATGGAGCCCGTTGATCTATTTACCATTGCTTAGATGTTGCCATATTTTTTCTTGGATTTGGTTGTCAGTATTGAGGTGCATAGCTGAAAATCACTTTTTTTTATTATGGGATGCAATATCCTACATTGTTCATGCATGGAAGAAGTAGAGGTTTATAAGGAATTTTACCCCATTAATAAATTGACCACCACTCGGTGGTAAAGGTAGCCACCGTATGGGGACACTAAATGCTAGTTGAGAGAGCTTTAGACATTTGTGTAGATTCAGTTGGATGTTTATATCTACCAATTGATGTGTCTTTTCATACCACATGGAGTGTTGTGAGTGGTTGGTTTAGTTCACTACTATTTTTGTTCTCTTTTTAGGTGGTAAATATAATTGGTGGTTCAAATCTTGATTTTTTCCCACATTGATCATGGGAGAAAGAACTAAGTTGTTTAAAGGGGCAGATCCACCCCTAGGTAGAAGACCACAAGTTGGTTGTCAGGATAGATGAGGAGGCTATTCTTAGGAAAGTCATGGAGGATAGAGGCTAGTCAGGCCTAGTGGAGGCTGAGCGTCAGTGGTGGATGCCTCCTTGATTATTTAATTTTCTTAGAAATTGAAATGAATCACTTGAATTATGTTGATAAAAAAAGAATAAACACCCTTTTGAATGTTGTATACCTATTATTTCTGAGAATTTGGGCTCAAATGGAATATTTATTTTTACAATTTAAATTTTAGTTTTTGGAGACTAAATGATATAAACTATTTTTCAATGAAAGAAATGATAGAGCAGAAAAAATTTTCCAGGCACTCTAGACGTTTTTCGCAGGACTGCCCAAAATCTGCCCAAACTGCCGAACTCATTTTGGCCATATCTCACTCATCCGAACTCGGATTGAGCTAAAATTTTGAGGGTAGATGCCTGAAAAACCCTAGAACGTCTCCACCAATTTTCATATCATTTGGAGCAACACAGATCCTAGCGCATCCCTATGTGTGAACGATATATTTGGCAAGCGGCTATGCGAGGGTTTCATCGGGGTTGAGTGCAAGCAGCTCCAGAGGTTGGTTTTTAGGGCCTTCGGGCCCTAGCGGCCAATATTTTTGTGGTTTATGCTCAATATTTTAGCAGGAAATGTTGCAGGGGATACAAGATGGGTTAGAAATTTGTCTTTCAATAGATCATACTATGAACTTGAGTGACAACGGCTTCCAATTTGTTGCACAAAAGAAAAGTGAAAACCATACCTTTCCACGACGTCTAGGGCAAGGATTAAAGAGACCACGAAATAAGTTTCAAGTAGTTGATCAAAAAATGGCTCATATCTCAAGTGAATCTGGTGCTAAGGTGCACCCACAAAATAATTCTACTATGAAAACCCCTATCAAGGGTAAGAATTTTGAAGACTCAGTCCCAAAAATGAATTTTAGGGATGCCCTTCATGGTGGATAGCCTCAGCCCAATGCTAATATCAATATTAGGGCTTCCCATAAACCTCTAAGAATGCCTAAGATTGATCCCGAGAAAATGGAGTCAGAATGTCTTAAAGCGAGTGATGGAACTCCTATTGTTAAGCTTGATATGGGTAACATTCGGACTGGCATTGAAGATTTGGAAAAAAGAGGACTAATTTGTCGGTTCGTGGGTTTTCGTCCGAGTCTATCCGCTTTCAAAGTCCGGGCTGCAAAAAGCTGGAAAACTAAAGGTGAGTTACAAATCTCTATTTATCCAAATGGTTATTTTCTTGTTTTATTTGCTAATAATGAAGATAGAGAGAAAAATTTTCAAGGGGGTCCTTGGTTTTTTGGAAGGGCGGGGCTTTTCATGAAGCCCCGGCATACTAAATTTAAAGTTGAAGAAGAGATGCTTTCTATAGCTCCCGTGTGGGTTAGACTCTTTGGCCTCCCTATTCAATTTTGGAATCCTACTATTTTTCCTTCAATTAGAAACTCTTTAGGAAATTTTATGATGATTGCTTGATTGTACTCAAAATTTTGAACATATTATTTATGCTCGAATTTGTGTTTTAATGGATTTTGACAAACCCCTACCTAAAAATATCACATTACAATTTGGGGAAGACACTTGGGAGCAAGTAGTGGACTATGAGAACATTCCTTTTCATTGTAGAATTTGCCATGAATATGGTCATTTGGCCGGTGCTTGCCCAAATAAAATTCTTGATCAAAAGAAAGAAGATATAAACTCAGCAGGTTTCCAAATACCTAAGAAGAAGAACACTAAAAAAAAAACCAGTTATGAAGGATCAATCAAAGTCATTTGCTAATATGTTTGAAATCCTTTCCACAAATGATGTCCCAAGTGAGGAAGAGGAAATAATGGAAACTGAAATCTTAGAAACACAATTTAAATATGAAGGGAAGAACTCAGAGACAAACCAACAAATCAAAGGTTTTCAACGAGAAAAAAAAAGGAGAAAATTTACACAAGAAAAACAATATTTCAAATGTCAAAACTTCAAATAATGCAGGTCCCAATATAGACTCCATTGAACCATCTAGTAAAATTTTGGCTGTGTATGAGCATTCTTCAAGGTTAGAAGCCATCTCAGATTCAATTGGAATAAGTCAAGAAACAGGGAAAAAAAAATTGAAGATGGATTCTAATCAAAAAGTAGGTCGCAAGACCAATCAATATCATATGGTAAAAGAAGGTGAAAAGCTTGTAGAGGAAGGTAAGATTAATGCCCTTCCCAACATTTTTAGCCCTGGTATTAATGAAGATCATCACTTGGAATATTAGAGGACTCAAAGGGAGTCTTTCAAAACAAAATGAAATTAGAAGAATGATTCAGATAAATCATCCACATCTTGTTTTCCTTCAAGAAACAAAGATGTCAATGGAGGATATGGACTTAATTGCCAGTAAAATTTGGCCAGCTGGAAAAGTGGTTTCCCTCAGTTCCCAAGGGACTTCGGGTGGCATTGCTTGTCTTTGGGACCCAAAAGAGGTAGTTATTCACCATATGGTTGGCGGTTGGGGTTTGTTGGCTATAGCTATTCAAAGTAGACATTCCAACTAGATTATGCTCTGCATTACTATTTATGCCTCGACTTCTTTGGAGGAAAAAAGAAGACAGTGGAAGGATATTACTCATATTATCTCTCATTTTCCTAAAGCTTGGATCTTGATCGGAGGAGATTTCAATACCATCCTCTCTCTGGATGAGAAAAAGGGGGGAAATAGAAATTTGGACAAAAGTACTGACCTCATGAGCGAATATATTGCAAACCTCCATCTTGTGGATATCCAACCAGATAATGGCCTTATGACTTGGTCTAACAGAAGGCAAGGCTTAGCTTGTATAATGGAGAGATTGGATAGGTTTTTGCTCTCTAAAAATTTCTTAATCCATGGTCACATTCCTAAAGTGAAGACTCTTAATAATGTTGGTTCGGATCATTGGCCGATCATGGTGGAAATGTGGAAAACCAATGTGAGTTTCTCTCCTTTTCATTTTCAATTAATGTGGCTTAGAGACATTTCCTTCAGACCTCATGTGCAACAATGGTGGAAGGAAGGTAAACCTAGGCATGGGACTAAGATGTTCTGTTTTGCCAAAATACTGCAATACATTAAATCCAAAATCAAGACTTGGAGCTGGAAAGAGTTTGGGGATGTTCATAAAAAAAAACATGAAGTTATTGCTCATCTTGAAAATTTGAATAAGAAAATCCATTTAGATGGCCTCACGAGAGAAGAGAAGTGCAGATGAAATTAAACTCACAACTGAGTTAGAGGAATGGGAAAAAAGAGAAGAAATCTTATGGAAGCAAAAATCTAGAATTCAATGGCTCAAAGAAGGAGATCGAAACACAAATTTCTTCCACAAATCTCTTCTAGCTCGAAGATCTCACAACTTTATTTCTTCCTTAAAATCAGATTCTGGAGATGTTGTTTATACTTGGGATGGCATGAACTCTATTGTTGTTGATTACTTTTCCAATATTTTTGTTGCTACTCCTCTTGACTCAGCTTCACAACAAAATGTTCTTCAAGCAATCCCTTCTCTTATCACTTCGAGGAGAACTCTATTTTGATTGCTCCTATTACTATCAATGAGCTTCAACAAGTAGTTTTTAAAATGCAAAAAGGAAAACCCCAGGTCCTGATGGTTTTCCTATTGAGTTCTACCAAGAGTTCTGGGATATCCTTCATGTTGATTTATTAGAGGTGGTGGAAGAAGCCAGGAAATCCAAAGAAATTTTGAAGGTTATCAATAAAACTTATATTACTCTTGTTCCAAAAGCTCAAGAGGTTGATCATATCTCAGCTTTTAGACCTATTGCTTTATGTAATGTTCTTCTCAAAATCATTACTAAAATCATGGCGAGAAAGGTTGAAGCCTCTTTTGCATAAGATTATTTCCCCAGAGCAAGGGGGATATGTGGAAGGACGTCAAATAGTAGATGAGATAGTTCTTGCTCAGGAAGCCATCCATTCCATGGATATGCAAAATTCTCCTTCTATGTTCATCCGGTTAGACTTATCCAAAGCTTATGACAGAGTGGATTGGCACTTCCTTATCAAAGTTTTGAGGCAATTTGGTTTCTCTAAGGATTGGATGGATTGGATTATGGGATGTATCTCTTTAGTTTCCTACTTAGTTCTTATCAATGGCAGGCCTTCTCGGTCTTTCCCAGCTTCCAGGAGGTATTAGGCAAGGTGACCCGCTATCCCCTTATTTATTCATCATTCTTCTTGAATGCTTGGGTAGGACTATAACCAAAAAGAGGGAAAACAAAACCCTTGAGGGAGTTACCATTGCTCATGGAGCTAGACCTATCTCTCATCTTCAATTTGTGGATGACTCTACCCTTTTAGGTAAAGCTACGGTTAAGGAAGCTTCTAATATTAAGCAAATCATTAGCTATTTTTCTAAGGCTCTTGGGCAGTTGATCAATGAAGAAAAATCTAAAGTTATTTTCTTTCATTGCTCTGCTAGACAAGAATCCATGGTCTTGGATAAATTAAGATATAAGAAGACCTCTCTTCCAATCACTTATTTAGGTATTCCCATAAATATTCAAAGGCAAAAAAATAAATATTGGAATTGGTTGTTGGACAAAGTCAAGAAGAAAATTGGAAAGTGGACCAACAAGTGGCTTTCTTACGGGGGTAGAATCACCTTGGTAAAATCAGTCCTTCAAGCTATTCCTATTTATGTTTCTTCCATTTTGAATATCCCAAAGGCTGTTCTTCGAGAATTGGATCAAATCAGTCATCATTTCCTTTGGAGTGGTACTAAGGAGAAAAGAAAATGGGCCTTGGTGAAATGGGATACTTTATGTCTTCCTAAGAGTGAAGGGGGGTTAGGATTCCGGTCTTCAATTAATAACAACAAAGCTTTAGCTGCTAAATTATATTGGAGGATGTTGCATAACCCCAATGCTCTTTGGGCCAATAATCTCCGTGCTAAATATCGCTGAGAACAAAAGTCCTGAAGACCTTGTTCGCTATCAACTTCCTACCAAAGGTTCTCCCATTTTAGCGAGTTCTTAAGACTGGTGAGGATTTGATAAAGAAAAAATTATTTTGGATCATTCATAATGGTCAACATGCAAATTTTTGGACAGATTCTTGGGATGGTCACAAGCCTTTGATAACTCGGTTTCCCGATTGGAGGCCTTGGATGGAGGAGCTTCACCGAGCTAATTGGATAAAGGTGGCTAATTACTGTCGGTACCATCTTGGTAATTCAAAGGTTGGTAGATATTGGATCCCTATTGAGGACTGGCCTATTCAAATCCCAGAAAGGCAAAGACAAGATATCCAAGGCATCCTTCATATGAGATCCCTCTCTTGGTCCCATGAAAAAGATTGTTTTGGATGGAACAACACTACTAAGGGTGAGTATTCAGTTGCTCAAGGTTATTTGACCTTATGCCATAATAATCCCAACCATTCTTCTGACATATTTTCTCAATTGTGGGCTCAAAAGCTCTGGCCTAAGGTGAGGTTCTTTAATTGGCTTTTATTGCATCGTAGGGTGCTTACTGGTGAGCAACTTATGAAGCGTGGTTTTCATGGCCCTTTTAGATGTGAAATGTGTGAAGAGAATGTAGAAAATATCAACCATATTTTTATTGAGTGTACTTTAGCCTCCGAGCTATGGAGGAGAATGGCCACTTTACTTGGCTTATAGTGGTCCAATTTTTTCACTTTTGAACAACTTTGGAGGGATTGGCCTAATCAAGAGGGTGTTGATCATTTTATTAGGCGAGTAGTTTGGATGGGTTCTACCATTCTTCTTTGGAATATTTGGAATGAAAGGAACAACCAAATTTTTAATCAAGATAGGAAGGATATTCACTATATTTGGCAAAATACCATAGCCAACTTAGTTGAATCAGTCCATCAACTCCTTAATCACCCCCAAAACTCCCACCAAAGATGGGATCAAGTGATGCAAAGATTGAAGATTAAACCTTCTAAGGGCAACCAACTTAAAGGGAATGTGAGTATTAGTAAGATGGATAGGACTAGAAATTGGCAACCTCCTCCTAAGGATTTTGGAAAAGTCAATACTGATGGAGCCTCTAGAGGGAACCCTGGAAAAGCGAGTGTGGGAGGAATTGGTAGACTTTCAGATGGCTCCCTGGTTTTTACTTTTTTTGAGAATTTGGGTATTCTTTCCAATAACCTTGCTTGAGGGGTATGGTATCCTTAGAGGCCTTCAGGAGGCTACTAAGGTTGGATGGGAAAAGGTGTTAGTTGAGTCTGACTCTCAACTTATGATTAATCTCTTGAAGACTCCTTCTAAGAATCATAAGGTGGATTGGAGAATAAAAAGAATTATTGAGAAGATTCGGTTAATCCAGATGGGATTTTTGAAAGTTGATTACAATCATGTGGTCGAGAGATCAAAACAAGAGTGTTGATGCTTTAGCTAATTGGGCTTTGGACAAAGGTGATCTTACTTGTTATGGCCACCCTCCTATATGGTGGGCTTCTCAAATTAGGGAAGCTCTTCTTTCTATCATTTCTTTGGATGGCTCCGGTTCTGAAGGTACCTAGTTTCTTCTTGTTTTTTTTTTTGCTTCTCTTTGGTTCATTCAGTTTTTTTAGTTCCCTAGCTCATTCTATTCTTTATTTTGTTTCCTCTGTTGATTCTTGCATTAATAGTCTTTTGGTCTAGATAGGTCATTGTTTTGTTCATTTTTTTTTTCTTTTGTCTTCTTTTTTTTTTGTTTAGTTTTTTAAGGTGGGTGGGTTCTTTTGTTTTGTTTTGTTTTTGTGTTCTTTGTGTTGTTTTTTGTTGTTCTTGTGTTTTTGTTGTTTATTTTTTTTTTTTATGTTTTTTGTTATTGTTCTTGTGTTTTTTTTCGTTCTTGTTCTTGGGTTTCTCTTTGTTTGTGTTATTTCATTTTTTTATGTGTGAGTGTTTTCTATGTTTTTTGTTTTTGTTTATTGTCTGTTGTTGGTTGTTTTTATTTTTATTTTTATTTTTATTTTTATTTTATTTATTTTATTTTTAGGTTTTGGTTGTGTTTATTTTTCATGTTTTTTTTGGGTTATGTCTTTGTAGTGTTCTGTTGTTTTTGTCTTGTTTGTGTTTTGTTATGTGGTTCTTGTGTTTTTCTATGTGGTTTGTGTTGTGGTTTCTTTTATCTTATTGTGCGTGTTTGGTTGTGCTTTTGTTTTTGACACACTCAAGGAGCATGTTTTTTATTTTATTTTATTATTTTTGTTGTTATTTACTTATTTTTAATTTGGTTTTGTGTGTTTGTTTGCTCCTTGAGTATGTCAAAGGTGGTAGGCCAGGTCCGAGTCCTGGGCGTTTTTGGCGGAATGGATACCCCTGCCTCCTTGGGTCTTACCCGAAAGTGGCATCCCTTTTGGGATGTTTTCCACAAATAAAAAAAAAAAAATGATAGAGCAAACTCAATATAAATTTATATTAGTTAATTATAACAATTTTGTAGAAATTTAATACTATAGGATAATTGTTGATAAATTTAGGTTTAGCAATAGGATAATTTTGTAAAATTTAATATTATTTGAAACATTTATTGCAAAATTCAATATTATAAAATTTTACAAAAAATAAAAACTTTATTTAGAGAAATTGTAATGCAATCAATATTATGAATTTTTTGGAAAAATGAATATTAAAAATATTTTGAAGAAAAATTTAGATGCTATGTTTACATATAATTTTGTGGAAAATTTGGATGGCTTATAGATCAAAATTTTATGGAAATATTAAATTCTTTTTTTTTAAATAAAGGGGTAAAAATTTATTGATAAAAAGTTTGGATTACAGAGTACAACTGAGCTTCCAACCAGGACTCAAATAAACAACCAAACAGGCTAAAACCACTAGACTAGAATGACACCCAGAAAAGACAACAAGAACAAACCACATTAAGTTTGTACATCCTTGTGGATCAACTCCCATAGGCGTTGAGAGTCCCCAGACGGGAGACTCTCCCAATTATCGATACTCCAAGGATCCAGCAGCTCAGAAGCCCTTTTGGCCAGGTAATCAGCAACCACATTCCATTCCCTTGGAATGTGCACAAAGGATATAAATTTAAACTCTTCACTCATTCTGAGAATCTGAACGGCTATAGAGGCCAACTGCCAATTAACTTCCTCCACCCTTTTACTATTTAAAATATTAACCATAATTTGAGAGTCAGACTCATAGATAATCCTATGCCAGCCAAGAGAAAACCCCCTTCGCAAGGCCTCAAGAATTGCAAGAGCTTCCATAAAATTATTGGAGTGAACACCTTTATAAATGGAAAAGAAAAAATTGACACCACCAGTAGAATCTCTCCCAACACCGCCAATGCTAGCATGTCCAGGATTACCCCTGGATGATCCATCAGTATTAATTTTTAAAACTCCTCTAGGGGGTGGCCTCCACCTACCATCTCTCCTAACCTTCTTGTTGAGCTGAGGAACCCTACTAGGGCTAGAAGAGTTCACACCATCCCCAAAGAGACCAAGGGCTTGTTGTACCTTCTCCTCCCTAGAATCCAAAAGAGGGTCCACATCACATTTGATATGGATGGTTTCCTGAACCATATACAGGATCCTTTGCCAGATCTATTGAACAACCAAATAACTACCCTAAAATATGCGTTGGTTCCGTTCAAGCCAAATTTTCTAGATGATGCAAGAAGGGCCCAAATTCCAAGCCACCCGAAGGAAGGGGGCCTTGGCCGGAGGTCTGCCTAGACTACTCCAAAACTCCACCAGGGATAGCACATGAAAACATGGATGGTTCCAAGCACTCCACCAATGGTGCCAAATGTCTCTGGCAAAGGAGCATTGGAAAAATAAATGAGAAGAGTCATCCTCATTCTTATTACAAAGGACACAAAAAGAGGGACCCTGAAATCCCCTCTTCCTCACATTATCCCAAGTGAGGCATTTATTATGAGCTACCAACCAGAGAAAGAAGTTACATTTTGGCCAGGAAAATTTGTTCCACACCTTTTTCCACCAAGTGACAGGAAGACTCCCATACTTTTGCTTATCAAGAACCTGATAACCATAGGCTACCGAGTAGGTTCCCTTAGGATCAGGGTTCCAAGCTAGAATATCTTTACCCCTCAATGAAGAACAAGGCCTCCCCATAAGAATAAGAGCAAGCACCTCTCTGTCCTTGGCCAGTTCCCCCTGGGGCCATTCTTGCGGATCTTTCCACCTGTACATCTCCATATTTCCAAAAGACTAGATTTTTTAAAGTCCTCCACACGAGACCGACCTGCTTCCAAGAAAAAAATGCTTAGGGAACGTAACCTAGGATATTGATTCAAGATAGGAGGGTGGCCATCCCAAGAATCCTCCCAAAAAAGAGCATTTGATCCCTGATTGCAAATCCAGAACAAACCCTACTTGATTAAATTAGCTCCTCTTTTTAGAGTGTCCCAGATAACTGAACCTTTCCCAACCAAGCTGACTCTAGGGATCTCAGCCTCAGAAATACCTCTCAAGTATTTACAAGATAATATTTTAGCCCAAATATGATCTTGAGAGGTACACCATCTCCAATAAAGTTTTGCAGCCAAAGCCTACCCAAAAAGAGTTGTCTGTCGCAACCCAAGGCCTCCCTCTTGAACCAACCTACATATAGAATCCCACCTAACCAAACTCCATTTAGATTGATCAAGTTTTCTAGACCATAAAAACTATCTTGACAAAGCATCCATGTCCTTGATGAAGTGAGAGGGAGCTATTTGTACAAAACATCTATAAATGGGTAAATCTTGAACAATAGATTTTAAAAGCAACACTCTACCTGCAGTGGATAGCCATCTGAAAGTCCAGTGATTCACCTTCCTTCTAAACTTATCAAGCATAGACTGCCAAGAAGATCTAGGTAGAGGATGAGATGAAATTGGAATACCAAGATAAATGAAGGGGGGAGTCCCAACCTGGAATCTTAGAATGCGAGCAATCTTGGCTTGAATAAGAGGAGGGGTATTGAAGAATAAAATAGAAGACTTGTCCTCATTAATCAACTATCCAGAAGCACCAAGATATATGTCAAGAGACTATCTAATATTTCCAACTTCCCTGATAGTGGCAACTCCCAACAAAGTAATATCATCAACAAATTGAAGGTGGGAAAGAGGTGGCAAACTACTATCCCACTTCCACCCCTGAATGAGACCCTGCATGACTTGAGACTTGAGAAATATTCCCAACCCTTCCGCCATAATGATAAACAAATAAGGAGATAAAGTATCTCCTTGCCTCAATCCCCTTGAGGCCTCAAATAGCTCTAATGGCTCATTATTAACAAGAACAGAGAATGAGGAAGAAGAAACATAGCTCATCACCCATCTAATCCATTCCTCCTCAAATCCAAAAGCAGCAAGAACTTTTTGAAGAAAGGACCATTTGACCCGATCATAGGCTTTGGCCATGTCCAACTTAATGAACATAGTTTTCTCCTTAGAAGTTTCCATCGAGTGAATAGCTTCTGTAGCAATAACAACCCCATCCAAGATTTGTCGGCCAACAACAAACCCTCCTTGCTCCTTAGAGATGATTTTTCTCAACCATATCTTCAACCTCTCAACAATAATTTTTGTGATGATCTTATACACAACATTGCAGAGAGCAATAGGCCTGAACATATCCAAGGAATTTTCTCCCTCTTTTTTGGGTATAAGCACCACAAAGGTAGCATTTAGGTCCCTTAGCATATTTTTGTTCTTTTGGGACTCATGGACCACCTCCAAAAGATCAAATTTGATTAAATCCCAAAACTCTTGATAAAACTCAATCGGGAATCCATCTGGGCCTGGGGATTTTCCTTTTTTCATCTTGAATACAACATTTTCCAACTCCTCAAGGGAAATTGGACCCATCAAGTGCTCATTCATCTCTCTAGAAAAAATCGTTGGAATATAGTTTAGAATAAGCTTTTCATTCTCATCATCTGATAGGGAGTCCTCCTTGAAGAGAGAGGAAAAATACCTCTTAGTCTCTTCTGAAATATCCCTAAAAGAAGAGAGCAGGGCACCCTGAGAATTCACAAGAGAGGTAATCAAGGTTACCATTACGGTGAGCCTTAAGCTGAGTTATAAAAAAAGGTTGTGTTCCTATCCCCTTCCTGAAGCCAATCTACTCGAGCTTTTTGTTTCCAAAAAATTTCTTCCCTCGGTTCCCATTCAGACAAGGTCTTTCGTAGCCTCAGATTCCTCAACAAGAAGCTCCTTCATGAATCCCTGATCTCTAATCTTCCTTGAAGCTTCTTCCATCCTCCTAAGAGCTACCAGCTTAGCCAAGGAAAGGTTCCCAAAATTCAGTCTATTCCATCTCTTCAATTTATGTTTTACAAATTGTAGTCGCTTCATAAAGGAATACATAGCGGTGCCATGAGGAGGTTTGCCAGTGGTCCACCAGCCTCGCATGAAATCATGAAGCTTAGGATCACGAAGCCACATAAGTTGAAACTTAAAGGAGGGATTTTTTTTTAGCCCTAACTCCAAAGCAAGAGAGTTTGATAGGCCAATGATCAGATCCCCTACCCTCCAGAATCATAGAACTAGCACTTCTATTATTACCCATCCAATAACTGGATATCAAAAACCTATCTAGTCTCTTTGAGATGGAAGCTTCCCCACACCTTCTATTGTGCCAAGTAAATATCCCATTATCTGGCTTGATGTCAACCAAGTTTAGGGCCTGGATATGAGCACTGAAGATAGAAGAAAAAGGCTCGAGACGGTCCACCCCACCATGTTTCTCCTCCAGACAAGTGATAGAGTTGAAGTCTCCAACCAAAATCCATGGGTACAGGGGAACCAAACTTCTCACAAAGCAAATGTGCTCCCACAAATTCACTTTACCATTGTAATCAATAGGAGCATACACATTTGTAAGTAGGATGGTTTCACCAGATTCATTATCATGCCCGACCATCGAAATAGACCATCTGCTAGAAATCCAAGTAAGAGGGGATATCTTAATCGGATCCCATAAACAAGCGACGCCACCAGCATATCCACATGCACCAATACACTGGAATTGCCCCCTTCTCCACAACTTGGGAGTAATATTGAACATACTATCAATAGCCAATTTAGTCTCTTGAATAAACACCACATCCGGAGAATGCACACGAACCAAATCACGAACAACTTTTTATCTGGGGATGTTGTTCAACCCCCTTACATTCCATGAGAGGATAATCATTTTTGGGGGTTATAAAAATGGGAGTCCAATGTTCTCACCAAGCCTGACTCCACCAAAGTCTCCCCCATTAACTTAATTTTATCCTGGTCCTTCTTCCGACCCACCTTCATATTCTTATCCAAAAAACTTTTTTTAATTATTTTCTGCTGCAATCCCAACACCGTAGGAGTTTTGTAGTCCAAGGATGACTGCATCAGTGCCTGAGTAGGAGAGGGCATAACTAAATTTGTACCACTTTCCAAAATAGTTTCCCTTATAGGGCTAGACCCAACCATGTCCCCTATACTTAGATCCAAAGCCCTTTGTTCTTCATTTAAACCCCCTAGATCTGATTCCTTAAGTTCCCCCTCAAGAAGAGACATATGATTCGGCCTTGTTATATTTGCATCAAGTAGCGATGTTTCAGGTATCTCCATGCACTGATAAAGATCATATAATATTTCAAAATGGTTGAGTAGAGCATCTGGCTGGCTATCCTTAAGGTCTTTGTTTGCCCTTCGTCCTCTGTTTTGGGCTTTTATCGGAACAAAACCTTCCTTATCCCATTCCCCTTCCTTTATCGGGGCTTTTCCTTTATCCAAAATTTTTCCAGACCGAGAGGGCCCAGGATTTGAAGCCACAGGTGGGACAAACTTAGGGCATTTTCTTTGTAGGTGGCCATATTCATGGTAAATCCGACAATGAAATGGAAGAGCTTCATAGTCAAGTTTTTGAACCCATGTAGTTGATCCAAATTGTATTTCAATAGAATCTGGAATAGGATTATTTAAGTCAATTTCAACACAAATACGAGCAACAGAGATTACCTTTTTATCCATTGTCTGTTGTGATGGTCCAACCGGCTTCCCAAGCAGAAGGGCAATCTTATGCAAGATATCAGTTCTCCAAAATTCCAATGGGAGCCATGGAAGCCGCACCCATACTAGAACCCATGACGGCCACTCCTCTGATGGGTTGAAACCCACATGCCAAGGTTTAAGAAAGAGTCCCACTTGGTTATAGAAATAAGGACCCCCTTCAAATGCTTTGTTACGATCTGCAATACAAGAGAAAACCACCATAAAATAGTTGTTCGCACTCAGCATCACCTCCACATCACCTTCAGGATTCCAAGTCTTCCTGACCCAAGCCTCCACAAAGGGGAGAGAAATTTGGATGCCCAAAAATTTGCCAATAAGGGCATGTTTGGTTAGATACTCCACATATTTCGCCACCGAGTCTGGTTGAACCACTAGAACTGGCCTGGCTTCACATCGTTCCAAACATCCATTGTTCTTTAACAAGCGGTTCCCGACATGCACTGGAAAATCCTATTCCTTCCAGTCATTTTTAGATGAAAAAACATCACGAGCATGCACTCTCTATGATGGACCCGATGCCATCACGACATTCCTCCAATTTTTTAGACCTCCTTCGGAAGCTACTGCCATCCCCACAGAGCAGTTTTTCTTCATCAAACCCTAGCAGAGTAGTTTTTCCTCATCAAAATCTAGTAGAGCCCTCTCTTCTTGAGATCATTTTCCTATCTAGTATCTATTTTATGTTTCATATGGCTTTACTTTTTATTCAGAAAGATTAAATGTTTGATTCAATTGTTTAAATGTTATTTCTGTGTGAATGGAAACGAAGGGAAATTGATTGATAAAAGTACCTTCTAGATATGTTTTGGAAAATGGGTGGGAAACTCATTCTTGGGGGAATTTATGGGGTTCCCTCTTGTTTTGTTTTTGAACTAGACTAGAAGTGATTTCTTGAAATGAGAAATCTTGGAAATTTAATTACAAATTCATCTTCTAAGTTATGAACAAGAAAGAATGGGTGGGGAATCTATTCTTTGGGGAAATTATGGGGTTATCTCTTGCTTCGACTACAAGTGCTTCTAATTATAATTGATCTAACAAAGGAATATTTATTTTTGGAAAAAGGGTATGTGATAAACGAATGAATATGGAATTTTTTCTTGGGAAATTATGGGATTTCCTTCCTTTGTTTAAATAAATGTATAATGCATAATTAAATTATGGTGAATTTTTTTTGTATGGTTGCATTCAAATGATAAATGCATACATTGCTTTATGATAAACTATATAGCAAAAGTGCATTTAAGGGAAAACTAAATTAATTATCATGAGTTGTATTGATCCCTTACCACCATCAATCAAGCGATGGAGAGGAAATATGGACCAGTGAAGACTTATAAAATTCAAAAAATTATCCCTTTGACATATATTGTATGAAGGCTTTCATGATAGAAAGCTTATTGTAAAAGATAATTCTAGCATGAGTATTATTTTGTAATATGGAATGGATGTATTGCTTTACTCTCTATAAGATATGTATATGATAGAATTTTTTTGTTATGCTCAAAATATGAATAAAGTAGTCTTGTATACTAATTTAAGATGTATAAATAATCATGTTTTATGGATTATTAATGGAAATAAGGATTGCATCTTTTTAAAGTGACTTCTTGATGAAGATATAGATTTTAAGTAGATGGACTGAAATAAACATCTTATATAAGTATTTGAGAGAGATAGATGTTCAAGGGAATGGATAATAAATTATACTTATGAGTTTTTAAAAAAAAATCTCTTTTAATATGGTTGGAAATATGAGGTTTGTTACATGATATCTTGACTAATAATGTTTCAACATAAGAAATATTGCTATAGGTAGTTCTAAACAACCAATTGTTTTTAAGTTATTTGCATGTGTAGTAACATGTAGAATATATTGTGAGATGCCTTGTTAGAAAATATTATGGCTTGGTAGCTTGTTTGTGACACTTATGATAGAGTAGCTTCACCAAGGAGGTTATGACAACCATTAAATAATAGAATATTTGTATGAAAGGAGTATGAAAATTTATTATAATATGGACAAATTATGGTGAATAATGAAAAGTGAATATTGGTAGTGAATACTAATAATTAATAGTAATAGTGGATAGTAAAAGTGAAAGTGCCATGGTCGTGCTAAATTGAATTTTTCCCAAAAAGATATTATAAACAATAAAATCTCTAATAATATAAGATTGTCAAAAGTAATTTTCAAAGTATTATTTAATTATAGAAAATTTCTAAAATGAAATATCTAGAAGCATATGATATTTAGACTATCTCATATAATAATAAATTATCTTAATAAAATACCAAGAAAGATATCTCAATTATCTTGATATCATTGAAATAGTACAAAAAGGAGATATCTAGAAAGTGTTTCCTTGTGCCCATATAGAGTTCTCCATGCATGCAATATATATAGCTCCTTTGAACTTATAAAAAAGTGACAAACCTCTCATGGGAGGATACTCAAGTTATGTAAATGTAAGTCAAGTTGAGTGGAGCAAGTGTGAGCTCAAGGAAGTAATAGATAATTTAGCGAGTGAGTGAAAGCTAGTAATCCAAGGTAACTATGAAAGAGTATTTTCTTGTCCAAGATGTATCCGATATTGTTAGAGCAAGGGTGTCGAGCATAGTTGTTGGGCAAGTTTACAAGATGTGGAGGCTCAATAGGAGGGCCAAATTCATTCACAAGACAATCTAGTGAATATCTATGTACTATTGTAATTTTAATGTATAACAAAAAAATTATTTGCATTGTGACATCTCTTATGCTTCCATAAACTTCCTATTTTTCATGATGTGCTAATGTTTTCTTGTGCATGAGAGTTGTATGGTAACATACCATCACCAACTTAAGACTATGCATTTATCAAAATAACCATAGTAAGAGGATGGCTTAGGGAAGTGTTGTGCATGTGTTTTAGTTTGATATTTTTGGTTATGTTGTTGAGACAGTCTTCTATAGTGGTGGTGTTTTATCTATTATATGGTAAAGTCTATTTTCTAAAATCCTTACTAAGTATTCCCACTAGTTCTCTTTCATATAGACCTTATTTTTTGTACTTATAGATGTACTTGTTCGATGAAGTGTGATCAACAAGTGTATATTTGGGTGATCTTCTAGATAGTTTGTAAGTAACCAATCATAGACTACCATTTGGTTTACCTTGTTCTTATTTTTGTGTAACTATAGGCTAAATATTAAGGAACTAGAAGGTATAATTTGGTAAATTGGATATTTGCAGTACTCTATAGGCATATTAAAATTTTAGTTTATGAGCCCTTGTCTCTTTCACCAATAAGAGTTGAATGTGAAATTCTAACACTATAGTAAATATGGGAAAATGTTTTATCTTTTAATCCCAATATTCTAAAGATGCTAAGACCTTATTCAAGAATATAAGAGAGTATTAATTTGTAAAGAATTAACATAGAGGGATCAATGGGTAGATTTCCTTATAATAATTTTGTATGGTGTTACTTTTAGATGGTATGATATGCAAGAGGAGTAGATCAATAATTTATGATATAGGATCAGTGAAAATATGATTGAGAAGTATATCCCATGATGGAAATATTTTGACTTGGTAATCAAGATAACAAAGCTAGACATAAAGAGAAAGTTCACAACTACTATGCACAAGTGTAAGAGCTTTAGAAGAAAGTGGAAGTCCATATATGAAATTAAAATTTATCTAATGATATCATAGGGATGTGGATAGCCTACTTTGTAAGTATTTTACTATAGTTATCAAAGCAAAAATTAGGTTAAGGGTTGAGTATGAGAAACCTACTATTATCCAACATGTATATGAGATTATGAAGCAACAAGAGGAGATTTTGGAGGAGGATCCAATTCCATCAACACCAGTTAATCTATCCACTTCTGTATAGGTTTCAAAACTACTAGTAGTATCAATAATAAGTTCATATTCCACCTAATTCTATAAATAAAGTAGAAGATCTAATAAAAAATATGGGACAAATTGTAATCAACTTACTACAAGGAAATGACATATGAAATAAACATACTTAATTCAAATATAGAGGAGTTAGGAAGAATTTTTCTAAGGTAGCCTACTATGAGTGCAAATATAAAGGGCATTACATGACACATTACCATAATCAGACATATTCTTCAAGGATAAAGAGTAATGAGAAGGGTAAAGCTCTAGTTAACATTTTTTATCTTGTTCAAGATAATGATGAAGATGATGTTTTGTAAATGAAGTGAGATAATGATAATATTCCCCAAGGAGTAAATGAGTCCAAGAAAAAGAAAAAAGAGCCCACAAAGATGAGAAGAAAATTGGGCGCTCAAGATTTTCTAATATTAGAAAATGAGACACCCTACACAATCATAAAAGGATTTATCAAAGTAAATTTCCAACATCATATATAGGTAGCTATTTACATTATCATCAAAAAATCAAAGGGTGTTTCATAGAAATCTCCATTCCATAAGAAGGAGGAAGATCAAGGTCATTATGTTCAACATAGAGGTTAATCCATATGCTCCACAAGCTAAATATTTGTGTAAATATATTTCTATTCTTGATTTCATGGTAGATGTTGGATCCACTATTAATATAATAATAGAATCTGATTTGAATGCATTGTTTTAGATATAGCATCCACTAAATTAAAGTTGAGATATTTGAATAAATAAAAACAAAGCCATTAGTAGTCTTTGAGGTAGCAGTATCAGTCATGAGAGTCACCTTTATGGTACATTTTCAAGTCATGAAATATGGTTTAGTAGCCTATCCAATTTATTTATAAATGCCATGGTCAAAAAATCCCATTCTCATAATTACTAGCATGAAAGATACATGACCATTTATCAAGGTTCCAAGTGAGTGAAGATAAAAGTGAGACACTGAGACATGTATATTGTCCATTAAGGACAACAAAAGTGAGTGAGTAACCTCAAATTATGCCAGTATGAGTGAGATGTATACTAAATATGAAGAAAGTGACATGAATGTCTTAGTGGGTGACATCCTTATTGATGCTCTAGTATTCCACCCACATCAATATTTTGAGGAAGATGTGGAGAACAAGATACAAAATGTATGCATTGGGGATGTAATAAAAGAGCATGAAAAAGAATATAGTAATGCAAATGCTCTTTCAAGAGCATATGAAGAAGTTGGCTTTGAATTTATTTATGATGAATTTCCTAATGTAATGCTACTTAAAATAGAAATCATGTAGAAATCTATTGATAAGTAACCAAAGCTAGGACTTTAGATGGTGTAACACTAAGAATGAAGATGAGGATTGCTTAGTCCTTTCAATAGTATTCAATAATGTATGGAGTCCTATATTGAGCAAGGCTAAATAAAAATTATATATGAGTAGTTATATGAGAGCAAGAAAAGCAGTGTGTTGTAGAGTCCCGTGATGGTGTGTGGATAACACTTATCTAGCAATATTATAACAAAAGGGATTTTAGATGTAGGATATCATTGAACAACTCTCTTCAAATATTGTACATAGTATAGTAAAAGTTGTGATGTGTGTCAGCCTCCAAGAATCATAGGACAATAGCTACCCTCTTACGTTGTGTCTTTCCTCTTGGATGCTTTGGGAAATGGAGAATTGATATTGTTGGACCCCTTTCTATAACAACATGAAGGAACAAATACATCATTGTTGCCATGGATTATCTGACTAAATGGGTTGAAGCTTAACAAATAAAATATGATAGAGAGTAAATAGTTGTATGGTCCATATATGAACAAATTGATAGTAGGTTTAGATGTCTAATGGAGATTGTATATGATCAAGGTACCCATTTCCTCAATAAATTTGTGGAAGGATTATGACTCAGTTTGTGATCAAGCATATGAATGAAATTGCATATAAATTGAAGACCAATAAGTAGGTGGAATGGAATAATCATGTTCTATGTTAACTCCTTTAAAAGGATGCAACTTTCATAAGAAATATAACTATAGGTACTTCTAAACAACTTTCTCATTCATGAGAGTTGTATTATAACATGTCATCACCAACCTAAGAATATTCATCTAGCAAAAAAAACCCTTCAATGAAGTATCAAAGAGCTCTTTGCATAAGTCATCATATGAATACTTGTGATTAGAATCAAACCCTTCAATGATAACCATTTTTTGTTTCAAAAACTCTAATTGAGAATTTAAAGTATGATGTTTGGAAGAAATAATATTTGATGGCACAAAAGGTATGTGTTGAGATATAGGAGATTTTTTTTTCATAATTGATATAAGAAGGAGGTTGATACACTTTGGTGTGTGATAATGAGACCTAGAAATACCTCATTATTACACTATGTTTGACATATAAAATAACTGCCATATTACCAAACATGAAAAATTTAATTGCCAAATAGTTGATTAGAATATATTAATTATTAAATGTTTGCATGATTTTATGTTAGGAATACTATACCCCTGTTTTGACTATTTTCAGCATTCTTATGCACTGTTTCAGTTGATTAAGTAGTAAATAAAACATGCATTTCAATTAGCCAACTATTGTATGCTAATGTCCATTAACTTCAAAATGGTTTTTGAATTTTTTCCTGCCCTTCAACATGTTTGAAATCCACATTGGAGCCAAAGTTTTAGGATTGTCATAAATCTAAAAATCTACAGAAAACAGCCATATAAAAATCAGCAAGTTGTCACTTTATAGGAGAACCTTAAAGTTGTCAAGAAAATCATGAGAGAATAGATGGAAGGAGTTCATAGGGACTAAATAAGACATCTGACCTATTTAGAATCACTTCCACATGGTCTAAATAGGCAGCAACAGGGTATAACAGAGCAGAGACAATTGTGCAACATTATTGCATAATTTCAGCATGGTTACTTGGTGACTGAAGTGTATAATTTCAGTAGCAACTTGATGTACTCCTTCATTTTTATATTTGAATGATTTTACCATGTCCTAATTAGTTTTAATTTTCAAGAAATGCAAATATTTTACAACTGTGCAGCAGAACTAGAAAATGCAATAATTTGTCATATAAATTCTAGCCAATAGCCAATGAATGATAGGGTTTGTTATTTACATGCAATACAAATGGGAGCAACAAGACAAAAAGGCTGAAAAGCAGGAACAATTGGAAAAACATACAAAAATCAAAATTATGCAATTATAAAAGAAGTCATAGAAATTGTCAATATAAATGGATGAGAGTAGTTGGAAATAATTTCTAAGGGATAGGGAAGATGTCCTATGCAATTAAACTTGCTTTATTAATCATTTTTATTTTAGCTGAGCATAAATTCTATTTCTGCTCCTGAATAAGGGGGAAAAGATGTCAGTTTGAGTCTAAAAGATATTTGGACATTCAAAGAAGTAGGGAAATGATATTTTAAGGTGGAGATAGGTGTACAAGATACTTATAATACTCCTCCAATGTAATCCCACCACTGAAGATGCCTTCTAAGGGCCAATGACTATTTTTGCAGCACAAACTACCTAAAATAAGCCTTATACAGATTCAAAATTATTGGCAAATCACTAGGAAATAGCAAATAGGCTGATTTGAGCATAAAGATACATTGTAATATTTTATTATAAATAACACATATCCCTCCTTGGTTGAGATATTAGGAGTTAGATGCTAGGAAAATAACATAATACAACATTTCTTTGTAACAGTTTCAACATATTTTGATAGAAATAAAGTGCAATTCTTTTGTTAATTTATGTTCATGAGTGAGTGTGAGTGTTAATTAGCTAAAGAGCAAGTTTTCCACCTTCTTCTAGATTAGGAATCTTGGGCCCACTTTCAGGCCTAGAAGGAGGACTTTTATGATAGGTTTTTACTGTAATTTTGTTGTAGTAGAATTAAAATATTGCTTGTCAGATTTCATTTTCTTTTTTTAAGTTTGTATGATGTTATTTATGTTTTCCATTATGTTTTTGTGCAGCCAATGTGTGTGTCAACTGAAAAATTAGATTAGGCCTATATTTTCCCCTGTTTCCTCTGCTTTCCATGTTCTCCTATTTTTTTTTGATTGGTAGAAAGGGTGTTGAAAGGTCCCTGAACCTTGTACAAGAGAAATTACATGAATTCCAGATCGACCGAGGTGGTCCAAGAAATAAAGATCAAAGAGCGAGCAAACCTCCACACGAGGAAAGGTGTCGCGAAATCGTGACCAAATTGGTGATGTCGCGAAATCGCGACAAGTTGCACCGTTGCTGCCAAGAGAAGAAAGGATGTCGCGAAATCGCGACAAGAAGCGCCATCGGAGCCGAAGGAGGGAAGAAGTCGCGATATCGCGACATGTTGCAAGGTTGCTGCCAGAAGAGAGGAAGTGTCGCGATATCGCGACGTGTTGCTAGGTTGGAGCCGAAAGAGAAGAAGAGTCGCGAAATCGCGACATGAAGGAAAACCGTGACCGGACAGAAAAGGTGTCGCGAAATCGTGACAAGAAGTAAGACCGCTGCCGAAGAGAAGAGGTGTCATGAAATCATGACAAGAAGGAAGACCGCAGAAGAAAAAAGTGTCGCGATATCACGACAATTATGGAAGACCGCTGCCAAAGAGAAAGGGTGTCGCGAAATCGCGACAAGATGGAAGACCGTTGCCGAAGAGAAAAAGTGTCGCGATATCGTGACATTATGGAAGACCGCTGCCAAAGAGAAAAGGTGTCGCGATATCGCGACAAGATGGAAGACCGCAGCCGAAGAGAAAAAGTGTCACGATATCGCGACAAGATGGAAGACGCTGCCAAAGAGAAAAAGTGTCGCGATATCGTGACAATATGGAAGACCGCAGCTGAGGAGAAAAGGTGTCGTGATATCGCGACATGATGCAAGGAAGAGAAAAAGTGTCGCGATATCGCGACAAGATGGAAGACCGCTGCCAAGGAGAAAAAGTGTCGTGATATCGTGACAAAATGGAAGACCGCAGCCGAAGAGAAAAAATGTCATGAAATCGTGACATGATGCAAGAAAGCGCCTGAAGAGAAAAAGTGTCGCGATATCGCGACATGTTGCAAAAATGCACCCGAAGAGAAAAAGTGTCGCGATATCGCGACATGTTGCAAAAACGCACCCGAAGAGAAAAGGTGTCGCGATATCGCGACATGTTGCAAAATCGCGGTCGAAGAGAAAAGGTGTCGCGATATCGCGACATGTTGTAAAACCGCAGCCGGAGAGAAAAAGTGTCGCGATATCGCGACAAGTTGAAAGACCGCTTCCGAAGGAGAAAAAAGTGTCGCGATATCGCGACAAGTAGCAACCTCGCGGCCAGAGGAAAAAGGGATGTCGCGATATCGTGACATGCTGAAATTTCGCGGCCAACGGTGAAAAGTGTCGCGATATCGTGACAAGTTGCCGAAACGCAGCCGAAGGGGGAGAAGAAGGAAGAAAGGATGCGAAAACTCGACCAGTTCCAAGAGCAAACAAACCCGGTCCC
This sequence comes from Wollemia nobilis, assembly GCA_028583015.1. NCBI lineage: Eukaryota > Viridiplantae > Streptophyta > Pinopsida > Araucariales > Araucariaceae > Wollemia > Wollemia nobilis. Next base: position 943,105 of record JAQPPZ010002321.1, read on the forward strand.
CTGTTAACCACTCACATTGTGCAGACATTGGAACTTGTAGAAGCGTCCCTTAGGCCAATGGGAAAGGAGTCTCTCCAAACATGAATGTCCATTTCGCCAACTCCCTTGTTAGCAAGCCGGTCCGTAGCTTGGTTGCCTTCCGGATACTGATGCTTAATGACTAGTTATGGGTAAATGCCAATTAGTGCCTTGCATTCTTGGAAGATCGAAACAAGGGCCCGGGGAGGCACAGAAGTCCCATTGAGCCGGTTGATGCGGTGCAGTGAGTCTCCTTCTATGATAAGTTTATCGATGGTCAAGCCTTCCAAGAGAATCAAGCTTTGGAGGAGAGCCCGAGCCTCTGCCATATTGTTAGATTGAATTCCCAGGTTCTGAGCAAAGGCCAAAATAATTTCTCCTCTGTGATTTCTGAGAATTCCTCCTCCGCTAGCCGCTCCTGGGTTGCCTTTGGCCGCACCATCGAAATTAAGCTTGTGCCACCCGGTAGGAGGTAAGACCCACTTGATGACGGACACTGTCAACGGAAGTACGGGGTGTGGCGAGAGAAATTGGAAAGATTGAAAAGTTTTGTTAGGTCCGATTCAAGGCCAGGCGGGGGGTTTGGAAGACGAGACAAGAGAGGCATTCTCCGCAGCAAGGGCCAAGATTTTGGCAACAACAATCTTCATATCAGTGGCTTGGTTTTTGAAAATTTTGGCATTTCTCTCAAGCCAAATCTGCCACGGGAAGATGTGAAGGCAAGCTTGCCACATGAATTTAAGTTGATTGTTCTTGAAGGGCCGGGGCCATTGTTGAAAAAGGAGGGGAATGGAATGAGGGAGGGCTACGGAGATGACGAAGGTGTTAAGAACCTGGTTGAGCACTGCAAGAGAGAAGGGACATTCCAGAAAAACATGCGAAGTTGACTCACAGGCATTTTTACATAGGATGCACCAATTGGGGATGAGTAACCCTCTGATTATCAAGTTGTCAGTGGTGAGGATTCTATTTTGGATGGCCAACCAGCAGAAGAATTTGACCTTGGGAATGATCTTGGGAACCCAGACCTGATTAGATAAGTCTCGACCATCATTGGGAGTTTCTTGACTGTAGTAAGCTGATTTAACAGTGAAATTCCCTGAATCTTCAAGGTTCTAGACCATGGAATCATCTTTGTGAGAGCTGGGGATGATGCAAGTCCTCAGCAAGTTTTGTAACCGCCTGAGCACCTCTGTGATATGCCTAGGCCCATTAAGAGCCAGGTGTTTCCATTCAGGTCTTGTAATACCTAGGTTAATGAAATGACACACCTTATCTCCAAAGGTGGCTTCGGTAACCGTCTTGAGCACTGCAAGATGAGGATCTTGGCTGAGAGGTTTGTCACGGATCCATGGGTCATCCCAGAAATGAATGGTCATTCCAGTTCCAAGACACCACCTTAAGCCTTCCATGATGATCTTCCTTGTTTTGGTGACGCCATTCCAGAAATGAGATCCGCTAGGAAGGTTGTGCTCTCCAAGAAAGGGAACCTGATGGAGGTACTTAGCTTTGATGATGTCAATCCAAGTGACATTTTCATTGGTGGTAAGTCTCCAGGACTGCTTGGCAATGAGGGCCATGTTCATCCGCTTGATGTCCCTGAATCCGAGTCCTCCATCCTTTTTCTTGGAACAAACCCTATCCCAGGCAACAAGGGAAAATTTGTTCTTGTTTTCGTTTCCCGCCCAAAGGAATCTGCGTTGAATTTGCTCAATTCTTTGGCAGATGGAAGGCTGGAGCTTTGAAGATAGATAAGAAAAAAATAGGAATACTTTGCGGGCAAGCCTGGACAGAGTGGCTTTGGCTGCTCTGGTGAGCATTGAACTTTTCCAACCTGCAAGTTTCTTGTTGAGGCGATCTAAAATAGGGTTCCACATAGCCGAGACCGATTTGCCGTGGAAAAGCGGTAATCCAAGATAAGTAGTTGGAAGGCTCCCAATGATACACCCAAGGATCTCAGCAATCCTGTTTTGCCTGTGGATGGGAGTATTGAGAAAGTATAGCTTGCTTTTGCGGTAATTGACTTTTTGGCCAGCCGCCTCTTCATAAGAATCAAGAATGTTCTTAATGATTTTTGCTTCGGGAACAGAAGCATGAGAGGATAGAATAGTATCATCCACAAACTGTTGATGGGAAATGGCATTGGTTGTTGAGGTTGGTTTGATCCCGGAGACGAGTCCACTATTGCAAGCAGCAGTAAGGGTTCTTCCAAGGGTTTCGGCCAAAATGATGAAGAGGAAGGGTGACAGAGGGTCCCCTTGACGGATGCCTTTGGAACTTTGGAAGAAGCCAGCGGGAGAACCATTGATAAGAATAGAGAACCAAGCAGTAGAGATACATTCACGAACCATCTTGATCCATTCTTTGTGAAACCCAAACTTCTCTAGGACCTCGAACAGGAATTTCTAGGAAACCCGATCAAAAGCCTTGTTCATGTCAAGCTTAAGGAACATACTGGGTTTTTTATTTTTTGATGCCGAATGGGCCAATTCATGGACGGTTATCACTCCATCAGCAATGAATCTGCCTTTGACCGAGCTCCCTTGGCATTGGTCGATGATGGAGGGAAGGATGTCTCTCAGCCTGTTTGCCATAACTTTGGTGATAAGTTTGTAGATGACACTACGGAGACTAATAGGTCTGAAGTCGGAGAGAGAAGCACGATCATTGGACTTGGGAATTAAAACAATGAAGGTGGAATTGGCTTCTCTCGGCATATTTTTGGCTCTCTGGAAGAATTTAACCACGACAACAACATCAGGGCCCACAATGTCCCAAAAGTGTTGAAAAAACTGGGGTGGGAAGCCATCGGGTCCGGGGGCCTTATCGAGGTTCCATTGCAAACGAGAGCTTCTTTGATCTCCTCTTCGGTGAAGAATTGGAGCAATTTCCCATTATCATCGTTAGACACCAACTTTGGTATGTTACGAAGCGAGAGAACTTGCTTGTGCGGGGGTGGCGATCCAACACTTGGACCTAAGATTTCCTGGAAGTGGCGCACGACTTCTGTACGATAGCATGGATGTCGGAGACAATGGTTCCATCAGCCTTGGTCAACTCGGAGATTTTATTTGAGCCTCCGTGGCGCATGGTGGAAGCATGGAAAAACTTCGTGTTGGTGTCTCCTTCTTTGAGCCGAGAGGCTTACGGATTTTTGCCTCCAGTAGGACTCTTCCTTAGCCAAGGTATTGTGAAAGTTTGAAAGGAGGTTTTTTCCTTCCATGAAAGTTTTGACCCTCTGATCCCCTCCCTGAATCAGATTTTCCACCCTTTTGAGCTCATCCATCAGATGCTTTTTTTCGGTAAAGAGGTTGCCGAAAACCTCCCTGTTCCAGCATTTCAGCTTGAGCTTGACCGCTTTGAGTTTGAGGAACAGATTCGTGAGGGGGTTTGGACAAAGGTTTTGCTGCCACCATTGTCGAATACACCGACCTAAATCTGGATGGGTGAGCCACATATTTTCAAACCTGAAAGGGGTTTTGAAGATTTCTTTGGGGCGGGAACAATCCAGAATTAAGGGGTTATGATCGGATCCAATTTTTGGGTGGCTATGAAGCCTGGCATCGCCAAAAATAGGAATGAGTTCTTTGGATAAAAGAAATCTGTCAAGCCAAATTTGGATGTGATGAATGCCCACCCGTCTGTTGCTCCATGTGTAGTTGGATCCTTGGAGCGGCAAGTCCATTAGCTCGTTGAGGTTGACAAAATCGCTAAAATCTTCAATGCAAGTTGCTAGTGATCGGGTTGCCTCCTTGCTTGTCAAACGGGTGAAGGGGAGTATTGAAATCACCACAGAGCATCCATGGAAAGTCGGGAAAGTTATTGCGCATTGCGAAAATGTTATCCCACAACAATCTTACGTTGACGGGGTTGTTTGGTCCATAAACATTGGTGGCAATCCATTGGAGGTTAGTGACTTTATTAGTGAACAAAATGTTGATGGTTCTGTCAGATACTGAAAGAACTCTCCCCTCAATAGTTGTCGGATCCCACAAACAAAGGAGACCCCCAGATGCCCCTGAGGAGGGACAAAAGGCAAAATTGTTGTTTTCCCAGATTAGCTTGCAAACTTGAGTGTTGCTATTCTCGTCCAGTTTGGATTCTTGAAGAAACATGATATTTGGTTTTAGGTTTTTCCTTACTGATTTGATAGTCCTCTGTTTAGCAGTTTCGTTGAGGCCTCTGACATTCCAAGAGACGAACTTCATCGAGTTGACTTGGGGTTTGCTTTGCGACCTCTGCCTCTCCCTTGAGATGGAGTAAGTTTAGGTCTAACTTCATCCAAGTCTTGGTGGGTGGGTTGTTCGGAAATAGGGCCCAAGGAGGTAGGCACAGAGCCATCAGCCGTTTCGATCTCAACTGCTTTGGCAAGCTTTTCTGCATTGGACGGTCTTCCCCTTCTCTGTTCTTTGTTGACGTCAGCTTTGGGGGCGGGAATGGGAGATTTCAGCGGGCTGGATGTTTGGAGAATGTCGGTAGTGTCAGTCCCAGGGGCAGGCCGGTGGGGGGATGGAGAGCGGGGAGACGGCACGGGGCAACGGACTCGGGGAGAGGGAAAGAGGACGGTTCTGAGTCGGGGGAAGGGGTGGGAAGGGAAGAGGAAGGTGAGAGGGACCAGAATCGGTGGGTGAGTTTGGGAAGGTCATTGCAGCCTTACCTTTGGACAAGGGAGACTGAATCACAGTGGGTGTGGATGAGACGTTTGGATCTATGTGAAGGTCATCGGAGATGTCCTCTCTAGTATGAAGATTATTTAAGGGAGCAAATTGATTAGAACGAGAAGGCAGAGCACTTACATTGTTGGGTTTGCCATGATTTGAAGCAGAGGTTTTAGGAGGGCCTGCAGATCGGCCACGACCCCGGCCAGAAGCCTTTTTTTGGGTGTTGGGGATCTGGGAATCCTTCTTTCGGCCCGAATCGCTGGGGATATCTTTTTTTTGGGAAGGGCATTGAGAAGCCAGGTGGCCCTGAGTGTTGCACTCCAAACAAAAAGTGGGCTTGTTCTCGTACTCAACTCCTTGACGTCTTCTGTAGCTCCCGTAGTTGATGCCGATGCAGGTAGGCAAAGCCGAATCCAGATTAGCCATGACGTAGACACGAGCATAGGTCATTCTGGTTATGGCTCGGGTAGCAGGGTCGATGGCGACTAAATCTCCAATCGGTTGAGTGATGCCTTTGAGTGCATCGTTGTAGAAGAACTATGGGGGAAGCCCATGGAGTTTGATCCAAATCGGAGCGATGTTGATAGACTGGGTTTCAGGGTCAAAGTCTTCCCCCCATCTCCGTAGAAACAGGCTGTGACGACCGAAAAACCAAGGTCCTCCAGTAAGAATGCGGTGGGTGTCGAGGGCATTGTTTAGCCTTATCATGAAAAACCCCCTAGGAAAGGCCACTAACTCCAAGCTGCCCGAAAGCCGCCATTTGGAAAGAGCCCACTCTCGGATAGTTTCCATATCAGGTCTGGCATCGACAAATTTCCCAACCAGAGAGAGGGACTCTTGGAAGATTAGTGGCTCCATAACCTCACTTGGAAAAGAGACTTCAGTGCCCGTAATAGAGAAGGGCAAAGGAGTTTGGAAAGAAAACGCTCCTGTCGAAGACCTAACTTTATCCGCAAAGGACAAAGACCAAGGTCATGTTTTGGAAGGAGAGGAGGGTGAAACCCTAACGTTATCAGACGCCGGTTTCACCATGCAGTTTGGATCTTCACCGTGACATTTGCTGAGTGGGCCTGCAGTAGGCCCAACACCGTCTGCAGGACCCGAGGACAAACCTGCCAGACCAGCACCCTCCAGCGTCCCTCCAACGTCGCCATCGCCATCGCCATCGTCCACAGACGCACCCGCTCCCGTTCCCGCCATTACTTCGACTGAAATCCTTAATTATGTTCCCAAAATGAAATTTGTTGAAAATTGAACATTGTTGAAACCTATTTTTATGTTTCAACAACGTTCAATTTTCAACAAATTTCATTTTGTTGTCAATTGTTGTAGCAGAAGCTTGATGACCTTTTGTGGTAGTACATTGACAAGTGTTTTTAGCATAAGTTTTATTTCCAAGCATCATTTCAATTCTACAAGAGTAAACTAGGTTTCAATTTTGCAAGTGTAATTTAGGATTTTAATTTAGCAACATTTTAATTTTGTTATTTCAATTCTGCAAAAGTAAATTAGATTTCAATTCAGCAATTTCAAATTCCTGCACTTATAGTTAACTTTCAATTTTTGTAACTTAGAATTAGTTTTCAATTCTTGTAAGTTTCCATTTTGTAGACTAGGTTTAGTGTGACACCAAAAGGCTAAACCAACATCTTTTGCACCCAATAAATTCTTAAAATATGAATGTTTGAATTATACTCTACCCTAACCTTCTATCGTAGACAGCCTTGGACACCATCCCGGATTGATAAATCATAAGATTAAATGATGCTATTAATGACACGCATCATGTGATGTTGAAGTTAATATCATATGATTTATTCCAAATATATTTGAGATGAAAGGATCATAAGATAATGGATGGGAGATTGCAGGATTAGATTTTTGTGTGAACCTATTGTCATGCTTGTTCTATTAGAATGAAGGTTGTTGACATGAGGATTAGATATTAGGACACTTAAAGATATATCCTCATTATGAATTTAGCTTGTGCCTACTTGTTGAGATATATATGGGATAAATTATATTACCTTGCAATAATTACTCAAGGTTACGTAAAGTGAGTGATGTTCCATAGACTATGAGAGAGTTTGTAATGTTAGATGTATTTTTATCAATGGAATTAGACGTTGATGCATTAAGATTTACATTTAAATATTCAAGGAATGGATATAATTTCTTTAAATAAAAATAATTTGAGCTATGTTTTTAGGGATGGTCCATGAGGGAAACCTACCCTATAGTGATGCCTAGGGTGTCATAACCTTTCCCAATAAAGGTATTCATAACCTCCTTATCTTGTACAAAAATTAAGTCGTGTAAGTTATGTATTGGAATACCACTCTATCTTGATCATCATTTATAGGGCTTATAAAAACTAAATGTGTAGAAACATCCTCTTCCTACTTGAAGGTTGGGTCCTTAAAGGTAAGTTGGTCATCATAACATTCCATGGGAGAATTAGGGTTAATGGCCAACTGATAGCAATGTTATAAATTAGGTAGCATCTATCAACCATAGGCTTAGAAGGAAATGAAAGATTAAGGTTTAGATTGGTGAAAGAAAATATTTAGACCCATGGTAGTATTCACATTGTCTTCATTAAAAGTTGAGAAGGTAAATAGGGAAGGTATCACAAAGGACCTCTTTGTGATGTTTCCTGCTCCTCTCCTTTGTCACCTTAAGGACACGAGAAATTTGTTAGGTTAGAGTCTAGAGTTTGATGGATTGATTGAATAACACATATATTTAATGTAAGATATTCTATGATAGTCCTAATACAACATACAAATTTACCAATAAGGCTTAAAATTATTATTTTTTTATGATAACGTAAGAGACAATTTTTCTTTTGAAGACAAGGGTAACAGGGATGTACAAAAAACATTTCCTAAATGTAACTATATATGATTTTTATTTAATTATAAGAAGATTAATGATCTAGTTCATCGACTAAAATATTAAAATGCTAAACTAGTTCCTTTTCTTCTTTTCCTTATTTTAATGAATTATAAAAGAATAAAAACTAATTATGGCAAGTAGTAAATAGATTCTAGCACCTAAATGCTCAAATAAAAAAGTATGGATCATGAAAACCTCTTTCTACTATAGAGGTTGAAGTGTAGTCAATCTCACAAAAGTGATATCAGTGCTATCACATCCTTATGACTTTTTTTTCCTTCCTACAAAATAGACAAGAAATAAAAATATTTGTAGTAAAGGGGTTTGCTTCAGTAGGAGAGTATTAGGCTACTTTGGCCAACATTAGACCCCTATTTACATAAGAGATAAAGGTTGATAAAATTATAAATGCATGGATTAAATGATCAATGGAAAAAAATTAATTGGGTGATGGATTGGGCTATTGATGCTTTCACCTAAGATAAAATGCTTTTTTCCTCTATGAATATGAAAAATAAAGAGTGATAGCAGCATGAGATCTACAATATAGTAGTACTTTGGGTTTATAGGGTAACAAAACGATATTATATGTAAAATATGATTAATTAATGATTTATATAATGAAGGTGTTTGACAAAGTAGTATAGAGACCTTTCTAAACAATAGAAAATAGAAATATTGCTTTATTGAAGTGAAAATAAACAATGATAAAACATGAAATTACTAAACTAAATACAAATGGGATAACCAAAACAAAATATTATGCAATATGATTAGATATTAGAGCTACAAAATCAAATAAAGTACCAAAATCAAGCAAGTGGAAAGAGCACAAACCCAAAGGGATTCAATTCTTCCACCAACATCAGCCCAATGAAGCTCCAAAAATCAAGATACATGTCCATGAAATATGATCACAAAAAGAGTGGTTAAATAGAGTGGGTGAGGCTCCAATGTAGACTGAAATTCTTCACTAAGACAACTACATGGTTCCTAGCATAAGTCTTTTGGATATACGTATCTTTTGGATATGATCCCAAGGAGCCAATGGTGGTCATAAATGAGTGTGTGTTCACTCCTGCCATGACATCCCATGCATGGCCATGATCACCATGCATGCAACCATCAGGCCAACTGACCTCTTTGATTTGTGTTCCCATGCGGATATGGATTACCTCATCATGCACCTATGCGTCCTTTTAGCTCACTCAATCCATAACATCATCTTTAATTTGACCCTTCTCTGCCCAATGGTGGCTTCTCAAATATATTACTTACGATTGTTATCTTTAGCAGACTAAAGTCCACTTTCACAATTTCAAAAAATGTTTCTGTTGGCAATTTGAGTTATTTTATGTTTTCATTGATGTCACATGGATCACTTTGAGTTTTGAGTTTTGAGTTTCGGAGAGCATGGATATACATAAGGTTTTTATAAAAACCAATGAATGCAAAATAAAAGGTTTTATTTAAAACCATGGATGGTATATTTAAAATGGGTTTTTCTTAAAACCCAGGTTTGCCTTTCGTTTCATCGAAAAAGGTGCTCGGTGATGGACATATTTAATTTTAAATATTTAGTTTAAATTTTAATTATTTCAAATTTAAATTTAAATTTTAAAATTAAAAATAAAGTCATTGTCGACGTCATAAAAACCATGCGCCATAAAAAGGAAATTAATAATTAAAGGTGCCAACATATGTGAAATTAAAGGAAGGTTGCATATATATATGCAAAGGCTTTCGATTCAAAAGTCTAAGCATTCAACGAAGAGAACAAAAAGCAGAAGCCCCGAAATCCTTCGATGTGACAGCATGGTCCAATGGTGAGCTTGGGAAGTGTGGAGTTTTTGGTTGCGACAGGGCATGCATTTGATTCCCACTGGGTTTGATTTTCGTAGAGTGTGGAATAAGAGCATTTGGCACACGTTTTTGGCATGAGCAAGGGCAACAAAATATAGGGAGCATTTTTGCTCTCTATCCTATGTGAGCAGATAACTCACATGGTCTTTGGCACCGTGGTTGTGGTGTTGAGTGGGTAGTGACGAGGGTTCGATTCCCTCTAAGAGGTAAGTAAATGTTTTATTGAATATTTTTTTATTATTTCCTAATGTTGGAGGAATAAGGGGATGCTAAGGGAATAATGTTGATTAAATTTTTATTTACTTGGAAGGCAAGATATAAGGGTTGAAATGCACTTTTAGAAAAAGAGAATTTTTTGGTGTTTTCCTCTTTTAGAAGTATACCATATTATATATCGTTGGAAAGCTTATTTCGAGGGATATTTGATTAACTTGATTAGATGGATAAATAAGGTGTATGTAAATATATATTTTTATTTTTGTAAAGGGGTTCAAAGTGAAGGTTATTTTATTATTTTTTAAAGTGTGTTGAGTGTGGCAGATTTCCAAAGGGGTTTCTTCATATTCATAAAAGGTATGGGCACATTATCCTATTGATTTATTATGGTGGTTGATTTCTGAAATATCATTGGAGAGAAAAGTATTGATTGTGGTTTCCTTTTTGAAAGTGGTTGGTTGAATGCTTCAAGGTTTTCTGGTTTGTGAGTTGTGTTTAAACCTTGTTTTATAAGCATAGTTGTTGAAGCCCATTGGTTATGAAAAGAACTTGAGTTAGAAAATAACATGAGTATCATTGTTATGTGATATTTGTGGTTGAGCATTTTTGGAAACATTTGAGTTGGTTGATACATGATTGAACTAGGGTTTGTAATAAAGAGTTGTTCCTTAGGGTAGTTGGTTGAGAAGGGTTGTTTGATCCTAGTCAAGTGATTGTGTGAAGTGGTTATTCAATTTCCATGAAACAAACTATTCCATAATTTTTATTTGAGTTAAGATTTAGTTTAGAACATATTGAGTCTCTAACAATTCTATTTATAGTTCTATAAAAATTGAGTTGTGAAAGATATTGGATTTGAGTATAGAACATATTGAGTCTCTAACAATTCTCTTTATGCTTCTATGAGATTGATTTGAAGTGAGATCATTGTAGATCATAGTTTTCATCCTTTGAAGAGTGTATTACCATTCATTGTGGAGTTCATCTTTGAGCCTTGCCTTCATAAGATTTGTGGATGATATTTGAGTACTACTTGAGCATGATTGATTGAGCCTTTGAGAAGGCCTTTGGGATAGATTTTTGGATAGATTTATGGATAGTTTTGGGATAGATTTATGAGCAATTTTGGACAAGTTCTATGTGAGCTTGTTGAGAAAATTTGAGCAAGTTCCATGTGAGCTGGTTGAGCATTTTTGAACAATTTCTGTGTGATCTTTTTGAGCAGATTTGGACAAGTTTTGTGTGAGCTTGTTGAGCATATTTTGACAAGTTCTGTGTGAGCTGGTTGAGCAGATTTTGACAAGTTTCATGTGAACTTGCTGAGTAGATCAGTGGAGTACCTAGCTGAGCAGATCAGTGGATTGTCTACTTGAGTAGATCAGTGTGTTACCTAGCTGAAAAGATCAATGGATTGCCTACCTGAGCAGATCAGTGTGTTGCCTAGCTAAGAAGATCAGTGGATTTCCTACATGAGTAGATTAGTGTGTTGCCTAGCTAATTAGATTAGTGTATTGCCTACCTGAACATATTAGTGTATTGCCTAACTTTGAGCAAATCAAAGTAATCATTGTATTGGATAAGGATCCTTATTTCTATGTGAAATATTATAAGGAGATTATCTTGTGGAGTACCCCACATTGGGGGAACCACATTAAATCTTGTGTCTCAATTGTGTGTGGTGACTTGTGCTCTTGCTTACTATTTTTATCTAATTTATTAATACACACTTCTATATTTGGTTGTTACAATTAAGAACATTAATTGATATTTGTTTGGAAATAGAGTAAAAAGTGGGTGCTATATTATTCAATTGGTATCAAAGCGGGTTCCTTCGAAAAGGCTAATAGCTTGAGGGCTGATTCTACTGGGTTGCAAGATGGAAAAATTGTATATTGACAGTGGGTGCTCTAGTCATATGACTGGGTATAATGATAAGTTGATTTCTTTAAAATGGAACAATAGCGAATCTGTAAGATTTGGTGATAATTCTTCAGATAAAATCAAAGGGAGAGGAACTTTAAGTTTGGATGACAGAAAGAATACTACATAGGGTGTACTCTATGTTGAGGGTCTAAAACACAATCTACTAAGTGTAAGTCAACTTTGTGATCGAGGGTACACAGTTAATTTTTCATCTATAGGATGCAAAATCAGGGAAACAAAAATAGGTAAGCTTGTTGCAAATGCAGAAAGAACCAATAACAATCTCTACATGCTCAGTAAAATAAAAAGGGAAAAATGTCTTCTATATCAAGAAGAAGAAAGTTGGTTATGGCATAAAAGGTTGTGTCACTTGAACTTCGATAACATAGTAAGGATAAGCAAAAAATAACTTGTCAGAGATCTACCAAAGATAAAAATACCTTTAAATATAATTTGTGCATGGTGTGAGTATGGAAAGCAGACAAGATCAAGTTTCAAGGAAAAATAATATTCTTCTTCCAAGGTATTAGAATTGATTCATACTGATTTATGTGGTCCTATGAGAACCAAAAGTCTACAAGGTGAAAATTACATCATGTTGTTCATATATGATTATTCTAGAATGACTTGGGTTGTTTTTTTGAAAGAGAAATCAGAGGCATATGAGCATTTCAAAATGTTCAAATAAATGGTAGAAAATGAAACAAGAAAGAAGATCAAGTGTTTGTGATCAGATAGAGGAGGGGAATTCATCTCTGCATAATTAATTGAGTTTTGTACGGAACATGGAATCACAAAAGAATATTCAGAAGCCAGGACTCTGCAACAAAATGGAGTAGTAGAAAGAAAGAATAGAACTCTTGAGAATATGGCCATAGAAATGCTAAATGAATCAAGAATCTCAAATGGGTTTTGGAAGGAAGCAATCAGTACAACAATCTATGTTATGAATAGAGCTCAAGTTAGAACAAAGCAACATAAGACTCCATATGAGCTTTGGAAAGGAAGATCTCCCATGATAAACTACTTCAAAATTTTTGGAAGTAAGTGTTATATCAAAATAGAGGATAAGGACTTGGGCAAGTTTGATCCTAGATGCGATGAAGGTATTTTTCTTGGATGCTCTACAAAGAGTAAGATCTATAGATGCTACAATAAAAGAACACATACCATGGTGGAAAGTATAAATTTTAGATTTGATGAAAGAACAAGAATAAATGAGCCATTTCAAGAAGATATTCTTGAAGAAGAAGAAAGTTGTCAGGAAGAAATGGATGAATATTCAGATGAAGAAGATTTGCAGAATATACATTCCAAAACTACATCAAGATATATTCAAAAAAATCATCCAGAGGACTTGATCATTGGCAGCCCTAATGTAAGACGAAAAAGAAGAGGAATCATAGGCTCAACAGAACAAGCAAATGTTTCACTAATATCCAAGATAGAACCAAAGGATTTTAGAGAGGCAAAAAATAATGAATGTTGGATTAAAGCAATGAAGGAAGAACTAGATCATATTGAAAAAAGTAAGACTTGGGAATTAGTTCCAAGACCAAAAGGAAAAAATGTAATTGGTACTAAATGGGTCTACAGGAATAAATTAAATGAAGATGATCAAGTCATCAGAAATAAGGCAAGATTGATGTGTAAAGGGTATGCACAAGTATAAGGAATTGATTTTGATGAGTCCTTTGCACCAGTTGAAATATTGGAAGCTATACGGATGTCTTTGGCACTTTCAAGCTACAAGAATTTCAAAGTATATCATATGAATGTCAAATCAGCTTTTTTGAATGGTCATTTAGAAGAAGTTTACATTGAACAACCATATGGGTTTAATCAAGCAGATAATCTAGATTATGTATATAGATTTAAAAAGGCTCTTTATGGCTTAAAGCAAGATCCTAGCTCATGGTATTCAAAACTGGATAAATATCTTTGAGAGAAAGGTTTCGGAAAGGGAACATTTGATAGCAATATTTATATTAAAAATAAGGGAAATGATGTGATGATTGTGGAAGTTTATGTGGATGATATTATTTTTGGGGGTAGCAATGACAAAATATGTCAAGAATTTGCAAGAAACATGACTAATGAGTTTGAAATGTCTATGCTTGGTGAATTAACCCTTTTTCTTGGATTACAGATTTCATAATTAGAAAAAGGGATATTTCTTTCACAAACAAAGTATATAAAGGAGATGTTGAAGAAATTAAAAATGGAATATAGTAAGCCAATTATTACTCCAATGGTTACAGGGTGTCAATTAAGCAAATATGATGATTCTCCTGATGCAAATCAAACACTATACAAATCTATGATTGGTATCTTGTTATATATCACAGCTACAAGACCAGATATAATACAGGCAGTTGGTTTAGTGGGAATATTTCAAGTAGCTCCAAAATAATTACATGTGACAGCAGTGAAAAGAATACTTAGATATCTCAAAGAAACAATGGAGTATGGTCTATGGTATCCTAGAAGTAGTAAGTTTACTCTCACAGTATACACAAATGTAGATTGGGAAAGAAACATTGATGATAGAAAAATCACAAGTGGAGGAGCATTATTTCTTTGTGATTGCTTAGTTTTTTGGCTAAGTAAGAAACAACCATTAGTGTCACTTTCCACAACAGATGCAGAATATATTGCAGCAGCAACATGTTGTTCATAGGTATTATGGATGAAATAGACTCAAAAATATTTTAGTATAGAACATGATCTTCCCATTCCTATTTTGTGTGATAATACTAGTGCTATAAGTATCTCGAAGAATCCAGTATTGCATGCCAGAACAAAGCACATTCCAATCAAGTATCACATTTTAAGAGAACAGGTTACAAAGCAATAAGTAATATTGGAATATGTTCCTACAAAAGATTAGATTGTAGAAATATTTACAAAACCATTACCAATAGAAATATTTGAGAATTTGAGAGAACAACTGGGAGTAAAATTACTCCCACCCCAAAATTAATCACATCAATAGAGAAGGTGGTTAGGGGGCTAAGCTTAAGAGTCATATCTTTTAGCCCCATAGGTGTCCCTTTCTTGCCATTGATCACAAAGGGGGAGAGATTTGAGTAAGGGGAAGATATTTGAGTTAGGAGGAGAAGCCTCCAAAGAGAGCATTGAGTTAGGGGAAGCAGCCTCCAAAGAGAGAATTGAATTAGGGGGAGCAACCTCTAAAGAGAGTATTGAGTCAAGGGGAGCAGCTTTGATTCTCAGATATGGTTTTTGCAGTGATTGTGGTTTTTTTATTAGACGTGTTGTCATCAATGACAAAGGGGAGATTGTTGGCAATTTGAGTTATTTTATGTTGTCATTGATGTCACATGGATCACTTTGAGTTTTGATTTTTGGAGAGCATGGATATATACAGGGTTTTTGTGAAAACCAAGGTAGGCAAAATAAAAAGTTTTATTTAAAACCATGGATGGTATATTTGAAATGGGTTTTTCTTAAAACCCAAGTTGGCCTTTCGTTCCGTCAAAAAATGTGCCCTGGTGATGAATATGTATAATTTTAAATATTTAGTTTAAACTTTAATTATTTAAAATCTAAATTTTAATTTTAAAATTAAAATTAAAGTCATCATCGACATCATAAAAATCATGTGCCATCAAAAGGAAATTAATAATTAAAGGTTTCGACGTATGTGAAATTAAAGAAATGTTGCATATATATATGCAAAGGCTTTCAATTCAAAATTCTAAGCATCGAACGAAGAGAACAAAAATTAGAAACCCCAAAATCCTACGATGTGACAACGTGGTCCAACGGTGAGCTTGGGAAGCATGGAGTCGTTCGATTCCCACTGGGTTCGGTTTTCGTAGAGTGTGGAAGAAGAGCATTTGGCGCACGTTTTTGGCATGAGCAAGGGAAGTGAAATATAGGGAGCATTTTTGCTCTCTTTCCTATGTGAGAAGATAACTCACGTGATCTTTGGCACCGCGGTTGTGGTGTTGAGTGGGCAGTGATGAGGGTTTGATTCCCTCTAAGAGGTAAGTAAACATTTTCTTGAATATTTTTATTTATTATTGCCTAATGTTGGAGGAATAAGGTGATGCTAAGGGAATAATGTTTGATAAAATTTTTAATTACTTGGAAGGCAAGATATAAGGGTTGAAATGCACTTTTAGAAAAAGAGAAATTTTTGGTGTTTTCCTCTTTTAGAAGTATACCATATTATATATCGTTGGAAAGCTTATTTCAAGGGCTATTTGATTAACTTGATTAGATGGAGAAATAAGGTGTATGTAAAGAGATATTTTTTTTTTTTGTAAATGGGTTCAAAGTGAAGGTTGTTTTGTTCTTTTTCAAAATGTGTTGAGTGTGGCATATTTCCAAAGGGGTTTCTTCATCTTCATAAAAGGTATGGGCACATTCTCCTATTGATTAATTATGGTTGTTGATTTATGAAATATCATTGGAGAGAAAATAATTTATTGTGGTTTCATTTTTGAAAGTGGTTGGTTGAATGCTTCAAGGTTTTTTGGTTTGTGAGTTATGTTTAAACCTTGTTTATAAGCATAGTTGTTGAAGCCCATTGGTTATAAAAATAACTTGAGTTAGAAAAGAACATGAGTATCATTGTTATGTGATATTTGTGGTTGAGCATTGTTGGAAACATTTGAGTTGGTTGATACATTCTTGGACTAGGGTTTGTAAGAAAGAGTTGTTCCTTGTGGTAGTTGGTTGAGAAGAGTTGTTTGATCCTAGTCAAGTGATTGTGTGAAGTGGTTATTCAAGTTCCATGAAACAAACTATTCCATAATTTTTATTTGAGTTGAGATTGAGTTTAGAACATATTGAGTCTCTAACAATTCTCTTTATGGTTCTATAAAACTTGAGTTGAGAAAGATATTGGATTTGAGTATAGAACATATTGAGTCTCTAACAATTCTCTTTATGCTTCTGTGAGATTGATTTGAAGTGAGATAATTGTGGATCATAGTTGTCATCCTTTGAAGAGTGTATTACCATTAATTGTTGAGTTCATATTTGAGCCTTATCTTCATAATATTTGTGGATGATATTTGAGTACTACTTGAGCATGATTGATTGAGACTTTGAGAAGGCCTTTGGGATAGATTTCTAGACAGATTTGTGGATAGTTTTAGGAAAAATTTATGAGCAGTTTTGGACAAGTTCAGTGTGAGCTTGTTGAGTATATTTGAGCAAGTTCTATGTGATCTTGTTGGGTGGTTTTGAACAAGTTTTGTGTGAGCTTGTTGAGCAGATTTGTACAAGTTCTGTGTGAGCTTGTTGAGCAGATTTGGATAAGTTTTATGTGAGCTTGTTTAGTAGATTTGGACAAGTTTTGTGTGAGCTTGTTGAGCAGATCAGTGGAGTGCCTAGCTAAGAAGATCAATGGATTTCCTACCTGAGCAGATCAATGTGTTGCCTAGCTGAGCATATCGGTGGATTGCCTACCTGAGAAAATCAATGTGTTGCCTAGCTAAGCAAATCAGTGGATTGCCTACCTGAGCAGATCAGTGTGTTGCCTAACTGAGCAGATTAGTGGATTGCCTACCTGAGCAGATCAATGTATTGCATAGATTTGAGTATATCAAAGTAATCATTGTATTGGATAAGGATCCTTATTTCTATGTGAAATATTATAAGGATATTATCTTATGGAGTACCCCACATTGGGGGAACCACATTAAATATTGTGTCTCAATTATGTGTGGTGACTTGTGCTCTTGCTTACTATTGCTATATGAGTTATTAATGCACAGTTCTATATTTGGTTATTGCAATTAAGGACATTAATTGATATTGGTTTGGAAAGAAAGTAAAAAGTGGGTGCTATATTGTTCACCCCCCCCCTCTCAGTATAAGCTTGTGTTCTTCAGTTTCCTTAATTTTGACTTGTGATCATATGATGACAATTGTCCCAATACTCCATAAATATCTCCATGGCTTCCTCCATAGATTTGATACCATTGTTGGTACAAAACTCAAATTTTCTCAAGTAAAAATATAACTAGGATCATCAAAAATACATTATTATGTCATGCAAGGAATTACAACAATATTACAAGATACATCTTACATGAAAGATACACAAGAACATATTGCAATAAAGAGACATTTTTCTTATTGTTGCATATACATGATATGATACAAAGATTGGAGTGTTATCCCCAATATATAAAAATTCATGAATTTTTGATCTTCAACCTTTTGCTCTCCCCATACATTTGAGAGATGCAACCTTTCACATTCGTGTCATTAAGACAAGTCCACAACTTGCCACATATCAATGTGACTCTTTATTCTCTCTCTATTTGACATCTTACACTTTTTGACAAAGTGACACATAAAATATATTAAATCATTACAAAAAGGATCAAATAATATAATACTCTCAACATATTTTACTATATTTATAAATTCCTCATATTTCAACCACATAGAATTAAAATTGAAAGGTCCCATTGGTTTATCTTGATCCTTTTCTAGTTATAATAAAATTGGTGAATGATAATATCTCCCACCTTGATCTATGCAATACCTTAGTACTTCTACTTCATCTATGAGGTTTTCAAACACTAAAAATTTATCCAATATTTTAAAAATTCCTTATATTCTAGTTCTTTGATTCATTTATGTGGGCATTAATTTAATAGGTTGTAAATCACACAACCCTGCATTGTGATTTTTTTTTAGGAAATATTGTTGGACATTTTGAGATCATTTAGTTGTCATTTATGTCAAGGTGATAAGTTGTCATTGATTTCAAGTGAACACATGAAACTGTCATTAACACCATGGAGTACACCATCATTGAAACCAGGAGAAATACAAAGAGTTGAAGAAAATATGTCAAAATATTATTTTATAAGGGTTTTTGTTAAAACCATGGTGGCAAATTAAAAGGTTTTTATTAAAACCATTATGAGGATATAAAGGCGTCATTAAACATCATCATGGTAGAATTAAGGTTTTTATTAAAAACCATGGTGGCAGAATAATTTTTATCAAATCAGTGAAGAGCAAATGAAGGTTTAAATTTTACCTAAAGGAGGCTTTAATTTTTATTAAAGTCAAAGGTTTATAAATATAATTTATAAAATTTAAATTCTCTTAGAATTTAAATAATTTATAAATTATAAATGTTGTAAGAAGCACCGACATCATCAAATATTATCGTGCACCGAAGTCTAAGCCATATGGTGAATTTGTGTATAAATAATATGCCAAAGGAGCATTCAAAATTACCCCTCTTTGATTTATTTTTCATGTGACCGAGCTAAAAGTAATTTGTGCAATCATTGATCATTGAGGAAGAAGACAGAGTTTTTTTTATCTTTTAGCGCCAGGAAGAAGACGAAAAGGAAGAGCGTAAGGTGTGAACCACATTAGGTAGGGTGGTCCATTGGTAGTGCATGTTTTGTGAGAGTGTTGGGAGTGGAAGATTCCACGATCGATTCGCATGGATTTGGGTGTTTGTCTTGAGTTCCAAGGGGAAATATTTTTGGCATGCGCTCATTCTGAGCACCATACTTAAGAAAAAGAGCATGAAGTGCTCTTAAGGTTTCAAATGTGCATCTAGCACATGTGGTGGGTGAGCTCGTGGCTAGGGAGCATGAGGAGGCAATTATTGGGAGTTCGAATCCCATAAGTGGCAAAGGTATTTTTGATTAAAAGAAAATTTATTTGCCTAAAGTCTTTCCTAAAGTATTATTTGGAGTTATAAGGGTATGTGAAAGGTTGTTTGCTTGGTTCATGTTTTGGAGTCATAAGGAAAGTAAATTTAATTTTTATGAAAGTCCTTCTTGCCATTAAATTTAATTAAAGAGGTTTTGAATTAATTTTTTGTGGATGATAAATTTATTTTATATGGGAGATTATAAGTTGTTATTGGAAAAATATTTTATGTAGAATAATGGTTGTTTTTATAGTTTGAGTGATAAGGTGTAATTGAGTTTTTGCATTACATTGTGAGAAAGATTTATCTTCTAACCTCTTTGAGATTGGCATAGAAGTATTTATGGTAGTGATAGATTTATGAGATCCCTTTATCATCAAGAAAAATGTATGAGAATTTTCTTCCATAGTTAATTTGATTGATTGGTTTTCTAGAAAATAAGTTTGGAGTGAAAAGGACTTGATTAGGGTTTCCTATTGAGTGTGTTGAGAGAATGCTTCAAGGTTTTTTGGAATAAAGAATTGTTGTTAAACCTTGTTTGATAAGCATTGTTTTTGAATCCATTAGTTGTGTGAAGAACTTGAACTAGAGTTTGAGTATCATTGCTATGTGAGATTTTTTATAAGCATTGTTGTTGAAGTGAGTTGTTGAGAAAATAACTTGAACAAGGGTTTGCAAAGATCATGAGTATCATTGTTATGTGAGATTTGTTATTGAGCATTGTTGGAAATATTTTGATTTGGTGTTCACAATATTGGACTATGGTTTGAGAGAGAATTATTTTATTGAATGATTGGTTGTGTGGAGTTGGTTGAACCTAGTCAAATGGGATTGTTAAATGATTGTTCAATTTCCATAAAACAAACTCTTATATATTTTGAATTGAGTTGAGAAAGTGATTGAGCATTAAGTTGAAATTGAAGCATATTGAGTCTCTAACAATTCTCATTATGTTTCTAAGAGAGTGATTGTAAGTAATTGAGCATTGTGATAAGTGTAGAACATATTGAGTCTCTAACAATTATCTTTATGTGTCTATGATATTGGACAAGTTCTATGTGGACTTGTTGAGCTGATTTGAGGTAAGTCTTTGAGAAGACTTGTGGACAGATTTGGTGTGATATTTTGTGAAATCTTACAATACAGATATTGAGCATATTTAGACAAGTTCTAGAGAGGACTTGTAGATCATATTGAGCAAGTTCTATAGAGGACTTGTGGAGTAGATTGAGCAAGTTCTAGAGAGGACTTGTGGAGAATATTAAGCAAGATCTAGAGAGGACTTGTGGATAGATTAGTGTGAGCTTTTGTGGAAGCTTACAAGGAATATTTGAGATAAGTCTTTAAGAATACTTGAGAGTAGAGTTGATTGATTTCTTCAAACCTTGAGTTAAGGTTTAGGGTAGATCCAACAGATTTGAGATAAGCCTTGAGTTAAGACTTGAGGATAGAGATCGAGGATACATTTGTGCTAGACCGATGGACTGTGTTTAGTGTTGATTTGAGAGCAGAGTTTGGTGCAAATTTTAGGATAGTTGTGTGCTATACCAAAGATAGATATTAAGTAGATTTGTGCTATAACGAAGGACTATGTTTAGTGTATATTTGATATAGATCTTTGGAGGTGACAGAGCAGAGAGAAGAATAGTCTCCAGTGGATAGAGATCCATCATCCAAAGTAGTGAGGATAGGTCTTTTGAGTGGGTATAATATTCTTCAATGGAGAGATATCCAAAAGTTAGTGTAGTGGAGGTAGTAGTTTTCTAGAGGATCACCAACCAGAGTACGGGAGAAGGAGTTCTCTTATGGATAGAGATCCATGAAATTGATTTAGGGTATTGGCATCTCCTTTGGATAGAGGTCCATAAATATTGTAATAGGGAAAGGATTCCCAAGAGATTGATTGAGAAAATTATAGTGAAATATTTTCTCTGTGGAGTAGCCCACATGAGGTGAACCACGTAAATTATGGCGTCTCTATTGTGTGTGGTGATTTATACATGGCTTTGATTACTGCTATTGATATTGTTATATTTACATTGCATAATATTGATTGGGAAAGAAAAGTAAAAAGTGGTCTTATAATGTTCACCCCCCTCTTAGTATAATCTTGTGTTATTCAATTGGTATCAGAGCGGGTTCCTTTAGAAGAGTTTAAAATATTGAAGGAAAAGCTAACAAGAACACAATATATTCTAAGAATGTGTCCTCAGATAATTCAGCACCAGTATTTGATGGAAGTGACTATATGTATTGGAGTATGAGAATGAATATCTACCTGATGGCACTTGGAAATGAAATTTGGGAAGTAGTTGAATTTGGATATGATTCCTTTATTAATCCTCCTACATATAATGAAGGTAAGCTCCTACAACATTACAATTCAAAATAAATGAATGAAATTTTGAGAGGTTTGCATAGAACAGAGTCTATGAAAATTATGCATTGTAAAACTACAAAATAAATGTGGGATAAATTACAAAATATATAAAGGAGATAAATGTGTCAAGAAAGAAAATATGTGAAATATCAAAGGACAATTTGAAGAATTAAAATGAAGGATGAGGAAAACATTAGTACTTCTCTACTTCGAATTGATGAGGTTGTTAATGCTATGCAAGGGCTTGGAATGAAGATTGATGAATCATATGTTTGTGATAAAGTTTTAAGAACTCTTCCAAAAAGATTCAGTGAAAAGGTTTCTGCTATAGAAGTTTCAATGGATGGTGATAATTTGACAAGAGATATGTTTCTTGGTATTCTTATAGCACATGATATAAGAACAAAATATCATATTCCCAGAAGGAAGCAACATTCAAAGCAATAAAAAAGACAAAGGGTAAGAAATCAGAATCAAGAAATGAGTCATCCAGTGATGAAGAAGCTAATCATGGTAGATGAGATAATTATTATAGAAGATCCAGAGATCTAAAAATTGTTAAATGTTTCAATTTTGGAAAGTATGGACATTTTGCAAAATATTGTCAAGAATCTAAGAATAATAATGATGAAGAAAAATAGGATCATAGGAATAGAGAATCAGAAAAGTATAGGCACAAAAAGAAAAACAAGGATAAACAAAGAAGACAAGGAAAGAAGTTCTTCCAAAGGCAAAATAGGAGCTACTATGCGGCTAATGCAAGTAAGTACTCAAGTGAGAGTGATTCTAGTTTTTCAGATAATGATAAATATGAAGTCCTATTTATGATTGAATAAAAGGAACAAGTTAAGAAAAGGACTCCAGTAATTCTCAAGTGTTTTAGATGTGGTAACTTTAGACATATTGAATATAATTGTACAAGGGATGGTTATAGTTTTAGTGATGATGAATATGAGGATACACTTGAAGGACTAGATGAAAACATTCTAATGGCACTAGAAGAAGAAGTAGGTGATACTATAGAATATAATCCAATAGAAAATAAGGATGTGGACAAAGGTAAACAAATAGAGGAATATTCAGAGAAATATGGATATGATCTAAATGGAGAACTTATTTATGCTCTTGAAATAGTAAATAAGGTAAGAAAGTAAAACTCTAAAATTAAAATTTAGTTTCAAGAATGTGATCAAGAGAGAATATTGTTTATAGAGGATTTAGAAAAATCAAAGGCTAAGACAAAAAGGTTAAAGGATAAGTTAGAAGCAAATATCTTAGAATGTGAAAAGTTATCACAAGAATTGGAACTTCTAAGAAAATATTTGGAAGACTCCAAAGTCAAGCTAAAAGGGTTCAAAAATAGCTCAAATAAATTTAAAAAGTTCATCAAGATGCAAAAGCCTACATCAAGCAAAACAGGTCTTGGATTTGGACAAGATCAAAATAAATGGGAATGAGATTCAACCTCAAGTTTTGAAGTAGATGAAACTTCATATGAAGATACTTTAGAAGAAGACAATGTAAAAGAGAGTGAGACATCTGAGGATGAGTTGGACAATAGAGAGTTCAACAAGGACATGAATAATGCACAAAGAATATATATATGGAACAACAATGAGAATAAGTCAAGAGAGACTAGGAGACCAATGACGTCAAGGCAAGGAGACTTCAATAGAATATGCTTTTCATGTCACAAGTTTGGGAACATGGATTCATAGTGTAGGACATAGGAAATACATGAATATGGAAACATATAGCTTTTCCATGGGTATTGCTACTCATGTAATCAGTTTGGTCACAAGGCAATGAATTACAGGGTTCATCATAGAAGAAGGTATGGTTTCACTAGGAGAAATACTAAGACATTT
Source organism: Wollemia nobilis (assembly GCA_028583015.1). Taxonomy (NCBI): domain Eukaryota; kingdom Viridiplantae; phylum Streptophyta; class Pinopsida; order Araucariales; family Araucariaceae; genus Wollemia; species Wollemia nobilis. The sequence continues at coordinate 966,598 of JAQPPZ010002321.1, forward strand.
ACACCTCAAATGAATAATAACATTAAGTTTTATAAGTGCAATAATGATGGTCACATAGCAAAGTGGTATAGAGCAGACATTCTATAATCAAGCAAGAATAGGAACATGGATATGAACAGGAATAGGAACAAGAACAAGAATACAAATAGGAACAGAAACATGGATATGAACAGGAATAGGAACATGGATAAGAATGTAGACATGGATAGGAAAATGGATATGGAAAGAAATGGTCAGAGAAATCAGAAGGATTAGATAAAAAGAAGAGAGGATAAATGTAAATAACAGTTCTTTCTAGGAGTATAAATACTCCCACCCTAGAATTAACCACCACAAAAGGAGGTAGGGGAGGGGCTAATCTAAGAGGCTCATTCTTAGCCCCGAGACCCAAAGGTGACCCTTTGCCATTGATGTCAAAGGAGGAGATATTTGAGTAAGGGGGAGAGATTTGGTATTTGAGAAAAGAGGAAATAATATTAAACCAGGGGGAGCAATGTTCCAAGGGGAGCCAAACAAAGGAAAGATCAAGTTTTCGGTAAAAATAAGTTGGGTTGCCATAAATGACAAAGGGGGAGATTGTTGGACATTTTGTGCTCATTTAATTATCATTTATGTCAAGTTGAGAAGTTGTCATTGATGTAAAGTGAACACATGAAGTAGTCATTAACACCATGGAGTACACCATCATTGAAGCCAGGAGAAATACAAAGAGTTGAAGAAAAGTTAACATATTATTTTATAAGGGTATTTGTTAAAACCATGGTGGCAAATTAAAAGGTTTTTATTAAAACCATTATGAGGATATAAAGGCGTCATTAAACACCATCATGATAGAATTAAGGTTTTTATTAAAAACCATGGTGGCAGAATAATTTTCATCAAAACAGTGAAGAGCAAATGAAGGTTGTAAGAAGCACCGACATCATCAAATATTATGGAGCACCGATGTCTAAGCCATATGGTGAATTCATGTAAAAATAATATTCCAAAGGGGCATTCAAACTTACTCATCTTTGATTTATTTTTCATGTGAACGAGCTAAAAGTAATTCATGCAATTGTTTATCATTGAGGAAGAAGACAAAGAGTTTGTTTGTCTTTTAGCACTAGGAAGAAGATGAAAAGGGAGAGTGTAAGGTCTATACCACATTGGATAGAGTGGTCCATTGGTAGTGCACATTTTATGAGAGCAGTGGGAGTGGAAGAGTCCACGATCGATTCACATGGATTTGGGTGTTTGTCTTGAGCGCCAAGGGGAAAGGCTTTTGGCATGCACTCATTTTGAGCACCAGACTTAAGAGAAAGAGCATGAAGTGATCTTAAGGTTTCAAACATGTGTCTAGCACACATAGTGGGCAAGCTCACGGCTAGGGCATATGAGAAGGCAGTGATTGGGAGTTCGAATCCCATAAGTGGCAAATGTATTTTTGATTAAAAGAAATTGTATTTGCCTAAAGTTTTTCCTAAAATATTATTTGGAGTTATAAGGGTATGTGAAAGGTTGTTTCCTTGGTTCATGTTTTTGGAGTCATAAGGAAAGTAAATTTAATTTTTATCAAAGTCCTTCTTGCCATTAAATTTAATTAAATATATTTTGAGTTAATTTTTGGTGGATGATAAATTTATTTTAGTTGGGAGATTATAAGGTGTTATTGGAAAAATATTTTATGTATGATGATGGTTGTTTTTATAGTTGGAGTGATAAGGTGTAATTGAGTTTTGCATTACATTGTGAGAAAGATTTATCCTCTAACCTCTTTGATATTGGCATATAAGTTTTTGTGGTTGTGACAGATTTATGAGATCCCTTCATCATCAAGAAAAAGGTATGAGCACATTCTTCCATAGTTGATTTGATTGATTGGTTTTTTGGAAAATAAGTTTGGACTAAAAATGACTCGATTAGGGTTTCCTATTGAGTGTGTTGAGTGAATGCTTCAAAGTTTTATAGAATAAAGAATTGTTGTTAAACCTTTTTTGATAAGCATTGTCGTTAAATTCATTAGTTGTGTGAAGAACTTGAACTAGGGTTTGAGTATCATTGCTATGTGAGAGTTTTTTTTATAAGCATTGATTTTGAAGTGAGTTTTTGAGCAAATAACTTGAACTAGGGTTTGCAAAGATCATGAGTATCATTGTTATGTGAGATTTTTTATTGAGAATTATTGGAAACATTTTGAGTTGGTGTTCACATGCTTGGGCTAGGGTTTGAGAAAGAATTATTTCATTGAATTATTGGTTGTGTAGAGTTGGTTTAACCTAGTCAAGTGGGAGTGTGAAGTGATTGTTCAAGTTCCATAAAATAAACTATTCTATATTCTGAATTGAGTTGAGAAAGCGATTGAGCATTAAGTTCAAATTGAAGCATATTGAGTCTCTAACAATTATCCTTATGTTTCTACGAGAGTGATTGTAAGTAATTGAGAATTGTGATAAGTGTAGAACATATTGAGTCTCTAACAATTCTCTTTATGTGTCTATGAGATTGGACAAGTTCTGTGTGGACTTGTTGAGCTTATTTGAGGTAAGTCTTTAAGAAGACTTATGGACATATTTAGTGTGAGATTTTGTGAAATCTTACAATACAGATATTGAGCATATTTGTACAAGTTCTAGAGAGGACTTATAGAGCATATTGAGCAAGTTCTATAGAGGACTTGTGAAGCATATTGAGCAAGTTCTAGAGAGGAAGTTTGGAGCAGATTGAGCAAGTTCTAGAGAGGACTTGTGGACAGATTAGTGTGAGCTTTTGTGGAAGCTTACAAGGCAAATTTGAGATAAGTATTTGAGAAGACTTGAGAGCAGAGTTGATTGATTTGTTCAAACCTTGAGTTAAGGTTTAGGGAAGATCCAACAAAGTTGAGACAAACCTTGAGTTAAGGCTTTAGGATAGATATTGAGGATATATTTGTGCTAGACCGAAGGATTGTGTTTAATGAATATTTGAGAGAAAATTTTTGTGCAAATATGAGAACAAGTTTGTGCTAGACCAAATATAGATATTAAGCATATTTATACTAGACCAAAGGACTGTGTTTAGTGCATATTTGAGATAGATATTTGGAGATGACAGAGCAGAGAGAACAATAATCTCCAGTGGATAGAGATCCATAAGCCAGCGTAGTGATGATAGTTCTTCTGAGTGGGGATAAGAGTCTTTAGTGGATAGAGATCCACAAGCCAATGTAGTGGAGATAGTAGTCTTCTAGAGGATCACCATCCAGAGTAGAGGAGAAGGAGTTCTCCTATGGATAGAGATCCATGAACTTGATTTAGGGGATTGGCATCTCCTTTGGATAGAGGTCCATAAATATTGTAATAGGGAAAGGATTCCCAAGAGATTGATTGAGAAAATTTTAGTGAAATATTTTCTCCGTGGAGTAGCCCACATTAGGTGAACCACGTAAATTGTGGTGTCTCTATTGTGTGTGGTGATTTATGCATTTATTTGATTACTACTATTGATATTGTTATCTTTACATTGCATAATATTGATTTGGAAAGAAAAGTAAAAAGTGGTCTTATACTGTTCACCCCCCTCTTAGTATAATCTTGTGTTCTTTAATTGGTATCAGAGAGGGTTCCTTTAGAAGAGTTTAACATCTTGAAGGAAAATCTAGCAAGAACACAATGGATTCTAAGAATGTTTCCTCAAATAATTCAACACCAGTATTTGATGGAAATGACTATATGTATTAAAGTATGAGAATGAATATCTACCTGATGGCACTTGGAAATGAAATTTGGGAAGTAGTTGAATTTGGATATGATCAATTGATTAATCCTCCTATAGATAAGGAAGGTAATATGCTACAACATTACAATTCAAAAGCAATGAATGAACTTTTGAGAGGTTTGCATAGAACAGAGTCTATGAAAGTTATGCATTGTCAAACTGCAAAAGAAATGTGTAATAAATTTCAAAAAATATATAAAGGAGATAAATATGTCCAGAAAGAAAAGATGCAAAATATCAATGGAAAAATTTAAGTATTAAAATGAAGAATGAGGAAAATATTAGTACTTATCTACTTCAAATTGATGAGGTTGTTAATTCTATGCAAGGGCTTGGAATGAAGATTGATGAATCATATGTTTGTGATAAAGTCTTAAGAACTTTTCCAAAAATATTTAGTGAAAATGTTTCTGCTATAGAAGTTTCAATGGATGGTCATAATTTGATAAGAGATATGTTGCTTGGTATTCTTATGGCACATGATATAAAAACAAAATATCATATTCCCCAGAAGGAAGCAACATTCAAAGTAATCAAAAAGACAAATGGTAAGAAGTTAAAATCAAACAATGAGTAATCTAGTGATGAAGAAGCTAATTATGGTAGATGATATAAGGATTATAGAAGATCTAGAGATCTAAAAATTGTAAAATTTTTCAATTTTGGAAAGTATGGACATTTTGAAACAGATTTTCAAGAAGCTAAGAATAACAATGGTTAAGAAAAATAGGATCATAGGAACAGGGAATCAGAAAGGTATAAGAACCAAAAGAAAAACAAGGATAAACAAAGCAGACAATGAAAGAAGATCTTCCAAAGGTAAAATAGAAGCTACTATGTGGATAATGCAAGCAAGTACTCAAGTGATAGTGATTCTAGTTTTTCAGATAATGATAAATATGAAGTCCTATTTATGATTGAAGAAAAGGACTCCAGTAATTCTCAAATGTTTTAGATGTGGTAACTTTGGACATCTTGAATATAATTGTACAAGGGATGGTTATAGTTTTAGTGATGATGAATATGAGGATACACTTGAAGGACTAGATGAAAACATTCTAATGGCATTAGAATAAGAAGTAGGTGATCCTATAGAAGAAAAGCCAATAGAAAATAAGGATGTGAACAAAGGTAAACAAATAGAGGAAATTTAGAGAAATATGGATATTATCTAAAGGGAGAACTTATTTATGCTCTTGAAACAGTAAAGAAGGTAAGAAAGTGAAACTCTAAACTTGAAATTCAGTTTCAATAATGTGATGAAGAGATAATATTGCTTATAGAGGATTTAGAAAAATCAAATGCTAATATAAAAAGGTTCAAGGATAAGTTAGAAGCAAAGATCTTAGAATGTGAAAAGTTAGCACAAGAAGTGGAACTTCTAAGAGAATATTTGGAAGACTCAAAATTCAAGCTAAAAGGGTTCAAAAATAGATCAAATAACTTAAATAAGTTCATCAAGATGCAAAATCCTACATCAAGCAAATAGGTCTTGGATTTGAATAGGATCAAAATAAATGGGAAGGAGATTCAACCTCAAGTTTTGAAGGAGAAGAAACTTCAGATGAAGATACTTTAGAAGAAGAAAGTTTAAAAGAGAGTGAGACATCTGAGGATGAGTTGGATAATAGAGAGTTCAACAAGGACATGAACAATGCACAAAGAAGATAGATATGGAACAGTAATCAGAATAAGTCAAGAGAGACTAGGAGACCAATGAGGTCAAGGCAAGGAGACTTCAATGGAATATGCTTTTCATGTCACAGGTTTGGGCACATTGCTTCGAAAAGATAGGAATATGGGAACAAATAGTTTTTCCATGGGTATTGCTACTCATGTAATCAGTTTGGTCACAAGGCAATGAATTGTAGGGTTCATCACATAAGAAGGTATGGCTTCACTAGGAGAAATACTAAGACATTTCCACCTCCAAGTAATAATAATATTAAGTGTTATGAGTGCAATAATGATGGTCACATAGCAAAGTGGTGTAGAGTAGACATTCTAGAATCAAGCATGAATAGGAATAGGAACATGGATATGAACAAGAATAGGAACAAGAATAGGAATACAAACAGGAAGAAGAATAGGGATATGAACAGGAACAGGAACATGGATAAGAATGTAGACATGGATAGAAAAATGGATATGGAAATAAATGATAAAATAAATCAAAAGGATCGGATAAAAAGAAGAGAAGATAAAGGTAAAGAACAGTTCTTTCTAGGAGTATAAATACTCCCACCCTAGAACTAACCATCACAAAATGAGGTGGGTGAGGGGATAATCTAAGAGGTTTATTCTTAGCCCCGAGCCCCAAAGGTGACCCTTGGCCATTGATGTCAAAGGGGAAGATATTTGAGTAAGGGGGAGAGATTTGTATTTGAGAAAAGAGGAAAGAATATTAAGCCAGGGGGAGCAATATTCCAAGGGGAGCAAAACAAAGGAAAAATCAAATTTTCAATAAAAATAAGTTGGGTTGCCATCAATGACAAAGGGGGAGATTGTTGGACATTTTGTGCTCATTTAGTTGTCATTGATGTCAAGGTGAGAATTTGTCATTGATGTCAAGTGAACAAATGAAGCTGTCATTAACACCATGGAGTACACCATCATTGAAGCCAGGAGAAATACAAAGAGTTGAAGAAAAGTTGTCAAATATTGTTTTATAAGGGTCTTTGTTAAAACCATGGTAAGAAATTAAAAGGTTTTTATTAAAACCATTATGACGATATAAAGGTGTCATTAAACATCATCACTACAGAATTAAGGTTTTTATTAAAAACCATGGTGGCAGAATAATTTTCATCAAATCATTGAAGAGAAAATGAAGGTTTAAATTTTACCTAAAGAAGGCTTTAATTTTTATTAAAGTCCAAGGTTTATAAATATAATTTATAAATTTTAAATTCTCATAAAATTTAAACAATTTATAAATTATAAAGGTTGTATGAAGCACTGCCATAATAGAATATTATGGATCACCAATGTCTAAGTCATATTCTTGTATAAATAATATGCCAAAGGGGCATTCAAACTTACCCATCTTCGATTTATTTTTCATGCGACCGACCTAAAAGTAATTCGTGCAATCGTTGATCGTTGAGGAAGAAGACAAAGAGTTCATTTGTCTTTTAGCAATAGGAAGAAGATGAAAAGGGAGAGCATAATGTCTATACCAAAGTGGACAGAGTGGTCCATTGGCAGTGCATGTTTTATGAGAGCATTGGGAGTGGAAGAGTCCATGATCTATTCATGTGGAGTTGGGTGTTTGTCTTGACCACCAAGGGGAAAGGTTTTTGGCATGCACTCATTTTGAGCGCAAGACTTAAGAGAAAGAGCACAAAGTGCTCTTAAGGTTTCAAATGTGCATCTAGCACATGCAGTGGGCAATATCGTTGCTAGGGCGCATGAGGAGGTAGTGATTGGGAGTTCGAATCCCACAAGTGGCAAAGGTATTTTTTATTAAAAGAAAATTTATTTGCCTAATTTTTTTCCTAAAGTATTATTTGGAGTTATAAGGGTATGTGAAAGGTTGTTTGCTTGGTTCATGTTGTTGGAGTCATAAGGAAAGTAAATTTAATTTTTATCAAAGTCCTTCTTGCCATTAAATTTAATTAAAGAGGTTTTGAGTTAATTTTTGGTGGATGATAAATTTATTTTAGTTGGGAGATTATAAGGTGTTATTGGAAAAATATTTTATGTATGATGATGGTTGTTTTTATAGTTGGAGTGATAACGTGTAATTGACTATTTGCATTACATTGTGAGAAATATTTATCCTCTAACCTCTTTGATATTGGCATAGAAGTGTTTGTGGTTGTGATAGATTTATGAGATCCCTTCATCATAAATAAAAATGTATGAGCACTTTATTCCACTGTTGAGTTGATTGATTGGTTTTATGGAAAATAAGTTTGGAGTGAAAAGGACTTGATTAGGGTTTCTTATTGAGTGTGTTGAGTGAATGCTTTAAGGTTTTCTGGAATAAAGAATTGTTGTTAAACCTTGTTTGATAAGCATTGTTGTTGAAGCCATTGGTTGTGTGAAGAACTTGAACTAGGGTTTGAGTATCATTGTTATGTGAGAGTTGTTTTTATAAGCATTGTTGTTGAAGTGAGTTGTTGAGCAAAGAACTTGAACTAGGGTCTACAAAGATCATGAGTATCATTGTTATGTGAGATTTGTTATTGAGCATTATTTGGAACATTTTGAGTTGGTATTCACATGCTTGGGCTAGGGTTTGAGAGAGAATTATTTCATTGAATGATTGGTTGTGTAGAGTTGGTTGAACCTAGTCAAGTGGGAGTGTGAAGTGATTGTTCAAGTTCCAAAAAGCAAACTATTCTATATTCTAAATTTATTTGAGAAAGTGATTGAGCATTAAGTTGAAATTGAAGCATATTGAGTCTCTAACAATTCTCCTTATGTTTCTAAGAGAGTGATTGTAAGTAATTGAGCATTGTGATAAGTTTAGAACAAATTGAGTCTCTAACAATTCTCTTTATTCGTCGATGAGATTGGACAAGTTTTGTGTGGATTTGTTGAGCTTATTTGAGGTAAGTATTTGAGAAGACTTGTGGATAGATTTGGTGTGAGCTTTTGTGAAAGCTTACAATATAGATATTGAGTAGATTTGGATAAGTTCTAGAGAGGACTTGTAGAGCATATTGAGCAAGTTCTAGAGAGGACTTGTGAAGCATATTGAGCAAGTTCTAGAGAGGACTTGTGGAGTAGATTGAGAAAGTTCTAGAGAGGACTTGTGGAAAATTTAGTGTGAGCTTTTGTGGAAGCTTACAAGGCATATTTGATACAAGTCTTTGAGAAGACTTGAGAGCAAATTTTATTGATTTTTTCAAACCTTGTGTTAAGGTTTAGGGAAGATCCAATAGAGTTGAGACAAGCCTTGAGTTAAGGCTTTAGGATAGAGATCGAGGAAATATTTATGCTAGACCGAAGGACTATGTTTAGTGCAGATTTGAGAGCAGAGTTTGGTGCATATTTGAGGATAAGTTTATGCCATACCAGAGATAGATATTGAGCACATTTGTGCTAGACAGAAGGACTATGTTTAGTGTAGATTTGTGATAGAAATTTTTAGGTGACAGAGTAGATAGAAAATTAGTCTCTAGTGGATAGATATCCATCAACCAGGGTAGTGAGGACAAGTTTTCTAAGTGGGGACAAGATTATTTAGTGGAGAGAGATCCACAAGCTAGTGCAGTGGAAGTAGTAGTATTCTAGAGGATCACCAACCAGAGAAGAGGAGAAGGAGTTCTCCTATGGATAGAGATACATGAACTTGATTTAGGGGATTGGTATCTCATTTGGACAGAGGTCCATAAACATTGTAATAGGGAAAGGATTCCCAAGATATTGATTGAGAAAAATTTAGTGAAATATTTTCTCTATGGAGTAGCCCACATTGGGTGAACCACGTAAATTGTGGTGTCTCTATTATGTGTGGTGATTTGTGCATTGCTTTAATTACTGTTTTTGATATTGCTATCTTTACATTGCCTAATATTTATTGGGAAAGAAAAGTAAAAAGTGGTCTTCTACTGTTCACACTCCCTCTTAAGTATAAGCTTGTGTTCTTCAAATATTTCAACAAGGGGATCCATTATGGCCTCCTCTCCCCATATGTTTGCTTTTTCAGTTACAAATTTAAGTCCCCTCCCACCACTATATTTATTTTTTTAATAAATCTTGTATAAATAATTCTTCCAAAAAATTCCTTCTACTATCATAAGGACCACACAAATTGAATATAGAAATTAGATTACCTAGCTCCATAGAATATAATTTTTAACCACACCTACCTCAATATAAACCTTATAAACTAGCTAGACGGAAGAATTACATCTTGTTACATTTCCCCATAATCTTCCTTTTGATTCTAACCCTATAAAGTTCAAATTTGGTAGTATGGCTAATATTTTTTTTTGCATCTTTCATAGTCTCTTGGATTAAAATTTAATCTAGCTTATGAAGTTTAAACAAACACTTTAGGGATATTTTTTATGAGATGCCCCAAGCCCTCTAACATTTAAAGAGAAAACGATCATTGATACCTTTTTCCTTAGGGTTGTCCTGCTCTAAGAACCCCAACTATAGATTTTTGTTGTCTACATAAAATTTCCTTCTCATCATTTTATTATGCAATTCTTAAGTAGGATTATATTGTAAACTCTTGAGATTGACTTATCTCAAGACCCAACCCCCTGATACCTAACCATACCAAATATCCCCTTTACCTTTTTTCATGACCCTTAGAGCATATCTACCAGAAGATGTGCTTGTATTATGGGTATTTGGAGTACTTGGTGGGGAAAATGTCCTAATAGGGTTAGTTAAGCCATGCTTGCTTCCTTGGCCTAAAATATCTCTAGCTAAAGAGCGTAAGAATCTAGAAAAATTTACACCTTTCTCCTCTATTTTTTCTAAGCCCTTGATAGCACCACTCTCTTGAAATGTCCTATCTAAATTGTGGCCTATAAAACCCTCCATATAGGAGTTTGGCCTAGGGCAATATGATATATTAGGTTTATCATTATTTGAATTCAATTCCCCATCCCTAGAAAAAGGAAAATTTATGTTTAATATTTTTTGGTTACCTAATAACATGTCTTTATATGCTTTATTTGTTGTAGGTGTGGTATCCTTTCCCTCATAGAAAGCTACCCTATTATAGTTATTGGAAATGAAGAATACAAGCTTATACGGAGAGGGGGGGTGAACAGTATAAGACCTCTTTTTACTTATTTCTTTATACTTCAAAATAGTAAAGCAATATACCCAAAGCAATATCAAAACAATGCACAATATCATCCACAAAGTGACACCAATTTTAACGTGGTTCACCCAGAAAGCCAGGGTTACGTCCACAAAACTTTTCTCTAAAAGTTATCTCAAAGTTCTTTGGGAAACCTTCCCAATTACAATGTTTATGAGCCTCGGCTCAAAGGAGACACCTTCCCCAATATGAATTTATGAGCCTCTGCTCAAAGGAGATACCTTCCCCTCTACTCTGGAAATGATCCCTCAGAAGATCAACTACCTCTACCTCTTGCCAGCACGTGGAACTCCTTTCCACCGAAGACCTCTTGTCCTCAATGCTTAGCCTAAGAGACCTCTGCATTCTATGATCACGTCCACAGCAGCTCAGCTACCTGTACCAAACACAATTAGTTGGTCTAGTACAAGTCTTCCTCTGTCTGTCATATCTGTCCAACTCTTTGAACAAATCAATCCTCTACACATAAGCCTTCTCAAAGACTTGCCAAATCTGTCCTCAGGTTCTTCTCAAAGAACTAATGCACCTCTGTCCTCAAGTTCTCTGATAGAACTCTCAAAAAATCAGCTCACAAGTCCTCTGCTAGGACCTGTCCAAATATGCTCACAAGTCCCCACTGGAACCTGTCCAAAACCTCAGCAAGCTCACCAAGAAAAACTTGCTTAGCATGAACCCACAAAGAGAATTTTTAGAGACCCAATGTGATTCATAAACCTCATAGAAGCATAAAGAGAATTGTTAGAGACTCAATATGTTCTATACTTAACTCCCAATCTCAATCTCAACTCAATCTCAAACTCAAAAGAATAATATAGATGTAGTATGCTTTTCTCAAGAATATGAAACACAACCCAACAATTGCCAACTATGCAATATCTCATATAACAATGATACTCATATTCTTTTTACCAACAATTAGATTTTCAACAACAATGCTCATCAAACAAGGTTTAGACCACCAACACATTCAACTCAACATCAACCTTGAAGCATTAAACAATCATCACAAGAAAATGAAACAAGTAGAAATCCTTTTCCCTCCAAGGATATTTGAACAAAATAGCCACCAACACAATATCACCAATTTCAAATAACAACTTGTTCAAATCAACTCAATGGAGTAAGCCCAATATCATGTATCAAGTAAAGCACTAACTTGATCAACAATAACCTCTATGAAAGCAACTCATCCATCAATATCAAAATAGCCAACTAAGGGTTTCATCATCTCAATGCAAGTAGCAAGACTTACTAACATAAACCCTAGTGCAAAAATGCTTCCTCTTCCTCAACCAGAATTATGCATTCACCCAAACACTCATCAATGATTTTAATGCATAAACAATCTTCAATATCTAGAAAATAAGATTTACACCAAAGATACCTAGTAGACAACCTTTTCACTCCAAACTCAATTTCAAAAAATATACCATCAACAACATACATGGAAGAAGTTGCCCATACCTTTACTTTGATGAAGAAGGAGAACTCAAAATCTGTCACAACACTAACTCTCAATTTGCCACTAATTAGAGTTAACAACTATACAATAATACACAATAATAAAGATCCAAAATAACACCTTATTTCTCCAACTTAGTAAAAACCACCAAAGTACAATATATATACAAAGTAAAACCTCTTTACACCTTATTACTCCATATAAACATTAAACATCAATAAAACAATATCAAAACAAATATGATACCTTAACCTTATACCTCCCGCGCATTCACAGCCACTATCCTTTGCACACCGCGACCAAAAGAAAAATCCAACGAAGAGAATCGAACTCGACACCTCTGCCTTCTAGCGCTTTCGCTTAAATGCCACCGTTGTTGGGTCACAAGTGCCCAACGAAATACTACAGCGCTGCCCTCTATTTTATCTTCCTTTGATGCCAAGAATCTGGAAAATGTAAACGTCTTCCACAAACCACATGCAAACTGGTGAGCGCTGTCCAAGACGTAAGTCACTGAATGCTTGCATTAGTCATCTCACAGCACAGTCTAAAAAATGCAGTTCAGGAGCAATTGCCAATCCACTGTCGTCACACAAAAAGTAAGGATGCAGCCCAAGCTCAAATCCGAGTATGCCAAGCACGGTTTCAAAGACGTCAATCAGAGATTCGAAGACACAGAGCAAGCTCAACTCGAAGACACCAAGCGATGTTCGAAAGGTAAGGAGAAAATGCAAATCGTAGATGCCAAGCACAAATCAAACGAAACAGAGCAAGTGCAAATCGTAGATGCCAAGCGCAAATCAAAAAATACAGAGTAACCACAAATCGCAGATATCAAATATATTCGGAGGTACTCACTTTAGAAAATCATCTCCACTTATATAGCCATTCTTCCTTAACTGTTTTACGTCAACGCTCCTCCAACGATGGCAACATATCGACGAAAGAATTCTTTTTTCTTTTGTCGCTTAAGGGTTGAAAGACCCTTTAATAATAATTAAAATTATTATTATTATTTTATTAATAATAAATTAAACTTGGACCTTTGACAAACGTTTGAGTTAATTTAATTATTAATAATAAACATGGACCTTTGCATTAAGTTAAGCTTGGTTTTAATAAAAACCCTTAATGAGTCCAAATGGTTTTAAGAAAAACCTTTAGCCTTCTCATCATGGTTTTAATAAAAACCCTTTAACAATGAAGCTTCTCAAGATATTCTTGACATCACACTCTTTTGATATCAACACAAAAATGCCTTTTGACATCAATGACAACTTATACATTTGAGCAAGGGCAATGTACCCAAAGTACCCAAAATTGCCAATAGGAAATCAACTCTTTCTTTTTTGATTGGACATTGATGCTAGTAAATATTTATTTAAGTGATTTAGGAGTCTTGACTAGGTCCTCCTCTATCTGAGATTCGTTCCTACTCTAGTAAACCTTCAACTTCCTTTTATATAATATATTTACCTCCTCTTTTCCATTTCAAAACATACCTTTGGATGACCATAATGATGACAATTACTACATTCAAAAGGTACCCTAATATAGTCAGGATTTTGTAAGAACATCCAATTTGTTGATACAAAATCCATTGTGTTTGGAAAGCCTAAAATGATATCAAGCTCGACTAAGATACAAGCTATTATTTTCTAAGTACCAGTTATTTTTTCCATGTCTATTCCAGGGAAAAAACCTAGTGAGTTTCCAATCTCACATAGCATTTTTTCATTAAAAAATTCAATGGGCAAAGAGGGTAGTTTGACCTAGATAGGATGGGTATTAGTTTTCTTAGGGATCAAACCCAAGATTCCATAATTTTATATTGAAAACATTGATCCCCCAACTCCATCTTCCATATTTTATGATTCTATCATCTTCTTCCTTTTGTAAGACAAAAACCATCAAACCCTTTGTCATCACATGAAATGTAGGAGCATAGTCGAGAATTTCCAACTAGTTATTTTTTATCCAATATCATAGATTTTTTGGTTTCATGGATCGACCCATAAATATCCCTACCAAAGCCTTGTCCTTTAGTGATAAAACTTGCTCTAGTATTAAATATTCACCTACAACCATTTGGACTAGCTCTTTCCACAACTTTATACAATGTTTTTGTTTTTTATCCTTTTCTACTCAGTTTGTTTATATTTTAACTTGGTTGGACTACTCTTTGTATTTTCTTTGGTTTATTTGGTAGTACTTCCATTTCTTCATTTTCCCCTTGTATCCCCTAGGTTTAGGGTTTGAATTTGAATGTATAGTTAGGCATGGGTCTGATTCAAGTCCTCCATGCTCTTTGTTATCTTTATGCCACAAGTCAAAAAGTTATTCCTTCGAGAAAAAAATTGAGGCCTTTGAATATTCCTTATGCTCTTCACTAAAGTCTACTACATCTTCATTCATCATAAACTTAGTTATCTTCCCATTGCTGGTCACTTTTGGGCCAAGTTTGCACTAGTTGAGAGTTCCTATCGAATTATTTTTTAAAGTTTCCATCCTTCCCTCTCCTTTGTGGATTTTTTACCAAAGACCAATGATAAGAGCCTCATTTTCTTGAGTGCAAGCAATTGTTATTTTCTGCCAAATCCTGATGATCACCCTCTACCATGCTTTTGCGATGATGATGGTCCCATCCTCAACAAGGTTAGTGGTCCTACCAATGTTGTGTTATCATTTGACACTTCCTTCCTTAGCCTCCCCTGCTTCCTCTAATTTATGGCTATGACTTCATATAAATTTTATGATGGTGTCTCTTGGGATGATTTTGCTTATTGTGAAGCCAATAATGGCACCATATGCTATGATGGTCATTTTTGTTGTGGACTCGGCAATGACATCATCTGCTATAATAACCCCATCTATTGTGAACTTGGAAACAACATATATATTAAAAAACATTATTATTATATATAATAATAATTTTTAAACATCTCAAAAATCTAAATTTGAATTTTTTATTACGAATTAATATTTTTAATTTATTTAGTTTTACATTGCATGTATTTGTGTTAATTTTATATTTAAATAAATAATTAATTTATCAACTAAAAAATAATAAAAAATTATGAACATATTCATTAACTACTCATGTAAAATGGGTATGTTATATATCTTTGAGAAAAACGGGTTTTAATTTTAAAATATTGATCTATAACACAAAGTTATTGCTTATTTATTTATTGAATAATAATAATAATAATTATTATTATTATTATTATTATTATTATTATTATTATTATTATTATTATTATTATTATTATTATTGGTGTAGTTTAGGTATCTCAAGTTATTTGATATAATTCAATATAAAATATGTTTAATCCTTACATAACATATTACCTATGTCTATTACATTTTTAAACTTTGAAAAGCATGTCTTTGAAGAAAAATGTAAAAATAACATATTTATTTTTATTTTAAAAAATAAAATATACTTCACACATTTATCTTCAATTCATCAATTGGTATTAATGATTGTAATGATTTTTTTGGATTAGTTATATGTGATTGGAATATACTCCACCCATATTACATCATAACCACATAGTTGTATTACAACAACTTGGTTAATATACATTTATCACTTGACACTATTTAGATCTATATCTTCTCCTTAGAATTCAAGGAATTCAAATGGCCAATGTTGTCATGAGATTCAAATGTTACCCCATTATAATATCAAAGGTCTATTATCAATAACAAATAGTGACCCTTTAAAACTATTAAATAGGGGTTATATCTAGAACCTAAAAGTCACTTATTGTGTAATCCATATCCAACAATAAATAATATTTTGAGGGTCTAGATGTGGTCCTTGTTTAGCAACATTGAAGGTTTAATGTCAATTCAAGAGTAGTCAATAGATTTTTTTTCATCTCATTTACGATGTAAATAACTCATAGGCCCTTAATAAATTGTTAAAGGGCCACATCCTATCCTTCACAACAATGCCAATATTATTTTATGTTTTCATATGTGCCCCTTGTTCAATAGTGTTAAAATGCTAATATTATACTTTGATCTAATAGTCCAAATGAAGGAAATATTTAGGTTGGAAATAACTATGCAATGCATCATTATGCACATGCATCCTAATCTTAGAACATCATAGTATAGATAATTGTTGAGATATTAGTTAGGTGCATAATTTTTAATCTAGAAAATGTGAAAACATGTTGAAAAAATATTATTTAAAGGCTACAAATACAAATTTATATATAAATTCCATATTAATGAACAATCACTATTGATTCATTCTTGGATTACAATAGTCAACCACTTTAACTAGGACTTAGTGGAGTGACAAAGATATTTATATCTTTGGTTGTTACATCATAGATCACCAACAATCAATATAGAGTTTAAGAAAATATAAATGGACCAATTCAAGACACCAATTCATGCTATAATTAAGGGAAGATATTATAAAACCATAAAAATATTGTTCATGTCTAGCTGGAGATAAATAGAGATCAATATTATTCGTTTTCTTTTTCTATGTTATTACATAATAAACATATTTCCATAGCAACACTAAGGCATGTATATGAAACAAAATTCTTTAATGCCATTTTTATAAAATAAAAGTGAATAAAGATAAAGATGATAATAGATTGATTTATTTAAACTAATAATCACTTTTAAAATGAAAGTTCCGTTATTGAGGGTAACCTAATAGAAATTCTTGGGGATATCAAAAGTGTCAATATTTTTTTTTGTGTGAGAGAGAGATAGATTCTACCTACTATTAATCCAATAGAGAAAGAGTATTAATCTACATCCCAAAGGCACAAGATGGTTGGTACAAAGGATAACTTACAAAACTAGCTCATAGCGCTTGTAAGTTATAGATAAAGTAACAAATTGTAGAAGATAGTGCCTTCCACTAGTACGTAATGAAGAAATCCACATTAAAAAGATTCACATAAGAGAATGTTACAAATATTGAAATACATTTTAGCATATAAGGATATTATATTAAACAACAAGTACCATTGCAAATGTTCAATACAATATTAGTGCTCTAAGATGTAGATCACCTTATTCTACAAAAAGTTAAGAACATGCACTAGTTAATTTATGGAAGGTGACATATAATGAGGTGCTAGGCTAAAAATCCAAACATGCCTAGAATGAACTATGATCTATGGAGGAATGAACATCCCTATTGTATAAATATTAAATAATAGGTAGACTCTCATTCTATGTATAAGGGTATTTATGGTTGTACATCTAGAGTAGATGCACTAACATCCATCTAGAGTGGATCTATGACCCTAATTTCTTCGACATAGATGTGTTATGGTGGGATGAAGCAAAGTTTTAATGATTATATATGTATAAGCTTATTCAAAATATGAAGTATCTAAATTCGTAAATGAATATTTAGAATGAAAAGTATTTTAGTAACATATTTAAAACAAAAGAGGAAATTAAATTCAAGCTCAACAATTTACAAGATAATATAAATAAATGGAATGGACCAAGATACTTTTATGCATAAACATATTTATTTTTTATTATTGTATTGTATTGAAAAAGGAAGAGTCATACTAGTGCAAATAATCTAGGGAGAGATGGATTAAGGAAGGAGACATATATACAAAATTTTGTCATGCAATAGCCAAAATAGATTTGACTTTTCATCAAATGTAAAATATTTTAACTCTAAAAGGAAGAAGTATTAAGGAAGATGAAGATATCCATAAGAAAGCAACTAATTTTCCTTAAAGATATTATCATTGGGAAAAACAAGGATGATTAAGGTAAGTTTTTTTCCAAAACATTCTATCAATTATTATATAGGGATAGAAGAAAAGCTTTATGAGAAATATTTATATGAAGGATCAATAGGATGATAAATATTTAATTTACCAAGGTATTAATATAAACCAACACAAAATGATATTTAATTTTATCTTTTTTTCGTTTAACTTTAAGTTCCCTTATAATATTATTATTTGAAAAATACTATATAATTTTAAACGACGAGTAAAATATTAATATCATAGAAACAATTGTAGTATGGAACTAAAAAAATGTGACTCAAAACTAAGTCAATAAAATTTTCAGCCAGTCTATTAAAATCATCTACGAGTCGACAAATCCTCCTTCTACCTAAGGCTATACCAAAATATAGAAGGATATTGTTCTTGGAATTTGTGTCACACCTTCTTTGCACCCTTATAGGAGAAAAAACAATGTTTAATTAAAAAAGGCCTACACTAAACATTATAGTCTTGAGATTCCAAACTTTTTTGATAACAATAGAGAGGGCAAATTAAGATGTAAAATTCTTTGTTTAAGCAACCTATTGGACATGGCAACACTTGATTTTTATAAGTGTGCACTAAATTTTCTATAGCCATCCTTCAAAAATCTAACCTTTTCCTTAGCATTAAGTTTGATGGTGAGCACAACTTTAAGAATAATATTCTTATAAAGGGTATTCAAAAAAGAATTAAAAATATAAATATGACCCTCCTCTAGAAGAAGTAAAGGTAAAAAATAATGAAGGTTTCTTAATTTTTATTTTTGAAAAAATATTATTTATATTAATACAAAAAAATCAAAATACAAGATATTGTAGCATATTACAAAAATATGTTCAAGGATATCCAACCATATGACTTGTCCTAAGTAGAGCAGTCTTTGAGATCTTTGATTATAAGCCTCTTAGAGGTTCTACACTAGAAATAAAAATAAATAACAACATTGGACACAATCCCAGAAGCAAGAATAGTTTTATCTTGAAAAAATAAGCTGCATCTCGCCTTCCTATTAGCATACAAATTTGTTGCTCTTATAACAATCCACAACCCCCTAATATGTTGAGGATAGCCAAAGACATCTCCCAAGAGAACCAATTTCCAGCTCCACCTATCACCTAGGATAGGATAATAGGTCCACTTCAATATTTTCCAAACATTCCTTGCTACACTACAATCCCAAAAGATATGTTTAACAATTTATTTTCTACCACAACTACTACAAAGGTCTACGCTATTCATCCACCTTGCCAACCTTGCCTTGCAATGGATACATTGGAAAATAAGTAGCCAAAGAAAAACCTTGAGCTGAGAAGATAATCTGAATTTCCAAACCTGCTTTAGCCTCTTCTTACACTTCTTCTCTAGACATACAATGTCTTAGCATCTATTTAACAAGATATGCAAAGAAGTCTTATGCAATAGATTTTTGTAAATCTTAGTGGATTTGTAATAATGCTCCCCTAAAAGTTCCACCTCCAATCATACCAGATAGGGTCAGGCAAACCACCATTTAACTTATACTTCTGTTTTTTGGTCAAAATTACCACACCCAGGGAAACAAGGGGTAGTCTCCTCAAATTTTTCTAAGTGTGAAGAAAGACCATGACAACACGACATTTTGGAGAGAAAAGAGCAAGTGAAAGCCAAAAGTCATGATTTCATGATATTTTGACAAGCAGAGCTAAGGTGGAGGCTAAAGTCATGACAACGTGACATTTTGGAGAGCAAGGAGCAAGTGAAAGCCAAAAGTCATGATTTCATGACATTTTGACAAGCAAAGCTAAGGTGGAGGCTAAAGTCATGACAACATGACATTTTGGAGAGCAAGGGGTAAGTGAAAGCCAAAATTCATGATTTTGAGACATTTTGACAAGTGGACCACGACGTCTACAAGAAAGGGGAGAATATTTCTACAAAAAAAAAGATCTTAACCTTTTCAGTTAAAAGCTCCATGATTCAAAGAATATCTCTATAATAAGAAAGATCTCAATCTTCAATCACTCCTTTACCAGAATGAGCCTATGGGTAGTTTGTTGTAACAACTTTCAATTTTCTATTATGTAAAACTCTATATATAGAATGAGCGACCTAAGAAAAAGGTCATCTCTTAGGTGTTTACAAGGCTATGTATTCAGACTACTAAAAATTTTAATAAGGATCATCCATCCTGGTTCTGAGCTCATTGGTGTTATAAGTATGTATGTGTTGTTTATTGCTAATTAATATAAATTGAATGTAGCATGAATTAATTCTTACTCTGAATTTCAGTATCATGTTCAGTTAGATCTGCAATTACTCTCAAGAACATGATGTGTTTAAATAGATACTCACCAAAGGGTTTTAGTTTCTATGTCTTGAGTTCCATTATGCTTTTCTACAAAAGGTTGTGATAATTGTTGTGTTGTTGCTTAATATGTACCACTTTATTCTCCTAGAATTGGCTATATTTCAATCCCTTTACGCATATCATTATCTCTATCCATTTTCCTTAACAAATTAATAAACCAGCCTTCTCTGTAGATTGAACTAGACAAACTCAGTTTGAGTCTGGTCTTTCGATGTTGGTAAAGTCTTGGGTGCAAAAGTAACCAAATACATATTTTGTTCCAATAGTTTTTGGCACACCTATTGGGAAACTAATCCCACATATTATACAGATCAAAGCCCTGGTGAAACCTTTGCCCTGTTAACCCTTTCTATCACCTGGCGACTCCGCATCAAAAGTAATCCCTAGAAAAATCCTTACCTAGCTTCTAATTATGAACCATTTTCATGATAACCAGATCTAAATCTAATAATTCAAAATAGCCCATAGAATTCTTCGAACTACACCTTGGTAGCCTTCGATCTAACCATGTCTTGGTTGCTAGAACAACTTCTATCTATATCAGCAACTCAATACAAGCACATTCTTCCTCTACAGCCTTCTCTAGCACTACTGCTAGCAGAACCTCAACTCTAGCTACCAACATAACCTCGATGGCTAGAAATATACTGATTCTGCCTTACCCCCTATGGAATCATACATGCCCTCTCAATCTTGTAGCCTAGTACCCAATACCAACAACTACTTTGAAAAACATTACCCCAGTATGATGGTATCGAAAAGACAACATACGAACATTGTTTGGATGTAGCTACATTAGCACCTATACACGAAATCACAAAATAAGACATGATGATAACGTTGTTGGTAATTTCCTTAAAAGGAAAAATGCTCTACTCATATAGAGCCCTTGAAAACCAGAAAATATATACTTGGGCCCAACTTGCGAGAAAATTGGTGGAAGATTTCAACGAGCATGCTAACACATTTTCCTTGATAAATTAGTTTAATGCTATCCAAAAACATCCTCAAGAGGAGATCATGGATTTTAATATTAGGTTCAATCGAACCTGGCTGAGAGTCCCTGATGGTTTGAGACCGACCCATGAGCAAGCTATATACTACTACCTAAGAGCCTTCAATTCAAAAATAAGTATGGTTGTCAAACAGTACCAAGTACACACATTCCCTAAAATTTATCAAGAGGCACAGAATCCATAAAAGGACTTGATCGCCATTGGGAGATTCCCCTCCAATATGATGACTCCAATTTTCCCAGATTTTCCTCAAGAATCAAATGCTACTTTCCCAATTCCCCCAACAATTCCTAATGTTGGTATCCCCACATGGACTGGACAACCTAACATCTCACTTTTGCAAGCACCCCCTACCTTTCCAATGCTTCCCGTTATTCTTACAATTTCTCCAGCAATAGCCTCATCAACCCAAGATGCTTAGCTAGCGATCTTGCAAGATCTATAATCATACTATAATACTCTATCAAATAAATTTATATCTATGGAGCATAGAGAAGTAGAAATAAACTCTCATCCGAGATGTTACCCACAGGTAACTACAGATCAAGCTTCCATGAGTGTGAGAAATTATGATAAAACTAATACGATTTACGCCAATGAAGATAGTGGACCCAGTAACGCCTCCCTAGAATCATTCTTCTGGTGTTCTACATACAATCATCCTCATGGTGAGACTGCTTGCATGATCCATCAGCATCAAGTTCTGAAGGTGGCCATGGAAAAAGCAATAAAAATCCTCAAGGGTCATATAAATATGATCAGAGAAGACGATCAAAACCTTATGATGCCTTCTCTAGAACAAGTCTTAGTTCTAACTAGATCGGGAAAGAAATCATTTTAGGTTGACCCTAAGGAGCTTAATCCTTTGAAGGTGCCTTCACCTATAAAGAGCCCTACTGAGAAAAGACCTCCACAAAATCTAGATCCAAAGGGGGTAGAGACTCGCAAGGAAATACCTCTGGCTAAAGAAATAGAAACTCAAGAGCAAGCTAGAGATAAATTAAGGTACCCCTCACTGACTAAGCATCAAAGAGTTGATGCTACACAGGGATACAGGAGCAGGGTTGACACAACAGTAAAGGAAAAGAGTGTTTATTCTCTTCCATTCAACATAGTCGAGGAAATTAAGAAGACTCCCTCCAAAGCCACTATGTATGAAGCCCTGCGAATCCCAAGACAGATTGACCTATTGCAAGAATCATTGAGGTCTATGAAAAATAAAGATAAAAACCTAGTCCAGTTGGATTCTACTCAAGCTAGCCTCACTTCCACCTCAGGAAATAATAAACCCCCCTTTTATTTATCCCTCCAGATGGAAGGATGGGTGGTCCATAATTGTATGATTGATTCTGGAGCTGCAACTACAATTATGCCCAAAGTAGTATGTGATATTATGGGGATGGAATACATAATAAGCACTCTGAGAGTATTACAACTAGATGGAACCCCTGTTAAAATAGTAGGTGTGATTAAATATATCCCTATAGTCCTTCATAGGCTACCCCAGCTTACAGTCATTCAAGAAGTAGTAGTGGTAGATTTAGAGCCTTATTTTGGCATGTGCCTGTCCAGAGAATTTACTACCAAAATAGGAGGATATCTATCTCTTGATTTTTCACACCTTGAAATTCCATTCAAAAGCAAAAGGGTAAAAATATTCAATGAGAAACCTTCTACCTTCCACGTCGAAAGGCTCGTAGAAGAGGAAAAGGCCTCTACTACTGTAAACATGATGACTAAAGAGCTAACAGACTTGAGTCTGATGGAAGAAGCTTTGAATGAGTTACAAGAAGAAGACCAATTTTCTCTCCTAGATTTCAATGCCATGATCAAAATAGATCTAGGAAGCTATACCATTCTAAAACTTGAGAAAAACAAATCTACTTTTTCTCCACTACCTGACACATCCACTAATCAATTGTGGAAGCTTTTCTTTGATGGCACAAGATGCAAAAATTGGGTTGGAGTGGGTATTTTTCTAATCGCTCTAACTGGGAGGAGAAATTTTTCTCTTATAGGTTAACCTAGAGCTGCACCAATAATGTAGTAGAATATGAAGCACTCTATTTAGGCCTCAAAAAGGTCCAAAATATGGGAATTAAGAAACTACATATTTTCAATGACTCTGAAGTGATAGTAAATCAAGTTACAGAAAAATGCGTAAGTAAACAACATTATCTTAAAGCTTATCAAAATAAAGTCTAGGATTTACTAGAATTTTTTGAATCCCTTAACATAAAGGCAATCCCTAGAGAGAAAAATATGCATGCAGATTTTTTGGCTTCAATAGGAGCAAACTTTTGTCCTATTAGCAATGTCATTCAAAAATCAAATATAGTCATACTAATATACATGCCTTCTGTACCTGATAGGGATACCTTCTGACATGTTTTTGAGAGTGACCAGCATATAGTAGACTTCCTAGTCCATGAGATGAATTGCTCCAATAGTAGGATGGCCAAAAATGAAGAAGAGGTAAACATCATCCAGTTAAAAAATAACCATATCCCTAAAGGTTTGGTCACACTGGAGAACCTATTTGACAATAATGACAGGTCTACAAGCCATAATATGAAAGTTGATAAATGTAGATATAAGGAAGCTCAGATGGGACCTGACAAAGCCATCAAAGTAGGGGTGAAAACTATAGATAAAGAACTAGATGAAATCAGGGAATTGTGTAAGGAATTTCTAGACACCATTTCCTGGACCTATGGTGACCTGAAGGTTTACTCAAAGGAAACAATCCAACACACGATCAATATCCAACAAGGTGCCAAGCATTTCCATCAAAAGCAATGACCAGTAAATCCAAAAACAGAAGCCTTTATGGAGCAAGATTTGTTGAAACTGCTAGAAGCTAAAATTATATATCCAATCAAACACTCGACATGGGTCACCAATCTGGTCCCGATAAGAAATAAAAATGGAGATATTCGATTATGCATCGACTTTCACAATTTGAACAAAGCTTCACTCAAATATCATTATCCTCTCCCACAAATTGACTATATTTTACATACAGTTGTAGGGGTAGAAAGGTTTTCTCTTCTAGATGGTTTCTTCGAGTATAATCAGGTATGGGTCAAATACAAAGACCCGTTCAAAATAGCATTCACAACCAAATGGGGAACATTTGCTTACCAAAGGATGCCTTTTGGGTTATCGAAATCTGGAGTAACTTTATAAAAATCCATGGATGTAGCCTTTGGAGAACTCGTAAACAAGATAATAGTGATATACCTGGATGACATGACAGTTTTCTCTCATAGAAAAGAAGATCATATAACACACCTCAGGAGAGTGCTATAAAAATACTGAGAGTTTGGAATCTCTATAAACCCTAAGAAATCTATTTTCACTGTGGAAGAAGGAATTTTACTTGGTCATGTAGTTTCAAAGTCTGGTCTAGCCATAGACCCGAACAAAATGAAATCCATGTTGGAACTTCCCCTCCCCCTCAAAAAAAAGAGCTTACAGTCTTTTTTTGGTAAAATCAAATTTTTACGCAAATTCAAATCAAACTTCGTGCAAATTGTTAAACCCATGATTTTTTTTTTAAAAAGGATGCAATATTTAAATGGACAGATGCAAGAAAACAATATTTAAAATAGATAAAATAGCAAATAGCTCAAGCTCCTATCCTAGTGAACCCAGACTATTCCAAGGACTTTATATTATATGTTGTGGGGGAATAAGAAAACTACGTCGCAGCACTCATGTAGAAGGGAGATGACAATGAATAATGGCCCATAGATTTTTTGAGCCAAAATATGCAATAACATGAGGAAAAGTATAACTTCATCAAAAAATAGATTTAGGCACTTCTTATCACAGAGTAAAATTATTGTCTATACAATTCACCCTGACATATGAAGTTTCATCATACAAGGAGAACTTGGTGATACAAGAGCCGACTAGGTCACCAAAATACAAGAATATGATATTGAAATACACTCAGATAAACTAGTTATAGGTATGTCATTGTGCCAAGAACTCGTAAAACAAGCTTCATCAAAAATATGTAGCCTGCCAGACTCAAGAAGTAACATCAAATAAAGACCAACTTTCAGAATAGCTCGATTGGGTAGATGAGTTGATTAGGTATTTTCAAACTAGAAGATGTCCAGCAGGCTTGAATGCTTCTCAATGAAGGAGATACAGGTTTCAAGCTCTAAAATACACTTTATTGCCTGAGGGACTATATAGGAAAAATTTGGATGGAGTACTGCTTCGATGTATGTCAGAAGTACAAAAACAAAAAAAAATAGAAGAATTTCATGGAGGTCTATCAGGAGGGCATTACTCTGGGAGAACCACCACCTTAAAGATCATCAGAACTGGGTGCTACTGGTCGACGATTTTTGCAGACACCTTCAAAATCACAAGAAACTACGAAGAATATCAGAGGTATGTTGGTAGAAATAGAAATGCTCCATTGCCTTTAAAGTCCATTCAAGTTGAAGAACCATTCCAGCAATGGGGATTGGATTTCATAGGAATAATAGAACCAAATTCATCAACAGGGCATAAATACATCCTCATAGCCACTTATTATTTTGTGAAATGGTCAGAAGCAATACCCATAAAAAAGGTAGACCAAGAAGTAGTAATGGAATTTGTAGAGAGCCTGATCACAAGGTTCGGTATCCCAGATGCTTTAGTCATGGACAATGGCTCGCACTTCGTAGGTGCCAAGATGATCGATTTTGCTTGCAAATATGGGATATACTTAAAGACATCCTCAAACTATTATCCTCAAGGAAACGGACTAGCCGAGTCCACAAATAAGAACCTACTCAGGATCCTGAAATGAACTCTTAAGGATAATAAGAGAAGTTGGCATTCTCTCATAAATCAAGCGCTTTGGGCTGACAGAATTACGATAAAAAATTCTATCAACACATCTCCCTACTCTTTGGTCTATGGTAAAGAAGTCATTCTCCCAGTGTGCATCGAGATACGAATCCTTAAACTATTGAATCTATCCGGGACAGAGGAGGTAGAACCAATGGAAAATAGGTTGATCCAGCTCTTGCAACTGGAATAATAGAAAGAGCAGGCCTATAATCACTACCAAAAGCATACAATCATAATGAAGGGATGGTTTGATAAAAAAACCACCCTAAGGAACTTCAAGGTAGGAGACTTAGTCCTAAAATGGAATGAGAAGAGGTCTAAACCAGGAAACCATGACAAGTTTGATACTTTTTGGGATGGCCCTTTTGAGATAACTGAAGAAAAGCAGCACAACTCTTTCCAATTAAAATACAAGTTGGGCTAGATTCAACCCATTCCCGTTAACGGCTTCCACCTAAAGCTGTATTACAAATAACTAGTTTGTGCCCATATTTACATGTATTTTTATGTATTTTTCTATGTAAATATGTTTTATTTTTTTCAAGTTGTCTCACAATGTCACGATAGGGCAACTTTTTCAGAACTTAAGGCCTCCTTTAAGAAATTTATTATGATTTCATGACTTTTGGGCAGTATAGTGCCTTGCTAAGGCACAAAGTCACGATAGCATGACTTTTTCAGCACTCAATACCCCCTTTAGGAAATTTTTCATGATTGAGCAACTTTTGGGTAGCAAAGTGCCTTGCCAAGGCACAATGTCATGATAGCATGACTTTTTCGGCACTCAAGGCCCCCTTCAGGAAATTTGTCATGATTTCAAAACTTTTGAGCAGCAGTGTGCCACGTCAGACCTGACATTTTAAGTAGTAGTGTGCCACATCAAACCTGACACTTTTGAGTAGCAGTGTGCCACGTCAGACCTAAAATTTTGAGTTGTAGTATGCTGCATAAGACTAGTTGAAATTTTAAGCAATAAAATCAGTTCCCTCAGGATCATAAAGGGTACATTTTTTAAGGTATCATCATATCTATAGATTAAATCACGTCAAAAGTAGCACCATTTTATTGGCTTGGGACATCAGCAAGACATATTATTGGCCTAGATAAAAAACGGTAGCTTGAAGTTGTTGGCCCATAAAAGCTGGCATGCGAACCAAAACTCCCGCCAACTTTCTAAAAAAAATGTTGGAAAGTGCACTACCAACCATAATTACTCCGTATCACTTTGACAGTTAATTGCATACCCTTTTGGCACAAGCATGCACAGCTGGTTATATCGCTAACCCTCCACCTTCGTCTTTCATATTTTGTATTTTCAATTTTTTTGCTCACTGTGATTTTATTGATCTCCCAAAAACTCTTGCAACTTTCAAGAGATGCCCTAGTTTTTATTTGAGTCCTTGACTTTAAGTGACGACTACACCTCCAGCCACTACTTCTTCGTATGTGCCTTCTAAAAATAAAATAATTTCTAGAAAAAAGGTAAAGAAACTTTGTGGATCCTAACGACCATATTACAGACACAAAGCTGACATGGAAGGACCCAGGGCAAATCCATAAATATATAGCCATCAGGATGACTACAAACATCTCTCCTTCAAGTTCGAGTACCTTCTCCTATCACTCCATGCTCTACTAGTACGTTATTTCTCAGGTTCACTCCTGCCTGAAGCTAATCCCTTGTACAAAAGTCTGAAAAGTAGATGACTTTGGATGATTACCAAGCTGAGATAACTACAGAAGACATGATCCAACTACCAATGGAGGATGAGTGGAGCAAGGCTCAAACTCACATGGGGATGATTTATCTGAATGCAGAGCATTACAAAGAAAAGTTCCTTCGATAAGATCAATCCCAAAAATGACTCGAAGAGGCCTTCAACTAGCAAACAATCACAAAAAAGGCTCTAAAAAATAAATCCAATAAGTGGGAAAAAAAGTTCAATCAAACTAATACCTTCCAGGAAAAGGTAGCAAAGGTGGAGGAACAGGTCCAATTATTGCAACAACAAATAGATGACTTGAAGAAGCAGTTGTCAGAAGTCTCTGATAAAACTTAGGGGTTATCTAAAGAGAAGGCAATATCAGTCCGAAAAGAAAATATTGTGAAATTTAGCAAACTGGTGCTGAAAGCTAGACCCACTCTAACCTACCTCTCCAAAGTTAACAACACATTAAGCTAGGTAGAAAAGGAATTTGAAGCTTCAATCAAGATCCTGACGCCAAGAGTATCTGCAACCAACAAAATTCAAGTTTTGGTGAACAACATGTAGGAAATAGCTGGATATAGAGCTCAATATAAAAATTGATCCCAAGACAAATTGGTTGCCAGGAACTTTTTCAAGTGACATAAGTTGGTAATAGCAGCTGTCAATATCATGCAAGAGTTGAGAACAGAAGTAAAATAAATTTCAAAACACATTAACATGGTTGAAGACTATGGTATGCCCAACTTTTGGGACTCAAATTCTAATCTCCTGGCAGAAGATAAGATAAAAGCCGTTTGGAAAAATTTCTTTGATAATACATCAAAAATTGATAGTTGGGAAGAGTCGGTACAAGAAGATCATATTTTCAGCATGGCTCAAGATATCACTCAAATAAACTCCAACCTGAATGAGCTACACCTCCAGCCAAAAAAATTGTCTTATAATAAGGTGGAGGAATTGGAGTACTTATACACTACTTTCAAAGAAAAAGAAAATACTGATGAAGAGACCTGGAAGAAGGCATGTGCCACTTACAATGAAGTTGCCAAATCAAAAGACAAGAAAGATAAATAAAAGTAATAAAAGGTCAAGAAATTTGCACCAAGCAATACAACACCTCCAGGCCAAGAAGAATCAAAAAAATTTGATGAAGAATCCCTGGAAGATTGATCACTCTAAAATTTCTTTTTATTTTTTGTGCTTTGCATCATTCCATTTATCTCCTCTTGTTCCTTTTTATTTTTATTCTCTCTTTTTTTGACTTCGTTCCCCAATGGATAAAGGCTCTAGTTTCTGACATTGAGTTAACAAAATTACCCCAGGAGGCACCAAGAATGTTGGTCAAAATGACCACACCTAGGGAAACAAGGGGTACTCTCCTCAAATTTTGCTAAGTGTGAAGAAAGATCATGACAGCGCGACATTTTGAAGAGCAAAGAGCAAGTGAAAGGAAAAAGTCATGATTTCATGACATTTTGACAAGAAGAGCTAAGGCGGAGGCTAAAGTCATGACAACGTGACATTTTGGAGAGCAAGGGGCAATTGAAAGCCAAAATTCTCTATTTCATGACATTTTGACAAGAAGAGCTAAGGTGGAGGCTAAAGTCGTGACAACGTGACATTTTGGAGAGCAAGGGACAAGTTAAATCCAAAAGTCATGATTTTGCGATATTTTGACAAGTAAGTGGACCACGACGTCTACAAGAAGGTGGAGAAGATTTCTACAACAAGAAGATTTTAACCTTTTTAGTTAAAAGCTCCATGATTCAAAGAATATCTCTATAACAAGAAAGATCTCAATCTTCAATCACTCCTTTACCAGAATGAGCCTACGGGTAGTTTGTTGTAACAAATTTCAGTTTTCTATTATGTAAAACTCTATATATATACTGAGCGACCTAAGAAAAAGATTGTATCTTAGGTGTTTACAAGGCTATGTATTCAGACTACTAAAAATTTTAATAAATATCATCCATTCTAGTTCTGAGCTCATTGGTGTTACAAGTATGTATGTGTTGTTTATTGCTAATTAAGTCTAAAGTGAATGTATCATGCATTAATTCTTACTCTGAATTTTTGTATCATGTTTAGTTAGATCTACAATTACCCTCAAGAACATGTTGTGTTTAAATAGATACTCATCAAAGGGTTTTAGTTTCTACGTCTTGAGTTCCATTATGCTTTTCTGCAAAAGGCTATGATAATTGTTGTGTTGTTGCTTAATATGTACCACTTTATTCTCCTAGCATTGGCTATATTTCAATCCCTTTATGCATTCCCTTATCTCTATCCCTTTTCCTTAACAAAGTAAGGAACCAACCTTCTCTAGAGATTGAACCAGACAAACTCAGTTTGAGTTTGGTCTTTCAATGTTGGCAAAGTCTTGGGTGCAAAAGTAACCAAAGGCATATTTTGTTTCAACAGTATTTAGAAGGAAGAAGAGAATGAATTTAAACAATAGCATCCTTGTCAAAAGCTTTCAACTTAAGCTTATTGCAAAGATACTTCCACTTTATCCAATCAGCTAATATTGAATCCCACAAATCTGTCCATTTCTTAATTCCCCTCTTAACCAACCTCTTGCATCTAACATGAGGAAGGTTCAAGGCATACACCCCATTATCTTTCCATAACCAAATAGACCTATATGGAAGCACCCAGTCTCTATGCTCTTCCATATAGGTCCAATAAATCATAGATCCAACCATATTCCATGCCTCCCAGATCCTCTTAATAAGGATACAACCCTGTATTTTAAATTGAACATGATGATACACAACATCCTCAATATGAAAATATCCCTTAACACCATCAACATGAAGATAATTCTGAATTCTATATCTCAAGAGCCTTTGCCAAGGATCGCCCCCTTCCAATGATATGACCACCAATTTAGATACCAACACCTTACCTTGCATATGAATGTCCAAAAGACCCATACCACCTTTCTCCTTAGGAATAATGCAATAGTTCCAAGAGATAGAGGGCATTCTCTTGGAGCCATCAAAATTAGACCAAATAAATCCTCTAATAAGTCTTTTCAATCTTCCAAACGGAAAAGCATTGGGCAGCCAACACAAATAATAATAAATATGACAAGCTTGTAATATTTTTTGAACAATAATTATTCTACTAGCAAAGGATATGAGCTTATTTTTCTAGAACTGAATTTTCTTTGCAAATCTCTCAAGACACCAATCCCACACACTCTTTAAAGAAAGGGCCTTTCCAAACAGAATTCCAATTTATCTAACAATTTTGCCATCCTTC
The DNA here is from genome assembly GCA_028583015.1 of Wollemia nobilis. NCBI lineage: Eukaryota > Viridiplantae > Streptophyta > Pinopsida > Araucariales > Araucariaceae > Wollemia > Wollemia nobilis. The sequence goes on from JAQPPZ010002321.1 coordinate 997,576, forward strand.
ACCCTCCACCAACCAGGAAAGAAATTATTTGGAAGAGTGTCATTGTTAATCAGCCAATAGTCCAATTTTTCTTCAGTAATTATGGCTCCAAAGGCTTTGCATGCAAAACTACTCCAAGCAACATTTGACATTCTACAGTGATAAGGCATCCAACTAAAAAAAAATAAGGGAATCATCCATAAAATGATTATTCATAACATGATATCCAGGAGTATCAATCCCTTTGATTAAACCTGCACCTCTCTTTGATTTCAAAATATAATCCAGAGCATCAGTAGTGATAAAAAATAGGAGGGGAGTAAGAGGGCACCCTTGTCTAATGGAATTGAAAAGACTTATTTGATTAGTGAGCTTACCGTTAACTACAACTTGAGCAGAGGTACAAGTGAATAAAACCTTGATTTTATCCACTACCCATTTGCTAAAGCCAAGCCATTCCATCATACTAAAAATAAACGACCAATCCACCCGATCATAGGCTTTTTCAAAGTCAATCTTAAGCATAATAGTTTTTCACCCACTTTTCTTGTGCCCATTCCAAATTCTTCCAAGAAGTTAGGACCATATCAAGAATGAACCTACCCTTGATAAAACATGTTTGCTATTATCTCACAATCCTAGATGCAACATATCTGAAGTGAAGAGCCAATGCCTTAGCCACAATCTTATAGGAAACATTGAAAAGAGTGACAGGTCTCCATCCCCCATAGTATATTTCTTGTTAGCCTTCAGGATAAGCTTAATCAGACCTTGATTAAGCATAGCAAAAAATGAGACTTTCTCAAAAACTTCCTAAATCATCTTAGTAAGTCATTACCCTCAGTATACCAACAAGCTTTGTAAAATTCAACAGGAATTCCATCAAGCCCCGGAGATTTTTCATCCTTCATTTTCTTAAACGTTTCAAACAATTCATTCGTTGAAAATAAATCAGCTAGACAATCATTTTCATAACTATATACCTCTTAGGAACATACTTCTTAAACTCTTATTTAGCCTCCAAAACCTTAGGACTCAAAGGATAAACAGAAAAGACCTTACAAAAAGTATCTTCAACAGTGGCTTAGATACTATCATCATCTTCCACCAATATATCATCACCAATGTAAAGAGTAGTTATTCTCTTAGCAACAATTTTCTTTTTAATATGACTGAAGAAAACCTAAGAGGGGGAATATCCTAGCTAAAGCCAATGAATCCTGCTTCTAATATGGGCACATATGCTAACGTAATCCTCATAGCACCTTATTTCATGTTCACACTTAGTTGCTTTCTCCTAAAGTTGAAAATTAAAAAGAATCACCTTCAAGGTCTCTTTTGGATACCTCCAAGTTCTTCCTGAGTTGTTTTAATATTCTCTTCCTTCTCCTAGCAACCAATCTGCCCCAACCCCTCAAAAATTTGACAGTATGCTTGACAGTCGCTTCCTACCAACTAATCGAACCAGAGACAACCATACGTGGATCCAAATTCCAAACACAATGAATCAAGTCCCTACAGGATTTAGAACTCGGATGAGAAACTTTAAGTTTGAAGGGAAGTTTCTTATCCACCATAGTAGCTCCACCAAAGAAAATGGAAGAGCTAATAGGGAAATGATCAGAATCAAAGGTCAAAATATTCACAAAAACAGCTCTGCTCCCTTGACAAATACATGTAAACACATTTCTATCCACATAAATCCTATCCAAATGAGTCATTATTCTATCTCCCCCTATTCTCTTATTAGACCAAGAGAACCATCCTCCAGATTCTAGAGACTTTTACCTGAAATTAACATCAAATATTTGTAAATAAGCCTTCAAACTGCACCAAGAGTCCTTCTTAGCACCTGCAATACAACCATCGTGACCCCCTTCATGATATCCATCCCATTCCATAATATTAAAATCTTCCCCTATTATCCAATTAGCATCGAGCTAATTTATCTGCATCCAATGCCACAAGATAGTCCTCTCACTAGAATAATTAGGAGCATAACAGAACAAATACCAATTACCTGGCCAACAATCGTGAAAGTAGCACCCAAGTGTTGTAGGTGAGTTGGAGAGGAGAGGGAAATCCTCCAAGAGAGGTCCCAGGTTCAAATCTCCACCCTACCAAAAAGCTGAATTGGGTATCCAAAATCCAATTGATAATGTTGGTGCGGGCAGGGTCGGGTGCGACTCCGGGTGACTTTGATGGTGTAGAACCCCCTGTTCGTGGTATCTCAGACCAAGGCAGCCCCGCAAGGTGTTTTTTGCTTAAAAAAAAAAAAAACAATCATGAAAGTAGCCCAACAAATCCTACCAAACGAGCCCTCCCCTTGATCAATCAACAACGCGGCTAGCTAAGACCTGACAGCAAGGACCAGGCTTAAGTTAAGATGTCCCCTTTGCAAAATACTCTTTCAACATAGGATGATCATGGTCCTCAATCTCCTCTCAATTGTATCTTTATTTATATTTTTTAATTACTTATTGTCGACAAGCTAATACTAATAGTTTTACTATATTATTTATTTTTTACAAAATAAAATAATATTGAAAAAAAAAAGATTAAACTATTCTACAAATTTATTTATATATATATTAAGTAAATTATGTGTGTAAAGCATTTTTAGATAAATTGTGTGCCCTATTTTTTTAACCTTTAGATAACAATGCCCTTGAATTATGGGCTTGCCTTGTAATGTGAAGCATATCATATAGGGAAAGAACCATATAGTTATAAATCATATTCATTTATATCATATGCATACACTTTCACTAAGAATATATAGTGTCATTTTAGATCTTAAATTTTTTTGAAAACGTATGTACCATGTTAATATATTTAATTTCATATCCATTAAAAATATTTTTATATTAATTATTTATATGTAAAAAGTTATTATAAAAAATAAAACAACCTATAGTTAATGATCACATCCTCGATTGGGGTGACTCCTCAAAATATCAAAATATTGCATTTGAGAAGGAGAAAAAAATAGTTGGTAGCTTGGTAGGTTTAGGGGTGGGAAATTATTGTTTGTTGCATTAACACTGCCCTGAGGTGGTATTAGTTTACCCTTTTTAATGGCTTCTGCTCATACAGTCGGCTCAATTTATTCTGAGTTTGCTGGAGAGCTCAATGGTACCGGGGAAGCGTCCACACAAGTTCATTTTGAAAGTGTATCATGAGGTAAAGGCCCTATCCCTGAAGCTATTATTCCTTTGCATGAATATCATATGACTTGTGAATGGTTTGGTAGTCATACCTTGGTTGGTTATCTTCTGGGTCGTATCTCATATGATACCCTTATTCGTTCTTGGGTCCAGTAATTTTAGGGTCCATATGGAGTCAAAGTGAAGAATGTACAAAACCTTACCAAAGGGTATTTTCTTTTTCACTTTTCAGACCTAGCTCAAGCACAAAAGATTCTATCTAGGGGACCATGCACTGTCCATAATTCTTGGTTGATTCTATAACCCTACTATAGGGATTTCCAAGTCAGTGACCAAGCTACACTGGAAGTCCCGATGTGGGTTGAATTCCTCGGTCTTCCTATTCCCCTTTGGGGTTTTTTGCAGACTTTAGCTACCCCCTTAGGTAAGTTTGTTTGTCTTGATCCAAAAAAAATCTTCTCTGCTCAACCCACTAGAAGGATCTATATCAAATTTGACCTTACCAAGGATTTGCAAGAGTTTATTGATATCAATATCAAGGACCAATCCTTTAGGCAAAGAGTTTCTTATATCAATTTTCCCAATACATGTTACTGGTGTCAATATGCAACTCACAAAATTCAGGATTGTCCTATGATGGAGTGGAAATATAAGAAAAATCCCTCACCCACTCTCATGGCTCCAGCTAATGGCTTGTGGGAAAACACTGAAGAATGGACTACTATTTCTAGAAGGAAAACCCATGGAGCTAAGTAGTAGGAAACTTCGGTTTCCACTGCACAACCTGCCCCTACTCCTTCTCAGGACATGCAAGCTTCTACTGAAGATGTTAAGGCTCCTATTGATACGACCCCTCTGGTTTTTGGCATGCAACCCCCAGTTCTGTCGGTGTCTCAATCTCTTTGGTCATGCCCTTCTTTTGCCTCAATGGTGGTAGCTCTAGATAATTCTTCGGTGGAGGAGGATCAGGCATTTAAGGTCCACCGCTCTCGTCGTCCTTTTCAAAATTACAAACATCGAAAGCTAATCAGTGATGTTTTCCCCATGGTCTCCAACTCCTATGGCTCACTTGAAGGTTTGGGTGATGCAAAGGATGTCATGGAGATCATGCATCCTGACAAATACCAATGATTTTCTTCTCATGGAATTTCTGAGGACTGATGGACCCGATCATAAAATATTTGGTCCAAAATGATATGTCAAATGTTTCTTGAGTGCATGGAAGCCTCGATATTTTATGTCTGCAAGAATTTAAGATTTCTGATTTCAATATGCAGAGTGCATGTGACGTTTTGTGGCCACGAAGTGCCTCTTTTACCACAAAGCATTCCTCGAGAAAAGGGGGAATTGTCACTATCCTTGCGCCTCAATTACAGAAGAATGTTGTGACCTGGGGTGTTGAACCATCCAATCAAGTTGTCTGTATTTTTATCGAGATTTGTGGAAAACAATTTAGGATGGTTAATGTGTATGCCTCAAACATTGCTTCTGATCGATGTGAGTTGTGGAGATGGCATGCCATAAATATACTATTTACCACTTGAGTGCTCTATGGAGATTTTAATATGGTGGAGAAAGCTTCTGAAAATGTCATTCACGCTTCGATGCGATGGTGTTTAGGTGAAAGGGAAGCTTGGTTTTTTATGAAAAACAAGCTTCGCCTTTATGACCCTAATTCTCGCTTCTCACCTTCTGAATTTCCTTAGGCTCTTTGGTACACATGGTCCAATTTCTAGGCTGCTTCTACCAGGGTTTTGGAAATATTGGATAGAGCCATGATTTTTGAGTGTGACAACTTTTAGTTCTCCCATATTTTGCCTTCTTTTCTATATGTGTTGACTTTCCCTGGTACTACACTGTCTGATCATTCACCTATTTTATTCTCGGTGGCAAAGTTAAACTTTCAACCTAGAGTGCATTCTTCACAATTTTACCTGAATATTTCTTTTTTGCATAGCTTTAGCATGAAAGTTCATATATGCCATATTTGAAATTTTATTCCTAGACCTAATGGTCTTTCTTGAAGGATTGAGTGGTGTAATACTGCAATTCAACAAACCACTAAGGTATTATGGACTCTAGATGTTGAAGTTACAAAGCGACAGAAAAAGGCTAAGTTTACCTTGTAGAGTGAGCTATCCAAAGACTGTGTCAGGATTGAAGCCTCTCCTTTCAACTCTCTTGCTCAGTCCCAAGTTTCTTACATTCAGCATGAGCTAAAAAAAATTGATTTGTATGAATCCAAGGGCGCTCAATTACGAGATCGAATGCATTGGCTCAAAGTGGGGGACAAAGTGACCAAAGATTTTTTTTAATGCCTCAGACATCTTGCCCAATATTCTCAGTTTTAGGCCATTCATGTTGATGGGCAGATATTCACAGATCTTCTAGACATTGTCAAATCCTTTGTTTCACATTATCACGGTATTTTTACTTTTGAACCCCTTGATGATGCTAGAAGGCAAGCTCTTGCTGATTGTACCATTGTTGTCCCCAATAAGCTTTCTCCTGAGCAAATGATATTTTATGACACTCCTCTTTCTCTAATGCCTTGTCACTCATGGACAATGATAAGGCACCTGGTCTTGATGGCTTCCCATGTGAATTCTAAAAAGAATTCTAGGATATGCTTGGTTCTGATCTCCACAAAGTGTATCTTGAAGCCCTGCAATGTGGTTCACTGGGTTCCATTATTAACAAAGGTAATGTTAAATTTATTCCTAATTCTAGAGATCCTGAGCTCATCACTAATTGGAGGTCGATCACCCTACTTAATGTGAGCTATAATATTATTTCCAAAGCCCTTGCACTTAAGCTTAAATCTCTCTTGCCTTTGATTGTCAGACCTAAACAAACTAGTTTTATTCAGGGAAGATACATTCTTGATAATGTTCTTGTTGTTTGATAAGATATGGAGTGGGCAAGAAATTCTAAACAAGATGCTTTATTCATTAATATTGACTTTGAGAAAGCCTATGATAATATGGAGTGGGACTTCATCACTGCCATGCTTCAGGCTTTGGGATTTGGGCCAATGTTTCTGAGCACTGTTCTTATGTTATTTCAAGATGCTTCAGCTGTTCTTACTTTGAATAATAGTCAATTTCTCCTGGTCGTTCTATAAGACAGGGGTGCCCTCTTTCTCCATCTCTTTTCATTCTTGTTGCAAAGGTTTTTGGCCATTTTTTGGCCCATAAGGTGGATCAAGTATTAATTAGGGGTATTGCTCTCCCCAATTCTGATCGTCAGTTGGTCAATGGTCATTTTACTGATGATTCTTTTTTAACGCTTCAAGAAGATGAGCAATCCATTTCCTAAGCTATTAGTTGCTTAGAGGTGTTCTTTTAGCCTCTGGTTATTTTATTCAATGGAAAAAACCTCCTATTTTCGGCAATCTCAATCCCAACTGACATGCTGGCTGCATCATTTCCAATGGAATTGGATTCAGCTCGATGAGGTGTTTAAATTTCTTGGAATTCCTTTTGCATTGCATGGTTCCTCTAATCAATTGTGGCATTATGTTATTGAGAAAGTGGACAAGAAGCTTTCTTACTGGAATAGTAAGAAAATTTCTCTGGTAGGAAAATTTCAAATTTGTTCTAAGATTTTATCCACTACCCATGTCTACTATTCATCTTGTTGGGATCCATCCAAATCTTGTTATAAAAAGTTGGATAAGCTTCTGAGAGATTTATTGTGGGCCAAAGACTCTGTCAAACAAGGTTTTCATAGGGTGCCTTGGGAAATTTGATGTTTGCCCAAATACTGAGGCATGGGTTTGTTTTATTTTCTCCGACAAGGTTTTGTCCTTTGTGCTAAATAGATCACCTGATCTTTAATTGGGGATGAATCTTGGAAAGTGTTGGTCAGGCATTGCATTTCTTTTGGTTTGCTTTAGGGGAAGAAAATTTGGAAAGGGGTAGGATTGCAATCCATTCTTACTATCCTTGTCCCTATTAAAGTTAAAGGTTATTTTTTCATTCAGAGTATTTGGAAATCCTGGGAGGCCTTCAAACCTTGGCTCAATTGGAAATGGAGTTTTCGCAAAGCAGGTGCCTCTTTCCCTTCCATGAATATTTGGTGGTCTCCGATTATCACTTGGTAGGGCTCTCCCCTGGATCTGGTGCAGTGGGTCAGAGCGTAGAGGTTCTATAAGCGTGGTATTGCTTCCATTTTTTATTTCTTCTCCCGACATACCAAGAGTTGGATACCCTAGGAAAGTTTTCGTCAAATTCACAATTTAAATCCTGGTGATAGAGATACTTATGAGGTGGTTATTGATAGTATTCCATTTTCTATTTGGTGCAAATTGCATAAGCATTTTCAAAAACCCTGGTGGTCAGATTGGTGTTGGCTTGGGGAGCTTCTTGTTTTGCAATATAAAGCTCATCTAGGTTACAAATGGCTCACCCCGCAAGTTCCAAGGTTGATAAGCTCACTATGAGATGGGACGAAGTCTCTCTTCCCTCCCAATGGAATATGAGGTTTCAAATTGCTTGGGCTACTTATATTGAACCTAAACAAAGTTTTTTTGCTTGGAGCCTCTTGCACCAGGGGTTACCTATTGGCAATAGGCTCAAGCATTTGGGTGTTCATAATCCTATTTGCCCGATTTGCGGACATGCGAAAGATTTACTGCATGTTTTTTGGTTTTGTGATCGGGCTCAGTCGGCCTAGGAGTGGCTTCATAAATTTTTTAGACTTTTTATGCAAGAGGATTTTACTTGGGTGCATGCTATTTTGGGTGACCCTATTGCTTTTTCCTTCAAATTGGGTGTTGTTTGTAATATTTTTAGAATTGGTACCCTGTTTTATCTTTGGAAGTCTTGGAATAGAGCTGTTTTTTATCAGCAAGATGTCGGGTGTGTCTTCTTTATTGCAAATAAATATGCTATATTCTTTGATTGTTGGTTACAGATTCAAGTACAGGTTGAAAAAGTACATGTGGAGCTGCAGTACTTATGTACCCTCATGGATCATTAAGGGAATGTGCCCTACGCTATGAGACGACATATTTGACATTGTTTTGGCGGTTGTTATTTAAATTTTTGTGGAATGTTTCTAACACTCTTGTGTACTCGTGACCACGATGGTTAATGTGTTGGTTTAGGATGTATGCTAATCCCACCCGCCCTTTTTATATAATTAAACATTATTTTATTAATATAATAACTTTTTCATCCAAAAATGATCACATCCTCGACTAAGTTGCCGAATAAATATGCACCAAACAATGAAGTCGTCGAGGCGTGCCATATTAATGTGGCGCTTGCATTTCGGGAAGGAAATTTGTTTTCTAAATTGCCAATGCTCTTTGTGACCTTTTAAAACTATTTTTGCATAGGAAACTTTATATTCTTTAGTGGGTTAAATAAACGTCAATAGAACAATGCTAACAAACTATTATCCAACCTTTATAAATAACGTTCAAATTATTTAGATTTTGAACAGCTCTCTTCCTTACCCTACCTAAAAGCGACAATTGACAAGTGCTTATATCGCACTCTTTAAAAATAATAATAATAATAAAAAAATACCATGTTTTGTCTCGAAAATAACATGTTTTCTCCGTTGTCTGCTCGTCATATTTGAACTTTCCTCGTCTTTCCAAATCAGGGCAGTATAAAATATCTATATTTTATTTCCTTTCTCTCATAATTGAAGGACGACCCGCCTGGAAATAATAATAATTGTGATATTCTTATCCTTTCACAAGAAGACCAAGCCTAAAATTTGGATTTTATTACAATTAGTAAATTAAAATTTTGCTACAGTTATCGTCTTTTATATAATATATAGTTTTTTTTATGACTGTTTTATGGAAATCAGATGATATTACATATTATATATATTTCGTATTAAATTTTTATGTTTTATAATTTTTTAAAGTTTAAAATATCTTCACTAAGAATAATAAATAAATATATATATTATTTTAAATAAGGTTGTTTGACTTCACAACATTTTAATGATATTAGCTGTGCACCAATCGAAGTAAATTGAATTAAAGTAAATCTATATTGTATAAAATTGTTATGGAGAAAATTTGAAAGAAATTTTTTTACACGTACAGTTAAAAAAAGATATTATTTAAGATTTATTAATCTGAATTTAGGTGTTGTAGGTGAGTTGAAGAGGAGAGGGCAATCCTCCAAGGGAGGTCCCAAGTTCAAATCTCCACCCCACCAAAAAGCTGAATTGGGTATCCAAAATCCAATTGATAATGTTGGTGCGGTCAGGGTTGGGTGTGACTCGGGTGACTTTGACAGTGTAGAACCTCTATTCGTGGTCTCTAAGACCAAGGCGACCCTAAAAAGTTTTTCGCTTTATTTAAAAAAAAACTGCTAAATTTTCCAGTTACAACTTGTAAAAAATTTAAATAAAATAAATGTATTATATAAATTTTCTACTACGGAATTTTCAATTTACTTGTAAACAAGGAGAGTTGATTTTAAATGAAACCAACAATATACAGTTTATATTTTAAAATACATCACACATAGACCCCAAATTACAGTCGTGAAAGACGCAAGAAGCAGGTTTGGAAATGTCTTCCCACGCACGTGGTGTACGTATTACTTACGTAGCACAAACGCTGTACTCCATTGCGCCTCCATCTTGAAATTCTAATAATCAGCCTACGCATTGAACATAACGCTTCTTCCGGACGGCTGAAGGGCCACATGGGCCCTTGCGTTTACCAATGTGGTCACTGTTGAAGGGTTGCTTCAGCTTGTGTGCTGGATGTAAGAAAGTAACCTCCAGAGTCCACATTACAGACGTCATTCTAAAGATATAAAAGGGGATGAGGCTGCCTCATCTTTCAAACTAAGAGGCACTTGGATGCCAGAAGAATAGTCACGATGGGTTGTACAATCCATAACCCTTCCATGGCTTTCCTGGCTGCATTGCTTTTCTTTTTGGCTTTTGCTACGTTTTTTCATGTTTATGTCAACTGTTAGAGTAAGCGAACAATTTCTATTAATCATAATCTGTATAAATAATACATGGAGAGCTCAAAATAGCTCGTAACTATAGGATCTAATTAACAGCTTAGGTCTAAATGAAATAAACCAAATATTATGTACGCTATCAATAGCGCAACTAACCTAACAACATAATTCTAACATAAATAAAGGAATAACATAGAATTACTATAGTAACTCTAACATCCCCCTTATTACATTATTTATGTAATATAAGAACTACTAGTTGTACTAACATCCCCCTGATTACATCATTTTGCAATACAAAGAGAGCTGCGAAACAATTCAAATTTGACACGTGCAAGTGCCTTAGTGAAAATGTCTGCAACTTGAGCATCGGTGGGAATGTGCTGAAGCTGAATTCGGTGCCTCGGAACTTCATCTCGAATGAAATGACATTGTGTGTCAATGTGTTTTGTTCTTTCATGATGGACTGGATTCTTGACTAGGTTCAGAACACCTTGATTGTCGCAAAACAAGTATATTGGAGATTTGGATGGATGACCCATACTTGTCATAATGTGATGCAACCATATCACTTCGCACACAGCTTCACGTGCGACGCGATACTCTGCCTTTGTTGATGAAATAGCAACCACCTGTTGCTTCTTGCTGTGCCAAGAGACAGGACCAGATCCTAGATGAAAAATATATCCTGAAGTTGATTTGTGATCATCAAATGATCCGGCATAGTCGGAGTCCGTGTATCCTTGCAAGAAGAATTTGTTGTTTCTATTGTATTCTAGGCCATATTCCATTGTGTCACGGACATAGTGAAGAACACGTTTTGCTGCTTTCCAATGAGTGGTCTTAGGCTCCTGCATGAACCTCGAAAGATAGTTGACAAGAAATACGAGATCCGGCCTAGTATTGGTCGGATATATGAGACTCCCAATCAACCGTCGATAGAGAGTACCATCTACCCGAGGTGAATCATCATATCGCGATAATCGAAGTCCCGTGTCCATCGGAGTTGCCATTGGCTTGCAATCGATCATGCGATATTTTTCCAACAATGTCTTGGCATATTTTTTCCGAGACACTTTGATGGAGTGCTTCTTCCGGCTGAATTCCGGACCAAGACAAGTAATGGAGAAGTCCAAGATCCGACATCTCAAAAGATTGACACAAGTCTCTTTTGGACAGTAGAGATCATAGTTTCGAACTCCCCGTAATGAGTAGATCATCAACATAGAGTACAAGCAACACTATCTCGGAACCCTGTTTCTTGAAATAGAGGTTTGCATCTGACAGACATCTCTTAAAACCATGCTGCAGGAGGTGATTGTCCATTTTTATATACCAAGCTCGATGAGCTTGTTTCAAGCCATATAAGGATTTGACCAATTTGCAAACTTTTTGTTGTTGGCCTTCCATTGCAAAACCTTCTGGCTGAGTCATATAGACTTCTTATTGGAGATCACCATTCAGAAAGGCACTTTTAACATCCATCTGATGAACTTTCGACCCAAACTGTGCTGCCATAACACAAATAACTCGAATTGTTGTCATCCGAGCAGTAGGTGCAAAAGTTTCCTCGTAGTCAATGCCTTCCTTTTGAGCATAGCCCTTTGCAACAAGACGGGCCTTATGCTTATCAATTGTCCCATCTGCTTTGTACTTGACTTTATACACCCATTTGCAGCCAATGGGCTTCTTTTTGTGCGACAGATCGACAAGCTTCCAAGTTTTGTTTTTCATCAAAGACTTATACTCTGCATCCATAGCAGCCTTTCCACTGAGGCTCACCGAGAGCAACTTGTACTGATGCAGGTTCAAGATCGTCTATGGAAGACATAAACACCTTATCACTATCAATATTCATATCTTCTATATCTCTCGCCGGATCTACGTAAAGTTCTTCAAAAGATTGACACAGATCATCAACCCCAGTATTCTCTGTTGCAGCTTTCTCTTGTCGAGCCATGCTGCGAGTACGAGGCCTATCCAAAGTCAAATCTAGTGGAGTAGATAGCTTAGAGTATTTGATTGTATTTATATACCATTTTGGATTCTTCTTCTTAGGTGTTGAAGAAGATCCAGAAGAACCTCCAACCTTTAATGAAGGAGATTTAATAGCCTGAGTTTCCACAAGGTCTAGGTATACATCTGATGTGTTTGCTGATGTGAAAGACTCATAAAAAAAAACATCTCTACTTATGTGAATCTTCTTGGTTAAGGGATCAATCAAACGATAACCCTTAGAGTGCTCATCATACCCAAGAAGTATACACTTCAATGTCTTCTCATCTAGCTTCTTCCTTTTCTATTTTGGTATGTGCATGAAAGCTTTACATCCAAAAATGCGTCGATGAGAAATGGAGGGTTTCCTACCACTCCATGCTTCCTGTGGAGTCATTCCTTATAGGGCCTTTGTGGGTGCCCTATTCAATAGATATAATGCTGTCGTGACAGCTTCTGCCCAATATAGTTGCTCAAGTCTAGCTCTTGTGAGCATGCAACGAACCATTTCCATGATGGAATGATTCCTCCTTTCAGCAACTCCATTTTGCTGAGGAGTATAAGTAGTAGTTAACTGTATTGTGATCCCATTTTATTTCAAGAATGCAAAAAATTCTTTAGAGGTGAACTCCCCCCCTCGATCTGAGCAGAGGGTCTTTATAGAAGTCCCTGACTCCTCAACAGATTTCTTGAATTGCTGAAAGAAGCCAAATGCTTCGATTTCAGTTGAAGAAAGAATACCCACATCTTTCGTGAGTAATCATCCACAAATAACTAAAAATACCTCTTACCCCCACAACTGTTGGGAGTGAAGGGACCACACAGATCGGTATGAACCAAATCTAGAGGTTTCTTTGCTCTTGTAGAGCTCTTTTCAAAAGGCACTCTATGCTGCTTTCTCGCTAGCGATCGAGTAAACTGGTAAAGTGGTAGAAAGGGAAGGAAGACCCTTTACCATCTCATTCTTACTTAGCTCAAGTAAGTAACTGAACTCAAATAGCCATATCTCTTGTGCCATAGGGAAGTTGCCTCCTTTGTAGAGAGTGTCATGGCAACATGTGGAGTAGAGATAGTATCTAAGGCAAATAAGCCATGCTTATATGAAGCAGTTGCAATGTTCTTACCCCTCCTGGTAATAGAGAAACACTTCTTGCCTCCCTCAACACTAAAGTTCACAACCATATCTTTGTGAACTTTGTAGGTTTTATCATCAGCAATAGTGACAGGTTTGCCCTCTTTGGCCTCAAAAGACTCAAACCATGATTTGTCACCAGTCATGTGCTTACTGGCTCTAGAATCAACATACCATATAGGATCCATCTGCTTGGACACTGTGGTAGTCATGAGAACTTTGCGGGCTCTCTCAGAATCCGTGTCGGATTCTTCAACAACAACATTCACTTGTTGTTTGTTCTTTTGTGGTTTGTTTCGGCCTTTCTGTTTTGATTTCTTATTCTTATGCCAACATCTGTTTGTATCATGACCTTATTTGTCACAGATCTTGCAATATCTATTTTTCTATTGAGGTTGTTGAGTATGTTTTCCTTTTGAATCCTTTTGTGAATTCCCTCCCTTCTGAAAATTACCCTTCTTCTGGTATTGTCCTTTCCTATTGATGTAGAGAGCAGTGTTAGAAGAATTATCTCGCTGTAGTTGGCGTGCCTCTTCCTCTTGAAGCATATTAACCAACTCTACAAAAGTAACTTTCTGTTGTGATACATGAAGGGAAGTAATCAACACCCGATAAGAATCAGGTAAAGCTCTCAATACAACTGAAGTAAGGAGCTTGTCTTCAATCGGTTCTCCCAAAGAATTCAACTTTGCTTTCAATTCAAAAACTCTGCAAAGAAAGAATTCAACTATTTCACCCTGCTTCATGCTTAGACTGTGTAATTGAGATTGAAGAAATAGAATGGTGGAATCATTCTTTCTCTCATATATATTATTAAGGGCATCCCATGCCGCTTTACTAGTTGCACAGTCAGCAATATGGGGTTGGGCTTCATCATACACAGCAAGCAAGATGAGCACTTTTGCTTTGTTGTCTAGCTTATCAAAGTCTCTTTGAGCAGTAGATGGAGCTGTAGCACCAGCAGCAGGTGAAAGTCTGGTTGTTGCTCCAGATACAACATCCCATAAATCATCCATTGCTAGGATGGCCTTCATCTTATTTTTCCATGGTGTGTAATTAGGACCTTTCAACAATCGATGAGAATCAGTCATTAGTTTTGCAGACATGATGAAGGTTCCTTATAACACCAATTGGTCCCCCTTTCGATATACTTTTTGCTAGGCCGTTATACCGTACTAAATACCCGCCCTTATGTGAGGGAAACTATAGGTATTTAGAAATATCAACAAAAATCACCCGCCCTTACGTGAGGGAAACTACAGGTGAGTTTTAGAGATCATACGATACATGGTACATAAGCAGTACTGAAAGGGAATAGTCTTGTTGATGGCACCTACCATAGAAAGTCTGCAATCCGCATGCGTGGGGCGTAACTTCCCCTAAACACTTTGGATTTCAGAACTCTCGTTAGGATTTATGCCTAAACAAAAGAACTATTAGGGTAATGGATGGAGTAAAAAAAATGCAAAATGACAAACTTATCTCTCCCCGACGATTTATAGAGAATAAGCTCAGACGTCGTTGTAGCAGCTATATTAGGCGGCGGATACAGTAGCGCAATCACGACAGCTTTACCTATAAGTGCTAGCCAGAGGTATCACAAATACCGAACGTTGTAGTGCAATAAATTGCACGGATGAGTTTTAATTATTTCGGGGACTTAGGGAGTGAATTTGATTTTAACTTTTAATGTTATAGTGCAAGAAATCAAATATGCAACATACAACAAAAAAAATGCCCACAAGAATAACCCACTAGGTGTCGGGCGCAGCCGAAAATGCACCTTTACAATAATGCCAAAATTGCTTTTCAGAAAATTACTCACTTTCCCCCTTTGATTTTTTGAAAAAAAATACCCGCCTTCTTTTTATCTTAAAAAAAAAGTTTCCCACAAATAATTTTGAAAATTATTTTATAACCTTAAAGTTAAAAATATATATTAATTTTAATTTATATAGTTTTTAAAAAACCTTTAAAGAAAAAAATTAAAATCAAATTAAAAATTTTAATTTTAATTTATAAAGGTTAAACTATAGAAAATAAATTAAAATTAAAAATTAAAGTTTAACTTTAGGAAAAATAATTAAAAAAAATGTGGAATTTTTTTTTTTACCTTTGTTGAAGGGGGTCGGCGGGATTGGAACCCACGACCTGTAGGCTCCCAGAGCCTTACCACACAGTCCACCACCATGTGGACTAGCGGGATGATCTGAGAGGATCAGGGACCTCCTCGTATTTGAGGAGTGTCCTGGCAGCCCTGCTGCTCTTGGAGAGCGTGCCTCATCCTCTCCTTGTCTGGCAGTGGCAGGTGTCCGTGGCTGTGGTTATGGATACCTCCTCTACAGATAGCGGTAAGTGGTCGCGGGAGTGGCCTACAGCCTCCACTGCTGCAACGGTGACTGTCACCACCTGGTCGCGCGTGTAGCACGCGACCTCGACTGTCGCACCTGCAGTGCGACCTCGAGAAGGGGAGGGGGGGCCGTCGTGTGGAAGCGCGACGCTCCCAACGTCACGCGAACGCACGACGTGTGCGAACGCGCGACGTGTGGAGGGAGGGGAGGGGAGGGGAGGGGGGGTCGTCGCGTGGAAGCGCGACGCTCCCAACGTCGCGCGAATGCGCGACGTGTGGAGGGAGGGAGGGCCTCCCACAGTCGCGTCTGCGCGACTGGATTGGGGGGAGGGAGGGGCCTACGTCACGCGTGGATGCGCGACGTGTTGAGGGGGAGGATTGTCCTCCCAACGTCGCGCGTCTGCGCACGACGTAAATTTTTTTTTTTTTTTTAAATGCCGCGGAACGTCGTGCGATTGCGCGCGACGTTTTTCGCTTTTTTTTTTTTTTTTGAATGCGGCAATGGTGGGCGGGAGGGGAGGGCACTGTGCACAGAAAAATGCACTGCGCACAGGAAAAAAAAATACTGTGCGTGAAAGTGCAGAAATTTTTTTTTTTTTTAAATTTTAAAGACTGCGGACGCAGTGCTGCACAGAAAAACGCACAGCAGACTATGTGCGGAAAAAAAAAATTCCAGCCAACTCTTCCACTGTTTTTTTTTCTTCAGCCCAAATCTGCAAATAATTTGCTACCTCCTTTCTCTTCTCACGCTTCTGGCTCTGATACCATGTTAAAGTAAGCGAACAATTTCTATTAATCAGAATCTGTATAAATAATACACGGAGAGCTCAGAATAGCTCGTAACTATAGGATCTAATTAACAGCTTAGGTCTAAATGAAATAAACCAAATATTATGTACGCTATCAATAGCGCAACTAACCTAACAACATAATTCTAACATAAATAAAGGAATAACATAGAATTACTATAGTAACTCTAACACCAACTACTACTCCTACAAGTCTCCTCTAACTCCATCTCCTCCTCCTCCTCCGTATCATTACGTATCTCCATCACCACCATCCCCACCTCCTCCTCCTCCTCCATATCATTACAAATCACCTCCTCCTCCGTCTCCATCTCCTCCTCCTCCCTACCATTACTCTTCTCCTCCGCCACCATCTCCTTCTCCGCCTCCGCCTCCGCCATACCACTACCCCTCTCCTCCACCACCATCCTCATCCCCTCCTCCATATCATTAAAAATCACCCCCTCCTCTGTCTCCATCTCCTCCTCCTCCCTACCATTACTCTTCTCCTCCGCCACCCTCTCCTTCTCCGCGTCCGCCATACCACTACCCCTCTCCTCCACCACCATCCCCATCTCCTCCTCCTCCATATCATTACAAATCACCCCCTCCTCCGTCTCCATCACCTCCTCCCCCCTACCATTATTCATCTCCTCCGCCACCATCTCCTTCTCCGCCTCCACCATACCACTACCCCTCTCCTCCACCTCCCTCTCCATCTCCTCTTCCTCCATACCATTACTCTTCCCCACCACCTCCATCTCCTCACTATCACTACAAATCTCCTCCTCCTCCATCGCCTCATTACAAGTATAAATCCCCTCCCCCTCCTCACCACGTTGTAAAACCAGGTCATCCATACAAATACAAATCTCCACCTCCACCTGCATACCATTACAAATCCCCTCCACCTCCTAAACAGGTTTACAAATACAAATCTCCTCTGCCGCCATCACCCGTGTACAAGCATAAATCTCCACCACCGCCTCCTCGTCATGTTGAAAAGCCGGGTTCTCCTTACCATTAAAATCTCCTCCACCTCCAGTTTATAAGTACAAATCTCCTCCACCTCCTCCTCCGGTGTATAAATACAAATCCCCGCCACCTCCTCCGAAGCATGTGTACAAATACACTTCTCCGCCGCCGCCTGTCTATTAAACAGTTTAAGCGCAAAGGTGAGAAATGTTTTCCAATTATTATTGTTATATGTCATATTTAGAGTTTAGTTTGCTGTAATGGGATTTTAGTTGCATTTTTAGAAGATCAGGTGTTTGATACAAACTTGTGCATGCTAGTAATTATAAGTATTGTCTTCGTTGTCACTGTGCAGGAAGCGTTGCCAGCTTCAGAAGAATAATCATGCAAATTATTTGGTTTCAGCCTCAGCCATCAGAACGTGTTTAGCAAAACACAAATTTGTGCACTAAGAAGGCCGTAGTGCATCCTAAATAATAAAATAAAATACACCTTATTCAGTCAAATGTCCACGTGTATGTAATTAGAAGATCTGAGCCTGTTTGGCAATTGCTAATGCTATCGAATTGAGCCCTTTCTTTAAACCTATTAATAAGAGTCAGATCTAGTTCGATGCCTGTCGCCATATTTTCTTTTTAAAATATATCAAATATTTAGATATTTTGCTTATGATCGTGCTCCATAAGCCGTGAAGTCTTAGCCGCCGTTTTTTTTTTTTTTTTTTCTATTAAATTTCAACCAGTTTGTTGGCAATTAAGTTCATATTTCATTTAAATAGTTGTATTATTATGATAAGAAACTGCAAAGACGGTCAAATACAAATTTCCCGAGACAATCCTCTAACGCGTCGTACACATATTTGCACGATGTGTGAACATTAATTTAAGCCGAGACAATACTGTAACGCGTCATACACATATTTAAACGATGTGTGAACATTAATTTATGTGGTGTAGTTAATGAGTTAATATAATATAATTTTTTTTAAATAGGCTCTCAAAATCAAACGAATTCCGATCTTCATATGGAAATACACAGCTATTGCGTGGGAATGGGACCGTTTCTTCCATTCCACGCATAGAATTTCATCTTTCAGTTCATATCTATTTACGATTCTAGTCATTCACTAAAACTTTAACATGCACGTCCAAAGTCATCATATTGTTTTTATGCCGAGTATTCATCCATGCAATTGACCTTGCAGAGTATTCATCCATGCAATTGACCTTCAAGAATTTAGATGATGATTCTTATTATTTTTAATATTAAAAAATCCAATATCATAAGTTGATCACATGTAATTTAACCAAAATATATGAAACAACAAACTTCTTACTGCAGCCTAATATCAATCAATAGTTGAGGAACAAACAAACAAATATGTCAATTGATAATTAGCTTGTAGTTGTAAATGGATTTTTAATCTTATTGTTCCCATTCCAAAAGAGTCTACGAAGGATGGGAATACATTTTTGGTGGGTAATATAATTTAAAATTTGTTTTGGAATAGCGAGGAAAATAAATTATTTATATTATTATAATAAAAAAATTAAATAAAAAGTAGATAAGTAATAAATTTATAAAAGGTTTTATATACTAAGAATGAGTAATATATTTTATTTTACAAGATGATTTTATAAATGTATAATTATATATATTAACATAAAGAAGTACCAAATCCTAAAACATTATATGATAATAGTTAATCTATTATAATCACCCATATCCCATATGGATTAACAAGTGACGCATAAGATAAAACTTAAAGGAAGCCAAATTTTAAATTTATAACAAAAATAAATTCTAGCACCCCCTCTTAACTCAAACTAGATATGTCATGAAGCATTATCATTATTTTTCCCTTAATTTTAATAAAATGGAGCTCACGCATTAATGTAAGTTTGGAATACATAAATTTTGGTAGTGGTTTTGTTTTTCCCTTAATTTTAATACAATGAGCTTTTTCCCATAATTTTAATAAAATGGAGCTCACGCATTAATGTAAGTTTGGAATACATAAATTTTGGTAGTGTTTTTGTTTTTCCCTTAATTTTAATACAATGGAGCTCATGCATCAATGTAAGTTTGGAATACATAAATTTTGGTAGTCGTTTTTTTAGATGGATAAAATACTCATTTGAATTATTTGGTGAATATAGTGATTAGTCTATATATATTTTTTCATTTAAATCACCATGGAGTGGAATTTTTAGCCCATCCAATTAATTTAAATACATAAATAAATAGTAGCTAAGTATAGGATTATTTATAATATTAAACTTGTATGTTAAATAAAATGTTCATTATAATGAATCCCTTCTTGTTGAATCTTCTATCAACTGTATATTTACTTGTTTTTGAGGATTGTTTTCCATAGGAAAAAAAGATAAATTATCTAATCTCAATATTTACTAATGAGTTGTATTTTTCATGCATGAAAACCTCTTATTGTTGCATATTTTTCTTTATTCATATCATTAGTTCATATAAGTCCCAAGGGGCACAACATAATGGTTTAGGGTTTGGTTCTTCTTTAAAAGGTCCAAGGTTCAAACCAAGGTGTGTATGGTTGTGTGTTAATCCTCTATTGATAGGTTTAGATCTTGGTCTTACTAGATGGAATGGGAATGCTTAGCCCTAAGCATTGCCATAGGGGTTTCTCACACTGAAAAAATAAAAATATACATATCATTTATTCATAAGCATATTTTGAAATTAATGCTACAAAAATAAATTATTCAAAAAGTATTCTCAATGTGATGTGGTACACTATAATTATGTTATGAAAATTGACTTCATTCTTCTTTTCTAGACAAAGATGAATCGAATTAGCATATTTAAATTTTTTATCATAGCTTGGACTTTATGTTTATTATTATCTTTTATGTAGCAATCGTAGTTGTCTTCTAACTAAATATAATGGCACTAAGATAATCATATTTAATATAATAATCACACTTATATCATACCTAAATATATTTATATTTAAACTTTATATGATAACAATCTATATCCTTCATGCATCATCAATAGTATAATTAGTAAATAGCACCATATCAAACAATAAACTTGTTTAATGACCATATATAGGTAGTCCATTCTTACTAAATATGTTGTTATATGACCCCATATATGTCTAATGTCTAATGTTAAATGATCATGTTTTAGGTAACCTGAGGTCATATGGTCATGTAATGAATGATCAAACATAGAACACATATATGTTGGAAGGTTTGATTCTCAATGATTGAGTGGGAGACAATTTTATATAACCTTATCTTAGATGTTGGAATCATAAATTGCCAATTTATGTAACCTTTATAGAACCCTCTAAATTATATGAGAAAACCACTCCCAAAACATTTTGATGGATCATATTAATGACAAGAATTATATGTATCCATTAAAATATAAAAAATTAGATGACAAAATGATGTAATTCACTATACAAGATGCTCTTAAATAATCAAGTACTAAGCAATGCATTATGGGTGTATTATTATATGGTATAAATACCTTTCAAAATCCTTATATCAATAAATCTTATAGTGGATTCCTCATACAATATGTTATATTGGATAGTATTGGATATATGAAGAGTATAAAACCATTTTTCAGTTTTATACTTTTATTAAAGATGAAATATTTATGAATTATGAAATATTTATATTATAATATTTTGATATTTATAACTATATTATCATGATGCATTAGTCTTTTTTAGGGTTCAACCTCTACAAATTTTTATTAAGAATATACTTGTTCCATGTAATCAAATCTTTTGATATGCTCAATACTAGGTTTTACCATTCAATTTTATTTAGGGGTTGTATTGAATACAATTATTGGTGGGAAATCAATTTTAAACAGTCCAAATCTTATGCCTAAGATACACATCATGTCATTTTCATATGTATCCAATGATTCTTTTCTCCTACATCAATTTTTTTTTGAAAAATAATTTGAAAAAACTTGTATTAAAACAAAGATCATTTACAAGTTGGGATGAGACTTTTCCTAGCCTTAGTCAAAGAGAACACATGTTTACAATAGTAAAAGAAGATTTGCATTGGAGCCAAATCTCTTAAACCATATTTCTACAATGATTGTTCACCTGTTTACAACTATAAAAGAAGATCTACATTGAAACATAAATCTCCTAAACAGTATTTCTAGAATGGTTATCCAAATTAGCTAAGTACTGGATTTGCTCACCAACCTGCCTAATCATCTCATCCTCAATAGCCATGTCACTATGCCATTGAACCCCTACCTCCTTCTCAGTACCCATCTTAGCCAGGAAGTCTGCCACTTTATTTAGATCTCTACTCACATAAATTGGAATCACATCATCTAATTCCCTCCATAATTCCTTAATTTGAGTGACAAGAATCCTCAACCTCCATGTTTTCAAATCAAAGTTCCTCATGCAATCTAGAGCTCCAACCATTATTTTAGAATCTTATTCTAGGATTATCCTCCTATGACCTTGTTTTACTGCCCAAATAGAAGCAGATTTGATAGCTAATGCTTCTGCTTCATTGTTTGTGGTTCTTCCCAAGCCTTGCAGTTCCCAATAGAGCACTGTTCCAACATGATTCCAGCAAACCACTCCAATTCCAGCTCTACCCGGATTGCCTTTTGCAGCTCCATAAGTATTAATTTTAATTCAACCTTCTGGGGGTGGTTTCCAACTAGCTCTGTCCTATCCCTCTTGCACTTCAAATTCCTTATCCATTGCCCCAATAACAACCTGAGTTTCATCTTTAGCATAGACTTCCACAGTTTATGTGACTTTGCTTCAAATGACTTGCCAAACTCCATCTAAAGAAGAAAAAGTTTCTCTAAAAATTCTAGCATTTCTCTCCAACCATACTTGCCACCAAATAAAGTTTAATCCAAGATCCCAACCAATACAAAGAGCTTTAGATTTAAATCTACCCCTCTTCCATATTTCCCAAATATTAATCCAATTCAAATTGCCATTAACTTGAATTTTATAATATAAAAACCATCTCTCCCAAATCTTGCACATGAATGGGCACTCAAACATCAAGTGATCAGTTGTTTCCTCGCTCTTGTAGCATAAAAAACATTGAGATGGACCAATGATTCCCCTGCATCTGAGATTATCAAAAGTAAGAATTCCATTATGCATGAACTTCTAGGCAAAAAAGTTTACTTTTGACCAACCCTTGGACTGCCAAATATTTCTCCAATCCTCAACTTGATATGTATGAGGAGGAGGCTCTGGAAGGATCTTATCATATCCGTCCTTCACTGTGTAGACACCAAGGCTCCCATAGCCCCAAGCTAATTCATCCTCCTCGTCTCTACCTATGAGAAATATTTTTGCCAAGATTTTAGTCATGATGGGTGTCAAATCCGGAGGGATTGAAATTGGCCACTCATCCAACTTCTTAAACTACTTAAACTTATAATCCCCCAGCTGACTAGTGTTGAAATAACTTTCAATTTGGACCCATACCTTGGTTTCTATGGCTATTTTTATTGGTTGCAATTCAGGAAATTCAAGAATGATAGGTGGGTATTGATCCCATGAATCTGTCCAAAATCGTGCCTTCTCCCCTCTCCCCAGTTTCCAAAATAATATATCTTTTACTACCTGAGATCCTAACTTGAGAGTCTGTAATACTAAGGATCCATTACCATCCAAAGGGAAACGACCCACCTCATTTGGGTTTACATGTCCCAAATATTTACTAGTTAAGATTCTACTGAATAAAGAATTTGGTTGGGAAATCCACCTCCAATAAAGCTTTCTAGCCAAAGCTTTATTATTTAACTTTGATCTTCTTAGTCCCAAACCTCCTTTTACCTTGGGCTGGCTTACTTTATCCCAACCTACTAAGGCCCATTTCCTCTTTCCTTTTACTCCTTCCCATAAAAATTTTCTAGCCATCTTGTCCAACTCTTTCCATATGGTATGTGGGGCAGCAAGGATAGAAAATTTATAAATTGGCATGGCCTAAATGATTGACTGTAAAAAATTTAATCTACCCCCATAGCTTAACCATTTGTGATACCAATGATTAATTTTGTCCTTGATACAATCTAAAAGATTCCTCCAGATATCTATTTTGTTTTTTAAAATGCAAAGGGACCCCAAGTATACCACTGGGAGATAAGTCCTTGTGAATCCCAAGATCTCTAAAATTATGTCTTGAAGCCTTTGATAAAGATTGAAAAAGACCACTTTTTATTTTTTATCATTGATGACTTGGTTTGTAGCCCTAAGGTAGACATTAAGTGTATCTCTAATCATTCTTGCTTCCCTAAAGCTGGCCACTCCCACAAATCTTGTGTCATCCACAAACTGTAGGTGAGTCAAAACTTCCTCACCCACCTTGATACCTGTTAGCAAACCTTGTTGTCTTCTCCTCAAGATGAGTCTACCCAATCCTTCAGCCAATATGAGAAAAAGTTAGGGAGAGCAAGGATCTCCTTGATGAAGGCCTCGATAGCTCCAAACGGTTGCGAGGGAAGACCCTTGATTAACACTGAGTATGTCAAAGTAGAAACATAACTCATGACCCATTCTATCCAATCCTGAGAGAAACCAAAGGCTGCCATCATCTTTGAGAAGAAGCTCCACTCCACCCTATCATAAGCCTTTGACATATCTAATTTTATGAACATTCCTCTATTACCGGATGTTTGCATTGAATGGATTGCCTCCTGAGCTAGAACCACACCATCCAAGATCTGCCTACCCTATACAAAACCCCCTTGCTCCGAGGAGATAATGTTATGTAGAAGAGGTTTTAGCCGCTCAGCCATTACCTTTGTGATTATTTTATATATGACATTGCATAAGGCAATAGGTCTATAATCTAAAATATGTACCCCCTCCTCCCCTTTTGGAATTAAGGTAATGAAAGTATGATTTAATGCTTTAAGCATTCTTTTACTACATTTGGACTCCTCTATAACAACCATTATATCCTCCTCCAAGTTATCCCAAAAGGCCTAAAAAAATCAATTGGAAAGCCATCTGGACCTGGTGTTTTTCTGGTGCTCATTCCAAAGACTACATTCTTTAGTTCCTCTCTATCAATAGGTTTAAGTAGGATCTGATTTTATTCTTCAGATATAACATAGGGTATGACAGCAATAACTTATTTTTGATCCTCTTCATCTTGCACCATACTTTCCTTAAATAGTTTAGAAAAATAATCCATTGAATGGAAATGCATACCTGGAATTGTATAAAAGGAGTGTCCGTTCTCATCTTGAAGAGCTTCCATGTTGTTCATCTGTCTCCTAGCACAAGCAGTTCGATGGAAAAATTTGGTATTTTTATCACCTTCTAATAACCAAGTGGTTCTTGCTCTCTATTTTCAGTAGGTCTCCTCTTGGTTGTCAATGTCCTCAACCGCTTTACGCAATGCATCATCCTCTTATTTGAGCTGCTCTGTAATTGTTCCTTCCCTAAAGTGTTTTTGAACCTCATCCCATCTGGCCACCAATGGATCTCTTTGGACCTGGAAGTTTGTCTTGTTAGCTCACCTCCATTGTTTCAGTTGATTTTTGACATAATGAAGTTGTTTGTGGAATCTAAACATTTATGTCCCATATGTTGGGCGACCTTATTCCCACCACTATGGAATTTTCTTTCGAAGTTCCTCTTTTTGTAACCAAAAGTTTTCAAATTTAAATGGTTTGTGATGCTGCACTGTCTTGATCCCTCCTTCCAACAAAATGGGAAAGTGATCCGAAACTAGACCCTCCAAAATCTAAAATTTTATATTCCATTTTACAAATGCCTCATTTGAAACCAAAAAATGGTCTAACTTCACCTTCCTACTATGTGGCTCCCTCCTCTTATTAGTCCAAGTATAGTTGGTTCTAGGGCATTTAATATCCACCAAGTGTAATGCCTGGACTTGGGCAATCATAAGTCGATCCCCTGGGTCCAAAATTGGGGTTCCCTCTTCCCGATATCTAGAGGATAATTTAGCATTAAAATCCCCAGACAATAATCCGAGTCTAAATCTTCCCTTGAGACTCTCATGTTATGCACAGACTTTCCATTGATGCATCTGACCATCTAGGTTTTGAGCCCCATAAAAATTTGTGATTAAAACATGTTCAATTGTGACATTATTTCTAAAATGTGATGTGAGAACACCCCTCCAAGCTATATGTTCTATTGTAGTCCATTCAAGAGAGTTCCAAAGAGTAACTATCCCCCTTGAGGCACCTTGGGCAGCCACTTCCATATGACCAGCACCCCTCCAAATTTTGTTAATTGTTTTACACATAAGATCTAACGACATTTTTGTCTCCTGGATAAGCAAAAAATCTGTTTTACATTTTTCTAAGAGTCTTCGAACAACGGATTGATGGGTTCTACTATTTAAACCCCTAACATTCCATGATTGTATAATCATTGGTTACCTTGAGAGCAGTAAAAATCTATTGGCCTCACCGATCCTCCAGTGATCATTTTGTCTCCTTGAACTGCTATCAATTCCTTATTTGATTTTCTACCCACTCCTTGAGAGTTGCTATTTTTTTATCTCTTTTCCACTTGAGTTATCCCTAAAGTTGGCCTTTCTCTGTTCTTTTCTACTATGCCCATGCTGACATCCTTAATTATTGGTTGCTCTTGGTTATGCACTATCAATGCCCCTACACTCTCTGACTGCGGTAACTCACTGTACTCAATTACCTACTCTATGATGGGGGGAGATGAAAGAGGAGCTTGAAAATGGATGTTATTATTTTCATTATTCCCATCCACTCCTTCCATGAATTGTTCTTCTTGGTCCATTAGTGTCTTAAATATATCATACCTATTGGAGGGCTTGAGTTGGGTTTGCTCTTTACCATATTTTTTCTTTTGCCTTCTCCTTCTTTTGGGTTGTTCAAAACCATCTCCCTGTGCTTCTTTACCCTAAGAAATATTCGTTGGTTCTTTGTTGATTGTTGACTTACCCTCCTTAGGAATATTTGACATTCCTAGAGGAGCCTCCATTTTTATATTCATATTATTTGGGCAAGATCGGGCCAAATGCCCATATTTGTGGCAAACTTTGCATCTGAAGGGCAATGCCTCATAATCCAGTTGTTGAATCCAAGATAGTCCTACAAGTTCAAGTTCCACCTCTGCTGGTAGAGGCTGGCTAAGATCCATTTCCACACATAATATTGCATAAACAACTGTTTTTCCTTCTATTGTGTCTTTGGAAACACCCAAATGTCTTCCAAGGGAATTATTGATAATTTCCAATACCTGCTCACTCCAAAACTCCATTGGAAGTGCATACAAATGGATCCAAACTAGGATAGCAGTGGGTTTAATTCGAGGATCAAATCCCACTCTCCAGGGTTGAACAAATAATCCTGTCGGACCATGATTCCTCTTTTCTGATTCGAAAGCCCTATTTCTATCGGCAAGTGAAGAAAAACTAACAATAAAATATCCATTGCTAATAAACCATAAAGAATACTCACCAAGAGGCTCCCAATTTTTCCAGACCCAGGAATGTAAAAAATTTAGGGTAGGGTGAATACCCATGAATTTACAGATCAAATCATGATTGGATCTATATAAAACTATTTCTTCAACCATCCTTTGCTCAATGACAATCTTTGGCCTTGATTCTAACTGTGGAAAGCATCCATTAACTCGTTGAGATGTTGATCTATTTCCAGCAGCTGTAAAGAGCATTTTTAATATAGTTTTTTGTGCTTCTTTAATTAAAGTGTTTAAATATCCTTAATCATAGTATCACTTTCACCAATTTTTCTATCCTCATTTTCCACAGTTTTAACATATTCATTTTCAAAATTTTCTAAGTATTCAAAAGGATTCATGGTAGGAATTTCACTTTTTGATAAACATGGAATAGAAATAGAGAGGAATATGTTAAAATGTTTATCCATAATCTCCCATTCTTCAATTGTGATTGTAGCCAAGCCATTCTCCCTTTGATCTAGATTTATTTGTTTCTCTTTACCTGGATTACACCTTTCTGATATTTCTTTCTTAAATCATCTACATTCTTCTTTTACGAGATCTATTTTTGTATTTTTGTTTTCAATTGATTAGGGAAAAAATTCCCACATGTCCAAATTTCAAGCAAACATTGCATTTGATAGACATGTTCTCATATTCAATCACTTTTAACCATTTTTTAAATTTTGAAATGAGTTCATATGAAAGTGGTAGATCTATCTCTAAATTGATATTAATACAAAATCTAGCATAGTGTAACTAGGATGTCATAGCAGTTGTTGGATAAATTGTAATAGTCTGACCAAATTCTTTTGAAATTCCTTCAAATATTTCTTTCCTCCAAAAATGTAAAGGAAGCCCCAATAATCAAACTCAAACTGGGGCCTACATAATATTCTAATGGTAGGGATCTAATTTTGGAGTCTAATTTTTCAAGAAAAGTCTTATTCTAACATAAAACCAACGGTCATTTTACAAAATATGAGTCATGCCTTCCTTACAATTCAATTTTACCAAAAAGGAATTCTTTGGAAGAGCAACAATCTACATAAATCCTAGCAATTTTTATTTTTCATAAGCCCATTTTTAGATTTAATCCATATCTAGTCCAGTTCCCATATATTTGCCTACTAAACAAAGATTTCCTTGAGTTGCTCCAGATTTGCAAGTTCATCCAAAATGATTAATTTCCCTTTTTCCGTTGACAAATCGAAATATTTTTCTAGCATGTTCATCTTTCCTTTAAATTTATTCAACCAGGGTTTTGCTCCAATTTGATGATAATGTAGAAGATATTTTTTCTTCTAAAGGAAAGAGTGCAATAGATGTGCAACAAAAATATATTATATGCATCTAATATGTGATTTTTATTTTATGATAGAAAGACTAATGATTTTTATTTTATGATAGAAAGACTAATGATTTTTTTTTTTACATGGTGGAATTGGTAGCCGCCACGAATCCAGGCAGGTTGTCCAATTTTTATGGCCACCATAGTATTTTATGGTCTACCCCAAAATCCACCACATAGATCTTCATACAGTCCGCCCATATAACCGCCATGCCACAATCATTTTAAATATTTTACGTCGCTGAAAGCACCAGGAAAGGGACAAGCATTTAGTCCGACGAGGCACGAGATTTGAACCTTGGACCTCTACCCCCCTTATGGGGTTTGTATGAACCAATTGGTCTACACCTCACACCTAGAAAGACTAATTATTTAGTTGGTACCCTAAATGATTAAAATAGTAAACTAGTTCCTTTTATCCTCTTTCTTATTTTAGTGAATAAAGAAAAAAACAAAAACTAATTATGAAAATTAATAAATAAATTCTAGCACATAAATGCTCAAATAAAGTGTATGGTTAAGGAAAACCTAGCTTTATCATAGATGCAAAATAATTGCTTGTCTTCTAGAAGTATTGTTAGTATTATCATGTCCTAATGGTGTTTTTTCTTACTACAAAATATACATAAAATAAAAATATCAATGTTAAAGGGTCTGCCTGATCTAGATGGAAGTATCAGGCTCCCTTGGTCAACAGAAGACTCCTATTCAAATAAGAGATAAAAACTAATAAAATGGTAAATGCATGGATTAAATAATTAGTGGTAAAAGCCCCATTGGATAAGTGATAGCATTGTTAGAGCTTTCACTTGAGAGATAATGCTTTCATCCTTTGTGATTGTGTGAAAATAGAGAATGATAGTGATACCTAACCTATAATCTAATAGTCATTTTTCTTTCAGGAGTAGCAAAATAAAATTAAATGAAATATATGATTACTAAATATTTATATATTGAGGGTCTATGACCAAGCAGTATAGAGACCATGTTAAATTATAGAAAATAAAAGTATTGATTGCTCTAAATATAAACTAACAATGATAAAATATAAAATTGCTAATTTAAATGCAAATGGGATAATCAAAGTCATATTATATGCAATAAGATTATATATTAGAGTTTTAAAAGCAGATAAAGTGCCAAAAGCAAGTAAGGGGAAAGAGCACAAACCAAAATCACACTTGCTGCTCGAATATCCTAATTTTATTTCCCCATTGTTTGTGGAATCTTGATTGACTATTACTTGTTGCTTTCAAGGAACATAAGAGCTTGAGATTGAATTTTTGGATGCTTACAAAATCAATGTGCTTGAATGCATCGGTGCTTGCAAGAATTAGAGCTTGAATTCTTGAAAGAAATCTTGGATATTTGGTGCTTAAAAAATATATTTGCCAAATTATGGCAAACTTTTTCCGTAACCTTTCATGCATAAATATAAATATCTAAAAATCTAGATGGATTTTGGTAGAATTTTTTTCAAACACAAGATGATCTCAATTGGTCACCTCAAGTGTTGGTTTTATAAAATTCCATAGCTCCTTGGGTGAAGTATTACATTGAAATTGATAGAATTGGAGATGGTAAGAATTTGAAATGGTATAAAGATGCCATTAATAGAGAAAAATTGTAAATGGAAAATCTTGGTCTTGGGATTTTTGTTGGGACTACAAATTGGATCTTGATGATTGGATCCATTAAAGGTGGATTGCTTGAAATGTACTAGGATTAAATTTTTTAGGAGGAACATTACAGTAAAAAGAACTGGTGGGAAAAAAATTAGCAATACTTTTTCTCTAGAAATTTTTCCAAAATGGTCATTAGATATCAAATTTGTATGGAAAAAGGTCTTAAGTAATGATTTGTAAAAGTGTTTCCCAAGAGATGAAAGTAGTGGCTATGCTTTGGCTCATACCCTAATGCTTTTTATGTTGGAGAAATAGATGCTCCTAATTTGGGCATGAGAATGATTGATTCAATTTATTGATTAATTGGTTGATTGATTAAGGGATTGAAAAACTTGAAGATTAATGATGAGCTCAAAAATGGTGTTTACATTTACCCATTTTTGATGTATTTATTGTAAAATAAATGTTTTAAAAACTAACATAGTTGTCCTAATATTGAGACAAAAATATTTGCTATTACTTATGGTTGGTGATGTATGATGACTGATACTTTGATTGTTTTCATAGAGGTTATGTTAAAATTTTATGTTTTGTATAGCATTAAATGCTACCAGGTGTGTCGCTTAGATTTTTGTATGGGAAATAAAGTTAGTTGAAGGAAACTCAATTGTGATCCACACTAGTGATGTGATGAAAAATTGACATCAAAAACCAAAAATCCACTAAGAAGGTCAAACATAAAAGGCCTAGGAATAAAAATGAATTCATTTTCAATACATAAAGGAGATAAAAATATTTGGAGCCTTGATAGCCACTACAATTTTTATGGTACAACTTATGCACCTACCACACCAAGAAGACTAGGTGAGGGCACCCACAAGTAGAGGTGGAGTGCTACTATCGATATGTATAAACTTATCCTCACTTGATCAATTTTTTGTCTTGAAAAGCACTCCCAAAATGGAGCGTAATGTTTTTGCATAATGATATCACTATCATGTAGCTCTTTCATACCTTGACAATGCTCTTGTCATGCACTGGTGCTTCCATCACTCAAGCTATGTTTTTATTTCACAGTGGTTCTTTCACTATTTGATGATACTTTCAAATTAAGGTGGAACTTTTATTATTTTAGGATTTTTAATTTGATTTTGCATTCATTTTGTGAGCCAAAGTTAATAGGTTTAATGGCTTGGATTTGTTTCAAGAGAGGTTATAGAAACTAGACAATAGAGATTGTATGTAGACACTAAAATTGCATCAATCCGATTAGACTGCAATGATGCACTCTTATCAACACCATATGGCCCCCTTGGGCAACCCTCAGGGGTTAAATAGTGGTCCTAACCACTTTTGGGAAGGTCTACCCCACTTTTGGGAAGTTTTGGGCCATGTAGCCATGGTCGTCCCACCCCAGGATGACCACAGTTCATGGTCGTCCCACCCAGGGATGGCCACCAGCAACCATCCCTGGGTGGGACGACCATGGCCTAGGCCCCTCAAAAAGTCAAGGGTGGGACAAATGGCAATCAAATTCTACCATTTATCCCACCCATTGATTTATGATAGATTGAGGGCCTATCAAATCCATCACAACCTACAAATTGGAGGCCCAAATTGGAGGCTTCTCCCACCCAATGCATGGCAAGGGTTTTGACAAGTGGTGGCACCTGCCTTGCATGCCCTAACTTGCCCATTTGACCCTGTGGTCCTCTTGGGCTATAAATTGGAGTCATTCCACCCAATTTTAAAGAGAGGTCTTTGCAATATTTTGCAATGAAGTGCTACCGAGATTCACTCTCCCTTTCACCACGTGTTTTCCCTTGAAATCTCCATCAATCGAAGGAGGTTTCCAAGTGATCCCAAATACGCAAATCCATTCCAAAACCCACCCATTTTAGTGAATTAGATCACCAAATTTGATGACAACACCCCTAGGAGTAGTTTGAACCAGATCCCAGAGGAATTGGTGGTAAAAACCACCAGGTTTGGTGGTCGTCCCCACCTGGGATGGTTAATAGTCCCAATTGGAACACCTAGGGATGGCCATGAATCTGCATATAATTTCATTTCAATTTTAGCATAGATCATTTCTAGAGTAGATTATATACATCATACTAGAATTTGGTGCAATTTGGAGTAGTTTTGCACCTTCTATTAGCTTTTCATTCTAACAATCCCAATTGGAACACCCAGGGATGACCATGGATTCTACATATAATTTCATTTTAATTTTAGCATAGATCATTTCTAAATTAGATTATATGCATTATACTAAGTTTTGGTACAATTTTGAGTAGTTTTGCACCATCTATTTTACTCTTTATATTCATTATTACATGCATATCTTTGATTTCATTTCAATACATACATGCTATTAACAAATTTGAGTTCTTTGTGTGTAGATCTAGGTATTTCAGCATGCAAGGAAGGAGCTACAAGTTCGAATATAGATAGATCATCGTAATAGTACCAAAAACCTACTCTTCAATTCATGAGTGTGAGGAAGACATTGAAGCGCACCTTGAGTTTCTGAAAGGATTAGATCCTTTGACACCTTGTAATGATTGTATCAATTAAGAGCCCTCAAGGGGATGTTTTGTAACCATGGATTTGACAAATTGATTAATATAAAGAGAACCCCCATTTATTTCACTTATTTGTTATCATGTTTACATTAAATGTCACTTTTGAATGCTTAAATCAATAGATGCATTTCATTTCCCTTTTCTAGGTGCACCATTTTTTTCCTCTATAATGGTGATCATGGTGGGACCCTTATCCCATTTCATTTAGACAAGTTTTAACTCTATTTTTATCTCTAAAATATTATAGGTTTTGGTTATTATAGCCTAAAACGACCCCTGATTTCCTAATTGGAACACCTAGGGATGGCCACAATAGCCATCCCACCTAGGGATGGCCCCCAAATTGGCAATCATCCCACCCTAGGATGACCACAAAATAGGGATCTTACAACTCAAATTGATAGAAACAACAACAATCTTAGGCTTTCAATATGAGTATCTAGACCTTACTTTGCATTATTACTATTTAGAGAAAGTTAGATTTAGTTTTTATTTCTTTTCCTTGTTTGTTGAAAAGTAAATTCATTTTTTATTAAAAACAACAAAAAGAAAATAAAAATAAGAAAATAACCAAGTAAGAATGCATTTGTGTGGTTTGATTTCTTGTGACCTACATAATGGTTAGGTTGACATATAGGGTATGCATTTTGTAGGTTCCATCATTTATTCAATACTTCTGAAAGTGAAATATTATTTTACATTTAGTGAAGTTATCATTGAGTGCTCTTTTGTTTTACTTTTTTTAAGTATAAAAGGAACCACACACACCACATCACATTTTAACATTAGTGAGTTGGAACTTCATCCCCAACCACTAATAGAGACCAATGATGGTGGGCTTCATCTCCACCCATTGGCTCGCATGATACGAACCCTATTTTTTGGCCAAAGCTAGCTCCAAGAACCATCTTAGCCATGGAAAATAGCATGCATTCCTCTTCAGAGGGTGTATCACTACCCACGATCAATATGGGTGAGGACTGGTAGGACCTATGCTCCCTGATCAGGTATGGGCTTCATCTCCATACTTTAGTTGGTTTACATGACCAAAATTCATTACCAATTATCAAGCTATGAGTATACAAGTGAAATCCTTTTAACAAATTGAGAATTACATCAACAATATTCAAACACATGAAAAGAGATCTCTTTGCAAACAACAAATCAAAAACACACCAAATAATTTTAGGGAACACATAAAATATTTAAAAGAGATAAACACTTGTATTATTGTGTGTTTCCATTCTTGTGTGTTGCATCATTAAAATTTGTAAAAGATATAATCACGTAGGGTTTGGAACAAAGTAGCTATGGTATGCACCCACAGCCAAGCCCATTCAAGGGCTGACACTATAGAGAGTAGGCAAGGAGACATAGACCATATCTGATTTGACCCTAAGGATATGATTATACCTCCTTGGTGGCCTCCTACTCACCCAAGTCCTAGAATTTCAAATCAAGAACCTAACCTACAAGGGACCCCTATGTGGGACACCCCTATAGGTCTTGGTCCTAATCAGGGAACATACTTTCTAGATATAGACACTTCACATACCTTCTATCAAGAATGGCAACCATGCATTGAGGTACAAACAAATAGAGCAATACCATGCATCCCATGTCCTTCTCGGTCTACCTTGCACACCTACATGCAAGATCAATATTACTCACCATGGGTAGGGCCAAATGATCAAACTACACCCTTAAATCACCCTAATAGGTCTCAAAAATATAAGTACCAAGATGAGTATGATACTCATCACCCTGGGTGAGAAAATTCAGCCCTTCCCTTCCTCATTTATGAAGGAAGACCCGAGGAGAATCTTGATTATCCTTGATCTCATTATTCCATGCAAGCATGATGTGCTTCTATGCTAGATGAGTATAAAGAATATTTATTTAGGACTGAGCCTCAAGTGAACATGACCTCTCTCAATCGAGGGAAGCTCATAGTCGATCTTTTAGATCCTCCTGAACAAGATAGGCATCATGGAAATACTGCTAGGGCTAATAGACCTTCACAATTGATCAGATAAACCAAGTTGTTAAAATATATGTTGACCACCAAGCTCAATTCAATCAGCTTTAACTAGATAAACAATGCTTGGATCACTAGCATCAGTTAGAAAAGAAAGAATTGAACAACAAACCCATGAGTTATTTCAAGAGACCTTACATAATGGGGTCCCTACCCCAAGTACTCATAGACAAGGGGTTCATCAGAGGTAACCTAAATTTAATAAAAATAGGCTTCCTAGGCCTAACCAAATATTACCTCCTCAACCTCCTAGGCCTAATCAGGACTTGCCTCCTAGGCCAAACATAGATCACCTTCCAAGATTTGTTCCTCCTTGTAGGCCAATTCAGGAAACACCTTATGGAGCCTACGATGATCTTGAACCAGAAGAGGAATATCTAGAAGCACCTTATGGAGGTATGGTTGATGACAATCAACCACCATACCATATGCTTGACATTCCTCACCCTCCCCCATAGGGCCAAAGCAAATAAGAGGAGATCAAATCCTCTGATGTATATAAATCATTGCTTGAATGCATGGAAATAATAGAAAACAAGACCTCTAGGTCCAGGCTTCAAAAGCCCACTTTGCACCAGCTTCATAGTCAACCACTTCACCCATCAATACCTTCCCCTCCATACCTAGAGCATTTCAAAATGCCCAAGCTGGATAGATTCAAAGGAGAGGAAGATGCATAGGAGCATGTTACTAGGTTTATGAATCAATGCTTTAGTATCCAAGATAATGATGCCTTACTTCTAAGAATATTTTTGATTACCCTCTCTAGCCCAATTATAGAGTGGTACAATCAACTCCCAAGGCACAACATCCATAGCTTTGAATAATTTGTGGATGCATTCCTAGAATATTTCACTTTTAACACTAAGAGAAAGGTGACTTTAATAGACCTCATGGGGTTGAAGCAATATGATGATGAGTCAATCATGAATTATGGTAATAGGTGGTGAACGCTTCTCGCTAAGCTACCATACCTACTACCAGTGTCTGAGTTGACTCACATGTTTTCCAAGAGTTTTTTAAAGCCAATTTCATTATTGCTACAACTCCAACAATACCAAACTCTTGAAGATGCTCTAGTGTAGGCTAGAACAATCGAAGAAATCAAAATTCAAGAGGGGGAGATCACAAAACCCCATAAAAAGGAGTGGAATAAGAACACAAAAGGTAATCTAGCACAACCAAAGCTGACAATAGTTAATCAAGTTGCCATTAGCATTCCAGGGCCTATGCAACCAATACTACCTCAGAAGGTAAACTATCAGGCCCAACCTCCTCCTACAAATTACAATAACAACACTCAGATGAATCAAGGGCAAAACCAGCAACGTCACCCTCAATGACAATTTACACCCTTCATTGAGTCTATGGATTCCCTATTTGATCATCTATGTGCAGCCAAAGCAATTACTCTACCTGAGATCTAGCCTATAGATCCGAATAAACCAAAGTCCATGGGACATCATGAAGATCTATACTATAAGTACCATAGGTAGAATGGGCATGACGTGCAAATGTGCTACTCATTCAAACACCTAGTACAAGACATGATTGATAGGAATGATCTTCAAGTTGATAACCCTCTTGCAATAAATAATCAATAAATGGGTATCTTTAAAGACCCATTTCCCACTCATGAGGTGTAGGTAAATCAAGAAAAATAGGTAAATGAGGTCCATACGACACCCCCTCAACAAGGGTTCATTGGGATGGTTAGCATCATGACAAGGAATAGGTATTATCCAAATCAAGTTGCACCACCTACAGCTTCAAATGATATTCCCTCCATGTCACAACCTCTACCACCTCCAGTGCAAAGCCCTCCACCTCATCTAGTGGTCACCATAAAGAGTAAGCTTGCTCAAAGCTTACGAACAACATCGGCCCGACTCTCTATCTATGAGCTTATCCAATAGTCTCCACCTCATCGAGAAGCTCTTATGGAGATCCTTAAGTCGATTGAACTGCAGCCCCAGGAGTCTAACTCCTTTATCAATTTTATGGGGCATATTCAATAGTGCAAAGATCTAGTAATCACATTTCATGAACATGAACTCAAACCAATATCAAATGATGTGGTTGATCCTCCCTTACACATCATTGCATGTGTAAATGGAACACCTTACAAAAGAGTTCTAATTGATATTGGTTCTTCAAGAAATATCATCACCATAAATGCTCTCCAACATCTAGGTCTTCTAGCATCCCATATTGTTGCATCCACATATACCCTCAGAGCATTCAATGATACTCTATGCTCAATGGTTGGCACTATAGTCTTACCTATTCAGGTGGGATGCAAAACCATACCAATATTGTGTCATGTCTTAGAGGGTGCAATGGCTTATAATATCTTGTTGGGTAGACCTTGGATTAGGGACATGAAGTGCGTGCCATCCATAGCTCACCAATGTTTGAAGTACACTCACGAAGGGCAAGTACATGTTGTCTCCATAGACCTTGAGCCCTTCAAATACTACAACTTGGTGCAGCACATCCCCGAGTCGACCTTACCATCAACTCATTTGGACTTCCAACCAAATACATCCATTCAAGGTCTGACTCCTTCATTATCACATTCCATTGATCCATTACCATCTTCTTCTATACCATCATCATCATTGGCACCTTCAGATATACCTTCATCATCATCAAATCCTCCATAGAGGAACATGTCGAAGAGGCCTATTGATGAGATCCCTCCAATCATCTCTACCATTTCCATGGAAGAGATTCCTAGTCTAGAAGATGAGGAACCACCTCATGAGGTAAGCATTGAGTCATCTCAAGCCTCACTTCCATCTCCTCCATCCTCACCATCATAGGTCACAGTCCATATGGCTACTATGGGTTTAGGAGAATACTTAGTAAGGAATATTACAATAGTTCCAGCCATTGAGACAATATAGAATATGGGATGACCTCATCTTCCCATAGGTACCATCGTACCTCTAGGTATACCTCCCAATCAAATGAACTTCATATATGGGGGTATTGAATATGGCATAGAACCATATCCTCAGAAAGAAGAGGATGAAGAACCCTTTTCTGAGGACATCAATTATATGTCCAATCTTGACTATGCCATGTGATATCTCCATCACTACCATTGGCATGGCTATGGTTTGGGGTTGTACAAACAAGGTACTCACATTCCTTTCCAACCATAATATCAAATACCATATGATAAATCTGGCTTAGGACACAACAAGCCTATGCCTCTTGACATCCTCACAAATAGTTTAGAGCACCTAGGTTTGAACTATAGGGATGAGCTTGCACGTGATCCTTACACTAATCCTAATCATGTCCACTCTTTGGGGGATTATTTTCCCATAAATATGATAGATCAAAGGATATCTCATAATTTCACCTAATCCTATGAAGAAGGTGAAGGTTCACATACTCTTCCATACAAAAATGAGGAAGAGGATCAAGGTCCCCCTTATGAATGGACAACTGATGATGAATCAGATTATGATGTAGCACCTATTAACTCCCCTAGTTCAGATGAAGAATATGAATAGATCATCCCATTGGATGATGAAGAAGAGTTCTATCTATGTATGTTCCCATTACAACATCCCATATAGTGATAACTTTTACCACTCAAGGAGCAAGCTCACCCCCTTCCACATCGACCACCTCTAATCATTCCACCTCCACCGCAACCACCCTCACAAGTCTTGTGACAACCTCTTGTCAATAGACCCAATCACCCATCCAACAGATCATCCATCCATCCATAAGATATCCATAAACCCTTTGGTCACCCAAAAATCCCCAAAGGTACCCATAAACCCTTTGGTCACCCAAAAATCCCCAAAGGTACCCATAAACCCTTTGGTCACCCAAAAATCCCCAAAGGTATCCATAAACCCTTTGGTCACCCAAAAATCCCCAAAGGTACCCATAAACCCTTTGGTCACCCAAAAAGCCCCAAAGGTATCCATAAACCCTTTGGTCACCCAAAAATCCCCAAAGGTACCCATAAACCCTTTGGTCACCCAAAAATCCCCAAAGGTATCCATAAACCCTTTGGTCACCCAAAAAGCCCCAAAGGTACCCATAAACCCTTTGGTCACCCAAAAAGCCCCAATGGCATCCACTAAGCCCATTGGTCAAATGTATATATATATATATATATATAATCAAAATCCAAAAACATCATTAAAATAACAAAAATACAAAAATATTGCATTACATTGCATTTTCATATTATACAATCACTTGCATTAAGCATACCCATCATTGCATTTTGCATTCTAGAGTTGCTCATACATGTCTAGCACCAGGTCTGTACACTAGCCATCCTTCAAAATCAACTTTGTCAAAAGTCATTATTAACACCCATCTACATTACAATTATCATTTCCATCAACATTCCCCACCTTTCATATTTGTGTATATTTCCCTTCACCTAGTCATTTGTTATAAGGCATCATTAGGGTTTTTGGTCACTCAACCATCTCTAGTTTTCTTTTCAGATTTTGTAGAAAGCTATCCTAATTTTTAGAAGGTAGAGTCTTGATTTGATTATACCTTGTATACGTCATAATCCCAACACATTCTCACATTAATAAATCCAAGTTTTGCACAAGGAAAGATGAAACCTACAAAGTGGTCCTTGTTACCTTAAGCGAAAAGTTTACCTTGCTCATCCCCCTATGCGCATGGTTCAAAAATGTTGAGAATTGAAAAAAGGACAAGCTCCTCCCTACCCAAAGCAATAAAAATCCCTTACCCCACACCAAATCTAGGCAAGTATCCAAAAAGCAACAAATCAAAAAAATCCCCAAAATAAAAAGTGGTTTTCACCACTAACAAAAGCAAAAAGTAAAATAAACAGTGGTTCTCACCACTACCAAAATCCCTTGCTCACCAAAACAAAAATGAGCAAATCCCTAGAGAAATTCAAAAATAAAAGAAAAGAAGGGAGTACTGAACTTGAATCCCTAGAATTCTCAACATTTGACAACCATAAGGTGATCCTCATTACAGGTTGGGTGGCATCAAGCCTACCTAGAAATGGTGGTATCCTTACACATGATGATATGTCTATCACATTAGTGACCTTATTTTGTATAGACCAATGTTTGCTTGTGGATGAGCTAGCTTTTGGTAGCCTATATTACCTAATGGTCTAATCCAACTACGTACAAAACTCAGGATCATGATACTCATAGGGTGATATTCAGTACAGATGGGCTGCATAAATCCTGTTTGGCACTAGGGTAACTTTATGCATTATCATAACAATGAACTCACATGCACACACAGGGATATTGAATATCTTGGTCATCCTAGCAGATTTATACCTTGCCAAAAAGTCTTGCATGGTTAATATATAACTTTTGACTAGTTCACTAGAGTGTTTGAGTCTCATGAAAACCTCAAGGACATTCTATAACATCTTACTATTCATTCCATTCCATACCATTTTATCACATGTTTGTCAGTTTACATTTTCATAATCCATTACATAATCTTATGATAACGTTAAAAATGAATCGATGAATTTTGTACAGTCTATGGTGCTAGCATCTAGTGTGTCAAATAGTATTCATAATTCATCATACAGATTAACAAATCATCCATTTCATTATGCATACACACATGTACATATCATCAAATAACATCATATTACAATACATGCATCCATGATAAGCATCCATAAAAGCATCAATAAAGTAAACATAAGCATCTCATACATCTAATAAAGTAGTAAGGAAACACATGATGACAATAGAAAAACTCATATATATATATGGGACAAAAAGCTACATCATAATCCAAAAACTACCCATAGGCTACAATCAAGTGGGTCCTCAGACCTCACGCTCCCAAAATCAAAAATAACCATAGAGTCTCAAAAGCCATGGTCACACAAGATCGACACCATGACTCTCACCACCACCCTCGATCATCACTCATCGAGAGCTCCCAGATCTACTCTCCCTAGCCTATATGATCTCCTCATAGAGCTAGGAGCCCCCATCCTCATAGATGACTACCCTATACCACTCCTCCTACTCTACTGGGACCCACTAGCAGAAGGATAAGCTGGTAAGCACCCTCTAAGGCATGCTACCTCATCCTCCAAATCTTATGTGTATGATAGATCCTCTCAATGATGAGCCTGGTAGTCACCTAGTAAAGTCTAGAGTTATGTCACCTCCTCCCATAGCCTAGCTACCTCACCACTACTAGATACCCCATGGCTCGAGCTCCCTACTCTAACCTATGACTAAAAAGTAGCTAACTCTACCACCTACCTCTCAATCACTATTACCTATCAATATCTACCTAAGTAATCTACACCTATACCTATAGGAGAGCCCTCTCCTCTATATACTCCCTCCACTCATATCTCCCTCTAATCAGCTCACCCTATAGCTCAACAATGGTGGCATCCCATGCTACCAACTATACCTACACTCCCTACTCATAAAAATCATCCTCATCATAATCATCCTAATGACCCTCCATATCCATGCTATCCATCCACTCATCATCTATTCGATGATGCACATGTTGCTCACCTAAGTCTAGCTCCTCCTCATCTAGAGCCTCATCATCCCTCATCTAGCCTCCATGAGCCTCCTCTATCATTGCATCTGTACCACCTCCTAGCGGTCCCTCCCTTGTACATCACCCACTAGGAGTCATACTCTATTATGGTCCCTACATCATCTAGCTCAAGATTACCTTCATAAGATCTACCTCCTCTCCAACTACCTCCACTATAGGCCAAGTAAGTGTCCTCTCATCCCCATGATATCGATAGATCACTAGCTCGCTAGGAAACCCCTAGCATAGCCCAAACTACCACATCACTCAAGCATATGGGAAATACTCTCACTCGATCCCATGTCGACCAACTAACCATCTCCCTCACCATACCCATCAAAGTTGCACCTCAACCTCAGGCCATGCTAGACAATCTCTGTATGGTCTCCAAATAACCTCCTCTACCCTAAGCCATGCAAATGAATATGCATAGTGATCAATCATACCTACATAAGGATGGCTCTGACCCCTCTCCTAGTCTCACTACCATAGGATACCATATCCTATATCCACATCCATGAGCTATGCCCACATCATCCAAGGTAGTCCCCATGATCGATCCATAATAATGTGCTACCATCCCCACACCTACAATAGAAATTTGCATCCCAATCCTTTTTACCCATAGCAACAGATCTCATACAACTCATCATAAAGTTATGCTAGCAAAGTAGTGCCCCACACCATCACTAACGACCTCTCTATGGTGCACTCCACCAGTGAAAATGCCAACTC
Organism: Wollemia nobilis; assembly: GCA_028583015.1. NCBI lineage: Eukaryota > Viridiplantae > Streptophyta > Pinopsida > Araucariales > Araucariaceae > Wollemia > Wollemia nobilis. The sequence continues at coordinate 1,039,306 of JAQPPZ010002321.1, forward strand.
CAAAAGGTTCCAAGGGAACCTAGCTCCAAGAGTCTGGTAGCAACATGTTGGAGATAAGCATCATCAACAAGGCATGTCTCATAGTCAAAACCTTTGCCTCATACCATAGCTCCACTAGGATACCTCCACTAGGCAAGTCTCATAATACCTCACACTAATCCTCTCAAAATATCTCTACAAAATTATATCTCTAAGATCTTGATGAGTAGACATAATCAGATGCCCCTCTATCAAAATACAAAATCTAGTAGATTCCTCTAACATCACTATCATCTCCCAATCAACAAGTGGAAGGTGTTGGTGCGAGGGTCCCACAGATCTATCAAAGTCATCAGGTAGGCTCTATCTCCCATCACTAGCTCTAACCATGTCACTTGTTTGAGACCAATGGCATCAAGCCATTTCCAATCATCCTCTATTAGTAGGTCCCTAGTAGTCTGAAAGAGAGTCAAAAATTGATACCGACTCTTGATCACCTAGCAGAGGCAAGCAAACTCAACAAAAAAACAAAAACAACCCAAAAAGGGACCTTTTTCTCTCAAAATCATGGTCATCCCACCCAGGGATGGCCCCCAAATTGGCAGCCATCCCACCCATGGATGATCCCCAAAAATGCTCAAAAATGGCCTTCTCGACCACCAAAAAAAGCAAAAACCTCATAAAAACAAAAAAATGCAAAAAAATTGCACAAAAACAAAAAGTAAAGCACAAAATAATAAATTCTATCACTAATGAGGTTCATTTACCGATATTTAGTGTGTTTCATTGGAAAACATGAAAATAATTACATTTCCAAATTAACAAAGTCTAGTAGCAAATTCAGCCCTTACCCATCTCGCATCGGCTCTACCACTCATCGAGTCTAGAGGCTGGCTCATGGTGATTGTGGGATGGTTTTAATAGTACTCCACTTCAAAAAATCACTCTCCTACTCCTCACCTCTCAATATACCAAGTCAGAAGTGTGCAAATGAGCTCATTTTGCCAATTTTGAGCTTAAAAAGACCTAGAATAAGCATGGTCATCCTAGGGTGGGATGATCAAAAAATTTGGTGACCATCCCACCCTAGGATGGCCATGAACTTTGCAGCCATCCCACCCTAGGATGGCCACCAAAAACACCAAAAAATAGAAGAAAAGGCAAAGAAAAAGGCCTCAAAACCACCAAAAACATAACAAAACTGATAAAATTCACAAAGGATAAATATTGAACCAAATTATTCATTGATGAATTGAAAAGTCTCTACTTCAATCCCCAAGAAGGCCATTGATGGACCACTCCATGAGAATGAGGTATTCATTTCCTTTCTTCCATGAAATATCAACAAAACCATCAAAATCCTAACAAAATTGATAAATTTTACAATGGGTAAATCTGAAGGAACCCTAATCAAGTCATATTGGTCAAGTGACTCATCACTTTCATCATTGGTCATTCCCTCATCAACTCATCGCTTGAGGGGGTAGTCATAATTACGAATTCATAATCAAAATCAACACTCAAACACTCAAAAGTGCAACTTGCATACATTCAAAAGAATTATTGCCAAAGATAAATTTCAAGCCCATGCTAGGGCATATAATTCAGCACCAATTCAACAAAACAAAGTCTTGGTCTCCTTGAAGCCTTGGGACACGTATCCCAGAATAGGCTTATAATACAAATAAGGAACCAAGACCAAGTATACCCTAAGCCCCAAAACCTATCATTATAGTGCGACTGAAAGGTATACCAAAATCAAATCCTTCAAATATGTCAAAAGCAAGGATTCCAAGAATGTATGCTCCTTCCATGATGGAGGCATCTAAATTTGGTTAGGTTACTGAATAACCTTAATCATTTGATAGTTTAGTCATCTATTTTTGCTCTGCGCTATGTTTCACATAATGCATCTCAAAAAGGGGCATCTGTAGACACTAAAATCATATCAATCTGATTAGACTACAATGATGCACTCTTATCAACACCATATGGCCCCCTTGGGCAACCCTCAGGGGTTAAATAGTGGTCCTAACCACTTTTGGGAAGTTTTACCCCACTTTTGGGAAGTTTTGGGCCATGTAGCCATGGTCGTCCCACCCTAGGATGCCACCACAAGCAACCATCCCTGGGTGGGATGACCATAGCCTAGGCCCCTAAAAATTCAAGGGTAGGACAAATGGTAATCAAATTCTACCATTTATCCTACCCAATGATTTATGATAGATTGAGGGTCTATCAAATCCATCACAACCTACAAATTGGAGATTTCTCCCACCCAATGCATGGCAAGGTTTTGACAAGTGGTGGCACCTGCCTTGCATGCCCTAACTTGCCCATTTGACCTTGTGGCTCTCTTGAGCTATAAATTGGAGTCAATCCACCCAATTTAAAGAGAGGTCTTTTACAATATTTCACAATGAAGTGCTATCGAGATTCAATCTCCCTTTCACCCATGTATTTTCCCTTGAAATCTCCATCAATCGAAGGAGGTTTCCAAGTGATCCCAAATATGCAAATCCATTCCAAAACCCACCCATTTCTATGAATTAGATCACAAAATTTGATGAAAACACCCCTAGGAATAGTTTGAACCTAGATCCTAGAGGAATTGGTGGTAAAAACCACTAGGTTTGGTGGTCGCCCCACCCCGAGATGGTTAATAGTCACAATTGGAACACCCAGGGATGACCATGAATTGTACATAATTTTATTTCAATTTTAGCATAGATCATTTCTAGAGTAGATTATATGCATCATACTAAGATTTGGTGCAATTTTGAGTAGTTTTGGACCTTCTATTAGGTTTTTCATTCTAACAGTCCCAATTGGAACACCCAGGGATGGCCATGGATTCTGCATATAATTTCATCTTTAATTTTAGCATAGATCATCTCTAGAGTAGATTATATGCATTATACTAAGTTTTGGTGCATTTTGGAGTAGTTTTGCATCGTCTATTTCATTCTTCATATTCACTATTGCATGCATCTCTTTGATTTCATCTCAATCCGCACATGCTATTAACAAATTTGATTTCTTTGTGTGTAGATCCAGGTATTTCAGTGTGCAAGGAAGGAGCTACAAGTTCGAATATGGATAGATCATCACAGTGGTACCAAAAACCCGCTCTTCAATTCGTGAGTGCGAGGAAGACATTGAAGCGCACCTTGAGTTTTTGAAAGGATTAGATCCTTTGACACCTTGTAATGAATTGTATCAATTAAGAGCCCTCAAGGGGATGTTTTGTAACCGTGTATTTGGCAAATGGATTAATATAAAGAGAACCCCCATTTATTTCACTTATTTGTCATCATGTTTACATTAAATGTCTCTTTTGAGTGCTTAAATAAATAGGTGCATTTCATTTCCCTTTGCTAGGTGCACCATTTTTTCTGCTCTACAGTGTCACCTACATGCTTTGGAGACCATTCATGGTTTCCTTGGATATGCAGACCATGCACTTCTAGTAACATTGGGGCTTTTCCATGTAGCCTTAATGCCAACATTGAGTTTAATAAGGCTCTCTTAACAACACTTATAAAGTAATGTTATTCAAAAAATAACACCCTTCATCCCTAAATAGAGGAGATGGCCATCACCCTTGAGGGCATCCAAATAATATTAAAGGTATCAATTATAGGGGTATATATGTATGCAAGACAAAATCAAATGATGTGTATGGATAGATTGACAAGAGAAGCAAAATTCTCAAAAGTGAGATTAGACATTCATATCAATATCATTTATGTTGGGGGCTACTTAGATAGGTAGATGATACAACTATGCATCATGGTGTCTTGAGTGTTTCTGGGACATACAAGCCATAGGTTTGTGCATTGGGAATATGGAGAGATCATAGGCAATATGCATGACTAGGAAATATTGAATGACTGGGATCCATAATACTATAATTCCTATACACATCACTTTAGAGGATATTATACCAATATGGTAAGAGAATGAGTGGATGCATGTCGCTCTAGGTGTGGTCTAGAGATCATATTATAGTATTAAGGCCCCTAAGGGCTATAAATTTTATGATCAAGAGGCACTAGGAGCATATAGGTGAGGTTTTTAGTTTGAGATAGGGAAACATAGGACCAACAAAGGCATTTTAGCAATGGCGATATGGATTATCAATGATATTTAGCTTGAGGAAATTGCATGAAGGTCATATAGGCATCATCTATGCTAGAAAGATGATTTCTACCACATATCTCTTGTCAAGTATATTAGGTGGCTTGTGGGACCATAAGGGGAGGGGGAGCTCTACCATTTTGATTGTATGGTCTACCAATATGGTACTAGGCATGGGATACAAGTAGGTCCAATCTAGTACATAAAGTTTACCTAAGAGATAGGATGTAGAGGAGAACTGGATCTAGATTCTTATGTAGGGGTGGGCTTTGATGACCCCATCATACCAAACACTAGGAACGATAATCCTAGCATGACTGATAACTACTAGTGATGATATCATACTATCAGCATAAGTAGGGTGATTGTCATAAGGGAATGACTAGTACAACATGACCAATAAAGGAATGAAGGAGGTCTAATATGGTATGATTGGTAGTGCTAGAGATCTAGCTCATGAACATGAATTATTCTTTCAAGCCATCACCATTTTAGCTTGGTTGTCTTCATAAGGTCAACTTTATCATCTTGTTTTGGCCTTCCTCTAAGAACTAAATCTCCTTTTATAGAATGCAATCATTATACATTTTACCTTATATCATTGTGTCACATCCATCCAACCATAATCAACATGCACTTTATTGGTAAATTCCTTTTGGAGTGATCATGTCCTCCACAAATCTCATAAGGATGTAGGTTCCAACACCTGGTTGCAATGTGTCCAAATATTCCACACTAGCTACAAAAACCCATTGTCGAACCTTCATTCCTTGTACTGATATCTCTTTTTACAAATATTATCTCATTGTTTCCTATGTGATCTATATATCCAAGTCATTCATTCTTTGGAATTACTTCTAGCATTATGTATAATTTAATACCTTTCCTTCCTAATCCTTTACCATTATACACCATTCTTCTCATTAAATTGGAGCCAATTCCTTTGGTGTGCCTTTCATATGGCCTAATTTATTTCTCATAACTCTAGTCTTTGGCATCATTATATAGATACCTCATGCTATCACAATGTTTTCACCACACAATGAAGTACCAATTTTACTATCAGCTTTGGTAATATAACCTTTATCATGACATTCATCTCTCTCTCCTATCTCTTTTTTCTTCCTTTTCTCTTTCTCATTCTCTATATATGCAATAGGAATTGATGCTTTGTTGTTCTCATCATCACTACTACTAGTGACATGGACCAACAACCTCTTCCCCATGATTATTCTTTTGCATGTTTCTACCTTTTCCCAACCATTTTACATATGTATCATCCTATAAATTAATTTATTACATATGCTTGATCTAGGACCGAAATCTATGTGATGATCCATGATGCTTACTAGTGGTAACCCATATTTTGAAAGAATTTATACATATTCTTCCAATAAATTATTCATTTCATATGGAATTCCATTCATCTTGTCCAATATATTTTCTTCTATAGGTTTATAAATGAAAGCAAAACATGCTTATTTTTTCTTCATTCTCTTCAAGAATTACTTTTCCATATCCTAGCACACTGTAGGACTATTGTCCACTATGTTTCCATTGTATTTCAATAGGATTAATGTGTACCCTTTTTCTTAGTTCTCAATAGTGCAGGTGCTTATCCTACTATAATGCACTACATTCCTATGAACTACCATGGTCTTTCCAACAAGATATAACAAACATCTATTAGTATAACATCACATAGGACCTCATCCTCATAAGATCTAATTTAAAATTTTACCTAACATTATTTACTGATTAAAATTTTGTGTCCCTTTTGTAACTAAGAGACCTTGTACAGATTGGGGTGTTATATCCTCTTCAACCCTAGTTTCTCTACCATTTTTATGGATACTATATTATCCATACTCCCACTATCCATAATCACCTTGCAATATTTACCTCTTAATTTAGAAATTATTTTGAATAGTATCCTTATTTGCTCAAACTCAAAAACCTCCTTTTCTAGTTTATGGAATACCCTTTCTATTATGAGAAATTTACCTTATTTTGGTTCTTTCATGTGCTTTGATGAATCAATGTTCTCTTCATTTGCTTGTACAATTTGGTTATGGGTTTGCTTTCCATGCCCACTAATATGTTGTGCTTAAAGATATTCAAATACCTTATGTCCTTCTTCCAAGCATCTATAACACTTGAAAATAAAACCAATCTCTACCTCTACCAAATCTACCTTGTCCTCTTAATGAGTTACATTTTCCATCGTAATTTGATTGGAATCATTTTGAAAAGTACTAGCTTCTTCTTATTGCATATGTTACCCTTTGCCATTATTTGATTGTTCTCTTCCATGAGAGGATTATCGTATTCCCCTCAAATTATTTTGTTGCATACACAACAAATTTTCCTCTACCTTGAGTGCATATTTATATGCCTCTTCAATGATTTAGATTCTAAGCAACAATTTCATCTTGTATGGACATCCTTAGTCCATTTTTGTATCTTGCCACCTTCTCCTCATCATCTCCAATTTGACCTACCTGTATGGTCAATTTATAGAATGCCTTTGTATACTCTTTCATTCCCAGTTTCTTCTGCTTAAGGTTTTGAAGTCTTTTGAACAACATTTTTTGGTAATTTTATGGGAAGAATTTGGCTTTCAATCCAATAACCATCTTTTCTCATGTCTTTATTTTTAATTTTATTTTCTTTGTCTTTCAATTTAAACATGGTCCCACCATAAATATGCATGCACCTTTAGTTTCATACAAGTGAAATTCACCTTCTTGGGATCTTCTATTGATTCAAAATAAAATTATTTCTCCATATCTATTATCTAATCAATGAGTTTGTGAAGGTTTCTAACTATCATTATAGGATGGGGTTTCTAACTTTGGATTCCTTTCCATGTTAGAAATTACCTAAATTATTCTTTCATCTATTTTATCCTCTTGCTTCTCATAAAGATCTTCTTCTTGATCAACTTCTTTGTCTTTAGTGTTTCTCATGTTTTCTATTTTAATGCCCCTCCTTTCAGTATTTTTTATTACATCAAGTCAAGCAGTAATTTCTCATAGCATTTTAGCTATATCCACAACTTGAGGGCCTTACGATCTTCTTCTTCCCCATTGTGTGATGAAGGCATATCTTCCTAGGACTATACTTCTTAGGATTAGATTTATTTTTGTGAAATAAATGCAAATGTAATCCTTTAGTCTCATGTATCCTTCTAGAAGTAATTTCTAGAATATCTTAGTTGGAACCTTAATTTAGCAGCTAATTATAGATGGTTATTTGTTACCTTAATATTAGCTACTTGTTGGTTAATATGATTTACTTTTCCTATGTTGGGACTTTCGTGAGATTTGGAAGCTTGACATAGTGTGTAATTTTTAATTATAAATGCATATATAAATATTTTACATGAATAAAGTTACAATTCAATTTGAACCTCAACATTGTTCCATATTTAGGCACATATCAATCATCAAATATCTTCTAGCTATGACATCAAAATGACGCAAACATAAATGAAATACACTCTCTATGACTATGGCTCATACCTATCATATGATTACAATATTTGGATGATCAACCTCTTCTTATTGTACAAATGTATGACCCAAGTTCTTCTTGTACAATATTCAAATTACATGACCCCTCAATCTTATGATTAATGAATTGCATGGTAAACTAGTTCTTCGATGAATTATTTGTACAATGATTTTTATTATTTGATGACCTTATCACTATTCAATTTATTGGGTGCTTATACAATGGTTTAATTTATATGACAACTCAATTGCACCAAATTGTTACATTTTATTTGCTCATCTTAAGGATTCTTTTGAGAATTATCAGGCAAATTCTCTATTACATATTCTAAACTAAAATGACCCTAGTATTTCATGATATAATATTTCTTGACAAGTTAGATTGAACAATTTTATCAATATATTCTCTTCAAATAATATCACAATGAATGATAACTTGAAATTATGATTAAGTCTTTGAATTGCTATATCCTCTATTATGATGGATTCAATCTATGACTCATATAAATCCTCATTCCAAATGGTAAAATTGTGTGGCACTACTCTATACCTATCATACCTCAACTTGTGCAACTTCTTATTTCAACTAGCATATTTCTATGCAACTTCTTTATGTCTATAAATTCCACATATATGATTCTCCTATGGCACCCCTTTGTACTTGCAATAACTCCCTTTGAAGACAACACAACTTTTAGTTGTGTTCTTTTGTGCTTCGACCTTCTTCTCTACCATATGTACACAACTAAAACATCAACAAAATAGATAGCTAAATTAAATATTTAAATGCTCAACAACAACAAGGACTCTAAGATTAACATTTATTCTTCATTGGAAATACAAGACAAAGTGTTTGAAACCCCTTCTCTCTCCTTGAGATTCTCTTTCCCTAGGCTTATCTAGTTTCCTCTCTCTCTAGATCCTCATCTTTGTTTCCCTTTTAATATAATACTTGGATGGTTAGAAAACAATTTGTTGGTGTTTTTCTATCTATTTCCTTTCCTTTTCGGAACTTCATTTATTGTTTCTTCTTCCTATTATGGGAGTTAAATGGTTTGTCAACCATCATCGGTCCATTACTCTAACTTGGCATATGCTCTCAAATTAGTATATAAGTGGTGGATGCTTGAGTGAGCTTGAATCTAAAAATTTGAATGATCTAGATAGGAGGTCCAATGTAGGGTATATACATTTTTTAGATGGATAACATAACATTAATAGTGCAATCATACTAACATTAGTGCATTGGATCATCCAAAATTCCTAGTTAAATATGCTTGACCGGAGTAATACTAAAATGAATAACCTTTTCGAAAATCTTGATGTTACATTTTATTATTTTAAAAGAATAAATATAAAAATCATAACAAATAGTTTCTCTCATTTAGAATGGCCTGAAGGAAATATTTTGATTTGATATATATACTACTTATCAACCTTAAAAATTATTTAATAATATAAATAAAATCTATAATATCTTTAAAAATATATATTCTATAAAGAGAAAAAAGAATATGAAAAAGACTAAAAACATACACAGAAATTATAAAACAAATAATCAACAATTTGTAAATAAATACTAACCCGGGTAAATGCAAAATAATAATAAATTTAAAATTTATAAAAGTCCAATACATCTTATTTACGGAGAGTAAGAACGATCTAAAGCCAACCCAACCCATGACCTGACATTATAAGATGAAGGGGTAATTGGCGATTCCGAGAGCAAAATTCTACGAGCCTAATAAATTACATGACCTCTCAATCATATGATTAATAAATTGCATGGTAAACTAGTTCTTAGATGAATTACTTGTACAATGATTTTTATTATTTGATTACCTTATCACTATTTAATTTATTGGGCACTTATAAAATGGTTTAATTTATACAATAAATCAATTGCACCAAATTGTTATATTTTATTTGTTCATATTAAGGTTTCTTTTGAGAATTATAAGACAATTCACTATCACACATTTTAAACTAAAATAACCCTAGTCTTTGATGATATAATATTTCTTGACAAGTTAGATTGAACAATTTTCTCAGTATTTTCACTTCAAACGATATCACAATGAATGATACCTTGATATTATGATTAAGTCTTTGAATTGGTATATCCTTGATTATGATGGATTCAATCTATGATTCATAGAAATCCTAGTTTCAAATGGTGAAATTGCGTGGCACTACTCTATACCTATCATACCTCAACTTGTGCAACATCTTATTTCAATTGGTATATTTCTATGACACTCCTTTATGTCTATAACTTCCACATATATGATTGTTCTATGGCACCCCTTTGTACTTGCAATAACTCCCTTTGAAGACAACACAACTTTTAGTTGTGTTCTTTTGTGATAAGCACATCTTCTCTACCATATGCACACAACTAAAACATCAACACAATAGATAGCTAAATTAAATGTTTAAATGCTCAACAACAACAGGGACTCCAAGATTAAATGGTCAAAAATTTATTCATTTATTTTTTTGATATATAGAAACAATGGTTACAATCACGATTTTTAGTAACTACGAGCACACTTGGTAGGGTTCAAACTATCTACGAAGGCTCCCAGGACTTCCACCGTCTCGATACATGGTAACCCGGCGTGAGATGGGGACCGCCGGACGCATAAGGGTTACACAGTTTTTGGGAATACAAGACAGTTTTTGAAACCCCTTTTGTCTCCTCGAGATTCTCTTTCCCTAGGCTTCTCTACTTTCCTCTCTCTGGTTCCTCGTCTTTGTTTCCTTTTTAACATAAGATTTGGATAGTTAGAAAATAGTTTGTTTGTGTTTTTATATCTATTTCTTTTCCTAAGGTAAGATATATCTTTTTTTAGATGGATAACATAACATGAATAGCTTAATCATACTAGCATTAGTGCATTGGATCATTAAAACTTCCTAATTAAATATACTTGACCTAGAGTAATACTAAGATGAATGACCTTTTCGAAAGTCTTGATGTTGCATCTTTTTTATTTAAAAAATAAAAAATAAATAAATCATAACAAATATAGCTACTCTCATTTAGAATGGACTTAAGAAAGTAATTTGATTTGATATATATACTACTTATCAACCTTAAAAATTATTTAATAATATAAATAAAATCTATAGTATCTTTAAAATATATATTCTATAAAGGAGAAAAATAATATGAAAAAGAAAAAAAAAACATACACCGAAATTATAAAACAAATAATCAACAGTTCGTAAATAAATACTAACTCGGGTAAACGCAAAATAATAATAAATTTTAAATTTATGAAAGTCAAATACATCTTATTTGAGAGTAAGAACGATCTACACTAAAAAAAAACATTTCTATGTCCAACCAACCCACGACCCGACATTATAAGATGAAGGGGTAATTGGCGATTCCCTAAGCAAAATTCTCTGAGCCTAAAGCATTATATGCTCTTGTATAGACACTCTAATATATTGAAATAACATTTTTCTAACGTTGACGTTGAATCTAATTGTCATAACTGTAGTCGATTTCATTACTGTTTTTGTGGTAAGGATGCTCTCCACGAGGCTCTTGTTGAAGCTTGTTAGAATACCATTACTTTCATAATCCAAGGTTGTGTTTTCGGGGTTGACGGGAGCTTAAATTAATAAGGCTTACTCAATCAAAAATGAATTGTTTGGTAATATTTACACGCGTACCGATTGGAGGATGGAATCATGGGGTATTGTTCATCACAAAAAAAATCATCTTTGACTTGGACTTTAATAAACCGGTACCGAATTTGACGCTCACGACCACGTGAGGCCATGGCTATCCATGTCTGCATTATGCTTGTTTAAACGATCCTCTGCAGGCAAGTATTGAATATTATGGAACCAGTGGAAAACATGGGTTTAGGTTTAACGTGCAGAGCAAATATTCGATCGAGTGAGGAGAAAAATATATTTATGAGCTTTGGGATTAGATCGAATAAAAATATATTTATGAGCTTTGGGATTAGATCGAATAACGCGTAAGGTTCTAGAGACGGTTCTGTACAACATTAATTTATTCTACTTTGTCGGAGTATTAATTAAATTGGATTGAAAGAAAACGACATTGGTCTGCTGCTAAATCTTGATTTATAAATAGTAGTCCCCTTTGACCCTTCCCTAGAAGAAGTAAAGTTTAAAAAATAAATTTGACCCTCCTCTAGAAGAAGTAAAGTTTAAAAATTAACGAAGATGGCTTAAGTTAAGATGTCCCCTTTGCACACTACTCTTTCAGCATAGGATGATGATGGTCCTCAATCTCCTCTCAATTATATCTCTATTCATATTTTTTAATTACTTACCTTAATAAGTGTCGACAATCTAATGCTAATAGTTTTACTATTTTACATACTATTCCTTTTTATAAAATAAAAAAAATTGAACTATTCTACAATTTTGTTTATATATATTTTTAAGTAAATTATGTGCGTAAAGCCTTTTTAGATGAATGATATGCCCTATATGTTTAACCTTTAGAGAACAATGCCCTTGAATTATGGGCTTGCCTTGTAATGTGAAGCATATCATATAGGGAAAGAACCATATACTTATAAATCATATGCATACGCTTTCACTAAGAATGTATAGTGTCATGTTAGATCTTAAAAGTTTTTTAAAACGTATGTACTATATTAATATATATAATTTTATATTCATTAAATATATTTTTATATTAATTATTTATATGTTAAAAGTTATTATAAAAATAAAACAACCTATAGTTAATGATCACATCCTCGTGTAAGTAGCGGAATAAATATGCACCAAACAATGTAGGCGTCCAGGCGTGCCATATTAATGTGGCGTTTGCATTTCGTGAAGGAAATTTGTTTTCTAAATTTATTATTATTTTTAACCGTTTTGGGCCGATGCTCTGTGTGACCTTTTAAAACTATTTTTGCATAGGAAACTTTAGTTGGTTAAATAAATAAAACAATCTTAACAAACAAAATTAGCTGTGCACCAATCGAAGTAAATTGGATTAAAGTAAAATTGTTATGGAGAAATTTTGAATGAAATTTTTTTTACATGTACAAAAAAAAAACGTAACTTGTAAACAATAAAATTTTAATAAAATAAGTGTATCATATAAATTTTCTACTGCGGAATTTTCAATTTACTTGTAAATAACGAAAGTTGATTTTAAATGAAACCAACAATATACAGTTTATATTTTAAAATACATCACACATAGACCCCGAAATTACAGTCCTGAAAGACGCAAGAAGCAGATTTGGAAATGTTTTCCCACGCACGTAGTGTACGTATTAATTAGGTAGCATAAAAGCTGTACTCCATTGCACCTCCATCCTGAAATTCTAATAATCACCTCACGCATTGAAAAGAACGCGTCTTCCAGACGGCTGAAGAGCCACGTGGGCCCTTGCGTTTACCAATGTGGTCACTGTTGAACGGTTTCCTTCATCTTGTGTGCTGGCGATCCCGATCAAATTGGACTAAAGTGAAGCCGCCATGGTAAACATTGATAGCAGTTAAGAAAGTAGTAACCTGTAGAGTCCACATTACAGACGTCATTCTAAAGATATAAAGGGGATGAGGCTGCCTCATCTTTCAAACCAAGAGGCACTTGGATGCCAGAAGAATAGTCACGATGGGTTGTACCATCCATAAGCCTTCCATGGCTTTCTTGGCTGCATTGCTTTCCCTTCTGGCCTCTGCTACGCTCCCTCATGTTCATGCGAACTACTACTCCTACAAGTCTCCTCCCCCACCTCCGACTCCATCTCCTCCTCCTCCGTATCATTACGTCTCCCCACCGCCACCGTCTCCATCTCCTCCTCCTCCATATCATTACAAATCACCCTCCTCCTCCGTCTCCATCTCCTCCTCCTCCCTACCATTACTCTTCTCCTCCGCCACCATCTCGTTCTCCGCCTCCGCCATACCACTACCCCTCTCCTCCACCACCATCCTCATCTCCTCCTCCTCCATATCATTACAAATCACCCCCTCCTCCGTCTCCATCTCCTCCTCCTCCCTACCATTACTCTTCCCCTCCGCCACCATCTCCTTCTCCGCCTCCACCATACCACTACCCCTCTCCTCCACCTCCCTCTCCATCTCCTCCACCACCATACCATTACTCTTCCCCACCACCTCCATCTTCTCACTATCACTACAAATCTCCTCCTCCTCCGTCGCCTCGTTACAAGTATAAATCCCCTCCCCCTCCTCACCACGTTGTAAAACCAGGCCATCCATACAAATACAAATCTCCACCTCCACCTGCATACCATTACAAATCTCCTCCACCTCCTAAACAGATTTACAAATACAAATCTCCTCCGCCGCCATCACCAGCGTACAAATATAAATCTCCACCACCGCCTCCTCGTCATGTTGAAAAGCCCGGTTCTCCTTACCATTATAAATCCCCTCCACCTCCTCCTCCGGTGTATAAATACAAATCCCCGCCACCTCCGAAGCATGTGTACAAGTACACTTCTCCGCCGCCGCCTGTCTATTAAACAGTTTGAGCGCAAAGGTGAGAAATGTTTTCCAATTATTATTGTTAAATGTAATATTTAGAGTTTAGTTTGCTGTAACGGGATTTTAGCTGTATTTTAAGAAGATCATATGTTTCATACAAACTTGTGCATGCTAGTAATTATAAGTATTGTCTTCGTTGTCACTGTGCAGGAAGCGTTGCCAGCTTCAGAAGAAGAATAATCATGCAATTTATTTGGTTTCAGCCTCAGCCATCAGAACGTGTTTAGCAAAACACAAATTTGTGCACTAAGAAGGCCGTAGAGCATCCTAAATAATAAAATAATATACACCTTATTCAGTCACATGTCCACGTGTATGTAATGAGAAGATCTGAGCCTGTTTGGCAGTTGCTAATGCTATCAAATTGAGCCCTTTCTTTAAACCTATTAATAAGAGCCAGATCTAGTTCGATGCCTGTCGCCATATTTTCTTTCTAAAACATATCAAATATTTAGATATTCTGCTTATGATCGTGCTCCATAAGCCGTGAAGTCTAAGCTGTTGTTTTTTTTTTCGTATTAAATTTCAACCAACTTGTTGGCAATCAAGTTCATATTTCATTTATATAGTTATATTATTATGATAAGAAAGTGCAAAGACGGTCAAATACAAATTTCACGAGACAAGCGCGTCGTACAAATATTTGTACGACGTGTGAACATTAATTGAAGACATGACAATACTCTAACGCGTCATACACATATTTTAACGATGTGTGAATATTAATTTATTATGTGGTGTAGTTAATGAACTAATATAATCTAATTTTTTTATAAATAAGCTTTGAATTCCGATCTTCATATGGAAATACACAGCTATTGCGTGGGGGATGGGACCGTTTCTTCCATTCCACGCATAGAATTTCATATTTCAGTTCATATCTATATACGATTCATGGTAAATTGACTAAAACTTTAACATGCACGTCAAAAGTCAGCATATTTTATCTGATTTTTTAAAATATATTGTCTGTTTTTATGCGGAGTATTCATCCATGCAATTGACCTTCGAGAATTAGATTATGATTATTATTATTTTTAATATTAAAAAAATCCAATTTCTGATCACATGTAATTTAAACAAAATATATGGAACAATAAACTTCTCTGTGCAGCCTAATGTCAATCAATAATTGAGGAACAAACAAACAAATATGTCAATTGATAACTAGCTTGTAGTTGTAAATGGATTTTTAATCATACTGTTCCCATTCCAAAAGAGCCTACGAAGGATGGGAATACATTTTTGGTTGGTAATATAATTTAATATTTTATGTTTTGGAATAGCGAGGAAAATAAATTATTTATATTATAATAGTAAAAAAATTAAATAAAAGTAAATAAATAATAAATTTATAAAAGGTTTTATATACTAACACTATAAAATAAGAATAAAACAAGTTTTATCTTAAAAAATAATTTTATAAATGTATATTTATATATTATAACATAAAAAAGTATGAAATCCTAAAACATCGTATAATAGTAGTTAATATATAATAATTACCCATATCCCATATCGATTAACAAGTGATAAATAACGAATAAGATAAATATACAATTTCTATGTGTGGTTTGGTTCTTCTTCAAGATGTCCAAGGTTCAATCTAAGGTGTGGTGTGTGTGGTTATGTGTTAATCTTCTATTGATAGGTTTAGATCTTGGTATTACTAGATGGGATGGGAATGCTCAGCCCTAAGCATTGTCATAGGGGTTTCTCACACTAACAAATAAAAAATATACATATAATTTATTCATAAGCATATTTTGAAATTACTACTACAAAAATAAATTATTTAAAAAGTATTCTCAATGTGATGTGGTACATTATAATTATGTTATGAAAATTGACTTCGTTCTTCTTTTTCTAAACAAGGATGAATGGAATTAGCATATTTAATTTTTTTATCATAGCTTGGACCTTATTCTTATTATTATCTTTATGTAGCACTCGTAGTTATCTTCTAACTAAAGTTAATAGCATTGATACAATCATATTTAATATAATAATCACACTTATCTTCTACCTAAAGATAATGATATTCAAAATTTATATGATAACAATCTATATTCTTCATGCATCATCAATAGTATAATTAGTAAATATCACCATCTCAAACAATAAACTTGTTCAATGACCATATATAGGATATTCCATTCTTACTAAATATGATGTTAGATTACCCCATATATGTCTAATGTTAAATGATCATGTTTTAGGTAACCCGAGGTCATATGGTCATGTAATGAATGATCAAACATAGAACAAGTATATGTTGTAAGGTTTGATTCTCAATGATTGAGTGGGAGACAATAATAATTTACATAACCTTATCAACCCTCTAAATTCTATGAGCAAGCCACTCCCACAATATTTTGATGCATCATATTAATGACAAGAATTTTATGTATCCATTAAAATATAAGGAATTAGATGACAAAATGATGTAATTCTCAAATTTTATAGACATAAACATTGTAATGGTTATTTAAATGATGTTGGATAACTTAGTTCTATGTTATTCTATCTTGAGTGACTTAATTTGGATGACCAAGTGCCATACAAGATGATCTTAAACAATCATGTATTAAAACTATGCATTATGTGTGTATTATTATATGGTATAAATATCTTTCAAAATCCTTATCTCAATAAACCTTATAGTGGATTCCTCATACAATATGTTATCTTGGATAGTCTTGGAGATATGAAGAGTGTAAAACCATTTTCAATTTTATACTTTTATTAAAGATGAAATCTTTATGAATAATTATCGTATTTGAGTCATATTGCCAATATTATAATATTTTGATATTTATAACTATCTTATCATGATGTATTAGTATCTTTTAGGGTTCAAACTCTACAAATTTTTATTAAGAATATACTTGTTCCATGTAATCAAATCTTTTGATATGCTCAATACTAGGTTTTACCATTCAATTTTTATTTATGTGTAGTATTGAATACAATTGTTGGTGGGAAATCAAATTTTAATATTATTTATATAAAAATTATTGTCCAAATCTTATGCCTAAGATACCCATCATGTCATTTTCATATGTATATAGTGATTCTTTTATCCTACACCAATTTATTTAGGAATATAAGTTATATTTATTTTTTATGGTATCTAATTAACAATGAGAAAATATTCAAAGGCATTGTACATGTACTTCATAATTCTATTAGTATGAAGATGCTTGATTTTAAAACCCACTTTGATTGTTAATTAAGGAGTATAATTCAACAAATATCCCAAATTTCATATCCTTTTTCTTTGTAATATAGATCCATGTTCTTCTTTAGAAATCATTTAATAAATTTTACTATTTACCCATTAACCAATACATATAGATTTCTTATTTTCCAATATCATTATGAATCAATTTCAATTGTTCCTTTTCCTTTTGTTTGGTTAATTTTTCAAACTTGTATTGCAATTCTTCTCAAGTACACAACTTTCACATATTATTATATAGAAAAATAGTGGTAATCCCTTTACCATTTCCAATGTTTACATAGGGTTGAGGTTTAATAGTTAAAATATCCAAGTCTTTCTTTCTAAAGTTTACTCGTATTATTAGGTCTCATTACAAGTGTGGAAATTATCTTCTTAAATATAAATTTTATAAATTTATACATTGTTTCTTTGGTATACATATACGGTAAGTAAAAACTATATGTTTAATTTTAAATATCCTTGATCATAAACCATGCAATTCAAAAATCTATGTTTTTTCAAATTGAAAAACTTGATATAAAAATAATAAATTATGAGATATCTATGGAAAATGATAAGAAATTTAATGAGACTAGTTTCAAATTTGGTATGATTAGATTATTTAACACTAAGAGTAAAAATTCAACCATAAATTTTTTATCCTATTTGGATTCATCAAATAAAATCATTTGACCCATATCTATCCAATTGATGTGAACAATTGGAGTCAACAATCCATTTATACTTTAAAATATATGAATATAAAATAAAAAAATAGCAAAAATATTTGTTCATTATTTTTCTTATTGCTTTCATGTCATAGACAATCATCCCATGTACTATTTTCAATGATTATACAAGGTGGCAATAGGGTTCAAGATATTACATTATGTTTATATTATACTAACCATTATAAAAGGCAAATGGAAAATAGGGTATAGATAGAGAATTAAAGATAGATTATTAAATCCAAAATAATCTATTAAACAAAACTTAAGTCAACTTTAGAACATACGCATAATCCTTTTATTAAATCTAAAATATGACAATATAGTCTAAGATAGATTATGGACAACATTCCAATCACTAAAACCACCCAAATGAAAATAGGGTATAGATAGAGAATTAAAGAACCAATTAAAATACTCCTTTTTATCAACTTGAAATCAGATCGTACCTTCATTCTAAGTGTTTCCTTTTATGTATACATGCCATAGCTACATTTCATTCTTCCTTTTGGGGCATTTAGGCCCCTTATATTCCACAACATGATCTTCATTTCTTAGATCTAGCAAGATGTTTCTTCCCTCTTAGATTAAGAGTCATTTGGGTTTCATTTGTCATATCTATAGTTGGTTATCGTTGTAAAATATCCTTATTTGAAGGTCTACCAAGCTTAGATTACTACCTATATCAATATCATTATTTGTATTGTTCTTCCTCATTGTTCTAGAAATAGTAAGACTTTTGTTCCCTTTTACTAAAACTTTTCTCTAACCAGATTCATGAGGTTCTAAGTTTTCCTTTTCATATTTATTTATTTCAAGTGTTTGAAGATCCTTAATCATAGTATCACTTTCAACAATTTTTCTATCCTCATTTTCCAGAGTTTTAACATCTTCATTTTCAAAATTTTCTAAGGATTCATGGTAGGAATTTCATTTTTTAACAAACATGGACTAGAGATAGAGAGGAATATGTTAAAATGTTCATCCATAATCTTCCCTTCTTCAATTGTGACTGTATTCAAGCCATTCTCCCTTTGATCTAGATTTATTTGTTTCTCTTTACCTGAATCACACCTTTATAAGATTTATTTCTTAAATCATCTACATTCTTCTTTTACGAGATCTATTTTTCTAGTTATTTTTCCAATTGATTAGAAAAAAAATCCCACATGTCCAAATTTCAAGCAAACATTGAATTTGATAGACATGTTCTCATATTCAATCACTTGTAACCATTTTTTTAATTTTGAAATGAGTTCATATGAAAGTGGTAGATCTATCTCTAAATTTATATTAATACAAAATCTAGCATAGAGTAACCAGGATGTCATAACAGTAGCTGGATAAATTCTAATAATTTGACCAAATTCTTTTGAAATTCTTTCAAATATTTCTTCCCTCAAAAAATGTAAAGGAAACCCCAATAATCAAACTCAAAATGGGGCCTACATAGTATTCTTATGGTATGGATCTAATTTTGGAGTCTAATATTTCAATAATAGTCCTCTTCTACCATAAAACCAAGGGTCATTTTACAAAATTTGAGTCATGTCCTCCTCACAATTCAATTTTACCAAAAAGAAATTATTTGGAAGAGCAACAATTTCCATAAATACTAGCAATTTTTATTTTTCATAATTCCATTTTTATATTTAATCCAGATCTAATCTAGTTCCCATATATTTTCTTACTAAAAAAAGATTTCCTTGAGTTTCTCCAGATCTGCAAGTTCATCCAAAATGATTAATTTCCCCTTTTCCATTGACAAATTGAAACACATTTTTACTCCAATTTGATGATAATGTAAAAGACATTTTTTCTTCTAAAGGAAAGAGTGCAATAGATGTGCAACAAAAATATCTTATATGCATCTAATATGCAATTTTTATTTGATGATAGCAATACTAATTATTTAGTTGGTCCCCTAAAAAATTAAAATATTAAACTAGTTCCTTTTATCCTCTTTCTTATTTTAGTGAATAAACAAAAAACAAAAACTAATTATGAAAATTAATAAATAAATTCTAGCACATAAATGCACAAATAAAGTGTATGGATAAGGAAAACCTATCTCTATCATAGAGGCAAAAGCATTGTTGGTCTTAAAAAAGTATTTTTAGTACTATCGTGTCTTAATGGTGTTGTTCCCTTCCTATAAAATAGACATAAAATATAAATATCAATGGTAAAGGGTCTACATGATCTAGAAGGGGGTATCAGGCTCCCTTAGTCAACATAAGACCCCTATTCAAATAAGATATAAAAACTAATAAAATGGTAAATGCATGGATTAAATAATTAGTGGTAAAATCCCCACTGGGTAAGTGATAGCATTGTCAGATCTTTCACTTGAGAGATAATTATTTCATATTTTGTGATTGTGTGAAAATAAAGAATGGTAGTGATACGTAACCTATAATCTAATAGTCATTTCTCTTTCATGAGTAGCAAAATAAAATTAAATTAAAGATATGATTACTAAATATTTATATATTGAGGGTCTTTGACCAATCAGTATAGGGACCATGCTAAATGATAGAAAATAAAAAGATTGATTGCTATAAATATAAACTAACAATGATAAAATATGAAATTGCTAATCTAAATGCAAAGGGGATAATAAGTAAAGTTATATGCAATAAGATTATATATTAGAGTTTTAAAAGCATAGAAAGTGCCAAAAGCAAGTAAGGGGAAAGAGCACAACCCAAAATCACACTTGCTACTCGAAGATCCAAAGCTTGTTTCCCCATTGTTTGTGGAAGCTTGATTGAAGATTACTTGTTGCTTTCAAGGCACATAAGAGATTGAGATTGAATGTTTGGATGCTTATAAAATCAATGTGCTTGAATGCATGGATGCTTGCAAGAATGAGAGCTTGAATTCTTGAAAGAGAGCTTGGATATTTGGTGCTTGAAGAATATATTTGCCAAATTATGGCAATATTTTTCCATAACCTTTTGATGTAGGAGCATCTCCGAGAATAAAGCAATCCTGCTTTTTCTTTAAATTTTTGTCTTGGTGCTTTGTTTGCTTTTGCTTTTTTGTTTTCAAGGCCTCTTTTATTAATTAAATTCATGTGGCCAATATTTAATGATTTGTATTTTTTTTTCTTGGCCAATTTTGGTTGAGGTCAAAAATAAAGCACGAGGTGCTTTTTTCTGCTTTTTTGAGATTTTGACCACCTTCTAAATCTCCACACCTAGAATAAAGAGAATTAACCAATATTTTAATTGGTGTTTGGAATGGTTTATTTTGCTGTTACAGATGCATGAAGGAGTGGAGTACAACCTGGTAGTGGAATTTTAAAAATTCCACATTTCATTGGTGGAAGGGAAAAGTTTAAGCTAGATTTTATGGGTAATTTTGGAGTAAAAAGAGGGAGACAAAAAAGCTATGACCTGGCTTGGGAGAAGAAATTCTTGGCTGGGAATACACTTGAATATCACCATTTTTTTATTGCTAATAATACAAGCACATAAGGGTAGATTGTGAAATTACATGTTACAGGGCTGATTGTAGGTGAAAGCTAGGAGGCACCCAGTTGAGATTTGTGCTCACAGGAGGTTCTTAGATTATATTTTGAACAGTTTATCATCTTGTTTTGTGTGTTTAGACTGATTTTGATAATTCCTCAAATGTATTTCAATTTATATATGCAACCTTGAATGTGTGGAGAGGTGTTGAAGTGTTG
Source organism: Wollemia nobilis (assembly GCA_028583015.1). Taxonomy (NCBI): domain Eukaryota; kingdom Viridiplantae; phylum Streptophyta; class Pinopsida; order Araucariales; family Araucariaceae; genus Wollemia; species Wollemia nobilis. The sequence continues at coordinate 1,061,116 of JAQPPZ010002321.1, forward strand.
TAATTTCAATTTCTAGACTCTTTCCCTTTCTAATCAGTCTTATTATTATTTCCAGAAGTGTTGTAATTATATTGAAGGCAATAAAATATTGTGTTTGTTGTCATTTGTTATTGTGCATCTTAAATTTTAATTCTATAGGAGATCTTTGACTACAACCTTGCATAGTTCTTGTGGAACTTTCGGGGTTGAGCTACATCAAGTGGTATCAGAACCTGGTTCGGATCTAGTTATTTTTAAAAACTATTGGTTATAGATAAAGTGTTTGACGTAATGGTACATAGGGGGTATGGCAGAGGGAGATATCCCAGAGTTGAAGATATGACAACATTAAGAGAAGGCATGAGGAGAATGATGGCTAGGATGGAATCCATGGAGGCATCATAGAGAAGAGGAGTGCCTATTGAATATATTAGTGATGAAGATGAAGAGGAAGTCATTGAAGAAGCAGATGCAGAAGTGCAGGATGAGGCAGAAGATAGATTTCTAAAGGCATTGTCAAGGATGGGCAGCAAGCCCAAAATGGATGTCCCTAATTTTAGTGGGAGCTTGAAGCTAGAGGAGCTTATAGATTGGATAACAGATATGGATAAGTACTTTGAACTTGAATCCATAAAAGATAAAAAGAAGGTTAAATATGTTTGCACAAAGCTCAAAGGACATGCTTCCTTATGGTGGGAGCAGTTGCAGATGGAGAGGCAAAGGAAAGGTAAAGAAAAGATAAAATCTTGGGATAAAATGGTCATCAAGTTGAAGAGTAAATTCATGCCCTCATATTATCACTTGAACTTGTTAAAGACCTTGCAAAACTTAAAATAGAAGGACATGAGTGTGGCTGATTACATAGAAGAATTCTACAGATTAACCATAAGAGCAGGATGTGTTCATGAATATGAGGAGAAGGTGGCTAGATATATCAATGGGCTGAAATTCACCATTCAAGATGAGCTTAGTCTAATTCGGTTGAATACCGTGGAAGAGGCTTATCAATATGCCATCAAGGCAGAAGAAAAATTAGTAAGAAGACAAACAACAAGAGGAAGATGAGATTATGGAAGGGGAAGAGGATTTTTGGGTACTTGTTATAATTGCAGAGAGCAAGGACATAGAGCCTATGAATGTCCTCTCATTCAATAGGATACAATAAGAACAAATGCAGGGAAATATTTTGTTGAGCAAGGTGCAGCAAAAGTATTGTCATTGTTGTCAACACAGACAGATAGATCAGTTGAAGCAGTGGACAGGAGTTCAGAGATCAGTCAGATCATGTACAATGAAATTCCAGGAAAACAGAAGTGACCCAGATTCAAAAAATCAAAGAAAAAGACAAGTAAGAAAACTGTCGCGATATCGCGACAGGTTGAGAAGTTAGAAGGCAGAAAGAAAAACGTCATGATTTCATGACATATCGGAGGAGAGAGAAGGCGCAAGTAAAATTGTCATGATTTCGTGACATGGACGAGGAGAGAGAAGGCGCAAGCAAAACTGTCACGATTTCGTGACATGTTGCAGGAAAAGAAGCCAAGTGGAAAAACTATCACGATTTCGCGACATGTTGCAGGCAAAGAAGCCAAGTGGAAAAACTATCATGATTTCGTGACATGTTGGAAGCAAAGAAGGCAAGTAAGAAAGTTGTCACGATTTCATGACATGTTGGCAGAAAAGAAAGCAAGTAGAAAAACTGTCATGATTTCGTGACATGTTTGGAGAAGAAGCGCTAAGGAGAAAAAGTGTCACGATTTCATGACAAGTTGCAAGAAAAAGCGCTAAGGAGAAAAAGTGTCACGATTTCGTGACAAGTTGCAAGAAGAAGCGCTAAGGAGAAAAAGTGTCACGATTTGAAGAAGCGCTAAGGAGAAAAAGTGTCGTGATTTCATGACATAGTGCAAGAGAAAGAGGAGAGAGAAAATGTTGTCGCGATTTCGTGACATGTTGCATTTTTGGAGGCCGAAGCAAAGAGAAAGTGCAAAGGGAAAAAGGTGTAGCGATTTCGCTACATGTTGTATTATCGCGGGCCGAAGCAAAGAGAAAGTGCAAAGGGAAAAAGGTGTAGCGATTTCGCTACATGTTGTATTATCGCGGGCCGAAGCAAAGAGAAAGTGCAAGGGGAAAAAAGTGTAGCGATTTTGCTACATGTTGAATTATCGTGGGCCGAAGCAAAGATAAAGTGCAAGGAACAAAAGTGTAGCGATATCGCTACATGTTGAAGTATCGCGGGCTGAAGCAAAGGTAGAGTGCAAGGAACAAAAGTGTAGCGATATCGCTACATGTTGAAGTATCATGGGCCGAAGCAAAGGTAGAGTGCAAGGAACAAAAGTGTAGCGATATCGCTACATGTTGAAGCATCACAGGTCGAAGCAAAGGTAAAGTGCAAGGAACAAAAGTGTAGCGATATCGCTACATGTTGGGTTTTCATGACCCGAAGGGAAGAGAGAGAGTAAGGAAGCGAGAATGTCATGATTTCGTGACATGCTGGTTTTCGCGATGGCAAGACAGAAGGAGAACTAGGAGGCCGAGAATGTCATGATTTTGTGACATGCTATTTTTTCGCGGGTTAAAGCCGAGAAGGGCAGAAAGAGATAGAAGTGTCATGATTTTGTGATAGGTCGCAATAACACGTTAAACAGATAGTTAACTGGAATAGAACGATAGTTAAAGGGGCAGTAGTAGAGAAAAGGCATGCAACTTTTTAATAATAGTTAACTGGAGTAAATGCGACAGTTACAAGTGGATTTATTGATAGAATTCATGCAACTTTTTAATAATAGTCGTAGAAGGAGAAATCGAACAATCGTATTTTTAGAATCGTAAATTGCATGCATGCACAGAAATAAATACGAACAGTCATAGGAGAGGTATTTGAAGCATGCAACGTGTTCGACAAAAAGCCCCTCATTTATATACGAAAATAAATTACGCAAAGAAGCAGTTACAGTTGTCAAGTGGCAGAAGTGATTTTTAGAAGAACAGTTACGGGTTGCATGCATAAAAATTAAAGCTTAAAAATAGAGATTAATCTGTTATAAAAGCAGGTCTACGTGGAGAAGTCAGGCTGCTGCTGCAATAGTGAAAGTGCTACCGAAAGAGGGTGAGAAGAGTGTTGTAAGAGAGCGACAAGCTGAGCAGTGAGTAATTACTATGTGTTTTAAATTGGAGACCAGTCAGGGTCTTGTAATAGTGAAGGCATTTGTATGTCATTGATATAACTTTCAAATCTGTGATCCAAGTTGGTGCTTGGATAGGGGTTGGTGCTCCTTTCTGTAGGTGCAGATAAATCAGGGGTTGGTGCTCCTTCCAGTGGGTGCTGGTAAACAGATTGTAAAATTGGTGTTTTGCAAAGGCTGGATTTGGACCGTAGTCCAAGCAGTCATTCTTGAGGAGTAGCCAAATTGGTGAACCTCGTTACATTGTGTGTTGTGGTGTGCTCTCTTGTGTTTACTGCTTTATCTATTTTCTAGTTCTCTTTGATTCAGTTTTAAGAATTGCAGATCAGATTTTTAGCTACACTGATTCACCCCCCCTCTCAGTGTCATTGTGAGAATATCAATTGGTATCAGAGCAAGGTTCCTGAACAAGCTTAATCAGCTAAGGTGATCTTGGAAGGAACACAATGGCAGGTAGTGAAGGATTTTCATCAAACAAAGCTCCTTTGTTCAATGGAACTAATTACTCATTCTGGAGACTCAAGATGCAGACATATCTGAGTGCTTTAGGATACGACATTTGGGAGTCAGTAGAAAGTGGATACACAGCACCCACTACTCCTCCAACAGATGCTGTCGGTAAGAAACTGTTTGAGAATAACTCCAAAGCAAAGAATGCAATAATGTGTGGGCTAGTAGACAATGAACTGATAAGGGTCATGAGCTGTAAATCGGCAAAAGACATATGGGACAAACTGAAAAGCATTCATGAAGGAGACAACAAGATCAAGGAAGCCAAACTGCAAACTCATCGAGCTCAATTCGAGGCATTACAAATGAATGACGAAGAGAACATTGAGACCTATATGCTGAGAGTCAATGGAGTCATTAATGCAATCAGAGGACTCGACGAAGAGATCGAAGATGCGGTTGTCATGAAAAAGGTACTTAGAACTCTTCACAAAAGATTTAATTCTAAAGTTTTTGCAATAGAAGAGGCTAAAGATCTAAACAATTTTAGCATGGACGAGATGCATGGTTCCTTGACTGCATACGAAATGAGAATAGGACAAACTAAGCCCATAGACAAAGAAGCTACTTTTAAAGCACACAAGAATACAAAAGCTGAACAAGAATCTGAGGCTGAAGAGACATCGGATGAAACGGAAGCCAACTTTGTTCGTAAACTTACAAAAGGAAAAGGAAAATATAGAGGAAAGTTGCCATTTAAGTGTTTCAATTGTGGAGGGGTCGGTCACTTTGCAGCTAAGTGTCCCATGAATGAGAAAACCAAAAGTAATGAAGGGTCACACCAAGAAAGAAGTGACTGGAAAAAGAAACCAAACTTCAAGAAAAGCAATTTCAAAAAGAAAAGTTTCATATCCAAGAATGTCAACTCTTCCGAAGATAGCTCAGGTGAAGATTCTGAAGAAGAAACAGGTGAAGCTCTGTTCATGGCATTTGAAGAAGCAAAAACAGAAGAAAAATAGGAAGATGATACAAAAAATAAGGATGAGGCTGAAGTTTATCTGGAAGGTGAGTTGGTTGCGGCACTTAAAGAGTTGAAGTCAGAAAGGAAAAAGAATAATAAAGTCTCAAGAAAGCTTGAAGATGCGAATGACATAATAAACAGTTTAAAAGTACAGACAGAAGAATTTAAGAAAATGTCTGAAGAACTTGAAGTACAGTTAACCATGAGAATAGATGAGTGCAGCAAACTAGAAGAAGAGATTGTTATTTTAAGAATGCGGCTAGAAGAAAAGAATAAAAAATTGAGCTGCTATCACAAACTTGAAGGAAGTTCTGCAAAGCTTGAAAAGATTATAAATAGTCAGAGGACTACGGACATCAAGTTTGGCTTGGGGTTTGTCGAAGGAGAATCATCAAGTGGATCAAAGGCCATAACTCATAGAACCAAGTAAAGAAAGAGGATAAAATCAAGGTTGACCAAAGAAAAATGAATCTTGCAAAAGAAAGCAACAATGGCAGGCACGAGAAGACTGTTGACAATGAGGGATTCACAAAAGTCACTCATCAAAGGAGAAGAAAATTTGTGGCTCCTACTACAAATTGGCAAAGACCAACTCCCAGGTTCAATCATTCTTTTTTTCAGGTTATTGTTTTAAATGCAATACTTACGGTCATAAGATTTCAGACTGCATTTATAATATAGGACAAAGAAATTTTTCTAGTAGAAATGTATTTTCACCCTTGATAGACTATGCAGTAGAATGCTATAACTGTCACAACTTTGGACACATTGCAAGAAACTGTAGAAGCACATATGCAACAAATAAATATCAGGGAAGAAGAACTCAACCAAACAGTTTAAAGCAAAACAGAAAATTCCCAGATAAACATGCACAGGCCACTGACAAAGAAAAGTCTAAACAAGTGACCAAAACTACAGTCAAATCAGAATGGAAAGAAAAAGAGCAACTCAAAGAAGAAAAGGAATCCTTGATTGTCCAGACAACATTCAAAGCACAGAACAAATCAGCACCATGGATATTGGACAGTGGATGCTCCAGTCACATGACAGGAGATAAACAAAAATTTGAAAAATTACAGAAATATGAAGGGGGCTCGATAAAGTTTGGAAATAATGATGGAGCCAAGATAGTTGGCAAAGGATCAATCAAGATAAATGATGGAAAGATCAATTCCAAAGAAGTTCTGTTTGTAGTTGGTTTGAAGCACAACTTACTGAGCGTAAGTCAAATCTGTGACAGAGGTCATGAAGTCATTTTTAAAAAGTAGGGCTATGAAGTCAGAAAAGCACACAGTGGGAAGCTGATAGCTACTGGATCGAGGACTTCTAGAAATCTATACACTCTCTCAGAAACTTTAGAAGGATCATGCTTGATTGGACAGGAAGATGAAAACTGGTCGTGGCACAAGAGGCTCGGGCATATTAGCTTTGACAATCTGGTAAAAATAAGTTCAAAAAGAGCAGTAAGAGATATACCTACCATTGGCAAACCAGTAAATAGCATCTGTGCTTCATGCCAAAAAGGGAAGCAAACCAGATCCACATTTAAAGCAAAGGAATATTTCACCAGCAAACCGTTAGAGCTGATACATACCGATTTATGTGGACCCATGAGAACACAAAGCATAAATGGTGACAAATACTTTATGTTGTTCATAGATGACTACTCCAGAATGACATGGGTACTATTTTTAAAGCTTAAATCAGATGCCTTTGAGATGTTCAAGATTTTTAAAAAATAGGTTGAGAATCAGATTGGAAAAAGAATTAAATGCCTAAGATCAGACAGAGGAGGAGAATTTATCTCAGAGGAGTTTGCAGAATACTGTCAAAAATATGGGATTAGAAGACAGTTTTCAGCAGCAAGGACACCTCAGCAGAATGGTGTTGTTGAAAGGAAGAACAAGACTGTGCAAGAAATGGCACGGACAATGTTGGCTGAGAACAAAATAGCCGACAGATTCTGGAAAGAGGCAGTTCATACTGCAGTTTATATTCAAAATAGGTGCATGCTAAGAACACATGAAAGCAAAACACCGTATGAGCTGTGGTTCGACAGAAAGGCTACAACAAGATATTTCAAAGTGTTCGGCAACAAGTGCTACATCAAACGAACTGAAGATAATCTCGATAAATTTGAAGATAGAGCTGACGAAGGTATTTTTCTTGGATACTCAACAAAAAGCAAAGCCTACACATGTTACAACAAGCGGCTAAAGAAAATTATTGAGAGTGCTGATGTTAAAGTTGATGAAGGTAGAGAACGAGAAGTTACGTATCAAGAAAACTACCCTATTTATGAAGACGTCATTGAAGGAGATGAAGAAATAGAAAAAGAAGAAAATCAAAAAATTGACCCAGCTGATTTAAGAATCGACTCAGAAGAAGAGAACAATAAATTCAAAATAGGCAATTGCAAAAAAATCATCCTAGAGAACAGATTATTGGGGACCCAACAGTTGGTATTCAGACAAGAAGAGCAATAATAAGGAACTATTCTTTATTATCCAACATTGAACCCAAAAATATTGCTGAAGCAAGCACAGATGAAAGTTGGATGAAGGCAATTAATGAAGAACTAGATCAGATTGAGAAAAACAAAACCTGGGAATTAGTACCACGGCCAACAAATAAAAACATAATTGGCACTAAATGGATTTTTCGAAATAAATTAAATGAAGACGGGCAGGTTGTCAGAAATAAGGCAAGATTGGTCTCTAAAGGCTATGCTCAGGTTGAAGGCATTGATTTTGAGGAAACATTTGCACCAGATTGCAGACTAGAAGCAATCAGAATGTTTCTGGCTTTAGCAGTCCATAAAAACTTCAAAGTATATCAAATGGATGTAAAATCAGCATTTTTGAATGGAAATCTGGAAGAAGAGGTTTACATTGAACAACCAGATGGCTTTCAACTCGGTGACAATCCCGATTTTGTTTGCAGGTTAAAGAAAGCGTTGTATGGTCTAAAACAGGCACCCAGAGCATGGTATGCAAGGCTGGATAACTATCTTATTAAACAAGGGTTCAAGAAAGGTTTGGTGGACAACAATCTGTATGTTAAAATAGAAAATGGCAATCTTATTGTCCTTGTTGTTTATGTAGATGATATCATTTTTGGCAGTAGTCATGATAAATCTTGTAGAGACATAGCAAATAAAATGAAGACTGAATTTGAGATGTCAATGATTGGTGAACTTTCTTATTTCCTCGGACTGCAAGTCAATCAAAGTGAAAAGGGCATTTTTATCTCTCAAGTTAAATATGTGAAAGAAATGCTGAAAAAGTTCACAATGGAGGATAGTAAACCTGTTAGCACTCCCATGACAACAGGTTGCAAGTTGAGCAAGGATGACAAATCTCCAGATGTAGATCAAACCATGTACAGGGTCTATGATTGGAAGCCTGCTGTACTTGACAGCCACTAGACCAGATATATTACAGGCAAGTATGCATGGTAGCAAGATTTCAGGCTAGTCCCAAAGAGACTCATGTGACAACTATAAAGAGGATTTTTAGGTACCTCAAGGGTACTATGGAGTATGGGTTGTGGTACCCAAAAGGTAAGGACTTCACTCTTATTGCATATTCTGATGCAGATTGGGCAGGATGTATTGATGATAGAAAGAGTACCAGTGGAGGAGCATTTTATCTTGGAGACAGGTTGGTAGCTTGGCACAACAAGAAACAAGAATCAGTCTCTCTATCCACAAGCAGAGGCAGAATACATTGCAACAACAACATGCTGTACACAGATATTATGGATGAGACAAACACTGAAAGATCTTGGTATTCACTTCAAAGAGCCAATTTCAGTTAAATGTGATAACACCAAGTGCTATAAACATATCAAAGAATCCGGTTATGCATTCTCGAACCAAACATATTGCAATCCGGTATCACTTCTTGAAGGATAAAGTTGCAGAAGGTGAGGTCAAATTGGATTTTGTTCCAACTACAGAGCAAGTAGCAGATATATTCACAAAACCATTGCCCAAGGAAGTTTTTGAGTACCTTCGGAGTAAGTTGGGAGTAGTCACATTTCCAAAGAACTGACTATCAATTGGGATCACATTCTCAGGGGGAGTACTTATGCCTATGTTTATAGTTTTGCTCATATTCATGATTTTTGCTAACTATAACAATGTGTATCTGAGAATGTTGTGCATAGACTCAGGGGGAGTCTGCAGCAGCCCTTTGGTATTATTGTCAAAGGGGGAGAAGAATTACAGGAGAGTGCATGAGTGTTGCCAACAATTCCAAAGGGGGAGATTGTTGAGCAAGGTGCAGCAAAAGTATTGTCATTGTTGTCAACACAGACAGATAGATCAGTTGATGCAGTTGAAGCAGTGGACAGGAGTTCAGAGATCAGTCAGATCATGTACAGTGAAATTCCAAGAAAACAGAAGTGACCCAGATTCAAAAAATCAAAGAAAAAGACAAGTAAGAAAACTGTCGCGATATCGTGACATGTTTTCTGTCGCGATATCGCGATAGGTTGAGAAGTTAGAAGGCAGAAAGAAAAACGTCGTGATTTCATGACATATCGGAGGAGAGAGAAGGCGCAAGTAAAATTGTCATGATTTCATGACATGGACGAGGAGAGAGAAGGCGCAAGCAAAACTGTCATGATTTCGTGACATGTTGAGGCAAAGAAGCCAAGTGGAACTACTCACGATTTCGCGACATGTTGCAAAAAGAAGCCAAGAGAAAACTGTCACGATTTCGTGACATGTTGGAAGCAAAGAATGCAAGAAGAAAGTTGTCACGATTTCGTGACATATTGACAGAAAAGAAAGCAAGTAGAAAAACTGTCACGATTTCGTGACATGTTTGGAGAAGAAGCGCTTGCAGAGAAAAAGTGTCGCGATTTCGTGACAAGTTGCAAGAAAAAGCGCTAAGGAGAAAAAGTGTCACGATTTCATGACAAGTTGCAAGAAGAAGCGCTAAGGAGAAAAAGTGTCACGATTTCGTGACAAGTTGCGAGAAGAAGCGCTAAGGAGAAAAAGTGTCGCGATTTCGTGACATAGTGCAAGAGAAAGAGGAGAGAGAAAATGTTGTCGCGATTTCATGACATGTTGCATTTTCGGAGGCCAAAGCAAAGAGAAAGTGCAAAGGGAAAAAGGTGTAGCGATTTCGCTACATGTTGTAATATCGCGGGCCGAAGCAAAGAGAAAGTGCAAAGGGAAAAAGGTGTAGCGATTTCGCTACATGTTGTATTATCACGGGCCGAAGCAAAGAAAAAGTGCAAGGGGAAAAAGTGTAGCGATTTCGCTACATGTTGAAGTATCACGGGCCAAAGCAAAGGTAGAGTGCAAGGAACAAAAGTGTAGCGATATCGCTACATGTTGAAGTATCGCGGGTCGAAGCAAAGGTAGAGTGCAAGGAACAAAAGTGTAGCGATATCGCTACATGTTGAAGCATCGCGGGTCGAAGCAAAGGTAAAGTGCAAGGAACAAAAGTGTAGCGATATCGCTACATGTTGGGTTTTCACGACCCGAAGGGAAGAGAGAGAGTAAGGAAGCGAGAATGTCATGATTTCGTGACATGCTGGTTTTCACGACGGCAAGACAGAAGGAGAACTAGGAGGCCGAGAATGTCGTGATTTCGTGACATGCTATTTTTTCGTGGGTTAAAGCCGAGAAGGGCAGAAAGAGACAGAAGTGTCACGATTTCACGATAGGTCGCAACAGCACGTTAAACAGACAGTTAACTGGAACAGAACGACAGTTAAAGGGGCAGTAGTAGAGAAAAGGCATGCAGCTTTTTAATAACAGTTAACTGGAGTAAATGCGACAGTTACAGGTGGATTTACTGATAGAATTCATGCAGCTTTTTAATAACAGTCGTAGAAGGAGAAATCGAACAGTCGTATTTTTAGAATCGTAAATTGCATGCATGCACAGAAATAAATACGAACAGTCATAGGAGAGGTATTTGAAGCATGCAACGTGTTCGACAAAAAGCCCCTCATTTATATACGAAAATAAATTACGCAAAGAAGCAGTTATAGTTGTCAAGTGGCAGAAGTGATTTTTAGAAGAACAGTTACGGGCTGCATGCATAAAAATTAAAGCTTAAAAATAGAGATTAATCTGTTATAAAAGCAGGTCTGCGTGGAGAAGTCAGGCTGCTGCTGCAATAGTGAAAGTGCTGCCGAAAGAGGGTGAGAAGAGTGTTGTAAGAGAGCGACAAGCTGAGCAGTGAGTAATTACTGTGTTTTAAATTGGAGACCAGTCAGGGTCTTGTAATAGTGAAGGCATTTGTATGTCATTGATATAACTTTCAAATCTGTGATCCAAGTTGGTGCTTGGATAGGGGTTGGTGCTCCTTTCTGTAGGTGCAGATAAATCAGGGGTTGGTGCTCCTTCCAGTGGGTGTTGGTAAACAGATTGTAAAATTGGTGTTTTGCAAAGGCTGGATTTGGACCGTAGTCCAAGAAGTCATTCTTGAGGAGTAGCCAAATTGGTGAACCTCGTTACATTGTGTGTTGTGGTGTGCTCTCTTGTGTTTATTGCTTTATCTATTTTCTAGTTCTCTTTGATTCAGTTTTAAGAATTGCAGATCAGATTTTTAGCTACACTGATTCACCCCCCCTCTCAGTGTCATTGTGAGAATATCATATTTTGCCATAGAGGCTGAAGATGATGGACAAGAGGAAGTGGAAGTAGAGTATGGAGAAGCTCTTATGTTGAAGAGAGTGCTCCTCAAGCCAGATAAAGAACCGATAGAAGACACACAAAGGAGAAGTCTATATAGGACTGTATGCAAGTCACATGGAAAGTGTTGCAATGCAATTATGGACAACGGTAGCACTGATAATTTAGTATCCCAATAAATGGTAGAGAAGCTGAAATTGGAGATAACCTATCATCCAAACCCCTACAAGGTCACTTGGCTACAAAAAGGGCATCAACTTTTGGTTGGTAAGCAATGCAAAGTTAATTTTCAGATTGGCAATTATCATGATGAAATAACTTGTGATGGTATACCTATGGATGCTTGTCATCTTTTTTTTGAAAGGTCATGGTAATTTGATAGAAGAGATCTTCATTATGGGGTTGCCAATACCTATACTATCACCAAATATGACAAAAAATTTATTATGAAAATAATGAAATAGCAAAGGGAAAAAGAGGGCAACAATGCTCACGTGTGTGTTCTCACCGAAAAGCAATTTTTAAAGGATATACAAGAAGAATAGTTGTGTTATGCATTGGTGGAAAAATCTCAACAAGTGGGGATAGAGAAAGAAGAAGAAGAACTACACATAGAAATCAAGGAGATATTGCAAGAATATGGTGATATTATGATGAAGGAGTTACCGGATGGTCTTCCACCATTGAGAAGAATTAGCCATTGCATTGATTTGATACCTAGAGCAAGTTTACCCAACAAGGCAACATATAGGATGATACCTGTTGAGTGGTATTTTCACTCGATTGTGAAAACACACTCTCCGATAGGATCCGAGTTCCAAATCCTCTCTTGCAAAGAAATTTAATAAACAATTTCTCCAAGTTCTCTGCTATGTTAGCATTTTGTATGAATAATAATGTTTAGTTCGAATGCTCGGAACACCTTAGTGGTTGTAAGTAACTATAAACAAGGGGCACTGTGGTTTATTTTATTTTGAAATTGTAATGATTTTTCATTTAGTCAGAATGAACTCAATGTGAATTAATCTTAATGATGAAATTATTTTATTTTCGATTTTGGTAGATTTTCAAGTATTTTATTTCAATGACTGTAAATTCGACTAAAGTTAGATTTTCGAGAAAATAAAAATGTAGAGAATAAAAGAAGTGAAAATAAAATACAAAGAAACTAAAACTAAAGTACATTCAGAGTGCTACGATCCTATTTGACAAAACCGAATATAATGAGGTTTTCTGCATACAACCTAACCTATTGAACCTACAAAAATCGCACAATCCAGATAAGCTAGGTGCTGGTTGCTGGGGTTTTAACTATGGTTTTCAGATTTAGACATTCGCATGAAGAAACCAAGAGAACTTGCATTAAACTTCACCTATAAGCATAAAAATCTAAAAGGGGAAAAATAAACATTAAATCTTGCATGCAGAAAATAACTCCTTTCGCCTCACCTTTTCTTCCAAGTCTGGTTTTGATCATTTTTCTCAAGATCCTCTTTAATATGAATAGAACATGCTTGGTTCAAGATAGTTCGGGCATCAGTTCCCAACCTTAGGATTTTTTTTTTATTATTATTTTTTATTTTTTTTTATGTTATAGAATAACCCTAAGAGGATTTGACATTTTTCAATGATTGTATTGGAAATGGATATGCAACTAAGATGGAATATATATGCAAAATGGAATGTAATATGAATGCATTGCTTTTCTGAATTGTGGATGGAGTATACCACCTATGTTGCCATAATTTGTAAAACTGACAAATTCATGCATCACAAGTTTCAAACGATATTATTAATGTGTTTGCATTACTTGTGGAGCTTTCTGCAATACAATTCCAATGTTTCATATTCTCCTGATTTTAGGCATAAGTTGACATCTCAATTTTTTTTTTTTTACAAACCAAACATGTCCATAGGACCAACACATAACTTTAAATCAAAACTTATTCAATCCAAAACCAAAATGCAATCCAAAAATGAAAATTTGAAAACACAAACCAAAACCAAAAATCAAAACCTATATACAAATGTACAATATAATACAAGATGATGCAAAGCTTGGACTATCACTTTCTCGGATCCCAAACATGATTAGAACACTTCAACAAAAATATAACGTGATACGCATGCCAAATTTTGTGGGAATCCAACAAAAACAAGACTAGACCAAACAATGCAACAAATATCCACTTGCCCCTCTCACCATACCAATTTGATTTAGTTTCGTTAACAATCCTATGGTGGAGTTTCCAATTTTCCAATTGATTAGACAATGATTGATATTCAATTCCTTTATGTCTATTCTTTAAGATGTTCATTCCGCATTTTGATTCACGGTGTAGAAATAAACTTTCGTTTTCCTTCAATAAAGCCATAACATTAATGATATTTGAATCAAACCATTCATTAGGCAAACCTCCCTTCAAATTCTACATGGTGAAACCAAAAATATGAGATTTTACCTTTGGCATGCTTTCATTTGACCTTACCTGAAGAGGATTTGAAAATTCTTTTTTTCTCTCATGACCTTCATCATCACGTAGCACTTTTTCTTTCTCAATGACCTGTTTATCAAAGGCACCAAACTTAGGTACCCAATTGAAAATATGTCCATCCCTTTCAAACCATAAGTCTTGTCTATATAACGCCTTTCTGTGATCAGTCACTTGGGTTTTCTTGGGTAACGTGAGATTTTCAATTGGATCATCAGTGATATCAGACCCAAATGGTTCAGGTTTTGTAATTTTCTCTTTTTGAAATGGCATAATCATCATAGCGCAAGTACGTGGATCAATGTTTTCAATTTCTTTTCCTTCAAAGGGATCTAAAGCAAGTGACTCTTTTTCTTGGTTCATGGTCGTAGAACCCTTATCATGCTCCAAAATTTGATGAGATTCAAATTCCTCTTCCAAAACTTTCTCAAATTGTACAGGATTCATAGTATCCTCATGCGAGGAAGCAATTGAGTTATCCTGCATATTATTTGACGCAATAAGTTTGTTATAAGATTCAGATTGATGATATTCTTCCCATTTCTTCCATGAATCATAATAATCATCTCCCAAGTTCAGGTCATGACGCTCGAGCACTTCTTCTTCATCTTTTGATTCATCAACATGTTTCTCATCCAATTCATCTTCGCCTTCCATAGATGGTCCAGTTATTTCCAAAAGTGGGTTATTTCTTGAATTCAAATTGGTAAAGTTGTCATAATCCAAATTTGTAACCCATGATTCAACTTTATCACAATTTGGAAGGTGTGGATCCTCTTGGTCATCACTTTCGAGAACATCATCCAAAGTGTCTTTCGAGAACAAGTGGTGAAATTCGATTATGTCTTCAACTTCATTTGTTGATTTTCTTTCAAATTCATTTTCAACCACTTGTGATGGCTTAGGATCTTCTATAATGGGATCAATTTTTGAATTTCGTGTCATATAGTTGCTCCAATCCTTTGCAAGTACATCTGACCAAATCATATCCACATAAGTTTGTTCATCCAAATCCTCCTTTTTGGGTAATGATTCTGGATATTTATTTTCCAAAACAAGATGGTGATCATTTGATTCCAACTTCTTGTTACCCATCCATAGAATTTCTTCTCCAAAAACTTCATGCTCTTCAAGACTATTCGAATAGGTATTTACTTCAACGTGAGGCATCTCAAAATCTCTTGTATCACTTGAAGAAGCATAACATGAAACATCATTAAGATCGACATTATGAATTTTCTTCCTCGGATAATTTGGATGCATACATTGATGTGTTCGTTTTTATGGTGGAACACGCCTACATACCTTCTTAACCACTTTCTTTTGCTCTTTTACTTCCGATACAAACTCTTTGAGTTGAGTGGTAGAAGTAGTAGGATTAGTTGGATTGATATCCACGGACAAAGCTTGAACATTTGTTGCAATAGTTTCATGAGTGACCAAATGATTCTCTAATTGAGGTATAGTTGGATGGATGTAAGTACTTGTATAAGCACATGTGGGAGCATAAGTTGGTATGGTAGGATAAAGTTGATTGTAGGGAAAAACATTTGATATCAAATTTTTTTGTGCCCACGCTTGATCTACCATCGAGGTTTGATTGCAAGCCCCTAGTTGTCCTACCATAGTTGATTTCTCTATTCCATAACCTTGTGGCCTTAATTGTTGATCTACAATCATAGCTTCTGTGTAGGCCGATGCAAGATCAGTAACCAAGGGATTCATCCTAACAAATATGGCAAACAATGGATCCAATGCTTGAAAGTATATTTGAAGAGCACCACTTTCCTCAATAGTATAGGGAGAAATTAATCTCGCATAAAGCTTTCAAAACCTCATGTTGAAACTTCTCACTGGCTCATTAGGTTCTCTTTTACAAGAAGTAAATTTTTGATATATCGTGAGAGTATCAATAAGCAACCTAAATTGATTGATAAACTCATCTTTCAATTGAGTCCAAGATGTAATAGAACCAGTGGGTAAATTGATGTACCAATCATATGCCACCTCATCTAGGGTTCCAAGAAACATTCTACATGCCACATCCTCATGTTCGACATTCCATCTAACTAGGATATCCACATAGGCTTGAATATGTTCCTCGGCTAATGTTGGACCATTGTGCTTAAATTTGGGCAAACATTTTTCTACATTCTTGGGTAAATCATGAAAATCTCCACTAATGTTCAAAGGATTAGCATGTATCCCATACCACGTTCCTGCAGTTGTAGCCATTAATGAAACTCAAAGAATAACTTCAAAACCAATTTGTTAGTCATGAAAGAAGGAAACCTTGAAATGACTAGCAAATATCAAACATGTAACGTATGAATAATCATGTTAGCACCAACCAAGAGATGTATCCATTAAAATCAAATGAAAGTAATTGCATGGAGACAACCTCGTTAGTCAAGAATTTTTTTTTTAATTTTTTTTTTTTAATCAAATCAAGACAGATTATTCCTGTATGAACAATCAAAAAGCGTTAGAACAATGCATAGCAATTCATGTCCTCCCTTTTAACACTACAAGGTTGTATTGTTAAAAGAGGGCTAAAGATAATAATCAATAGGGCGTGAAATATTCAAAATTTAAATCCCTATAGCATTTAAATCACAATAAAATAAACCAATTCATGCCCTCCTTCTAGCGCCAATCTGTTGAGTGGTATTTTCACCCGATTATGAAAACACACTCTCCAATAGGATTTGGGTTCCAAATCCCCTCTTGCAAAGAAATTAAACAAGTAACTTCTCCAAGGTCTCCACTATGTTAGCATTTTGCACAAATAATATTGTTCAATTTGAATGCTTGGAATACCTTAGTGATTGCAAGTAACTGTAACCAAGGGGCGAAACTGTTCAGAGAAGATTGTAGTAATGAAGGCAAGGCCTTAGCACTGGGTTTCTCTAGATATTTTCTTCCACATTGGACTGGTTTTTCTTCTTCATGGACATAGGTCAAAAACCGCTGTGAGCAGAGTTGTAGAGCTGAAGGCGATAGGCCATTTTGGGCCTACTTAGGAGCGTTTTCCTTCATTTGTTTTGGTTTTGATAAACTGGAAGCTTCTGTTGTTGTAAACTGACATATTTTTAATACAGAAATTACAGAGAGTTGCATCTCATTAGCAAGAAAGAAGGAGTTATTCTCTGCATGTAATATTGAATGTTTATCTTTCCCCTTTCCATTTTTAGGCTTATAGATTGAGTTTAATGCAAGTTGTCTTGGTTGCTTCATGCGAATGTCTAAATCTGGAAACCGTAGTTAAAACCCTAGAAACTAGCACTTAGATTATCTGGATTGTGCATGTTTGCAGGTTCAATAGGTTAGGTTGTATGCAGAAAACCTCATATCTTCGGTTTTGTCGAATAGGATTGCCGCATTCTGAATGTATTTTAGTTCCATTCTCTTTGCATTTTATTTTCACTTCTTTATTTTTCTCGCATTTTTATTTCACAGAAATTTAATTTTATTTTAATTACAGTCATTCAAATAAACAATTGAAAATCTACCAAAATCTGAAAACAAAATAGTTTTATCATTAATATTGATTCACATCGAATTCAATCAAATCAAATGAACAATCATTGAAGTGTCAAATAAAATAAACCAGTTGTGCCCCTTGTTTACAGTTACTTGCAATCACTAAGGTATTCCAAGCATTCAAATTGAACAATATTATTTGTGCAAAATGCTAACATAGCAGAGACCTTGGAGAAGTTACTTGTTTAATTTCTTTGCAAGAGGGAATTTGGAACCCAAATCCTATTGGAGAGTGTGTTTTCATAATCGTGTGAAAATACCACTCAACAATACCTAAAGAAAATGAGGAGTTGAATAAGCAAGTACAAGAGCTATTGGACAAGGGGTTAATTTGTGAGAGCCTTAGCCCATGTGTTGTTCCAGCAGTGTTGGCACCAAAGAAGGATGGGGAGTGGCATATGTGTACTGATTCCAGGGCCATAAATAATATTACCATCAAATATAGGTTTCCTCTACCATGAATGGATGATCTAATGGATTGTCTAAGTGGAGCTAAATATTTTTAAAAAATATATTTGAAGAGTGGCTACCATCAAATCAGGATTAGAGAAGGAGATGAGTGGAAAACCGCATTCCAAAAAAAGGAGGGGTTTTATGAATGGTTTGTCATGCCCTTTCGAATCACAAATGCCCCAAGTACATTTATGAGATTGATGAATGAAGTTTTCAAACCCTTCCTAGGTAAGTTTGTTATTATTTACTTGGATGACATATTGGTTTTTAGCAAGGAAAAGGATGAACATTTGGAGCATGTTAGGACTATCCTCCAAAGGTTGAGGGAAGAAAAGTTGTTGATTAATCTTAAGAAGTGTGAATTTATGAAGGAATATCTGGTTTAATTAGGATTTATGATCTCAAATGAGGGCTTACGAATGGATCCAACCAAGGTACAAGCAATCATTAATTGGCCTACACGCAAGAGTATGTTTGAAGCACGAAGTTTCCATGGCTTAACAAGTTTATGTGCCCCAATAACTAAAACCATGAAGGGATAACACAAAGCATTCAAGTGGACAGAAGCAGCAGAGAAAAGTTTTAAAATTTTGAAGGCAAAGGTAACCAAACAACCCATTCTTGCTTTACCCGATTTTGATAAAGTATTTCAAGTTGATTGTGATGCAAGTGGAGCAGCAATAGGAGGTGTTTTAATTCAAGAGGGAAGACCAATAGCATACTCTAGTGAGAAGTTAAATTATGCTAATAAGAAATACTCAGTCTATGATCAAGAGTTTTATGCCATTGTTCAAGCTCTCAAGAAGTGGAGGCATTATCTTCTACCTAAGGAGTTCGTTCTTTATACCGATCATCATGCCCTTCAATATGTGAAAATCCAAGGTAAGCTAAATCCAAGGCACATGAAATGGATTGATTTTATTCAAATTTATTCATTTGTCCTCAAGCATAGGAGTGGAAAGAGTAATAGAGTGGCAAATGCTCTAAGTAGGAGGTGCTTTCTATTGAGTAAGATAGAGTTTAGTGTTGTTGGATTTGAGAACATGAAGAGTATGTATGAGGAATATTTGGAATTTAAGGAGGCATGGGCAACTTGTAATATCCCCATTGAAGGAGATAGGACCAAGTGGTTGGATTATTTCATCCAAGAAGGTCTATTTTTTAAAGGGCAACAACTATGTATTCCAAGAGGATCTATGAGAGACAATTTGATGAGGGAGAAGCATGGTGGTGGGCTAGAAGGTCATTTTGGAGTGGATAAAACATTGGGGAAGCTAAAGGAATCTTATTATTGGAAAATCATGGGTAGGGATGTGCAGAAAATGGTTCAAATATGTCATATATGTCAATATGCCAAGGGTAATAGTCAAAACATGGGGTTATATAAGCCACTACCTACACCACAAAGACCATGGGAAGAGGTGAGTATGGATTTTATTCTTGGGCTGCCCAAAACTCAAAGATGTTATGACTCTATTTATGTAGTTGTTGATAGATTTTTCAAAATGGCACATTTTATTCCTTGTAAGAAATCAAATGATGCTACACATGTTGCAAACTTGTTTTTCAAGGAGATAGTAAGGCTACATGGCTTACCTTGAAGCATAGTTTCATATAGAGACACAAATTTTGTGGGCCACTTTTGGAGGACATTATGGAGGAGGTTGGGAACTACTTTGAAATTCAGTTCAGCTTACCATCCACAAACGGCTGGCAAAATGGAGGTGGTGAATAGGAGCCTTGGTAACTTGTTAAGGTGTTTAGTTTATGGGAGGCCAAAACAATGGGACATAGTGCTTACACAAGCTGAGTTTACCTATAACAACTCTATCAATCGAAGAACTGGTAAGAGTCCTTTTCAGTTTGTGTATGGTTTCAGTACTAAGGGGATTCATGTGCTGAGGGATAGTGCAGATATGAGAAAAAAAAGTGTTGTAGCTGAAGATTTCTCCAATTATTTATAAGAGTTGTATCAAAAAATCCATAATAAGTTAGAGGCAAGCAATCAAAGATGTAAACAATATGCAGATTTGAAAATAAGAGAGCAAGAGTTTGGGGTTGGAGGCTTAGTCATGGCATATATAAGAATAGAAAGTTTTCCTCAAGGAACCTACAACAAACTGAAATACAAGAAGATAGGACCGTGAAAGATCATCCATAATTTTTTAGCTAATGCATATGAGCTTGAACTACCCAATGGAGTTGAAATTTCACCTATATTTAATGTGGCTGATCTTTATAAATACCATGAGGATGAGAAAAGTGCAAGAGGAGATAAATCTTCAGATTTTCAAGCCCCTACTTTGTTGTAACAACAACTACCAGCTACAAAGAAAGAAAAAATTGATGGTTTGATTGACACTCAGGTGGTGAAAAGACTCGTGGAAAGGAGTGCAAAGAATACTTGGTCTGATGGAAAGGAAAGGGGATGAAAGAGGCAACTTGGGTGGTTTCTCATGAGATTCTAAAGCATGGTTTCATACCACCATTTTAATTTTCATGAGTTCATTCTCATGAAACATTCTTCTACCCGAGGTGTTTGATGCAGGAGCATCTTTGGGAATAAAGCAATCTTGTTTTTCCCAAGTTTAGTTGCTTTAAATTTTTGGCTTGGTGCTTTGTTTGCTTTTAATTTTTGGTTTTCAAGGCCTCTTTTATTAATTAAATTCATGTGGCAAATATTTAATGACTTGTATTTTTTTCTTGGCCAATTTTGGTTGAGGGCAAAAATAAAGCACGGGGTGTTTTTTTCTGCTTTTTCATGATTTTTACCACCTTCTAAATCTCCACATCTAGAATAAAGAGAATTAAACAATATTTTAATTGGTGTTTGGAGTGGTTTATTTTGCTGTTACAGATGCATGAAGGAGTGGAGTACAACCTGGTAGTGTAATTTTAAAAATTCCACATTTCATTGGTGGAAGGGAAAAATATTAAGCTAGATTTTATGGGCAATTTTGGGGTAAAAAGAGGGAGACAAAAAAAGCTACGATATGGCTTGGGAGAAGATATTATTGGCTAGGAATGCACTTGAATATCACCATTTTTTTATTGTTGAGAATACAAGCATAGAAGGGCATATTGTGAAGTTGCATGTTACAGGGCTGATTGTAGGTGAATGCTAGGAGGCACCCAATTGAGATTTGTGCTCACAGGAGGTTCATAGATTATATTTTGAACAATTTATCAGCTTTTTTTGTGTGTTTAGACTGATTTTTATAATTCATAAAATGTATTTCAATTTATATATGCAACCTTGAATGTGTGGAGAGGTGTTGAAGTGTTGTAATTTCAATTTATGGACTCTTTCCCTTTCCAATCAATCTTATTATTATTTCCAGAAGTGTTGTAATCATATTGAAGGTAATAAAATATCGTGTTTGTTGTCATTTGTTATTGTGCATCTTAAATTTTAATTCTACGAGAGATATTTGGCTACAACCTTGCATAGTTCTTGTGGAAATTTTGGGGTTGAGTTGCATCACCTTTCCATGCATAAAGATAAATATTTAAAAATCTAGATGGATTTTGGTAGAATTTTGTTCAAACACAAGATGATATCAATTGGTCACCTCAAGTGTTGGTTTTATAAAAATCCATGGCTCGTTGGGTGAAGGATTACATTGAAATTGATAGAATTGGATATGGTAAGAATTTGAGATTGGATAAAGATGTCATTAATAGAGGAAAATTATAAATGAAAAATCTTTGTATTGGGATTTTTTTGGGACTACGAATTAGATCTTGATGATTGGATCCATTTAAGGTGGGTTGCTTGAAATGTACTAGGATTCAATTTTTTTAGGAGGAACATTACAGCCAAAAGCACTGGTGGGAAAAAAATAACAATACTTTTTCTCTAGCACTTTTTCCAAAATGGTCAATAGAGATCAAATTTGGGTGAAAAAGGTCTTAAGTAATTTTTTTTTAAATTATTGCTCAAGAGATGAAAGCACTGGCTATGCTTTGGCTCATACCCCAATGATTTTTCTTTTGGAGAAATAGATTCTCCTAATTTGGGCATGAGAATGATTGATTCAATTTGTTGATTAATTGGTTGATTTATTTAGGGATTGAAAAACTTGAAGATTAATGATGAACTCAAAAATGGTGTTTATATTTACCCCTTTTTTATGTATTTATTGCATAATAAATGTGTTAAAAACTAACATAGTTGTCCTAATATTGAGACAAGAAGATTTTCTATTGCTTATGGTTGGTGATGTATGATGACTAAAACTTTAATTGTTTTCATAGAGGTTATGTTAAAATTTTACGTTTTGGATAGCATTAAATGCTACCAGGTGTGCTACCTAGATTTTTGAATGGGAAATAAAGGTAGTTTAAGGAAACTCAATTATGGTCCACACTAGTGATGTGATGAAAAATCATCAAAAACAAAAAATCCACTAAGAAGGCCAAACATAAAATTCCTAGGAATAAAAATGAATTCATTTTTATTACATAAAGGAGATAAAGAGATTTGGAGCCTTGATAACCACTACTATTTTTATGGTATAACTTTTACACCTACCACACCAAGAAGACTAGGTGAGGGCACCGACAAGTAGAGGGGGAGTGCTAGTATCGTTATATATATATATATATATATATATATATATATATATATATATATATATATATATATATATATATATACTCACTTGGTCAAATTTTTATCTTGAAAAGCACTCCCAAAAGGGAAGGTAATTTTTTTGCATAATGATAGCACTATCATGTAGTTGTTTAATGCCAACATTGAGTTTAATAGAGCTCTCTTAACAACACTTATAAAGTAATGTTATTAAAAAAACAATACCCTTCATCCCTAAATAGAGGATATGGCCATCACCCTTGAGGGCATCCAAATGATATTAAAGGTATCAATTATAGGGGTAGATATGTATGCAATATAATATCAGAGGACGTGTTTGGATAGATTGACAAGCGAAACAAAATTTTCAATTGTAACGTTAGACATTCACATCACTATCATTTATGTTTGGGGCTACTTAGATAGGTAGATGATACAACTATGCATCGTGGTGTCTTGAGTGTTTTTGGTACATACAAGCCATAGGTTTGTGCATTGGGAATATGGAAAGATCATAGGCAACATGCATGACTAGAAAATATTGTATGCTTGGGCTCCATAATACTAGAATTCCTATACACCTATATTTAGAGGATAGTATACCAATATGGTAAGAGAATGAGTGGATACAAGTTGCTCTAGGTGTGGTCTAGAGATCACATTATAGTTTGAAGGCCCCTAAGGCTATAAATTTGGTGATCAAAAAGTACTAGGAGCCTATAGGTGGTGTAGTTAGTTTGAGATAGGGAAACATAGGACCAACAAAGGCATTTTAGAAATGGCAAGATGGATTATCAATGATCTTTAGCCTGAGGAAATTGTATGAAGACCCTATAGGAATCATCTATGGTAGAAAAATGATGTCTACCATATATCTCTTGTCAAGTATATTAGGTGGTTCATGGAACCATAATGGGAGGGGGAGCTCTACCATTTTTATTGTATGGTCTACCAATATTGCACTAGGCAGGGGATACCAATAGGTCCAATCTAGCACATGAAGTTTACCTAAGAGATAGGATATAGATGAGAACTGAATCTAGATTCTTATGTAGGAGTGGGCTTTGATGACCCCATCATACCAAACACTAGGAGCAATAATCCTAGCATTACTGATAACTACTAGTAATGATATCATACTATCAGTATAAGGAGGGTTATTGTCATAGGGGAATGACTAGTACAACATGACTAATAGAGAAACGAAGGAGGCCTACTATGGTATGATTTGTAGTGCTAGATCTCTAGCTCATGAACTTGAATTATTCTTTCAAGCCATCACCATTTTAGTTTGGTTGTCTTCATAAGGCCAACTTTTTCATCTTGTTTTGGCTTTCCTCTAAGAACTAAATCTCCTCTTATAGAATGCAATCATTATACATTTTACCTTATCTCATTGTGTCACATTCATCCAACCACAATCAACATGCACTTTATTGGAAAATTCCTTTTGGAGTGATCATGTCCTCCATAAATATTGCAAGGATGTATGTTCCAACACCTTGTTGCAACGTGTCCAAATATTCCACACTAGCTACAAAAACCTATTGTCGAAGCTTCATTCATTGTACTGATCTTTCTTTTTACAAATATGGTCTCATTATTTCCTATTTGACCTGTATATCCAAGGCCTTCATTATTTGGCCTTACTTCTAGAATTATGGGTAATTTAATACATTTCCTTCCCAATCCCTTACCATTCTACACTATTCTTCTCATTAACTTGGATCCAATTCCTTTGGCGTGCCTTTCATACGACCTAATTTCTTCCTCATAACTCTAGTCTTTGGCATCATCATTTAGATACCTCATGCTATCACAATGTTCTTCACCACACATTGAAGTACCAATTTTACTATCAACTTTTGCAATATGGCCTTTATCATGACATTCATCTCTCTCGTATCTCTTTGTTCTTCCTTTTCTCTTTCTCGTTCTCTATATATGCAATAGGAATCGATGCTTTGTTTTTCTCATCATCACTACTACTAGTGATATGGAACAAAAACCTCTTCTCCATGCTTATTATCTTACATGTTTCTCTATTTTCCTAACCATTCTCCATATGTTTCATCCTATAAATTATTTTATTACATAAGCTTGATATAGGATCGAAATATATGTGATGATCCATGATGCTTACTAGTGGCAACCCATATTTTGAAATAATTTATACATATTCTTCCAATAAATTATTTAGTTCATATCAAATTCCATTCATCTTCTCCACTACCCTTTCTTCTATATGTTTAGCAATGAAAGCAAACCATATTTTTTTTTTGGTAGGTTAAAATTTCATTAAAAATGGGTTTTGAAAGGGCCCCAAAACCTTTTTACAATAGGTCACCAGACCAAATACAAGGCCACAGGATAGGTCGAAGGATAGGCCAAAGGAAATTCCAAAGGAAAGGCCCAAGGATAGGCCAAAGGAAAGGCCAAAGGATAGCCTATAAAATTCCACCCAACAAAAAAATTGAAAATCTTGCCTAGCGGGAAAATTGAAAATTGAAAATCCCACCCAACGAGAAATTTGAAAAATCCCACCCAACGGGAAAATTGAAAATCCTGCCTAAAGCAGGAAAAATGAAATTCTCGCCTATGTAGGAAGAGTACAAATTGAAAAATCCCGCGCAGGGGAAAAACCAGAAACCGGTATCCCACCAAAAAAAAATCAAAAAACAAAGCATGATGACCATCCCGAATAGTTGGATGGAGCATAGGAATAACTGATATGGATTGTGCTATCCATGGAAGGTCGGGATAAATGTAGGAACTCTAAAAACTTAGACCAAAATAGCATCCCGTACAAACCTGGAAAATGGAGCAAAAAAATTGAGGATTTCCACAGGCCATGAAATGCCCTTGCAAGTGAGGTTAGACAACTCAAAAAATAGAGGAAATATAGGAAGTAGTAGAGGCAATAGAAAGGTCCCATGGACATAATATGAAGGAGCCACAGGTAAGAATTCTACAAAAAAAAAGCATAAGGCCCACCCTAGACCAAAATATGCAACGAGAAACTCAAGACAACCTCCATATCTACCACCTAACAGCTTCAGGGAACCAAAAAAGGAAGACCAATGAGAACTCAACAACTAGAAAAATAGAGGCCTTCCCAAGCCAAGAAAAATGTTGAGAACCCAACAAGTAGATCTAGGTACCCGAAAAGAAGATCCACATAAAAGAAACATGTGGCCCCACAGGACCAAAATATACTATGAAAATGTTAGGATCCTCAATCCTAACATTATTAGTTAGTATTAGTTAGTTTTATTAATCATTTAATTATTATATTATTAACTTATAAAGTGAACCATCACAACCCTTCATAACGTGAACCATCACGTCTCTTCATATGTGAACCATCATGTCTCTTCACCAACGTAGCTTTAGGGTAGATATATATATTAGTTTGGCCATTCATATCAAATCATCCAAGAAGAAGAATAATAAGCATAGATTCTAAGGAGGGAGCCCCCTATAGTGGCAAAGCAATTACAAGGGAGCCCCCTTTGAGTGGCCTGCGATTACATTTATATTAATTTTTTAATAATTTTATAGTAAGACCTTGGGGTCTTACCATTTGGTATCAAAGCCATGTGGGACCCAGTCATGTGGGAATTGCTTAAAGATCTTCATCAAATCACTTATGTGCGTGAGTATCAAAATCGGTTTGAGGATATCACCAAACACAACACAATATTGGATGAATCAATTCTCATCAATGGCTTCATTAGGGGATTAAAAGAGCAAATTATAATGGAGGTGACAAGGTTCAATCCCTATACCATGATGCAAACCTATGGATTGGTAAAATTAGCTGAAGATAAAATCAATGCACAACAACAATTAGGGAAACCACTTATGGAAAAATCGTCGACCACTTACATCGCTCCCAAACCTATGCATAATGGAAGGGCACAAAGCACTTACACAACCCCCAAATCTAACCAAAATTTACAAATTAAACATCTTAGCTTTGAGGAGATGAAGGAACGACGAGCAAAAGGACTCTGTGATAATTGTGATGAACAATTTGGACCCCACCATAAATGTGCTACACTAACATTGTATTTATTGAAGGAATTTGATCCCTTTCTCTTCATAGAGCAAGCAGATGAGGTAGTTGTGTCTGAAGCGACCAGTGTACCTACTCACCACAATGAAGATAATGAGTTTGATGTGCAAGAAGTGATTGATGTACCAAGAAAATATGAGGTAGGCATACCCAAAGTGATCAATGCTAGCCAAACATGCACTCTACAAGACCTACACATACCTTCCTCACCAATAGTGAGTTCTTGCCATATGACCAAACCTATTCAGAACCAATGCAGAGTGACTACACACTCCTTCGTTGGCTCTACCAAGGAACCAAAAAAGGATATGAAATCATTACCATCACTTTTGATGCATCATTCTAAAGTATTTGAGAAACCCCAAGGGTTGCCCTCCCATCGTCATCATGATTTTCCTAAGGGAGATTCTACTATTGTTCTTGGCAACCCCCCGCTAATGCTTCATCCTTCTCGATATCCCTACCTATGAAAGGATGCCATTAAAAGAGTCCAAGAACTTACACAAATATTTCTTGGAAAACAAAGGACAAAGCTTCTCACTTTGAGCTTTGAGGACAAATCTCTTTTTAAGGAGGGTGGCATGTTAGGATCCTCAATCCTAACATTATTAGTTAGTATTAGTTAGTATTATTAATCATTTAATTATTATATTATTAACCTATAAAGTGAAACATCACAACCCTTCATAACGTGAACCATCACGTCTCTTCATACGTGAACCATCATGTCTCTTCACCAACGTAGCTTTGGGGTAGATATATATATTAGGTTGGCCATCCATATCAAATCATCCAAGAATAAGAATAATAAGCATAGATTCTAAGGAGGGAGCCCCCTATAGTGGCAAATAGATTACAAGGGAGCACCCTTTGAGTGGCTTGCGATTACATTTATATTAATTTTTTAATAATTTTATAGTAATACCTTGGGGTCTTACCAGAAAACCTGATCAAGAAGCACTCCCAAAGCCATAGCGCACCACAAAAGAAGAACTACTGAAACCTAGCTTCAAGAAGAAACTTGCAATAGATCTGAGCCATATATGAGACCAACAGGGAAAAGGCATCCTAGAAGCACCACATAAAACCCAGGGATGGACCCAAGGGCATCCTAGAACATAGGCACAAGAAGGAAACCCTAAAAATGATTGGCAAAAGGGTAGACAAGTAGAAAAGTGACTTCCCACCCCAAGGAGATCATCTGCAACCATAGAAAACCAAGAGTGAAGGATCCATAAAGTGCTAAAGAACTGGAACAGAGCTGAGCCACACCACAAAGGAAACCTACAAAAAATTTGGATAACCTAAAGAGCAGAAGGGAAAAAATCTTGAAGCACAAAAAATAAACATAGGGATAGATCCAGGGATGTCCCAAAGATAAAAATGGAAAATGAATCCTTGAAACACAAAAAAAGGGTACTAGAACAGACATAGGGACGTCACAATCTATAAGCATAGGAAGGAAACCCTCAAACTGGTGAGGAAAGGGGCAGACAAGTGAAAAATATATCTCCCACCCAAAGGATATCGTCTGTAGCCATAATTAGCTGAGAGGAGGATTCAAGAAATACCAAAGGACTGGGATACAGCTAGGGGATGGGGAAGCATGGAAGTGGATCAGGACATCCCGTGGGATTTTCCCTGATCCCCCCTGATCTATTAGAAAAATTAAACATACTTATTTTTTCTTCATTCTCTTCAAGAATTATTTTTCCATATCCTAGTACATTGTAGGACTATTGTCCACTATGTTCCCATTGTCTTTCAATAGAATTAATGTGTACCCTTTTCCTTAGTTCTCAATAGTGTAAGTGCTCATCCTACTATCATGCACTGCGTTCCTATGAAACTACCATAGTCTTCCCAACAAGATATGATAAGCATCAATTGGTATAACATCACATAGGACCTCATCCTCATAAAAACCAATTTAAAATTTCACCTAACATTATTTACTGACTAAAATGTTGTTTCCCCTTTGCAACTAAGAGACCTTGTACATATTGGGGTGTTATATCCTCTTCAACCCTATTTTCTCTAACATTTTTATGGATACTAGATTATCCTCACTATCCATAATCACCTTGCAATATTTACCTCTTAATTTAGAAATTATTTTGAATAGTATCCTTCTTTGCTCAAGCTCATAAACCTCCTTTGCTAGTTTTCGCAATACCCTTTCTATTATGAGTAATTTGACTTGTTTTGGTTCTTTCATGTTCTTTTAAGACTCACTACTCTCTTCATTTACTTGTATAATTTGGTTATGAGTTTGCTTTCCATACCCACTAATATATTATGCTTGAGGATATTCAAATGCCATATTTCCTTATTCCAAGCATCTATAACACTTGAAAATAAAACCATGACCTCTACCTCTACCAAATCTACCTTATCCTCTTAATGAGTCATATTTTACCAAGTAATTTTATTGGAATCAATTTGAAAAGTACTAGCTTCTTCTTATTGCATATGTCACCCTTTGCCATTATTTGATTGTTCTCTTCCTTGAGAGAATTACCCTATTACTCTTCAATTATTTTGTTGCATACACAATAAATTTTTCTCTACCTTGAGTGCATATTGATATGCCTCTTCAATGATTTAGATTACAAGAAAATCAATTTCATCGTGTATGGACATCCTTAGTCCATTTTTGTATCTTGCCACCTTCTCATCACCATCTTCAATTTGACCTACCTATATGGTCAATTTATAAAATACCTCTGTATACTCTTTCATTCCCAGTTCCTTCTACTTAAGGTTCTGAAGTCTTTTGAACAACCACTTTTGGTAATTTGATGGGAAGAAATTGGCTTTCAATCCAATAACCATATTTTCTCATGTCTTTATTTTTATCTTTATTTTCTTTGTCTTTCAATATAAACATGGTCCCACCATAAAGATGCATGGCCCTTTAGTTTCATACAAGTGAAATTCAACTTCTTGGGATCTTATATTGATTCAAAATCAAAGTATTTCTCCATATCTATGATCTAATCAATGAGTTCATCAAGGTTTAAAATTTCATTATAGGATGGGGTTTCTAACTTTGGCTTCCTTTCCATGTTAGAAATTACCTAAATTATTCTCTCATCTGGTTTATCCTCTTGCTCCTCATCATGAGCTTCTTCTTGACCAACTTCTTTGTCTTTAGTGTTTCTCATGTTTTTTATATTAATGTCCCTCCTTTCATTATTTTTTATTGCATCAAGTAAAGCAATAATTTCTCATAGCATTTTATCTATATCCACAACTTGAGGGTCTTACGGTCTTCTTCTTCCCCATTATGTGATGAGGGTATCTCTTCCTAGGACTATGCTTCTTAGGAATGGATTTTTTTTGTGAAAAAAATGAAAATGTAAGGCTTTAGTCTCATTTATGCTTCTAGAAGTAATTTCTAGAATATCTTAGTTGGAACCTTAATTTAGCATTTAGTTCTAGATGGCTATTTGTTAGCTTAATATTAGTTACTTGTTGGTTAATATGATTTACTTTTACTACATTGGGAGTTTTGTGAGATTTGGAAGCTTGGCATAGTGTGTAATTTTTAATTACAAATGCCTATATAAATGTTTTACATGAACAAATTTACAATTCAAATTGAACCTCAACATTGTTCCATATTTAGGCACATATCAATCATCAAATATCTTCTAGCTATGATATCAAAATGATGCAAACATAAATAAAAGACACTTTGTATGACTATGACTCATCCCTATCATATTATTACAATATTTGTATGATCAACCTCTTCTTATTGTACAAATGTATGACCCAAGTTATTCTTGTACAATGTTCAAATTACATGACCCCTCGATCGTATGATTAATGAATTACATGGTAAACTAGTTCTTCGATGAATTATTTGTACAATAATTTTTATTATTTTATGATTTTATCACTATTCAATTTATTGAGCACTTATACAATGGTTTAATTTATACGACAACTCAATCGCACCAAATTGTTACATTTTATTTGCTCATCTTAATGTTTCTTTTGAGAATTATCAAGAAAATTCTCTATCACACATTTTTAACTGAAATAACCCTAGTCTTTCATGATATAATATTTCTTGACAAGTTAGATTGAACAATTTTCTCAATATATTCTCTTCAAGAAATATCACAATGAATGATACCTTGAAATTATAATTAAGTTTTTGAATTGCTATATCCTCGATTATGATGGATTCAATCTATGACTCACATAAATCCTCATTCCAAATGATAAAATTATGTGGCACTACTCTATACCTATCATACCTCAACTTGTGCAACTTCTTATTTCAATTGGTATATTTCTATGACACTACTTTATATCTATAATTTCCACATATATAATTCTCCTATGTCACCCATTTGTACTTGCAATAATTCCCTTTGAAGACAACATAACTTTTAGTTGTGTTATTTTGTGCTTCGACCTTCTTCTCTACCATATATCTACAACTAAAACATCAACACAATAGATAGCTAAATTAAATATTTAAATGCTCAACAACAATAAGGATTCCAAGATTAAATGGTAAAATAATTATTCATTTATTCTTCATTGGTAATACAAAACAGTTTTTGAAACCCCTTCTCTCTCCTTGAGCTTATCTTTCCCTAGGATCCTCTAGTTTCCTCTCTCTCTAGCTCCTCATATTTGTTTTTGTAGACATCCAAAAGTCACACATGTCTACTTCTATGTACTTGTAGATCTATCTAGATACTTGTAGGTTTGCATAGACCATCCTAGACCCCTCTATGATATTGTAGACCAGTGTAGACCATTGTAGACCATTGTAGATTACTCTAGAAAAACGTAGACCGCTCTAGATCAACGTAGACCACTATAGACTAGCGTAGACCTCTCTAGCCTATCATAGACCTTTGTAGACCTACGTAGGACATCTCATTAGCCTATAGGCATGAAACCCTACTAAACTACACAATTCATGTCCTAAATTTTTTCTATCTATCAGGAGGTCACCTATCAACTTCCTAAGGGAACCTAAACCCTTTCACATACTTAATTAGGACCCCATGGGACTATTACTTCCCAAAACTCCTAAATAAGTTAATTGAATTTCTAATTGTAAAGTCACTTTTCACTTAAGTGTACTTTATGACTTAAAAAGTTTAATTAGGATCCTAAATCCAAATAAGTACTAATTATTCCCTCACACATGTGTACACATTAGGTTAGTTAGGATAGTTTCTAGAAATCCTAACTAAACCCTAATCTAACCTAGAAGTTAGCTATCCCTAGTTAACGTTAATATCTCCTCACACATGTGAGGATGAGATATTCATTTAGGTAATGTGGGAATAACACCTACTCAAACCCTAACCTAACCTAGCATGGAATAGACTCTAGGGATTGGTCTACCTAACCACCCCCCTGACATTAGATTTTATTATAAATAGAGGGTCCCCCTCTTATTATCTCTCTCTCCATTTTTAGCTAACTTACAGAAACTCGGCCAAAATACTGCTAGAAACCCTTATTATGATTGTGGATAGTACAAATAGCATCTAATCATCCTAGGAGCCCATTCAGATAAATGATCTCCACCAAAAGGCACTTACAGTTGGGTTCGCCCCTTGACCTATGAACCCAGGTTTTATATCACCCCCTACCTTGTGAGTTGGTCATACATATGATCTACAATAGCAAAAACCTCAAGTAACCTTTATTTCATGTTATTATAGCATTTACAATTCATTTCAGGTTTTATTTCATGTTTTAATTTTTTTTAGCTTCATCAATATGGGGCCTAATCCATGATAGGACCCCAAACAAGCTAACGTTATTTTTCAGGCCCTCCAATAGTAGAAAACACACATTTCAATAATAAACACAGTAGCATCAACAAAATACAGTAGTGGCTCACACGCATTAAAGCCCACCTACATTTGAGGGACCCCAAGAGAAACCATCAAAGTGTTTCGCATCTTGTTGAGAAAAGAAAAGGAGATTCACCCTGTAATATTGTATCAAATTCTTAATAAAATGAGTTGAAATTATT
This sequence comes from Wollemia nobilis, assembly GCA_028583015.1. Classification (NCBI taxonomy): domain Eukaryota; kingdom Viridiplantae; phylum Streptophyta; class Pinopsida; order Araucariales; family Araucariaceae; genus Wollemia; species Wollemia nobilis. The sequence goes on from JAQPPZ010002321.1 coordinate 1,093,588, forward strand.
TTTAAGTATTTTAATTTGTTATGGTTAATTTTATTGATAAAATGGTAGCATTTGGTACGCTTCATTTTGGCATGCCTGGTGGGACCACCCAAAATAGGTTATTTTAGGTTATTTTACTGCAAATATGATATAATTTTGGTTTTCTATGACTGCTACAGGATCCCTAAAACCCTGAGACGCCTCTCATATCAGCAAAATAGAAGTTTTAGGCTCTTAAACATGGTTCACCCACCAAAATATGAATCATGGGTCAGATCACCCCTCGACCTACGATTTTTTACAAAACTACTCTACAAACCTCAAAACAATAAGGAGTCACACTAAAGACTTTAGAAAAGTCAAATTTCACCTCAAAACACAGGTATTCTACTCAAAACCATTTGTGATATCATTTATTTGCAAGACTAGTTTTCTAATACATGTACTATGTTAGCATATCAAAATCCTAATTTAAATACAATAAATTAGGGTTTCAAATTGATATAAATACAGTTAGAATAGTTCATTTTCAAAATTACTTTTAGAAATAATTAGATTAGAATTTTGTAAATTGTTTGATGTCTTAACCACTTTTCAAGTTTCCTTTCAAGCACGATTAGAGTAAGATTTTCTTCACATTCACATGTAAGATCAATTTTTAGAATTTCTTCTCATTCAAATTGAAAATTTGCATTTTACATTTGATCAAAAATTTCTCTTCCAATTTGCATCTAGGGTTAGACTCAAATCACTTTTACATCACCCTGCAAATTTCTATGTTCTCTTCAAAAAGGCATTTCCAATTTGCTTCTCCTTTCAATCATTGATTCTAACAATAGAATTTTTGAATTCTTCTCACATCAATTGCATTCCTTTTCACAACACAGCTAGGTTAAGGAATTTTTATTGCTTTTCAAACCCTCAAGGTAACTTGCATTGTCTTTACACAAACATCTAAAGTAGAACTTGCAATTCTTTCTAATACATGTATATAGTTCATCTTCCTTCTCATGTATTCTAGTTTACCTATTTCCATGCTTTCCTAGATCAGTTTTATTTTTAGAAAGGCATCTAGGATTATATTCTCTATTTCAAAAAGGTAATTAGACACTTAGTTTATTTTTAAAAAATGCATCTAAGCCTAGATTTCTTTTTGAAAAGGCATTTAATTAGTTGCACTTTACTTTACCATCATCGCTAAACAACTTAAACCCACATAGTCATGTGCTACATACAAGTGGTGAGATTGTATTTCATCCCCAATCCATAATTCGATACTGGTGAGGTAAGAGTTTCACCCTCCACCAGCTCACCCCCTAGACACCTAGTAGCCCCATATGAGCACTTTTTTGGACTTCATCACCAGAAAATCCCCCACTTTTGAGATTGATCTTTTGGAATTCATCATAGGATTAGACACCTTCGTTCACAAATCTTGCATTATTAGTGAACAAGGTAACTATCGTTATTAACTAATCCCACCTGAGGGTGAAGCAAAAGCATGGGTATGCTGGTATAAGGTCTTAAACAATACCACCTCTTCTCGTAAGAGGATACAATGAACTCATTTCAGCATTTTGAGTTCTCTCTCTTTTAGCATCTTTTTTTTGTACCTTTACATTAGGTCACCATTCACCCATTGAAGCATTGTTCTATTTTGTGCATCTTTGGGTGTTGCAGGAGGTTCCGTGTTTACAAAATTCCTATTTTTATCTATAAGTTTACCTCACTACCCATGATACTTCCTAGGATATTCTAACATCAAAACATACTAAACGAAGAAATACTTTTAATTTTTTGCATTTAGAACTGATTCTAATCATATGCTATTTGCATGCTCTCACATACTAGTTTCAGCATATTCACCTAATGGTAGCCCACCTAGGGAGTATTTGTAGTTTTTCATTTTTAGTTTTACATATTTTTGACACTCAAGTTCAATTCACCCCTTACCCTACGAATTCACTTTTCAGATCACTCCTCAGCCTATGATTTTATTTTCTAGACTGGTACAACATGCTCCCGCACCACAACCTCTACACTTTTGAGAAGCTAGCCAATTTTTTCCTCGAGCACTTTTCCATCAACATCAAAAAGAAGATAAAATTATCTAACATCTATTATTTACGGTAGGCTGATGATGAACCAATCACAGAATTTATCTCTAGATGAATATCGATCATACATGACCTCACTCATAGCATCCCATCTATGGAGTTGGTTACACTTTTCTCAAAAAGTTGCCATAAACACATCTCCACCTCCCTATAGCTTTACCAAAGTCGCACCTTTGAGGAATCCATTGCTCAAACAAAATTCATTGAGAACATCAAAGTCCAATCTAGAAAAATCAAACTAAGACAAAATCCTTCAAACAACTCCAACTTTCGCTTTAATAGAAACACACCCAATAAACCTTTCCCATGACCACCATAAGCCAACAAAGTGGTAGTAGCTTATTCAGCCCTAGCACAGGTCCCATGACCGCCTCCATAACAATAAAAACTATTTCAAACCAATGCACCTCTTTCACCTAGACCACAAAAGATTCAAGGACCTCACCCCCCACTTTCACAACATAACTTAACATCACTTTTTGAGACTTTCCTAGCCTTATTACAGAGGCTATACAAGGTAGGTCACATCACCCTACCAAAAATTCCATCTCTTGATCCAAACGCATCTAATCCTTGGGATTACATTGAGTAAACCTAGTATGTATACCATATATAGCACAACCATGATATTGAATCATGTCGTTCTTTTCATGGTATGGTCCAAGATCTCATTGATCAAGGAACCATCTAGGTTTTAAACCCTCTCATACCATAGAATTATAACCTAGGGATATATCAAAATCCATTATCTGAACATCAGAGGACTAATCCCAAAATACCTTAAAATAATCCCCCAAGGCCACTAAGACAAGTCAACAATGTCCACCATGACCCTTCCTCTCACGACGTAGTGGGCATGATCAACCTCACCACTTGAAATCAATGTTATCCTTCAAATCAGACTACATTAGTATCTTATACATTAGAACCATTTGTTTCCCCACAAGCGCCTATGGCTTATTAAGCTCCACCTCATCCCCCATAGAATATTGTTACAATTCACTGTAGCCTTACACATTAGCTACATAATTCCCCTACCATATTGTCTATGTTTGACCTCCTAAAAGAATATCAACCTCATCAGGAGGCATTAAATGATATCCTTTGCTCCACTAACCTCGAGACCCATGATAGTGATGTGTTTATCAACTTTGTAGGTAATATCCCATGCTACCTTCAACCAATTAGTTTCCATGACCATGAGATCACAGAACTCATAGGCGAAGGAGCAGATCCTCCCCTCCACATTCAAGCAACCATTAATGACATCACATAAAAATGTGTTCTTTGTGATGCTAGTTCCTCAATCAACATTATTTCCACCATGGATCTGCATCACCTACATATTTTGCTTGCTCACTTCTCCACAACCTCACTGGACCTTTGCGCATTTGACGATTCAATGCGACCCATAGTCGAATCAATTGTCCTACTCATTTGTGTATGTGTACATACTATTTTTATTCTATTCCATGTTATTCAAGGTGAAATGTAGTATAATATCTTGCTTGTACATCCATGAATTAGAGATATGCAGTGTGTACAATCTATGTTGCACCATTATCTTAAATACGTCTACAATGGGTTTGTCCATTGTGTTCCTCCCGATAGGGACCCTTTCAAATTTTTGCAACATCACATATCTCCCACCTTGAACTTATTTATCTATGACATAGGTCCTTCCTATCTCTAATCCTCACCCATTAGGAGTATTCATAGCTCCTCCCCCATTAGTGCCTTCATCTAAACCTTCATTCAGGACATGTACGCACTCACACCCAACAATGTCCATACCATCGTCATATTGTACAATACCCTATCCTACTACTATACCCTTTTCACCACCCTCTAAATTACCTCCACCACCTTCACAACCCTCATCATCTACAAATACACCACATGTATCGACAACAAGCTTGCCATCCTCATCAAGGCCAACCTCCACTTCTAATACATCTTCCTCTATGGAACCTCCTATCTTACATACACTGCAAACACCACCACTACCTTTTCACTCATGATCTAGGTTATTAAAATCTTCTCATAGGTCACCACCAATAACCACCCCTACTCCCTCATAGTTCCCACATATTTATTAGTCCATCCCATCTATGGCCACCGAATGCCATGATTAGGAGCAATGAGCTACCTGCCTTGATGACCAACTATTTCAATCATCAATGGCCACCATTTGGCATTCCAATATCACATCATAGTTGTCTGATTCAGACTCACCACCTCATTCACCCATGCGTATATCATCCCAAGTTTATATCTTCAAAAAAAATATTGGTCCTGACAACTATAGCATCCATGATACTCGTTTATGTCCACCTTCAATCCAGTCTACTCATGAATTTGGTCACCCATAAACTTTGGTGCTTACCATTGGTATAGTCATGCACTTGGGTTCCCCAAAAAATTATACCAACTTTGTGTACACAGGAATTTATTCTTCACTCCCGCCTATCATCCCTTCACCACCACAGTCTAGATTTTGTGGTACATTAGATCACATGTCTAACCCCCAATTCGTATTGTGTTATATTTGACATTCTCATTAGAAAAAATTTAGATAGGACATTATGAATAAAGGTTACACACACCCATAAATCCACATGTCCAACTACCTATGGATAAATTAGGTTTAGGATACTGACCCACAATTGTCCATACACTCGAGGATGGACTGCAAGACCTTTTCTTGCATCCCACACCACCTCGTGTGCACACCATATAATAATATGTTGATATGGACTTCTTCTATGAGAACTCATCTCCCCACTCTATGATCACGGTTCCCTCAGACTTCTTTCATAAAATCCCCTCCCTAGATGACACATCCTCATGTTGTATTGATGAACTAGTTAATAAATTCACCGCTTTGTCCTTCACACCTAAAATCCCATATTGCCACATCACACTTCCTCTTTTGTTGCCAATATATACAGCTAGATCCTTACACATGTGTAGCCAGCTCTAAAAATCCATAAAATGACCTTGATCACCACCCATTATATTGCATCCACCATTACATCTTCCTCGATACCCATGAACTCCTGAATATTTGTCATAAAATTCATCAATATGAGATTCTCCTGTCACTTATGTTAATGTGATTGATGTGGACCTCTTTGTGCCACTTCAATACACATATCGCACAAATCAGGATAACATCCCCAACATGAACTTCATCGATCTAACTCACATTCTATCAATACCTTCTCCACACGACTTCCTGTTGTCACCACATGTCCTCCATGTAGCAAATCCTCCTTCATCATCAAATACACCTCACATTCCATGCATACATAACATGGAAATATATAGATGATGAAGATGTAATATCTGAGATCATCAATGACCTCCACCTCATTCCTATCTCAGAGCAACTTTGTAATGGTTCCCACATGTTGATAGAAGAAACCATCGATGTTGATATTGGTGACGATCCTGAAAACCCCCATATAATCAAACTCTTTGTCAGCCTCTCACCTAAAGAACGTAAAGAATACATCAGGGTATTTACATGGTCCTACAAATACATGCCAGGTATTTATCCATCCTTAGGAGTTCACAATATTACATTGGACAAAGATGCTAAGCCTATCCAACAAAAACTATGATGTATGCATCCTATAGTTGCTTTGTTAGTCAAATCAGAGCTACAAAAGCTCCTTGAAATAGATTTTATTCAACACATTGACTATCCTGAATGGGTGTCTAACATGGTCCCAGTATCCAAACCTTTAGGCGAGATTCGATTCTACACTGACTTCCATGATTTGAACAAAGATTGTCCCAAAGACAATTTTCATTGCCAAACATCGACTTGCTTGTTGATTCCATTGTTGGCCATGAAATTATATCCCTCATGGATGGATTTTTTGGTTACAACTAAATTAAAATCAATCCTACATATTAACACAAAAATTCCTTCACAACACCTTAGAGGACCTTCTATTACAATGTCATGTCATTCGGCCTCAAAAACGTTGGTGCAACCTACCAACACATAATGGCATATATCTTTCATGATTACATGCATAAAATCATGGAATATTACATAGATGACCTCATCACAAAGTCTAAAGAACGTTGACAACATCTAGCTAATTTATGTAAAATATTTGATTGCCTCGTGGAGCATAATGTATGCCTCAACCCAAAGAAGTGTCTTTGGTGTTACATCCAGTAAAATTTTAGGGTTCATTATCTTTTAGCGAGGCATCGAAGTTGACCCTAACAAAGTCAAGGCTATCATAGAGATACCTCCTCCCACCAACCTTAAACTATTACATAGCCTATAGGGTAAAATCACATCAATCTGATGGTTCATTACCCAATTATCGGATAAATGTCAGTTGTTCAATCACCTTTTACAAAATGGAGTCTCCTTCAAATGGGATGACAAATGTCAACAAGATTTCGTCTTGATCAAAGCCTATCTCCATCTCCACACCCACAACTACCTTTTATTATGTACATCACCACTACAAACTTTGCACTTGGTATGTTGTTAGCACAAAAGAATGTGATCAACCATGAGCAAACCATCTATTACGTTAGTCGCACCCTAGTTATCTACAATATGCGTTACACATATATGTAAAAACTATGCCTAGCTATAATTTTTACAACCCAAAAATTATGCCATTACATGAAGAACCACACCACCTTTGTTATCACTCATGACAACTCACTACCATACATGATGAACACGAGTTATCATAAATCTCGCACAACCAAATGGATCATGCTTCTTACTAAATTTGACCTAGAATTCATCTCATAAAAATCCATAAAAGGATAGGTAATCGCAAACCAATTGGTTGAAGCTCCATTGCACAATGACAAACCACTTCTCATCCAACTCCCTGATGACTCCATATTTCATGTCACAAAAGCCGAAGAATATGTTGAACCTCAAATGCTAGTGGATTTAACACTTTTCTTTTATGACTCCCACTGCACTCACATCGAGGGTGCACACATCATTTTCTTTACACTAGATGGGAAACCGCTCCTATTTACATTAAAATTAGGCTTCCCATGCACTAACAATAATGTGAGATATGAGGTCTTAATCCTAGGACTGAAACAAGACCACTCCATGCACATTCAATGTCTTCACATCATAGGTGATTCCCTCCTAATTTTTAATCAGGTTCAGAAGATCTGGCAATGTTGCTTCCCAGTTCTCTAGTAATACAAACAAATTGCCCAATAACTTCTCACCCAGTTTGAGTGGTATTTCTTGAAGCTACCCCACGCTCATCAAACTATTTCATGAATACCATGGCTTCATTAGGATCGCTCATACCCCAAAATCCCCTTTTTGACACCACACATGTGTATGTTCACACCCTATATCAATTTGCCATCACACCTTCACCCATCGTAGATGATGAGGGTATTCACGTTGTCCAAACTGAACCTCATGATCCTTGGTTTTCCAAAATCAAGGACTATATTAAACTATATTTCTTACCATGTGATTTACCACATGCTCATCGTTGAGAATTCACACAAAGAGTAATTAATTATACATTACTAAGGGATATCCTCTATCACCATAGTTATAATGGCATCCTCCTATGCTACCTAGAACCCATGGCCATCACAAAGTGTATCCTAAACATGGGCTATTATTGGCCCAAAATGGAACATAATTATTGTGAGTATGTAAAGTGATGCTTCAAGTTTTAACAACACATAAATCTCATGCATCTTCCTTTGTAAGTGCTCTAGCCTATCCAGTCCATGTGGATCTTCTCCCAGTGGTACCTTGATCTTATTGGCTAAATCACACCTACTTCATCAAGCAATCATAATTTCATCATAACTATCACATAGTACTTCACAAAGTGGGTTGAGATAATCCCACTTGTTCAAACCACAGGGTCCAAAATCATAGAATTCATTACTAACCACATCATATACCACTTTGGAATCCCATGACAAATTATCTTAGATAATGGTAAATCCTTCAAGAAAAAAACTATTTGCACTCTCTGTGCCAAATTTCACATCCACCATAGTTTTTCTATCCCGTATTACCCTTAGGGTAATGATCAATAAAAACCACCAGTAAGACTATCTGTTCTATCTTGCATAAGATAGTCGCAAAGACACACCGTGATTGGCATAACCAAATATCATTGGCTTTGTTGGCTTACCGCACAAGCATTCGTACTCCCACTAGGGAAACCCCATTCTCATTAGTTTATGGAGATGAGGTCATCATGCCCCTCGAGCTCTAAATACCCTCTTTATGAGTGTCCATGAAAGAATTCATTGAGGATGAAATTGCCTATCAATCCCACCTTGACCAGTTAACAATCCTAGATGAGCGGTGTATCCATGCCATTGAACACACTCGTGTTTATGAGGATCGACATTTCTATACCTACAACAGTAAGGCACATCAACACAAATCTCAAATTGACGACCTGGTACTCAAGGAAAATTAATAAATCATGAGTCAACCCCACCATCAGTGAGACAAGTTTGCTCCTAATTGGCTTGGACCATATATTATTACACGTAGATTTGGTTTTGGTGCATATCGATTGGTGAATTTGGAAGGGCAACCCAAAGCTGAACCTATTAACATCATTCACTTGCATGCATTCAATGCCTAGTCTACCTAGGTTTGTGACATCATAGGTTATGGACACTGTCATTAAATTGCACTTTAGACAAAATCACACACAACACCTCACACATGGTGTTTCACTTTCTATTTCATAGTAGGAATATTTTGCTTATTTTTACATCATTTATATACTGTTGGTATTTGTATGTTTTTGTAGGTTTTCATATCACTGACTACCATATCATCAATAGATATACATCATTCCATGAATAGACCCACAGTATCTCTGGATCCCACCATGCAAGACCTCCCAATATTACCCCGACTTCCAATCACTCCATACGATCTTACACGACCGCTTGACTCGACTCATGTTCAACAATCCTCACCATCTTCCCTCTTAGATCATCACCCATTGCCCTAGTGACATTCACCTATTAGAAGAGGCTCTTCCTACTCACCTTGATCAGGTGATAGTCAGGTCTCACTATCCTCCTTTTATGACAAGGAGGATGACTCACACCCTCACCCATGAGGATCTCCACCCCCTCCATCCCGTGATGAGAGGGACCCTTACATACCATCATCTTTGGCCCATCATCCCCCTTTAAGTTACTGTCCATCTAATAAGGGACCTACATTTCAACCAACACACCTTGCATGTTTACCTCCATCCCTCTCGAGTGGTATGTTCCCATTCGCTCAAACCCTCCAAGCACATGCCACACTACTCACCGATGGGTAGCCTATCCTAGCTCATCATTGATACTATATCGAGCCATATCCTACTCCAATTTTGTAGAGACCACCATCTGCACTACGTAGTCTTCCATTTCAGCCTACCTCATAATTAGTGGTGTAGTTCCACTCTCCTTCCTCTTCACCTAGATCTTCACAACTATACCACACTCTGACACATTCATCGATCCGCATCACCCTCGATTTCATCACCCTCTTCACTTGATATCATAAATATTCTCTCCCACCTTGACAATCTTGAACTCCATTTTAGTCATTGTCCTTTTTGTACTTCTCCTCACTAACTTGTTATGGGCCAAATCTCTACACCTCATACTAGGATGACCACTAGACCTAGGATTCGACCATAATTGGAATTCTTATACACTTCCCACACACTCACCTCCACTCCACCCCTTTCCCATTTGGCACCACTCGAACCTTATATTTACCCCATGCCAGTATAATCTGCACCACTAGACCAAATATTCCATCAATTACTAGACCAGGGCCTCATTACCCTACATGAAATTTGTCCTACGGACCCACTATGCCCCAAGCTGTAAAACTTTCACAAGAATCAATTTTGTATTTACCATCGCCAATCGAGGTATGAGATCAACATGTGCCGTACCTTTGAAACCCTAGTAAATGATATGTTTTTTGAAGAAACAATCCAATCACCCAAAAATACCCCTTCATCCATCTGGCTTCACCACCTCACCTGGTATCTCACCCATTGCCACCCCATGAATCCAACACAACATTATCATGCCAATTCCAACGGCTAGCCAACTATACAACTCAACAACACCCAGGTCACCTTGTCACGTCACCAACTCAGGCACGATATGACCCTCATAATTTTTGAAATCTCTAGTTTATTTCCACCTTTCTTCTCTTATTCTCCTCCTTTTTCTTTTGTTTTTTATCAAGCATAGTTGTATGGTCACACTTCGAGCAGCTACATACCTACGGTATATCTATCATCTTCCTACTCTCCTCCATATTTCTCACATGTCTAATCTTCTCCTATTTATTCCTATGTTTGTTTCTTTTCCTTTACTATGTCACATTTTTAGTTAGCTTTTCTTTGGTCATTCGCATCACATACATCATCTACAACTACATAACCTCTTCATTTTTTATACATCCCCCACACGCTCGGGAAACCTCACCACATCCTGTGATTCTCATCACCATCATTACACATGATCATCTGTAAGTATGAATTTCAAAATGTTCATCTAGTTTCATCACATGTAAATTCCTCTTGTAAGAAAATTTGCATCTTACATCCCATCTTTCATTGTATATATCCATCGCTTATTTTATCATAATTTTACTCAGGTTTGTATATTCTGCTTATAAAAATATGCTCACAACAAGAAATAACATACACACTTGTTAGAATCACCACATGGATATCCACACCTTTCACTCAATATCATAGATTATAGGGTATTGTGTAAGTTTTGACCATCTGATAGTTACAACCAATCAAGCGTCACCTCTAGATGATAGGTTATTACACTCGTTATAGCTTTCCATTGCTAATTCAACTTCTTTCAAGGACCATTCACACATGGCATAAATTTAAATCACATTTTGAGTATATGGAAGATAACACCTTGCGTAGATATCGTCATCTACAAAATAGTTTTCCCTGCTCATCCTATAATTTGCATGATCAACATACGACCTAGGGATAAACAAAGTGATAAGCATAACAAAGAATCACAAATACGAGTAGAAAACACAAACAATATATGAGGGGCATAAAATAAAAGGAAAAGCCTCTAGATATTACAATTGTTATGCTTCATCACCTTTGGTCCTTAGGTTTAACATAACATCATGAGATGATTTCCATCACCAGCAATAGGCCCTAAGCGTCTGCCTACTAGTGGAATAGTCTTACAAGTGGCGACACATCTATCACATTAGTGACCTAATTTTGTATAGAACACTGAGTGCTTGTGGATGAGCTAGCTACCTTGGCTATGTTTACAATGGGTTCGTCCTACCTCCCTCAAAATGGATAAATGAACATCACTCATTTGCACACATTGGTCCATGATAGACTTTGACCTAGCAAGGTTAGTCATAAGTTGTCAATAAAAACCCAGTTAAGTTATTTAGGACGTTTGATTGCAATAACTATGTTAGTCAAGAGTATTACACATACCCCTATACCATCTTATATCCATGATATTATGGTATGGATTGCATCCACACAGGTTTATGTTCTGATACAAGTATTTCCTCAACGTATTTTGAATTTTAAGATACATGCAATATCACATCTATCAAACATATAAGTTATCTACATTGCATTACACATCAACATCTCAATCTCCATCATGCAACATTACATCTTTCCAACATGCATTTATCAGTGTCACATCGCTAAGAAATGTTATCTACATTACAATGATCTAATTTTCCCATGTGTTACTCCATACACATAATTTCATCTATCATACAGGTATATACCAATATTATAAATTACACATCCACACATCACAACAATCTTACACAAAAGAAACATAAAAATCTAATAAAAAATTCACACACACATATAAGAGCCACAACAAAAAGTTGTATCTGTATATATATAATCATCAAAATACCCTCAAGATATAAAATATAATAGTGTCCACTATATATCCTCAAAAATGCCTAATGGCTACAACTGGGATCAATACCCATACAGACACACATCACCCTTACTGATCACTAGGAGTCTCTCCACTCCCCTCATGAGCTCCACCTTCTTGCTTCACTCTATGCGCTGCTACCGCCCTACTTGACTCAGCACCAACTCTAGTTACCTTTCGTCCCACTGTGATCGCCACTGAAAGCATGAGGATACGGAAACAAAAAGGAATATGCCACAAGAAAAGAACAAGAAAGAACATATGCAAATTGACACAAGATAAAAGCAATATGAAATATGGTAATCTCTTTATTGATACGCTTTATAAATTGTGTTACAATACGTCTCCTTCCTTTTTAGGGGATAGGAGAGTCAAATGTGTTTCTTGTCACAACGTCCATGGATAATAATCCTTCTTCCGCGTGGCCACATGTAATATGGACGGACCAAAATGTCACCGCCACTTGCGTATGTGATTCTTTGCTCTTTCCTAATCCTCTGTTGTAGGAAACCTACGTTCAAAGAACAAAAAATATTAGTAATACCTGCAGACAGAATGAAACATGTATTTCCCAAAGACGATTGTCAGTATATACATGAAAATAATAAAACGACTATCAGATGACTTCTGATTGACCTGAAACTTTGACAGAAGCATAAAAATATCATAAGAAGACCATTGTAAAAAGAACAGTCTAGAAATTCCTCATAGTTTTGTATTCGCTCCAGGGTGGGACGAACAGACCCTTGACAGATTGGTATTCGTTCTAGGGTGGGATGAATAGACCTGCAATAACTTGTCAGAAAGCACCCTCTTCAATGTCCTATCCTGGAAGCTCCAAATGACCTACAAACTTGGGGTTAGCTAATTGGGGGTGTTTTGGGAAGACCCAGATGATCATATTTCTTCAATTTTGCCTCTAACACCCAAATTTTGAAGATGGCATCTACAAGTTAGTGAAAGCGGGAAATAACAATAACCTGGTCAAAAATAATTAGAATGAAATGAAATTTGAATTGTAACCTATTTAACCTATCTAGAATCAAATACAAAATAAAAACCATAGAAATATTTCATAGATTTCTATTCATCCCGGGGTGGGGCAAATTTTACTGTGACAGATTGGGGAGCGCCCGGGGGCAGGACGCCCACCGTTTGAGGCACTATTTTGGCACCAATCCACTTGGTATGGGTCCAAAACTTATTATGGGGTGTTGTCGACAAATTTTTGCAGTTGTGGCCAAAAATCAGGTTTTGGGTCCGGATTCACGCTTTCAATAGTCACCCAATAACCTCTCTTTCGAATGAGAGATTAAGGATGTAAAAGCACAAATTGCAAGTAGGTATGTAAATTGGCAGCACTTCATTGCTCAAATGCTCCCTCTTTGTATCTCTTTTGGGTGGGAAAATCCCCAATTTATAGACCTTAGGGTATCCTTGTTTTAATTGCACATGCAAGGGCACCACTTGAGTTAACTGTCCTATTTTCAGAGAAAATCTAACTCCCTGATTAAAAATCTTCTTGCATGAGGTTTCTAAAATAAATACACTCATCACTGAAGTCTCTCTTCTTGAATAAAAGCTATTCCTCACAATTGCATGGCTTGAAGCCTTAGTTAACTGGCGGAGTTGCCGAGGTTTGACTTTTTTTGCCAGTCAAACCTTCTATTCACCTCACCCTAGGGCGAATGTTGCTATTCGTCCCTGGGTGGGACGAATGCCAGTTTGTATTCATCCCGAGGTGGGACGAGCAGAGAGCAAGGTGCCAAAAAGGTGCCAAATTGACCTTTGACCTTTAAAACTACTTTTGGAAGTGGTTAGGACCACTGTTTTACCTCTGGGGGCTACCCTAGGGGCTGTGTGTGTCAATGCGATCAGCACTCGTTGTCATGTAATCGGATTGGTGCTGTTTTGGTGTCTACATATGCCCCTTTTTGGGAAGCACTGTGCAAGGCACAACACCGAGCAAAAATATATAACCAAAGCACTAATGATTAGGGTTTCTCAGTAACCTAACCAACTCTTGATACCCCAAGTATGGAAAGGGCATGCATTCTTGAATCCTTGCTTCTGACGAGCTAAGGAACTAGAGTCAAGTGTTAACCTTGTTCAGTGAGGTGTTACTTGAACTTGGACATTGATCAGTCATGAATAGGCAAAGGGTGCAACCTTTTGTCTATGGGAACCTTGAGTTCATGATTCATGAATGCCAAGTGTTTGATCAGCTTGTGATAATTGCTTGTTTGCTGCCCCAAGAAGGGGCGCGATTGTCTTTTGCAATGATCCTTTGAATGCGTGTCAATTCCAGGATTGGGTATGTTGTTGTTGATTGGCGATTAAGTGTGACTACCCCCTCAAGCGACAAATCGATGAGGGAATGATCGACATGAGAAAAGCGACGAGTCGCTTGACCCAAGATGACTTAGGTAAGGGTGCCTACAGTTGTTTACCATTAAATGCGAAAGCATTTTTTGAACATTTTGACCTATTTTTGGTGGGTTTAAACCCTTTTGGTGACGTCATTTGGGGATGAAATTCGCAACAATCCATTGTCCTATGGAGCGGTCCGGCTATGGTAGCCTTCTTAGGGAGTAGGATAGCGAGGATTTGTGACCCCAACGTCTGTTTTGGATGCCAAGAATGTCAGGCGTAAATGCACATTCGTTCGGCAATGTTATTGCTATTTTTGGGTGGGTTTTGACCCATTTTGATGATGTCGTTTGGGGATGAAATTCTCGAAAATTTGTCTTCTCAGGGAGCGTTTCGGCTATGGTAGCCTTCTTAGGGAGTAGGATAATGAGGATTTGTGACCCCAACATCTGTTTTACATGCCCAGAATATCAAGTGCAAAAGCACTCTGATTGGACAGTTTTATTAGCAGGAGATGAGGGTGCAGAAGCACCAGATGAGGGTTGGGGAGTTCCGCATGATGATGCAGACATGGTGGAGGTTGAGGGTGTTGGAGGGGATTTTGGTGTACCAAATCAACCAAAGATGCAGGTTGTCTCAGAGTAGTGGGAGCCATAGCAGGCTGTTGTCCCGGAGTCACCTATGCCTCAGGCAGGTTCGAAGGATGCAAAGGCAAGACAAGGCGCAGAGATAGCACGATTGGAGGATCTGCTATAGAGGCAATATGGGGAGCTGGGAGAGGCTTTGCAGGAGAGAGAACTCCTATGGACTCAGCTAGTGGAGTGGGAGACCGCATGGGCTGCATCCCGTCGACAGGAGGGGGATACCAATGATGCACGAGAGAGGGATCTACTACGGACGTAGCTAGCATAGCACGACGACGTAGTAGCTTACTATCGTCGATGAGAGGTAGAGTGGAATCAGTAGGAGTCATATTGGCTTCAACAGGAGGTAGATTGGCATCGGTATCAGATGGATATGGAGGGAGAGATCTGTTGTAATCACAATGACACTGAGAGGGGGGGTGAATCAATGTGTTCTTTAAAAACTTCTAAAACACTTAGATTATAAAACCAGCAACAGATAAAAGAGATACTAAATGCATCAAGAAAGCATCACACATAACACAACATTTTAACGAGGTTCACCAATGTGGCTACTCCTCAAAAAGACCGCTTGGACTACCATCCAAATCCACCAATGCAAAGCTACAACTTTACATAATCCTTTACCAAGGACCAACCTGGAAGGAGCACCAACCCCTTAACTTTATCTCGCTTCAACGTAATGGAGCACCAACTCCTATTTTACCAAGCACCCACCGGAAAGAGGCACCAACCCCTTAATTTGCCAAGCACCAACCGGACAAATTGTTTACCAAAGACCAACCGGAAAGAGGCACCAACCCCTTAATTTGCCAAAGCACCAACCGGACTTCAATATTGAAAAAAAAAATGTTTGACATATACCTTTGTTATTGCAAGACTCTAACTCGTCTACATCACCTTTGCAATCTCTCGTGCACTCTGCTCTCTCTTGCACAATCACTTCACATAGCTTTGCTGCACTCGCTACAACTGGACTTTGCAATCAACTTTGCCCTTCGCGCTTCTCTCGCACACTTCGCTTTCTCACGCACACGCTTCGCACACTCGTGTCGTTTCACATTCTCGCTCTCTCGCTCAACACGAACTTCACTTTCACAAACACTATGCTCGCATTCGCACTTTATCTTTACACCCCACTTTTCAAACTCGAAGTACCCTTGCTTTTATAGAAGAAGTTTTAGGAACAAACCCTAAAAGAACGTCGGTTGAGAAACCCTAGAATTTGTCACCGCCAAACCCTAAAATCCGTCGGCCCGGATTTAACTTTGTCGGCCTCAAACACTTCTTCCACCTTCGTCACTTTCCCGTAGCTTATTGCCGCGAAATAGTAACATGTCGGCTCCTTTTAATTTAATTTAATATTTTAATTTAAATTTTAAATAAAATAAAATTTAAACTAAATATTTAAAATTAAATATCTTCATCACCGGGGCATCTTTTTCAACGAAACGAAGAGCCAACTTGGGTTTTAAGAAAAACCCATTTCAAATCTGTTATCCATGGTTTTAAATAAAACTTTTTATTTTGACTCGCCTTGGTTTTCACAAAAACCTTTAAAATTTAAACTAAATATTTAAAATTAAATATCTTTATCACCGGGGCATCTTTTTCAACGAAACGAAGAGCCAACTTGGGTTTTAAGAAAAACCCATTTCAAATCTGTTATCCATGGTTTTAAATAAAACTTTTTATTCTCGACTCGCCTTGGTTTTCACAAAAAACCTTTCCGCTTCTTGACATCTCGAGATCCGAAGACTTCTTCTTCTCATTCCGAATTATGTTTTCTCGCTTTCGTGCATCTATCATTTAAGGACTCATGATCCGACTAACTTCTGAACTTTATCCTCTCGTATCCGAGTGACTTCTAAACCTCCTGTCCATTGCATCATTAGATCTAACTCGACCGTATTGACAACAATGACAATCCTCCTGCAACACCTTGCTCAACACTGAACTCCTATCCATTGTACTTTGGCCGCACCTTGCTGTTCAATAAACTCTTGTCCATTGCATCAATAAATCTGTCTGACTGTGTTGACAACAATGACAATACTATTTGCTGCACTTTGCTCAACAATCTCCCCCTTTGGAATTGTTGGCAACACATGTGCAATTTTCCTGTAAATCTTCTCCCCCTTTGACAATAATACCAAAGGGCCGCCGCAGACTCCCCCTGAGTCTATGCACAATATTCTTAGACACAAATTATTACAATTAGCAAATATTCCAAGCATGAACAAGAAGAAAAACAAGTACACAAATGCTCCCCCTGAGTCCAAGACCACTTCATTTCACTGATTGACAACATCATGATAAGCATAATAGGCATCAATAAAATCAACAATGTGAATAGCAACAATAACCAATGAATGACACCATCACCGTCAACTTCACCAATATAACATGTGTAAGAACATGACTCGAACCACTGTCTTCTATGCAACTACCCTCTCGTTGCTTTGCAAACTCAAACTTGTCCACCGTTAGTGAAGGCATACAATAATCTTATATAGCCAACTTTTTGTTCTCGCAATGCCAAGCAACATCTCGCATACAACTTCACCATGCATCTTGGATATATTCTCAACAAGCTTGAACCCAATGACAGCTTGTTTGTCTCTCTCTGCAAGTGAGAATCCAGCAGAGCTACCTCAATCCACTTTCAACTCGTGCAGGTACCAAACACAGTACCACAAACACAACCAACATCTTTTCTCAACCAATTAGGGCTTTAGCAACAATGCTTATAGACAAGGTTTAACCAACATCATTCAACTCAAGATTAACTTTGAAGCATTCAACCAATCACTACATGAAAAGGAAACTAGTAGACATCCTTTTCCTTCCAAAGGTATTTGAACAAGACAGCCACCAACATAAATCACCAAGGCAAAGAATAACTTGCTCAAATCAAACTCAATGGAGTAAGCCCAAATCATGTATCAAGAAAAGCATTAACTTGATCAAAACAACCACTATGAAAGCAACTCAACTATTCATCACCAGACGGAAATCATCTGGCCGCTCATTAAAAAACTTTTTTTTTTTTCCAATCTTCCCATTCAACATGCTCGATTTCACTTTTGTCAACGTAATTGACAAGTGACTCACATCTCGTACTCAATTTTTGTCCAAAGACTCGCAATTTTGTCGCCAACTCTTACTTTCAACTATGCATGTCGAAAGAAGACATTTTGTCAAACACTTTATGGCCAACCGTAGTGCACCTTACTCACCTCAAGCTTCTTATCCTTGGACCGGCATTAAATCAATAGTTAAAACAAAACTGTCTCGTGAATTAAATATATTCACCAAGGTGTCATGAAAGATCCGGCAATCTTCACATCAAAGAGTAAAAACAAATACATGCCGCTCGAAACACAAATACACAGCTAGGGCAAGCATTCTTTCGTTGAGCAAATTATCTCGGACTATTATGATTCGTAATTTTGAACAGTGGCATTAAGAATTATCAACAAAACAACAATGACATATCTCAAAACTACCAATGGTGACAACTCTCAAATTAAACACCACACTTCACGGCATTTCCACAAACCACTATATAAACTGAAAAACACACTTTACAACTATACAACATTAACCCGACTCGCTTACCTTTCATCCTCAGATACCTAGACAAATACATAGGAGCATTAAAATAAAACTTTAATATTGCTCCTCCCGAGGATGTGCCACCCGGAGTTGCTTAGAGCAATGGCAGAGTAGCCTCCTTCACTCCAAGGAGACACAATTTCCTTTCTTCTCGTCTTTCTCCGCACTTTCCCGAACTTGGGCTTGGATTTTTCAACAACATCCCTATTTTGCTCCCCGTTCGTGAACTTGAACATTTCTCTTGTGGGGTTGTCTCTTGTGCATTCTTGATGGATGATTATTTTCTTTTCTTTTATGCACATGATATGTTCCTTGTCGGTGTTGTCCTCTTTGTGTCTGATGAAATCTAGGGTTTTGCCTTAGATTAGATATAGAAGTGCTTGGACAAAACCTTGCTATGTGCCCTTGACCGTTGCATTTAAAACATTGCACATGTTTTATTCCCCGTCCGTATTGCATTCTATGTGTATGATGAAATCTATGGTATTGCCTTAGATTGGATACGGAAGTGCTTGAACAAAACCTTGCTATGTGCCCATGGCCATTACATTTAAAACATTGCACATGGTGTTCACTCAAAAAAATAGAAGTATTTTTATCAAAGATAACTCTTTGATCTATTGTTCACTCCACAATAAATTGCCTTGTGACCAAAGTGGTTGCATTTAGAACAATAGCCATAAAAAGCATTATTATTAAAAGAGTGAGAGTGAGAGAACCTCTTTTGCCGTGGTTGCTTTGTTGTAGGTCTTCTTTGATATTTTCTTCCTTTTGAGGATTCAGCTTCAGACTTTTCTTGTTTCAATCCTTCAACCGAGGACTTCTTCTTCTCTCGCATATTTGGAGGATGAAGGTTGTTCACCTTCATATCCAAGACCAAACTTAGCCGTGGAGCTTCTTTGTTGATTTATCATTGTATCTAGCAACTCGTGCTCTTCTCAAATTTGAGATTTATATTGGCCTCTTTTAGTTGTTTCTTCAATGAAACAATCTCTTCTTCTTTTTGGCAGCATACAGTCTCTTTCTCATTGATCTTGAGACCTGAGAATATCTTCAATCCTTTTGTTCTGCTTCTACTTGCACTTTAGATCAACAATAACCTGTTTATATTCCTCTTCACTTGTGTCGTATACATCATTCTTATTATCCAGTGTGTCTTCAAGGCTTCTTCTCGATTTCTTGGCCTTTTGAACTTGTAGGAAGAGATCTTCAATCTCATCCTCATATTCTTCTAATTTCTTGGAAAGTATTTTGTTCTTTTTCTTTTCTATTCTCCACTCTTCAAGAGCAGATATCAACTCTCCTTCAAAATCTACTTCAGCCTCAAGATTTTCATCACAAACTTCAGGATTCACTTCTTCTACCTTTTTCGGTTCAAATTTCTCTTCTACAGAACCGAAACTGACTGGGATGCCTTTTTGGATGAGGATCTATTCTTCTTAGCCATTGTGTACTAATCCAAGATCAACCCTGACTGATTTAGCCAAAATTGGGAACTTGGCTCTGATACCAATTGTTGTAATCACAATGACACTGAGAGGGGGGGTGAATCAGTGTGTTCTTTAAAAACTTCTAAAACAATTAGATTATAAAACCAGTAGTAGTTTAAAGCAGATAAAAGAGATACTAAATGCATCAAGAAAGCATCACACATAACACAACATTTTAACGAGGTTCACCAATGTGGCTACTCCTCAAAAAGACTGCTTGGACTACCATCCAAATCCAGTCAATGCAAAGCTACAACTTTACATAATCCTTTACCAAGACCAACCGGAAGGAGCACCAACCCCTTAACTTTATCTCGCTTCAATAGAATGGAGCACCAACTCCTATTTTACCAAGACCTACCGGAAAGAGGCACCAACCCCTTAATTTGCCAAAGACCAACCGGACAAATTGTTTACCAAAGACCAACCGGAAAGAGGCACCAACCCCTTAATTTGCCAAGCACCAACCGGACTTCAATATTGAAAAAAAAAATGTTTGACATATACCTTTGTTATTGCAAGACTCTAACCGGTCTACATCACCTTTGCAATCTCTCGTGCACTCGCTCTCTCTTGCACAATCACTTCACACAGCTTTGTCGCACCGCTACAACCAGACTTTGCAATCAACTTTGCCCTTCGCGCTTCTCTCGCACACTCGCTTTCTGCGCACACGCTTCGCACACTCGTGTCGTTTCACATTCTCGCTCTCTCGCTCAACACGAACTTCACTTTCACAAACACTATGCTCGCATTCGCACTTTATCTTTACACCCCACTTTTCAAACTCGAAGTACCCTTGCTTTTATAGAAGAAGTTTTAGGAACAAACCCTAAAAGAACGTCGGTTGAGAAACCCTAGAATTTGTCACCGCCAAACCCTAAAATCCGTCGGCCCGGATTTAACTTTGTCGGCCTCAAACACTTCTTCCACCTTCGTCACTTTCCCGTAGCTTATTGCCGCGAAATAGTAACATGTCGGCTCTTTTAATTTAATTTAATATTTTAATTTAAATTTTAAATAAAATAAAATTTAAACTAAATATTTAAAATTAAATATCTTCATCACCGGGGCATCTTTTTCAACGAAACGAAGAGCCAACTTGGGTTTTAAGAAAAACCCATTTCAAATCTGTTATCCATGGTTTTAAATAAAACTTTTTATTTTGACTCGCCTTGGTTTTCACAAAAACCTTTAAAATTTAAACTAAATATTTAAAATTAAATATCTTTATCACCGGGGCATCTTTTTCAACGAAACGAAGAGCCAACTTGGGTTTTAAGAAAAACCCATTTCAAATCTGTTATCCATGGTTTTAAATAAAACTTTTTATTCTGACCGCCTTGGTTTTCACAAAAAACCTTTCCGCTTCTTGACATCTCAGGATCTGAAGACTTCTTCTTCTCATTCTGAATTATGTTTTCTGTTTTTGTGCATCTATCATTTAAGGACTCATGATCTGACTAACTTCTGAACTTTATCCTCTGCATCTGAGTGACTTCTGAACTGGCCCGTCCATTGCATCATTAGATCTAACTCGATCGTATTGACAACAATGACAATCCTCCCGCAACACCTTGCTCAACACTGAACTCCTATCCATTGTACTTTTGCTGCACCTTGTTGTTCAATAAACTCTTGTCCATTGCATCAATAAATCTGTCTGACTGTGTTGACAACAATGACAATACTATTTGCTGCACTTTGCTCAACAATTGGTATCATCCGCCTTGGTGGGCGGTTACCTGAGCCTCCTGGAGGGGGTTCTTCACGGTGGACGAGAGACAGTGATACTGAGCAGTCAGCATCATCCCATCGTCGATGGCTAGATGAGGGGGGCACTAGTAGGCATGATGCAGGGGCGAGCAACAGTTGCCCTGAGAGGTCCCATAGGACCCACACCACGGGGGGTAGTTCCCGTCGCACCGATCCTATGTGATCATGGTGGCCGACGCCCTAGGCTTGGGGGTTTTTGAGTTTTTGGTTGTTGTTGCGGGGTCAGAGGACCGGTTCATTGTAGCCTGCGGGCATTTTGTTGATGATATATATATACAGATGATTCTATTTTTGTTTTTATAAACTTTGCATGATGCGTCTGTCTATTTATGCACATTGATTTATAATGATGAATGCATATGGGATTATGATTGCGATGTTGCTAATTAGATGATGTATGCATATGGAATGAATGAAATGATGTGTTGATAACTTGTCGATGGCACCATAGATTGTACAAGATTTATTGGCTTGCTGTACTTATGGGATGACTTTGTGGAATGACGTTGCATGTGACAACTGTGTTTTTGTATTTTGCATTTTTTTTTTTTTTTTGTGGATGTATGGAATGAAATGGACCAGTTGTTTTTAAAATGTAGTTAAGCTTTTCTGAGATTCAGATATTTTAACTAACTAGCCAAGACTGTACATTTATCTCGCAAGACTTTTGAACAAGGTATAAATCCGACTTGGAGGTTAACCAAGTTATTTCACATCCCTATGTGTGCAATTGAGTTCATTTATGTGGTATTTGTCAGGATACCGCCAGTGCCAGATAGGCTATCAACCAAACTTGTACTGAGGATCACCTAACTAGATCCACTAACTCCGTTGTTGTATTTAGCAAGATTAATCCATGGGACAATCTAAGGTACCATAAGCTAGCTCATCCACATGCAAACATTGGTCTCGCTCACACGCAAAGCTAATGTGACAGACATATCGTCATGCGGGTAGGATACCGCCATTGCCAGGTAGGCTATCCACCAAACCTGTAATGAGGATCACCTAGATGGTTTTCGAATACTGAGAATTCCAGGGATTCAAGTTCAGGTTTTTTATTGGCTCAATGGTTGAGGATATTTGCTCGTATACAAAGTGATGAAAAATCACTGTTTATTTTGTTCTTCTTTTTTTTGTGTTCTTTTGAGCAAGGATGTTGAATAGTGGTGATAACCACTGTTATTTGATTTGGCTTTTGAGCTTTGTAATAACATTGATCCTTTTAGGCCTTGGGGATGACTACCCATCCTTGGCAGGGACGTGTAGTACGAATCCTTACGACTTTGGGAACCAAAGGGTAGTATGGAGATTATGAAGTGAGGGTATTGATCTTTTTAGGCCTTGGGGATGACTACCCATCCTTGGCAGGGACGTGTAGTACGAATCCTTACGACCTGAGAGACCAAAGGTGATTGTGATGATGGCTTGTGGAAATGGTTTTTTTGGAATGGTCATTGATTCTTTTAGGCCTTGGGGATGACTACCCATCCTTGGCAGGGACGTGTAGTACGAATCCTTACAACCTTAGGAACCAATGGTGATTTTTGAATTTTTGTTAGTGATGAAAACCACTATTGATTAGAAGGAATGGATGGGGAAGAGCTTGTCCTTTTGTCAATTCTCAGCATTCTTGAACCATTCGCACAGGGGGATGAACAGGCTAATCTTTCACCGATGGTACCCTAGACTGCTTTGTAGGTTTCTCTTGCATTCACACAACTTAGGAATTATTTTATGTGTGTAAATTTGTGTAGGGATATTACATAACGAGGCGTGACCCAAGTAAAATTTTCCTGTGTAAAATCTGTTTGACTTTGTACAATTTTTGGCTAGAAAGTTAAAGACAGCTGAATGACGAAAACCCTAAATACATTAGGAGACAACTGACTTTGCTAAAAATAGGGATGGTGTGATGCGGGATGTATGCATTGAGAAAATTGATTTGATGTGAAAAATGATGGGATTGCCAAGTAATGACAGTCTATGGTGCTTTTGACTTGTATAACCAACAAATATGCAATGTATGAAGGTGATGCCGAATGCAACCTATATTTTTGTATTTTTGATGTTTTATGAGTATGCATGGAATGGAGATGCAATTTTTTTTGTTATTTTTGATGATTTTATTGTTTTTGTTTATTTTTGAATATTTGTTGTGACCAAGCGGTTATGGTAACCCTTGGAGCTTTTGGTGTGACCAAAGGGTTTATGGATACCTTTGGGGCATTTGTGGGGTTGACCAAGCGATTATGGGAATCCTTGGAGCTTTTGGTTTGACCAAAGGGTTTATGGACACCTTTGGGGCATTTTGGGGTTGACCAAGCGATTGTGGAAATCCTTGGAGCTTTTGGGTGGACTATGGCTCTCTAAATGTGGAATGGCCTCAAATGAATGATGTTCAAGGGTTCGAGCTCCTTGATTCCTTCAAGAGAGGCAAGCCGGTAAGTTCCAGGTCCTATTTGACTATCAATCACATAAGGACCTAACCAGTTTGTTGCAAACTTGTCCCTCAGATGGGATGGTAAATTAGAATTTTGTTGGTTCTCTTTTAAGACCAAATCTCCAACCTAAAAATCCCTTAGGTGAACCTTCATGTTATATGCTCTCTTAAGTCGCTCTTGATAGATACGCAAATGCTCGAGAGCATTGACGTGTCGTTCATCAAGCAACGTAAGTTGATCTAACCGGGCCTGATGCACAGTGTCATCATCGATGAACTCTTGCATTGATATGCACAACGAAGGGATTTCCAACTCAAGAGGCATGACAGCCTCGGAGCCATACACCAACGAAAATGGAGTTGCCCCAATGGGCGTCCGAATGCTAGTGCGATAAGCCCATAGGGCAAGCGGGATCTGAATGTGCCAATCCTTATGATTATCTGCGATAGTATTTTTGAGGATGGCGACTAGCATTTTGTTAGACGCCTCTGCTTGCCCATTTGCCTGCGGATAATAGGGTGTTGAAAAACTATGCTGAATTTTGTACTTTGTGGTCAAAGCACGCACGTCTTTGTTCTTGAAGGGCGTCCCATTATCCGAGAGGATCTTGGATGGAATACCAAAATGACAAATGATATTATGCAAAATAAACTCCGCAATGTGGGGTCCAGTCATAGAGGTTAACGGAATTGCTTCCACCCACTTGGTAAAATACTCTGTGGCTGTAATGATAAATGTGTGATGACCCGACGACGTAGGGGAGATCTTTTCGATTAGATCAAAGCCCCACTGCAAAAAAGGCCAAGCCGATTGGATCGGTTGCAAGGCCTGAGAAGGTACGTGTGTCAAATTGGCATGATGTTGACACTTCACGCACTTCTTCACATATGCGCAACAATCTCGCTCTAAAGATGGCCAATAATAACCCATGCGAAGAATGCGCTTTGCGATGGCCATACCGCTGAAGTGGCCACCACATGTACCATCGTGGGCTTGGGTGATCGCCCAAGCGGACTCCTGTTGGTCCAAGCAACAGAGGAGGATTCCTTCATAGCTTCGATGATACAAAATGTCTCCTAGCAAGACATGTTTTTCCGCTTTCTGTTTGAATGATCTTTTCGTGGCTTGTGTCAATCCAAGTGGGAGAGTACCTAGCTTGAGGTAATCCCTTAGGGGTGTGTACCAATCTTGCTGATCAGAAACCTCGATGGTATGAACAACCAATCCCTCTTGAAGTTCATCCCGAGCAAAAGCTGAGTAGGAAAGAACTTGTAAAAACAGCGTTGTATTGCTATTAAGAGGGGTAGGGGAGAACAAGGACCCCCAGTTGGCTTGAGTCAAACAATCTTGGATTCGAGAAAACCTATCCGTAGATGGTTCAATCTGGATCAAGTGGATTCCTGGCGCATGAGGTCAGAGCTTGCACGCTCCATCGTGGGTTGCGATAATGTCTTGACCTGAATGGTTGTCATCTCACCGGAAGGGTCTTGCGGGATTAGTGACCCCAAGGAGGCCATAGTATCCGCAAAATGATTCGATGATCGAGGGAGTGCCTCGATGTCATACCATTCAAGTTGTGCCAAGAATTTGTCCACAAGGGCTTTATAGGCCTGCAGAACTGGACATTTACATTGGAATATCCCCTTTACTTGATTGACAATTAACAACGAATCACCAAAGATGTTCAATCGTTTAATGTTCATGGTGACTGTTGTCTGAAGACCTATGAGCAAGGCTTCATATTCTGCATTGTTATTGGTGCACGAGAAGTCTAATTTAAATGACAGAGGCATTGGAGCCCCTTGTGGAGTGAAGAATACAATTCCCGTGCCACCTCCTTGCTCACACTTAGAACCATCGAAGAATAGGGTTATGTCAGCTTGTGACTCAGGCTCATCAGAATCTGGCGATTCTGAAACATGGAAGACCCCATCATCAGGTAGTTCAAAGGTCAGAGGCTGATTGTCTTCAAGAGGAGCCTCTGCCAGTTGATCGGTGATGACTTGACCTTTTATGGATTTCTGTCCAATGAATTCTATGTCAAACTCCATCAACAACATGATCCATTTCGCCGTGCGGCTACTATGATAAGTATGACTCATCATGTATCGCAATGGATTCTCCTTAGACACAACATACGTCTTGTTGCTCAGCATGTAATGGCATAGCTTCTTGGTAGCAAACACCACTGCCAAGCAGAGCTTCTCGACGTATGCATAGTTAAGTTCATAACTGACCAGGGTGCGGCTAAGATAGTAAGTAGCCTGTTCTTTGTGCAATTCATTGTGCTGGGACAACATGGCGCCCAGTGCCACCTCAGTAGCTGAGATGTATAAGTAGAATGACACTCCTGGTCTAGGTGGTGCCAATACTGGCGGTGAAGCCAAGTACTGTTTAATATCATCAAAGGCTGACTGGCACTCGTCATCCCAATGGAATGCTACCCCCTTGTGCAATAATTTATTCATGGGTCGGCACTTGTCAGATAACTGCGCTATGAAGCGTTTGATCGACGCGACCTTTCCCTGCAGACTTTTGAGCTGCTTGATGGTAGTTGGGGGAAGCATTTCAAGGATTGCCTTGAATTTGTTGGGATCCACCTCGATTCCTCGTTTGGAGACTATGAAACCCAAGAGCTTTCCAGATGTGATGCCAAAGACGCACTTCTTGGGGTTTAGTCTGACTTTATGCTCAATGAGGCGATCAAGGATCTTGCGTAAGTCATCGAGATGATTGGGGCGCAAAAGAGATTTGGCCAACAAATCATCCATGTAATCTTCCAAAGTTTTGTGCATGTAATCATGGAAGATGTACGTCATGGCACGTTGGTAGGTGGCGCCAACATTTTTAAGGCCAAAAGGCATGACCTTATAACAAAATGTCCCCCAAGGCATTGTGAATGCCATTTTTAGTTGGTCCTCGGGATTGATACGAATCTGATTGTATCCTAAGAAACCATCCATGAGGGAAAGCATTTCATGGCCCGCTGTAGCGTCTACCAATGCGTCGATGCTAGGCAAGGGGAAATCATCCTTAGGACTCGCTTTGTTTAGATCTCAAAAATCGGTGCATATGCGAATCCTCCCATCGGGCTTCTTGATGGGTACCATGTTAGACAACCATGGTGGATAATCCACGCAGATGACAAACTGTGCATCCAACAACTTTTGCAATTCGTCTTTTACCATTAAGGCCACTGTTGGGTGCATCTTGCATAGTTTTTTCTTTACTGGCTTGATTGTCGGATCCAGCGTTAAATTATGCATGACTAGCTATGGGTCTAGCCTCGGCATATCTTTGTATGACCATGCAAAAACCTCCTTCTTCTCCTTGAGAAGGGCAATATAATCGGCTTGCTCTTCGGGGGAGAGACTTACCCCCAGCTTGAGAATCTATGGATTCATTGGATCTATGTCGATGTCTACGTCAGTCGTTGCCTCGACCGACATGTGGGATCCGTCCTCCAACTGGTGTGGAGTTGGGATCAGATGGATATCGTTTGCTGAATTAAGATCATCGTTAGGAACGTCAGGTTCCTCTTCAACATGGAAGACATCCTGAGTCTGTCCTAGAGTGAAATGAAACATCCCACCGCAAGGCCAGTACTCTGATGGGGATGGTGGTGTGTCAGCACGATCCCAATCTATAGCGTCTATGTCTAGATGCAATGACCGTGTTGGGTCGGCTGGATCATGGATGGGGGCGGTCAAGTCAATGGAGATCATGTTGATGAAATGATTGTAACCTCCATTACCGTAGGTGTGATAACTCTGACATTCTGGATGTTCTTGATGCTTTGGATCTGGCTCTGTAGGCACTGGCACAAAGGGATCAGCCCTATGCGTGGACATGCAAATAGGGTCTGCCCTAGGCACTGATGGTTTGATAGGGTCTCCAGGCGAAAGATGCTCTCTATGTACCTAGAGTGGCGGGTGCAGTAATTGCTATAACTGCATCGAGTTGAGGTGCCACCTATGTCTTGGACCTATGTGTAAGTGTTCAAACATGTCATCTATGTCTAAGGGATACTATTGTTGCATTTGTCGCATGTGGTTGAGATAGGCCATCTCGGTTTCGTCTTCGTAATCACTGTCAGAGATCCAAAGGCCTTCATTTGCTACAATAATGGTTTGCGATAGATGGGGCTCATCTTGTTCGAGCAAATTAATATGGTCCCATCGAGGTTGTTCCGCTCTCTATGGGGGGACCTGATTTTCTTGAGGTGGCCTCTGCTCAATTGGACCATCCAATGGGAACATGGTCAAGAAGCTTTCTTGATAATCATCCATGGGATGCATGTGGGAATGATTGTTTCCTAACTCAAGAGGATCCCAAGGTGCTACCTCGTACTCCAACTCATCATCCGAAGACCCTTCTTGGTCTTGTTCATACCCTTCGTGGAGGTGAGTCCTTGAATTGTCTCCCATTGTGACCGAAGGGAAAGGGTTGTTGAGGTCAACAAGGTTGTTTGTGTGTAATGGGAAATAATCCCCCAATGTATAAGTTGTATTTGGATTGGCATATGGATCTGATGCCAACCCATCCTTGTTGCCTATCCCTAGGCCTTGCATGTTTTCGACCAAGATGTCGAGGGGCAAAGGGTGATTAAACCCTACTCCTGACTTGTCATAAGGCATTTGGTATCTTGGTTGGCACAAAACACGCACTCCTTGTTCATACCTGCCCAACCCATATCCATGCCAATTGCATTGGCTAAGATATCTTAATGCGAAGTCTGGGTTAGACAGATAATTGACATCCTCAACAAAGGGCTCTTCATCTTCCTCTTCTTGTAGGGAAGGTTCAACGCCATTATCCAGGCCCCCATAAATAAAGTTTGTCTGATTAGGTGGGTAGCCTAAAGGAACCACAGAGCCTATGGGGAGTCGAGGTCTCCCCATGTCTTGCATGGACTCAAGTGTGGGCGTTGCTATAATGTTTTGCACTAGATACTCCCCCAATCTCGTGTTGGCCATCTCAACAGTGATTGTTGGCGTTTGAGGGGGAGCGAATGGAAGTTCTCCCTGAGTCCACTCCATGTGGGGTGAACCAGGCGCCTCGACTTCCATTCGACTAGGCATCTCTTCTATCGAGATGTTGGAGACTAAGGGTGGTTCCTCTTCCAGGGGCTTCTTTCCTTTGTCCGTTGGTGTGGCCACCGTAGGTGGCATCGTTGTGGGAGGACCAGATGAAGAAGATGAACCCGCCTGGGAATTTGATTGATTTGGTAATGGAGATTCTTGCGTAATCGGACCCCTTTTAGATGGATTTAACTAAAAATCCACATGCGTTGAAGGAAGGGTCGATTGCGGCATTAGTTGCACTGAATTGTAGTATTTGAAAGGCTCTAAATCTATGGGGACCACATGCACTTGTCCTTCAAATGTATACTTCAAACATTGATGAGCAATTGAAGGGACACACTTCATGTCCCGGATCCAAGGTCGCCCTAGCAAGATATTGTAAGCCATCTCACCTTCTAAAATGTGGCACAATGTATGAATGTTCTTTTGTCCCACTTGTATGGGTAGGACAATTGTGCCAACTATCGAGCATATCGCATCATTGAATGCTCGAAGAGTATAAGTGGAAGGTACGATGTGAGAGGCCGGCAACTTCAAATGTTTTAATGCGGCGGTTGTAATAATGTTACTGGACGAACCAGTGTCTACCAACACCCGCTTATACGGAATCCCATTGACCCACGCAATAACGTGCAGGGGTGGATCCGCCACATCACCAACCATCGATTTTAATTCATCTTCTCTAAAGGTGATGACTGGTTTCGTACATTGTTTCACATGGCCCACGAAGTTGTTGAAAGAATTTGCTTCGTGGGGATGCAGCTCAATTGCCTTTAATATCTCCATGAGAGCCTCCCGATGGGGCGCCGATTGTTGAATAAGCTCATATATGGAGAGCCTAGCCGACGTGGTCCTTAGACTTTGAGTAAGTCTAGTTCGAATCATGGCCACTGGTCTAGGCGGGGAAGCTGTGTAGGGTTCGGTTGAGGTTGTGACGTTGATGGAACTTCTCTTGTGGCTGCCGTGGGGGCAGCTCCTGGGTATCTCTTGTTCCTTGTCACTATGCTTATCATCCCCACATACCCCTCCATGGGGCAATTCTATTGCACCTCATTGACATGAAGAGGTTTTTCTTGTGCATCATGTGCGGGCAAAGGATCTCTGAAAATGCCCATTTGTTGGTTGTTGGGCGCTATGGGGTTATCCACTGCCAATGTATTATTGTCAATGAGGTCTTGCACCAAACCTTTGAACTTCCAACAGGCGTTAAGGTCATGTCCCTTTCGTCTGTGGAACCTACAGTACAAGTCCTCCCTATACCCCTTAGGCTTTGGTGCATTAGGATCTATCATTTGAATCTCTGGCAGATTAATCAAGTTTGCCATTGACAAACGGTCAAACAAGGAGTCCCTGGACTCTGTGTATGGTGTAAATTGCCGCCTAGGGCGATGCTACTGATTTTGTTCCTATTTTTGGTTTTCTCTATCATAATTGTTTGGAGGCACCGCCTGATAGTTAGCCTTCTGAGGCTGTGTTGCTTGGGCAGGCTTAGGGGCATTGATAGCAACTTGATTGACCATGACGGGTTTTTGTTGCGTAGTCCCTATTTTAGTGCTCTTATTCCATTCTTTTTTCTTAGGCTTGGCAATTTTGCCATCCTGTATCTTGATCTCTTCGATGATTCTAGCTTGCGCCAGTGCTTCTTCTAAAGTGGCATATTGCTGCAGCTGCAATAGCATAGAGATCGATCGCAAACAACTCTTTGCGAACATTTGAGTTAGGTCGGACATAGGAGGGAGGTAGGATAGCTTTGAAAGCAATGTCCTCCATCGGTTCCCATATGCCACCATAGATTCCTCCTCATACTGCTTGAGGCTAGCTAGATCGCTTAGTGATGCCTTTTTCTTTGTGTTGAAGGCGAAACGTTCTAGGAACGCGTCCACTAGCTGATCCAAGTTGCAGATGCTATGCTTTGGTAGTTGAGTAAACCAATCCGAGGCAGGGCCTGCGAATGTGGTTATAAATGTTCTTAATAGCAAAGCATCATTATCCTGAATACCAAAGCATTGGCTCAAGAATCGAGTCACATGCTCTTGAGCATCTTCCTCCCCTCTAAAGAGTGCCAACTGGGGCAGCTTAAAATGTTCGGGGTATGGAGGTGCCGGCACTGACGGATGCACAGGATGACTATGGAGTTGGC
Source organism: Wollemia nobilis (assembly GCA_028583015.1). Lineage (NCBI taxonomy): Eukaryota > Viridiplantae > Streptophyta > Pinopsida > Araucariales > Araucariaceae > Wollemia > Wollemia nobilis. The sequence goes on from JAQPPZ010002321.1 coordinate 1,125,246, forward strand.
GTAAAGTAGGCTTTTGGGGCCCAGAAGTCTTGAGCTCCATAGTCTCTAAGCATTCTAACAACACTTTGTATGCATCGGAGGACTTGATCTCCTCCTCCTTGGTTTGCTCCCACTGTGGGTTGTGGGGAACTTGAGGCCTTTGGAGGGATAACTAGGTAGCACCCCTTCTGCCTTGATAGGGCATTTCAGCCCGCTCTTCTTCTTGTTCATAATCCTCATAAGCTTCTTGAGGAGTGTCTGGCCTAGGCCTGTAAACATTGATGGGTGCCCACGGAGGGTGCCCATCACGGTTTTGGGGAGTGGCCTCCCGCTCAGGTCTAGGAGGTCTTAGAGGCAGTGCTTGATGAGGTCGCGGAGACCTATCTCGCACTAAGGGGTTGTGCCTCTCATACACTTCTGATTTATGTGCGCGAGGGACTGGGACCTTCTCAGGCACATTGTTGTGAAGCAATTCAGCTGTCTGACGCTGAATGCGCTCTTGGTTAAGGCGACACAAATGTTCTAATTGTTGTTGGTCTTGCCTAAGCCGCATGATTTGCGCTTGGTGGGCGGCTAGTTTGGCAAATGCCAAGTCAATTTGTTTGCCATCTCTTGTTTAGGAGGCCTAGATGCCTCCCCTACATGTCTTTCTCGGTCATGGTACTCCGAGACCCCTATATGTTGCTTCCCTCTATCGAGGTTAGCAGCATTGACTTGAAGCTCTGGTCTCAATGAGCGATCTGGATATAAAGCGGGTGCAGACGTGCATCGTTCCCACGCTGTGTACTATTCTTGAGGAACGTAGTGATCTTCCTCACACTCTCTATTATATGCATAAAAGGTGCGGGCAGAATTGTCTTGCCCTATCGGGAGAACCTGATACTCTGGATATGGTCTAGTGTGTCTGACATTAATCAGGGGTAAATTAGGAGTAACAAAATCATATGGTTCCTCCTTGTGGACCCTTTGTTGTTCAAGCACTTCATCACTAGGCCACCCATAACGAGTTTCCAAGGGAGGCCTTATATCTAGGTCGAGTGCTACATGTAGGTTGTCTTCTTGAAAGGATCTTTGCTGAGTGGGTGTACCCCTTAAGGAGGTGCCTCTATAGTCTTGTCTAGTGATGGCATGAGTTGGAGTGCCCCTCAAGGAGGTGCCTCTAGAGTCATGTTCTATAACTGCATGGTGTGGACTAACTTGTGTATCCTGCCGCCAAGGCGGGATGACCAAGTCTTCAGGACTATATCGGAGGCGACTTGTCCCCCTTGGTGCATTCTCTACAGCTTCTGCCCATGATTGGGCTTGGCTACGGGTGTACACCATGGTGATGTTAACCTAAAGATGCGTAGATTCTATTTTTGGATTTTTCTTTTTATGATTTTTTTGATACACTAAACAGAAAATAGCATACACACACAAGCAATGATTATCTCTTTTAAAGATTAAAAGTGTGCCCTAAATCTGGTTTAGTGTGTTTTGTTGTTTGTTTTTGAAAGATTTTTGTGAAAACCATTTAAATGCAATTATGAAGGCTCTTATGACTCCCAAAATGGTCGCCCCTTCAATATACCATTGTCGGACCGATATACCAACCTCTCTATATACCCGCCCTTACGTGAGGGAGACTATAGGTACGTGAGAGCAGATGATACGTGGAACATAGGCGGTACGGAAGGGGAATCACTCTGTTTATGACACCTACCATAGAAGACTTATCCTCATGTGTTGGGAATCACCCCAAGCTACACTTGGTCAGCTTTCATCAGGATTTACGTCTAGCAACAGTCGCGATCGGGGTAATGTATGCAATATCTCAAGCCAAAGTGATAATGGAATCCACCTTTGGTCTTGCTCAAGGGTTGGGGTTTTACGACCAACTCCTTGTGTTTAAAATACCACGTGGTGTGTGGGGTTCTTTTTAAGTTGCAAAATTGAAACAAGCAAGCCTCTAAACTCTCCTATGCAAGCAAAAATCAGAGAATAGAAAACAAAAAATTGACAAAGGGTGTTTAAAACCCCTACCTCTTCTCTGCCTAAATCGGATGTCTCTGAATTTCTGCCTGAAATAGTCTAGCATTGGAAAACTTGGTACCTGTAAGCAACAAAACAAGAAACTTTAATCAGAATCTTAATCTTAAAAATCAAAGGACACAGGTCCCACCGTGATCGCCATTGAAAGCACGAGGATACGAAAACAAAAAGGAATATGCCACAAGAAAAGAACAAGAAAGAACATATGCAAATTGACACAAGATAAAAGCAATATGAAATATGGTAATCTCTTTATTGATACGCTTTATAAATTGTGTTACAATACGTCTCCTTCCTTTTTAGGGGATAGGAGAGTCAAATGTGTTTCTTGTCACAACGTCCATGGATAATAATCCTTCTTCCGCGTGCCCACATGTAAGATGGGCGGACCAAAACGTCACCGCCGCTTGCGTATGTGATTCTTTGCTCTTTCCTGCTCCTCTGCTATCGGAAACCTGCGTTCAAAGAAATAGAAAATATTAGTAATACCTGTAGACAGAATGAAACATGTATTTCCCAAAGCCGATTGTCAGTGTATGCATGAAAATAATAAAACGACTATCAGATGACCTCTGATTGACCTGAAACTTTGATAGAAGCATAAAAATATCATCAGAAGACCATTGCAAAAAGAATAGTCTAGAAATTCCTCACAGTTTTGTATTCACTCCAGGGTGGGACGAATAGACCCTTGACAGATTGGTATTCGTTCCAGGGTGGGACGAATAGACCTGCAATAACTTGTCAAAAAGCACCCTCTTCAATGTCCTATCCTGGAAGCTCCAAATGACCTAAAAACTTGGGGTTAGCTAATTGGGGGTGTTTTGGGAAGACCCAGATGATCATATTTCTCCAATTTTGCCTCTAACACCCATATTTTGAAGATGGCATCTGCAAGTTAGTGAAAGCGAGAAATAACAATAACCTGGTCAAAAATGATCAGAATGAAATGAAATTTGAACTGTAACCTATTTAACCTATCTAGAACACAATGCAAAATAAAAACTAGAGAAATATATCACAGATTTCTATTCATCCCGGGGTGGGGCGAATTTTACTGTGATAGATTGGGGAGCGCCCGGGGGCAGGACGCCCACCGTTTGAGGCACTTTTTTGGCACCAATCCACTTGGGATGGGTCCAAAACTGATTATGGGGTGTTTTCGACAAATTTTGTGGATATTTGTGGCCACAAATCGGGTTTTGGGTCCGGATTCGTGCTTCCAATAGTCACCCAATAACCTCCCTTTTGAATGAGAGATTAAGGATGTAAAAGCACAAATCGCAAGTAGGTATGTAAATTGGCAGCACTTCGTTGCTCAAATGCTCCTTCTCTGTATATCTTTTGGGTGGGAAAACTCCCCAATTTATAGACCTTAGGGTCTCCTTGTTTGAATTGCGCATGCGAGGGCGCCACTTGAGTTAACTGTCCTATTTTCAGAGAAAAGCTAACTCCCTGATTAAAAATCTTCTTGCATGAGGTTTCTAAAATAAAGACACTCATCACTGAAGTCTCTCTTCTTGAATAAAAGCTATTCCTCGCAATTGCATGGCCTGAAGCCTCAATTAACTGGCGGAGTTGCCGAAGTTTGACTTTTTTTGCCAGTCAAACCTTCTATTCGCCTCACCCTGGGGCGAATGCTGCTATTCGTCCTTGGGTGGGACGAATGCCAATTTGTATTCATCCCGGGGTGGGACGAGCAGAGAGCAAGGTGCCAAAAAGGTGCCAAATTGACCTTTGACCTTTAAAACTACTTTTGGAAGTGGTTAGGACCACTGTTTTACCTCTGGGGGCTGCCCTAGGGGCTGTGTGTGTCAATGCGATCAGCGCTCGTTGTCACATAATCGGATTGGTGTTGTTTTGGTGTCTATAATATATAATCATCAAAATACCCTCAGGATATAAAATAGGATAGTGTCCACTATATATCCTCAAAAATACCTAATGGCTACAACTGGAATCAATACCCATACAGACACACATCACCCTTACTGATCACTAGAAGTCTCTCCACTCCCCTCATGAGCTCCACCTTCTTGCTTCACTCTATGTGCTGCTACCGCCCTACTTGACTCAGCACCAACTCTAGTTACCTTAATACCTGGAACTACTATAGCTCCCTCTAATCCAATAACATCACCACCCACCTACACTGCTAGCATCCTATCCATACCCACCTCTCTCCATCCTATGGAGGCAGCACTTCAATGAATCTATTCATAATGATTCCATACCCATGACCATGATATTGAACTTGATCAAGACCTATAATAATATGATAGTGCAATCTCTCAGACCATCGACACCATCTCACAATCATACCTCATCAAAACCTTATCTTTCATCCTATCTACCAGATCCTCATTCCCCTTCCTCAGTCACTCTATCTCAGTCTGAAGAGCGACCACATCTGTAGGAACCCTCACCTCTCTTAGCTACTACCATAACCACTCCATCTCAATACGCAAATCGTTCACCTCAGTCACACGAGTCACATACTTAGTCTTCATAGATGCTTCCAACTACTCCATCCTAACCACCTCCATCTTGAAATTCTCTACAACTGCTACCTCTATCATGAGGGCATGTAAATTCTCAACCAACTCAGCATACCTCCTCATCTTCACAACAAATCTACCTCACAACTCCACACACTAAAGCTCCAGCTCCCTCCTCATCTCAACCCTCATTGTCTCTGATGCTGTAAACCTCTCTAGATATCTCTTCTCTGTAATAGTCACTGTATCAGCTACCATCAATCACTCCTCACAATCATGCAACTCTCCCTGTAAGTGTTGTACCCAATCATGTAGCATCACCAAATCCTTTGCATTGCTCCTCTTCTACTCCTCCAATGGTATATTTTCCATATCCCCAAAATCAATCATGTAATAAACCTCCATATCCACATCTACATCCTCCATAACCACATACCCTTCTATGGGCTACTCACCAGCTACCACATTTTGTGCAACCCCACTCATCTCACTAGGCGCACTAGACTCCCCTATCTGAAGTCACCTCAATCATCAAAGAGATGTCTCAAACCTCACCCATGATATTTTTGGTGTACCTCCCTCTTGTGGAGACACTCCACCAACTAGCCCCATCACACATTCGATAACTCCAGTACCTAGCTCCTAATATTTCCTAGCCTACTAGGCATCATACTCAAGAGTGGTACATGTATCGACTACATCAAAAATCACCATTGGTAGATACCTATCACAATCCTTAAGAGGTAGCACAAGATGCATCCCCCTATCACCTCTTTGCTTGCATATCACGATAGGTACCTCTAGCATACCGTACCTCAATCCAAACTACCTCATCACTCGACTGAAGGGAAAGAACTCAACCTAATGGGTATATCATCCTACAACCTATCAACCTCATCAAATAGCCCTAAGTTGCTCATCGTTCATCTCCCACACCACTCCCCTCATCTAGGGCCTCCGCTGAATATATTTTAGCTCCAACTTTTTGAAATTTACCCTCCAAAAAAAGTAGTCACCCTCATATGGTCTCTTCATGCCCTTCTCCTCATCTGTCCACCACCTCTACGCATATAGTAAATCCTTAATCTTCTTCTCATGCACCAAGTATGACAATAATACTAGTCACTCCATTACTATGTACTCCCATGCCCAAACCTGTAGTAAAGGGACCCAATTTAGTCCCTTTCACCCTATCATCACCACATCATGTAGCTCTTGGTATACCTGGGTTAGTAGCATAGGCATCCACGTGAACACAACCTTATGCTCTACCATATCACACACCACGTCCAACATGTTCCAGGTAAACTTCACCTCGAAAGCATTAGGAAGCGCCCATGTCAAGATCATCAACATCGCCACACAATGGTGATTAGACAACATCTTATGATACCAATAATGCTCATAATCAATGCCCTTCTTAGTATCAACCTCCCTCAACCTCTCACCAAATGTACGTTGTAGTATCGCATCATGCCTACCATCATCCACCACCCTCATAGGATCACCCTCGACTGGTAACTTATAAATCCTGTAGATATAATCTAGGGTGATCGTTATCTCACCCGTCGATAAATGAAAGTTGTTCCTATCATGATTCCACATCTCACATAGAGCTGATATTTAGGCTTGGTTAGCATGAATGCTAAAACACTCTCATACTCCTCTCAGCCATACTGCATCCAACCACTCCAAATCAACATCACTCCGCACTTTTGCTAATATTACCTTCATCGTTCAAACACGATGATGAGGCTCGATAATCTTCACCTGTTTCATACACAAAAATCACAATAAAATTTGTGTTAGTATCATAATACACAATTTTACCCCTATGATTACAATACAATCATCATACAACTGCATTCTATGTACAAAAAAAAACATCTTTACGCATTTCAAGACACTACAAATGCACAACCTCAATTGTACCTCAACATGGAAAACAAATAGTACTTTTGACTACCCATTTCACCCTTTCATGGCTAAAGAGTGAACACAATTAAAAAATAGTACATAATTGACATAAAACAAAACAATCCACATGCATTCATACCCCCATCACGATACGTAATTCTAAACATCACCAAATCACATTACGCCATGATAAAAATCATCTTTTTGAATACCCATTTCCCCATTTAATGGTGAAAGTTCAAAAACATGTGGAAAACAATACACCTTTTATCCAAAATATTCAACAATACATCCAACAACTATGTATTACATCGCGTAATTCAAAAAAATTAGCAATAAAATCAAAACAAAATAACAATCACATTTTTTAATATCCATTTCCCCATTTCATGGTGAAAGTTCAAAAACATTTGGAAAATAGTACATCGTTTGCCCAAAACATTCAACAATACATCCAACAACTATGTATTACATCGCGTAATTCAACACAATTACAAAAAAAAATCAAAATAAAATAACATTCATGTTTTTGAATACCCATTTCCCCATTTTATAGTAAAAGTTCAAAAACATTTGGAAAACAATACACCATTTGTCCAAAAACAACTACATCCACATTTATCAGTTACATCGTACAACATGTAAATTCAAAACATCATCAAATCAAGTCATATCAAAACAACAATCGCAAATTTGAACACCCATTTCGCTATTTCATGGTAAAAGTCCAAAAACATTTTGCAAAAAGTATATGGTTGGCACAAAAATCAAGGTCAAACTAGGTATTTTATCACAGAGTCAAATAATCACCAAGATAAGTCAAAATTAAAAAAGGGCTATCATTCCAAATACCCATTTGGCTTATTAACACATTGTGTTTAAATTCTCATAAAAATCAAACATGCAAGTAACAAAAACAAGAAAAATTCTACCCCAAAACATTTATTTTTAATTACGTGATTTCCAAAAATCAACTTCAAAAGGTTCGAACACTTACCCGTGGCTCCTTGCAATGACTGCCAACGTTGGTATGACCCCTCACCATAATCAAGCTGAATCAAAAATTTAAAAGTGCTTCACATCGATATTCTTAACACACATCTCACTCCTCCACTCGTAGGTCGTGAAAATGACCCCACACACGTGCCAAAAGACATGTATATGACTAAAAACCCTAAATCGTAGGTCAACCTATGATTTCAACCTAAATCGTAGGTCATCCTATGATTTCAACACAAATCACAAGTCACCATGCGAATCCAACATCAAATCATAGGTCACCATACGATTTCAACCAAACAACACAAAATTCAAATTTTCTTCATTCCAAAATATTCTTCCCCTCCATATTCATGCTATTTTATAAATTTCCCATCTTTTTTAACCCATTTTCTTCTATCAATCGACTTATCATCATTTCACCACATTTCATTTACCTCATTGTTGATTCCTCGTTTGAGGGGGTATTCATATACAAAAACTTAGATTTGCATGAAACCAAACAATCAAACATCCAAATCATGGATATCACATCTATCTACACAAAATTTTGCTAAACATTATCTCAAGTTAATACTAAATCCAACCAACCATATATGTGTTAGATCACGAGAGCTATGCACAACAATGGAGATGTCACTTTGGCGTTCATGTATGTCAATGATGATCACATAATGAATGACACGTTTGAATAATCCATGTGCAAAATTCGAAGATGTCACTCTAGCATTCATGATTCACAATGAATGATATTTTTGAATAATCCTTGTTAACTAGCTCAAATGGTTTAACATATATCACCATGTACTCATCAATCAATCAACAACATAAATTTGAATAGGTGTTTGTTCTATTCGTACAATGTACCATCTTGCATTGGTTGCAAAAGCAAAGCAGTCATAAGTTACCTTTGCAAGCAACCAATATGACATTGCAAAATGTCATACGAAATCAACAAAATCATCGCATTGCATCCGCAATCATCCACTTGCATTCATCATCAGTATTTTCCATTTTCTTTCTCTTCACTTTTCTCTCTTCTCTCTCTTTTCTTATTTCCCCCATTCCTTTATTTCTCTTCTTATTTCTTCTTCCACATTTCTTCTTCTCTTATCTCCCTGGGTTTTTGATCAATATTGTATGGTCATGCTTCGAGCAGCTACATACCTTTGGTTGGATTTCTATTCATTTCTTCTCTCCCTAGATTCCTAGTCAATGTTGTATGGTCATGCTTCGAGTGGCTACATACCTTTGATTAGATTCTATTCTTATCTTCTCTCATTCATATTCTACTTTCTCCCATCACATTTTTGTACTAGACTATGTTTCACACAACATAGTACAAAAAGGGATAAATGTAGACATCCAAAAGTCACACATGTATACTTCTACATACTTGTAGATCTATTCAAACACTTGTAGGTTTGCATAGACCATCCTAGACCCCTCTAGGCTATTGTAGACCAACGTAGACCATTATAGACCATTATAGACCACTATAGACTACTCTAGACCAGCATAGACTACTCTAGATCGGCGTAGACCACTTTAGACTAGCGTAGACTATCTAGACTATCATAGATCTACGTAGGCCATCTCATTGGTCTATAGACATAAAACCCTACTAAACTGCATAATTCATGTCCTAACCACATTCTATCTATTATGAGGTCACCTATAAGCTCCCTAAGGCAACCTAAACACTTTCCCATACCTAATTAGGACCCCACAAGACTATTACTTCCCAAAACTCCTAATTAAGTTAATTGGATTTCTAATTGTAAAGTCACTTTTCACTTAAGTGTACTTTATGACTTAAATTTTTTAATTAGGATCCTAAACCCAAATTAGTCCTAATTATTCCCTCACACATGTGTGCACAATAGGTTAGTTAGGATATTTCCTAGAAACCCTAACTAATCCCTAATCTAACATAGGAGTTAGCTAACCCTAGTTCACCCTAATCTCTCCTCATACGTGTGAGGATGAGATATTTTTTTAGGGAATTTGGGAATGACACCTCCTCAAACCCTAACCTAACCTTGCATGGAATAGACTTTAGGGTTTGGTCTACCTAACCACCCTCCCGACCTTAGCTTTTACTATAAATAGAGGGTCCCCCCTCTCATTATCTCTCTCTCTCCCTTTTTAGCTAACTTATAGAAACTCTACCAAAATCGTACAAGAAACCCTTCTTCTGATTATGGATGGTACAAACAACATCTAAGCATCTCAAGAGTCCATCCAGAAAAATGATCTTCACTAGAAGACACCTACAGTTGGGTTCACCCCCTAACCTATGAACTTGAGTTCCAGATCGCCCCCTGCCCTACGATTTGGTCGTACAGTTGATCTAAAATAGCAAAAACCTCATGTAACCTTTATTTCATGTTCTTATAGTATTTACACTTCATTTTGGGCTTTATTTCATATTTTTAATGTTATTTTGTCTTCATCAATATAGGGCCTGATACATGACAGGCCCCCAAATAAGCTAACGCTATTTTGAAGGCCCTCCAACAACAACAAACATACATTTCAACAACAAACACAACAACACACAACTGTGGCTCACACGCATTAATGCCCACCTACATTTGAGGGCCCCCAAGAGAAACCATCAGAGTGTTTTGCATCTTGTTGAGAAAATAAAAGGAGATTCACCCTGTAATCTTGTATCAAATTCTTAATAAAATGAGTTGAAAGCATTTCTGAGCATTTTAATTTGTTATGGTTAATTTGCTTGATCAAATGGTAGCCTTTGGTACGCTTCAGTTTCCCTTTTAATATAAGATTCGAATAGTTAGAAAATAATTTGCTGGTGTTTTTCTATCTATTTCCTTTCCTTTTCAACACTTGATCTATTGATTCTTCTTCCTCTTATGGGAGTTAAATGGTTTGTCAACCATCATAGGTCCATTACTCTAACTTAGCAGATGCTCTCAAATTAGTACATAAGTGGTGGATGCTTGAGTGGGCTTAACTATAAAGACTTGAGTGATCTAGATAGGAGGTTCAAGGTAGGGTATATACATTTTTTAGATGGATAACATAACATGAATAGTGCAATCATACTAACATTAGTGCATTAGATCATCAAAACTTTCTAGTTAAATATATTTAACCCAGAGTAATACTAATATGGATGACCTTTTCGAAAGTCTTGATGTTGCATCTTTTTTATGTTAAAAAAAAAATCATAACAAATAGCTCCTCTCATTTAGAATGAACTTAAGAAAATATTTTGATTTGATATATACTACTTATCAACCTTAAAAATTATTTAATAATATAAATAAAATCTATAGTATCTTTAAAAATATATATTCTATAAAGGGGAATAATGAATATGAAAAAGACTAAAAACATACACCTAAATTATAAAACAAATAATCAACAATTTGCAAATAAATAATAACTCGGGTAAACACAAAATAATAATAAATTTAAAATTTATGAAAGTCAAATGCATCTTATTTAAGAGATTAAGAACGACCTACAATAAAAACATTTCTAAATCCAACCCGACCCATGACCTGACATTATAACATGAAGGGGTAATTGGCGATTCCCTATGTATTTAAAGAGAGCAAAATTCTCAAAGCTTAAAGCATTATATGCTCTTGTATAGACACTAATATATTTAAATAATATTTTTCTAACGTTGACGTTGAATGTAATTGTCATAAATCTAGTCGAGTTCATTACTGTTTTTTGTGGTAAGGATGCTCTCCACGAGGCTCTTGTTGAAGCTTGTTGGAATACCATTACTTTCATAATCCAAGGTTGTTTTTTTCGGGGTTGACGGGATGCTTAAATTAATAAGGCTTACGCAATCAAAAATGAATTGTTTGGTAATATTTACACACGTACCGATAGGAGGATGGAATCATGGGGTATTGTTCATCACGAAAAATTTCAATCTTTGACTTAGACTTTAATAAACCGGTACCGAAATTGACGCTCACGACCACGTGAGGCCACGGCTATCCATGTCTGCATTATGCTTGTTTAAACGATCCTCTACAGACTAGTATTGAATATCATGGAACCAGTTTAAAACATGGGTTTAGGTTTAACGTCAGCAAATATTCGATTGAGTGAGGAGAAAAATATATTTATGAGCTTTGGGATTAGATCGAATAAAAATATATTTATGAGCTTTGGGATTAGATCGAATAAAAATATATTTATGAGCTTTGGGATTAGATCGAACAACATTAATTTATTCTACTGTCACGGAGTATTAATTAAATTGGATTGAAAGAAAACGACATTGGTCTGCTGCTAAATTTTGATTTATAGATAGTAGTCCCCTTTGACCCTTCCCTAGAAGAAATAAAGTTAAAAAATAAATCTGACCCTCCTCTAGAAGAAGTAAAGTTAAAAAATAAGGAAGATGGCTTAAATTAAGATGTCCCCTTTGCAAACTACTCTTTCAGCATAGGATGATGATGGTCCTCAATCTCCTCCCAATTATATCTTTATTCATATTTTTTAAATTACTTACCTTAATAAGTGTCGGCATACTCATACTCACGTGTTGTAGGTGAGTTGGAGAGGAGAGGGTAATCTTTCAAGGGAGGTTCGAGGTTCGAATCTCCACCCTACCAAAATCCAATTGATAATGTTGGTGCGGGTAGGGCCGGACGCAACTCCCGGGTGACTTTGACGGTGTAGAACCCTTTGTTCGTGGTCTTTGAGACCAAGGGCTGGACGCAACTCCCGAGTGACTTTGACGGTGTAGAACCTCATGTTTGTGGTCTCTGAGATCAAGGGCCGGACGCAACTCCCAGATGACTTTGACGATGTAGAACCCCCTATTCGTGGTCTCTCAGACCAAGCAGCTCCGCAAGAGGTTTTTCGCTTTAAAAAAATAAGTGTCGACAATCTAATGCTAATAGTTTTACTATTTTTCATATTATTATTTTTTATAAAATAAAATAATATTAAAAATAAAAAAAGATTGAACTATTCTACAATTTTGTTTATATATATTTTTAAGTAAATTATGTGTGTAAAGCCTTTTTAGATAAATGATGTGCCCTATATGTTTAACCTTTAGAGAACAATGCCCTTGAATTATGGGCTTGCCTTGTAATGTGAAGCATATCATATAGGGAAAAAACCATATAGTTATAAATCATATGCATATACTTTCACTAAGAATGTTAGATCTTAAAAGTTTTTGAAAATGTATGTACTATGTTAATATATGTAATTTTATATTTATTAAATATATTTTTATATTAATTTTTAAATAAAGGGGTAAAAATTTATTGATAAAAAGTTTGGATTATAGAGTACAATTGAGCTTTCAACCAGGACTCAAATAAACAGCCAAACAGGCTAAAACCACTAGACTAGAATGAGACTCGAAAAAAACAACAAGAATAAACCACATTAAGTCTGTACATCCTTGTGGATCAACTCCCACAAGCGTTGAGAGTTCCCAGACAAGAGACTCTTCCAATTATCGATACTCCAAGGAACCAGAAGCTCAGAAGCCCTTTTGGCCAGGTAATCAGCAACCACATTCCACTCCCTTGGAATGTGCACAAAGGATATAAATTTGAACTCTTCACTCATTTTGAGAATATGAACGGCTACAAAGGCCAACTGCCAATTAACTTCCTCCACCCTTTTACTGTTTAAAATATTAACCACAATTTGAGAGTCGGACTCGTAGATAATCCTATGCCGACCAAGAGAAAACCCCCTCCGCAAGGCCTCAAGAATTGCAAGAGCTTCCATAAAATTGTTGGAGTCAACACCTTTATAAATGGAAAAGAAAAAACCGACACCACCAGTAGAATCTCTCCCAACACCGCCAATGCCAAGCATGTCCAGGATTACCCCTGGATGATCCATCAGTATTAATTTTTAAAACTCCTCTAGGGGGTGGCCTCCACCTACCATCTCTCCTAACCTTCTTGATGAGCTGATGAACCCTACTAGGGCTAGAATAGTTCACACCATCCCCAAAGAGACCAAGGGGTTGTTGTACCTTCTCCTCCCTAGAATCCAAAAGAGGGTCTACATCACATTTGCTATGGATGGTTTCCTGAACCATATACATGATCCTTTGCCATATCTATTGAACAACCAAATAATTGGCTTGAAATATGCACTGGTTTCGTTCAAGCCAAATTTTATAGATGATGCAAGAAGGGCCCAAATTCCAAGCCACCCGAAGGAAGGGGGCCTTCGCAGGAGGTCTTCCTAGACTACTCCAAAACTCCACCAGGGAAAACACATGAAAAGATGGATGGTTCTAGGCACTACACCAACGGTGCCAAATGTCTCTGGCAAAGGAGCATTGGAAAAATAAATGAGAAGAGTCATCCTCATTCTTACTACAAAGGACACAAAAAGAGGGACCCTGAAATCCCCTCTTCTTCACATTATCCCAACTGAGGCATTTATTACGATCTACCAACTAGAGAAAGAAGTTACATTTTGGCCAGGCAAATTTGTTCTACACCTTTTTCCACCAAGTGACAGGAAGACTCCCATACTTTTGCTTATCAAGAACCTGATAACCATAGCTTACTGAGTAGGTTCCCTTAGGATCAGGGTTCCAAGCCAGAATATCTTTACCCCTCAATGAAGAACAAGGCCTCCCCGTAAGAATAAGATCAAGCACCTCTTTGTCCTTGGACAATCCCCCTGGGGCCATTCTTACGGATCTTTCCACCAATACATCTCCATATTTCCAAAAGACTAGATTTTTTTAAAGTCCTCCACACGAGACCAACCTGCTTCCAATAAAAAAATGCTTAGGGAACATAACCTAGGATATTGATTCAAGATAGGAGGGTGGCCATCCCAAGAATCCTCCCAAAAAAGAGCATTTGATCCCTGATTGCAAATCCAAAACAAACCTTGCTTGATTAAATTAGCTCCTCTTTTCAGAGTGTCCCAGATAACTAAACCTTTTCCAACCAAGATGAATCTAGGGATTTCGGCCTTAGAAATACCTCTCAACTATTTACAAGATAACATTTTAACCCAAATCTGATCTTGAGAGGTACACCATCTCCAATAAAGTTTTGCAGCCAAAGCCTGCCCAAAAAGAGTTGTATGTCGTAACCCAAGGCCTCCCTCTTACACCGGCCTACATATAGAATCCCACCTAACCAAACTCCATTTATATTAATCAAGTTTTCCAGACCATAAAAACTTTCTTGACAAAGCATCCATGTCCTTGATGAAGTGAGAGGGAGCTATTTGTACAAAACATCTATAAATGGGTAAAGCTTGAACAACATATTTTAAAAGCAACACTCTACCTGTAGTGGATAGCCATATGAAAGTCCAGTGATTCACCTTCCTTCTAAACTTATCAAGCATAGACTGCCAAGAAGATCTAGGCAGAGGGTGAGATGAAATTGGAATACCAAGATAAATGAAGGGCGGAGTCCCAACCTGGAATCTTAGAATGCGAGCAATCCTAGCTTGAATAAGAGGAGGGATATTGAAGAAGAAAATAAAAGACTTGTCCTCATTAATCAACTGTCCAGAAGCACCAAGATATATGTCAAGAGACTGTCTAATATTTCCAGCTTCCCTGATAGTGGCAACTCCCAAAAAAGTAGTATCATCAACAAATTGAAGGTGGAAAAGAGGTGGCAAACTACTATCCCACTTCCACCCCTGAATGAGACCCTACATGACTTGAGACTTGAGTAATCTTCCCAACCCTTCCGCCATAATGATAAATAAATAAGGAGATAAAGGATATCCTTGCATCAATCCCCTTGAGGCCTCAAACAACTCTGATGGCTCATTATTAACAAGAACAGAGAATGAGGAAGAAGAAACACAACTCATCACCCATATAATCCATTCCTCCTCAAATCCAAAAGCAGTAAGAACTTTCTGAAGAAAGGACCATCTGACCCGATCATAGGCTTTGGCCATGTCCAACTTAATGAACATAGTTTTCTCCTTAGAAGTTTCCATCGAGTGAATAGCTTCTGTAGCAATAACAACCCCATCCAATATTTGTCGGCCAACAAAAAACCCTCCTTGCTCCTTAGAGATGATTTTGCTCAACCATATCTTCAACCTCTCAACAATAATTTTTGTGATGATCTTATACACAACATTGCAGAGAGCAATAGGCCTGAACATATCCAAGGAATTTGCTCCTTCTTTTTTGGGTATAAGCACCACAAAGGTAGCATTTAGGGCCCTTAGCATCTGTTTGTTCTTTTGGGACTCATGGACCACCTCCAAAAGATTAAATTTGATTAAATCCCAAAAATCCTAATAAAACTCAATCGGGAATCCATCTGGGCCTAGGGATTTTCCTTTTTTCATCTTGAATACAACATTTTCCAACTCCTCAAGGGAAATTGGACCCATCAAGTGCACATTCATCTCTTTAGAAACAATCGTTGGAATATAGTTTAGAATAAGCTTTTCATTCTCATCATCTGATAGGGAGTCCTTTTTTTTTGTGGAAAACATCCCAAAAGGGATGCCACTTTCGGGTAAGACCCAAGGAGGCAGGGGTATCCATTCCGCCAAAAATGCCCAGGACTCGGACCTGGCCTACCACCTTTGACATACTCAAGGAGCAAACAAACACACAAAACCAATTTAAAAATAAGTAAATAACAACAAAAATAATAAAATAAAATAAAAAACATGCTCCTTGAGTGTGTCAAAAACAAAAGCACAACCAAACACGCACAATAAGAAAAAAGAAACCACAACACAAACCACATAGAAAAACACAAGAACCACATAACAAAACACAAACAAGACAAAAACAACAGAACACTACAAAGACATAACCCAAAAAAAACATGAAAAATAAACACAACCAAAACCTAAAAAATAAAATAAATAAAATAAAAATAAAAATAAAAAACAACCAACAACAGACAATAAACAAAAACAAAAAACATAGAAGACACTCACACATAAAAACACGAAATAACACAAACAAAGAGAAACCCAAGAACAAGAACGAAAAAAACACAAGAACAATAACAAAAAACACAAGAACAATGAAAAACAACACAAAGAACACAAAAACAAAACAAAACAAAACAAAAGAACCCACCCACCTTAAAAAACTAAACAAAAAAAAACAAAGAAGAAAAAAGAAAAAAAAAACAATGAACAAAACAATGACCTATCTAGACCAGAAGACTATTAAGGCAAGAATCAACAGAGGAAACAAAATAAAGAATAGAATGAGCTAGGGAACTAAAAAAAACTGAATGAACCAAAGAGAAGCAAAAAAAAAAAACAAGAAGAAACTAGGTACCTTCAGAACTGGAGCCATCCAAAGAAATGATAGAAAGAAGAGCTTCCCTAATTTGAGAAGCCCACCATATAGGAGGGTGGCCATAACAAGTAAGATCACCTTTGTCCAAAGCCCAATTAGCTAAAGCATCAACACTCTTGTTTTGATCTCCGACCACATGATTGTAATCAACTTTCAAAAATCCCATCTGGATTAAGCTGAATCTTCTCAATAATTCTTTTTATTCTCCAATCCACCTTATGATTCTTAGAAGGAGTCTTCAAGAGATTAATCATAAGTTGAGAGTCGGACTCAACTAACACCTTTTCCCATCCAACCTTAGTAGCCTCCTGAAGGCCTCCGAGGATACCATACCCCTCAGCAAGGTTATTGGAAAGAATACCCAAATTCTCAGCAAAAGTAAAAACCAGGGAGCCATCCGAAAGTCTACCAATTCCTCCCACACTGGCTTTTCCAGGGGTTCCCTCTAGAGGCTCCATCGGTATTGACTTTTCCAAAATCCTTAGGAGGAGGTTGCCAATTTCTAGTCCTATCCATCTTACTAATACTCACATTCCCTTTAAGTTGGTTGCCCTTAGAAGGTTTAATCTTCAATCTTTGCATCACTTGATCCCATCTTTGGTGGGAGTTTTGAGGGTGATTAAGGAGTTGATGGACTGATTCAACTAAGTTGGCTATGGTCTTTTGCCAAATATAGTGAATATCCTTCCTATCTTGATTAAAAATTTGGTTGTTCCTTTCATTCCAAATATTCCAAAGAAGAATGGTAGAACCCATCCAAACTAACTGCCTAATAAAATGATCAACACCCTCTTGATTAGGCCAATCCCTCCAAAGTCTGTTCAAAAGTAAAAAAATTGGACCACTTGTAAGCCAAGTAAAGTGGCCATTCTCCTCCATAGCTCAGAGGCTAAAGTACACTCAATAAAAATATGGTTGATATTTTCTACATTCTCTTCACACATTTCACATCTAAAAGGGCCATGAAAACCACGCTTCATAAGTTGCTCACGAGTAAGCACCCTACGATGCAATAAAAGCCAATTAAAGAACCTCACCTTAGGCCAAAGCTTTTGAGCCCACAATTGAGAAAATATGTCAGAAGAATGGTTGGGATTATTATGGCATAAGGTCAAATAACCTTGAGCAACGGAATACTCACCCTTAGTAGTGTTGTTCCATCCAAAACAATCTTTTTCATGGGACCAAGAGAGGGATCTCATATGAAGGATGCCTTGGATATCTTGTCTTTGCCTTTCCGGGATTTGAATAGGCCAGTCCTCAATAGGGATCCAATATCTACCAACCTTTGAATTACCAGTATGGTACCGACAGTAATTAGCCACCTTTATCCAATTAGCTCGGTGAAGCTCCTCCATCAAAGGCCTCCAATCGAGAAACTGAGTTATCAAAGGCTTGTGACCATCCCAAGAATCTGTCCAAAAATTTGCATGTTGACCATTATGAATGATCCAAAATAATTTTTTCTTTATCAAATCCTCACCAGTCTTAAGAACTGCTAAAATGGGAGAACCTTTGGTAGGAAGTTGATAGCGAACAAGGTCTTCGGGACTTTTGTTCTCAGCATATTTAGCACGGAGATTATTGGCCCAAAGAGCATTGGGGTTATGCAACATCCTCCAATATAATTTAGCAGCTAAAGCTTTGTTGTTATTAATTGAAGACCGGAATCCTAACCCCCCTTCACTCTTAGGAAGACATAAAGTATCCCATTTCACCAAGGCCCATTTTCTTTTCTCCTTAGTACCACTCCAAAGGAAACGATGACTGATTTGATCCAATTCTCGAAGAACAGCCTTTGGGATATTCAAAACGGAAGAAACATAAATAGGAATAGCTTGAAGGACTGATTTTACCAAGGTGATTCTACCCCCAGAAGAAAGCCACTTGTTGGTCCACTTTCCAATTTTCTTCTTGACTTTGTCCAACAACCAATTCCAATATTTATTTTTTTGCCTTTGAATATTTATGGGAATACCTAAATAAGTGATTGGAAGAGAGGTCTTCTTATATCTTAATTTATCCAAGACCATGGATTCCTGTCTAGCGGAGCAGTGAAAGAAAATAACTTTAGATTTGTCTTCATTGATCAACTGCCCGATAGCCTTAGAAAAATAGCTAATTATTTGCTTAATATTAGAAGCTTCCTTAACTGTAGCTTTACCTAAAAGAGTAGAGTCATCCACAAATTGAAGATGAGAGATAGGTCTAGCTCCATGAGCAATGGTAACTCCCTCAAGGGTTTTGTTTTCCCTCTTTTTGGTTATAGTCCTACCCAAGCATTCAACAAGAATGATGAATAAATAAGGGGATAGCGGGTCACCTTGCCTAATACCTCTGGAAGGCTGGGAAAGAGCGAGAAGGCCTACCATTGATAAGAACTAAGTAGGAAACTGAAGAGATACATCCCATAATCCAATCCATCCAATCCTTAGAGAAACCAAATTGCCTCAAAACTTTGATAAGGAAGTGCCAATCCACTCTGTCATAAGCTTTGGATAAGTCTAACCGAATGAACATAGAAGGAGAATTTTGCATATCCATGGAATGGATGGCTTCCTGAGCAAGAACTATCTCATCTACTATTTGACGTCCTTCCACATATCCCCCTTGCTCTGGGGAAATAATCTTATGCAAAAGAGGCTTCAACCTTTCTCCCATGATTTTAGTAATGATTTTGAGAAGAACATTACATAAAGCAATAGGTCTAAAAGCTGAGATATGATCAACCTCTTGAGCTTTTGGAACAAGAGTAATATAAGTTTTATTGATAACCTTCAAAATTTCTTTGGCTTTCCTGGCTTCTTCCACCACCTCTAATAAATCAACATGAAGGATATCCCAGAACTCTTGGTAGAACTCAATAGGAAAACCATCGGGACCTGGGGTTTTCCCTTTTTGCATTTTAAAAACTACTTGTTGAAGCTCATTGATAGTAACAGGAGCAGTCAAAATAGAGTTCTCCTCGGAAGTGATAAGAGAAGGGATTGCTTGAAGAACATTTTGTTGAGAAGCTGAGTCAAGAGGAGTAGCAGCAAAAATATTGGAAAAGTAATCAACAACAATAGAGTTCATGCCATCCCAAGTATAAACAACATCTCCAGTATCTGAAGTTAAGGAAGAAATAAAGTTGTGAGATCTTCGAGCTAGAAGAGATTTGTGAAAGAAATTTGTGTTTCGATCTCCTTCTTTGAGCCATTGAATTCTAGATTTTTGCTTCCATAAGATTTCTTCTCTTTTTTCCCATTCCTCTAACCGAGTTGTGAGTTTAATTTCATCTGCACTTCTCTTCTCTGTGAGGCCATCTAAACGGATTTTCTTATTCAAATTTTCAAGATGAGCAATAACTTCATGTTTTTTTTATGAACATCCCCAAACTCTTTCCAGGTTCCAAGTCTTGATTTTGGATTTAATGTATTGCAGTCTTTTGGCAAAACAGAACATCTTAGTCCCATGCCTAGGTTTACCTTCCTTCCACCATTGTTGCACACGAGGTCTGAAGGAAATGTCTCTGAGCCACATTAATTGAAAACGAAAAGGAGAGAAACTCACATTGGTTTTCCACATTTCCACCATGACTGGCCAATGATCCGAACCAGCATTATTAAGAGTCTTCACTTTAGGAATGTGACCATGGATTAAGAAATTTTTAGAGAGCAAAAACCTATCCAATCTCTCCATTATACAAGCTAAGCCTTGCCTTCTGTTAGACCAAGTCATAAGGCCATTATCTGGTTGGATATCCACAAGATGGAGGTTTGCAATATATTCGCTCATGAGGTCGGTGCTTTTGTCCAAATTTCTATTTCCCCCCTTTTCTCATCCAGAGAGAGGATGGTATTGAAATCTCCTCCGATCAAGATCCAAGCTTTAGGAAAATGAGAGATAATATGAGTAATATCCTTCCATTGTCTTCTTTTTTCCTCTAAAGAAGTCGGGGCATAAACAATAATGCAGAGCATAATCTGGTTGGAATGTCTACTTTGAATAGCTATAGCCAACAAACCCCAACTGCCAACCATATGGTGAATAACTACCTCTTTTGGGTCCCAAAGACAAGCAATGCCACCCGAAGTCCCTTGGGAACCGAGGGAAACCACTTTTCCAGCTGGCCAAATTTTACTGGCAATTAAGTCCATATCCTCCATTGACATCTTTGTTTCTTGAAGGAAAACAAGATGTGGATGATTTATTTGAATCATTCTTCTAATTTCATTTTGTTTTGAAAGACTCCCTTTGAGTCCTCTAATATTCCAAGTGATGATCTTCATTAATACCAGGGCTAAAAAAGTTGGGAAGGGCATTAATCTTACCTTCCTCTACAAGCTTTTCACCTTCTTTTACCATATGATATTGATTGGTCTTGCGACCTATTTTTTGATTGGAATCCATCTTCAATTTTTTTTCCCTGTTTCTTGACTTATTCCAATTGAATCTGAGATGGCTTCTAACCTTGAAGAATGCTCATACACTGCCAAAATTTTACTAGATGGTTCAATGGAGTCTATATTGGGACCTGCATTATTTGAAGTTTTGACATTTGAAATATTGTTTTTCTTGTGTAAATTTTCTCCTTTTTTTTCTGTTGAAAACCTTTGATTTGTTGGTTTGTCTCCGAGTTCTTCCCTTCATATTTAAATTGTGTTTCTAAGATTTCAGTTTCCATTATTTCCTCTTCCTCACTTGGGACATCATTTGTGGAAAGTATTTCAAACATATTAGCAAATGACTTTGATTGATCCTTCATAACTGTTTTTTTCTGAGTGTTCTTCTTCTTAGGTATTTGGAAACCTGCTGAGTTTATATCTTCTTTCTTTTGATCAGGAATTTTATTTGGGCAAGCACTGGCCAAATGACCATATTCATGGCAAATTCTACAACGAAAAGGAATGTTCTCATAGTCCACTACTTGCTCCCAAGTGTCTTCCCCAAATTGTAATGTGATATTTTTAGGAAGGGGTTTGTCAAAATCCATTAAAACACAAATTCGAGCATAAATAATATGTTCAAAATTTTGAGTACAATCAGGAGTCATCATAAAAGTTCCTAAAGAGTTTCCAATTGAAGAAAAAATAGTAGGATTCCAAAATTCAATAGGGAGGCCAAAGAGTCTAACCCACACGGGAGCTATAGAAGGCATCTCTTCTTCGACTTTAAATTTAGTATGCCGGGGCTTCATGAAAAGCCCTGCCCTTCCAAAAAACCAAGGACCCCCTTGAAAAGTTTTCTCTCTATCTTCATTATTAGCAAATAAAACAAGAAAATAACCATTTGGATAAATAGAGATTTGTAACTCACCTTTAGTTTTCTAGCTTTTTGCAGCCCAGACTTTGAAAGCAGATAGACTCGGACGAAAACCCACGAACCGACAAATTAGTCCTCTTTTTTCCAAATCTTCAATGCCAATCTGAATGTTCCCCATATCAAGCTTAACAATAGGAGTTCCATCAGCTGCTTTAAGACATCCTGACTCTATTTTCCTGGGATCAATCTTAGGCATTCTTAGAGGTTTATGGGAAGCCCTAATATTGATATTAGCATTGGGCTGAGGCTGTCCACCACGAAGGGCATCCCTAAAATTCATTTTTGGGACTGAGTCTTCAAAATTCTTACCCTTGATAGGGGTTTTCACAGTAGAATTATTTTGTGGGTGCACCTTAGCACCAGATTCATTTGAGATATGAGCCATTTTTTGATCAACTGCTTGAAACTTGTTTCGAGATCTCTTTAATCCTTGCCCTAGACGTCGTGGAAAGGTATGGTTTTCACTTTTCTTTTGAGCAGCAAATTGGAAGCCGTTGTCACTCAAGTTCACAGTATGATCTATTGAAAGACAAATTTCTAACCCATCTTGTATCCCCTGCAACATTTCCTGCTAAAATATTGAGCATAAACCACAAAAATATTGGCCGCTAGGGCCCGAAGGCCCTAAAAACCAACCTCTGGAGCTGCTTGCACTCAACCCAGATGAAACCCTCGCATAGCCGCTTGCCAAATATATCGTTCACACATAGGGCTGCGCTAGGATCTGTGTTGCTCCAAATGATATGAAAATTGGTGGAGACGTTCTAGGGTTTTTCAGGCATCTACCCTCAAAATTTCAGCTCAATCCGAGTTCGGATGAGTGAGATATGGCCGAAACGAGTTCGACAGTTTGGGCAGTCCTGCGAAAATCGTCTAGCTTCCAATTTCGTCAATTATTCCATAACTCTTATTTATAGTATGAGTTTTATGCTTTTTTTCTACGGAGTCCTCCTTGAAGAGAGAGGAAAAATACCTCTTAGTCTCTTTTGAAATATCCCTGAAAGAAGAGAGCAAGGCACCCTGAGAATTCACAAGAGAGGTAATCAGGTTACCATTACGACGAGCCTTAATAGAGTTATAAAAGAAGGCTATGTTCCTATCCCCTTCCTGAAGCCAATCTACTCGAGCTTTTTGTTTCCAAAAAATTTCTTCCCTCAGTTCCCATTTAGCAAGGTCTTTCGTAGCCTCAAATTCCTCAACAAGAAACTACTTCGTGAATCCCTGATCTCTAATCTTCCTTGAAGCTTCTTCCATCCTCCTAAGAACTACCAGCTTAACCAAGGAAAAGTTCCCAAAATTCAGTCTATTATATGTAAAAAGTTATTATAAAAATAAAAGAACCTATAATTAAGGATCACATCCTCGTGTAAGTGTCGGAATAAATATGCACCAAACAATGTAGGCGTCCAAGCTTGCCATATTAATGTGGCGTTTGCATTTCGTGAAGGAAATTTGTTTTCTAAATGTATTATCCGATGCTCTTTGTGACCTTTTAAAACTATTTTTGCATAGGAAACTTTAGTTGGTTAAGTAAATAAAACAATCTTAACAAACAAATTATCAATCTATCTCTTTATAAATAGCTTTCACATTATTTCGATTTTGAAGAGCTCTTCCCTTTCCTACCTAAAAGCGACAATTGACAAGTGCTTATATCGCTTTAAAAAGTAAATAATAAAAAAATACCAAATTTGTCTTGAAAATAACATGTTTTCTCCGTTGTCTGCTCGGCATTTTTGAACTTTCCTCGTCTTTACAAATCACGACACTATAAAATATATGTATTTTCTTTCCTTTCTCTCATTATTGAGGGAAGACCAGCCTGGAATTTGGATTTTATGATAATTGTAATATTCTCATCCTTTCACAATTAAAGGAAGACCAAGCCTATAACTTAGATTTTATTATAATTAGTAAATTAAAATTTTGCTACAGTTACTGTCTTTTATATAATATATAGATAAAAATTTGTGATGATTATTTTATGTAAATCAGATGATATTACATATTATATATATTTTATAATAATTTTTTATGTTTTATAATTTTTTTAAGTTTAAAATATTTTCAATAAAAAATGATAAATTTTAAAAAAATATTATTTATTTATTAAAAAGTTGTTTGACTTCACACATATTAATGATTTTAGCTGTGCACCAATCGAAGTAAATTGGATTAAAGTAAATTTATATTGTATAAAATTGTTATGGAGAAATTTTGAATGAAATTTTTTTACATGTACAAAAAAACATAACTTGTAAACAATAAAATTTAAATAAAATAAGTGTATCATACAAATTTTCTACTGCGGAATTTTCAATTTTACTTGTAAATAACGAAAGTTGATTTTAAATGAAACCAACAATATACAGTTTATATTTTAAAATACATCACACATAGACCTCAAATTACAGTCCTGAAAGACGCAAGAGGCAGGTTTGGAAATGTTTTCCCACGCACGTGGTGTAGGTATTAGTTAGGTAGCATAAAAGCTGTACTCCATTGCACCTCCATCTTGAAATTCTAATAATCACCCCACGCATTTAAAAGAACGCGTCTTCCAGACGGCTGAAGGGCCACGTGGGCCCTTGCGTTTACCAATGTGGTCACTGTTGAAGGGTTGCTTCAGCTTGTGTGCTGGCGATCCAGATCAAATTGGACTAAAGAGAAGCCGCCATGGTAAACATTCATAGCAGGTAAGAAAGTAACCTGTAGAGTCCACATTACAGACATTCTAAAGATATAAAAGCGGACGAGGCTGCTTCATCTTCCAAACCAAGAGGCACTTGGATGCCAGAAGAATAGTCACGATGGGTTGTACAATCCATAAGCCTTCCATGGCTCTCTTGGCTGCATTGCTTTCCCTTCTGGCCTCTGCTACGCTCCCTCATGTTCATGCGAACTACTACTCCTACAAGTCTCCTCCCCCACCTCCGACTCCATCACCTCCTCCTCCGTATCATTACGTCTCTCCACCGCCACCATCACCATCTCCTCCTCATCCATATCATTACAAATCACCTCCTCCTCCGTCTCCATCTCCTCCTCCTCCCTACCATTACTCTTCTCCTCCGTCACCATCTCGTTCTCCGCCTCCGCCATACCACTACCCCTCTCCTCCACCACCATCCTCATCCCCTCCTCCTCCATATCATTACAAATCACCCCCTCCTCCCTACCATTACTCTTCTCCTCCGCCACCATCTCCTTCTCCGCCTCCACCATACAACTACCCCTCTCCTCCACCTCCCTCTCCATCTCCTCCTCCTCCATACCATTACTCTTCCCCACCACCTCCATCTCCTCACTATCATTACAAATCTCCTCCTCCTCCGTCGCCTCATTACAAGTATAAATCCCCTCCCCCTCCTCACCACGTTGTAAAACCAGGCCATCCATACAAATACAAATCTCCACCTCCACCTGCATACCATTACAAATCCCCTCCCCCTCCTAAACGGGTTTACAAATACAAATCTCCTCCGCCGCCGTCACCCGTGTACAAATATAAATCTCCACCACCGCCTCCTCGTCATGTTGAAAAGCCGGGTTCTCCTTACCATTATAAATCCCCTCCACCTCCACCTCCTCCTCCGGTGTATAAATACAAATCCCCGCCACCTCCTCCGAAGCATTTGTACAAGTACACTTCTCCACCGCCGCCTGTCTATTAAACAGTTTAAGCGCAAAGGTGAGAAATGTTTTCCAATTATTATTGTTATATGTCATATTTAGAGTTTAGTTTGCTGTAGCGGGATTTTAGTTGCATTTTTAGAAGATCAGGTGTTTGATACAAACTTCTGCATGCTAGTAATTACAAAAATTGTCTTCGTTGTCACTGTGCAGGAAGCGTTGCCAGCTTCAGAAGAATAATCATGCAATTTATTTGGTTTCAGCCTCAGCCATCCGGATGTGTTCAATAAAACACGAATTTGTGCACTAAGAAGGCCGCAGTGCATCCTAAATAATAAAATAAAATACACCTTATTCAGTCAAAAGTCCACGAGTATGTAATGAATGAGAAGATCCAAGCCTGTTAGGCAATTGCTAATGCTATGAAATTGAGCCCTTTCTTTAAACCTATTAATAAGAGCCAGATCTAGTTCGATCCCTGTCGCCATATTTTATTTTGAAAATATATCAAATATTTAGATATTCTGCTTATCATCATGCTCCATAAGCCGGGAAGTCTAAGCTGTACGCGGTTTGTTGTTGTTGTTTGTGTTTTTTTTGTTTTCGTATAAAATTTCAACGAGTTTGTTGGCAATCAAGTTCATATTTCATTTAAATAGTTATATTATTATGATAAGAAACTGCAAAGACGGTCAAATACAAATTTCCCGAGACAATCCTCTAACGCGTCGTACACATATTTGTACGATGTGTGAACATTAATTAAAGATGAGACACTACTCTAACGCGTCATACACACATTTAAACGATGTGTGAACATTAATTTGTGTGGTGTAGTTAATGAACTAATATAATCCATTTTTTTATAAATAAGCTCCCAAAATCAAACAAATTCCGATCTTGAAATGGAAATACACAGCTATTGCGTGGGGGATGGGACCGTTTCTTCCATTCCACGCATAGAATTTCATGTTTCAGTTCATATCGATTTACGCTTATATCGAATCATTGATTAAAACTTTAACATGCACGTCTAAACTCAGCATAGTTTATATGATTTTTTAAAATATATTCTGTTTTTTTTAAAATTGAATATATTATTTACACACATATTTTTGTTTTAATGGATTTTGACAAACCCTTATCTAAGAAGATCTTATTACAATTTCAGGAGGACACCTGGGACCAAGTGGTTGATTACGAGAACATTCCTTTTCATTGCTATATTTACCATGAATATGGTCATTTGGCTAGTGTCTACCCAAATAGAATTCTAGATCAAATGAAAGAGGATACAAAATTAGTAGGTTTCTAAATACCTAAGAAAAAAATATTTTAAAAAACCAATTACGAAGGAT
Source organism: Wollemia nobilis (assembly GCA_028583015.1). NCBI lineage: Eukaryota > Viridiplantae > Streptophyta > Pinopsida > Araucariales > Araucariaceae > Wollemia > Wollemia nobilis. The sequence goes on from JAQPPZ010002321.1 coordinate 1,152,269, forward strand.
CAATCAAAGTTGTCAGTTAATATGTTTGAAATTATTTTCACAAATGATATCCTAGGTGAGAAAGAGGAAATAATGGAGAAAAAAATCTTAGAAATGCAATTTAAATATGCAGGGAAGGATTTAGAGATAAACCAATAAATTAAAGGTTTTCAACAAGAAAAAAAAGGATAAAATATACACAAGAAAAACAATCTTTTAAATGTTAAGACTTTAGATAATATAGGTCCCAAGATAGACTATGTTGAACCTTCTAGTAACACTTTGGCTTTATACACACAATCTTTGAGGTTAGAAGCCATCCTAGATATAATTGAGGTGAGTCAAGAAATAGGGAAAAAAACTAAAGATGATTTCCAACCAAAAGGTAAGTCTCAAGATCAATCAATATCATATGGTAAAAGAATATAAAAAGCTTGTAGAGGAAGGTAATAATTTTGCCCTTACCAATTTTTTTAGCATTAGTATTAATGAAGATCATCACTTGGAATATTAGAGGACTTAAAGGGAGTATTTCAAAACAAAATAAAATTAGAAGAATGATTCAAACAAACCATCCACATCTTGTTTTCCATCGGGAAACAAATATTTCAATAGAGGAAATGGATTCAATTGTTAGTAAATTTTAACCAACTAGAAAAGTTGCTTTCATCTGGTGGTATTGCTTGCATTTGGGACCTAAAAGAGGTTGTTATTCACCATATGGTTGGCAACTAGGGTATTTTGGCTATAGCTATTCAAAGTAGACATTCTAACCAAGTTATGCTTTGCATAACTATTTATACTCTGACTACTTTGTAGAAACAACAAGACAATGGAAGGACATAACTTATATTATATCTTATTTTCTTGAGGCTTGGATCTTGATCAAAGAAGATTTCAATACCATCCTCAGTTTGGATGAGAAAATGGGGGAAATAGAAATTTGGATAAAATCACTAACCTCATGAGTTAATATATTGTAAACCTTTATCTTGTGGATATCCAGCTAGAAAATGGCTATATGACTTGGTCTAATAGAAGGCAAGAATTAGCTTGTATTATGGAGAGATTGGATAGGTTCGTGTTCTCTAACAATTTATTAATCCATGGTCACATTCCTAAGGTGAAGACTCTTAACAATGTTGGTTTGGATCACTAGCCAATCATGGTGGAAATTTGGAAAACCAATGTGAGTTTCTTGCCTTTTCAATTTTAGTTAATGTGGCTTAGAGATAGTTCCTTCAGACCTCGAGTGTAGCAATGGTGGAAGGAAGGTAAACCAAGGTATGCAACTATGATGTTTTGTTTTACCAAAATATTGCAATGTATTAAATCCAAAATCAATATTTGCAACTGGAAGAAGTTTGGAGATGTCTAGCAAAAAAAAATGAAGTTATTGCCTAGCTTGAAAATTTGAATAAGAAAATCTATTTAGATGGCCTCACAGAGAGTAGAAGTATAAATGAAATTAGACACACTGCTCAATTATAGGAATGGGGAAAATATAAGAACTCTTATGGAAGAAAAAATTTAGGATCCAATGGCTCAAAAAAAGAGATCAAAACACAAATTTCTTCAACAAATATCTTCTAGCTCGAAGATATCACAACAATATTTCTTCCCTAAATTTTGATTCTAGAGATGTTTTCTAAACTTGGGATGGCATTAATTCTATTGTTATCAATTACTTTTCTAATCTATTTGTTTTTGCACCTCTTGACTTAACTTCTTAGCAAAATAATCTTCAAGCCATCCCTACTCTTATCACTTCTAAGGAGAACTCTATTGTAACTGCTCCAGTTACTATCAATGAGCTTTAATAGGTGGTTTTTAAAATACAAAAAGGAAAAACCCTAGGTCTTGATGGTTTTCTTATTTAGTTCTATCAAGAGTTTTGGGATATCCTTCATGCTGATTTATTAGAGGTGGTGTAAGAAGCCAAGAAAGCCAAAGAAATTTTGAAGGTTATCAATAAAACTTACATAGCTCTTGTCCCAAAATATCAAGAGGTAGATCATATATCAGATTTTAGACCTATAGATTTATGTAATATTCTTCTCAAAATTATTACAAATATCATGGCATAAAGGCTGAAGCCTCTTTTGCATAAGATTTTTTTCCCTGAACAAGGGGGTTATGTGGAATGGTGTCAAATAGTGGATAAGACAGTTCTTGCTCAAGAAGCCATCCATTCCATGGAAATATAAAAATATCCATCTATTTTCATTCATATAGAATTATCTAAAGCTTATGACATAGTGGATTGTCACTTAATTGTCAAAATTTTGAGGCAATTTGGCTTCTCTCAGGATTTGATGGACTAGATTATGGAATGTATCTCTTTGGCATCCTACTTTGTTCTTATCAATGGTAAACCTTCTCAGTTATTCTCTAATTCTAGAGGTATTAGGAAAGGTGACCCCATCTCCCCTTATTTCTTCATCATTATTATTGAACGCTTGTGGAGGACTATAATAAAAAATAAAGAAAACAAAACTCTTGAGGGAGTTACCATTGCTCATGGATTTGGACCTATTTCTCATCTTAATTTTTTTTATGAATCTACTCTATTAGGTAAATCTAAAATTAAGAAAGCTTCTAAAATTAAGCAAATCATCAACTATTTTTCTAATGCTATAGGGCAATTGATCAATAAAGATAAATCTAAAGTTATTTTCTTTCACTGCTCTCCTAGATAGGAATCCATGGTCTTGGATAAATTAAGATATAAGAAGACCTCCCTTCCAATCACTTATTTAGGTATTCCTCTCAATATTCAAAGACAAAAAATAAATACTAAAATTGGTTGTTGGATAGAGTTAAGAAGAAAATTAGAAAGTAAACCAATAGGTGGCTATTATTTGGGGGTAGAATTACCTTGGTAAAATTATTCATTTAAGGTATACCTATTTATATTTCTATTGTGTTGAATATCCCAAAGGTTGTTCTTCAATAATTAGATCAAATGAATCATCAGTTCCTCTAGAGTGGTACTAAGGAGAAAAGAAAATGGGCCTTGATGAAATGGGATACATTATACCTTCCAAATAATGAAGGGGGGTTAGGTTTCTAATATTCTATTAATAACAAATAAAGATTTAGCTGCTAAACTATATTAGAGGATTTTGCATAACCCCAATGCTCTTTGGGCTAAGAATCTTAATTCTAAGTATGCTAATAAAAATAGTCTTAAAGATCTTATTCGATATCAATTGCCTAGCAAAGGTTATCTCATTTTAGTGGTTCTTAAGATCGACGAGGATTTGATTATGCAAAAATTATTTTGGATCATTCATAATGGTCAACAACTGAATTTTTGGATAGATTCTTGAGATTATTAGTAGCCTTTGGTAACTTAATTTCCTAATTGGAGGCCTTGTATGGAGGAGCTTCATCGAGCTAACTAGATAAAGGTTACTAATAACTATCAATACCATATTGGTAATTTAGAGTTTGGTGGATATTGGATCCCTGTTGAGGACTGAGTTATTTCAATGCTAGAAAGGCAAAGAAAAGATATCCAAAGCATCCTTCATATGATATCTCTCTCTTGGTCCCATGATAAAGACTATTTTTGATGGAACAACACTACTAAGGGTGAGTATTTAGTTGCTCAAGGTTATTTGACCTTATGCCATAATAATCCCAACCAATCATAAGATATATTTACTCAGTTGTGGGATAAAAAGTTTTAGCCAAAGGTGAGGTTCTTTACATATATTTTATTGCATCACAAGATACTTAATGGTGAGCAACTTATGAAACATGGTTTTCATGGCCCATTTAGATGCAAAATGTGTGAAGAGAATGTGAAAAATCTCAACCATATTTTTATTTAGTGTACCTTAGCCTTTGAGCTATGGAGAAGAATGGACATCTTACTTGGATTACAATGGTCAAAATTTTTTACTTATTAATAACTTTGGAGGGATTGGCCTAATCATTTGGGTGTTGATCACTTTATTAGGTAGCTAGTTTGGATGGGTTTTACAATCCTAGCTTGGAATATCTGGAAAGAAAAAATAATTGAATTTTCAATCAAGAAAGGAAGGACATTTACTATATATAGCAAAGACCATTTCCAAATTAATTCAATTAGTCCAACAACTCCTCAAACACCCCTAGAAATCCCACTAAAGATGGGATCGAGTGATGCAAATATTGAATATTAACTCTTTTAAGGGCAACCAACTTAAAGGGAATGTGAGTAATCAAAATATGGATAGAAAAAGGAATTAACAACTTCCTCCTAAGTATTTTTAAAAATTAAATATCGATGGAGACTCTAGGGGGAACCCTGGAAAAGCTAGTGTAAAAGGAGTCAACAAATTTTTAGATGATTCCCTGGTATTCACTTTTTCTAATAATTTGGGTATCCTTTCCAATAACTTTATTGAGGGATATGATATCCTTAGATGCCTTCAAGAGGCTACTTAGGCAATATGGAAAAATGTTTTGGTTGAATATGACTCTCAAGTCATGATTAATTTGTTGAAGGCTCCTTCTAGGAATCATAAGGTTGATTGTAGAATAAAAAGAATTGTTGAGAAGATTCCATTAATCTAGATGGATTTTTTGAAAGTTGAATACAATCACATGGTCAAAGAACAAAACAAGAGTATTGATGCTTTAGCTAATTGGGTATTGGACAAGTATGATCTTACTTACTATGACCACCCTCCAAAATGATGGGATTCACAAATAAGGGAAGCTCTTATTTTTATCCTTTATTTGGACGACTCTAGTACTAGAGGTACCTAGTTTATTTTTTCTTTGTTTTTGCTTCTCTTTGATTTGATCATGGTATTTTAGTTCCCTTGCTTCGACTGATCATTCTTATGTTTTCTTTGTTGATTATTGCCTGAATATCCTTTTGGCCTAGAAAGGCCAAACTTGTATTCTATTTTTTCCCCCCTTCTTGTTTTTCGGTGTGTGTGGTGTTTTGTATTGTTTTTGTTATGTTTTATTTTTGTGTTTTTATGTTGTTCTTAATTTTTTTTTTGTTTTTGTTCTTTTGTGTGTGTGTGTGTGTGTGTTTTATTGTGTTTGTGTTGTTTTGTTATTTTTGTGTGTGTTTTGTTTTTGTTGTTTTATATGTTTTTTTGTTATTTTATATTTTTTGATGTCTTTTGTTGTATTTATGTTTTTGTGTTTGTTTTGTTTTTTTTATTATCTTTTATTTTTTTGTGTTTCTTAATATTTGATTTATTATTATTTTTTGTGTTTGTTTGTTTCCGTTTTTGTTGTCTTAGGCATTCTCTTTGAGTGTGCCAAAGGGGGCAGGCTAGGTGCGAACCTTGAGAATTTTTTGGTAAAATAGATACCCCTACCTCCTTCGAAATTACCCGAAAGTGGCATCCCAATTGGGGTATTTTCCATAAATTATATATATATTAGTTGTTGAGAATTATTCTACATTAGGAAAAGAGATCAATTATCTAATCTTGATATTTATTAATGAGTTGTATTTTTCATGCATGAGAACCTCTTATTGTTGTATCTTTTTATTGATTCATATTATTAATTCATATGAGTCCTAGGGGACAATGGTTTGGAGTTTGGCTCTTCTTTGAGAGGTCCAAGGTTCAAACCATAACATGTGTATTTGTGTGTGTTAATCCTCTATTGGTAATTTTAGCTCTCAATATTATGAAGGGTCGTGGCTAGCATGGGAATGTTTTACCCTAAGTATTAGTCGTAGGGTATTCTCACACTAACCAAATAAAAAACATGTGATTAAATGATAAACATATTGAAACATTACTACTACAAAAATAAATTATTTAAAAAATATTCCTAATGTGATGGGGTACAATATAATTATATTATAAAAATGATTTCATTCATATTCTTTATCTAGACACGGATGAATCAAATTATCATATTAAATTTTTGCATCATAGCTTGGACATTATGCTTATTATTATCTTTTATGTAGCAATAATAGTTGTCTTCTAAATACATTTAATGGTATTTAGGAAATCATATTTAATGTAATAAGCAAACATGTCTTCTACTTAAACATAATGGTATTCAAACTTTATGTGATAACAATCTATATCCTTCATGCATCATCAATAGTACAATTAGTAAACAACACCATCTCAAATAATAAACTTGTTCAATGATGATATATATGATAGCCCATTCCAACTAAATATGGTGTTAGATGACCCCCCTAGATGTCTAATGTTAAATAATCATGTTTTAGATAACTTGAGGTCATATGGTCATGCAATGAATGAACAAACATGGAACAACCAAAGTTCTTGTAAAAAGTTCAAATTACACGACCCCTCAATCGTATGATTAATGAATTGCACTATAAACTAGTAATTCAATGAATTATTTATAGAATAGATTTTATCATTTGATGACCTTATCACCATTCATGTTAATGGGCTCTTTTACAATGGTTTAATTCATACAATAACTCAATTGCACGAAATTATTATATTTTATTTTCTCATCTTAAGGTTTATTTTGAGAATTATCAAGAAAAATATTTGTCACATATTTTAAACTAAAATGACCCATATTTCATGATATAATATTTCTTGACAATTTAGACTGAACAATTTTCTCAATATATTATCTTCAAACAATATTATAGTGAATGATGTCTTGAAATGATAATGAAATTTTTGGACTACTATATCCTCGTTGATGATGGCTTCAATCTATGACTCATAGAATTATTCATTCCAAATGGTGAAATTAGGTGGAACTACTATGTGTCTATCATACCTCAGCTTGTGCAAGTTCTTATTTCAAATAACATATTTCTATGACCAATCCTCTATGTCTATAACTTCCGAATATAGGATTCTCCTATGGTACTCCTTCATACCTGCAACAACTCCCTTTAAAGACAACACAACTTTTAGTCACATTATTATATGCTTTGACCTTTTAATCTACCATCTGCATACAACTAAAACATCAACATAATGGGTAGCTAAATTGAATATTTAAATGATCAACAACAACAAGGACTCCAATATTAAATGACAAAAAAATTATTCATTTATTCTTCATTAAGAATGCAAGACAACATTTTTTAAACCCCTTCTCTCTCTCTTTGGGTATATCTTTCCCCAAGCTTCTCTAGTTTCTTCTCTCTCCAATTCCTCGTCTTTGTTTTCCTTTTAATATACTATTTGGATAGTTATAAAACACTCTACTGGTGTTTTTATGTTTATTTCCTTTCCTTTCCAACACCTCAACTATTGTTTCTTCTTTCTCCTATGGAAGTTAAATGGTTGGGCAATTATCATCGTTCCATTACTTTCACTTGGCAGATGCTCTCGAATTAGTATATAAGTGGTGGATGCTTAAGTGAATTAGTATATAAGTGGTGTATGCTTAAGTAGGCTTGACTATAAAAAGTTGAGTGATCTAGATAGGAGATTAAGGTAGGGTATATACATCTTTTATATGGATAACATAACATGAATAGTGCAATCATACTAGCATTGGTGCATTGGATCATCAAAACTCCTTAGTTAAGTGTGCTTGACCCAGAGTAATACTAGGATGGATAACCTCTTCAAAAATCTTGATGTTGTATCCTTTTTATCTTTTAAAAAAAATCAAAAAAACATAACAAATAGCTCCTCTCATACATAATGGACCTAAGAAAATATATTGATTTGATATACTACCAATAAACCTTAAAAATGATTGAACATTAAAAAAAAAATCTATAATATCTTTAAAAATATATATTCTATGAAAAGAAGAAAAATGAATAAGAAAAAGATTAAAAACTTACAACGAAATTATAGAACAAATAATTAACCATTTGTAAATATACACTCACTCTCATAAACACAAAATAATAATAAATTTAAAATTTATGAAAGTGACCTACCATTGAGATAAAAACTAGGGAGGAGGGAGATTAAAATCAAGACAAACTTTGCCTCAAAAAAAATACTGGTTGTGCATTTTTCGTAAGGTTTTCAGTGGGAAAATCTTGTCTGCTGCATTAACACCACCTTGAGGCAGTGTTAATTCACCCTTTTTAATGGCTTCCGCTCATGCAGTCGGCTCCATTTATTCTAAGTCTGCTGGAGAGCTCAATGGTACAGGGGAAGCGTTCGTGCAAGTTCATTCTGACAATGTATCACGAGGTAAAGACCCTATCCCTAAAGCTGTTATTCCTTTGCATGAATTCCATACAACTTGTGAATGGTTTGAGAGTCATACCCTAGTGGGTTATTTTTTGGGTCGTATCCCATATGATACCCTTATTCGTTCATGGGTCTAGCAAGTTTGGGGCTCATATGGAGTCAAAGTGGAGAATGTACAAAACCTTACAAAAGGGTATTTCCTTGTTCGATTTTCAGATCCAGCTCAAGCACAGAAGGTTTTGTCTAGGGGTCCATGGACTGTCCGTAATTCTCTGTTGATTTTGCAACCCTACTCTCAAAATTTCCAAGTCATTGATCAAGCAGCACTGGAAGTCCTGGTGTGGGTTGAATTCCCTGATCTTACTGTTCCTCTTTGGGGTTTTTTGTAGACTTTAGTTGCCCCCTTAGGTAAGTTTGTTTGCGTTGAGCTAGAAATTTTTTTCTCCGCTCGATCCACTAGAAGGGTTTGTATCAAAGTTGACCTTACTAAGGATTTGCAGGAGTTTATTGATATTAAAATCAGGGACCAATCCATAAGGCAAAGAGTTGCCTATATCAATTTACCCAATACCTGTTATCGATGTCAATTTGTAGCTCACAAAATTTGGGAGTGCCCTTTGATGGAATGGAAATATAAGGCAAATCCCTCGCCCACTCCTACGACTCTTGCTAATGGCTTGTGGGGAAACACTGAAGAATGGACTACTGTCTCTAGCAAGAAATATCGTGGTACTGAGCAACAAGAAGCTTCGATTTCTGCTGCACAACCTGCCCCTTCTCCTTCTCAAGGCATGCAAGCTTTTGTTGAAGTTGTTTAGAATCCTGTTGATACGGCCGCTTTGGTTGTTGACATGCAACCCCCAGTTCCACTAGTGTCTCAACTTCTTTGGTCGGGCCCTTCTTTGGCCTTAGTGGTGGCAGCTCTAGATAATTATTCAATGGAGGAGGGTCGGGCCTTGAATGTCCGTCACTCTCGTAGCCCTATTCAGAATGATAAACATCGATAACTAAACAGTGATGCTTTCCATGCGACCTCCAACTATTTTGGCTCACTTACAGGTTTGGGTGATGCAGAGGATTTCATGGAGATCATGCATCCTAACAAATCCCAATGATTTTTTTATCATGGAATGTTCGAGGACTGACGGACCCGATTAGAAAATATTTGGTCCAAAATGAGATGTCAAATGTTTCTCGAATGCATGGAAGCCTCGATATTTTATGTCTACAAGAAGTTAAGATTTTTGATTTAAATCTGCAGTGTACATGTGGTTTTTTGTGGCCACGAAGTACCTATTTTTCCACAAAGCATTCCTTGGGAAAAGGAGGAGCCATCACTATCCTTGGGCCTCGATTACAGAAGAATGTTGTGACTTGGGGTGTTGACCCATCCAATCAAGCTGTCTGGATTTTGCTCGAGATATGTGGAAAACCACTTAGGGTGGTTAATGTGTATCCCTCAAATGTCGCTTATGACAGATGCAAGTTGTGGAGATGGCTTGCCATGAATCTGCCATTTGCCACTTGGGTGCTCTGTGGATATTTTAATATGGTGGAGAAATATTCTGATAAGGTCAGTCATGTCCCGATGCGATGGTGTTTAGGTGAAAGAGAAGCTTGGTTTTTTATGAAAAACAAGCTTCGCCTTTATGACCCTAATTCTTGCTTCTCGCCTTCTGACTTCCCGCAGGCTCTTTGGTACACCTGGTCCAATTTTTAGGCTGCTTCTTCTAGGGTTTTGGTAAGATTGGACAGAGCCATGATTTTTGAGTGTGATAACTTTCAGTTCTCCCATATTTTATCTTCTTCACTATATGTGTTGACTTTTCCTGGTACTACATTGTATGATCATTCACCTATTTTATTCTCGATGGCAATGTTAAACTTTTAACCTAGAGTGCATTCTTCACAATTTTACCTAAATGTTTCTTTTTTGCATAGCTTTAGCATGAAAGCTCATATATGTCATATTTGGAATTTTATTCCTAGACCTGATGGTATTTCTGGAAGGATTTAATGGTGGAATGTTGCCATTCAACGAACCACTAAGGTATTACGAACTCTGGGTGTTGAAGTTGCAAAACTATGAAAACAGGCTAAGTCTGCCTTGCAAAGTGAGCTATCCAAAGCCTATCTCAGGCTTGAAGCCACTCCTTTCATCTTTGTGGCTCAATACCAAGTTTCTTCTGTTCGACATGAGCTACAAAAGGTTGATTTGTATGAAGCCAAGGTGGCTCAATTATGTGCTCGAATGCATTGGCTCAAAGTGGGGAACCGAGTGACCAAAGATTTTTTTTAGCGCCTCAGACCTCCTGCTCAACATTCTCAGTTTCAAGCCATTCAAGTTGATGGGTAGAGATTTACATATCTTCCAGACATTGTCAAACCCTTTGTTTCACATTATCAATGTGTTTTTGCTTCTCAATCCCTTGATGATGCTATAAGGTAAGCTCTTGATGATTGTACTGTTGTTATCCCCAACAAGCTTTCTTCTTAGCAAATGATATTTTGTGATACTCCTCTTTCTCTGGAAGATCTAAAAACTGCCTTATCACTTATGGCCAATGATAAGGCACCTGGGCTTGATGGCTTCCCATGTGAATTCTATAAAGAATTTTGGGATATGCTTGGTTCTGATCTCAACAAAGTTTATCTTGAAGCCCTGTAATGTGGTTCATTGGGTTCCATTATTAACAAAGGCAATGTTAAATTTATTCCTAAGTTTGGAGATCCTGAGCTCATCACCAATTGGAGGCCGATCACCTTGCTTAATGTGAGTTACAATATTATTGCTAAATCCCTTGCGCTTAAGCTTAAATCTATTCTGACTTTGATTGTTAGACCTGAAAAAACTGGCTTTGTTAAGGGAAGATACATTCTTGATAATGTTCTTGCTGTTTGGGAAGGTATGGAGTGGGAAAGAAATTCTGAACAAGATGCTTTATTCATTAAGATAGACTTTGAGAAAGCCTATGATAAGATGGAGTGGTACTTCATAACTGCCATGCTTCAGGCTCTAGGTTTTGGGCCAGTATTTGTGAGCACCATTCTTATGTTATTTCAAGATGCTTCAGCTGTTCTTACCTTGAATAATAGTCAATCTTAGTCAATTTCTCTTGGTCGCTCTATGAGACAGGGGTGCCCTCTTGCTCCATCTCTTTTCATTCTTTCTACAGAGGCTTTTGGCTATTTGTTGGCCCATAAGATGGATCAAGGATTAATCAAGGGTATTGCTCTCTCTAATTATGACCGTCAGTTGGTCAATGGTCATTTTGTAGATGATTCCTTCTTAACGCTTCAAGAAGATGAGGAATCCATTTCCTCGGCTATTAGTTGCTTAGAGGTGTTTTGTTTAGCCTCTGGTTCTTCTATACAATCGAAAAAAACATCATGTTTTTAGCAATCTCAATCTCAACTGCCACACTGGTTACATCAATTCCAATGAACTTGGATTCATCTAGGTGAGGTGTTTAAATTTCTTGGAATTCCTTTTGCATTTCATGGTTCCTCTGCTCAATTGTGGCAGTATGTTATTGATAAAGTAGAAAATAAGCTTTCTTACTGGACTAGTAAGAAACTTTCTCTGACAGGGAAATTTCAGATTTGTTCTAAGGTTTTAGCCACTACCCATGTCTATTATTCATCTTGTTGGGTTCCATACAAATCTTGTTATAAAAAACTGGATAAGCTTCTGAGAGACTTCTTGTGGGCCAAAGACTCTGTCAAGCAAGGTTTTCATCGGGTAGCCTGGGAAATTTGCTGTTTGCCCAAGGATTGTGGAGGCATGGGTTTGTTTGATTTTCACCGACAAGGTCTTGCTCTTTGTGCTAAATGGATCACCCGATATTTAATTGGGGATGAATCTTGGAAAGTGCTGGTCAGGCATTGCATTTCTTCTGGTTTGCTTCAGGGGAAGAAAATTTGGGAAGGGGTGGGATTACAATCCATTCTTACTGCCTCTATACCTACTAAATTTAAAGGTTCTTTTGTCATTCAAAGTATTTGGAAATCCTGGGAGACCTTCAAACCCTGGCTTAGTTGGAAAGGGAGTTTTCGCAAAGCAGGTGCCTCTTTGTCTTCCATAAATATTTGGTGGTCTCCTGTTATCACTTGGCAAGGTTCTCCCTTAGCTCTGGTGCAGTGGGTCAGAGCGCAGAGGTTCTATAAGCATGGTATTGCTTCCATTTTTTATTTTTTCTCTCGACATGCCAGGTGTTGGATACCCTAAGAAAGTTTTCGTCAAATTCACAATTTAAATCTTGGTGATAGAGACACTTATGAGGTGGTTATTGATAGTATTCCGTTTTCTATTTGGAGCAAACTACATAAGCATTTTCAAAAACCTGGTGGTCAGATTGGTGTTGGCTTGGGGAGCTTCCTGTTTTGCAATATAAATCTCATCTTGGTTACAAATGGCTCACCCCACAAGTTCCAATGGTTGATAAACTCACTTTGAGATGGAATTTAGTCTCTCTTCCCTCCCAATGGAATAAGAGGTTTCGGATTGCTTGGGCTACTTATATTGAACCTAAACAAAGTTTTTTAGCTTGGAGTCTCTTACATCAAGGGTTACCTATTGGTAGTAGGCTCAAGCATCTGGGTGTTCATAATATCATTTCCCCAGTTTGTGGACAAGCGAAAGATTTATTGCATGTTTTTTGGTCTTGTGATCGGGCTTAGTCAGCTTGGGAGTGGCTTCTTGAAATTTTCAGACCTTTTATGCAAAAGGATTTTACTTGGGTGCATGCTATTTTGGGTGACCCTATTGCTTTTTCCTTCAACTTGGATGTTGTTTGGAATATTTTTAGAATTGGTACCTTGTTTTATCTATGGAAGTCAAGAAATAGAGTTGTTTTTTCTCAACAAGATGTCGGACATGTCTTCTCTGTTGCTGATAAATATGATATATTCTTTGATTGCTAGTTACAGATTCAAGTACAGGTTAAAAAAGTATAGGTGGAGTTGCAGTACTTGCGTACCCTCATGGATCATTGGGGGAATGCACCTTGCATTATGAGTCATGTGCATCTTCCTTCCCCTTCCGGGGGCGATAATTTTCTCGGCTTCTTTCTTTTTGAATGCATATTTAATACTTGTTTTGGCGATTGTTATTGGCGGTTTGTGGGTCTAGTTTCGACACTCTTGTATACTCTTAACCACAGTGGTTAATGTATTGGTTTACGGGGTGTGCTAATCCCACCCACCCTTTTTTGTATGATTAAACATTATTTTATTAATATAATGGCTTTTTCATCCAATTTTTTTTTTTTTTATGAAAGTCAACTATTTTAAAATCACATCTTATTCAAGGAGAGTTAATCAATCATATCTTATTTAAGGAGAGTTAATCAACCATTTGTAAATATACACTCACTCTCGTAAACGCAAAATAACAATAAATTTAAAATTTATGAAAGTCAACTATTTTTAAATCACAATGAAAACATTTCTAAATCTAACCCAACCCATGACCTGCCTTTATAGGATGAAGCGGTAATTGGCGATTCCCTATGTACTTGAAAAGAGCAGAATTCTCTGAGCCTAAAGCATTATATGCTCTTGTATAGACACTCTAATATATTTAAAATACATTTTTCTAACGTCGACGTTGAATCTAATTTTCATAACATAATATTTACACGCGAACCGATTGGAGATACATCCAAAAAAAATTCATTGTTGACTTCGACTTTAACAAACCGGATCCAAATTTGACGCTCACGACCACGTGAGGCCATGGCCATCCATGCCTGCATTATGCTTGTTTAAACGATCCTCAACAGACAAGTATTGAATATTATGGAACCAGTGGAAAACATGGGTTTAGGTTTAACGTCCAGAGCAAATATTCGATCGAGTGAGAAGAAAAATATATTTATGAGCTTTGGGATTAGATCGAATAACGCGTAAGGTTCTAGAGACGGTTGTGTACAACATTAATTTATTCTACTCTCACGGAGTATTAAGAAATTGGATTGAAAGCATGTGTGAAGGAACTATTTTCTTTTACTGGCTCAAACATCGAGTAGACAGTAGTGTTTTTTCATTGTTAAAATCGGAGATTGAAGCAAACGACACGTCATGACGTTACAGCAACTCATGGCGTTGTGGAACCTTCCTGGCTGGAGTGTTGTCCCTTGTGTTTACTAGGGTTCGTTCATCACATGCGGAGCACAATTACATTTATACTATTCAATTTGGAGGAGAACAATTTGCAAGGATTAATTCTTTATACGAAGACATCAGCGTGGTTTGCCAGATTTTTCAGAGCAACAGGAAAAAAAAAAAAAATGATTATGATATTGCGATGATGGTGCAGGGCTATAGAGTTGTCATAATGAACCTGCCTGGTCCATATTTATATTTATATATGGCTCCATAATATGCTTCACTGCGTAAATGCCATCTCCTTTTGGTTACGTGGGACCAGATAGAGCAGTAAGAAACTTAGCGGTGGTTGAAAGAGGGTTTTGATCGAGTTTCTCGTGCTCGACTGTGGTTTTAGTTTTTTTTTTTTAAATGTATTATGACTAAAATTTATAAAAAATGAAATAAATAAATAAATTCATTTTAAAATATTAAGCTGATCAATGTAATATTACAGTATGGAGTTTTAATTTTTTTGAGTAATTTTAATTTTCAATAAACATAGTTATCTTAGCTTAACTCTGATCTCTTATTGATGATTCTAATGATGAAGTAGATTTTTTTTTTTTAAACAAGAAGAAAAAGAGATATAAAACGTTTAATTAGATTCTGTAATAAGAACAATAATTTCATAATCATTCTTTAAAATAAGGTATTATTCAATTGATATTTTTGTTCATCTACTAGATCTAGAAAGAAATTATATGATTGGTTGACAAGGAACATCAAAGGAAGGTTGTGTTTCTAGATGGAAAATAGATGGTATTAGATACTTTTTATTAAAATTAGATAGATGATTTTTTGTTTTAATATAGATAAATGATTTTATTTGTTGTAATAACTAGATATAATGTAAATTATTCAATTATAAAGAAATTATGCCAAAAGGAAATAATATATAACTTTAGTGCTTAAGATGGAGCTAAGAGACCTTATGATATGCTCTAAAATAATATTATATCCTAAATAATTTAAATGTTTCTAGCATATGACTTAAAAGATATTTTACAAGTTTTATAACCTTCAATGATAAGTAGTGTGGAAAGATACAAATAGAACAAGTCCATATTTTACTAATAACAAAACCCATTTTAAAGAAAGATAAATTGAATCTACAAAGAAGCACATGATTGAGTTAAAATTCAAAGTTCTCTTTCCAAAACACAACGCTGAATTTTAATTAATAGAAAAAAAAAGCATATTACAAGGAATTATCAATCCAAAAATTGATATAGATAAATAGAGAAGTTTAAAAAGGTAAGTAATTACAAACTAGTTATAGGACATAATTATTGCACAAATTTAAAATATTATATTAAATTTACATGTATTATTACTTATCATGATCAATTATACATAGTGTTAGAACACCAAATATTTATTAAAACTTACCAAAAGAAATCAAACAATGAAGATAATATATCACAAGATATAAGATCTGAATATAACAAAACCATCTAGTAATTATAAAATTCACAAATAATAATCTATATAAATTAGAGTCGAATGAATTCGTATTCTATACTCATAGCATCAAAGAGGATGTGTATACCCATTTTGAAAGATTAGTTAGATACCAAGGCTTAATTATTATATTCTTAAAGCTAGTATGTTCATTTTTAAAAAAATATGGTATTTTTTATTAGTTAAAAATTATTATAGATTGCAGAGGAAGATAAAGGAGGAAAATAAAAACCTGGTCAATGAGACGTTTTTCACAGGACTGCCCAAACTTCCGAACTCGTTTCATCCATATATCACTCATCCGAACTCATATTGAGCTGAAATTTTGAGGGTAGATGCATGAAAAACCCTAGAATGTCTCCACCAATTTTCATATCATTTGGAGCAACACAGATCCTAGCACATCCCTATGTGTGAACGACATATTTTCCAAGTGGCTATGCGAGGGTTTCATTTGGGTTGAGTGCAAGCAGCTCCAGAGGTTGGTTTTTAGGGCCTTCGGGCCCTAGAGGCCAATATTTTTGTGGTTTATGCTCAATATTTTAGCAAGAAATGTTGCAGGGGATACAAGATGGGTTAGAAATTTGTCTTTCAATAGATCATATTGTGAACTTGAGTGACAACGGCTTCCAATTTGCTGCACAAAAGAAAAGTGAAAACCATACCTTTCCATGGCGTCTAGGGCAAGGATTAAAGATATCACGAAATAAATTTCAAGCAGTTGATCAAAAAATGACTCATATCTCAAGTGAATCTGGTGCTAAGGTGCACCCACAAAATAATTCTACTGTGAAAACCCCTATCAAGGGTAAGAATTTCGAAGACTCGGTCCCAAAAATGAATTTTAGGGATGCCCTTCGTGGTGGACAACCTCAACCCAATGCTAATATCAATATTAGGGCTTTCCATAAACCTCTAATAATGCCTAATATTGATCCCAAGAAAATGGATTTAGGATGTCTTAAAGCAGTTGATGGAACTCCTATTGTTAAGCTTGATATGGGTAACATTCAGACTAACATTGAAGATTTGGAAAAAAGAGGACTAATTTGTCAGTTCGTGGGTTTTCGTCTGAGTCTATTTTTTTTCAAAGTCTGGGCTACAAAAATCTGGAAAACTAAAGGTGAGTTACAAATCTCTATTTATCTAAATGGTTATTTTCTTGTTTTATTTGTTAATAATAAAGATAGAAAGAAAATGTTTCAAGGGGGTCCTTGGTTTTTTGGAAGGGTAGGGCTTTTCATGAAGCCCTGGCATACTAAATTTAAAGCTGAAGAAGATATGCCTTTTATAGCTCCCGTGTGGGTAGACTCTTTGGCTTCCCTATTGAATTTTGGAATCCTACTATTTTTTCTTCAATTGGAAACTCTTTAGGAACTTTTATGATGATTGCTGATTGTACTCAAAATTTTGAACATATTATTTATGCTCGAATTTGTGTTTTAATGGATTTTGACAAACCCCTACCTAAAAATATCACATTACAATTTGGGGAAGACACTTGGGAGCAAGTAGTGGACTATGAGAACATTCCTTTTCGTTGTAGAATTTGCCATGAATGTGGTCATTTGGCCAGTGCTTGCCCAAATAAAATTCCTGATCAAAAGAAAGAAGATATGAACTCAACGAGGTTTCCAAATACCTAAGAAGAACACTCAGAAAAAACCGGTTATGAAGGATCAATCAAAGTCATCTGCTAATATGTTTGAAATCCTTTCCACAAATGATGTCCCAAGTGAGGAAGAGGAAATAATGGAAACTGAAATCTTAGAAACACAATTTACATATGAAGGGAAGAAATCAGAGATAAACCAACAAATCAAAGGTTTTCAACAGAAAAAAAGGAGAAAATTTACACAAGAAAAACAATATTTCAAATGTCAAAACTTCAAATAATGCATGTCCCAATATAGACTCCGTTGAACCATCTAGTAAAATTTTGGCTATGTACGAGCATTCTTCAAGGTTAGAAGCCATCTCAGATTCAATTGGAATAAGTCAAGAAATAGGAAAAAAAATTGAATATGGATTCTAATCAAAAAGTAGGTCTCAATACCAATCAATATCATATGGTAAAAGAAGGTGAAAAGCTTGTAGAGGAAGGTAAGATTAATGCCCTTCCCAAATTTTTTAGCCCTGGTATTAATGAAGATCATCACTTGGAATATTAGAGGACTCAAAGGGAGTCTTTCAAAACAAAATGAAATTAGAAGAATGATTCAAGTAAATCATCCACATCTTGTTTTCCTTCAAGAAACAAATATGTCAATGGAGGATATGGACTTAATTGCCAGTAAAATTTAGCTAGCTGGAAAAGTGGTTTCCCTCAGTTCCCAAGGGACTTCGAGAGGCATTGCTTGTCTTTGGGATCCAAAAGAGGTAGTTATTCACCATATGGTTGGCAGTTGGGGTTTATTGGCTATAGCTATTCAAAGTAGACATTCCAACCAGATTATGCTCTGCATTACTATTTATGCTCCGAATTCTTTGGAGGAAAAAATAAGACAGTGGAAGGATATTACTCATATTATCTCTCATTTTCCTAAACCTTGGATCTTGATCGGAGGAGATTTCAATACCATCCTCTCTCTGGATGAGAAAAGGGGGGAAATAGAAATTTGGACAAAAGCACTGACCTCATGAGCGAATATATTGCAAACATTCATCTTGTGGATATCCAACTAGATAATGGCCTTATGACTTGGTCTAACAGAAGGCAAGGCTTAGCTTGTATAATGGAGATATTGGATAGGTTTTTGCTCTTTGAAAATTTCTTAATCAATGGTCACATTCCTAAAGTGAAGACTCTTAATAATGTTGGTTCGGATCATTGGTCAGTCATGGTGGAAATGTGGAAAACTAATGTGAGTTTCTCTCCTTTTTGTTTTCAATTAATGTGGCTTAGAGACATTTCCTTCAAACCTCATGTGCAACAATGGTGGAAGGAAGGTAAACCTAGGCATGGGACTAAGATGTTTTGTTTTGCCAAAAGACTGCAATACATTAAATCCAAAATCAAGGCTTGGAACTGGAAAGAGTTTGGGGATGTTCATAAAAAAAATATGAAGTTATTGCTCATCTTGAAAATTTCAATAAGAAAATCCATTTAGATGACCTCACAGAGAAGAGAAGTACAGATGAAATTAAACTCACAACTCAGTTAGAGGAATGGGAAAAAAGAGAAGCAATCTTATGGAAGCAAAAATATAGAATTCATTGGCTCAAAGAAGGAGATCGAAACACAAATTTCTTCCACAAATATCTTCTAGCTCGAAGATCTCACAACTTTATTTCTTCCTTAAAATCAGATTTTGGAGATGTTTTTTATACTTGGGATGGCATGACCTCTATTGTTGTTGATTACTTTTGCAATATTTTTGCTGCTACTCCCCTTGACCCAACTTCACAATATAATTTTCTTCAATCAATCCCTTATCTTATCACTTCTGAGGAGAACTCTATTTTGACTGCTCCTGTTCTTGTAGACACCAAAACAGCACCAATCCAATTATGTGACTGCAAACACTGATCACTTTGACAAACACAGCCCCCAGGGCAGCCCTCAGAGGTTAAACAGTGGTCTTAACCACTTTCATAGCAATTTTGTAAGGTCAAGAAGCAATTTGGCACACTTGGAAACTTTGCCCAGTACTCGTCTCACCCGGGACGAATTCAAAATAGAATCCGTCCCACCCCAGGACGAATTCTAAATCCGTCCCTGGGTGGGACGAAATCCAAGCTTAACGGGCAAAAAGGCAAATGGTGCCAAGTGGTAGCCCAGAACAGTCAGTTAAGGGCTCCTACCTTGCACGCATGTGTAAGTGGATAGAGGGGCAGTTAGAGGACTGTTACAAAAAACATTTATCAAAGTTCAATTCAATGAAGGACTCCCCTCCCTCATGGGAAGACAAGACTGCCACATGGCGCCTATGGCCAACACTTGGCTTTTGTGCTTCCCTCCCAAAAGAGACCCCTTGGGTCTATAAAATGTGGGACTTTTCTCACCCAAAAGATACAGGTTGAAGGAGTGTTCAAGCAACGAAGTGCTGCCGAATTGAAGACTCATTTGCATCCCCCTTTGTTCACCTTCCTACATCCATCAATCTCTTTTGCAAGGGAGGTTGTTGGGTGGCCTTTGGAAGCTCGAACCTTACTCAAATCCGACGCATGGAAATCTGAACCTACCAATTCGCTGACCCCCCAATCCTAAAAGGTTTTGGGCCCATCCCTGGTGGATTGGCTCCAAAATTGAGGGCCAACGGTGGGAGGCCCACTTGGGCACCCCCGCACCTCCCAAGTCCTAATTTTAGTTTTTGAGCACTTTAGATTATTTTTTAGATTGCATTCTGTGTTACTAGGTCTGATTAGTCTATAATTGCAACTTTGTAGCTTTTGGTCAGAGTTTAGGGTGTTTTGTATTGCTTTGTCGTTTCGCTAACTTGCAGGTATCAAGGTCAAATTCCCGAGGGTGGAGGCCAAATTGGGAAAATCCGACCATCTGGGTCGTCCCAAAATGCCCCCAATTACCTAACCCCCCTATTTGTAGGAGTTTTGTAGGTCTCGGGATCCAACATTGGAGCAGCAGCAGGTCGGTTTCTCCTACTCAGAAGAATTCGTCCCACCCAGGGACGAATTACAGTCAGAATTCATCCTGCCCAGGGACGAATTCCAATTTAAGGTGGATTGGCCAGCTGCCTCAGTGGCAGTGGCCTTCTGGTAACTTTTCTTACCTTCTATCAGGTTTTGAAGCAATTTGGATTCACTGTTTCAAGAAAATATTTGTATGCATATTTTGTTAGTTTTAGAGAGAGAATGCTTTTCATTTGCAGCAGGTGCTACTAACGTCTTGATCATTTCTTTCTTCATAGGAGAAGCAGCAGAGGCGAATAACTCATCGACATCAGCGGCGACATCATCTTGGCCCGCCCATTGCAATCGTGGGCACGCGGAAGGAGGAATCATTCAGTGATTGTAATCAAACCCTATTTGCGCTCCTAGCCCCTGAAAAGGGAGGAGGCATTATTGTAACAGAGATCGAAAGAAATTAATGAAAGGGCTATTTTTCTTTATCTGATTGCGTCTCTTCCAACATGTCTCTTTTCCGTTTCATGTAATTTATATTTCTAGGACTTAGGCGTGCTTAACTTTGAATGCAATTGCACTTGGTGTTTCCTTTGACCGGAATCTCGTGCTTTCAGTTACTATCAATGAGCTTCAACAAGTAGTTTTTAAAATACAAAAAGGGAAAACCCTAGGTCCTGATGGTTTTCCTATTGAGTTCTACCAAGATTTCTAGGATATCCTTCATGTTGATTTATTAGAGGTGGTGGAAGAAGCCAGGAAAGCCAAAGAAATTTTGAAGGTTATCAATAAAAATTATATTACTCTTGTTCCAAAAGCTCAAGAGGTTGATCATATCTCAGCTTTTAGACCTATTGCTTTATGTAATGTTCTTCTCAAAATCATTACTAAAATCATGGCAGAAAGGTTGAAGCCTCTTTTGCATAAGATTATTTCCCCAGAGCAAGGGGGTTATGTGGAAGAACGCCAAATAGTAGATGAGATATTTCTTGCTCAGGAAGCCATCCATTCCATGGATATGCAAAATTTTCCTTCCATGTTCATTCGGTTAGACTTATCCAAATCTTATGACAGAGTGGATTGGCACTTCCTTATCAAAGTTTTGAGGCAATTTGGTTTCTCTAAGGATTGAATGGATTGGATTATGGGATGTATCTCTTCAATTTCCTACTTAGTTCTTATCAATGGTAGACCTTCTCAGTATTTCCTAGCTTCTAGAGGTATTAGGCAAGGTGACCCGCTATCCCCTTATTTATTCATCATTCTTGTTGAATGCTTGGGTAGGACTATAACCAATAAGAAGGAAAACAAAACCCTTGAGGGAGTTACCATTGATCATGGAGATAGACCTATCTCTCATCTTCAATTTGTGGATGACTCTACCATTTTAGGTAAAGCTACAGTTAAGGAAGCTTCTAATATTAAGCAAATCATTAGCCTTTTTTCTAAGGCTACTAGGCAGTTGATCAATGAAGACAAATCTAAAGTTATTTTATTTCACTGCTTTGCTAGATAGGAATCCATGGTATTGGATAAACTAAGATATAAGAAGACCTCTCTTCCAATCACTTATTTAGGTATTCCCATAAATATTCAAAGGCAGAAAAATAAATATTGGAATTGGTTGTTGGACAAAGTCAAGAAGAAAATTGGAAAGTGGACCAACAAGTGGCTTTCTTTTGGGGGTAGAATCACCTTGGTAAAATCAATCCTTCAAGCTATTCCTATTTATGTTTCTTCCGTTTTGAATATCCCAAAGGTTGTTCTTCGAGAATTGGATCAAATCAGTCATCGTTTCCTTTGGAGTGGTACTAAGGAGAAAAGAAAATGGGCCTTGGTGAAATGGGATACTTTGTCTTCCTAAGAGTGAAGGTGGGTTAGGATTACGGTCTTCAATTAATAACAACAAAGCTTTAGCTCCTAAATTATATTTGAGGATGTTGCATAACCCCAATGCTCCTTGGGCCAATAATATTCGTGCTAAATATGCTAAGAACAAAAGTCCTGAAGACCTTTTTCGCTATCAACTTCCTACCAAAGGTTCTACCATTTTAGTAGTTCTTAAGATTGGTGAGGATTTGATAAAGAAAAAATTATTTTGGATCATTCATAATGGTCAACATGCAAATTTTTGGACAGATTCTTAGGATGGTCACAAGCCTTTGATAACTCAGTTTCCCGATTGGAGGCCTTGGATGGAGGAGCTTCACCAAGCTAATTGGATAAAGGTGGCTAATTACTGTCGGTACCATAATGGTAATTCAAAGGTTGGTAGATATTGGATACCTATTGAGGACTGGCCTATTCAAATCCTAGAAAGGCAAAGACAAGATATCCAAGGCATCCTTCATATGAGATCCCTCTCTTGGTCCCATGAAAATGATTGTTTTGGATGGAACAACACTACTAAGGGTGAGTATTCAATTGCTCAAGGTTATTTGACCTTATGCCATAATAATCCCAACCATTCTTCTGACATATTTTCTCGATTGTGGGCTCAAAATCTTTGGCCTAAGGTGAGGTTCTTTAATTGGTTGTTATTGCATCGTAGGGTGCTTACTGGTGAGCAACTTATGAAGCGTGGTTTTCATGGCCCTTTTAGATGTGAAATGTGTGAAGAGAATGTAGAAAATATCAACCATATTTTTATTGAGTGTACTTTAGCCTTGATTTGTGGAGGAGAATGACCACTTTACTTGGCTTATAGTGGTCCAATTTTTTTACTTTTGAACAACTTTGGAGGGATTGGCCTAATCAAGAGGGTGTTGATCATTTTATTAGGCAATTAGTTTGGATGGGTTCTACCATTCTTATTTGGAATATTTGGAATGAAAGGAACAACCAAAATTTTAATCAAGATAGGAAGGATATTCACTATATTTGGCAAAAGACCATAGCCAACTTAGTTGAATCAGTCCATAATCTCCTTAATCACCCCCAAAACTCCCACCAAAGATGGGATCAAGTGATGCAAAGATTGAATATTAAACCTTCTAAGGGCAACCAACTTAAAGGGGACGTGAGTATTAGTAATATGGATAGGAATAGAAATTGGCAACCTCCTCCTAAGGATTTTGGAAAAGTCAATACTGATGGAGCCTCTAGAGGGAACCTTGGAAAAGCCAGTGTGGGAGGAATTGGTAGACTTTCAGATGGCTCCCTAGCTTTTACTTTTGCTGAGAATTTGGTTATTCTTTCCAATAACCTTGTTGAGGGGCCTGGTATCCTCAGAGGCCTTTAGGAGGCTACTAAGGTTGGATGGGAAAAGGTGTTAGTTGAGTCTGACTCTCAAATTATGATTTATCTCTTGAAGAATCCTTCTAAGAATCATAAGGTGGATTGGAGAATAAAAAGAATTATTGAGAAGATTCAGTTAATCCAGATGGAATTTTTGAAAGTTGATTACAATCATGTGGTTAGAGATCAAAACAAGAGTGCTGGTTGGAGAAATATGATCTTACTTGTTATGGCAACCCTTCTATTTGGTGGGCTTCTCAAATTAGGGAAGCTCTTCTTTCTATCATTTCTTTGGATGGCTCCAGTTCTGAAGGTACCTAGTTTCTTTTTGTTTTTTTTTTTGCTTCTCTTTGGTTCATTCAATTTTTTTTTAGTTCCTTAGCTCATTCTATTCTTTATTTTGTTTCCTCTGTTGATTCTTGCATTAATAGTATTTTGGTCTAGATAGGTCATTGTTTTGTTCATTTTTTATTTTTTATTTCTTTTTTGTTTAGTTTTTTAAGGTGGGTGGGTTTTTTTATTTTGTTGTGTTTTTTTGTTCTTTGTGTTGTTTTTTTTTGTTCTTGTGTTTTTGTTTTTTTTGTTTTTTAATGTTTTTGTTATTGTTCTTGTGTTTTTTTCGTT
This sequence comes from Wollemia nobilis, assembly GCA_028583015.1. Taxonomy (NCBI): domain Eukaryota; kingdom Viridiplantae; phylum Streptophyta; class Pinopsida; order Araucariales; family Araucariaceae; genus Wollemia; species Wollemia nobilis. The sequence continues at coordinate 1,176,436 of JAQPPZ010002321.1, forward strand.
CTTGTTCTTGGGTTTCTCTTTGTTTGTGTTATTTTGTGTTTTTATGTGTGAGTGTTTTCTATGTTTTTTGTTTTTGTTTATTGTCTATTGTTGGTTGTTTTTATTTTAATTTTAATTTTAATTTTTAATTTTTTAGGTTTCGGTTGTGTTTATTTTTCATGTTTTTTTTGGGTTATGTCTTTGTAGTGTTCTGTTGTTTTTGTCTTGTTTGTGTTTTGTTATGTGGTTCTTGTGTTTTTCTATGTGGTTTGTGTTGTGGTTTATTTTATCTTATTGTGCGTGTTTGGTTGTGCTTTTGTTTTTGACACACTCAAGGAGCATGTTTTTTATTTTATTTTATTATTTTTGTTGTTACTTACTTATTTTTAAATTGGTTTTGTGTGTTTGTTTGCTCCTTGAGTATGTCAAAGGTGGTAGGCCAGGTCCGAGTCCTGGGCATTTTTTGCGGAATGGATACCCCTGCCTCCTTGGGTCTTACCGAAAGTGGCATCCCTTTTGGGATGTTTTCCACAAATAAAAAAAATAATATTATATTTATTTTATAGTTTTTAATTATATTAAATTTTAAAATACATAAAATAAAATAGTATTAAGTTGATCATAACTCATAAAATGATTTTTTTTGCCCATAAATTTAATATTTTCCCTCCATTCTCTAAAAATTACCCACTAATGGAAAAACATTCACTAATGCTTTTCAAATGATAGTTGCATTGGTCATTGGCTTGATAGGAAGTCTAATCCACTATTGAAATGACATGTAACCTAAATATTTCTCCTTGATAACCTCATGCCATAATCCTTTACCATTTATCAATCTCTAAAGACTCTTGGAAGCTAGTGCTTTGCCACACTTATGTATATTCTTAAGCCCTCGTCCTCCTACTAATTTAGGTTTGGTTATCTTACTTCACTTAATCAAAGGCATTGAATCCTTCTCCCTTCTTCCTATCCAAAGGAAATGGAAATATTTCTTTCTTATATTTTCCACTATTTTAATAGGAATATAAGCCACAAAGTGCTAAAATAATGGAATGACTTTCATATTTGATTTAACTAGTGTTAAACAACCTCCCAATGATAACCATCTATTACACCATGAAGTTACCCTTTTTCCACTTTATTGTATAACCAAATCCAATCCTAGTATCCATAATTATTTAGTTTCAAAATAAACCCCAAATATTTTAAATATGTTCCAAACAAAATTAGATTGAAGCCAAAAATCCTTTGCACTGCTTGTTATTATCCTAGTTATAATCTATCAAAAACTATATCTCTTTTGTGGAGGTTTATTTCCATTTATATGGCAACACACTATAAATATAATAATTCTTTATATTTTAGTTCTTCTCGTAAGGCATCATTTCTAAATAGGATTATGTCGTCTACAAATAGTAAGTGTACCCCAACCAAAGAGGTTTGTGTTTTTTATTTCTTAATCATTCTACTAAGCCCTTCATCCACAAGTAACAATATTAAAGGAGATAGGGCATCCTTGTCTCAACTCTTTGGAAGGCTTGAATAAGCTAAAATTTGAACTATTAATTAAGACAACAAAGGAAACAAAATTAATGCATCCATTAGCCAATTTACAAAGGGAACACTACAACCAATATGAATTAATATAAGTTTGATGTACAACTAGCTTACCCTAGTAAAATATTTTGCTAAATCAAGCTAATTATCATTGCTTGTTACTTCCTTGATTTGACTGAATGAAGTGCTTCCTGAGAAACATCTATAGCTTCATGGATTTATATTTTACTTAAGAAACCAATTTGTTATTTCTTAAAAAAATTATTTTTAACCTCCTAACAATAATATTGGAGATGATTTTGTAGAGAGTATTACACAACGACATGAGTCTATACTCACCAAAATATTCTAGGTTATCCTTCATAGGAATAAAAGCCAAAAAATATATATTGATAGACTCGAGTACCTGCCCAGAAGTCCTTGATTCCTCAACAACCTTTAAAAGGTCTTCTTCCAAAAACTCATAAAAACCTACATAAAATTCAATGGTCTAGTCATCTAGTCCTAGACTCTTCCCTTTTTGAAATGATTTAATTTTTTTATAGCCCCTCCTTAGTCACTTCTTTCATAAAAGTCTCTTTAACTTTATCATTGACCATCTTAGGTAGATAAAGTGCTAGCATAATGATTTCTTCAATATTTGCTCTATTGGGTTCTTGATAATTTTTCTTAAAGTGGGATACTCTTAATCCTACCATTTCTTGAAACCTTCTCATATTTATTCCATCTTCATCTTTCATCTCCCAGATTGTATTTATCATTTTTCTTTGTTTTACAAAATTTTGAAAGAATTTTGTATTCCCATCCCCTTATTCCAACCAAAGTGCTCTACTTTTCATCCTCACTTTAAATATTCCCATTCTAACAAATTTCTCTTTTTTTTTTCCAACTCCTTTACCTACAAATTCTCCTTGTTTAAAAAAACCTCATTGCCTTTGTGACTATATAACTTACTTAATTTAGATTCTGTGTCCACTATATTTTTCTCTACTTTTCAATATTTACCTGTGACCCATGAGATTATAGAAAATTTTATTCTCCTCATATTTTTAGAAAATTAAAACATAGTTGTCTCTTGTATTATTAGATCAATATGTCTCCACTCATATTTTATTATATTTGTAAATTCCTCATATTTCAACCAGATAACATTAAAATTGAATGGTTCTACTGGTTTCTCTTGATCCCTTTCTAAATATAAGAAAATTGGTGAATGATCAAATCCCCCACCTTGATCTATCCAATACCTTAGTCTTTCTACATCACCTATGAGGTTTTCAGATAGTAAAAATCTATTAAACCTTTTATAAATACCTTATATTGTAGTTCTTTGATTTATTCAAGTGGGCACTAATTTAATATGTTGTAAATCACACAACCTCACATTCTAGAATTTTTGTAGGAAAAGTTTCAATAAGGGGATCCATTATAACCTCGTATCCCAATTTTTTTCTCTTTTAATTACAAATTTTAAGTCCCCTCCCACCACTATATTTTCTTTTTCTAAGAACTCTTGCATAAAGGATTCTTCCCAAAATTGCCTTCTACTACCATAAGGACCATACAATTTGACAATAGAAACCAGCTTGCCTAGCTCCATAGAATGTATGTTTGTAACCACACCTACGTAAATATAAACCTGATCAACTAGTTAGAAGGAGGAATTCTATCCTGTTATATTTCCCTCTAATATTTCTTTTGAGTCTAACTCTACAAAGTTTAAATTTGGTAGGAGAGAGATGAGTATGGCTCTTGTTTTTTTTTACATCTAGCATAGTCTCTTGGATTAAAAATTTATTTGGATTATGAAGTTTAAACAAATTCTTTAGGCATATTTTTTTATGAGAGGCCCAAATCCCTCTAACGTTTAAGGAGAAAATGATCATTAATACCTTTTCCCTTGGGGTTGTCTTGCTCTAAGAACCCCAACTATAGATTTTTGTTTGTTAGATAAAATTTTCTTCTTAGCTTTTTCTTGTGCAATTTTTCATGGATCATACTAAAATTGACTTATATTGTAAACTCCTAAGATTGACTTATCTCAAGACCCAAGCCCCCTGATACATGACCATACCTAATATCTCCTTTACAATTTTTCATGGATCTGAGCATATCTACCAAAATATGTGCTTGTATTATGGAGATTTGGAGGACTTGGTGGGGAAGAGATCCTGTTAGGGCTATTTATGCTCTGGTTACTTCCTTGGCCTAAAATATATCTAGATAAAGAGGGTAATAACTTAGAGAATTTTACACCTCTCTCCTCTATTTGTTCCAAGCCCTTGATAGCACCGCTCTCTTGAAATATCCTATCTAAATTATGGCCTATCAAACTCTCTATGTATGAGCTTGGACAAAGATAAGATGATATATCAGGTTCATCATTATTCAAATTCAATTTACCATCCCTATAAAAAGATAAATTTAGGTTTAGAATTTGTTGGTTACCTAATAAAATACCTCCATATGCTTTATTAGTTGTAGGTGTGGTATCTCATCCCTCATAGTCAGCTGCCTTGTTATAGTTGTTGGAAATTAATTATTTCTCCTTTAACTAGATATTGATGCCAATAAACCTTTATTTAAGTGATTTAGGAGTCTTGAAAAGTTCCTCCTTTATCTGAGATTCGATTATCGCTACCTCTAAATTTTTTTTACCAAAAGAACCTTCAACTTCCTTCTGTATAATATCTTGCCCTGTTATATTTTTAATTTCAAAATCTACCGTAAGATGACCATAATGATGATAATTACTACATAGAAGAGGTACCCTAATGCAATCAATATTTTGTAAGAATGTCCAATTTAATGATACAAACTCCATTGTCTTCAAAATATCTATACTAAGATCAAGCTCCACTAAGATACAAGTTGTTGTTTCATGAATTCCAATTAACTTTTCCATGTCTATTCTGAGAAAAACTCCTAGGGAGTTTCCAATCTCATGTGGCATTCTTTCATTCCAAAATTCAAAGGGCAAAGAGGGTAGTTTGATCTAGATAGGATGGGTATTAGTTTTCTCAAAGCATAGATTGAACCCAAGAGTCCATAATTTTAGATTCAAAATATTGAACCCTTAGCTTGATCTTCCATATTTTATGATTCTAGCATCTTCTTCCTTTTGGAAGACAAAAACTATTAAACCCTTCATCATCACATGAAATGTAGGAGTATAACCAAGAACTTCCAACAGATGTTTTTTATCCAATCTCATATATATTTTTTGTTTCATGGAGTAGCCCATAAATATTCCCACCAAATCCTTTTTCCTTTAGTGATAAAACTTGCTCTAGCTTTAGATCCTCATCTACAACCATTCAAACTAGCTCCTTCTACAATTTTATAAAACATTTTTTTTTTCTCCTTTTCTTCTCATTTTTTTTTTAATTTGGTTGGATAACCCTTTAGTGTTTCCTCTGGTTTATTTGGAAATACTTCCCTAACTTCATTGTCCCTGTTGTATTCCCTAGGTTTAGGTTTTGAAGTTAAATCAATTTTTAGGCATGGGTCTGAGTCAGGTCCTCCATGTTCTTTGTCCCATTTATGCCACAAGTAAAAAATTTCTTCCTTAGAGAAAAAATTGAGTCCTTTGAATATTCCTCAAGCTCTTCATTGTAGTCCACTACAATCTTCATTCATCATTGACTTAGCTATATTTACACTGTTAATGATAAATGGGCTCAGTTTGCACTAGTTGAGAGTTCCAAAAAATTGTTTTTTAAATTGTCCATCCTCCTATATCCTTCTTAGATCTGTTTACCAAAGCCCAATTATGAGAGCCTCATTTTCTTGAGTACAAGAAAATATTATTTTTTGCTAAAGCCCAATGATCACCCTCTACCACACTTTTACGATGATGATGACCTTATCATTGACACTATTAGTTGCCCTACCAATACTATGTTGTTATTAGAGAATTCCTTCCTTAGACTCCCCTTCATGGAACCATCTACTGTGGTGGTCATTTTTGTTGTCGATACAATATTGACATCATCTACTATAATGGCCCCTTATTATTATTATTATATAATATTGTTTTAACTTCTTAAAAATATAAATTTGAAATGTTTTTAGTTAATTTGGTTTTACACTACATGTATTTATGTTATTTTTATATATAAAATAAATAATTAATTTATCAATTAAAAATTATGAACTTATTATTTAACTATTAATGTAAAATTGATATGTTATATATAGAAGAAAAGAGGGTATTATATATATATATATATATATATATATATATATATATATATATATATATATATATATATATATATATATATATATATATATATATATATATATATAGAGAGAGAGAGAGAGAGAGTAGTTTGTGTATCTCAAGTTATTGATATAATTCAACTTAAAATATGTAATATCCTTATAAGACAAATAACCTATCTTTATTTATTTTTTAATTTTGAAAAGCATGACAAAAATAAATTTTTTATTTTTTGAAAAAATTGAAAAAAACTTGTATTAAAACAAAGATCAGTTACAATTGGGAGTAGACACATCCTAGCCGAAAACAATGAAAGCACATGATTACAAGAGAAGAGGAAGAATTGCAAGCCAAATCTCTTGAACCAATATCAAGCTAGCTGAGGGAGCTGATTGGTCTGTTACAACAATTGGTCGCGAAATCGCGCAGCAAACACCAACTTCACCTTTGGCCGCGAAAAAACTGCAAGTCATGAAATCGTGACACAAGACTCCTTCGAGCGCAAAAAGTCAACCTGTTGCGAAATCGTGACAACAATCCTCCCTTGGCCATAAAAAGTCAACCTATCACGAAATCGCAACAACAATCCTCCCTTGGCTGCGATGGAGCAACAGGTCATGAAATCGTGACACCTTTCCTCTCTTGGCCATGACGAAGCAACATGTCGTGAAATCGTGACAACTTTCCTCTCTTGGTTGCAATGAAGCAACATGTCATGAAATCGTGACAACTTTCCTCTAGCGGCCGTGAAGGCGCAACACATTGTGAAATCATGACAACTTTCCTCCAGTGGTCGTGACGGTGCAACATGTCGCGATATCGTGAGAACTTTCCTCCCTTGGCATTGACAGTGCAACATGTCACGATATCACGACCAAATCCTCTAGCAGTCACGACGACGCAACATGTTGCGATATCATGACAACTTTCCTCCCTTTGCTGTGACGGTGCAACATGTCACGATATCACGATAACTTTCCCACAGCGATCGCGATGGCGTAACATGTCATGATATCATGATAAATTTTCTCCAACAATCGTGATGGTGCAACATGTCACGATATCGTGACAACTTTCCTCCAGCGACCACGACAGTGCAACATGTCACAAAATTGTGACAACTTTCCCATAGCGACCGCGATGGCGCAACATGTCGGGATATCATGATAACTTTTCTCCAGCAACCGCGATGATGCAACATGTCACGATATCATGACAACTTTCCTCGAGCGACCGCGACGGTGCAACATGTCGCGATATCATGATAACTTTCCTCCAGCGATCGCGACGACGCAACATGTCACGATTTCGTGACAGCTTTCCTCCAGCGGCCGTGACGGTGCAACACATCGCGATATCGTGACAACTTACCTCCAATGGCCACGATGGCGCAACACGTCACGAAATCATGATAAAAACCACCCTTAGCTTTTTATTTGATCATTGTCTCAAGGATATTTCAAGGCCCTGCCTAATCACCTCATCTTCAATAGGCATGTCACTGTGCAGCTGCACCCCTACTTCTTTCTCAGCCTCGTCTTAGCCGGAAATCGGTCGCTTTGTTTAAATCTCTGCTCACATAAACTGGAATCACATCATCTAATTCCTTCCATAATTCCTTGATTTGAGAGACCAGAATCCTCAACCTCCAAGCTTTCAACACAAAGTTCCTCATGCAGTCTAGAGCACCAACCAAAATTTGAGAATCAAATTCAAGAATTATCCTCCTGTGGCCCTGAGTAACTACCCAAATAGAAGCAGATTTGATAGCAATGGCTTTTGCTTCATTATTTGTGGCTCTACCCAAGCCCTATAGTTCCCAATAGAGCATTGATCCCTCATGATTTTGGTAGACCATGCCAATTCCTGCACTACCCGGATTGCCCTTTGCAGCACCATCAGTATTGATTTTAATCTAGCCTTCTAGGGACGATTTCCAACTGGCTCTGACCTGTCCCTCTTGCTTTTCAACTCCCTCTTCCATTGGCCCAGGACCAACCTGAGTATCCTCTTTAGCATAGACAACAACAGTTTTTGTGACTTTGCTCCAGATGACTTGCCAAACTCCATCTAGCGAGGAAAATGTTTCTCTAAAAATTCTAGCATTTCTCTCCAACCACACTTGCCACCAAATGAATTTTAAGCCAAGCTACCACACAATTTGAAGAGCTTTGGAATTAAATCTACCCTGCTTCCATATTTCCAAAATATTAGACCGATTCATGTCACCATTAACCTGGATTTTATAGTGAGAGAACCATCGCTTCCAAATTTGACGCATGAAAGGGCACTCAAACATCAGGTGATCAGCTGTTTCCTCATTCTTGTGGCATAAACCACATTGAGAAGGGCCGATGATTCCTCTACATATAAGATTTTCAAAAGTGAGAATACCATTATGCATAAACTGCCAGACAAAAATGTTTACTTTCAGCCAGCCCTTGGGGTGCCAAATATTTCTCCAATCCTCAACTGGATAAGAATGGGGAGGAGGCTCTGGGAGGATCTTGTCATATCCGTCCTTCACTGTATAAACACCAAGGCTCCCATAGCCCCAAGCTAATTCATCCTCCTCGTCTCTCCTTGTGAGAAACCTTTCTGTCAAGATTTTGGTCAAGATGGGTGCCAACTCTAGGGGGATTGGAATTGGCCACTCCTCCAACCTCTTAAAATTCTTAAACTTATACTCTCCCATCTAAGTAGTGTTGAAATAACTTTAAATTTGGATCCAACCCTTGGTTTCTATGGCAGATTTTATTATAAGTAACTCGAGGAATTCAACAATGATGGGTGGGTACTGATCCCATGAATTAGTCCAAAAATGAGCCTTCTCCCCTCTCCCCACTTTCCAAAACAATTGGTCTTTAATAACCTAAGATCCTAGCTTGAGAGCCTGCCACACTAAGGATCCAATACCATCCAGAGGGAAACGGCCCACCTCATTGGGGTTAACTTGACCCAAATATTTACTAGTTAGGATTCTACTGAATAAGGAAGATGGCTGGGAAATCCACCTCCAGTACAACTTTCCAGCCAAGGCTTGATTATTTAACTTGGATCCTCTCAGTCCCAACCCACCTTTTACCTTGGGCTGGGTGACTTTATCCCGGCCCACTAAGACCCACTTTCTCTCTCCCTTAGCTCCTTCCCACAAAAACTTCCTAGCCATCCTGTCAAACTCTTTCCATATTGTAAGTGGGGTAGCCAGGATAGAAAATTTGTAGATTGGCATGGCTTGAATGACTGACTATAAGAACGTTAATCTGCCACCATAACTTAACCACTTGTGAGACTAGTGATTAATTATGTCCTTGATACACTCCAACAAATTCCTTCAAGTGTCTAATTTTAGCTTCTTGAAATGCAAGGGGATCCCCAAGTAAACCACAGGGAGAGAAGTCCTAGTGAATCCCAGGATTTCTAAAATTCTGTTCTGAAGCCTTTGCTCAGAGGAGATAATGTTGTGAAGAAGAGGTTTTAGGCACTCAAACATTACCTTTGTGATTATTTTGTACAACACATTACATAAGGCAATAGGCCTATAGTCTAAAATATGAACCCCCTCCTCACCTTTTGGAATCAAGGTAATGAACGTGTGGTTTATAGCTTTTAGCATTCTCTTATTTTCTCTGGACTCTTCAACAACAACCCTTACATCTTCCTCTAAGCAGTCCCAAAAAGCCTGAAAGAACTCAATTGGGAAGCCATCTGGACCAGGAGTTTTACTAGTGCTCATACCAAAGACCACAGTTTTCAATTCATCCCTATCAATGGGTTTGAGGAGGGCCTGATTTTCATCCTCCGAAATAATAGCGGGTATGACAGAAATAACTTCATTTTGGGCCTCTACATCTTGAACCACACTTTCCTTAAAAATATTAGAAAAATAATCCATAGCATGGGAATGTATACCTGGAAGAGTATCAAAGGAATGACCGTTCTCATCTTGAAGGAAATCCATCTTATTCATCTGTCTTCGATCACAAGCAGTCTGATGAAAGAATTTTGTATTTATATCCCCTTCTAATAACCAGGAGGTTCTTGCTCTCTGCTTCCAATAGATCTCCTCCTGGTTGTCAATGTCCTCAACCGCTGTATGCAAGGCATCATCCTCAACTTTGAGCTGGTCAGTTATTACTCCTTCTCTGAACTATTTTTGGACCTCATCCTAGCAGGCCACCAACGGAGCTCTTTGGGCCTGGAAGTCAAATTTATTAGAACGCCTCCAATACTTCAATTGAGTTTTGACATATTGAAGTTGTTTATGGATTCTGAACATTGCTCTCCCATAAGCTGGGCGACCTTATTCCCACCACTGTGGGATTTTCTCCCGAAGTTCTTCTTTCTAAAACCAAAAATTCTCAAATCTAAAAGGTTTGTGCTGGTGCCCCATCCTAGTCCCGCCTTCCAACAGAATAGGATAGTGATTAGAATCAGGGCCCGCTAAAATCTAAAAATTGATATTCAAGTTTACAAACGCCTCCTTTGAAAGCAGAAAGCGATCTAGCTTCACCTTCCTACTATGTGGCTCCTACCTTTTATTAGTCCAAGTGAAGTTATTGCCAGGACATTTAATGTCCACTAAGTGCAAAGCCTGGACTTGAGCAATCATGAAACGGTCCCTTGGATCCAAAAGAGGTGTTCCCCCTTCCTAGTCTCTAGAAGATAATTTAGCATTAAAGTCCCTCGCTATAATCCAGTCTAGATCTTCCCTAGATGCTTGCATGTCATGCACAGCCTTCCACTACTGCCTCTGACCCTCTAGGTTTTGAGATCCATAAAAGTTGGTTATTAGAACTAATTTTGCAGAGACATTATTCCTAAAAAGAGAAGTGAGAACCCCCCTCCAAGCAAGGTGTTCTATTGCAGACCATTCTAGAGAGTTCCACAGAGTAAAAATCCCCCATGAGGCACCTTGGGCAGCCACATCCATATGACCAACACCCCTCCAAATTTTGTTGACTATTTTAGACATAAGATCCAAAGACATCTTAGTCTCTTATAAAAGCAAAAAATTAGTATTGCTATTCTCTAATAATCTTTGAACAGTAGATTGATGGGTTCTGCTGTTTAAACCCCTCACATTCCAAGATTTTATAATCATGGGTTACCCTAGGAGCAATAAGAGTCAATTGTCCTCATCGATCCTCCCATGATCAATTTGTCTCCCTGGGCTGCTAGCAGCTCCTTATTGGATCTTCTACCTGCTCCCTGAGAATTGCTATTTTTAGATCTTTTTTCTACCTGGGTTATCCCCAAAGATGGTCTTTCCCTGTTCTTCTCTGCTATCTCCATGCGAACATCCTGAGATACTGTCTGCTCCTGGTTATGGACTACTAATGCACCAGAACCCACTGGCTGAGATACCTCAAAGCGATCAACTACTTGCTATATGATGGGAGAAGATGATAGGGGGAGTTGCTCAGGAACAAAAGAAGTTTCCTTGAAACCCTCCAAGACCTCCATAGATTGATCCTCTTCATCAACCAATGACTTAAAAATCTCATACCTATTGGCAGGCCTGAGATGAGATTGCTCCTTTCCCTCCTTTTTCTTTGTACGTCTTTTTCTTCTAGGCTGTTCAAAACCCTCTCTCTGAGCTTCCTGGCCTTGACCGGTGCTAATAGGATCTTTATTAGGTTCAGCCTTATCCTCTTTAGGCAAGTTTGGCATTCCTGTAGGGGCCTCCATATTGGCATTCATATTAATAGGACAAAAATGGGCCAAATGTCCATGCTTATGACAAACCCTACATCTGAAGGGTAGGGCTTCATAGTCCAGCTATTGAATCTAGGAAAGACTTGCCAATTCAATTTCCAACTCTATTGGCAAAGGCTGGCTGAGATCCATCTCCACACATATTCAAGCATACATCGCCATGCTCCCTTCAATAGTGTCTCTGGCAACACCTAGATGTCTACCAATCGAATTGCCAATCATTGCCAATACTTGCTCACCCTAGAATTCCATTGGAAGAGCATAAAGTCGAATCCACACTGGGACAATAGTAGGTTCAACACGAGGATCGAATCCTACCCTCCATGGTTGAACAAATAGCCCTGTTGGGCCATGGTTTTTCTTCTCCGACTCGAAGGCCTTATTTCTATCGACCAAAGCCGAGAAGCTGATAATAAAATAACCATTACTAATAAACCATAATGAATACTCATCGTGGGGCTCCCAGTTCTAGCGGATCCAAGAATGTAGAAAGCTTAGGGAAGGGCGAATACCCATGAACTTGCAGATTAAATCATGGTTAGCTCTATAGAGGACTGACTCTTCAACCATGCTGGGCTCAATGATGATTTTTGGCTTGGAATCGACCTGCGACAAACAACCATTCACACGACATGCTGAAGACCTAGTCCCAGCAGTCGTGAAGAGCTTTTTATATGCCATCTTTTGGGCTTCGGCATTCTTCAGAGGAGAATATTCTTTAAACAAATCAGCATAAGAACTGGTACTTCCTAGAAAAGGAGCTGGAAAAGTCCCCATTGGACCCTCCTGGGGCACCGATCGAACCTTCAGAACCACCGTACCCCAAAGACACCGCTGCAAGCCAGCAAAAGCCAGAGAGTTTTCAAAAATCCAGAAACCCTAGTTCAGAGAAAAAAAAATCGCCAGAGCTCGTTTTCCCGCCCCAACGAGACCTCTGGTACATGTTTCATATTTATTTTTATTTTTAAAAATTATATTTACTTCACATATTTATCTTGAATTCATCAATTAATATTAATGATTTTAATGATTTTTTTTTTCGATTAATTATATGTGATTGAAATAGGCTCTAGCCATATTACATCATAACCACATAGTTGTATTACAATAACTTAACTATTATACATTTTCACTTGGCAATATTTAGATCTAGGTCTCCTAAAAAGTTAAGGAATTCAACTACTTGAATTAATGTCATTTTATTAAATGTTAAGGTTCGCCCATGGGATTTGAACCTTCTTTTAATAAGTGAAACTCTATGTTGATAACCAAGTTCCCTTAACATCGTGGGAAAAATAATGAAGTTCACCTATAATATTGGAATCTTGGTTTATGGTGTGAAACCCGTCACTCCTAACCATATACCCAAACCATACAACCTTAATTAAGGTTAATGATTGATTTTGAGTGTAAATGTGTTTTTTTTTGTTTGTTTATTTGAAATTAATAATACTTGTTTTCATGATTTTCCTAAATCCCTTTCTTTTGTATACCATCTTCATGTTTTCACCCAAATCCAACGGCCAATGTTGTCATGGAATTCAAATTCAAATGTCACCCCTTCTAATATCACTAAGGCCTATTGTCAAATATAACAAATAATGACCATTTGAAACTATTAAATAGGGGTTATATTCATGTTTTCACCCAAATCCAATAGCCAATGTTGTCATGGAATTCAAATTCAAATGTCACTCCTTCTAATATCACTAAGGCCTATTGTCAAATATAATAAATAATGACCCTTTGAAATTATTAAATAGGGGTTATATATAGAACCTAAAAGTCACTTATTTTTTATCCATATAAAATAATAAATAATAATTTTAGGGTCTAAATGTGATCCTTGTTTAGCAACATTGAAGGTTTAATGCCAATTCAAGAGTAGTCAATAGATTTTCTTCATATCATCTACGATGTAAATAACTTATAGGCCCTTAATACATTGTTAAAGGCCACATCCAAACCTTTACAACCATGCATATTGTTCAACGAGGTGCCAATATATACATTTTTTAGTATTATTATTTTATATTTTCATATGTGCCCCTTGTTCAATAGTGTCAAATGTTAATATTCTACTTTGATCTAATAATCTAGAAGAAAGAAACATTTGGAATGACAATAGCTATGCAATGCATCATTATGCAAATGCCACCTAATTTTAGAACATCATAGAAGAGATAATTAATAAGATATTAGTTAAATATGTAATGTTTGAGCTAGGAAATGTGAAAACATGTTGAACAAATTTTATTTAAAAGTTACAAAGACAAATTTATATATAAATTCCATATTCACCAACAATCACTATTCATTCATTCTTGAATTACAATAATCAACTATATTAACTAGCAATTAGTGGAGTGACCAATACCTTTGTATCTTTGGTTGTTACATCACCAATAATAATATACAGTATGACGAAATATAAATGGACCAATTCAAAACTGCTATCACTAAGGAAAAATATTATAAAACCGTAGAACTACTGTTCATGTCTAACTTATGAGGAAAGAAGTAGAGGTCAATATTGTTCATTTACTATTTCTATGTTAGTACATCGTAAACATATTTCCAAAGCAAGACTAATACATGTAAATGAAATAACATTCTTTAATGTCATTGAAATAAAAGTGAATAAAGATAAAGATGTTAATAAAATGTAAAAAATAAAAATAAATAAATAATAAAAAATAACCTGTTTTCTACGTCGTCTTCTCCGCATTTTTTGAAATTTCCTAGTCTTTCCAAATCACGGCACTATAAAATATCTGCATTTTCTTTTCATTCTCATAATTGAAGGAAGACCAGGCCTGGAATTTGGATTTTATTAATTGTGATATTCTCATCCTTTTACAACTGAAGCAAAACCAGCCTAAAATTTGGATATAATTGGAAAATTAAAATTTTGCTACAGTTACCGTCTTTTATTTTATATTTAAATTTGTTTGATGTCTAATTTTTGATGTTTTCTATTTGTTTTTTTAAGTTTAAAATTCCTTTATCAAAATAAAACATCAAAGAAGTAAGAGAAATGATAAATTAAAAAAAATTATTAAATATTTATTTATTGAAAGGTTGTTTTATGATATTAGGTGTGCGCGGAGTAAATTGGATTAAAATAAATTTATATGGTATAAAGCTATTATTCAGAAAATGTGAGTTTTAAATTTTATTTGAAAGAAATTTTTTACGTATACAATTTAAAACTATATATTATTTAAGATCTATCAGATTTGCTGAATCTTCAAGTTACCGCCTAAAATAAAATTTAAATAAAATATGCATATTATATTAAATATTTTATTTTTATTTTTTATTAGAAAATATTAAATTATATTAATTTATTAATTAAAATATTATAATATTATGATTGTAATATTCTTCACTAATTAAAAAAGAGTAAAACATATCTATAATTAAATATACATTAAAAAAGAAACTAATAAAAGAAATTATACATAAATATCAACAATAATTTATTTTTTAAAATGTTTAATAGAATTTTCAATTTAATTGTAAAAAACGAAAGTTATTTTAAATGAAACCAACAATATACATTTTATATTTTAAAATACATCACAGATAAAACCCGAATTCCAGTCCTGAAAGACGCAACAAGCAGGTTTGTAAATGTCTTCTCACGCACGTGGTGTAGGTATTAGTTAGGTAGCACAAAAGCTGTACTCCATTGCACCTCCATCTTGAAATTCTAATAATCATCCCACGCATTGAACGGAACGCGTCTTCCAGACGGCTGAACGGCCACGTGGGCTTTTGCGTTTACGAATGTGGTCACTGTTGAAGGGTTGCTTCACCTTGTGTGCTGGCGATCCCGATCAAATTGGACTAAAGTGAAGCCGCCATAGCAGGTAAGAAAGTAACCTCAAGAGTCCACATTACAGACGTCATTCTAAAGATATAAAAGAGGACGAGGCTGCCTCATCTTCCAAACCAAGAGGCACTTGGATGCCACAAGAATAGTCACGATGGGTTGTACAATCCATAAGCCTTCCATGGCTTTCTTGGCTGCATTGCTTTCCCTTCTGGCTTCTGCTACGCTCCCTCATGTTCATGCCAACTACTACTCCTACAAGTCCCCTCCCCCACCTCCGACTCCATCTCCTCCTCCTCCGTATCATTACGTCTCTCCACCGCCACCATCCCCATCTCCTCCTCCTCCATACCATTACAAATCACCTCCTCCTCCGTCTCCATCTCCTCCTCCTCCTTACCATTACTCTTCTCCCCCACCACCATCTCCTTCTCCGCCTCCGCCATACCACTACCCCTCTCCTCCACCACCATCCCCATCTCCTCCTCCATATCATTACAAATCACCCCCTCCACCGTCTCCATCTCCTCCTCCTCCCTACCATTACTCTTCTCCTCCGCCACCATCTCCTTCTCCGCCTCCGCCATACCACTACCCCTCTCCTCCACCACCATCCCCATCTCCTCCTCCTCCATATCACTACAAATCTCCCCCTCCACCGCCTCCATCTCCTCCTCCTCCCTACCATTACTCTTCTCCTCCGCCACCATCTCCTTCTCCGCCTCCACCATACCACTACCCCTCTCCTCCACCTCCCTCTCCATCTCCTCCACCACCATACCATTACTCTTCCCCACCACCTCCATCTCCTCACTATCACTACAAATCTCCTCCTCCTCCGTCGCCTCGTTACAAGTATAAATCCCCTCCCCCTCCTCACCACGTTGTAAAACCAGGCCATCCATACAAATACAAATCTCCACCTCCACCTGCATACCATTACAAATCCCCTCCACCTCCTAAACAGGTTTACAAATACAAGTCTCCTCCGCCGCCATCACCCGTGTACAAATATAAATCTCCACCACCGCCTCCTCGTCATGTTGAAAAGCCTGGTTCTCCTTACCATTATAAATCCCCTCCACCTCCAGTTTATAAGTACAAATCTCCTCCACCTCCTCCTCCAGTGTATAAATACAAATCCCCGCCGCCTCCTCCTAAGCATGTGTACAAATACACTTCTCCGCCGCCGCCTGTCTATTAAACTGTTTAAGCACAAAGGTGAGAAATGTTTTCCAATTATTATTGTTATATGTCATATTTAGAGTTTAGTTTGCTGTAACGGGATTTTAGTTGCATTTTTAGAAGATCAGGTGTTTGATACAAACTTGTGCATGCTAGTAATTATAATTATTGTCTTCGTTGTCACTGTGCAGGAAGCGTTGCCAGCTTCAGAAGAATAATCTTGCAAATTATTTGGTTTCAGCCTCAGCCATCCGAATTTGTTCAGTAAAACACGAATATGTGCACTAAGAAGGCCGCAGTGCATCCTAAATAGTAAAATAAAATACACCTTATTAGTCAGTTGGCCATGAGTATGTAATGAGGAGATCCGAGCCTGTTAGGCAGTTGCTAATGCTATGAAATTGAGCCCTTTCTTTAAACCTATTAATAAGAGTCAGATCTAGTTCGATCCCTGTCGCCATATTTTATTTTGAAAATATATCAAATATTTAGATATTCTGCTTATGATCGTGCTCCATAAGCCGTGAAGTCTTAGCTGTACGTGGTTTGTGGTTTGTGTTTGTTTTTTTCGTATTAAATTTCAACCAGTTCGTTGGCAATCAAGTTCATATTTCATTTAAATAGTTATATTATTACGATAAGAAACTGCAAAGATGGTCAAAGACAAATTTCACGAGACAATCATCTAACGCGTCGTACACATATTTGTACCAAAGACAAATTTCAGGAGACAATAACGCATCGTACACATATTTGTACCATGTGTAAATAGATAAGTATTAATGTGAAGAGAAGATAATACTCTAACACGTCATACACAATTTAAAGGATGTGTAAGTATTACTTTGTGTGGTGTAACTAATTAACTAATATAATCTATTGTTTTATAAATAAGCTCCCAAAATCAAACGAATTTCCATCTTCAAATGGAAATACACAGCTACTGCGTAGGGGATGGGACCGTTTCTTCCATTCCACGCATAGAATTTCATCTTTCAGTTCATATAGATTTACGTTTCTATCGAGTCATTGATTGAAACTTTACCATGCACATCTAAACTCAGCATAATTTATCTGATTTTTTAAAATATATTGTCTGCTTTTTATGCGGAGTATTCATCCATGCAATTGACCTTCGAGATTTTAGATTACGATTATTATTATTTGTAATATTAAAAAATCCAATTTCATAAGTTGATCACATGTACAATAAACCTCTCTATGCAGCCTAATATCAATCAATATTTGAGGAACAAACAAACAAATATGTTTATTGATAACTAGCGTTTAGTTGTAAATGGATTTTTAATCATATTGTTCCCATTCCAAAAGAGCTTAGGAAGGATGGGAATACATTTTTGGTTGGTAATATAATTTAATATTTTATGTTTTGAAATGGTGAGAAAAATAAATTATTTATATCATAATAAAAAAATTAAACAAAAGTAAATAGATAATAAATTTATAGAAGGTTTTATATACTAATATTATAAAATAAGAATGAGTAATTAGTTTTATCGTAAAAAATATTTTTTTGTATAGGGATCTTTTTTCAATCATGACTCCTCTTAAAGTCGAGAGCTATACTTATCAATAGGAATTTAATACAAAGCACACATCCACTCCCTTAACAACTGTGATCCCTCTTAAAGTTGAGAGCTATATACTTATCAATAAGAAATTTAATACACAGCCACCACATAGCCACCCCTCACACACTCTGCTCACTTTTGTATAGGGCATTTCCAACCATGATCCCTCCTAAAGTTAAGAGCTATGTTTATTAATAGGGAATTTAACACAAAGCCACCACACACCTTAGACCTCTCAAAGAAAAGCCAAAACCCAAATAGTTACGCTGTACCTTTAAGTGCATCTTTTGATTTTAAGAATATATATTTATATATATTAACATAAGGAAGCACGAAAACCTAAAACATAGTTAACATATAATAATCACCAATATTAATTAACAAATGATCTATAAAATAAAACTTAAAGAAAGCCAAAAATTTGAATTTATAACAAAAATAAATTCTAACAACCCCTCTTAACTCAAACTAGATAGGTCACGAAGCATTATCATTGTTTTTCCGTTAATTTTAATACAATGGAACTCACACATTAATGTAAGTTTGGAATACATAAATTTTGGTAGTGGCTTGATTAAAATATTAGGAATTACATGGAGTTGATACTGAATATAGTGATTGTTCTATATATAATTTTTCATGTAAATCACCGTGGAGTGAACTTTTTAATTCATCCAATTAAATTAAATTTCATTTAATTAATTTAAATACATAAACAATAATTAAGGATAGAATTATTTATAATATTAAATTTGTATATTAAAGAAGATTTTCATTATAATGAATCCTTCTATCAATTGTCCTGTATTATATATATATATATATTTGGAGTTTCAATAAAGTGATTGTGATTGACCTGTATTTTTTTTTTTTTTTTTAGGTGTAGTTGATCATATATATATATATGGAGTTTCAATGGGGTTTTATTTGTGTTGAGTGTAAGTGGCTCCAAAGGTTGTTTTTTAAGGCCTTTGGGTCTTAGTGGTCAATATGTTTGTGGTTTTTGTTCAATATTTTAGTGGGAAATGTTGTAGGGGATCCATGATGGGTTAGAAATATGCCTTTGTGCATATCTTCATGCTATGAATTTTATTGACAATGAATTTCAATTTTTTGCACAAAATAAAAGTAAAAATCATAATTTTTCTTGGTATCCAAGGTATGGATTAAAAATATTTCTATTTAATCCAAATGGCTATTTTTTTGTTTTATTTTCTAATAATTAAGATAGAAAATATCTCATGGGGGTCCTTTGTTCTTTGGAAGGGTGGGGATTTTCATGAAGCCTTGACTTACTAAATTTAAAGTTGAAGAAAAAATGCCTTCTATAGGTCTTTTGTAGGTTAGACTCTTTGGGCCTCCCAATATATTTTGGAATCCGATAATTTTTTCTTCAATTGGAAACTCTTTGGGAAATTTTATGATGATTATTGATTGTACTAAAAAATTGAATATATTATTTACACTCATATTTTTGTTTTAATATATTTTTATAGACCACTCTTAAAAATTATTAACAAATTAATGTAAATGTAATAACAGGCCACTCAAAGGGGGCTCCCTTGTAATCACTTTGCCACTATAGGGGGCTCCCTATTTAGAATCTATGCTTATTATTCTTCTTCTTGGATGATTTGATATGGATGGCCAACCTAATATATATATATATATATATATATATATATATATATATATATATATACCCTAAATCTACGTTGGTGAAGAGACATGATGGTTCACGTTATGAAGGGTTGTGATGGTTCACTTTATAAGTTAATAATATAATAATTAAATGATTAATAATACTAACTAATACTAACTAATAATGTTAGGATTGAGGATCCTAACATGCCACCCTCCTTAAAAAGAGCTTTGTCCTCAAAGCTCAAAGTGATAAGCTTTGTCCTTTGTTTTCCAAGAAGGATTTGTGTAAGTTCTTGGACTCTTTTAATGGCATCCTTTCATAGGCAGGGATATCAAGAAAGATGAAGCATTAGCGAGGGGTTTCTAAGAACAATAGTAGAATCTCCCTTAGGAAAATCATGATGACAATGGGAGGGCAACCCTTGGGGTTCCTCAAATACTTCAGAATGATGCATTAAAAGTGATGGTAACGATTTCATATCCTTTTTTGGTTCCTTGGTAGATCCAACAAAAAAGGAGTGTGTAGTCACTCTGCGTTGGTTCTGAATAGGTTTGGTCATATGGCAAGAACTCACTATTGGTGAGGAAGGTATGTGTAGGTCTTGTAGAGTGTATTTTTGGCTAGCATTGATCACTTTGGGTATGTCTACCTCATCCTTGCTTGGTACATCAATCAATTCTTACACATCAACCTCATTATCTTCATTGTAGTGAGTAGGTGCACTGGTCGCTTCAGATACAACTACATCATATGCTTGCTCTATGGAGAGACAAGGATCAACTTCCTTCAATAAATACAATGTTAGTGTAGCACATTTATGGTGGGGTCCAAATTGTTCATCACAATTATCACAAAGTCCTTTTGCTCGTCGTTCCTTCATCTCCTCAAAGCTAAGATGTTTAATTTGTAAAGTTTGATTAGATTTGGGGGTTGTGTAAGTGCTTTGTGCCCTTACATTATGCATAGGTTTGGGAGCGATGTAAGTGGTCGATGATTTTTCCATAAGTGGTTTCCCTAATCGTTGTTGTGCATTGATTTTATCTTCAACTAATTTTGCCAATCCATAGGTCTGCATCATGGTATAGGGATTGAACCTTGTCACCTCCATTCTAATTTTCTCTTTTAATCCCCTAATGAAGCCATTGATGAGAATTGATTCATCTAATATTGTGTTGTGTTTGGTGATATCCTCAAATTGAGTTTGATACTCACACACATAAGTGATTTGATGAATATCTTTGAGCAATTCCCACATGAATGGGTCCCACATGGCTTTGATGCCAAATGGTAAGACCCCAAGGTCTTACTATAAAAATTATTAACAAATTAATGTAAATGTAATCACAAGCCACTCAAAATGGGCTCCCTTGTAATCACTTTGCCACTATAGGGGGTTCCATCCTTAGAATCTATGCTTATTATTCTTCTTCTTGGATGATTTGATATGGATGGCCAACCTAATATATATATCTACCCTAAAGCTACGTTGGTGAAGAGACATGATGGTTCACGTATGAAGAGACGTGATGGTTCATGTTATGAAGGGTTGTGATGGTTCACTTTATAAGTTAATAATATAATAATTAAATGATTAATGATACTAACTAATTCTAACTAATAATGTTAGGATTGAGGATCTTAACATAGACCTCTACCTAAGAAGATATTATTACAATTTGGGGAGGAAACTTGGGAGCAAGTGGTGGACTATGAGAACATTCATTTCGTTGCTAAATTTACCATTAATATGGTGATTTCGCTAGTGTCTACCCAAATAAAATTTCAAATCAAATGAAAGAGGATACAAACTTAGTAGGTTTCCAAATACCTAAGAATAAAACATTAAAAAAACAACTACGAAGGATCAATCAAAGTTATCAATTAATATGTTTGAAATTCTTTCCACAAATGATATCCTAGGTGAGAAAGAGGAAATACTGGAGATAAAAATCTTATAAATACAATTTAAAAATGCAAGGAAGGATTTAGAGATAAACCAACAAGTTAAAGGTTTTCAACAAGAAAAAAAGAGAAAATATACACAAGAAAAATAATATTTTAAATGTAAAGACTTTAGATAATATAGGTCCTAAGATAGAATATGTTGAAACTTCTAGTAACACTTTGGATTTATACACATAATATTTGAGGTTAGAAGCCATCCTAGATACAATTGGGATGAGTCAAGAAATAGGGAAAAAATTAAAGATGATTTCCAACCAAAAGGTAAGTCTCAAGATCAGTCAATATCATATGGTAAAACAAGGTGAAAAGATTGTATAGGAAGGTAAGATTATTGCCCTTACTAATTTTTTTAGCATTGGTATTAATGAATATCATCATTTAAAATATTAGAGGACTCAAATATAGTATTTCAAACCAAAATAAAATTAGAATAATGATTCAGAAAAACCATCCACATTTTGTTTTCCTTCAGGAAACAAATATTTCAATGCAGGAAATGGATTCAATTGCTAGTAAATTTGACCAGCTAGAAAAATTGCTTCCCTCAATTCCCAGGGGACTTCTGGTGGTATTGCTTGCCTCTGGGACCTAAAAGAGGTTGTTATTCACCATATGGTTTGCATTTGGGGTATTTTGGTGATAGCTATTCAAAGTAGACATTCTAACCAAATTATGCTTTGCATAACTATTTATACTCTAACTACTTTGGATAAGAAAGAAGATGATGGAAGGACATATTATATCTTATTTTCTTGAGGCTTGGATCTTGATTAGAGGATATTTCATTACCATCCTCTATTTGGATGATAAAATGAGGGAAAACAAAAATATAAATAAAAGCACTAACCTCATGAGTTAATATATTGTAAACCTTTATCTTATGGATATCTAGCTAGAAAATGGCTATATAACTTGGTGTAATAGAAGGCAAGTCTTAGCTTGTATTATGGAGATATTGGATAGGTTCTTGTTCTATGATAATTTCATAATCCATGGTCACATTCCTAAGGTGAAGACTCTTAACAATGTTGGCTTGGATCACTAGCCAATCATGGTGGAAATTTGGAAGACCAATATGAGTTTCTTACCTTTTCAATTTTAGTTAATGTGGCTTAGAGACAATTCCTTTATACCTCGAGTGTAGCAATGGTGGAACTAAAGTAAACCAAGATATGCAACTAATATGTTTTGTTTTGCCAAAATATTGCAATAAATTAAATCTAAAATTAATATTTGCAACTAGAAGAAGTTTGGATATGCCCAACAAAAAAATATGAAGTTATTGCCTAGCTTGAAAATTTGAATAAGAAGAGAGAGAGAGAGAGCGATGGCAAGCGAAAATTTAAATTTTGAATTTTTATTGAGCGGGAAACAGGGAATCTGCAATATGGGAGCAGGGAACAAAATGGACGTGCATGGAAGCGGAACCAAGAACAAAAAGTGTGACCAGGGAGACATGAATGGGGTCCCAGGTGAGTTTGAATCTACGATTTCAGAAGATGGGAATGATGCTTTTGGGGAGAAAGAACCCCTGAATAAAAATTCTATGAAAAATAGGAAATCCCAAGCAGTCTTATTTGCATAAATAGTTATGAAATGTCCTAAAACCTCCTCAACTACATTGCACACCTTTATTCCTAATGAATGTTGAAGAACACAAGCTTATACTAAGAGGGGGGTGAACAGTATAAGACCACTTTTTACTTTTTATTCCAATTCAATATTATGTTATGTAAAGATAGTAGTATCAATAGCAGTAATCAAAGCAATGCACATAAACCATACACAATAGAGACACCATAATTTACGTGGTTCACCCAATGTGGGTTACTCCACGAAGAAAATATTTTACTAAAACTTTCTCAATCAATATCTTTGGGAATCACTCCCAATTAAAATGTTTATGGATATTTGTCCAAAGGAGATGCTAATCCCCTAATATCAAGTTTGTGGATCTCTTCCACAGGAGAAATATTTCCCCTTCTGCTCTAGCTATGTGATCTTATAGAAGACTCTATCTCTCTACTACACTAACTGGTGGACCTCTCTCCACTTAAAGACTCCTCACTCAGATATGTCTTCAACTATGTGATATCTATCCACTAAGGCTCTGTCCTCTATACTCTATCACATCCAAAGCTCTGTCAATAGTCTCACTAAGAACCTACTCAATAGGCTCACATAGAAATTGCTTAACAAGCTCACATAGAACTTGTCAAATTTGTGCTAGCAATCTCACCAAGAACTTGCCCAAATCTGCTCTAGCAAGCTCACCAAGAACTTGTCCAAACACTATCCTCAAATATATCCTAACACTATCCACAAATATGTCCACAAAGCTATCCACAAAGTTGTCCCAAAACTATCCACAAGGGCCTTCCCAAAGGCTCAATCAATCATGCTCAAGTAGCACTCAAAACTCATCCACAACTCTATCAAGGCAAATCTCAAAGATGAACTCAACAATGAATGACAATATCAACTCAAATCCACTTCATAGAAGCATAAAGAGAATTATTAGAGAATCAATATGTTATAATCTCACTCCCAACCCAAATAAATATCAACTTAACTCAAAAACTCATAGAAGCATAAATATAATTGTTAGAGACTCAATATGTTCTAATCTAAATCTCAACTCAACTCAGCTCAAATCAATCTCAACTCAACTCAAGTCAATCTCATAGAAGCATAAAGAGAATTGTTAGAGACTCAATATGTTCTAATATTACTCTTACCTCAAATAAGAATAATGGAATAGTTTGTTTCATAGGACTTGAAAAATCACTTCACACATCACTTGAATAGGCTCAATCAACTCAACTCAACCAATCATCACAAGGTACAACTCTATCATAAAACCCTAGTCCAAGCATGTATCAACCAACTCAAATATTTCCAATAATGCTCAACCACAAATCTCACATAACAATGATACTCATGTTCTTTTCTAACTCAAGTTCTTTCACAACCAATGGGCTTCAATAAAAATGCTTATAAAACAAGGTTTAACCTCAACTCTCAAACTAGAAAACCTTGAAGCATTAAACCAATCACTTTCAAAAAGGAAACCACAATCAATCATTTTATCTCTAATGATATTTTAAAAATCAACCACCATAAACAGTCAATAGGAGAATATGCCCATACCTTTTATAAAGATGAAAAAAAGCTCTTTTAAATCTACCACAATCACAAAATCCTTTTTCCAATCTTCACAAGGGTTAGTAGATTATAAAATAATCAAAATTAATCCACTTTTCAATAATCATCACCAAGGCCTTTAATTGCAAAACTTCCTTATCTCTCCTAAAACCACTTGTCACCTCATGAAAGAATTACTCCTCGTGAAAAAGAACAAGGTGAACTTCATTTTTGGAACCCCTTTGCAAAATAAGAAATATCTCTTTACACACACATTATTTCTCCTTATAAATAAGTTATTAAAATAGCCCTCGAAATAATATTTTCAACGATATATAATATGCCTCCTTTCCTAAATAAATTGAAACCTTTACATATATATATGCCGACCTCCATTAATTGCACATAGGTCAGCTGCCCATTAATTTAAACTTAAACTTTAAACTTTAATATCTTCATCATCGGAGGTCCCTTTTTGATGAAACAAAATTCCACCTTGGATTTTAAGAAAAGCCATTTCCACATAAGCCAACCATGGTTTTAAATAAAACCTTTTATTTTCCTACCTTGGTTTTCATAAAAACCTTGTATATATCCGTGCTCTCCAAAATATCATAGATGATTATCTATGAAGTGCTTTTGCCACCAAAACCAAATATGATCCATGTGACATCAATGATCCATGTGAAATCAATGACAACATAAAATGCCTCAAATTAACTAAAATTTCCAACAATATCCCCCTTTGTCATTGATGGCAACACCTCTAATGCAAATCACTACAATCACTACAAAAGCCATATTTGAGAATCAAAGTTGCTCCCCTTACTAAATACTCTCTATGGAGGCTGCTACCCTAAATCAATACTCTCTTTGGAGGCTGCTCCCCCTAACTCAATGCTCTCTCCCTTACTCAAATATCTCCCCCTTTGAAATTAATGGCAAAAGGGACACCTATGGGGCTAAAAGATATGACTCTTAAGCATAGCATCCTCACAACCTTCTCTCTTGAGGTGATTAATTTTGGGGTGGGAGTACCTTTACTCCCATATTACATTGATTATTTCCTCTATCAAATTCCTTCCATGTTTTTTTGATATCCCTATCTTGATGAATTACTTGATTTTATTATCTTGAACCTGTTTGACCTTCTTGCCTTGAACCTATTTTGAATTGAGTCCTACACCATATTGCAATATGCCCAAATTTATTTCAATTAAAACACTTGATATTGTAGCCTTTGGATGGTGCCCATGTCCCAAATTATTTCTTGAAGTAATTTCCATATCCATTTCTTTCCTGAACCCTGTATTATGAAGCTCTATTTTCATGACCATTATTACCATGACTTTTGAATTGTGTAGCTCTAAAACCAAAACCATGTTGCTCATTTTATTTGCACTTAAAAGCTTTATGACCAATCCCATTACATGAGAAGCAATGTCCCTGAAAACCATACCTTCTTTCTTTGAAGTTTCTTCTAGAAAAATCAAACTTCTTTGATCCATGGATCCTGAAATGTATAGCCCTGTGTCCAAATTCATTACAATAAAACCAATATACTTGAAAAGCCTTTTGTTCATACCTTGGTTCCTCATACCTTTCTTGACCATTATCCTTATGATCATCTTCAACTTGTGCATTGCATTCTTGAACCTTATTTGTAGCATATAAAACCTCTTCCTTAGTTTCTTCCTTACCTTTTTCTTCAAGAATTTATTTTCCCTTTGATCTTGATTCACCTATCTCAAAAAAAGAACCAAAATGAATATTTGGAGCCATAGGAACTTTGGAACTTTCCTCACAAATATTAGGTGCTTCTTTTATTTCATATTTTAGAACTTCCTTTCCTTTTGAGTGTGATTTCCCAAACCTGAAATATGGAACATTTGGTGCTTTGGAATCTTCCTCTTCTTTCATTGGCGTCAAGTAGCAACTTGACATCCATCTTTGAAATACATGTTTCCTTCTTAGTACAAATATCTTGACCGTTTGATTCATGTGATGGATCAAACTTCTCATGTAGGTAACATATCAATTATTTTAGATTCTCCTTAACCTCTTGTAGTTGCTCATGGATAACATTGAATTATTCCTTTAGATCAACTAAGACATTATCCTCTTGTTTAAATTCTTCTGTTTGGAGTGAATGTTCTTCTTCTACTTCTTTTATTCCATATAAAAACCCTTCTTCATCTTCATTGTCACTAAGATCATTATAATCTTCTATAGAAAACAAACTCTCAAGATTTCTTTGACCATGCCTGTTTCCTTGATGTGTCATCCCATCTTCACTATAACTAAAACCATTCCAATACCCTGATCTGTGATCTCTTTGACCACACACAAAACATTGTTCTCTTTCACATTCTATTCCTAGGAATAAATGCTCTTCCTTTTCATCATCTGAATTGTCTCTATCATTATGATCCGAGCTATCACTTTATTCTACAATGTAGTAATATTTCTTTGCCTTATGAAAAATTTTCTTCTTCTCATACCTGTTTTGCTTGAATATGTCATCTTTGTCATGCTCATGCTTTCCATCTTCTTTTCTTCTGTGACCCTATTTTTCATCATCATTGATTTCTTCATGTGGAAACTTGTATGCATAGTGACCAAGATCACCACACTTGTAGCACCTGACTTTCTTTATATTTTTAAAATTCCTTGAGTCCTTATTACTTTTGATGAAGTTAGCTTCCTCATCATTTTATAAAACTCTATATGTTTCTAAAACTTTATCATTCTCTTTTTATGAAGCCTTGAATGCAATCTCTTTTATTGGAGCTTTATGCTTACTTACCCTCATCTCATAAGCTATGAGAGTACCTTGCAATTCTTCCATTGTTAACTTGTTGATATCCATTATTTATTCTATTGTTGAAACCGTTGCATCATATTTCATGGGAAGTGATCTCAAAACATTTTGAGTAACTTCTAATTCTTTCATATCAAAAACTAGGCCTCTCACAGTGTTAGTAATCTCATCAACTCAAAGTAAGAACTTTGCAATATCTTTAGAATATTCCATTTTCAATTCCTCAAATAGTTTTCTATGAGTTTGTAGTTTTGCCAACTTTACCTTGGAATCTCCTTCATAAGTATTCCTCGACTTGGTCCACATCTCATTAGTTGAACTACATACTATGACCTTTGTAAAATTTGTCTCACATAGCCCACTCAAAATATAATTCATTGCTCTCGCATTGATCTCCACCAATTTCCTGGTTATCTTATCTTCCTTGGGATCACCTTCAAACTTATACTCTTTTTCAACCATCTGCCATACCTCATATGTAGTTCTTCATCCTCATGCTCCTGAAAGCATAATTTTTACCATCAAACAATGGATCCTTATTTGAATATAATCCTTTTTGTGAAGCCATATGTATTCCTTGTAGAATCTGCCCTCAAGCTGTTAGCCTTTCCAAAGTAACCCACTCTGACACCAATTGAAGAACACAAGATTATATTGAGAGGGGGGTGAATAGTATAAGACCACTTTTTAATTTTTATTCCAATTCAATATTATGTTGTGTAAAGATAACAGTATCAATAGCAGTAATCATAGCAATGCACAAAAACCATACACAATAGAGACACCACAATTTACATGGTTCACCCAATGTGGGCTACTCCACGAAGAAAATATTTTACTAAAAATTTCTCAATAAATCTCTTTGGTAATCACTCCCAATTACAATTTTTATGGATCTCTGTCCAAAGGAGATGCTAATCCCCTAATATCAAGTTCGTGGATCTCTTCCAAGGAGAACTATTTCCCCTTCTGCTTTAGCTATGTGATATTCTTGAGGACTCTATCTCTCTACTACACTAATTGGTGGACCTCTCCACTTAAATACTCCTCACTCAGATATGTCTTCAACTATTTTTGTTGCTAGATCTCTATCCACTGAGACTCTGTCCTCTATACTCTATCACCTCCAAAGCTCTATCAATAGTCTCACTAAGAACCTGCTCAATAGGCTCACATAGAATCTGCTTAACAAGCTCACATAGAACTTATCAAATCTATGCTAGAAAGCTCACCAAGAACTTGCCCAAATTTGCTCTAGCAAGCTCACCAAAAACTTGTCCAAACATTGTCCTGAAATTTGTCCCAATACTATCCACAAATCTGTACACAAAGTTGTCCATAAAGCTATCCCAAAACTGTCCACAAGTTCCTTCCCAAATGCTCAATCAATCATGCTCAAGTATCACTCAAAACTCATCCACAAATCTATCAAGGCAAAGCTCAAAGATGAACTCAACAATGAATGACAATGTCAACTCAAATCCACTTCATAGAAGCATAAAGAGAATTGTTAGAGACTCAATATGTTCTAATATCACTCTCAACCCAAATCAATTTCAACTCAACTCAAATAAACTCATAGAAGCATAAATATAATTGTTAGAGACTCAATATATTCTAATCTCAATATCAACTCAACTCAACTCAAATCAATCTCAACTCAACACAAGTCAATCTCATAGAAGCATAAAGATAATTGTTAGAGACTCAATATGTTCTAATATTACTCTCAAATTAAATCATAATAATGGAATATTTTGTTTCATAGGACTTGAAAAATCACTTCACACATCGCTTGACTAGCCTCAATCAACTCAACTCAACCAATCATCACAAGGTACAACTCTCTCACAAAACCCTAGTCCAAGCATGTATCAACTAACTCAAATGTTTCCAATAATGCCCAACCACAAATCTCACATAACAATGATACTCATGTTATTTTCTAACTCAAGTTATTTTACAACCAATGGGCTTCAATAACAATGCTTATAAAACAAGGTTTAACCTCAAATCTCAAACTAGAAAATATTGAAGCATTAAACCAATCACTTTTGAAAAGGAAACCACAATCAATCCTTTTCACTCCAATGATATTTCAGAAATCAACCACCATAAACAATAAATAGGAGAATGTGCCCATACCTTTTATGAAGATGAAAAAAACCTCTTGTAAATCTGCCACAATCACAAAATTCTTTTGCCAATATTCACAAGGTTTAGTAGATCATAAAATAATCAACATTAAAACCCTTTTCAATAATCATAACCAAGGCCTTTAATTGCACAACTTCCTTATCTCTCCTAAAACCACTTGTCACCTCATGAAATAATTACTCCTCTTGAAAAAGAACAAGGCAAAATTCACTTTTGGAACCCATTTTTAAAATAAGAAATATCTCTTTACACACACATTATTTATCCTTCTAAATAAGTTATTCAAATATCCCTTGAAATAAGCTTTTCGAAGATATATAATATGCCCCCTTTCATAAATAAATTGAAAACTTTACATATATATATATATATGCCAACCTCCATTAATTACACATAGGTCGGCCCTCCATTAATTTAAACTTAAAATTTAAACTTTAATAGCTTCATCATCAGAGGTCCTTTTTCGATGAAATAAAATTCCACCTTGGCTCTTAAGAAAAGACCTTTCCACATAATCCCACCATAGTTTTAAATAAAACCTTTTATTTTGCCTACCTTGGTTTTCATAAAAACCCTATATATATCCATGCTCTCCAAAATATCATAGATGATTATCTATGAAGTGCTTTTGCCACAAAAATCAAATATGATCCATGTGACATCAATTATCAATGTGACATCAATGACAACATAAAATACCTCAAACTAACTCAAATTTCCAACATATGTGATGTAATATTACCAAATGAAGTCATGGCAAGGTACATTTCCTTAGATTCCTTTTCCCTAGTTGGTAAATTTATGGGGGGCAGACCCGATATGAAATCTATCAGGCAATGAGTGATTATGAAATGGAAAACCAAAGGCTATCTAGAGCTTGTTGCTATGTTAAGAGGCTTCTTCATGATTCAAATACATACTCAAAAGGATGCAGATTGCATTCTATTTGGTGGCCCCTGGTTCTGCGGGAGAAGAAGCCTATTCCTTCATAAATGAGGAGTGGATTTTGATCTAGAAACCCATAGCATCAAATTTTCTCCCATATAGGTTTGTATTTCAAATGTAACCTCTCATGTTTTTCATGAGTACTATCTACAAGGGATTCCTCACGCTATTGGGGAGCTTATCACTATTGACCCTGCTATGCATGCTCGATTGAGGATGACATAGGCCCGTATATGTGTTAATGTGAATTTGGAGTTCCAGCTTCCGATCCATGTGAACTTGATTTATGGGTCATACCGTAGATGTCAAGTGGTGGAGTATGAGAAAAAAACCTTCTTTTGCACTGAGTGCCGCACCTAGGGGCACCTTCAAAACCAGTATCCAAAAGTAAGGCTTACCTAGAATGATTACTAGGAGATGCAATGCCCACCTAAATAAAATATGTAGAGAATAAGGGCAAAAGTTGATCCGTGTTATGACCCCAAAGGAAAGCAACCTGCACCCCCATCTCCAAATGGTGATAAAAATAAGGCAAGTTTCATTTTTTATTTTTCTAACAGGTTTAGTTTATTCAATAATTTAAATCTTAATACAAATAATGATATTGAGAATATTGTCAAAGAGGAATTACCTAGCTCAAATCACCCTGAGAAATCACTCATGAAGGTAAAACCTCCCCTACAACCTCCTTATCCTTCCTCTAATTCACGTCCTAAATTCCCCTCAGCCCCCACTATCCAATCCCCCACCACCACCATCTAATACCTCATCTAACTTCCCATACCCCAATAGGTTTGGCCCTTCTCATCCCCCACCTGATCCCCATGGAGACAAGGTTGCTAGTCGTGATATGTCTCATGATTCACCTGAAGCCAGGAGTCCTAAATAGACTAGGAGTTCTAAAAAATTCTTAATTGATGTTGGAAGTAACAAAAATAAATGCAGAGCCTTTGTTGATGAGAAAATAAAAAAAGATATATTAGAAGACATAGCCAATGGCAACCAAAGAACTCTCTTTCATGAACTAGAAATTTCCAATAGAGAAGATTGAAAGAGACCCAAACCTCCTACGTAGCAAGGCAAAGGATGCAGAAAACCCTCTAAGAGTTCCAAATGAGAATCCTCTCCTAGAATGCGAGAGTGTTAAATGGAGCAGTGAAATAGATACTTGCTGCTTCAATGTGAAAGGAGTCAAATCCTATAATTTTTATAATGCAAGAGACCAAATTAGGCATGCAGTCCTCACCTAAAGTTGCCAAAATCATATGGAAAAATATGAATTTTCTTTCAGCCCCACCTCTAGAAAATCTAGTGGACTCCTTTTCACTTAGATACGATATGCTTTCATAAATATCCCTTGGATCCTTGCTAGAGACTTTAATGCTTTGCTATATCCTTATGAGAAAAATAGAGGGAAATAAATTACTCCCAAGATCACGAGGGACTTTAGCAATTTTGTGGATGTTCAAGTAAGGATATCCCAATTTACTTAGAGAAATAGAAGGGTAGGTTTTGATCTCATTCTGGAAAGGATTGACCATTACTTGTGGTTGAAAGAAGGATATTATAACTCGAAGTTTTTCTACATTTCAATGCTCAAGCACATTGGAGAAAATATGATCAAGGGACCAATCATAAATGATGGCACTTTCACTTCCAACATTCATGAAATCTGTGATGAAGCTATCCTTCACTTTGATTCTCTATTAGGTTCCTATCCTCCTCAATCTATCCTAACCATGAAATCCCTCCTCATGCACATTCCTAGAATCATTACTGATAACATGAATGTCAATATGTTAAGTTATTTAAGCTTTGATAACATCCATCAGGCCCTATTTTCCATGCAACTTGACAAAGCCCCAATACTCGATGGATTCTCCCCAATATTCTTCTAAACCTTTTGGGAAATCATTGGCCCTAACCTTTTTCAAGCCATCAAAGAAATGCAGAGGTCCAAATTCATTCTTAGGGATGTCAATTCTACTTTTATTTCCGTCATACCTAAGGGCCTCAACTAAAAAGTCCTATCTGATTATTGTCTCATAAGTCTTTGTAATATAATCTACAAAATATTAACAAAAGATATCGCCAATAGATTAAAAGGTATTATCCCATCCTTGATCAACCCCTGCCAAGGAATCTTCGTTAAAGGTAGAAATATTGTGGATGGGGTCATAAACATTCATGAACTTATTCACTGAGTTCACAAGTCCAAAAATATTGCTTTCTTTTTAAAATTTGACATGAATAAGGCTTTTGATAGAGTGAATAGGGATTTTCTATCCAAAGTTCTCCAAAATTTTGGTTTCCATGATGACTAGGTATATATGATCATGCAATGCATCTCATCCTATTGGTTTTCATTGCTAGTGAATGGGTCTATTGTAGGGTACTTTCCAAGTACCAGAGGACTGAGACAAGGGGACCCCTTATCCCCCATCCTCTTCATAATCCTAGCTGAGAGCCTTGGAAGAGCCATAAAATCTACTTGCTCCATGGGTTTAATTTTTGGTATCAAAGCTGCATCCAATATCCAACCTTCAACTTATCAATAATTTGTGAATGATAATTTTTTGGAAACTACAACATTAGTTTTTGAGGCAAGAGTCATCAAATCTATCCTCAACCTCTATGAAGAAGTTGCAGGCCAAAAAATCAATTTCACTAAGAGCAAGATTTATTTCATTAATACCCTAGTGCCCCACCAAGTCAAAATTACAAATATACTAGGATGTTCTATTGTAGCCCTCCCAACTTCATATCTAGGCCTCCCAATGTTTTTGGAGAATCCAACCAAGACGATGTGGAATAATGTTATCGAGAGGTTTCATAAGAAACTTGCAGGGTGTAAAGGTGTCCTTCTCTCTCAGGCGGGTAAATCTAATCTTGTCATGTCAATTTTATAAAGCATACATGTTTATTTTTTATCAGTGTTTAAAATACATGCAATAGTTGGGACCATGATTGAACAAATTCAAAAACATTTCCTGTGGGTTGGATCTGCAAATTAGAAAAAATTCCATTTAGTGGCTTGGGATAAAGTATGCTCTCCAAAGGATAAGGGTGGGCTTGGGTTTCAAAGAATCAACAAAATGAATCATGCTCTCTTAGCTAAGAAGGCTTGGAAAGTTTTTACTAATGAAAATTTGGAATGGATCTCAATTGTTTAAAAAATATTTGCAACATCACTCTTTTAGAGATGAAGAAGTTCCTCAAATAGGGTCTCACTTCTGACACTCAATCATTCAAACCAAACCCCTGCTTCAAAGAGGAATCAAATGGTATCTTGGAGATGGGAAAAATATTGATATTTGGTAAGACTCGTGGACCAAGGATGAGCCTCTTATCAATGATCCATAAATTGCTCCTCTCAAACCCCTAATTGATCCCAAGTTTGGGACAAATGTTTCTCCTTTATTGTGTAAGATCATGGCAGACCTAAGTGGAAGCAACTACATTTCAGCATAAACGATGCAAATATTGACAGAGCTATCATATCATTGTAAGAATGTTTCTGATCAAGCTCCATCTCCATGGCCCAAAAAAAGACAAACCCTTCTAGAAATGTGTAACGATGGTACATTTCAGTCAAGTTTTCTTTCCTTTTGCTTGATTTTCCTCAAGAACTACAACATAATCAGCTTGACCTAGCTGTTATTAAGAAAATTTAGCTCAAAAATATCATTTCGAAAGTCATTCACTTCTCATGGTTAGCTTTCCAAAATATAATTCTCGCCATAAAAAAACTTATCAAGAGGGGTGTCATAATGCCAAATAGATTCTATATGTTTTTACAAGCTTGGGAATCCACTCAGCACTTGTTGATTGAGTGTCCCTTTGCCTACATTGCTTTCTCAATACTGTTGAATATGTTTCAGGTCAAGTGGGTCTAGCCCCAATAAATTGTTGACCTTATTACCCAATAATCCCAAGTTTTTTTAATACCAAACTCAAGTTCTCGTGGGAAGCATTACTACATCATACCCGGTGGTAAATTTGGCTTGAGCGCAATACTAGAATATTAAATGACCACTCTGGGGATCTAGAAGCAATGGTCAATAAAGCTTTATGATTTGCTATTGAGAATGTAAATTTGGTGCCATTTTCAAAAACCCCTACTTTTGGGTTAGAAGGCCACCTGTTCAAATCCCTTAGAATTTCTTATGAGTGCTCCAGACTCGCTATTCATACCAACTGGAGGACCACCACCAAGTGGATCCCTCCCCCTCTAGGGTGGCTAAAGGTAAATTTTTATGAGTCATATAAAGGCAATATTGGAGATGCTAGAGATAGAGGAATCATTTAGGATCATGAGGGCAAGATCATCAGAGAATTCATTGAAAACCTGGGAGTTCAGTCTAATAATTATGCTAAAGCTCATGCTCTCTAGAGGAGTCTAGATCTCAACAAAGGACTACCTAACCCAATGATATTTGAAGGGGATTCTCTAAATGTGATTAATCATGTTAAGAATAACACCAAGGTAGGGTGGAATATTCAAAACATTATACAGGAGAGTCAATCTATTCTCAGGCAGCTTTCGACTCAACATAGTTCAACATGTTTTTAGAGAGGCCAATAGGGTTGCAAATTTTCTGGCTAACAGGGCAACCAATCAAAATTATT
Organism: Wollemia nobilis; assembly: GCA_028583015.1. Lineage (NCBI taxonomy): Eukaryota > Viridiplantae > Streptophyta > Pinopsida > Araucariales > Araucariaceae > Wollemia > Wollemia nobilis. The sequence goes on from JAQPPZ010002321.1 coordinate 1,211,839, forward strand.
TCATAGTATGGGAAGATTCATTCCCTCAAGACATCATCACTACTACTAAAAATAATGTTGAGCACAATTTCAAATGATAGCAAGTGTCATTCCAAAGGTGTTTTCCTCAACACCACGAGTGTTCTCATTAACACCACAATCAATTGTTTACCTTACAATTTAATGATTACCTCTAGATATTTTGAGTGTATCTCTTTCCAAGAGGATCAATTAGAACAAAAATAAATTTTTGAGTCCTTTTGACATCTTCTCAACATCCTGTTCCTCTACTTTATCCACCACTTTTTATCTCATCTCATTAAGTCCACCTTTCACCTTCTCCAAATCCATCACTCATCCACCATTTGCATCGACCGCACTGCCTTGTTATCTGAACCCTTCAACCCTATCATCCCCCATTTCTTCATCCTTTTTCAAATCTTTTCCCTTTATTGTGCCCTACCTGTTGTGTTCCAATTTCATTATCCTATGGTTGAATTTATAAAATGCATTGAAAAGTACAATCCCTTTTTTGTGGCCTTTGGCACACCTTCATAATCCACCACCTTCTAGGTCATGTTCATTTGTTGTTTGGCATCCTTTCCATCGTGTCTCTATGTTGTTTCTTTTAATACTATCATTTATTAGTTATTATGGCCATTCTCGAGCCTTTCGTGTTGCAGCTTGACCCTGTTGCTGAGGCCTTGCTTGGAGCCAACGGATTCATTCTTTTCTTCAAGATATTTGGTGGTATTTATAATGAAGTCACTAGTGAGTTTGTCAGCTCATGGAATGACAACATGGTTCATATTTGAGGGATCCAAATTGAGGTAAATATCCATATTTTGGCTAAAATTTTTGGGTTGTCTTCCAAGGGCAGGGTGGTGAGATTAGACCGACATAAATTCAAAGAAGAAATACATAAGTTTCATGAAAAAGGTAAGGATTTAACCTAGGTCAAGCGGGAGTTTTCCGATCCTCTCTTCCTTACCCCTGGGACTCTGTCATTATCCCCATTATGCAATATATCATTGTGGATAATGTTAACAATCCCCTTTGATCCTTCCACCTCACCTTCGTTAATGACATGTGAGACATCAAGCCTATTAGCATTCCCAAATTCTTATTTCGGTCCATGAGCCTTACCATAGAAAACTACAGGGATAAGAAAACATCCAAGTATCCTTCATACTAGGGTTTATTCCTCATTATTTTTAAACATGATCTCTTAAAACAACCTATAGTCAGACCCTTTGTGTCTCCTCAGATTATTGTATCGTCTCCTAAGCTGACTTTTGGTCTTGATTCCCATGATCCAAATCCCCCAATTGAGCCCTCTGGTATTGTTACTGTCTCCAATAACCCCAATGAAGTTCCTCTATAGTATTCTACCCTTTCTGATGGTATTTCGATTTTTTTTTCAATCAATCCCAATCAAACCAGAAATAAGGATGAGGAAGGTCCATCATCAAATCCCAAGGATTCAATCCTAATGGAGTCCCATGCTACTGAATTCATAAGAAGACCCTTGAGGAGAAAAAAGAAATATTTTCGACCTTCTACTCATATAATATCGTGATGCCTGAATAGGAAAGATGCTAACAAAACCTAGCCCATGCCCAATATAATTTTGGAAGATTAGGAAGATGATAAATATAATATTGATGACATGCTTTGAACCATAACCATTGATCATATTTCCAACATGATGGAGCAACTCACGGTAGAAACCAACATGGTCAAATAGGCGTGCATCATCTTCTCGTACACCATCAAGGAGCTTCATGAAATTTCAAATGCCCTTAATGCTCTCCTTACAAATAGCCAGAACAATACTATTGAACATGAGGATGAAGACAACTCTTAGTAGTAATGGGAGTGGGGTAGTTTGCGGATGGTTAGCTAATGAAATTTTGAATTATGTGGTGACATTATTTCCCCTGGTCATGGATTTAAGTCTATATGCTTGTTTAAATATTATTGTTCAGTTCTTGGAGTTCATTTGTGTAAAGATTTTACATGATGTTGGTCGTCTTCACGTTCATCCTTGTGGCTCTGGGATGTTTCAAATTTTGTACTTTTGGAATTCTAAATGCTTTATGTATTAGGTATTGGATCCCTTAAACCCAACAATTAATTAAATTTTTTTAACTCACATATAGTATAAGTATAGATGAAATTAGACACACTACTCAGTTAGAGGAATGAGAAAAAGAGAAAAACTCTTATGGAAGCAAAAATATAGGATCCAATGGATCAAAAAAGTAGATCAAAACACAAATTTCTTCAACAAATCTCGTCTAGCTCGAAGATATCACAACCATATTTCTTCCCTAAAATTTGATACTAGAGATGTTTTCTACACTTGGTATGGCATGAATTCTATTGTTATTAATTAATTTTCTAATCTATTTGTTGTTGCACCTCTTGACTTAACTTCTCAATAAAATATTCTTCAAGCCATCTGATGCAGGAGCATCCGACAACAGTGGAAAAATCCTGCATCTTCGAAATTTTTCTCGATTTTCCAAGTATTTTTCTTCAGTTTTTCCCAAGGGGGAAGTGTTTCCAAAGCATGGAGGAAGGGGGTCACGAAATCGTGACCTCAAAGGCTGCATTGATGGCGAGGGTGAGTTGCATCGCGATATCGCGACGTCGCGATATCGCGACAGTTCTTCAGAGCAAAGGAGGAAGGGGGGAGGATTCCGTCGCGATGGTTGTTGAGAAGCAAAGGCAAGGGGTGATCTCCGTCGCGATATCGCGACTTTATTTTAGAGGTGGCGGTCGTCGCGATATCGCGACGGTCTACAGAACATGGCGGAGGAGTTGAGTCCTGTCGTGATATCGCGGCAAATCAGAAACTGCCACGTGGCATATTTCCAAGGTAGTACCAAGGGTTAAGACAAACCCAAGATCATGGCAAAGGACCTCAGAAAGGTGAAGACGAAGGTGGAGGGGTCGACCGCGACCAAGTAAAGTTAAGGTCGAAGAAAATAGCGGACGGCCAGACAAGGCCGAAAACTGACACGTGGACTGCCTCGTGTATCCTCGAAGTTGTAAAGGGCACGTGCCTTGAAGATTGCGCATTAAGGAGAGGGCAAGCCAAATTTAAACACATGGTTAGCTACGTGAATCTGGTTAAATATGGAGGCCACGTATCATGGAATGAAATTTTACAACCGCATGCATTAAAGAAAGAGAACCACCTTTTAGAGGGATTTTGTTTTTCGACAAAACGGCAGATTCAGAGCATGGACAGTATGGGTGAGCAGAGGCTCAGAAGGACAGTCTGACCGGAGTGGCGGTGTAGGTCAATGAGGCCATTAATGAGGGCTTCTTGGTAGGTCGGGCAGTGACCCATTTATGACCAAGAAATTTGAAGCTTCGAAGGGGGGGAAATTTGAATTGGAATTTTTGTTAGGTGAAGGCATTAATTGCCGAGAGGATCGGGGGCCTCGTTAAAAGCCCAAAAATTTGTAATGGAAGAGGAGGTGGACCGGAGAACAGAGGAGGTAGTACAGTGGAAGAACAAAGCCAAAGTCGGCCATTGTAAAGCCTGCGGGCTGTTTCATTCAAGCCTGTAAAATATTTTTTTTAATTTTTAATGAAAAGGCAAGTTTATTGAAGTGTTGGTTCTCGGTGCCCCGTCAGTGGTATCAGAGTAGGAGTTCCTGAGCGTACAACAGACCGCCGAAGGAGAGAGGTAGTTGTACCAGGATGTGTGGGAGGGTTTGAGTTTGGGTGAAGATGCCTCCGAGAAGAAACCCGATGGGTGGAAGAGGCATGGCAGCGAAAGATTTTCGGGCATTGCAGCGGCAAGTCCAAGCCCTGCAAGAAGAGCTACGCAGAGGACGTGAGCCGAGAAGGGATGCAGACAGTGAGGATGAAGTGGAAGAGGAGAATGAGTTTGAAGAAGAGGAAGAAGATGTAGATCCGGCCCAGGCCAGATTGTACAAGGCCATATCCCAGATCGGGAAGAGGCCAAAGTTAGAAGTTCCTACGTATTCTGGGAACTTGAACCTAGAGGAGTTGATAGACTGGGTGAATGATTTAGAAGAATATTTTGAATACGAAGAAGTTGAAGACCCTAACCGGGTCAGATTTGCTAAGACCCGACTGAAGGGTCATGCTAGCATTTGGTGGAAGGGGGTACAGCTGGAGAGAAATCGAAGAGGAAAAGAGCGGATAACCAGGTGGGACAGAATGGTGGAGAAATTAAAAAGGCAGTTTATCCCCGTAGATTATGAACTGGACCTGTTACGTAAAATGCAGAGTTTGAGGCAGATGAACAGAACAGTTCAAGAATACACGGAGGAATTTTACAAGATCTCCATCAGAACCGGACATTTGGAAGCAAGCAAGGAAAAAGTGGCCCGTTACATTAATGGGTTGAGACCGAGTGTGCAGGAGGAGTTGAGCTTGGTTCGGGTAAGCACCATCGAAGATGCTTACCAATTTGCTTTAAAGGTTGAAGAAAAGTTGAACATAAGGTTTGAAAGAAAGCCAAAAGGTGAAAGGACCGGGAGGAAAGAACGGTGGAAAGAAAGAAGGAAAGGAAGAGAAGAAAGAAGAGGAGAGCAGCAGCCGAGGTCAGAAAGAAGAAGATGAAGACCCAAAACCGCAAGTTCAGAATGATAACTACCCGAGAGGAAGGGGTAGATCTGGACGCGGGAATGAAAGGGGAGTATTCCGTGGAACATGTTTCCACTGTGGTGAAGAAGGGCATCGTGCATTTGAGTGCCCACAACACCGGGAAAGAACAAATAAGAAGCAAGTGGGTCCTGCCAGAGCAGTTGTGGCAGTTGAAGATGCTGACTCAGAGCATTCTGAAGAAGCTGAAAAGGGAGAAGCCATGATTGTGAGAAGGACCATGCTGGTGGAAGAAGACAAATTTGAATAGAGGAGAAGCCTATTCTATACCCGGTGCAAAAGTGCAGGCAAAGTCTGTAATGTAATTATTGACAATGGGAGTACAGACAACTTGGTTTCCGAGGAAATGGTTTCTAAGTTGCATCTGGAGAGGAGGCACCCGCACCCGTACCGGATTGCGTGGTTGCAGAAGGACCATAGAGCTTGGGTCCGAGAACAGTGTTTAGTCACGTTCCAAATTGGGAGATACCAGGATGAAGTCCTGTGTGATGTATTCCCCATGGATGCTTGCCATTTGCTATTGGGAAGGCCATGGCAGTTTGATCAGAGTGCAGTACATGATGGTCGTGCAAATACTTACACCTTGAAGAAAGATGGAGTGCGGCACAAGTTGAAGCCATTGCAGACCGAAGATGAGAAAGTGTGCAGTAATGCCAGAATTTGTCTGGTAGAGGGCAAAAAATTCTGCCAGGAAACAGGATTTGAGCAAGTTGTAAAGGTTGATGAGTGTTCGGAGATTTTGCAAAGGAAGCAGACCGAACAGCTTAGAAGTGAAGGTCACTTCTCCTTTTTACCCGGGGTGTCTGATGCAGGAGCATCCGGCAACAGTGGAAAAATCCTGCATCTTCAGAATTTTCTCGATTTTCCAAGTATTTTTCTTCAGTTTTTCCCAAGGGGGAAGTGTTTCCAAAGCATGGAGGAAGGGGGTCGCGAAATCGCGACATGTCACGATTTCGCGACATGTCGCGAAATCGCGACCTCAAAGGCTGCATTGATGGCGAGGGTGAGTTGCGTCGCGATATCGCGACGTCGCGATATCGCGACAGTTCTTCAGAGCAAAGGAGGAAGGGGGGAGGATTTCGTCACGATATCGCGACGTCACGATATCATGACGTCGCGATGTCGCGATGGTTGTTGAGAAGCAAAGGCAAGGGGTGATCTCCGTCACGATATCGCGACGTCGCGATATCGCGACGTCGCGATATCGCGACTTTATTTTAGAGGCGGTGGTGAGGAGATTTAGACGTCGTGATATCGCGACGTCGCGATATCACATGGCGGAGGAGTTGAGTCCTGTCGCGATATCGTGACCTGTCGTGATATCACGGCAAATCAGAAACTGCCACGTGGCATATTTCCAAGGTAGTACCAAGGGTTAAGACAAACCCAAGATCATGGCAAAGGACCTCAGAAAGGTGAAGACGAAGGTGGAGGGGTCGACCGTGACCAAGTAAAGTTAAGGTCGAAGAAAATAGCGGACGGCCAGACAAGGCCGAAAACTGACACATGGACTGCCACGTGTATCCTCGAAGTTGTAAAGGGCATGTGCCTTGAAGATTGCGCATTAAGGAGAGGGCAAGCCGAATTTAAACACGTGGTTAGCTACGTGAATCTGGTTAAAGATGGAGGCCACGTATCATGGAATGAAATTTTACAATGCATGCATTAAAGAAAGAGAACCACCTTTTAGAGGGATTTTGTTTTTCGACAAAACGGCAGATTCAGAGCATGGACAGTATGGGTGAGCAGAGGCTCGGAAGGACAGTCTGATCGGAGCGGCGGTGCAGGTCAATGAGGCCATTAATGAGGGCTTCTTGGTAGGTCGGGCAGTGACCCATTTATGACCGAGAAATTTGAAGCTTCGAAGGGGGGGAAATTTGAATTGGAATTTTTGTTAGGTGAAGGCATTAATTGCCGAGAGGATCGGGGGCCTCGTTAAAAGCCCAAAAAATTGTAATGGAAGAGGAGGTGGACCGGAGAACAGAGGAGGTAGTACAGTGGAAGAACAGAGCCGAAGTCGGCCATTGTAAAGCCTGCGGGCTGTTTCATTCAAGCCTGTAAAATATTTTTTTTAATTTTTAATGAAAAGGCAAGTTTCTTGAAGTGTTGGTTCCCGGTGCCCCGTCACCATCCCTACTCTTATCACTTCTAAGGAGAACTCTATTATGATTTCTTCAGTTACTATAAATGAGCTATAATAGGTGGTTTTTAAAATACAAAAAAGGACAAACCCCAAGTCCTGACGATTTTCCTATTGAGTTCCATCAAGAGTTTTTGGATATACTTCATGCTGATTTATTAGAGGTGGTGGAAGAAACCAGGAAAGCCAAAGAAATTTTGAAGCTTATCAATAAAAATTACATACCTCTTATTCCAAAATATCAAGAGGTAGATCATATCTCAGATTTTAGACCTATAACTTTAAGTAATATTCTTCTCAAAATAATTACAAAGATCATGGCAAAAATGCTGAAGCCTATTTTGCATAATACTATTTCCCCTTAACAAGGGGGTTATGTGAAATGGTGTCAAATAGTGTATGAGATAGTTCGTCCTCAAGAAGACATCCAATCCATGGAAATGCAAAAATATCCATCTATTTTCATTCATATAGACTTATCTAAATACTATGACATAGTGGATTATCACTTCCTTTTCAACAGGGTTATGCATAGTGGCTATTTATTGCTAAATTTACTAAAATTAGGATTTTCAAAATTTGGAATTGGCTAATATTTGGGACCCTTGACCAAGGCCCATTAGCCAAAAATTTTTGGGTGCAATTTTTTTTGGGGGTCGATTCACCCAAATTTTATAATAATTTGACCATTTTAAGTTTAAATTTCCAAAATTACCCCTAATAATAGTGAACCTTCTACATATGTTTGGACACCTATTCACCTAAATTTTGAAACTAATTCGCCAAATTTTTATAAATAAATTTTGAGGTTGACCTCTTACGCATAACTCAGTTTATCAAATTTTTGAGGCAATTTGGCTTCTCTTAGGATCTGATAGACTAGATGATGGTATGTATCTCTTTGGCATCTTACTTTATTCTTATCAATGGTAAACCTTCTCATTTCTCTAGTTCTAGAGATATTAGAAAATGTGACCTCCTCTCCCCTTATTTCTTCATCATTCTTGTTGAATTCTTGGGTAGGACTATAACCAAAAATAAAGAAAACAAAACCCTTGAGGGAGTTACCATTGCTCATGGAGTTGGACCTATTTATTATCTTAAATTTGTTGATGACTCTACTCTATTAGGTAAATCTACAATTAAGGAAGCTTCTAAAATTAAGCAAATCATCAACTATTTTTCTAATGCTACTGGGTAATTGATCAATGAAGATAAATCTAAAGTTATTTTCTTTCATTGCTCTCCTATATAGGTTGTTCTTCGATAATTAGATCAAATCAATCATCAATTCCTCTAGAGTGGTACTAAGGAGAAAAGAAAATAGGCCTTGGTGAAATGGGATACTTTATGCCTTCCAAAGAATGAATGGGGTTAGGCTTCCAATCCGCTATTACTAACAATAAGGCATTAGCTACTAAAATATATTAGAGGATTTTGCATAACCCCAATGCTCTTTGGGCTAATAATATTCATTCTAAATATGCTAAGAACAATAGTCTTGAAGGCATTATTTGCTATCAATTGCCTACCAAAGGTTATCTCATTTTAGCAGTTCTTGTGATTGGTGAGGATTTGATTATGCAAAAATTATTTTATATAATTCATAATGGCCAATAGGTAAATGTTTGGATAGATTCTTGGGATGATTAGAAGCCTTTTATAACTCAATTTCCTGATTGGATGCCTTGGATGGAGGATCTTCATTGATCTAATTGGATAAAGGTTACAAATTACTATCAGGTACATGCTGGTAATTTAAAGGTTGGTGGATATTGGATCCCTTTTGAGGACTGAGCTATTCAAATGCTAGAAATGCAAAGAAAAGATATCCAAAGAATCCTTCATATGAGATATCTCTCTTGGTCCCATGATAAAGAATATTTTGGATGGAACAACACTACTAAGGGTGAGTATTCAGTTGTGTTGTGGTTCATCCACAACATACCCCAGAAGTGGGGACCCACCTTTGTTTTTGCAGGTTTTAGGGAAGATCTCAAAGACCCGGATGCTAAAAATGAAGAAGAGAAGAAAAATGCCTAAGTGTTGAAAGGGTCGCGAAATCGCGACATGTCGCGAAATCGCGACCTGTCTCTCCATCGCTACGAGTTGCCGAGAGGAAGCACAAGGTTGAAAGTGGTAGCGAATCGCTACCACTTCGTGAAGCGGAGGCTCGAAAGAAAAGTGGTAGCGAATCGCTACCACTTCGTGAGGGAGGCTCGAAGGAAAAGTGGTAGCGAATCGCTACCACTTCGTGAAGCGGAGGCTCGAAAGAAAAGTGGTAGCGAATCGCTACCACTTCGTGAACCAGAGGCTCGAAGGAAAAGTGGTAGCGAATCGCTACCACTTCGTGAAGCAAGGCTCGAAACCAAAGTGGTAGCGATATCGCTACCACTTCATCGAAGGGAGGCTCGAAACCAAAGTGGTAGCGATATCGCTACCACTTCATCGAAGGAAGGCTCGAAACCAAAGTGGTAGCGATATCGCTACCACTTTTTGAAGGAAGGCTCGGAACCAAAGTGGTAGCGATATCGCTACCACTTTTTGAAAAGAAGGCAAAGCAAAGTCGGTAGCGATATCGCTACAACGAGCTACTGCGGGCGTACGGACCAAGAACATGTCGCGATATCGTGACATGTCACGATTTCGTGACATGTCGCGTTATCGCGGCTAGGAAACGGAAGAGGCCAAATGCAAATTCTGTCGGGATTTCCGTGGGAAAGCGTTACGAAAGGTGCAGGAGACGCAGGACACGTGGCGAAAATGACAGAACCAGAGTAACGTTTCATAACAACGATTCTCGGCCGCGAGATTGAGCGTTACGATTGCACGCAAGGGTTAGAATACCAAAAGGCGGGAATTGAAGTGAAGGGTCCCGGGAGTCGAAACGAAGCGTCATGGAGCAGCGAGAACGCGTGACAGAAAGGTTAAATAGCAGAAATGTAGATGGATACGAGGTGGAGACTCGTAACAAAAAAAGCATTACTTATTGAAATAAAGGATTTTTCTTTGGTAACACGACTTTTGTGTGTAAAATCAAAAGGAGATCGAAGCCAAAACTATTGTTTTCTTGTCAATATTTCCGTTGCATCATTTTGTCTTGTATCTATTTCGTTTACGCCATGGGATGGGTTACGATAGGTGAATGGTAGAATGATGCAGTTATATTCTTTTCCTTAGAGTCTTGCATCTGATCTGATTAGATTGTGTGTTAGTACAGATCTGATCGGTTGGGTTGTTTTGGGGATTTCATCTCTTAACTTGGGATTTTGCGGGGAGGAGATCGTGAACCATTTTAATATCCTTCATTATTTTCTAGCTGATTCAAAATAACGGTTTCTGTTTTATTCCTTGATATGCTTAATTTCATGTCGAGAGACTAACACTTGAAATAACGAGAACTATTGAATGGAGATAAAACGAACGGGTTAACCTTAGAATAAATTGTGAATATTAGAACATCAAAAGGAGTTTTGTTTATTTTTGATTAATCAAACAAGTCAAGATTATAAAGTTCATTGAGAATCAACAAAGGCCCCTTGTTAATGACTATCTGCGGGATTTGAGTTATTACGGGATATATCGGTTGCATGTATTAAATTGAAATTCATTTTTATATACGTAAAAGTTGTTTCACAAAGAAACTTGGAGAAATAATAAAAGGAAGGAAAATAAAATAAATTATTTCTTTGCAAGAAAGAGTCTTTTGTTCGAGACTCTAAGTTGCGTGTTATTATTTGTAATATGACAAATTAACACTCAACATTTTGGCGCTAGAAGGAGGGCCTTATGTATTGCTTTGCAATTTTGATTTGTTCTAACAATTAACGTGGGTAGTTTTGTTTCCACCTATTGTGCTTGCGGGTGTAACACCGGACATTTTATACGGCGGCAGAGTTGAGAAATCTTTTAGAGTCCTAGAGTTTCCAAGCTGGCCCAACTTGAGTACATTGCTACTAGGTCTAAAACCACAGGGGAAACTATCTTCCAAAGCCTTTCTCCCACTGCTAGGAGGCCGAAAAACAAAACATTAGAAGTTGAAATACCACCCGGTATACTTGAGTTAGGGATTTCTTTGGACTCAAGTACCTTTAGTGGGCTTGAACCCTTAAGTTCAAGTGGGATAGTAACACCGGTTGTATCTGTCTCCACGGTTCCGGGAGTTCCAATTGTTCCCACGGGGTTGACACCTTTGAATAACATGGCCCAACAACAACAACAACAACAACCACTGCCCTTTGGTATGGTGCTCGGAGTTCCCCTTTAGATATTCCCGGGGCGGTCCACGACTTGCCTAGAAACATTGAAAGGGGATTACCCAAATTCATTCATGATGGTCCAACAATAGCAGAAGATCATGTCCAAATCTATAAAGATTACATGTTTAGGCGGGGGGTTACTCACGAGGATGTTGCCTGTCGAGTTTTCCCTGCTAGTCTAGACCACATTGCTAACGAATGGTATCGAAATTTGCCAGCAGGGTCCATAACTTCATGGGCCCAGCTAGAAACTGCGTTCATAGGTCAATTCAGACGGTTAGTAGATCCCTCCATGACATACAATTTCTTTGTATCTTGCAAAAGACAAACCAATGAGCCCATTCGAATGTTCAATCAGAGATTTCAAAAGCTATATACGAATGTGACTCGTCACTTTGCGGTAGACCTGCAATTGCCTTGTAGCTATACTTCGGAGCCTTAGATCCTTTAACATCTTTGTTGACTAGAAGGAACCCTCAGGTTACAACCCTTCCTTTGGCTTATGCAGAAACAATGACTCTCGAACAGCATGAACCTGGATTGTCTCAATTGACTGGGATGGGACAATATGGCCCATACGACCAATTTGCCATGATGAACCGGGTAGTAGCACCACGAGGCTCCGATGTTGAACAACTTCCAAACACCCACCCAAGTTACGCCATTGTCAGGTTATCCGAATGCCGTTGTTCAAACACAGAGTTTGATTCAAAATAACTCGATGGGTTTGCATGGGTTCGGTATGGGCAATAATCTGTTGACCATGTCGGGGTTTGCTCCAATTAACACGCCAAGCTCAGCGACTTATCCAACAATCACTCCCATTCAAAGTGTGAATCCGGGATGGAATCCACCCCCAAACTCAAGCCATTCAAAATGGGAATCCGGGATGGAATCCACCTGCCCAAACTCAAGCCATTCAAAATGGGAATCCAGGATGGAATCCACCTGCCCAAACCCAAGCCATTGTACCCGAGTCCAGAGGTGGCTAATGCGGCCAACACAAGCTGGACCCGCAATTGCGAGTGCCTCAACCACAAGGGTCCGAAGCAGCCATAGAAAATATGAAAGAAACGTTGGCCAAGGTGTTAGTAACAGTGGGGAATGTCAATAAAAAAGTTGATCAGGCCATGGGCCATAACCGACCTCACAATCATAGAGGAAAAGGAATGTATAACACGCGAGCCTAACAACGGGCGGGTACCCAATCCCGTTGCCAACCAGGTAGACATTTCGGAAGACTGTGGAGATGCAGGATCTTGTGATAATGATTGCCCGCACTGTGGCCACGTGAAACCGGAGTCTATGCTAACGGAGGTCATACATTCCCATGAAAGTGAAGAAGAGGAGGATGTAGAATTTTTTGGAAGCGAAGATGAAGAAGCTTTGGAAGTTCATGCAAACAAACGTTTTGGGAAAGCAAATCACAAATATTACACTAGGAGTTCTAAAGAGCCCAAAACTTCCTCTGCTCCTCCTAATAATCAATTACTCCCTCCCGACCCTAAAGGAGATGTCAATCCCCCTCCTCCATCGAAGGTCGAAAAGTCTAAGATGATGCAAAACTTGCCAAATCCGAGAAAAGCTCACTTACGATTTGGTGGAAGATATGAAGAAGAATAGGGCCAATGTATCGATGTATGACATGGCCCGATTATTAGGCCAAGAAGTGAGTTCACCAAAAGGATTAAATCCATCTGCACAAGTTCATGAAGCTAAAAGTCCTTGAGTCCCAAGTGGTTGTACAAAAAGAAAAATGAGATATACCTCCCTTTTTGGTAACCATTAGAATTGCGGGTAAAAACTTGCACAATTGTTTAATAGACTCGGGGGCCTCGGCTACTATCATGCCCTTAGAAATCTGTAAAATATTGGGACTTACACCAAAGCCTTCTAGGAGCGAGGGTGGTGCGGTTGGACGAGTCAACCATGGAGGCGATGGGAGAGGCTGGGTGATGTGCATATTCAAGTCAATTCGGAACCCAGAGTTCAACATCGCATAGACATATTGGTGCTCGATATTCCTATCAAATATGGCATGGTATTGGGAAGAGATTGGAGTAAGAACCTAAACGGTTACATTGTGACGGACTCTTCACACATGTGGCTGCCTTGGAGGGGAGTGGCCAATCAAATTCGAATTGACGGTGAACCCCGACTCAAAGAGATGATCACAGATTACAACAAGCCGAACGAGATCCAGTACATTGAAGCTGAGTTGGGAGCATATTGTTTGGACATAGAAGCACTCAAAAATACCCATGATGAAAGGATGGGGCACAAATTTCTTGAAGGACATCAAGACATTTGGACCTTGAGATTTGATGGATCCGAGGTCCAGGACAAGGAGCGAGGAGCCGGTGTTGAATTGTCATGCTCGGACCAGGAGCCTATATTCGTTGCATACGGACTACGGTTCCACTGCCACCAACAATATGGCGAGAATATGAGGCTTTGATTCTTGGACTACGGCTGGCCATTCGGAAGAAAATTAAATATATCAAAGTCCTTGGTGATTCGGAGCTGGTGGTGAAACAAGTGAGGGGACAATACATATGCAAGGACGGGCGGCTCAGGCTTTACCGAACTAGGGTCAGAGATTTAATAGATGAGTTTGACGCCTTTAACATTTCTCTGATCTCGAGAAAGGGCAATCGTACGCGAGACTCCCTAGCTGTAGCAGCGAGTATGTTGAAGCCGGTGGACCATAAGAAATGCAAGAAGTTCTCTATAGAGTTGGTCCCTTGTCCCTCGATACCAGATAATGTTACGAACTTCCAAGTATTTGATAGTGACAGGCACATATTTCATTTTGTCACTAATTATGGTATATTTGAAAAGCAGTACATAGATGAAGAAGAAAGGGACGTAGAGGAGGTAGTTTCGAAAGATAAAAATCCTGTAAAAAACAACAGGATGCCTGATGAGATAGCTTCATTAGAAAAAATCTTTGATATCGGATGCAAACCAAGAAAAGGTAAAAGGGTTCCATCTCCTGGAGAGGCCTGTGATTTGGTTAACATTGGAAGTGCAGAAAATCCCGGGAGGTATTCATAGCAAAAGCATGTACCAAGCGGGAGAAGGATTCCATAGCAAATGCATTAAAAGAATACATAGATTGCATTGCTTGGAGTTATAAGGAGTTGAAAACCTATGATCGGAATGTCATAATGCACACGATTCCACTTGAAGCCGAGTCCAAGCCCTTCAGGCAAAGACAAAGGCGAGTTAATCCATTATTAGAACCCTTGATAGAGAAAGAGGTGAAGCGACTGTTAGAAGCTAAGATCATCTTTCCCGTTAGGCATTCCACGTGGGTTGCTAACCTAGTCCCTGTGAGGAAAAAGAGTGGAGAAATAAGGTTGTGCATTGATTTCAGAAATCTCAATAAGGCATCCCAAAAGGACAACTACCCGTTACCCACCATCGATGAAATACTCCAAAAGGTAAACGGGTCGGAGATGATGTCATTCCTGGATGGTTATTCGGGATATAATCAGGTCCTTATCCATCCTAGTGATAGGATGAAGACTGCTTTTACGACAAAATGGGGCACCTTTGCATACGGGAGAATGCCCTTCGGACTATTGAACGCGGGTGCCACTTTCCAGCGAGCTATGGATTTTTCTTTTAAAGGGCTTATTGGTAAGTGCATCATTGTTTACGTCGATGACATTCCTGTATTTTCTAAGAACAGAGAAAACCATGTCAGGGATCTTAAGAAATTCTTTCAAAGATGCGGGGAACATGGTATATCTCTCAACCCAAAGAAGTGCATCTTCGGGGTAACAGAAGGAAAAGCTGTTGGGGCATATAATATCTAAGGATGGAATTTCCATTGACCCTGAGAGAATAGAAGCCATACGACAAATTCCTCGTCCCAATAGCAAGAAGGGGTTGAGATCATTTTTCGGAAAGATCAATTTTGTCAGAAAATTTATCGCAGATTTTGCGGAGATAGCAAGACCTTTGAACGACATGCTAAAGAAGGAGGTCCAGATCATTTGGACGGATGAAAGGATAGAGGCTTTTGATAATATCAAGGATGCGATTTCTAAAGCCCCGGTTTTGGTGAGTCCCAATTATACGAAGCCTTTCTATATCTACACATTTGCTTCGGATCACTCCTTTGCGAGTGTTTTAACTCGAGAAGAGTGAAGGCGGCATTGAAAATCCCATTGCTTTCTGAGTAGTCCTCTCAAAGATGCGAAGCGAGATATTCTACCCTAGACAAGCAAATGTATGCGCTGGTTAAGAGCGTAAAAAAATTCGGGCACTACATAGTCCACAGTAGGGTCTTTGCTATCGTCCCGGATCCTGCTTGTCAAAGCCATGTTCGTTCGGAATGAATTAGGTGAGAAGCGTGGTAAGTGGGTTTCAACTTTGCGGGAATTTGATCCGGAGATTCAATCGATGAAGATAGTGCGGGGGCAAGGGTTAGCTAAGGCAATCGCGAGAACGAGGATCTCGCAATTCCTTGTCAACATTATGAAGTCGCTGATGTAACCAAGGAGGAGTGGTATGCGGATGTGGTGTACTATCTACTAAATGGTAGGTGTCCATCATTTTTGAATGCTACTCAGCGCAGAGCCTTGCGTTTGAAGGCTGCTAATTTTCTAGTTAGATCCGGCACATTATACAAAAAGAACCATGAAGGTATTTACCTTCGTTGCGTTGATCAAGAGGAGGCAGTGCGAATACTCGAAGAGTTTCATGGTAAACATGGGACGGGGCATGGGGCTGCTAATGCCACGGCCCATCAAATCCTCAGAGCCGGTTATTATTGGCCTCAACTATTCAAGGATGCCCATTCTCATGTGAGGTCATGTCACATATGTCAAAGCTGCAGCCAATAGAGATAGAAACGCTTCCATGCCTTTACAGTCCGTAATCGAGTCCAGACCTTTCGCGCAATGGGGCCTGGATTTTATTGGGATTATCAGCCCCAATTCCTTCGATGCTCACAAATATATTTTGACGGCTACGGACTATTGCACGAGATGGACCGAAGCTATCCCCACAAAGAATGCTACTGCAGAGGTGGTCATTAAATTTTTAGAAGATAACATTGTCACTAGATTCGGGATGCCTAACTCCATCGTAAGTGATAATGGTTCGGCCTTTTCCTCTCTAGAGTTTGCTAATTGGGCATTTGATAACAGCGTGAGTTTAAAGTTCTCCTCCAATTATTACCCTCAAGGTAACGGATTGGCCGAGTCATCCAATAAGAATCTGTTGATTGTCATAAAAAAATTGTTGGAAAGGAATCCGCGGGAGTGGCACAATAAGCTTAAGTTGGCCCTTTGGGCTGACAGAATCAGAGTCAAAGAAGCAATAGGGACATCTCCTTACCATCTGGTTTATGGACAAGATCCCATTTTTCCTGCAAATCTCAGATTACAAACGCTGCACTTCATGAAAGATTATTTTGGAACTAATGATAAACTTGAGTCTAGACTAACGCAATTAATGCGCTTGGATGAAAAAAGGGATGAAGCTATGCTTCATTTTAGTAAACACCAAGACATTGTAAAAATATGGTTTGACAAAAGGTCTAAGGCCAAGGCGTTTAAAATTTCAGATTTAGTGCTGTTATGGGACAAAAGACATGAGAAGAAGGGGGAACATGATAAATTTGATTACCTTTGGTTAGGTCCCTACCAGATTTCGGAGATCCTAGGGGAAAATAGTTTTAGACTAAAAACCTTGGATGGAAAGGATTTGGCACTACCTATCAATGGGTTGCACTTGAAGCATTACTTTCAAGCATGAGGTAGTTGGGCTTTGTATTATATGTAATAACGCTTTAATTTCTTGCTTTCATTTTTCATGTTTAGGTGTGTATTATTCTTTTTTTTTGACATGTCTAAGCTTTGTATTAATGTTGTGATCTGTTTCTTTGTGTGCAGATTTGATACTTAAGTGTGTGTTTCAGGAGATATCTAGTTTTGTGTCAATGCTGTAATTTAGTTTCTTGATGTGCGGATTTGATATGTTAGTATGTATTCATTTTTTATTGCAGGTTTTTCTTGTATTAATGTTGGGTTTTTGCGTTTGTGTGCAGGTTGGACATTTAGGCGGTGGTGTTCCTTTGATTTCCTTTTCATTGCCTTTAAAAAAAAAAAAAAAAGGGGAATAAAAGCTAGATGTTGAACACATGCCTAAGATTGGGAGAATATGAAACATTGGAATCATGTTGTAAAAGCTCCACATGTAATACAAACAGTTAATTTAGATCATTTGAAGCTTGTGATGCATGAAAAAGTCAGTTTTGCATGACAAATCATCTCATTTGCAATTCAAGAAATAATGCATTCATGTTCCATCTCACTTTTCATACATTTCACCGTAGTGGCATATGCATCTTAGGTGCAATTCATTTGAGTATGTTGAATCCTCTTAGGGTTATGTTATAACATAAATTTAAGTAAATCCTAAGGTTGGAAGCGGAGTCTTGAAGTATCTAGGACCAAGCACGTTTCATACATTAAAAGGGATCTTGAGCAAAATGATCAAAACCTAACTTGGAGGAAAAGGTTGGGCGAAAATGGTTTTCATGTCTATCCTATTATGCAACATGATCCTAAAAATAGTGGTTTTGACCACTTCCATAGAGCTTAAAGCCTAAAATCAGAGTAGTAAGGATAGGGTTAAATTCTCATCTCGGTTGGTTGAGAATCTAATTCCCCAAAGCTTTGATTGGACCCACATGGAGTAGTAAGGATAGGGCATAAATTCTCATCTCGGTTGGTTGAGAATCTGATTCCCCAAAGCTCTTATGTTTCATTTCGTATTAAGTCTTAGATTGTAAGGATCGTACTATTTGTCCTCTGCAAAGGATGGGTAGTCATCCCCAAGGTCTAAGTAACAAGATTAATATTTTCCATTTACATTTAAAATCTTGGGTTGTAAGGATCGTACTATTTGTCCCTAACCGGGATGGGTAGTCATCCCCAAGGTCCAAGAAGTAAAATAAATAAATTTTTCCCATCTCATCCTTATATTGGATTGTAAGGATCGTACTACTTGTCCTCTGCAAGGGATGGGTAGTCATCCCCAAGGTCCAAAGAAATGAAGATAAGTTTTGGATTATGGGGTTAGATAGGCCCATGCATGGCATCATGTCTTGCCTAAAAAATAAGACCATCGATTGTCTAGAGGGTTAGACTAGCATGACCATTTCTTCCATAATTGGTTTAGTTATTTTGCTCAAAGTGAGGTAAAGAATTCTAAATCGGAATAGTAAGGATAGGGTTAAACTCTCATCTCGGTTGGTTGGGAGTCTGATTCCCCAAAGTTCTGATTTCACATCCACTTGCACATGGGTTCAAGATAGTAGGGACTCATAACCAACTTTGGGATATAATGAACCGTTCACTAGTGGATCCTAAGAGGGTTTGGCGAGTCTTGAATGTTTGCACATAATACTACAAGAGTGACTATACATTTTCTCATGGCATATTCGGTAGAATACGCAAATCATTCACAATTTCGCATATGCATTCATGCAAAACCGATGATGGAATGTGGATCAAATTCAAATGATAAGGAAAGGAATTCATTGCACACACCGAGCTAGTACTTGATGATTATGATAATTCATGTACTTCTGATTTTGGGCATTAGTTATATTGATTATGGGCTAACCCATGTTTTCAAATTTGTGATTTGTGTTAGGTTGGGTTCTTACTAAAATGCTCAAGAGCATTTGACGATAGAGTCGCCATTTGTTGTGGTTCATCCACAACACACCCCAGAAGTGGGGACCCACCTTTGTTTTTGCAGGTTTTAGGGAAGATCTCAAAGACCCGGATGCTAAAAATGAAGAAGAGAAGAAAAATGCCTAAGTGTTGAAAGGGTCGCGAAATCGCGACATGTCGCGAAATCGCGACCTGTCTCTCCATCGCTACGAGTTGCCGAGAGGAAGCACAAGGTTGAAAGTGGTAGCGAATCGCTACCACTTCATGAAGCGGAGGCTCGAAGAAAAGTGGTAGCGAATCGCTACCACTTCGTGAGCGGAGGCTCGAAGGAAAAGTGGTAGCGAATCGCTACCACTTCGTGAAGCGAGGCTCGAAGGAAAAGTGGTAGCGAATCGCTACCACTTCGTGAACCAGAGGCTCGAAGGAAAAGTGGTAGCGATATCGCTACCACTTCGCAAAGCGGAGGCTCAGAGACAAAGTGGTAGCGATATCGCTACCACTTCATCGAAGGAAGGCTCGGAACCAAAGTGGTAGCGATATCGCTACCACTTCATCGAAGGAAGGCTCGGAACCAAAGTGGTAGCGATATCGCTACCACTTTTTGAAGGAAGGCTCGGAACCAAAGTGGTAGCGATATCGCTACCACTTTTTGAAAAGAAGGCAAAGCAAAGTCGGTAGCGATATCGCTACAACGAGCTACTGCGGGCGTACGGACCAAGAACATGTCGCGATATCGCGACATGTCACGATTTCGTGACATGTCGCGTTATCGCGGCTAGGAAACGGAAGAGGCCAAATGCAAATTCTGCCAGGATTTCCGTGGGAAGGCGTTACGAAAGGTGCAGGAGACGCAGGACACGTGGCAGAAATGACGAGAACCGGAGTAACGTTTCATAACAACGATTCTGCCGCAGAGATCGAGCGTTACGATTGCACGCAAGGGTTAGAATACCAAAAGGCGGGAATTGAAGCGAAGGGTCCGGGAGTCGAAACGAAGCGTCATGGAGCAGCCGAGAACGCGCGACAGAAAGGTTAAATAGCAGAAATGTAGATGGATACGGGGTTGGAGACTGTAACAAAAAAAGCATTACTTATTGAAATAAAGGATTTTTCTTTGGTAACACGACTTTTGTGTGTAAAATCAAAAGGAGATCGAAGCCAAAACTATTGTTTTCTTGTCAATCTTTCCGTTGCATCATTTTGTCTTGTATCTATTTCGTTTACGCCATGGGATGGGTTACGATAGGTGAATGGTAGAATGATGCGGTTATATTCTTTTCCTTAGAGTCTTGCATCCGATCTGATTAGATTGTGTGTTAGTACGGATCTGATCGGTTGGGTTGTTTTGGGGATTTCATCTCTTAACTTGGGATTTTGCAGGGATGAGATCGTGAACCATTTTAATATCCTTCATTATTTTCCAGGTGATTCAAAATAACGGTTTCTGTTTTATTCCTTGATATGCTTAATTTCATGTCAGAGACTAACACTGAAATAACAGAACTATTGAATAGAGATAAAACGAACAGGTTAACCTTAGAATAAATTGTGAATATTAGAACATCAAAAGGATTTTTGTTTATTTTTGATTAATCAAACAAGTCAAGATTATAAAGTTCATTAAGAATCAACAAAGGCCCCTTGTTAACAACTATCTGCAGGATTTTGAGTTATTATGGGATATATCAGTTGCATGTATTAAATTGAAATTCATTTTTATATACGTAAAAGTCTGTTTCACAAAGAAGCTTGGAGAAATAATAAAAGGAAGGAAAATAAAATAAATTATTTCTTTGCAAGAAAGAGTCTTTTGTTCGAGACTCTAAGTTGCGTGTTATTATTTGTAATATGACAAATTAACACTCAACAAGTTGCTCAAGGTTATTTGAACTTTTGCCATAATAATCCCAAACAATCATAAGATATATTTACTCAGTTGTGGGATCAAAAGTTTTAGACTAAGGTGATGTTCTTTACATAGATTTTATTGCATCACAGGATGCTTATTGGTGATCAACTTATGAAACATGGTTTTCATGGTCCATTTAGATGCAAAATGTGTGAAGAGAATGTGGAAACTCTCAACCATATTTTTATTGAGTGTACCTTAGCATTTGAGCTATGGAGGAGAATGGCCATCTTACTTGGCTTAAAATGGTCCAATGTTTTTACTTTTGAACAAATTTGTATGGATTGGCCTAATCAAGATGGTGTTAATCACTTTATTAGGTAGCTAGTTTGAGTGGGTTCTACCATCCTAGCTTTGAGTATCTGGAAAGAAAAAATAATTGGATTTTCAATCAAGAAAGGAAGGACATTCACTATATTTAGGAAAAAACTATTTCCAACTTAATTGAATTAGTCCAAAAACTCCTTAAACACCCCTAGAAATCCCACTAAATATGGGATCAAGTGATGTAAATATTGAAGATTAACTCTTTTAAGGTCAACCAACTTAAAGGGAATGTGAGTAATCAAATGATGGATAGAACAAGAAATTGACAACCTCCTTAAGAATTTTAAAAAATTTAGTACCGATGGATACTCTAGGGGGAATCCTAGAAAACCTATTATAAGAGGAGTCTGTAGATTTTTAGATGGTTCCCTGGTATTCACTTTTGCTAAGAATCTGGGTATCCTTTCCAATAACCTTGTTGAAGGGTATGATATCCTTAGAGGCCTTTGAGAGGCTACTAAGGTCAGATGGAAAAAGGTGTTGGTCAAATCTAACTCTCAAGTCGTGATTAATTTGTTGAAGTCTCTTTCTAGGAATCATAAGGTTGATTATAGAATTAAAATAATTGTTGATAAGATTCAATTAATCTATGTGAGTTTTTTGAAAGTTAAATACAATCATGTGGTTAGAGAACATAACAAGAGTGTTGATGCTTTAGTTAATTGGGTATTGGAAAAATATGATCTTACTTACTACGACCACCCTCCAAAATGATTGGATTCACAAATAAGGCAAGCTCTTATTTTTATCCTTTTTTTGGACGACTCTAGCACTAGAGGTACCTAGTTTCTTTTTCCTTTGTTTTTTCTTCTCTTTGGTTTTATCAGGGTATTTTAGTTCTCTTGCATCAACTGATCATTCTTATGTTTTCTTTGTTGATTATTGTCTGAATATCCTTTTGATATAGAAAGGCCAAACTTGTATTCTATTTTTTTCTCCCTTTTTGTTTTTTAATGTGTGTGTTGTTTTGTATTGTTTTTGTTATGTTTTATTTTTGTCTTTTTTATGTTCTTAATTTATTTTTTGAGTTTTATTTTATTTTATTTTTTGTGTGTGTTTTATTGTGTTTGTGTGTTGTTTTGTTATTTTGTGTGTGTGTTTTGTGTTTTATTGTTGTTGTTTTGTACGTTTTTGTTATTTTTATGTTTTTTTGTTTATATTGTATTTTTTGATGTCTTATGTTGTATTTATGTTTTTGTGTATGTTTTGTGTTTTTTATTGTCTTTTGTTATTTTTATGTTTCTTAATTTTTTAATATTTATTGTTTTTTGTGTTTGCATTTTTTGTTTGTTTGTTTGTTTTTTTTTGTTGTCTTAGGCATTCTCTTTGAGTGTTCCAAAGGGGGCACGCTAGGTGCAAACCTTGGGTATTTTTGGTGGAACAAATACCCCTACCTCCTTGGGACTTACCCGAAAGTGGTATCCCAATTGGGGTGTTTTCCACAAATAATATATATATATATATATATATATATATATATATATATATATATATATTTTGTTGAGGATTATTTTCCATTGGAAAAAGAGATCAATTATATAATCTTTATATTTATTAATGAGTTGTATTTTTCATGCATGATAACCTCTTATTGTTGCATCTTTTTCTTTATTCATATCATTAATTCATATGAGTCCTAGGGGACACTGCAATGGTTTAGGGTTTGGCTCTTCTTTGATAGGTCCAAGGTTCAAACCACAACCTGTGTGTTTGTGTGTGCTAATCCTCTATTTATAAGTTTAGCTATAAGTATTATGAAGGGTCATGGCTAGGATGAAAATGTTTTACCCTAAGCATTAGTCCTAGAGTACACTAACCAAATAAAAAATACATAATTAGTTGATAAGCATATTGAAAAATTACTACTACAAAAATAAATTATTTTAAATATATTCCTAATGTGATGGGGCACACTATAATTATATTATGAAAAATGACTTCATTCATCGTATTTTTCTAGATAGGGATGAATCAAATTATCATATTCAATTTTTGCATCATAGCTTGGACCTTATGATTATTATTATATTTTATGTAGCAATAATAGTTGTCTTCTAACTAAATTTTATAGCATTTAGGTAATCATAAATAATGTAATAAGTAAACTTGTCTTCTACCTAAATATATTGACATTCAAAATTTATGTGATAACAATCTATATTATTCATGCATTATCAATAGTACAATTAGTAAACAACACCATCTAAAATTATAAACTTTTTTAATGATCATATATAGGATAGCCCATTCCAACCAAATATGGTGTTAGATGACCCCTTATATGTATAATATTAAATGATCATATTTTAGATAACTTGGGGTCATATGGTCATGTAATGAATGATCAAAAGGTTTGGTTCTCAATGGTTGAGTGGTACACAATACTAATTTATATAACCTTATCTTAAATGAATTAATAATGGTCTTATATTAGATGATGCAATCATAAATTACCAATTTATGTAACCTTTATAAACCCTCTAAATTCTATGAGCAAGTCACTCACACAATATTTTGATGTATCATATTCATGACAATAATTATATGTATCCATTAAAATATAAGAAATTAGATGACAAAATGATGTATTTCTAAAATGATACATACATAAATATTGTAATAGTCATTTAAATAATTTTGGATAGCTCAGATCTATATTATGCTATCTTGAATGACTTGGATCTGGATGACCAAGTGTCATATATGATGATCCTAAACAATCAAGTATTAAACAATGCATTATGTGTGTATTATTATATGACATAAATACCTTTTAAAAGCCTTATCTCAATCACCATTATGGTGTAATTATCATATAATATGTTATCTTGGTTAGTGTTGAAGATATGAAGAATATAATACCACTTTTAGTTTAATAGTTTTATTAAAGATGAAATCCCTATGAATAATTATCTTATTTACATTCATATTAACAATATTGTAATATTTCAATATTTATAACTATCTTATCATGATCCATTAGTCTCTTTTAAGGTTCAACCTCTACAATTTTTTATTAGGAATATAGAGTTGTTCCAAGTAATCAAAAAAATTTGATATGCTTAATACTAGGTTTTACCATTAAATTTTTATTTAGGTGTAGTGTTGAATACATCCATTGGTGGATAATCATTTTTTAACATGATTTATATACAATTTCTCATCCAAATTTTACACCTAAGATACATCACTTGCACAAGTATCCAATGATTCTTTTCTACTACACCAATTTATTTAAGAATATAAGTTATTTTTAATAGTATCTAATTAATAATGAGAAAAAATTCAAAGGCATTGTACATGTACTTCATAATTCTATTATTAAGAATATATTTTATTTAAACCCCCACTTTGATTATTAATTAGGGAGTATAATTCAACAAATATCCTAAATTTCATATACTCTATCTTTGTAATATAGATCCGTGTTATTCTTTAGAAATTATTAACAAAGTTTACTATATACTCATTAACCAATATATAGATTCCTTACTTTCCAATATCATTAGGAATCAATTTAAAATGTTCCTTTTCCTTCTATGTGGTTAACTTTTCAAATATTCTATTGCAATGCTTCCCAAGTACACAAATTTCAATTACTATTGTAGATACACTAGTGGTAATCCCTTTGCCATTTCCAGTGTCTACATTGTGTCATAAGGACATCTCTTCTTAGGATTGGATTTATTTTTTTAAAATAAATGAAAATGAGAGCCTTCACTCTCAGGTGTTCTTATAGAAGTAGTTTCTAGAATATTCTAGTTGGAACCTTATTTTAGTAGTTAGTTCTAGATAGTTATTATTTAGCTTAAGATTAGCTACTTGTTGGTTAATATGATTTGCTTTTCCCAAATTGGAATTTTTGTGATATTTGGAAGATTGGCATAGTACATAATTTTTTATTACAAATACCTATATAAAATTTTTACATGAATAAAGTTGTAGTTCGAATTGAACCTCAACATTATGCCATATTTAGGCACATATCAATCATAAAATATATTCTAGCTCTAATGCCATGCAAAGATAAATGAAACACACATTGTATGACTATGGATCCTCCCTTGTCATACGATTACAATCTTCATATAATCAACTTCCTCTTATTGTACAAATGTATGACCAAATTTATTGTACAATATTCAAATTACATGACTCCTCACTGGTATGATTAATGAATTGCACTATAAACTAGTAATCATGAATTATACCAAATCATTACATTTTATTTGCTCATCTTAAGATTTTTTTTTGAGAATTATCAAGCAAATTCTTTGTCACACATTTTAAACTAAAATGACCCATCTTTCATGATATAATATTTCTTGACAAGTTAGATTGAACAATTTTCTCAATATATTATCTTTAAATAGTATCATAGTTAATGATCTCTTGAAATTATAATTAAATTTTTGGACTACTATATCCTTGTTGATGATGGCTTTAGTCAATAACTCATAGAACTCCTCATTCTAAATGATAAAATTATGTGGTACTACTCTGAGTCTATCATACCTTAGCTTGTGCAAGTTCTTATTTCAAATGGTATATTTCTATGACCACTCCTCTATGTCTATAACGTCCAAATATAGGATTCTCCTATGACACTCCTTCGTGCCTGCAACAACTCCCTTTGAAGACAACAAAACTTTTAGTTTTGTTATTCTATGCTTTGACCTTTTTCTCTACCATTTGCATAAAACTAAAATATCAACACAATAGGTAGCTAAATTTAATATTTAAATGATCAACAATTATAAGGACTCCAAGATTAAATGACAAAAAAATTATTCATTTATTCTTCATTAGGAATGCAAGGCAACGTTCTTTAAACCCCTTCTCTCTCTCCTTGGTCATCTCTTTCCCCAAGCTTCTCTAGTTTCTTCTCTCTCCAACTCATCGTCTTTGTTTTCCTTTTAATATAAGATTTGGATAGTTACAAAACACTTTAATGGTGATTTTATGTTTATTTCCTTTCCTTTCCAACACTTCAACTATTGTTTCTTCTTCCTCCTATGGAAGTTAAATGGTTTGAAAACCATCATCGTTCCATTACTTTGACTTGGCATATGCTCTCGAATTAGTATATAAGTAGTGGATGCTTGAATGGGCTTGACTATAAAGAGTTGAGTGATCTAGATAGAAGATTAAGGTAGGGTATATACATCTTTTACATGGATAACATAACATAAATAGTGCAATCATACTAGCATTAATGCATTGGATCATCAAAACTCGTTAGTTAAGTATGCTTGACCTAGAGTATACTAGGATGAATGACCTCTTAAAAATCTTAATGTTATATCCTTTTTATCTCTTAAAAAAATTTAAAAAAAAACATAACAAATAACTCCTCTCATACATAGTGGACCTAAGAAAATATATTGATTTAATATACACTACCAATCAACCTTAAAAATTATTCAACATTAAAGAAAACTTTAATATCTTTAAAAATATATATTCTACAAAAGTAGAAAAATGAATATGAAAAAGATTAAAAACTTACACCGAAATTATAGAGCAAATAATCAACCATTTGTAAATATACACACTCTCGTAAACGTAAAATAATAATAAATTTAAAATTTATGAAAGTCAAATACTATTTTTAAATAAGAGTATGAAGGATCCACAATGAAAACATTTCTAAATCTAACCCAACCCATGACCTGCCTTTATATGATGAAGGGGTAATTGGTGATTCCCTATGTACTGAAAAAGAACAAAATTCTCTTAGACTAAAGCATTATATGGTCTTGTATAGACACTATAAAATATTGAAATAACATTTTTCTGTACCGATTGGAGATACATCCAAAAAAAATCATTGTTGACTTCGACTTTAACAAACCGGATCCGAATTTGACGCTCACGACCACGTGAGGCCATGGCCATTCATGTCTGCATTACGCTTGTTTAAACGATCCTCAACAGACAAGTATTGAATATTATGAAACCAGTGGAAAACATGGGTTTAGGTTTAACGTGCAGAGCAAATATTCGATCGAGTGAGGAGAAAAATATATTTATGAACTTTGGGATTAGATCGAATAAAAATATATTTATGAGCTTTGGGATTAGATCGAATAACGCGTAAGTTTCTAGGGACGGTTGTGTACAACATGAATTTATTCTACTGTCACGGAGTATTAAAAAATTGGGTTGAAAGAAAACGACATTGGTCTGCTGCTAAATTTTGATTTTGGTCTTCGATTAGTAGTAGAACTTGCCATATTGTTCACATTTCCAAGGTAAAAGCAAGTGTTAAGGAACTATTTTCTTTTATTGGCTCAAACACAGTGTAGACAGTAGTGTTTTTTCATTGTTAAAATCGAAGATTGAAGGAAACGAAACGTCATGATGTTACAGCAACTCATGGAATTGTGGAACCTTCCTGGCTGGAGTGTTGTCCCTTGTGTTTACTGGGGTTCGTTTATCACATGGGGAGCACAATTATATATATACTATTCAATTTGGAGGAGAACAATTTTCAAGGATTAATTCTTTATACGAAGACATCAGCGTGGTTTGCCAGATTTTTCAGAGCAACAGAAAAAAATAAAAATGAGTATGATATTGCGATGATGGTGCAGGGCTTTAGAGTTGTCATAATGAACTTGCCTGGTCCATATTTATATATGGCTCCATAATATGTTTCACTGCGTAAATGCCTCTCCTTCTGGTTACGTGGGACCAGATAGAGCAGTAACAAACTTAACGGTGGTTGAAAGAGGGGTTTGATCGAGTTCCTCGGTGCTCGACTGTGGTTTTAGTTTTTTTTTTTTGAAACGTATTATGACTAAAATTTATAAAAAATAAAATAAATACATAAATTTATTTTAAAAATATTGAGTTTTGAGTAATTTTAAATTTCAATGAACATAGTTATCTTAGTTTAACACTTATCTCTTATTGATGATCATAATGATGAAGTAGATTTTTTTTTTTTTAAAACAACAAGAAAAAAGAGATATAAAATGTTTAATTAGATTTTGTAATAGGAATAATAATTTTATAATTATTCTTTAAAATGAGGTATTTAATGGATAATTTTTTTCATCTACTAGATTTAGAAAGAAATTACAAGATTGGTTGACAACGAACATCAAAGAAGTTGTGTTTTTAGATGGGAAATAAATGGTATTAGATATTTTTTTATTAAAATTTAGATAAATGATTTTTTGTTTTCAATATAGATAAAAGATTTTATTTGTTGTATTAACTAGATATACTTTAAATTATACAATTATAAAGAAATTATGTTAAGAAGGAATATCATCTAACTTTAATGGTTATGATGGAGTTAAGGGATCTAATGAGATGTTCTAGAATAATATTATATCCTAAATAATTTAGATGTTTATAGAGAAGTATATGACTTGGAAGATATTTTATAACCTTCAATAATAAGTAGTATGGGGAGATACAAATGGAAATCATGAACAAGTCTATCTTTTACTTAAAAAAAAAAAACATTGTAAAGAAAGAGAAATTGAATCTACAAAGAAACACATGATTGAGTTAAAAATTCATAGGTCTCTTTCCAAAAGACAACGATAAATGTTAATTAATAGAAAAAATCAAGCACATTACAAGGAATTATCAATCCAAAAAGTGATATAGATAAATAGAGATATTAAAAATATAAGTAATTACAAACTAGTTATAGGACATAATTATTGCACAACTTTAAATGATTATATTAGATTTACGGGTATTACTACTTATCATGATCAATTATACATAATGTTAGAACAACAAATATATATTAAAAAATATTTTTTTGGAAAAGGAATCAAACAATGAAGATAATATATCACAAGATCTAAGATTTGAATATAACAAAACCATGTAGTAATTATAAAATTTACAAATAATAATCTATGTAAGTTAGAGTTCAATGATTTTGTATTCTATACTCATAGTATCAAAGAGGAGGTGTATACCCATTTTGAAAGATAACCTAGATACTAAGGCTTAATAATTATATTCTTAAAGCAAGTATGTTTCTTTTTTTAAAAAGATCTTTTTTTTTGGTAATATTAAAAATGGAGAGGGTTTTAAAGGGATCCCACAACCACTACAATCAAAATGCCACCTGGGCGAGAAAGACCAGAACTAAACCTCACTAGAAAACATGAGGCAGACCAAAAAATAATTGCAAAGACCAGGATCTAAGGACACAAAAGAAGAGGAGAACTGAGATGGTTCTACCCCAACTTACCCATCCCCTGAGCAACAGAAGCAGCCAGACGAGAAACATTTTTAGAAATATCCATCATCGATCTCAACGA
The DNA here is from genome assembly GCA_028583015.1 of Wollemia nobilis. Lineage (NCBI taxonomy): Eukaryota > Viridiplantae > Streptophyta > Pinopsida > Araucariales > Araucariaceae > Wollemia > Wollemia nobilis. The sequence continues at coordinate 1,241,100 of JAQPPZ010002321.1, forward strand.
ACTCCACAATTTCCTTTGATTGATATCAATAAGCTTCAAATTGTGAAAGACTGAGTGTCTAATCTCCTCAGAGGCCTCCAGGGCATAGACCTCCTCAACCAATTTCTCTCGATGGCAATCCCATGGAAGAACATCAAAATTAGGGTGGGAAGAAAGAGGGGAGAATCCATCATCCTCACCACCTTTATTGCATAGACATTTAGATTTACGTAAGCCACTACTGACAACAATACGAGTGGGTTTTAGGTCCATCTTCATAGGCTCCTCCTTAATATCTTTAGGGGATAAATCAAATTTAATAGTGGGGCCAACCGAGGGAGTACAAATACCCACATGAGAGGCCTTACCCCACACTCCTTTAGCAGAAACTTGTATCTTTCTAGACACCTTCTCAGGACCCGTTCTCAAGGTAAATGAATAAATATCTTCACTGCAATCAGAGTCAGTCTCTAAAGCCACCTTAGAGTCACCACCAATAGGACCAAGAGAATCCACCACCAACTTAGCACCTCCCACCATGGGACCTAGAAGATCTACAAAAGGCTTGAGGATTTCATCAACAACTAAACCATGTTCTATAGTTGCCTGTTCAAACACAAGCAACGCAAGGCCTTGATGGATGGGGGCCTGACCACGACCACCTTGCACATTCACAAAAGACTTCTTCATAGACTAGAAAAGAAACAAAGGAATATTCATGTAAGCTTTACATCGCAAATGATTTAAAAACATAGCATGAAAACTCCTAATTATCTCATAGGAAGAATCAAGGGTGAAGTAGTCCATAATAACCCTAGAAACATGGTCCCAAGGAGGGGACAAGGCCAAAGCGCTAAAGCCATTTTGAACCCTAGGCAAAAATTCCTCTTTGTCCAAGAAAAGATTGATCTCCTACAATAGGGAGTGCCTATCACGATTGTGATAAGCACCATATAACATCAAACTAGTGGTCCTGCTAATAAGCTCTACCATGACCTGAAATGACCAAGAGCCAATCCTGATCCATCCATCATTCCACGTAGCAACCATCCAATTAGTAAGCACTGGGCTATGTCCATGAAACTTCTGAATACACTCCAGGAGACCCCCTTTCGCCAGAATAGCTTTAAATTCATCATCAAAAGAGATGGACGCGAGCTCCAACCGGGGCTTACTCAAATTTTGTTTAGACAAAAATATCTTTGCCTTACCCATAAGAACAAAAAACCAAAATCTCCCAAACACAGGTAGGAGGGGAAAAACCCAAGCTACCGCACTTGAACTAGCAAAAGAACTCCGATGGAGAATACCCCATGGTAAACCAAGGTAAATGTATAGATTCCTCACCCCCAAAGTCAAAATTTGAATGCCAAAAAGGGAGTTGGGACTCATAGACAAATGAAGGAGACCCATGAGTCCCAGGAATCGGCACGAAGAAAAATAGATCATCCCTAGGATAGAAAATAGAAAACAACACGATGGGTAGCAAATCAATCCCCATCACATGAAAGGATGGCAAAAACAACATGAGCATACAACTAAGACAACCAAGAAAACTCCCAAGAAATGGGGGAAAGAACCCCAAAACCACATAAGCAAGCACCAAAAGGCTACTCCCATACAGACTAGATGTCACCAACACAAGCGAGCCTTCAACAAGTGTTAAGAACAACCAAGACACACTAGACAAAAAACTACCATGAAGGCGCCTTCTCATAGCAAAAAGGATGACACGAAAGAGGACCCCAACTCCCTTGGGGCCAAAAATATTAGAACCCGACCAACCATTAAACAGAATCGAGGTCAACTTCCCAAGGAGAAATAAAAAGGCACTAAGGAAGAGACTTTCTAACACTAACACACTCAGAGAATGTTTGAGAGACTGATGAAAATCTAGAAAGGCCCACCACCCAAGCACATGAGGGAATGTTGGGAAGGGGAGATTCAAAATTTGAAATTCAAAAAACCAAAGGGGGAAAGGACACCCTGACACCACATTAAACCAACAACGAACCAAGAATACCCAATAGGATATCGTAACAACCCGAAATAAAGGTACTTTGTCATCATGTCAATGATAATCAAAGTCCAACACCAACCAAGAGAAGGGAAATGCAACATAAGACCAAGACACCATCTGAAAAACATTAAGGTTTATCATCATCAACAAGGTGAATGATCTCAAATGAAAAATCAGTACGCCAAATCATCAGGCACTAGCTAGATACACCCAAATTTGCAAGGGAGTCAACCATCACATTCCCTTATCTAAACTCATGCTTGATAATCGTCTCCTCCATAGACAATAAATGGGCTCTAGATTCATCAATTAAATTAGAGATTTGCCATCTGGGACGACAATCTCCTTTGAGCATATTAATAATATTTAACGAATCCCCCTCAATAATTGCCCTATGGATGCCAAGATCTTTGAGCATTTGAATTCCAAAAAATGAAGCACGTGTTTCAGCATAGTGAGAATATTGGATGCCAATATCCTCCACAAAGGCCAAAATAGCATTGCCAAAATGATCCCGAATTACACCCCCAACACCAGCTTGGCCCAGATTGCCTTTCGATGCCCCATCAAAGTTAAGCTTAAACCATCCCGGAGGGGGCAGGGACCAACGAATAGAAGCTCATAAATTCAGAGTTGGTGGGGGTCTTAACTCCGGGTGGAAACCAAGAATTCGCTCAACAACATAATCAGGGTGGTCTCTAGGTATAGAGGGGAGCGAGTCCTTCAACACCACCAACACGTTCTCTCCCACCTTCCAAATAATTTTTTGGCTTAAATGAAAAATGTCACCCTCAGTATTTTTAAATGCCCTCACATTTCGCTCCTTCCACACACCCCAAAGGAGGTGGGGAAGCAAAAATTTCTAGAAATATTTAAGACAAGGAGAAGAAAAGGGTGACACCCATTGTTGAACAAGGTCGTAAATAGAATCCGGTAGCATCCAAGCAAGCCCAACATGTTGAAGGGAAAAATAAAAAATATCCTGAAAAACTTTGCATTTGAGAAACAAATGAGAGGTGGAATCCTAGTCTTGTTTACACAAAAAACATCGATTTAAAAAATTGAAACCCCTCTTATGCAAATTTTCTATCGTAAGAACCTTATTCTGCACCACCAACCAGAAGAAAATATTTATTTTTGGGGTTAAATTCTTAATCCAAATCTTTGACCAGGGAAAATCACCAACTCCATGGGGACAAAGGAGGGAATAAGCAGATTTTACCAAAAAGGAGCCCTCGCTATCACCATCCCAAACCAACCGATCCGCCACCTCCTCATGTCGAACAACATACCATCGCATCTCAGCAAGAAGAGAATCCCACAAAATTTGATCTTGGACTATTCTAAGGAAGGGGGGAAGGAGACCAGATTTTACGATCATTCTGAAGAAGGACAAAATCAGCCACCTTGACAAAGCCCGCCTCTTTGGAGAGCAAACACACATCCCAAAAATGAGGATCCTCTACAAGGGGATGGATCTTTGAGCCATGGATCATCCCAAAAGGAAATGGACCTACCATTGCCAATCACCCAACAACTATTGTTTCTGATGAAGTCTCTGGATTTAATTAGGCTGTTCCAAAATGTAGAACCTCCAGAAGAGAGATGATCCGAAAGGAATTGTTGAAAATTATATTTAGCTTTAAGAATACGACACCATAGGCAATCAAAATTGGAAGCAACCTTCCAAGCAAGTTTGGAAACCAGTGCCTTGTTCATAATAGCCGCATTCTTAAGATTCAAACCCCCATCCTTTTTCTTTTACAAATTTACTCCCAAGAAATGAGATGGAACTTTCCCTTCAATTTCGGGCCAACCCATAGAAAGGCCTTACAAATACTATCAAACTTGGATGCCACCTTAGCCGGAATATTGAAAAGAGACAGAAAGTATATGGGGATACTTTGAAGTGTGCTCTGAACCAAAACCACCTCCCCCCCGGCAAAGGGGGGGTTCCCCGGGGAGGGGTTTTTTTCCCCCCCCCCCCCCCAAAAAAGAAAGAAGACCTCCCCCCCCCCCAACCACCCAAAAAAAAGAGAGGGGAGGGGGGGGGAGGGGGGGGAAACCCCCCCCCCACCCCCGAAACGACGGTTTGTCCCCCCCCCCCCCCCCCCCGCCCCCCCACACAAACAAACTTTTTTATCCCTCCCCCCCCCCCCCCCCCCACCCCCCCCCAAAAAAAAAGGGGTGTGCCCCACCCCCGCGAAAAAAAGAGGGGGAGGGCCGAGGCGCAAGCCCACACCCGCAAAACAAAAATTAAAAAGTGGGCCAGCGCCCCCCCCACCCCCGCCCAAAAAAAAAAAAAATAAAGAGGAAGGGGGAGATAGGATCTCCCTGACGAATCCCTCTACATGAGTTAAAAAAATAGTAAGGGATCCATTAATCAGCATCGAGAACCAAGCAGAAGAAATCGAGGCCTCCATCAAATTGACCCAAGAATTATTGAAACCAAAATTCCTCAAAACCATAAAAAAAATGGCCAAGACACTCTATCATAATATTTGTTCATTTCCAATTGCATAAAAAAAGTCACCCTGCCACTCTTCTGCACCAAATGAAGAAGTTCATGGATAATGATGGCACTGTCTAGAATTTGTCTCCTTGGCACAAAAACACTATGAGAAGAGTCAATAAGAGTAGGGAGGATGGGCTTTAATCTATTGGCCATAGCTTTTGAATTTTTTTTATAGATTATATTACATAAGCTAATAGGCCTGAAGTCACTGAATGAAGACACAAAGTCCTTCTTTGGGATAAGAGCAAGGAAGGTTGAATTCAAAATATTAGAGAAGATAAACGAACTCTGGGAATGGTGAATAAAATTACAAATATCCTCCCCATATATATGTCAAAAATTTTAGAAAAAAATAGGTGGGAAGCTATATGGTCCAGGGGACTTAAGAGGACCCATAGACATGGTATCTGATTGGATCTCTTCATCAGAAAAAGAAGCAAGGAGAGCATCATTCATATCATCAGATACCAAGCATGAAATCACCTCCAACATACTATTTTCCATAGCTCTATCACGATTTTGCGGAGAACATAAAAGAGAACCAAAGAAGTCCACTACCTCTTCCCTTATCTCCATAATATCCAAAGTACATATGCCATTAGACTTGTTAATATACCTAATTTTATTCTTACCCCTATGGTGCAAAGTAGAGGAGTGGAAAAAATGAGAGTTGCGATCCCCTTATTTCAACCAGAGCTCTCTAGATTTCTATTTTCAGAATAATTCTTCTTCAGCCTGAATGTTATGAAGGGCACAAAGAGTAGCTTTTTCCTCCACAAGTAGATGATCAGAATACCCTTGGGAATCAATCTGAGCTTCAATCGATATTAGAAGAGAATTCAAGTATTCTTTTTCCTAAAAAATATTTCCAAAAGAAAACTTATTCCATATCTTAAGGCGCATTCTAAGTTGCTTCAGCTTATTCAACAATTTGAACATACCTATTCTAGGAACAAGTTCCTGCCACCACTCAGTAAATTTGGTCTCAAAATTAGGGTGAGAACACCACATTACTTCAAATCAGAAGGGTCAAGGAAGAAATGGGAGACCCTCAAGAATTTCCAACCATAAAGGATTATGATCCGATCCGATTCTGGGAAGGGTGGATAAGGAGGCATCACCAAAAATATCAAAGGAGGAATTCGAGACAAAGATCCTATCAAGCCTACTAAGAATAAGACTATTTCCCCCTACGATTACTCCAGGTAAACTTAGCACCTTTGAGATCTATGTCATGGAGCTCCGCTTGGTTTACAAACTCATGAAAATAAAAAAGACTCTGCTCATCAACAACATTACCTCCACGCTTCTCAGAAGGAAACAAGGGAGAATTGAAATCACCAACCACCATCCAAGATTCATGCTGAAAAGTAGCCCTCATCTCCAGTAAAAGTGACCAAAATCTACGTCTATCAGTATAGGCATTCGAGGCATAAATATTCGACATAACCCAACACCTTTGAGATAATTTGCACCAAAAAAGGATATTAATAACCCTATTAGATGAAGAAATGACATGACCCTCAAACTTAGCCAAATCCCAAAAGAAGAGGAGACCACCAATTGAACCAAATTATTTAGAAGCCATAAAACCCAAGTCTTTCCAGACTACTTTCTGAGTTTCCTCCCAAGCAGAGGCATCCAACTTAGACTCCTGAATACACAAAAATATGGGGATTTCTCCTTTCTCAAAGAAGCAAGTAATCATTTTTTAGAGGCACTATTAAGCCCTCTAGTGTTCCAAGAACACACCTTCATTAAGAATTAAAAGGAAAGATTTTTACCAATTCCCCCCAACTGAGGGGATTTAAAACCATCAAGCTTGAGCTGCTTGTCACCATTTTCAACTTCCACAACAAGGTGAGCTTGACCACCATTCTCCAAAGCCTCATCCATAGCCCTTTTCCTCCCTGACTTTGCTGGGGGTCTACCAAATTTCTTTGACAAACCAAAGTCCACTGGTCTCTTATGTTGGCTTCTTTTCTTAGGGCCAGGAGAACCTTTCTCCATGACACGCTTAGGTGAATCACCCGGGCTAGAGGCACATCCAATAGGAGAAAATACTGATTCTTTAGGAGGGGAAGCCACTTTCAAAGGAGATGACTCCTGAGTGAGAACCTCTATAGAATCCTCAATCCCAATCAGGTCAAGGCCTTGAAAATAATTTGATAGAGGGATATCATTACCAATCTCAATAGGATCCACAGATAAAACCACTTCTATATTACTCTGAAGATATTGAGTCTTTGGTGGAGGAAGTGACTTCAAAACACCTTTTGGAGGAACAACCGAAGGACCACCCCTAGATGAATGGGGTGGTTGAGAAGAGAGAACACTTTTACCTTTCGAACCCAAAGAATATTTAAAGTCTTTTTTCACCAAATCCTATTTTTCTTGGTGGGGGTTCTCCATTCATTCAATTTCTCTTGATTGGGGCCATAAGTCGCATGGGATTCAGAGGGAACCCCCCGTTTCTTCTATGGGCACAAAATTTGATGATGTCTACCCAAGCCACAAGATTGTTAGGCCTGAGGCTTGTTTTCATATATCACAGATTGAGACCAAGTTCCCAAGTGGGAAATAAGATCCACCACACAAGGAAGCTCTTTTTCAATATCAACCATTAAACACATCCTGAAAAACTGATAGCGAGAGTGAGACAACATAACTTTTTCAAAGGAGATAAAGTCCCCTATGGCATTCGCAACAACCTGAAAAACACTCTCATGCAAAATATAAGTCAGGAATCTAGGAAGGTAAACCCACACACGGATCACATTAACTCTTTGAAGCACCAGGTTGAAATCATGGTCCCATTGATGGAGGAATAAGTTGCGTTTACCAAAGAACCAAGGTCCACCCTCCATAATCTTCCTTGAATCCTCCTCACAAGAAAGCCTTATAACAAAAAATTATGAGGAAGCAACGCAAGGTCAAGGGAACCTTTCAGACGCCATTTAGACAGGGCCCAATGCCTTAGAGAGTCCAACTCTGGATGACCACCAGCCAACTTACCCACCAAATCCCAATATCCCTTCCTCAACAAAGAATTAACAGTAAAATATGGGATGTGAATCTTAAAAGAATTACCATCAACCTTACATGGGATAAAATCATCCCCAAGAGGATCCTTTGAAACAACTTAGGCATAGGAAGAAAGGGGAGGAGCCACCAAAGAGGCTCTACCAACAACAAGCCCATCGTGAAACTTACTAGGATCCCACCATGAACAAACACCATTAGAAGCAGACTTACCTGACCAGAAAGGATCATCCAAATTGATCTCATCCACCACCAGAGCATCGCCATCAACCGCCTCACCAGGGTACCACATCGCTACTCTTCCTCTTCTCCTTCTTCATATTAACTAGAACTAAGCTCTAAAAGATCTTATTTATTATTAGTTAAAAATAATTATATTTATTTTATAGATTTTATTATATTAAATTTTAAAATACATAAAATAAAATAGTATTAGGTTGATCATAAATAAAATGAATATTTTTTACCCATAAATTTAATATGATGTCAACATTTTGGAACTTAACTTTTATACATACTCTATAAGTTTAAAAATAAATTAAGTGGGCAAACATTTTAATAAATTATAAGAAAAATTATAAAAAGTAAAAATGTGTCACAATAATACTAATAAATTATTGGAAGACCTATAAAATTATTAATTAGTAAAAGTTTAATGTGCATTTTACCATGCAATAATAAGAGTTTAGTTTCTTAAATGCAGTTTGGCACAAAGTTATTACACTACCATGTACACTAGTAGGTTATTAGGATTATTTTGAAACTTAATGAGTTTGTTGTCAACCTTGCAGAGGATACTAATTCTTTAAAATTATTAAATGAGAATCACAACTCGATCCAAACGAAACAACATTGATTACCTAATTTGGATCGAACTAATAGATGAGTGGAAGCATGAAGGTGGCTAAAGAATTTTGAGAAACATACATGTTGAAATGTGTAAGAAAAGAAAAGTTGAATCCAAGTTTCTTCAAATATTAAATCCAACATTTATTTTGTATTTTTTTAACCTTTTTCTACTTGTTGAAAAATTATGAAAAACAACTAAAATTGCTTTAGGAAGTTATTTTCACTTTTCACTCACACCTGTTTGGGTTTTTTTTTTTTTTTTTTTAAAGATCCAAGATTCAAATCATGGCATGGGTGAGTGTGTGAGGGGATGTGTGTGGTGGTTGTGTGTTAAATTCCATATTTATAATCATATCTCTCGGCTCTACAAAGGATCATGGTTGGAAAGAGACTGTTCAACCCTGTGCATTGGATATAGAAATTTATTCACTAACCAAATTTAAAAAAAAAAATTACTTTTCACTTGCCACAATTAATGCTTGAACATGCTAATTTTTAAATCGCTAATTGAATCAATACATGATCTATTTAACTTTTATTTTCGATATTTTATTAATTTTATGACTATAATTTTGATCTTAATTATTTTAACATTAAATAAATATAATTAATATTTGTTTTTTTAATATTTAATTATAATATTTCAAAATTATTATATTTAATTATTTATTAATTTTTATTCATGTTAAATATTAGGAATTTTTTATTGTAAAATATTTTAATTAATAATAAAAATAAAGTCTATAAAAAATATTAAATATAGTAAGAAATATTTTTCTTTACTATTAAGATACTATTAAGATAAGAGGGTTTTGAAAGGGATCCCACAACCTTTTACAAAACCTCCAGGAAAGTTGGAGCAACACTAGAAGCAAACCTAAACCAACTAGAAACCACTCCCCACCAACGAAGAGGGTCCAAAGACACCATCAAACACACAAGAACAAACCAACAGAAAGAAAATGAGAACTAAAATGAACAAGGAGAGAATCGACGAAGTTCTAAACCAGCTAATCAACTTCTAGAGCTACATCACCCATCAACCTGGATACTTTCTCTGAGTAGTCAATTGCTATATTCAGTGAGCTCCAAGTTTCATGCTATTTAATCTCCATCAACTTCAAATTATGGATCACTAAATTCTTTCGCTCGATAGTCTCTTTCAAGGCATAAACATCTTTCACCAACTTGTCCTTATGGAAATCTCTAGGTAGGAGTTCCAAGTCAAAGGGTAGAGAGATAGGGGACGAGCCCTCCTCAACTTTCTTCTTACCAATTAGGAGCTTGGATTTCCTCGTACCATTACCTTTCATCTTGCTTGCAAATGAAGCCCCTACCAACTCTTGCCCGATCTTGAGCTCATTGGATACACATACCATGTCTAAAAGAGACCATATTTTGAGATACAATAACTCACCAAATTGAGAAGGAGACACATTATGGAAGAAAATAAACTACGAGAAACTCCCCCAGTCCCCACAAAGTTTCAAAAAATCATGATGAAGCCAAAAATTGGTGCAAAATTGAAATATAGGGCCTGTCAAACTTATCACCATCTACTTAGATCCACAAACGAAGGGATATATGCAATTGAAGAACTGGCACCCTTCCACTAAAGCTTCAAAAAATCCCAATACAACAAATCATGGAACCTTTACAGGGATCTGACAATGCCAACCAAGCATATACCATTGGAAACCTGATCACCAACTTCCCCATATAAAAATTTAAGGAATTTATATTAATGCAAAGGATTTTGTTATGATACAAGGAATTCAAATTTTGTAATAAAAACCATGGAGAAACCAACCTCGACCATCCCAAAATCCAATGCTCATTGGATTTAAAAATTGGCCCACCAACCAACCACCTCAAGTCTCAGAGCCAGGAGAAAGAAATAGATGAAAAGCTACCATCCTTCCAATGAGGCTTCAGAAAAATCAGAGAAATAATTATTTTGGAAACACCAATTTAATGCAACTCTCAGAGAAAAAGAACATTGAGTAGAGTTCTGACACAAGAAATTTATTTTTTCAATCTCCCCCATCTGACCCAAATATATCCTCAAGGCCTTCAAATCACCTATCAAAATCTCAATATCATCAACTTTATCCCACATAAGGAAGGTCTTGATCCAAAAATTCAAAATCCAAACTACCTCCTGACAAATATTTAATGTTTCTCATCATTGGAACACTGCATCACCTCTACTAGGAAATGCCTTTGCTAGACCATAAATCCCGAGTGAAGTGCACCAAGATTCACCATAATATCTACTATAGAATTACCCTCCCTCAACACATGATAAATTGAAATTTGGTTCAAGATTCAGATGTTCTATTTCACCTCTTCCATCAGATTTGGCACCCTCCAATTAGCCAGAACCAAGTCGTTGAACATTTTAATCACATTTAAGGAATCACCCTCGATGATGACATTATGAATCAAAAGATCTATTAGAAGTTAAATTCCTTATAAATCCTCCCTAGCTTTCACAAACTAAACTGATATTCTCAATGAACACTATAATTAAATCCCCATTATTGTCTCTTATCATGCCACTAGTGTCGACCATACCTATATTACCCTTAGACATACCATAAAAATTTAATTTGAGCCAACCGTTTGGTAGAGCCTACTTCACCAATCTTCTCGAGTTAGGAATAGGTGGGGCTTGGATCATCGAAGAAAATCCCAACTTGTCCTCAAGATGCTTCTCATTTGGATGACAGAAAAAAACTAGAATTACCAGGTAACTTGAACGTTGAAGAAACATTCTCCACCACCTTCCAAATGATCCTGGTGCTCACTCTTTTGAAATATTTTTTTTATTATTTTTGAAAACTCTCTCATTTCGTTCTTTCCAAAGGCCTAGAGCATATGCAGGAGCAGAAATTTATAGAAACACTTAAGCTAGGGAAAATAAAAGAAGAAAACCACTAAATAACATAGTCCGCTATCGAATTATTAAGAATTATTATAACATGTATGATTTAATAAGGATTATTTTTAAGAATAGTAAGAATTATTTTTAAAGGGGCCTAATAAGGCCTTGTTCTCTTTGTACCAGGGTTTAAACTTTTATTTTTTTGGATGAAAATCCAAAACCATTATACTATAATATCCATCATGAAATTTTAGAAGGGGTCCAACCCTTTATATTGGGTTTGAACTTAGGTATTCTAAATGAAAATTCAAAGATATACCATTAAGGTATCCCTAAGGGAACTTAAGCATATAAATTTTATTTAATGAGAAAAATAATGTAAAATAAAATTTTTCTTAACTTTTAGAAAAGCATAAATACAAATAAGCAATTAGTATATAAAGTAAATTTTACTAAAGCTAATTCATATATATAAATAATTTTATGAAAGTTAAAAATATTGTTGGATCTAATTAATAACTTGATAGTAAAATTCCCTTAAGTCAAATAGTATATATATAATTTAAAAAAAAAGATAGATCTAATAGTTTATTAGATCTTTAATATTTTATTTGATCCAACATATTTTCCTTTAATTAAACTTTTGAATGTTTTTTTTGGTTCAATGGAATTATATATATATATATATATATATGAAAAAATTTATAACTTTCATTTCTGAGTTTGAAAGAAAAATAATTATAATGAGATGGGTATTTTTTACCCTCATATAAGCCTTACTAAATCAGACATGTTATAATAATAATAATCTATTGCATGTCTTCAGTCATCTTATAGAGTGTCATTTTGGTACTTCAACTCTATAACCATTAGTGATCTTTTATATATGACGTTAATTATCCAACGAAAAAAAAGAAACATGAAAGGTATCCTAAACCACAACTTCTATATATAAAAGTATCAAAATGATACAAACAATGGCGAAATCACAATCTCATACACTATTCCTTCATTTTAACAAGTACCAACTAGAATATCCAAGGTAGCTTTTGATAGAACGTCTGCTTCCTCATTTAGTTCTATGTAAATATGTTTGTAATATATCTCTATAAATTATGCTTCTAGTAATTTCGCTTGATTATAATAGGGCCTAAGTATCAAAATTTGCATCCCTACTAAACTTGAATCACAATCCACCACCAATTTTGTTATTCCTTGTTCCACTACCATTTTTAACAAAAATATCAAAGACATCCACTCTACCACATTATTGATACCTTCACCAAGACCTACTTTGAAAGTGAATTTGTGGTTTTCATATTGATATAACACTCCTCCTACCCCACATCTATCTAGATTTTCTTGATAAGCTCCATCAAAAAATCCCAAGACTTTATAATATTCACTATCAAACTTCTAACTTGTCTTACAACATTTAATTTTGGATATTTTTTAATGCCTTCATAAGTATATTTGATCTAAACTTGAACTTGTATAGGTAAAATTTCCTTGGTCTCAAACAATATGGAATTTCTTGCCAACCACAAACTCCATGCCACTATTAATGGAACACACATGTATTCCTTTAAACATTTTTATTTGAACCATTGTTGCCTAGTATCCAATAGATTCTTTGCTAGACACTATCCAAAAAAAAATATAACTTTCAAGGGTGCTTTCACCTTCCAATTATTGCTTCAGCACTTAAGTACTTTCTTGTTATTATCTTCAAACATTGCCTTGTATCCTTTTTAAGCTATAAATTGCCCACTTGTTGGATTTTTTGACCATACGAAGGAGGCTTGTTCTTATCTTAGTCTTATAAAAGCCCTTGTTAGATACCTTGTATACTTGCTCCATTGCTTAGCTTCATTTCCTTCCAAAATTAATTCTTCTATTGAAAGTCACCCTTGATTCCATAAATTTATTTTATACATAGAGGCTACATATGATAATAATTTGAACCCCTATCCAATTAGATATTTTATTAAATTTTAAGATAACTAGCATTAGTGCTTTCCCAAAGTTATATATATTCTTAAGCCCCCATCCTCCTAATAATTTAGGTTTGACTATGTTACTCCATTTAACCAAAGGCATTGAGTCCTTCTGCCTTCTTCCTATCCAAAGAAAATGGAAGATTTTATTTCTTATCTTTTCCACTATTTTAAAGGGAATATAAGACATAGATTGCCAAAATAATGGAATGACTTCCAAAACTAATTTAACCATTATTAAAAAATCACCCAATGATAATCATCTACTTCCCCATGAAGTTACTTTTTTTCAATTTTATTGTATAAACAAATCCAATCACGGTATCCATAATTATTTAGTTTCAGTGTAAATCCCAAATATTTTACACCTTTTCCAAACAAAATTAGATTAAATCCAAAAATCCTTAGCATTGCTTCTTCTTGTACTGGCTATAGTCAAAGCTATATCTATTTTTTGGAGGTTTATTTCCTTTTCAATGGCAACACACTATAAATCTAAAAATTATTTATATTTCAGTGCTTCTCTTAAGGTATCATTTCCAAATATAAGTATGTTGTCTACAAATAGTAAGTGTGCCCCAACCAAAGAGTTTTTCAATTTAATTAATTTGATCATGCCAAGTCTTTTTTGTTCCTTAATAATTATACTAAGCCCTTCATCCACAAGTAAAAATAATAAGGGAGATAGGGAATATCCCTATCTTATTCCTTTGGAAGGATTAAAGAATGTAGAAGTTGAACCATTAATTAATACAACAAAGGAAGCAAAATATATATCTATTACCCAATTTACAAAGGGAACACTACAACCAATATGAATTAATATAGGACTTATGTACAACTAGCTTCCCATATCAAACTAATTATCATTACTTATTGTGTCCTTTATTTGAATGAATCAAGTGCTTCCTGAGAAACACCTATAGCTTTATGGATTTATCTTTTACTTAAGAAACCAAATTGTTCTTTTGAGAACGTGTCTAAAAATACTTCTTTTTCACCTCATATCAATAGTCTTGGAGATGATTTTTTAGAGATTATTACACAATGATATAGTCCTATACTCTCCAAAATATTCTAGGTTATCCTTCATAGGAATAAAGGCCAAAAACTTATATTGATAGACCCAAGTACCTGTCATGAAGTCCTTAATTCCTCAACCACATTTAAAAGGTCTTCTTCCCACAACTCATAAAAACCCACATAAAAGTAAATTGTTTATCCATCTAGTCCTAGAATATTCCATTTTTTAAATGATTTAATTTTTGTTTGTGGCTCCTCCTTATTCACTTATTTCATCAAAGTCTCTTTAAATTCACCATTGACCGTCTTATGTAGATAAAGTGCTAGCATTATGATTTATTCAATATTTGTCTTATTAAGTTTTTGATAAATTTTCTCAAGGTGGGATACTCCTAACATTGCTATTCCTTGAAACATTCTCATATTTCTTCCATCCATGAATTTCATCTCCCAAATTGTATTTATCATTTTTCTTTGTTTTGCATACTTTTGAAAGAATTTTGTATTCTCATCCCCTTGTTCCCCTTGTTCCAGCCAAAGTGATCTACTTATCATCCTCCATTTTATATCTTCCCATTCTAACAATTACCTCTTCTTATTTTTCCAACTCCTTTACCTACAATTTCTCCTTGTTTAAAAAACCTCATTGCCTTTGTGACTATAAAACTAATGTAATTCAGATTCTATGTCCACTATATTTTCCTCTACTTTCCAATATTTACCTTTGGCCCATGCGAGCAGATTTGATTCTCCTCATATATTTAGAGAATTAAAACATAGTTGTTTGTTCTATTGTTAAGTCAATATATCTCCACTCATATTTTATTATATTTGTAAATTCCTCATCTTTCAACTAGATAGCATTAAAATTGAAAGGTCCTACTAGTTTGTATTGATCCTTTTCTAATTGTAAGAAAATTGGTGAATGAAAAAAACCCTCACCTTGATCTATCCAATACCTTAGCATTTCTACTTCACCTATTTAATTTTAGACACTAAATTTCTCTCTAACCTTTTATAATTACCATATCTTTTAGTTCTTTGATTCCTTTAATTGGGCACTAATTTAATAGGTTGTAAATCACACAACCTTGCATTCTAGATTTTTTGTAGGAAACATTTTAGTAAGAGGGTCCATTTTGGCCTTGTCTCCCTATATTTTTGCTCTTTTAGTTATGAAGTTTAAATCCCCTTCCACCACTACTTTTCCTTTTTGTTTAAGAACTCTTGTATAAAGAATTCTTCCCAAAATTACCTTCTACTACCATAAGGATCATACAAATTGACTATAGAAACCATATTACCTAGCTACATAGAATGTGAGTTTGTAACCACACCTACCTCAATATAAACCTTATCAACTAGCTTGAAGGAGGAAGTTCATCTTGTTACATTTCCCTCTGATATTTATTTTGAGTCTAAGCTCACAAAGTTCAAATTTGTTAGGAAAGAGATGAGTATGGCTATTGCTTTTTTTTTGTGTCTAGCATAGTATTTTGGATTAAAAATATATTTGGATTATGAAGTTTAAACAAATGCTTGAGGGCTATTTTTTTTTATTAGAGGTCGCGATCCCTCTCACATTTAAAGAAAAAATGATAATTGATACATTTTCCCTTAGGAATTTCTTGCTACTAAGAACCCCAACTATAGATTTTTGTTTGCTAGATAAAATATAGTTCTTAGCTTTTTCTTGTGCAATTTTAAGTAGGATTATATTGTAAACTCCAAAGATTTACTTGTCTTAATACCCAAGATTCCTAATACATGACTATACCCAATATATCCTTTACCTTTTTTCATGGATCTTAGAGCATATCTACAAAAATTTGTGCTTATATTATGAGAATTTGGAGGACCTGGTGGGGAAGATATCCTACTAGGGTTATTTAAGTCCTACTTGCTTTCTTGGCCTGGAATGTCTCTAGCTAAAGAGGGTAAGAACTTAGAAAATTTATTACCTTTCCCCTTTATTTGTTCTAAGCCCGTGATAGAACCACTCTCTTGAAATGTCCTATCTAAATAATGGCTTGTCAAACCCTCTATATAGGAGCTTGGTTCTGGATTATATGATATATTAGGTTTATCATTATTCGAATTCAATCCCCCATCCCTAGAAAAAGAAAAATTTAGGTTTAGGATTTATTGGTTACATGACAAAATGCCTCCATATGCTTTATCAGTTGCAGGTGTGGTATCCCTTCCCTCATAGTAAGTTTCCAAATTATTTTTGGAAATCAACTATTTCTCCTTTGATTGGACATTAATGCTAGTAAACCTTTCTTTAAGTGATTCAAAATCTTGACTAGATCCTCCTTTATCCGAGCTTCAACCACCACTACCTCTTGTAAATTATTTTGACCAAAAGAAACTTCAACTTCGTTTCAATATGATCTCTTGCCCTCTTCTCTTTTCAATTTCAAGATCTACCTTAATATGACCATAACGATGCTAATTACTACATCAAAGAGGCACCCTGATGCAGTCAAGCTTTTGTAAAAACATCTCATTTCTTGATACAAAATCCATTATCTTTAAAAATCTTAAACTGATATCAAACTCCATTAAGATACAAGTTGTTTTTATAAATTCCAATTAATTTTTTAATGTCTATTCCAAGGAAAACTACCAAGGAGTTCCTAATCTCACATAGCATTCTTTCATTCCAAAATTTAATGAGTAAAGAGGGTAGTTTGACCTATATAGGATGGGTATTAGTTTTCTCAAAGCATAGATTAAACCCAAGATTCCATAATTTTTAGATTCAAAACATTGAGCCGCCAACTCCATCTTTCATTTTTTATGATTCTATCATCTTCTTCCTTTTGGAAGACAAAAACCATCAAACCCTTCATCATCACACATGAAATGTAGGAGTATAGCCCAAAACTTCCAACCAATTATTTTTAATCCAATCTCACAGAATTTTTGTTTCACGGAGTAACCCATAAATATTTCTACCAAATACTTGTCATTTAGTGAAAAAACGTGCTCTAGCATTAGATTTACTTGTAAACAACGAAATTCGGTTTTCAATGAAACCAACAATATACAATCTATATTTTAAAATACATCACAGATAGACCCCGAATTCCAATCCTGAAAGCCGCCAGAAGCAGGTTTGTAAATGTCTTCCACGCACGTGGTGTACGTATTAGTTGGTAGCACAAAAGCTGTACTCCATTGCACCTCCATCTTGAAATTCTAATAACCACCCCACCCATTGAACAGAACGCGTTTTTCCAGACGGCTGAACGGCCACGTGGGCCCTTCAGCTTGTGTGCTGGCGATCCCGATCAAATTGGACTAAAGCGAAGCCGCCATGGTAAACATTGATAGCTAGGTAAGAAAGTAAACTCCAGAGTCCACATTACAAACGTCATTCTAAAGATATAAAAGGGGACGAGGCTGCCTCATCTTTCAAACTAAAGAGGCACTTAGATGCCAGAAGAATAGTGAAGATGGGTTGTACAATCCATAAGCCTTCCATGGCTTTCTTGGCTGCATTGCTTTCCCTTCTGGCCTCTGCTACGCTCCCTCATGTTCATGCGAACTACTACTCCTACAAGTCTCCTCCCCCACCTCCGACTCCATCTCCTCCTTCTCCTACTCCGTATCATTACATGTCTCCACCGCCACCATCCTCATCTCCTCCTTCTCCATATCATTACAAATCACCCCCTCCTCCGTCTCCATCTCCTCCTCCTCCCTACCATTACTCTTCTCCTCCGCCACCATCTCCTTCTCCGCCTCCGCCATACCATTACTCCTCTCCTCCACCACCATCTCCATCTCCTCCTCCTCCATATCTTTACAAATCTCCCCCTCCTCCGTCTCCATCTCCTCCTCCTCCCTACCATTACTCTTCTCCTCCGCCACCATCTCCTTCTCCGCCTCCGCCATACCACTACTCCTCTCCTCCACCACCATCTCCATCTCCTCCTCCTCCATATCATTACAAATCACCCCCTCCTCCGTCTCCATCTCCTCCTCCTCCCTACCATTACTCTTCTCCTCCGCCACCATCTCCTTCTCCGCCTCCGCCATACCACTACCCCTCTCCTCCACCTCCCTCCCCATCTCCTCCACCACCATACCATTACTCTTCTCCACCACCTCCATCTCCTCACTATCACTACAAATATCCTCCAACTCCGTCGCCTCATTACAAGTATAAATCCCCTCCCCCTCCTCACCACGTTGTAAAACCAGGCCATCCATACAAATACAAATCTCCACCTCCACCTGCATACCATTACAAATCCCCTCCACCTCCTAAACAGGTTTACAAATACAAGTCTCCTCCGCCGCCATCACCCGTGTACAAATATAAATCTCCACCACCGCCTCCTCGTCATGTTGAAAAGCCGGGTTCTCCTTACCATTATAAATCCCCTCCACCTCCACCTTCTCCTCCGGTGTATAAATACAAATCCCCCCCACCTCCTACGAAGCATGTGTACAAATACACTTCTCCGCCGCCGCCTGTCTATTAAACTGTTTAAGCGGAAAGGTGAGAAATGTTTTCCAATTATTATTATTGTTATATGTCATATTTAGAGTTTAGTTTGCTGTAACGGGATTTTAGCTGCATTTTAAGAAGATCAGATGTTTGATACAAACTTGTGCATGCTAGTAATTATAATTATTGTCTTTGTTGTCACTGTGCAGGAAGCGTTGCCAGCTTCAGAAGAATAATCATGCAAATTATTTGGTTTCAGCCTCAGCCATCCGAATGTGTTCAGCAAAACACGAATTTGTGCACTAAGAAGGTTGCAGTGCATCCTAAATATTAAAATAAAATACACCTTATTCAGTCAGTTGGGCATGAGTATGTAATGAGGAGATCCGAACCTGTTAGGCAGTTGCTAATGCTATGAAATTGAGCCCTTTCTTTAAACCTATTAATAAGAGCCAGATCTAGTTCGATCCCTGTCGCCATATTTTATTTTGAAAATATATCAAATATTTAGATATTCTGCTTATGATCGTGCTCCATAAGCCGTGAAGTCTTGGCTGTTCGTGGTTTGATTTTTTTTTTTTTTCTTTTTAATTTGAACGTATTAGTTTGTTAGCAATCAAGTTCACATTTCATTTAAATAGTTATATTATTACGATAGGAAACTTTACATATGGTAAAATACAAATTTCACGAGACAATCCTAATCCTCTAACGCGTCGTACAAATATTTTTATGATGTGTGAACATTAACTTGTGCGTTATTTGTTTTGTCAAAAAAATTAGAAAGTAAGCTCCCAAAATCAAACGACTTCGATCTTGAAATGGAAATACACAGCTATTCCATTCCACGCATAGAATTTCATGTTCAGTTCATATCGATTTACGCTTCTATCGAGTCATTGATTAAAACTTTAACATGCACGTCCAAACTCAGCATATTTTATCTGTTTTTATTAAATATATTGTCTGTATTCTATGCGGACTATTCATCCCTGCAATTGACCTTCGAGATTTTAGATTATGATTATTATTATTTGTAATATTAAAAAATCCAATTTCATAAGTTGATCACATGTAATTTAAACAAAATATATAATATATGGAACAATAAACTTCTCTACGCAGCCTAATATCAATCAATATTTGAGGAACAATAAAACAAATATGTCAATTGATAACTAGCTTTTTGTTGTAATTGGATTTTTAATCATATTGTTCGCATTCCAAAAGAGCCTACGAAGGATGGGAAAACACTTTTGGTTGGGAGCATAATTTAATATTTTATGTTTTTTTTTTTTAAATAAAGGGGTAAAAATTTATTGATAAAAAGTCTGGATTACAGAGTACAACTGAGCTTCCAACCAGGACTCAAATAAATAGCCAAACAGGCTAAAACCACTAGACTAGAATGACACCCAGAAAAGACAACAAGAATAAACCACATTAAGTCTGTACATCCTTGTGGATCAACTCCCATAGGCGTTGAGAGTCCCCAGACGGGAGACTCTCCCAATTATCGATACTCCAAGGATCCAGCAACTCAGAAGCCCTTTTGGCCAGGTAATCAGCAACCACATTCCATTCCCTTGGAATGTGCACAAAGGATATAAATTTGAACTCTTCACTCATTCTGAGAATATGAATGGCTACAGAGGCCAACTGCCAATTAACTTCCTCCACCCTTTTACTGTTTAAAATATTAACCACAATTTGAGAGTCAGACTCGTAGATAATCCTATGCCAGCCAAGAGAAAACCCCCTCCACAAGGCCTCAAGAATTGCAAGAGCTTCCATAAAATTGTTGGAGTGAACACCTTTATAAATGGAAAAGAAAAAACTGACACCACCAGTAGAATCTCTCCCAACACCGCCAATGCCAGCATGTCCAGGATTACCCCTGGACGATCCATCAATATTAATTTTTAAAACTCCTCTAGGGGGTGGCCTCCACCTACCATCTCTCCTAACCTTCTTGTTGAGTTGAGGAACCCTACTAGGGCTAGAAGAGTTCACACCATCCCCAAAGAGACCAAGGGCTTGTTGTACCTTCTCCTCCCTAGAATCCAAAAGAGGGTCCACATCACATTTGCTATGGATGGTTTCCTGAACCATATACAGGATCCTTTGCTAGATCTGTTGAATAGCCAAATAACTACCCTAAAATATGCATCGGTTTCATTCGAGCCAAATTTTCCAGATGATGCAAGAAGGGCCCAAATTCCAAGCCACCCGAAGGAAGGGGGCCTTGGCCGGAGGTCTACCTAGACTACTCCAAAACTCCACCAGGGACAACACATGAAAACATGGATGGTTCCAGGTGCTCCACCAACGGTGCCAAATATCTCTGGAAAAGGAGCATTGTAAAAATAAATGAGAAGAGTCATCCTCATTCTTACTGCAAAGGACACAAAAAGAGGGACCTTGAAATCCCCTCTTCCTCACATTATCCCAAGTGAGGCATTTATTACGAGCTACCAACCAGAGAAAGAAGTTACATTTTGGCCAGGAAAATTTGTTCCACACCTTTTTCCACCAAGTGACAGGAAGACTCCCATACTTTTGCTTATCAAGAACCTGATAACCATAGGCTACCGAGTAGGTTCCCTTAGGATCAGGGTTCCAAGCTAGAATATCTTTACCCCTCAATGAAGAACAAGGCCTCCCCATAAGAATAAGAGCAAGCACCTCTATGTCCTTGGCCAGTCCCCCCTAGGGCCATTCTTGTGGATCTTTCCACCTGTACATCTCCATATTTCCAAAAGACTAGATTTTTTTAAAGTCCTCCACATGAGACCAACTTGCTTCCAAGAAAAAAATGCTTAGGGAACGTAACCTAGGATATTGATTCAAGATAGGAGGGTGGCCATCCCAAGAATCCTCCCAAAAAAGAGCATTTGATCCATGATTGCAAATCCAGAACAAACCTTGCTTGATTAAATTAGCTCCTCTTTTCAGAGTGTCCCAGATAACTGAACCTTTCCCAACCAAGTTGACTCTAGGGATTTCAGCCTCAGAAATACCTCTCAAGTATTTACAAGATAATATTTTAGCCCAAATATGATCTTGAGAGGTACACCATCTCCAATAAAGTTTTGCAGCCAAAGCCTACCCAAAAAGAGTTGTCTATCGCAACCCAAGGCCTCCCTCTTGCATAGACCTACATATAGAATCCCACCTAACCAAACTCCATTTAGATTGATCAAGTTTTCTAGACCATAAAAATTGTCTTGACAAAGCATCCATGTCCTTGATGAAGTGAGAGGGAGCTATTTGTACAAAACATCTATAAATGGGTAAAGCTTGAACAATAGATTTTAAAAGCAACACTCTACCTGCAGTGGATAGCCATATGAAAGTCCAGTGATTCACCTTCCTTCTAAACTTATCAAGCATAGACTACCAAGAAGATCTAGGTAGAGGGTGAGATGAAATTGGAATACCAAGATAAATGAAGGGGGAGTCCCAACCTGGAATCTTAGAATGCGAGCAATCCTAGCTTGAATAAGAGGAGGGGTATTGAAGAAGAAAATAGAAGACTTGTCCTCATTAATCAACTATCCAGAAGCACCAAGATATATGTCAAGAGACTGTCTAATATTTCCAGCTTCCCTGATAGTGGCAACTCCCAACAAAGCAGTATCATCAACAAATTGAAGGTGGGAAAGAGGTGGCAAACTACTATCCCACTTCCACCCCTGAATGAGACCCTGCATGACTTGAGACTTGAGCAATCTTCCCAACCCTTCCACCATAATGATAAACAAATAAGGAGATAAAGGATCTCCTTGCCTCAATCCCCTTGAGGCCTCAAACAGCTCTGATGGCTCATTATTAACAAGAATAGAGAATGAGGAAGAAGAAACACAACTCATCACCCATCTAATCCATTCCTCCTCAAATCCAAAAGCAGCAAGAACTTTTTGAAGAAAGGACCATCTGACCCGATCATAGGCTTTGGCCATGTCCAACTTAATGAACATAGTTTTCTCCTTAGAAGTTTCCATCGAGTGAATAGCTTCTGTAGCAATAACAACCCCATCCAAGATTTTTCGGCCAACAACAAACCCTCCTTGCTCCTCAGAGATGATTTTGCTCAACCATATCTTCAGCCTCTCAACAATAATTTTTGTGATGATCTTATACACAACATTGCAGAGAGCAATAGGCCTGAACATATCCAAGGAATTTTCTCCCTCTTTTTTGGGTATAAGCACCACAAAGGTAGCATTTAGGGCCCTTAGCATCTGTTTGTTCTTTTGGGACTCATGGACCACCTCCAAAAGATCAAATTTGATTAAATCCCAAAACTCCTGATAAAACTCAATCGAGAATCCATCTGGGCCTAGGGCTTTTCCTTTTTCATCTTGAATACAACATTTTCCAACTCCTCAAGGGAAATTGGACCCATCAAGTGCTCATTCATCTCTCTAGAAACAATCATTGGAATACAGTTTAGAATAAGCTTTTCATTCTCATCATCTGATAGGGAGTCCTCCTTGAAGAGAGAGGAAAAATACCTCTTAGTCTCTTCTGAAATATCCCTGAAAGAAGAGAGCAGGGCACCCTGAGAATTCACAAGAGAGGTAATCAGGTTACCATTACGATGAGCCTTAACTGAGTTATAAAAGAAGGTTGTGTTCCTATCCCCTTCTTGAAGCCAATCTACTCGAGCTTTTTATTTCCAAAAAAATTCTTCCCTCAGTTCCCATTCAACAAGGTCTTTCGTAGCCTCAGATTCCTCAACAAGAAGCTCCTTCGTGAATCCCTGATCTCTAATCTTCCTTGAAGCTTCTTCCATCCTCCTAAGAGCTGCCAGCTTAGCCAAGGAAAGGTTCCCAAAATTTAGTCTATTCCATCTCTTCAATTTATGTTTTACAAATTGTAGTCACTTCATAAAGGAATACATAGCGGTGCCATGAGGAGGTTTGTCAGTGGTCCACCAACCTCGCATGAAATCATGAAGCTTAGGATCACGAAGCCACATAAGTTGAAACTTAAAGGAGGGATTCATTTTTTAGCCCTAACTCCAAAGCAGAGAGTTTGATAGGCCAATGATCAGATCCCCTACCCTCCAAAATCATAGAACTAGCACCTCTGTTATTACCCATCCAATAACTGGATATCAAAAACCTATCCAGTCTCTCTGAGATGGAAGCTTCCCCACACCTTCTATTGTGCCAAGTAAATATCCCATTATCTGGCTTGATGTCAACCAAGTTTAGGGCCTGGATATGAGCACTGAAGACAGAAGAAAAAGGCTCGAGATGGTCCACCCCACCATGTTTCTCCTCTAGACAAGTGATAGAGTTGAAGTCTCCAACCAAAATCCATGGGTACAGGGGAACCAAACTTCTCACAAAGCAAATGTGCTTCCACAAATTCACTTTACCATTGTAATCAATAGGAGCATACACATTTGTAAGTAGGATGATTTCACCAGATTCATTATCATGCCCGACCATTGAAATAGACCATCTACTGGAAATCCAAGTAAGAGGGGATATCTTAACCGGATCCCATAAACAAGCGATGCCACCAACATATCCACATGCACCAATACACTGGCATTGCCCCCTTCTCCACAACTTGGGAGCAATATTGAACATACTATCAATAGCCAATTTAGTCTCCTGAATAAACACCACATCCGGAGAATGCACACGAACCAAATCACGAACAACTTTTTGTCTAGGGATGCTATTCAACCCCCTTACATTCCATGAGAGGATAATCATTTTTGGGGGTTATAAAAATGGGAGTCCAATGTTCTCACCAAGCCTGACTCCACCAAAGTCTCCCCCATTAACTTAATTTTATCCTGGTCCTTCTTCCGACCCACCTTCATATTCTTATCCGAAAAACTTTTTTAATTATTTTTTGTTGCAATCCCAACACCGTAGGAGTTTTGCAGTCCAAGGATGACTGCATCAGTTCCTGAGTAGGAGAGGGCATAACTAAATCTGTACCACTTTCCAAAATAGTTTCCCTTATAGGGCTAGACCCAACCATGTCCCCTATACTCAGATCCAAAGCCCTTTGTTCTTCATTTAAACCCCCTAGATCTGATTCCTTAAGTTCCCCCTCAAGAAGAGACATCTGATTCGGCCTTGTTATATTTGCATCAGGTAGCGACATTTCAGGTATCTCCATGCACTGATCAAGATCATCTAATATTTCAAAATGGTTGAGTAGAGCATCTGGTTGGCTATCCTTAAGGTCTTTGTTTGCCCTTCGTCCTCTATTTTGGGCTTTTACCGAAACAAAACCTTCCTTATCCCATTCCCCTTCCTTTATCGGGGCTTTTCCTTTATCCAAACTTTGTCCAGACCGAGAGGGCCCAGGATTTGAAGCCACAGGCGAGACAAACTTAGGGCATTTTCTTTGCAGGTGGCCATATTCATGGTAAATCCGGCAACGAAATGGAAGAGCTTCATAGTCAAGTTTTTGAACCCATGTAGTTGATCCAAATTGTATTTCAATAGAATCTGGAATAGGATTATTTAAGTCAATTTCAACACAAATACGAGCAACAGAGATTACCTTTTTATCCATTGTCTGTTGTGATGGTCCAACCGACTTCCCAAGCAGAAGGGCAATCTTATGCAAGATATCAGTTCTCCAGAATTCCAATGGGAGCCATGGAAGCCGCACCCATATTGGAACCCATGATGACCGCTCCTCTGATGGGTTGAAACCCACATGCCAGGGTTTAAGAAAGAGTCCCACTTGGTTATAGAAATAAGGACCCCCTTCAAATGCTTTGTTACGATCTGCAATACAAGAGAAAACCACCATAAAATAGTTGTTCGCACTCAGCATCACCTCCACATCGCCTTCAGGATTCCAAGTCTTCCTGACCCAAGCCTCCACAAAGGGGAGAGAAATTTGGATGCCCAAAAATTTTCCAATAAGGGCATGTTTGGTTAGATACTCCACATCTTCCACCACCGAGTCTGGTTGAACCACTAGAACTGGCCTGGCTTCACATCGTTCCAAACATCCATTGTTCTTTAACAAGCGGTTCCCGACATGCACTGGAAAATCCTGTTCCTTCCAGTCATTTTTAGATGAAAAAATATCACGAGCATGCACTCTCTATGCTGGACCCGATGCCATCACGACATTCCTCCAATTTTTTAGACCTCCTCCGAAAGTTGTTGCCATCCCCGTAGAGCAGTTTTTCTTCATCAAACCCTAGCAGAGTAGTTTTTCCTCATCAAACCCTCTATCATATGATTATTTTATGCTTTGGAATAGTGAGAAAAATAAATTATTTATATTATTATAATTTAAAATATATATTAAATAAAAATAAATAGGTAAAAAATTTATAAAATGTTTAATATATGAAAATTATGGGAAATAAGTTTTATCTTAAAAAATAATTTTATAAATGTATATTTATATATTTTATCATAAGAAATCACAAAATTATAAAATAACATATGATAGTACTTATGCTGACTAACACGGAGGTTAAAATTTGAACTTATAACAAAAATAAATTCTAACGCCCCTTCTTAAATCAAACAAGATGGGTCATAAAGCATTATCATTGTTATTCCATTAATTTTAATACAATGGAACTCACGCATTAATGTAAGTTTGGAATACATAAATTTTGGTAGTGGCTTGTTTAAAATATTAGGAATTACATGCATATAATACTCATTTAAACTAATTGGGAATATAGTATTGGTTTATATATATAATTTTTCATGTATGGAGTGAATTTTTTAGTCCATTCAATTAATTTAAATACATAAATAATTACTAAGTAGAGGATTATTTATAATATTAAACATATGTATTAAAGAAAATTTTCATTATAATAAAATATTTTTTGTTAAGAGAATATTATATCAATTGATGTGGATTGGTATTTATCCACTTTGCTTTTGAGGTGTATTTGATCCTATATATATATATTTGGAGTTCCAAGCAAGTGATTGTGCGAGGGTTTCATCTGTGTTGAGTGCAAGCAGGTCCAAAGGTTGTTCTTCAAGGTCTTTGAGTCCTAGTGACTAATATTTTTGTGGTTTTTGCTCAAGATTTTAGTGGGTTGTGTTTTAGGAGATCTATTATGGGTTAGAAATATGTCTTTCAGCATATCTTTATGCTATGAACTTGATTGATAATGACTTCCAATTTGCTGCACAAAACAAAAGTGAAAATCATAACTTTTCTCAGCATCCAAGGCATGAATTAAAGAGATCTCGAAATAAGTTTCAAGCAACTGATCAAAAAATAGTTTAGATCTCAAGTAAATCTGGTCCTAAGGAGCATCCACAAAATAAATTCACTATGGAAAACCCTTTCAAGGATAACAATTTCAAAGACTTGGCTCCAAAAATAAATTTTAGGGATGTCCTCTATGGTGGACAACCTCAACCTAATGCTAACATTAATCTTAGGGTTTCTTGTAAACCTTTGATAATTCCTAAGATTGATCCTAGAAAAATTGAGTCAAGATGTCTTAAGGCAATTTGATGAAACTTTAATTGTTAAGCTAGATATGGGCATCATTCAGATTAACATAGAAGATCTGAAAAAAATAGGTCTATTTTGTAATTTATTGGGTTTTCATCCGACCGTATCTACTTTCAAAGTTTGGGCTACAAAAAACTAGAAAATAAAAGGTGAGTTACAAATATCTTTTTATCCAAATTGTTATATTCTTATTTTATTTGCTAATAATTAATATAGAGATATAATATTTCAAGGGCGTCCTTGGTTCTTTGGAAGGGTGGAAATTTTCATGAAGCCTTGGCATACTAAATTTAAAGTTGAAGAAGAGATGCCTTCTATAGGTCGTATGTAGGTTAGACTCTTTGGGCCTCCCAATATATTTTGAAATCTAACTATTTTTTCTTCAATTGGAAACTCTTTGGAAATTTTATGATAACTGTTGATTGTACTAAATAATTTGAACATATTATTTACACTTGAATTTTTATTTTAATGGATTTTGACAAACCCCTACATGAGAAGATCTTATTACAATTTGGAGAGGACACTTGGGAGCAAGTGGTGGATTATGAGAACATTCATTTTTGTTGCTAAATTTACCATGGATATGGTCGTTTGGCTAGTGCCTACCCAAATAAAATTATACATCAAATAAAAGAGGATATAAACTTAGTAGGTTTCCAGATTCCTTAGAAGAAAATACTAAAAAAACCAATTACGAAGGATCAATCAAAGTTATCAACTGATATGTTTTAAATTCATTCCACAAATGATGTCCTAGCTGAGGAAGAGGAAATAATGGAGACAAAAATCTTAGAAATGCAATGTAAAGATGCATGGAAGGGCTCAGAGACAAACCAACAAATTAAAGGTTTTCAACAAGAAAAATGAGAAAATATACACAAGAAAAACAATCTTTTAAATGTTAAGACTTTAGATAATACATGTCCTTATAGCCTTCTAGCAACACTTTGGATTTATACACTCAATCTTAGAGGTTAGAAGCCATCTTAGATTCAATTGGGGTGAGTCAAGAAACAATGGGAAAAAATATAAAAATGATTTCCAACCAAAAGGTAAGTCTCAAGATCAATCAATACCATATGGTAAAAGAAGGTAAAAAGATTGTAGAGGAAGGTAAGATTATTGCCCTTACCAAGTTTTTTTCAGCATTTGTATTAATGAATATCATCACTTGGAATATTAGAGGACTCAAAGGGAGTCTTTCAAAACAAAATAAAATTAGAAGAATGATTCAGATAAACCATCCACATCTTGTTTTCCTTCAGGAAACAAATATTTCAATAGAGGAAATGGATTCAATTGCTAGTAAAATTTGGCTAGCTAGAAAAGTTGCTTCCCTCAATTCCCAGGGGAATTCTGGTGGCATTGCTTAACTTTGGGACCTAAAATAGGTTGTTATTCACCATATGGTTGATAGCTAGGGTATTTTGGCTATAGCTATTCAAAGTAGACATTCTAACCAAATTATGGTTTACATAACTATTTATACGTTATATTATTTGGATGAAAAAGAACACAATGGAAGGATATAACTTATATTATATCTTATTTTCAAGGAGGTCTTTGGTTCTTTGGAAGGGTGGGAATTTTTACGAAGCCTTGGCATAATAAATTTAAAGTTGAAGAATAGATGCCTTCTATAGGTCTTGCGTAGATTAGACTCTTTAGGCCTCTCAATATATTTTGGAATCTGAATATTTTTATTCAATTGGAAACTCTTTGGGAACTTTTATGATGATTGTTTATTGTACTAAAAATTTGAACATATTATTTACACTCAGATTTTTGTTTTAATAAATTTTGACAAACCCCTACCCGAGAAGATCTTATTGCAATTTAGGGAGAACACTTGGGAGCAAGCGATGGACTATAAGAACATTCATTTTTGTTATTAAATTTACCATGAATATGGTCATTTGGCTAGTGTCTACCCAAATAAAATTCTATATCAAATGAAATATGATACAAACTTAGTAGGTTTCCAAATAACTAAGAATAAAACACTAAAAAAACCAATTACGAAGGATCAATCAAATTTATAAGCTAATATGTTTGAAATTCTTTCCACAAATTATGTCCTAGGTGAGGAAGATGAAATAATGGAGACAAAAATATTAGAAATGTAATTTAAATATGGAGGGAAGGACTCATAGACAAACCAATAAATTAAAGGTTTTCAAAAAGAAAAAAATAAGAAAATATACATGAGAAAATCAATCTTTTAAATGGTAAGACTTTACATAATATAGGTCCCAAGATAGACTATGTTGAACCTTATAGTAACACTTTGGATTTATACACACAATATGCGAGGTTAGAAGCCATCCTAGATTCAATTGGGGTGAGTCAAGAAATAGGGAAAAAAAACTAAAGATGATTTCCAACCAAAATCCAAGTCTCAAGATCAATCAATATCATATGGTAAAAGAAGTTGAAAAGCTTGTAGAGGAAGGTAAGATTATTGCCCTTAACAGTTTTTTTAGCATTGTTGTTAATGAAGATCATAACTTGGAATATTAAAGGACTCAGAGGGAGTGTTTAAAAAAAAAATGAAATTAGAAGAATGATTCAGACAAACCATCCACATCTTTTTTTGGTATTAATTTAAAGAGAGGGTTTTGAAAGGGTCCCCACAAACTTATACATACAGCCAAACTCTCAACCATAATAACAATCTCCAAAATATTATACCTATTAGGAATAACCGAGAGAGTTTAATTCCTAATAACCATAATGATTTCGGAGAGAAATTAGAAAAGCACAACGCTTTGAAAGCAACAAAACTCTAACAAACTCAGGTCAAAGGGCAAAGCAAGACCGAACACCCCTTCCAATGAGATCCAAAGGGATGTCCGACTCCTCCTTACAAAAACAAAGCATCATGAGCCTCTTTCCTAGCAAGAGAGACTATGTAATTCGGGACATCATTTTTCCACACCAAAAAAGCAGTATAGTGGACACCACGGTTGGCCAACATATTGGCTAGTGCATTCTCCTCACGAAACACATGGCGAATGTTCACTTGTTCAAAAGCGTACAATAATATCCTAGCTTCGGTAATAATATTGAGAACATTCCAGCTAGGTGTACACTCCCCTTTGAGCATCTTGATTATGTTCAAATATTCACCTTCGATTTCCACATTTTGACAGCCAGCATCCGCTAGCAATTTCACCTCCATATAAGTTGCATGAGCCTCCATGAAGTGTGAATACTGGGAATCAAGGGGTTTAGCAAATGCCATGAGGATGTTTCCATTCAAGTTTTGCACGTTGCATTCTCCATCCTTGCTGGGGTTACCCTTTGAGGCCCCATAAAAGTTGAGTTTTAGCCAATTGGAAATCAGATGGGCCCACTTAATTCCTTCTCTAGGATCAGGTTCGGGGGTGGGGGGGCGAGGAAGAGGGCTTCAACCCAATTTAAATTCCAAATCAACTTTGAAGGAGGAGGAGGGTGCCTTGGGCCGTAAAGGCAACCAAGACATTCTCTGACACTCTATTAATGATATTAGTACGCACCTTGATAGCATCAATCTCAACTTCATTAAAAGCATGGGAATTTCATTCTTTCCACACCCCCCACCATGCTAGGTAAGCATAATTTTCCACAACCAAGATATCCATTGGGACACGAACGAAAAAAACCATTGAAGGATGTTGTCCATAAACATACCTAGAAACACCTAATAAATGTTAAACCAATTAAAAATAAACATAAATACCTGCCATGTGAATGGACAACTGAGTAACAGATGTTGCATGGATTCCCAATCCGATTTGCACAGATAGAATATTTTCACCATAATGTGACCCCTCTTTCGAAGATTCTCCAAAGAAAGTATTTTATTTTGAGCCACCAACAAGAAATAAATATTGATCTTTGGGATTAGTATTTTAATCCAAATAAGATTTTTTGGAAAAGGAGCCTCATCTTCTAGGATAAGGAAGGAATAAGCTAATTTCACAGTAAAGTCACCTTCAACTTCCCCACTCCAAATCAAACAGTCTCTGGAATCATCCTGTCTGATCACATACCTAGTAAGTTCCACTAAAATTCTTTGCCAAATAACCAAATTGCTCTGGTTGGATGCCCAAAAGGGATGATAATTCCACTAAGGCCTACCATTGACAATAGGCATATATTGGGAAACCCAAATTTTGCCTTCCTCCATCACTTTCAAAGAAAGAGCCCTAATATTTGGGTCATCCAATAATGGCTCTTCCCTCAACCAATGGTCTTCCCAAAACTTGACGTTTCTCCCATCACCAATGATCCACCTACTTTTAGCCTTCACAAAGTCCTTGATCTTCGTTAAGCTTATCCAAAAAATGGAGCCTCTCGGGGAGATCGTATTACAAGAAAGAATTAAATTTGTATTTCATTTTAAGGATAGAACACCAAGGTCTCTCGGTGTTCGAAGCAATCAACCACCCTGATTTACCAACCAGGGCTCTATTCATAAGTTTTGCTCTTTTCAAATTAAGACCCCTGTCCTTTCTCCTCTTGCAAATCTGATCCCAAGTGACCAAGTGGAACTTTCCTTTTAAATTTTATCCAACCAAAAGGAAAATTTTACAAATACGATCAATTTTATCTATTAATTTAGCAAGGAGCATGAATAATGACATGAAATAAATGGGTATACTTTGGAGCGTTCTTTGAACAAGTACTGCCTTCCCTGCTTGGCTTAGAAACATCCCTTTCTAAGAGGCTGGTTTACATTGGATTCTTTCAATCAAAGGGTCTCCCAGTGAGTCCTTCATTCTACCCACAAAGAGAGGCAGTCCAAGATAGGTCGCTGGCAATGTGGCAATCCTACAATTGAGTATATTAATATTTTATTTCCTAGCTTTTGGAGTGTTAACAACATAGAGAAAGCTCTCCGTAAAGTTGATTTCTTGACCAAAAACCCTCTCATAACACAATAAGATCTTTTTAATATCCTGGGTGAAAAATACCTATGCACCACTAGCAATCAGAGTGTCGTCAGCAAATTGGTGATGAGATATAGGCGAACATGGGAGAGCTAGATGAAGACCCACCTCCCCATTCAACCTTCCAATCACTCTCCCCAAAGCCTCCATCACAAAGAGGAATAGGAAGGAGTAAAGCGGATTGCCTTACCTCAAATCGTGATGAGACTTAAAAATGTAAGAATTCGGAACAAAATGTATTATTGCATAGCGGATTAAATAGGAATTACATATCCGGGAATAACACATCGACAGAACAGAATAACAGCATTGTTACATTAGTTGTAACAATGAGCTGCAGAATGAATAATGACAAAACATTAATATAGTATGCTAACAGTATAGTACGCTAACATCCCCATTTATTACATTATTTGGGTAATGTAATAACTAATAGCTATACTAACATCCCCTTACATCATTTTGCAATACAAAGTGAGCTGCGAAACAATTCAAATTTGACACGTCCAAGTGCCTTAGTGAAAATGTCTACAACTTGAGCATCGGTGGGAATGTGTTTGAAGCTGAATTCGGTGCTTTGGAACTTCATCTCGAATGAAATGACATTGTGTGTCAATGTTCTTTGTTCTTTCATGATGGACTGGATTCTTGACGAGGTTCAGAACACCCTGATTATCGCAAAACAAGTGTATTGGAGATTTTGATGGATGGCCCATACTTGTCAGAATGCGACGTAACCATATCACTTCGCACACAGCTTCACGTGCGGCGCGATATTCTGCCTCTGTTGAAGAAATAGCAACCACTTGTTGCTTCTTGCTATGCCAAGAGACAGGACCGGATCCCAGATGAAAAATGTATCCAGAAGTTGACTTGCGATCATCAAATGATCCGGCATAGTCGGAGTCCGTGTATCCTTGCAAGAAGAATTTGTTGTTCCTCTTGTATTCTAGGCCATATTCCATAGTACCACGGACATAGTGAAGAACACGTTTTGCTACTTTCCAATGAGTGGTCTTAGGCTCCTGCATGAACCTCGAAAGATAGTTGACAACAAATATGAGATCTGGCCTAGTATTGGTTAGATATATGAGACTCCCAATCAACTATCGATAGAGAGTACCATCTACCTGAGGTGAGTCATCATATCGCGATAACTGAAGTCCATTCTCCATTGGAGTTGCCATTGGCTTGCAATCAGTCATGCGATATTTATCCAGCAATGTCTTGGCATATTTTTTTTGAGACACTTTTATGGAGTGCTCCTTTTGGCTGAATTCCAGACCAAGACAGTAATGGAGAAGTCCGAGATCTGTCATCTCAAAAGATTTGCACAAGTTTCTTTTGACAGTAGAGATCATTGTTTCTGAACTCCCTGTAATGAGCAGATCATCCACATAGAGTACAAGCAACACTATCTCAGAACCCTATTTCTTGAAATAGAGGTTTGCATCTGACGGACATCTCTTAAATCCATGTTGCATAAGGTGATTGTCCATTTTTATATACCAAGCTCGAGGAGCTTGTTTCAGACCATACAAGGATTTGACCAATTTGCAAACTTTCTACTGTTGGCCTTCCACTTCAAATCCTTCAGGCTGAGTCATATAGACTTCTTCTTGGAGATCACCATTTAGAAAGGCACTTTTGACATCCATCTGGTGAAATTTCCACCCATATTGTGCTGCCATAGCACACATAACCCGAATTGTGGTCATCCGAGTAGTAGGTGCAAAAGTTTCTTCATAGTCAATGCCTTCCTTTTGAGCATAGCCCTTTGCAACAAGACGGGCCTTATGCTTATCAATTGTTCCATCTGCATTGTACTTGAATTTATATACCCATTTGCAGCCAATGGGCTTCTTTCCATGTGGCAGATCAACAAGCTTCCAAGTTTTATTTTTCATCAGAGACTCATACTCTGTATCCATAGCGGCCTTCCACTGAGGCTCACTGAGAGCATCTTGCACTGATGCAGGTTCAAGACTATCTATGGTAGACATGAATGCCCTATCATCATCAATATCCATATCCTCAACTTTTGTACTTGGAGTCACAGAAAGTTCCTCAAAAGATTGACAAAGATCATCAACCTCACCAGTTTCTCTGGCTTCTCTTTCCTTTTGAGCCATACTGCGTGTACGAGGTCTATCCAAATTCAAATTGGGAGGAGTGGATAAATTTGCATCTCTGATTGTATTTGTACACCATTTAGGATTCTTCTTCGGTGGTGGTGAAGAAGATGTAGAAGGACCTCCTGTCTGTGTTGATGAAGGAATCTTCTCTTCCTTAGTTTCCACAATATCTTGGTGTACTTTAGATGTGCTCTGTGATGTGAAAGCTTCATCAAAGACAACATCTCTACTGATATGAATTTTCTTGGTCAAAGGATCTATCAACCGATATCCTTTTGAGTGCTCAGAATAACCAAGAAAAATACATCTCAGTGTTTTCTCATCTAGCTTCTTCCTTTTCTCTTTCGGTATGTGCATGAAAGCGTGACACCCAAAAATACGTAGATGAGATATGGAGGGTTTTCGACCACTCCATGCTTCCTGTGGAGTCATTCCTTTTAGGGCCTTTGTGGGTGCCCTATTCAACAGATACACTGCAGTGGTGACAGCTTCTGCCCAATATTGTTGCCCAATAGTAGCTCCTATGAGCATACAACGAACCATTTCCATGATAGAATGGTTCCTTCTCTTAGCAACTCCATTTTGCTGAGGAGTATAGGCAGTTGTTAACTATCTCTTGATCCCATGCTTATCTAGGAATGTAGAAAATTCATTAGAGGTAAAATCTCCCCCTCGATCTGAGTGAAGAGTTTTAATAGAAGCTCCTGACTCCTTCTCAACGGATTTCTTGAACTGCTGGAAGAATGCGAAATCTTCAGATTTCAGTTGGAGAAAGAAAACCCACATCTTTCGTGAGTAGTCATCTACGAATAACTGAAAATACCTCTTCCCTCCACAACTGTTGGGTGTGAAAGGACCGCATAGATCAGTGTGAATTAACTCCAGAGGTTTTCTTGCTCTTGTAGAGCTCTTCTCAAATGGTACTCTATCTTTGCTTTCCTACCAAGCAGTCAGAGCACACTGGCAATGTGGCAAAAAGGGAAGGAAGACACTTTACCATCTCATACTTGCTGAGCTCAAGTAAGTAGCCAGAACTAAGATGCCCATATCTCTTGTGCCATAGGGAAGTTGCCTCCTTGGTAGAGACAGTCATGGCAACATGTGGAGTAGAGATAGCATCTAGTGCAAATAAGCCATGCTTATATGAAGCTGTTGCAATCTGCTTACCCTTCCTGGTAATGGTACAACACTTATTTCCATTCTCAACACGAAAGTTGACAACCATATTTTTGTCCGGGATTTGTGTCACCGACAACAAATTGTTGGCCAATCCCGAAACATAGAGGACTTTGTCAATCGCCACTTGCCATCGGGAAGAGTGGCTGAAGCTGTACCCTCTCCCTGAACCCTGTAGGTTTTATCATCAGCAATGGTGACAGGTTTTCCCTCTTTGGCCTCAAATGATTCAAACCACGATCTGTCGCCAGTCATATGTTTGCTAGCTCTAGAATCGACATACCAAATAGGATCCCTCTGTGTGGAATCTGTGGTAGTCATGAGCACCTTGTGTGCCCATTCAGAATCTGAGTCAGATTCTTCAACAACAAAATTCACCTGGGGTTGCTTGTTTTTATTTTGTGGTTTGTTTTGGCCTTTCTGCTTGTTCTTATGCCAACACCTGTTGGTTTCATGGTTGTCTTTCTCACAGATCTTGCACAACCTCTTCTTCTATTGAGGTTGTTTGCCTTTTCCTTTCGTATCTTATTGAGAATTTCCTCCTTTCTGAAAGTTGCCTCCTTTTTGCCCATTACCTTTCTTCCTAGAAACCTGCCTGTTGGTGTATAGGGCTGTATTGGAAGAGTCATCCTTGTGAAGTTGGCGTGCCTCCTATTGTTGAAGTAGATTGACCAACTCGATGTAGGTAATTTGTCGTTGAGACACCTGGATGGAGGTTATAAACATATCAAATGAAGAAGGTAAAGCTCTCATCACAAGTGAAATGAGAAGCTTTTCGTCCACGATATCTCCCGAGAGAACTCAATTTCTCTTTCAACTCGGACACTCTGCACGAGAAAGAGTTCAAGCTGTTTCACCTGCCTCAAACTCAGGTTATGAAGTTGTTATTGAAGATGAAGAATGGTGGAATCATTCTTTCCCTCATAGATGGTTTGAAGGGCATCCCATGCCTCTTTACCACTTGCTTTGTTAGCTATATGAGGTTGCACTTCATCTGAAACAACAAACAAAATGAGCACCTTTGCTCTACTGTCTTTCTTGTCAAAAGCAATCTGATCTACTGAAGGACCTGTGGATCCTGCTGTTGGTGAAGGCCTAGTTGCTACTCTAGTAACAATATCCCACAAATCTTCCATTTGGAGAATAGCCTTCATATTATGTTTCCATGGTGTATAATTTGGACCTTTCAATAACTGATGTAGATCAGTTATCAATTTTGCAACAACGGCCATAGTGAAGGTTCCTTATATCACCAATTGGTCCCCCTTTCGATATACCTTTTGCTAGGCCAATATACCATACAAAATACCCACCATTACGTGAGGGAAACTATAGGTATTTAGAAATATCAACAAAAAATCACCCGCCCTTACGTTAGGGAGACTATAGGTGAATTTTAGAGATCATACGATACGTGGAACATAAGCGGTACTGAAAGGGAATCACCTTGTTGATGGCACCTACCATAGAAGATTCTTCTCATGCGTGGGACGTAACTTCCCCTAAACACTATGAAGAATACTTCGTCAGGATTTACGCCTAAACACAAGTGCGATAAAGGGTAGTGGATGGAGTAAAAAAATGCAAAAATGGCATACTTATTCCTCCCCGATGATTTATAGAGAACAAGCTCAGACGTCGTTATAGCAGCTATATTAGGCGGCGGATACAGTAGCCAAATCACGACAACTTTACCTGTAAGTGCTGGCCAGAGGTATCACAAATACCGAACACTACAGTGCAATAAAATTGCACGGATGGGTTTTATATTCCAAGGACTTAGGGAGTGTTTTGATTTTAATTTTTAATGTTATAGTGCAAAAATGAAATATGCAACATACAACAAAAAAATTTTCCCACAAGAATAACCCACACGGGGGGGGGGGGGGGTATCCCCTCCTCTTGCACAGGCTTGTTGCCTGGCGCGACTGCGGCCCGTCGCGTGACAATCTCCTATCGCACGCGACAGGCCTGCGCTGTCACACGTGACAGGCCTACGACAGGGCTATCGCGACAGTCTCTGTCGCACGTAGGGGCTATAATGTCATGTCGTGTCGCGATAGCTCCTCTGTAATGACGTCGCCGCGTGGGTCAGCGACAACCTGCGCACGCCTTCTACGACAACTCTTCTGTGCGGGTCTGCGACAGCTCCTCTTCGACGTCACCGACGCACGCTGCCCGACCTTCGACTTCCATGTTTTCGATGCGCTTGCTGCCTCACGCAGGAAAAAAAAAACTCTGCCCAGAATTTCAGAACCTTGCTCTGGTACCATGTAAGAATTCGAAACATAATGTATTATTGCACAACGGATTAAATAGGAATTACATATCCGGGAATAACACACCGACAGAACATAATAACAACATTGTTACATCAGTTGTAACAATGAGCTGCAGAATGAATAATGAAAAAACATTAATATAGTATGGTAACAGTATAGTACGCTAACAAAAAATAGCCAGACACCAATTTGTTCACTACAATGGACCACCAAACTGAAGAAATGCAAGCCAAAATAAGGGTGACCCACCGATCACTGAAGCCAAACTTCCTCATCACCTCTTGTAAGAATGGCCACTTCACTTTGTCATAATTCTTATTGATTTCAAGTTTTAAAAAGAAAGCCCCTCTACCACTGTACTTGACCGAATGAAGAAGCTCATGCATGACAATAGCGCAATCTAATATTTGTCTACCTGACACAAAGACACTCTGAGCCATATCAATGAGATTCAAAAGTAGCCCCTTTAGTATGTTAAACAGAGCTTTAAAGAGGAATTTATTTAAATAATTGCACAAATTGATTGGTCTAAAATCCTTAAATGATGAGGCAGAATCATTTTTCATAATTAAGGCAATCAATGTGGCATTCATGGATTTAGGAATCTCCACCGATATTTAGGCTTCTATCAGAGCCTCCGCCACCTCAGTCCCATAAATATTCCAATATTTTTGAAAGAAAATTTGAGGAAATCCATCAGGCCCAAGAGCCTTTAAAGGCCTCCAAACCTACGTTCATTTCCTCCATCACCAACGTAATAATGGCATCTAACATAACACGTTCTGCCACCAAATATCGATCTGGAGGGGACCTAGAAGAGAACTGAAGAAATTGATAGCCTCCAATAGAATTTCCTCGCTCTTCCTGATAGAGCTGCCATCATCCTTAATAATCTCCACTATTATATTCCTACTCCTCTATCGCATGGTGGACGCATGAAAGAACCATGTATTCTTGTCACCATCTCTTAGCCATAATTCTCTAGATTTCTACTTCCAGTGCAACTCAATATCCACTTGTTTGTTATGATAATTTGCTAAGCACTCTCTTTTCTCCCTTAATAACACCTCATCAAGTCCCTGTGACTCAATATTTTTCTCTATTTCAGCGACCTTTTTTAAAGCTTCCAGCTCTCTAAAGATATTACCATACATGTTCTTTTTCCACCCTTTTAATTGATGATGAAGCCTTCGAATTTTGAAGGTGACTTTAAAAAGTCCCGATCCCGGCTCTTCCTCATCCCACCATTTTTTCATGCAATCTTCAAAGTTAGGGATGTTGCACCACATTGCTTCATAGTGAAAGGGTATCAAAACAAAAGAAGAGTTTTCAACAGTCTCCAAAAGGATAGAATTATGATCCGAGCCCACTATGGGCAAGGTGGAAAGCACCGCATCCCAAAATAAATCAAGACTTCCATATGAAACTAGCACTCTATCAAGCCGGCTTAGGATCAAACCATAACCCTACATCATGTTACTCCATGTAAAATTCCCCCCTTTCAAATCCACGTCTCATAATTATACGAAAGATATGAAATCTGCCAGGTCAGCAAGACTGTGCTCTTCAGGGCCCCTTCGACCCCTTCTCTTTGAAGGATATAAAGGGGAGTTAAAATCTCTAATCACTAACCAATGTTCATGAATGAATGTTTGAAACATTTCTAGCAACAACTGCCAGAAATATCTCCTTCCATAAGTGGTATTCGGAGCATAGATACTAGAGACTACCCAACGCCTTTGGATTTCATTGCACCAAAAAGAATATTTAT
The DNA here is from genome assembly GCA_028583015.1 of Wollemia nobilis. Classification (NCBI taxonomy): domain Eukaryota; kingdom Viridiplantae; phylum Streptophyta; class Pinopsida; order Araucariales; family Araucariaceae; genus Wollemia; species Wollemia nobilis. The sequence goes on from JAQPPZ010002321.1 coordinate 1,280,665, forward strand.
CACTCTACGTGAAGCAAAGATTACATGCCCATAAAATTTATGTGAATTAAAAAAAAAAGGAGTTCGATGTTCCCACAACTTCACTAGCCATGAAACCCGAGTCCTTCCATACTACCCTTTGGATCGATCTCCACGACTTGGCCTCAAGCTTTGATTCTTGAATGCATAATAGATTAGGGACCAATTCTCTTCTCAGGGATGCCAATAAGCACTTCTTAGAGGAGCTATTAAGCCCTCTTATGTTCCATGAGCATATTTTTATGGGAAGGTGGAGCTCACTTTATCTCCACCACCTACCAACGAGCTCCAGAAACCATCCAAGCCTTCTTACTTTAGATACAGGCCTTCCAGGTTTACAGGCCTTGCCCAAATCCATCACACATCTTCTATGACTGTGGGTTTTAGGGCCAGGAGAGCCCTTCTCCATTACCACCAGCTGAGGAGACAGGGAAGCATGAGCCACATCCATCACTAAAGCTTTTTTTCTTACCACAAAGGGGGAACAACCATCCACATGATTGGCCATGCTAGGAGATAAGGAAAGACAACGAGGCACTAAGGATTGTGGGCATTCCCTTAAGAACCCCACCAGGGTCGTCATCTAGGCTTTAGAGCATGATGGACCCAAGTATTTTGCCAGAGCATTTAGACACTCAAAAGAGTTGTCTAAGGGGATAGAAGCCTCCACCATATTGACTTCCGAAAATAATTCCACCTCTTTTTTTCCTTTAGGAAACAAATATTTCAATAGAGAAAATGGATTCAATTTCTAGTAAACTTTGGCCAGCTACAAAAGTTGCTTCCCTTAATTCCTAGGGGACTTCTAGTGGCATTTATTACCTTTGGGACCTAAAAGAGGTTGTTATTAACCGTGTGGTTGGAAATTGGGATCTTTTGGCTATAGCTATTCAAAGTAGACATTCTAACCAAATTATGATTTTTATAACTATTTATACTCTAACTACTTTGGAGAAAAAAATAAGACAGTGAAAGGATATAACTTATATTATATCTTATTCCCCTGAGGCTTGGATCTTGATTAGAGGATATTTCAATACCATCCTCAGTTTGGATGAGAAAATGGGGAAAAATAAAAATTTGGATATAAGCACTAACCTCATGAGTGAATATATTGCAAACCTTTATCTTGTGGATATCCAGCTAGATAATGGCTATATATATTGCAAGTCTCAAGATCAATCAATATCATATGGTAAAAGAAGGTGAAAAGCTTGTAGATGAAGGTAATATTATTTCCTTTACCACTTTTTTAGAATTGGTATTAATGAAGATCATCACTTGGAATATTAGAGGACTAAAAAGGAGTCTTTCAAAACAAAATTAAATTAGAAGAATGATTCAAACAAACCACCGACATCTTATTTTCCTTTAGGAAACAAATATCTCAATAGAGGAAGTAGATTCAATTGCTAGTAAAATTTGGCTAGCTAGAAAAGTTGCTTCCCTCAATTCCCGTAGAAATTTTGGTGGTATTTCTTACCTTTGACACATAAAAGAGATTGTTATTCACCATATGGTTGGTATCTGGGGTCTTTTACCTATAGCTATTCAAGTTACACATTCTAACCAAATTATGCTTTGCATACCTATTTATACTCTGACTACTTTGGAGAAAAAAGAAGATAATGGAATGATATAACTTATATTATATCTTATTTTCCTGAGGCTTGGATATTTATCAGAGGATATTTCAATACCATCCTCTATTTAGATAAGAAAATGGGGGAAAATAGAAATTTGGATAAAAGCACTAATCTCATGAGTGAATATACTGTAAACTTTCATCTTGTGGATATCCATCTAGATAATGCCTATATGAATTGGTCTAACAGAAGGCAAGGCTTAGCTTGTATTATGGAGAGATTGGATAGGTTCTTGTTCTCTAACAATTTATTAATCCATGGTCACATTACTAAGGTGAAGACTCTTAACAATGTTGGTTTGGATCACTAGCTAATAATGGTGGAAATTTGGAAGACCAATTTGAGTTCCTTGCCTTTTCAATCTTAGTTAATGTGACTTAGAGATAGTTCCTTTAGATCTCGATTATAGCAATGGTGGAAGGAAATAAACCAAGATATACAACTAAGATGTTTTATTTTACCAAAATGTTGCAATGCATTAAATCCAAAATCAATATTTGGAACTAGAAGAAGTTTGAAGATGTCTGACAAAAAAACATGAAGTTATTGCCTAGCTTGAAATTTTGAATAAGAAAATCCATTTAGATGGCCTGACATAGACTAGAAGTATAGATGAAATTAGACATGCTACTTAGTTAGAGGAATGGAAAAAAGAGAAGAACTCTTATGAAAGCATAAATCTAGGATCCAATGGCTCAAAAAAATATATCGAAACACAAATTTTTTCGACAAATATCTTCTAGCTCTATGATATAACAAATTTATTTCTTTCCTAAAATTTGGTTCTGGAGATGTTGTCTACACTTGGGATGGCATGAATTCTATTGTTATAAATTACTTCTCTAATATATTTGTTGTTGCACCTCTTGACTTAACTTATCAACAAAATATTCTTCAAGCCATCCGTACTCTTATCACTTCTATGGGGAAATCTATTTTGATTGCTCCAGTTACTATCAATGAGATTTAATTGGTGGTTTTTAAAATACAAAAAGGAAAAATCCCAGGTCATAATGTTTTTAATATTTATTTCTATCAAGATTTTTGGTATATCCTTCATCTCTATTTATTAGAGGTGGTGGAAGAAGCTAATAAATCAAAAGAAAATTTGAAGCTTATCAATAAAACTACCATAGCTCTTGTCCCACTTTTGGGGCCTATGGAAATCCTCATATCGTTGTCTTGATTTCTAGGCTCAAGAGGGATTTGGCTTCTTCTCAATTTTATTTATATTATGGTATCCATATCCATTTCCCATCCCTATTGAGGTGGGATCTACTGTAATTTTTGTTCCTCTGACCCACCCTCTGGTGTTGGGTATATTTTTTTGTAAACGACTGATTTCCCCTATGTGGGATGTTGGTATTTCTAGGTTTCTGGTTTCCCCTGGGTGGTTTGGCACCTATTTAATTTTCCCACCTTTGGGGTGTTTTAGATTTTATTTTAGGCACCTATTTCCTTTTACTGCCTATGGGGTGTTTCAAATTTGTCTGTTAGGTAGGGTTGTCCATTTTCATTTATTGCCTTTCCCTTTCCTGCCAAGCAGGTGTTTCAAATTTTTATCTACATGAATTTTTCTCACTACCTTCCTGAAGGCTTTCCTTTTGCCTTCTTGAAGGTTTTCCTGTCGACTTTCCTCAAGCCTTTCCTGATGTCCATCCTTGGGATTTTTCTAATGAAGTCTGTTGTAATTAGGTTTTGGGATCCTTGAAAAAACCCACTTTAATTTTAATTTAACCTATAAAAAAAACATAGCTCTTATCCCAAAATATCAAGAGGTAGATCATATATCATCTTTTAGACCTATATATTTATGTAATATTCTTCTCAAAATCATTACAAAGATCATGGCAGAAAGGTTGAAGCCTTTTTTGCATAAAATTGTTTCCCCTATACAAGGGGGTTATGTGGAATGGTGTCAAATAGTGGATGAGATAGTTATTTCTCAAGAATCCATCCATTCCATGGAAATATAAAAATATCCATCTATTTTTGTTCATATAGAATTATTTGAAGCTTATGACAGAGTGGATTGTTACTTTCTTGTCAAAGTTTTGAGGCAATTTGGCTTCTATCAAGTTTTGATGGACTATATTATGGGATGTATCTCTCTGGCATCCTACTTTGTTCTTATTAATGGTAAACCTTCTCATTTTTTCCCTACTTCTAGAGGTATTAGGAAAGGTGACCCCATCTCCCCTTATTTCTTCATCATTAATTTTGAATTCTTGGGTAGGACTATAACCAAAATAAAGAAAACAAAACTCTTGAGGGAGTTACCATTGCTCATGGAGCTGGTCCTATTTCTCATCTTCAATTTGTTGATGACTATACTCTATTAGGTAAAGCTATAGTTAAGGAAGCTTATAAAATTAAGCAAATCATCAAATATTTTTCTAATGCTATCGGGTAATTGATCAATGAAGATAAATCTAAAGTTATTTTCTTTCACTGCTCTCCTAGATAGGAATCCATGGTATTGGATAAATTAAGATATAATAAGACCTTCATTCCAATCACTTATTTAGGCATTCCTCTCAATATTCAAATACAAAAAAAATATTGGAATTGGTTGTTGGATAGAGTTAAGAAGAAAATTGGAAAGTAGACCAATAGGTTGCTTTCATTTTGGAGTAGAATTACCTTGGTAAAATTAGTTATTTAACATATACCTACTTATGTTTCTATTGTGTTGAATATACCAAAGGTTTTCCTTCAATATTATATCAAATCAAGCATTGGTTCCTTTGGAGTGGTACTAAGGAGAAAAGAAAATGGGCCTTAGTGAAATGAGATACTTTATGCCTTCCAAATAATGAAGGGGGTTACATTTTCAGTCTATTTTTAATAACAATAAGGCTTTAGCTACTAAACTATATTGGAGGATTTTGCATAACCCCAATGCTTTTTGGGCTAAGAATATTCATTCCAAATATCCTAAGAACAATAGTCTTGAAGACCTTATTCACTATAAATTGCCTACCAAAGGTTCTCTCATTTTAGAGGTTCTTAAGATTGGTGAGGATTTGATTAAGCAAAAATTATTTTGGATCATTGATAATGGTCAATAGGTACATTTTTGGATAGATTATTGGGATGATCACCAACCTTTGATAACTAAATTTCCTATTTGGAGGCCATGTATGGATGAGCTTCATCGAGCTAACTAGATAAAGGTTACTAATTACTATGAGTACCATACTAGTAATTTAGAGGTTGGTGGATATTAGATCCCTATTAAGGATTGGGCTTTTAAAATTCTAGAAATGCAAAGAAAATATATCCAAAGCATCCTTCATATGATATCTATCTCTTTAACCCATGATAAGGGTTATTTTGGATGGAACAACACTACTAAGGGTGAATATTCAGTCGCTCAAGGTTATTTTACCTTATGCCATAATAATCCCAATCGATCATAAGATACATCTACTCAGTTGTGGTATCAAATTTTTTGGCCTAAGGTGAGGTTATTTACATGGATTTTATTGCATCATACGATGCTTATTTATAAGCAACTTATGAAACATGGTTTTCATGGCCCATATAGATGCAAAATGTGTGAAGAGAATGTGGAAACTATCAACCATATTTTTATTGAGTGTACCTTAGCCTCTGAGCTATGGAGGAGAATGATCATCTTACTTGGCTTACAATAATCCAATTTTTTACTTTTGAACAACTTTGGAGGGATTGGCCTAATTAGGATGGTGTTGATCACTTTATTAGGTAGCTAGTTTGGATGGGTTCTACCATCCTAGCTTTGAATATCTGGAATGAAAAAACAATTGTATTTTCAATCAAGAAAGGAAGGAAATTCACTATATCTAGAAAAATACCATTGCCAACTTAGTTGAATTAGTCCAAAAACTCCTTAAACATCCCTAGAAATCCCAGTAAATATGGGATCAAGTGATGCAAATATTGAATATTAACTCTTTTAAGGGAAACCAAATTAAAGATAATATGAGTAATCAAAAGATGGATAGAACAAGGAATTGGTAGCCTCCTCATAAGGATTTTGGAATAGTCAATACCGATGGAGACTCTAGGGGGAACCCTAGAAAAGCTAGTGCAAGAGGAGTCGATAGATTATTAGATGGTTCCTTGGTATTCAATTTTGCTAGGAATTTGGGTATCCTTTTCGAGAACCTTGTTTAGGGGTATGGTATCCTTAGAGGCCTTCGAGAGACTACTAAGTTCAGATGGAAAAAGGTGTTGGTTGAGTCTGACTCTCAAGTCAAGATTAATTTTTTGAAGGCTCCTTCTAGGAATCATAAGGTTGATTGTAAAATGAAAATAATTATTGAGAAGATTCAATTAATCCAGATGGGCTTTTTGAAAGTTAAATACAAACATGTGGTTAGAGAATATAACAAGAGTGTTGATAATTTAGCTAATTTGGTATTGGACAAATATGATCTTACTTACTACGACCACCCTCCAAAATGATGGGATTCACAAATAAGGGAAGTTCTTCTTTATCCTTTCTTTGGATGGCTCCAGTACTAGAGGTACCTAGTTTCTTTTTTCTTTGTTTTTGCTTCTTTTTGGTTTGATTAGGTTATTTTAGTTCCCTTGCTTCAAATGATCATTCTTATGTTTTCTTTGTTGATTATTGCCTGAATAGCCTTTTGGACTAGAAAGGCCAAACTTGTATTCTATTTTTTTCTCCTTTTTTATTTTTTTTTATGTGAGTGTTTTTTTGTATTATTTTTGTTATGTTTTATTTTTGTGTTTTTTGTGGTCTTTTATTTATTTATTTATTGAGTTTTGTGTTTTTGTTCTCTTTTTTTTTCATGTGTGTTTTGTGTTTTGTTTTTGTTTGTTGTTTTTTACATTTTTTATTATTTTTATTTTTTGTGTTTATTTTGTGTTTTTTGATGTCTTATGTTGTCTTCATATTTTTTGTGTTTCTTAATTTTTTATTTTCTATTATTTTTTGTGTTTGTTTATTTATGTTTTTTTTGTCTTAGGCATGCTCTTTGAGTGTGCCAATGAGGGTAGGCTAGGTGCTAGCCTTGGGTATTTTTTGGCTGAACAGATACCCCTACCTCCTTGGGACTTAATCAAAAGTGGCATCCCAATTGGGTTATTTTCTACAAACTATATATATTTGTTTTAGAGGATTATTTTGCATTGGGAAAAGAGATCAATTATCTAATATCGATATTTATTAATGAGTTGTATTTTTCATGCATGAGAACCTCTTATTGTTGCATATTTTTCTTGATTCATATCATTAATTCATATGAGTCCTAGATGTACAATGAAATGGTTGAGGGTTTGGCTCTTCTTTGAGATGTCCAAGGCTCAAACCACAACATGTGTGTTTGTGTGTGTTAATCCTCTATTGATATGTTTAGTTATCATTATTATGAATGGTTATGGTTATGATGGGAATGTTTTATCCTAAGCATTAGTCGTAGGGTATTCTCACACTAACAAAATAAAAAACATCTAATTAATTCATAAGCATATTGAAAAATTACTACTACAAAAATAATTTATTTTAAAAATATTTCTAATGTGATTGGGTACACTATAATTATGTTATGAAAAATGACTTCATTCATCTTACTTTTCTATACAAGTATGAATCATATTATCATATTCAAATTTTGCATCAGAGCTTCGACCTTATGCTTATTATTATATTTTATGTAGCAATCATAGTTATATTCTAACTAAATTTAATGGCATTAAGGCAATATGATGTAATGTAATAAGTAAACTTGTCTTCTACCTAAATATAATGGCACTCAAACTTTATGTGATAACATTCTATATCCTTCATGCATCATCAATAGTACAATTAATAAACAACATCATATTGAATAATAAACCTATTCAATGATCATATATAAGATAGCTCATTCCAACTAAATATGGTGTTAGATGAACCCCTAGATGTCTAATGTTAGATGATAATGTTTTAGATAAATTGAGGTCATATGGTCATGTAATGAATGATCAAAAATGGAACCACCATATATCAAAAGGTTTGATTCTCAATGATTGCGTGGAAAACAATAATAATTTATATAACCTTATATTAAATGACTTAATAATGACCTTATCTTAGATGATGCAATCATAAATTACCAATTTATGTAACCTTTATACAACCCTCTAAATTATATGAGCAAGTCACTCACATAATATTTTGATTGTATCATATTCATGACAATAATTATATGTATCCATTAAAATATAAGAAATTAGATGATAAAATGATGTATTTATCAAATGATACATACATAAATATTGTAATAGTCATCTAAACGATGTTGGATAACTAAGTTCTATTTTATGCTATCTTTAATGACTCGAAGTTGGATGACCAAGTGTCATATAAGATGATCCTAAACAATCAAGTATTAAACAATGCAATATTGGTGTATTATTATATAGCATAAATACCTTTTAAAAGCCTTATCTAAATCAACCTTATGGTGGATTTATCATATAATATGTTATCTTGGTTAGGGTTGGAGATATGAATATTATAATACCAATTTTTGTTTTATAGTTTTATTAAAGATGAAATCCCTATAAATAATTTTCTTATTTTCAGTCACTTTAACAATATTGTAATTTTTTTATATTTATAACTATCTTATCATGATGCATTAGTCTCTTAAGGTTCAACCTCTACAAATTTTTATTAATAATATAGACTTTTTCCAAGTAATAAAAAAATTTGATATACATAATACTAGGTTTTACCATTAAATTTTTATTTAGGTGTGGTGTTGAATACAACCATTGGTGGATAATCATATTTTAACATGATTTATATAAAATTTCTCATCCATATATTACGTGTAAGATACACATCAGGTCATTTGCACAAGTATCCAATTATTATTTTTCTACTACACAAATTTAATTAAGAATATAAGTTATTTATATTTTTTATAGTATCTAATTAACAATGAGAAAAAATTCAAAGGCATTGTACATGCACTTCATAAGTCTATTAGTAAGAATACATTTGATTTAAAAACCCACTTTGATTATTAATTAGGGAGTATAATTCAACAAAAATCCTAAATTTCATATACTTTCTCTTTGTAATATAGATCCATGTTCTTCTTTATAAATTATTAACACCACAACTCTAAACTCTAAACTCTTTGTAATATAGAGTTTGATGGATTAATTGAATAACACCACAACTCTAAACTCTAACATCATAAGGTGTTATAAGTTGCAATTTATGAGATTAGAGTTTAGAGTTTGATGGATTAATTGAATAACACCTATTTTTCTCCTACGATATTATTTGACTAATATTAACCTTATTATATCCCTCATGCAATACACAAATGCAACAACAAGATGTAAAACTAAAATGATTTTGTTTGCTATGGAATTCTCCTATTGTAATTTCTTAGTTTTGCTATCTACACGTTACCTCTGTAGGAGGGCTTGGGGCCTCATTTATCTTTGGTTTAGTGTTCTAGAAGTTGTGGTGTCTTTTGATCCCCATTCTACTTCTTAGGGACTTACCCCCTAGTCATGAGCTTTATCTTTGATTTTACTGTATTACTACAACATTGTTTCTTATGTACCACGATTTTGGGATCCCGTTTCAAAACCCTGTTCTAATTTAATTCTTTTAACTTACCAAAAAATATATTTTTACCTTTTTTTCTAAGGTTGGAAGAAGGAGTTTTTGAAAGGTACCCAACCCTTTTACATCTTCAAAATATACAAATATGCCTAGTGAAAATTCCAAAATGAGACAAAACTTAATTCAACTTTTGAACATATGCATAAGCCTCTTATGAAATCTAAAATATGACGATATAGTCTAGGATAGACTATGGATAACATTCCAATCACTAAAACCACCCAACTAAAAACAAGGTATAGATAGAGAATTGAAGAACCAAATAAAACCCTCCTTTTTATCAACCTAGAATCAGACCAGATCTTCATCCTGAGTGTTTCCTTTTCTACATACATATCATAGCTTCATTTCATTCCTCCTTTTGGTGCATTTACACCCTTTATATTTTGTGATATGACCTTAATTTCTTATATATAGTAGGATGTTTATTCCCGCTTATATTATGAGTCATTTGGGTTTCATTTGTCATATCTATAGTTGTTCATCTTTGCAAAATATCCTTATTTAAAGGTCTGCCATGCTTAGATTAGTGCCTATATAGATCACATTTTTTATTGTTCCTCATTATTCTAGAAATAGCAAGCCTTTTGTTCTCTTTTACTAAAACTTTTATCTGACCATATTCACGAGGTTCTAAGTTTTCCTTTTCATATTTATTTATTTTAGGTGTTTGAAGATACTTAATCATAGTATAAATTTCACCAATTTTTCTATCCTCATTACCCATAGTTTTAACATCTTCATTTTTAAAATTTTCTAGGGATTCAAAAGGATTCATGGTAGGAATTTCATTTTTTGACAAACATGGACTAGAAACAGAGGGGCATACCTTAAAATGTTCATCCATAATATCCCCTTCTTCAATTGTGACTATAGCCAAGCCATTCTCCTTTTGATCTAGATTTACTTGTTCCTCTTTACCCGAATTACACCTTTTCAAGATTTATTTCTTCCTTAAATAATCTACATTCTTATTTTGCTAGATCTATTTTTAAATTTTGTTTCCATGTTGAATAGGAAAAAAAACTCCCCATATGTCAAAATTTGAAGCAAACATTACATTTGATAGGCATGTTCTCATATTCAATCACTTGCAACCATTTTTAAATTTTGAAATGATTCACATGAATGTGGTAGATCTATATCTAAATTGATATTAATATAAAATCTAGCATAGAGTAACTAGGAACTCGTAGCAGCTGTTGGATGAACTGCAATAATCTAACCAAATTTATTTGAAATTCTTTCAAAAATTTCTTCTCTCCAAAAATATAAGGGAAGCCCAAGTAATTGAACACAAAGTAAGGTCTACATTATATTTTGACGGTATGGATCAAATTATGGAGTCTAGTGTTTCAATAACAAGCCTCTTCTATTGTAAAACCAAGGTTTATTTGACAAAATTCAAGTCATGTCCTCCTCACAATTCAATTTTACCAAAAATAAATTCTTTGGAAGAGCAAAAATTTCCATAAACCCTAGTATTTTCCATTTTTCATAAGCCCATTTTTAGATTGAATCCAGATTTGGTCTGGTTCCCATAAATTTTCCTACTAAACAAAGAATCCCTTGAGTCACTCCCAAAACTACAAGTTCATCTCGAATTATTAATTTCCCTTTTCCATTGACAAATTGAAACATTTCTCCAGCATGCTCATATTTCCTTTGACTACATTCAACCAGGGTTTTTTTCCAATTTGATTATAATGTAAAATATCATTTTTATTTTGAAGGAAAGGGTGCCAAAGATGTGCAACAAAAAAAAATCCTATATGCATCTAATACGTAATTTTTATTTGATGATATCAAGATTCAATATTTAGTTAGTCCCATAAATGATCAAAAGGCTAAACTAGTATATTTTCTCCACTTTCTTATTTTAGGAAACAAAAATAAAATAAAAACTAATTATGACAAGAAATAAAACAAATTCTAGCATCTAAATGCTGAAATAAAGTGTATGGATAAGGAAAACCTAGCTCTGTCATAGAGGCAGGAGCATTGTTGGTCTCACAAAAGCACTGGTGTTGATATTTTATTCTAATGGTGCTTTTTCTTTCCTGCAAAATAGATACAAAATAAAAAGTTCAGTGGTAAAGGGTCTACCTGAGCTAGAAGGGAGTATCAAGCTCCCTTGTCCAATATTAGATCCCAATTCAAATAAGATATAAAACTAATAAATGATAAAAGCTTGGATTAAATTATTAGTGGTAAAATCCCCTTTAGTGATTTATAGTGTTGTTAGAGCTTTCACTTGAGAGATAATGCTTTCACATTTTCTTATTGTGTGAAATAGAGAGCAATAGTGATAGCTAACCTATAATCTAATAGTCATCTCACTTTTGAGAGTAGAAAAACAAAATTAAATGAAAGATATGATTACTTAAATATGATATAATGAGGGTCTCTGACGAAGTATTATAGAGACTGTGCTAAATTATAGAAAAGAAAAATATTGATTTCTCTAAACATAAAATAACAATGATAAAATATGAAATTGCTAATATAAATGTAACTGGGATAACCAAAGAATTATATGCAATACGACTAAATATTAGAGTTGTAAAAGCAGAGAAAGTACCAAAAACAAGTAAGGAGAAAGAGCACAATCCAAATCATAATTTTTACTCCAATATCCTATTGTTGTTACCCCCTTGTTTGTGGAAGCTTGATTGAAGATTACTTGTTTCTTTCAAGAAACATAAGAGCTTGATATTGAATGCTTGTATGCTTAGAAAATCAATGTGTTTGGATGCATGGATGTTTACAATAATGAAATATTGAATTCTTTAAAGAGATCTTGGATTTTTGGTTCTTGAAGGATATATTTTCTAAATAATGGCAAGATTTTGGCATAACCTTGCCATGCATAAAGATAAATATGTAAAAATCTAGATGGATTTTGGTAGAATTTTGTTCGAACACAAGATGATCTCAATTGGTCACCCCAAGTGTTGTTTTTATAAAAATATATGTCTCCTTGGGTGAAGGATTACATTGAAGTTGATAAAATTGGATATGGTAGGAATTTTAAATGGGATCAAGATACCATTAATGGAGGAATATTATAAATTAAAAATATTGGGTTTGGAATTTTTGTTGGGGCTACAAATTGGATCTTAATGATTTGATGGATTAATGGTGGGTTTCTTGAAATGTACTAGGAGTAAAGTTTTTGGGAGGAACATTATAGTCAAAAGCATTGGTGGGAAAAAGCATTAGCAATACTTTTGCTCTAGAAAATTTTTAAAATGAGTGGTAGAGATCAAATTTGGGTAGAAAAGGTCTTAAGTCATTTTTGACAAAACTGTTGCCCAAGAGATGAAAGCACTAGTAGTTATTTAACTCATGCATCAATGCATTTTATTTTGGAGTAATTAATGCTCCTAATTTGGGTATGAGAATGATTGATTCAATTTGATTGTTTTATTGCCTGATTGAGAAGATAGTGGAAGGATATAACTTATATTATCTCTCATTTTTATAAAGCTTGGATCTTGAGAAGAGGATATTTCAGTACCATCCTCTCTCTAGATGAGAAAATGGGAGCAAATGCAAATTTGGATAGGAGCACTAACCTCATGAGTAAATACATTGTAAACCTTCATCTTATGGACATCCAACCAAATAATGGCCTTATGAATTGGTCTAACAGAAGACAAGACTTAGCTTGTATCATGGAGAAATTGGATAGGTTATTGTTCTCTAATAATTTCTTAATCCATGGTCACATTCCTAAGTTGAATACTCTTAACAATGCGGGTTCAAATCACTGGCAAATAATGGTGGAAATTTGGAAAACCAATGTGAGTTTCTCATCTTTTCAATTTTAGTTAATGTGGCTTAGAGATAGTTCCTTCAAAACTCAAGTGCAGCAATGGTGGAAGGAAGGTAAACCAAGGTTTAGGACTAAGATGTTATATTTTTCCAAAAGGTTTCAATACATTAAATTCAAAATAAAGATTTGGAACTGGAAGGAGTTTGGAGATATCAAGAAAAAACACGTGAAGTGATTGCTAAGATTGAAAATTTAAATAAGAAAACCCATTTAGATGGCCTCATAGATAGTAGAAGTATATATGAAATTAGACTCACAACTTAGTTAGAGGAATGGAAAAAAAGAGAACTCTTATGGAAGAAAAAATATAGGATCCAATGGCTCAAATAAGGAGATGGAAACATAAATTTCTTCCACAAATATATTCTAGCTCAAATATCTCACAATTTTATTTATTCCTTGAAATCTAATTATGGATATGTTTTCTACACTTGTGATGGCATGAACTATGTTGTTGTCAATTAATTTTCCAATATTTTTACTACTACACCGCTTGAATTGACTTCTCAATAGAATTTTCTTCAAGTGATCCCTACTCTTATCACTTCTAGGGAGAACTCTATTTTGACTACTCTAGTTACTATAAATGAGCTTCAAAAAGTGGTTTTTAATATATAGAAATAAAAAACCCCAGATAATGATGCTTTTCCCATTGAGTTCTACCAAGAGTTTTGGGATATGCTTCATGCTGATTTATTAGAGGTGGTGGAAGAAGCCAAGACAACCAAAGAAATTTTGAAGGTTATCAATAAAACTTATATATCTCTTATCGCAAAAGCTCAATAGGTAGATCATAGATCAACTTTTATACCTATAACTTTATGTAATATCCTTCTCAAAATCATTACAAAGATCATGGTAGAAAGGTTGACGCATCTTTTGCATAAGATTATTTCTCCTGAACAAGGGGATTACATGGAAGGGCATCAAATAGTGGATGAGATAGTTCTTTCTTAGGAAGAAATCCATTCCATGGAAATGTAAAAATCTCCATATATGTTCATTGATTTATACTTATCAAAAGCTTATGATAGCGTGGATTGACACTTATCAAAGTTTTGAGGTTATTTGGCTTCTCTTAGGATTGGATGGACTAGATTATGGGATGTATCTCTTCAATATCCTACTATGTTCTTATCAATGGTAAACCTTCTTATTTATCCCAAACTTCTAGAGATATTATGCAATGTGACCCCCTCTCCCTTATTTATTCATCATTCTTACTGAATGTTTGGGCAGGACTATAACCAAAAACAGATAAAAAACCCTTAAGAGAGATACCACTACTCATGGAGCTAGGTCTACTTGTCATCTTCAATTTTTTGGTGACTACTTTGTTAGGTAAATATATAGTTAAGTAAGCCTCTAAAATTAAGCAAATCATCAACTATTTTTCTAATGCTACTGGGTAATTGATTAATGAATATAAATCTAAAGTTATTTTATTTGAATGCTCTCCTAGACAAGAATCCATGGTCATGGATAAATTAATATATAATAAGACTTCCATTATGATCACTTATTTAGGCATTCCTATCAATATTCAAAGACAACAAAATATACTAGAATTGGTTGTTGGATAGAGTGAAGAAGAAAATTAGAAAGTGGACCAATAGGTGGCTTTCATTTGGGAGATGAATTATATTGGTTAAATCTATACTTCAAGTTATACCTATTTATGTTTTGTTGTGGTAAATATCCCAAAGGTATTTCATCAATAATTGTATAAAATCAATCATTGATTCTTCTAGAGTGGTATTAAGGAGAAAAAAATGGGTCTTGGTGAAATGGGATACGTTATACCTTCCCAAGAATGAAGGGTGGTTAGGATTTCAGTTTTCTATTAATAACAATAAGTCTTTAGCTGCTAAACTATATTGGAGGATTTTGCATAATCTTAATGTTCATTGGGGTAAAACATATTCATGCTAAATATGTTGAGATAAAAGTCCTAAAGACCTTGTTCACTATCAATTTCCTACGAAACAAAGTTCCTAATTTAGAAATTCTTATGACTGGTGAGGATTTGATTAAGAAAAATTTATTTTGGATCATTGATAATGGTCAATAGGTAAATTTTTGGATAGATTCTTGGGATGGTCACTATACTTTGATAACTCGTATTCTTTATTGGAGTTCTTGGATTGGGGAGATTCATCGAGATAACTGGATAAAGGTAGTTAATTATTGTTAGTACCATATTGATAATTTAGAGTTTGGTAGATATTGAATCCTTGTTGAGTATTGGCCTATTAAAATGCCATAAATATAAATAAAAGATATCCAAAGCATCCTTCATATGATATCTCTCTCTTGGTGCCATCATAAATATATTTTTGTATGGAACCATGCTACTAAGGGTGAGTATTCAGTTGTAAAATGTTATTTGACCTTATGCCATAATTATCCCAACCAATCATATGACATATTTACTCAATTGTGGGCTCAAAAGCTCTAGCCTAAGATGAGGTTATTTGCTTGGATTATACTACATCGCAGGGTTCTTACTAGTGAGCAACTTATGAAATATGGTCTTCATGGCTTGTTTGGATGTGAAATGTGTGGAGAGAATGTGGAAAGTCTCAACCATTTTTTATTGAGTGTATTGTAGCATCTGAAATATGAATGAGAATGACCATCTTACTTGGATTATAGTTATCCAATATTTTTAATTTTGAAAAACTTTGGAGGGATCAGCCTAATAAAGAGGGTGTTGATCATTTTATTAGGTAGTTAGTTTGTATGGGTCCTACCATTCTACCCATTAATATATGGAAGTAAAGAAACAATCATATTTTCAATCAAGAATTAAAGGAAATTCACTAATACCATTGTGAACTTAGTTTAATCATTCTAAAAACTCCTTACTCACCCCTAGAAATCCCACAAAATATGGGATTAAGTGATGAAAAGATTGAAATTTAACTCTTCTAAGTGCAACCAACTTAAGGGGAATGTGAGTAATCAAAATATTTATAGAACAAGAAATTGGTATCATCCTCATACGGATTTTGGAAAAGCCAATAGCGATAGAGCCTCTAGCGGGAACCCTATAAAAGGTAGTGTGGGAGGAATTGGTAAACTTTTATATGGTTCCTTTGTTTTTACTTTTGCTAAGAATTTGGGTATCCTTTCCAATAACCTTGTTGAGGGATATAGTATCCTTAGAGGTCTTCCAAAGGCTACTAAGGTGGGATGGAAAAAGGTGTTGGTTGAATATAACTCCCAAATCATGATTAATTTATTGAAGACTCCTTTTAAGAATCGTAAGGCTTATTGGAGAGTAAAAAGAATTGTTGAGAAGATTCAGTTAATCCATATGGGATTTTTGAAAGTTGAATACAATCATATGGTCATAGAATGGAACATGAGTGTTGATGCTTTAGCTAATTGGGCATTGGACAAAGATTATATTACTTACTACGTCCACCATCTTAAATTATGGGATTCACAAATAAGTGAAGCTCTTCTTTCTTTCATTTATCTATATGGCTCCAATACTAGATGTACGTAGTTCCTTTTTACTTTGTTTTTGCTTCACTTTGGTTTGGTCAAGTATTTTAATTCTCTTGCTCAGACTGATCAATATTATATTTCCTCTATTGAATATAGCTTGAATAGCCTATTTTCCTAAGAAGGCCAAAGTTGTTATCCATTTTTTCCTTTTTTTTAGTTTTTCTATATATGTGTTGTTTTGTATTATATTTTTTTCTCCTTTGTTTTTGTGTTTTTTTGGTGTTTTTATTTATTTTTTATGTTTTGTATTTTTGTTTTTTTTTTTGTGTGCTTTCATTTTGATTTGTGTGTATTTTTGTGTTGTTATGTTATTTTTTTGTGTTTTATGTTTTTTTTGTTTTTGTGTTTTTTTGTTGTTGTTGTTGTGTTTTTTTTGTGTTTGTTTGTGTTTTTGTGTTTGCTTGTTAATGTTTTTTTTGCTTTAGACATGCTCTTTTAGTGTGCCAAAGATGGTAGACTAGGTTCGAGCCATGGGTATTTTTCATGGAATAGATAGCCCTACCTCCTCATGACTTATTCGAAAGTAGCATCCCAATTGTGGTGTTTTCCACAAACGAAAAAATATATTTTCAAACTTAGTATTGCAATGCTTTCCAAGTGCACAACTTTCACATACTATTGTAGATAACACTAGTGGTAATCCCTTTACCATTTCCAATGATTACATACGGTTGAGGCTTTAGTAACTCAAATCTCTAAGTCTTTCTTTGCAAAGTTTACTCATATTATTAGGTCTCATTACAAGTGTGGAATTATCTTCTTCAATATAAATTCTATAAATGTATACATTATTTATTTGGTATGCACTTATTATAAGTAAACAATAAATATCTAGTTTTAAATATCCTTCATCATAAACCATGCAATTCAAAAATCTATATTTTTTTCAATTTGGAAAACTTAATATAAAAATAATAAATTATGAGATATCTATGTAATATGATAAGAAAATTAATGAGACTATATTCAAATTTGGCATGACTAGATTCTTTAACACCAAAAGTGAAAATTGAACCATAATTTTTTATCCTATTTGGATTCATGAAATGAAATTATTTGATCCATATGTATCCAATTTATAAGGACAATTAGAGTCAACAATCCATTCATTCTTAAATTCATGAGTATAATATAAATAAATAACAAAAAAACTTTGTCTTTATTATTATTATTTTTCTTATTGTTTCATGTCATAGACTATCATCCCATATATTATTTTCAATGATTATATATGGTTGAAATAAGGTTCAACATATTACATCATGATTACATATACTAACCATTGCAATAAGGCAAATGGAAAATATATTATGAAGGAAATCTTTGTGATGTTTCCCACTCTTATCTTTTGTCGCCTTGAATATATGTGTAATTTGTGATATTAGAGTTTAGATTTTGATGGATTAATTGAAGAACACCTATGTTTCTCCTAAGCTATTATTTAACTAAGACTAACATTAATCTAACCCTAATGTAATACACAAATATAACCCTCCTCTTTATCAACCTAGATTCAGACCACACCTTCATACTGAGTGTTTATTTTTACATATTCATGTCATAGATTCATTTCATTCCTCCTTTTGGGGCATTTAGGCCCCCATATATTCTGTGATATGATCTTTATTTCTTAGATCTAACAATATGTTTCTTCCTTCTTAGATTAATAATAATTTGGGTTTTATTTGTCACATCTACAATTGTTTATCTTTGAAAAATATATGTATTTGAAAGTCTACCAGTATTAGATTACTACTTATATAAATCCTATTTTTTGTATTATTCCTCATTATTCTATAAATAGCAAGAATTGTGTTCTCTTTCACTGAAAATTTTCTCTGACCAGATTCATGAGGTTCTAAGTTTTCCTTTTCATATTTATTTATTTCAGATGTTTGAATATCCTTAATCATAGTATCACTTTCACCAATTTTTCTATCCTCATTTTCCATAGTTTTAACATCATCATTTTCAAAAAAAATATAAGGATTCAAAATTATTCAATGTAGGAAATTCATTTTTTGATAAAAATGGACTAGAAACAGAGGCACATACCTCAAAATGTTCATCCATAACCTCTCCTTATTCAATTGTGATTGTAGCCAATCCATTCTCCTTTTGATCTAGATTTACTTGTTCCTCTCTACCTGAATCACACCTTTTCAATATTTCGTTCTTCATGGACCAAGAAATTATTAATGTATAACTATCTAGAAATGGATTACACACACATGAAGGTACACTAAAATGGAACTAATTGGAATAGAAAATGAACCCTTATGTAACTACCTTCTACATAAGTTGGATAATGATGGGATGGTAAACTAGAATAAACTCCTATAATTTGTAGACAATGAGTCAATTGAGGGTGAGCTCATATCAAAATTGGACATGATCATTGGGTTACTTTAATATGAAGATATATAGGAGGTAGTTGAGTTACATGAAGAAACTAAACTTTATTAATGAACTATTTCTTGAAAATAAATCAAAATATAACATAGACTATGTGCTTTGATCGTACAAAAATATGGAATGGTGGAGGTTTTAGCAAACAAATTTTTAATACCTAGGAAGAAGAGGTGAATCATGTTATGCTATCTAATTGCACTAATAGTCAAATATGAAACTTTGTGCACTAGTTTAAGAGAAGTAAAAAAAGTTAGGGGATTAAAAGTTTAAATTTTTTTTGTGATTTAAAGCTAGTGGTAAATCAAGTGAACTCAAGGTGGACCATCAAGAATAAGCACCTAAAGCTATATAGGCATTGGGTTATGGACCTCTTAGAAAATTTTGATGCCTATGAAATCACTATGATATGTATAGAAATGAATGCAAAAGAAAATAAACTATATACTTTAGTTACTAAGTCAAATTACTCTATAAATATGTGTAACAAACCAAAAGAATTATAAGTGGTATTAAGAAAAATATTTCTAAATAATGTTGACCATTGGAAAGTATTTAATAATGATAAGAAAATCATTGAATTCATATTTAAAGAGGCATAGTATGCTAAATGTTAGAATGAATATGGTAACAACATAAAATATAGGGTAATTTAGTTTAAAACTAATCAATTGCATAAGAGGTTGATTACTTTAGAAATATTGTTTAACCTAGATGATAGTTTCCAAAAGGCTAGAATTAAGATGAAGCTATCTTCTTAAAAACCTATCAAAATTATCGAGGGGAAACTCTCTTAATGGGAAAGCAATATACTAAGGAAGAGTTTCATTCATATAATGTATGGTAATGATAGGATTACTCAGAACTATGAGGATATTGAGGTTTATGATAGAAGAATCATTGAGCATACAATAAAATTATAGCCCAAAGCAAGTCCATATTATCAAAAATAGAGGCTAGTGAATGCAAAAAAAGAAGCCATGATAAAGAAAGAAATCCTAAAGCTAGTACAAGTCCAAATTATTTTTCTAATAAACCATTCTATCTATGCAGTAAATCTAGTCATTTTAATAAAGGATAATGGGGATATCAAAGTCTATGTTTATTTTAGAAACTTGAACAACACTTCCTTAAAACACCACTATCCACTACCATCCATAGATTAGATTATTCAAAAGGTGGTAGGACTATATATATTGCCTTAACTTGATGATTTTTTAGGATATGATCATATTTGGGTAAAAAATGATGATCACCATATAATTACTTTTACAATAATAAGGTGAATTCTTTTTTTTTGTAGGTTAAAATTAAAAAGTGGGTTTTTATCAAGGGACCCAAAACCTGATTACAATAAGTCTTCTACAGGAAATCCCAAGGAAGGACAACATGAAAGGCTTGAGGAAATCCAACAGGAAAACCTTCAGGAAGGCAAAAGGAAAGCCTTTAAGAAGGAAGAAAGGAAAACATGTGAAAAAGCGGTAAATTGAAAAATGAAAAGCCTACATAGCAGGAAAAAGGAAAGGTGGTAAAAATAAATGATCAATCCTAACTAAAAACAAAATTGAACAACCCCATAGGTGGGAAAAATAAACTAGCACCAACCCATGCAAGGAAAACTAGATTCCGAGAGAATTCAACATCCCACACAAGGAAAATTAGAATCTGTATGTAGAGCAACATACTATGCAGGAGAGAACCAGAAATCGGGTAGAATAGTATGGGAAGCCTAAAAATATAAAAAAAACCCTAAGCAGTAGGAAGGGAGCAAAAAAATACCTCAAAATGGTAGGGAAATGTCAAAAATCTAGAAGAGGTATAGAAAAACCCCCAACACCACATGGTGGAGTAGAGAAACTGTAAATACAGTAAATTCCACCCAAAAAAGAATGGGAAAAAAACAAGGATGCCAGAATATGAGCTGAGAAGAAATTGCATCCTTCATAAGCCTAGAAAGTGGAACAGTAATCTGAGGATCTCCACAGGCCAAAAAATTCTCTTGTAGAAAATAAAGGAGCCAACAAAGATGCCATACAATTAAAGTAAGTAGTACATGCAGAGTAGTAAATAATAGGATAGAGGTGGAAAAATTTCTAAGGAATCCAAGAGGAAGAATTCAAAGGGAAAATCATTTGTAGGTGTTAGAAACAGGTCATCCTAGATGAAGAGGATGCAACAAAAAATCTTAAACAACCTTCAACATTGCCAACAAATAGCTTTAGGGAAACATATGAGGAAGTCCAACAGATACATAGTTGTAAGTAAACCAAAGGCCCCTAGGCAAGGCCACAAAAAATACTAAGAGCCCACGAAACCCGCAACATCAATCCCAAAGAGCAGAGTCATAGTAGAAGGCACATGGTTCCCCTAAAAATCAAAAATATGATGTGCAAAACTGCTTATGAATCCAAATCCCACAACCACGGCCATCCACACCTAAAGGACCATTGAAATCTAGCATCAATAAGACACCTACAAAACTTGGGAAAAATCTAGGAACTCCAAGGAAAAAAATCTATGAAGCAACCCAAAAAACCTAAGGAAGGTCCTAGGGAAGAACCCAAAACCATCCCAGAACCAAGACACCAAAAGAAAACCCCACCAAAGGGCAAGGAAAGGGGTATAAAAATGGAGAAGTGACCTCCCACCCCAAGGATATCATCTGCAACACCATCCAACCAAGGAGGAAGGGTTAAGGAAGTGTCATGGAAACTGGTATGGGATCAAGGACCTGGAATAGGGCCAAGTAAGGGTTGCAAGGAAGTTGAGAAGGACTTCCCAAGGAAGTCTCTTGCAGAGCCCCCAATGAGGTGCATTATTTTACCAAACAATGTCATTTGGATTATCAAAAATAGGTGCAACCATAGTTACAAAAATTGTCAAAAAATCATCAATTCCCCAAATTTTTCAAGTTTGCTAGAAACTCAAGTTGAATCACAATGAAATTGAAAATGCATGATTTTCTGGCAATTTTTTGAAAAAATTATGATTCTTGCAATGAAAAATTGGTTGTTTCTGCATGGGTAGAGAAAATGCTATAAATTTATTTTTTTTAATTTACTTCATTTTTACCTATTGTAAATTAGAGAAAGGGGTCTACCTACCTACTACCATACCAAACAAAACACACTAGGGCATCCTTAAAATGGATATTTTTGTATTTTGAAGGAGTCTGACAACCACCAATAGTCACCCAAAGGATTTTGATACAAATTCAAATTAGAATTCAAGCAGGGTCCTTAGACCACATGGGTCTTAAGAGATAGTAAAAAGTTAAAACCAATTACAATCATCGTTTAAGTTAATTTGCTTGGTGTTTTATTCAATCTATGAGTTTTTGAAGTCCCACATTAGTAATTCCAACATATTTTCTACACTAAAATACAAACAAGGAGAAAATTTTAGTTTAGATAGTGAAGGTATTAATGGTTTTACCATTAATGTTTTGAGGTACTACCTCAACCCTATGACGATGTTAGCCCTAGATGTTACCCTATATCACATCTAAACAAGGAAATCATCTGCCACTTCACTCCTAAGATTTTTTTTGACATCCTCTAATGAGTAAATGAGATTTCCCATGATTTGAATATTTAGACTACAATCTGCCACATTATCAAGAGACTTGTCTTTCCCCCTTTGAAGGTCTCGATATTGATTCTGGTTTAGACTTCACTTTTCCATGTTATCAGGATCCTTGAATTTCCCCCTCGATCATTTGAAAGCCATGATATTGATTGTGATTCACTCTTACTCATGTCTCTTTTGAAAGGATAAAACTTGAGCTCAAATCTAGAAGATTGAGGTCCACATTGACAGTATTATGGGCTAAGAATGAAAACCAAGGGGACAACATTGGATAAGAGGTTAGAGAAATTATTGTGGTAAATAGTGATGGTGTCCTAGGAAAGGCCCAAGTTGGATAACATGTTTGCAACATGATTTCCTTCTTGATAGACATATTGGATAGAATAGTTGCTAAGATTTTGAAGGTAAAGTTCGGATTCATCAATACGATTTTGAATACTCTTCTAGCACATGTCCACATAGGATTCACTTTTGTAGAAGAATAGAAGTTTAACTTGACCCATCCATCAAGAGGAGGAGACTACCTAACCTGATACTTATCAAGAGGGGGAACTAAGGGGGTTTTATGGTAATACCAAAGGATTTGACAACTTTTGATTCTAAGGGAGGTTCAAATGAATCATATTGAGGAATAAGAAGAGCATTTTATCTGGTAGTAGTGATGATGCAGTTACCCACTACGAGGGTATATTTGGAAAAATTATGAAATGATTTATGGTATTTCTCAAACCAAATGCTCCAAAAGAAGTGGTAGAGGCAAGAGGCCCATAGGGATTTAAGACAATGGCCCATGAAAGGAGTGGGAAAATGGGGACAAATATCCACTAAGGTATTGTATGAGCATAGGCTATTTAAAAGATAATGAAGAGCTTTTGAGGAGCCTTTAAAGAAAATAGGCATTCAAGAAAGATATGTTAGCCAGACTCAATATTGACTTTGTAGACGTATCACCAATTGGAGATAGACATACCTTTGGAGATGATATTGTCTATGGATAATATTTTATTTTGAATAGCTAGCCAAAAGAAAAAAGGAATATCAAAATTGAGGTGTTTGAGATAGATTTTTAGCTTTTGAGGATATATACAATGGAAGAGATCTAACATAGGTCCTAATAATATGTAATAAATATGAAAGAATGTGAGTTTGAAATATAATTTAAATATACTACAAATAGAAATGATGAAATTACAATTATGGAGGCAATGGTCACTCCATTACTATGAGCTAAAGAGCTACATTATGCTTCATATAGGAGCACCACTATATACTACACTACAATAGATAAGAACTTGACTTGATACTTACTTGATCTATGAGGCCCTTTATATAGGAAGTGTAGACATAAAAAATTGACCCACTAAGGTGAGCAATTGTCCCTAGATCCCCTCTTTTCTCCTTGAAATACTTAGGTCATATTTGAGCTAACTTTTCCCATATCAAATATTGTTCTTTTCCTTCAATTCTTACACTATTGGATTAGGCTCAAAAATATATTTCCAATGATACATGATTTTTCCTATTCTAACTCTGTTTCACCCTCCAAAATGCATTAAATCTACATAAGGGTATGTAATTTGTGAAATCATGGTCCACTTTTGAGGGGTGCAATTTCATATTGTGATATCACGGTTGGACTTTGTAGGGTACAATTTTGCATTTTAGGGTTTTCTTCCAAAGAAAACCTAATTTCTAGAGTTGGTGTGTTTGGCGTCAACTCTCATTGATTTTTCCCACCCATTCTGCTTTCAAATCCGCTATATAAGGAGGTTTTGAAATCATATTGAGGGCAATAAGCAATAAGACACCAAGTGATCAAGTATTCAAGTGATTCTTACATGTGATATATACTCTCTTCTACTTGTGCACTTCTTCTCCAAGTCAATTGTTCTCTTCTACAAGCAAGCTAACTTGTAATTATGAAGTGTGATATGTTTTATGTTGTATTGGATTATTGATTG
Source organism: Wollemia nobilis (assembly GCA_028583015.1). Taxonomy (NCBI): domain Eukaryota; kingdom Viridiplantae; phylum Streptophyta; class Pinopsida; order Araucariales; family Araucariaceae; genus Wollemia; species Wollemia nobilis. Next base: position 1,305,280 of record JAQPPZ010002321.1, read on the forward strand.
TTGTTGTTGACTTCAATGGACAAGTGTTGAAGCCTCAAGGAGATATCGACTATTCAGAGGTATTAACCCTTTTGTCTACTTTTATGCTATCTACCCATATTTTCACATATTTTCATTCATGCATTAATTTTTTGTATGATGTAATAAAGTTCTTATATCATTAATTTTTTTTTCATATAGCTTCTATGAAATAGTGCCCAGTATCTACGAGGCATGAATTCATTGGTCTGTGAATTCACGGTTGCCTATTATGAAATGTAATTTTACCTAGACCATGTTTGAAGATGAATTATTATTCCCAAACCCTAGATCTGCATTCTAGGCTACACATAAAACATACTCCTATATTTTGTGCTATAATTTATCATTTTGTTCTGCTATATTCTGTTATGATTGTTCATCTTTCAAAGGTCAAATTCCACTTCTATTTTCAAAGGTCAGCTAAAAGGACCCAAGGGTCTTGACTAATGCACCTCCAAGCATTAATGTATAGTGGCCTAAGTAGGCCCCTAACACTAATCATATTTTCAAAGTTTTTGCTAAGTTATATTGCATGAATATGAATTATTGGATATCACTAGATAAAGGAATAAAAGCAAGGATCAATCACCAGATAAGATAAGTCCTCTAATTAGTATTTAGGCTATTTGTTGGGTGTTTGTTATTTATATTAAAAAACCGTAGATCTGATCTTAAAAAAATATATTTGGTTAATTTTTAGGCATTGAAAGGAAAACAACATATAGTGTGCACTTAAGGTTTAACATTGTTTGAGCATCTTCTCTTAAGCCCTTGCTTGAAGGCTTTTGATGCAGGAGCATCCGGTGGCAGCAGAGCAATCTTGCATCAAAAAAAAAAATTCCAAGTGTTTGCTTTGATGTCGCGATATCGTGACAAAGAAAGGTGTCACAATATCGCTACATGTCATGTTTTCATGACTCAGGAAGGAGAGAGAAGGTTCGGCACATAAATGTCATGATTTTGTGACATGTCATGAAATCACGACCGAAGCAGGAGGGGGAAGGTGCCCCAAAGAAAATGTCATGAAATCACGATATCGTGACATGTCACGATTTCGTGACCCGAAGAGGCGAGAAGGAAGCAGGAAGGAAGAATGTCACGATATCGCGACATGTCATGATTTCATGACCTACGAGACGAGGAGGAGGCAAAAAGGAAAGATGTCGTGATATCACGACATGTCATGATTTCACGACCGAAAAGGAGGAGAAGACAATGAGAAAGGAAACTATCACGATATCGCGACATGTCGCGACATCATGACCTGAAGGAGAAGAAGACAGTGAGAAAGAAAACTGTCGCGATATCACGACATGCACGATATCACGACCTGAAGGAGAAGAAGGCAGCGAGGAAGAAAAATGTCACGATATCACAACATACTGCTGGTTCTCGATTCAAAAATGCATGCATTCCTAGATGATGTTTCCTGAGGCGGTCCAAGCCACATTTATGCATGATTTCTTGCCCGATAAGATTGCTGAGCATGGCGGCCACTCAAAGGCTACGCCCAAAAGTTAGAGACATTAGATGGCTCATCAATGTGCATTTCTATGGCTAATTCGGTGGCAGTTGCCAGTTGAGGAAAAGGATGTGAAGATTCAGTCACGAAGGCAGAGGAAGGATGTATTCTTCCAGGTGGGTCATTAATGGCCTAGAGGGTCGAGACCTCGAAAGAAATGCAGACATTGCTATAGAAGCAGGTGGTGAATCTGGATAGAAGGGGGGATGAAGGACTAGAAGAAACTATGCCTGTGGGCTAGTATTGTAATTTTTTTGAAGTTTAATGAATGAGATTTGATTGATTTCCTATGTCCCCATCAAGTGGTATCAGAGCGGGAGTTCCTGAGTGTGTGAGAAGATCACCGAAAGTGAGGCAGCTTGCACCAGGATCTGTGGAAGGGTTGTGAGAAGAGAGTGAAGTAGAATGCCTCTACGAAGAAATCGTGGTGGTGGAAGAAATATGGTGCCAGCAAAAGATTTTAGAGCTTTGTAGAGGCAAGTTTAGGCCCTATAATAGGAGCTGCACAGAGGGATTGAACCCAAAGGAGAAGGAAATGAAGATGAAGTTGAAGAAGAAGAGGTTGTAGATCCTGCACAAGCCAGGTTATACAGAGCCATCTCTCAGATTGGGAAGAGACCAAAGATGGAGGTTTCTATGTATTCTGGAAATCTTGATCCAGAGGAGTTGATTGACTGGATCAATGATTTGGAAGAATACTTTGAGTATGAGGAGGTTGAATATCTTGATAGGGTCAAGTTTGCTAAGACCAAGCTGAAGGGTCATGCCAGCATATGGTGGAAGGGAGTGCAGCTAGACAGAAATAGAAGAGGAAAGGAGAGAATAACAAGATGGGATAGAATGCTGGAGAAGTTGAAGAGGCAGTTCATCCCAGTTGACTATGAGATGGATCTGCTAAATAAAATGCAAGGTTTGAAGTAATCATGCAAGTCTGTTAAAGAATACACAGAGGATTTTTATAAAATTGTAATGAGAATAGGCCATTCAGAGGCCAACAAGGAGAAGGTAGATTGTTATATTAATGGGTTACGAGCAAGTATTCAAGAGGAGTTAAGTCTGGTCAGAATGACCACCATAGAGGATGCTTACCAATTTTCCCTGAGGGTTGAAGAGAAACTGAATAGAAGGTTTGAGAGCAAGCAAAGAGGAAGAGGTCATGGTGGAAGAACTGGTGGAAGGACCAGTGGAGAAAAATATAAGGATCAAAAGAAGGCTGGTGAGACCAGTAATACCCAAGAGCAGAAGGAGGGAAGCACCTAACAACCTCTTAATTAGAACAATGGTTACCTAAGGGGGAGAGGTAGGTATGGACATGTATTTGGAAGAAGAGGATTCCATGGAACCTGTTTCCACTATGGTGAAGAAGGACATCAAGCATTTGAGTGTCCATAACACCGAGAAAGGACGAATAAGAGACCTGAGGATCCTACCAGAGCTACTGTAGCAGATGAAGGTGTTAAATTAGAACATTCTAAGGAGGCATAGAGAGGAAAAGTTATGGTCACTAGGAGGACCCTGTTGAATGAGGAGAAAGGATCATACTAGAGGAGGAGTCTGTTCCGCACAAGGTGTAGAAGTTTGGGTAAGGTCTATAACATTATTATAGATAATGGTAGTACTAATAACTTGGTCTTATAAGAAATGGTTGCTAAGTTACAGTTAAAAAGGAGGAGACACCCACATCCATATCGGATTGCGTGGTTACAGAAGGACCATAGGGTTTTGGTCAGTGAGCAATGCTCGGTGAAGTTCAATATTGGGAATTACTATGATGAGGTCCTATGTGACATCCTGCCTATGGATGCTTGCCATTTGTTGTTGGGAAGGCCATGGCAGTTTGATCGGTGTGCAGTGCATGATGGTCGTGCAAACACCTACTCGATGACGAAGAATGGAGTGCGCCATAAGCTGAAGCCCTTGAAGGAGGTGGAATAAAAGGTATGCAGTAGTGCTAGAATATGTTTAGTTGAAGGAGGAATATTTTTGGATAGTTTAAAGCATGAGCATTTGTGCTATGCATTAGTTCCTAGAGCTAGGAAGGAAGGATGCAAGGATACCCCTGTAGAAGTCTTAGGACTATTAGAAGAATTTCTAGATATTATATCTGATAATGTGCCTGAGGGTTTACCACCAGTGAGGAAGATCAGTCACCATATTGATTTGGTACCAAGATCTAGTTTACCCAACAAGGCAGCACATAGAATGACTCCTATAGAAACTGAAGAGCTGAACAAGCAAGTCCAAGAGTTGCTGGAGAAGGGACTGATTCGGGAGAGCTTGAGTCCATGTGTAGTACCTGTAGTACTAGCACAAAATAAAGATAGAGAGTGGAGAATGTGTACAGACTCTCAAGCCATTAACAAGATCACCATAAAGTATAGATTTCTATTGTCGAGGATGGATGACATTATGGACTATTTGAGTGGAGCCACGTACTTCACCAAGATTTACCTAAAGAGTGGTTATCATCAGATTCATGTCAGAGAAGGAGATGAGTGGAAGACAGCCTTCAATACCAAATAAGGTTTGTATGAATGGTTGGTCATGCCATTTGGGCTAACCAATGCACCAAGCACATTCATGCGACTTGAAAGAATTTTTAGGTAAATTTGTCATTGTTTATTTGGATGATATTTTAATATTTAGCAGAACCTTGGAAGAGCATCTGATGCATATCAGAAGGGTTTTTGAGAATCTACGAGAGGAGCAGTTGTTAATTAATCTAAAGAAATGTAATTTCATGAAGAAGGAGTTAGTGTACTTGGGATTTGTCATCTCAGCTGAAGGTCTAAAAATGGCCCTAAAAAAGTGAGAGCCATCATTGAATGGCCTACCCCGAGAAGCACAACTGAGGTAAGATCATTTCATGGTCTAGCAAGTTTCTACAGGAAATTCATTAGGAATTTCAACAGTATTTGTGCACCCCTTACATAAATAATGAGAAGGGATAGGAAAGAATTTAAGTGGACCTTGGGAGTAGATAAAAGCTTCGAAATGTTGAAGAAGAAGGTTACATAGCAACCTATTTTGGCACTTCCAGATTTTAATAAGGTATTTCAGGTAGATTGTGATGCTAGTGGTAGTGCCATAGGAGCTATTTTGAGTCAATAAGGTAAACCTATTGCTTACTTTAGTGAGAAACTCAATGATGCTAGAAAGAAGTATTCAGTTTATGATCAAGAGTTTTACGCTATAGTTCAGGCTCTAAAGAAGTGGCGACATTACTTGTTGCCAAAAGAGTTTGTTCTATATACTGATCATCAGGATTTGATGAACTAAAGGGTTTGTACCCTGAAGATCCTAATTTTGTAGAAGCCCGGAAGGCTTGCTTGGCACCTGTTACTTTGGATAGGACCAAGTGGTTGGATTTTCTAATCCAAGATGGAATGTTGTTCAGAGGAGGTCAATTATGCATTCCATGGAGTTCAATGAGGGAGAATATGATAAAGGAGAAGCATAGTGGGGGACTAGTTGGACATTTTGGTCGAGATAAGACCATTGCCCTTGTTAGTGAAAACTACCATTGGCCACAATTGTAGCAAGATGTGACTAAATTTGTGTAGGGTTGTAGAGTATGTCAGATGGCTAAGGGAGTGAGATAGAATATAGGATTATATCAGCCATTACCTATACCAGAGAGACCATGGGAGGACATCAGTATGGATTTTGTTCTTGGCCTACCAAGGACACAATGAGGGAGTGACTCCATTTTTGTTGTGGTTGACAGGTTTTCAAAGATGGCTCATTTTATTCCATGTCAAAAAATGAGTGATGCGATTCATGTTGCGAGCTTGTTTTTCAAGGAGGTAGTACGCCTTCATGGTCTACCCAAGAGTATAGTATCTGACATAGATACCAAATTTGTGGGTTATTTTTGGAGGACTTTGTGGAAACAGCTAAAAATGGATTTGAAGTTCAATTATGCATACCATCCGCAGACTGATGGAAAAATAGAGGTGGTGAACAGAAGTTTGGGTAATATTCTAAGATGCCTGGTAGGAGATAATCCCAAAGGATGGGATTTGATTTTTCCACAGGCAAAATTTGCTTACAACAATTCCATAAACAAAAGTAATGGTAAATCCCCATTCCAGATTGTGTATGGGAACAACCCAAGGAATGCTTCTGAGTTGAGAATGATGGGTAAAGGAGAAAAGAGTAGTGTTGAGGCTGAATATTTTGTAGAGCACATAAAGAGTTTACATGAAGAGGTAAAACAACATATCAGTAATATGAATACTCAGTACAAATCCAAAGTCGATCAGAAGCGGTGTTCCAAGGAGTTCCAAGTGGGCGAAGAGGTCATGGTTCACTTAAGAAAGGAAATGTTTCCTAGAAAAACATACAACAATTTGAAGATGAAGAGGTTTGGACCATGCAGGATCATAGGTAAAAGAGATTTAGGAAATGCCTACGAAGTGTAACTACCAAGCGAGCTGAATATATCACCTGTTTTTAATATTTCAGACTTGGTAGAATACCATGAAGGAGGTAGTAGTGAGACACCAAGAACATATTTGTGGGGTATTCCAACATCTACTCCAGCAACAGATGAGATCGAGGAAATACTAGACACTCGAGCAGGCAGAAGTACCAGGAATAGGCAGTATTCTGAATATCTGGTCAAGTGGAAGGGCAGGCCTATCGAAGATGCAACTTGGTTGTCAAAAGTAGAGGTCGGCCGCCTGGGTCTTCCTCCAACAGTACATAAGTGAAGGACACTTCTCAATCCACCTCGGGTGTTTGATGCAAGAGCATCCGGTGGCAGCAGAAAAATCTTGCATCAACAATTTTTTTTTTCCAAGTGTTTGCTTTGATGTCGCAATATCGCGACAAAGAAAGGTGTCGCGATATCGTGACATGTCGCATTTTCGTGACTCAGGAAGGAGAGAGAAGGTGTGGCACAGAAATTTCACGATTTCATGACATGTCGTGAAATCATGACCAAAGCAGGAGGGGGAAGGTGCCCGAAGAAAATGTCATGATTTCATGACATGTCATGAAATCGTGACCAAAATAGTAGAGCGAAGGCGTAAGAAGAAAAATGTCATGAAATCGTGATCGAAGCAGGGGAAGGGGAAGGTTCCGAAGGAAATGTCACGATTTCGTGACATGTCACGAAATCATGACCAAAACAAGAGAGAGAGGGCATCCGAAGAAAAATGTCATGAAATCGTGACATGTCACGAAATCACGACCGAAGGAGGAGGAAGAAATCTAGAAAGAAAACTGTGGTGATTTTGTGACCCAAAGAGGCGAGAAGGAAGCAAAAAGGAAGAATGTCACGATATCGTGACATGTCGCGATTTGACGACTGAAAAAGAGGAGAAGACAGTGAGAAAGGAAAATGTCACGATATCGCGACATGTTGCGACATCACAACCCGAAGGAGAAGAAGACAGCGAGAAAGAAAACTGTCATGATATCATGACATGCATGATATCGTGACCCAAAGGAGAAGAAGGCAACAAGGAAGAAAAATGTCATGATATCACGACATAATACTGGTTCTCGATTCAAAAAGGCACGCGTTCCTAGACGGTGTTTCTTGAGGTGGTCCAGGCCACATTTATGCATGATTTCTTACCCAGTAAGCTTGCTGAGCATGGCGGCCACTCGAAGGCTACGCCCAAAATTCAGAGATGTTTAGACGACTCATCAATGCATTTTTCCACAACTAATCTTGTGGTAGTTGCCAGTTGAGGAAAAGGATGTGAATATTCAATCACAAAGGCAGAGGAAGGATGTATTCTTCCAGGTGGGTCATTAATGGCCTAGAGGGTCGAGACCTCGAAAGAAATGCAGACATTGCTATAGAAGCAGGTGGTGAATCTGGATAGAGGGGGGATGAAGGACTGGAAGAAACTATGCCTGCGGGCTAGTATTGTAATTTTTTTGAAGCTAATGAATGAGATTTGATTGATTTCCTGTGTCCCCATTAGCTTTCTATATTGAAATCCTAGGGTTAGAAAGCATTCAAACAAAGAATCATTATAGTGTTAGCTCTTGTCTTCTTGCATATTGTATTTCTACATTGTCCTTTATCTTTTATAACATAGATCTAGAAAGGTCAAACATAGGTGATTGTCTTGAATCAAATACTTCAAATATTCTTAAGAACTAAAGGACTTGGAGTGAGTCCTTAAACCATTCTTGGTGAATCCTCCCCCTTTTTTATAATGAGTGTAGAGAACAACATACCCCCGCGATCACCTTGGCTTTCTCTTGTGTATTCAACCAAGAATCATATGCAATAGGGTGGTTTTCCCCATCTACTCTTGGTGAACCTAATGTGAACACCTCATTTTTATTTTAAAACTTTAATCAAGATCATTAATTATGTGTGTTAGATCAGAAAACATTTTAAAATATAACATATATTTTTCTCTTTTCACTGGTCTTAGTTCCTTCATACCCTTAGTCTTTTCTCCTTTTTCTAATGGCTTCCAACCTTAGGAATGGACAAGGGCTTTTTAGTTTTGATGATATTTCCCAAGAGAATGATGAAATTGATAGAGAAAATCATAATCTTAAAGAAGAAGAGGTTGATAATAGTCTTGATCCTATTAAGAGACGTAATGGTAACCTTATCTTCAAATCTTTTGAGCATGTGTGGACCTTTTACAAGCATCATAAGCATACCTTGGATGCAGCTTTAGAGGAATAAACCCTACTTGAGGAAGTTATACCATCTCATGATAAATCTTTGAATGAATATTTGAATCATGGTAATCATGTTCATCATCCAACTTATGCCACTATGGTAACCGCCAACATTGGAAGGAATCTACAAGTCCCTCCAACTAGTAGTGTCATTCAAAATTATTTTTATTTTCCCCCTCAATATTCTAATTTCAAAACTATTACTTCTATTCCACCAAATTTAGTTATCCTATTCAAAAATATACCACATACCACAACAATATCAATATCTCCAACACTCCTCCCTTAGGGAATTTGGGGATAATGCATAACAACAATCCAAAGGTGCAAAATTTAACAAATATGGTAAATCAATTGGTTTTGAAAGTTGATATGATTCACCCTTCAAGTTTTAGTTATAGTTATAACAAAATGTGTAATCTGAAATTGGATCTTGTTGTTGTTGCAAGACCTTATCCTAAGCATTTTCCTGTGCTATTTTTACCTATATATATGGGGACGTAGAATCACATAGAGCATTTAAGAAGATTTAGGATGGCATGCCATGATATCATATATGATGACATGTTGTTACTAAGAACATTTTCTAAGAGTCTTAGTGGCATGGCATTAGAGTGGTACTATCGGTTACTTAATTACTCATTGAGGAATTTTAAAGAAACAATAGAATTATTTGTTCAACATTTTGGTGCTTATATTGAAAAATAAGTAACAATGAAAGGTATATAGTTTGAAACAAGGTAAAGAGGAAATGTTTTCAAAATTCTTGGCTCATTGAAGAAGTATAGTTGTACGCTCAAGATATAATTTACCTCCTAAGGATATGCTTGAGATATTTGTTGGAATTTTGCAACAACAATTATCTTATGCATTAGAAACTAGTACTATTACACACTTTGATCAAGCAATTGAGTTAGCTATAAAAGTAGAACAAGCTCTTATCAGAAGAGGCTAGATCAAAATAAAAGAAAAATATACTAAGTATCAAAACAAGAATAAGCACATAGGAGGTGATGGTGTAACGTATAGTATACTTGTTAATAGCATTACTAACAACCTATAAAATATAATACTTCAGAAACCTCCAAAAAAAATTTCACAAAGCTTAATATGTCTATGGAAGCAGTATTGAAGCAACTTATAGAAGCCAATGCAATTGAATTACCTCTTATAATGCAACTAGATACTACAACTATTTGGTACAAGGTAGGTCAGCATAGTGCATATCATAGAGTGGAAGGACATGGGATAAATTTTTGTAAGAAGTTGAAACATGTGGTTCAATATTTGATTGATGCAAGACATCTTGATATAGGAAATTCTCAATATTAAAATATTCAATAAAAGTCCAATATCAACCAGAATGTACCTAAGGTAGCTAATTAGGTATCTTATAGAAATGTACCAAATCATTACGATAATAATATGATTGGTATGATAACTACTTCATATCATGTGTAGAATTGATAGATCTAGCGATCTCAATGGGAGATGAGTTTTTCAGTAAATATTTCCCTCTTGGAACTTTTGCAAAATTCTCTTACTCATGGATAAGCCTTGATAAATGTTCTAAAACAACAATATGTCCCTCCAAATATTTTCCCTAGTGATATGGCCAATATTATAAGTTCTCTTGAGACACATCCTCTCACATTCTCGGATGTTAATATCTCTTCCTCAACCTTACAATAATATTCTTCTCTTTACATCACCACATTTATGAGGTTTAGTTTTATCAAGAGGATTATTATTGATAATGGTTCTTCCCTTAATTTACGCACATATAATTTCTTTCAAAAATTTGTATTAAAAGGGGAAGAATTAACTAAATCTGATGCAATCATAAAAATATTCAATGATTTCCAAGAAGCTTGTGGTACCATATCACTTCCCCTTAAGGTTGGACCTAATATTTTAGATACATTGTTCTATGTGGTATCTTGTCCTGCATCTTTTAATATTTTTCTTGGATGTCCTTGGATCCATGCAATGATGGCTATATGTTCTACCTTTCATCAATGTTTAAAACTTTAATTTAGAAACCAACTTGTTTCTATCCTTGATTATCTTCATCAATTTGAATTTTGCTCACAAAATGATCTAGCTCAGTTTCATTCATTGGATTCCTTATCTAAAAAAACTAAGCAACCTAAATTTTTTCATAAGGAATCACCAATCAATATCTCATCATAGGATCAAGTCAACTCTTCTTGTCAAGAACATCATTTAGATGAATCTCATCAAGGTTTAGAATGGAGTGTTGAGGATGAGGGGTCATCCTCTCATTATTTTGTGATCAAAATCCTAGAGTAGTATGCCAAATATGAGGATGCACCTCAGAATGACATTTGCTTTGATAGGTTTGTCCCATGCACTATGCAGGTTGTATCTTCTAGTTCACAAGTGGACTATGGTTCTATACCTACTGAGGACCTTGAGCAATGAGGGGTGATTTTTGCCATGCCTCCTCTTGAGGATGAGTTGTCCATTCTCATTGAGGATACCATATATATGAACATAGGGTTTGAGGAATCTCCTAGAATCCTTATGTTAGGTAAAGCCTTGTCCATGGATGAGCATGAGCAATTGATCAATTTCTTAAGATAATATCAAGATATTTTTTCTTGGTCATACATCGACATGCCAAGACTTGATCCCTCCCTTGTTATACATCATTTGGTAGCTAAGCCTATTAAGCAAAAACTTAGGAAGATGCATCCTAAGGTCACCCTCTTAGTCAAGGAGGAGCTCAAAAAACTTCTTAATGTCAGTTTTATAAAATCTATCAACTATTCTGATTACCTCTAAATATTAGGCCAAGAAAACATTCACTACTCCATGGGGTGCTTTCTACTAGAAAGTCATGCCTTTTGTCTTGAAGAATGTAGGAGCTACCTATCAACGGGATATGACTTATATTTTCTATGACATGATGCATGATATTCTCTAGGACTATGTGGATGATCTTCTAGCCCGCTCCATAGAATGAAAGGAAATATGTTAGAAATATGTTGAATATTTTGCATGTTATTTTGGTGGGGTTAACACAAAAAGATATTGGACACAGTGTACGATATACTCGTTGGGGTTTGGGGCTATACCGATCCCCGAACAGGGGTTTGAGGGCAATAGCCCTCCAAAAATTAGGGGTCCAGGGGTGGTAGCCCTCCAATTTTTTAGTGTTTTAAGGTATTTTTAGACCCATATGGGATTTTAGGGTTACTATATTTGAACCCTTGATTTTTCACCCATGATATTGTAAAATACGTGCATGTGCCTTTGTTATATATATCACACTTGCATTAGGATTTGAAGAGAGATATAAGTAGAATATTATTGTATTGGAGATGGTCAAGTTAATGCAATAATAAGATAATAATGTGCTAGTTTTCCCGGTTGAGGATTTCTAGGATAAATATTATGTAATGTGTGAATCTGCTATCTTCTTCCTTTGATTCTATAATTACTACTTTTCTAGTTTTAGTTTATTGGGGCTCTTTATTTCTCTTCATTTGGTATTAGAGCTAGGTTTTAGCTTTGTTCGAGGATTAAGGGTTTCAAACCTATGATAAACTAATTCTTGAGTGGAAGTTGTACACAAAAGGATCCAGGCAAAGGAGAAATATGGGAAGCACACGGATAAAGATTGAGAAATTTAATGGACAAAATTTTGATTTGTGGAAACTCAAGATGGAGGATTTGTTGGTTGATAGATATTAGTGGATTTCGGTCTCGAGAACAAAACCAACATTAATGATATATGAGGATTAGCTAAAAATATATAAGAACGCAAGGAGCTCTATCATATTGTGCTTATATGACTCGGTATTATTGAATGTATCTATAGAGACCACAACAAATCTATTATGGGAGAAGGGAACATTGTATCAGAAAAAGTCACTGGTAAATAAACTATTTTTTTGAAAGAAGTTGTATTCGCTTTGGATGGATGATGGTGACTCTATGGTTGAACATATGAATGTTTTTAACACTATGGTAAGTCAACTAACCTCTATAGAAGTAAAAATGTATGAAGAGGAAAAATGTATTACTTTACTTTTTTCATTATCTGATTCATGGGATAACCTTGTTATGGCTATCACCAATACTACATCTACATTGAAAGTAGAGGATATAGTAGGAACTTTGTTTTTTGGGGAGATGATATGAAAATATTCCAAGTATTATCATCAAAAGGAAGACTTGTTTGTGAGAGGTCATTCTAAATAAATAAGAAAAAATAAATAAGGATAAAAGAAATAAAAATCTAGGGGTAAATATGTTGCCCTAGAAAAGAGGAAATGTTGGAATTGTGGTAAAGCAAGGCATTATAAAAGAGACTACGGATCTAAAAATCTTGATAATAATCGATCATTTGATGAAGGAAGTTATACATAAATGAATACCACATATGAATATTCAAGGGATTTATTCTTAGCTGCAGCGTGCTCAAGTGAATGTGATGACTCATGGTTTATTGACTCGGGTGCTTCTTTTCATATGACTCATCATAGGGATGGGTTATTTGAATATGAAAATATAGATGGAGGTAAAGTATTCTTGGGAGAAAATTTGACATATAAAATAATAGGTCGAGGAAGAGTCAAGTTGATGCTAAAATATGGAAGAATTAAAACCCTTCCCGATGTGTTGCATATTCCGGGTTTGGCAAGGAATCTGGTATCTGTGAGTAAGATGAATGATGCAGGTGTGAATATGGTATTCAATAAGGATAGATGCAATATGGTCTATGGATCCTTGGTGTTGGCAAGAGAATTTCACACAGGAACTTTGTTTAGACTTGATGATAGCACTATAAGTATTAATTGCAATAACTCTTTAGTTGTACAAGAAAATAATATGATTGAAATGGCTCTGAGTATTCCTACAACAAAGACGATTTTGTGGCATCAATGCATGGAGAATATTAGTGATAAAGGACTTCAAACATTGAAAATGAAAGGTATGGCTGAAGGACTTTTTGATTTCCCATCAATTTTTGATTTTCGTGAGCACTGTATTTTCGGGAAACAAACTAGAGTCAAATTTCCAAGTAATGCTACAAGGTCTGAAGGAATTCTACATCAAGTTCACATTGATGTGTTTGGACCGGAAAAAAGTACCATCATTAGTTAAATCTATCTATTTTATTACATTTATAGATGACTTCTCAAGAAATACATGGGTATATTTTCTATGGAATAAATTTGAGGTTTTTAATAAATTTAAAGAGTTTAAGGCTCTTGTAGGTTTTTGAGAAGTAATAATGGTGCTGAGTATTACTCTAATGAATTTGAGTAGTTTTGCAAGGATTGTGGAATAGAAATGCAGATAACAACTATGTATACTCCATAATAGAATGGGGTTGCAGAACAGATGAATTGGACATTTATGGATAAGGCTAGAAGCAAGCTAAGTGGTCTAAGGTTAGAAATGAAGTTCTAGGTAGAATCTATGTTAAAAAATTATTATCTCATCAATAGATATCCTACCTCAGCTTTCATGGAAAATAATCCACAAGAAGTATGGACTGGTAAGAAACCCTCTCTCAGACATATAAGAGTTTTTGGTTATGATACTTATATGTATGTCCCAAAAGAGAAAAGGACTAAGCTAGACTATAAATATAAAAAATGCATATTTTTGGGTTATAGTAGTATTAAAAGATATAATTTGTGGAACCCCAAAATACAGAAGGTTATTTATAGTTGTAATGTGATCTTTAGAGAAATAAAAGGGGTTTTAAAATAGGAAATGCAACCAAGCAAAGAACCAGTAATAGTACAGGTAAAATTTGAATAGGAGGAAGAACAAGTGGTAGAACCTGAATGACAGAGAGACTCTGAAGAGGAATATTCGTAAGAAGAAGGTGGGGAGGAAGTTGAAGATGCATAACCTAGAACTCCAATTTTAAGGAGATCAAATCGAGAGAGAAGACTTCCAGACAGGTGTAGTCCTTAAAATTTTTATTCTACATTTAATTTATCAATTAGTGATGAAGAACCCAAGACTATAAAGGAGGCACTTCAGTCAAGTGATAATAAGTCTTGTAAAAGGGCTATGGAAGAAGAAATGAAGTCCTTGGATAAAAATAAGACATGGGACTTGGTGAAATTGAAGAACACAAGCTTATACTAAGAGGGGGTGAACAGTATAAGACCACTTTTTACTTTTCTTTCCAATCAATATTATGTAGTATAAATATAGCAATATCAACAATAGTAAATCAATGCACAAATAACCACACACAATAAAGACATCAATTTTACGTGGTTCATCCAATGTGGGCTACTCCATGGAGAAAATATTTTACTAAAATTTTCTCAATCAATATCTTGGGAATCCTTTCTCTATTACAATATTTATGGACCTCTGTCCAAAGGAGACACCAATTCCCTAATAAATTTAGTGGATATCTATCCACAGGAGACACCAATGTCCTAACTCTACTCTGGTTGGTGATCCTCTAGAAGACTCAGCCTCCACTACCATTAGCAAGTGGAACTCTATCCATAGAAGACACATGTCCTCCTTGCTCTATCTGGAGACATTTTTCCTAATCTCTATCACCTCCAAATATCTATCTCAAATCTACACTAAACACAGTCCTTCGGTCTAGCACAAATCTATCCTCAATATCTGTCTCTGGTCTGATACAAACCTATCCTAAAATATACACCAAACTCTATCCTCGAATATGTACTAAACATAGTCCTTCGATCTAGCACAAATCTATCCTCAAGCCTTAAATCAAAGCTTGAATCAATCTCAAATCAACTCTATTGGATCTAACCCAAACCTTAACTCAAGGTTTTAACAAATCAATCAACTTTGCTCACAAGTCTTTTCGAATAATTGTCTCAAATATGCCTTGTAAGATTCCACAAAAGCTCACACTAATCTATCCACAAGTTCTTTCTATAACTTGTCCAAATATGCTCTACAAGTCCTCACTAGAACTTGTCCAAATCTGCTCAATAAGTCCTCACTAGGACTTATCCAAATCTGCTCTCAATCTGTATTGTAAGCTTCCACAAAAGCTCACATAAATCTATCCACAAGTCTTCTCAAAGAATTACCTCAAATCTTCTCAACAAGTCCACACTAGAACTTCTCCAATCTCATAGAATCATAAAGATAATTTTTAGAGACTCAATATGCTTCACATTCACTTCAAAACTCATTTAATTTCAATCACTCTTTTAGAAACATACGGAGAATTTTTAGAGACTCAATATGCTTCACATTCATCTCAATACTCAATCACTTTCAATCACTCTCTTATAAACATATAGAGAATTTTTAGATACTCAATATGCTTCACACTCACAAGACTCTCAATCACTTTCTCAACTCAACTTAGAATATAGAATAATTTTTTTTATAGAACTTGAAAAATCACTTCACACATTCACTTGACTAGGCTCAACCAACTCTACTCAACCAATCACTCAATGAAATAATCCTTGCTTACAAACCCTAGTCCAAGCATATGAACACTCACTCAAAATGTTTCCAATAATGCTTATCTACCAACCTTGCATAACAATGATACTCATAATCTTTGCAAATCCTAGTTCAAGTTCTTTACTCAATCAATGGCTTCAAAAACAATGCTTATCAAAAAAGGTTTTATAAACAACCCTTTATTCCAGAAAACCTTGAAGCATTAAAACACACTCAACAATACTTATAAAACAATCTTCACATATAGCTCAAAAACTCAACAAGGAAACCTAATTAAGTCCTTTTCACTCCAAAGTTGTTTTTTAGAAAACCAACCAATCAACTCAACCAAAGAAGAATATGCCCATACCTTTTTCTTTGATGTAGGATGACCTTCAAAACCTAGATCAAATATCACAACTTTATTTGCCAAGTACAAAGGGTTAGATGACAAGAATTATCACCCTAACACTTTTCACAAAATACAATGATAACTCAAATCCCAAATACACCTTATTGCTCCATCTCAATAATAAATTCCAACATCATAATTTTCATCAAAAACTCTTTAATAAAATATAACTCAATTACTACTTATAACTCCTTTCTCAAATTGCACTTATCAAATAAAATACTTTATAAAATAATGCAATTTATTCTTCTAAGATAAAAATTAATTACCTTAGTTTTACTTTATCAAAAACTACCTTTTATCATGCCCAAAAATCACTTTAGCTTAAAAGTAAATAATCCACTTTTAATCATCACCTTATCCCTCCTAATATTCTCACACAACCTTAGGCAATTCAAATTAATAAAAAATTAATACCTTACCCCTTTGTGCCTTAGTTGCAGCCTTGGCTGCCACATGAGCTAAGTGCTCACGTAGGATCTTAAGCACCCACATGCTTATTTACCCTCTCGATGGCGTCACCAAAACAAACATGAAAATGTTTATCCACCTGCTGCCATAGGTTTTTGAACCCATGACCTCTCTGCCACTAAGACCAAGCACTACCAACTACACTAGCCATATTATGGTGGTTAATGGTGATTCACTTGTCCTTTTGAATGACATCAACACACTATCTCCTCTTCTTCCTTCCATGAAACTGCAGTGAATATCTCATGATTCGAAATTCAAATTACTTTCATGTTTTGCTTTGGGTGAGGCAATATTTATATTGCCTATGGTTTCCTCCAATGCATCGGTGGTGGTGTTCGACTTCGAACGTCGGTGCTATGACTTTAGGGTTGAACCCTAAGTAATTAAATAAATATTTATTTTATAAAATTTAAATTCATTTGAATTTAAATATTTATAAATTTAAATATTTAAATCTTCTTCCTTGGCTTTTTAAAAAAGCCTCCTTGGGTCTTTATAAACACCTTTATTTTTGCCCACATGGTTTTAATAAAAACCTTTTATGCCATCGTGGTTTTTAATAAAAACCTTTTGTGCCACCATGGTTTTAATAAAAACCTTTCATTTTGCTTCACATAATATTATTTTGTCAACCTCTTGCATTGCTCATTTTAACCTATTGGCATCAACGGTGGTTCACTCCTTGACATCGATGACAACTTCATGCCTTGACATCAATGACAACTCTATGGACTCAAAATGTCCAACAAAAATTACCTCCTGGTAGAAAACCTGTTGGTTGTAAGTGGTTTTTCAAGAAGAAGTACAATGTAGAAGGAAAGTTGGAGAAGTACAAGGCTCGCTTGGTAGCAAAAGGATTTTCTCAGGTTGAGGTAATTGAATTTGGTGAGATTTTTTCTCTTGTGGTTAAATTAACTTCAATCAGATTTATGTTGGCTATTTATGCTACTTTTGATTTTGAAATAGAAAAGATGGATGTAAAGACAACTTTTCTACATGGTGAACTTGATGAAGATATATATATATATATAAAAATAAAAATAAAAAATATATATATATATATATATATATATATATATATGTCACAACTAGAATGCTTTAAGGTAAAAGGTAAGTAGGACTTGGTATGCAAGTTGAAGGAGTCTCTTTATGGGTTGAAGTAGTCTCCAAGGATGTGGAACCAAAAATTTGACAGGTTTGTCTTGACACTTGGGCTTGGAAAAAGCAAAACAGATCCATGTGTATATTTCAAAAAGGAAGGTGAAAATATTGTTATCATTGTATTGTATGTGGATGACATGTTGTTAATTGGTAACAATAAGGAGATGATAAAGTTACTCAAATATTAGTTATCTTCTGAATTTGACATGAAGGATTTGGGTGCTGCAAAATTTATTTTGGGTATGGAAATAATAAGTGATCATGCAAATAGAAATTTATGGTTAAATCAAATGAAATATGTTGATTTGATATTACAGAATTTTAGAATGTATGATTGTAAACCAATATGTACTCCATATCTGGTTGGTCAAAAGTTATATGTTGAACAATATCCCAAAATAGATGACGAAATTGAAAAAATAAATCATGCTCCTTATGCTAGTGTTGTGGGTAGTTTGATGTATGCAATGGTCTATACTAGACCTGATATTGCACATGCAGTGGGAGTAGTTAGTAAATATATGTCAAATCTAGGAAAGGAACATTGGACTGTTGTAAAAAGGATCTTCAAATACTTGCGTGGAACTACATATTATGCTATCTATTATGGAGTAAATCCTAAAGGTAATAATATTTTAAATCTACAAGGGTTTGTGGATGCTAATTGGACTGGAGATCTTGATAAGAGAAGATCAACAGGTGCTTATGTGTGAAATTTGTTTGGAAGGGCAATAAGTTGGATGAGTAAAATTCAATAAGTTGCTTTATCCACTACATAGTAGAGTACATAAGTTGGATTTACCTCCTTGTAATTTTTGCTTCCCAAAAATAAATATGCTACATGGTTAGCAATAATATATTGGTAGTTGCAAAGTTTATTCCTTTGCACTATTTGATGTCTAAGCCCCACCTTTCAGGTCAAGCTACTAAATGGGTGTTGGACCTTAGTTAGTTTGACCTAACTTTCATAGTTCAAAAGGTAATTAAGTATCAGGTAATTATTGATTAGTTAGCCTCTACTCCCCTAGAAGTTGCCCATCCTTTAGTTTTTGAGTTTCTCAATGAGTGCTTCAACATCAAATTTGAGGACTCCAAGTCTTGGAATTTATTTTTTGGAGTCTGATGCATGAAGGGCATCGGTGTTGGAGTTGTTCTAGTTACCCATAAAAACAACTCATCCCCTAGTCCTTCAAACTTTGTTTGTCTTGCATAAATAATACTGTAGAGTACGATTTTTTGATCCTTGGTCTTAGAGCAGCCTTAGCTTTATAGGTTAGTACCTTTAAATTGTTGGTGACTCTCAACTTGTGGTTAATTATATTAACTATGTTTGTCAATATCATGATGATAAACTTAAACCCTACAAGGATATTATCACTAAATTATTATCCTCATTTGATCGAGTAACCATAGAGTCTATCCCTAGATCCTCAAATAATCATGTGGATGCCATGGCTACCACTACATCCTTGTTCCTTCTGGAGTTATAATATGATAAAACATAAATTATCATTAGATAACTTTGGGAATATGCATCACTTGGTTCTTGTCTTGTTCGATTAGATTGTTTGACCATCAAAGCTTACTCATCTGAGCCATGGTATACCGATATATTTAATTTCCTTATGTATGGTTTGATGTCATATGGTTTAGACCATAATAATTGTAATATTTTGTGCAAAAGAGTGTGTCAATTCATCATAATCGGTAATAATTTGTATTGATGTTATTTTGAATTCATCCTCCTACGATGTCTTTACTTCTATGAAGCTCGACTTACTCTTAGTGATGCTCATGAAGGTTCATGTGGAGACCATTTCAACGATAATTCTATTTCCAAAAATATCCTTCATATGGGGTACTATTGGTCTTCCATGGAGAAATATGCATGTGACTATGTTCTTTGTTGTGATAAGTGTCAACATCATGATCATATTGTTCATGCTCATTATCAATACCTTTAGGTTATCTCTTCCTCTTACTTATTTTCCATGTGGGGATTGGACAGTATAGGTAAGGTTAAACTTGTGTCATATTATGGTCACAAGTTTATATTTAATGTGATTGTGTACTTCACTAAATGGGTTGAAGCCATACCCCTGGCTATGGTGACTAGAACTCAAGTTTCTAAGTTCATCTTCAACCAAATTTTTTGTAGGTTTAGTATTCCTTTAATTATTATTTCTAACAACAACACTCCTTTCAAGAATAAGGATGTTCATAATATTTGTGCTAAGTACAAGATTTAGCATAGGTGGTCAACTCCCTATTACCATTAGGTTAATGGACAAGTTGAAGCATCCAATAAGTCCTTGATTAGGATATTGAAGAAGTTGGTTAGTAATACTGATCATGACTAGCATATCCAACTTTACCCTACCTTGTAGGTCTATCGTACTAGTGTGCATACCCCCATAGGTGCCTCACTATATGTCTTGGTATATGGGTTTGAGGTAGTATTTCATTTTGAGCTTGATGTTACCTCATTGCACATATTGTTCCAATATGCATTAGTTGATGATGAGTTTTGTATAAACCATTTGCACCAATTGGAGCTACTAGATGAAAAGTGTATTCATGCCTTAGATCATTTGTGACCCTTTCAATATAGGCTCCGATGACCTTATTCTATGAAATTTTGCAATCATTCTTTTAAGGTTGGGGATCTTGTCCTAAAGGAAAACTAGAAGAACACTAATTCTTGTGTTGATCTTTGAGGTAAGTTTCAACCCAATTGGTTAAGGCCCTTTATCATAATGACCAAGTTTGGCTCAAATGCATATCGTTTGGCTTCCTTGTATGGTAAATAACTTAAAGAAACTATGAATGTAATATATTTAAGAAGACATTCTGCTTGATCCATTATTTGCATTGCATTTTATATTTAGCTTAGGTCAACTAAATTTTCTTGCCTACTCATACTACATATTTTTATGTCGTACTTTGCATGGTTGCCTGACATTCTATTTCTCTTGCACTTTTGCTTGTCATAATTGCATTGCTACTTGCTAATGACTGCTTGTTCATATAGCTTTTTGGAGATTCACAACAATTGCAAGCGATGATTCCTAGTTAAATTGTAGCTCACATGCATTGCACTCTTACTAGGGTTTTGATGCCTAGCGAAGCCCCAACCTAGGGTCCATGCATTTTCATCCCTTATTCTTTTTTCATTTTTTTTGTGCTCTTTTTATTTTCTCTATCTTATTCTTGTGTCCCTTGACTTTGAAAATTTCTACAACTATCATTTCTCTCCAAAGTCAAGGTATACAATCCTCTTTTGGTATGTCCTTGTTCTTTACATGATTCTTATTTCTCTCTTATTTTATTTTTTCAGATAAGGATATACATTATTCCCTCCTTTGATTGCACATTTTCTCCCTCTTGAATATTCAATAGATGAAACTTAAAGCTAGGAGCAGACATGCATAGTTTGTTTCTCCTCATTTTATTCCTCTCTTTTATTTTAGCACATGCACACACTCACATTGTTTTATACTCAAATTGATTGGTCTATATATATTCTTACACACCCATATCGGGTAGTACTTACTAATACATTATACACATAAGCAATAACATATCACTACTATTAGGTTATGCTCCTTTTGACTCAGCGGACTCTACACCCTATTATAGGAGAAGCTCCTTGACCATTTTAGCAGGTCTCGACATACATCCTAGTGGGTAATCACCCCACAATTGTCACTAGCAAGTAATCACTTATAGTGGATTACACTCCATCATTTTAGTGAGTAATCACCCATAGCAGGTTACGCTCCATATTTTTCTCATCTATCCATCCTAGTGAGTACTACACCCATAGTAGGTTTTCACTCCATATCTAGACCATCCTTTTGGGCATAACACCCTTCATTTAGGGTTCTTCATCAGCTTCTCTAGAAATTTGTTATGTTGATATTATTTGGAGATATTATTCTTCTTCTTCTTCTTCTTGTTCTTCTTCTCTTCTCTTCCCTTTTTATTTCTTCCTCTTTCTTATACTAATCCGTGCATTTCATGCTAGCTGCATTAGATCCATGTTGTACCCAATGATCATTGCTCATGTTGTTTGTTTGCTTGCTTTGTTCTCTATGATTTTATCTTTTGCTTTTATTTCCTTGGCTTTTTTTGAGTTTCTTAAGTAATTCTCATTCCATATAAAACTCAATGGGGCACCCTAGCCATAGAGGCATGGTAGTAATGTCTCACCTTGTGTGCAAAAGTCTAAAGTGTTCATCTTGATACCACTTTTGCATCACCCCTTTGCCCAAACCTAGCCACCCATTCTTTGTGTTTGTTGTCTTCTTACCCATAGAAGTATACACATTTCTTGATTATTTACTTGGCCTCAAATGCATCAAAGAGGAGGAAAAATGTAGACACAAAAAATTGACCCACTAAGGTGAGCAATTTTCCTTAGATCCCCTATTTTATCCTAGAATAGTTGGGTCATCTTTGAGCTAACATTTTCCCTATAAAATATCATGCTTTCCTATCAAATATTACACCATTGGATCAGGATCGAAAATATATTTTCAAAGGTATATGATTTTTTTCCATTTTGACTCCATTTGGCCCTTAAAAATATATTAAAACTACATAAGGTTCTAGTAGTTGTGAAATTGTGATGCACTTTTGAGGGGCACGATTTTGCATTGTGATATCGTAGTCAGTATTTACAGGGTATGATTTTGCATTTCAGAGTTTTCTTCCAAAGAAACCCTAATTTTTGGAGTTGGTGTTTGGAATTAGCTCTCCTTGGTTTTTCCTACCCATCCTACTTTCAAATCCACTATATAAGGAGATTTTGAAATCATCTTGAAGGCAATAAGCAGTAATACACCAAGTGATCAAGTATTCAAGTGATTTTTACATGCGATCTATGCTCTCTTATTCTTGTGCACTTCTTCTCCAAGTCAATTGTTCTCTTCTGCATGAAAACTAACTCGTAATTGTGAAGTGTGACCTGATTTCTACTACATTGGATTATTTATTGTTGTTGTTGACTTTGATGGACAAGTGTAGAAGCCTCAAGGAGATATCGACTATTTAGAGGTATTAACCCTTTTATCTACTTCTATGCTATCTACTAGGTTTTTTCACATATTTTCATGGATGCATTTATTTTTTGTATGATGTAATTAAGTTCTCGCATCATTACTTTATTTTTTGCATATCTTCTACAAAATCAGGCTTGATATTTATGGGGCACAATTTTGTCAATCTATGAAATCATGGTAATCTATTACGGGTTGTTATTTTTCCTAGAACATGTATGCGGGTAATTTCTTGTTCTCAAACCCTATATCTACATTATAGGATGAACATAGGATATATTTTTGTATTCTGTGTTGTAATTTATTATTCTATTTTGCTATATTCTATTATGCTTGTTCATCTTCCAAAGGTTAAATTTTGCTTCTATTTTCAAAGGTCAACTAAAAGGACCTATGGGGATTGATTACTGTGCCTCCAATAATTATTGTATAGCTGCCTAAGTAGTCCCCCTAACACTAATCATATTTTCAAAGTGTTTGCTAAGTTATCTTGCAAGAATAATAATTATTAGATATCATTGGATAAATGAATAAAAGTAAGGATAAGTCACCAGATAAGTTAAGTGTTCTAATTAGTCTTTAGGATGTTTATTGGGTGTTTTGTATTTCTGTTACAAAACCCTAGACCGATCTTAAAATAATACATTTTTTGAGTTCTAGGTATTGAAAGGATAACAACATATAACGTGCACTTAGGGTTTAACATTGTTTGTGCATATTCTCTTGAGCCCTTGCTTGAATGTTTTTGTCTTGAAATCCTAAGGTTAGAAAGAATTCAAACAAATAACCATTCTCGAATTAGCTTTTATCTTCTTGCATACTATATTTTTGCATTGTCCTTTATATTTCGTAACATAGATCAAGAAAGGCCAAAAATAGGTGATTGTTATTTATCAAATACATCAAACATTTTTGAGAACTAGAGGACTTGGAGTGAATCCTTAAACCATTCTTGATTAACCCTCACCCCTATTTTACACTGAGTGTAGAGAAAAATGTACCCATGCGGTCACTTTGGCTTTCTCTTATGGATTAGCAAAGAATCATACACGATAGGGAAATTTTCTCCCTCTACAAGAAGATAGATTCCTTGGCCAACACTCTACCTAGTTGTACAAGAGGACACCTTGCACATTACAACTTGCACATTGCCACTTGTACATTTATTACATTGCTTGAAGTAACTAGATAACTTCCCCCTAAATTAATCTCCTACTCTAACTATGTACCTAAGGTAGTACATTTATATGATCCAAATGATGTAATATACTTTAACTCTAACACCCCCTATATTACATTATTTGGGTATTGAATATTTCAATCTTCAATATGGATCTTTTTCTTGAGAATGGTCTTTGATTTGATCAGGTTATTTCATCAATTAACTTTTGCTCTAGAGTCATCCTTTATCTAAACCATAATATTCTTCTATCCATCCTCACTTATTTTCTTCTTTGTGTGTATCTTAATTTGGTTCGATTGCTTCTTCAGATTGTAGTTGTCTAAGTAGTGCATAGTGTTTTTTGTCTCTCATCTTTTTTATTTTGGTCCTTCTATGCTTACCATTATAGTGTACTAGTTCTTCTTTTTGTTCAACCTGTTTCTAAGGAAATGAGTTAGTATCATTTTAAAATACATCTTGTGATATTTCCATTGAATCTAGGATATGTGTATTTCCATTGATTGATCCTATTGCTTCTATCTCACCTTGGTTCATGATCTCATTCAAATATCTAAAATTGACTATCCAATTACTTGCTACTAACTTGCTTACCAAAATGATATTAAATGCTAATCCATGAACATACAATACTTTTTGTAGTAGAAAGTTTGGAAATGATTTACTTGGTGTTACACATCCATATTTGTGCATAATATATGTTTGGCTATTTTAAATTCTTAGTCTATAACCATTAGTAATTTCAAGACAGTAAAACCATTGTATATTTCCAATCATGTGATGGATAGCTCCTGGGTCAATGTGCCATGTATTTTTATGCTTTGTTGAATTTTCCATGTTTGGATTATTTTTGCATTTGTGGCATGATGTAGTGTGTGTGCCTTATTATTTCTTTCAATTTAGGTATAATAGAACCTTCATAGTAGTCTACCTTATAACTCCTTACTTTTAGAGTGTATTTTTATAACTCCTTTCTATTTTTATGAGGTTCTTTTTTTTGGAATTATGTTGCCCCTTTAATGTAAGTTTGAGGCAAGTATAATAATTAGTTACCAACTCTTGATTTTCCTTATACAACCTTCTTTTATAGCCTTTGATAATATGATATTTAATGTTTCTAAATTCCAACTACCAATTTTGGTGTAGTATTCCTTATAACTCCCTAGTATGGAATTTTAGAAGATAATGATATTTGAAATGTTAGATAATTAATCTATCCAGGTATAAATCCTTATTTCTCCTATGCTTTAGATTGCAAAAATTAGGCTATTTAATATATATATTTTTTAATATTGCTTTCAAATATGGTTGATTTCTCTTAATGTTTCAATATTATATTATACCTTATATCTCCCTATTAATGAAAGCAAATTGGAATAAGATATAGTCTTACCTTTGTGATTCCCTAAACCTCTACATATTTGGTGTTGATTCTTTATACGTAGATGATAACACTCTTTAGTGCACTTTTGACCATTATATATAATGTACAGGCATAGGCTTTAGCTTCTTTTTAACTCGAACAATGATTGGTTTCTTTGATGGTATTACTTGGACAATGGATGCTTCACGTCTAACAACTTTGAATAGGAGAATTCAATGCTCTCTTTCTGCTGCTACTATGATGTTGATGCTATTGTGTAATTCTACCATGAGATAGACTTTTGATGTTGTTATGAACTCGAAATTCAATGCTTGACTTTGATTTGACTTTGTTTTGATGCTTTCCCTAAGATGGATGCTTCTAAATAGAATAGAATCTTCCTCATTTTGGACAAGTGGCAAATAGGAGTTACAAAGTGAAATTATTTCAATGTTCATGCAAATATAACATACATAACCTCCTCAATAATCCTTGTAACTCCTCTTGATTAGGTGTTTGAAATTTCTTGAGCATTAAGAGTTGGGATGGCACCTTAGAATATTTGTGCCAAGTGGCACTCAAGATATTTGTATGTATACCTTTACTATAGAGCTCTAGAAAGAATGTTATAACACCTCTTGCCCTTTAATATGCTTATTTATTGGCTTGCTTCATTTCTTGGACAACAAACAACCTTTTTATTTTGCAATCATTTGATGAGGACATTGGATGGTACTAGTTGTGATGCTCCTTGGTTCTATGGAGATCTGAATGGTAGTTTTGTAACTACTTTTGGTTCTTCTTTTGGTGGACATTCTTCTCCAAGTTTGAGATCTCGAATGTAGCACATTTTTTCCTTATTCTTTATGCTTTCAATGTGTTGATGTTTTTTCTCCTTTGTAGTGTATATAGTCCTTTGTAATAGCTTATTTTAATGTTGTCTATTCCACGTTGATAGAAGTATATTTTGACACCTTTTTATGTAGATGAGCACCCTTTAATATGGATATTTATGCTATCCTTTTTTTCCATGTAGATATAGATTGATAATGGCCTTATGTGGGCTTTGATATTACAGGTGAATGCTTGCTTCTGGATGGTTTGACGTGGATCAATGGTATCTTTTGACACTTTAAATTTTTAGCAATATGTGCTCCTCAACGAAATTTTTCTTGCTTGAAACCTGCCATTATACCTACTCAAATGACGACCATTGTATTATAAGACCTTTTATCCATCTTGAATGGACAAGAATGGTGCTTGTATTAGATAGATTTTACACCAATTCAATGGGCCAAAATGCTCATTTTCCTTTTTATGAGGCAACTCCCTACCTTTAGTAATTCTTTTTGCTTGGATAATTTAGAAAGAGTAAAACCAATATAATAATTTGTACATAGCACCCTTTTGAAGTAGAAAATTTTGCATTTATTCTTTTAATGAAACCCTAAGTGCACTTTAATCTGAGACTGTCCAAGTCTCAATTTCTAGCATCGATTGCTATTTTTATGGTGGCTTTCTTCTCCACTCCTTGGAGGAATCTAATATGATTTTTATGGATTTTTTGGGCCACAAAATTTTGCAGTTTATGTGCACCAAATAGTGTCTCTAGACACTTTGATATCTGCTAGTTTCTATATCCTTGATCTTTAATAAATAAACACAAACTAATCCTTTTGAGGGTAGCTAGTTAGATATCAACTAGTATAGTGCTAATTCACTTTTAATGGTAACAATAATCACACATTATTGCTCTAGTAAATAAAATCTCAAAATAATTTTAGATGTGCTTAATAATCTCTACAAATTTAATAGTAATTTAAAATTTACCTTTAATGAATACTCTACAAATTTTCACTACAATCAATATTGTAGGATATAGTCTTCTTGATTTCTAGATAGCAAATAGGTAGATGATAATTTTCTTTCTTTAAAAAATATCCAACTCCTATTTAATGTGCAAATAATCCTTAAAATGAATTTTCCATTTTTGCACTTGAAGACTATAATGCAATCTATCTTTCTCCAATTTTTAATCCAAATATGGTGCTTAATAGAATTTTATAATAAACCCTAATTTGAATTTAAACTAATTGCATACGAATTGCTTACCTTTTTTATGGCTTATGAAGTAGATGTAGATCTTGATATTTTTGATTCACCAAGTTGCTACCTTGCAATGGTTGAATTCATAACTTCTTATTGAATTTTGAATTCAAACAAGATCTTATTCTTCTAACGATTTTGAATGTCTTGAGGTCTTCACTAGATTCTACTTTTGGATTTGACACTCTTTGCCAAATTCTTCTTATGAGATTCAAAACTCCTTTCCAAATTCTTCTTCTCTTGGGATTTTTTTTTAATGACGATAATTTTACCAAGTCCTTCACTATCAGGAGCTTTCTCCTTGGTAGTGGATTTCTTTGAGTTCTCCTATGAAATATTTTGATAAAGCTTTTGTGAGCTCTATAATAAGATTCTCCAAGCCTTATTCTTTTTTTCCTTGAGACCTCTCAAAGGTCTTCTATATTGTAGATTCTATGGTCTTCCAAATGAGACATTTTCTTCAACGTTCTACTTCTAGAAGTGTTGGTTATGAGATCTTCTTCTAGGATCTCTGATTATGTTGCTTTTGGATTTTTACATGACTCTCCTAGTCCTATTTTTTCCAAGAATGAAAGTTCTTCAATGAGATTTTCTCTTAATATCTTAATCTCCTTCTTGAAGAAAATATTTAATCAATAAAGGAGATCACCCATCTCCTATTTCTTGGACTCTTCTTAGGAGTCTTCTTTGGGAAATCCTTTTTGGATTTTTCTTCTAAATCAGGAACTTTTCTTCTAAATCAAAAAATTTCTTCTGGAATTTTCTTTAGAGATATCTTCTTTGGAGTCTTCTTATGAATAAGAAAATTTATCTTCTAAATCAAGAAATTTTTTCTAAAATTTTCTTCATAAACTCTTCTTTGGAGTCTTCTTATGAATAAGAAAAATTATCTTCTAAATCAAGAAATTTTTTCTAAAATTTTCTTCATAAACTCTTCTTTGGAATTTTCTTCTGAATCAAGAATATTTCTTATGAATTAAGATTTTTTCTCTAAATTTTGCTTTAGGAGCTCTTCTTTGGAGTATTCTTCTTAGCCAAGAATTTATCTTCTAATTCAAGAATTTTTTCTAATGTTTTATTCATAATTAAGGCTTCTATGGCCTTCTTCTTGATCAAGGTTTCTATGGCCTTTTCTGCTTCAAGGCTTCTCTAGCCTTTCTTCTTCAAGGCTTATCTGGTCTATTCTTCTTCTAGGCTTATCTGGCCCATTCTTATTCTAGGATTATTTGGCCCTTTCTTCTTCTACACTATGCAAGTATTAATCTTGAATGTAGATCACCAATCTTCTATCTCCTTCTATGACTCAACTTTTGGAGTCTCTTCTTCCTTTAATATGCTATAAGTCTATTATGGCATTTTCTTTACTTCTACAATTTACAGGATTGCAACTCTTGTATGTTAGATTTTGATGCAGTATACAATGGGAGACAACAATCACAAGATGCAAAAATAATATGAAAGAAACTAAATCTGTGAGATGATTGAAATATGCTATACATAGAAATGACAAAAATAAATACAATGTAGCTATGGAGGAAATGAACACTTCATGAATAATAAAACTAGACTACATTTCACCCATATCCAATATGGGAGACTGTATCTATCCTATGATATGGTATGCTATTCTATATTATTATAATGCTCTTACAATGAGACCATTATATATGAATATAAGTTTCTTGGCCAACACTCTATCTAGCTGTGCAAGGGACAACTTGCACATATACAACTTGCACTTTGATACTTGTGCATTTATTACATTGCATGAAGTAACTAGGTAACTTACCCCTAAAGTAAACTAATGTCCTAAGTATGTACCTTTGTAGGTACAATTACATGACCCAAATGATGTAATATAATCTATTTCTAACACCCCCTGTATTACATTATTTGGGTATTAAAGACTTTAGTCTTCATTGTGGATCTTCTTCTTTATCTTGAGATTTATATTCTTATTTTCTATTTTTTGTAACCTATTCAAGAAAGTAGTTAGTGTCTTTATAACATGTTATTCTGGCTGAAAGATATTTGACTTCATAGTCATCTATGGATCCTTCCAGTTCTTCTATTCCTTCTATCCTTTGAGCTAGATGTCTTTTTGATTTATTTTATGATACTCCAATTGGGAATAATTTGTTGGATACTGAAAATATTGTTGATGAGAATTTTGATATTTTCATGGCTGAAATTGGTTCCCATTATTCATCTAATTTCCTCGATTCGATTTTTTCAAATTGAATCTGCAATAGCTAGTACTATGGCCTTTTTTCTTGCATACATGATAATACCTATTGTACCAAGGTTTTTATCCTTTTGATGATGAAACAATATTTCACTATGGATTATCTTTATATGACAATGCAGTGTTAGTCATTTCATCTTTAATCGTATTTTCCACCTCATATTCTTATAAAATATTTACTAGGTCATCAAAAGGGATATCTTTACTTAGGACTTGTAAAGATGTTACCAAATGCTTGTATATTTTTAGAAGTGCTCTCATGGTTACTTGAGTAAGAATTTCATCCTTAACTATTTCACCTAAGGTCAATAATTTTCCTTTAATATATTCTACTTTCCTTAGGAATAATTCTATGCTTTCTCCATTGTTCATTTTGAACGAGTGAAGTTGGGTTAGAAGATGTAGAATAGTTGCCTTATTATTTCCTTAAAATATTTTCTCTAAGCTTGTCCATGCATCTGAAGACGATTTTTCTAAACTAATATAGGGTTGCATCTCATCAATGATACCAGATATTATTATCATTAGAGCCATTTCAATTCCCTAATATCAATCCTTATATTTTATGGACTTTCTTATGTCTCCCTAGGGATATAATATAGTGCTGTTGAAAAAGTAGTTCAATTTTTGTTGATTCTGTAAAGTTTGTAAATATCAAAAATCAACTTGTACTATCCCTTATTGCTCCTATTGAACTAAGCACTTTTCCCAAATTTTAAAGAGGTTTAATGTTGAATTTATTTTGTTTTGTTTTTTTTAAACATTGAGACAAGTAAATTACTAAATTCCAACCTTTGAAAAGCTTTAATAAACCCCTTATGATATTCCTTGAAATTTGATTTTAATTTTTCTAATTTCCAATAAATTAATTTGATGTAGTAACCCTTATGGCTCCCAAATTTGGAAAATTAGAAAATTAATAATATTTGCAAAATATTAAAGAATTTAATCCAAGTAGAATTCCTTATTTCTCCTAGGTTAAATTGTAAATATTATTTCAATTTTATAAGTTATACCTTATGGCTTTTGCTTTCAAAATATAATATTTTAACCTTAGCTTATAACACTTATATATCAAAAAATGAAAGCAATAATAAAATGGGATTAAACCTTACCTTTGGATGCTAAATCTCCTCATTGTTTGGTGCTTTTTTAGGTTGGATATAATTGTAATATTAAGGTTACCTTTGGTGCTAGAATCAATGGAGATGCTTTGGAATTTATTACCTTCAATTTTGAAACATAGGTGCTGGAAAGTTTATCCTTCAAAACCAAGAGCCTTTAATGCTCCTTCTTCCTTCCTTCCATGTTGCACTTGGATGGCTTTGACCGCGCTTTGTTTTTCCTTTTTATTTTGGACTTTGGAAACATTTTATGGAGGAATAATATTGAGCTTTGTGACAAGTGTCACACCTATTACACATTACCGCTCATTTTATTTAACATACCAATTTCCTATTCAACACTTCTTTGTCATTCTGTAATGTATGGGCACTCATGTAGGCACTTGTGTGATGCTTGTGGAGGATAAAAAGTGTTACCACTTTCTTGATATTTCTTGTAACTATTGCATGAGGTTTCTTTGAGCGATGAGATATGAAATGGTGCCTTAGAAAGTTTATGCCAAGTGTCATTCAATATCTCTATATGAAGTCCTTTCCTATAAAACCTTCCAAGGAGAATATTATAACTCCTTAAGTCCTTTTGTATGTCATTCCTTTGCTTTGCTATGTTTCTTGGGAAGCAAGCAATATTTTATTTTGCAGGTGGATTGATGAGGTTCTATGGATCTTTGAATGGTGATTTTGGTGCTTCCTTTGGTGGATGATCTTCTTCAATTTTAAGACATCTAATGTAGTATATTTGCTCATTTTATTCTATGCCTCCAACATGATGATTCTTGTGTAGATTTTGACACTTTTTTTTGTATATGTGCACTCTTTTTCTGTACATAAATATAGCTTGATGATAGCCTTATGTGGACTTTGATTTTACGGGTTCGTCTGTCCAAGATGAGCCCTTTGAGTGGCTCCTTTTGCTTGGGAAGAAGAGTGCTTATGTTCAGTCTTCCTTGGCTGATTTACCCTGTAGATATTGTGCCTTTTGAGGCACTTTAAAATCTTATCTTTTTCTATAAAAACTAGATTAGAATAGTGCAATAAAATGTACCATAAAACTCCTTTAATGCACCTTCTTTTGCACTCTTTTTTCAGATCTAAAATTCTAGTTTTGTGGCAGATTTTTTGCAATAAAAGGGTTTTGAAGTTGTATTTTATGAGTAGATACCTTCCCATTTTTGCTTGGATACTTTGATAAAAAATCCAAGATTAGATAATACTAGATATAATCTCTTTAATTTATGTAATTTTCTGCACTTTCTTTTCTTGCATCTAACCTTGTAATGCTTTGGATTTGAGACTCACCAAGTATCAATATTTGAAGCTTTTATTTTTATTTTTGGTTAGTTGTGTTCTTCTCCAAGTTTTGAAGGATTCTAACCTATTTTTGTGGCTTCTCTTGGCCACAATGTGTTGCAGATTTCTATTATTTAATAGTTTCTTTAGACACTTAATTCAAATAAGATTATGTGCCATTCTAAAAAATACAAAACTAATTTCTTTTGAGAGTAGTATAATAGTGCAAATGAATCTAATAATATTTTACTTTTAATGCATTAATAATTACACCTTATCACTCCAATCAAATCTCAATATAATGCACTTAATCAATTTACTGCAACTAATCAAGAATAATTTGAAATGAATCTTGAATAATTATTCTACAATTTCCTTACAAACAAAGTTGTAGGGACTAGTCTTCTTTTGATTTCCAAAGTAGATGATAGGTAGTTGATAGATAGGTGTAACACATAAATATAATCAACTCCTAATGTGCAAATGAACCTTAAAATGAATTATTCTCTTTTTGCACTTTTGAATATTGTAATCTAATGTTTCTTATTGCAACTTTGATCCAAATTAAGGTGCTTTAATAAATATGATAAGTAATCCAATTAATGAATCTACTTGCACCAATAGTTGCATATATTTTTTGAAAGATTTTTTAGCTCTTTGACTGCTTTTGTGAAGGATGTAGATTTTGTTTCTTTATATAGACTATCCTAAACAACTTCTTCTTCACAACAATATGGTCTTGCATTTTTCTTCAAGAGCCTAGGATTTGGTGGCTTGTTCTCCTTTTGTAATATCCTCCTTTTTTATAGATTTGAATAATTATTTGTCTGTAAAATGGTGCCTTCTTGTTGTGAGAGGTAATCTTCAAATATCTTGGATCTTGTAAGGTTATCCTATCTTCAAGTCTTATTGTCGAATTCTATCTTCAAGCAGGATCTGCTTCTCAATATTTTTAATATCTTGAGGTCTTCATTAGATTATTCTTATGGTATTTTGCATGCCTTGCAAAATTATTCTTCTCTTGGGCTTGTTGTTGAATGGCAATAATTTTCCTCCTTTAACTATAAGGGGTTTCTCCTTGGTAGTGGATTTCTCCAATGAGCTCTTCTTTCATGATTTCTTTAGTAAGGCTCTCCAAGCCTTTTACTGGATGATCATTGAGACATCCCTAAGATATTTTATCCTATAGCTTATTTTGGTCTTTCTTTAGATCTTTTTTGTAACCTTATACTCTTGGAAGTGTTGGTGGTGATATCTTCCTCTTGATCTTTGATTCTACTAATTTTGGATTTGATAAAAAATCTCTTAGTCCCTCTTCTTCCAAGATTGGAAGTTCTTCAATGATATCTCCTCATTATCTCTATATATTTACTTTAGGCACTGGATTGATTCTAAATAATATGCTCTTCATAAATTTCTTGTAGGAAGTTTCCCAACTCACTAAATTTCCTTTCCCTACAACAAAGTATTAGTACTAAAATTTTAATATTCTTTTGAATCAAATAACCACTTCTAGAGTCTTCTTCAATATCAAGGCTTATGTGGCTTTTTTTTCATTATCAAGGCTTCTATGGATTTTTTTCAATATCAAGGCTTTTGTGGCCTTTTGTTCAATATCAAGGCTTCTATGACCTTTTCTAGGATCAAGTCTGATATGGTATTTTTCTTTTGGATTTAGACTGCTATGGACTTTTCTTCTAGATCAAGGCTACTATGGAATTTTCTTTTTTACTTAAGCTTCTATGGCCTTTTCTTTTGGATGAAGGCTTCTATGGTCTTTTCTTCTGGATCAAGGCTTCTATGGCATTTTATTCTTGATCAAGGCTACTATGGCCTTTTATTATTGTGTGAAGTTCTCAATTTATTAATGTATATGTCTAGTATCCTAACTTCACCACAACTCTTTTCCAGAAGTCTTTTTATGTAGTATTCTTTTCTTTGAAGAGGAACTAATATATGCACTATGAAGGCACGCTGACCTTTGGACAATGAAGCTGAAGTTTCCTAGATTTATATTGTAGGAGTCCCAATATTCTAAGAATTAGTTTTCTACAACAAAATAAACTTTAGACAATATTTAAAAAATTCTAGATATCCTAAATTATTTTCACTAGTTGTTTTGTCAATGTAGTGGATTAGATGCTGAGTCCCAATCTTCACGAGTTTTTTTGCAACTATGTGGAAAGAATCTAGCCATATGCAATCTTAGTATTTCTAAAATTGATATTTATTTCATTCCTCACTTGTGGCTCTCCCTAATTCTACCACCTAGACTCTTCTGAGATTTTTTTATAGTGACAGGTCAAATGGTGCATTAGGTTGACAAAAAACTCAGGATAAATGATAATAGTGATTTTCCTATGGCTAGATCTACTGTATATTTGATACAAATATTATATTTTGATGCATTAAAAATGGGAGACAACAATCATAAGATGTAAAAATAATATGAAAGAAATTAAATCTATGAGATTACTGAAATATGCTATAGATAGAAATGATGAAAATGAATACAATGTAGCTATGGAGGAAATGAACACTCCATGAATAATTCTACTAGAATGAAATATAGAAACTGTAATGGAAGAACTTATAAATCTACACATAATAATATTCACTAGTTGATTTGTCAATCTAGTGGTATGAATGTTGAGTCATAGTCTTCACAAGTTTTTCTACAACTCTATGGAAATACTAGCCAAATATAATCTCAGAATTTTTGAAACTAAGATTTATTTCATTCCTCACTTGTGATTATCTCCCTATTCCTCTTGACCTACTAGTGTTTTCTTATGATGAATGTAGGCCCTCCTATCTCGATTTACTATGGCTCTGATACCACTATTAGCTTTTAAGGATATATGCAATGGAAGAGATCTAACACATGTCCTAATAAGATGTAATAAATATGAAATAAAATGAGTTTGCAATATGATTGAAATATACTATAAATAGAAATGATGAAATTACAATGCAGTATGGAGGAAATGGTCACTCCATTACTATGAGCTAAAGAGCTACATTATGCTTCATATATGAGCACCACTATCTACTACACTGTACTAGATAAGAACTTGACTTGATACTTACTTGATCTATGAGATCCTTTATATAGGAAGATAGATTCCTTAGCCAACATTATACCTAGTTGTACAAGAAGACACCTTGCACATTACAACTTGTATATTGTCACTTGTGCATTTATTACATTGCTTGATAACTAGCTAAATTCCCCGTAATGCAATATCCTACTCTAACTATGTACCTAAGGTGGTAGATTTACATGAACCAGATGATGTAGCATACTCTAACTATAACATAGATTCTACTAGTTATAAACCAATTGGTACTATTTGCATGTAGATAATAGGCATATTTGACAATGAAGAGACCATTCTCGTTGTAATTCTAGATGGGAGAGTCTATCACATTTGAATTGGGTATGATGTAGGTTCTTAGGATATTGAAGGGCTTCCTCTTATAATTTTACTAGGACACATCCAAATTAGTATGGAGGATGGTTTGACAAATTTTCCTATCATGGACAAATTCGAAAAAATTACAAGCTTTGCTCCCAGGTCTTTAGTGACAGTCTTGATGATGGTGAGTTTTGGTTCTCATTGCGGGACTTCTCAAGAATCCATGTATCATATCATAAGTGAATGAACCTACCATATCCAATCCTTCATATAATCCTTTTTTGTATCAAAGGTCTAGTTTTTACAAGGGAGTTCCAAAATGTTGACCCTTGAGGAGGATGGTCAATATCAAGGAAGTTGTTTTGATTGAGATACTTAGTGTAGACACCTAAAAGTCACACATGATCACCCACAAATCCTTGTAAGATTGAATAAACACTTGTAGGCTTACATACACATTTCCAAGCACTCGTAGGTCATCATAGGCCATTGTATGCCATCGTAGGCCATCATAGGCCATCATAGGCAATCATAGGCTCTCATAGGCCATTGTAGGTGCCAAAAACCTACAAAAATATATAAAACACATCCATAATACATTATATTCATAACAGGGATACCTACAAGCCCCTTTAGGACCACCTAATCCATTTCCTACAACTAATTAGGGCCCCCATGGGACCATTCCCTCCCAAAACCCTAATTATCCTAATTACAATTCTAATTTGCAAGTGACTTTTCACTTAAAATGCACTTTATCACTTAAGTAAGATTAATTAGGGTTAAATAGCCAAATTAGCCCTAATATCCCCCTCACACATGTGTGCACCAAATTAGTTAGGATATTTTCTAGAATACCTAACCTAACCTCCATACAACCTAGGGTTTAGCTAATCAGGGTTAACCCTAATCCTAGCTTACGCATGTGTACACCTAGGATATTTCCTTCAAGGCACATGAAGGGATGACTAAGCATGCCACTTTATAAATCCTAAATTCACCATGGTATAAACTAAACCTAGGGTTAAGGACACGTAACTATCCCCCCTAACCTTGGACAACTCTATAAATAGAGTGTAATTTCCTACATTATTCTCTCCCTCTCCCTTTTGCTCAACATACCCAAACTCTGCTAAAATTGTACTAGAATTGTTTTTGACAAATTTGCACCTGACAGACAATAATAGACATTATCTGGAACACATTTAGGAAAAACATTCTCATCAACAATCAACAACAGTCTAGTTCATACCCTGCTATGTGAATCCAAGATTCAGTTTGCATTCCACCATGCGAACCAACCCTACAATAGCTCTACAACATCAAATCAGGTATACATCAGTTTTAGATAGTTTCTATAGAATTTCTATAAATTTTTATCATATTTTTATTTAATTTTATTTCAATTGGTCTTCATAAATATGGGATCTGATCCAAGACAAGTCCCCAAATGCACTAACTATTTTTTATAGGCCCAATGCAGGTATGAAAGACATTCAAGAAGACAACTGGTGGCACACACACACAGAAGCCCGCCTACATTGAGGGCATAAAAAAGACTCTGTAAGTTCACCTACATTTGCATTGAAAGATAAATAAATACTTGTCTCAAGAGAGATTTTATTGTAATACTCTTTTGGATTCAATAGTAAACGTACATTTTGCACATATTCTATTAGTTTTAGAATTGGTGACTTTTTGCATGTTACATTCTGGCACGCCCGATGGGATCCCCACAAAAATTATTTTAAAATAGTCTTCTGCCTAATCTAACTTAATATATGGTTTCATTTTTTTGTTTTAGGTACTGTGAACACAAAAAAGATCCTAGAAGATCCTTGAAATACACCTCAAACCTTTAGATTCAAAGTTTTAGGCCTCCAAACCTAGTTCACACCCCGACATGTAAACTCTACCAAACTACTTCAGAACAACCTAAAATTATAGAGGTATGCAACAGAGATAGAAAAATTTCATGACACCACAATAGCCAAGTATTTCTCTCAAGACCACACTATTTCATCATTCCTTTTCAAATAATTTTCCCTCTCAAATACATCAAGTTATTTTAGAAATTTTCCTTTTCAAAGCACATCAATTAGGGTTTTCAATCATTTCAAAATAAGTTAGGTTGAATCATTTCAAATCTCTTTTATGTCCTTTAGACTAAAGTTACATTCCATTTCCAATTCATTAGAATACATTGTTATTTATTTTAAAACTTAAAAATCACTTTCAAATTGTCCTTTATGCACTAGAGAGGACTTTCAATCCCTTTTCAAATTGCATTTAGATTCAAATTTTCAATCTCTTTTCAAATCGCTTTTAGCTTAATATTTTCAATATCTTTCCAAAAAGCATTTAGAATAGGAATTTACAATATCTTTTCAAAGCATTTAGAATAGAATTTTCCCATTTCTTTCACAAATCTCCTGGGTAACTCACATTTTCCCTTTCATGTCATAGATTAGGGTTTATAATTTCTTTATATTATTTAGATTAGAAATTTCCCATTTCTTTCACAAATCCCTTGGGTAACTCACATTTTCTCTTTCATGTCATTATATTAGGGTTTCGAATTTATTTATATCATTTAGATTAGAAATTTTCCATTTCTTTCAAAAATACCCTAGGTAACTCGTATTTTTACTTTCATGTCATTAGATTATAGTTTCAATTTCTTTCTAACACATGTAGATAAATTGTCAAATTCCTTTTCCATGCACTTTGGTTTTGCTTGCTTCCTTGCTTTATAGAGTAAATTTATTTTTTTTAAATACATTTATATCTAGCTTCATTTTAAAATCGCATCTAGGGTTAATTTATTTCCTGAAAAAGAATTTACTTAGTTGTTTTTTTTTCTTTCATATAATTGGTAGGAAACACACTACCATGCACTCATGTATCATACACAGTGGTAATATTGGACTTCATCACCAATCCCCACTCAAGATTGGTGATTTTGGAATTCATCTCCTTCCACCAGCTCACTCCCTAGACACCATAGTAGCTCCCAGGAGTATTTTTTTGGACTTCATCACTAGAAAATCCCCTACTCTTGAGACTAGTTTTCTGAATTTCATCATTGGAAGGGACCTTCAAAGTGGTATAGGATTATATATCTTTGTTCACAAGGCTCACATAATTAGTGAACAGGTAACTATCATTCTTGACTAAGCTCACCCAAGACTGAAGCAACCACCCAACTGGGCTAGTAGCAGGTCTTAGATAGTGCCACATCTTCTTGTGAGAGTTTTTGGACTCATTAGCACATTTTTAGTTCCTCCATTTTGTTGTATTTTTACTGCACATTTCCATTCAGGTCGCCACTTGCCTATTGAGACATCATTCTATTCTGTGCACCCTTGGGTGTTGTAGGAGGTTTTGTGCCAACAAAACTCCTATTCTTTCTAGAGTTTCACCCCACTTCCTATGATATTTATAGAACATAAATCAACATAAAAAATATATATATATATTTTTTATTGCTTAGCACTAATTCTAGTTGTGCCTTGTATTGTAGGTTCACAACACTAGTTTCAACACATTCACCTGTTAGTAGCCCATCTGTTGATTGTCTGTAGTTAACCAATTTCAGATTTTTGTTAGATTAATTATCTAGTTTTAGTTCACATAGCACTGTGCAAACCATATTTCTAGTGTACAAGTTTGCATAGCGGCATATGAACTCCATTCTAGTACATAAAATCACACCAAAATTCATATATTTATGCAAAATATTACATAGAGCACACCCACATGTTTAGATTTGTATTTTTGGATGGTGTGAGCACCAGATTACACTACATAGCACCATGTTTGTTATTACTCGTAGTTGAGCTTGCGATCAAGCACACTTTGAGGAGGAGGCTTCTTGTGCCACCTATAATAAGTCTACTCCTTCTCTTCCCTTCATATGGGAAGCATCCATGCTCACACATGATATCCTTATAGGTTCTAAGTCACTTCACATATGCACTATATCTCATGATAAGACTTATATCTGTAGAAATATGCTTACCACCTCATTCAGTGAAGATCATCTACTTCTTCCTTGCTCTCCCTCACCTAATCCACCATCCATGTTCTATGATCATATCATTTATATTGATCTAGGAGGCCCATTTTATTTATTCATAATTAAGGAGGAGACTCCATATACCTCACCCACTTTCGCTCATCCTTTACTTCAATATTCATCTCACTCCTTCCTTAGGGATGATTATTCCTTACTTAATCAACCTCATCGTGACGCTCTGTCATCTACCCCAACATTATGAATGATTTTGGATCCCTAATACTACACTCTGAGCATTCAACTGCCTTCATCACAATTCCCTCTACAAAAATACTCATTGTAGCAATAGTATACCCTACCCACATCATCACATCAGTAAACTTCCAAAGCATTACAACAACCACCTTCCCAACAATCCTTTTTTTCCATATTTCAATACTGCATTGCAACCACCCTCTCAATAACAACAATTCCAACCTAAAAAACATTATTAAATCCTATATCTACAAACCTTTGTGGATATGTTCACCATAATTTACTCTCAGGATTCTATATTTGACACCTACACTCCTTCCTCATCATTCCATCCACCTACATTCCCCTATTTTGAAATGTATGGCATGCCACCCTCTAATCTTCTTCCAACTCCATCCACTTTTACCTTTCACCTTCCTTTACCTCATCTATTTTAGGTTCCTTATTCTATCCTTTCTCTTCTTACAATCCATGCTATCCATATTATCTCACTAATCCCCCATCATATTCTTCTAAAATTGAATCCTCTGTTCATCGCTCCTCTGGTCCTACGTAGGTGCCCTCTTTTGGTGCATCATCTCGACCACCACATTCATCCTTTTTATAGACACCACTACCTCCACCATAGTCTGCTACACCTACATTCTTCATGATACCTTTTTATTTGTCATCATACCCCACTGTGCAACCATTACAATAGATCTCTATGCCATAGCCACAAACCCCACAACCATAATACTACTATCCCAAACAAATGTTTGCTCCACAATGGAACACCCCATCAACCTCAGCATCTTATGTTGTTAAACAACCAAATACATAGGAACACCTATAGTAAATTCCATCTTCACAATGGGAAGAACAAAAACTTTAGTATCCCCCTCATTATTAATATTTGATTACCTCATTATAGATCATCACACCTCCATCACCTAAACTTCAACTATTGCAAGAGGAAGTTAAGATGTTGAATCTTTGCACAGCTAGTTATGGGTCCCAAAAACCATATACAATGAGCTATGCAACAAACCCATTCACCCATTAGTTCACATTCCTCTTTACCCATATCACTTTGATATTCCTAAATTTTATAAGTACAAAAGTAAAGAGGACCCTCAAAAACACATTAGTAACTATCACTTTACCTATTATTAGCTTCACAATAGTGAGCCCCTAATGTTGCATACCTTTGCTCTCTCCCTTGGTGGACAAGCTCTCGATTGGTACAACATGCTACCACACCATAGCCTATTCACCTTTGTATAGTTGGCCAATTTATTTCTAGGATATTTCTTAATCAATATAAAAAAGAAAACATTTTTTTGATATCTACACTTTGCAATAAGCTGATGATGAACCTATCATAGATTTTATTTCTCGATGAAGATTGGTCATCCATGACCTAGCTCATAGCCTTCCATCCACCAAACTAGTCATGATCTTTTCCAAGATATATCACAAAAACATATTTATACCTTTGCAACTTCATCAAAGTTACATATTTTATGAAGCCATTTATCAATCCAAGGTCATCAAGTCAAAGTCCAATCTAACAAGATCAACCTTAGACAAAAACCATGTTTCAACTCCAATTTTTTCTTTAATCATAATGCACCAAATCAATATTTCTCAAAGCTACCACAAAATAACCAATTGGTAGCAACTTCCCCAGCTTCTTCATCCATATCACGACCTCATATACCACAACATCAATTATTTTAGACTAAAGCACTCCCTCCATATAAACCACACAAATATCATAGTCTTCGACCTCAACTTCAACAATCAAATTTGACTTCACTCTTTGAGCCCTTGCCAACTCTATTTCAAATATTATACAATGTGGGTCACATCACCTTACCCAAAATTCATCCTATCAACCCAAATCAATCCAAGCCTCATGGGTTTAACAAGCAAGCTTTTTGTGCGTATCATCGATAGCATGACCATGATATAGGCTCTTGTTACTTTTTTCATGGCCTAGTATAAGACCTCATCGATTGGGGCACCATTAAAATTTCAAACCCCCTCACACCACAAAACCAAAACATGGATATCTATCAGAACCCACTACCAGCACATGAGGGGACAAATATTGAAGGGATCCAATCTAATTTGTAAGACCAATATAGATAGGTTAATAAATTTCAATGCGATACCCATCATGTGGTGTGGTTGGCATGATTAATATTACTACTCACACTCAAAGTTATCCGAAACACTAGGATATACCCATCGCTTAACCCCTAGTACCATTCACTTCTCCCTAATTCCCTGCAACATCAAATGTCTCACCACCCCTACCATGAAACATCATCACTATTCATGGTAGCCTAACTCACTAGCTACATAATGCACCAACTAGGATATCCATATTCAACATATTACAACAATATAAACCTCATCGTGGTAGAACCCTAAAGGTTCTAGCACAATTTTAATAAAGAAATAATTAAAATAGCATCTAAATTAAAAGAATCGCTTTTAGATATGAATCGCCTTTTGCATTGGTTTGGGAAATCCCTCCAATGGGTCTAAATAATATATATTCTTCTTGTTGGATGATTTGATATGGATGGCCAACCTAATATATATATCTACCCTAAAGCTATGTTGGTGAAGAGACATGATGGTTCACATATGAAGAGACGTGATGGTTCACGTTATGAAGGGTTGTGATGGTTCACTTTATAAGTTAATAATATAATAATTAAATGATTAATAATACTAACTAATACTAACTAATAATGTTAGGATTGAGGATCCTAATAGGTTCACTTTATGAGTTAATAATATAATAATTAAATGATTAATAATACTAACTAATATGTTAGGATTGAGGATCCTAACATGCCACCCTCCTTAAAAAGAGCTTTGTCCTCAAAGCTCAAGGTTAGGAGCTTTATCTTTTGTTTTCCAAGAAGTATTTGCGTAAGTTCTTGGACTCTTTTAATGACATCCTTTCGTAGGCAGGGATATCGAGAAGGATGAAGCATTAGCGGGGGGTTGCCAAGAACAATAGTAGAATCTTCCTTAGAAAAATCATGATGACGATGGGAGGGAAAACCTTGGGGTTCCTCAAATACTTCATAATGATGCATAAAAAGTGATGGTAATGATTTCATATCCTTTTTTGGTTCCTTGGTAGAGCCAATAGAGAAGGAGCATGTGGTCACTCTACATTGGTTTCGAATAGGTTTGGTCATATGGCAAGAACTCACTATTGATGAGGAAGGTATGTGTAGGTCTTGTAGAGTGCATGTTTGGCTAGCATTTATCACTTTGGGTATGTCTACCTCATCCTTTCTTGGTACATCAATCACTTCTTGCACATCGACCTCATTGTCTTCATTACGGTGAGTAGGTGCACTGGTCGCTTTGAACACAACTACCTCATATGCTTGCTCTATGGAGAGACAAGGATTAACTTCCTTCAATAAATACAATGTTAGTGTAGCACATTTATGGTGGGGTCCAAATTGTTCATCACAATTATCACAGAGTCCTTTTGCTCATCGTTCCTTCATCTCCTCAAAGCTAAGATGTTTAATTCATAAAGTTTGGTTAGATTTGGGGGTTGTGTAAGTGCTTTGTGCCCTTCCATTATGCATAGTTTTGGGAGCGATGTAAGTGGTCGACGATTTTTTGATAAGTGGTTTCCCTAATCATTGTTGTGCATTGATTTTATCTTCAACTAATTTTGCCAATCCATAGGTCTGCATCATGGTATAGGGATTGAACCTTGTCACCTCCATTCTAATTTCCTCTTTTAATCCCCTAATGAAGCCATTGATGAGAATTGATTCATCCAATCTTGTGTTTTGTT
This sequence comes from Wollemia nobilis, assembly GCA_028583015.1. Taxonomy (NCBI): domain Eukaryota; kingdom Viridiplantae; phylum Streptophyta; class Pinopsida; order Araucariales; family Araucariaceae; genus Wollemia; species Wollemia nobilis. The sequence goes on from JAQPPZ010002321.1 coordinate 1,348,865, forward strand.
TAGTGATATCCTCAAACCGAGTTTGATACTAAAGCACATAAGTGATTTGATGAAGATATTTGAGTAATTCCCACATGACTGGGTCCCACATGGCTCTGATACCAAATGGTAGAACCCTAAAGGTTCTAGCATAATTTTCATAAAGAAATAATTAAAATAGCATCTAAATTAAAAGAATCACTTTTAGATATGAATCGCCTTTTGCATTGGTTTGGGAAATCCCTCCAATGGGTATAAATAATATATATTCTTCTTGTTGGATGATTTGATATGGATGGCCAACCTAATATATATATCTACCCTAAAGCTACGTTGGTGAAGAGACATGATGGTTCACATATGAAGAGACGTGATGGTTCACGTTATGAAGGGTTGTGATGGTTCACTTTATAAGTTAATAATATAATAATTAAATGATTAATAATACTAACTAATACTAACTAATCATGTTAGGATTGAGGATCCTAACAAGTTCACTTTATGAGTTAATAATCTAATAATTAAATGATTAATAATACTAACTAATAATGTTAGGATTGAGGATCCTAACACATCGTGAGGCACTAAATAACATTCTTCAATCAATTGACCTTGAAACTCATGACACAAATTCATTTTTGAATTTTATAAGGAACATACCCTATTGCATGCAACCATCTATCAATTTTCATGACCACAAGATTAGTTAAATCATAAGGTAAGGAGGTGATATGCATCTCCATATTCAAGCAGCCATCAATGACATCACCTAAAAGCGTATATTCATTAATACCAATTCTTCCATTAGCATCATCTTCACTGCTACTCTTCATCACTTGCATATTCCACCTACCCACTTTACTACACCATAGATTGAACCTTCATGTTTTTGATGGTTCTATGTGATACATAGTAGGTTATATCATCCTACCTATATATGTAGGAATTAGGACCATCTCCATTTTATTCCACATCATTCAAAGTGATATGCAATACAATATCTTACTTGGACATCCATGGATAAGGGACATGCAATGAATTCCATTAACTTTGCATCGTTGTCTCAAATATGTGCATGATGGACCTTCATATTATTCTAACATACCTTCATCCTAATTTATGAAACCCAATCTTACATCCATACATTTTTCACCATATTCTTCATGGTCTTCTCCTCCCTCCCAACCTTATTCTTCTAGAGAGCTACCTCTCATTTCCATGCCCTTATCTTTGTGGCCTTTTACCTTATCTCATCCATATTCCTCTAGAGAACCTCATATTATCCCTATTACTCAAACACTTCCTCTTTCCTTCCATCTTCAACCTCAATATTTCACATCTTATTGTAGTTCAAAATCTAGACCTGCTCCTCCACCTCATAGTTTTTTCACATGGGTCATCCAATCCCTTCCACTACAACTAACTGTCATGATTGGGAGCAACGAGCCTCTCACCTTGATTACCAGATATTCCATTCCTCTACTACCGCTATCCATGATTCCCAAATCTCATATTCCTCCTATGATTCAAACTCACCACCTCGTTCACCACCTCATACATCATCCCAAGTCTCCATTTTTATGATGAAATCTAGCCCTAGTGAATACAATGTTCATGATGCTCATGTGCATCATCCTACAATCCAATCTAATTGTTATTTTGGTTGCTCTTTAGCTTCAGTACTAACCATTGGTACTATCATCTTTCTTGGTCCACCAAACATTTGTACCAACTTGATCTACATAGGTTTAGACTCATTACTCCCAGTAATTGTTCCCTCATCATCGCAATCAAGTTTTTGTTATACCTTAGATCACATGTCCAATCCACACTTTGCCTTATGCTACCTTCAACATTTCCATTGGTGTGGATTTGGACTACAATGTTTATGAACAAGGCTTACAAAATCCTATCAACCCTCGCATTCAATTACCCACCAATAAATCCAGGCTAGGCTACTTCCATACAACTGTCCATACGTTCGAAGATGAGATTAAAGATCTCTCCCTGAATCCTCCACCAATTCCTACACACTCATTAGAAGAAAAATTCAACATTGAAATCCTAAATGAGATTCCATCTCCTCATTCTACCATCAATATTCCATGCACCTTCTTCCAAGAAACACCATTTTTTTACACTACCACCACACACTACATTGATAATCTAGTTGACAAATTTGTTGCCCTTTCCCTCATAACTCCTTCCTCAGAGCATACTTCTTCACCTCTCCCTCTATTGCCTATGTATTCATTCATACATTTGCCTAGCCAATGACAAATTCACCATTCTCTAACTCAACACCGTTCTCCACCCATGGTGCTACGTCAACCATTAAATTTACCATGTCATTCACATACTCCCTTGTCTTCATATTCAGATTCGTCATCTAGCACTGTCTCCAACACCTTTTTTAATATGGTCAATGTTTATTTATTCTTTGCACCTCAAAATACACCTCCTATAGATCACACCAAGGCACCCAATCCAAACTTCATCAACTTCACACACATCTCCCCTACACATTCATTGCAGGACTTCTTACTATTGCCACCCATCCTGCACGGTGGTACCTTCACCATCCACTTTTCCTCACATTTAATGGATCAATCATATGGATGTGCACCTAGATAATAAATTCAATTTACCTGAGGCTATCGATGACCTCCATCTCATTCCTATCCTTGCTCAGATTCAAGATAGTTCCCATATTCTTGTGTAGGACACTATTGACGTTGACATTGGTGATGATATCACCAATCCCCACATTATTAAACTTACTTCCAACCTCTCCTTAGAAGAGTGTACCTTATTTACCGCCTTCCTCAAAGAATACATCAACATTTTTTCTTGGTCCTACATGGACATGCCTAGGCCTAACCCATTTGTAGTCATCCACAACCTCACACTTGATGGTGATGTCAAGCCTGTCAAACAAAAATTGTGATGCATACATCCTATAGTCACTTTAATGGTCAAATATAAGATCCAAAAGCTCCTTGATGTAGGGTTATTACAACCAATTTACTACCTAGAATGGTTATCCAACATGGTTCTGGTACCAAAACCTTTCGACGAGGTTTGCATCTACACTAATTTCAGATATTTGAACAAGGATTGTCCCAAGAATAACTTTTCCATCCCAAACATTGACTCCTTAGTTGATTCCATCACTGGTCATGAAATGATATCTCTCATGAATGACTTTTATGGTTTACATTGATATCAAGATCAACCCAGCCAATCAACACAAGACATCGTTCACAACCCCCTGGAGGACCTTCTATTACAAGGTCATACCCTTTGGCTTTAAGAACACTGGGAAAACTTATCAATATGCCATGACCTACATATTCCATGACTACATGCACAAAATCATGGAAGACTATGTTGATGACCTCAGCCAAATGAAAGGAATGCTCACAATATCTTGCCAATATTTGTAAAATCTTTGATAACCTTCTTGAACATAACATGTGACTAAATCCAAATATGTGTGTCTTTGGTGTCACTTTAGGTAAAATATCGGGGTTCATTGTTTCTCAACAACATATTTAACTAGACCCCAACAAAGTCAAATCCATCATCGATATACCTCCACCAACAAATCTCAAGCAACTATGCAATCTACAAGGAAAAATTCAATCCATTCATCATTTAATTTCCCAATTATCTGATAAGTGTAAATCCTTTAATCATATTTTACAAAAAGGGGTTACCTTCAAATGGGATAAAAAATATCAACAAGCCTTTGACTCAATCAAATCTTACCTCACATCACCACCAGTTCTATCTCCACCACATCCACAATTGTCATTTCTTTTGTATATTTTTGTTATATATTTTATGATTGGAACATTACTGGCTTAGAATAACACCCTCAATCATGAGTAATCCATTTATTATATCAATCGTATGCTAGTCAGATACAAAAGTTGTAAGACCTACATGGAGAAACTATTCTTGGTCATAGTCTTTTCCACACAAAAGCTACATTACTACATGCTTCACCATATCACATTTGTCATCACTCATGATAATCCATTATGCTATATGATGAACAATATTTATCAACTCTCATATCGCTAAATATATTATGCTTCTTATCAAATTTTATCTTGAATTCATTTCTTATAAGTCCATCAAGGGACAGGCCATAACTGACCAACTAGCTAAGGCTCCATTTCCTGACAACCATCCGCTCCTTATTTAACTTTTTTATGATTCCATATTTCATATCACTAAAGCTAAGGAATATGTCAAACCCAAAGTACTAGTCGATCTAACACTCTTCTTTGATAGCTCTCATTGCACCCATGTTTGGGTGCTAGAATTGTATTTTTAACACCTAATGGGGAACCTCTCCCATTTTCTTTCAAATTAGGGTTTTCATGCACAAATAATAATGCTAAATATGAAGCTCTAATCCTTAGTTTGAAATAGGTGCTATCTATGCACATTAGACACCATAAAATCATTGGTTATTCTCTTCTCACTGTCAATAAAGTCAAGGAGATTTGATAATGTCACTACCCTATACTCCAACAATATAAAAAAATCACTCAACAAGTAGTCACCCAACTTGAGTGGTATGACATCAAGGCTGGTCCCCACTCATCCAACCATTTTACTGACATGATGGCTTCCCTGGGGTATTTAATACAACAAAACCCCCTCTTTGGCATGGCACATATTTCCATTCATATCTTAACACAATATGTTATTTCATATCCATATCCCATCGATGATAATGGCATCCATGTCATCCACACTAAACCACATGATCCTTGGTATTATTAGATTAAGGATTATATAAAATTAGGCTTCCTTCCTTGCAAATTAATGCATGCTCACTGTCAAGCATTAAAACATAGGGTAATTCATTACACACTACTGGAGGACATCCTCTACCACCATAGTCATGATGGTATCCTTTTACGTTGCCTCAAACCATAAGAAGCTCAACGAGTGGTCTAAGAAACCCACAATGGAACTTGTGGTGGCCACTTCAATGGCATGGAAATCACTAAAGCGTATTTTACACATGGGATAGTATTGGCCCAAAATGGAACATGATTTTTGTGAATACATAAAACGATGCATCAAATGTCAGCAACATGCTAACCTCATACACTTACCTTTGCATGTACTCCAACCCATCCAATCCATGTGACCCTTCTTGTAATGGGGCCTAGATATTATTGGGAAAATATTTCTTGCTTCGTCGAGCAATCTTAAGTTTATCATCACTACCACTAAATATTTTACAATGTAGATCAAAGATATCCCACTTGTTCAAAAAATTGAAGCCAAAATCATAACATTCATCATTGATCATATCATTTGTCACTTTGGAATTCCCTCACAAATAATCTCCAATAATGTAACCCCATTAAAAAAAAAAAGTGTTCATGCCATATGCTTCAAATTCAAAATTCACCATAACTTCTCTACCCCCTACTACCCACAGGGAAATGGCCAAGATGAAGATATTAACAAAACCATGTATACTATCCTTAAAAAAACCATCATAGAATCTCATCATGATTGGCATAATTAAATTTTATTGGCCTTGTGGGCCTACCGCACAAGCATCCGCACTCCTACTAGGGCAACATCCTTTTATTTGGTCTATGGCATTGCGGCCATCATGCCATTGGAACTTGATATACCCTCTCTATGCATCTCCGTGCAAGACTTCATCGATGATGAAACTCCTCATCAAGCTAGAATAGACCAACTAACACTCTTATATGAGAGTTGCATCCACACCATAGAGTACACACGTGTTTATCAATACTGTCTTCACCATACCTACAATAGTAAGGTACACCAGCATGATTTCTAGGTCAACAAATTGGTTATCAAAGAGAAACAATAAATTACTAGTCAACCTTGCCAACAGTGAGATAAATTTACCCCAAATTGGTTGGGTCCTTATATTGTCACACACAAATTCGGTTCTGGGGTCCTGGTCAACCTCAAAGGACTCACAAAGTCTGAACCCATCAACATTATCTATATACTCACATTCAATACCTAGTGGTCTTAGGCATGTATGACCATTCATTGCACATACTGTCATAACCATGATTGTACATATCACCAAACCCATGCACACATGATCCACATTACACCTAACACACACTTTGCACTTTCTATTACAAAATATAATCACTTTTTCTTTATATATCATTTTATGCTATTGGTATAGTTTGTCATGTATATTTCCCATCATCAGCTATGGTACCTTCGTAAAGACACATTGCTTTAGATCTACACCTCCAACATACCATCATTCCATCATGTAGGACTTTACGATGCTCCCTCCAACACCAATCACCCTGACCGATCTTGTAATACCACCTGGACTTGTCTATGTTCATTAGTCATCCCTATCGTCACATTCATATCATGAGACATCATTATGGCCTCCTCCACTCGACCATAGATATTCCTCTTATTCTCCTCACTCTGATTATAGTCAAGTTTCCCTATCCTTCTTTGTAGATAAGGAGGAACACTCCCACTCCTCATAACCTCATGCAAGGGGATCATACCCTCTTCCATTAGTTGATGAATGATATCCCTACCTACTGGCCTCTTCAGCTCAATGATATTCATTTTTCTACTTTCCTCCTAATAAGAGAAATTCACCTACTCACATACAGTCCTCAATATTACCACGAGCCCTACCAAATGGGATGTCACCTTATGAAAAATATCTTTACCAGCATATTTCCCAGGCTATCCATGTCCGTGCTCATCCATATCGGTCACATATCTCCTTGTAGCCATTCCACACACCACCCATTATTCAAACACTCCTATCCCCACTCTGTGGTATTAAAATTCAGCCTCCACCACTACCACCTCACCAATTTCAATCTCGTCCTCCTTTCCCTCATTCATTTTTGTATCCATATACATATCCCAATGCCACCATTCCACTAGGCTCTCATTCTCTATCAACCTTAGTACCATATCCTCCATCTCTTGATACTCAAAACATCCTGTCCCACATCAACAACCTTGAATTACACTTGAGTCATTGTCAATGCCACTCCTATCCATGTTATTTTACTATGTCCTATATTCCCTTGCCTTATTCCATGTCTATACCTCATTCTCACACACAACCTCCATCAAATACTAGGTCCACAATCCAACCACTCATACCTACCCCACATACCTCATGCTCATCACCACCTGAGCTGTACATTTATTCTAGACCTATAATTTTGGAGTCAATCTCCCAAACTTTTCACCAATTGTTCCACACAGGGCTTCTTGTGTTACCTAAAATACATCCCATAAACCCCATTCATCCCAAGCCAAGGAATTACAAGGAGAACCAATTATGCATCTACCATCAACAACTAGGGTATGACATAGACAACTACGACACCTTTAAAAACCTCGTTAATAACATGGTGGATGTCAAACTTCCTCTATGATTTGAATGTGCCACATATTTTGGAGTTACGAGCACTGCACATCCTCTCATTCCTAACCCCATGCCATCATGTATTTCATGTCCACACCTCACTATTTCTAGTAGCTATCTAGCCACAAAAACTACCAAAATCCCAGTAATATCATCACCTTACCTAGTCATTCATAATCTGATCTTTACCACTTCACACATTCTTAGATTACCTTCCTATTCCTTCCTTTCTCCTATTTTTTTCTTCTTCTTCTTGTTATTTGGTAATATGTATGGTCAAGATTCACACGACTACATACCTATGCTAGATTTCCCTTCTCCTTCTCTTCTTCTTGTTATTTGGTATTATTGTATGGTCACACTTCGAGCGGTTATATTCCTATGCTAGATTTCCCTTATCTTTATATTCTTATTGTTATTTGGCATTGTTGTATGGTCACACTTTTAGTAGCTCCATACCTATGCTAGATTTATCTTCTCCTTCTCTTCTTTTTGTTATTTGGAATTATTGTATGGTCACTCTTTGAGTGGCTATATACCTATGCTATATTTCCCTTCTCCTTCTCTTATTATTGTTATTTGGTATTGTTGTATGGTCATGCTTCGAGTGGCTACATAACTATGCTAGATTTCCCTTCTCCTTATCTCCTTCTCTCTTATGTTCTGCATCATTGTATGTTCACGCTTCAAGAAACTACATACCTATGTTAATTATATCTTCCCTTCTTCCTCCATTCTTTGTTTCCTTCATCCCCCTCTGTTGCCTTTCTTCATTATAATTTTATTCATCATCTCTTTTAGCTTCCCACTTTCCTCTTTATTATTAATCACGTGCATTTTTCCACATACATTCATCTCTCGAGCTTTTTACACCTCCCACATACTAGGGCAACCATAACTACTGTTCCTTCCTCTCATCATTTCTTCACATATCCATTTATTTAGAAATAGCTTCCAATATTATCTTGTTGAGTTTCACAAAATTTCTCTTGTAAATATTTTCCTGCATACTATATCTCACATACTACATCCATTTCATATGCGCATCGCTCCTCTTTTATATCTATATTCATGTATGTACATTTTTCCTATATAAATATAATCATGACAGGATTAAAATACACACTTTTTAGCATCACTAATTGGTTGTTCATTCCCATTTTTTAGGATTATGGAGTATACAATGTTTAACATTAGTTTAATCACTCACCAGTTAAGTCAATCAAACATCACCTCTAGTTGACAAGTTCTTACACTTCTTACAACTTTCTTTGGCTAGTTTAATTCCTTTCAGGAACCATTCACACATGTCATATTTTTAAGAAATTTTTGAGTCTAGGGAAGACAACACCTTACATACATATTGACATCTAGTGAATGGTTTCCTCTTCTCATACTATAATTTGTGTTATTAAAATATGACCTGGGGATAAACAAAGGGATAAACATAAGCAAAATCAAAAAATAGGTAGAAAACAAAATCCAACACCTAGATTACCACAAAAAGAGAATCGAGAATGAGGGGTAGAAAAAAAAAGGAAAAACCTCCAAGAGTACTACTATTCTGCTTGATATCCTTGGATCCTTTGGTTTAACATAACATCACGAGATGATTTCCATCACTAGATCTAAGCACCTGTGTACCAATGGAATATTCCTACAAGTGGTAACACATCTATCATATTAGCGATATTATTTTGTACAAATCACTACACATTTATGGATGAGCTAGCTATTTTGGCTACACTTGCAATAGGTTTGTCCTACCTCCATCAAAATGGATAAATGAACATCACTCATTGTACACACTGGTCCCTAATATACTTTTATCCAATCAAGTTAGGTATGATATGTAGTTGAACCTTACTCAGTTTCTCATGAGGTTTGATTGCTATACCTATGATAGTCAATATTATTGCATAATCCCTATGCCATTATACATACCTGAGATAACGGAATAGATAACATTGCCACTGGTTCTACTAAAATACAAGTGCTTCCTCTATGTATTTCATCCTACATAAACATACATCATTGCATCTATGCTAAGTTCATTCATTTATATTACATCATTCCACATTACATCTAATCTATAGTGATATCATTCTCCTACATTTAACCACATGCATACAAAATCAAATGTACATTACCATACTTTTAAAACATTCATGTATTTAAAAAAACAATAGTTAGAGTCTCGTACACTTATCTATGGAGTACCATGTCAACCTCTCGTGCTTGTATACCCTCCCACCATCTCAATGCCAACTCAAGATCTTGACAATGCTCTACTTCACAAAATTTTCCTCAATCCTCTCCTCATAACGTTTCATAGCACAAATGACCCTTGCATGCATTAAAGGGGTATTATATCCCAAAATACCTAGGTTCACAACCCACCATGCAAGATCTGGTTCGCATCCACCATGCAAATTCTAGTTTACACTCGATTATGCAAACTCGGGTTCACACCCCGTCATATGAACCAACCATCATGACATCATTTTCATATTTTTTTCACTTATCCATATTTTTCTTCTTTTCCCAATAATGTTTGCCCAATTTTTCCACATTTTAACACTATTTTCCTCTATCAATCGACTCACCACCATATTTCACCTATTTTATTATTGATTCCTCACTTGAGGGGGCATTCATATACAAATCTTCTTTGCATACGATCAAAAAATCAAACATCCACATCACGAATATCACATCTATCTACAAATTGTTTTGCTAAAGATTATCTCAATATAAAACCCATCCAAATAAAATATTTTCTAGATCACGAGATCCACACGCACTCCTAAACATGTCTTGATTTCATTTTGTATATCAACACTGACCACATACTAAATTTTATGCTTGATTTATCATTTCCACTCAGCTCAAATGATTTGACAAATATCATCATGCGCTCATCAATCAATCAAAAGAAAAAATTTGAATAGGTAGTTATTTTATTCATAATTGGATCATCTTGCATTGGTCACAAAAATAAAGCAGTCTTAAGTTGCCATCACAAATAACTAGTATGATATTGTAAAATATTGTACTAAATTGATAAATCACCTATTCACTATCATGTTTCATCTACAATCATCCACATTCATCCACCCACATGTAAAGGGAGATGTTATTAGAATAAATATTTATAATGTAAGTTTTATAAAGGGAGATATTAGGAGTTATTTTTAAGCTTTATGGTGTATGTGTTTGGAAGAAGTAATAAAGGTTATAGTGGTTGATTTGATATTCAAATCAAAAAGGGAAAAAGAGAATTATTCTCCAGATTTAAAAAGCACATGCAAGAGGAATATCATCATCACCGAGGTAGATTTGGAGAGCACAAATTTGGAATAAGTCAAGGTATCAAGTACACATATTCACCCAAGCATTAAATTTAAAAGAAAAAACAACTCAACCATTTCAATAAGCAAAGCTGCACATGATAGTGGAAGAAGAGCAAGGTACTAGCATCTCCAAGTCAATACACAAGCAAGTTACCCAATGCTAAACTTGAGCTACCTTAAAAATGTAATAAATGTGAGATATGTGGAAGCAACAAATTTAATGGATGTGAAGAACATATTGGTCATTTTAAGCTTACTACATTAGTGCATATCATCCTCCATATGTTCTTAAATATTTTTGGGTAGAATGTGTGTGTATTGTTGTTAATTGAAAAAGCAAAAAGAAGATTATAGACCAAATTTGTGAGCATATTTATGCATTTTTTATGACTAGATTTGGGAGTAGATGAGTAGTATTTCTGAGCATATTTGTGAAATATTTTGGAGTATATTAGAGCAGTTTTTGTGAGCAGATTTTGGAGTAAATTTGAGCAGATTTTGTGAGCAAGTTTTGGAGAAAATTTGAGTAGGTTTTGTGAGTAGGTTTTAGAGCACATTTGAACAGTGTTTGTGAGAAATATTTGAGGATAGACCTAAGTAAATTTTTGACCAGACTTGAGAGGGGATTGGTGTATCCTATGAATCCATGAACCAAAGTAGAGGGGATTGGTGTCTCCTTTGGGTTGGTGCCCATGAACCAACTGAGGGGATTGGTGTCTCCTATGGATTTATGTCCATGAGCTAGTATATGGGATAGGTATCTCATATGGATTGGTGTCCTTGAACTAGTAGAGGGGATTTGTGTCTCCTGTGGATTTGTGTCCATGAACCAATAGAGGGGATTCGTGTCTCCTATGGATTAGTATCCATAAATTAGTAGAGGGGATTGGTGTCTCCTGTGGATTGGTTTCCATAAAATTGAGAGGGTATTGGTTTCTCCTATGGATTTTTGTCCATGAAATTGAGAGGGTATTGGTGTCTCTTATGGATTAGTGTTCATAAAATTGAGGAAGGGGATTGGTGTCTCCTGTGGATTGGTGTCCACGAATATTGTAATAGGATATTTATGTCTCATGTGGGTTGGTGCCCATGAATTTTTTTGAGAAATTTATATGCAATATTTCTCAATGGATGTAGCCCATATTGGGTGAACCACGTTAAATATGTGTATCTTATGTGTGTGGTGATTTGTGCATTATTTCATTATTTAAAATTAATAATATTGAAGTTATTGCTTTGGAAATAAAAGTAAAAGTCTTATATTATATAGTTAACTCATCCCTCTTAGTGTAATATTATGTTCTTAAATTGGTATTAGAGGAGCTTCCTTCATGAAAGCCTAACAGCTTGAAGGAATATCTTACAGGAACACACATGGCACATCAGGAAGGGTTTTTATAAAATAGGGAACCATTGTTTGATGGGACTAACTATACTTTTTGGAGCATGAGGATGCATACTTATTTGATGGCACATGGATATGATATATGGTAATATGTTGAGAATGGTTTCACACCATCTACTACTCCTCCCACAGATGCAAATGGTAAGAAACCATATGAAAATAATGTAGTGCAATGAATACAATCTTAAGTGGGTTATGTGAATCAAAATTTATGAAATTCATGCAATGCACTTCAGCAAAATAAACATGGGATAAGTTACATGGAACTTATGAAGGAGACAACAAGGTTAAAAGGGAAAAAAATTCAAACCCGTAGGAGGAAGTTTGAAGACTTAAAAATGAAATATGAAGATATTTCTAAGTATCTGCTTTGTGTTGATGAGGTGGTCAACACCATTTGTGGAAATGGAGAAAGTATTGAAGACTCTAATATTGTTCAAAAAATCTTGAGGTCACTTCCCATGAGGTTTGATGCAAAGGTTTCAACAATTGAAGAAATGATGGATCTCAAAACTTTGAGCATGGATGAGCTACATGGTATTCTCACAACCTATGATATGAGGATAGAAAAAGATCAAAAATCCAAATGAGAAGAAACATTCAAAGATTCAAATAAGACAACAAATAAAGAACTAGAATCAAGTGAAGAATCAAGTAGTGGAGAAGAAGCTAATTTTGTGAGAAGGAATAAGAAGGTTTCAAGAAAACACAAAGGTATGCATTCTATGAAATATTTTAATTGTGGTAACCATGGTAATTATGCATATAATTGTCCACAAGCTATAAGTAATAGCAGTGAAGAAGAAAATGAATATGATAAAAATAAATAAAGAAGATTTTATCATGAAAATAAAAACATGCATGATCAAAACAAACATGAGAAGAAGATATTTCAAAGATACAAGAAAAGTTTTTATGTTGAGGAAGCAAGAAATTCTTCCAGCAGCAATGATGAAAGCCTCTCCAATAGTGAAAAATAAGAAATACTATTTTTGGCTATAGAAGAGAAAGAATATAATCCTATTGTTGAAGACCAAGAAGAAGAGAAATATTTAGAAGATGAAGAGGAAGCCATAATTGATATATAAGAGGAACTTATTGTTGCTCTTGAAGAGTTAAAAAGGTTTATAAAGAAGAATTCAAGATTTGAGGCTCAAGCACAAGAGGATGAGAAAACAAAAACAAAGCTTCTATAAGTTCTCATCGAATTAAAAGTAAAGGTTGAAGAGGCAAGGAGAATTGAAGAAGGTATGGCTAAACAATTAAAGGTAAAAGAACTAGAGTGTGAAAGACTAGAACATGAAGTTGTCATTCTAAGGAAGGGACTTGAAAAATTTAATGATAAGATATATCAATTTATGAAAAGATCAAAAAACTTGGATGATATTATCAAAGCATAGAGATATCCATTTATGAAGACTAAACTTGCTTTTAAATAAGGTCAAAAGAAACAAAATGGAGATTCAATATCAAAAGGAAAAGAGGCATAAAATAAAATTGAAGAGGATCATAAGACCTACACTAATATGTTGAGAAGTGAAAGCATAAATGAGGAAAAAAACAAAGCACCATCAAGGGATAGGGACCATCATAGAAAAAGCAATGAGAGAACCATGCAATAATATCCTCCAAGACAATCATACAGGTTTCAAAATTTCTTCCATGGTCATTGTTTCTCATGTAACCATTTTGGTCATAAAGCTGTAAATTGCAGAGTCCATGTTATGAATGATTTTGGCTTCACCAAGAGGAATTTCAATTCATTTGCACCTCTTATGGACTACAATATCATTTGTTACATATGTAATAATTTTTGGATATACAACTAGATGGTGTAGAACAGCGTTCCCTAAACTTTTGAAGTCAAGCAAAAAGGAGAATGGTCAAAATATTCAAAAGGGTATGATATCCAAAGTTTGGAGAAAAAAATGAAACAAGAAGAAGAGCATAGTAATTTGGGAGTTTCACTCACATCTCATAATTGATTTTCTTAGTAAGAGTAGGGAGTGGGGAGTTTTTTCAAGTGTCTTATATTACAAACCCCAAGGAGCCTTTTCCATTGATGTTAAATGGGGAGAATTTTTAGTAAGAGAGAGAAAATAGTCAAGGAAGCATCTTGTGATCCTGTTCAGTAAAGGTCAGTTTTAGTATAGGGTTGTCATCAATGACAAACAAGGATATTATTGAAAATATTAAGTTCTCATTGATGTCAAAGGAAAAATATCTTCAAATATAAAATCAAAGGAAAAAACATCTTCAAGGATAAAATGTTCATGTCAAAGGTAAAAATATCTTCAAGAATAAAATCAAATGCATATATCTTAAAAGGTGATTTAAATTTGTCCACGAACTTGAGAGAGGATTGGTGTCTCCTGTGGATTGATGTCCATGAACTTGAGATGGGATTGGTGTCTCCTGTGGATTGATGTCCATGAACTTGAGCAAGGGGATTGGTGTCTCTTGTGGATTGGTATCCATGAACATTGTAATAGGATATTGGTGTCTCCTATGGGTTGGTGCCTATGAAATTTATTGAGAAATTTATAAGCAATATTTCTCTATGGATGTAGCCCATATTGGGTGAACCACATTAAATTTGTGTCTCTTATGTGTGTGGTGATTTGTGCATTGTTTCATTATTTGAAATTAATAATATTTGAAGTTATTGATTTGGAAAGAAAAGTAAAAGTTTTATATTATACTGTTCACCCCCCCTCTTAGTATAATCTTGTGTTATTCAGGAGCCACATAGCAAGAAGGTGAAGTTAGACCATTTTTTGGTTTAAGAGGAGGCAATTCAGAAATGGAATCTAAAATTTTAGATTTTGGAGGGTCCAATTTTAGATAATTTTCCCATTCTATTGGAAGGGGTGATTAATACAAGGCAACATCACAAACCATTCATATTTGAAAAATTTTGGTTAAAAAAATAGGAACTTTGAAAGAAAATTCCATAGTTGTGGGAAGAAGGATGCCCATTATATAGGATAAAAATGTTTAGATTCCACAAAAAACTTCATTATATTAAGGATCAACTAAAAAAATGGAGGTGAGCTAACAAGATAAACTTCTAGGTCCAAAGATCTCCATTGGTGGCTAGATGGGATGAGGTTCAAAAACACTTCAAGGAAGGAACAATTACAAAGTAGCTCAAATAAGAGGATGATGCATTGCATAAAGAAATTGAGGATATTGACAAGCATGAGGAAATATATTGAAAATAGAGAGCAAGAACCTCTTGGTTATTAGAAGGTGACATAAACAGAAAAATTTTCATTGAACTACTCGTGCTAGGAGACAAAAAAACAAGATGGAAGCTCTTCAAGATGAGAATGGGCACTCCTTTGATACAATCATAGGTATGCATTTCCATGTTAGAGTTACTATGCTATAGTAACTATAATTATTACCTCATTTGGTAATTAGTAGATTTACTTACCACATGGTAGATTTAGGTTATTACATCATTTTATTACTTTACCTTGAAGATATTCACTGTTTGAAATATCTTGTGGTAGTTTGTTTTTACACATTATGTATTTGTCGACATCGTTAGTGATTGACAATATTTTGTTAGTTGGTTAGCTATCTTAACGATAGCAATTTGTTAGGCTATCTTTAGCCTATGGAATTGTATTTAACCTTAGCATTATGAATATATTTTCTTCATGTTTTGCTCTCCAATTTATTTCATAGTATCAGAGTGGAACTCACCTAGGTGACATTTAGAGCTAAAGAAGGTAACATTTTTTTTGCTCCAATACTGGACCATGGGGGCTCAAATATCGATATGGGATGTCCCTAGATAGGAAACGCTTCTTGAGGTAGCATCCTTGACACTGTACAAGGAGAGCATCATACTTGCTCAAGAGGATAGGACATGCATCCCAATGTGACCTAACCATACCAGACCTCAACATATTTCTTGAGGTGAAACTGGATGGAATCTAATGTGGACTGACATTTAGAATCAAATCCTCATGCATAGATACTAAGGAGGACTCATGACGTGGATGCGAACCGATGCAATATGAACTATCCTTGACTCGACTAAAACTAGGTGGTTGTATCACACTGACCGCAAGCCCACAGAACCATAGATATGATAACCACCTGCTATCAAACTTGTCAATCCTAATAGGACCAAGTGGGGTAGGACCCCATGATCATATGGCAGGTGGTCCTTTGATCACTGATGATTGAACTTCCTCCAGTGATCGACTTGACAAACTGCACATTACTGTAGCAACCAGCAAGGAGTACCTTCAACCAGTGAGAGAACTTGCATCCCACACTTGGATTCAAAATTTAAATCCTTTCTTGATATATGGTGACCTATGGACCACCTAAAATTGCACGTAAATGAAGGTGCAATTGTCATTCATATACGTGGTGCAAGCATGATATTCGAGGTAACACCTGTAATCATTCAAATTATGACATGTGACAACGATCAACTTTTCCATGTGGTATGTATGTGAGGAACCTCCATTGAATCAATTGATAAAACAAGTCCCTATAAACTACCTATAGGCAGTCAACAGTAAATGTACGAGAATTCATTTTTATTTCACACAACATTTCCCGCATGGGCAATGTGGGACTAAAGTTCCACAAATTTTACTTTTCTTCCATTGAAAGCCGCATAAGAGAGTAAATATCATTGGTCTCTTCGTGGCTTTCAGATCAGCCACATGAGCCGACTAGCAAAAGGTGCAAGTCTTAGGATGCTCCCCCCCGCGGATGCGCAGTCGAGTCTCTACAGGGACAAAAAACAATATTTTTTCTTTAAAATTTCATTTTTTAGATCAATCAAGGTAATTTTTTTAAATTTTTTTAATTTTTTGTATTATTTTTAATTATTTTTTTAACCATTTTTATTAAAAAATTTATACTTTTTTGATATAAAACCATTTTTTTAAAAAATATTAATATGATTTTAACAAAAAATATTTTATTATTGATTAAGTTTATGCTAAAATAAATTAAATTTATGCAATAAAACTGAGAACTAAAGAGCTATTTTTTTATTTGCAAAATACAAGAATAAGTTTTTTTTTGTTATCTCCAAGAGGGGATGTAATGCAAATGAATAAGACATTTATTTTGCAAATCTGGGAGATTTAAAACTTTCTCAATTTTTTTGAGAGCAAGAGTTTTTTCTCATGAAAAATAGACCTTGGGTCCACTAAAACCAAGGTGTGTGTCGATTGGTTCTGGATTGCCTTTCAAAATCTTGTCGTGTGTCGACTTGGCTTGAAAGGTGTGCTACCTTGTTAATTTTGCAAAGCAAAGGGGGGACAAGAAATTGTATTTCTTTGCAAAATTGTAACATAAAAGGGGGGCACTTGAATAAAAAAACTTGTTTATTTTGCAACTCAAAATAAGGGCAATTGTTTTTGTCCAAATTCTTTGCAAAATTGTAAAACAAGAGGAGAAATTGAATATCAAAATTTTGCACAACACAAATCAAAATTTTGTTGCAAAAATTAGTAATAAGGTGCATTTTCAATATTACTCAACACCTTTATTTCAAATTGGCATTTGATAAATTAGGTGCATTTTTGGTTGCATCCAACACCTAAGTGGTAAAAATTTGTGGGCACTCTTTGATTGATTATTGCATTTAATTTCTTGTTTTTTGCAATTATAAGTCATCAAAATAAAGAGCACTCAAAACCTCAAATTACACACTCATTTGTGTAATTCATTGCACAAGTATAATCCATTTTTAATATTGATATTACCTCCATACAACCCAAAATTAACTCTTCTTCTTTGGCTTCAACTCCTCAAGCTAATCATCTTTTTTTTCAAAAGGGTTTTTAGGCAGGTACCATTAAATATCTTTTTGAGTGAATTATATTTTGGTACTCTTTTAGCATATATTGAAACCTTCAAAGTAACAATTATTTGTGCTAAAGGGGGATATCTTTCTTCCTTCAAAACAAATTTTGATAAGAGGGAGATAAAGATTGTAAAGGCAATTAGAAAAGTAGAAGTCATAAAAATGATACCTTTTATTTTAGGCTTCATAATAGCAACTATGCTTGAAGTACTTGCAATATGGAAAACGTTTTTGGTGAAATTTTTTGATAAATGGTAAAGTTATGTACAAAGATATTTTGCACTCAAGGGGAAGACTTCAAAAATTACCTAAGGGAGACAGATTTGTAAACCTAGGTAGCACCATTGCAAACCTCTTTTTAGGCTTCATAAATAGAAAATATTTTTGTTTGAAGTACTTGCAATAAAGGGGGGATTGTACCTCTTTTTAAGGCTTCATAAATAACGAACTCTTTTTGTTTGAAGTACTTGTAATAAAGAGAGGGATTTTTCTAGTGATTTTTTTTTTTTTAATTTACCTAGGAGACAATCTTTGTAAAAGCCTTTAAAAGCTTCATAAGTTGCAAATATTTTGTACTTAGAGGGAGATAAAAATTTCTTTCCTACCTCACAAAATATTTTTCTGAAAAGGGAGGAAGACTTAAAAAGGGTGCATTTTCTGCAACAACTAACACCTTAGTCAAAATTCTTGCAAAAAAATCATCAAAACAATATTTTGCTAAAAATAGAGGATGACTTATAAAGGTGCATTTTCGGCAGAGACCGATACCTTAGTAAAACTTCTTGTAAAAGTTCCATTACAACATATTTTGAAAAAAGGGGGAAAATTATAAGGGTGCATTTTCGGTAGCGACCGACACCTTTGTTGGAAATATGAGCAAGTTTTTTTGTCATTGATGTCAAGAGTCAGTTTCAGTGAGCAGGGCAAAAGGAAGGATGTCAAGAGTTAGTTTCAGTAATTAGTGCAAGAGAAATATTGTTTCTAGGCCTAAGGGAAATAGTATTATAATATCTCTTATTATAATATTCAAGGTGGTCAGATAAGGTCTAAAGGAGCAATATTAAGGCCCAAGAAAAATAATATTATAATATTAAAAGTCTAATGTTGAGAGACCAAGAAGAATAATATTATAATATTGTATTAAAGTTCTAAAATATAGACCTAAAATAATTAATTTAATTATAAATTAATTATAATAGTTTTATTATAAATTAATTTATATTTTCAATTAATTAACCCTAAGGTCAGTGTTACAAGGGCAAGTGAGTTATAGTGCCAATGCCGATTATTTTATCCACCTGCCAATGTGATAAAGGAGATAGCACAATGGTCTACATACCATGTGCCTTGGGAATTCCAAACTTACCTTCGTTTGAATCACTTGCGAGTGCATGCAAAATTTTTGCGATTTGTGTGAGAAAAGAAGAGGATAATTTTTTTCTACTAGGCAACCATCAAAGGGATAAAACGAATGAGGCTTGGAGCCACATTGCCAACTGTGGTGGTTGGACTAGCACCAAGCGGTTGTGTGCTTAGGGTGCTAACAAGCGGGAAGTCCTACGATCAAAATCCAATGCTAGTGTTTTGTTGGCATTCATGTTTTGGTTTTGGTGCCAAAGATAAAAAAACAAAGCACATGAGGTGCTTCTTCTTGCTAAGGTGAGTGCCTAGATCTCGCCACAAGTGGACCATGGCTAGGGAACTAATGATAGTGCAAGCGAGAGTTCGAATCCCACTGAGGGTAAAGTTATTTAATTTTTTAAAAATTAAATATGCTTCTAAGGTTTAATGTGGCATGGTCATTTTTTCTAGGAGGGAGTTATAAGGTTTTTGAAAGTTAAATATTTTATTGTGATTGAGATAGGAGTTATAAGGTTTGAAAAGGAAATTATATTTTAATGATGTATTGATTATTTTGAGGAAAAACATAAGGTGTTTAAAGAATATTATTGTGGTTATTTTCTTTAAACAAATTGTTGGCTTATATTTTTAAGTGTGGAGATTATAAGGTGTAATTGAGAGTTGATGTTTTGTATGGTGAAATATTTTGAGGGATTATTTGAATGAGAGTTTTGAAGAGGCTTTTGCTCTATAACCTTTGAGATTGGCAAAGAGGGTGATTGTGATTGAGACATATTTTGAGGTTAATTATTCATAAAAAAAAAATTTATGGGCACATCTTCCTTGTGAGTGAGATATTAGTGGATTGAATGTTATGAATGCTAAGTTGGAATGAAAAGGTTTTGTTTGATAAGCATTGTTGAGTAAGATTTCATGTGCATGATTGGTTAATGTTTGGGAGAGTACTTGAGTGAGAACTTATGAACTATTTTTGAGCTAAGGTTTGTGAAAGAGCATGAGTATCATTATTATGTGAGATTGTTTGATAAGCATTGTTGGAAAAGTGTTGGAGTGATAGTTCAAGTTATGTGAAATAAATTGTTATTTATACTAAATTGATTTGAAAAGAATTTAGAAGTGATTGAGTGATTAAGAGTGTGAAAAATATGGAGTCTCTAATAATTATCTATATTCTTCTGAGAGTCAAAAAAAATTTTGAGTGAAATTTTTTTGTGTGATAGAAGAGGTTTTCTGAAAGAGATTGAGTTGATTTTGTTTACAGGTTTTACAATTGATTTTAAATTTTGTGAAATATTGTGAGCTTATTTGAGTAGAATTTTGTAAAATATTAAATAGATTTGTGTAAAATTTTTGTGGAATCTTACAAGCAGGTTTGAGACAAGTCTTGGTGAAGACTTGTGGATAGATTTGAGGTAAGTCTTAGTGAAGACTTGTTGAGAAGGTTAGACAAGTTCTAGAGAGAACTTGTTGAGAAAATTTGAGATAGATATTGAGCAGATTTGTGCTATATTGAAGGATAGGGTTTAATACATATTTGAGATAGAGATTGAGCATATTTATGTAGGGTAGATGACAGTTTTCAGTATAGATATGAGATAAAGAACAAAATAAAGTAATAATAGAATTTGGAGGTGATAGAGTAGAGGACGATAGTCTCTAGTGGATAGATATCCATTATCCAAGGTAGTGAGGACATATATATTCTGAGTGAGGATAGAGTCTTCAGTGGTGAGAGATCCATAAGCCAGTGTAGTGGAGGTAGTAGTCTTCTAGAGGATCATCAACTAGAGTAGAGGAGAAGGAGTTCTCCTATGGATAGATATCCACAAACCAACTAAGGGTATTGGTTTCTCCCGTGGATAGATATCCACAAACTTTATTAGTGGATTGATATCTCCTTTGAATAGAGGTCCATAAGCATTGTAATAGGGAAAGGATTCCCAAGAGAATTTATTAAGAAAATTTTATAAGAAATATTTTCTTCGTGGAGTAGCCCACATTGGGTGAACCACGTTAAATCATGTCTCTCATGTGTGTGATGCTTTGTGTAATATTTACTACTTTAATATTGCTGATGTTATAATATGGATTGAAAAACAAAAAAAATATCTTATACTATTCACCCCCCTCTCAGTATAATCCCATGTTCTTCAATTGGTATCAGAGCGGGTTTCTCCATGAAAAGAGTAACAACTTGGAGGAAGATCCATAAGAAACACACATGACTTTAGAGACTGAAGAAGAGACCATGTTTGAAATAAAACAAGAATTATTTTCTGCTCTCAAGAACCTTGAAAAGGTTAGAAATAAGAACTCAAGTTTGAAGGATAAAATTCAAGAGAATGAATAAGCAAGGATAGAAATTTTATAGAGTCTCATAGAACTCAATATAAAGGTAGAATATGGAAATAAAATTGAACAAGATATGATAGATCTATTAAGATCAAGAGAAATAGAATGTAAAATATTGGAAGCAATTTTTTTTAACCTAAGGAATGAAGTTGAAAAGACCAAGGTACTATAGGGTATAAAGCTGGGGAAACAAAGAGAGGAGTCAAGCCTTCAATAAGTAGAGATTTCAAACAAAGATAAGTGACTCATACTATGTAAGGAAAAGACACCAGGAAGGAAGAAAGCAAAGAAGAACCATGGAAAAAATTTAATTACAACAAAATAAAGAGCACTCGACCATATTTTCCAAGGTATTCAAACAGGTTACATACTCTCTTCCATGGCTATTGATTTTCATGTAAAAATTATGGTCATAGAGCTATACACTACATTGGTTATGTTAAAAAGGATGTCAATAGAAATTTCAATTCTTTTGCACCTCTTATGAATAATGATGTCATATGTTATAAGTGCAATAATTTTGGGCACAAGACTAGATGGTGTAAAATGGTATTGCCTATTTCAAGTAAAAGGAATACAAATTCAACAATTAGGAAATAAATAAAATGACATGAGAAAGCTAGATCAATGTTAGTACAAACAATTCTTCATGTTCAGGATAACGGAAAACAATGGTATCTTGATAGTGGATGTCCTAGTCACATGACATAAGATAAAATTAATTTCCATTACTCAAAGAAACTAATGGAGGATTAGTAAGATTTGGTGATAATGGATCAACAAAAAATTAAGGAGAAGTAACTCTGAGTTTAGATAATGGGAAAACAAAAAAAAAGAATATATTGTATGTCAAGGGATTGAGGCATAATCTACTAAGTGTGAGGTAAATTTGTGATCAAGGGCACATGGTTACATTTCATCCAAGTAGGTGTGAGATTAGAAAGTCTGAAAGTGGACAACTTATTACAAAAAAAACCTTTATATGTTGAGTAAGATTTGTTAGACTTACAATGGCACTGAGAGGGGGGGTGAATCAGTGTAGCTCTTTAATTATGAATTAACAACTCTTAAAACAACAACAGTTAAAACTTATAAACAGATACAGCAAGAACAGCAAGAGAACAACACACAACACAAGATTTAACGAGGTTCACCAATGTGGCTACTCCTCAAAAATGACTGCTTGGACTACCATCCAAATCCAGCCTTTGCAAAGCACCAACTTTACAATTAATTTACCAGCACCAACTGGAAGGAGCACCAACCCCTGATTTATCTGCACCAACAGAAAGGAGCACCAACCCCACGATTTACCAGCACCAACTGGAAGGAGCACCAACCCCTGATGCCAAGCACCAACCTGGACTTCAAATTGAATCTTTGGGTTTAACAGTAAGATACCTTCGCTTTTACAAGACCCTGACTGGTCTACTTCACCTTTGCGTTCTCTATTTTTTCTGTGCAAGCACTTCGCACACTCTGCTGCACCTCGTAGTCGTCTTCTCCTTGTTGCGCACTCTGCTTTCTCTGCAAGCACTTCGCACACTCTGCTGCACCTCGCAGTCGTCTTCTCCTTGTTGCGCACTCTGCTTTCTTAGCGAAATTCCACACTTCGAAAGATTCGACACGACTTGCTCTTCTATGCTCAGCGACCGTATTTCGCACACTTCGATACTTCCTAAATTCTCCAAACAGCCTTCCTTTTATAACAAAATTTTCAAGATCAAAAACTCTAATCTTAGTCGATTGTAACCCTAATCATAGTCGGTTGCAAACCCTAATCTTCGTCGGTTGCAAACCCTAATCTTCATCGGCTAACATCGGTCTTCGTCGGCTTCAACTGCCTCTGTAACTCTTCTATTGTTGTTGCCATGAAAACACATGTCGTGATATCGTGACACTTTCGCCTCCGTACGCTTTCTCTTAGCTTTGGCCCGCGAGAATACAACATGTAGCGATATCGCTACACTTTTTCCTCCGTACGCTTTCTCTTAGCTTTGGCCCATGAGAATACAACATGTAGCGATATCGCTACACTTTTTCTTTCGTACGCTTTCTCTTAGCTTTGGCCCGCAAAAATACATGTCACGAAATCGTGACACCTTTTTCTCTCTCCTCTTTCTCTTCGCTTTGGACCGCAAAAATGAAACATGTCACGAAATCGTGACACCTTTTTCTCTCTCCTCTTTCTCTTCGCTTTGGACCACAAAAATGAAACATGTCACGAAATCGCGACACCTTTTTCTCTCTCCTCTTTCTCTTCGCTTTGGACCACGAAAATGAAACATGTCGCGAAATCGTGACACTTTTTCGTCCGTACGCTTTCTCTTGCCTTCGGGTCACGAAAACGCGACATGTCGCGATATCGCGACACTTTTTCTCCTTAGCACTTTTTCTTGCCTTCGGGTCGCGAAAACCCGACATGTCGCGATATCGTGACACTTTTTCTCCTTAGCACTTTTTCTTGCCTTCGGGTCACGAAAACCCGACATGTCGCGATATCGCGACACTTTTTCTCCTTAGCACTTTTTCTTGCCTTCGGGTCGCGAAAACCCGACATGTCACGATATCGCGACACTTTTTCTTTCGAACTCTCTTCTGCAATATGTCACGAAATCGTGACACTTTTTCTTCCGTACAAACTCTCTTGCAATATGTCACGAAATCGTGACACTTTTTCTACTTGTCTTTTTCCTTTCCAACATGTCGCGAAATCGTGACAGTTTTTCAACTTGTGTTTTTTCTTTCCAACATGTCACGAAATCGTGACAGTTTTTCCTGTTATTTCTCTCTCTTCCAACATGTCGCGAAATCGTGACAGTTTTTCCACTTGTGTTTTTTTCTTTCCAACATGTCACGAAATCGTGACAGTTTTTCCTATTGTTTCTCTCTCTTCCAACATGTCGCGAAATCGCGATAGTTTTTCTTGTCGCGATATCGCGACACTTTTCTTACTTGTATTTTTCTTTGATCTTTTGCAAGTGGTCCACTTCGGTCTTCTTGGAAAATCATTGTACAAACTCTGAGTAACCTTTGAACTCCTGTCTTCTGCATCTGACTAGCCTTTGAACTTCCTGTCCACTACATCAACAGATCTATCTGACTGTGTTGACAACAATGACAATACTCTCGTTGCACCTTGCTCAACAATCTCCCCCTTTGGAATTGTTGGCAACACAAGTGTAATTTCCTGTAACTCTTCTCCCCCTTTGACAATAATACCAAAGGGCTACTGCAGACTCCCCCTGAGTCCATGCACAACATTCTCAGGCAAAATAGATTATACTTAGCAAAAATCATGAACATGAGCAACAAGATAATCAAATGCTTAGATGCTCCCCCTGAGAATGTGATCCCTGTAGCTAGTCAATCTTTGGGAAGTGTGACCACTCCCAATTTATTGCGAAGGTACTCAAAAACTTCCTTGGGCAATGGTTTTGTGAAGATATCTCGCTACTTGCTCTGTAGTTGGAACAAAATCCAATTTAACCTCACCTTCTGCAACTTTCTCCTTCAAGAAGTGATACCTGATAGCAATGTGTTTTGTGCGTGAATGCATAACTGGATTCTTGGAGATGTTAATGGCACTGGTGTTATCACACTTAACTGATATTGGTTCACTGAAGTAGATACCAAGATCTTTCAAGGTTTGTTTCATCCATAGTACCTGCGTACAACATGTTGTCGCTGCAATATATTCTGCCTCTGCTGTTGATAAAGAAACTGACTCTTGCTTCTTATTGTGCCATGCAACCAATCTGTCTCCGAGATAGAATGCACCTCCACTGGTACTCTTTCTATCATCTACACATCCTGCCCAATCTGCATCTGAATATGATATAAGGGTGAAGTCTTTACCTTTTGGATACCACAACCCATACTCCATAGTACCCTTGAGATACCGAAGAATCCTCTTTACTGTTGTCACATGAGTCTCCTTGGGATTGGCTTGAAATCGTGCTACCATGCAAACTGCTTGCAAAATATCTGGTCTGGTAGCTGTCAGTCATGATAAGCTTCCAATCATAGATCTGTACATGGTTTGATCAATAGGTGGAGATTTGTCATCCTTGCTCAACTTGCAACCTGTTGTCATGGGAGTGCTAACTGGCTTACAATCCTCCATTGTGAACCTTTTTAGCATCTCTTTTACATATTTAACTTGAGAAATAAATATGCCCTTCTCACTTTGATTAACTTGTAATCCGAGAAAATATGACAGTTCTCCAATCATTGACATTTCAAATTCTTTCTGCATCTTATTTGCTAAGTCCTTGCATGACTCATCTTTGCTGCTGCCAAATATGATATCATCTACATAGACAACAAGAACGATAAGATGCCCATTTTCTATTTTGACATACAGATTACTATCCACCATACCTTTCTTAAACCTTTGTTGAGTGAGATAGTTGTCTAGCCTTGCATACCATGCTCGGGGTGCCTGTTTTAAGCCATATAATGCTTTCTTCAACTTACAAACAAAGTTGGGATTATCACCAAGTTGGAACCCATCTGGTTGCTCAATATAAACCTCTTCTTCAAGTTTCCCATTCAAAAATGCTGATTTCACATCCATTTGATAAACTTTGAAATTTTTGTAGACTGCTAAAGCCAAAAACATTCTGATTGCCTCTAGTCTAGCTCTATCGGAGCAAACGTTTCCTCAAAGTCAATGCCTTCAACTTGAGCATAACCCTTGCATACCAATCTTGCTTTATTTTTGACTACCTGTCCATCTTCATTCAATTTGTTTCAAAAAATCCATTTAGTCCCGATTATATTTTTGTTTGCAGGTCTAGGAACTAACTCCCAAGTGTCGTTTTTCTCTATCTGATCTAATTCTTCATTTATTGCCTTCATCCAACTTTCATCTTTGCTTGCATCATCAATATTTTTAGGCTCAATGCTGGATAGTAGAGAGTAGTTGCTTACTGCTCTTCTTCTTGTCTGAACTCCAACTTTGGGATCTCCGATGATTTGCTCTCTAGGATGATTTTTCTCGCCAACTACCTGTTTTGAATTTCTTATTTTCTTCCATTTTCGCATCATCATCTGAGTCAATTTTTTGTATCTTTTCAATTTCGTTTTCCTCATCTCCTTCAATAACCTCTTCATAGATTGGGTAGTTTGTTTCATAACTAATTACTCGTTCTTTACCTTCATCAAACTTAACATCAACACTGTCCACAATTTTCTTTAGCCTTTTGTTGTAGCATTTGTAAGCTTTGCTTCTAGGTGAATAACCAACAAAAATACCTTCATCTGCTCTATCTTCAAACTTACCAAGATTATCTTCGAGTTCTTTTGATATAGCACTTGCTTGCCAAACACTCTGAGGTATTTTGTTGTTGCCCTTTTACCGAACCACAGTTCATAAGGAGTTTTGCTTTCATGTGTTCTCAGCATGTACCTATTTTGGATATACACCATAGTATGGACTGCTTCTTTCCAAAATATGTCTGCTACTCTACTTTCAACCAACATAGATCGTGCCATTTCCTGCATAGTCCTGTTCTTTCTTTCTACCACTCCATTTTGCTGAGGTGTCCTGGCTGCTGAGAACTGTCTTTTGATACCGTATTTTTCACAGTATTCTGCAAACTCCTCTGAAATGAATTCTCCTCCTCTGTCTAATCTTAAACATTTGATCCTCTTTCCTATTTCATTCTCAACCTAGTTTTTGAAAATCTTGAACATATCAAGGGCTTCGATTTATTCTTCAAGAAGAATATCCATGTCATTCGAGAATAGTCATCAATGCACAACATAAAATATTTGTCACCATTTATGCTTTGTGTTCTCATGGGTCCACATAAATCGGTGTGAATTAGTTCCAAAGGTTTGCTTGTGTAGTATTCTTTTGTTTTGAATGTGACTCTAGTTTGTTTCCCCTTTTGGCATGAAGCACAAATGTTGTTTGCAGGTTTGCTGATGGTGGGAATATCTCTCACTGCCCTTTTTGAGGTGATTTTTACTAGATTATCAAAACTGATATGACCAAGTCTCTTGTGCCACAACCAATTTTCTTCTTCCTGTCCAATAAAGCAAGCTCCTTTTGAAGTCTCTGAGAGCGTGTACAGGTTACCGGATGTTCTTGACCCTGTTGCTATCAATTTTCCACTGTTTGTTTTTCTAACTTCACAACCCCGCTTCATAAAGACTACTTCATGACCTTTATCACAAATCTGACTTACACTCAATAAATTATGTTTCAACCCATCCACAAATAAGACTTCTTCTGATTTAATCCTTCCATCACTAATTTTGACTGAGCCTTTGCCGACTATCTTGGCTCCATCATTATTTCCAAATTTTACTGATCCTCCTTCATATTTTTGTAATTTTTCAAATTTTTGTTTGTCACCTGTCATATGACTGGAGCATCCACTATCTAGTATCCATGGTACATATTTATTCTGTGCTTTGAATGCAGTTTGTACGATCAAAGATTCCTTTTCTTCCTTCAGTTGCTCTTTTCCTTTCCACACTGTTTTGATAGTAGTTTTGGGCTCTTGTTTTGCCTTTCTCTTATCAGTAGTTTGAGTAGGTTTTTCGGGAAGTTTTTTATTCTGACTCATCCTGTATGGTTGAAATTTTCTTCCCTGAAACTGATTTGAAGTAAATGTGTTTCTACAGTTTCTTGCAATGTGCCCAAACTTATGACAGTTATAACATTCCACTGTATAATTCATCAGAGGAAAAAAAATATTTCTACTGGTGAAGTTCCTTGGTCTTACATTATATTTGCGAGTCTGAGATTTTATGCCCATAGCCATTGCATTTAAAACAGAAACCGAGAGAAAGGATAATTGAACCTGGGTGATGGTCTTTGCCATGTTGTCGTAGGAGCCATAGGTCTTCTTCTTCTTTGATGTGTGACTTTGGTGAATCCATCATTGTCAATTCTCCCATCGTGCCTGGCATTAATGCTTTCTCTTTCATGAGATGTTTTTCCTTGATCAACCTGTTTCTTAGCTTCATTCTTTATGGACTTGGCCTTTGATCCACTTGATGATTCTCCTTCGATGAAGCCTAGACCAAATTTGATGCCTGCAGGTCTTTGGTCATTTAAGATCTTATCCAACTTCATAGAACTTTCTTCACGTTTGTGATAACAACCGATTTTCTTATTCATCTCTTCTAGCTGCATTCTTAAACCAACAATCTCTTCTTCTAACTTGCTGCAATGATCTATTTTCATTGTTAATAGCACTTCGAGATCTTCGAAGATTTTCTTAGATTCTTCTATCTGTACTTTTAAGCTGGTTATGATTCCATTTGCATCCTCAAGCTTTCTTGACAGTTTCTTGTTCTTTTTCTTTTCTATCTCCCACTCTTCAAGTGCAGATATCAACTCACCTTCTAGATCTACTTCAGCCTCGAGAATCTCACCACAAACTTCAGACGTCACTCCTTCTTCCTTTTCTGATTTAACTTCTTCAAATGCCATAAAAAGAGCTTCATCTCTTTCTTCTTCAGACTCTTCTCCGGAGCTATTTTTTGATGAACTGACATTCTTGGAGATGAAACTTTTCTTTTTGAAGTTGCCTTTTCTGAAATTCGTTTTCATCTTCCAAGTCACTTCTTTCTTGGTGGGATCCTTCATCATTTTTGTTCTTCTCTTTAAGTGGACATTTAGTCGCAAAATGCCCAACGCCTCCACAGTTGAAACATTTAAATGGAAGCTTCCCTCTGTATTTTCCTTTCCCCTTTTTTAGTTTTCTAACAAAGTTTGCTTCCATTTCATCTGATGTCTCTTCTTCCTCGGACTCGTGTTTTGTGTTTTTATTTTTAAGAGCTTTGAAAGTTGCTTCTCTGTCAGAGGGTTTAGATCTTCCTATCCTCATCTCATATGCAGTTAAAGAACCATACATTTCATCTATACTAAAATAATTTAGATTTTTAGCTTCTTCTATCGTTGAGACTTTGGAATCAAACCTTTGAGGAAGAGATCTTAATACCTTTTTCACGACAGTAGAGTCATCGATATCCTCGTCGAGTCCTCTGATCGCATTGATGATTCCATTAACTCTCAACATGAATGCCTCAATGTTTTCGTCGTCATTCATCTTCAATGCTTCGAACTGAGCTCGATGTGTCTGTAACTTGGCTTCTTTGATCTTATCATCTCCTTCATGAACACTCTTCAATTTGTCCCATATTTCTTTTGCCGATTTACAGCTCATGACCTTTACTAGTTCACTATCTGCTAATCCACACAAGATGGCATTCGTTGCTTTCGAATTATTCTCAAATAGTTTCTTTTCATCCGCTTCTTTTGGAGGAGTGGTGGGAATTGTGTATCCACCGACTACTGAATCCCAGATGTCGTAACCCAAAGCACAGAGATATGTCTGCATCCCGACTCTCCAGAACGCATAATTAGATCCATCAAACAATGGTGCTTTGTTTGATGAGAAGCCTTCACCACCTGCCATTGTGTTATTTCCAAGATCACCCTAGCTGGTTAAGCTTGTACAGGGACTTAGCTCTGATACCAATTGTTAGACTTACAATGGCACTGAGAGGGGGGGTGAATCAGTGTAGCTCTTTAATTATGAATTAACAGCTCTTAAAACAATAGCAGTTAAAACTTATAAATAGATACAACAAGAACAGCAAGAGAACAACACACAACACAAGATTTAACGAGGTTCACCAATGTGGCTACTCCTCAAAAATGACTGCTTGGACTACCATCCAAATCCAGCCTTTGCAAAGCACCAACTTTACAATTAATTTACCAAGCACCAACTGGAAGGAGCACCAACCCCTGATTTATCTGCACCAACAGAAAGGAGCACCAACCCCTGATTTACCAGCACCAACTGGAAGGAGCACCAACCCCTGATGCCAAGCACCAACCTGGACTTCAAATTGAATCTTTGGGTTTAACAGTAAGATACCTTCGCTTTTACAAGACCCTGACTGGTCTACTTCACCTTTGCGTTCTCTATTTTTTTGTGCAAGCACTTCGCACACTCTACTACACCTCGTAGTCATCTTCTCCTTATTGCACACTCTGCTTTCTATGCAAGCACTTCACACACTCTACTACACCTCACAGTCATCTTCTCCTTGTTACGCACTCTGCTTTCTTAGCGAAATTCCACACTTCGAAAGATTCGACATGACTTGCTCTTCTGCACTCAATGATCGTATTTTGCACACTTCGATACGTTCCTATTTCTCCAAAACCCTACTTTTATAACAAAATTTTCAAGATCAAAAACTCTAATCTTAGTCGGCTGTAACCCTAATCATAGTCGACTACAAACCCTAATCTTCGTCGACTGCAAACCCTAATCTTCGTCGGCTTCAACTGCCCTTGTAACTCTTTTGTTTTGTTGCCTGAAAACAACATGTCACGATATCATGACACTTTCACCTCTATACGCTTTCTCTTAGCTTTGGCCCGCGAGAATACAACATGTAGCGATATCGCTACACTTTTTCCTTCCATACGCTTTCTCTTATCTTTGGCCCATGAGAATACAACATGTAGCGATATCGCTACACTTTTTCTTTCGTATGCTTTCTCTTAGCTTTTGCCCATGAAAATGAAACATGTCACGAAATCGTGACACCTTTTTCTCTCTCCTCTTTCTCTTCGCTTTGGACCGCAAAAATGAAACATGTCACGAAATCGTGACACCTTTTTCTCTCTCCTCTTTCTCTTCGCTTTGGACCACGAAAATGAAACATGTCACGAAATCGTGACACCTTTTTCTCTCTCCTCTTTCTCTTCGCTTTGGACCATAAAAATGAAACATGTCACGAAATCGTGACACTTTTTTGTCCGTACGCTTTCTCTTGCCTTTGGGTCGCGAAAACGCGACATGTCGCGATATCGTGACACTTTTTCTCCTTAGCGCTTTTTCTTGCCTTCGGGTCACGAAAACCCGACATGTCGCGATATCGCGACACTTTTTCTCCTTAGCACTTTTTCTTGCCTTCGGGTCACGAAAACCCGACATGTCACGATATCGCGACACTTTTTCTCCTTAGCACTTTTTCTTGCCTTCGGGTCACGAAAACCCGACATGTCGCGATATCGCGACACTTTTTCTTTCGGACTCTCTCTCCTGCAATATGTCACGAAATCGTGACACTTTTTCTTTCGTACAAACTCTCTTGCAATATGTCACAAAATCGTGACACTTTTTCTACTTGTCTTTTTCCTTTCCAACATGTCGCGAAATCATGATAGTTTTTCAACTTGTGTTTTTTCTTTCCAACATGTCGCGAAATCATGACAGTTTTTCCTATTGTTTCTCTCTCTTCCAACATGTCGCGAAATCGCGACAGTTTTTCCACTTGTGTTTTTTCTTTCCAACATGTCGCGAAATCGTGACAGTTTTTCCTGTTGTTTCTCTCTCTTCCAACATGTCGCGAAATCGTGACAGTTTTTCCTGTTGTTTCTCTCTCTTCCAACA
Source organism: Wollemia nobilis (assembly GCA_028583015.1). Classification (NCBI taxonomy): domain Eukaryota; kingdom Viridiplantae; phylum Streptophyta; class Pinopsida; order Araucariales; family Araucariaceae; genus Wollemia; species Wollemia nobilis. The sequence continues at coordinate 1,381,050 of JAQPPZ010002321.1, forward strand.
TGTCGCGAAATCGCGACAGTTTTTCTTGTCGCGATATCGCGACACTTTTCTTACTTGTATTTTTCTTTGATCTTTTGCAAGTGGTCCACTTCGGTCTTCTTGGAAAATCACTGTACATACTTTGAGTAACCTTTGAACTCCTGTCTTCCTGCATCTGACTAGCCTTTGAACTTCCTGTCCACTACATCAACAGATCTATCTGACTGTGTTGACAACAATGACAATACTCCTGCTGCACCTTGCTCAACAATTAGGAAAGAAATAAAATGACATGAGAAAGCTAGATCAATGTTAGTACAAACAATTCTTCATGTTCAGGATAAGGGAAAACAATGGTATCTTGATAGTGGATGTCCTAGTCACATGACATAAGATAAAATTAATTTCCATTACTCAAAGAAACTAATGGAGGATCAGTAAGATTTGGTGATAATGGATCAACAAAAAATTAAGGAGAAGTAACTCTGAGTTTAGATAATGGGAAAACCAAAAAAGAGAATATACTGTATGTCAAGGGATTGAGGCATAATCTACTAAGTGTGAGGTAAATTTGTGATCAAGGGTACATGGTTACATTTCATCAAAGTAGGTGTGAGATTAGAAAGTCTGAAAGTGGAAAAATTATTACAAAAATAACCTTTATATGTTGAGTAAGATTAAAAGAGAGAAGTGCTTTCTATGATACGAATATGAGAGTTGGGTGTGGTATAGAAGAATGGGTTATTTGAAATTTGAAAACATAGTATGCATAAGAAAAAATCAGGTTTTCAGGGATATACCAAAGCTAAAAAGGGCACAAAACACAATTTATTCACAATGTCAGCATGAGAACCAAACTAGAACAAGTTTTAAGTCAAAAGGATTTATGTCATATGAGCCATTGAGGCTAGTGCACACTGATCTATGTGGTCATACCGGACCATAGATTATTCAAGGTGAAATTTTCTTCATATTTTTTATAGATTATTACTCCAGAATTATTTGGGTAGCCTTCTTGAATGATAAGTTAGAAGCATTTAGTAAATTCAAGGTATTTAAAGAACGAGTTGAAAATGAAACAGGTAAGAGGATTAAGTGTTTGAGATTAGACAGAGGAGTATGCTTTAATTTAAATAAATTTGTAGATTTATGTGAACAACATGGAATCAAGAAAGAATACTCAGTAGCAAGAACTCCTCAACAAAATGGAGTAGTTGAAAGAAATAATATGACTGTTGAGAATATGGCTAGAGCTATGTTAAATGAATCCAATATTTCAGATGGATTTTTGAGGGATGCAGTTGACACAATAATTTATATCATCAATAGGGCTCAAATAAGAGTAAATCATCACAAGACTCCATATGAGCTTTGGAAGGGAAGACTAGCCACTATGAAATACTTCAAAAAATTTTAAAGCAAGTTTTACATAAGACAGGACGAGTAAAACTTGGGCAAGTTTGACCCAAGATGTAATGAGGGTATTTTTATTGGTTATTCTACTAAGAGCAAAGCCTATAGATGCTACAAAAAAAGGACATGTACTATTTTAGAAAGTATAAATGTAATAGTTGATGAGAAGATAGGATTAAGAGAACTAGTTCAATAAATTGTGTATCAAGAAGATGGAAGTTGTCAAGAAGAGTTTCATGAAAAATAAGAAGAAGAAGAGGAAGAAACACAAAAACTTCTTCCTAATACTTCATATAGGTATATGTAGAAACATCATCCAAGATATCTAATAATTGGGAATCCAAATGAGAGACAAACATGGATAAGGGTAATAACATCAAATCAACAAGAAAATTTTTCTTTATTGTTCAAAATTGAGCCAAAAGACTTCAATGAGGCAAGTGAAGATAAGTTCTGGATTAAGGAAATAGATGAGGAATTAGATCAATTAGATAAAATTAAGACTTGGGAACTTGTTCCATGACCAAAAGATAAAAATGTGATTGGAACTAAATGGATATTCAAAAAAAAGTTAAATGAAGATGGTCATGTAGTTAGAAATAAAGCAAGGCTAGTGTGCAAGGGTTATGCATAGGTTTAGGGAATTGATTTTTATGAGACATTTGCTCTAGTTGCATGACTTGAAGCTATAAGAATGTTCTTAGCCTTCTCAAGTTTTAAAAACTTCAAAGTATATCATATGGATGTTAAGTCAACATTTCTAAATGGTGTTCTAGAATAAGAAGTTTATATTGAGCAGACAAAGGGATTCAAATTAATAGGTAAACTAGACTATGTATGTAGATTGAAAAAGGCACTATATAGTCTAAAACAGATTCCTAGAGTGTGGTACTCAAGGTTGGACAAGTATCTTCAAGAATAGGGGTTCAAGAAAGGAATAGTGGATAGTAACTTATACATCAAAAATTAAGGGAATGATCTACTAATTATGGTTGTTTATGTAGATGACATAATTTTAGGAGGGAACAATGATAAGATGTGTCAAAAATTTACAAAGAGCATGCATAATGAATTTGAGATGTTTATGCTTGGTGAGTTGTCCTTATTTCTTGGACTTCAAATTTCACAATAAGAGAAAGGGGTGTTCCTTTCACAAATGAAGTATATAAAAGATATGCTAAAGAAATTCAAGTTAGAAGATTGCAAACTAGTAAGTACTCCCATGGTTACAGGATGTAAGTTAAGTAAAGATGATGAATCTCCAAAGGCAAATCCAAAATTATACAGATATATGATTGGCAACTTATTGTACATCACAACTACTAGACCATATATCATGCAGGCAGTGGGATTAGTGGTAAGGTTTCAGGTAGGACCCAATGAGACACATGTAGCAATAGTAAAAAGGATACTCAAGTATTTAAAATGGACTATGGATTTTGGGCTATGGTATCCCAAAAGTGACAGTTTCACTCTCACAACTTATATAGATGCATATTGGGCTAGAATTATTGATGATAGAAAAAGTACAAGTGGTGGAGAATTATTTCTTGGAGACTGTTTAGTATCTTGGCTAAGTAAAAAGCAGGCATAAATATCCTTATCTACAATAGAGGTAGAGTATATTGCAGTAGTTGCCAGTTGTACATAGGTATTATGGATGAAGTGATCTCTAGAGGATTTTAAGATAAATCATGATCATCATATTCCCATATTGTGTGATAATACAAGTGTAAAAATATCTCAAATAATCTAGTGATGCACTCCAGGATAAAGCACATTTTGATCAAGTATCACTTTCTGAGAGAAAAAGTGACAAACAAGCAAGTCAAGTTGAAATATGTTACTAAAAAGGAGTGTAATTGCGAACATCTTTACTAAACCACTTTTGAGAGAGAATTTTGAGTATCTTATAATAAAATTGGTAGTAGTCTTAATCCCACCCCATAATTAACCACCTCAAGAGAAGAGGTGGTGGAGGGGCTAAGCTAAGAAGCCCAAATCTCCAAAGGTGACCCTTTGCCATTGATGACAAAGGGGAGAGATTTGAGTCAGGGGGAGAGCATTCAGTAAAGGGGGAGCCATTTCTCAGGGGGAGCATAACAGAAAAAGTAAAGGAAATGGTAAAAGGTAAATGGGTTACCATCAATGACAAAGGGGGATATTGTTGAAAATATGAGCAAGTTTTGTTGTCATTGATTTCAAGAGTCAGTTTCAATGAGCAGGGAAAAATTAAGGATGTCAAGAGTCAGTTTCAGTAATCAGTGCAAGAGAAAGATTATTTCTAGGTCTAAGGGAAATAATATTATAATATCTCTTATTATAATATTCAAGGTGGTCAGATAAGGTCTAAAGGAGCAATATGAAGGCCCAAGAAAAATAATATTATAATATTTTATTATAATATTAAAATTCTATTATTGAGAGACCAAGAAGAATAATTTTATAATATTGTATTAAAGGTCTAAAGTATAGACCTAAAGTAATTAAATTAATTATAATAATTTTATTATAAATTAATTTATATTATAAATTAATTAACCCTAATATTAGGTTTACAAGGGCAAGCGAGTTATAGCACCGATGTCGATTATATTCTCCATCCACTTATGTGCTAAAGGAGATAGCACAATGGTATAAATACCATGTGCCATGGGAATTCCAAACTTACCTTCGTTCGAATCATTTGCGAGTGCATGCAAAATTTCTATGATCCACGTGAGAAAAGAAGAGGATAACATTTTGCTACATGGTGGCCATTGAAGGGATAAAATGAAGGAGGTTTGGAGCCTCATTTTCAATCGTGGTATTTGTACTAGCAGCAAGTGGTTGTGTGCTTACGGTGCTAACAAGGAGGAGCTCCCATGATCAAACCCTGATGATAGTGTTTTGTTTTCGTTTGCATTTTGGTTTTGGCACAAAAGATAAAAAATAAAGTGAGTGAGGTGCTTCTTCTTGCTAAGGTGAGCACCTAGATCACTTGGTAAGTGGACCACATCTAGGGTGATGGTGAAAGCATAAGCAAGAGTTCAAATCCTATCGAGGGCAATGGTATTTAATTTTTCAAAAATTAAATATGCTCCTAAGGTTTAATGTGGCATGGTCATTTTTGCTAGGAGGGAGTAATAAGGTTTTTGAAAGTGAAGTATTTTATTGTGATTGAGATAGGAGTTATAAGGTTTGAAAAGGAAATTATATTTTAATGATGTATTGATTATTTTGAGGAAAAACATAAGGTGTTTAAAGAAGATTATTGTGGTTATTTTCTTTAAACAAATTGTTGGCTTATATTTTTAAGTGTGGAGATTATAAGGTGTAATTGAGAGTTGATTTTTTGTATGGTCAACTATTTTGATGGATTAGTGGAATGAGAGTTTTGAAGAGGTTTTTGCTATCTAAACTTTGATATTGGCAAAGAGGGTGATTGTGATTGAGACAAATTTTGAGGTGAATTCTTCATCAAACAAAAGGTATGAGCACATCTTCCTTGTAAGTGAGATATTGTTGGATTGAATGTTATGAATGCTAAGTTGGAGTGAAAAGGTTTGTTTGATAAGTTGTTGAGTAAGATTGCATGTGCATGATTGGTGAATGTTTGGGAGAGTACTTGAGTGAGAACTTATGAACTATCTTGAACTAGGGATTGTGAAAGATCATGAGTATCATTATTATGTGAGATTGTTTGATAAGCATTGTTGGAAGAGTGTTGGAGTTATAGTTCAAGTTATGTGAAACAAATTGTTCTTTATACTAAATTGATTTGAAAATATTTTGGAAGTGATTGAGTTATTAAGAGTATGAAACATATTGATTCTTTGACAATTCTCTATATGCTTCTGAGAGTCAAACAAATTTCTAAGTGAAATTTGTTTATGTGATTGAAGAGGTTTTCTAAAAGAGATTGAGTTGATTTTTTTTGCAAGTTTTGTAATTGATTTGAATAGCTTTTGTGAAATCTTGTGAGCTGAGTTGAGTAAGCTTTTGTAAAATCTTAAGGACATATTTGTGTAAGATTTTGTGGAAGCTTACAAGCAAGTTTAAGATAAGCCTTGGTGATGACTTGTGGACATATTTGAGGCAAGTCTTAGTGAATACTTGTTGAGAAGGTTAGACAAGTTCTAAAGAGAACTTGTCAGTAAATTTGAGATAGAGATTGAGTAAATTTGTTCTAGACTGAAGGAAAATGTTTAGTGTAAATTTAATACAGATATTGAGCAGATTTGTGCAGGGTAGAGGACAATGTTTAGTATAGATATGATATAGAGAACATAATAGAGTAAGAAAATAATTTGGAGGTGATAGAGCAGAGGATAGTAGTATCTAGTAGATAAATATCCATTATCTAAGATAGTGAGGACAAATATCTTCTGAGTGAGGATAAAGTCTTGAGTGGTGAGAGATCCACAAGCCAGTTCAGTGGAGGTAGTAGTCTTCTAGAGAATCACTAGCCAGAGTAGAGGAGGAGTTCTCCTATGGATAGAGATTCACAAACTAGCTGAGGGGATTGGTGTCTCCTATGGATAGATATCCAAAAAATTTATTAGGTATTGATGTATCCTGTGGATAGAGGTCCATAAATATTGTAATAGGGAAAGGATTCACAAGAAATATTTTCTTCATGGAGTAGCCCACATTGGGTGATCCATATTAAATCATGTCTATCATGTGTGTGATGCTTTATGTAATGTTTATTGCTTTAATATTGTTGATGTAATCATATGGATTGAAAAAAAAAAGTTTTATCTTATATTGCACCATACTTTCCTTAAACAAGGTTAAGGATTACCGCCCAAGTTAAGGATTAATAGCTATAAAATTTGCTTATATTTGGGCAGTAAGACAAGGTTACATGAGGATAATCTTAGAATCAGATTCTCAAATATTTGTGGGAGCTTTAGATTGCATGAGGAACTTTGCTTTGAATATATTGAGGTTGAGGATTCTTGTCACCCAAATTAAGAAATTATAGAGGGAATTAGATGATATGATTCTAGTCCATGTGATTAGAGTTCTAAATAAAGAGGTAGACTTCCTAGCTAAGATAGATATTGATAAGGAGGTAGGGATTCAATGGCACAATGACATGGCTATTGAGGATGAGAGGATTAGGCAGGTTGGTGAGCAAATCTAGTGTTTAGCTAATTTGGATAACCATTGTAAAAATATGGTTTAGGATATTTGGCTCCAATGCATATCTTCTTTTACTATTTTAAATATGTGTTCTTATCAGCTAAGGCTAGGAGAGTCTCATCCCAGCTTGTAATTTATCTTATTTTAGTATAAAGTTTTCAAATTCATTTAAAAAATAAAGTTATTTCAAATGGAAGGATTACTTAGAAGTAAAATTTTCTATATTATCTTCAATAATGAGATAGAACAAGGCCTCAATGATCATGAAATTCGTAAGATAAAGGAGGAATTTATTGAGCTATTCATCATGTTAGTGGAACCATATGAAATTTTCCATATTAGAGAGAATATTGGTCCTATTTATGTATGGGCTAATTTGAAATATCTACATGGAAAAGTAAGTTCTAGTGAAGATAGTAAAATATAAACTTGTCTCTCAAATCTCAAACTTTCAATTTTTATTAGTGTCAAATATTATATATCTCACTTGAAAGATCTAAAATAAGATCTAGGTATAATACGAGGTAAGGTAAAGAGTGATGAAGAGTATGTCAAATATATTACTTCCAATCCTTCTACTCCTTTTCGTATAGTTGGATTGGTTCTTTATGTGAATTCTATGACTATCAAAGAACCACAAGCCATCTATATTGAAGGTCTTTTCAACATTCTAATCCATTATGAAGTGGAAATGAATAATTTTAGAGGTCTTTATCATACATAATCTCATCCAAAAACATTTCTAGGTGCCCAAGGGTATGTCCAAGGTTTGAAAGAAGTCAAACACTGACCAGTATTGGAAAAGGGTAGGACAATCCATCAAGAAATATATCATAAGAATAAAGAATATTAAGATAGAAGTATTGAGGTTTGGACATAACATTTTTATGATGAATATGAGGATTAAGGAGGAATAGTAAAGGCCCATTTGAGCATCCATTGTAGGGGGAGGTTTTACCTCTAATTCCTTATCTCCTTGGCCTTATTAGCTTCAATTATGAGGTGTTGAATTTTATGTAATATAATCTTGTATAGGAAAAGGCCAAAACTATAAATAAGTGCTTCCAAACATCAATTATGTAGCCTATAGGTATGTGATTATGTAAGCCTATGAAAAATCCTTATTTCTGTGAGCCTATAGTGTTGGAGAATATTAAATTATTTGGTACATGTTAATGTACCACCTTGGGTAAATATTTAGATTAAGAGTGTGTCTTAGATTATAGTTTGAGTATTTACTTTATGCAATGTAATAAATGCACAAGTATTATTATAATGTGCAATGTATTTAATAATGTAAATGTGCATAATAGTCCATGTGCACATGTCCTTAGAATAGGAAAAAGAGGAGTCTCAAGAAGAGTGAAGGCCAAGAGTGTTCCATATGAAGAGTCACATTCCATTATATATGTATCTCTCTATATGCGTGCATACAACACAATGGAGAGATAATGTACGATAACGTAGAGGGAGATGTATGTACTTGAGATATTTATTCTATATCAAATTCCTATTTTTGTGAGCATTTATTAATGGAAATTTTATGAGTTTTTGCATAAATTATTTATGAGTTTTATATGTTTAGAATATGAGTTTTATTTATGTTTGATATAGTATATGTTTTATTTATGTTCGATGGATTACCGTCCAAGTTTTATCTTGTTGTCATACCCTCTATTATATCCGAAGAAGAAAATCGAGCCCTAATTAAACCCATTGATAGAGAGGAACTAAAGAAAGTAGTCTTTGGAGTGAAAACCGAAAAATCACCTAGTCCAGATGGTTTTCCAATTGAGTTTTTTCCAACCTTCTAGGAAAACTCGGAGGAGGATGTAATGGATTTTATAGAGGAGTATAGAGTATTAAAGGAATGTTTAAAGAATTAAATCATACCTTCATTGCCTTAATTTTGAAAGGGGAGGAGGGAGTGCATATTTCAAAGTATAGACCTATTGCCTTATGCAATGTCATATATAAAATAATCACAAAGGTAATGGATGAGAAGCTAAAACATTTTCTACATAACATTATTTCCTTGTAGCAAGGTGGTTTTATAGAGGATAGGTAGATATTGGATGGTGTGGTTTTACCTTAAGAGGCAATCCACTCAATGCAAAAATATGGCAATAGGGGAATGCTCATAAAATTGGATATGTCAAAGGCTTATGATAGGGTGGAGTCAAGCTTATTGTCAAGTATGATGGAAGCCTTTTATTTATCTTAATATTGGATAGAATGGATCATGAGCTATGTTTATACTCTAACATACTCAGTATTAATCAAAGGTCTTTCCTCGCAACCATTTGGAGCTACTTGAGGCCTTCATCAAGGAGATCCTTGTTCCCCTATATTTTTCTCATATTGGATGAAGGCTTGGTTATACTTATCCTAAGGAGAAGATAACAAGGTTTGATAATAGGTATCAAGGTGGATGAGAAATGTTTTAGTCACTTACAGTTTGTGGATGACACATGATTGGTGGGAGTGTCCAACTTTAGGGAAGTAAGAATGATTAGAGATAATATTAATGTTAACCTTAGAGCCCCAAACCAAGTCGTCAATGATAAAAAATCTAAATTAGTATTTTTCATTCTTGATCAAAGGCTTTAGGATAAAATTTTAGATATCTTGGTATTCATGAAGTCTTCTCTCCCAATGGTATTTTTGCGGGTCCCTTTTCATTTTAAAAAAATACAAATAGATATCTAAAGGAATATTTTGGATTGTATCAAATAAATAATTAATCATTGGTATCACAAAATGGTTAAGCTATGGGGGTAGACTAATTTTTTTATAGTTAGTTAGTTAGGCCATGTCATTTTAGAAATTTTCTATCCTTCTTGCCCCGCATACTATATGGAAAGAGTTAGACAAGATGACTAGAAAATTATTATGGGGAGGAGTAAAAGGAGAGAGGAAATGGGTCTTAGTACGTTGGGAGATAGTAAGTCAACCCAAGGTAAAAATACGTTTTATATTGAGGAGATCATAGTTAAATAATAAAGCTTTGGTTGGAAAGATTTACTAGAGGTGGATTTCCCAACCAACTTCTTTATTCAGTATAGTTTTAAATAGTAAATATTTGGGACACGTGAACCCGAATGAGGTGAGTTATTTCCCTTTGGATGGTAATGGGTCCTTGGTGTGGTAGGCTCTAAAGTTAGGATCTCATGTAGTGAAAGATAGATTATTTTAGAAAGTGGAGAGAGGGGAGAAGGCATGATTTTGTATAGATTCATGGGATCAATACCCACCTATCATTGTTGAATTTCAAGAATTGCAACTAGTAAAAATAACCATGGAAAGTATGGTTTGGATATAGATTGAAAGTTATTTAAACACTAATTAGTTGGGAAATTATAAGTTTAAGTATTTTAAGAAGTTGGATGAGTGGCCAATTCCAATACCTCTAGAATTGACATCCATCATGATTGAAAAATTAGAAAATAGATTTATCACAAGTAGATATGATGAGGATGAATTAGAATACTATGGGAGCCTTAGAGTCTACAAAATGAAGTATGGATATAATAATATCCTTCCAAAACCTCCTCCTCATGCATATTAGGTTGAGGATTGGAGAAATATTTGGTAGTCCAAGGGTTGAACAAAAGTAAAATTCTCTTCCTGGTAGTTCATGCATAATGGAATTCTTACTTTTGATAATTTGAGATGTAGGGGAATCATTGGTCCATATCAATGTTTTTTACACTATAAAAGTGAGGAAACATCTAACCACTTGATGTTTGAGTGCCCATTTATGCCCCAGATCTGGGAGCAATGGTTTTTATCTTATAAAATTTGAGACAATGGTGATTTGAATCAGATTAATATTTGGTAAATATGGAAGAGGGGTAAATTTAAACTTAATGCTCTTTGTATCAGTTGGAAGCTTGGATTAAACATCATTTGGTGGAAAGTGTGGTAGTGTATGTTAAAGAGGAAACTCAAGTTGATATAAGGATGATGCAGAAGGAAGATGAAGTGCAAGAGGGGTAGGAAAGAGCTAGTTGGAAGCCACCCCTAGAAGGTTGGATTGAAATTAATATTGATGCAGATACAAAAGGTAATCCAGGTAGAGCTAGAATTAGAGTGGTCTATAGGGATCATATTGGGATAGTAGTCTATTGGGAATTGCAAGGCCTAGGAAGAACCATGAATAATGAAGCAAAAGCCTTAACTATAAAATTTGCTTCTATTTGGGCGATAAGACAAGGTTACAGGAGGATAATCTTAGAATCAAATTCTCAAATATTGGTGGGAGCTTTAGATTGCATGAGGAACTTTGCTTTGAAGATATTGAGGTTGAGGATTCTTGTCACCCAAATTAAGAAATTATAGAGGGAATTAGATGATATGATTCTGGTCCACGTGATTAGAGTTCTAAATAAAGTGGTAGAATTCCTAGCTAATATGGATACTGAGAAGGAGGTAGGGATTCAATGGCACAATGACATGGCTATTGAGGATGAGAGGATTAGGCAGGTTGGTGAGAAAATCTAGTGTTTAGCTAATTTGGATAACCATTGTAAAAATATGGTTTAGGATATTTTTCTCCAATGCATATCTTCTTTTACTATTTTAAATATGTGTTCTTATCAGCTAAGGCTGGGAGAGTCTCATCCCAAATTGTAAATTATCTTATTTTAGTATAAAATTTTCAAATTCATTTAAAAAATAAAGTTATTTCAAATGGAAGGATTACTTAGAAGTAAAATTCTCTATATTATCTTCAATAATGAGATAGAACAAGGCCTCAATGATCATGAAATTAGTAAGATAAAGGAGGAATTTATTGAGCTATTCATCATGTTAGTGGGACCATATGAAATTTTCCACATTAGAGATAATATTGGTCCTATTTATGTATGGGCTAATTTGAAATATCTACATGGAAAAGTAAGTTCTAGTGAAGATAGTAAAATATAAACTTGTCTCTCAAATCTCAAACTTTCAATTTTTATTAGTGTCAAATATTATATATCTCACTTGAAAGATCTAAAATCAGATCTAGGTATAATAGGAGGTAAGGTAAGGAGTGATGAAGAGTATGTCAAATCTATTACTTCCAATCCTTCTACTCCTTTTCGTATAGTTGGATTGGTTATTTATGTGAATTCTATGACTATCAAAGAACCACAAGCTATCTATCTTGAAGGTCTTTTCAACATTCTAATCCATTATGAAGTGGAAATGAATAATTTTAGAGGTCTTTATCATACATAATCTCATCCAAAAACATTTCTAGGTGCCCAAGGGTATGTCCAAGGTTTAAAAGAAGTCAAACACTGACTAGTATTGGAAAAGGGTAGGACAATCCATCAAGAAATATATCATAAGAATAAAGAATATTAAGATAGAAGTATTGAGGTTTGGACATAACATTTTTATGATGAATATGAGGATTAAGGAGGAATAGTAAAGGCCCATTTGAGCATCCATTGTAGGGGGAGGTTTTACCTCTAATTCCTTCTCTCCTTGGCCTTATGAACTTCAATTATGATGTGTTGAATTTTATGTAATATAATATTGTATAGGAAAAGGCAAAAACTATAAATAAGTGCTTCCAAACACCAATTATGTAGCATATAGGTATGTGATTATGTAAGCCTATGAAAAATCCTTATTTATGTAAGCCTATAGTGTTGGAGAATATTACATTATTTGGTACATGTTAATGTACCACCTTGGGTAAATATTTAGATTATGAGTGTGTCTTAGATTATAGTTTGAGTATTTACTTTATGCAATGTAATAAATGCACAAGTATTATTATAATGTGCAAAGTATTTAATAATGTAAATGTGCATAATAGTCCATGTGCACATGTCCTTAGAATAGGAAAGAGAGGAGTCTCAAGAAGAGTGAAGTCCAAGAGTGTTCCATATGAAGAGTCACATTCCATTATATATGTATCTCTCTATATGTGTGCATACAACACAATGGAGAGATAATGTATGATAATGTATAGGGAGATCTATGTACTTGAGATATTTATTCTATATCAAATTACTATTTTTGTGAGCATTTATTAATGGAAATTTTATGAGTTTTTGCATAAATTATTTATGAGTTTTATATGTTTAGAATATGAGTTTTATTTATGTTTGATATAGTATCTTTAGTTTAGATATTGATATTATTTTGTTTTAAGTTTTTAGCATCAAAATCTAACAGTGGTATCAGAGCGACAATAAGGTTTTATATTGCATAGGTTTTTAAAAGTTGCAAAGGAGATTTTCATTGGTTAAGGAGAAACCAATGAAGTTGGATAAATTACATCTAGAAAAGAAAAACTAGAGAAGATAGTATTTTCACTGTGTTGAAGGAGAATTAGTGAAAATTGAATATTTACTTTACTTATTCCAAGAGAAAATTTGGAATAGAAGAAAATTTGTAGGTCTTGAAGATAGACCTTGACATTGATAATATTAATACACCCAATAAGGAGGTCCTATTGAGAATTTAGATAGGTTTGAAGAAGATTTTATATTGCTTTTTTGGCCAAAGTATTTCCATAGAGTTATAAAAAAGCTTATGAAGACTAGGACTCAACATAGATTTCTTTTCACTAGATTGAAGAATAACTAGTGAAGTTTATTAATTTTAGAATTATGGAGATTTTTTTTATTGTTGTTGTCTATGTTTTGTTGCAAAAATGTAGTATTCAAAATTTAATAATCTTCCTACGATAGATGGAAAACAATTTCATCTTTGATTACCTAAAATTCTGCGTGCTTTCCTCATACAAGTATTAGTTTTGAGTTGTAGAAAAAGAATAGACATTGAAGATTAAGGAGGTCTAAGAAAGAGGCCCTATTGGATATTGAATATTGAATGAGGAGACCTGAGAGAAGATGTCCCCATTGAAGATTGAAAACTGCATATTGAAGATTAAGGATACTCAAGAAAGAGGTCTCCATAGAAGATTGGAGATTGAGAAGAGAGAAATAGGTCAAGAGAAGCCATATTGAATATTGGAGGAGGAGACCCAAGAGAAGAGGTTGCCATTGCATATTTGATAAATAAGATAGAATATTGAATAATTTGAAAACCCAAGAGAATATTTTTCAACCAAAGTTGGAAGGCGAAATAAGAAGGCTAGAGAAGCCATATTAATGAATTTGAAGAAGTGGCCATTGGAGAAGATTTGAAAAAAATTGAGGAAGACTATTGAAAGTAGGATAAGCTTTTGGAAAGAGGAATTTAGGACAATTGTCACCATCCAAAAACAAGCCCAAAAGAAATAAGGATTTGGCAAGAAGTTTTCCAAATTTTGAAAAGTATTTTTGAAGATCTCAAGACATTCAAATTCATGAACAAGAGACCAAAAAAGAAGTCAAACTTGAAGATAGTATTAAGTAGAAGCTAAGGAGGAGAAAAAGAAAATAAGAGACCACCAAATTGATATTTTTTGAGACAACTATTAAATTTTTGAAGGCCAATTTTGTGGAGGAGAAGATTGTTGATTTTCATGATAGAAGTTGAAAGGTCATAGGATAGAAAATTGAAGGTGACATAGAGATGCAAATTGAAAAATATCAGCAAATATTTTGAAGCGCCCTTGAATAGCCAATTGAAGGAAGGCTTGAAAATAAATTAAAGAAGTATATTGGAGGAGTTAGATACTGTTTCGGGACAACAAGATAGAGGATAAGTCATAATTTTAGAGCAACATTTGAAGAGTTTTAGACTGCGAATATGGGTAGCATTGGAAGGGGATAGAAGAGTTGCACATTGGAGAAAATTTGGGAAGTTTTTTGAAGTTCCCTTGGAAAGCGTATTGAAAGAATATTTGAAAAAAAAGAGAGAAAAATTTGGAGGAATTGAATTTTGTTTTTGGAGAGCGAGATAAAGGAGAAGAAAATAGTTTTTGGAGCAGTGAATTGAAGGGTTTTTGGCTGGAAATTTGGGCAGCATGAAGAAGAGATTAGAGAGCTGTATTTTTGGAGAAGTTCTAGACAGTTTTGAGAGAGCTTTGGACAGAAAATAGAAGAAATATTTTGCAGCAATTGAATATGCAAATTGCAGAAATTTTGAACAGCAAGAAGGCAGTATTTGGAGCTGTAAAATTCAGAGAAGTTGAAGATAAAAAAAGCAAATTCCGAGAAAAATTTGAAAGGGTAGAAAGGCTGAAAAATTTCAGCATTTTATTAGAACCATTTGGACAACATAGAAGGTGACTTTTGGCAGAAAGCAAAGTCCAAGTAAAGATGCAAATTTTAAGGTATAGAACAACAAGGTTGAGTAGGAAGAAAGGAGAGGAGACTAGATACAAAACACAACAAAAGAGGTTTGAAATTAGGTGCTTAAAAGAATTTTTCATTATATGAAAAGTGGATTTAATATAGGTTTATTTGGTACCATATATTACAAAGTTCAAATCAAGAAAAATAAGAAATCTAAGTTTATTTTCTCCCATTTAAATAAGAAGTTTAAGAAGCTTGAAAATTAGTGTGTTGATATAGAATAAGGAAGCTGGTTCATTTTTAAGTTTGAAATAAAATAAAAAAAAGATTTGCCATGCTATAAGAAAATATTACTCCAAATCATAAACAACAAACTAAGGAGATACGAATGCATTAAGGAGAACTCAAAATATTGTGCTCAATATAAGGGTTTGAAAGAAAGCAAAGTAAGTATTTGAAGCCATAAGAGCATCCTTAAAACCTACAATTTTTTTGAAAAATAAGTAAGCAAAGTGAGTAAAGGAATGGGAGTATAGGTAGTTTGGAGAATAGTAAGAGATTCACCCATACAAGCCTATTTTTGGAGAAGAAAAACCACACCAAAGCCAAGGTAGAATATACTAAAAAGAGGCAATAGAAGTGGAATCCAAAGAAGCCACCATACATAGAAGGAAAGGAGAACCACCAAATTTGAGCCACCATTGAAAAGTGAAACCACCATATGAAGGAGGAAAGAAGCACCACCAAAGTGCAATGGATAATTGTATCTCGAGGAAGAGATACCAACATGCAAGGAGGAACCACAAAAGTGCCATTATAAGTGAATTTTTGGAGAGTGTAGAGGCTCAAGTATCATTATAAGGATACAAATGACCGTTTGCATTCACTTTGTTGAAGAGTTACTCTCAAGAAGGCAAAAACCGAAGAGACGTAATTGTGCAGTGCAAGAGAAAGCAAAACATTTGTTTGGAAATTATTTATCTAAGGTTTGGCTTGTTTGAAAAGTCTTGGAAGAAATGTCATAGTTGAAACATTTGCAAGAAGCCATTTTTAGTAAAAGATAAACCTGTACATAGTTTCTAGGAGGAAAAAGTGCCACTTAGAAGCATGTGAAGAGATTGAATGTTACTTATCCTCGTGGAAGGAGACGTACCAACCATAACTTAGAAGCATGTGAATATATTGAATGCCACATGTCCTCATGGAAGGAGGAGCACCAACCATCATATGAGTAAGGTGAAATGTCTTCTTACATGTATTAAATGCATGTAATAAGACTAAACTTAGTACATCCAAAAAGCAACAGAGTTTTTGAATGAGTGCTACATCAAGTGAGGATTTCAAGGAGGAACAAATATTGAGGATGAGGTCAACCACCATTGGCCATGATTTTCATGTGCCTATTGCAGATGTAAAAGTCAATTGAATTGAATTTTGAACTTTTGCCTAAAATAGAAGCCATATTAATGAATTTGAAGAAGTGGCCATTGGAGAAGATTTGAAAAAAATTGAGGAAGAATATTGAAAGTAGGATAAGCTCTTGGAAAGAGGAATTTAGGACAATTGTCACCATCCAAAAACAAGACCAAAAGAAATAAGGATTTGGCAAGAAGTTTTCCAAATTTTGAAAAGTATTTTTGAAGATCTCAAGACATTCAAATTCATGAACAAGAGGCCAAAAAAGAAGTCAAACTTGAAGATAGTATTAAGTAGAAGCTAAGGAGGAGAAAAAGAAAATAAGAGACTACCAAATTGATATTTTTTGAGACAACTATTTAATTTTTGAAGGCCAATTTTGTGGAGGAGAAGATTGTTGATTTTCATGATAGAAGTTGAAAGGTCATAGGATAGAAAATTGAAGGTGACATAGAGATGCAAATTGAAAAATATCAGCAAATATTTTGAAGCGCCCTTGAATAGCCAATTGAAGGAAGGTTTGAAAATAAATTAAAGAAATATATTGGAGGAGTTAGATACTGTTTCGGGACAACAAGATAGAGGATAAGTCATAATTTTAGAGCAACATTTGAAGAGTTTTAGACTGCGAATGTGGGTAGCATTGGAAGGGGATAGAAGAGTTGCACATTGGAGAAACTTTGGGAAGTTTTTTGAAGTTCCCTTGGAAAGCGTATTGAAAGAATATTTGAAAAAAAAGAGAGAAAAATTTGGAGGAATTGAATTTTGTTTTTGGAGAGCGAGATAAAGGAGAAGAAAATAGTTTTTGGAGCAGTGAATTGAAGGGTTTTTGGCTGGAAATTTGGGCAGCATTAAGAAGAGATTAGAGAGCTGTATTTTTGGAGAAGTTCTAGACAGTTTTGAGAGAGCTTTGGACAGAAAATCAAAGAAATATTTTGCAGCAATTGAATATGAAAATTGCAGAAATTTTGAACAGCAAGAAGGCAGTATTTGGAGCTGTAAAATTCAGAGAAGTTGAAGATAAAAAAAGCAAATTCCGAGAAAAATTTGAAAGGGTAGAAAGGCTGAAAAATTTCAGCATTTTATTAGAACCATTTGGACAACATAGAAGGTGACTTTTGGCAGAAAGCAAAGTCCAAGTAAAGATGCAAATTTTAAGGTATAGAACAACAAGGTTGAGTAGGAAGAAAGGAGAGGAGACTAGATACAAAACACAACAAAAGAGGTTTGAAATTAGGTGCTTAAAAGAATTTTTCATTATATGAAAAGTGGATTTAATATAGGTTTATTTGGTACCATATATTACAAAGTTCAAATCAAGAAAAATAAGAAATCTAAGTTTATTTTCTCCCATTTAAATAAGAAGTTTAAGAAGCTTGAAAATTAGTGTGTTGATATAGAATAAGGAAGCTGGTTCATTTTTAAGTTTGAAATAAAATAAAAAAAAGATTTGCCATGCTATAAGAAAATATTATTCCAAATCATAAACAACAAACTAAGGAGATACGAATGCATTAAGGAGAACTCAAAATATTGTGCTCAATATAAGGGTTTGAAAGAAAGCAAAGTAAGTATTTGAAGCCATAAGAGCATCCTTAAAACCTACAATTTTTTTGAAAAATAAGTAAGCAAAGTGAGTAAAGGAATGGGAGTATAGGTAGTTTGGAGAATAGTAAGAGATTCACCCATACAAGCCTATTTTTGGAGAAGACAAACCACACCAAAGCCAAGGTAGAATCTACTAAAAAGAGGCAATAGAAGTGGAATCCAAAGAAGCCACCATACATAGAAGGAAAGGAGAACCACCAAATTTGAGCCACCATTGAAAAGTGAAACCACCATATGAAGGAGGAAAGAAGCACCACCAAAGTGCAATGGATAATTGTATCTCGAGGAAGAGATACCAACATGCAAGGAGGAACCACAAAAGTGCCATTATAAGTGAATTTTTGGAGAGTGTAGAGGCTCAAGTATCATTATAAGGATACAAATGACCGTTTGCATTCACTTTGTTGAAGAGTTACTCTCAAGAAGGCAAAAATCGAAGAGACGTAATTGTGCAGTGCAGGAGAAAGCAAAACATTTGTTTGGAAATTATTTATCTAAGGTTTGGCTTGTTTGAAAAGTCTTGGAAGAAGTGTCATCATTGAAACATTTGCAAGAATCCATTTTTAGTAAAAGATAAACTCATGTACATAGTTTCTAGGAGGAAAAAGTGCCACTTAGAAGCATGTGAAGAGATTGAATGTTACTTATCCTCGTGGAAGGAAACGTACCAACCATAACTTAGAAGCATGTGAATATATTGAATGCCACATGTCCTCATGGAAGGAGGAGCACCAACCATGATATGAGTAAGGTGAAATGTCTTCTTACATGTATTGAATGCATGTAATAAGACTAAACTTAGTACATCCAAAAAGCAACAGAGTTTTTGAATGAGTGCTACATCAAGTGAGGATTTCAAGGAGGAACGAATATTGAGGATGAGGTCAACCACCATTGGCCGTGATTTTCATGTGCCTATTGCAGATGTAAAAGTCAATTGAATTGAATTTTGAACTTTTGCCTAAAATAGAAGCCATATTAATGAATTTGAAGAAGTGGACATTGGAGAAGATTTGAAAAAAAATGAGGAAGAATATTGAAAGTAGGATAAGCTCTTGGAAAGAGGAATTTAGGACAATTGTCACCATCCAAAAACAAGCCCAAAAGAAATAAGGATTTGGCAAGAAGTTTTCCAAATTTTGAAAAGTATTTTTGAAGATCTCAAGACATTCAAATTCATGAACAAGAGGCCAAAAAAGAAGTCAAACTTGAAGATAGTATTAAGTAGAAGCTAAGGAGGAGAAAAAGAAAATAAGAGACCACCAAATTGATATTTTTTGAGACAACTATTAAATTTTTGAAGGCCAATTTTGTGGAGGAGAAGATTGTTGATTTTCATGATAGAAGTTGAAAGGTCATAGGATAGAAAATTGAAGGTGACATAGAGATGCAAATTGAAAAATATCAGCAAATATTTTGAAGCGCCCTTGAATAGCCAATTGAAGGAAGGCTTGAAAATAAATTAAAGAAGTATATTGGAGGAGTTAGATACTGTTTCGGGACAACAAGATAGAGGATAAGTCATAATTTTAGAGCAACATTTGAAGAGTTTTAGACTGCGAATGTGGGTAGCATTGGAAGGGGATAGAAGAGTTGCACATTGGAGAAACTTTGGGAAGTTTTTTGAAGTTCCCTTGGAAAGCGTATTGAAAGAATATTTGAAAAAAAAGAGAGAAAGATTTGGAGGAATTGAATTTTGTTTTTGGAGAGCGAGATAAAGGAGAAGAAAATAGTTTTTGGAGCAGTGAATTGAAGGGTTTTTGGCTGGAAATTTGGGCAGCATTAAGAAGAGATTAGAGAGCTGTATTTTTGGAGAAGTTCTAGACAGTTTTGAGAGAGCTTTGGACAGAAAATCAAAGAAATATTTTGCAGCAATTGAATATGCAAATTGCAGAAATTTTGAACAGCAAGAAGGCAGTATTTGGAGCTGTAAAATTCAGAGAAGTTGAAGATAAAAAAAGCAAATTCCGAGAAAAATTTGAAAGGGTAGAAAGGCTGAAAAATTTCAGCATTTTATTAGAACCATTTGGACAACATAGAAGGTGACTTTTGGCAGAAAGCAAAGTCCAAGTAAAGATGCAAATTTTAAGGTATAGAACAACAAGGTTGAGTAGGAAGAAAGGAGAGGAGACTAGATACAAAACACAACAAAAGAGGTTTGAAATTAGGTGCTTAAAAGAATTTTTCATTATATGAAAAGTGGATTTAATATAGGTTTATTTGGTACCATATATTACAAAGTTCAAATCAAGAAAAATAAGAAATCTAAGTTTATTTTCTCCCATTTAAATAAGAAGTTTAAGAAGCTTGAAAATTAGTGTGTTGATATAGAATAAGGAAGCTGGTTCATTTTTAAGTTTGAAATAAAATAAAAAAAAGATTTGCCATGCTATAAGAAAATATTACTCCAAATCATAAAAAACAAACTAAGGAGATACGAATGCATTAAGGAGAACTCAAAATATTGTGCTCAATATAAGGGTTTGAAAGAAAGCAAAGTAAGTATTTGAAGCCATAAGAGCATCCTTAAAACCTACAATTTTTTTGAAAAATAAGTAAGCAAAGTGAGTAAAGGAATGGGAGTATAGGTAGTTTGGAGAATAGTAAGAGATTCACCCATACAAGCCTATTTTTGGAGAAGACAAACCACACCAAAGCCAAGGTAGAATATACTAAAAAGAGGCAATAGAAGTGGAATCCAAAGAAGCCACCATACATAGAAGGAAAGGAGAACCACCAAATTTGAGCCACCATTGAAAAGTGAAACCACCATATGAAGGAGGAAAGAAGCACCACCAAAGTGCAATGGATAATTGTATCTCGAGGAAGAGATACCAACATGCAAGGAGGAACCACAAAAGTGCCATTATAAGTGAATTTTTGGAGAGTGTAGAGGCTCAAGTATCATTATAAGGATACAAATGACCGTTTGCATTCACTTTGTTGAAGAGTTACTCTCAAGAAGGCAAAAACCGAAGAGACGTAATTGTGCAGTGAAAGAGAAAGCAAAACATTTGTTTGGAAATTATTTATCTAAGGTTTGGCTTGTTTGAAAAGTCTTGGAAGAAGTGTCATAGTTGAAACATTTGCAAGAAGCCATTTTTAGTAAAAGATAAACCTGTACATAGTTTCTAGGAGGAAAAAGTGCCACTTAGAAGCATGTGAAGAGATTGAATGTTACTTATCCTCGTGGAAGGAGACGTACCAACCATAACTTAGAAGCATGTGAATATATTTAATGCCACATGTCCTCATGGAAGGAGGAGCACCAACCATGATATGAGTAAGGTGAAATGTCTTCTTACATGTATTGAATGCATGTAATAAGACTAAACTTAGTACATCCAAAAAGCAACAGAGTTTTTGAATGAGTGCTACATCAAGTGAGGATTTCAAGGAGGAACAAATATTGAGGATGAGGTCAACCACCATTGGCCGTGATTTTCATGTGCCTATTGCAGATGTAAAAGTCAATTGAATTGAATTTTGAACTTTTGCCTAAAATAGAAGCCATATTAATGAATTTGAAGAAGTGGCCATTGGAGAAGATTTGAAAAAAATTGAGGAAGAATATTGAAAGTAGGATAAGCTCTTGGAAAGAGGAATTTAGGACAATTGTCACCATCCAAAAACAAGCCCAAAAGAAATAAGGATTTGGCAAGAAGTTTTCCAAATTTTGAAAAGTATTTTTGAAGATCTCAAGACATTCAAATTCATGAACAAGAGGCCAAAAAAGAAGTCAAACTTGAAGATAGTATTAAGTAGAAGCTAAGGAGGAGAAAAAGAAAATAAGAGACCACCAAATTGATATTTTTTGAGAGAACTATTAAATTTTTGAAGGCCAATTTTGTGGAGGAGAAGATTGTTGATTTTCATGATAGAAGTTGAAAGGTCATAGGATAGAAAATTGAAGGTGACATAGAGATGCAAATTGAAAAATATCAGCAAATATTTTGAAGCGCCCTTGAATAGCCAATTGAAGGAAGGCTTGAAAATAAATTAAAGAAATATATTGGAGGAGTTAGATACTGTTTCGGGACAACAAGATAGAGGATAAGTCATAATTTTAGAGCAACATTTGAAGAGTTTTAGACTGCGAATGTGGGTAGCATTGGAAGGGGATAGAAGAGTTGCACATTGGAGAAAATTTGGGAAGTTTTTTGAAGTTCCCTTGGAAAGCGTATTGAAAGAATATTTGAAAAAAAAGAGAGAAAAATTTGGAGGAATTGAATTTTGTTTTTGGAGAGCGAGATAAAGGAGAAGAAAATAGTTTTTGGAGCAGTGAATTGAAGGGTTTTTGGCTGGAAATTTGGGCAGCATTAAGAAGAGATTAGAGAGCTGTATTTTTGGAGAAGTTCTAGATAGTTTTGAGAGATCTTTGGACAGAAAATCAAAGAAATATTTTGCAGCAATTGAATATGAAAATTGCAGAAATTTTGAACAGCAAGAAGGCAGTATTTGGAGCTGTAAAATTCAGAGAAGTTGAAGATAAAAAAAGCAAATTCCGAGAAAAATTTGAAAGGGTAGAAAGGCTGAAAAATTTCAGCATTTTATTAGAACCATTTGGACAACATAGAAGGTGACTTTTGGCAGAAAGCAAAGTCCAAGTAAAGATGCAAATTTTAAGGTATAGAACAACAAGGTTGAGTAGGAAGAAAGGAGAGGAGACTAGATACAAAACACAACAAAAGAGGTTTGAAATTAGGTGCTTAAAAGAATTTTTCATTATATGAAAAGTGGATTTAATATAGGTTTATTTGGTACCATATATTACAAAGTTCAAATCAAGAAAAATAAGAAATCTAAGTTTATTTTCTCCCATTTAAATAAGAAGTTTAAGAAGCTTGAAAATTAGTGTGTTGATATAGAATAAGGAAGCTGGTTCATTTTTAAGTTTGAAATAAAATAAAAAAAAGATTTGCCATGCTATAAGAAAATATTACTCCAAATCATAAACAACAAACTAAGGAGATACGAATGCATTAAGGAGAACTCAAAATATTGTGCTCAATATAAGGGTTTGAAAGAAAGCAAAGTAAGTATTTGAAGCCATAAGAGCATCCTTAAAACCTACAATTTTTTTGAAAAATAAGTAAGCAAAGTGAGTAAATGAATGGGAGTATAGGTAGTTTGGAGAATAGTAAGAGATTCACCCATACAAGCCTATTTTTGGAGAAGACAAACCACACCAAAGCCAAGGTAGAATCTACTAAAAAGAGGCAATAGAAGTGGAATCCAAAGAAGCCACCATACATAGAAGGAAAGGAGAACCACCAAATTTGAGCCACCATTGAAAAGTGAAACCACCATATGAAGGAGGAAAGAAGCACCACCAAAGTGCAATGGATAATTGTATCTCGAGGAAGAGATACCAACATGCAAGGAGGAACCACAAAAGTGCCATTATAAGTGAATTTTTGGAGAGTGTAGAGGCTCAAGTATCATTATAAGGATACAAATGACCGTTTGCATTCACTTTGTTGAAGAGTTACTCTCAAGAAGGCAAAAATCGAAGAGACGTAATTGTGCAGTGCAGGAGAAAGCAAAACATTTGTTTGGAAATTATTTATCTAAGGTTTGGCTTGTTTGAAAAGTCTTGGAAGAAGTGTCATAGTTGAAACATTTGCAAGAAGCCATTTTTAGTAAAAGATAAACCTGTACATAGTTTCTAGGAGGAAAAAGTGCCACTTAGAAGCATGTGAAGAGATTGAATGTTACTTATCCTCGTGGAAGGAGACGTACCAACCATAACTTAGAAGCATGTGAATATATTGAATGCCACATGTCCTCATGGAAGGAGGAGCACCAACCATGATATGAGTAAGGTGAAATGTCTTCTTACATGTATTGAATGCATGTAATAAGACTAAACTTAGTACATCCAAAAAGCAACAGAGTTTTTGAATGAGTGCTACATCAAGTGAGGATTTCAAGGAGGAACGAATATTGAGGATGAGGTCAACCACCATTGGCCGTGATTTTCATGTGCCTATTGCAGATGTAAAAGTCAATTGAATTGAATTTTGAACTTTTGCCTAAAATAGAAGCCATATTAATGAATTTGAAGAAGTGGCCATTGGAGAAGATTTGAAAAAAAATGAGGAAGAATATTGAAAGTAGGATAAGCTCTTGGAAAGAGGAATTTATGACAATTGTCACCATCCAAAAACAAGACCAAAAGAAATAAGGATTTGGCAAGAAGTTTTCCAAATTTTGAAAAGTATTTTTGAAGATCTCAAGACATTCAAATTCATGAACAAGAGGCCAAAAAAGAAGTCAAACTTGAAGATAGTATTAAGTAGAAGCTAAGGAGGAGAAAAAGAAAATAAGAGACCACCAAATTGATATTTTTTGAGACAACTATTAAATTTTTGAAGGCCAATTTTGTGGAGGAGAAGATTGTTGATTTTCATGATAGAAGTTGAAAGGTCATAGGATAGAAAATTGAAGGTGACATAGAGATGCAAATTGAAAAATATCAGCAAATATTTTGAAGCGCCCTTGAATAGCCAATTGAAGGAAGGCTTGAAAATAAATTAAAGAAATATATTGGAGGAGTTAGATACTGTTTCGGGACAACAAGATAGAGGATAAGTCATAATTTTAGAGCAACATTTGAAGAGTTTTAGACTGCGAATGTGGGTAGCATTGGAAGGGGATAGAAGAGTTGCACATTGGAGAAAATTTGGGAAGTTTTTTGAAGTTCCCTTGGAAAGCGTATTGAAAGAATATTTGAAAAAAAAGAGAGAAAAATTTGGAGGAATTGAATTTTGTTTTTGGAGAGCGAGATAAAGGAGAAGAAAATAGTTTTTGGAGCAGTGAATTGAAGGGTTTTTGGCTGGAAATTTGGGCAGCATTAAGAAGAGATTAGAGAGCTGTATTTTTGGAGAAGTTCTAGATAGTTTTGAGAGAGCTTTGGACAGAAAATCAAAGAAATATTTTGCAGCAATTGAATATGAAAATTGCAGAAATTTTGAACAGCAAGAAGGCAGTATTTGGAGCTGTAAAATTCAGAGAAGTTGAAGATAAAAAAAGCAAATTCCGAGAAAAATTTGAAAGGGTAGAAAGGCTGAAAAATTTCAGCATTTTATTAGAACCATTTGGACAACATAGAAGGTGACTTTTGGCAGAAAGCAAAGTCCAAGTAAAGATGCAAATTTTAAGGTATAGAACAACAAGGTTGAGTAGGAAGAAAGGAGAGGAGACTAGATACAAAACACAACAAAAGAGGTTTGAAATTAGGTGCTTAAACGAATTTTTCATTATATGAAAAGTGGATTTAATATAGGTTTATTTGGTACCATATATTACAAAGTTCAAATCAAGAAAAATAAGAAATCTAAGTTTATTTTCTCCCATTTAAATAAGAAGTTTAAGAAGCTTGAAAATTAGTGTGTTGATATAGAATAAGGAAGCTGGTTCATTTTTAAGTTTGAAATAAAATAAAAAAAAGATTTGCCATGCTATAAGAAAATATTACTCCAAATCATAAACAACAAACTAAGGAGATACGAATGCATTAAGGAGAACTCAAAATATTGTGCTCAATATAAGGGTTTGAAAGAAAGCAAAGTAAGTATTTGAAGCCATAAGAGCATCCTTAAAACCTACAATTTTTTTGAAAAATAAGTAAGCAAAGTGAGTAAATGAATGGGAGTATAGGTAGTTTGGAGAATAGTAAGAGATTCACCCATACAAGCCTATTTTTGGAGAAGACAAACCACACCAAAGCCAAGGTAGAATCTACTAAAAAGAGGCAATAGAAGTGGAATCCAAAGAAGCCACCATACATAGAAGGAAAGGAGAACCACCAAATTTGAGCCACCATTGAAAAGTGAAACCACCATATGAAGGAGGAAAGAAGCACCACCAAAGTGCAATGGATAATTGTATCTCGAGGAAGAGATACCAACATGCAAGGAGGAACCACAAAAGTGCCATTATAAGTGAATTTTTGGAGAGTGTAGAGGCTCAAGTATCATTATAAGGATACAAATGACCGTTTGCATTCACTTTGTTGAAGAGTTACTCTCAAGAAGGCAAAAACCGAAGAGACGTAATTGTGCAGTGCAGGAGAAAGCAAAACATTTGTTTGGAAATTATTTATCTAAGGTTTGGCTTGTTTGAAAAGTCTTGGAAGAAGTGTCATAGTTGAAACATTTGCAAGAAGCCATTTTTAGTAAAAGATAAACACTGTACATAGTTTCTAGGAGGAAGAAGTGCCACTTAGAAGCATGTGAAGAGATTGAATGTTACATATCCTCGTGGAAGGAGACGTACCAACCATAACTTAGAAGCATGTGAAGATATTGAATGCCACATGTCCTCATGGAAGGAGGAGCACCAACCATCATATGAGTAAGGTGAAATGTCTTCTTACATGTATTGAATGCATGTAATAAGACTAAACTTAGTACATCCAAAAAGCAACAGAGTTTTTGAATGAGTGCTACATCAAGTGAGGATTTCAAGGAGGAACGAATATTGAGGATGAGGTCAACCACCATTGGCCGTGATTTTCATGTGCCTATTGCAGATGTAAAAGTCAATTGAATTGAATTTTGAACTTTTGCCTAAAATAGAAGCCATATTAATGAATTTGAAGAAGTGGCCATTGGAGAAGATTTGAAAAAAAATGAGGAAGAATATTGAAAGTAGGATAAGCTCTTGGAAAGAGGAATTTAGGACAATTGTCACCATCCAAAAACAAGACCAAAAGAAATAAGGATTTGGCAAGAAGTTTTCCAAATTTTGAAAAGTATTTTTGAAGATCTCAAGACATTCAAATTCATGAACAAGAGGCCAAAAAAGAAGTCAAACTTGAAGATAGTATTAAGTAGAAGCTAAGGAGGAGAAAAAGAAAATAAGAGACCACCAAATTGATATTTTTTGAGACAACTATTAAATTTTTGAAGGCCAATTTTGTGGAGGAGAAGATTGTTGATTTTCATGATAGAAGTTGAAAGGTCATAGGATAGAAAATTGAAGGTGACATAGAGATGCAAATTGAAAAATATCAGCAAATATTTTGAAGCGCCCTTGAATAGCCAATTGAAGGAAGGCTTGAAAATAAATTAAAGAAGTATATTGGAGGAGTTAGATACTGTTTCGGGACAACAAGATAGAGGATAAGTCATAATTTTAGAGCAACATTTGAAGAGTTTTAGACTGCGAATCTGGGTAGCATTGGAAGGGGATAGAAGAGTTGCACATTGGAGAAACTTTGGGAAGTTTTTTGAAGTTCCCTTGGAAAGCGTATTGAAAGAATATTTGAAAAAAAAGAGAGAAAAATTTGGAGGAATTGAATTTTGTTTTTGGAGAGCGAGATAAAGGAGAAGAAAATAGTTTTTGGAGCAGTGAATTGAAGGGTTTTTGGCTGGAAATTTGGGCAGCATTAAGAAGAGATTAGAGAGCTGTATTTTTGGAGAAGTTCTAGACAGTTTTGAGAGAGCTTTGGACAGAAAATCAAAGAAATATTTTTCAGCAATTGAATATGCAAATTGCAGAAATTTTGAACAGCAAGAAGGCAGTATTTGGAGCTGTAAAATTCAGAGAAGTTGAAGATAAAAAAAGCAAATTCCGAGAAAAATTTGAAAGGGTAGAAAGGCTGAAAAATTTCAGCATTTTATTAGAACCATTTGGACAACATAGAAGGTGACTTTTGGCAGAAAGCAAAGTCCAAGTAAAGATGCAAATTTTAAGGTATAGAACAACAAGGTTGAGTAGGAAGAAAGGAGAGGAGACTAGATACAAAACACAACAAAAGAGGTTTGAAATTAGGTGCTTAAAAGAATTTTTCATTATATGAAAAGTGGATTTAATATAGGTTTATTTGGTACCATATATTACAAATTTCAAATCAAGAAAAATAAGAAATCTAAGTTTATTTTCTCCCATTTAAATAAGAAGTTTAAGAAGCTTGAAAATTAGTGTGTTGATATAGAATAAGGAAGCTGGTTCATTTTTAAGTTTGAAATAAAATAAAAAAAAGATTTGCCATGCTATAAGAAAATATTACTCCAAATCATAAACAACAAACTAAGGAGATACGAATGCATTAAGGAGAACTCAAAATATTGTGCTCAATATAAGGGTTTGAAAGAAAGCAAAGTAAGTATTTGAAGCCATAAGAGCATCCTTAAAACCTACAATTTTTTTGAAAAATAAGTAAGCAAAGTGAGTAAAGGAATGGGAGTATAGGTAGTTTGGAGAATAGTAAGAGATTCACCCATACAAGCCTATTTTTGGAGAAGACAAACCACACCAAAGCCAAGGTAGAATATACTAAAAAGAGGCAATAGAAGTGGAATCCAAAGAAGCCACCATACATAGAAGGAAAGGAGAACCACCAAATTTGAGCCACCATTGAAAAGTGAAACCACCATATGAAGGAGGAAAGAAGCACCACCAAAGTGCAATGGATAATTGTATCTCGAGGAAGAGATACCAACATGCAAGGAGGAACCACAAAAGTGCCATTATAAGTGAATTTTTGGAGAGTGTAGAGGCTCAAGTATCATTATAAGGATACAAATGACCGTTTGCATTCACTTTGTTGAAGAGTTACTCTCAAGAAGGCAAAAACCGAAGAGACGTAATTGTGCAGTGCAAGAGAAAGCAAAAAATTTGTTTGGAAATTATTTGTCTAAGGTTTGGCTTGTTTGAAAAGTCTTGGAAGAAGTGCCATAGTTGAAACATTTGCAAGAAGCCATTTTTAGTAAAAGATAAACTCTGTACATAGTTTCCAGGAGGAAAAAGTGCCACTTAGAAGCATGTGAAGAGATTGAATGTTACTTATCCTCGTGGAAGGAGACGTACCAACCATAACTTAGAAGCATGTGAATATATTGAATGCCACATGTCCTCATGGAAGGAGGAGCACCAACCATGATATGAGTAAGGTGAAATGTCTTCTTACATGTATTGAATGCATGTAATAAGACTAAACTTAGTACATCCAAAAAGCAACAGAGTTTTTGAATGAGTGCTACATCAAGTGAGGATTTCAAGGAGGAACAAATATTGAGGATGAGGTCAACCACCATTGGCCGTGATTTTCATGTGCCTATTGCAGATGTAAAAGTCAATTGAATTGAATTTTGAACTTTTGCCTAAAATAGAAGCCATATTAATGAATTTGAAGAAGTGGCCATTGGAGAAGATTTGAAAAAAATTGAGGAAGAATATTGAAAGTAGGATAAGCTCTTGGAAAGAGGAATTTAGGACAATTGTCACCATCCAAAAACAAGCCCAAAAGAAATAAGGATTTGGCAAGAAGTTTTCCAAATTTTGAAAAGTATTTTTGAAGATCTCAAGACATTCAAATTCATGAACAAGAGGCCAAAAAAGAAGTCAAACTTGAAGATAGTATTAAGTAGAAGCTAAGGAGGAGAAAAAGAAAATAAGAGACCACCAAATTGATATTTTTTGAGACAACTATTAAATTTTTGAAGGCCAATTTTGTGGAGGAGAAGATTGTTGATTTTCATGATAGAAGTTGAAAGGTCATAGGATAGAAAATTGAAGGTGACATAGAGATGCAAATTGAAAAATATCAGCAAATATTTTGAAGCGCCCTTGAATAGCCAATTGAAGGAAGGCTTGAAAATAAATTAAAGAAATATATTGGAGGAGTTAGATACTGTTTCGGGACAACAAGATAGAGGATAAGTCATAATTTTAGAGCAACATTTGAAGAGTTTTAGACTGCGAATGTGGGTAGCATTGGAAGGGGATAGAAGAGTTGCACATTGGAGAAAATTTGGGAAGTTTTTTGAAGTTCCCTTGGAAAGCGTATTGAAAGAATATTTGAAAAAAAAGAGAGAAAAATTTGGAGGAATTGAATTTTGTTTTTGGAGAGCGAGATAAAGGAGAAGAAAATAGTTTTTGGAGCAGTGAATTGAAGGGTTTTTGGCTGGAAATTTGGGCAGCATTAAGAAGAGATTAGAGAGCTGTATTTTTGGAGAAGTTCTAGACAGTTTTGAGAGAGCTTTGGACAGAAAATCAAAGAAATATTTTGCAGCAATTGAATATGAAAATTGCAGAAATTTTGAACAGCAAGAAGGCAGTATTTGGAGCTGTAAAAGTCAGAGAAGTTGAAGATAAAAAAAGCAAATTCCGAGAAAAATTTGAAAGGGTAGAAAGGCTGAAAAATTTCAGCATTTTATTAGAACCATTTGGACAACATAGAAGGTGACTTTTGGCAGAAAGCAAAGTCCAAGTAAAGATGCAAATTTTAAGGTATAGAACAACAAGGTTGAGTAGGAAGAAAGGAGAGGAGACTAGATACAAAACACAACAAAAGAGGTTTGAAATTAGGTGCTTAAAAGAATTTTTCATTATATGAAAAGTGGATTTAATATAGGTTTATTTGGTACCATATATTACAAAGTTCAAATCAAGAAAAATAAGAAATCTAAGTTTATTTTCTCCCATTTAAATAAGAAGTTTAAGAAGCTTGAAAATTAGTGTGTTGATATAGAATAAGGAAGCTGGTTCATTTTTAAGTTTGAAATAAAATAAAAAAAAGATTTGCCATGCTATAAGAAAATATTACTCCAAATCATAAACAACAAACTAAGGAGATACGAATGCATTAAGGAGAACTCAAAATATTGTGCTCAATATAAGGGTTTGAAAGAAAGCAAAGTAAGTATTTGAAGCCATAAGAGCATCCTTAAAACCTACAAATTTTTTGAAAAATAAGTAAGCAAAGTGAGTAAAGGAATGGGAGTATAGGTAGTTTGGAGAATAGTAAGAGATTCACCCATACAAGCCTATTTTTGGAGAAGACAAACCACACCAAAGCCAAGGTAGAATCTACTAAAAAGAGGCAATAGAAGTGGAATCCAAAGAAGCCACCATACATAGAAGGAAAGGAGAACCACCAAATTTGAGCCACCATTGAAAAGTGAAACCACCATATGAAGGAGGAAAGAAGCACCACCAAAGTGCAATGGATAATTGTATCTCGAGGAAGAGATACCAACATGCAAGGAGGAACCACAAAAGTGCCATTATAAGTGAATTTTTGGAGAGTGTAGAGGCTCAAGTATCATTATAAGGATACAAATGACCGTTTGCATTCACTTTGTTGAAGAGTTACTCTCAAGAAGGCAAAAACCGAAGAGACGTAATTGTGCAGTGCAGGAGAAAGCAAAACATTTGTTTGGAAATTATTTATCTAAGGTTTGGCTTGTTTGAAAAGTCTTGGAAGAAGTGTCATAGTTGAAACATTTGCAAGAAGCCATTTTTAGTAAAAGATAAACCTGTACATAGTTTCTAGGAGGAAAAAGTGCCACTTAGAAGCATGTGAAGAGATTGAATGTTACTTATCCTCGTGGAAGGAGACGTACCAACCATAACTTAGAAGCATGTGAATATATTGAATGCCACATGTCCTCATGGAAGGAGGAGCACCAACCATGATATGAGTAAGGTGAAATGTCTTCTTACATGTATTGAATGCATGTAATAAGACTAAACTTAGTACATCCAAAAAGCAACCGAGTTTTTGAATGAGTGCTACATCAAGTGAGGATTTCAAGGAGGAACGAATATTGAGGATGAGGTCAACCACCATTGGCCGTGATTTTCATGTGCCTATTGCAGATGTAAAAGTCAATTGAATTGAATTTTGAACTTTTGCCTAAAATAGAAGCCATATTAATGAATTTGAAGAAGTGGCCATTGGAGAAGATTTGAAAAAAAATGAGGAAGAATATTGAAATTAGGATAAGCTCTTGGAAAGAGGAATTTAGGACAATTGTCACCATCCAAAAACAATCCCAAAAGAAATAAGGATTTGGCAAGAAGTTTTCCAAATTTTGAAAAGTATTTTTGAAGATCTCAAGACATTCAAATTCATGAACAAGAGGCCAAAAAAGAAGTCAAACTTGAAGATAGTATTAAGTAGAAGCTAAGGAGGAGAAAAAGAAAATAAGAGACCACCAAATTGATATTTTTTGAGACAACTATTAAATTTTTGAAGGCCAATTTTGTGGAGGAGAAGATTGTTGATTTTCATGATAGAAGTTGAAAGGTCATAGGATAGAAAATTGAAGGTGACATAGAGATGCAAATTGAAAAATATCAGCAAATATTTTGAAGCGCCCTTGAATAGCCAATTGAAGGAAGGCTTGAAAATAAATTAAAGAAGTATATTGGAGGAGTTAGATACTGTTTCGGGACAACAAGATAGAGGATAAGTCATAATTTTAGAGCAACATTTGAAGAGTTTTAGACTACGAATCTGGGTAGCATTGGAAGGGGATAGAAGAGTTGCACATTGGAGAAACTTTGGGAAGTTTTTTGAAGTTCCCTTGGAAAGCGTATTGAAAGAATATTTGAAAAAAAAGAGAGAAAAATTTGGAGGAATTGAATTTTGTTTTTGGAGAGCGAGATAAAGGAGAAGAAAATAGTTTTTGGAGCAGTGAATTGAAGGGTTTTTGGCTGGAAATTTGGGCAGCATTAAGAAGAGATTAGAGAGCTGTATTTTTGGAGAAGTTCTAGACAGTTTTGAGAGAGCTTTGGACAGAAAATCAAAGAAATATTTTGCAGCAATTGAATATGCAAATTGCAGAAATTTTGAACAGCAAGAAGGCAGTATTTGGAGCTGTAAAAGTCAGAGAAGTTGAAGATAAAAAAAGCAAATTCCGAGAAAAATTTGAAAGGGTAGAAAGGCTGAAAAATTTCAGCATTTTATTAGAACCATTTGGACAACATAGAAGGTGACTTTTGGCAGAAAGCAAAGTCCAAGTAAAGATGCAAATTTTAAGGTATAGAACAACAAGGTTGAGTAGGAAGAAAGGAGAGGAGACTAGATACAAAACACAACAAAAGAGGTTTGAAATTAGGTGCTTAAAAGAATTTTTCATTATATGAAAAGTGGATTTAATATAGGTTTATTTGGTACCATATATTACAAAGTTCAAATCAAGAAAAATAAGAAATCTAAGTTTATTTTCTCCCATTTAAATAAGAAGTTTAAGAAGCTTGAAAATTAGTGTGTTGATATAGAATAAGGAAGCTAGTTCATTTTTAAGTTTGAAATAAAATAAAAAAAAGATTTGCCATGCTATAAGAAAATATTACTCCAAATCATAAACAACAAACTAAGGAGATACGAATGCATTAAGGAGAACTCAAAATATTGTGCTCAATATAAGGGTTTGAAAGAAAGCAAAGTAAGTATTTGAAGCCATAAGAGCATCCTTAAAACCTACAATTTTTTTGAAAAATAAGTAAGCAAAGTGAGTAAAGGAATGGGAGTATAGGTAGTTTGGAGAATAGTAAGAGATTCACCCATACAAGCCTATTTTTGGAGAAGACAAACCACACCAAAGCCAAGGTAGAATATACTAAAAAGAGGCAATAGAAGTGGAATCCAAAGAAGCCACCATACATAGAAGGAAAGGAGAACCACCAAATTTGAGCCACCATTGAAAAGTGAAACCACCATATGAAGGAGGAAAGAAGCACCACCAAAGTGCAATGGATAATTGTATCTCGAGGAAGAGATACCAACATGCAAGGAGGAACCACAAAAGTGCCATTATAAGTGAATTTTTGGAGAGTGTAGAGGCTCAATTATCATTATAAGGATACAAATGACAGTTTGCATTCACTTTGTTGAAGAGTTACTCTCAAGAAGGCAAAAACCGAAGAGACGTAATTGTGCAGTGCAAGAGAAAGAAAAACATTTGTTTGGAAATTATTTATCTAAGGTTTGGCTTGTTTGAAAAGTCTTGGAAGAAGTGTCATAGTTGAAACATTTGCAAGAAGCCATTTTTAGTAAAAGATAAACCTGTACATAGTTTCTAGGAGGAAAAAGTGCCACTTAGAAGCATGTGAAGAGATTGAATGTTACTTATCCTCGTGGAAGGAGACGTACCAACCATAACTTAGAAGCATGTGAATATATTTAATGCCACATGTCCTCATGGAAGGAGGAGCACCAACCATGATATGAGTAAGGTGAAATGTCTTCTTACATGTATTGAATGCATGTAATAAGACTAAACTTAGTACATCCAAAAAGCAACAGAGTTTTTGAATGAGTGCTACATCAAGTGAGGATTTCAAGGAGGAACAAATATTGAGGATGAGGTCAACCACCATTGGCCGTGATTTTCATGTGCCTATTGCAGATGTAAAAGTCAATTGAATTGAATTTTGAACTTTTGCCTAAAATAGAAGCCATATTAATGAATTTGAAGAAGTGGCCATTGGAGAAGATTTGAAAAAAATTGAGGAAGAATATTGAAAGTAGGATAATCTCTTGGAAAGAGGAATTTAGGACAATTGTCACCATCCAAAAACAAGCCCAAAAGAAATAAGGATTTGGCAAGAAGTTTTCCAAATTTTGAAAAGTATTTTTGAAGATCTCAAGACATTCAAATTCATGAACAAGAGGCCAACAAAGAAGTCAAACTTGAAGATAGTATTAAGTAGAAGCTAAGGAGGAGAAAAAGAAAATAAGAGACCACCAAATTGATATTTTTTGAGACAACTATTAAATTTTTGAAGGCCAATTTTGTGGAGGAGAAGATTGTTGATTTTCATGATAGAAGTTGAAAGGTCATAGGATATAAAATTGAAGGTGACATAGAGATGCAAATTGAAAAATATCAGCAAATATTTTGAAGCGCCCTTGAATAGCCAATTAAAGGAAGGCTTGAAAATAAATTAAAGAAGTATATTGGAGGAGTTAGATACTGTTTCGGGACAACAAGATAGAGGATAAGTCATAATTTTAGAGCAACATTTGAAGAGTTTTAGACTGCGAATGTGGGTAGCATTGGAAGGGGATAGAAGAGTTGCACATTGGAGAAACTTTGGGAAGTTTTTTGAAGTTCCCTTGGAAAGCGTATTGAAAGAATATTTGAAAAAAAAGAGAGAAAAATTTGGAGGAATTGAATTTTGTTTTTGGAGAGCGAGATAAAGGAGAAGAAAATAGTTTTTGGAGCAGTGAATTGAAGGGTTTTTGGCTGGAAATTTGGGCAGCATTAAGAAGAGATTAGAGAGCTGTATTTTTGGAGAAGTTCTAGACAGTTTTGAGATATTTTGCAGCAATTGAATATGCAAATTGTAGAAATTTTGAACAGCAAGAAGGCAGTATTTGGAGCTGTAAAATTCAGAGAAGTTGAAGATAAAAAAAGCAAATTCCGAGAAAAATTTGAAAGGGTAGAAAGGCTGAAAAATTTCAGCATTTTATTAGAACCATTTGGACAACATAGAAGGTGACTTTTGGCAGAAAGAAAAGTCCAAGTAAAGATGCAAATTTTAAGGTATAGAACAACAAGGTTGAGTAGGAAGAAAGGAGAGGAGACTAGATACAAAACACAACAAAAGAGGTTTGAAATTAGGTGCTTAAAAGAATTTTTCATTATATGAAAAGTGGATTTAATATAGGTTTATTTGGTACCATATATTACAAAGTTCAAATCAAGAAAAATAAGAAATCTAAGTTTATTTTCTCCCATTTAAATAAGAAGTTTAAGAAGCTTGAAAATTAGTGTGTTGATATAGAATAAGGAAGCTGGTTCATTTTTAAGTTTGAAATAAAATAAAAAAAAGATTTGCCATGCTATAAGAAAATATTACTCCAAATCATAAACAACAAACTAAGGAGATACGAATGCATTAAGGAGAACTCAAAATATTGTGCTCAATATAAGGGTTTGAAAGAAAGCAAAGTAAGTATTTGAAGCCATAAGAGAATCCTTAAAACCTACAATTTTTTTGAAAAATAAGTAAGCAAAGTGAGTAAAGGAATGGGAGTATAGGTAGTTTGGAGAATAGTAAGAGATTCACCCATACAAGCCTATTTTTGGAGAAGACAAACCACACCAAAGCCAAGGTAGAATCTACTAAAAAGAGGCAATAGAAGTGGAATCCAAAGAAGCCACCATACATAGAAGGAAAGGAGAACCACCAAATTTGAGCCACCATTGAAAAGTGAAACCACCATATGAAGGAGGAAAGAAGCACCACCAAAGTGCAATGGATAATTGTATCTCGAGGAAGAGATACCAACATGCAAGGAGGAACCACAAAAGTGCCATTATAAGTGAATTTTTGGAGAGTGTAGAGGCTCAAGTATCATTATAAGGATACAAATGACCGTTTGCATTCACTTTGTTGAAGAGTTACTCTCAAGAAGGCAAAAACCGAAGAGACGTAATTGTGCAGTGCAAGAGAAAGCAAAACATTTGTTTGGAAATTATTTATCTAAGGTTTGGCTTGTTTGAAAAGTCTTGGAAGAAGTGTCATAGTTGAAACATTTGCAAGAAGCCATTTTTAGTAAAAGATAAACCTGTACATAGTTTCTAGGAGGAAAAAGTGCCACTTAGAAGCATGTGAAGAGATTGAATGTTACTTATCCTCGTGGAAGGAGACGTACCAACCATAATTTAGAAGCATGTGAATATATTGAATGCCACATGTCCTCATGGAAGGAGGAGCACCAACCATGATATGAGTAAGGTGAAATGTCTTCTTACATGTATTGAATGCATGTAATAAGACTAAACTTAGTACATCCAAAAAGCAACAGAGTTTTTGAATGAGTGCTACATCAAGTGAGGATTTCAAGGAGGAACGAATATTGAGGATGAGGTCAACCACCATTGGCCGTGATTTTCATGTGCCTATTGCAGATGTAAAAGTCGATTGAATTGAATTTTGAACTTTTGCCTAAAATAGAAGCCATATTAATGAATTTGAAGAAGTGGCCATTGGAGAAGATTTGAAAAAAATTGAGGAAGAATATTGAAAGTAGGATAAGCTCTTGGAAAGAGGAATTTAGGACAATTGTCACCATCCAAAAACAAGCCCAAAAGAAATAAGGATTTGGCAAGAAGTTTTCCAAATTTTGAAAAGTATTTTTGAAGATCTCAAGACATTCAAATTCATGAACAAGAGGCCAACAAAGAAGTCAAACTTGAAGATAGTATTAAGTAGAAGCTAAGGAGGAGAAAAAGAAAATAAGAGACCACCAAATTGATATTTTTTGAGACAACTATTAAATTTTTGAAGGCCAATTTTGTGGAGGAGAAGATTGTTGATTTTCATGATAGAAGTTGAAAGGTCATAGGATAGAAAATTGAAGGTGACATAGAGATGCAAATTGAAAAATATCAGCAAATATTTTGAAGCGCCCTTGAATAGCCAATTGAAGGAAGGATTGAAAATAAATTAAAGAAGTATATTGGAGGAGTTAGATACTGTTTCAGGACACCAAGATAGAGTATAATTCATAATTTTAGAGAAACATTTGAAGAGTTTTAGACTGCGAATCTGGGTAGCATTGGAAGGGGATAGAAGAGTTGCACATTGGAGAAACTTTGGGAAGTTTTTTGAAGTTCCCTTGGAAAGCGTATTGAAAGAATATTTGAAAAAAAAGAGAGAAAAATTTGGAGGAATTGAATTTTGTTTTTGGAGAGCAAGATAAAGGAGAAGAAAATAGTTTTTGGAGCAGTGAATTGAAGGGTTTTTGGCTGGAAATTTGGGCAGCATTAAGAAGATATTAGAGAGCTGTATTTTTGGAGAAGTTCTAGACAGTTTTGAGATATTTTGCAGCAATTGAATATGCAAATTGCAGAAATTTTGAACAGCAAGAAGGCAGTATTTGGAGCTGTAAAATTCAGAGAAGTTGAAGATAAAAAAAGCAAATTCCGAGAAAAATTTGAAAGGGTAGAAAGGCTGAAAAATTTCAGCATTTTATTAGAACCATTTGGACAACATAGAAGATGACTTTTGGCAGAAAGCAAAGTCCAAGTAAAGATGCAAATTTTAAGGTATAGAACAACAAGGTTGAGTAGGAAGAAAGGAGAGGAGACTAGATACAAAACACAACAAAAGAGGTTTGAAATTAGGTTCTTAAAAGAATTTTTCATTATATGAAAAGTGGATTTAATATAGGTTTATTTGGTACCATATATTACAAAGTTCAAATCAAGAAAAATAAGAAATCTAAGTTTATTTTCTCCCATTTAAATAAGAAGTTTAAGAAGCTTGAAAATTAGTGTGTTGATATAGAATAAGGAAGCTGGTTCATTTTTAAGTTTGAAATAAAATAAAAAAAAGATTTGCCATGCTATAAGAAAATATTACTCCAAATCATAAACAACAAACTAAGGAGATACGAATGCATTAAGGAGAACTCAAAATATTGTGCTCAATATAAGGGTTTGAAAGAAAGCAAAGTAAGTATTTGAAGCCATAAGAGCATCCTTAAAACCTACAATTTTTTTGAAAAATAAGTAAGCAAAGTGAGTAAAGGAATGGGAGTATAGGTAGTTTGGAGAATAGTAAGAGATTCACCCATACAAGCCTATTTTTGGAGAAGACAAACCACACCAAAGCCAAGGTAGAATCTACTAAAAAGAGGCAATAGAAGTGGAATCCAAAGAAGCCACCATACATAGAAGGAAAGGAGAACCACCAAATTTGAGCCACCATTGAAAAGTGAAACCACCATACGAATGAGGAAAGAAGCACCACCAAAGTGCAATGGATAATTGTATCTCGAGGAAGAGATACCAACATGCAAGGAGGAACCACAAAAGTGCCATTATAAGTGAATTTTTGGAGAGTGTAGAGGCTCAAGTATCATTATAAGGATACAAATGACCGTTTGCATTCACTTTGTTGAAGAGTTACTCTCAAGAAGGAAAAAACCGAAGAGACATAATTGTGCAGTGCAAGAGAAAGCAAAACATTTGTTTGGAAATTATTTATCTAAGGTTTGTCTTGTTTGAAAAGTCTTGGAAGAAGTGTCATAGTTGAAACATTTGCAAGAAGCCATTTTTAGTAAAAGATAAACCTGTACATAGTTTCTAGGAGGAAAAAGTGCCACTTAGAAGCATGTGAAGAGATTGAATGTTACTTATCCTCGTGGAAGGAGACATACCAACCATAACTTAGAAGCATGTGAATATATTGAATGCCACATGTCCTCATGGAAGGAGGAGCACCAACCATGATATGAGTAAGGTGAAATGTCTTCTTACATGTATTGAATGCATGTAATAAGACTAAACTTAGTACATCCAAAAAGCAACCGAGTTTTTGAATGAGTGCTACATCAAGTGAGGATTTCAAGGAGGAACGAATATTGAGGATGAGGTCAACCACCATTGGCCGTTATTTTCATGTGCCTATTGCAGATGTAAAAGTCAATTGAATTGAATTTTGAACTTTTGCCTAAAATAGAAGCTATAAGGAGAAATAGTATTATTTTTCTAAGGTTGTTAAGAAATTAATCTAATTAATTATATATTCAATTATTTGATGGAGAAATAAGGTATAGAAGATAAATTAGAAACCTTGGAAAGTTGAATTATTATTTTTGGAAAGTTTTAAGAAGTCTTAAAATTATTTTGAGAAATTGTGGAAATCTATTTCAAGTTTTGAGAAGATTTTGTAAAGTTTTGAAATTGAATTATAATTTTTTGTAAAGCATTTTTTATATTTGCAAATATTTTGAAATTTGGAGAGATAAGGATTCCTACATCAAATTAGGGTTACAAAATTTGCAAATATACTTTACAAAATTCTAAATTTCTAATTTGGGAGCCATAAGGACTTCAACATCAAATTAGGTTTATGAAATTTAGAACCTATTCATTTATATACTTAAAATTTAGGAGATAAAAGGGATTCAACTTAGAATTTGGAAAGTTGGAAATTATATTGATATCTAGTCTCTCATTCAAAATTAAAGAGACATCGGTGTTTGTCAACACCTAGGTTTTGCTTTAGTCTATGGTGTTCTTCATGTTGGGTCTCTCTTCGAGTCCTGATTTGGATTTCCAGGTGGTTGACGATGCCAATATTGAGGTTACCCCTGAGTTCTAGAACCTATCCAGTGGTGAGGAGAAAGACCAGCCCGAGGATCTGTCCAATCTGAGCAGTAAAACTAAGGAGCAGTCGGTGCAGGGCGAGAAAAGCGAGTCGAGGGTTCACAACCAGGAACGGGATGTTCAGAATATTCTTTGCAATGTTGATATCAGCCGAGTCTCGAAGGCTGTTGATCAGTACCTATCAGTGGCCAACATCCTCAAAGAAGGAATCGACCTCATGCACAGAGCTACCGAAGATCTTCGTAAAATCCCAGGCATGCTGGAGACTCTCCTTCAGGAGTGTAGAGCCCACGGGCCTGGGAACTGAACCTCGGGGTGGGACTAGTGATGTGTATTGTTTCTACTAATGTTTAGTGTGCTAGGGTCAGTTTGTTTTGGTTTAGATTGACTGTTAGTTTTTATTGGTTTTCGACTGCGATGCTGGTGTTTTTGCCCTACATTACGAATGCAGATGAACTATTGTAAATTGGCATTTTTGGCCTGCATTTCGAATGCAGATGATCTTATTGTAAATAGGGGTGGGTCCCTTCAACCCGTAAGTAAATAAATTTTACTTTACCTACCAAAAAAAATTAAAGAGACATAAAATTAGGAATTTTGAATTTTTAAATTGTGTCAAGATTGTTGATTGATAAATCAAACTAGGGAGACATAAGGTAGTCAAATTAAAAGGTTTAGATAATTAAAGAATATATTATTAACAATTAACGAAATTATTGAATATTGGTACAAAAATCTAGGAGCAAGTAAACATATGGCTGGAAACAAACAATGGTTTGATTCTCTATGAGAAAAAATGAGAAACCAGTTACTATAGCAGATAGTAATAGTTATGAAGTAAAAGAGACATAAAATGCCCTAGTCAATCTAATAAATGTAAAATTAAAAATTGACAATGTGTTATATGTTCTTGGATTGACTATCAACATTCTTTAAATTTATCAACTTATGGATCAAAATATGACATTAAAATTCAAAGTTATCAATGGAAAGAAACAATATCATATTATCAAATAAGAAAAAGAAAAATGGATCAATTATGATATAATTTATTTACCATGTTCATGCATCATAATTCAAAGATGTTCAAGTATTTTGTGAATTAAATAATTAAGATTCAAATAATGGAGGTGATGAAGCAAAATTTTCTATACAGAAAAAGAAAGGATAATATGATTCAAA
This sequence comes from Wollemia nobilis, assembly GCA_028583015.1. Lineage (NCBI taxonomy): Eukaryota > Viridiplantae > Streptophyta > Pinopsida > Araucariales > Araucariaceae > Wollemia > Wollemia nobilis. The sequence continues at coordinate 1,421,833 of JAQPPZ010002321.1, forward strand.
TAACAAAGGATAAAAAAACATCTTATACATGAATTTGATGACTATGAAAGAGTTCAAGACACTTGTAATCTTGAAGCCACAAAGACTAGAATATACTAACCATTCATTTGATTAGTATACAAAAAGGTAGCAGATTGGAGAAAGCAAGAGAAGACAACATGAGCTCTAGAATTAGGATGAAGACCATATTGAAGACTAAAGTCTTCAATAACCAAATAATGTAATCTAGAGGGTGTTGGAGAATATTAAAATAGTTGGTATACACTAATGTAACACCTTGGGTACATATTTATATTAGGAGTGTATCTTAGAATAGAGTGTGAGTATTTAATTTATGCAATGTAATAAACACACAAGTATTATTATAATGTGCAAAGTATTTAATAATGTAAATGTGTATAATAGTCCATGTGCACATGTGTACTTGGAATAGGAAAGTAAAGAATCTCAAGAAGAGTGAAGGCCAAGAGTGTTCCATACAAAGAGTAACATTCCATTATATATGTGTCTCTATGTATGTGTGCATACAACGCAATGTAGAGGGAGTGTATATGTACTTGAGATATTTATTCTCTATCAAATTACTATTTTTGTGAGAATTTGTTAATGGTAATTTTATCAGTTGTTGCAGAAGTTATTTATGAGTTTTATATGTTTAGAATATTGTTATTATCTTATATTTTATATATTATCTTTATTTTAGATCTTGAGATTATTTTTCTTTAAGTATTTAGCATAAAAAGCTAACATATAGGTCTCCTTCAAATTTTATCCTTAGTGAGATTGGTTAATCCACTTTTATGGTTAAGATTCACTTAAAATGGTAATTTATTATTATTATATTATAAGATTAAACTAAAGACTATGTTTATGTCATCTTGAGGTTAACCTCTCATTAGGGATTTGGTATCACTGTAAATATTCCTAAATGAGGATACTTTTACAACTTAAGTGTGAATAAAATATGATATATTGAGGTACACACAAGCACCGACCTTGTACTTATTTTTGTCTCTCCATTTATTTCTTTACATAATTTATAATTGCTATCTCTTAATTGCATTCTTCTTATTTGCAACATATGATAGTGGTGGATGAATGTTTTGGAATGATTCTAGAAATTATCATAAAATTAGATAGGCTTAACTGCACTTCTTTTTCTCTATGTTCTTGGTTTAAGGGTTTTCCTCTTTATTTTAATTCTTGTAAATACTTTCATATTTATCAATTTTTATTATTTTTCATAATGATACTTAGCTTCTATAGGTATACATTGCCTTGGATAATATAAAATTCAAGGAATAATCTCATAATTGCTTTCTTCATTATGTTTTCTTAGAAATCCTAAAGTGCAAGGATGATCCTCTATAGTAATTACTTTCTTATGCTACTCTAAAATGCATAAACAATTCCCTAAAAACCTTATAGTATTAGGATGACTATTCATAAGAATAACTTTCTTATGCTACCCTAAAAATCCTAAATTACAATTCATATCATCACTCATTTCTTTATTGTGTTTCTCTTGAAACCCTGAAGTGGTAGGGATAAAATCTATAGTGCTTTTATTTTAATTGCAATGAGAGAATTTTATATTTCTTGAGGAAAACAAAGATGATTTTATTAGATTGTACATGACCCACTCACATTTTTTATTTTAAAAATTGCCTTTTATCTTCCTTTGCACCTTTAATTAGTTTTGTATTTGAACTTGTGCATTGTATTTACTCATACTTTTTATCTTTATTTGTTTATTCTAATGTATGATCTACGCAAATCATAATAGCCTTTACCATTTGAGAATGTAGAGGGTATTTCTTTGCCACTTTCTTGGGAGTGGAAAATTCTTGATCTAATCTAATTTCTACTATAGTATGGTCTTCTTGATACACCTTGAATTTTCTCTCATGCCTAAAATTTCCATCTCTTTCTCCATAATTTTCACTTTTTAAACTTTTGACATGTGTCTACTCTCACAAGATTTATGGCGTTATAATACATTGTTTTAATAATCCACTTGCTGATCCTATTCTATTGATTTATATTTAATCTTAATTTATTATCGAAAAGGTTTAGAAATATCTATGGAAATATATATCTAGGTATATACAGTATGCCTTCCCTTATTATTAGTTAGTTTATCCTATATGAATTCCCATAGAGTTTTATAATTAGTTTTATAGTTAGTTTAATAAGTTGATATAGAAGTCTAAGAACTCAAACCCACAATAGAATACTTTTAATAGTTTCTGTTTTCATAATTATTTTCTTACTCTATGCTTTTAAATATAATGCATCTCTCTCCCTAAACAACATGTTACCAATCAAGTAAAATTTAAAGAATTTGAAAAAAGAACATATGCTTCTATATTGTCATATCTCTCTCGATATATATTCTTGATTTAATACATACACACAAATATATATCGAGAGAGATATGACAATATAAAAGCATATGTTCTTTTTTCAAATTCTTTAAATTTTACTTGATTGTAATATTAACCAAGGTATTATTATTTATTATTTCGATTATTTTATTTCAATAAAAATGTGATGTAAGATTAGTCTATATTAAATTTAATCATTTATATATTTTCCATTGAAATTTTTAGATGTAGGTAGTTTTACTTTATATAGATCATTATTTGATTTATTTTATTTTCTCAATAAAACCTATCAAATCATCTTGATTAACTATTTTTTTATGATGTCTCAATTTGTTTATGACTATTTATAAAATTCATTTTTATGATTTTTGTTGGTGATTATATCCAGTTCTTATGCTTTGGGTGTCATAACCACTCATAATGCAGCCTTTTTAGGAGTGCTAGTTTGAGAGTTATAGGGAGTGTAGGATGTGGTTCCTTTAGACAAACTCTAATTTTTTTACTAAGTATGGATCATTATTTGGGTGTGATATTTGACACATTATTTATTTTCTATGCTAGCCTAATCTAAATAGGTTTTTGCTAGGGAACAAGGGTCAAAGGACAAAAGTAGGAAATGAATAAAAATTTGAAAGCAAATGATGAGTAAAGCAAAATCTATCCTAATAAGGAAATACATCAAGGATATAAGGCCCACTACATCATGATAGGTTTAATTAAGACATGCATAAGAACTTATAATACATAGGGAATATACTTTTACCATGTAGGAAATACACCAAACAACCATACACAAGAACTAGGGTGGAGAGAGAAAGATTCACAACTTCTCATATATCTTGAAGAACACAAGCTTATCCTGAGAGGGGGGTGAACAGTATAAGAGCACTTTTTACTTTTCTTTTCAAATCAATATTATGCAGTGTATAGATAGCAGTATCAATAGCAGTAATCAAAGCAATGCACAAAACACCATACACAATAGAGACACAGATTTAACGTGGTTCACCCAAAGATGGCTACCTCCACGAAGAAAATATTTCTTCTAAATATTTCTCAAATAATCTCTTGGGAATCCTTCCCTATTACAATGTTTATGGACCTCTGTCCAAAGGAGATGTTGATCCCCTAAATCTGGTTTGTGGATCTCTATCCATAGGAGAACTCCTTCTCCTCTACTCTGGCTGGTGATCCTCTAGAAGACGACTGCCTCCACTACACTGGCTTGTGGATCTCTCTCCACTGAAGACTCTTGTCCCCACTCAGAAGACCTATCCTCACTACCTTGGCTGATGGATCTCTATCCACTGGAGACTCTGTCCTCTCTACTCTATCACCTCCAAAGCTCTGTCTCAATTTTGTACTAAACATAGTCTAGTCGGTCTAGCACAGCTCTGCTCAATCTCTTGCACTAAACACAGTCCAGTCGGTCTAGCACAAGTCTGCTCAATAAGCTCACTCAAATATGCACTAAACATAGTCCATTCGGTCTAGCACAAATTTGCTCAACTCTTGCACTAAACATAGTCCAGTTGATCTAGCACAAGTCCACTTAAATTGCACTAAACACAATCTAGTCGGTCTAGCACAAGTCCACTCAAATCTGCACTAAACATAGTCTAGTCGGTCTAGCACAAATCTGCTCAATAGGTCCACTCAGAACCTACTCAAATCTGCTCAATAGGTCCACTCAGAACCTGCATAACTCTGCTCAATAGGTCCACTTAGAACCTGCTTAAATTCTCAAAGTCACATAGAACTTAAATTAATAGGTCCACTTATAACTTTAAATATTAAAGGTCATGAATGTAAAAGTGGAATAGGTCTAGCACAAGTCTACTCAATAAGCTCACTCAAATCTGCACTAAATATAGTCCATTCGGTCTAGTACAAATCTGCTCAACTCTTGCACTAAACATAGTCCAATCGGTCTAGCACAAGTCCACTCAAATATGCACTAAATACAATCCAATTGGTCTAGCACAAATCTACTCAATAGGTCCACTCAGAACCTGCTCAAATATGCTCAACAGGTCCACTCAGAACCTGCACAACTCTGCTCAATAGGTCCACTTAGAACCTGCTCAAATATGCTCAATAGGTCCACATAGAACCTATACAACTCTGCTCAATAGGTCCACTCAAAACCTGCCCAAATATACTCAATAGGTCCACACATAACTTCTCCAAATATACTCAACAAGCTCACATAGAACTTGTCCAAATATACTCAACAAGCTCACATAGAACTTGTCCAAATCTACTCAACAAGCTCACACAGAACTTGTCCAAATCTGCTCAATAAGTCCTCTCTAGGACTTGCTCAAATCTGTATTGTAAGCTTCCACAAAATCTCACACAAAATCAGTCCACAAGTCTTCTCAAAGACTTACCTCAAATCTGCTTAACAAGTCCACACAGAACTTGTCCAATCTCATAGAAACATAAAGAGAATTGTTAGAGACTCAATATGTTCTATACTCAAAGCTCAATCACTTTCTCAACTCAATCTCATAGAAGCATAAAGAGAATTGTTAGAGACTCAATATGTTCTATACTCAAAGCTCAATCACTTTCTCAACTCAAATCAATCTCATAGAAGCATAAAGAGAATTGTTAGAGACTCAATATGTTCTATTCTCAAAACTCAATCTCTTTCACAACTCAAATCAGAATATAGAATAGTTTGTTTTATGGAACTTGAACAATCACTTCATACATCCACTTGACTAGGCTCAATCAACTCTACTCAACCAATCACTTCAAGAAACAACTCTTGCTCACAAACCCTAGTCCAAGCATGTATCATCCAACTCAAAATATTTCCAACAATGCTTAACAACAAATCTCACATAACAATGATACTCATGATCTTTTCAAACCCTAGTTCAAGTTCTTTGCATAACAACTCACTTCAACAACCATGCTTATCAAACAAGGTTTTAAACACAACTCTCAATTTCAAAAAACCTTGAAGCATTAACTCAAACACTTCACTCAACCAATGATCTCAACAACAATGCTTATAAAACAAGGTTTTAATCACAACTCTCAATTTCAAAAAACCTTGAAGCATCAACTCAAACACTTTTAAAAAGGAAACCCTAATCAAATCCTTTTCACTCCAAACTTAATTTTCAAGTAAGCCAAACAACCAACTCAACCAAAGAAGAATTTGCCCATACCTTTTTGCTTGACAAGGAGTTGATCTCACAAATCTGCCACACTCACAAATTTCTCTTTTCCAATCTCAATAAGGGTTAGAAGACTTCAATCAAATCACAATACAAAATAATGACCCAAAATACACCTTATTACTCCAACTCAAAAATAACATTCACCATAGTCTTCTTTAAATAGAAAAACCCTTATAAAAAAATAATGCTCAAAAGTCTTAATAAGAAATTAATTAAGACTTTACTAAAACTCCTTATTACTCCTAAAATAATAAATCTCAAATATCAATACCTCCAAAATAATCCTCAACAAACATTCACCATAAACTTCAAATATCAAACCTTCCACAATAATCCTCAACAAACATTCACCATAAACTTCAAATATCAAACCTTCCACAATAATCCTCAACAAACATTCACCATAAACTTCATGCCTTAATGTATAAAAATAATAATCACTTATGCACCCTTATTCCTCCAACATTAGGCAACTAACAAAATTTAAATCAAAATTAAATACCTTGTCTTTGGAGGGAATCGAACCCTCAACCTCGTCTCACCACAAGCGCCTTAACCATGGCCAAAGTCGTCACACGAGCCAAGCGCTCATTCAAGATTAAAGAAGCACCACATGCTTCTTAATCTCGCATCACCTTCCACCAAGGGCAAAAGGTCATGCGCCTTGGGCACCTCAATCAACTCACCAAACAATGCACGTGGGGATTCAAAACGTCAACCACCTTGTTGCTAGCACCTTTGCATTTTCCCAACTACCACTAGGCCACGCTTGCCCAATGAAACTTGAGGATGAAAACTTCCTCCTTTATTCCCTTCGCTGCCACATTTTCGTAAATGCACAAGCTCTCTTTTCGCATGCCACCGATTATTAATTCGAGCAAGGGTAAATAAAACTTAGGTTTGTTGGGCATATTTATATGTTCCTTCATTGCATTAATGACATTGGTGCTCACATGCTTCCTTCCATGACGTCGATGGTAAAGGCTTCGAATGCCTTTTATTAAACCCAACCTTTGGGTTTAATTTACTTTAAACTTTGCGCTTTGAAATATTTTTCCCTCCAAAACCCAACCTTAGGGTTTTATAAAAAATAATTAATTGTCCTTTGTAAACCAAATAATATTATAATTAAAATTATAATAATTTATTTGGGTTTTTCACCACCTTGGATAAATATTATAATAAAGATTATAATATTATATCCTTCCATTGCTTCGGATATATTTGCTTCCAAAGGAGAACTGAAACCATTTTTTGACCCATTCTTTTGGGTGTAAAATAAAAATATTTTAACCCATTATAAACTTCCATTAAACTTTGCACTCAAACTGAAGAAGAACTATCACTAGCATCTTGACATCAATGATAACTTTGGCTTAGGGACTCAAAATGTCCAACAATCTCCCCCTTTGTCATTGATGGCAACCCACATTCTTTTTACTGAAACCTGACCTTTCTTTTTTCTTCTGCTCCCCCTGGGACATTGCTCCCCCTAGCTCAATGCTCTCTCAGATATCAAATATCTCCCCAATACACAAATCTCTCCCCATTTGACATCAATGGCAAAGGGTCACCTTTGGGGCTCGGGGCTAAGAATGAGCCTCTTAGCTTAGCCCCTCCCCCACCTCCTTTGAGGTGGTTAATTCTAGGGTGGGAGTATTTCTACTCCCAAAAGGCATTGTTCTTTACCTTTATCCTCTTCCCTTATTTTCTGAATTTTTTTATTCTTCTGATTGTTTCTATCCATGTCATCATTCCTGTTCCTATCATCATTCATGTTCCTATTTTTGTTCCTATTCTCATCCATGTTCCTGTTCTTGTTCCTGTTCTTGTCATAATTCCTATTCCTTCTCCTATTCTTATCCATATTTCTATTCATGTTCATATTCCTATTCCTATTCATACCTATTTTTGGAATATTTTCTCTACACCATTTTGTTGTGTGACCATCATTATTGCACTTATAACACTTAATGTTATTATTCCTTGGAGGTGCAAATGTCTTAGGATCTCTTCTAGTGAAGCCATATCCTCTTCTATCATGAACCATGCAATTCATTGCCTTGTGACCAAACTCATTACATGAGTAGCAATACCCATGGAAAAGTTATCCTTTCCCATATTCCTGTCTTTCATGTGTCCTGCACTATGAAGCCATGTGCCCAAACTTGTGACATGAAAAACATCTTCCATTGAAGCTTCCTTGTCTTGACCTCATTGGTCTCCTATTATGATTGTTGTTCCATCTGTATCTTTTCTATGCATTGTTCCTATCTTTGTTGAACTCTTTATTGTCCAACTCATCCTCTGATGTCTCACTCCCTCTTACACTATCTTCTTCTGATGTATCTTCATCTGAAGTTTCTTCTTCTTCAAGACTTGAAGTAGACTCTTCTTCCCATTTCTTTTGTACCTATTTAGAACCAAGACCTATCTTGTTTGTTGCTCCTCTTTGTATCTTGACTATTTTATCCACACTCTTTGCACTATTTACATACTTGTATAGCTTATTCTTGGAGTCTTCTACATCTTCCTTTAGTAGTGCCACTTCTTGTGCTAACTTCTCACATTCCAAAATCTTTGCTTCTAACTTATCTTTGAACTTCTTTGCCTTAGCCTTTGATTTTTCTAAATCCTCTATGAGCAATCTTCTTTCTTCATCACATTCTTGAAACTGAATTTCAAGCTTAGAGTGTTGCTTTCTTACCTTCTTTACCATGTCAAGGGCATAGATAAGTTCTCCCTTGAGATCATAACCATTCTCTGTTGAATAATCCTCTATTTGTTTACCTTTGTCCATATCATTACTTTCTTTTGGATTGTCTTCTATAGGATCACTCACTTCTTCTTCTAATGCCATTAGAAGATTTTCATCTAGTCTTTCAAGTGCATCTTCATAGTCATCATCACTGAAACTATAACCATCCCTTGTGCAATCATCTTCAAGATGTCCAAATCTACCACATCTAAAACACTTGAGAATAACTGGAGTCCTTTTCTTAACTGGTTCTTTCTCTTCAATCATAAATAGGACTTCATCTCTATCATTGTCTGAAAAGCTAGCATCACTATCATTTGAGTACTTACTTGCATTATCCGCATAATAGCTCCTCTTTTGTCTTTGGAAGAACTTCTTTCCTTGTCTGCTTTGTCCATCCTTGCTTTTCTTTTGGTGCCTATATCTTTTTGATTCCCTGTACCTGTGATCCTATTTTTCTTCACCATTGTTGTTCTTTGGCTCTTTACAATCTGTTGCAAAATGTCCATACTTTCCACAATTGAAACACTTAACAGATCTTAGATCTATGGGTCTTCTAGAACCTTTATCTCTTCTACCATAATTTGCTTCTTCATCACTGGATGACTCACTACTTGATTCTAACTTCTTACCCTTTATCTCCTTGATTGCTTTGAATGTTGCTTCCTTTTTGGAAGTAGGATATTTTATTCTTATCTCAAAAGTTGTAAGCATGCCAAGTAAAGAATTTCTTGTCAGACAATCACTATCAATTGATGTTTCTATAGCAGAGACCTTTTCACTATACCTTTTTGGAAGAGTTCTCAAGATCTTATCACAAGCATCAGATTCATCGACCTTCATTCCAAGACCTCTCATCTCATGTACAAGTTCATCAATCTTATTGAGATAGTCACGAATGTTTTCATCATCCCGCATTCTTAAGTTTTCAAATTCTCCTTTGAGATTTCTGATCTTAGCTTTCCTGACACCTTTATCTCCTTCATATATGTTATGCAGAAGTTCCCACATTTCTTTTGTTGTTTTACAATCCATAACCTTCATAGATTTTGATCTATACAATCCTTTTATAATTGCATTCATAGCTCTTGAATTTGCATGCATTAGAAGCTTACCTTCCTTATCTATAGGAGGATTGGTTACTGAATCATATCCAAGTTCCACTGCATCCCAAACTTCATTTCCAAGTGCCATCAGGTGAAATCTCATCAACATACACCAATACAAGAAGTCACTTCCATCAAATACTGGTACTGTATTATTGATGGACCCATCCCTTTGATCCTTTTGATCCATTGTGTTCTTGACCACTTTTCCTTCAAGTTATCAAACTCTTCTGAAGGAACCCACTCTGATACCAATTGAAGAACACAAGCTTATATTGAGAGGGGGGTGAACAGTATAAGAGCACTTTTTACTTTTCTTTTCAAATCAATATTATGCAGTGTATAGATAGAAGTATCAATAGCATTAATCAAAGCAATGCACAAAACACCATACACAATAGAGACACAGATTTAACGTGGTTCACCCAAATATGGCTACCTCCATGGAGAAAATATTTCTTCTAAATATTTCTCAAATAATCTCTTGGGAATCCTTCCATATTACAATGTTTATGGACCTCTATCCAAAGGAGATGTTGATCCCCTAAATCTGGTTTGTGGATCTCTATCCATAGGAGAACTCCTTCTCCTCTGCTCTAGTTGGTGATCCTCTAGAAGATGACTACCTCCACTACACTAGCTTGTGGATCTCTCTCCACTGAAGACTCTTGTCCCCACTCAGAAGACCTATCCTCACTACCCTAGCTGATGGATCTCTATCCACTAGAGACTCTATCCTCTCTACTCTATCACCTCCAAAGCTCTATCTCAATTCTATACTAAACATAGTCCAATAGGTCTAGCACAACTCTGCTCAATATCTTGCACTAAACATAGTCCAGTCGGTCTAGCACAAGTCTACTCAATAAGCTCACTCAAATCTACACTAAACATAGTCCATTCGATCTAGCACAAATCTGCTCAACTCTTGCACTAAACATAGTCAAAAAAACTAAACACAATCCAGTCGGTCTAGCACAAGTCCACTCAAATCTACACTAAACATAATCTAATTGGTCTAGCACAAATCTGCTCAATAGGTCCACTCAAAACCTACTAAAATCTGCTCAACAGGTCCACTCAGAACCTGCACAACTCTGCTCAATAGGTCCACTCAAAACCTACTCAAATATGCTCAACAGGTCCACACAAAACCTACACAAATCTACTCAATAGGTCCACTTAGAACCTATCCAAATATGCTCAACATGTCCACACAGAACTTGTCCAAATATGCTCAACAAGCTCACATAGAACTTGTCCAAATATTCTCAACAAGCTCACATAGAACTTGTCCAAATCTACTCAACAAGCTCACACAGAACTTGTCCAAATCTGCTCAATAAGTCCTCTCTAGGACTTGCTCAAATATGTATTGTAAGCTTCCACAAAAGCTCACACAAAATCAGTCCACAAGTCTTCTCAAAGACTTACCTCAAATCTGCTTAACAAGTCCACACAGAACTTGTCCAATCTCATAGAAACATAAAGAGAATTGTTAGAGACTCAATATGTTCTATACTCAATGCTCAATCACTTTCTCAACTCAATATCATAGAAGCATAAAGATAATTTTTAGAGACTCAATATGTTCTATACTCAAAACTCAATCACTTTCTCAACTCAAATCAATCTCATAGAAGCATAAAGAGAATTGTTAGAGACTCAATATGTTCTATACTCAAAACTCAATCTCTTTCACAACTCAAATCAGAATATAGAATAGTTTGTTTTATGGAACTTGAACAATCACTTCATACATCCACTTGACTAGGCTCAATCAACTCTACTCAACCAATCACTTCAAGAAACAACTCTTGCTCACAAACCCTAGTCCAAGCATGTATCATCCAACTCAAAATATTTCCAACAATGCTTAACAACAAATCTCACATAACAATGATACTCATGATCTTTTCAAACTCTAGTTCAAGTTCTTTGCATAACAACTCACTTCAACAACCATGCTTATCAAACAAGGTTTTAAACACAACTCTCAATTTCAAAAAACCTTGAAGCATTAACTCAAACACTTCACTCAACCAATGGTCTCAACAACAATGCTTATAAAACAAGGTTTTAATCACAACTCTCAATTTCAGAAAACCTTGAAGCATCAACTCAAACACTTTCGAAAAGGAAACCCTAATCAAATCCTTTTCACTCCAAACTTAATTTTCAAGTAAGCCAAACAACCAACTCAACCAAAGAAGAATTTGCCCATACCTTTTTTCTTGACAAGGAGTTGATCTCACAAATCTGCCACACTCACAAATTTCTCTTTTCCAATCTCAATAAGGGTTAGAAGACTTCAATCAAATCACAATACAAAATAATGACCCAAAATACACCTTATTACTCCAACTCAAAAATAACATTCACCATAGTCTTCTTTAAATAGAAAAACCCTTATACAAAAATAATGCTCAAAAGTCTTAATAAGAAATTAATTAAGACTTTACTAAAACTCCTTATTACTCCTAAAATAATAAATCTCAAATATCAATACCTCCAAAATAATCCTCAACAAACATTCACCATAAACTTCAAATATCAAACCTTCCACAATAATCCTCAACAAACATTCACCATAAACTTCAAATATCAAACCTTCCACAATAATCCTCAACAAACATTCACCATAAAATTCATGCCTTAATGTATAAAAATAATAATCACTTATGCACCCTTATTCCTCCAACATTAGGCAACTAACAAAATTTAAATCAAAATTAAATACCTTGTCTTCGGAGGGAATCGAACCCTCAACCTCGTCTCACCACAAGCGCCTTAACCACGGCCAAAGTCACCGCACGAGCCAAGCGCTCGTTCGAGATTAAAGAAGCACCACGTGCTTCTTAATCTCGCATCACCTTCCACCAAGGGCAAAAGGTCGTGCGCCTTGGGCGCCTCAATCAACTCACCAAACAATGCATGCGGGGATTCGAAACGTCAACCACCTTGCTGCCAACGCCTTTGCGCTTTCCCAACTACCACTAGGCCATGCTTGCCCAATGAAACTTGAGGATGAAAACTTCCTCCTTTATTCCCTTCGCTGCCATGTTTTCGTAAATGCACAAGCTCTCTTTTCGCATGCCACCGATTATTAATTCGAGCAAGGGTAAATAAAACTTAGGTTTGTTGGGCATATTTATATGTTTCTTCATTGCATTAACGACGTCGGCGCTCACGTGCTTCCTTCCATGACGTCGGTGGTAAAGGCTTCGAATGCCTTTTATTAAACCCAACCTTTGGGTTTAATTTACTTTAAACTTTGCGCTTTGAAATATTTTTCCCTCCAAAACCCAACCTTAGGGTTTTATAAAAAATAATTAATTGTCCTTTGTAAACCAAATAATATTATAATTAAAATTATAATAATTTATTTGGGTTTTTCACCACCTTGGATAAATATTATAATAAATATTATAATATTATATCCTTCCATTGCCTCGGATATATTTGCTTCCAAAGGAGAACTGAAACCATTTTCTGACCCATTCTTTTGGGTGTAAAATAAAAATATTTTAACCCATTATAAACTTCCATTAAACTTTGCACTCGAACTGAAGAAGAACTATCACTGGCATCTTGACATCAATGACAACTTTGGCTTAGGGACTCAAAATGTCCAACATATACATATACAATGGTCGAGATACATATATGCCAAAGAAAAAAGTTGAAAGATAATCAAATTAAATGACCCGAGAATTGAGCTAGGCCATGATACAAGAGAGGGTGAAGGAAAACCCCATACGGGGCCAAATACTAGGCACATGTATGTCTAGATTTTGATGCTTTACAATAAGATAAAAGGAAATGTTATAAGAAGAAATGAGGAAAATTTCCCCCAGATTCTCCATAGTAATTCAAAATTGTCTAGTTCAAAATTACATGGTGTTGAGTAAGGTGCAGCAATAGTATTGTCATTGTTGTCAACACAGTCAGACAGATCAGATGATTGCAGTGGACAAAAGTTTAGGGATGTAGTGGACAGGAGTTTAGAGGTTACTCAAAGTATGTGTAGTGTTGTTAAATGCTTATGAGGATGTTTCTGATGTTTGGGTGAAGTTGCTACAGGTTTTCTAAGAAGACCGAAGTGACCCATATGCTAAAAATCAAAAGAAAATCACAAGGAAGAAAACTGTCGCGATATCACGACATGTTGAGCAAGAAAGAAAAACTATCGCAATATCGCGACATGTTGAGCAAGAAAGAAAAACTGTCGCGATATCACGACATGTTGAGAAGAAAGAAAAACTATTGTGATTTCGTGACATTCGAAGAGAAAGTGCAAGCAAGCAAAACTGTCACGATTTCGTGACATGTTCGGAGAGAAAGCGTAAGCAAGCAAAACTGTCGTGATTTCATGACATGTTCGGAGAGAAAGCGCAAGCAAGAAAAACTATCATGATTTCGTGACATGTTCGGAGAGAAAGCGCAAGCAAGCAAAACTATCGCAATTTTGAGACATGTTCGGAGAGAAAGTGCAAGCAAGCAAAACTGTCGTAATTTCGTGACATGTTGGAAGAAATAAAGGCAAGTGGAAAAACGGTCACGATTTCGTGACATGTTGGAAGAAAAAGAGAAAGCAGGAAGAAGTGTCACGATTTCATGACAAGTTCAAAGGAAAAAGAACAAGTAAGAAAAGTGTCACGATTTCGCGACAAGTTCAAAGGAAAAAGAAGTAAGAAAAGTGTCGTGATTTCGCGACATATTGCAAGAGATATTGTACGAAAGAAAAAGTGTTGTGATTTTGCGACATATTGCAGGAGAGAGAGTTCAAAAGAAAAAGTGTCACGATTTCACGACATATTGCAAGAGAGATAGTACGGAAGAAAAAGTGTCGTGATTTCGCGACATGTTGGAAGAGAAAAAGACAAGTAGAAAAAGTGTCACGATTTCGCGACATATTGCAAGAGACATTGTACGGAAGAAAAAGTGTCACGATTTCGTGACATATTATAGGAGAGAGAGTCCAAAAGAAAAAGTGTCATAATTTCATGATATATTGCAGGAGAGAGAGTCCGAAAGAAAAAGTGTCATGATATCGTGACATGTCGGGTTTTCGTGACTCGAAGGCAAGAGAAAGAGCTAAGGAGAAAAAGTGTCGCGATATCGTGACATGTTGCGTTTTCACGACCCGAAGGCAAAAGAAAAATCAAAGGAGAGAAAGTGTCACGGTATCGTGACATGTCGCATTTTTGTGACTCAATGAGGAGAGAGAAAGCAAGAAGGCAAAAGTGTCACGATTTCGAGACATGCTGGGTTTTCGCTAATACAAGCCAAAGAAAGAGGCAAGGAGGCGAAAGTGTCACGATTTTGTGACATGCTGTGTTTTCACTGATGCAAGCCAAAGAAAGAGGCAAGGAGGCAGAAGTATTGCGATATCGTGACATGTTGTAGTTTCACGGTCCAAAGCAAGGAGAAAGAGAGAGAGAACAAAAGTGTCGCAATATCGCGACATGTATTTTTAGGACCAAAGCAAGGAGAAAGAGAAAGTAAGCAAAAGTGTCGCGATATCGTGACATGTTGCTTTTTCGCGGTTGAGTTGAAGCCGATGAAGACCTATGACAGCCAAATAAAATTAGGGTTTGTAGCCGACTAAGATTAGGGTTTGCAGCTGACTAAGATCAGGGTTTTACAACTGACTAAGATTAGGGTTTTTGATCATGAAAATGTTGTTATAAAAGGAAGGTTGTTTGAAGAATTATGTATGTTGATGAATGCGTCGTCGAATGTGTGTCGAAGTGTGAAATGTGGTCGTAAGAGCGCAGAAAGCATAGAAGCGGCAAGATGATGGCGAAGTGCGCAAAGTGAGAAAAGAAGTTGTGTCGAATTGTCCCAAGTGCATCTATGATTGTGCAGAGAAAGCAGAAGGAGCAGAGTGCACAAAATGGAGAAGACGATCATGATGCTGGACTACAGCGAAGCAGAGTGTGCGAAGTATTTACATGAAAATAGCAGAGTGCGCAGAGAACGCAAAGGTGGAGAAGACCAGTTAGGGTCATGAAAAAGCAAAGGTATTTTATCATCAAACTTATAGATTCAAAATTGAAGTCCAGGTTGCAGCTTGGCATCAGGGGTTGGTGCTCCTTCCAGTAGGTGCTAGTAAATCAAGGGTTGGTGCTCCTTTCTATTGGTACAGATAAATTAGGGGTTGGTGCTCCTTCCAGTGGAAGCTGGTAAACTATTTATAAAGTTGGTGCTTTGCAAAGGCTAGATTTGGATGGTAGTCCAAGCAGTCATTCTTGAGGAGTAGCCAAATTGGTGAACCTCGTTAAAATAGTGTGTTGTGTGATACGTTTTTTTGTGATGCTTGCTTTATCTGGTTTTAAGGTTTCATTATTTCAGTTTTAAGTGCTCTAAAGTTAAGCTTAAAATACCACACTGATTCACCCCCCCATCTCAGTGCCATTTTAATACTAACAATTGGTATCAGAGCCAAGTTCCCTTCTAAGGCTAAATCAGTCAGGGTTGATCTTGGATTATTATGCAATGGGTAAGAAGAATAGATCCTCCTCCAAAAGGGCATCTCAGTCAGTTTCAGTTCCTGTGGAAGAGAAAATTGAACCAAAAAATGGTGAAGGCTTCTCATCAAACAAAGCACCTTTTTTTGGAACTAATTACATGGTCTGGAGAATCAAGATGCAGACATATCTTTGTGCTTTGGGATACAACATCTAGGATTCAATAGATAGTGAAAACACAATACCCATCACTCCTCCAATTGATGCTGTTGGTAAGAATATGTTTGAGAATGACTCAAAAGCAAAGGATGCTATCAAGTGCGGATTAGTAGACAGTGAACTGGTAAAGATCATGAGTTGTAAAACAACAAAATAAATATGGAACAAACTAAAGATTATTCATGAAGGAGATGATGAGATCAAGGAGTCTAAGTTACAAACACATCAAGCTTAGTTTGAAGCCTTAAATTTGAATGACGATGAGAACATAAAAGCATATATGCTGAGAGTTAATGAAGTCCTAGAGGATGATTCTAAAAAGGAAACAGGTGGAGGTCTTTTCTTAACACTTGAAGAAGAAACTGAAAAATAACAGGGATGTGATGAAGAAGAAATTGATGCAAAAATAAATTTGAAAGAGGAATTAATTGCAGCTCTGGATGAATTGAAGATAGAAAGAAAAAGGAATAAGGAAATATCAAGAAAGCTTGAGGATGCAAATGAAATAATAACCAGTTTGAAAGTACAGGTAGAAAAATTCAAAAGGATCGAAGAAGCTCTCAGGTCATAGTTCAATGAGAAAGAAATTGGTTGTTGCAAACAAGAGGAAGAGATTGTTTTATTGAAGAAACAACTAGAAGAGGCCAATACAAATCTCAAATTCGAGAAAAGCACAGAGTTGCTAGACAAAATTATAAGCCAACAAAGAAGCTCCACGGATAGGCATGGTCTTGGATATGAAGCTGAACAACCTTCATCTTCCAACTCTGCAGAGAAGAAGAAGTTCACTGTTGAAGGATCAAAGCAAGAAAAGTTTGAAGCTGAATTTTCAAAAGGAAGAAAATATCAAAGGAGATCTACAACAAAGAAACCACAACAAAAGAGGTTCTATCACTCTCACTCTATTCATAATAATAAGAATATTAATGGCTATTGTTTTAGATGCAACCATTATGGTCACAAGGCAATTTATTGTGGATTGAATAATAAATCAAAGAGTTATGCTGGTAGAAATACTTCTGTGTTTCTGAGTGAACAATATGTACAATGTTTTCAATGTAATGGTCATGGGCACATAGCAAGGTTTTGTCCAAGCATTTTTGTATCTAATCTAAGGCAAAATTGTAGATTTCATCAGACACAAAGAACACAACACAGACAAGGAATAAATAAGGTACATAAAAAGGGAAATAATCATTCATCAAGGATGCACAAGAGACAACCACACAAAAGAAATGTTCGAGTTCACGAAAAGGTGCAAAATAGGGATGTAGTTGAAAAATCCAAGCCCGAGTTCAAGAAAGTTTGGAGAAAGATAGAAGAAAGGAAATCATGTCTCCCTGTACTGAAGGAGACTACTCCAATATTGCACTAAGCAACTCTAGGTAGCACATCCTCAAGGGGAGCAATCTTGAAGTTTCATTTTAATGCTCCTATGTATTTTTTTGATTACTTGAGGATGAAAGGCAAGTAGTCAGGGAAGTTGTTGTATAAATTGTCAAAGTGTGTTTTCAGTTCATGTAGTTTGTGGAATAAAGGGTGGTGATTAAATTAAGAGTTGTCATTATTGGTAGTATTGCTATGTCATTGTTGTACTGGTGATGGTTCTTACTGCCATTGTCCAAAGTTAAGGATTATAACAATTCAGATAATTTGGTTAGTAAAAGAATGTTTCCCTAGCCGCATATTTGTGTTTCGATAAAAGAAGTGTGTATTTGAACTACACATTAACGTGAAGATTGTTAGATCTATTATGATGCTATGGTGAAAAATATTGAAGTTTGATCATTAAATCATGTTTAGCTCATCAAGATGAGCAATTTTGATTTGTGAATCATACCTATCCGATGTCCAGAAGTATGAGTTTGAGTAAGGTGTACTTTAGTTGGCCGTAAAGTGTTTAACAAAATATTATCTCCTGATCCAAATAGTTGAAAGTAAGGTGTGACCAGCGGTGAATGTAGAAAACATAGACCAAGTTGAAAATATAAAAAAAGGGATTTGGTTGTGTTGTGGTACAGTGTTTGATGCTTGCATAGAATTGGTAGTAAAAATGTAGTGTTGGTACAGTGTTGGACAAAAGTTGGTACAAGTGTGAGTCACTTGTCAATTTTGTTGACAGATCTGAAATCAACGTTGTTGAATGGGAACCTTGAATAAGAGGTTTATATTTAGTAGCCAGATGGTTTCCAGCTTGGTGATAATCCCAACTTGGTTTAGAAGTTGAAGATATATGGCTTGAAATAGGCACCCCAAGCATGATATGCAAGGCTAGACAACTATCAGACCAGATACCTTGCAGGCTGGATGCATGGTAGCACGATTTCAGGCTAATCCCAAGGAGACTCATGTGACAGCATTATGGTGGTTGATTTCTAAAATATCATTGAAGGGAATATGATTGTTTGTGGTTTCCTTTTTTGAAAGTGGTTGGTGGAATGCATCAAGGTTTTCTGAATTGAGAGTTGTGTTTAAACATTGTGTTATAAGCATAGTGGTTTAAGCCCATTGGTTGTGAAAGAACTTGAGTTAGAAAAGAACATGAGTATCATTGTTATGTGATATTTGAGGTTGAGCATTGTTGGAATTATTTGAGTTGGTTGATACATACTTGGACTAGGGTTGTGTGAGAGAGAGTTGTCCCTTGTGATGATTGGTTGAGTTGATTTGATTGAGCCTAGTCAAGTTATGTGTGAAGTGATTTAAAAAAAAAAAAAATTAATTAATTCTATAAAGTGGATTTGATTTGAGATGGCCATTCATTGTTGAATTCAGTTTGAGTTCTACTTGAGCATGATTGATTGAGCCTTTGAGAAGGCCTTTGGGAAATACTTGAGGACAATGCTGGGAAAAATTTCTAGAGCAAACTTGGGCAAATTCTTAGTGAGCTTGGTGGAGCAGACTTGGATAGGTTTTTGTATGAGCTTGTTATTCAGCATTGGACAAGTTCTATGTGAGCTTGATTAAGCAGGTTCTGTGTGAGCCTATTGAGCATGTTCTTAGTGAGCCTATTGACTGAGCTTTGGAGATGACAGAGTACAGAGGATAGAGTCTCAATGGATAGAAATCTAGCAGCCAACATAGTTGAAGATAGATCTGAGTAAGGATTCTTCAAGTGAAGAAGAGGTCCACCAGTCAGTGCAGCAGAGAGACAGAGTCGTCTATAATATCACAAGGGTACTATGGAGTATGGGTTATGGTATCCAAAAGATGTAGATTGGGAAAGATGTGTAGATGATAGAAAGAGTACTAGTGGAGGTGCATTCTATCTGGGGGATAGATTGGTCACGTAGAACAGTAAGAAATAAGAGTCAGTTTCCTTATCCATAGCAGAGGCAAAATAAATTGTAGCAACAACGTGTTGTACGTAGGAGAAAGTTGCAGAAAGTGTGGTTAAGTTGGATTTTTATTCCAACAACGGATTGTGGAGTAGTCATGTTTCCCAAGAATTGACTAGCTATAGGGATCACATTCTCAGGGGGAGCATTTATATATTTAATTATATTTTTGCTCATATTTGTAATTTTTGCTAACTGTCATAACGTGTGCCTGAGAATGTTGTGCATGGACTCAAGGGGAGTCCGTAGCAACCCTTTGGCATTATTTTCAAAGGGGGAGAAGAATTACAGGAAATTGCATGTGTGTTTCCAATAATTCCAAAGGGGGAGATTGTTGAGCAAGGTGCAACAACAGTATTGTCATTGTTGTCAACACAGTCAGACAGATCGGTTGATGCAGTGGACAAGAGTTCAATGATGCAGTGGATAGGAGTTCAGAGGTTACTCAGAGTATGTGCAGTGTTGTTAAATGCTTATGAGGATGTTTCTGATGTTTGGGTGAATTTGCTATAGGTTGTCTAAGAAGATCGATGTGACCCATATGCTAAAAATCAAAAGAAAATCACAAGGAAGAAAACTGTCGCGATATCGCGACATGTTGAGCAAGAAAGAAAAACTATCGTGATATCGTGACATGTTGAGCAAGAAAGAAAAATTGTCGTGATATCGCGACATGTTGAGCAAGAAAGAAAAACTATCGCGATATCACAACATATTCAGAGAGAAAGCGCAAGCAAGCAAAATTGTCACGATTTCACGACATGTTTGGAGAGAAAGCACAAGCAAGCAAAACTGTTGCAATTTCACATGTTCAGAGAGAAAGCGCAATCAAGCAAAACTGTCGTGATTTCATGACATGTTCGGAGAGAAAGCGCAAGCAAGCAAATTGT
The DNA here is from genome assembly GCA_028583015.1 of Wollemia nobilis. NCBI lineage: Eukaryota > Viridiplantae > Streptophyta > Pinopsida > Araucariales > Araucariaceae > Wollemia > Wollemia nobilis. The sequence goes on from JAQPPZ010002321.1 coordinate 1,442,201, forward strand.
CACGATTTCATGACATGTTCGGGTAGAAAGCGCAAGCAAGCAAAAATGTCGTGATTTCGTGACATGTTGGAAGAAATAAAGGCAAGTGGAAAAATGGTCACGATTTCGAGAAAGCAGGAAGAAGTGTCACGATTTCGAGACAAGTTCGAAGGAAAAAGAACAAGTAAGAAAAGTGTCATGATTTCACGACATATTGCAAGAGAGATAGTACGAAAGAAAAAGTGTCGCGATTTCACGACATATTGCAAGAGAGATTGTACAAAAGAAAAAGTGTCGCAATTTCACGACATATTGTAGGAGAGAGAGTCCGAAAGAAAAAGTGTCATGATTTCGTGACATATTGCAAGAGAGATAGTACGAAAGAAAAAGTGTCACGATTTCGCAACATGTTGGAAGAGAAAAAGACAAGTAGAAAAAGTGTCGCGATTTCACGACATATTGCAAGAGAGATTGTACGGAAGAAAAAGTGTCACGATTTTGCGACATATTGTAGGAGAGAGAGTCCAAAAGAAAAAGTGTCATGATTTCATGACATATTGCAAGAGAGAGAGTCCGAAAGAAAAAGTGTCACGATATCGTGACATGTCGGGTTTTCATGACCCGAAGGCAAGAGAAAGAGCTAAGGAGAAAAAGTGTCACGATATTGTGACATGTCGCGTTTTTGCGACCCGAAGGCAAAAGAAAAAGCAAAGGAGAGAAAGTGTCGCGATATCGCGACATGTCACATTTTCACAACTCAATGAGGAGAGAGAAAGCAAGAAGGCATAAGTGTCAAGATTTTGCGACAGACTAGGTTTTCGTTGATACAAGCCAAAGAAAGAGGCAAGGAGGCGAAATTGTCGTGGTTTCATTACATGCTATGTTTTCACTGATGCAAGCCAAAGAAAGAGGCAATGAGGTGAAAGTGTCGCGATATCACATGTTGTAGTTTCGTGGTCCAAAGAAAGGAGAAAGAGAGAGAGAACAAAAGTGTCGCGATATCGCGACATGTATTTTTGGGACCAAAGCAAGGAGAAAGAGAGAGTAAGAAAAAGTGTCACGATATCGCGACATGTTGCTTTTTCACGGTTGAGTTGAAGCCGATGAAGACCTATGACAACTTACTAAAATTAGGGTTTGTAGCCGACTAAGATTAGGGTTTGCATCCGACTAAGATCAGGGTTTTATAGTCGACTAAGATTAGGGTTTTTGATCATGAAAATGTTGTTATAAAAGGAATGTTGTTTGAAGAATTATGTATGTTGATGAATGCATCGTCGAATGCATGTCAAAGTGTGAAATGTGGCCATAAGAGCGTAGAAAGCATAGAAGTGGTGAGATGATGGTGAAGTGTGCAAATTGAGCGAATAATTCATATCGAATTGTCCCAAGTGCATCTATGATTGCATAGAGAATGAAAAAGGAGCAAAGTGCGCAAAAAGGAGAAGACGATCGTGAAGTTGGACTGCAGTGAAGCAGAGTGTGTGAAGTGTTTGCGTGGAAAGAGCAGAGTGCATAGAGAATGCAAAGGTGGAGAAGACCAGTTAGGGTCATGCAAAAGCAAAGGTATTTTATCATCAAACTTATAGATTCAAAATTGAAGTCTAGGTTGCAGCTTGGCATCAGGGGTTGGTGCTCCTTCCAGTAGGTGCTAGTAAATCGGGGGTTGGTGCTCCTTTCTGTTGGTACGTATAAATCAGGGGTTGGTGCTCCTTCCAAGTGGAAGCTGGTAAACTATTTGTAAAGTTGGTGCTTTGCAAAGGTTGGATTTGGATGGTAGTCCAATCAGTCATTCTTGAGGAGTAGCCAAATTGGTGAACCTTGTTAAAATCTTGTGTTGTGTGATATGTTCTTTTGTGATGCTTGCTTTATCTGGTTTTAAGGTTTCATTATTCCAGTTTTAAGTGCTCTAAAGTTAAGCTTAAAGTACCACACTGATTCACCCCCCTTCTCAGTGCCATTGTAAGACTAACACATGGATTTGTCAAAATCAATGTTGAACGATCTTCAAGGTTTTAGGGATTTGTAGCAATAAATGTGATTGGTAGGTTGGATTGGTAGGTTGGATTGATGGGATGCTCATCATGTCTTTGAGATACATCATGCTAGAAATATCCTATGATTAGACCTATGGGATCCTTCATTAATACCTTAAATTTGGTATTGTCCATTAGGCTACTTATCATGTTGTCACTTTGAATGTTCTAGCTATTGCTTGAGGAACTATGTTTGATTACAATAAGTCAAGGATGGAATCAATTTTCCATCCTTTCCCATGTGTCCAATCACTATGGGTTAATCCATTCATTATAGTGATGATCAAAATTGTATTTATACGCTCTTGATAGGTTCCTTTAGTGAAGCCCATATTTTTATGTTGCTTGGGTTATAGTATGGGAAACACATCCTTCTTAATTGACCCATTTTTTCCTTTATTTCAAATGGTCCAATAGTAATTAGAAATACCAAGCATATTAATTTAATGGGTGTGTCTAGATTTTGTATTTGTATCAATCTTATTTTTCTTTTATATACCTCTCTTGCACTGTAGATCTCAGGGAGACCTTTGAGGGGATAATAATCCTAAATGTTCAGGGAAGATATTACACCTAGAAACCTTTAAAGTTGCTCTATTTTTTCTCATCCTTTAGGTATTAAATTCCTCTTGGTGAGGGGAGGGACTAGCCTTACCACCTCCATTCTTGGACACCTTGGATCTTCATCCTACTTGTATGAGGAATGGACTTTAGTCCAAAATATTTCTTAATTGTATTATCTCATAATTGCACTAGGGATTGGGTAATACCCTCAATCATGGGAGAGGGATATACCCATGGTCTTACTATCCAAGGAGAAGAAAATATTACATATGCTGGATGAAGAAAGGCCTTATTAAAGGTGGATCCTTCTTAGCCATTTTTGGAATGCCTTGGGTACTTCAACCAATAATAGACCCTACATTATTTTCCAATGAAAAGGCTTTTTAAACAACACTTTGGTCTAGTCTATTGGATCAAATAGAATTTATGGCATGATGAGATTTTAGAGTCAACATAAAATTGTGATGGAGTTTCTTTCTTGGTGGTGCTATTGACAAGATTCTAGTATCATCTGCATCATGGGTAGCAAGAGCTTTGGGTCTCTTTTTTTTTTTCTTTGGATGGTCCTTTGAACAAAATTTCCTTCTTTTACAAGGATTTTTCTTATATAGTGAATTTTTACTATATCTTTGGCAACTCATGGGGGAAATCCTACTAGTAGAAGTCAAATAACCCATAAAGAAGAGCCTTTTTTGTTGGGCATAAAGTCTAAATGAGGGAAAATATTAAGGCCTTCTCAATAGGGAGGGATGTTTCAAACTAATAAAATGAATGGCAGTTCTACTTAGAATTTTGTAAAAAAGTTAAAGGAGGTAGGATTCTTTTATAGGCCTTGTCACTAGGGATGTCTCCCGAGGCTCATTCTTCTTTATGTTGATATTTTGATGATAGGGTGGTTTGGAAAGACTCTTTCCCTCATTCTTGGATAGTGGGGAACATAATCATCCTTCATGTCTCCCATGAATACTTATGGTGGACATTCTTCTATCAATCCATGAATTTCATTACTAATCCTAATATGATTGGTGTGCATGCCTTAACCTTGTTTATCTTGTCCTTCCAGCATGTGCGATACTCAATTCACATATTGTGGTTCTAAAATCACCCATGTCTTACAAAAAATATATAAGCATGTAATAAAATAATATTTTTTAATGTACAAGGGACCAATGGGCCAATGGTTTGACGTTTACATTAGGTGCCTACCCTATACATATATGGTTGAAGGTATTTCCAAAATCCAAGCCCCAAAATTTGATATCCTAATTCTTCTTCATATAGGCTATGAGTGTTTTGCATTTGGTTTGGATCCACCCCCTTACCCCATTAGATTGATTTTGGTAAATAGGTGATTTAGTAGCTTCTCCTCACATTCATAGTAGGTTGGATTTAGGAGAACTTATTTGGCTATGATTTTCCTCTAATGATATCTTGATTTTGGGTCAAATTTCCCAAAAGGATAATATTTGCATGGTACTAGGAGGTTAATTACTAGGTTAAGGCCTTCATCTAGTTGTCTTACCTCCTTTATAGCTAGTCATTGAGTAGATTGAAGGTGATGACCATTGGATCAATTAGGTAACTCTAGGCCAACTCATCCCCACATATCAAAGTTAGGTGAAAGGGTTTTGCTTCAATTTTCCCATCCATCTCTACCTCATGCCATCCTTATTCTATCAGGGTTTCTTTTGAGTCATTTTTCAATTAAAAAGTTTATTGTAGCCAAGATATAGGCCTCTCCTTTGGTAGTTAATTTTTTTGTGAGGACCCAAGTGTTGTCATTGATGTTCATTGGGGTATTTGGTAATTGTAATACCATTGTGCTTGTGATGATGGTGGGTTATTTTAATTCAGAAACCTTACTTCCCTATATGATCTTCATAGCTTTTGGTTTGGTTACCCTTTAAGATTTTGGTTGACTTTGGTATTCATTAATCTATGGCCTATAGGTCCAGTTGTCTACATCATATACTTCCTTTTCTTCCCATATGATTTAAACTTGTTTTAGGGGAGTGAGGATTGGAGTGTATATAGGTTATAGGCTTGTGGGTTGACATTGGGTCATTCCCATGTGTTCTTTTTCCCTTAATGTCCTTATAAGAGACTATAAACCTTGCTTGGGATAATGATAGAGATAAGCTCCTATTATTAATTTATGGTTTACAACCGAATGCTCTTGATTTAGGTATCGAAGGGAGGAACCCTAAGGTTATAGATATGAAAATATCTTATTGCTTAGCTACCTTCTCAAGATGTGTAGTTTCTCATAAAGTGCCTACAATTTTCTCATCTTATCTATTTTAAATTTAAGTGGAAAATTTTGGGTTGGCTGGAGAGGGAAGGTGGGAAAACCAAATCTATGGGGAAAATGAGGTGGGAAATGATGGGTTTCTTGGTGAGTAGTATTGGGCATAAGAAATGAGGTAATAGAAGCATTGGGGATCTTAGGGAAAACTCTATTTTTGGGATAAGGTTATTTTTACACCCAAATAGCTATCTAGTAGGCTATTGGTAAGGCCCCCAAATTTTAGTCATCATGGTAATATCAAAAATCAAAATACTTGTGGTAGAACATAAGTCTTATACTTAGGGGATATGATTTCATATAGGATTTTATATCAAGTCTTTGGGAACTAGGTATTTAAATCATCCTTACCACTAGGTTTTGAGGTAGAATATAATAACATGAATGACAATTGTACTTGGAATTTTGTAAAAAAATTAAAGCAAGTAGCAGTATTTTATAGGCCTTGTCATTAGGGATGTCTCCCAAGGCTCATTCCTCTTATTGTTGATCTTTTGATGGTAGGGTGGTATGGAAAGACTCTTTACTTCATGCTTGGATAGTGGGGAACATCATCATCCTTCATGCCTCCCATGGATACTTATGGTGGATATTCTTGTATCAATACATGAATTTCATTACTAATCCTAAGATGATTGGTGTGTATGCCTTAGCATTTTTTATCTTGTCCTTCTAGCATGTGCGATACTCAATTCACATATTGTGTGTCTAAACTCACCCATGTCCTACAAAAAATACATAAACATGTAATAAAATCTTAATATTTTTTAATGTACAAGGGACCAATGGGCTGGTGGATTGACGTTTACATCAGGAGCATACCCTATACAGATATGGTCGAAGGTCTTTACAAAATTGAAGTCCCAAACTTTGATATCATAATTCCTCTTCATGTATGCTAACAATTTTTTCATTTATTTTGGATCCACCCCCTTCCTCCATTACATTTCTTCTTGTAACTAGTTCATTTAGTAGCTTCTCCTCATATTTGTAGTAGGTTAGATTTAGGAGGATTTCTTTGGCCATGATTTTTCTCTGATAATATTTTGATTTTGTGTCAACGTTCCCAAGAGGATAACATTTGTGTGGTACTAGGAGGTTGATAACTAGATTAAGGCATTCATCTAGTCATCTTACCTCCTTTCTAGATAGTAATTGAGTATATTGAAGGTGATGACCATTGTATCAATTAGACAACTCTAGACCAAATCATCCTAACATATCAAAGTTAGGTGAAAGTGTTTTGCTTCACTTTTCCTACCAAACTCTACCTCATTCCATCCTTATTCTATTAGGGTTTATTTCAAGTCCCTTTTTTATAAAAAAAATATTGTAGCCAAGATCTAGGCCTCTTCTTTTCTAGCTTGAAATTTTTTGGGAGGATGCAAGTGTTATCATTGATGTTCATTGGGGTATTTGATAATTGTAATCCAATAATTCTTGTGATGATCGAGGGTAATTTTGATTTAGACACCTCACTTCCCTAGATGATCTTAGTAGATTTTGGTTTGGTTGCCATTTTAGAGTATGGTTGACTCTGGTATTCATTAAGTGATGGTCTATAGGTCTCATTGTCTACATCATATATTTCCTTTTCTTCCCACATGATTTAAACTTGTTTTAGGGGAGTGAGTATTGGAGTGTATATGGTTAGGGGCTTGTGTATTGACATTAATTTAGTACCATGTGTGCTTCTTACCTTGATGTTCCTATAAGAGACTAAAAATCTTGCTTGGGCTAATGATAGAGATAAGACCCTATTATTAATTGGTGGTTAACAACTTAATTCTCTTGATTTAGATTTCGAAGGGAGGAACCCCAGGGTTATAGATATAAAAATATCTTATTTTTTTACTACCTTCTCAAGATGTGTAGTTCCTCATAAAGTCCCTAGAATTTTCTCATATTATCTATTTTGACTTTATGTGGAAAATTTGTGGTTGGCTGGAGAAGGAATGTGGGAAAAAAAATCTAAGGGGAAAATGAGGTGGGAGATGATGTATTTCTTGGTGATTATTATTGGACACAAGATAGAAGGCAATAGAGGCATTCAAGATCTCAGGAAAAATCATCTTATTAGTATAAGGTCATTTTTCATCCAGATAGCTATCTAGTAGGCCATTGGTAAGGCCTCCCAAAATTTAGTCATCATGGTAATATCAAAAAACAAAATACTTGAGGTAGAAAAATGAGTGTTATACCTAGGGGGTATGATGTCCTCTAGGATTTTATACCAAGTTTTGGGAAACTAGGCATTAAAATAATTCATACCACTAGGTTTTGAGGTAGAAAATGATAATATGAATGGCAATTCTACTTGGAATTTTGTAAAAAAAATAAAGGGGGTAGGAGTCTTTTTATAGGCCTTGTCACTAGGGATGTCTCCAAAGGCTCATTCCTCATTTTTTTGACCTTTTAATGATAGTGTGGTATAGAACACTTTCCCTCATGCTTGGATAGTGGGGAACATCATCATCCTTCATGCCTCCCATGGATACTTATGGTGGATATTCTTCTATCAATCCATGAATTTCATTACTAATCCTAATATGATTGGTGTGCATGCTTTAGCTTGGTTGATATTGTCCTTCCAGCATGTGCAATACTAAATTCACATATTATGGGTCTAAACTCACCCATGTACTACAACACTAGATAAACATGTAATAAAATAATAATATTTTTTAATGTACAAGGGATGAAAGGGTCAGTGGTTTGAACTTTACATCAGGTGCCTACCCTATACAGATATGGTCAAAGGTTTTTCTAAAATTAAAGTCCCAAAATTTTATATCCTAATGCCTCTTCATATAGGCTACAAGTGTTTTGCATTTAGTTTTGATCCACCCCTTAACCGATTATATTGCTTTTGGTAACTAGGTTATTTAGTAGTTTCTCCTCACATTTGTAGTAGATTGGATTTAGGAGGATTTCTTTGGTTATGACTTTCCTTTGATAATATCTTGATTTTGGGTCAAAATTCCCAAAAGGATAGTCTTTGTGTGGTACTAGGAGGTTTATCACAAGGTTAAGGCCTTCATCTAGTTGTATTGCCTCTTTTATGGCTAATCATTGAGTAGATTGAATGTGATGACCATTGGATCATTTATCAAACTCTAGACCAACTCACACCTACATATCAAAGTTAGGTTAAAGGGTTTTGCTTCAATTTTACTAGCCAGCTCTACCTCATGCCATACTTATTCCATTAGGGTTTATTCTAAGTGATTTTTTAATAAAAAAAATTGTTGTAGCCAAGATCTAGGTCTCTCCTTTGCTAGCTTGAAATTTCTTAGGAGGACTGAAGTGTTATCATTGATGTTCATTGGTGCATTTGGTAATTGTAATCCCATAGCGCTTGTTATGATGGTTTTTTTCATTTAGACACCTCATTTCCCTAGATGATCTTAGTATCTTTTGGTTTGGTTGATGATTCCTTAAGAAATGACCTTTAGGTCCAATTGTCTACATCATATATTTCCTTTTATTCCCACATGATGTAAACTTTTTTTAGAGGAGTTAGGATTGGAGTGTAGATAGGTTAGGGGCTTGTGGATTGACATTGGGTTAGTACCATGTGTACTTCTTCCCTCGATGTCCCTATAAGATACTAAAAGCCTTGCTTGGGCTAATGATAGATATAAGTCCCTATTATTAATTGGTGGTTTACAACCAAATTCTCTTGATTTAGGTATCGAAGGGAGGAACCCTAGGGTTATAGATATGAAAATATCTTATTGCTTTGCTACCCTATCAAAAGGTGTGGTTCCTCATAAAGTGCCTATAATTTTATCATCTCATCTATTTTGACTTTATGTGGAAATTTTGGGGTTGGTTGGAGAGGGAAGGTGGGAAAAACAAATCTATAGGAAAAATGAGGTGGGAGATGATGAGTTTCTTGGTAAGTATTATGGAAACAAGAGATGAGGTAATAGAGGCATTGGGGATCTCAGGGAAAACCTTATTATTAGGATAAGGTCATTTTTCACCCTGATAGATATCTAGTAGGCTATTGGTAAGACCCCCCAAAGTTTATTCATCATGGTAATATCAAAAATCAAAATACTTGAGGTAGAAAATGAGTGTCATACCTAGGGGGTCTAATGTCATCTAGGATTTTATACCAAGTTTTGGGGAACTAGGTATTAAAATCATTCATACCACTAGGTTTTGAGGTAGAAAATGATAACATGAATGGAAATTCTACTTGGAATTTTGTTAAAATTTAAAGGGTGTAGGATTCTTTTATAGGCCTTGTCACTAGGGATGTATCCCAAGGCTCATTCGTATTTTTGTTTATATTTTGATGATAGGGTGGTATGGAAAGAAACTTTCCCTCATGCTTGGATAATGGGGAACATCATCATCCTTCATTCCTCCCATGGATACTTATGTTGTATATTCTTCTATCAATACATGAATTTCATTACTAATCCTAATATGATTGGTGTGCATACCTTAGCCTTGTTGATATTGTCCTTCCAGCATGTGTAATACTCAATTCATATATTGTGGGTCTAAACGTACCCATGTCCCACAAAACTAGATAAACATGTAATAAAATCATAATATTGTTTAATTTGCAAGGGAACAAAGGGTCGGTTGTTTGAAATTTACATCAGGTGCCTACCCTATGCATATATGGTCAAATGTATTTCAAAAATCAAAGTCCCAAACTTTTATTTCCTAATGCCTCTTCATATAGGCTATGATTATTTTGCATTTGGTTTGGATCCACCCCCTTCCCCCATTATATGACTTTACTTTGATAATATTTTTATTTTTGGTCAAAGTTCCTAAAAGGATAGTCTTTATGTTGTACTAGGAGGTTTATAACTAGGTTAAGGCCTTCATCTAGTTGTCTTGCCTCCTTTATGGCTAATAATTGAATAGATTGAAGGTGATGACCATTGGATCAATTAGAAAAATCTAGATCAATTCATCCACATATATCAAAGTTAGGTGACAGGGTTTTGCTTCAGTTTTTTTAGCTAGCTCTGCCTCATGCCATATTTGTTTTATCAGGTTTTTTTTCAAGTCCTTTTTTAATTAAAAAAATTATTGTAGCCAAGATCTAGGCCTCTCATTGCTAGCTTGAAATTTCTTGGGAGGACCAAAGTGTTATCATTTATGTTAATTGGGGCATTTGGTAATTGTAATCCTATAATTCTTGTGATGATGGTTTTTTTTTTTATTCAGACACCTCACTTCCCTAGATGATCTTAGTAGATTTTGGTTTGGTTGCACTTTTATATTTTGGTTGATGATTCCTTAAGCGATGGTCAATATATCATGTTGTCTACATAATATATTTACTTTTATTTCCACATGATTTAAACTTGTTTTAGGGGAGTGAGGATTGTAGTGTAGATAGGTTAGGGGCTTGTGGATTGACATTGGGTTAGTACCATGTGTGTTTCTTCCCTCGATGTGCCTATAAAAGACTAAAAATCTTGCTTGGGCTAATGATAGAGATAAGACCATATTATTAATTGGTGGTTTACAAATTAATTCTCTTGATTTAGGTATCGAAGGGAGGAACCATAGGGTTATAGATATGAAAATATCTTATTTTTTTGCTACCTTCTCAAGATGTGTAGTTCCTCATAAAGTGCCTACAATTTTATCATATTATATATTTTGACTTTTTGTGGAAAATTTGTGGTTGGATGGAGAGGAAAGGTGGGAAAACCAAATCTATGAGGAAAATGTGGTAGGAGATGATGGGTTTCTTGGTGAGTAGTATTGGGCACAAGATATGAGGTAGTAGAGGCATTGGGGACCTCAGGGAAATATTTCTTATTAAGATAAGGTCATTTTTCACCCAGATAGCTATATAATAGGTTATTGGTGAGGCCCCCCATATTTTAGTCATCATGGTAATATCAAAAATCAAAATACTTGAGGTAGAAAATGAGTGTCATACCTAAGGGGTTTGATGTCATCTCAGATTTTATACCAAGTTTTGGGAAACTAGATATTAAAATCAATCATTGCCTCCATAGGAGTTCACTTGATATTCATTAGGTGTTCCAATAGGGAAACTCCATCTACCTTCATATTGAATTTATGTACTAGTTGGGTGGCTAACTAGTCCCAACCTCCTATTCTATGTGAGGGAAGTGACATGTACCATTCCCATGTTTTTTCTTTGAAAGATGCTGCTAGGAGTCTCAACATTTCATTTTGTGTAAACACATTGTGCATTGTGTAAAGGCATACTATATGATGTAAATTTTATATTGTTGTGATCACATATTGTTTGGTGAACTTACGTAGGGATTTAAGAGCTATAGTGGGGATTGGGTCCCAAACATCTAATGGAGTAGGAAGGGTGAGGGGGACTTTGAAATTACATGTGAGAAATATTCTAAGTTTTGGTTGTACCACCATCATTTGGTCTCTAGTAAATGTTTAAAACAAAAATGTGGTGTTAGTTTTGATTCAATAAGCTAACAAGTATAGACTTTGACTAGAATATCTATCAAAAAATTCTTATGTGGTAAATTTTGGGTTGCTTTTAGTGGAACTCCTAACTTTACTTGGTTCTTCTAAAGGAGTCACTAGATGAATAATTATGGTGCTTCAAATAATAAGGGATAAATATCTTCATTGGAACCATAGCATGATGATTTATATATGGGTCCCACCAGGTGTGCTAATTAAATTATTGGGGATAAGATCTAGTCTTTATGCTTCGATTTTTATGATAACCCACAATGAGGGCTTTTTGGGTGTGTTTGATGCTTGCACCTTGCACAAAGTGCTAGTTTGGGAAGCCTAAAAAATTAAAATGTAACTCCTTCAGATGACCTCTGAGTTTTTGACCAATGCCTACTCTTGGGTGTGATCTTTGATACATTTTTGTGTTCATAAGCTAGCCTAATCTAAATAAGTTTTTGCAAAGGAAATGTGTTGGAAAATTAGTAAATGATTGAAATAAAATGATGAGTAAAGCAAAACCTATCATAATGAGATAATGCACCAAGGGTCTAAGGCTCTATGCATAATGGAAGGTTGAATAAACACATGTAGCATAATTAATAGTGTACCTGAAACATAGTTTTAATAGATATGAAATGCATCAAACAAGCATTCACAAGAACCAAGAAAGAGAGAATATTCATATCTTCTAATGTATATATACAATGGTTGGGTTACATACATGCAAGAGAAAGAGGCTTGAAGCTAATCAACTTCAATGACTCAAGACTTAAGCTAGACTCTGATACAAGAAAGGGTGAAGGAAACCCCTATATGAGACTAGATACTAGGTATGGGTATGGCTAGCTTTCGATACTTTACAATGAGAAATGGGAAAATATTTATAATAATAAAAAGGGGAAAATTTATCCTAAAATCTACATGGGGGTTCAAAATTGCACAAAATAGTTAACATCAATGTTCAGTTATCTTTGAGGATTTACGAATTTGTAGCAATAAATGTCATTCACAAGTTGGTTTGATGGGACTCTCATTGTGATGTTAGGATACTCCATGCTAGATATCTCCCATGATTAAACCATTAGGATATTTCTTCATTAATGCATAAAATTTGGTGTTACTTGATAGGATACCTATTGTCTCACCACTTTGAATGTTCTAGCTATTATCTAGGGAATTGTGTTTGATTACAATGGGTTAGGGTTGGAACTAGATTTCCATACATTACCTTGCATCTAGTTGCTATGGGTTAGTCCAATTGTTTTAATGATTATTAACAATGTCTTTCCATGCTCTTGATAGGTTCCTTTGGAGAATGCCATGTTCATGTGCCTCTTGGGTTATAGTTTGCATTTTTATTTTATTTCAGTGTAGGAAAAATATCTTGTTTTGATGACCTATTTTTTGCTTTTATTGTAATTTACCAAGTGAATTACTTTAGTAGGTGTGTCTAGGTTGTCTATCCCTATCGATATTCTTCTTATACTACTTTTGATACTCCTATTCCATCATGGATCTTAGGGAAACCTTTTAGGGTCTAGTAAGCTTAAACATTTAAGAATAATATTATAGTTGGAAATTTTTTGAGCTACTATGTCCTTCCTTGTCCTTCAAGTATTAAGCTCCTCTTAGGGGTGGGAAGGGGCTTGACTTGTTGCCTCCTTGCTTGACCTCCTCAAGTATTTCTCCTTGTATGAGGAATGGACCTCAATCCCTGATATTTATTGATGATGTTCTCTCACAACTACACCAAGGATTAGGTAGCACCCTCAAATGTGGGAAAGGACCAAACCCATGATATTTACTCTTTGAAGAGAAGAAAAGGCTATAGGTGCTAGATGAAGTAAGGTATTATAAAATGTGGAGCCTTCTTAGTCATCCATGAAATAGCTCAAGTAATCCAATAAATAACAAAATCTACCTTAGATACCACTAAAAGGGATTTTTGAACCATGCCTTACTCTGGTCCAGTGGGTCAACTAGGCTTCGTGGCATGGGGAGCTTTAGGGTCAACATTAGATTGTGACATATTTTATTCATTGGTAGTGCTTTTGATGATATTAGCTAATTTTCATGTAGAAAGAGCTTTGGACCTCTTCATTTCATCTTCAAATTACACTTTGATCAAAATTACCTTCTCTTACCAAGATTTTCTTGGTGTGGTGAATTTTCACTACAATTTTTTTTTTTTTTGAGATATTTTTCATGCTTTATTACTACCAACTAATATCTTGAGTTGTAAGCATCAGTTAATTTGGTAACCTACCTATATACATATGCCTTATTTTGTGTGTGTGTGTGTGTGTATGCATTTTGTCAACTTTCTTTCCAATATTGATTTGATAAGTTCATACCTTAAACATAATAATCATATAAAATTATCTATATCAATGTTTTGTTTCTTAAAGTTTTATTATGAATTCCATTGTTGGATTCTTTCACATTTAATATGGTAAAAAAAACATTCATGCATCTCTCTCTCTCTCTCTCTCTCTATATATATATATATATATATATATATATATATATATATATATATATATATATATATATATAAATTACATCTTAAATCAAATTTAGAGACTACATATTTGTGAGAATGATGTGGCTTCATTTTCATACCTTTGAAAATAGCATTCATATATTTAATAAAAGACTTATTATCATGCCCATTATATTGATATTAATTTTTAGTTTTAGTAACGTTTGTTAATGAGGTTAATGTCTTATATGCTTTTCTTTTGTTTACCAAATTATATATTTTATACATAAATCAAATATAATATAATAAATATGTGGATAGGGAAAAAGTCATTGGGCTCTCTTAATAGAAATTCAAGTTCAATTCACTAGAAGGGTGGCCCTTGATATGCCTCCACTTTTCACTTATTAAAAAAATAATAACATAACATACGTCATGGTATAAACATTATTATTAAAATGTTTGACAATATTTACAAAACATAGATAAATGTCATTTTTTTGCTAACAATAATTCTTGCTAGTTACCAAATAACTATTTATTAAATCTTGCTTACCCAAGATTATTAGATAATTATTAGATATTATAAAATAGTTATTATATTCATTTTGTTATAGAAATATACTTTTTGCCTACCCATTCATTTATTTTTTTATCTAAAATTATATCTAAGAGCTTTAAAAAATATATTTTTTAACCTAATCATTTGACCAACTTTGTGAATAGTTATATCCCTACTTTCATAAATAGGTTATGTCTACTTTAATAAATAAACTACTTATTATATAATTTATTAAAATACTGATATCCTAGGTGACATTTCATCCCCTAGGGGTGACATCAATGTTGCTTCCTCAAGTCATCCCCGAACCACAAAATCAAAGAAAATTTTCTATTGATGTTGGCAGTGAAAAAAATTAAGGTAGACCATCCATCCAATATTTGAGATGAAAAGAGATTGAGGATGACATAGCCAATGGCACCCAGGATACACTCTTTTCATCTTTTAAAGAGCCTTCCTTAGAGGATCCAAACAAAGAAGATGAAAAATGATCCAAACCCCTCTCATCCCATGGTAGAGGGGCAAAGAAGTCATCCAAAACCCATAAATGAAGATCCTCTCATGGAACATGAGAGGCCTCAATGGATAAACTAAGTAGCATTTGGTAAGGTCCATGAGGAAAGACTTGAAACCCATCATTCTTCTTTAGGAAACCAATATTGATAAGGACAATGTGGGAAAAATTTCTAAAATGATATGGAAAAATAGTGAAGTTATTGCTAGTCCTGCTCAAGGTGCCTCTAGAGGACTTTTTTGTCTTTGGGACCCATCCATAGTGGAAGGCAGACTTTTGTCAATTTTAGATTGCATCATAAATATTATTTTCTATTGCAAATATACTAAAGCAATATGGGTTATCTCAAACATCTATGCTCCCAATACTCTGAGTGGATGATCAACCTTATGGGATACCCTTATCCATATGAGACACATTTTCTCCAAAGAAGCATGGATGCTAGTAGATGACTTTAGCTTCCCCCTCTTCCCATGTAAAAAAATTGAAGGGGCAACCATTACACCTAGATGCTTTGAGGATTTTCTAAATTTTATGAACAACAATGAATTAATGGATATCCAACTTAGGGAAACCAAGTTCACATGGAGTAATAGGAGAAATGACAACCAAAACATATAACTCAGAATAGACAGAGTCATTTCCAAGGATGTTGTTTAATTTGTTAGGTGATGCCACCCTTTGAGCTCTTTCAAAAATAGGGTCTAATCATAACCTACTCATCCTAGAATATTTTCAACCAGTCCTTACCTTCAAATATTTATTTAGATTTGAATCAATGTGGATACACCACCAAGATCTCAAAAATCTCATTGTTGAATGGTGGAGTAAAAGCTTCTTAGGAATGCTCATATCTCAAGTGATTAAAAAATTGTGTTTCATAAAAATTAATCTTAGAATTTATAATAGGGAAGTTTTTGGCACTATATTTCAAATAACGCAAAAAAATAAAAGCCAACTTCACAATATTTAGAAAGAGATCCAATATGGGAACCCTGCACTAGATCTTAGAAAAGCTAAAAGAGATTTGCTATCATAATTCCACAATGTTATCATGGAGGAAGAAGTTTTTTGGAGGCAAAAATCTAGAGCCATTTGGTTGAAAGGAGGATATTTTAACACTAAATTGTTTCATGCAATGACTCTCAGACACTAAAGCTATAACATAATTAAAGGTATCCAAATATGACGGGTATTTTATTAGTGACCTTACTAAGATCAAAGTTGAAGTTGTTGTCCTAATCAAGTTTCTAATACTTTACTTTAGAATATTCTCCATGTTATTTCTCTTGATATTAATTCTAGATTGCTCAATCCCTTTTTTAAAGAGGAAATAAAGAATGCAATTTTTTCTACACCTCCTGATAAAGCTCCTAGTCTAAATGGCTTCCTTGTTCATTTTTTCAAACCTTCTAGAACATCGTCGGACCCAACATCACTACTGCCATTCAAGATATTTAGAAAACCAAATACATCCCTAAAGACGTTAACTCTACATTTCTTGCCCTTGTTCCCAAATCTCCTAAAGCCAAGTCATTGTCTGATTTTAAACCCATTAGCCTTTGCAATGTCATTTATAAAATTTTATCAAAGGTCTTAGCCAACAGAATGAAGGACATCCTCCATATTATTATTGATCCTTGCCAAGGAATTTCTATCCAAGGAAGAGTTATTATTGATGGAATCATCACTATCCACAAGCTCATCCACTCTATCTCCAAAAGTAACAAAGTTAGCCTTTTTCTCAAACTTGACATGAACAAGGCCTTTGATAGGGTGTCATGGGATTTCCTCATTTCTATTATGTCTAAGTTTGGGTTCCACACAAATTGGATTGCACTTATTAAAGAATGCTTATCTACTAATTGGTTCTCTATTATCATCAATGGATTAACTACTAGATATTTTAAGAGTTTTAGAGAGCTTAAATAGGGGGATTCCATTTCTCTTTTCCTTTCCATTATTCTTACTGAATATTTATGAAGAAACCTTAAAGTTGTTTGTTCTCAAGGATTCATTTCCAGTATAAAGACCTCTTCTATTCTTCATCCCATCACTCATCAACAATTTGTTGATGGCACCATCCTCTCCACTGTGTCTTCCATTTCCCAAGCCAAAACCATCAAATAAATTCTCAACACTTATGAGGAAGTTGATGAGGTCTGGAAATGCCTCCATCATAACATGTTTTGAACAAATAAAAATTACCTAAAACTATGTGATTTACTTTATATACTAGTTAAGTTGATCTAATATGTTGTGTATTAATTGTTTGCATGATTGATGTGTTTGGAATATTATATGCTTATTTTTATAGTTTTTGTGTAGTTTTATGTCACTTTGCCATGACCCGTTACATAAGGGATATGCTTAGGCTGATAGCAACACTTTAATCTTATTATTTTGATGTTTCTCAAGCATTAATTTCTTTGAATTTAGAAAATAGTGCAAAGAACTGTTACTGTGTAGCAAAAACTGGTTTTCCTATATAAATTCCAGCCAACTACCAATGAATGGCAAGGCATGGAATTTACACATGAAGAGGAATGAAGGCTATTGCAATCTGATACTGAGGACTAATCCACCTAAGAAATGCACCTGAAATCAATTGAAGAGTACATAGTTGGTCATTCCGAAGGTCTTCGGATTGCAAATTGAGTGAATATCTTCAAATTGAGCCACTTAGCTCCGGATTGAGAATAGAAAGCACTTTTTGACCTGTTGACTGATTTATGATTGTGGAAAAATGGAAAGAAGGCTAAGGAGGTTAAAGGAAAATATCTCCCATCTATATTTACCGTCCTTGCCATCCAAAGCCACAATTTATGGAAAATATCCTCTTCTAGGATAAACCTAGGGAATACTACAAAATAACAGGAATTGATTTGTAGAGTATATTTTTTGTTGTAATTAGATTTTAGGCATCTATAAAATATAGCTCCCGTACAGGTTGAGCTAATAAAAATAATAGTAGAAATAGTAGTAGAGAAAATATAGATAGAGAATAAGCGAGAAAATTGATACTGTTACAGTTTTGTAACATGTTTTAGCATCAGATTTGTAATCATGTTTCAAATTAATAAAGTACAAGTTTTTCTATTCATTCTATTATGTTTGAGCGTGAGTAATATTTAGAGAGAGAGGAAATCATACCTTATTCTGGAAAATGATGCTGACTACTTCCATACCTAGGAGGAGGACTAACAGACAAGTTTTATTCTGATTTTGCTGTAGCAGAATAAGCTTTGAAACTTGTCAGTTTCATTCTTTTGTAGTAGTTAACATCCATTTCAGTCATTAATTTATTTTTTGTTCAAGATACTTTTGTGATGTGATTATTAGTAGATCTGATTAGTCTTTTTTATTTCCAACAACTTTCCAATTTACTGCAATTTCCATTTCTAGCAATTTACAGTTTTTTGCAATTTTCCTGCATTATTGTTTTTGATGTCAACCTCTGCACAGAAGATTGACAACCTTTTGTTACAAAGCATTGACAAGAATTAATTTTAGTTTTCATTATTGCAAGAGTAAATAGATTTTCATTTTGCAACTGTAATTAGGTTTCTAATTCTACAACTATAACTAGGGTTTTAATTCTGCAATTTAATCAGATTTCATTCTTGTAACTGTAACTAAGGTTTCATTTATGTAATCAACAATTAGTATTAATTATTGCAATTATATTAAAGTTCAATTTATGCAATTTAGAGGTAGAAGATACCTAAAAACCCCCACACAATCAGTTCCACCAATAAGACTTGTTGCTCCCAATTGACCTTAAATTATAGCCCTATTCACTCCTTTCGCAGATAGCCTTGTACACTGCCCTGGATTGACAAATTTATTGAGAATTAATGATGTGCGTAATGATAGCACATAATTTTGGCACGGTTGTCAAGGAGAGTGTTGTTAGAAGGTGTCAACAGTTCAATAACTATTAATTAGACTGAGTTGTGAAAATTCAGGGTAAAATCTAAATATAACAGCAGGTTAAGTAACAATTATTGACCTATAATTTATGTCATTAAGGAATATGCAAGAATGAGTAGGCCTAGGGACGAATAAGGCAAAATTATCCAAAGATATCCCTAGATTATTCCATTAAGAAGATATTTATGCCTAAGGGGTGAATCACTTATATTTGAACTACCTGAAAATCTAAAACAAAAACCACCAGCTTCATCATCATCAGAATATCCTAAGCAAGAGAAATTACCAGACTCATTATCAACAGAAGGTTTTGGACCTGTTGAGAAAGAAATTTGGATAGGTTTAACTATTTTTGAAGAACAAGAAATTATGGCAGAAAGAGGAAATCCATATGGGGATGAACAACATGGCCGTGTCCATAATGAAAATGATCAAGATGATCAAGATGTGCTCCAACCTCCTAGAACATTTGAATATCCTATTCTTCTAAATCCCACACATAACTCTCCTATGAAAACAATCTCACCTTCAGTGCTTCCAACCTTTCGGGGTGTTGCATCTGAATATCCTAATCAGTTCCTATTTGATTTCAAAGTAGTGTGTCAAACATATGACTATATAAATGATAATAAGAAACTAAAGGTTTTTCCTTCAACACTCAAGGACTCAGCATTATGCTGGTTCATGAGCCTACAGCCAGATTCCATCCAAACCTGGGATCAAATGGAGACTGTGTTTTTAGACAAGTATCAAGAGTATTGTCGAATAAGGAACATGAAAGATGAGTTGTTCAGAATTAAACAAGAATATGATGAAACATTAGAATATTATCTTGATAGATTTGTGTTTTTCAAAGAAGGTGTGGACTAGGAGAACTAGAATTATGCAAAACCATTTTTCTAAGAGGATTACAAGATGAATCCAGAGAGGTATTAGATTTTATGGGAAATGGGGATGTAAGTACTCGTAATATGGATGAGATTGTGGATATTTGTAGAAATTAATCTCGCACTAGGTTGAAAATAAAGATAAATATTACAAATGACACTAATGTGAAGGACCTAATAGAGGAATTTGCAAATTTTAATACTGATATCCTAGTAAAATTAAACACAACTCTGGGAGAAATGTCTACTAAAGCAAAAACCATAGAATATTTAGCAATTTATTGCCCAAGATGCAGGAATAAACATGCCTTATAGGAATTTCCTCTAAAAAAAACATCCATTTCAGCCATTTTTAGTATTTGCTCAAAAGGATATTTGACTGACAAATATCATCTGCTACCACAACTAAAAACCATCCTAGAAACTCAAATATAAGAACTCAATTATGTGGGACCAAGACAAGGGGGAAACTTTCAACAGTATCAAAATACCCCTCATTTTCCTACAAATTGAGGAAACAACCATGGAAATATATCTTGGGGATAGTCAAAACCACCCCAACGTCCTTGAAATTATTCTCAATGGGAAAATTCTCAAGAATGGCCACAGACAGGTTGGAATAATCCATCCTAGAATCAAAACTTGAATAACCCATCATGGAATCAAAATAACCCACCATGGACTTAGAATCAAAGTAATCCATCTTGGATGCAAAATGAACAGCAGTGGGGTCAACAATACCAGTCCTATCCAAGGCAGCAAAGAAATCAAGGTCAAACTTAGAATTTGCTGGCTGCACCAAATCAAAATTTTCAAGGAAAACCAAATAAAAAAATGCAATAGGTGAAACAACCTCAATTACCATCTCAACCTATAATAAATCCAAATAACATAAGGCAGGAAGCTCCTGCCTATATGGCTGATTTTGAAGGAAATTTAGATATGCAAATTCTAGATTGTAGAAACATACAACTGCGTTCAGGGAAATTTTTACTTGAACCTATTATAATTGAAGTGAAAGAAGATGAAACTCAAGAACCTATTGAACCAAGCAAAGTCAAACCAACAATAGAAGAAGAAGAAGAAGAAAAAACAGAACCACAGGCAGAACAGTTACCTTCATCAGGGATAATTCCACACCCTGAGAGACTTAACACTACAACATAAAATTCTGAATCAGAGTTAGTGAAAGAACTCAAAAAATTAACCATATCACTGCCCTTATTGCAAGCCATTAAGGATATACCTGTGATTAAAATAATTGTCCGAGATTTGTGCAACAGAAGAGCAGGAAGAAAAAAGAAAGCATTTCCTAAAACTGTTCATGTTTAAGGAAAGATAGTTGATCTCTTGTCAAGAAAACTAGTACCCCCAAAGTATAGTGACCCAAGAAGTCCAGTTATCACAGTGATCATAATATTAGTACCAATATCAAACATCTTAGTTGATCTAGGAGCTGCAATAAATATCATGACCAAGGATACAATGGAACAATTACAGCTCAAACATCTTAGTCCCACATTCACAGTTTTAGAAATGGATGATAGGTCAGTTGCAAAACCTGAAGGTATCATTGAAGATGTCCCTATAGAAGTTTATTCTTGGGAATACCCTACAGATTTTTTGGTTTTACAGCCAAGAAACTTAGCACATGGCTATCCCATTATCCTAGGAATACCTTGGCTTGCAACTACAACAACCTTTATAGACTACAGATCTAGAAAAATGACAATTTCAAATGGTATTGACCTAAAATAGATTTCTCTATATCCTCCTGTAAGACCTTTAAGCAATTTCACAGGTCAGTTATGGTTTCCTGACTCAGATGAATAACCAGAAGAGGTTATTTCCACACTAGCCACCTTTGTAGTAAGGGAACACACGGAAGACCTCCATGACACAGAAATTTTAGAAAATGAAATAGTCCTAATGAATGTTCTGCATGAACAAGGGTTAGAAGAGGAAGCATCCAATATCAATCAATTGCTAGTGAGAGAAGAAGGTCAAAGTTCTAAAGAAAGGCCATCTATACCATCATAGGAAACATATGTTTCACTACCACATGGGTGGCACCATCACTTGATCTTCCCTTCTCATTGTTCCATACAAGATATGCTTCCATCAAAAATCAATGAGATAAAAACTTCTTATGTCCTCCCATCTCACCATTGTCCTCTTAATTCCCTAGTCAATAATTGTGAAGAAGTAAATTTAGTCCTTCCAAATGAAAAACAAATAGAAGTCCAGCCAGGCAAATTTTTTAATATAAATAGCCATATTACTAGGGAAGAGGAAGAAAAATTGATAGATGTTTTGCAGAAGCATATCCATGCTTTTGCTTGGGATTACAAAGATATGTTAGGGATTCACCCTGATGTATGTACTCATAGAATTTATACTGAAGATGTCAAGCATGTAAGACAGCCTTAGAGAAGACTGAATCCTGCCTTGAGGGATATTGTGAAAGAAGAAATTGAAAAACTTATAAAAGTAGGATTCATTTACCCAATTTGTAATATCCGGTGGGTTTCTCCATTGGTTATAATGCCTAAGAAAAATGGAAAAATGAGAGTATGTATAGACTATAGAGAACTGAACAAAGTGACATACAAAGATTATTTTCCATTTCCATTCATAGATCAGGTGTTAGATACTGTTGCTAGAAAGAAATATTTTTATTTTCTTGATGGATTTAGTGGATATAATCAAATTTAGGTTGCACCTGAATATCTAGAGAAAACAACCTTTACCTATCCATGGGGAACATTTGACTATAGGGTCTTACCTTTTGGTTTGTGTAATGCCCCAACAACATTTTAGTGAGCAGTGTTAGCCATATTTTCTGATATGACTACCAAAAGTGTTGAAATATACATGGATGATTTCACAGTCTATGGACAGACTTTTGACTTTACATTGGAACACCTTGATAAATTTTTAACTCGCTGTGAAACCTACCAGTTATCCTTAAATCCAGACAAATGTTTTATGATGATGGAGGAAGGAATAGTTCTTGGTCATCACATCTCTCCTCAAGGGATCCAGGTTGATCCAAAGAAGGTGGAAATTATCAAGAAACTTCTCCCTCCTAAAAATCAGATTGATGTCAGAAGCTTCCTAGGACACATTGTCTTTTACCACAGGTTTATTCCCAGCTTTAGCACAATAGGCCATCCCATGTTTGCTCTATTGACTAAAGATTCTGAATTCTCCTGGACTACAAAGTGTCAGGAATAATTTGAAGCTCTGAAAGAAAAATTAGTAACTCCACCTGTGTTAAGAGGACTTAACTAGACATTACCATTCCACATACAGACTGATGCTTCCAATGCTGCAATTAGAGCAGCATTGGGAAAAATAAAAAATGGTTAACACTATGCTATCTACTATATTAGCAAGAACTTAACAGGAGCTAAACAAAATTATACCACAACTTAGAAAGAATTCTTGGTAGTAATCTATGCCATCAATAAATTTAGGCATTACATCACAGGTTATCAAACATTCATTCACACCGATCACACAACCATTAAATATTTGATGAGTAAGCCTATGGTGAGTGCAAGGATTATCCATTGGTTACTGTTGCTACAGGAATTTGATATCACAATAATCAATAAACCAAGAAAAGCTAATGTTGTAGCAAATTTTTTGTCTAGGTTGCAAAACACAGAAGAAGGGGAATTAGTGGAGGACACTTTTCCTAATGAAAAATTATTTGCTATATTTGTCCAATCACCTTGGTTTGCAGATATAGCCAACTATTTGGTCACAGGGAAAGTTCCCCCACATTTTACTTCCAAACAAAGAAAAAAATTGATCAAACAAAGCTCTTCTTTTGAATGGATTCAAGGTATGCTTTTCAAGAGTAGTCCTAACCATGTGTTACGTAGGTGCATCCGAAAGGATGAGGTATATGATATCCTTAGGGATTGTCATGATGAACCCTTCGGTGGACACTATTCTGTAAAAAGCATAATTAGGAAAATTTTAGGAACAAGATACTATTGGCCATATCTTCACAAGGATGTGAAAAAGTACATCATGCATTGTGATGCATACCAAATAATGGGAAAACCCACTCACACAAATGAAATGCCACTACAACCTCAAGTGGTTTTAGAACCATTTGAGAGGTGGGGGCTTGATTTTGTGGGACCTATTGATCCACATTCTCAAGGAAAGGTGCATATTCTGGTATGCACTGATTACCTGACAAAGTGGGTAGAGGTGCATGCTTTAAAACATGCTCGTGAAGAGGTCACTGATTTATTGTATAACCAAATGTTTTAGATATTTGGAGCTCCACGGTCTATCACCACATACCAAGGACCCCAGTTTGCATCTAAAGTCATTGAGGCTTTTACAAAGTTGTATGAAATCAAACATAGGAAATCATCACCTTACCAACCACAAGCAAATGGCCAAGTTGAGGTAACAAATAGAGAATTGAAACGGATCTTGATGAAAATAGTAGTTGTTCATAGGAGAAATTGGCTACATAAATTACCTGAAGCAGTTTGGGCTTACAATACTACTTGGAAATCCACTACTAGATTCACACCTTATGAACTAGTTTTTGGTAAAAAGCCCCTCCTACCTATTGAATTTGAGCTACTAACATTACACACAACATTGGAAATTGGAATTGAATTTTCACAGGCACAGGAAGACAAGATTCTGTAGCTAAATGCATTGGATGAACTTCGGTTGGATGCTCTGCACCAAACTGAAGTAATTCAGGAGCAGACGAAGATGTGGCATGATGGTAACCTACAATAGAGAAAATTTCACCAAGGAGATTGGGATTTGCTGTTTGATTCTCACTATGTGGACTTCCTTGGAAAAATAAGGACTAGATGGCTTGGACCGTACCATATTGAAGAAGTATTTGACAACGGAGCAGCTCACCTCTCTCCCATTGATGATTCACGGAGAAAGTTGGTAGTGAATGGACATCGCCTTCAAGTGTACCATACACCTCTGACTAAGGAGGAGTTCTTGCAACAACTTGATAGCTTGGATGCATAATATGTATAAGATATTCCCTCTTCCACCATAATTGCCACAAATTGAGCATAATCATGGATTTCAAGAAAACAAAAAAATACAAAAAAAAATCAAAAAAATTAGAAAACAAAAAGATGAATAAATTCTGGTTGTGAATTCCTTCATGGGCATAATCAGAATAAAAATAAAAAATAAAAAAAGAGAGAGAAAAGGAGAGGTAAACAAATAAAAAAAGAAAAAAAAAAGAGAAAAAAATGAATAACTCAACAGTGAAAACCTTTTTCTAAGGCACTACTAAGTTGGTATGCATGAAAACCAGTTTTCTGGCATGCATAACCTTGAAAATTTTTGAGTCACCATTGTACAAATTAACCAAATACATTTGTTTTTGAAGTATTGCAGTAAGCCTCAGTAGAGAATCAACAAAAGCAGTCATCTTTCAAAAACTTGCATTAACTTGTTTTAACCAGGTATATTTTTCTTGCACTTTTCTCATTGTAAATATTTGATATATAGTATATGACAATTAACCATTAGTATAAAAGTGTTCATAAGAGTTGGCATAAGCAAAACATGTTTTAAAAGAATAATGTTGGTTTTTGCTATATCTTTGGAATGACTGCTGCATTGTATCTTCAGAATGAAGCTTTGTCTTCGGATTGAAAATTGTCTTCAGAATGACAAGTCCAGCCTTGTCTTCGGATTGAAAATTATCTTCGGAATGACAAGTCCAGCCTTGTCTTCGGATTGAAAACTATCTTCGGAATGACAAGTCATGCTTTGTATTTGGAGTGAACCTTTGTCTTCGAAATAAAAATTATCTTCGGAATGAAATTTAATCTTCAAAATGAGAACTTAATGTTATGTTTCCACATGGCATCCAAGGAGGGATTAAAGACATGATCAACAAAAATTTTGACTCCATGTGATCATTGACACATGTCAACTAGTTCACGGTGAAATTTGTCTCATCTCGAGGAAGTACGAAATCATGGGAAAAATAACTAATAACGTGCCACCACCGTTCATTGATGATAACCACACATGTGGAAAAATCATGCATAGATCGAAGGAGCTAAGGAGATTTGATGGCAAGGACTTATGTACAATGATTGATGGACATGTGTCCAAATCATCAAAAGGGAAGCGTGCCACACTTAATTTTGAAGATGTAATCACTGATGCAACATGATTACAAGAATTTACTTTTGAAGAAGAACAGAACATTGCAAATCCAAAGAGAAAACCCTATAATTTTGTAGAAACCAAAAACCAGTGACCTAGCAGACGACTATAACATCAAAGGTGAGTAGTATTTTCAGCACAACAAGAACAGAAAAATGGGATGAAAGATAAAAATGGAACCATCAGATACTACCATCCTTCGAGAGATTTCAAAAGTGTTGCAAATTTTTGAATATGGAGGGTTTATGCTATTTTTAGAAAAATTGGATGGAAGCTCTGAATATTTGGCTGTTGAATTTTCCCGCACATTCAAAAAAAATAGGGTGCACATCAACGACATGAGAATTGAGTTAACCCCTAAAGTTCTTAGTCAAATTACTAAACTTCCATTAGAGGGTCTTCAAATTTCTAGAACTGGCAAGAATACACTAGCAAACATAGTTAGTCAATTTCTTGTCTTTTGGCAGCAACCTTGCAACATGTCGCGATATCGTGACACTTTCTCTCCTTCGGCTACGATGCTGCTTCTTGTCACGATTTCGTGACATCTCTTCCTCTTTTGGCTGCAACAGTGCAACATGTCACGATATCGTGACATATTTTCCTCCTTGCTTTTTCCCTATGCTGTGGGCCACAAAAACGTAACTGGTCGTGATATCATGAATCCTTTCCTCGTGTGGTGTTTTGCTTTTTCTTTGATCTTTAGCTCTTGGGCCTCCTCGGTCGGTTTGGAAAACATGTAAAAACCTCTTGTACAAGGTTCAAGGACCTTTCAACACCCTTTCAACCAATCAAAAAAAAAATTCTGGAAGAAGATGATAAAGAACCAGAATACTTGATAAATAACATGTGTAAGGGTGTAAAGAGGACCAACTTGCAAAAACCCTAGGATGAAGTAGCCACATGGTAATCAAGTTTTTAACTTGTGAAGGACAGTATGTAGTTTTATTAGGGCATCATTTAAAAAATTTGAACCACCTTAGACATGGTAGGAAACAACCTGAGGTTAGGGTAAATCTTCTCCTATATCTGCACCAGGAGCTGCAAAACATGGCAAAATGATATTAGGAGGGAAAAGGGATCCCTCGCCACCATGGTATTATCAAATTGGTCTGCAAGAATCATTTTAGAGGAAACCTAAGAAGCTTTGATAGGTTTTACTCTACTCTGACTGATGTAGTCTTCAAAAAAGAGGATGAGGAGGAAGAAGACACAGATGCTGCTGTAGAGGAGGAAACAAATGCTGCTATAGATATTGCTGCAAAAGCAACAAAGTACATTTCCACAAAACCTTCAATCTCACAAACTAAGAGAGGGTCTGGAACTGGCAACAAAAAAGGAAAACAGAAGAGGGTCCATTTTTTTGAGAATATTGTTGATCTGACAAAACAGGGGAGTGAAGTTCCTAGCAAAAGTAGAGAAGAGGCAAAAGTGGAATTAGAAGAAATTCCACTAGAACCTGATACAATTCCTACAGCCCCTATTGACACAAGAAAATAGAGTAATAAGAGAAAGTATACACCAGGAACCAGGAGGTCTACAAGACTCCACCTGAAAGAAACATAAAAATAGATGATTGAAGAGGAAAAAAACCAAGGCAGTCCTGATGTCACATAAATACAACCAGCTACTGTAAATACCACCTTGGAGGATTTTTCAAAATTTCCTGAATAGTTGGTTGAGGAAGAGTCTGGACAAGACAATTTTGAAATTGATACAAACTTGGATGCAATCATAGATAAACTTATGGAACCTTCTGAACAGGACTGAACAGTTGAAACAGAAAGTGAGATAATGGTTGAGCAACAAACTGCAGATAATTTGTCTACATCAGATTCTAAATCAGAATAAGAGGAGGTGGACATTGTAGAATAGTTGAGAGTAGCCAAGAGTGTGATTAAAACACAAACCAAATGGGTTGAGGAGAAGGAAAATATCATTGAAAAACATGAATTTTTTTTTGCAGAGTTGCAGCAAGAAGTGGAGGAACTAAAAAGCAGACTGTTACAATTTGAAAAACAGTCAACTACAACAAATAATGAGGAAGAGTTGGCTCAATTACTACTTGGATTATCTAGGGCAGATAATTATTCCCCCTTGATAGAGGCATATTTGGATGAAAACACAAGAGCTCATTTCAAAGCAGTGCCCTTCCATTATGAAGCAAAAACTTCTCAATCCAGAGATGCTCCAGAATCGATCAGGAGCCCAAAAAAGAATATCTGTGGAGAGTCACAACAGTTATGTCTGTAAGAAAAACCAACACATGAGCATTTTGAACAATAAAATGTAAATAATAAAGTAAGTGCTCCTCTAAATAAGATTTATGTAGAAGTAGGGATACAAGTAGAATTGATGTCAAATGTCCAACCAGTGGAAGTAGCAGAAAAAGGGATACAAGTAGAATTGCTATCAGATGTCCAACAAGTAGAAATGGCAAAAAAATGGGTACAGGTGGAACTGTTGCCTAAGTTTCAACCTATAATTAGACCACCCAATACTGTATCCTTGGAGTAGTATAATACAAACATTGCTAACTGGATGATCAAATATGAAAATCTTGCCACACAGGTTGAGAATTTGAAACTGGTAGGAAAATAGTAGGAGACAAAGGAAACATAAATTAGTGCATTGAATGAAAAAGTAACTGACCTGTGTCAAATTGCTGGATTTTTGGTTCAATTCAGAAGACTTGCCAGGTTTTATAGTCTCATTCTAAAGGAGAGATATCTGAGATGGTAGGTTATGAGAATTAGCTCAGGTCTCCCCTACAAACTAGAAAAAGTTGAAGAGTTTTTGGAAGCTTACTTCAACAATCCTATAGAGCAGAAAAACTTGCTATGTGAGTTATTTTTGCACAACTTTTTCATTCCAAAGGATGTAGATTTCCACCCACAAATTTGCATAGGAGATGTGCAATTGAGAGCTTTTATGTCTACCTTAAAAAATTAGTTTTACTGGGACAAAAAAAAAAGGCAAAATAAGGAAATTGAATTAAGAGCTGAATTGTTATTCAGAGCAATTCAGCTAAATCATCCGATTATCACGAGACATCATTTTCTCATGATGAACAAGGATGATATAAAAAGGATGTATTTGATAAATTTGAGGGACTATGTAACTAAATTCCAGAATTTTTGTAATGACAATTTTGTTCCAGCATTATCATATTGCAGAAATAGATGGACAAAACTTTCTGTCTTTATAGAAAAGGGAGTCTATCTCCTCCATTAATCTGGAATGATCTAGAAGAAGAGCAGAAGGGGTGATACAATTTTTTGAAATTATGTAGCATAACTAGGTAGGTCTCAGATTTAGGCATCCAACCATCATTACTCTAGTTCCCTGCTATTTTGAAGAGGATCCTCAACCAGATGAGCAGTTTGAAAATTGGCTCATAAACCTTTAGGAGAACAGAGGATACTATATAGACAAAAAGTTGTTCTACAAATCATGGAACTTGAATATGGATATCTGTGATTCTATAGCCCAACAGAATGCATGAGGACATGCATTAATATAAGTTGGGGGGAAAATGATGAGGCTTGGAAATACCTCCATCATAACATGTTTTGAACAACTAAAACTTACCTAAAACTGATGTAGGAGCATCCGAAGACAGTAAAGCAATTGAGCATCAACCAAAATTTTTGTTGTTATTTTTTTTCTAAGTGTTGCAAAGTTAGAAAACTATGTGTCGCGATATCGCGACACAAAAAGTGTCGCGATATTGCGACCAAAATAGGAGATAGAGAAACGACGGACAAAAGGTCGCGATATCATGACATGTCACGATTTCGTGACATGTCACGAAATTGTGACCAAAGCAGGGGAAACAAAGGTGCGGAGGACCAAAGGTCATGAAATCGTGACCAAAGCAGGGGAACAAAGGTCACGAAATCGCGACATGTCTCGATTTCATGACATGTCATGAAATCGTGACCAAAGTAGGGGAACAAAGGCGCGGAGGAACAAAGGTTGCGATTTCATGACACGTCACGAAATTGTGACCAAAGCAGGGAGCAAAGGCGCGGAAGACAAAAGGTCATGAAATCACGACATGTCACGATTTCATGACCGAAGCAGGAAGCAAAGGCACGAAAGACAAAAGGTCACGAAATCACATGTCGTGATTTCGTGACCAAAACGGGAGAACGGAGGCCGATAGAAAAAAATGATGCGATATCGCGACATGTCACGATATCATGGCCAAAACGGAGAGAGAAGGTGCAGAAAGGAAATGGTTGCGATCTCACAACATGTTGCGATATTTTGACAAAATAGAAAGACATGCACTCCCAACCTTCATAAAGACGTCTCTTCGTTCGCGACAAGTTAGCAGTAGTGAAGTAGCAGTTCCAAAGGAGAATCTCAACGGGCATGTTGGCCACTCACGTAGGATATCTGGAGACGCGTTTATAGCAACTAATAGTAAGCAGCAGATCGAGAAGAAGATTCCGTTGGGTATGGCAGCCAGTCGCGCACCTCACCTAGAGTCTCATCAATGCAACCTTCTAGAATTGTTCCAGGTGGCAATTATAGATCGTGGGAAGTTTGAAAGCATAGAGGATCGGGACCTCGATAAAAACCCATGGATTGTAATGAGAGGGGGTTGGCAAATGACAGTTTGGTTGTATATTCTTGTAAATTCTTTCGAAGATTGAATAAGAAATTTTTGTCTCTTGTTTCTCTGGTTTTTCTGTGTTGTGCAAGTTCTGTTCTCCACCAAGTGGTATCAGAACCAGTAGTTCCTGAGTGTGTAACAGATCGTCGGAGGAGAGGCAGTTACACCAGGATCTGTGGAAGGGCTTGAAATTAGGTGAGCAGAATGCATCCAAGGAGAAACCCTATCGGTGGAGAGGCATGGCAGCAGCGGAAGATGTTGGAGATTTGCAACGGAAAATGCAAGCCCTGCAAGAGGAAATGCGTAGAATATTGGAGCCAAGAAGAGATGAAGGTAGTGAAGAGGAAGATGAAGAAGAAGAAGACCAACCTGAGGAAGAAGAAGAAGTAGTAGATCCTGCTCAGGCCAGACTATACAAATCCATATCCTAGATTGGGAAGAGGCCGAAGATGGAGGTTTCCACATATTTTGGGAACCTTGATCCAGAGGAATTGATTGACTGGATCAACGATCTAGAAGAGTACTTTGAGTACGAAGAGGTTGAGGATCCTGATAGGGTCAGATTCGCTAAGACCAAACTGAAAGGTCATGCTAGCATTTGGTCGAAGGGAGTGTAGCTGGAGTGAAATAAAAGAGGAAAAGAGAGAATAACAAAGTGGGAACAGATGGCAGAAAATCTAAAGAGGCAGTTCATCCCTGGTGATTATGAGTTAGACCTGCTAAAGAAAATGCAAGGATTGAGGCAATCAAGCAAGTCTGTAAAAGAATACACAAAAGAATTTCATAAAATAATGATTAGAATAGGCCACTCAGAGGCCAACAAGGAGAAGGTAGCCCGTTACATTAATGGGTTACGAGCAAGTATTCAGGAGGAATTAAGCCTAGTCCGGATGACCACCATAGAGGACGCTTACCAATTTGCCTTAAAGGTTGAAGAAAATCTCAATAGGAGATTCAAAAATAAGCAAAGAGGAAGAGGTCGTGGCAGAAGAACCGATGGAAGGAATAGTGGAAGAAGAAATGAAGATTCTAAGAAAAATGGAGAAGGTAGCAGCAATCAAGAACAAAGGAGAGAAAATATAGACCACCCCCATAATTAGAATAATGGCTATCGAGGGGGAAGAGGCAGAGCTGGACGTGGCCAGGGAAGAGGAAGATTTCGTGGAACTTGCTTCCAGTATGGGGAAGAGGGACACCACCAATATGAGTGCCCACAACAACAAGAAAGAAATAATCGGAGGCCGGAAGTAAATGCCAGAGTAGCAGTCGCTGATGAAGATGCTGGATATGAGCATTCTGAAGAAGCTGAGAGAGGAGAAGTAATGATTGCAAGGAGAGTCCCGTTGAATGAAGAGGGAGCTACAGATCAGAGGAAAAGCTTATTTCACATAAGGTGTAAATGCGTGGGTAAGATTTGCAACATTATCATTGACAACGGTAGCATAGATAACCTAGTTTTAGAGGGAATGGTTACAAAGCTACAACTAGAGAGAAAGAAACACCCGCATCCATATCGGATCGCATGGTTGTAGAAAGACCATAAGGTTTTGGTCAATGAAAAGTGCCTGGTAAAATTTAGTATTGGAAATTATCATGATGAGGTTCTGTGCGACATTTTGCCCATGGATGTGTGCCATTTGCTGCTGGGAAGGCCATGGCAGTTTGATAGGTGTGCGGTTCATGATGGACGAGCCAACACCTATTCCGTGACCAAGAATGGAATGCGTCACAAGTTGAAACCCTTGAAGGAGGTGGAAGAAAAGGTATGTGGCAGTGCAAGAATTTGCTTGGTTGACGAAAGAAAATTTTTAGATGATTTAAAGCATGAACATGTGTTATGCATTAATTCCTAGAGTCAGGGATACAAAATGCAAAGATGCCCCAACAGAAGTCCAAGATCTGTTGAAGGAATTTCTAGATATCATATCTGATAATGTGCCTGAAGGTTTACCCCCAGTAAGAAAAATTAGTCACCATATTGATTTGGTGCCAGGATCAAGCTTGCCCAATAAAGCTGCACATAGAATGACACCCGTAGAAACTCGAAGAACTAAACAGGCGAGGTCCAGGAGTTGCTGGAGAAGGGATTGATTAGGGAGAGTCTTAGCCCGTGTGTAGTACCTACAGTACTAGCACCCAAGAAGGATGGAGAGTGGAGAATGTGCACAAACTCTCGAGCCATCAACAAGATCATAATAAAATACAGATTTCCACTACCAAGGATGGATGACATAATGGACTGTTTGAGTGGAGCCAAGTACTTCACCAAAATTGACCTCAAGATTGGTTACCAACAGATCTGTGTCAGGGAAGGATATGAGTGGAAGACAGCCTTCAAGAAAAGAGAGGGCTTGTATGAGTGGTTGGTCATGCCATTTGGGATGTCCAATGCACCAAGTACCTTCATGCAGCTGATGAATGAGGTACTGAAAGATTTTTTAGGAAAATTTGTCATTGTTTATTTAGATGATATATTAATATTCAAGCAAAACCCTAGAGGAACACCCGATGCACATCGGGAGGGTTTTTGAAAAGTCATGGGAGGAGTAGTTATTAATAAATCTAAAAAAGTGTAATTTTGTCAAGAAAGAGTTAGTATACCTGGGATTTGTAATCTCAGCAGAAGGTATGAAAATGTACCCAGAGAAGGTGAGAGCTATCATCGAATGGCCTACCCCAAGAAGCACAACAGAGGTATGATCATTTCATGGTCTAGCCAGCTTTTACAGAAAGTTCATAAGAAACTTCAGCAGCATTTGTGCACCCCTCACAAAAACAATGAGAGGGGATAAGAAAGAATTCAAGTGGACCTTAGGGGCTGAAAGGAGCTTTGATGCATTGAAGAAAAAGGTCACAAAATATCTTGTTTTGGCACTCCCAGACTTTAACAAAGTATTTCAGGTAGACTGTGATGCCAGTGGCAGTGCAATAGGGGCTGTACTGAGTCAAGAAGGTAGACCTGTTGCTTATTTTAGTGAAAAGCTCAATGATGCTTGGAGAAAGTATTCAGTTTATGACCAAGAATTTTATGCTATAGTTCAGGCTCTAAAGAAGTGGAGGCATTATTTGTTGCCAAAAGAGTTTGTTCTATTTACGGATCATCAGGCATTGCAATACATCAATAGCCAAACAAAACTGAATCAGAGGCACATGAAGTGGGTTGAGTTTCTCCAAAGCTATACCTTTGTGTTAAAGCACAAAAGTGGAAAATCAAACAGAGTTGTAGATGCCTTAAGTAGAAGGCAGAATCTGCTGATTGAAATTCCAGTGGAAGTGGTAGGATTCAAAGATTGAAGGGTTTTTATCTTGAAGATCCTGATTTTGCAGAAGCCTAGACGACTTGCTTGGCACCTATTACTGTGGGCAGGACAAAATGGTTAGATTTTCTAATCCAAGATGGAATGTTGTTCAAGGGATGTAAATTGTGCATTCCAAGGAGTTCCATGCGGGAGAACTTAATCAAGGAAAAGCACAGCGGAGTACTGGCTAGGCATTTTGGTCGGGATAAAACCATTGCCCTGGTGAATGAAAATTACTACTGGCTGCAACTTCAGCAAGATGTGAAAAAGTTTGTGCAAAGTTGTAGAATATGCCAGATGGCAGAAGGCGTGAGGCAAAACACATGATTATACCAGCCGTTACCTGTACCTGAGAGGCCATGGGAGGACATCAGCATGGATTTTATTCTTGGGTTGTCGAGAACACAAAGGGGAAATGACTCTGTATTTGTGGTGGTTGACCGATTCTCCAAAATGGCACATTTTATTCCCTGCTAGAAAACAAGTGATGCAGTTCACATTGCAGGGTTATTTTTCAAAGAAGTGGTACGACTTCATAGTCTACCAAGAAGCATAGTTTCTGACAGAGATACAAAGTTTGTTGGGTATTTCTGGAGAACATTATGGAAGAAGCTGAAGACAGATCTGAAGTTCAGTTCTACATACCACTCACAAACTGATGGATAGACAGAGGTGGTAAATAGAAGTCTGGGTAATTTATTAAGATGCTTGATAGCAGATAAACCCAAGGGATGAGATTTAGTTTTTTCGCAGACGGAATTTGCATACAACAATTCTGTCAATAAGAGTACAAACAAATCTCCATTCCAAATCATATATGGAAACAGTCCAAGAAACATTTCTGAGCTGAGAAAATTAGATAAAGGAGAAAAGTGCAGTGTAGAGGCTAAGGAATTCATGAGACAGATGAAAAGCTTGCATGAAGAAGTGAAGAAACAAATTACAAAAATGAATACTCAGTATAAAGCAAGAGCAGACCAAAAGCGGTAGTTCAAAGAGTTCAAAGTGGGAGATGAAGTCATGGTCCATCTCAGAAAAGAAATATTTCTAGCCAAAACTTATAACAAGTTGAAGATGAAGAAGTTTGGGCCATGCAGAATACTAGAAAAATAGGATTCAAGCAATGCATATGAAGTGGAATTGCCAAGTGGGCTTGACATTTCACCTATTTTTAACATATCAAATTTAGTGGAATACCATGAAGGAGATAGTACAGAGGAACCAAGCACAAAATTGTGAAGCATTCCAGCGTCTAACCCAACCAAAGACGAGATCGAGGAAATATTAGATACTCGTGAAGGCAGAAGCACAAGGAACAAACAATATTCTAAGTATTTGATCAAGTGGAAGGGTAGACCTGTAGAAGATGCAACTTGGTTGTCAAAAATAGAGGTTGACCGCCTGGGTCTTCCTCTCAAAGATCAGAAGTGAGGATCACTTCTCAATCCACCCCGGGTGTCTGATACAGGAGCATCCAAGGGCAGCAAAGCAATCGAGCATCAACCAAAGCAACCAAACAGAAAGGCATGCACTCCTAGCCTTCATAAAGACGTATCTTCATGCGTGATAAGTTAGCAGCAGTGAAGCAGCAGTTCCAAAGGAGAATCTCAACGGTCATGTTGGCCACTCGTGCAGGATATCTGGAGATGTGTTTATAGCAACTAACAACAAGCAGCAAATCGAGAAGAAGATTTCGTTGGGTATGGCAGCCAGTCACGCACCTCACCTAGAGTCTCATCAATGCAACCTTCCAGAATTGTTCCAGGTGGCAATTGTAGATCGTGGGAAGTTTGAAAGCACAGAGGATTGGGACCTCGATAAAAACCCATGGATTGTAATGAGAGGGGGTTGGCAAACGACAGTTTGGCTGTATATTCTTGTAAATTCTTCCAAATATTGAATAAGAAATTTTTGTCTCTTGTTTCTCTGGTTTTTTTGTGTTGTGCAAGTACTGTTCTCCACCAAAAACTCTATGATTTAATTTATATACTACTTAAGTTGATATAATATGATGTGTATTAATTGTTTGCATGATTGATGTGTTTGGAATATTATATGCTGATTTTTACAGTTTTTGTGTATTTTTATGTCACTTTGCCATGACCTGTTACATAAGGGATATGCTTAGGCTGATAAAAACACTTTACTATTATTATTTTGATGTTTCTCAAGCATTAAGTTCTTTGAATTTGACAAATAATGCAAAGAACTATTACTGTGCAGCAAAAACTGGTTTTCCTGTGTAAATTCTAGCCAACTACCAATGAATGGCAAGGCATGGAATTCACACATGAAGAGGAATGAAGGCTATTGCAATATGATCCTGAGAACTAATCCACCTGAGAAATGTAGCTAAAATTAATTTAAGAGTACATAGTTGGTCATTTCAAATATCTTCGGATTGAGAAATATAGTCTCTTCAGATTGAGCGAATATCTTCGGATTGAGCCACTTAGCTCTGGATTGAGAACAAAAAGCAATTTTTGACCTGTTGACTGATTTTTGACGATGGAAAAAGGGAAATAAGGCTGAGGAGGTTAAATAAAAATATCTACCATCTATCTTTGTTGTCCTTGCCATCCAAAGCCACAACTTATGGAAAAGATCCTCTTCTAGGATAAACCCAGGGAATATTGCAGAATAACAAGAATTGATTTGCAGAGTATATTTTCTGTTGTAATTAGATTTTAGGCATCTATAAAAGATAGCTACCATCTAGGTTGAGATAATAATAATAACAATAGAAATAGTAGTAGAGAAAATATAGATAGAGAATAATCGAGAAAACTGAGACTGTTACAGTTCTGTAATAGGTTTTAGAAGCAAATTTGTAATCATGCTCTAAATCATTAAAGTACAAGTTTTTCTATTAATTCTGTTATGATTTAGTGTGAGTAATATTTAGAGAGAGAGGAAGTCATACCTTCTTTTAGAAAATGAGGCTGACCATTTCCAGACCTAGGAGGAGGACTAACAGATAGGTTTTGTTCTGATTTTGTTGTAGCAAAATAAGCTGTGAAACTTGTCAATTTCATTCTTTTGTAGTAGTTAACATCCATTTCAGTCCTAATAATTTATTTTCTATTCAAGATACTTTTGTGATGTGATTAGAAGTAGATCTGATTAGTCTTTTTGCTTTCCAACAACTTTTCAATTTACTACAATTTCCATTTCTAGCAATTTATAGTTTTCTATAATTTTCTTGCATTATTGTTTTTGCTATCAACCCCTGCACAAAATATTGACAACCTTATGTTATAGAGTATTGATAGGAATTAATTTTAGTTTTAATTATTGCAAGAGTAAATAGACTTTCATTTTGCAACTGTAATTAGGTTTCCAATTCTGCAACTATAACTAGGGTTTTAATTCTACAATTTAATCATATTTCATTCTTGCAATTGTAACTAAGGTTTCATTTTTGTAATCAATAATTAGTCTTCATTCTTGCAATTAGATTAAATTTCAATTTATGTAATTTAGAGGTAGAAGAGACCTAAAAACCCCCACACAATTAGTTCCACCAATAAGACTTGTTGCTCCCAATTGACCTTAAATTATAGCCATGTTCACTCCTTTCATAGATAGCCTTGTACACTACCCTAGATTGACAAATTCATTAAGAATTAATGATGTGCTTAACGACAGTGCATTAGAATTTGTGGGTCAAAAGGTTAATTTTATTAAAAGTAAATTATACTTCCTCAAAACCCCTTTTGGTAGGTAAATCAAAATTGCTAAGATCCTTGGTTGCACCATCTCTAGCTTTCTAGCCATCTATCTCAACCTTCCTCTCTTCTTTGGTAAACTATCTGATAACATGTGGAACAATGTTATTGAAAGAATGTACAAGAAGCTTATTGGGTGGAAAGGAGCTCTTCTAAGCCAATAAGGTAAATCAACTTTGGTTCAAGCTTATCTCCAAAGAATTATAGTTTTTTTCTAATTATTATTTTTTATTTTTTTATTTTTTTTTCATGTCCATTTTCAAAGCTCATATCTCCATTTACCAAAAAATTGAACAAATGCAAAAAATATTCTTGTGGTGAGGTTCTAAAGATTGTAAACACTTCCACTTGATTTCTTGGGATAAAATTTTCTCAGAAAAAAAGTAGGGTGGTTTGAGCTTCAGAAGATTAACAAGATGAACTTGGTTTTTATAGAAAAATAGGGTTGGAGGCTCCTAAAAGATGAAAAATCCATGTTTCTTGAAATAATTAAAAGCAAATACCTTTAGCATAAGGATTTCTTAAGTGAAGATCCTCTTCCAATGGGGTCTACATTTTGGAACTCCATTCTTAAATCTAGATCCATCATCAAGAAAGGGCTCAGATGGTAGCTAGGTAATGGAAGAAGTATAGAATTTTGGAGGGACCCCTAGCTAAAAGATCATCCGCTAATGGAAGACCCCACCTTAATCACCATCAAACCCACTATAGACCATATTTTTGGTGATAAGGTGTGCAACTTCATTGATTCTTCTAGCCAAAGAAATGTGTGGAAAAATATTCCTTCCAAAAATATGAATGAGGAATAGGTTCAAGCAGTAAAAACTTTCTCCAATATTCTTAGTTCAAATCCACTGAGGACAAGCAATTCATATTCAAGTCTACCTATTTCTTAGCTAAGGGTTTTAGTATTGCCTAGAACCATCGCAAATCCATTTTAGACCTCTATGTCCAATGACCCAATCCTTTCCATGGGTCCCGTATCAAGTCTCTTTGGGTCTTATTCCTTCCTCACTATCTTTGGTAAATTTGGATTGAGAGAAATTCTTGAGCCTTTTCCAATGCTTCCAAGGACTCTCTATCAGTAATCAAGTGCTTGCTACTACTATTGAAAATTCCAAATTGGTCCCTTCTCAAGAGTTTGTTGACTTGCCTATTGAGGTTAGGATTGTTGCTTCGTTGAACCTTTCTTTGTCTCCCTCTTTCTCTTCCCAAAATTTTGTTGATAGATATTCAGTTTGTTGGACTCCTCCACCGAGTGGTTGGGTCAAGCTAAATTTTGATGATGCTGCTAAGGGGAACCTAGGGATTGCAGGAGTTGGTGGTATCTTTAGAGATGACCATGGAAAGATTATCCTTGCCTATGCAAAAAATCTAGAAATTCAAACCAATCATGTTGTTGAAGCAAGAGCGCTCTATCAAGGTTTGTCCCTGCTCACCTACATTCCTTGTACTAAACTCATTATAGAGGGGGATTCACTTAACATTATAAACTACCTTAAGGGATCCCAAAATCTTTCATGGAATGTTCAAAATCTCATTGTGGAGTCAAGGAAAGCATTAACAAATCTCAGTAGCAAGGTCATTTACAAGGAAGGCAATAAAGCAACGGGTACTCTTGGCAACCTGGGTCTTTATCAAGAGTTCCTCCACGTGTGGCATGATAATTTTCTCAATGAAATATAAGATTCGAGCATGTTGGATGGTAATACTTTGCTTTAAAGTCATTGTGTGCAACGCTCTTTGATTGGATAGGGTTGGTCTTTTTGTGGGACACAAATCTTTCTCTAATCTATTACAAAATAGTCCAAGTTCTCACTGTAGTTTTTTTTTTGTGAAAGCATTACTGGTTTTTGGTGCTTTGTGATGTACTTGAATTTTAATTTAGCAGGTTTTCTTAGCTCCTAGGTGGGTCTTCTTGACGTTTTATCCCATAGACTCTCTACCCTACTAGTATTGATTTCTAATTTATCCTATATAAATTGTCTCTTTTTTATTCCAAATAATATAAAAAAGATTAAGAAACCCTTTCAAAACCCATTCCACCAACTAATAAAAAAGCTTAATATTGATATCTACGTCCACAACTTTACAAATCCATTCCATGCGGATATAGTAATGTGGGTATAGCATTGCTATTGACTTTGAAGCCCTCTATATATTAAAACAAAGTGCTTTTAAACGTGTTCAAGCGGAGGGGTTTTAAAGAGTTCAAAGTTTTCAGTGCTTTTCTTATAAGTGACAACTTGTATTTATATTAATTAATTATATATAGATTGAAAGGACATAATCCTAGTGGGATAGAGATTGGCCGCCACCTGCAACATTAGGAAAACGATATTACAGGATTACTCCATTCTACTTAAGACAAGCATATAAAGCAGATGCTTACTCATTCAAATAAAGAATATTAAGACTCAGAGTGTTTCAAATTTGACTTTAAAATCCATCGAACACACAGATCTGGGTGACCTCGCCGGCGGGCAATCACAACGAAAGCATTAGACAGCATGTAATATTGACCTTTCAATTTGTAAAGATAAGAACGGACGGAAAGACAGTCTTCAGCTGACTCACCTAGTCATACTTTCCCTTATCACGTGCGTTTACATTCACATGGTTGGTGTATTGTCCTCTTGCATTCACATGGTTAGTCTGTTGGCGTTTAATTCAATGACAGTCTTCAGCTGACTCACCTAGTCATACTTTCCCTTATCACGTGCGTTTACATTCACATGGTTGGTGTATTGTCCTCTTGCATTCACATGGTTAGTCTGTTGGCGTTTAATTCAAGTGCATTGCATTTCAACTTGCATGCCGTTTGGAGGCGTTCCACATAGCTGTAACGCATTAACAACTATACTAACTTCACATTACCAACTTCACTTTGACAACTATAATTATAATATTAGATTCGCTTTCTAACATTTGCGTTTCTAAGAAGTCATTTAAGACCAGACGCTGCCTGTACCTATTAGCCGAATCGTGTCAAGAATCCATGGGAAAGGTTGAATGCGGACCTAAAGATAAAATTTATTTGTTGAGGTGATTCTGAAGACAAAGAAATCTCCACGTAAACTTTCAAATGGTTCCATCAACTGACCACAAATTAGTAAATCATTGTCGATTCTAATATCTGGGAAAGAAATGAAGGCAATTTCAATTCACGAAGATTAATTTCCCCAAAAATTACTTATATTTTATGCTTCATAATTGCTTTGAAAAAATTATTATAGTTGTTCATTGCACATTTGAAATTTGATCTATCGGCGCTTATTGTTTAACGGTGTGAAATCATATAGAATAGTCATTTAATATTTTGGTCCATAATAACGTGGCTTTATGCACTTATCAATAGCGCTGACCACATAAAGCAATACCATCATAGTTATAGGCTCTATTTGAGTAGCTAATTAAATATACAGCGAAAGTATAGGGGAGCAGACATGGATTGATTGAAGAGTTATTTGTGAAGGCGAGTTTCAATTGCCATGGTTAATCCCTGCCACATGGACAAAGACTATTTATTCTGTTTAAATTGGTCATTTTTCATGGTGCGATGTGATTTTTCATCTTTGAAGATAACGCAAAGAAAGAACCTGATTAGCTTATCCATTGTCTGAAGCGTGCTAGGAATTCGGAAAGTTGAGACATTTTGTTAGAAGAGGTTATATTAGGGACGACCTCCTTCATATAAAAGATTACAATTCACTTTATAATGCAGCGACATACATATATGAGATTGGAAAGAATTTGAATGCGACGGGCATTTAATTTTTATTTTTGAGTTTAATAAAAATTACAATAATTATAATGTTAGGATATGAAACATCTTTAAGAATTTTAGTTACATCTATTTTATATTAAATTGAAAGACTATTAACTTTCTTGTTATAATATCTTACAATTAACTTATAATCTATAAAAACAAATCCTAATAATAGGACTTATATATGGAAAGCAAGAGTAACTTTTTGATCAATCATAGTTTTCAGACTGACACTTGTTTAAGTTCTAAAACTGAGGATTTAGGTATTAATTATCAAGAGTAATGCTATTTTGAAGCTTGTCTTTCTATAGAATAATGGTGAGGGTCCCTTTCAAAACACGTTTTTCCTATCAATAGTTTTCTACTATCATCCTTAATAAGAGGAGGGTTGTGAAGAAATACGAAGTCCTCTAATCAATTCTTCCTTCTACCAAGTTTCTAGTGAAAGGTTCAAACCATATTTTGCAAGATCATATCCTTCTACATTTAGTTCCTTATAGATGTGCTTGTATGAAATTTCAGTTATAAAAAATTCTAATAATTTTACTTAAGGAGCAATATTTTCATCTTAACATGATCTACAACCCAACTTATCACTAATTTTGAATATCCATATTTGTAAAGTTTTAATTCCTTATTCCACTACTATTCTCATCCAAAGGACCAATGCTTTCCATTCTAGCACATTATTTGTTCCTTCCCCTTAACATTTTTGAAAGTGATCTTAATATTTTATATAATTAAAGTCCTCCCCTTGCCCCACACTTGCATAGGTTACCTTGACAAGATCTATCAATGAAGCCCATGGATTTGTAGGATACATTATTATTGTTCCTATATGCCCGCTTTGTTTTGGTTTTAGGAAAATTTGTAGACTTTCAAAAATGGATTTAATCTACATTTGCACTTGAATTAGTGGAATATCCTTACCTTCAAATATCTTGGTAAATCTAGCTAGTCATAAGTTCCATGACACTATCCAAGAGACACATATATACTCCTTTTGTATATATTAAAATACAGTTGTGTCTTAGATAAGTGAGTGAGTAAATATTTTATATAATGTAATAA
Source organism: Wollemia nobilis (assembly GCA_028583015.1). Lineage (NCBI taxonomy): Eukaryota > Viridiplantae > Streptophyta > Pinopsida > Araucariales > Araucariaceae > Wollemia > Wollemia nobilis. The sequence continues at coordinate 1,484,593 of JAQPPZ010002321.1, forward strand.
TATGCAGGAAATGCACAAGTATCATGTAAATATGTGTGCAAGTGTTATGAGTGTAAATTTGCACAAGTGTCTAATATGTAATTATGCACATGTGTCCTTAGAATAGGAAAGTGAAGAGTTGTAAAGAAGAGTGAAGGTCAAGAATGCAACATATGAAGAGTAAAATAAGATTGTATATTTGTGATAAAGCATTGTAATTAGTATTGAATGTGTATAGCTTATTGCTTGCATTACTAGACCTTTATTCAATAACATTCTTAGTATTTTTATGTGCAATATTGTGAGTATTGTTTATATGATTATTCTGTGAGTATTTTTATGAGTTATTCTATTTGATATTATATTTTGAGTTATTATATTTGTTTCATTATATTGCAACTTCATTATATTTGATCCTGTGATTATTTTTCTATCAATTTTACATTAGTATTAAAGCTTCAAAAAATAGCAGTGGTATCAGATTCGGAACAAGATTGCTTGCACAAGATTTGAAAATCATTTTCTATTCATTGTGAAAAAATTGGTTAGAGTCTATCTACTTTAAAGGGAGTTAGATCTAGACTCTATTTGGAAGTTGCAAAGGCTAGAGTCTTTCCATAGTTGTAGGAACAACTAGTGAATACTAGGACTCAACAATAAGTGAAGTAAGATAAAGTTATGGTATTTTCACTAGGTTGAAGAATAACCAGTGAATACTAGGACTCGGTTAGGGTCTTTCCACTAGATTGAAGGATAACTAGTGAAGATTAGGAATCAACTATAAAATATTTGCACTAGGAAAACTAGTGAAGACTAGGATTCATATTTGGTTAAATCAAATTGAATACAATTCATTATTTAGAGAAATAGCCAACCTTAACTTTAATAGAAAGTTTTAGAGATAAAAATCCCTTAACATTGATATTTCTCTCAAGAAAAGAGAATTATTACTGATTGAAGTTGTTGTAGATTAGATTGCAGGAAACAACCAACTTAGGAGAAATATTGTCATTCAAGAAATTGCCATCTTGATTCAGATATTGGATTCTCTAGTAAGGGAAAGTCATAATTTATTCTTAGGAACAAAGAAATTTTTGTAGTGAATATTGATCTTCAACAATGAGAAAATTTAGATAACAAATAGAAAAGACTTTCATATTTGATGGCTAGAAGAAGACAAAAAGCTTTTCTCAAGTAAATATTGATTAAAGTTACAGTCTATTATAGTTTTAGGTCTCAAAGTTAGACCTTGATATAAGTTTTAGATATTGAATTTGATAAGATAGATTGAGTTTACCTATTCCAAGATATTATTCAAAATAGAGGGCAACCTATAAATTTGATTTAGGTCTTGAAGATAGACCTTTATATAGCTATTTAAAGAGGTATACATAAGAGACCCAAAGAAAAGAGGTCCTATAGAAGTTCGAGATAGGAGAACCAAGAAAAAAAATCCCATAGAAGATCAAGATATAGGATATCCAAGAAAGAGGTTCCTTTGAAGATTAAAGATAATGAATAAGACCCATCTAAAAGAGGTCCATCATAAGAGATATAATGGTATTTAATAAGAAAAGGGGCCATATTTGATTATGAATAAGGAGTCATAATGAGAAAAATTCTAAAAGAAAAAGATATTTCTCAAGGATTGCATATTAGAGATAGAATATTTGAAGGTTTCAAGAAACTTTTATAGGAAGAAAGTTTAGTCAAAGTTACTGCAAGGAAAAGTGATCATCTCTGTTCAAGCATTTATGAATCTATTTATTCGACCAATGAACAAATAAAAGCATTTAGTATGTCATTGATATAAATACATGACCATTAGCATAAGGAAAGGAAGGCCAAAGCCTAAGAATTAAAGATAAGAGCAAATGACTTTGATAAACTCCTCTTGAAAAGGAGTATATAGAAAGATACAACAAGTCTAAGATACATCAAGTGATAAGATCTAATGGAGACACCAAGAAGAGTTTAATATAGCAATAATATTTGAAGAAAAACAAGATTTAAATATAGATAACCAACATTAAGAAGACACAAGTAGGACAACAAGATTGTAGGTCTCAATCTTGAAGATAATATTTTGAGGGCAACAAGATTAGTTAGGCAAATTAATGCTCAAAACTAAATTGAGCATAGGGGGTACCAATCAAAGAGCTCAAAGAGAGGTAGAAAAATACATATAAAGGTTTGAATATCAATACTTGAGGATATAAGGAAAGCAACAGGGTTGAAGGTAACTCAAAATAAGTTCGAGCATTACAAGGAATGTCTAAGAGCATAACTAGAGAATAGGAAGTTTAAGATAAAATTTAAGGAAAGATAGGTAGAACTAAAAGTGCTAGCAAGTTGAAGGTTAAAGAACCAGAAGAAGAAGTTTAAAAAAGAGTGAAATAGAACCAAAGGAAGAAATATTGAGAAGAAGGAGAATAATTCTAGCAAAATATCTTTAACTATGTAGAGTGATTGCTTGGTAAAAGTCAATGTAATTAAAGCACCATCCAAAGTTGAAAGTGTCGTTAAATATTCCAAATGCCATTGAAGATTAAAAAATTTATTAGAGGTTAAGTATAAGTTATTTATTAAGCATCATTTGAGAATCGATTAGTGCAAGAACCTAATCAATTCAAATAAGAATTATTATCATTAAAAAAAGCATAACCTGGTCAACAGAGAATAATTATAGAGTAGAAAATGAAATCATTAAGGTAGTAAGAGCAAAGTGAATCCAAGCAAGAGCAAGCAATGTAATAGTTGAACTAGAGTTGAGTTTGCCTCATAGCATAAGCAACCAGAATGCTCAAGCGTTAGTGAGTGAAGTGACAAAGACTTTAGTGAGTGAAGCACCAACACAGGAGAAATGAAGAGACAAAGAATGAAGTGTGAATAGAGAAGAGCAAGTATAGGGAATGAAACATGAAGAATAAGCATAGGGAAGTCAAATGCCAACAATTGGAGAAGAGACAAAGAGCTGCCAAATTTTATTGTAACATTGAAAGATAAGCAAGCACCAAGTAAAGAAATATTGAGAGGTCAAGGTAATAACATCTTGAAATTATTCAAGGTAACAATAGGGTAATGTAATGGTTATGAGAAGACTAATGTTGAGACAAAAGTGTCTCTGATGCCTCAAATAGAATAAAATTAAATGTGTGCAACGTGTCTTGGATACCTCGAATGGGGAGAAAGCAATACATCCATCCAACACAAAACATGAAGTGAAATATCTCAATATTGAAAGCATAATATCACTCACACGAGTGGGAGAGAGGGATCTCAAGGTAGACTCAAGTGGAATTCATAACTACAACTAAAATTTCCAAGCACATGGATTTCTTGGAGGTATATTTTCAAATTTTAGGATTTTCCATAATGCACATAAGGATTTATAAGGTTTGGGATTAATATTCGATAATAAATATTTAATATTTTATAAGGCTAATTATAAATTAGGATTAATTGATTTTTGTATCAATTTATCATATTTCTTTAAGTTGGAGTGATAAGTAGATTTGAGATTTATTTTCTTAGCAAGGTGGAGTAGTAAGGCATAGTCGGGTATTGTTAAAATTTACAATTTAATTATTTTATTTACAAATTGATTAACTTTGGATGGAAAAGGAAGCCTACATCAAATTTAGAAAAATGAAATTTTCAATCTTTTACTTCAAAAGTTTATAAATAGTTAGGGAGACATAAGGGATTCTACTTCATATATTTTTAGAAAATTTAGAAACTTAGAAATGAAAACCTATGGAGACATAAGGTAGTCCACATAAAATGAAATTGATTAGGACTAACCAAAAAATTATCAAAAGGAACTTATCAATGTAAAAGACATTATGGAAAGGTTCAAGGTCAAAGTTCACTTAATATTCTTCATCTCTTATAAACAATGCAAAATAACTTCAAATAGAGATAATCATATGATTCAAAATAAATAGATCTTTGGTACATAGATTATGTTGCTAGTCATCATATGACAAACAACTTACAATGGTTTGTTTGCATAGAGGTGAAATATAATTCTAGTTTGAAACATGTGGATGGTAAGAGCTATCTTGTTCATGGAAGTGGATGCGTAAGACCTAGTGCACCATTATCAAATATTATGTTACATGATGTTATGTATGACCCAATATTAACAACTAATCTCAATTTAGTGACTAAAATAGTTGAAAGTGTAATATTTATTGAGTTCAAACATATAAATGAAGTTAATAAATATTTCATCAAGAATCAAAATCAAATAGAAGCTACAAGGTAAATTAAAAATGGAATATATTATTTAGACTCAATTGGTTTCTCTCAAGATATTAGCTTAGTCTAAAATAACATTGTTGAATATTCTAAAAGACAAAGTATAGGAAATGAGAATAAAAAATATTTCTACCATCAAAGTCATTGGGTAAATCCAAAATTCAAGATGATAAAAAGGATGAGAAGATAGTAGTAGGTTGCACTAAAAAATCATCTACAAATTAAATAAAGAAAGACATAGACCTTCATTGAAGACTAAAGTCTTAAATAACCAAATAATATAATATTAGGGGAAGCTGGAACATATTGCATTATTTGGTACATGTCAATGTGCCATCTTGGTGTATTATTGTAAATATTAGAATAGGGTCGTGTCTTCGATTAGCGAGTGAGTAAATATTTTATGTAATGTAATAATGTGCAAGAAATGCATAAGTATCATGTAAATATGTGTGCAAGTGTTATGAGTGTAAATTTTCACAAGTGTCTAATATTTAAATGTGCGCATGTGTCCTTCGAATAGGAAAGTGAAGAGTTGTAAAGAAGATTGAAGGTCAAGATTGCAACATATGAAGAGTCGCATACAATTATATATTTTTCATAAAGCATTGTAATTAGTATTAAATATGCATAGCTTTATTCTTGCATTAGAATACCTTTGTTCAATAACATTCTTAGTATTTTTATGTGCAATATTGCGAGCATTGTTTATATTATTATTCTATGAGTTATTCTATTTGATTTTATATTCTGAGTTATTATATTTAATTCATTATATCGCAACTTCATTATATTCGATCCTATGATTATTTTCCTATGCATTTTATATTAGTATTAAATCTTCAAAATCTAACATAATACTTTCTTTGAACTATTGTTGTATGTTATCTAAAATGTTCCAAACAAGACAAAAACAACAAAACACTACAAATACATACCCCTAGTAGGGCACTATACATTACCTTATGTTAAAGGTAAAATTAAATTCCACACTTTTCATGCAAAAGGCCAATGAACTAAAAGACGGTCCATTGTTTCTTTTTTCTTTTTGCATATAACACAATGATTTGGTCCTTGCCATGACCTCCTTTAAAGAACATCCTATGTTAGTACTTTTTTATTTAGAACTAACCAAGAAAAATTATTGTTTTTAGGGGAGCTCTTACCTTCCATATTCTACTCCACCACAAAATATTTTCCTCATTATTATGATTAACATCATACCTATACCGTTCTCTATATGTGTACTACCCACTTTCTAGATTCTTGGACCATATTGGAAATTCTCTTTGCCAATTTAATCTTATATTTTCTCTTTCTAGTTCCATTATGTAATTATACCAAATATGTTCTTTATTTCCTCCTAGTGTTAGCTCTTCTACTATGATCCATCTTTGTTTACATAAATTAATGCTCCCTACTAATACCACCTACACCAATACCATCTTTCCTTAACTATGGATATGATCTATTACATTTTATGAAATTTAACAGTCTCCTTTGCTACCTAGCCAAGGATATGTGTCTATCATTACTTCCTTTTCATTCTCTATTTTCCATGCCAAGAAATTTATAGTTAACAGGAAATCTCTCACTAGTGATTTCAAAATAATTGTGGTTTTTGAAACTAATTTATGTTGGAAACTCTACCAGATTATCTCATAGCTTAATTTCTTCAATATCAAATAGCAATACAATATCACATTAAAAATTAACTTCAATATTTCTCATAATATAAAAAAACACTTTATTACATTCAAAAGAGATTACATATATTCAAAAGTTCTCAAATATTTGGATTACATAGCATGGAGCTTTGTCTCTAATATATAGCTTTACATAAGACCTTCAATATTCCTGACTATTGCTCTCCTCAAACTCCTCGAGAGATGCAATATTCCACATGACTCACATTATGTCAAAATTCTCATGATAACATAACCTTTAACTTTACATATTGACATATTTCAAATAACTCTTCACTTTCATACATGACACATGACACCTATGGCTCTTCACTTGGTCACTTGATATTTTGCAACTTTTATTACATAACATAAATACCTATCATACTTTGACACATACATTAGACAAATATTTAACACACTTCTAAAGTAATATTCACAATAGTACTCCATGGTAATTTAATGTCCAAATAATGTAATATCTACAAAAAGCCCCTCATATTACAATGTTTTGTGTAAAGCCTTTTTGTCTTCAATATTTTATGTTTCTATCTTTATCTTCTAGATTTGGCTTTGGTCAGTTTCTTGTACTAATTTCCTTGTAAATCAATTTTTGTACAATTTCATACTTTTTACTTGACTATATCTAAAATTAAAATAAATTTCTTGAAGAAATACTTTTAGTGCTATCCTTGTGGTTATTTCTTTCATTATATCTCATTTATGCATGTTTATCCATCCATAATTCATATTATCATTTCCTTTATACCAACAATGTCTTTGAGAGTGATTTTTACCTCCATAAATTTTACAACAATGAAGATTCCAACATATTTCTATCTTTTGTACATGCCTACCACAATTTTCGTATTTGTTATCTATTTTTTGAAGTCTTCATTATTTTTACTTATAATATTACAATTTTCTTTGTCTTCACGAATCATGTACAAATATTTTGTGTCGCATGTAATGTATATTCTTAGAACAAGTTCTCATATATTTGGTGTAGATCCCAAACCACAACTATCATAGCATAATGAACATTCATTTGTTGTCATAGGCCTTAAATATTTTTTAAATGGGTGACATCCTTCATGATAGGATTGTTCTTCAAATATTTATATTTTACTTTTACCACTTAGTCTTCTTTTCTAGAGAGAGGAACACTATATCTATAGTATTTTCCATGTTCATAGTGAATGTGATAGAGCAATAATTAGTTTTATCAACAACAATATATAACTAGTTCTTGAGTGTTGAAAAATCTTTGTCCTTAGCTTCTTAAAGAATTTGTTTTTGAGTAAATAATAAATTTTGGTGACACAAAATATTCATCTTTTAAGAAAATTTCAACTTCTTGAAAATATGAATTTTGTTTCTCTTCTTTGATTATTTTTTATCTCAGGTTCCTGTATCTTTGTACCAATTTCTAATGTTTAATTGTTCACTTTCTTCTTTTAACTACCATGTTGTGTTATTTTTTTTCACTTTTAAAAATTTCCTTTGTTGTTGAAAATCTTATAACTCCCAAAAAAATCTTCAATTTTTTACTCTATCTTCAATAATATTATTTTTTTAATTTCAAAATTTGAATCTTCTTATGTCTCCCAATTTCAATCAAATTTTAACTAACTATTTTCCCTTGTATTTTCAAATCAATCTTCGAATCATTCAATTTTCAAATTTCATATGTCAATTTAATTCTTTTAGTATCCTTTTATATCCCAATTTTTAAATTGTGTTTCATAATGAATTTTCAAATTTTAATTCACCATTCATTCATTTCATCTTCATTTCATAATGTCACCATTAAATTTTTATTTTACCCACACTCCAATCAATTCAAAATTCAATGCAAATTTCAAATGTTTTGTATCCATATAACTGCCATTCATTAATTCATTCCTTCTAATTAACTCTTAAATAAAAAATAAATGATTAATTTCTCCAAATTAATAATACCTTTCGTTTTAGTTCCTTAAATTTAACCTTATAAATATCAAATTCTAAATTTAGCATCAAACCTTATAACTCCAAATTTAATAAATCATGCATACCCAAAATAAATCAAATATATATGTAGTCCCAAAATATGCAGCTAAGGTTTAGCTTATACTTACTACATTCACCTTTCATATTTCTCACACATGACAACTAACTTGGGTGACTTTTCACTTCAACTAATGAATGTTATACCTTCAAAATATGATTCTTGTTTTTCTCTATGACTTTGCTACTTTCTTTGGTTTAGTCACTCACAATACAATACAAGTGTTCATAATCCTAGGCACTTCAATCTTTCATATCTCCCTAGGTTCATGTGCTCACTTCAATATATTTCTCCTTTGATATGCACTCATATATACCTCATTTTGATGTTATATTTTCTTTGATGTTTATATTTTATCCATGACATATATCTCTCTTCCTTGAATCTCAATGTAAGCAATCTATCTCAAAATAGTTTACATTCTTACTGTATCATAGTCTCAACATCTTACTCTTCACTCTTCATAGGTTTAAATTTTCCTCATAGTTTATGCTCTTCATTCTTCATGGGTAAAATATTTCCTTACAAATGATAATATTCACTCTTCATAGGTTCTCTTCTTCACACCAGAAAAAAAATAACTCCACATTTATCTTTCTTCCAAAAAACCATCCATGTATTCTCTTCCAACATATTTTTCACCTCCATATTGTTCTTCATGTTCTAATTTTCCATTCCTTCATAATATGACAACTCCTTCAGTATTCATCCAATCACAATATCACCACATTACCCTCCAAAAATTGTCTAATCAATATTCCTCTTCTTATTCAATAACTTCTCTTTCTTATTCCTCCTTTCTCTTGTTCTCACAAGCATAGCTCTAAGCCATGGAGTGATGCAGACATCCACATGTAGGTTGATGAAGACATCAAAAATGAAAGGCCATCCATTGGGAAAGATAAACCATATAAGTAATGGATTTTTTCCACTTATAATTAAATGGGGAGGATGCAAAGGAAAGGGAGGCATGAGCGAAGGAAAATAATCATATAATTTAAGTGAGAAGGAAAAGGAAAAACTCTGACAAGGAGGAAACATAATTCTTCTTGTATATGTTTTTGAGTCTTGTATAATCATGTTTTTGCATGTATATGAATTAAAAAAATATTTATTCCCTTAGTGTGATTGAGATTTTTTGTATGTAAAATCTTGTTTGCATGTCCAAAATTATGTAGTTGCATACTATTGATTCCTGTTATAGGTGAATGTAGTTAGCAAACAATCCAATGATACTCTTCATTTAATAAAGCTAGGAAAGATACACCATCTTGGAATATTACCATCGTATTAAGTAATTATAGTTTTATATGGATCATCAATCTAAAACACACCATGAAACATTCTACCATAATTGATGGAACACTATCATCTAGGGTGCCAAATTGAGAGGAGTAAATTATCATCACAGTGGTAGCTACCATCACATTTAGGTTTTTATCAAAATTCCTTCGGAATGGGTTGACATATCCTTTATTTCCATTGTTTTGGAATGGGACAGCATATCCCTTGCCATAATTGTTTGGTAATGGGCCAACACATAACTTACCATAATTAATTTGGAAGCTATCGATATATCACCTACATTCATTGATTGGAAAGTTGTCAACATATCACTTGTAGTCATGGTTCTTGGTAGCTATGTGTAAGCTATCATGGTCTTTTACATAAAAATAAATTATCCATCATATCTGCTATGAAAAAATTATCCACCTCAACACTGCATAATTTTTGGTATTAGATCTATAAGATCTCTCAGGAAATGACACATGCAAAAGGAATGATGGCACAATGGGGAAGAAGAAGACCACAAGGCCCTCGAGTTGCAGATATAGCTGAGATGCTAAGGGAAATTACTGCCCAATTGGAGGTGATTGAAACTTCCCAATGAAGAGGTATTCATCTTGAGGAGATTAGTGATAGTGAAGAAGATGAGGTTGGCCATGTGGAAGCTCGATATGAAGAGCAAGGGGAAGAGGTAGAAGAGTGATTTATTCGAGAAATCTCCAATATGGGTTGGAATCCAAAGATAGAAACCTTATCATATAATGGAAGCTTGAATCTAGAGGAGCTCATAGACTGGATTACCAAAATGGAGTACTTTGATTTTGAATCAATAGAAGATCCCAAAAGGGTGAAATTTTCCTACACAAAGCTGAAAGGGCATGCATCCTTATGGTGGGACCATGTTCAAACTAAAAGAAAAAGAAAAGGAAAGGAAAGGATTAGGACATGGGAGAAAATAGTCACCAAGTTGAAGGCCAAATTCCTTTCATTTGACTATCAATTGAGTCTTTTCAAAAATTATAGAACTTAAGATAGAAGGATATGAGTGTGAAGGAGTACATGAAGGAATTCTATAGGCTTACCATTCAGGCTAGTCATGTGGAAGATGATGAAGAGAAAGTGTTAAAGTACATCAATGGACTATGGATGTCTATATAGGATGAAGTCAGTATGATAAGGATAATGATGGTAGAGGAAGCCTACTAGTATGCCTTAAAGGAAGAGGAGAAGTTGTTGTAGAGGCAACAAAATAATTAGAGAGGAAGAGGATGGTTCTCGCATGGACGAGGATAAACAAGCAATGGAAGAGGACAACAAAAACAAGAAGGAGAAGCTAGTACTTCTCATAGTGATTCTATCTAGAACACCAGAGGTGGTGGATATTTCTCATGAGGAAGAGGTGGTTTTGGTTGAGGAAGGGGTAGAGGATTCTCTAGAAGATGTTATAGATGTGGAGAAGATGGTCATTGAGCATTTGAATGTCCAACCATGCAATAAAGCAACAATAAGGGAAAGGAGGTCAGGAACCATATTGCACAAGCTAAAGAAGAAAGTGTTGCTTCCCCAAGGTATGTGGAGGAGCTCAAGCAAGGAGAATATCTCATGATGAAGAGAGTGCTTTTGAAGCTAGAGAAGAAGGAATGTGAACCTATCCAAAGGAGAAATATTTTAGAACTATGTGCAAATATGGTGGCAAATGTTGCAAGGTCATCATAGATAGTGGAAGTATGGATAATTTAGTATCTACTGAGATGGTAGAGAAGTTGGGGTTGAAGAGGGTAGAACACCCTAGTCCATACAAGGTATCTTGGCTACAAAAGGGACACTAGATTCTAGTAAGTGAACAATGCAAGGTAAATTTTTAGATAGGATCATACAAGGATGAGGTCCTATGTGATATTATGCCTATGGATGCTTGCCATGTGTTGTTGGGAAGACCTTGGAAATTCGACAAGAAGGAAGTACATGATGGTAGGGAAAACACCTACACCATTATGAAATATGGTAAGAAGTTTGTATTGAGTCTGTTGAAGGACAAGGATGAAAGAGAGGACATTGGTCCTAAAATATGTTTGGTTTCAGGAAAATAATTTCTAAAAGAGATGACAAAGAAGAAGGCATGTTTTGCCTTGATTGTTAAACCCACAAAGGATGGGATTGCAAACAAGGAGGAGATTCCAAGTGAAGTGAAGTATTTTCTAGATGAGTATACAAATTTTTTCAGAAGCATTGTTGGATGGATTACCACCAACAAGAAGTATTAGCCATCACATTGATTTCATTCCTGGATTGAGTTTTTCCAATAAGGTAGCATATAGGTTGACACCAATGGAGAATGAGGAAATAAATAGACAAGTTTAGGAGCTGTTGGATAAAGGATTGATCAAGGAGAGCTTGAGCCCATGTGTAGTACCAGTTGTGCTTACACCAAAGAAGGGTGGAGAATGGCATATGTGTATGGATTCTAGGGCTATCAATAAGATAACTATCAAGTATCAATTTTCATTGCCTTACATGGATGATTTGATGGATTTCTTGAGTGGAGCAAAGTACTTCATGAATATAGATTTGAAGAGTGGCTATCATTAGATCTATATTAGGGAAGGAGATGAGTGGAAGACCACATTCAAGACAAAGGATGGATTGTATGAGTGGTTGGTTATGCCATTTAGATTGACAAATGCACCCAATACCTTTATGCGATTGATGAATGAAGTGTTGAAGCCATTTATTGGCAAGTTTGTGGTTGTCTATTTGGATGACATTTTGATATTCAGTAAGAGCAAGGAAGACCATTTGGCATATTTGAGATTGGTCTTACAAAGATTGAAGGAAGAGAAGTTGCTAGTCAACTTGAAGAAATGCAGTTTTATGAAGGAGGAATTGGTGTACTTGGGTTTTATGATTTTCCAAGAAGGGTTATAGATGGACCCTGAAAAGGTCAAGGCCATTATGAGTTGGCCATCACCTAGAAGTATGTTTGAGACCAGGAGTTTCCATGGTCTTGCAAGTTTTTATAGGAAGTTTATCAAAAACTTCAGTGGAATTTGTGCTCCAATCATAGAAACAATGAAAGGAGGAAAGCATGAATTTAAGTGGATGACTATAACAAAAAGAAGTTTTTAAATCCTGAAGGAGAAGATAATGGAACAACCCATTCTAGCTTTACCAGACTTCAACAAGGTCTTTCAGGTGGATTGTGATGCAAGTGGGAAGGTGATAGGAGTCTTGAGCCAAGAAGGCAATCCCATTGCCTATTTTAGCGAGAAGCTAAATGAGGCAAAGAGGAAATACTTGGTCTATGACCAGGATTTTTATGCCATTGTTCAAGCCTTGAAGAAATGGAGATATTATTTGCTACCAAAAGAGTTTGTCTTGTTCACAAATAATCATGCTCTATAGTTTATCAACAACTAGAGTAAGTTGAATCAAAGACATATGAAGTGGGTGGAATTTTTGTAGGGATATTCATTTTTCTTGAAGCATAGAAGTGGTCATTCAAATTGAGTAGTTGATGCCTTGAGCAGAAGAAATCTATTGTTGAACACGATGTAGGTTGAAGTCATGGGTTTTGATGCTATGAAGGAGCTTTATGCTAAGGATGTGGACTTTAAGGAAGCTTGGAAAACATGTAGTAATCCTACTATAGGGGATAAGATGCCATGGTTGGATTACTTCATCCAAGAGGGACTATTGTTCAAGGGACAACAATTGTGCATACCATGGGGTTCAATGAGGGAGAACCTGATAAGAGAGAAACATAGTGGAGGACTAGTTGGACATTTTAGAGTAGATAAAATGATGGGATAACTTTGTGCCAGTTATTATTGGCTAGGGATGAATGTAGATATTAGAAGGTTTGTGTAGTGTTGTTGAGTGTGTCAACATGCAAAGGGAAGGAGTCAAAATACTAGGTTGTATCAACCCTTACCAATACTAGAGAGACCATGGGAGGACATGAGCATGGATTTTGTTCTTGGGTTTCCGAGGACACAAAAGGGTAATGACTCTATTTTTGTTGTTGTTGATAGATTCTCGAAGATGGCACATTTCATACCTTGTAAGAAGACAAATGATGCTACCCATATTGTTGATTTGTTCTTTTGAGAAGTTGTAAGATTACATGGTTTTCCAAAGAGCATTATGTTAGATAGGGATGCAAAGTTTGTGGGTCACTTTTGGCATACCTTGTGGAATAATTTGGGTACCAAATTGAGCTTTAGTTCAGCTTATCACCCACAAATAGATGGATAGACCAAAGTAGTGAATAAAAGCCTTGGGAATTTACTACGATGTCTAGTTGGTAAGAAGCCAAAGTTGTGGGATACTATGTTGGCACAGGCAAAATTTGCATATAAAAATTCAGTAAATAGAAGCATGGCTAAAATTCCATTCCATATTGTGTATGGAATGCATCCTCAAGGAGTAGATGAGTTGTGGAGCATAACTGAATTGCAGAAACCTAGTGCTATGGTAGAGGATTTTGCTGAATATATGCAAGATTTACATCGTGAAGTGAAGGTTGATTTGGAAAGGAATGTCATGAAATACAAGCAACATGATGACCTCAAGTTTTGGATATAAGAATTCCAAGTTGGAGATTTGGTTTTGACAAACATGTAGAGGGAAAGGCTTCCAAAGGAACTTAAAACAAGCTAACTTGGAAGAACATTGGACCTTGTAAGGTTATAAAGAATGTTACCATCAATGCATATGAAATTGAGCTTTAAGAAGGCATTTATATTACACCAGTCTATAATATTGTTGACTTATATCCATACTATGATCCATATAGAAATGCAAATGAATATCATACAATTGATGTTTCAGTATAACGTAGTTGCTACAAAAGGAATGAGACAAAATTGAGGTAATCATAGATTCAAGAATGTCAAAAAGACAAGAACCCAAGTCTATTATGAGTACTTGGTGTAGACACCTAAAATTAATGCATGCTCACTTCTAGAAACTTGTACATCTACATACATACTTGTAGATTGACATAGGCTATCTTAGTCATCCGTAGGTTCCTAAACCTACAAAACTAGGTAAAAAGCATCCAAAATGCCTCATACACACTAGGAGACTACCTATTAGCCCCCATAAAGAAATTAAATCCCTCCCCTACACCTAATTAGCCTCCATGGAAATTTATACCTATAAAAAAGCCTAATTAGGTTGATTAGTGATCTAATTCATCATTGACATTTAATTAAATGCACTTTTCACTTAAGTAGGATTAATTAGGGTTCTAAACCAAGATTAGCCCTAAGCACACTCCCACACATGTGTGCACATGAGATTAGTTAGGATATTTCCAAATGCCCTAACTAAAACCTAATATAACCTATGAGTTAGATAATCCTATTTAACCCTAATATCTCCTCACACATGTGTGAGGATGAGATATTTCTTTAGGGAATGTGGGAATGACACCTCCAAAAACCCTATCCTAACCTAGCATGGAATAGACTCTAGGGTTTGATCTACCTAACCACCCCCCTGACCTTAACTTTTTCTATAAATAGAGGGTCCCCCTCTCATTATTTCTCTCTTTCCCTCTTATATAACTGACAAAAACTCTAGCAAAATCCTACCAAAATCCCTTATTTTGATTATGGAAGGTACAAACATCATCCAAGCATCCCAAGAGTGTTGAGCAAGGTGCAGAAATAGTATTGTCATTGTTGTCAACACAGACAGATAGATCAGTTGATGCAAGTGGACAGGAGTTCAGAGGTCAGTCAGAGCATGTACAATGAATATCCAAGAAGACAGAAGTGGCCAACATTCAAAAGATCAAAGAAAAAGACAAGTAAGAAAACTGTCGCGATATCGCGACATGTTTGGTCAGAAAGAAAACTGTCACGATATCGCGACATGTTTGAGGAAAGAGAGAAATTGAAAAACTATCGCGATTTCGTGACATATCGGAGGAGAGAGAAAATGCTGGCAAAACTGTCATGATTTCGTGACATATCGAAGGAGAGAGAAAATGCTGGCAAAACTGTCATGATTTCGTGACATATCGAAGGAGAGAGAAAATGTTGGCAAAAATGTCATGATTTCACGACATATCGGAGGAGAGAGAAAATGCTGGCAAAACTATCATGATTTCATGACATGTTGGAGAGAGAGAAAGCACAAGGAAAACTATCATGATTTTGTGACATGTTCGAAGAGAGAGAAAGCGCAAGGAAAACTGTCATGATTTCATGACATGTTTGAAGAGAGAGAAAGCACAAGGAAAACTGTCACGATTTCGTGACATGTTCGGAAAGAAGGTGCAAGCAAAGAAAACTGTCATGATTTCATGACATGTTCGAGGAGAGGAGAAAGCATAAGGAAAATTGTCACGATTTCGTGACATGTTCGAGAGAAGGAGCTCACAAAGAAAAGTGTCACGATTTCGTGACAATTTGCAAGAGAGGCAGTACGGACGAAAATGTGTCATGATTTCGTGACATGTTTGAGAGAAAGAGCTTGCAAAGAAAAGTGTCATGATTTCATGACAATTTGCAAGAGGAAGTGCTAAGGAGAAAATATGTCACGATATCGTGACATGTCGAGTTTTGAGACCCAATGAGAAGAAAAGGACAAGGCAGCGAAAGTGTCACGATTTCATGACATGTTCTTTTTCGGAGGTCAAGGAAGAAAAGGCACAAGAGAATGTGTCACGATTTCATCATTCATGTTTTTTGGAAAAGAGAAGAGGCACAAGGAGAATGTGTCATGATTTCGTGACATGTCTTTTTCATTGAAAAAAAAAAAGCAAAAACGAAGATGTTTTCGTGGGTGCAAGCTGAGAAGAGGACAAGAAGGGAAAAGTGTCACGATTTCGTGACATGTCATGTTTTCAGGGTGCAAGCCAAGAAAAGGACAAAGGGGAAAATGTCATGATATCGTGACATGTCATGTTTTCATGGGTAAAAGGCGAGAAGAGTACAAAGAGACAGAAGTGTCATGATTTCATGATAGGTCGCAACAACACGATTACGGATAGTTAACTAAAGTAGAATGACAGTTATAGGGGTAGTTGCAGAGGAAAATCATGCAGCCAATATAAGAAGAGTCAACTGAAGTTAGTGCGACAGTTACAGGGGTAGTTACAGATAGAAATCATGCAAGCTAAAATAAGCATAGTGCATTAAAGATAGAACGATAGTTACAGGGCCCGTAAAGCAGTGTAACCATCGAGCGGTAGTTATACTGAAAGTCCCACACAAGAAACAGAGCTATTAATAGAATGCATGTACAAATTACTGTGTGATAAAGGAGTTACTTTCAGAAGTGTCTATTAATAGGGTGCATGCAGGATTATGGAAGTCACAGAAGAACAGGTGTTTCAAGATGAAAATATTGTTATAAAAGGGCAGTTGCATGGAGAATTAAGTTGTCATTGAATGTGTGAAAGTGCTATCGAAAGAGGGTTAGAAGAGTGTTGTAAGAGAGTGACAAGCAGAGCAGTAAGTGTTTACTATGTTTTGATAAATTGTAGACCAATCAGGGTCTTGTAAAAGTGAAGGCATTTTTATGTCATTGATATAGCTTTCAAAACTGTGATCCAAGTTGGTGCTTGGATAGGGGTTGGTGCTCCTTTCTATTGGTGTAGATAAATCAGGGGTTGGTGCTCCTTCCAGTGGGTGCTGGTAAACGGATTGTAAAATTGGTGTTTTGCAAAGGTTGGATTTGGACCGTAGTCCAAGCAGTCATTCTTGAGGAGTAGCCAAATTGGTGAACCTCATTACATTGTGTGTTGTGGTGTGCTCTCTTGTGATAATTGCTTTACCTGCTTTTAAGTTCTCTTTGCTTCAGCTTTAAGAGTTGTAGATTTGAATTTAAATAGCTACACTGATTCACCCCCCCTCTCAGTGTCATTGTGAGAATATCAATTGGTATCAGAGCAAGGTTCCTGAACAAGCTTAATCAGCTAAGGTGATCTTGGAAGAAACACAATGGCAGGTGGTGAAGGATTCTCATCAAACAAAGCTCCTTTGTTCGACGAAACTAATTACTCATTCTGGAGACTCAGGATGCAGACATATCTATGTGCGTTGGGATACGACATTTGGGAGTCAGTAGAAAGTGGATACACAATACCCGCTACTCCTCCAACAGATACTATCGAGAAGAAAAAGTTTGAGAATAACTCCAAAGCAAAGAATGCCATAATGTGTGGGCTAGTAGACAGTGAACTGATAAGGATCATGAGCTGTAAAATGGCAAAAGACATGTGGGACAAACTGAAGAGCATTCATGAAGGAGACGACAAGATCAAGGAAGCCAAGCTACAAACGCATCGAGCTCAGTTCGAAGCATTAAAAATGAATGACGATGAGAACATAGAGGCCTATATGCCGAGAGTCAATGGAATCATTAATGCGATCAGAGGACTCGACGAAGAAATCGAAGATGCGGTCGTCGTGAAAAAGGTACTTAGAACTCTTCACAAAAGATTTAATTCTAAAGTTTCTGCTATAGAAGAAGCTAAAGATCTAAATAATTTTAGCATGGACGAGATGCATGGTTCTTTGACTGCATACGAAATGAGAATAGGACAAACTAAGCCCATAGACAGAGAAGCTGCTTTTAAAGCACACAAAAATATAAAAGCTGAACAAGAATCTGAGGATGAAGAGACATCGGATGAAACGGAAGCTAACTTTGTTCGGAAACTTATAAAGGGAAAAGGAAAATATAGAGGAAAGTTACCGTTTAAGTGCTTCAATTGTGGAGGCGTCGGTCACTTTGCAGCTAAGTGTCCAATGAATGAGAAAACCAAAAGTGATGAAGGGTCACACCAAGAAAGAAGTGACTGGAAGAAGAAACCAAATTTTAGAAAAAGCAACTTCAAAAAGAAAAGTTTCATATCCAAGAATGTCAGCTCTTCCGAAGATAGCTCGGGTGAGGATTTTGAAGAAGAAACAGGTGAAGCTCTGTTCATGGCATTTGAAGATGAAAACATTGAAGAAAAAAAGGAAGGTGATAAAAACATTAATGATGAGGCTGAAGTATATCCTGGAAGGAGAGTTGGTTGCTGCACTTAAAGAGTTGAGTACAGAAAGGAAAAAGAATAAAAAGGTCTCAAGAAAGCTTGAGGATGCGAATGACATAATAAACAGTTTGAAAGTACAGACAGAAGAATTTAAGAAAATGTCTGAAGAACTCGAAGTACAATTAACCATGAAAATAGATGAGTGCAGCAAACTGGAAGAAGAGATTGTTGTCTTAAGAATGCGGCTAGAAGAAAAGAATCAAAAATTGAGTTGCTATCACAAACTTGAAGGAAGTTCTGCGAAGCTTGAAAAGATTATAAATAGTCAGAGGACTACAGGCATCAAATTTGGCTTGGGCTTTGTCGAAGGAGAATCGTCAAGTGGATCAAAGGCCATAACTGTAGAACCAGTAAAGAAAGAAGATAAGATCAAGGTTGATCAAGGAAAAATGAATCATGCAAAAGAAAGCAACAATGCCAGGCACGAGAAGAGTGCTGACAATGAGGGATTCACAAACGTCACACATCAAAGGAGAAGAAAATTTGTGGCTCCTACTACAAAATGGCAAAGACCAACTCCTAGGTTCAATCATTCCTTTTCTGGTTATTGTTTTAAATGCAATGCTTACGGTCATAAGATTTTAGACTACATTTATAATATAGGACAAAGAAATTTCACCAATAGAAATGTCTTTTCACCCTTGATGGATTATGCAGTAGAATGCTATAACTGTCATAACTTTGGACACATTGCAAGAAACTGTAGAAGCACATATGCAACAAATAAATATCAGGGAAGAAGATCTCAACCAAACAGTTTAAGGCAAAACAAAAAATTCCTAGAAAAACATGCACAAGCTACTGACAAAGAAAAGTCTAAACAAGTGACCAAAACTCGTAGTCAAACCAGAGTGGAAAGAAAAGGAGCGACCCAAGGAAGAAAAGGAATCCTTGATTGTACAGACAACATTCAAAGCACAGAACAAATCTGCACCATGGATATTGGATAGTGGATGCTCCAGTCACATGACAGGAGATAAACAAAAATTTGAAAAGTTACAGAAATATGAAGGGGGCTCTGTAAAGTTTGGAAATAATGATGGAGCCAAGATAGTTGGCAAAGGATCAGTCAAGATAAGTGATGGAAAGATCAATTCCAAAGAAGTTCTGTTTGTGATTGGTTTGAAGCACAACTTACTGAGCGTAAGTCAAATCTATGACAGAGGTCATGAAGTCATCTTTAAGAAGTAGGGCTGTGAAGTCAGAAAAGCACACAGTGGGAAGCTGATAGCTACTGGATCGAGGACTTCTAGAAATCTATATACTCTCTCAGAGACTTCAGAAGGAGCATGCTTGATTGGACAGGAAGATGAAAATTGGCTGTGGCACAAGAGGCTCGGTCATATTAGCTTTGACAATCTGGTAAAAATAAGTTCAAACAGGGCAATAAGAGATATACCCACCATTGGCAAACCATTAAATAGCATTTGTGCTTCATGCCAAAAGGGGAAGCAAACTAGATCCACATTTAAATCAAAGGAATACTTCACCAGCAAACCTTTAGAGCTAATACATACTGATTTGTGTGGACCCATGAGAACACAAAGCATAAATGGTGACAAATACTTTATGTTGTGCATAGATGACTACTCCAGGATGACATGGGTACTATTTTTAAAGCATAAATCAGATGCCTTTGAGATGTTCAAGATTTTCAAAAAGCAGGTTGAGAATCAAACAGGAAAAGAATTAAATGCTTAAGATCAGACAGAGGAGGAGAGTTTATCTCAGAGGAGTTTGTAGAGTACTATCAAAAATATGGGATTAGAAGACAATTTTCAGCAGCAAGGACACCTCAACAGAATGGTGTTGTAGAAAGGAAGAACAGGACTGTGCAAGAAATGGCACGGACAATGTTGGCTGAGAACAAAATAGCTGACAGATTTTGGAAAGAGGCAGTCCATACTGTAGTTTACATCCAAAACAGGTGCATGTTAAGGACGCATGAAAGCAAAACACCTTATGAGCTGTGGTTCGAGAAGAAGGCAACAACAAGATACTTCAAAGTGTTCGGCAACAAGTGTTATATCAAACGAACTGAAGATAATCTTGGTAAGTTTGAAGATAGAGCTCGACGAAGGTATTTTTCTTGGTTACTCGACAAAAAGCAAAGCCTACACATGCTACAACAAGAGGCTAAAGAAAATTGTGGAGAGTGTCGATGTTAAAGTTGATGAAGGTAGAGAACGAGAAATTACTTATCAAGAAAACTACCCTATTTATGAAGAAGTTATTGAAGGAGATGAAGAAAAGGAAACAGAAGAGAATAAGAAAATTGACCCAGATGATTTAAGTATTGACTCAGAAGGAGAAGAAAACAAGAAATTCAAAACAGGTAGCTGGCAGAAAAATCATCCCAGAGAACAAATTATTAGGGACCCCACAGTTGGTATTCAGACAAGAAGAGCAGTAGTACGGAACTACTCTCTATTATCCAGCATTGAGCCCAAAAATGTTGTTGAAGCAAGCACAGATGAAAGTTGGATGAAGGCAATTAATGAAGAACTAGATCAGATTGAGAAAAACAAAACCCGGGAGTTAGTACCAAGGCCAACAAATAAAAATATAATCGGTACTAAATGGATTTTTCGAAACAAATTGAACGAAGATGGACAGGTTGTAAGGAATAAAGCAAGACTGGTCCGTAAAGGCTATGCACAGGTTGAAGGTATTGATTTTGAGGAAACCTTTGCACCAGTAGCTAGACTAGAGGCAATCGGAATGTTTCTGGCTTTAGCAGTTCATAAAAATTTCAAAGTATATCAAATGGACGTGAAATCAGCATTTCTGAATGGAAAACTGGAAGAAGAGGTTTACATTGAGCAGCCAGATGGTTTCCAACTCGGTGATAATCCCAACTTTGTTTGCAAGTTGAAGAAAGCTTTGTATGGCTTGAAACAGGCACCCAGAGCATGGTATGCAAGGCTGGATAACTATCTTATTCAACAGGGGTTCAAGAAAGGTATGGTGGACAACAATTTGTATGTCAAAACAGAGAATGGCCATCTTATTGTCCTTGTTGTTTATGTAGATGATATCATTTTTGGCAGCAGCAATGATAAGTCATGTAGAGACATAGCAAATAAAATGAAGAAAGAATTTGAAATGTCGATGATTGGTGAACTTTCATATTTCCTCAGACTGCAAGTCAATCAAAATGAAAAGGGCATTTTTATCTCTCAAGTTAAATATGTGAAAGAAATGCTGAAAAAGTTCACAATGGAGGATAGTAAACCTGTTAGCACTCCCATGACGACAAGTTGCAAGTTGAGCAAGGATGACAAATCTCCAGATGTTGATCAAACCATGTATAGATCTATGATTGGGAGCCTGTTGTATTTAACAGCCACCAGACCAGATATCTTGCAGGCAGTTTGCATGGTAGCAAGATTTCAAGCTAGTCCCAAAGAGACTCATGTGACAGCTGTGAAGAGGATTCTTCGGTATCTCAAGGGTACTATGGAGTATGGGTTATGGTATCCAAAAGGTAAGGACTTCACTCTTATTGCATATTCAGATGCAGATTGGGTAGGATGTATAGATGACAGAAAGAGTACCAGTGGAGGAGCATTTTATCTTGGAGACAGGCTGGTAGCATGGCACAACAAGAAACAAGAATCAATCTCTCTATCCATAGCAGAGGCAGAATACATTGCAAGCAACAACGTGTTGTACGCAGATATTATGGATGAGACAAACCCTGAAAGATCTTGGTATTCACTTCAAAGAGCCAATTTTAGTTAAATGTGATAATACTAGTGCTATTAACATCTCAAAGAATCCGGTTATGCATTCTCGAACCAAACATATTGCAATCCGGTATCACTTTTTGAAGGATAAAGTTGCGGAAGGTGAGGTTAAATTGGATTTTGTTCCAACTACAGAGCAAGTAGCGGACATCTTCACAAAACCATTGCCCAAAGAAGTTTTTGAGTACCTTCGGAGTAAGTTGGGAGTGGTCACGTTTCCCAAGAATTGACTAGCAATCGGGACCACATTCTCAGGGGGAGCATTTATGTCTGTGTTTATAGTTTTGCTCATATTCATGATTTTTGCTAACTATAACAATGTTTGTCTGAGAATGTTGTGCATAGACTCAGGGGGAGTCTGCAGCAGCCCTTTGGTATTATTGTCAAAGGGGGAGAAGAATTACAAGAAATTGCACATGTGTTGCCAACAATTCCAAAGGGGGAGATTGTTGAGCAAGGTGCAGAAACAGTATTGTCATTGTTGTCAACACAGACAGATAGATCAGTTGATGCAGTGGACAGGAGTTCAGAGGTCAGTCAGAGCATGTACAGTGAATATCCAAGAAGACAGAAGTGGCCAACATTCAAAAGATCAAAGAAAAAGACAAGTAAGAAAACTATCACGATATCGCGACATGTTTGGTCGAAAAGAAAAACTGTCACGATTTCGCGACATATCAAAGGAGAGAGAAAATGCTGGCAAAACTGTCATGATTTCATGACATATCGAAGGAGAGAGAAAATGCTAGCAAAACTGTCATGATTTCATGACATATCGAAGGAGAGAGAAAATGTTGGCAAAACTGTCATGATTTCATGACATATCGAAGGAGAGAGAAAATGCTGGCAAAACTGTCATGATTTCGTGACATATCGAAGGAGAGAGAAAATGCTGGCAAAACTGTCATGATTTCATGACATATCGAAGGAGAGAGAAAATGCTAGCAAAACTGTCATGATTTCATGACATGTTGGAGAAAGAGAAAGCGCAAGGAAAACTGTCACGATTTCATGACATGTTGGAAGAGAGAGAAAGCACAAGGAAAACTGTCATGATTTCATGACATGTTTGGAAAGAAGGTGCAAGCAAAGAAAACTGTCATGATTTCGTGACATGTTCGAAGAGAGAGAAAGCACAAGGAAAACTGTCATGATTTCATGACATGTTTGGAAGAAGGTGCAAGCAAAGAAAACTGTCATGATTTCATGACATGTTCAAAGAGAGAGAAAGCACAAAGAAAATTGTCATGATTTCATGACATGTTTGAGAGAAGAAGCTCGCAAAGAAAAGTGTCACGATTTCGCGACAATTTGCAAGAGAGGCAGTACGGACAAAAATGTGTCACGATTTCATGACATGTTTGAGAGAAAGAGCTTGCAAGGAAAAGTGTCACGATTTCATGACAATTTGCAAGAGGAAGTGCTAAGGAGAAAATATGTCACGATATCATGACATGTTGGGTTTTTTCCGAGAGAAGAAAAGCACAAGGCAACGAAAGTGTCACGATTTCATGACATGTTCTATTTTCATGAGGTCAAGGCAAGAAAAGGCACAAGGCAACGAAAGTGTCACGATTTCATGACATGTGTTTTCACGAGCAAAAGACAGAGAAGAGCACAAGGCAACGAAAGTGTCACGATTTCGTGACATGTTATGTTTTTGCGTGAAAGCAAGAAGAGTACAAGAGAAAGTGTCATGATTTCATGACATGTCATGTTTTCACTAGTGCAAGCCAAGAAGAGTGCAAAGAAGCAAAAAGTGTCACAATTTCGTGACATGTCATGTTTTCATGGGTGCAAGCCGAGAAGAGGACAAGGAGGCAAAAAGTGTCACGATATCGTGACATGTCATGTTTTCACATGCAAGCCAAGAAGAGGACAAGGGGGCAGAAATGTCGCGATATCGTGACATGTCATGTTTTCATGGGTAAAAGGCGAGAAGAGTACAAAGAGACAGAAGTGTCACGATTTCGTGACAGGTCGCAACAACACGATTACGGATAGTTAACTAAAGTAGAACGATAGTTACAGGGGCAGTTGCAGAGGAAAATCATGCAACCATTATAAGAAGAGTCAACTAAAGTTAGTGTGATAGTTATAGGGGCAGTTACAGATAGAAATCATGCAAGCTAAAATAAGCACAGTGCATTAAAGACAGAACGGTAGTTACAGGGCCCGTAAAGCAGTGTAACCGTCGAGCGATAGTTATACTGAAAGTCCCACACAAGAAACAGAGCTATTAATAGAATGCATGTACAAATTACTGTGTGATAAAGGAGTTACTTTTAGAAGTGTCTATTAATAGGGTGCATGCAGGATTATGGAAGTCACAGAAGAACAGGTGTTTCAAGATGAAAATATTGTTATAAAAGGGCAGTTGCGTGGAGAATTAGGTTGTCGCTGAATGTGTGAAAGTGCTACCGAAAGAGGGTTAGAAGAGTGTTGTAAGAGAGCGACAAGCAGAGCAGTAAGTGTTTACTGTGTTTTGATAAATTGTAGACCAGTCAGGGTCTTGTAAAAGCGAAGGCATTTTTATGTCATTGATATAGCTTTCAAAACTGTGATCCAAGTTGGTGCTTGGATAGGGGTTGGTGCTCCTTTCTGTTGGTGCAGATAAATCAGGGGTTGGTGCTCCTTCCAGTGGGTGCTGGTAAACGGATTGTAAAATTGGTGTTTTGCAAAGGCTGGATTTGGACCGTAGTCCAAGCAATCATTCTTGAGGAGTAGCCAAATTGGTGAACCTCGTTACATTGTGTGTTGTGGTGTGCTCTCTTGTGATAATTGCTTTACCTGCTTTTAAGTTCTCTTTGCTTCAGCTTTAAGAGTTGTAGATTTGAATTTAAATAGCTACACCGATTCACCCCCCCTCTCAGTGTCATTGTGAGAATATCAAAGAGCCCATCTAGATGAAGGATATCCATCAGAAGGCACCTATGGTTGGATTTTCACCCTGACCTACAAATTTGGGTTCCAAATCATTCCATGCCCTCCAAGTTGGCTATACAAATGATCTAAATTAGTATAAACTTCAAGTAATCTTCATTTCATGTTTTTATAGCATTTATACTTCATTTCAGGATTTATTTCATGTTTTTAATGTATTTTTATCTTCATCAATATGGGGTCTGATCCATGACAAGATCCCAAACAAACTAACACCATTTCATAGGCCCTCTAGTAGCAAAGAACATACATCACAATAGCAAATACAATAACAGTAACAACACACAATGGTGACACACATGCATCAAAGCACACCTGCATTTGAGGGGCCCCAAGAGAAACCATAAGAGTTTTTTCCATATTTTTGAGAAAGAGAAGGATATTCACCCTATAATATTGTATCAAATTCTAAATAAAATGAGTTGAAAACACTTTTTATCATTTTTATTTGTTATAGTTAACTTGTTTTATCAAATGGTATCCTTTGGTATGCTTCATTCTAGCACACCCGGTAAGACTACCCACAATAGGTTATATTAGGTTATTAATTTTGGTTTTATGTGATTGTTACAGGATCCCTAAAACCCTGAGACACGTATCAGGTATTATAATAGGATTTTCGTGCTCATAAACATGATTTTCCCCCTGACTTGCGAATTTAGGATCAAATCACCCCCTACCTAGTGATTTCTAAAAAAACTACTCTACAGGCCCCAAGACAACCAGAAGCCACAAGAGAGGACTTAGAAAAGTTAGATTTCACTTCAGAACATAATTATTCTCCTTAGAACCATCTATGATGTCGTTTATTTGCAAAACTAGTTCTTTAGCAAATGTATTGTGTTAGTATATCAAAATCCTAATTTAAATACAACAAATTAGGGTTTCAAATTGATGTAAATGCAGTTAGAATAGTTCATTTTCAGAATTGCTTTTAGACATAATTAGATTGGAATTTATTTTATGAATCGCTTTATGTCTTCCTTAATTACTTTTCACATTTCCTTTCAAATACATTTAGAGTAGGATTTTCTTTGCATCTACATGTAAGATTAGATTTCAGGATTTGTCCCAATTCAAGTTGAAAAATCGCATTTCACATTATTCAAAAAAATTCTCTTCAAATTTGCATATAGGGTTAGATTCAAAATATATTCACTTCACCTTGCAAATTTTCTTTTCTTCAAACAGGCATTTTCAATTTCCTTCTCCTTACAAACATTGCATCTAACATAGAATTGTTAAAATTCTTCTTGCATCACTTGCATCATTTGCATCTCATAAAAAATCTAGGTTAATAAATTCTTTTCTTTTGCTTTCTAAATCCTCAGGGTTACTTGCATTGTCTTTACTCAAAAATCTAAATTAGAACTTGTGATTCTTTATAATACATGTGGATATGTTATATTCATTCTCATGTGTTTTAGTTTGTCTATTTTCATGATTTCCTAGATCAGTTTTCTTTTCAAAAAGGCATATAATATTAGATTATATTTTTCAAAAAGGAAATTAGACACTTAGTTTATTTTAAAAAGATCCATCTAGGCCTAGATTTCTTTTCGAAAAGGTACTTAATTAGTTGCACTTTACTTTCACAGCATCGCTAAAAAATTAAACCCACACACTCACGTGGTACATACAATGGTGAGATTGGATTTCATCCCCAATACATCACTCAAGACTGGTGATATAGGAGTTTTGGACTTCATCACCAGAAAATCCCTCACTTTTGAGATTGAACTTCTAGATTTCATCACAGGAAGGACCCTTCGGAGTGAGATAGGATTAGATGACTTCATTCACAAGTCTTACATAATTAGTGAACACGGTAACTGTCGTTCATGACTAATCATACCCAAGGGTGAAGCAAAAGCATTGGTATGTTTTTAGTAGGTCTTAAACAATACCACCTCTTCTCATGACAGAATACAATGAACTCAATTAAACATTTTGAGTTCTTCCCCTTCCTCTTTTTTAAGCAAAAAAACCCCTTGTAGGTCCGCCTTGGTCTGAGAGACCACGAACAGGGGGTTCTACACCATCAAAGTCACCCGGGATTCGCACCCGACCTTGCCCGCACCAACATTGTCAATTGGATTTTGGGTACCCAATTCAAATTTTTGGTAGGGTGGAGATTCAAACCTGGGACCTCCCTTGGATGATTGCCCTCTCATCTCCAACTCACATACAACACTTGGGTGAGTTCTCCACCTTCTAGAATCAATTTTGTTGTGTATTTTACAGTAGGTCACCATTCGCCTATTAAAGCATTGTTCCATTATGTGCATATTTGGGTGTTGCAAGAGGTTTTGTGTTTACAACAATACCATTTTATCTAGAATTTCACCTCACTACCCATGATACTTATTAGGATATTCTAACTTCAAAACACACAAAACGAAGCAACACTTTTAATTTTATACATTTAGAACTGACTCTAGTTATACGTTGTTTGCATGCTCACACAAATTTGTTTCAAAAAATTCACTTGTTGGAAGCCCACCTAGGGGATATTTAGAGCCTGTCATTTTAATTTTTGAGTCTTTTTCACACTCATAGTCCAATTTTCCCCTACCCTATGAATTCACTATTTAGATAATCCTCTAGCCCATGATTTCATTTTTTAGACATAGAAACCTCACAAATATTATTGGGTTGCATAAAAACCCCACATAGATCATACCCAAAATATCAAATTCTCATTTCTATACAGTTATGAGCACCAATCCCTGATAGACGACATGATACATATTATCACCTGTAGCCAAGCATGCGAGCAAGAATCTCTTGGGGAAGAAGTGACTAGTGCTCCTTCCAACTAGTCCATCATCCCCCCATTTACCCATGAAGGGTAAGTCTACTCTCACAGTAGACCTCCTTGTAGGACTAGATCCATTTTGTACTATATCACATGGTGAGACCTCTACAACTAAAGATGATTTTGCCACATCAGTTGAGGAGGATCATCCAATCCTTTCCCATCCATCATCACCTCATCCTTCTACCAATGTTTGTGATCATTTTATCTATAAGGCACTAGGACATCCACCTCCTTCCATTATTGTCGATGAGATGGTTCGTATCACATCCCCTACCTTTGCTCATTCCTTTTTTCAAAATCTAGCTCAGTCCCTTTTTGAGAATGATTCTTCAATACTCAATCACACCCATCTAGATATTGTGTCATTCGGCCCTAGATTCCTACCAAGGAGACCTATATCCTATCCTCATCATCTCTACCACCTACATCTAATCCATTGAGATTGTATGATACACCCTCTTCCAGTCCATCATCATCTACCCCTCCCTTTTGGCTGCCTCTACATCCTCCATTTTAGATTCTAACTTTGAGCTACCTATCCATGTTTGAGCCTTGACATCCTTCACAACCTACGTATCCAAAATTCCAAACTTACCAATTAATATTTTTTCCACAATGTCCACCTACCTATATGAAAATATTATCTTAGATTCCTGGTCCTATCCACAAGTCACATAGTCCATTCAGACATCTTCACATCCAATTATCTCTACTGGATCTACATTTTTCACACCATCTCCTTCTTGGTCATTACCTCCCACAACACAACCATTATAGTAGGTTCCTCTCTAATAAAACTTTATACAACAAAATCAAGCTATGTACCCACCATACTATTATCCTCATTAGCCACTTCCTCTACAAAAAACTATACCATTTTCTTTGACATATGATCCTATGTAGCCATAGTATCCCTAGGATATATTTCAATATGTTCCTCCCCCACATTGGTAAGAACAACAATTATAATACCCCCACATTCATAGTATTCACCCCCATTAGCACCATCTCCTACACCATTAACACCTGAACTTAAACTCTTATGAGATGAATTTAAGATGTTAAACCTTTGTACCGCTAGTTATGGACCATAGAAACCCACATACACTGAGCTCTGTAATGAGCTAGTATATCCTTCAGTTCCCATACCCCATACCTTTATCACTTTGATATGCCAAAGTTTGATAAGTTTAAAAGCAAAGAGGACCTACACAAACATGTTAGTAACTACTGCTTCGCTTACTATCAACTTCATAGTAGTAATCCTCTCATGTTATGTATCTTCTCCTTTTCACTTGTGGGACAAGCCTTAGATTGGTACAACATGCTCCCATGCCATAGCCTCTACCCTTTTGAGAACCTAGCCAATTCATTCCTCAAGCATTTTTCCATCAACATAAAAAAGAAAACAAACTTCTCTGATGTCTACGTTCTATGATAGTCTGATGATGAACAAATCATAAAGTTTATCTCTATATGGAGAGTGGTCATACATGACCTCACCCACAACCTCCCATCTACAAATATGGTTACACTCTTCTCAATGAGTTGTCAAAAGCATATTTCCACATCCTTACAAATTCATCAAAGTTATACCTTTGAGGAAGCTAGTGCTCAGGACAAGGTTATTGAGGATATCACAGTCCAATCGGGTAAGATCAAACTCTCACAAAAAACTTTGTGTAATTTTAAATTTCACTTCAACCAAAATACACAAAATCAACCCTTCTCTAGACTGCCATAAACCAATCAAGTGGTCTTGGTTTCTCTAGATTCTTCATCAATCTCACATCCTCCTTCTCCACAACAACAAATTTTCCAGACTATTGCACCTCCTCCATTCAATCTATAATGAGGTTGTGGTCCCCATCCTCCACATCATCATCGTAATTGGACTCCACTTTTAGAGCCTCTACTTAATTTATTCTAGAATTTGTTTGATGTTGGTCATGTTACGTTATCAAAAATTTTACCCATAGATCCAACTCAACCCAACCCTCGAGGGCACATCGATAATGCCTTTTGTATTTACCATTGAAAGCATAGCCATGATTTCCATTCTTGTCACACCTTTCATGACTTAGTCAAGGATCTTATCGATCATGGTACTATTCAAGTTTTAAAATCCATCACACCACAAAATCAAAATCATGGTAATTATGAGAACCCATTACCTGAACACGAGGGGACTAGTGCAAATTAATCTCAACCCACTCAACAATCCCAACCAGGTAAAGTCAATAATTTTCACCATAATCCCCCTTCCCATGGAATGGTTGGCATTATTAGTGTCACTACTTATACTCAGCACTATCCACTGCTTCGAGATGTGCCCATTTGTCCACTTCCACAATCATCCACATCCACTTTTCACCTTCCTCCTACATAGCATTCCTTTTATTATGTTTTTCTTGCAATTCTTCCTTATATTAAATTTTATCCTCCTTCCTCACTTATTCAATTTTATTTCTTTTTTCTCCATCATCATCCATCCACCACTTCACTAATCAGGTCAATTCTCCCTTTCAAAAGGCTTGAAATTGCACATTCATCACTTCCAAAATAAGGATCATATTTGAATCAATTTTTTGCCCATAAAATCTTCTTCTAATTTCCCATTATTTTTACCATTTTATAGGGTTCAAAAAGAGCTTTCCAACGGTATAAGTTTTGTTCAATTATGACATCATTTGGTCCCCCAAACTACTAAAACACTGCATAGGGGTCAAATAGTCCAATTCGTAGGTCACCATGTGAATTTAGGTCCAATTCATAGGTCACCCTATGAATCATAGCTACAACCACCAAATTCACATATTTTTCACTCCAACATATTTTTCTCCTTCTTCCTGTCTACCCAATTTTTCCTCTATATTGTCACAAATTTACTCTATCAATCGATTCATCACCATCACCACCTCATCATATTTCATTCACCTCATTACTAATTCCTCAATCCATCATTTAAAACTAGGATATATTTACCCTCTCCCCATCTATCATTCAAAACTAGGAAAATTTTATCTTCTCCCCATACATCATTCAATATAGGGGCAACTTCACCTTCTCCAATCCATCGTAAAAAATGGGGGTAACTTCACCTTCTCCCAATCCATGATTCAAAAATAGGGGTAACGTCACCCTCTCTCTAACCATAATTCAAAATTGGGATACATTCACCTTCTCCCCATACACCATTCACAAACGAGGCAATTTCATTTTCTCCTAATACATCACTCAAAATGAGGGTAGCTTCATCTTCTCTCCAACCATCATTCAAAACTGGGATAATTTCACTCTCTCTCAATATACCATTCAAAACTAGGAAAATTTCAACTTCCTCCCAATACATCATCCAAAATATGGGGGAAGTTTCATTTTATCCCCATACACCATTCAACATGGGGGCAACTTCACCCTCTCCCAATACATCATTCAAACATTGGAGACAATTTCATCTTCTTCCAAGTCATCATTCAAAATTAGGGTTTTACCTCCTTCCACTTCATCATTCACAACTAACAAAATTCATCTCATTTCCACAAAAACTTTATGATTGGGGGATATTTCTCCTCCTCCTTCTAAATGATTTTACAATTTGGAGATTTCATTCCCTTTCAAAACACTTCTACACTTGGGAGATTATTTTCCATCTTTCCAACCATAGTTCCCTTTCATGGAGTTAATCCTCCTTTCACATTCACACTTCACCATCTCTCATATACTCATGATGCTGCCACCCAAAATTGTACTCACAAATAAATCACCATCAAAAACATCATATTGCTAGATCCTAACCAAAGGAATCCCTTTTTTAAAGGTTTCACCCTTTTCCATGTATCAACAAGTGATTCAACAACAACAGGTTTTGCCATAAATCTTATGGCATCCATACATCAAAATCAATCACCAGGTTCAAAAGGTTGCATCCTTTTATCAATGGTTATATCCTTTGCCTTATCATAATTAAATAAAATCAATTGCTACGTTCAAAAGGTTACACCCTTTGCATTGCATTCATCACAATGCTTTTTCCCAACACCAGGTTTCTCCAAAACTCCTCAGTAAAATTTTTAGAACATTCTTTTTAGAACCCCTTAGCAACCTAGGTTTCTCCAAAAACCTCAGTAAAAATTTGGATAGGTTTCTCCAAAAACCTTAGCAAAAATTTGGATAGGTTTTTCTAAAAACCTCAACAAATATTTGGATAGGGTTTTCCAAAAACCTCAGCAAAAATTTGGATAGGTTTGTCCAAAAACCTTAGCAAAAATTTGGATAGGTTTGTCCAAAAACCTCAGTAAATATTTGGATAGGATTTTCCAAAAACCTCAACAAAAATTTGGATAGGTTTCTCCAAAATCCTCAAAAAAATTTGGATAGGTTTGTCCAAAAACCTCAAAAAATATTTGGATAGGGTTTTCAAAAAACCTCAGCAAAAATAGTCTAGCCTATCCTAGCATAGCCTAACATAGCATACTCATTGTCTAGCATAGGCACAACATACACATAATCCAACATAGTATAGGCTAGAAATTTTTCATGTCTTGGTCCTTGCAAAGATTTTTCTTCTAGGGGCAACTTCCCTTGCTTGTAAATTATTATACATTCGACATCGAACACAACAAACATCCAAAAAATGAGAACAAAAATACAAATAAATCAAAACCATCCATTGGCGACATATATTGCATTTCATTTTCCTCTTCTTCATCAATCTTATACTTCATATTATCCCACATCCACCTATTTTTGGTTCTTGATAAATGTTGTATGGTCATACTTTGAGTGGCTACATACCTTTGATCTGATCCTATTCTTATCTTCCCCTTCTCTCTACCTCTTTTGGTTCTTGATCAATGTTGTATGGTCATGCTTTGAGAAACTACATACCTTTGATTGGATCCTATTCTTCTCTTCCCATTTATTCTCCATTTCATAGGCTCACTTTCCCACCTCTTCCATCCTAATCATCTACATCCATCAATCATGTTGATGAACACGAAATATTGGCATCCAGTATGACTATTTTATGCATCCATGCAGACCTTTTGGATTTGATCCTATAAATGAAAGCAAACATTTTAGGTACATATTCTTACATCTATCTATTTCACTCACTTTGCATTATGAAAACACACTAGTCACATCCTCCTATACTTTTTTAGGTATTTTATCACATCATGTTGACATCAACCCTTGTCATGTTTTTTGTCCTCCTTTTATATAAGCATTCCATTGCTCATATACATCACGACATCGATTCTATTCTTAGTTGCATGTTTACGAGAAGTATTTTTGTTGCTCAACCATTCATGGTTAGTTTAATCAACTTGTATCAAACATCATCAAAATATACAGGATTTCAAGACTTTCACTAGTTGAATTGAGTTTGTTCATGGACCACTCACACACTACATCTTAAGAAAATTTTGAGTCTAGAGAGGACAACACCTTGCGTAAGCCTCACCATGTAGAGAATGGTTTCCCCTACTCACCCTATCATTTGCATGATAAAAATACAACCTAGGGCTAAACAAAGGGACAAGCATAAGCAAAAACAAAAATGGGTAGAAAACAAAACCCAATGCCCACAAAAAAACAACAAAAAAAAACATCACAAAAAAAAAGAAAAAAAAAGAGAAAATCAAAAGGAAGAGGGGCAAAAAATAAAAGGAAAGGCCTCCAAGAGTACTACCACTATGCTTGATTCCAACCCTGGTCCTTCAATTTAACATAACATCATGAGATGGTTTCCATCGCTAGCAATAGGCTCCAAGAGCTTGCCTACTAGTGGAATAGTCTTACAAGTGGTGACACGTATGTCACATTAGTGACCTTCTCTTGTACATATCAATGTGCCCTTGTGGATGAGTTGGATTCTTTGGTTAATTTTACAATGAGTTAGTCCATCCTCCCTCAAAATGGATAAATGAACATCATGTGCACACATAGGTTCATGAACAATTCAACCTTAGTTATGATAGTTAAGATATCTTCACGATATTGATTGGCCACTAGATCAGTTTGATTCTTCATACTATGTCATTTGAGCTCCTAGAAACTCTTTTAAACATTCACTATGCTTGAGAATTAGGATCATGCAGCATCATCACTGACTCTATTTATCACATACATATTTTTAATCACACTGTATTCTTATTCATCACCTCAGCTCATGATTTGGTACATTTCTTTCATGTGTATCTTATACACCTTAGTCAATTTATACACCCCATGTTTTTATTGTTTCATGTTCTAGTCACTAGTCAAGGTATTTCTCCATTTGTTTTTATTACCCATGATAATTAAGATGGTATCCATGCAAGATGGAATACCCTTCATTTTTTCTACATTCTTGCATTCTATATGTATGCAAGTTATTAAATATAACCTCTACACATCATCATTAATACATACTCATATTTAGTTAGGTTCATTGTACCTAGCACACATCATTCATATCAAACACATTTCACTACATGTACACATGATATACATGTAAAATCACACACATTGTATGTAGGCACAATGCAAAATCATCATGCACACCCTTCACAAGGCTTGAAATTGTGCATTCATCACTTCTAAAAGTAGAATCATCTTTGGCCTACATTTTCACCTATAAAATCATATCCAAATTATCCAAACATTTCACCATTGGATTGGGATCAAAAATATCTTTCCAATCGTATAAGATTTGTCTAATTCTGACATTTTTTGGTCCCCCAAACTACCAAAATACTGCAAATGTGTCAAACAGTCCAATTAGATGGTCACCATGCGATTTAGGTTCAATTCACCCCTCAACCTGCGAATTCAGGTTCAATTCACCCCCCACCATGCAAATTGAATCTCCTAACTCCAAAATAACCAAATTTTCACTCCAAAACCTAGATCACTTTTCCCTCTTCTTGTCCATATACTTATTCATCCCTGTTATCATCCATTTTCTTCTATCAATCGCCTCATCATCACTTCACCGTATTTCATTCATATCATTGTTGATTCCTCGTTTGAGGGGGTATTCCTATCCAAAACCTGCATTGTATACAACCAAACAATCAAACATTCAAATTATGGATATCACATATGTTTGCATTCTTTTTCCTAAATATTATCTCAAGATAAAATCCATCCCAAATCAAACATTTATCAAGTCATGATATCCACACACAATATTGGAGATGTCACTCTAGCATTCATGTATATCGACAGTGATCACATAATGAATTATATGTTTGAATAATCCAATAATAGAGATGTCACTCTAGCATTCATGTATGTCGATGATGATCACATAATGAATGGTACATTTGAATAATCCATGCCACCCAACTCAAATGGTTTGACAAGTATCACCATACACTCATAAATCAATCAAAAGCAAAAATTTGAATAGACATGTGTTCTATTCACATTTGGACCATCTTGCATTGGTCACAAAAGTAAAACAGTCATAAGTTACTTTCACAAACAACCAATACGACATTGTAAAATGTTATACAAAAATCAGCAAATCATCATGTTGCATCCACAGTCATCCACATGCATCCATTCACTTTCATCTCATAATATGCATTAATTCATTCTTTTCCTTTCTTCTTCCCCTCTTTATTTTCTCTTCTTCTCCTGGCTATCGATCAATGTTGTATGGTAACGCTTTGAGTGGCTACATACCTTTGATTATATCCCATTATTTTCCCTTCTTATCTTGGCTATCAATCAATTTTGTATGGTCATGCTTCGAGCAACTACATACCTTTGATTAGATCCCATTATTTTCCCTTCTTCTTATTCTCTTCCCTTATTCCCCTTCAATTCAAAAACATCTCATCACCTTCTTATATCATATTTTTGCACTAAATTGTGTTCCACACAACATAGTATAAAAAAGGGTAAATATAGACACCTAAAAGTTACACATGCTCACTTATAGAAACTTGTACATCTACATACACACTTGTAGATTGGCATAGGCTATCTTAGTCATTTATAGGCTCCTAAACCTACAAAAATAGGTAAAAAACCTTAAAAATGCCCGCTACCAACTAGGAGACTACTTATTAGCCCACCTAAGGTAAATTAAGCCCTTACCTACACCTAATTTTCCACCATGGGACTTTATCCCTATCAAAAACCCTAATTAGGTTGATTAGTGATCTAATTCATCATTGACATTTAATTAAATGCACTTTTCACTTAAGTAGGATTAATTAGGATTCTAAACCAAGATTAGCCCTAAGCACACTCCCACACATGTGTGTGCATGATATCAGTTAGGATATTTCCAAATTCCCTAACTAAACCCTAATCTAACCTAGGAGTTAACTAAACCTATTTAACCCTAATATCTCCTCACACATATGTGAGGATGAGATATTCCTTTAGGGAATGTGGGAATGACACCTTCCAAAACCCTAACCTAACCTAGCATGGAATAGACTCTAGGGTTTGATCTACCTAACCACCACCCTGACCTTAGCATTTCCTATAAATAGAGGGTCCCCCCTCTCATTATATCTCTCTCCCTTCTTAGCTAACTTACAGAAACTCTACCAAAATCTTGCTATAATTCCTTCTTTTGAAAATGGATGGTACAAATAGAATCCAAGCATCCTAAGATCCCATATGGATGAATGATATCCATTAGAAGGCACTTGTAGTTGGATTCACCTCTTTACTTGCAAATCCAAGTTCCATATCACCCCCAACCCTGTGAGTTGGTCGTATATCTGATATACAATAATAGAAACTTTGGGTAATCTTCATTTCATGTTTTATAGCATTTACACTTAATTTCATGTTTTTAATGTCATTTTGTCTTCATAAATATGGGATCTTATCCATGATAGACCCCCAAATGAACTAACACCAATTTTTAGGCCCTCCTATAGCAAAAAACATACATCACAATAACAAATAAAATAGCAGTAACAATGTTGGCAATTTTGGGTTTGAGATCCTAGCTTCTTGTCTATGAGTTGTCATTGATGTCAAAAGGAAATGGCATTAATGTTAAGAGGATGTGTTGGCTTCAAAGGTGGAAGATTCCAAGAGAATATTTTTAAGAGAATCCGGAGAGATTCCATTGGCAAGGGTTTTTCATTAAAACCAAACCGGTTTTTATTAAAACCAAGTTGGATAGGGTTTTTATTAAAACCAATGGAGGTTCTCTTTATTATTTATTTAATTATTATTTTAAACCCTTTTTGAAAAGACTTTTGATTAATTTCGAAATGGTCTTTATTTTCATCGACGTCAAGGTGTCTTCGAAGAGACTATTTATTCTCCAACTCCTAAGGTTGGAAGGCTAATGAATTCGAAATTCCCCGAATGCAATTTGCGGTGTTTGTGCTCTGTATTCGCTGTGATCGAAGGAAGACTTAGAAGCACGTGCGGTTGAAAAGTCTTCGGGAGTTTTTTTCGAGGGTGAAGTGGAGGGAAGTTCACTTGTGAACTTCGTAGCCCACGTGGGCTAGTGGCAGCGAAGGCTGCTGTTGGGCGCTGCATTGGCGGAGGTCATCGTTTCGAGTCTCGCGGGGGTGCTTTGCTAGAGTAACACACATTTTTATTAAAACGTCTTTATGCCACGAAATTTGGAGTTTCTTGGACAGCGATTTATAAGGTGTGATTAAATTTTATGAGTTTTGGCTTTTGTGATTAGCATTGAATAAAAGCTTAGGAGAAATAAGGGCATATTTCTTTGGATGTATTTTTAAGATTATTCTTTGCTATGCTAAAATTAAAAATGGAGGTATAAGGTGTGAGTCTCTGATTGTTGATTTATTGGCATGTTATGGTGGTTGTGTTTAAAGAAGTGGAGCTAAAAGGTGTAATAAAGGAAGTTTATATTATTGCTCATTTCTTTTTATTCTAACCCTAACTTGGTTGGAAGTTTGAGAGTTGTGTGTGGTGACAGCTTGAAGGTTCAATTATCTTCTACTCCAATAAGGTATGGGCACATTCTTCTTATGAGTATGATTGGTGTATGTTTTCTGAAATAAGGTTGGAGTGAAAAGGTATTCTACTAGGTATCCTTTGGCTAGGTGTAAATCCTATTTTCTGGTTTGTTGAAGACTACTTATGCATTGTTATCCTTAAGGAGAGTTTTTGGTGAATGCATAATTTCTGGTTTGAGATAGTGGAAGCTTTGTGCACTAGGGTTTATATTTGTGAGTCTAGCTACTTGCATTGAGTTGGTGGAACCCTTGGTTGGCTGTTTTGAGTTTGATGGTTGAGTTGCTTCCATAGAGGTTGTTTGATCAAGTTATTGCTTTACTTGATTCATGATATTGGGCTTACTCCATTGAGTTGATTTGAGCAAGTTATTCTTTGCATTTGGTGATATTGTGTTGGTGGCTATTTTGTTCAAATATCTTTGGAGGGAAAAGGATTTCTACTTGTTTCCTTTTCTTGTGATGATTGGTTGAATGCTTCAAGGTTGATGTTGAGTTGAATGGTGTTGGTTGACTAAACCTTGTTTGATGAGCATTGTTGTTGAAACCCTAATTGATGGTGAAAAGAACATGAGTATCATTGTTATGTGATTCTTTGCATAGTTGGCAATTGTTGGGGTTTCATGTTCTTGAAAGAAAACATTCTATCCTATCCATTTCAGATATTGAGTTGAGTTTTCAGATTTGAGATTGAGATTGAGCTGAGTTGATTTGAGTTGAGTTTTGAGATTGGGATTTGAGTATAGAACATATTGAGTCTCTA
Source organism: Wollemia nobilis (assembly GCA_028583015.1). Classification (NCBI taxonomy): domain Eukaryota; kingdom Viridiplantae; phylum Streptophyta; class Pinopsida; order Araucariales; family Araucariaceae; genus Wollemia; species Wollemia nobilis. Next base: position 1,523,144 of record JAQPPZ010002321.1, read on the forward strand.
ACAATTCTCTTTATGCTTCTATGAGTTTGACAAATCACATTGGGTCTCTAACAATTCACTTTGTGATTTCCTACTAAGAAAGTTTTTCTTGGTGAGCTTGTTGAGTTTTTGGACAGGTTCCAGTGGGGACTTGTGAGCAGTTTTTGGATAGGTTCCGGTGGGGACTTGTGAGCATTTTTGGACAGGTTTTTGTGGGGACTTGTGAGCATTTTTGGACAGGTTTTGATGGGGACTTGTGAGCAGATTTGGACAGGTCCTAGCAGAGGACTTGTGAGCTGAGTTTGATAGTTCTATCAGAGAACTTGAGGATAGAGGTGCATTGGTTCTATGAGAAGAACCTGAGGATAGTTGGCAAGTCTTTGAGAAGGCTTGTATGCAGAGGATTGATTTGTTCAAGAGTTGGACAGATCTGATAGATAGAGGAAGACTTGTACTAGACCGACTGACTGTGTTTGGTATAGGTTGCTAAGGTCTCTTAGGCTAAGCATTGAGGACAGGAGGTCTTCGATGGAAAGGAGTTCCACGTGCTGGCAAGAGGTAGAGGCAGTTGATCTTCTGAGGGATCATTTCCAAAGTAGAGGGGAAGGTATCTCCTTTGAGCAGAGGCTCATAAATTCTGATTGGGGGAAGGTATCTCCTTTGAGCAGAGGCTCATAAATTTTGATTGGGGGAAGGTATCTCCTTTGGGCCGAGGCTCATAAACATTGTAATTGGGAAGGATTCCCAAAGAACTTTGAGATAAATTTTAGAGAAAAGTTTTGTGGACGTAGCCCAACCATTCAGGGTGAACCACGTTAAAATTGGTGTCACTTTGTGGATGATATTGTGCATTGCTTTGATATTGCTTTGGGTATATTGCTTTACTATTTTGAAGTATAAAGGAAAAAGTAAAAAGAGGTCTTATACTGTTCACCCCCCCTCTCAATATAAGCTTGTGTTCTTCAATTGGTATCAGAGCAGGTGCCTTCGAAAAGTTTAACAACTTGAAGGAAAAGCTAGTAAAGAACACAATGGATCATTCAAGTGGCAATGCAAGACCTATTCTTGATGGGTCAGATTTTGGTCTTTGGAGTGCAAGGATGAAGGTTCATCTAATGGCACTTGGGAATGAGGTTTGGGAAGTGATTGAAGATGAGTACACTATTCCTGAACATGGTCCTAATACTAAAGAAGAAAGGCTCCTACATCACAACAATTCAAAAGCAATGAATGCAATCCTGAAAGGCTTACGAAAAGCAGATCTCACCAAAGTGATTCACCGCAAGACACCTAGTGAAATGTGGAAACAGATTGAAGGTGGTTCATACAGGTGATACAAATGTCAGAAAGGCCAAGTTGAGACACTTCAAAGGTATGTTTGAACAACTCAAGATGAATGATGATGAAAATATTAGTGACTACATGCTTCGTATGGATGAGGTTGTTAACTCCATGAAAGACTTAGGTCTTGAGCTTGCTGAAAATGATGTTTGTGATAAGATTTTAAGATCTCTTCCTAATAGATTTAGTGAAAATATTTCTGCTATTGAGGAAGCTAAAGATTTGGATAAGTTGAAAAAGGATGAGCTCCATAGTATACTTGCAGCATTTGAGTTGAGAACTCAAGTGAAGGTTGATGTCAAGAAAGAGGCAACTTTCAAGGCTACCAAGAATTCCAAGGGTAAACAACTTCAAGATAGTGATGAGTCTTCTAGTGATGAAGAGGCATATTACAGACAGAAAGGCAAGTTCTCTAGAAAGCACAAAAGTATGAAAAATATAAGATGTTTCAATTGTGGAAAGTTTGGTCATTATGCTACTGATCGTACTGTTCCCAAGAATGAAAGTGATGAAGATAAACAAGATTCTAAGAGCAAGGATTCTGAAAAGCACAAGCATCACAGGAAAAACAAAGATGAGCACAACAATCAAGGAAAGAGGTATTCTCACAAGCACAAGAAGAGTTTCTACCTAGACAAAGCAAGTAAGTGTTCTAGTAGTGATAGTGAAAGTTCTTCAAGTGATAATGAAAATGAGATGTTGTTCATATCAGAAAAAGAGGAAGAACCGAAACATAGATTCATTATCATGAAATGTCTTAGATGTGGAAATTTTGGTCACCTTGAGGATGATTGCACAAATAATGATTTGGTTTCTAGTATGTATGAGGATGCTTCAAAAAACTATAAGGAAGATGCATGTATGGTTTTTGAAAAGGGTAGCACCTCTAGTGATAAGAAATCTGAAAAAGGCTTTGATGATTCAAAAAGCAAACAAATAGAGGAAGATATAGAGGAAGGTGAAGTAGATCTTGAAGGTGAACTTATTAGTGCTCTTAGTGCTTTGAAAAAGGAAAGAAAGAAGAATGCTAGACTCAAGGATAAGTTAGATGAATGTTGTATGGAGAGAGATGATCTTATAGAAAGTCTTGACTTCTCTATAGCTAAGACACAAGAACTCAAGGATGAGTTAGAGTCTAAGGTTCTTGAGTATAGTGAGTTAGAATAGAAAATGGCTTCTTTGAAAGAGGAAACTAAAGAGTACAAGGATAAGCTTTACAAGTTCCAAGATAGCTCCAAAAAGGTTAAGTCACTCATCAAAGGTCAAAGAAAGACAACAGATAAAACAGGCCTTGGTTTTGTTAAGCCACACAAGGAACAAGTTGGAGAGTCTAGTAAGAGACTCCAAAAGGAAGAGAGTTCTGATGAGGAAAGTATTTCAGAAAAGGAGTCCTTGAATGATAGATGCACAGAAACAGAAAACAGAATTCAGAATGGAGAAGAAGTTTTCAGAACCTAAGAGGTCAATTAAAGGAAAGTTTCAAGGCGGATGTTTTGCTTGTCACAGAGTTTGGTCACATGGCTTCACATTGCATGGCTCAAGTGAAGGAGGTAAATGACAGTTTCAGAAGTGCTAGTTACTTTCAAGGGTATTGCTACTCTTGTCAACAGTTTGGGCACAAGGCAGTTTATTGCAAGGCAAATAACAAGAACAGGTTTGGTCAGAATAGGTTTGGCCAGAATAGGTTTGGTCAAAACAGGTTTGGTCAGAATTGGTGGATTCAAAGATCAGGTTTACCTCAGAGAAACAACATCGTCAAGTGTTTCAAGTGCAACAATGAAGGTCACATAATCAGATAGTGTAGAGCTGAAATTCCAGAATACAAGAACATGAATAGTGGCATGATCAAGTCCAAGGATCAAGGCATGGACAAGAACAGGGATGAGAACAAGAACAAGAATAGTGACAGGAATAGGAATATGGACAAAGAGTTCAAGAGAAGGCCTGACAAGGAAGTTATAGATGCTGATGATGATCAATGCCTAATGGGAGTTTTACTCCCACCCAAGAATTAATCACCTCATCAGGAGGTGGGGGAGGGACTAAGCTAAGAGGCTCATTCTTAGTCCCGAGCCCCAAAGGTGACCCTTTGCCATTGATGACAAAGGGGGAGAGATTTGAGTAAGGGGGAGAGCCTCAAGACAGGGGGAGCTATTTATGTTGAGTTTCTGTGTTGTTGAGAAGCATGGTTTGCCATCAATGACAAAGGGGGAGATTGTTGGCAATTTTGGGTTTGAGATCCTAGCTTCTTGTCTATGAGTTGTCATTGATGTCAAAAGGAAATGGCATTAATGTTAAGAGGATGTGTTGGCTTCAAAGGTGGAAGATTCCAAGAGAATATTTTTAAGAGAATCCGGAGAGATTCCATTGGCAAGGGTTTTTCATTAAAACCAAACCGGTTTTTATTAAAACCAAGTTGGATAGGGTTTTTATTAAAACCAAGTTAAATGGTTTTTATTAAAACCAATGGAGGTTCTCTTTATTATTTATTTAATTATTATTTTAAACCCTTTTTGAAAAGACTTTTGATTAATTTTGAAATGGTCTTTATTTTCGCCGACGTCAAGGTGTCTTCGAAGAGACTATTTATTCTCCAACTCCTAAGGTTGGAAGGCTAATTAATTTGAAATTCCCTGAATGCAATTTGCGGTGTTTGTGCTCTGTATTCGCTATGATCGAAGGAAGACTTAGAAGCACGTGCGGTTGAAAAGTCTTCGGGAGTTTTTTTCGAGGGTGAAGTGGAGGGAAGTTCACTTGTGAACTTCGTAGCCCGCGTGGGCTAGTGGCAGCGAAGGCTACTGTTGGGCGCTACATTGGCGGAGGTCACCATTTCGAGTCTCGCGGGGTGCTTTGCTAGAGTAACACACGTTTTTATTAAAACGTCTTTATGCCACGAAATTCAGAGTTTCTTGGACAGCGATTTATAAGGTGTGATTAAATTTTATGAGTTTTGGCTTTTGTGATTAGCATTGAATAAAAGCTTAGGAGAAATAAGGGCATATTTCTTTGGATGTATTTTTAAGATTATTCTTTGCTATGCTAAAATTAAAAATGGAGGTATAAGGTGTGAGTCCGTGATTGTTGATTTATTGGCATGTTATGGTGGTTGTGTTTAAAGAAGTGGAGCTAAAAGGTGTAATAAAGGAAGTTTATATTATTGCTCATTTCTTTTTATTCTAACCCTAACTTGGTTGGAAGTTTGAGAGTTGTGTGTGGTGACAACTTGAAGGTTCAATTATCTTCTACTCCAATAAGGTATGGGCACATTCTTCTTATGAGTATGATTGGTGTATGTTTTCTCAAATAAGGTTGGAGTGAAAAGGTATTCTACTAGGTATCCTTTGGCTAGGTGTAAATCCTATTTTCTGGTTTGTTGAAGACTACTTATGCATTGTTATCCTTAAGGAGAGTTTTTGGTGAATGCATAATTTCTGGTTTGAGATAGTGGAAGCTTTGTGCACTAGGGTTTATATTTGTGAGTCTAGCTACTTGCATTGAGTTGGTGGAACCCTTGGTTGGCTGTTTTGAGTTTGATGGTTGAGTTGCTTCCATAGAGGTTGTTTGATCAAGTTATTGCTTTACTTGATTCATGATATTGGGCTTACTCCATTGAGTTGATTTGAGCAAGTTATTCTTTGCATTTGGTGATATTGTGTTGGTGGCTGTTTTGTTCAAATATCTTTGGAGGGAAAAGGATTTCTACTTGTTTCCTTTTCTTGTGATGATTGGTTGAATGCTTCAAGGTTGATGTTGAGTTGAATGGTGTTGGTTGACTAAACCTTGTTTGATGAGCATTGTTGTTGAAACCCTAATTGATGGTGAAAAGAACATGAGTATCATTGTTATGTGATTCTTTGCATAGTTGGCAATTGTTGGGGTTTCATGTTCTTGAAAGAAAACATTCTATCCTATCCATTTCAGATATTGAGTTGAGTTTTCAGATTTGAGATTGAGATTGAGCTGAGTTGATTTGAGTTGAGTTTTGAGATTGGGATTTGAGTATAGAACATATTGAGTCTCTAACAATTCTCTTTATGCTTCTATGAGTTTGACAAATCACATTGGGTCTCTAACAATTCACTTTGTGATTTCCTACTAAGAAAGTTTTTCTTGGTGAGCTTGCTGAGTTTTTGGACAGGTTCCGATGGGGACTTGTGAGCAGTTTTGGACAGGTTCCGATGGGGACTTGTGAGCAGTTTTGGACAGGTTCGGTGGGGACTTGTGAGCTTTTTGGATAGGTTTCGATGGGGACTTGTGAGCAGATTTGGACAGGTCCTAGCAGAGGACTTGTGAGCTGAGTTTGATAGTTCTATCAGAGAACTTGAGGACAGAGGTGCATTGGTTCTATGAGAAGAACCTGAGGAGATTTGGCAAGTCTTTGAGAAGGCTTGTATGTAGAGGATTGATTTGTTCAAGAGTTGGACAGATCTAACGGACAGAGGAAGACTTGTACTAGACCGACTGACTATGTTTGGTACAGGTTGTTGAGCTACTGTGGACGTGATCATAGAAGGTAGAGGTCTCTTAGGCTAAGCATTGAGGATAGGAGGTCTTCGATGGAAAGGAGTTCCACGTGCTGGCAAGAGGTAGAGGCAGTTGATCTTCTAAGGGATCATTTCCAGAGCAGAGGGGAAGGTATCTCCTTTGAGAAGAGGCTCATAAATTTTGATTGGGGGAAGGTATCTCCTTTGAGCAGAGGCTCATAAATTCTGATTGGGGGAAGGTATCTCCTTTGGGTCGAGGCTCATAAACATTGTAATTGGGAAGGATTCCCAAAGAACTTTGAGATAACTTTTAGAGAAAAGTTTTGTGGATGTAGCCTAGCCATTCTGGGTGAACCACGTTAAAATTGGTGTCACTTTGTGGATGATATTGTGCATTGCTTTGATATTGCTTTGGGTATATTGCTTTACTATTTTGAAGTATAAAGGAAAAAGTAAAAGAGGTCTTATACTGTTCACCCCCCTCTCAGTATAAGCTTGTGTTCTTCAATTGGTATTAGAGCAGGTGCCTTCGAAAAGTTTAACGACTTGAAGGAAAAGCTAGTAAAGAACACAATGGATCATTCAAGTGGCAATGCAAGACCTATTCTTGATGGGTCAGATTTTGGTCTTTGGAGTGCAAGGATGAAGGTTCATCTAATGGCACTTGGGAATGAGGTTTGGGAAGTGATTGAAGATGAGTACACTATTCCTGAACATGGTCCTAATACTAAAGAAGAAAGGCTCCTACATCACAGCAATTCAAAAGCAATGAATGCAATCCTGAAAGGCTTACAGAAAGCAGATCTCACCAAAGTGATTCACCGCAAGACAACTAGTGAAATGTGGAAACAGCTTGAAGGTGGTTCATACAGGTGATACAAATGTCGGAAAGGCCAAGTTGAGACACTTCAAAGGTATGTTTGAACAACTCAAGATGAATGATGATGAAAATATTAGTGACTACATGCTTCGTATGGATGAGGTTGTTAACTCCATGAAAGACTTAGGTCTTGAGCTTGCTGAAAATGATGTTTGTGATAAGATTTTAAGATCTCTTCCTAATAGATTTAGTGAAAATATTTCTGCTATTGAGGAAGCTAAAGATTTGGATAAGTTGAAAAAGGATGAGCTCCATAGTATACTTGCAGCATTTGAGTTGAGAACTCAAGTGAAGGTTGATGTCAAGAAAGAGGCAGCTTTCAAGGCTACCAAGAATTCCAAGGGTAAATAGCTTCAAGATAGTGATGAGTCTTCTAGTGATGAAGAGGCATATTACAACAAGAAAGGCAAGTTCTCTAGAAAGCACAAAAGTATGAAAAATATAAGATGTTTCAATTGTGGAAAGTTTGGTCATTATGCTACTGACTATACTATTCCCAAGAATGAAAGTGATGAAGATAAACAGGATTCTAAGAGCAAGGATTCTGAAAAGCACAAGCATCACAGGAAAAACAAAGATGAGCACAACAATCAAGGAAAGAGGTATTCTCACAAGCACAAGAAGAGTTTCTACCTAGACAAAGCAAGTAAGTGTTCTAGTAGTGATAGTGAAAGTTCTTCAAGTGATAATGAAAATGAGATGTTGTTCATATCAGAAAAAGAGGAAGAACCGAAACATAGATTCATTATCATGAAATGTCTTAGATGTGGAAATTTTGGTCACCTTGAGGATGATTGCACAAATAATGATTTGGTTTCTAGTATGTATGAGGATGCTTCAAAAAACTATAAGGAAGATGCATGTATGGTTTTTGAAAAGGGTAGCACCTCTAGTGATAAGAAATCTGAAAAAGGCTTTGATGATTCAAAAAGCAAACAAATAGAGGAAGATATAGAGGAAGGTGAAGTAGATCTTGAAGGTGAACTTATTAGTGCTCTTAGTGCTTTGAAAAAGGAAAGAAAGAAGAATGCTAGACTCAAGGATAAGTTAGATGAATGTTGTATGGAGAGAGATGATCTTATAGAAAGTCTTGACTTCTCTATAGCTAAGACACAAGAACTCAAGGATGAGTTAGAGTCTAAGGTTCTTGAGTATAGTGAGTTAGAACAGAAAATGGCTTCTTTGAAAGAGGAAACTAAAGAGTACAAGGATAAGCTTTACAGGGTTCAAGATAGCTCCAAAAAGGTTAAGTCACTCATCAAAGGTCAAAGAAAGACAACAGATAAAATAGGCCTTGGTTTTGTTAAGCCACACAAGGAACAAGTTGGAGAGTCTAGTAAGAGACTCCAAAAGGAAGAGAGTTCTGATGAGGAAAGTATTTCAAAAAAGGAGTCCTTGAATGATAGATGCACATAAACAGAAAACAGAATTCAGAATGAGAAGAAGAAGTTTTCAGAACCTAAGAGGTCAATTAAAGGAAAGTTTCAAGGCAGATGTTTTGCTTGTCACAGGTTTGGTCACATGGCTTCACATTGCATGGCTCAAGTGAAGGAGGTAAATGACAGTTTCAGAAGTGCTAGTTACTTTCAAGGGTATTGCTACTCTTGTCAACAGTTTGGGCACAAGGCAATTTATTGCAAGGCAAATAACAAGAACAAGTTTGGTCAAAACAGGTTTGGCCAAAACAAGTTTGGTCAGAATTGGTGGATTCAAAGATCAGGTTTACCTCAGAGAAACAACATCGTCAAGTGTTTCAAGTGCAACAATGAAGGTCACATAATCAGATAGTGTAGAGCTGAAATTCTAGAATACAGGAACAGGAACAGTGGCATGATCAGGTCCAAGGATCAAGGCATGGACAAGAACAAGGATGAGAACAAGAACAAGAACAGTGATAGGAACAGGAATATGGACAAAGAGTTCAAGAGAAGGCCCGACAAGGAAGTTATAGATGTTGATGATGATCAATGCCTAATGGGAGTTTTACTCCCACCCAAGAATTAATCACCTCATCAAGAGGTGGGGGAGGGACTAAGCTAAGAGGCTCATTCTTAGTCCCGAGCCCCAAAGGTGACCCTTTGCCATTGATGACAAAGGGGGAGAGATTTGAGTAAGGGGGAGAGCCTCAAGACAGGGGGAGCTATTTATGTTGAGTTTCTGTGTTGTTGAGAAGCATGGTTTGCCATCAATGACAAAGGGGGAGATTGTTGGCAATTTTGGGTTTGAGATCCTAGCTTCTTGTCTATGAGTTGTCATTGATGTCAAAAGGAAATGGCATTAATGTTAAGAGGATGTGTTGGCTTCAAAGGTGGAAGATTCCAAGAGAATATTTTTAAGAGAATCCGGAGAGATTCCATTGGCAAGGGTTTTTCATTAAAACCAAACCGGTTTTTATTAAAACCAAGTTGGATAGGGTTTTTATTAAAACCAAGTTAAATGGTTTTTATTAAAACCAATGGAGGTTCTCTTTATTATTTATTTAATTATTATTTTAAACCCTTTTTGAAAAGACTTTTGATTAATTTTGAAATGGTCTTTATTTCCGTCGACGTCAAGGTGTCTTCGAAGAGACTATTTATTCTCCAACTCCTAAGGTTGGAAGGCTAATTAATTCAAAATTCCCCGAATGCAATTTGCGGTGTTTGTGCTCTGTATTCGCTATGATCGAAGGAAGACTTAGAAGCACGTGCGGTTGAAAAGTCTTCGAGAGTTTTTTTCGAGGGTGAAGTGGAGGGAAGTTCACTTGTGAACTTCGTAGCCCATGTGGGCTAGTGGCAATGAAGGCTGTCGTTGGGCGCTGCATTGGTGGAGGTCACCGTTTCGAGTCTCGCGGGGGTGCTTTGCTAGAGTAACACACGTTTTTATTAAAACGTCTTTATGCCACGAAATTCGGAGTTTCTTGGACAGCGATTTATAAGGTGTGATTAAATTTTATGAGTTTTGGCTTTTGTGATTAGCATTGAATAAAAGCTTAGGAGAAATAAGGGCATATTTCTTTGGATGTATTTTTAAGATTATTCTTTGCTATGCTAAAATTAAAAATGGAGGTATAAGGTGTGAGTCTCTGATTGTTGATTTATTGGCATGTTATGGTGGTTGTGTTTAAAGAAGTGGAGCTAAAAGGTGTAATAAAGGAAGTTTATATTATTGCTCATTTCTTTTTATTCTAACCCTAACTTGGTTGGAAGTTTGAGAGTTGTGTGTGGTGACAACTTGAAGGTTCAATTATCTTCTACTCCAATAAGGTATGGGCACATTCTTCTTATGAGTATGATTGGTGTATGTTTTCTGAAATAAGGTTGGAGTGAAAAGGTATTCTACTAGGTATCCTTTGGCTAGGTGTAAATCCTATTTTCTGGTTTGTTGAAGACTACTTATGCATTGTTATCCTTAAGGAGAGTTTTTGGTGAATGCATAATTTTTGGTTTGAGATAGTGGAAGCTTTGTGCACTAGGGTTTATATTTGTGAGTCTAGCTACTTGCATTGAGTTGGTGGAACCCTTGGTTGGCTGTTTTGAGTTTGATGGTTGAGTTGCTTCCATAGAGGTTGTTTGATCAAGTTATTGCTTTACTTGATTCATGATATTGGGCTTACTCCATTGAGTTGATTTGAGCAAGTTATTCTTTGCATTTGGTGATATTGTGTTGGTGGCTGTTTTGTTCAAATATCTTTGGAGGGAAAAGGATTTCTACTTGTTTCCTTTTCTTGTGATGATTGGTTGAATGCTTCAAGGTTGATGTTGAGTTGAATGGTGTTGGTTGACTAAACCTTGTTTGATGAGCATTGTTGTTGAAACCCTAATTGATGGTGAAAAGAACATGAGTATCATTGTTATGTGATTCTTTGCATAGTTGGCAATTGTTGGGGTTTCATGTTCTTGAAAGAAAACATTCTATCCTATCCATTTCAGATATTGAGTTGAGTTTTCAGATTTGAGATTGAGATTGAGCTGAGTTGATTTGAGTTGAGTTTTGAGATTGGGATTTGAGTATAGAACATATTGAGTCTCTAACAATTCTCTTTATGCTTCTATGAGTTTGAAAAATCACATTGGGTCTCTAACAATTCACTTTGTGATTTCCTACTAAGAAAGTTTTTCTTGGTGAGCTTGCTGAGTTTTTGGACAGGTTCTAGTGGGGACTTGTGAGCAGTTTTGGATAGGTTTTGGTGGGGACTTGTGAGCAGTTTTGGACAGGTTTCAGTGGGGACTTGTGAGCATTTTTGGACAGGTTTCGGTGGGGACTTGTGAGCAGATTTGGACAGGTCCTAGCAGAGGACTTGTGAGCTGAGTTTGATAGTTCTATCAGAGAACTTGAGGACAGAGGTGCATTGGTTCTATGAGAAGAACCTGAGGACAAATTTGGCAAGTCTTTGAGAAGGCTTGTATGCAGAGGATTGATTTGTTCAAGAGTTGGACAGATCTGATAGACAGAGGAAGACTTGTACTAGACCGACTGACTGTGTTTGGTATAGGTTGTTGAGCTGCTGTGGACGTGATCATAGAAGGCAGAGGTCTCTTAGGCTAAGCATTGAGGACAGGAGGTCTTCGGTGGAAAGGAGTTCCACGTGCTGGCAAGAGGTAGAGGCAGTTGATCTTCTGAGGGATCATTTCCAGAGCAGAGGGGAAGGTATCTCCTTTGAGCAGAGGCTCATAAATTTTGATTGGGGGAAGGTATCTCCTTTGAGCAAGAGGCTCATAAATTTTGATTGGGGGAAGGTATCTCCTTTGGGCCGAGGCTCATAAACATTGTAATTGGGAAGGATTCCCAAAGAACTTTGAGATAACTTTTAGAGAAAAGTTTTGTGGACGTAGCCCAACCATTCTGGGTGAACCACGTTAAAATTGGTGTCACTTTGTGGATGATATTGTGCATTGCTTTGATATTGCTTTGGGTATATTGCTTTACTATTTTGAAGTATAAAGGAAAAAGTAAAAAGAGGTCTTATACTGTTCACCCCCCCTCTCAGTATAAGCTTGTGTTCTTCAAACAACACACAGCGGTGGCACACACACATCAAAGCCCACCTACATTCGAGAGCCTCCAAGAGAAAACATTAGAGTGTTTCACATATTATTGAGAAAGAAAAGGAGATTCACCCTATAATATTGTATCGAATTCCTAATAAAATGAGTTGAAAATACTTTTGAGTAATTTGATTTAGTATAGTTAACCTACTTGGTCAAATGGTAGCCTTTAGTACACTTCACTTGGTTAAGTGGAAGAAACATATGACTGAAGGGGCAACATGGATGAATGATTTTGAGATTTCTAAGTATGGAATCTTAGTTAAGGGCTTTAAAATTTTTATGAGTTTCACTAATGAAATATTTCCTCTTACCTGATGAGTATAATGTGGAAATCCACATATAGGATAATGAAGACATCAAAACTGAAAGGCCATCAATTGGGGAAAATAAACCCTTTCAATAATATTTTTTTTTCCACTTGTAAATAAATGGGGAGGATGGAAAGGAAAGGCAAACATTAGTAGAGAAAAATAGTCATAGAATAGAAGGGAGAAGGAAAAGAGGAAACATTTATGGAGAGGAAAATAATTCTTCCTATAAATGTTTTTGAGTGTTGTACAGTCATATTATTGCATATACAAAAATTAATAAAATATTTATTCCCTTAGTTTTATTGATATTTTGTGTACGTAAAATCTTGTTTGTATGTTCAAAATGATGTTGCAGACTATTGATTCTTGTTGTAGGTGAATGCAGTTAGCATAAAACCGATTGCCACTCTTCATTCAAGAAATATAGGAATGACAAACCATCTTGGATTATTATTGTCTTAGTTAGAAATTATTGTATTAGATAGATCAATCATCTAAAATATACCATGAAACATTATGTTATAATTGATGGAACACTCTCACCCAGTGTGTTGAATTGAGGGGTGTAAATTGTCATCACATTTAGATTTTTGTTGTCATTACTTTGGAATGGGATGATATATCCTTTATCATCATTGCTTTGGAAGGGGTTGACATATCCCTTTCTATAATTTATTGGGAATGGACCTACACATAACTTATTTTCATTTATTTGTAAGTTGCTAACATATCACATACAATTATTGATTTCAAAGCTATCAACATATTACTTGCAATCATGATCTTGGAAGCTATGTGAAAGCCACCATTGTGCTTATGATAAAAAATAAATAGTTTACTAGTTTCTAACCACTTTTTTTATGAAACAAATTATACACCTCATTGTTACATCAAGTAAGATATCATAGAGTCTACTCAATGTAGCTCTAATACCACTATTGGTGCATTTTCCATGTTATCACATAGGTTAATGTATCTAGGATCAAATATCAATCACAATATCACATTAGCAAATAATTCAAATATTTATCATAATACAAAACACACTTAATTATATTTAAAAAATTACATATATATTTACATAAGACCTCCCATTAAACTCAGTAGATGAAACCTTTCACATGCCTCACATTATGGGAAATTATTATGATTACATAATCTTTCATTTTGCATTTTGACACATCTTAAATGACTCTTCATTTTCATACTTGACACTTAAAAATATGATCTTTCGCATGATTCACATTATGAAAAATATAATTATTACATAACATTTCACTTTACATCTTGACACATCTTAAATGACTCTTCATTTTAATTCTTGACACCTAACACATGACTTTTCACTTGGTCACTTAAAATATTGGACTCTATTTTACATAACACACAAACACTCCTCACACTTTGACACATACATTAGAAAATATTGAACACACTCCTAAACTAATATTTACAATAGTACTCCATGGTATTCTAATGTTACAATAATGTATTATCTCCACCAATTTATTATACAGTCTGATCCAATATTCAAAGGACAAGGTGCCTAAATATATGCCTTGAATAAGTTCCTTCCATAAACCTTTGTTAGTTATAAATATCCATAACCTTCTTATTGATAAAGCTTTTCCAAAATTATTAATATTCTTGAGACCCCATCCTTTGTCTAATTTTTTTTTAGTTATTTTGTTCCATTTAACTAGTGTTATTGAATCCTTCTAGTTGTTCTATAACCAAAGGAATTGGAAATATTTCTTCCTTATTTTCTATACTTTTATCATGGGAATGTAATCCAAGGAGTTTGAGTGGACTAGGGTTTCTCCCAAGACTAATTTCACCAACATAAGGAGACTCCCTAATGATAGCCACGTAGTGCACCAATTGGTGATATGTTTCTCTATTTTGGTGTATAACTAGATCCAATCCTTGTACCCATAGTCATTATGTTTCAAATGAAAGCCTAAATATTTTATACCTTCATCAAAGTGTACTTTCTTGGAACAAAAAAATCTTATTACCATTTCTATTTGCCCTGGTTGACACATATTGAAGGATATATATATATATATATTTTGTAGATTTATATCAATTTCTATAGCCATACAATATAGGTCCAATAGTCCTTTACACTTCAAGGCTTCCTTTTATGTCCCATTTTGAAAAATTAAAACATATTATCCAAAGATCAAATGGGTAACCCTCAAAGAATTTCCAATTTTGATAACCTTGATCATGTCCTATATTTTTTATTTCTTGATTATTGTAGTTAAAACTTCTACTACAAAAATAGAAAGGAGAGGAAAAAGAAGACACTCTTATCTCAAACATCTAGAAGCCTTGAAAAAATTAGAAGTTGAGTGATTTTTAAGTACAACAAAAGAGACTTGATTGATACATTCCATTAACCAATTCATAAATGGAATGTTACATCTAATTTGAATTAGGCTTAACCTAATGCATAAACAATTTAATTTATTCAAATAATTTTCTTAGTCAATTTTTATTACCATTTCTTGTTGCTTTTGTGTCATTACTAAATGTGTTACTTCTTGGTATATCTCAATTGTTTCATGAATCTACCTTTTACTTGAAAACCCAAATTGTTATTCTAAAACATCGTCTGAGAGGCTCACTTTATTTCTCTTGGCTATAATATTTGAGATGATTTTATAGATAATAATACATAAAGAGATAGGTCTATAATCCATTAAATATTTTGGATTGACCTATTTTAGAATCAAATATAGGAAAGTGGAGTTTATGAATCCTAGCAATTGTCCCTTAATCCTAGAGTCTTCTACCACTTTTAAAATATCATTCTCCAATAATTCATCAAAATATAAATAAAAAACATTTGTCCATCCATCGAAACCAAGACTCTTCCCTTTATAGTATTATTTGACTACTAAATGTAACTACTCCTTCGTGATTTCTAAAATAAATATTCTTTGTATTCCTCATTGATAATCTTGTGTAGATTAAGAACTAGTTTGATTATCTATGCTAAATGTGTTCTATTTCGATCTTTATATGTCTTTGAAGTAATTTACTACTAAAGGTGCCAATTTTTGGAATCTTCTCAAAGTGTTTCCATTATCCCCTGTCTTTTCCCAAATTGTGTTTGTGAATTTCCTTTATTTTGTATAATTAAAAAAATATGTATTTTCATCTCCCTATTCTAGCCATAAAGCTTTGCTTTTAATTCTCCACTTTGCCTCCTCCCATTTTAACAATTCTCTTTTTTTTTTCCAATTATTTGACTTGAATTTTTCTATTTCTAAATAAATGATTTTACGTCTTGTATGGTAAAACTGATTTAGAGAATTTTCAGTTTCATTAAGTGTTTCCTCTACTTTCTAGAATTTTGTTGTGGACTAACCCAATGTGACTGATTTTATTCTCCTAAGATTACAAGTGAACCTAAACATGGATATCTCTTTTGAGGTTGGGTCATAATGCCTCCATTCTATTTTTATTTTACTAAGCCTAGGATTACTTGAGAACATGGAATTTAAAAATATTAAATGGATATAAAAGGATTAGAGAATAATTTGAACCTCCTCTTGCATATATCCATGTTCTCATCTTATCATAGAAATCTATGAGTTTCTCTAAAACTCGAAATTTATCCATTATTTTAGATATTCCATGACTTCTAGTTTGATTGTCCCTCCATGTAGGAGCACTATTTATTGGTTTTATAGATTTTCTTAACTGCCTAGAGTAGAAATCTAAAACTGCTATTACTTCTATGAAGAAGTTTTTAATCAATTGGCAAGAATATTTTCATCCCAAGACAGTTTTCCTTTATTTTCCACTTGATTATATCCTAATAAAATTATAGCTTTGTAGGCGTGAATTAAGTATAAATGTTGGCATTCCTACCTCTAACATGGTTTCTTGAATCAAGATAATATTAGGTTTTTAATGTTTAATAAGTATTTTTAGGTATTTTTTGTTAGAAGCCCTCAATCCTCTAATATGTAGAGAGATAATGATCAAGGATAACCTAAATTAGAGGGGTTTCCTACTTTAAGTACCCCATAATTTTTTTTTTGTGAACTAGGTATAATTTCTTTATCAAATTATTTTTAGGCCATTTTTAGATAGAGAATCCTATCTATTGAGGAACCATCAGTTTCACTAGCTTCAAAGCTTAATTTCCTTTGAATTTTCCCAAATATCTTTTTTTTTTTTTCATTAAAATTTTATAGCATATCTTACCATAAGAGATAAAAATTTACATTGAGATGATGGACTAGAGGGAGGAGAAATCCTATGTATGGGGTATTTCCTTAGTTTACCTCCTTTTCCTCTCTTTTTTTTCTCCATAATCTTAGAGAGAGTCTATTGTATTCCATATCAAACTAAATTCATACTTGATCATTCTTATTATCTTCCCTCCATTATCTTCCTACTTTCCCCTAGTAAGGGAGAAACACTCTCTTCTCCCATTTTTCTTTGAAGACTATTCTCTATCTAGTCCTTCAGAACCAATTTTGAGTCAGATTTGTATAGGGAAACAAATTTATTATCTGTATAATTAAAAATATAATGCAAATATGATACTGGACTACCTAAATCTAGTCCTCGGGGCTCTTTTTTGAAATATTGTGAAGCCTTCCTCTTATCTTATATAACTCCTATGAATATTTGTCTAGTTGCCTTGTCATTTTATTCTAACAAATGAGTGATGTATGTGACTATTTGTTTAGTGCTCCTAATATTAATGCTTGTTCCTTATCTACTTGAAATTTTGATATTATTATTTTCTCTCTAATACTTATACCAATTGGATTTTTAGATTCTATTTTCTCCTTTATGTGGCTACTACTTCTACCTACTCTACATTTTGCTTTGATATGACCATACTAGTGGTACAAACCACATTGAAAGGGGACTCTTATGTTGTCTAACTCATATGTGTGAGACCAAATTTTTGTTACAAATTCCATGTCATCAAGTAATCCTAGACACAGGGGACCATCTCCACTAAGTTTCATAAATTTTAAATGCCATTTAAATATTTTGAGTCCACTTTGAGAAAAGCACCCAAAGAGTTCCCTATATCCCATGACATTTTATAATTCCAATATTCCAATGGTAGTGTAGGTAACATGACCCAAATAGGCTAGGTGGTTTTCCTATTAGACTGAGGATCAAACCCAGGTGTTAAATATTTTATAGTAATGAATATTATGACCCCATATCCATCTTCTATTTTTTATAGTTTTGGCATCTTCTACTTTATAGAATATAAAATCTATCCAACATTTTGTCATTACATGGTATATTGGGATATATCAAAACAAATCCAACTATGTTTACTTTACCCAATGATGAAGAGATTTTATTTTCATTGAGCATCCCATGAACCAACCTGCTAGAGCTTTAGCTTTCAATGGTAAAAATTGTTCGAGCATCAAATCATCCTACACCACCATTTTAACTATCTCAATTTAATTTTTGAAATATTTTATGTCACATTTTACCTCATTTAGATGAGGGGTTTTGCTTTAGAAACTCTTGGCTTTAGGTTAGTGCTAAGTATAGGATATTTTCTTTTATCTCTACTTCTATCTCACTTCCCCCCCACTTCTTTGAGGGTCTATTTTATGGAATCTTTAGTCCTATTATTCCAAAATTCTATAAGCTCCTCTTGGAAATAAAATTTTGATTTTTTTGAATGTTCATCTAGTCCTTCTATCTAATCCACTAATTGTACTTCTTAATTCCATATTGTTCCACACAACATGACTTGATAAAATATCCTCTCTAATCTACCATTGTGTATGTTTTCTACTCTAAATTTTTTGAAAAATGTGTCTACTTTGTATGTTTTATACTATTGAACCCCATCTCATCTCCTTCATTTTTTTCCAACTACCATCTTCACTGCATGGCCTTACTTCATATTATATCTTCTTGTAGCTATTGTTCGTTTTATTAAAATATTTTAGCTACTATTCCATTTTCCTTTACCCAAATATCATTGTATCCTCTAAACCCCTTATTCATCCAATATCTCCATCGACGTTACCTTTTGAAACCCTATTTGTGTCTAGTTTTTACCCAACTCTCTTCTTGAGCCATCATCCCTCCCGATTCTCTATGTGTGTTTGTGTGTATAAGGTAACAAATGTACCATATATTTCCACTCGTTATATGTAACTACTCTGAAAATAAAAACATAGAGAATAAGAAATTTTTTTTATATTGTTAGTGAATTTTTTGGTAATGGAACCACAACAAAGCCCAATAAAATTCCCTACCCATATATTTATTCATGCACAAGTAGTTTCTACCTTTAGTCATAGAGAAATACAAACCCAAATCCTAGATCCCTTAAAATATTTCCTACACCCAACTTTCTTGATGTACAGGTAATGTTTACCTTTAGCCATAGAGAAATATTGTCCAAAAACCTAGCTCCCTTCCAACTCATCTTGCATCCAAATTTCTTCATGCATAGGTTATTTCTTCCTTTATCCATAGATAACTGTTGCCCCAAATCTTAACTCAATTTTAACTTACCCTGGACATAGCTTTCTTCATGCACAAGTCATACCTAACTTCATCCATAGATAAATACTGTCTCAATTTCTAGTTCCCTTCCAAATCACCCTTCGCCCAATATTCTTCATTCACAAGTAATGTTTATCTTTAGTCATTACAAATTTTTACCCCAAAACCTGACTTTCTTCACACAACCTTAAAAGAAATGAATTTTTAAGGTAACAGAATGATAATAGAGCTTAATAAAATTTCTTTGCACATAAAATTCTTCATACCTCATGGGGATGTCTACCTTTATCCATAAAAAAAAATTATTCAAACATGGGTAATGTTCATATTTAGTCACAAAGAAATACTACCCCAAACCTTAGCTACCTTTGAACTCACCCTACACCCAAATTTTTTAATACATATGTAATTCCTACATTTAACCACAAATAAATGCTACCCAAAACTCTAGCTCCCCTCCAAATCACCCTACACTTGAATTTCTTCACATACATGTAATGTTTATCTTAAATCATAGATAAATGTTGCCCCAAACTCTATTTTCCTTTTCATAGCCTAGACACTAATGATTTTTTTAGTAATGGAACAACAACAAAACCTAATAAATTTTCCTACACCCAAATTTCTTCACACATAGGTATATTGGCCTAAAATTCTCTTCATTACGATGTCTACCATCAACCAAAGAGATATTTCTTCACTCATAGGTAATTTTTACCTTCAATCATAGAGAAAATGCTACCCCAAATCCTAGATCCATTCTAACTCACCATAAATAATAATTATATATATATATATATATATGTGTGTGTGTGTGTGTGTGTGTGTGTGTGTGTGTGTGTGTGTGTTATGTATGGTTTTATTGATACCATGTCATTATGATAATAAAATATTTTATTTTTTATTAGATAAATTAAGTTATATTTTTTTTTATCAAATATATGAAGAACACAAGCTTATACTGAGAGGGGGGGGTGAACAGTATAAGACCTCTTTTTACTTTTTCCTTTATACTTCAAAACAGTAAAGTAATATACCCAAAGCAATATCAAAACAAAGCACAATATCATCCACAAAGTGACACCAATTTTAATGTGGTTCACCCAAAAAGCCTGGGCTACGTCCACAAAACTTCTCTAAAAGTTATCTCAAAGTTCTTTGGGAAAACTTCCTAATTACAATGTTTATGAGCCTCGGCCCAAAGGAGATACCTTCCCACAATCTAAATTTATGAGTCTCTGCTCAAAGGAGATACATTCTCCTCTATATGAATTTATGAGCCTCTGCTCAAAGGAGATACCTTCCCCTATGCTCTGGAAATGATCCTTCAAAATATCAACTGCCTCTACCTCTTGCCAGCACGTGGAACTCCTTTCCATCGAAGACCTCCTGTCCTCAGTGCTTAGCCTAAGAGACCTCTACCTTCTATGATCACGTCCACAGTAGCTCAACAACCTATACCAAACACAGTCTGTCAGTCTAGTACAAGTCTTCATCTGTCTGTCATATCTGTCCAACTCTTGAACAAATCAATCCTCTACATACAAGCCTTCTCAAAGACTTGCCAAATCTGTCCTCAGGTTCTTCTCAAAGAACCAATGCACCTCTGTCCTCAAGTTCTCTAATAGAACTCTCAAACTCAGCTCACAAGTCCTCTGCTAGGACCTGTCCAAATCTGCTCACAAGTCCCCACCGAAACCTATCCAAAACCTGCTCACAAGTCCCCACCGAAACCTGTCCAAAACCTGCTCACAAGTCCCCACTGGAACCTATCCAAAACCTCAGCAAGCTCACCAAGAAAAACTTGCTTAGCATGAACCCACAAAGAGAATTTTTAGAGACCCAATGTGATTCATCAACCTCATAGAAGCATAAAGAGAATTGTTAGAGACTCAATATGTTCTATACTTAACTCCCAGTATCAATCTCAACTCAATCTCAATCTCAATAGAATAAGATAGATGTAGTATGCTTTTCTCAAGAACATGAAACACAACCCAACAATTGCCAACCATGCAATATCTCATATAACAATGATACTCGTGTTATTTTCACAACCAATTAGGGTTTTAACAACAATGCTCATTAAACAAGGTTTAGTCAACCAACACCATTCAAATCAACATCAACCTTGAAGCATTCAACCAATCATCACAAGAAAAGGAAACAAGTAGAAATCCTTTTCCCTCCACACTTATTTTCAGAAAACCATCAATCAATAACAACCATGGAAGAATGTGCCCATAACTTTACTTTTATGAAGAATGAGAACTCAAAAAACTATCACAACATTAACTCTCAATTTACCACCAATTAGAGTTAGCAACTATACAATAATACACAATAATAAAGATCCAAAATAACACCTTATTACTCCAAATTAATATTAACCACCAAAATTATAATATACATACAAAGTAAAATCTCTTTACACCTTATTACTCCACATAAGCATCAAGCATTAATAATAACAATGTCAAAACAAATATTACAACTTAACCTTATACCTCCATCAATAATTCTTGATCAAATCAACTCAAATATCCCAAGTCAACAATAAAAAGATTTACCTTGGCAATACTTAGTTCTCCAACCTTAGGAGAAATGAGGAGCCACCACTATAAGTGCTAAAGCGCATTCTCCTCTACTTACGTAGCCCAATCACAGCCGCTCTCCTTCGTGCATTGCAACAAAAGGAAAAATGCACTCGACGTGATTTGAAACCTATATCTCTGCCTAGCGAGTGCCTTTACTCAAACTCCATCGTCGTTGGAGCACAAGTTCTCGACAAAGAAATATTAAACTATCCTTTGTTTTATCTTCACTTGATCATAGGATATGGAAAACGTATTTGTTTTCCTAGCACTGTCCAAAACATAAGTCACTGAATGCTTGCATTAATCATCTCATAGCACAGTCTGGAAAAACACATCTCAGGTGCAATTGCCAATCCACTAACGTCAAGCATAAAAAGTAAGGATGCAGCCCAAGCTCAAATCCAAGTATGCCAAGCACAGTTTCCAAGACACAGATCAAGCACGATTTCAAAGACGTCAATTGGAGATTCAAAGACACAAAGCAAGCACAAATCGAAGACACCAAGTGCTATTCGAATGATACAAAGCAAACACAAATCGAAGACACCAAGCGCTATTTGAATGATACAGAGCAAACACAAATCGAAGACTCCAATTAATCGATGGTGCTATTACTTTAGAAAATCATCCCCACTTATATAGCCATTTCTCCTTAACTGTTTGACGTTGACGCTCCTCCAACGATGGCAACACGTCGGTGAAAGAAAACTTTATCTACGTCGCTTAAGGGTTAAAAGACCCTTTAATAATAATTAAAATAATAATAATTATTATTTTATTAATAATAAATTAAACCTAGACCTTTGTCAAAGGTTTGAGTTAATTTAATTATTAATAATAAACATGGACCTTGAAGGTTTTTCAAGAAGTAAAAACCTTTGCATTAAGTTAAGCTTGGTTTTAGTAAAAACCCTTAATGAGTCCAAATGGTTTTAAGAAAAACCTTTAACCTTGTCACCATGGTTTTAATAAAAAACCTTTTAACAAAATGAAGCTTTCTCAAGATATTTTTGACATCACACTCTTTTTGATATCAATACAAAAATGCCTTTTGACATCAATGACAACTTATACACTTGAGCAAAAGCAATGTATCCAAAGTACCAAAATTGCCAACAATATATTATTTCTTTCCTTTTCTATCAAATAAGTTTTTGATGCTCTAGCTAACCTAGGTGTTGCTTTACGTAACTTTACCATTTGGAATGAAAATTCTTCCTCTCCCCTAGTTGATGGCAATCCCATGCCTATTTTATTTTTGTGAACTCTCTTAGGGTTCAGGTTTCTTGAATGAATGCTCGAGGCACGTGGAGCTTGTGGTTCATCATGGAGATTATATTTGCAAGCCATATGTGGAGATATTATAATCACATCACATTCATTGATTACCACCTGTGGGATTTTTATTACTTGGTGGATGACACACTAGAGCTAATTATTGCCTCAACCAGACATGATAGAAGATGCCCTTCTAGAGGAATACATATTCTTGTTCAAATTTTTGGACAAGTCTAGGAACTTATTGGGTGATGAACGACATCTTGATGTTGACCGTGTTGGCAAATAAATATGTGTTCTCTCTATATATTCTGGTGGTTTTGTAGCTATAATATCTCGTGGTTTCTTTTCCATATCATGTTGCCCCTATGAGGGATTTTTTTTTGGTCTATTGAGGCATCTTATTTTACCCCTGTGAGGGCTTCTATATCTATTTTTTTGTCTCTTCTAATTTTTTAAGGTATCTCCTTTTTGTTTCAAATGGTTGGGAGAACTTTTCCTAACTAGAATATTTTTGTAAAAGGTTAGGGGAACCTTTAAAAACCCCTATTACTAATAAATATATACATATTCTTCATATTACTCAAATTGTTATGTTTTCATAATAACTTTATTGACATCATTCTTATTAATAGAAAACAATTATTCACCTAGATACCTTATAAAATTTTACTTATGCAAGTGGGTTTGGCTAGATTATTTGATTATTTCAATCTCATAGGTATACTCACATTTCTATGATCGTAAGATACAATGAAGAGAGAGCGGGTATGACCTAGTCATGGAGCAATAGAGTAGTGTGAACAACGAAGGTAGAGAAGGAGGTTTGAATTTTTTGAGCGGGAACCTTGAGCAGGTGGCAGGTGAGGATCCAGAGGCAGGAAAGGTGACTATATATGAAAGGGGACAGGGACATGTCCTCGAACAGGTTTTCCAGGTACTAGGGCCAGTACCTCTTGACAAAGACCCGAATAAATAGACCCAACAGAGTATTGCAGGTCCTAAAAGGGGTTTACCCTTTGTAGAAACCCTAAAAGGCAAAAAAAGTGATTTCCACTCGCTCTCGCCCCTTATACCTGAGAAAAACTAGATCATGGCACCTGCAAATGCTATGGGTCCTTTTCTATCCTTGGAGGAGTTTTCACTAGTAGGCAAGTTTCTGGGCAAAAGGTTGGATATAGAAACTATACGTTCTTGGGCGCTATCCAAATGGAGAACAGTTGGAAATTTGGAGATTGTTTCTCTTTCCAGGGGCTTTTTCATCCTAAGGTTTAATAACTAGGAGGATGCAAATCGCATCCTAACAGGCAGACCGTGGTTCTTAGGTAAGCGCAACTTTTTCATCAAGAAATGGGAGGAAGACTTTGACCTCAAAAAAAAATATCTATACAACCCCCATTTGGGTTCGATTGCCAAACCTTTCAGCCTAGTTTTTTAATGAATACTGGTTGTAAGGGATTGCCAAAACTATTGGGGAGTTGGTTTCCAAAGACCATTCAACCCTAGAAAGGACAAGGATGACACATGCAAGGATTTATGTCAACGTAAACTTAGATTCTAAGTTACCAACCTTCGTGGAACAAGGTTATGGTGATTATCTAAGAAAGCAGCTGGTGGAATATGAAAATAAGGCAATATTTTGCATAGAATGCAAAACCTAGGGCCATTTGTGAAATCAATGCCTAATCCTAAAAAATAGTAGAGAATCCCAGAGGACAGAAGGCAAAAGGGCAAATGACAAAGCTTTCCCCAGGAACCTGTAATGTCCCCTTCTAATCAGCTAGTGGGAGCACATAGAGACTAGCCTATACACGGGTTCTCGTAGGCTATGTCATATGGATGAGAGCCTTTGGAGATATTTGAGACAACTTTTGAATTCTTAGAGCTCGGTTTTGGTGGTCGTTCGGGGTCAAACGCAGCTAGGATGTTGGAATTGCTATTTTTAGCAATGTCGGGTTTTAGGGTTTCTTGCCGAGCGGACAGGGGGATGTTGTTCTACAACGAAATGGGTATCCGGAACAGGTTTCAGTTGGTCATTCGGAGTTTCATAAGGCAGAGTTTTTAAAGCGCAAAGCTTGGCTTTATTAAGTGAATTATTAAATTCATTTTATAAAGTTAAAACTTTATATTATAATTAAAGGGGAAGAAATATGTTTATCCCACATTGAGCGCGAAAAAGAGAGTTTGCCAAGGAGGAGCCTATTTATTCAGTGACTTGGTCTCATTTTAGATATTCTGGATTTTAGTTATTTCCTCTAGAGTTTGAGGCCAGTGGCTGAGACTTCTTCTCCGAAGGGACGGAAACCCCAACGGTGTGGTTGAGGACGAAACCCCTCAGATTTTTGGAGCTGGACGAAACCCCAGTTCTCTGTTGGTGAATTCACACAGGATTCACGCTTTGGTGCTTCAACGATTTCAGAGGTACTTTGGTATTTGCTGATTTAGTATATTTCAAGGGTTTGCAGACATATTGTGGAAAGATTATATTTTTAAAATATTGTAATCTGAACCCTATTTTGAAAGAAATTTGAAAAATAAAATTGTTAGTTATTTCCTGTTTCTTGGAGTTGTATTTTCTGATTTTAAGAAACAGTATAGTGTCCCAAATATTAAAATATCAGAACAGGGGGGGACATTACAGTGGTATCAGAGCTGGTTTTTCCTGCCAGCCTGTTCAGGGTTTCATTGCGAATTTTGTGAAGTCTTCTATCAAAGACAAAATTCTCAGGTTTGATTTGGTGGAAATAATTCTTTGTCTATATTGCTTGAAATTTGCGGAGTACAGAAGATTAGCAGACGATAGGGTTTTGTGTGAAAAAAAAAATTCAGAAGCCGTGAGTATTTTTCAGACTTGGAAGTTAAGGTTTGGTTGCCGTTTTCAAATCTAGGGTTTCCAGTTTCTGGGTATTGGTGATTTGAATACCCATTTGGTTGATTTGGGCTTTAAGAGTTCTGGGTATTGTTAATTTAGAACTCAGTCTATTCTGCCAGCCTGTGGAAGCCTAATTAAATTTCAGATTCATGGAGTCTTATAATGATTGTTCTAGGAGACAACGTGATTGGGATAGGACTCAGAGTGAGATACAAAAATCCATCAGTCAATTAACTGCAATGATGCAAATTTCTCTACCTTCAGTTTTTCCTCAGGATAAGGTTGATTTTTCATTCATAAAGTTGCCGAAGAAAGTTGGAGTTGAACAAAATACTTTACAAGATCCTAAAATTGCAGCTAATATTGCGGCTAATAAAGTTGAGCTCGTTGTCCCAGAAAAGTTGGAAAAGCAGTTGACAGTAGCTATGTCACCTAAGTCAGCACCTATGGTTCCCTCTAAGGCTAAGGTTGAGCATCACACATCCAATAACAGAAAACAAATTCAATCTACAGAACATTTCAGTAAAAGAATGGATGTAAGTTGTAAGCTCTACGCTTTGGGGAAACAACTTGAGTCCCAAAAATTGTCAAAAGATGTTCTTCTTGACAGTCTAAAGGAAATGGATACATGTCTAGTTGAACTAGATCAATCTGATCGTGAGGTTTTGAATTGGGCAGCGAAAGTACCTATAATTGCATTAGGCCAGCATTGGATTATGAGACATGCAGATAGGGACGTGAGACTTGCAGTCACCTCTTGTCTCAGTGAGATCATAAGGATTACAGCTCCGGAAGCACCCTACAATGACGACATCATGAAGGAGGGATTACAACTAATGGTTGACAGTTTTCATGGTTTGAATAACATCAGGGACCGATCCTATGGTAAGAAGGTTAGAATTTTGGAAGTGATGGCAAAAATTAGAATATATGTCTTTTTGCTTGATTTAGATTGTGCTGATCTTAGTCTCCAGATGTTTCAACATTTTATGGCTTCTATCAGTGAAGATCATGAAGACATTATATCCTCTTACATGCAAACCATCATGGTACGCATCATTGAGGAAAGTGATGACTTTACCCAGCCCATCTTGCCCAAGTTGATGGCTGTTTTGAGGCAAGGACAGATTACCTCTTCAGCTGCACGTAAATTAGTTGACAATGTTTCCAAGCAGTGTGAGAAGAAGCTGAAACCTCTCTTGGTACAGGAGGAACAGGAGAAGGAAAAGAGACCAAGTGACTTACAGATTCCAGGACTACCTCTCAAAAGCAAGAATCAGTTGAGAAGAAAACAGCGTTGCTTCACTTGCCAAGAAGAGTGGTCACTTGGACATATATGTGGGCCTATAACCCACAAGTCCCAGGACAACTATAGTACCGAGGGTAATGACAAGACAACAGTTGTGGAATTGCTTCCAGAGCAATCCAGTGAGGTTTGTGAGACCTTGGACATAAGGTATGATGAGCCTTGCATTTTTCCTGGCAACAGTTCATTGTTGCATGGTGTTTTTTTTCATGGTGAAGACTCCAAATTTGATGAGGAGATCAATGTCGATGAAGATGTCTCCTGGTTAAAGTTAGAAATAGAACAGACCAGCAAGTGGTTGGATGGTGGCTTTCCTGATGAGTTGGAGAGTTATGCTGATGAAGTAAATGAGAAGATTGATAGAGACAAATTTCCTTTTGATCAGGGTGCTGACTTGAACATTCAGACTGCTGAAATTCAAAATATAAACATGCCACCTCTTCAAGAAACTTGTGTGGAAGTACAGGAGGGCAAAATTGATGAAGATGAAGTTAATTCATCTTGTGGATCTCATTTTGGTGAGGGGCATAATGAATTTCGTGATAGTGGTGAGATCATAGAGCAAGCTGATTTTGACATTGTTAAATCAGCAGCTGGTGAGGATGTGCATGCAGTTGATAATTCTTGGGTTGAGCATGAGTCAGTCCTAACTTCAGTGCACGAAGTTGGAGAGTGTAGTGTCAAAAGGAATGCTGATTATGATCATTATGCCAAAGATGGTAAATCAGAAACTTTATTATGTGTTGCTGATCACAATCCAGAACTTGATACAATGCAAAGTTGGAAGGATAAGTTGCAGGTTACAGAAGAGAAGATTGTCCAAACATTAACCCATTTGGATAGCACACACAACTTTGTTGAATATCTTCTGTGGACAGCTCAGCTCAAAGATAGGCAGATAGAGTTGATTGATGTCTCCTCTGCTGAAAGCGTGCAAACTATTAAGGTAGAAACTATCAAGCATGCTTTGGAGAAAATAAAATCTGATTACTTGCAATTGTTATCTGATAGGGATTTGGCTATCCAAACTGCAGAAAAGATGTACCAAGAACTCACCAAAAAGGAGAAGATAATTAACAAACTTAACCTTGAGTTAAGTTTTGTTCACAAAGAAGAAAATTGGTCAACTGTTACAACCACTCAGAAGGAACAAACCGAGTATGATGCTGATGCAGGTTCATTTCCTTGTGTTATGATTGGCGAAACATCTCCCGACTTCTGTGTGCAGAATGTTGAGAGTTGTAGCACAGGTGATTGTATAGACCCTTCCATGGAACCAGTTGGTGAAGTTCAGATGGACTGTATAGTGAGGTATGCTCATAGTTTTTCTTTCAGTCCACATGTTGATGATTTGACCATGTCATATATGAATGGGAAGAAGGGTTGGTATAAGGAGTTATATGTATCACCTTGGCATGAGGTGCTCTTCCCTATAGTTGTAGAATCGGTTTCTTGTTGGGTTCCTCGTTTGTCAATTCAGAATGGGTTCTCCTTTGAGCTGCAGAATAATTCAGTTGTAGTCAGAGTGGCACAACAGAAATTATTAAATTTTGGGAATGACAAAATCCCTATTTGGCTATGGGATCCAGGAATTCCTCTGAGGGATGGATTGTTTTATAGAGTGGCAGAGCTCGACAGAGTTACCGGGACTGGTTGTATCGGTTTGGTGACAGAGCTTGACAGTGTTTTCAGTTTTCGGGATGACAGTTCAAGGCAGTGTCTTCATCATGAGACATTCTTCAGATTTATTTGGGATCCTGGCATACAGATCATATTGCTTGAGGACAAGCAATATTTGGGAAGGGCGGACTGTAATGTCCCCTTCTAATCAGCTAGTGGGAGCACATAGAGACTAGCCTATACACGGGTTCTCGTAGGCTATGTCATATGGATGAGAGCCTTTGGAGATATTTGAGACAACTTTTGAATTCTTAGAGCTCAGTTTTGGTGGTCGTTCGGGGTCAAACGCAGCTAGGATGCTGGAATTGCTATTTTTAGCAGTGTCGGGTTTTAGGGTTTCTTGCCGAGCGGACAGGGGGATGTTGTTCTACAACGAAATGGGTATCCGGAACAGGTTTCAGTTGGTCATTCGGAGTTTCATAAGGCAGAGTTTTTAAAGCGCAAAGCTTGGCTTTATTAAGTGAATTATTAAATTCATTTTATAAAGTTAAAACTTTATATTATAATTAAAGGGGAAGAAATATGTTTATCCCACATTGAGCGCGAAAAAGAGAGTTTGCCAAGGAGGAGCCTATTTATTCAGGAGACTTGGTCTCATTTTAGATATTCTGGATTTTAGTTATTTCCTCTAGAGTTTGAGGCCAGTGGCTGAGACTTCTTCTCCGAAGGGACGGAAACCCCAACGGTGTGGCTGAGGACGAAACCCCTCAGATTTTTGGAGCTGGACGAAACCCCAGTTCTCTGTTGGTGAATTCACACAGGATTCACGCTTTGGTGCTTCAACGATTTCAGAGGTACTTTGGTATTTGCTGATTTAGTATATTTCAAGGGTTTGCAGACATATTGTGGAAAGATTATATTTTTAAAATATTGTAATCTGAACCCTATTTTGAAAGAAATTTGAAAAATAAAATTGTTAGTTATTTCTTGTTTCTTGGAGTTGTATTTTCTGATTTTAAGAAACAATATAGTGTCCCAAATATTAAAATATCAGAACAAGGGGGGGACATTACAGAACCAAACTATAGGAGGACCAGTAGGCAGAGGCAGGTTCAGGCTAGTCAAGGATAATAATATCTACTAGGGGCAAGGCAATCAGGCTCAGCCCCAAGAGAGAGGGAAACAACAAATTACTTTTGAGCAAGAAAACCAGGTAAGTTCTAAAACCTCAAATTCAAATCAGTTTAAAGTTCTTGTTGACCTGGAAGTAGAAGGGGAGATGGACGAGGATGGAGTCCTCCAGGTTGAATTACTAGAAACCTTAGAATCCCCGTCCACATCGGTTCCTTCCAATATTGCAACCAAAAAACCTCCAAATCATAATGGTGAAGCCTCAAAGCACACTCTCGAGGAATATAGGAAAAGGATGGAGGAGATAGGTCTAAAGGAGTTGGGCCTACCTAATATCATAACCAAAAGCCATTCAAACTTCTAGGAAGCTCCACAATAGAATTATGGTGAATATAGGAAAAGTATGGAAGAGTTAGAATCAAGAACTGATATGGTAGGAACTCATAAATTGAAAGAGGGATCTAGCCCAGTCCTTCAATAGATTGTACCTCCTCACTTTAGTCCAAAGAAGACCAGAAGCACAAAAAAATCCCTAATAGATTATGAAAGTGAGAAAAATATAGGGAGGATGTCTAATGCTAAACAAAATAGACTAAGGACTGACAATGAAGTAGCAAGTGGAAAACAAAAACAATGATACAATAGGTTATCCTAGGTCAAGATGATATAAAATTCGACAAACCTCCCCAAGGAAATGGGAGGGGGAAAAATACTAAACAATCTAAATTAAGGTACTCATTGAATGTGAGAGGCCTTAATGGCCCATCGACCCATAAGGTAGTTAGTTAAATAAGAAAGCAATATAACCCAATTGTTATTCTCTTACAAGAAAAAAAAATAGATGTAACCTAGTAAAAAATAGTAGCTAAAAAAATATGGAGTCGGGGAGACATGGTTTTCAAGCAGGAAAGAGGAGCTTCAGGAGGACTCATAGTGCTATGGGATTCTAGGAGTGTGGAAGGAAGTATTATCCAGGATGATGATAGGGTGTTGAATGTGTTTTTTCATGACATTGACAAGAACAGATCATGGATTGTATCAAATGTGTATGCACCCAATTCAGTTCAAGGAAGAAACTCATTATGGGAATATTTGATCTAGTTGAGCACAACATTTCATGATATTCCCTGGATGGTAGTGGGAGACTTCAATACTCCCTTATATCCCTCAGACAAAAAAGGTGGGGTTGGGCTTCCAACAAGAAGCATGGAAGAATTTAATGAGTTTGTCAATTTCAATGAGTTGATGGATGTGAGGCTAAAGGGCACTAATTTTATGTGGAGCAACCGTAGGATAGGAAGTCAGCTCATTCAATAAAGGTTAGGTTATTTTTGTCAAAATAAGTAGTCACAGTGTTTGGAGATTCCTCTTTGCAAGCTCTTTCAAAAATTATGTTAGAACATAATCCCATTTTATTGGAGGTCCCATAAGCTAATTCCTTTAAGAAACCATTTCACTTACAGTCAATTTGTATCAAGAATCCAGAATTGAGGGAAAAAATCAAAATCTGGTGGCAACAACCCATTCAGGGCAGCTTTGCTTTTAAGTTAGCCCAAAAATTGAAATCGATGAAGGAAAACCTAAGAATTTGGAATAAGGATGTGTTCAGGAATATCTTTGAGCACACGATACAAGTGGGAGAAATCATGAGTGCCATTGACAGTAGGATTCAAAGCGGTACTTATGATGAAAAAACAAGAACATAGGAGAAAATTAAGGTTTCCGAATATCACAATATTTTGGCCTGTGAGGAAATCTACTGGAGGCAAAAATCCAAGGCTTTATGGTTGAAGGATGGTGACTCAAATTCAAAAAATTTCCATGTCACTACCTTGAGAAATAGAAGTCATAATAATATCAGGGAGCTAACCAAAGATGATGGATCCAAAACTCAGAATTTAAATGATATTAGATATGAAGCAGTTAGCTACTTCAGCTCCTTCCTCGGGGATGGAGCCCAGTGCCAAGAGGAATCCAAGGAGACCCTCCTTCAATTCATACCTAGTGTCATAGATGGGACCACTAACACCAAATTTCTAGCTCCATTAACTAAGGAGGAAATTAGAGATGCTTTATTCAGTATGGAACCTGATAAGGCTCCAAGTCCAGATGGATTCCCTCCACATTTTTACTAGGTTTTTTGGGATATTGTTGGGGAGGATGTAATATCAATGGTCAAAGAGTTCCAGTATTCAAAACACATCCCTAGAGGGTTTAATTCTACTTTCATTACATTAATACCTAAGGTTCTGGACCCATAAACAATGGTGGATTTTAGACCAATTAGTCTATGCAATGTGTCTTACAAAATTCTTACTAAATCCATAGCTAACAGGATGAAAGGAATCTTACCCCTCATGATTGATACCTGTCAAGGGAGCTTGGTGTAGGGAATATCTATTCTTGATAGGGTGATTACAGTACATGAAGCCCTTCACTCTGCAATCCAAACTAAGAAGGAAATTTTTACCCTAAAGCTTGACATGAATAAAGCTTTTGACCGCATCAATTATGATTTTTTGCAGTTATTCTAAAATTTGGATTCCATCCTCAATGGATACGACTTATCAAAGGGTGTATCCTCAAGACTTGTTTCTTTTTTCTTGTTAACAGTACAATAACAGGGTATTTCCAAAGTCTTAGAGGCCTAAGACAAGGAGATCCAATCAGTCTGATGTTGTTCATTATTGTGGTAGAGGCTTTAGGTAGAATGATCAAAGCAGTCTGTAGTGTAGGCATGCTTTCTATGATTAAGGCCACCTCCTTTACCACTCCAGTAACCCACAAAATTTTTTTTGATGATACCCTCATTCTGACTTAGGCCTCAGTTGTTGAATCCAAAAGGATAAAGTGAATATTAAAGTTTTATGAGGCGACTGGACAAAAAGTAAACTTTTTCAAAAGCAAAATTTACTTCCTCAACACCCCTATTCCAAGGCAGGTCAAGATCATGGGGATTTTAGGGTGTTCAATTGTTACTCTCCCTAATTCCTACCTAGGCCTTCCCTTGTTCATAGGCTCCCTTGGGAAATCAATGTGGGACAATGTGGTAGAAAGAATTCAAAAGAAAATGGCTGGGTAGAAAGGTCATTTTCTGTCTCAAGCAGGTAAAGCTACTCTTACTATGGCCTCCCTTTAGAGCATCCTAGTTTATTTTCTATCAGTTTTATAATCCCCAACTATGGTATATAAAAATATTGAATAGATCCAAAAGAACTTCCTCTGGTCAGGGTTAGAAGAAAAATAGTGACTTCACCTAGTGGGATAGAGTAAGGTTTGCAGACCAAAGGAGAATGGGGGGTTAGGTCTGAGAAGATTATCCCAGCTGAACATGACATTGATTTCCAATCAATCATGGCATATCTTAACCAATGAGGAGAATCAATGGACTACCATTATTAAAATTAAATACCTCCAAGGCGTTGATTTTTTAAGGGACAGTATCCTAAACAGAGGATCGGCTTTTGGAAGGTAATATTGACCAGTAGAAATGTCATCAATAAAGAGCTAAGATGGATCCTAGGTAACGGGAAAAATATTATTTTTTGGGATGACATATGGGCTAGGGAGGAGGCCCTCTCTCAATTGCTCCACCTTGTTAGGGCCAATGAGTACACTGATCATTTCATAGGAAGGAAAGTGGTTGATTTTATGATTCTAAACAATGGAAGGTTAAGATGGAAAAAATTAGGATTCTGGGATTCGAAGCTGAATCAGAGGAGATCCAAAATATCTTGCACCAATAATTTATTCCCATGAGAATTGGAGAGGACCAAGTAACATGGGCTTCAACTGATAGCAGTCATTTCACTATCAAATACACCTACAAGCTTATGATTTATCCTGAGGATCCCATCCTCTAGAACCAGTTGGTGTGGGTCAAAAATATTATCCCCAAAGTCACCTTATTTTCATGGTTGGTTATACAAGGGAGGATACTTACCATTGATAACATGTTAAAGAAAGGTTTGATTATTTATAATCGTTGTTATCTATTCAGGGTCAACTGGGAGTCCACCCTCCATATTTTCCTTGAATGCTCGATTTTAGATGATATTCTAAGTAGGGTATTCCAAGATTTTAGCATTTCATGGGTTAGATCAACCATCATATTTGACCTTTTCCAGCAATGGCCCAATTGCTTCTTCAACCTTAGGTTTAGGTTCATGTGGAAGATCTCCCTTCACCACTTCCTATGGCAGGTCTGGTTAGAAATAAACTATAGAGCCTTTAGTGGTACTAGCCATGATCCCGTAACCATCACCAGCAAGATCCTTGCCTTTGCTCATGAAAATGTTAGTATTATTCCCTATGAAGCTCAACATAACCATCCCTGGGAAAAATAGCTTGCCCAATCCCTTAATATTCCCTTAGAAGAGGAACCTGTGGTAATTAAGGCTAATTCCAAAATAGGTGTGATTTGGACCCTGCATCTGGTTGGTTGGCTCAAGTTCAACATTTATGGTGCTGCTAAGGGCAATCCTAGAAGAGTAGGTGTTGGAGGAGTGGTTCGTGACCACCAAGGAGGCTTGGTACTGGTATTTTATGAACAGCTAGGAATGAAGACCAACAATGAAGCAGAAGCAAGAGCCCTGTGGAGAGGACTACAGATGTCCCATGAGATCAATTGTAAACTAATAGTCGAAGGGGACTCAATTACCATTATAAACCTTTTGACCAATGGTAAAAAACCTCCATGGCAGATCAAACTAATCATAGACGAGGTAAGGATACTTTTTCAAGCTAGGAATGATAGGTTGGTGCAACACGTATTTCGAGAAGGCAAAAAAACAATAGATAATTTGGCCAATCTAGGGGTTGATGCTAATGGACTCATCACATGGGAATAAGGGGTCCCCAATGACATGGAAGAAGCAATGCAAAATGATCACCAATTAAGTCAAAGGTGGGGGCTTCGGGTGGTGAGAACACAGACACAGGTGTAGGTACAAAGGAATTTTGGTTTGTCAGCTTTATCCTATTCTAATCTATGATAAATTTTTTGATTTCTATATGTACTAAGGATATGGTTCTTCTTAGCTCCGTAGATGGTCTAAAAATATGTCTGGGGATTAATAATGTCTGTATGGTTTATGGTCAGTTGGATGATCAGGTTGTTAGTATGGGTAAAGGGTAGCAAGCCCATTCTGTATTAGGGCTTAGAATGATAAGGAATAGTAAAGGACAGTTTGTCCTTAACATGGAAAGGATCCACATCAACTTATGACTATTTTTTGTAACAGGTTTTGGATTAACCTTTAGAACCTGGTATTAATGAAATGACCCTTAATTACCAAAGAAAAATATTTCTATGATGATTTCTCTATCAAAAAAGAGTGCATCCAACAATAATTTATTAATATCAACAATAATTACTTTTTATCTAATCCCCCATCCATTTTTAATATCATTATCAATAGTTTGTGAGTGTCCCAATATATTTCCATATATTTTTTATATAACTTTTCATCCATATAAGAAATACATTACTCTTTGCATAGTTTTTAGTTGAAATTTCATATTATTATGAGTAAATGAGGATAATTTTTCCTTCATTGGTTTGAAAAACATCACTTATACCATTTTTTAATTTCTTTTTGAAGCACAATCGAAGTTAATTTTTTTCTTGGATGCATATAGAAGTTGGTTATATCCACACTATTTTTAGTAACTAACAAGTGTAGGGCTCAAACCATGTGGGCTGCTCACAACAAGCCTATACTACCTCTTGTTTGGGATTCATACCATCATCGTTAGTCTAGCACACAAATTAGACTACTACCATCAAAGTTAATTTTAATAAACACAATTTTTAGCCATTTTAATTTTATGATAGATTAAAGTATATCATTTTTATATTCAATTCATGCAACCAAGAGGTCAACATATTTTTTATACACTTAATGCTTCCCATGATGATCATGATGTAGACATATAATAATATGGTTCTAAACATGGGCATTATTTTGAGATTTATTTTTAAATAATTTATTATTTCTTTCCAACCATATATTCCAATAAATAATTGTATGTTTAACCTTGAAACAATGAATATAATGTTTCATCTACTCTTTCAATATTTATGTAGTTCCCCAATATATTTTTATATCTTTGAAAAAGTGGCCCCAAATGGCATGAACAAAGGAACAATGAAGTAAATGATCTATTGTTCCTAGAATCTTCTCACACAAGGTATACATGAAATTTCTATAATATCTTCTTATTTGTACTCTCTCTCTTGTAAGAGTCTTGCTTTGGAATGCTAAAAAATGAGTGTTTATACCTTAGGAGGGTCTCTAGTGACCAATAGTTCTTCCAAGGGAAATCATTGGAAGAATGAAATTTTAGTTAATCTGAATATTTATACTCTAACTTGATTGAATATCCACCATCATTTGATAGATTCCATACCAACTCGTCATTTTGCATAAAAATAGGTAAATACAACTCTTTAAACATATTTTCAAGCTCATATTCTATTTTTTGAGCTCTACTCCTTTGACTAGAATACTAATAGAAATCCATGATATGGAGCTATTACTTATCGTAATATTTTTTTCTAACTCTATCCTTGATAGTTGAAAAATATCAAGCCCAATTTTTACCCTAATACCAAACTCATAAGTGTAAAATTCTAGAAGCCTTCCCCTCCAATATTAATAGTGACAATTACTCCAAATTAAAGGGACCTCAACTTTAGAAGGACTAATGAAAAGCATAATTATCACTCTCTTTCCATGATGCTTAAAAGTTATGAAAGTTTTCATCTTCAATTAATAATTTAGGGATTGAATTTATTCTAATCTAATATAATATTGGATAAATAATATTAGCATACGTAATTTGAATTTTAAGATCATTTGTTTAGAAAAATTATGGAATAAATCAAAGATGTTATATTTAGTAGTAACAATTGCTCAAACAATATACTTAGATACTCTTATCAAGATTTTTAATATAGTGGTAGACTATAGTAAATACATTCTCCTTGAAGTAATTAAGATTACATACCTTGACAAAACCAAATGTATGATTTTTCATTCGTTTTTTGAATTAGGGTCAAATCCTATGCCTTTGTTTTATTTTTATTTGGTGGAAGAAGGGGTTTTGAAAGGGTCCTCAAACATTTTCCAACCAACCACTAAAATATAAAAAAGAGAAAATTAGAAATCCTACATAAAAGGGTCTACATGGATCCGAACAACTGAAGGGTATCTTGACTAAAGAGAGGTATGAGCTAGGAAGCCACAAATAAAATGCGTAGGAGATATATACCATGAAGGGAGAGAAAAGGAGAGACAAAATACCGAGCTTTCCATGAGTGAGAAGGGTTTGTAAAAAAGGAAATATTACTATGATGAGTGAAGAAGCTAAAAATATCAAGGTGTAAAGTTTTTGACATGGCATATCACTTAACACAAGTAGACTTGTTGTCCTTGCATTCCCACCTAATCAACATTAGAGAGAGCATGTTAGTAGAAGCTAGAAGGTAGAGGAAAAAAGGACCAAAAAAGAGAACACATAAAGAATAGTTGCCAAAAATATGATCAGTCGACTCCAGACTTGCTTCACAAAGGTAACACCTGTTGGAGATCACCATACTCTACTTCTTAATATTTTCAATAGATATAATTTTCTCTTGTGTGGTACACCAAAGGAAGATGTTGACTTTAGGTAGGATATTTTTAATGTAAATTTTATTGTAGAGTTTCCATAATATGAAATACGATTCCAATAGTAAATAGGTTGAAAACACATAGAATATCCCATTAGATTTACCTACCCAGATAGCTTTATCCTCCTCATTTGTGTGTGGTAAAACATGTTGTCTCAAAAGGTTAGCAATTTTCTCTTCCACTGACTACACCTCTCTATCGTTTGAAAATAGGAGCGGTAGATCCCATCTCCTACAACCATTGACCAAATAAATAAAGTCCACCGCTTTGGATCAGCCCAAGTTTCTATAAAAAGGCTCAACAATGGAAAGGCTTGGGTCCAAAGCCAACGGGTGGTGTGCAATCCAAGAGTCCTTCCAAAAATCTATGGATTAGTCATTTCCTAAAATCTACTTTCTTCCCTGAATGAGCAAGAAGTGAGTCATCAATAAACTCTACCAAAAAGGGAAGCCTTCAATAGGTAAATTATTTGAAATGAGGTCCTAAATTTGATACTTTTTCTTCATTAACCTTACCCATTCCCCTTGTTCATTCTCTGGATATCCTTCAAGCCCGACCCTCCTTTTTTGTAGCTGCATACTCTAGCATATTATGAGAATTATGTGATCTAAATTATTTTATAGAATTTATAATACATAGCTTGATATAGATATTGAGTTAATTATAATATGGTTATGATGTGAGGAGCCTTTATAACTTAAGTATTATGATATTTATCAATTTAACATGCTCATGATCTTTGTTATACATGAGAAATAGTGATATCATCTTATGCATATGTAGACTATAGGATCAATATCAAGATCATTCAATATCCTAGAGATAAGGGATGAATAAGTTGAGGCACGTGAGTATTTGAAACATAAAAATATTAAATATATTTGAATTGTATCCAAAATATTCTATAATGTGACTTGAGATAGTAAGAATTTTCAATGAGCATGTAAGTGAGAAATATGTAATTGTTTAGTTTATTTAATAAAAATTTATTAAATATATATTAATAAAATTTAATTTAATTGCATATATATTTCGTAAACCCCCCCCTAAAAAAAAAAATTAAGAAGCAAGATATAGGGAATTAGTGAAAGAGTTTAAATATAAAGTATGCAACGAAACTTTAAAACACAAGGTACCCAACGATAATGTTGGATTAAACATTTAAATATATTGTGATGAGATTATTTTAAAAAATGCATGAGATATTTCAAAAACGACCAATGCAATATAGAATAAAGTATAACTAAGAACATAACATTATAGTCTCATTTATCCAAATATAATTGTAAAGAAAAGCATACGATTCTCTTTATATTTCCTTTCTCACTTTAAAAATGTATAAATTCATTTTTTTAAAGCATATGGGATGTGAAAGAACACAATTTTATTTAGATAATGTTATATGTTTTTTCTAAAAACATCAAACAATTTATAACTAAAGTAATTTATAAATTTTTAATAAATAATGCATAGTTTTCAAGGAAGAAGAAACATTTAGTTCATTGTTAAAAATGTTGATGCATGCAAGTGGAAGAAGAAACACCCTCAAAAATATGTGTTAGGGTCATTGAATCCATTTTTCTCTATTGAAAAAGTTAATAATGATATTCCTTTAGAAAATAAATAGAATACACTAATTCAAAAATAAAATGTGGATGGGTAGAAAATTACACCCCCAAAGTATATGCTAGGCAAATCCATTAAACCAAAATGATCAAAATTAGACACAGGAGATCAACCACAAGCTATTTATGCAGCAAGAGCTATGGAGACACAAGGAAGGGGATTTTTTTCTAAGGAGAAGGGGGGAGGAGGGAGGGAAGGAGTTTTTATTTATTGGTATTATTGTATTTTCTTCTTTTGTTGTTGTTTTATGTTGTTTATAGTGAAACTAGGTGGGAAGTAAAAATAAATATTGTTAATTTTAAATTCATATATTCATATTTGAGAAGGAAATTGAAAAATAGATATTTTTTATTATTATTTACTTATTATGAAAATGTCTTAATTCTACATGTAAGAGAAATTTTAGTATGGTTTCATTGTTTATTTATTTGTAAATAAATGAAAATAAGCTTTGAAAACTATCCATTGTAACCATTATGTTAGTGTAAAGATTGTGATAATTTTACATGCAATAAAAAATGATATATAGGCATTTCTTTTGGTTTTATTAATTTTTATATATAAATAAGAATAAAAAAATGTTTAAGACACTATTTGTATTACCCAAAAGCTAACCAACCCGAGAGATATTTTTTTTTGATATAACTTATTAAGGTTCACAAGAGTATCCATGGAATACATACATTGACTAAACATAAGCACATTTGAGTCTAAGATGTTGTAAACATCACTCGAGTGGATACGATAGGTCAAGCTCCCATAGGTAACTAGGATTCACCTCGTATGCCTCCATGGTATAAAGTATAGTTCAAATGGTCTCCCTACTTTTATGACATTCTCCACGAATATAGAATTCTTGATCCCAATATTAGGATTATCCCTTCTTAATCCTTAGAGAGGGGAACACCAATTTCTTCTTCTAGCCATAAGTCACTCTATGCTAGGTCCATCAGGCATAAAGCCTTAGTCTAGATTAACTACACCTTCATGGTGATCCGTTAAACTTTAATCTTATCTTCCCCACATTCGTGATAGTACTCTAAGCAACAATCACTTCATATGATTATCTTCTAATGGACATAGAAACTAGGTGCTGCTACTGCACAAGAACCCAAGTTAATAAGAATATTTTTAGACAAGGTTATCTTTATAGCCCTTCCTAAAGAAACCCCCCTAAGTCCAAGGATAACTCTCTCTCTCATTTTCGTAAGTAAAATGAGTACAAATTATGGAATGGAATCATAAATACTCTCTTACCTTAAGCTTGCAAATAAATCAAATAAAACCTTTAGATCAGATAATTAGCTCCAACAACATAGATAAAAACCATAAAATTAATAATAAATATGGCACCATACTAAGCATCCTATTAAGATTTATATTTACAAATAATAAGTCCATTTTTTTATTTGTGGAAAACATCCCAAAAGGGATGCCACTTTCGGGTAAGACCCAAGGAGGCGGGGGTATCCATTCCACCAAAAATGCCCAGGACTCGGACCTGGCCTACCACCTTTGACATACTCAAGGAGCAAACAAACACACAAAACCAATTTAAAAATAAGTAAATAACAACAAAAATAATAAAATAAAATAAAAAACATGCTCCTTGAGTGTGTCAAAAACAAAAGCACAACCAAACACGCACAATAAGATAAAAGAAACCACAACACAAACCACATAGAAAAACACAAGAACCACATAACAAAACACAAACAAGACAAAAACAACAGAACACTACAAAGACATAACCAAAAAAAACATGAAAAATAAACACAACCAAAACCTAAAAAATTAAAAAAAATAAAAAAAATAAAAATAAAAAACAACCAACAACAGACAATAAACAAAAACAAAAAACATAGAAAACACTCACACATAAAAACATGAAATAACACAAACAAAGAGAAACCCAAGAACAAGAACGAAAAAAACACAAGAACAATAACAAAAAACATAAAAAAAAAACAAAACAACAAAAACACAAGAACAACAAAAAACAACACAAAGAACACAAAAACAAAACAAAACAAAAAGAACCCACCCACCTTAAAAAACTAAACAAAAAAAAAAAAAGAAAAAAGAAAAAAATGAACAAAACAATGACCTATCTAGACCGAGAAGACTATTAAGGCAAGAATCAACAGAGG
Source organism: Wollemia nobilis (assembly GCA_028583015.1). Classification (NCBI taxonomy): domain Eukaryota; kingdom Viridiplantae; phylum Streptophyta; class Pinopsida; order Araucariales; family Araucariaceae; genus Wollemia; species Wollemia nobilis. The sequence continues at coordinate 1,563,950 of JAQPPZ010002321.1, forward strand.
AAACAAAATAAAGAATAGAATGAGCTAGGGAACTAAAAAAAACTGAATGAACCAAAGAGAAGCAAAAAAAAAAACAAGAAGAAACTAGGTACCTTAGAACTGGAGCCATCCAAAGAAATGATAGAAAGAAGAGCTTCCCTAATTTGAGAAGCCCACCATATAGGAGGGTGGCCATAACAAGTAAGATCACCTTTGTCCAAAGCCCAATTAGCTAAAGCATCAACACTCTTGTTTTGATCTCTGACCACATGATTGTAATCAACTTTCAAAAATCCCATCTGGATTAACTGAATCTTCTCAATAATTCTTTTTATTCTCCAATCCACCTTATGATTCTTAGAAGGAGTCTTCAAGAGATTAATCATAAGTTGAGAGTCAGACTCAACTAACACCTTTTCCCATCCAACCTTAGTAGCCTCCTGAAGGCCTCTGAGGATACCATACCCCTCAACAAGGTTATTGGAAAGAATACCCAAATTCTCAGCAAAAGTAAAAACCAGGGAGCCATTTGAAAGTCTACCAATTCCTCCCACACTGGCTTTTCCAGGGTTCCCTCTAGAGGCTCCATCAGTATTGACTTTTCCAAAATCCTTAGGAGGAGGTTGCCAATTTCTAGTCCTATCCATCTTACTAATACTCACATTCCCTTTAAGTTGGTTGCCCTTAGAAGATTTAATCTTCAATATTTGCATCACTTGATCCCATATTTGGTGGGAGTTTTGGGGGTGATTAAGGAGTTGATGGACTGATTCAACTAAGTTGGCTATGGTATTTTGCCAAATATAGTGAATATCCTTCCTATCTTGATTAAAAATTTGGTTGTTCCTTTCATTCCAAATATTCCAAAGAAGAATGGTAGAACCCATCCAAACTAACCGCCTAATAAAATGATCAACACCCTCTTGATTAGGCCAATCCCTCCAAAGTTGTTCAAAAGTAAAAAAATTGGACCACTGTAAGCCAAGTAAAGTGGCCATTCTCCTCCATAGCTCGGAGGCTAAAGTACACTCAATAAAAATATGGTTGATATTTTCTACATTCTCTTCACACATTTCACATCTAAAAGGGCCATGAAAACCATGCTTCATAAGTTGCTCACCGGTAAGCACCCTACGATGCAATAAAATCCAATTAAAGAACCTCACCTTAGGCCAGAGCTTTTGAGCCCACAATCGAGAAAATATGTCAGAAGAATGGTTGGGATTATTATGGCATAAGGTCAAATAACCTTGAGCAACTGAATACTCACCCTTAGTAGTGTTGTTCCATCCAAAACAATTTTTTTCATGGGACCAAGAGAGGGATCTCATATGAAGGATGCCTTGGATATCTTGTCTTTGCCTTTCTAGGATTTGAATAGGCCAGTCCTCAATAGGGATCCAATATCTACCAACCTTTGAATTACCAGTATGGTACCGACGGTAATTAGCCACCTTTATCCAATTAGCTCGGTGAAGCTCCTCCATCCAAGGCCTCCAATCGGGAAGCCGAGTTATCAAAGGCTTGTGACCATCCCAAGAATCTGTCCAAAAATTTGCATGTTGACCATTATGAATGATCCAAAATAATTTTTTCTTTATCAAATCCTCATCGATCTTAAGAACTGCTAAAATGGGAGAACCTTTGGTAGGAAGTTGATAGCGAACAAGGTCTTCAGGACTTTTGTTCTCAACATATTTAGCACGGAGATTATTGGCCCAAAGAGCATTGGGGTTATGCAACATCCTCCAATATAATTTAGCAGCTAAAGCTTTGTTGTTATTAATTGAAGACCGGAATCCTAACCCCCCTTCACTCTTAGGAAGACATAAAGTATCCCATTTCACCAAGGCCCATTTTCTTTTCTCCTTAGTACCACTCCAAAGGAAACGATGACTGATTTGATCCAATTCTCGAAGAACAACCTTTGGGATATTCAAAATGGAAGAAACATAAATAGGAATAGCTTGAAGGACTGATTTTACCAAGGTGATTCTACCCCCGGAAGAAAGCCACTTGTTGGTCCACTTTCCAATTTTCTTCTTGACTTTGTCCAACAACCAATTCCAATATTTATTTTTCTGCCTTTGAATATTTATGGGAATACCTAAATAAGTGATTGGAAGAGAGGTCTTCTTATATCTTAATTTATCCAAGACCATGGATTCTTGTCTAGCAGAGCGGTGAAAGAAAATAACTTTAGATTTGTCTTCATTGATCAACTGCCGAGTAGCCTTAGAAAAATAGCTAATGATTTGCTTAATATTAGAAGCTTCCTTAACTGTAGCTTTACCTAAAAGAGTAGAGTCATCCACAAATTGAAGATGAGAGATAGGTCTAGCTCCATGAGCAATGGTAACTCCCTCAAGGGTTTTGTTTTCCCTCTTTTTGGTTATAGTCCTACCCAAGCATTCAACAAGAATGATGAATAAATAAGGGGATAGCGGGTCACCTTGCCTAATACCTCTGGAAGCTGGGAAAGACTGAGAAGGCCTACCATTGATAAGAACTAAGTAGGAAACTGAAGAGATACATCCCATAATCCAATCCATCCAATCCTTAGAGAAACCAAATTGCCTCAAAACTTTGATAAGGAAGTGCCAATCCACTCTGTCATAAGCTTTGGATAAGTCTAACCGAATGAACATGGAAGGAGAATTTTGCATATCCATGGAATGGATGGCTTCCTGAGCAAGAACTATCTCATCTACTATTTGACGTCCTTCCACATAACCCCCTTGCTCTGGGAAATAATCTTATGCAAAAGAGGCTTCAACCTTTCTGCCATGATTTTAGTAATGATTTTGAGAAGAACATTACATAAAGCAATAGGTCTAAAAGCTGAGATATGATCAACCTCTTGAGCTTTTGGAACAAGAGTAATATAAGTTTTATTGATAACCTTCAAAATTTCTTTGGCTTTCCTGGCTTCTTCCACCACCTCTAATAAATCAACATGAAGGATATCCCAGAACTCTTGGTAGAACTCAATGGGAAAACCATCGGGACCTAGGGTTTTCCCTTTTTGCATTTTAAAAACTACTTGTTGAAGCTCATTGATAGTAATAGGAGCGGTCAAAATAGAGTTCTCCTCAGAAGTGATAAGAGAAGGGATTGCTTGAAGAACATTTTGTTGTGAAGCTGAGTCAAGAGGAGTAGCAACAAAAATATTGGAAAAGTAATCAACAACAATAGAGTTCATGCCATCCCAAGTATAAACAACATCTCCAGAATCTGATTTTAAGGAAGAAATAAAGTTGTGAGATCTTCGAGCTAGAAGATATTTGTGGAAGAAATTTGTGTTTCGATCTCCTTCTTTGAGCCATTGAATTCTAGATTTTTGCTTCCATAAGATTTCTTCTCTTTTTTCCCATTCCTCTAACTGAGTTGTGAGTTTAATTTCATCTGCACTTCTCTTCTCTGTGAGGCCATCTAAACGGATTTTCTTATTCAAATTTTCAAGATGAGCAATAACTTCATGTTTTTTTTATGAACATCCCCAAACTCTTTCCAGTTCCAAGTCTTGATTTTGGATTTAATGTATTGCAGTCTTTTGGCAAAACAGAACATCTTAGTCCCATGCCTAGGTTTACCTTCCTTCCACCATTGTTGCACACGAGGTCTGAAGGAAATGTCTCTAAGCCACATTAATTGAAAATGAAAAGGAGAGAAACTCACATTGGTTTTCCACATTTCCACCATGCTTGGCCAATGATCCGAACCAACATTATTAAGAGTCTTCACTTTAGGAATGTGACCATGGATTAAGAAATTTTTAGAGAGCAAAAACCTATCCAATCTCTCCATTATACAAGCTAAGCCTTGCCTTTTATTAGACCAAGTCATAAGGCCATTATCTGGTTGGATATCCACAAGATGGAGGTTTGCAATATATTCGCTCATGAGGTCAGTGCTTTTGTCCAAATTTCTATTTCCCCCCCATTTTCTCATCCAGAGAGAGGATGGTATTGAAATCTCCTCCGATCAAGATCCAAGCTTTAGGAAAATGAGAGATAATATGAGTAATATCCTTCCATTGTCTTCTTTTTTCCTCCAAAGAAGTCGGAGCATAAATAGTAATGCAGAGCATAATCTGGTTGGAATGTCTACTTTGAATAGCTATAGCCAACAAACCCCAACTGCCAACCATATGGTGAATAACTACCTCTTTTGGGTCCCAAAGACAAGCAATGCCACCCGAAGTCCCTTGGGAATTGAGGGAAACCACTTTTCTAGATGGCCAAATTTTATTGGCAATTAAGTCCATATCCTCCATTGACATCTTTGTTTCTTGAAGGAAAACAAGATGTGGATGATTTATCTGAATCATTCTTCTAATTTCATTTTGTTTTGAAAGACTCCCTTTGAGTCCTCTAATATTCCAAGTGATGATCTTCATTAATACCAGGGCTAAAAAAGTTGGGAAGGGCATTAATCTTACCTTCCTCTACAAGCTTTTCACCTTCTTTTACCATATGATATTGATTGGTCTTGCGACCTACTTTTTGATTAGAATCCATCTTCAATTTTTTTTCCCTGTTTCTTGACTTATTCCAATTGAATCTGAGATGGCTTCTAACCTTGAAGAATGCTCGTACACAGCCAAAATTTTACTAGATGGTTCAACGGAGTCTATATTGGGACCTGCATTATTTGAAGTTTTGACATTTGAAATATTGTTTTTCTTGTGTAAATTTTCTCCTTTTTTTTTTGTTGAAAACCTTTGATTTGTTGGTTTGTCTCTGAGTTCTTCCCTTCATATTTAAATTGTGTTTCTAAGATTTTAGTTTCCATTATTTCCTCTTCCTCACTTGGGACATCATTTGTGGAAAGGATTTCAAACATATTAGCAGATGACTTTGATTGATCCTTCATAACTGGTTTTTTTGAGTGTTCTTCTTCTTAGGTATTTGGAAACCTACTTGAGTTTATATCTTCTTTCTTTTGATCAGGAATTTTATTTGGGCAAGCACTGGCCAAATGACCATATTCATGGCAAATTCTACAACGAAAAGGAATGTTCTCATAGTCCACTACTTGCTCCCAAGTGTCTTCCCCAAATTGTAATGTGATATTTTTAGGTAGGGGTTTGTCAAAATCCATTAAAACACAAATTCGAGCATAAATAATATGTTCAAAATTTTGAGTACAATCAACGAGTCATCATAAAAGTTCCTAAAGAGTTTCCAATTGAAGAAAAAATAGTAGGATTCCAAAATTCAATAGGGAGGCCAAAGAGTCTAACCCACACGGGAGCTATAGAAGGCATCTCTTCTTTGGATTTAAATTTAGTATGCCAGGGCTTCATGAAAAGCCCTACCCTTCCAAAAAACCAAGGACCCCCTTGAAAAGTTTTCTCTCTATCTTCATTATTAGCAAATAAAACAAGAAAATAACCATTTGGATAAATAGAGATTTGTAACTCACCTTTAGTTTTCCAGATTTTTGCAGCCCAGACTTTGAAAGCAGATAGACTCGGACGAAAACCCACGAACCGACAAATTAGTCCTCTTTTTTCCAAATCTTCAATGCCAGTCTGAATGTTACCCATATCAAGCTTAACAATAGGAGTTCCATCAGTTGCTTTAAGACATCCTGACTCCATTTTCTTGGGATCAATCTTAGGCATTCTTAGAGGTTTATGGGAAGCCCTAATATTGATATTAGCATTGGGCTGAGGCTGTCCACCATGAAGGGCATCCCTAAAATTCATTTTTGGGATTGAGTCTTCGAAATTCTTACCCTTGATAGGGGTTTTCATAGTAGAATTATTTTGTGGGTGCACCTTAGCACCAGATTCACTTGAGATATGAGCCATTTTTTGATCAACTGCTTGAAACTTGTTTCGTGATCTCTTTAATCCTTGCCCTAGATGTCGTGGAAAGGTATGGTTTTCACTTTTCTTTTGTGCAGCAAATTGGAAGTCATTGTCACTCAAGTTCATAGTATGATCTGTTGAAAGATAAATTTCTAACCCATATTGTATCCCCTGCAACATTTCCTGCTAAAATATTGAGCATAAACCACAAAAATATTGGCCGCTAGGGCCCGAAGGCCCTAAAAACCAACCTCTGGAGCTGCTTGCACTCAACCCAGATGAAACCCTCGCATATCTGCTTGCCAAATATCTCATTCACACATAGGGATGCGCTAGGATCTGTGTTGCTCCAAATGATATGAAAATTGGTGGAGATGTTCTAGGGTTTTTCAGGCATCTACCCTCAAAATTTTAGCTCAATCCGAGTCCGGATGAGTGAGATATGGCCGAAACGAGTTCGATAGTTTGGGCAGTCCTATAAAAACCGTCTAGAGCACTTTCCAAATAATAATTCCTTGAATTCTATTACAATAAATCCTCTTTCTCCAAGAGTGATCTTCAAACTAATCCTTCACATTGTTACATAAAACAAAGAGGAAATCCATCATCTTGATTTGCTATCTTCATCCTCTGACCTCCATATAATTTTGATAGGAATATGGGGATTAGAGAAACTCATTTGTAGGTATGAATGCATTTCCAAATGCTTATTTCATATTCTATGCATCTAATGCAAACATAAAGAAAATAAACAAGCCATTTACTTTCTACATACTCAATCCATTACATCAAGTATTCATATAGAAACCAATCCTTTACATTTCTATTTTATTTTAAAACAATCACATGAAGAAACCCCATAAATTTCTTCATCTAAGATGGACTACGTGCCTAGCTTGTTTTTATTTGTTTTAAAATATACAAATCAAATAAGGGAACCCCCTTATTTCTTCTCTATAGATGGACTCCACACCCACTTAAAGAGATTATGTGAAATATTCTATAATATTTCACTTAACAATGGACTCGATGAAAATATGGGCCTTGTCAGAATTAACGTTTGTCCCTTTCCTAGTTATTTTAGTGGTGTAAAAGGTTTAAAATTATTGTGGCATGGTGGTTATAGGGTAATACTGAAAGAAGATCTATGTGGCAGATTTTGGCCTAGACAACACAGAATACTATGGCAGCCGTAAAAGTCGTACAACGTGCCTGGATTTGTGGTAGCTACCTATTCCACTATATAAAATAAAAAAATAATAATAATGGACTCGATATGCAAAGAGGTAAGGAAACCTTTCATAATTTCCTTATTTCCATTGGACTCCACATCCAAATAAACATTCCAAGCTTTCTTTTCCTCAAAGCAAAACAAGCAATATATTTCCACAATATATATTCACAAAATCAATAATATATTTCGACAATATATTTCCACAATATATTCCATAAGCTAGCAATATATTTTCATTAGCCAAACAATATATTTCCATAATCAACCAATATATTCCTCTAAACCAAACAATATATTTCCACATTATATATTTCTACAAAATATATTTCCACAACATATTTTTCATAAACAAGCAATATATTTCTGCAATATATTTCCATAATATATTTCTCTAAACCAAAAAATATATTTCCACAATATATATTTCTACAAAATATATATCCACAACATATTTTTCACAAACAAGCAATGTATTTCAACAATATATTTCATTAAACCAAGCTATATAATTCCACAATATATTTTCAAAACCCTTTTCTATCTCTTTCCAGAGCCTAACAATGAATTTTTATATGACTCATTTCAATATGGTAAACACATGCATAAAGAAGTCCATACTTATTTCCAAAATATTTTTCTCAAATATTTTGGATTTTCTATATATTTCCAAAACTTATCAACACATTTCTATATGATTCATTTTCAATATGGCAAATTCATGCTTAATTATAAAGAAGCTCATACTTCTTTCTAAAATATTTTCTACAAATATTTTCAATCCATTCCTATCTCTTTCCAAATCTTAGCAATGCATTTCTATATGATTCATTTTCAATAATGCATAGCAAGCATATGTATAAATAAACTCATACTTATTTCTAAAATATCTTCCACAAATATTTTTAAAACCCATTTATCTCTTTCCAAAGCTTAGGAATGCATTTCTATATGATTCATTTTCATTAATGCATAGCAAGCACATGTATAAATAATCCCATAATTATTTCTAAAAAAAATTATGAATATTTTCAAAATCCATTTCTATCTCTTTCCAAAGCTTAGAAATGCATTTCTATATGATTCATTTTAAATATTGCATAGAAAACACAAGTATAAAGAAGCCCATACTTATTTCTAAAATATTTTTCACAAATATTTTCACTCCAATATTAAGTCAATTCCAAACTAAACTAATCCTATATTAAATTAACCCATCATTGGATTAAGTAGCAAATTTAGAGATCTAAGCAATCAATATAATAATTTCAAGTCTTAAAACTTGTTTGAAAAACCAAAGATTAATATATCAATTGTTTAATTAATAATCCAAATATTGTAGTAATTAATCATTAGATTAATTTCCAAGCTAATCTATCATTAGATTAATTAATAATGATTCTATTAAATTAAACATTAGATTAATTTCCAAACTAATATATCATTATATTAGTTAATAATCCAACGATTGTATTAATCATGAGATTAATTGTCAAACTATTATATCATTAGATTAAATACAATCTAAATTTTATATTAAATTAATCATTAGATTAATTAGGAATTTGGAAAATGTGTAAATTGTACATATCTACCAAGAAGGCAAAATGGCTGCAGATTGCATACCCAGTTGGGAAATTCAGAATGAAGGATATGTAATCTTGGAAGATAATTTTCCACAAGAAATTATGGAAATTAGCAATAATGAATTTCAAAATGTAATTATTTGATATAAGAATTAGGAAAATGGATTCACAAATGCATGATAGTAGTGAATGTAAAATAAATAGTTGAAAAGCATTTATGTCAGTGTTGTGTTTTTTTGTTGTTACATTTTTTACTAAGTTGGATTTCTACAGTATAAGCTGATATAGACTATGTGGGTTGTATTTTCAAATTGGTGACTCACTTTATGTCACATATTGAGCTTTATATCAGAGTATCATATTTTTATTTTATGAAACCATAAAAGGGTTGGGGCCCTTTAAAAAAACCCTTCCTCCAACATAATAAAAAAATATATAATGATTAGATTAATTGCCAAATTAATCTATAATTAGATTAAATGCAATCTAAATCTCTCTTTGCATTAATCTAACCCTAGATTACTTGAAAAACTAGAGATTATTTAATATTAAACTTACATTAGTTTGAACAATCTAAAGTTAAAATTGCATTAAACTAACCTTTTATTACTTGCAATAGTCTAGATTAATTAACTTTAATCTAATAAGGTAAATATAAAGTAATATTGCATCAACATAGTCTTAGATTAAGAAAAACCATAGATTAATTAATATTAATCCCACATAGCACATCCAATGTAATAGTGAATTAATATAACATTAGATTAAGCAAAAGTATACATTAGATTAAAGCTAATGAATTCAAGTCAAGAACTTATTAGCTAAGGGTCAATCCATTGTCAAAAGTAACACTATAAGATTTATACCTTAAATCATTTCATCCAAAAGCTTAATACACTTGCAAGCTTAGCTACGAAAGTGAAGGCATAAATAAATCAACCTGAACATAAAATAATTAAACCAACCCCACACATACATATCAATTATTTTGATACTAAAGGAAGGAAAATAGAATAGTGTCATGTACACTGCAACCTACGTGCTAACATCACATAGCCAAGACATCAACCAATGGGTACAATTAGTGATACTCAACAACGATGTGAATTTATATAGAACGGTCCATCCCTACCATTTCACAATTCCCTTTGCCACATGAGGAAACTTATTCTATGATGGTGGAAGTAAGCACTTTAATAGGCTCAAAATTATACTAAAACATATGTATAAATGCAAGAAAAAAATAGTACAAAAGCTAATTGAATGCAAAGTCAACCAACCAACGATAAAAAGAAAAAAAGTTTAAGAAACATGACACCTACGCAATCCATTCACCATAATTTGAAGATAATACCTAGCATACAACAAGGGAAATATTGGTAGTGCTTTTCTCATTGATCTTATTAAACTATGCATTGTTTTTCTATTTGTTGCACCTTTGCATTCATTCTTTCCTCTTGCTCCTCATTCATGCCCCCCTTCTTCAATCATCAAATGTTATCTCTAAAATATCCAATAGAGAGAGGAAGACAAGACATTATGTGAGTTAGGGTTTAGTGGTAATATTGAGGTGTTTGCTCCACATATATTAAAACCTTACTCAAGTGCCCTTTAACACAACAAAGAGCGGAGGACAAAGCATCATATGTTTACCAAAGTTTATGTACCTTTGCAAAATCAAAGCATTAAATGCACTACCACCACCACCAAGGTTAAAGGTGGCCCAACATGCCACAAACATAAAAAAGCAATGCTCACACTGAAAGTTGCAAGAATTCTTTTAAAGGATTATAATGTATTTAACAATATATTAATAAATCCATTTTTAATAATTTAAAACTAACATCAACAAACAAGCATTAATCAAACATTTTCTTGGTAAGAAACTAACATTATATTTGACTATATCTAATTAACCAAGCCATTTTATTAATATAAATATAAAATTATAAAATATTAAATATTTCTCATTCAATAAAAGCAAGTAGAATAATATTTTATTCTAACCATAAGAAGTAACATTAGATTAAATATATCTAGTCTATCCAAAGAGACCATTTTGTCACACATGTAAGGAAGGTAAACAAAATCATCATGCCATATGCAAGAACAAATGCACTCTCTCGATGTTCGTACCATCATTTTATCTCTAAATGAGTGGCTCCTTATTTAATATAGATATAAGCTATCACCGAATCATGTTAAGGAGACTTGTTGTAAGGAAATTTATTAGTCTAATGGTATGAACATGTGTATAAGAAAACCATAATGCACCTATATGAAAGGGTATTCATTCATGTTACCCTGAGTTATTTGATTAACGAGTCATCATCATCATTTATCCTTCAATATGGTCTCTTGTTCCTTATAGCCAATTCTCTTATCCACCCACAAGAGTACCTAATATTGCAACCAAGCAGAGCATCAACAATATCATATTATTATACAAAATTGACATAATATTAGAAGCATATATCCATCAAAACAACATACCTAGGTATTAAACATAGTTCTCTAATACGTAGTCCAACTAGGTAGCTAGCACTACCAAGGAGGGTTGTGACACTATCTACTTTAATGACTACTTATTTACAATGGAGAAAAATTAATTCCAAGTATGAAAGAGATAATGAATCTCAAAATGGGGTTAATTCTAAATTGTATAAGTAAATTAGCATAGGGACTTAAGCTATAAATATTACATTAAATATCTTAATAATATCATATTTATTTATAGTGATTGCTATGAATTAGACCTAAAGTTTGTTGTTGTATTGATGGGATGGTTTGATCCATTCCTTGATAATACTTTTATTGTATCTATGATTTGTGTATTGTCCATAGGATATTTGCTTGGTAAAATATATTCAAAACATTTTTTTATAAGATTTAAAATTGTATCCACTCTATTTTAATTCATAATCTCATCCTATATTGAGAATCCCTTTTATTGATTTATTAGTTTAAATAAATTAAAAATACTCGATGCCTACATTCATGTAGTATTAACTATTCTTTGTAAATTACCCTCTATGATATTATCTATTTTATTTTAATACTAATTGAAATATTATCTTTTGAATATTATTTTTCTATATTTATATGTATAAATATAAATTTCACTCCCTATGAGGATGAAATTTTTTATAATAATGAGTTTATAAGAATTGAGCTTGTAGAGTGAGTAGAAATGTTTTCTTCTAATATGGATGATAGAAAGGGATCATCCGATGGATAAACTTCTCAAGCAACAAAAATTCCCTATCTATGCATTACCTCTAGACGAATGGTAATTACATGTACAATCAATAAGGTTCAAGATAACAATACAAGTTTCAAGCCTTCTACGAGATGTTAGAGTCTAAGATAGCAACATCTTATGATGAAACCTCTATAGTCCTTTTACAAATTTCTATGATAGTACTCATTTAATATTTGTACATCAAAATTCAATAGTATAGTAATTTTAATTGTATGATATGTTTATTTATACAATAGGTTCAATTGTATGATAAGATCAATTGTATAGTACCACATTCTACTCTTTAGCAATTAACCAGTTGTGTGACAACCAACTTGAATGATATAAAGGTTTTACTTAAATTGAATAAAACCTTGAATTATAAAAATAGTAGTCACAAATTATTATCCTTGTTGGTTGTCATCTTAACTCATACAACAATGTCATTTTATCCTTGAATGATGTATTATTTTCTAGGTATTCTAAATTATGGTAATGAATGATAAACTAAAACTAGTATCTTGCAATCATTGTTATAAATCTCTCTATATCCCTTTGATAGTCACTCATCACTAATTTTTATCTTGTATGCTAATCATATGGCCATGTATGAATGATGAATATTTGCTCACATTCCTTCAAACAACAACAAACACTTAATTGACTATAGTTACTCAACATATCTCCTTATTCAAGTGATAATTCTTCAAATGGAAATAAAATAGCCTCAATGATTTGATTAGTGATAATATCTAGTTATATGATCATCCTTCATCTACAAACCTAAATTCGCTTATGATGTTCCATAGTTTCCAAATCTCACTCATAATTTTATACACACCTTGTAATTTTCTCTCTTTTGTGTCTATCATATCATATACCTATTCATAGTTGGACCTACATTCAGTCCTCTTGTATTTATCTCTTCTACAAACATAACAACCTACTTGACATCCTCTCTCTCTTTTCTCCTCTTATCTTATTGATTCCTCTTGTTCTTACCTTCCTTATATTTCTTATGTAGTTATATATTCTTATTTTAGGCAATAATAGTTCACTTATACACATGGGAGGTGGGTGATGGTTACCTTTTCTATAACCATCTATATTCTTCCATATCATACTTACCTGGTAAGAAATAATGATCCATGAACTCCAGGTCATAACATGAATTGTTCTTCCAAGATATTATCATTTTAGCTTCGATGAATTTACAAGGCCACCATTTTTGTATTGTATTTTATTTATTTTAATAACAAAACTTTCTTTGGTAGAATCCAATCAACATTCATTTCATTGTGTTCCATTCCATTGCGTCAATACAAAAATAATTAATATGTATTTTATTGGCTACTTTATCTTGGTTCCAATACCTTCTTTTTGAGTTATTATATCCTCCAAAATTGTCACAAGGATGTATATTCCAACACCTATTTGCAGCATGTCCAAATATTCCACACTAACTACAAAAACCCATACTAGGACCATCATCCCTTGTACTAATCTCTCTTCTCATAAATATAGTATTTTTGCTTCCTATTTTACCTATATATACAAGAACTTAATTCTTTGTTTTTATTTATATAATTAAGGGTATTTACACCTTTCCCATATATTTCTAATCCCTTGCCATTATATACCATTCATCTCATTAAATTAGAACCAATACCTTTGGTGTACCTTTAAAAGCACCCAGATTCCTCATTACCACTTTGATATTTTTTATCATTTTTTAAATGTCATAAACTATCACAATGTCCTTCATCACATTGTGAAGTACCACTATTACTATCAACTTATACATCATGGTAATTATCATGGCCAACAAAAAACTCAATGACGTCATACCATTTATCTTCCTCTCCTAGATCTTTGTTCTTATTTTTATATTTATCTTTATCTATAGTAGGAATTGTTGGATAGTTATATTTATTGTCATTACTACTACTAGTGACTTGGGTCAACTTCCTCTTAGTAATGCTTATTCTTTTACTTGTTTTTACTTTTTTCTCCACTTGTTTTATATTTTCTCTTAACATTGCCATGTCTCCCTTCAACTTTGTCACATAGGCCTTCAATTTTATTTTTTTACACAAGCACATTATAGGAATGTTATCCATATTTTCTCCTTTGTCCTTTAGTGGACTTAATGTATAGTTCTTTCCATATTTTCAATATTGCAGGTGTTAAACCTAACATCATTTATTTTCTATCAAATTTTCATGGCCTTCCCAAAAAAATATGACAAGCATCCATAGGCATAATATCACATAATATCTTATGCTTATAAGAACTAATTTGGAATAAGTCTACCATACATTGTTATTTCACCAAAATTTGATGTTCTTTTTTCAACCATAACACCTTATACATATTTTGTTGTTCAGTCATCTTCAACCTAAGTTTTTCTAGCATCTTATAGATACTAAATTATATGTACTCCCACTACTCACAATGGCCTTACAACACTTGGATCATGATTTGCTTATGGTTTTAAAAAAAATTATTTCCATTAGTTCATACACCTCTCTATATAAACAAGATTATTTTCATCATAAGTGACTTTCCTTATTCAAGCTCCTTTGTTTGCTTCAATAAAGCAATACCCTCTTCATTTTCTTATGCAATTTAGTTATGGGATTCCTTTCCATACTCATTAGTATACTATACTAGAGGACACTCATATGCTCTATGTCCTTCCTCCAAGCACTTATAACACTTTCTAGTAAAATCACATCCTCCTCGTCTACCAAATACACCTTATCCTCTTGAAGATTCACCCTTTTCTCTGCTACTTTGGTTGAAATCACTTTGATAATTACTAATTTGTACTTATTACATATGTTGCCCTCTACCATTATTTGATTGTTCTATTTCTCTAGATAAATATTTGCTTCCTTTCAAATTTTTTATTGTTTGTTAGTAAAATTTTCTTTCACCTTGAGTGTATATTGATATACCTATTCAACTATCCTAATTTGAACCATACCATTTTTTTCTTGTATGGAAAACCTTAGTCCATTTATATATCCTACCATATTATCCTTATCATATTCAATATGACTTAGCTCTTATTATCAATTTATAGAACTCTTCTATATATTATTTCACTCTCAACTCCTTTTGCTTAAGGTTTTAGAGTCTTTTAAACAATCCAATTTGATCAACACGTAAAATTTTAGATTTTAACTTTGATATAAACTTATCTCAATTTAAGATTTTATCCTTCCCCTTTCATTATATCTATGTTTGGAAATGATCCCACAAAATTGAAGCATGTCTCTTTATCCACATACATGTAAATTTGACTAGTTTTGGATCCTCCATAGATTTGTAATTGAAAAATATCTCCATGTTTGTTATTTAATCAATCAACTCTTTTGCGTTTAAATTTTTATTCAAATTTGGAGTATCCATATTTGTTTTACTTTCCATGTTTTATATTACCTGAATCAACCATTGCTACCATTCTTCTCCTTGTTCTTCATTTCAAGATTTCACATGACTAGTTTCCTCCTCTTTATTATCACTAATATGCTCAAGATGAATGCCTCTCCTCTAGGTAGTCTTAATGAATATTACTTGGTAGTAATTTCTATTAGAATTTTCCCTATATCCACTGGTCAAGTTCCAATCCAAATGGTATTCCTCTTTATTATTGTGCTATCTTCCTCTAGTATGTATCACAAATTGCTTTGATACCAAATGATATAGATGACATAATGAAATCCTCCTATGGATAACCTTCTCAAGTAGCACAAGTTCCCTATCTATCCATGACCTCAATATGCATGGTAATCATGCATGCAATCAATAAGGGTCAAGATGAAACACCATGTTTCAAGTCTTTTTGGAGATGGTAGAGGTTAATATGACAATATCTTATGATGCCACCTATATAGTCCTTGTAAGACAATTTTCTAGGATGACACTCCTTCAGTATTTATATTATAGTGTTCAATAGTACAACATGTTTGATTGTATGGAAGACTCAAGAATGCAATAGATTTGATTATAGGGTAGGATCAATTGTATGGTACCACATTCTATTCTTGAATGGTTAACTAATTTTTTAGTCACTAACTTGAATGGTATGAGGGTTTTACTTACATTAACACTCTAAATCATAAGAATTATAGTCATATGTTCTTATCCTTATTGGTTGGTATCTTCACTTGCACAACAACATCATTTTATCTTTGAAAAAAATGAATGATGTATTCTTTGTTGTTTATTCTAAGTGATGACAATGAACAACAAACATCGACTAGTATCCTACAATCCTCAATATTATTCTCTTTATCTCCCCTTGATAGTCACTCGTAATTTATGTTTTTATTATATGGTAATCAAATGTCCATATGTGAATTATGATTATTTATTTACATTTCTTTGAACAAAAACCACCACTTGAACAACTGTAGATACTTAAAATTTCTTCTTATTCAACCAATGATTCCTCAAAAGATAATCAAATAGATTCAACTATTTTATCAGTGACAATCTATGGTTCTATGATCATCCTTCACCTATAAACTTGCATATATTAATGGTGTTCCATAGTATCCAAATCTTAGTCATAATTGGATACATACCCTATTGTAATTATCTATATTTTTTCCTACCACATCAAATACATATTTACAATCAAACTTACATTTAGTCATTTTGTCTTCTTCTCTTCTCTAAAACCCCAAAATTGCTTGAAGGTCTCCCCCCCCCCTCTCTCTCTCTATCTCTAACTCTATCTTTTATGCTCTTTCTCTTATTTTCCTCATGTTGTTCTCTCTTCTTCTTCTAGGTATGTTGTCTCATCTTCTAGGAAATAATAGTTTAGTTATACATGTAGAAGGTAGGTGATCGTTACCTTCCTTGTAACCATATGGATGCTCACATATCATCTCCCACATCATAGATATTTATACTTTTGTGGGTCACAAATCTGCCTAAGTACAAGATTTCATCACTTGTGCATCCTAGACTTGGCCAACATTGAAAGGCCGAGGGAAAAAGAAAATTCCTTCAAACCGATCTCCAGAGAGGGATGGCTCCCTTACTAAATTCTACACTATTTGAAGACTAGGGATGCAGGAAAGAAATTGAAAATAACTAAAAGAAAGGGAAATATAGCCACAGACCGAAGTGTAGAATTTGGGGCAGACTAACAGCAAAAATTCCACCAAGTTTTATAACAACATATAATAAAGGAAAGTAGCAGAATTTAACTCACACCTTTGTAGAGATAACCCCTGGATTGCATTTCAAAATCTACTCACTAACCAGAAACATTTGAATTCATAATGTAGAATTCAAAACTTAACAGCAAGAGAATGAGCATAAACAAAAATAATTTAAAAAAAAGAATGAAATCACACACATAAGAATGCTTGCAAATTTTAGAAGCCAAGTCTCTTCTATTGATGCAGATAACTTAGAGAGTTTTCTTGCAAAATATCTAACCTCTCTTTATAATAAGAATTTTATTAGTATTTATAGAGGTTTTTGCCTCTTTCATTAAATACATGTGGAGGCAAAGTGTCGGCCACTCAGCCACCAATAGCAACAACTTTCTCCTCGACCACAACAATGAACCAATGAACAAATGCTAAATAAAAAAACTGCTGATTTTATCACATGGCATATCAAGCTTCACCACAAATCATCGGTCCAGTTTCAATCTCCATAATGGCGCCTTTGAAATGCATGCCCACGAAGTGGTCGATGCCTAAAAAATGAACAATATTGCACTGGAATCAAGAGAACATGCTTAAACTTGGTAGCTTTAGCGATCATATCACCTTAATAATTATCTTTATCAATATTAATCTCTTTTCAAGGAATATTTGCACCAAAATTCACCCAAAATTACATCCATAGGTAAAAGTGTTCAATGTGTGAAAACACTTAAAAAAGAAAAAACAATTTTCGAACAAAGATTACAACAAAATTCCAATGTGGCACCAATGATTACAACAAAATTTCAATGTGACACACTACAACAAAATTCCAATGTGGAAAAAATGCCAACATTTATGGCGGCTCACGGGGTATTTAGGTTGCCTGAATGTAATTGATTCCAGGCCTTTATTCATTGGGTACAGAGTTCCCACTTGCAGCTACATCTGATGGTTAGCTACTTGTATTAGCTTCGTATTGCATTTTGAGATGTGTTGCGGTGGATTCATATAACATAACTGCTTTAGCCCATCCATCTATGGTAATCGTCTCCCGAGCTTTGAGAGTACCCACAAGATATCAAAAAGTCTCAACCTTTTCTATATCAAGATGTTTGGCCCTATGACTAAACTCCAATAATCCAGATTCAATGTGAATGAACTCTCTCATTAATGGTAACACATGCTCTTTGGTGATGGGCTCCTCATAATTATCAATATCTAAAGTATCCGTCATGAAAATAGCCCATAATGTATCCAGGTCTTTCTTTGCCAAAAAATTTCCTTGATCATCAACAAAACTAGGAAAACCATTATCTACAAGTGTTTCAAAATAAACCAATGAAATACGTCTGTCATGCTCAAAGGTCTCTTGCAACTGACGAGATTTTTTAGTCAGATTCATATTGGAGAAATAATTGTGTAATGTGATTTTAGCACTTGACCAAGCATGGGCTATATCACTCATTGGACGCATCTTGAGATTTATTTGAGTCATTGCTTGGATCTTCATGGCCATTTCAAATTTTGGCTCTAAATCTTGCTCCATGCTGTCTATTATAGGTCCACCATATGAAACAACTTCCTGAGCATCCTGAAGGAATAAGAGCACTAATGTAGCCTTGGTCACCATTTTATTACAATTAGTCAACATCTGACTACGAGATTCCTTAATCTTGTTCTTGGTGAGGGACACAGAGTGCATTGATTTTGTTGCCAATTGATTCTGCAAGTTCTGAAGTTGATCCTGAAAAGCTTGAATTTTTAGTTGTGCTTCCTGCTCGGCTACCTGAAACTATGTAGTTGTCTGCTTGCTCTTTGCTATGTCACTTTCCAAATGCATCACCTGTTGTTGCCACTATTGAGATTCAAATTGTGCTACATCAGATTTAGCCTGTTGTTCCTCTAAGGCTTCCTTGAGATTTTTGATTTTCTCTTCAGCTTGAATGAGAATATCCTTGTAATGTTCTGCTTGCAGATACATGGAACTTGATGCCTCCTGTATGGTGCCCATGTGTTCAATTGGATGCTTCTTTGTTAGGTCCTCAATGATAGCTTGGTGTGAATAGTCACTAGATGTCATTTCTCTTTGAGGTTTCTAAACCCGAGGAATCATGGTCACCATGTGCTTCTCCATTGCTATGGGATCAAAAGTCACTTTCTTTACTAGTTGTGCCATGGCTAGTGAATCCTTTCTCTTATGATTATTCCACCACCTAGATGAACTTTGTTGTGCCTTGCTGAGTTTTTCTGCTATTGAGCACTCAGGTAGCAACTCTATCTCAGAGACTAGTGGCTCCTCCATTTCCAAAATTAGGGAAGAGAGAAAAATAGCTTGTTGGGGATTGGATTCAACCACAGGAATGGAAGTGGATGGGATCTCAGCTACGCTTACTCGAAGAGGTGCTTGCGTGCTTATGGAGGAATGTGAAGGTATAGAAGATGAAACAGAGGGTAATGGAAGGGCAAATGGATTTGGGGTAGATAAAAATGAACTGAAGGCAAGAGAAAAGGATGGAATGGGTGAAACTGAAGAAGCACTAGTGACCTATGAATGTGGGACAGAAGTGGGAATGGGATAGGTGGATGTGATGGGAGGTGAAGTAGACATAGGAACTATGGATGAAAAAATAGTGGTCACCAAATGCTTATTAATGAGAGAAGAAGAAGGAAAATACATACCTATGGGCTCCTCTCCTTTTGTTCTTATGATCATTTGAGCCGATGGTAAACATTGTTTTATTACAATATTTTCTTCTCCTTTATATTGTTCCTTCCCCATGTTCAGATCAACCGATGTCACCATTGAATTAGAGTGTGTTGGCTCAATTGCTTGTGATGAAGACTATTTTATGCTCAGCGTAGAATGTGCTCCACTCCTAGGCTTCTTCACTATGTTAGGGAAAGGAATTTCCATGGCTGCACTCCTTTTATTTTGTAGAAATTGCTCTTGCTCTTCCTCTTAAATAAAAATCATCTCTTTTTTCAATACCTCCACTTGTCCTATCATTTCTTGTTATTTACCTAGACTACTAATACTTTTAGGCACCAAATCAACAAAGGAGAGAGGTTGATACTTCTCATAATTATCATCATAAATATTTGAAAAATAATCATCTATAGCCATCGAATATTTTGTTTTGAGCTTATTTTGATGAACTCTTGTGATCCACCAATTGGAAATATTTTCATCAGACCAATCAGGCAATTTGGTCTTCATTTTCTCAAACAAACCTTTAGGAGGAACCTATTCTAATTGATTTGCAGGATCATATTCAACCTCCATTTCATAAAAATCATGCCAAGGAGGAAGTGAAATCATATTCTCTACATGCCATTCAATGTCATGCCCTTCAGGATTGTTCCTTTATCGCATAATATCTTCTCTGGGGCAACAATGAAATGTTTTTGCCTTGATGAAACTGGAAAAAATACCCAAAGGATCATACTTCCATCATTGGGGGAGCTCAACCAATCCATGATCATAGAGTGTCTCAGCAATCAGTTCATTCTGCCCACACTGAGTAACTATGATATCACCAAACTTGAAAGGCATAACACATGTATTTTTTTTCTATTACCTAACCCATAGGTATCATTTATAAAATCACTTTTTCGGGCTACTTCCAAGGCAAAAATATTTTCAGTTGTAAAATATGGTAGCAAAAAAGGTTTACCAGTAAAACCATACACTAACTACCACACCTTGTGTTAGTAAGAAAACATCACCTTTTTTTTTATCAACCACTTCTGCTTGTAGGGCCCGAGGCACTCTGTTACATACTTCATACATTATCTCCAAAGCAGGTCCTAAAAACATTCTATTGAAGTTATAATAGGACTTGTTCTTGGACAAAATCTGAGTCCATGAGTATACTGGTAATGCTTTTCCTGCTTCATCTGTCTTGTTTATTGCTATAAAAGCAAAACGAGAGTGCTTATGGTATAAAAAATACCATGTCAAGAGGGAAAAATGCCTAAAGGTAAGATATTCTCCATTTTGTACCTTTCTCAATTGTGAATGTACCCTCATTTCTAAGAAACTTTCCCAATCAAATAAAATTGAATTTGGAGTTGTTGTCACGACAGTTGGAGCATAAAACCCTGGTTGTGAAATGAATTGCACCAACGATGCTTGCCACTTTTGTACTACAAAATTTGAAGATAATTCTGTTAGCCATGCTATCATTGAATACAAATCTGGGCTCTTGAAACTTTTCAATGGTGTTGGTATTTTTGGCAACTCTCCCAATCATAGGGTCTTTAATAATTGGCTCTCCATGAACTGTCGCATCTGAATGGTAGGTTGATACCTCTCCTCCTCCTTAAAACTGAATTTTTTAATGTAGCAGAAGATGAAATTTGTGCACCGCAGGCAAACACATCCTGTATGGAACTAGCCGAGATACTAAACAATACTTCTCCATGGGAATTTTTGAAAGTTCTTGCATTAGTGTTGTAGCATTGTACAATTACCCAGATCAGCTCAGGACATGGATGCATAGGTGTACACAAGTACCAGGAGAGATGAGAATGAAATGCTATAGTACGGAGACTCCCAGCAAACATATGTTTTGCAGCAAACTTAGCATCTAGACACAGTCTTTCTATTCCCTTGTTGGTGATATTGCAATCTTTAATCTATCCCAAGCGATCATCATAAGGTTTTAGTTCCATATCTTCAACCTTTTCTTCTCAAGATCTTCGCGGATTTTTCATGATATCAGGCATTTTTTGTACATTCACCTTCTTGGCCTCTGCATCTTTCCTACCCATCTTCAGCTTCCTTTGAATATGAAACAATGAACAACAAACCCTAGAGCAAAAGGGATTCGCAAGACTTCGATATAGGAACCCTGCAAATGCTTTGATTCAAAACAAAAGGATGGGCCTCCTTTTTATAAATTTCCATACACATCCGTTGGAAAGCTTTCTAATTTCATGGGCACCGCATGCATTCCAATGATGCTTTTATTTTTTTATTTTTATGCTACTTACCACTTCTTGAAATGTGAGAAGTGATAGTTTTTTTTTTCAGATAATAGGCCTTCAAATGAAGACAATTAACTAGAATTAACAGTGCATGACCATCCATATCTTGCAAATAAAAAGAATTAAATTAATTGGCACCTGTGATTTGAAATGGACCTTCCCATATTGCCTCGAACTTGTGATGTTTGCCAGGCTTTGATTTCTTTTCATTCCACTTCAATACAAGATCACCAACCTTAAAAGTCCTTTTAGAGACCTTTTGTTGAACCATTTCTTTATCATCTCAGCATGTTCTATAAAATCCTAGTATGATTTCTCTCGTTCTTCTTCCAACTGTAAAATTTGAGCTAATCTCATGTTCATAGAATCAGATTCATCATCCTCATCATCAATCAAATGCCAAGTTTGGAGGGCCGGTAATTCAATATGAATTGGCAAAACTGCTTCTTTGTCATATACCAATGAATAAGTGGATGTCTTGATAGATTTTTTCACCGAGATGCGATCAGCCCACAATGCTTGATTCAAAAGTAGGTTCTAGCTCCGCTTATTGTCGCCAAGGGTCCTCTTCAAAATTTGAAGCAAATTCTTGTTTGTAGATTTGGCCAAACCATTCCCCTATGGATAATAATTAGATGAAGTTTTCAAATAAATTCTGTACTTACCCATAAATTCACTAATTTTAGCACCTATGAAAGGAGTTCCATTATCCGTTATAATCGCATCTAGGATACCAAAGCGAGTGATCAACCCCTCAAGAAAAGTGATGATCATGGCTTGATCCGCTTGTTTAGTTGGAATTGCTTCAGTCCATCTAGTGAAATAGTCAGTTGCAGTCAAGATGTACTTATGACCAGTAGATGAGTTAGGATCAATGACCCCGATAAAGTCTAGGCCCCATTGCTAAGATGGTACTTCTACTTGAATCGGGTGAAGAGGTAATGATGCATTCCCAGTTCTACCGATGTATCTTTGACACTTATCACATTTTTGACTAACTTTGAAGGCGTCTGCAAAAAGAGTAGGCCAAAAATAGCCTACTCAAATAATAATTAATGCCATGGGTCTACCTTCATAATGACCTCCTAATAATCCATAATAGAATTCTTCTAAAATTTTCTCCTTCTCTAATTCTTTGACACATCTAAGAAGAACCCCATCAATATTCTTATGAAATAATTCATTTGGCAGCAAGACATACTTGAGGGCTTGTAGTATAAATCTTCTTCTCTGTGAGGCATTCAGATGTGAAGGACATTTCCCAGAATAAAAATATTCAATCAGCTCCTCTGTCCAATCTTGATCCACTATAGAATGATTGTGAGGCATTCTTATGAAACATTCTTTGCAAGCTCTTGGCACAATGCTCGACCTCAAACAAGTTTGGTTGGTCGGATCCCAACATCAAATTCCTAAATTTTAGAAACCCAGCCAGCTCTCCTATATCCAAGTTCTCCTTGTATGATAAAATTTTGGACATCTGGATGAACAACATAAACTATTGTTTTACTCTGTGAAACAAAGTGCCAAAAATTCTTCAGATATTTCATTACCGCATACACTTGTTTCTCAATAAAATTATACTTCTCTTGATATGGTTGGATGACTTGGTTGTGGGGAACCATGAAAATCACACTCACAATATTCCAAATTCTCTTCTATTAATTTGGAAATTCTACAACAACAGAAACAGCCCGTAGGCTTTACATTAACCAGCGCTCGGCTTGGTTTTCTCTCTATCACACTTTTTCATGTGATATCCAATCCACCACCTCTAATCTATTACAAAAATTGGGTTTTTATAGAGGCCTCGACCCTCTGAAACATCTTACACAAAAAACGGAGCAACAAGTCGATTAATGGCTCCACTCCGCACGGCCCCTGTCACCGTCACATGACCACCGCTTCCATCAGATCACTCTATGTGACCCATCATTTTTGTTTCCCACGCTTCTTGGTATTCGCCCGCTTTAACTACACCTTGGTGCCACGTGTCGTCCTTGCTCTACAACCGCCACCTGACCTCTATCGTCTTCTTCCTATAGCTGCACTGTAGCAAGGGTCGCGATGTCATATCATGACATCTTCCACATCCTGCCCTTATTTTTATTTTTTGGTCACAATATCGCGACATGTTGCGCTATCGCGACATTTCTCTTCCTCGCTCTTCTTTTCCACTTTGGGTCACAAAATCGCGACATGTCACGATTTTGTGACATCTTTTCTTCTTTCCACCTCTCGCTCCTTTGGGTCACGATTTCGCAACATTTCATGAAATTGCAACATCTTCCCATCTCATCTTCTCTCTCTCCTTCATGTCGTGAAATCGTGACATGTCATGAAATCGTGACATCTTCCTTTTCTGCCTCCTCTCTATTCTTCTTATCGCAAAATTGTGACATGTTGCAAAATCACGACATCTTCTCACTCTGCCTCCTTTTGCTTCTTCTTGTCATGAAATTGTGACATGTCATGAAATCATGACATCTTCTCACTCTGCCAACTTCTTCCTCCTGGCGTCGCGCTATCGCGACATCTTCCTTCCTTGCCTCCTTTCTTCTCCTTCGGGTCACGAAATTGTGACCTGTCATGAAATCGTGACTTTTTGGCTCCCTTGACTTCTTTTCTCCATCGGGTCACGAAATTGTGACATGTCACGAAATCGCGACATCCTCCTCCTTTGCCTCCTTCGCTCGCCCCTTCGTCGTGAAAATGCGACATGTCGCAAAATCGTGACATCTTTCTTCCTTGGATCCTTCTTCGCTTTCTAGCTGTGAAACTACGACCTATCATGAAATCGTGACGTCTCCTTCTCCTTCCTTCTTGGGTCACAAAATTGTGACATGCCACGAAATTGTGACATCTTCTTCCTGCTTGCTTTGTTCTTCGTTTGTGTCGTGATATCGCGACACATTTTTTGTCATGATATCGCAATGGATTTCTCTGTCTACTCCTCTCTCCTCTTCGTGTCATGATATCGTGACACTTTTCCTATTGTGATATCGCAACAGGTTTTTCTCCTTGCCCTCTTTGCCTTTTTCCATCACGATTTCGTGACACATCGCGAAATCACGACGTTTTTCCTCCTTAGGCAACTTTTTAGAAGTGGCCCTCCTTCCACTGGATGCCTCTGCATCAGGTGCCATTGGATGCTCCTGCATCAAACACCCGAGGTTGGTGTAGAAGTGATCTTCACTTTTGTGATGTCTAGTTACTGTCTTCTGCAACACCCCTAGACATTCTCTTGCCTCTACATCCTGCTCCAACCCTGTCTCCTGGCCAAAACAACTTTTGTCTTCCTCCAGACAGATTCTACCACTACTGCACACTTCCTCGTCTACAGCCTTCAACGACTTCAACTTTCGACGCACTCCATCATCTCTTCCTTTCTGCTTTTCTTCCTGCCTTCTACGCAACTCCTTTTGCAGGGCTTTCACTTGCCTCTGTAGGTCTCTTCTGAGCAGCTCCTCTTGCATGGCTTGCACTTGCCTCTGCAATGCCAAGAACTCTTCCTCTGGCACCATATCCTCTTGTAGGGCCTGCACTTGCCTCTACAAAGCCATGAACTCTTCCTCCAGCACCATATCTCTCTCACCGCCATGGCTTCTTCATGGAGGCATTTTTCTTTGCTTTACTCACAAAGCTCAATCGATCCTGGTGTAGCTGCCTCACTTTCGATGCTCTGCTAACATGCTCAGGGATCCTAAACTCTCTCTTCTCTCTTAGAACCCTACCATAGATCTTGACGCAAAATACCTCACGGTCGACGATCTGTTTGCGCACTCAGGAAATTTTGGCTCTAATACCACTGGTGGGGGACCGAGAAAATTGCACTCACAATATTCCAAATTCTCTTCTATTAATCTAGAAATTCTACAACAATAGAAACAGCCCACAGGCTTTACATTAACTAGCGCTCGGCTTGGTTTTCTCTCTATCACACTTCTACGTGCGATCTCCAATCCACCACCCCTAATCTATTATAGAAACTAGGTTTTTATAGAGGCCCCGACCCTCTGAAACATCTTACGTGAAAAATAGAGCAACAACCCAATTAATGGCTCCACTCCGCATGGCCCCTGTCACCACCGCCTGACCACCACTTTCGTTAGATCACTCTGCATGACCCATCCTTTTTGTTTCCCATGCTTCTTGGTATTCGCCTGCTTTAACTGCACCTTGGTGCCATGTGTCGTCCTTGCTCTACAACCGTCACCTGACCTCTGTCGTCTTCTTCCTTCAGATGCACTGTAGCAAGGGTCGCAATATCGCAACATGTCGTGATATCACGACATCTTCCATATCCTGCCCTTATTTTTCTTTTTCGGTCGCGATATCGCGACATGTCGTGCTATCGCGACATTTCTCTTTCTTGCTCCTCTTTTCCACTTTGGGTCATGAAATCGTGACATGTCACGATTTCATGACATCTTTTCTTCTTGCCTCCTCTCGCTCCTTCGGGTCGTGATTTTGTGACATGTCACAAAATCGCGACATCTTCCCATCTCATCTTCTCTCTCTCCTTCATGTCGCGAAATCATGACATGTCACAAAATCACATCTTCCTTTTTCGCCTCCTCTCTATTCTTCTTGTCGCAAAATTATGACATGTCGCAAAATTGTGACATCTTCTCACTCTGCCTCCTTTTGCTTCTTCTTGTCATGAAATTGTGACATGTCATGAAATCATGACATCTTCTCACTCTGCCAACTTCCTCCTCCTGGCATCGTGAAATCGTGACATGTCGCGCTATCATGACATCTTCCTTCCTTGCCTCCTTTCTTCTCCTTCAGGTCGTGAAACTATGACCTGTCATGAAATCATGACTTTTTGGCTCCCTTGCCTTATTTTCTCCATCGGGTTGCGAAATCGTGACATGTCATGAAATCGCGACATCCTCCTCCTTTGGCTCCTTCGCTCGCCCCTTCGTCGTGAAAATGTGACATGTCACAAAATCATGACATCTTTCTTCCTTGGCTCCTTCTTTGCCTTCTGGCCGCGAAACTGTGACCTGTCACGAAATCACAATGTCTCCTTCTCCTTCCTGCTTGGGTCGCGAAATCACGACATGCCGTGAAATCACGACATCTTCTTCCTGCTGGCTCTATTCTCCATTTGTGTCGCGATATTATGACACATTTTTTGTCACGATATCATGATAGCTTTCTTCGTCTGCTCCTCTCTCCTCTTCATGTCGCGATATCGTGACACTTTTCCTTTCGTGATATCGCAACAGGTTTTTTTCCTCACCCTCTTTGCCTTTTTATGTCACGATTTCATGACACGTTGCAAAATCGTGACGTTTTTCCTCCTTAGGCAACTTTTCGAAGTGGCCCTCCTGCCTTGGATGCCTCTGCATCAGGTGCCACTGGATGCTCCTGCATCACTTGGCTTAGGAAAGCAATCGGATATTCATTTTCATCATCTCCCTTTTGTGTAAGCACCATTGCATAAGCTTCTTGTTCACCAACAACATAAAGGATAAAATCCTTGGAATAATCAGGGTTCACCAGGATCGGAGCTTGAGTGATCCTTTCTTTGATCTCCTCAAATGATTGCTTTCTCTGCTTGGTCCATTTAAATTTAGCATCTTTCTTTAAAAGCTCTGTCATTGGCCTTATTACTTGAGAAAAATCTGCAACAAACTTTCAAAAAAATTTAATTTGCCCAAAAAAATATTGCAAATCCTTCTTATTGGCTGGAAATGGAAGCTTCAAAAGAGCTTGGGCCCTAGCTGGATCAATAGCTAGGTCATTTTCTGAAATTACATGTCCTAGGAGCTTTCCCTCCTTTACAGAAAAAAATTGACTTTTTTGGATTAATAGATATGCCAAATTCTTGACATTTTTCAAATACCTACCTTAAATGAGATCCATGCTCCTCCCTATTATGAGAAAAAATAGTCATATCATCCAAATAAATCACAATAATGCAATTTAACAACTCACCAAAAGCCACATCCATTGCCCTTTGAAAATTGCGCCAGCATTTGAGAGTCCAAATGACATTCGCTAGTAATCAAAGGTTCCCCATTTTGTGGTGAACGTTGTTTTATGTTGGTCCTCATCACTGACCCAAAACTAGTTATACCCAGAGAATCCATCCAACAAAGAGAATCTTTGAGCTCCCGCAACCACATGAAGAATATGGTCAATCTAAGGCAGAGGATAATGATCTTTTAGCGAGGCTTGATTCAAATTTCAAAAATCAACACAGGCAAATATCTCCATTCTTTTTCCGTACTGGGACCAGATTTGCCACCCAAGTTGAATGCTTGATGGGGTAAATGATTTTAGAATCCAATATTTTAAGAAGCTCTGCCTTCATCAGTACTTCAATATTGGGATTAACTGGTCTCTACTTTTGTCTGAAGGGTTTCACCCCATCATGCAACTCAATAGTATGTTGTATTACATCTTTGTTATATCCCTTCAAATCATGGTAACTCCAAGCAACTGTGTCAGGAAATTCATGACATAAATCTCTGATTTGTTCTAACTCCTCGGGATTACAATCTATCTCGATATTTATCAATTTTTGGGGACCCAAATCTATTTCAGTATACTCCTTCTCATCTACTATGATCCTATGCTTCTCTGGCCTATCATTTTGATCAAAAATGCTTTCAAGTGTAATCAATCCTTTTGGGATATGATTATTCCTTATTTGAATAAGCCCTTTGGCTTCCTCCTCATCAAGCGTTCTCTCTTCCACATTCGCTTCTCTTATCAAAAAATTTACAATCTATTCATCACTTTCAAATACTTGCCAATACATGTTCTTGTACAGGACCGAAGGTCTGTAAACTAACCTTACGATCTTAGGTTTCCTCACTACATGCTCAATCGGAGAGAAGTTTGCTCCAAGAGATGCTAGAATATCAGCATGCTTATTCAGCTCTTGTGAAATGGATTGAATATTCAATGTTGTGAAAGCCTGAAATAGGTCCCAAAATTTGTTGTGGTACACCTTGAGATAATGCTTCTTGGAGATGCACTTCATTACTTGATTCATAATCAATTCAGAGTCACCAAAAATCTGCAATTGTTTAATCCCCAATTTTTTTGCCTTCTTCAAACCTAGGCACAACGCTTCATACTCAGCAGCATTGTTAGTACAACTCCAGTTCAGTCGATATGAATATGTTTTTTGTAGGCCAAAGGGAGAAATAAGAACAATCCCTGCTCCCGCACCATTTTTAAATCTTTCTCCAACAAAATACAACTTCCATAATTGATCGGGCATAGAATCTTGATCATCTTGATCAAGAGGTATCTTTATTTCAACCTCTTCAGGATTTGTAATGGAGTAACAAACAATTTTAGTTTCCATCATGGCATTAAAATCGAGCATTGAAAATTCATCCTCTAAGCGAAGCTTATCCAGGACTTCATCCATCAAATCAAGATCTTCCAATTCTTTAGTTATCATGTTGACAGAGTGTGTGGAATTTTCTTCTTCTTCCATCTTCTCTATATGAAAAGTAGAAGGCTTCTCATTGTAGATTCAGATTATTCTTCCTTTTAAAGGAATCTCCAAGTGAGAATAATCCAGAGAAAGGTAGCCTCCCAGCTTGGCAGTGAATTCTCTCGACAAACACATACTGAAATATGGTTCCAAATCAACCACAACTACCTCTTGAATTACTGTAATTTGAATATCCTTGATTACACCCACCATTTTCATGGGAGTCCCATCCAACTGCAAGACACCAGGGCTAATTATTGTATACTCCATACCCATGACTTCACAAACTACCTTTGGCATTACAGTTGTCGCAACACTAGAATCAATCATGCAGTTGTGCACTATCCAACCCTCCATCCCAAGTGACAAATAAAATGGGGGTGGTCTATTTTTTCCAGTGGCTGAAGTAGTTAATGTTTGAGCAAAAATCGTCTGGGTAGGATTCTTCTCATTATATTTCATAGACTTCAATGATTCTTGTAACAAATAAACTTGCCCAGGTAATTGTAATGCATCATAGAGACTAACCTTGGCTGGAATCTTCTTCAATTATTCAATAATATTATATGTAGATGCACCAGACTCTCTCTTTTCAATAGTGGATTCATATTTGCTCTGATATTGTTGAGTGGCTTCTACCCTCAGTATTTTAGTCAAATATGGGTACTTGAGCTTTTCTATGGCTTGTTCCTCTGTTTTAGCTCTTGCTTACGAAGCTGGGGCTTTTTCTTGCAATATTTCCTTTGCTCGTGGTGGTAAAAGATCTTTTAATAGAATAGGTGAATCTGCATTTGGTATTGAAGCAAGAGCTTTCACTTGTACTTGTTTCTTCTCATTTTGCATCTTCGGATCAGTCGATACCCTTAATGGTTCCATCTCTGTTGGATCTACCATGACTGGATTCTTCCCAGTTCTCATGAGAACTGAGACTTGTTCTTTAGATGGAACCATAAAATTATGATCTACCTCAGTAATCATGTTAACTTGTCCTCCAGAAGAGCTTGCAGGCAATGTTTGTACATAGTTCAAATGAACCATACAAGTCTCCCCACCGTGTGGATCATTACATGTAGAGCACCAATATGTTCTTTCTGCAAGGCCAACTTCATCATTCGTCAACACAGTTGGGTTCTTCTCAGGAACTTTACTTGTTGAAGCCGCTTGTTCTCTAGTGATCGGCGGAGGTTGAAATCTCTTGGGTTGGAAATCTCTCTCGGCTTGCTTTCTTTCAATAATTGTTATTTTGTTTCCCATTGCTCTTATAGCTTAATTAGTAGATTTTACCTCTTGTAATAGTGTTGTGTAAGGATCAGGATTTGAGGGTGTAGGAGGTTTCAGTATATGTAGAGGTGTTAGCGGTGCAGGCAATGCTGGGAATGAAGTGGAAGTTGGTAATTGCAGAATGCTTGGTGCATGCAATTGTGGAATAGTTGAAGCAGGGAGCTGGGGAACTGGAATGGGTGTGATCTGAGGTGCACTTGAGCTCCATGATGGAATAGGATACATGGAAGGTATAGGCTATGAAAATGAACAAGAATACAAATGCTAAGGAATATCAGGTAAGATAGGCATTGTTACCTTTGGGGGAAGCCTACCTATGGTAATCAAGTCTACTTTCGCATTTTGTGCTTATTCAAACAACTCTGGGAATGTAGTCACATTGGACTATCGGATAGCCAAGCCAATGTCTATGTTAAAAGCTCTGAGATAATAGAATGCAACTTTCTCATGAGTGGGCCGAAGACCTTTAGGAACTCTTTGCTAGCTTCTGGTAAATATTACATTGAAGTCCGCTATCTCCTCCTGTGGATGCCTTTGAATTGCATTAAATTGATGCAACAAGAAAAATGGATCGGCTTGTTCATGAAATTTTTTGATTAACAACTCTCCTAATTGATCCCATGATGCAATAGTGCCTGTTTGCAATGATCGGTACCAATACAACAATTTCCCTCTCAGTGAAAACACCAACAATTTTATCATCACATCTTCATATGTTATGTCATGGATGGTCGCCAAAGAAGCTACATCTTAAATATGCTCATAAGCATTTTTACCAGTACCATCATAGGTCGGCAAATATTTCAAAGCAGCTTGAGGGACTGAATTTTGAGCTCGTAAATTCAAGGATCTCGAACTATTCCATGCCGAGAACTGCCTTGGTGGAGTATTCTGGGCCATTTGGACTGGTGTGTGTGGTTGAGGAGGTGGAAAACTAGTAGCAGTACTAGATGAACTTGAAGGAATAGAAAATACATGAGCAATTTGTGAGGATGTTGCAGAGGACGTAAGTGGTGGGGAGACCAAATTAGGGTGTCCACTTAATTTTTGGTTGTCAATTTGAAAAAAACTCAATGGGATTTTCAAAATTTTTGGCCTTCGATCTTGTGATCATGAAGTACAACTCTCACTATCTCCATGTTCGAAGGCTTCTGGGTAGTGTTGAGTCACCAAATGTTCTAACTATACAACATGAAGGCGAACATTAAACCTCAATACTATTGAAAGTGAAACTTTTAGGGTCCCACCGGGTGTGCCAAAAACTGTTGGTCACAAATATTCCTAAGTACAATATTTCATCACTTGTGCGCCCTAGACTCGGCCAACATTGAAAGGCCGAGGGAAAAAGAAAATTCCTTCGAATTGATATCCAGAGAGGGCTAGCTCCCTTACTAAATTCTACAATGTTTGAAGACTATGGATGCAAGAAAGAAATTGAAAATAACTGAAAGAAATGAAAATATAGCCACAAGCCGAAGTGTAGAATTTGGGGCAGACTAACAGCAAAAATTCCACCAAGTTTTATAATAGCATATAATAAAAGGAAAGTAGCAGAATTTAACTCACACCTTTGTAGAGATAACCCCTGGATCACATTTCAAAATCTACTCACTGACCAACAACGTTTGAATTCAGAATGCAGAATTCAAAACTTAACAGCAAGAGCATGAGCATAAACAGAAATGATTTTTAAAAAAATAAGGAAATCACACACATAAGAATGCTTGCAAATTTCAAAATCCAAGTCTCTTCTATTGATGAAGATAACTTAGAGAGTTTTCTTACAAAATATCTAACCTCTCTTTACAATAAGAATTTGATTATTATTTATAGAGGTTTTTCCCTCTTTCATTAAATACATGTGGAGGCAAAGTGTCGGCCACTCAGCCACCAATAGCAACAAATTTCTCCTCAACCACAACAATGAACCAATGAGCAAATGCTAAATAAAATAACTGCTGATTTTATCACATGGCATATCAAGCTTCACCACAAATCATCGGTCCAGTTTCAATCTCCATGGTGGTGCCTTGAAAATGCATGCCCATGAAGTGGTTGATGCTTCGAAAATGAATAATATTGCACTGGAATCAAGAGCACATGCTTAAAATTGGTAGCTTCAGCGATCATATCACATCCAAAATTATCTTTATCAATATTAATCTCTTTTCAAGGAAGATTTGCACCAAACTTCACCCAAAATTACATCCATAGGAAAAAGTGTTCAATGTGTGAAAACACTTAAAAAAGAAAAAACAATTTTCGAACAAAGATTACAACAAAATTCCAATGTGGCACCAATGATTACAACGAAATGTCAATGTGGCACACTACAAAAAAATTCCAATGTGGCAAAAATGCCAACAACTTCATTAGGAATAATCAAGAGGTTAGCACATAGAGACTATTTATTTAACACGAGGTAATGTTGTTTAATATGATTTTAAAATAGACAAAATATATCAACTATGATAAAATTGGTGTACACATTATAATTATTATAAGATTATTAAGTACTTGGAATATTTAAATATGTCAAATTTTGTGTGGATATGTTTTATCTGTAAAATATATAAATATATTTAGCCACATGACGTGTTCATTTACTCATTCATATTCATGCATATAAAGTAGAAACAAACACAACATTTTTATGATAACTTTATTATTATGTTATTTTCATCATAATTATTTCATGAAAATAAAAGTAAATTATTGACAATGGCATAATAAGTTTTCATATTTCATTATTGGTAGAATTTTTTTATATAATTAAATTTTTTTATATATATATATATATATATATATATATATATATATATATATATATATATATATATAAGAAAGGGTTTTGAAAGGGTCCTCAAATATTTTACATAATTACATCACTTTCCAAAAGAGATAGGACAAAGCAGAACACTAGGTGAACATGAACCAAGTCCAAAAAAAAACCAACAAGA
This sequence comes from Wollemia nobilis, assembly GCA_028583015.1. NCBI lineage: Eukaryota > Viridiplantae > Streptophyta > Pinopsida > Araucariales > Araucariaceae > Wollemia > Wollemia nobilis. The sequence goes on from JAQPPZ010002321.1 coordinate 1,597,680, forward strand.
TAACACTCACATACAAGCTGCAAATACTAGAAGAGAAATAGGGATGAAGACCATAAACCAAACTAGTCATAATAACTATAAGCAAAGCATCCTATAAACAAAAAATGATAGAGAGTAAGCCCATAAATAGCAAAAAATACACAACAAAGAAAGGAGAGCAAACAAGAAAAATCAAGAAAGCAAGATAACCCCGGAACTACTCAAGATTTGTAGAGGATACCTAAGTGTTTTTGAAATACCTTAAGACCCTCTTTGAAATACCTTAGGACCTGTATGTCGACATAAAAAATTTCAATGATACTTAGAATCCTCTTTGATTAATCCAAAATATTAGCTATATTCCAACTAGTGGAGGATATACCATTTATGTTATTTAAGATATTAAGTGAATATCCATCTATAAGTACTTTACTATCATCCTTAAAAATTACAAGGGCCAAACTTTGGAAGACCATTTATTCCTTATAAAATGGCTAGTTTGAGTTCCAATATTTTTAGCAAAGGTGACAATGATCTCCCCCTTATCATTTCTAATTAGACCTCTAGCCCCTACTAGGCCAATATTACCTTTAGAAGCTCCATCAAAATTAAATTTGATCCAATCCCTAGGAGGAGGAGTCTATGAGGTTTGTTGTTTAGGAGGATTGGCTTGAGGGTCTTTCAAGATAGATAGGCCCAAGCTAGCAATTAGGGAAGCTTTAGAAGGAGAAGTGGTAGAAGGGCCAAAGGGGATATTAGAAATATTTTCAAAAAGAGAAATAAATTCTAGAACTAACCTAAGCTAGATTTTGTGAAAGGTTATTGAGGACTGTATGCTTGCACTCTTTTCAGACCCCCTAGAAAAACTAGAAAAGGTAAAATTTCCATAACTCTCTACACAAGGGAGAATGAAGAAAACAAATAGACCATTGTTCGAAAAGGTCCAATAGAGAATTAGGAGTCACCCAACAGGTTTCTAAGGAAGCAATAAGTGATGAGTGGATCTCAACAGACAAGGAGCCCTCTAGAAAAAGGTGTTGGGTGGTCTCCTCATTCAAACTATAGAGATAACAATAGTTGGCCGGAATTAATCCTCTATTTTTAATATTATCTAGGGATAAAAGTTTATTTTAGAGGGCAAGCCAAAGGAATAAATTCACCTTAGTAATGAGCTCTTTGGAAAAAAAAAAATTAGCAAGGAAACTAGACAAAAATATTCATAATTGTAATATTAAATATAAATTTAATAGAAAAGATGTCATTCTCATCCTTCCTCTAAATTATAGAATCTTCATAAATATAGTTTCTAATGGCTTGGATTCCCATTTTTAAGGTAAGGGTATTCAGGGATGCTACATCATCTTGGTTCAAAAAATGACTCCTAATATCCTTCCACTTCTTTAGACCACCCACTTCTTCAATGAAATCTACCACTTTAGATCCAAAGGTCTAAGTAAGTCTAGGTCTAAGGGTAGCAAGGGAAGGGATATCCATGAGGGGAACATCCTCCAACCATGGATCTTCCTAAATTTTGATTTTAACTCCATTGTTGAGTCTCCACTTGATGCCTCTTTGGATGAGATTTTTGAATTTATGTTAGAAAATATATTATATCATTTGGTTATGTTATTGTATTACCTTGATTACATGTTTAGATTAGGAGTTTTTCTTATATTAGGATTTAAGTATTTACTTTATGTAAAGGAATAAATGCACAAGTATGTGCAATAATGTAAATGTGCATGTTGTACACATGGACATGAGTCCTTTGAAATAGGAAGAGTAAGTGTCATTAGTTAGGTGTGCATGTACACAAGTATCTATCATGCAGAAAGCACATGTGTCTTTAAGGTAGGAAAGTGAAGAGGAACATACTAGTATATATATGTGATCAAGCATTGTAAAGGGGATGAGTGAAGCATGCATTAGCATGCACTAGTAGAGTAGGAGAATGAGTTCCACATATTGTATCAAGTTTCAATTTTTGTGAGTTTACTATAATAGCTATTTCATGAGTCATTTCTAAAGTTTCTTATGTTATTTACTTGCTCATTAGACTTCCATTAACATAGTTATAATATTGGAAGATTATTTCATTACTTGTGGATGGATTTCCTTTAAGTTTAAAACTTCAAAAGCTAATAGTGGTACTAGAGCCACAAGGAACAATCCTAGTTTCCACAATTCATCCCTCATTGCATATTTACAAATCGGACTTGTCGATGTGCGTCGCTACATGTAAACACCGTCATATCAGGATTGTTTGATAGGAGTTATTATTAAAGCTAAAATATTAACCATTGGAATGAAGAATACGAGCAGAAGAAAATCTTGATTAGAAGGAATTGGGACAATTATCACCATATGATAACAATACCAAAAGGAAGAAGGAGGTTGCTACTTTTTACAACAAAAATTGAAGGTAATATTGAATTAAAACATGGGTGATCTTCCAAGTAGATTTTAGAGATCCAAGAACAACAAATTTAAGAAGGAATTGGCTGCATAAGAAGTTTACAAAGTGTATATTCGAGAGATAAGGTCTAAAACATATTTTATATTTACAAAATTGATAATATTAGAGAAATAAGATCTACTACATCAAATTAATATATTGAATTTTGTAGATATAGTTTAAAAAAATATAAATATCTTATATAGGGATTCATAAGGTAGTGTACAACAATAAATATGGAAAAGAAAAAGTAAAAGAAAATAAGCAATCCAAAAATAGAAACTCAGAGATAAGAACTTCATGATTTAAAAGAATTAGGTGAAGAAGAAAATCTATGTTTACAAAAACTAATCTACATTGGAGAAGACCTAAACTTTCAGGAAGAAGAATTATACATACATGAATTCTAAGGAGAAAAATTAGACAATTAGGAAATTTAAAAAATATTGGAAATATTAAAGTGCCATACACAACATCTGATAGAAGATGTTAAAAAGGATTCATCAAAGATTGTCTTAAAATTAATGGTTTTTTAAATTTTAGTAAAAAATCCCTTACGGGCCTACCTTGGTCTGAGAAACCATGACCAGGGGGTTCTACATCGTCAAAATCACCCAGGAGTCGCACTCGGCCCTAATCGCACCAACATTATCAACTAGATTTTGGGTACCCAATGTGTGTTTGATAGGGTGGATATTCAAACTAGGGACCTCCATTGGAGGATTACCCTACCCTCTCCAACTCATCTACAACACATGGGTGTCTTACAATAAATATTAAAATACATAAAAAATAAAAGTTTCTTAACACTTAGTGGTTATCTAGAATCCAAAGCTTCAAGAGGCATATGAATATTCAAAGAAAGATTTTACATTACCGAGTAATATAGGATAGTTGATGTATATGGTATTCCTCTCTTATGAAATTATTAAGGATAAGAATAGAAAACAAGAGAACATGATAAAAAACTTGAAGAACATGTATATTGTTGAAGCAAATGCTTTGAATAGTGGGATTGCTGATATTACTGGTGAATTAGAAAAAAGAAAGTTATTCTACACTTCAAAAATGCACGTAAAGTGTTATTAGTAGTACTAATTAAGATTTTTTTACTATACCTACCAATCTATGGAGAATAATATACAAAGGAATTGTCACTCTTAATGTTTCTAAGATAAGAAAATAAGAAAATATTGATAAGGTAAAGAACAAAATAGAGATGAAAGATGCTTCTAGTGATACAAGTGACTTAAAACCTATAATGGTAGATTCATGTTGCAATACTATAGATTCAAAACCAAAGATAATTGATGCATGTTATGACACTAGTGATCTACTTCAAAATGATGAATATTCAAAGTATAATTCTTATCAAAATGAAAATAAATATTGCAATGCAAGAATTGACACTAGTGATTTAGAATTCATGACTAAGATAGAAGAACCTATTACAAAGATTGATGCTATATGTGATACAAGTGATTTAAATATAGTTCATTATTTCTTAGAAAAGGTTCATGTTGCTAGAATCGATGAAAAATTTAATTTAGATAATGATAGATATAGTGATGCACAATATTATATTGATAATGACAAAGATAATTCTAATTATTGTATTGATAATACTAATGATGTTTGCTCAAATTTGATAATACATGAAGATACACGATCAATAAAACATGAACCGACAATGAGAGAACCAAATAGCATTAGAAATTAGATCAAAGTGTGAAGGTCTTTAACATACATGTCAGATCAACAATAATAAACAAGGGAATGAGTTTATAGTAGAACATAATGACATCTAATCAGTAAAAAATATTAATAGGAATAATTGCTATAATGGATATAATGTTCATAGGAATTTGGCTATAGAAAATAGGTGTAATCATTGTAGTAGATATGGACACAAGATAGAGAGATGTTGGAATCTCCATAGCTATAAAATTTGTGGAGGAACCAATCATTCCCAAATATATTGTTGGTACAAAGAAAATAATTTCTTTCATTGGATATATACAATGACAAGGAACTTCATTAGTGAATTTCTTAGATATATTTCTCAAGGAATATAGATGGGCACAGGAAAGGTATGAACTACTTCAACAACAAAATTGGAAGAAAAATAGTAACAATGCCAAATTTAGAATACAAAGTCAAGCAAAAAGGTGAAGCTCAAGCAGAAGATCAATTCAAAAAAAACTTGAAGAATAAAGACAAATACCAAGATCCATATTGAAGACTAAATTTTTAAGTAACCAAATAATATAATACAGGGGTTATGTTATTGTATCACCTTGGTTACATGTTTAGATTAGAAGTTTGTCTTAGATTAGGATTTAAATATTTACTTTATTCAAAAGAATAAATGCACAAGTATGTGCAATAATGTAAATATGCATGCTATCCACATGTACATAAGTCCTTCGAAATAGGAAGAGCAAGTGTCATTAGTTAGGTGTGTATGTGCACAAGTGTCTATCATGCAAAAAGCACATGTATCTTTAGGGTAGGAAAGTGAAGAGTCACATACTAGTATATATATGTGATCAAGCATTGTAAAGGGGATGAGTGAAGCATGCATTAGCATGCACTAGTAGAGTAGGAGAATGAGTTCCACACATTGTATCAAGTTTTCAATTTTCATGAGTTTATTGTAATAGCTATTTCATGAGTCATTTCTAAATTTTCTTATGTTATTTACTTTCTCATTACACTTCCATTACATATTTATAGTATTGGAAGATTATTTCATTACTTGTGGATGGATTTTATTTAATTTTAAAGCTTCAAAAGCTAACAATTTAATAATACTATTCCAAAATATCAATCCATGGGGGAGGTTTTGATCATTCATAAAATTTTGACCTATATTCAAGTATTTTGCTTTAATAACATGGGTCAAATCAATGTTATATTGAATGATAAATCTCCAACATTGCTTGGTTAGCAAGGTTTTGTTCACAATATTGATTTTCCTTAACCTGAGATCTCTAACCTTTTTTTTTGAGAACTTGGTGCCAATAGACTAGGTGAAATATTTTTTTGACTTTAGTCCCTAACCATAAAATATCTCTTTGGAACTGCTCTAGATTTTCAATAATTTTAATAGGAATTTGGAATAGAATAGAAAATAAACTGGGAGAATTTTTAGGGTGGACTCAATCAACTGAGCCTTACCTGCTTGGCTGAGGAGAGCTCTCTTCCAACTTGCCAACTTTTTTTTAACTCTATTAAGAAGTGGATTCTAGATATCCTTCTTGCATATTCTAGAGAACAAGGGTAGGCTAAGGTAGGTAGAAGAAATAAAAACAATGGAATGATCAATAATTTGGGTAATAGCTCTCTACCTACATGGGTGTTAAAGAAAAATAATTTACTTTTTAGGAAATTTATGTATTTCCTAGCAACTAATTCAAAGTCCTTCAAGATTTTTTTTAATTTATTTTTCCTAGGAAATAGATAAAATGGTGGAGAGAAAAGTGTCATCTGCAAATTGATGGTGTATCATAAGATTAATGGGAGATGCAAGTTTTATTCCTTCAATGCTCTTAGTTGAAGCATACTAGTACTAAAAAACCATAATAGTGAGCTAAGTTGATATTTAGTTACATATTGCAATATAGAAAAATATAAGTATATTATAAATTTAGTATAAATATATTTTGATTAAAACTTAGATATAAATACATCTATATGATCCTTGAAGACAAGTGAGTAAAACTAATTGATTTTTTCTTTGATATAATTGATAAAATATTTCTATTTTTTTAAATTTGAATGTTTTGTGATCAATCATCATAGTAGAATTTTTTGTAAGTTTTATATTTAAAAACTTGTGTTAAATTATAAGCTAAAATACAAATTGAGAATTACAACTTTTTAAATTTTATTGATATTTATTTGTTAAGGAATTTTTAAAAAATTATAGAAGTAAAATTTCATCTAAAGTTTGCTTCAACAACTCCATAAAACTAAAATTGAAATTCATTTTATGATATAAAATGAAGAAAGTGACCATAAAATATTTTTTTTATCTATAAAATCCAAATTAATGTCTAAAATAAAAAACTAACCTATACAAATTGACTAAGATTCACTTCATAATAAAGTTTATTTATAAACATATTTTTATCCATTAATAAGAAATACATCCATAGTAAGTAATAGTTTACATGAGAGAAGCCATGCATTGAATATTACACAGGATCCAACCCAAAATAAACTATTTTAAATGTTTAGTATTTTATGAGATTAAGGATGGTTAAAGGATATAATAAATATGCTAAAGAATGGTTAAATATATTTCATTGGTCTTGCTATATATGTTAATTTTATAAAAAAATTAATTGTATCTCAGACCAAGTATTTTTAAGAATGAAATATTTCTATTTTCATATCCTTTAAATAATATAATATGAATTTAATATAAAAAATATGGCTATCATTACCATTTTATTTACATTAACTTTTCATTTCAAAACAGCTATAGCATTTTTTTATTAGGTTAATGTATTGTAGACTTATTTGCTTATAAATAATATATTTTATGCATAAATAACCAATAATACAACATACCTTTCAATGCATTCTTCTTTCATATTTCCTAATAGACTCTTCTAGTTCATTTAGAAAAATTACCTAAATAATGTGAACCTAATTATTATAAAGCACATATATAATGATATTCCTTTATTAACAATAATTTTGATAGCCTTACAAAGAAAGGTAGGTTATCAAAAGTAAATGTATAACTTGATTTTTTTAATAAAATTTTTATATTTTTTCAAAATGTTTTTTTTTTTTATAGTTATCAAATGATTATTTATTTAATTTTAGTTATCATACAATTTTTAAAATAAAAATAAAAAATAATATTATCATGCAATTATCAAATTATTCTTTCCAATACATAAACTATTAAATACATTTTGTGAAATAACTCTATTTTTTCCAATAACGGTAATTGTTTTTTTTTTTTTACTTTGCATCTAATTATTCAATGAAAAATATTATTGCATTCTCTGAACTTTTTCCTAGTTTTTTTTTTTTTATTTGTGGAAAACATCCCAAAAGGGATGCCACTTTCGGGTAAGACCCAAGGAGGCAAGGGTATCAACTTTTTCCTGATAGGTTCACACCCCAAACAAAACAATCATATAACATTATCTACATCAATATTTTAAAAATTAGTTTGATTATGGATTCAATAATTAGATTCTTTTACATTTAACATAGCATAAAGAGATTTCATACATCTTATATATGTTTTTTATACAAGAATTAGTATTTTGTCAAAGACCAAGTATTTATAAAAATAGCCTACCCCATTTTATTACCATTGAAAACAATGTTCTTATATCTAATATAAAAAATACTGGTTATCACAACCATTTTATTTGCATTAACTTTTTGTTTTAAAGTAGCTATAATATTTGTTGATGAGGTTAATGTCTTGTAGACTATTCTTTTGTTTATCACTAATATATTTTATATATAAATAATCAATAGTAAAATATACTTGACATTATAACCAATTTAAATAACTAAAACGATTAATATAAACTATTTTTTTTTAAATATAATATTTATAAGATATAAGATATATTAATATCTTTTAATAATAATAATTCCATTATCTTAATTCGTAAATGATTATTAACTAAATTCATTTTATAAAATAGCTCATTTTCCCTATCCGGTCAGTTACTTTTTATCTAAAGTCATAATAAATACTTTAAAAATAACCATAATCTTCCAATATTTTTTTTAATATTTATATTTTTCCTTTCATAAATACATTGCTTATTCTATATTTTTTTATAATATTTATATTTCACATTCATCGCATGCCAAACTAATTTCATCATGCTATTGTTGATTTGTCTAATTATGATGTACATGGCATTGCTCGGATAATTAGAAATTGAATAAAACTTAAAAAAATCAATATAATTAAAAAAATTATAATTATAATTAATAAAATGTTAAATCAAAGACACTAAGATTATAATATTAATTGTTTACGCAAGTTTTTCCTAAAGTTTTAGGAAAACTAAACGCCTTTTTAACCTAATCTGCCCAAGAGACGTCGTTTGCTACATGTTTAACCGACTCCGGCTCGTTGGCTTTGAACTCCTCGAGTGCAATTCAAACGTGAGGACCACATTGGACCGATTGCGTTCTCCACTAATACATTTAATGGAATACTAGCGATCAGCGAAGCGCGAAATATGGGTTAGGCTTTATCTGCACTGCAATTATTACATACATTGAAAAGACAGATGCGTCGGAGGTGCTAGAGAGATTGCCCAGCACAAACACGTGCACCGTTTGGGAAAACGATTTTGGAGGATTACCCCATTCTATTTTGTTTAAACTATACAAACACAGAGAAATGTCGGTGCCGTCGCCAGAGGTCGATAAGAACGATGAGAAAATAAAAGCATTAGACAGCATGGAATCTTGACCTTTCAGCTCTTAAAGATAAGGAAGGACGTCAAGACAGCCTTCAGCTGACTCAACTTGTCATAGTAGTCTTTATCACGTGTTTACTTTCACATGGTTAGTTGGTGTATTCTGTGTTGGCGTCCTTATCTAGAATTAAGACTAATTCTTTCAGCCTTCGATTGAAGTGCATTGCATTTCAACTTGCAAACGGACAAGGGAGATGAACACAAGTAGCCATGCCGTCTTAAAAATTGGGAGGCGTTCCACATGGCTGTAGTGAGCAACCATCACATTACCAACTTCACTACGACCATTCTATTTATGTAAATATATTTGCTTTCTAATATTTTCATTTCTACGCGTCTGATGTCAACACTAAATGGTAAACATGGATTGCAGATAAGAAAGACAAAAATTACTTATTGAGGTCATTCTGCAAATATTGAAAGACAAAGGAATCGCTACGTAAACATCCAAAGGGTTCCATCAACTCACCGCAAATTAGTAAATGATTGTCAATTGGAAAAATATGAAAGCAGTTTTTGATTCATGAAGGTTAAATTCCCCGTTAATGAAAATGACTTATCTTTTCTGATTAATATTTGTTTGGTAGAATATTATCGTAAGAACATATTTCATCTAGAGATTAAAGTTTTAAACCTGGGAGATTGGTTTCCCTAAAAAATGAAAATGACTATTTTTATGATTAATAATTGTTTGGGAAAAAATTAGATGTTAATTGTTTAATATTATAGAAACATATTTCATCTGAAGAGTACAGTAAAAACTTTAGTATAATATTTTTAAAAACCCAAGCTCTACTTTAAAATTTTATTAAGAGAAACAAGTTCAAACCTAGGTAAAAGATAAAGACACCTCATAAAATCCTGCACTTTAACATTTTAAAATCTTAAAATATTAGAGGAACACTATAGTGGTAAAGTTTTTAAATTTTTATTTAGGAGACCCATGTTCAAACCCTGCACCCCTAATAAAAATATGCATTTTTAACTTAAGAGATCTAAGTTCAAACCCCACAATGAGAGGGGAGGAGAAATATCATGAAAATCTATGCTTTACCCTAATATTTTGTTTTGAGTTGAGTACAATAATAGTAAGTCCTTGGGTTTTCATCTAGGAGACCCAAGTTTTAGTATGAGACCCCTCATATAAGGGAAAGAAAGAGATAGGCTAGTTAGTAGTAGTCAAGGTGAGCTGCTCTTGGAGGAAAGGGGAAGTCTTGTTGACTTTGGCGTTATATATCGACTAGAGATTATAAAATTTCCCTACACAACTCCCCCTCCCTCCCAAAAAAAACTCTCACTTTATAAAACTATACCATAACAAACTTTTTTTTTTTTTTTATTGCATAAGAGAGTTGGTTACAACCACTATTTTTAGTAACTTGCTAGCGTAAGGTTAAAACCATAGGGACTTCTCCCAACAAACATATATGTCTAGTTCTTGTTGACTCAGCATGAGATGGGATGAGATGGGGCTCTCAAAAAACCTATCTGTCTCATTCTTGGGTTCAAACCACAGGGACTGCTCCCAACAAACCTATGTCTCCCATTTTTGTTGACTCAACATGAAATGGGGTGATATGGGGCTCCCAACAAACCTATATGTCTCAATCATGTTGACTCAGCATGATATGAGGACCAGTCTGGTGCCCACTCAGAGGATTAGGAGCAGACTACTACATTTGCAAAGGATTGGCTCCCCCCAATATTTGAACCTATGTATTTTCTTAATAAGTGCCCAAATCACACTTACACTTACCAATCCACCTAACCCTTGGGGATCACTAAAACTTATAAAAATTTCGTATATAACTACAAAAATAACTCTCCATACCACCATACTTGCAGGCTCTATTTAAGCGAGAAGACAAGACTGGTTAATTAAAGGCCAGAAAAATCATAGTACATTTTAAGGGAAGGCACTATGTTACTTTTTTAAAATAACGAGATGGTGTAAGCTTGTTGGAGGTAGCCCTTATAATTTGAACCATGCACTTGACAGTTACCAAAAATAATATGGATGTAACCAACTCCCTTATGCATAAAAAACACTAAATAAATAAAAACTATTTTTATATTTAAAATTATGTATACTTTATTTTACTATAAAATATGATAAAAATATCCAATAATTAAACATATAATACTCTTTACCAACCAATTTGGTAAAGGAAAGGGAACCTTTGATTTATTACCCTAAGCTAATAGATGCAAGCGTGTATTAAGAGTATTTGTTCACTTTATAATGTAGCGACATTTATGAGATAGGAAAGGATTTGAATGTAATTGGCATCCATAATATCTCTAGTAAACATTTTTCTTTTAATTCCTTATGTTTTGCGCTAGTTTTATTGTAGTGTCATATTAAAATAATAAGTTAATTAGATTATTGTTTTATAATTTTTTTAATATTAATTAAATATATTTTTATTTAAATTATTATGTTATATTTTTTTGTTATAGACATGTTCATATTTTCAAAATATTTTTTTAGTTATAATTGATAAACATCAATAATTATATTTTATTTTGTTTAGTCATTGCATTCATTTATATTGAAAATATTTTTATTAGAGGTAAGATTGCTTTTTACTGTTTTTTTTTTTTTAATTTGAATTTTAAAATAGATTGCCATCTACTATGTTTCCTTCTCATAGATATGCTCACATTTCCAAGAGATTCCTTTAATAATAATTGATAAACATCGACAATAATATTTTCTTTTATTCAATCATCACATCCATTTATATTGATAACATTAATGATAATTTGTAAGTCCCTTTGACTTCAAATATATTTTCATCATTTTTCACTCAAAATTTTAATTCCAGTAAGAAATACTTTAGTCTCTACATAGTTGTTAGTTGAAGTTTCTTATGATTATGAATAAGAAGAATTTTACCTTCATTATTTTGTAAGACAACACTTCCATTGGATATTCTTTTAAATTTGATTTTGAAACATAATCAATGTTAATTTTTAAAAATATAATTTTTAAACATTCTATTTATAGTAATTCAAAGCAAATTCATTTTGTTAAATCTATTGTCATAGATATTCATTTTGTGTATAATCAATTCATGTAACCAAGAAGAAAGCACATTTTTCTACACTCAACTTCCTATGATGACCACCATGTAGAGAGGCGATAATATGGTTTCAAACTTGGGAACGATTTTGAAATTTTATTTTGAACATTTTATTATTTATTTTTAGCAATAAAATCCCACAAATAATGGTAGGACAATGCTCCAGAAAATGCATAATGGTTTATATTTAAAAAAATTAATCCAATGTTTCATCCACTCTTTCAATGTTGATGAAGCTATGTAATATATTGTCATATTATTGAAAAAGCATACACAAAAAATGTAAGCAAAGTAGTAGTAAAGAAGTAAATGATATGGTATTTCTATATCCTTCTCACACAAGGAACACTTGAAATCTTCATGATATACTCTTCTGTGTAGACTTTCTCCTATAACAATATTGCTTTCGAGTGCTAACAAAATGAATTTTGAGGCCATAGGGAGGGTCTCTAGTGAGTAAATTTTCTTAAGGGATATTATTGTGAGTAAGAAATTTGTATAGTTCTAAATCAATATATATTCTATCTTGGAAAAATATCTACCATCATTTGATAGATTCCAATCCAACTCAACCTTTTCCCTTAAAATGGGAAAATAGAACTATTTAAAACTCTTTTGAAGTTCATCAATTATTTATCAAGTTCTTTTCCTTTGACCATGCTACCAATAAAAAGCCAATGTCTAAATTGGTTGATTATATTAATGTAACTTTGTACCTTTAGACCTTTACAAACTAAGGATGCCTAACATAGTCATTGTTATTTTGGATTATAGATAATAAGATAAGGTTTCAACCAAGTATGAGACCAAAAATTTGTAAAACTCCCCTCATTGGATAGCCATATAATACATCCTTGGATCAAATTAGAATTATTTGACATGAAGTTCCATATTGTCAATGCTTTAGGTAGTGCTTGTTTCATAAAAAAAAATCATTGCATTAACAAAATCTATATATTTTGAAGTAGCATTTTTGCCCAATTATTTCCTTAATGTTTAAAAAATTTCTAACAAATGTTTGTCACTAATGCTAGACTCATAATTCTAAAATTCCACAATCCTACCTCTCTAATATTCTTTCCTTTGTAAACCCTAGAATATTTGCAAAAACAAATAATAATTTAAAAAGAGGAGATTAAATATTTTTAGGAAATAAAACACCTTTCAAAGATTTTGACAAAAGCTTATAGTACTTTTAGGAAAGTATAAAAAAAGGAAAAAAATGATGTCAAATTTAGAAGGATTAGTGTAAAGAATAGTTGAAAAACTCTTTCCATCACACTTTAAAAATTATGAAGATTTTTCTTTTCAATTAAGAAAATAGTGAGTGGATTTTGTTTAATATAATACAAAATTAGATGAATTAACTTGAAATACATAATTTTAATTTTAAGATCACTTATTTGGCATATACCTTGATCATGCCTCATTAAACCTCAATCCCCGTGAAATCAAGTACTTGAATCCAATTGGTTTTTATAGTTTAAATTTTGATCTATCAATCATGGCAAGTGAGTTGGGTATTAATTATATCAATTTTTTTTAGTTTTGCTTGATCTAGACTTCATCATGATCTCCTCTAGTAGTTACACCTATCATAGACAATTTACCCATGTTAAAATTTATATTTAAAATTTCAATTAAATAAGAACACTATTTTTTATTAAAAATATGAACTAGCTTAGATATAAAGGATATATATCTAAAAATTGTGAGAGTTATCAATATCGAGGTGCCTATCTCTTTTCTTGGGGGTGTGATCTCCAAGATAGGTACCTATACGTTGGATTGTTTTTGGTATATTGCAATGGATGTTCATGTATTTATACAATATTTTATTAAACAATTACAACGGTTGGTTAGTCGGTTGTTTTAGTTTAAATATTTTAAATGTTTGCAATGGTTGGTTAGTCGGTTGTTTTAGTTTAAATATTTTAAATGTTTTTGTTAATGTCGATTTTTTTAATAAAAAAAAAATTGTTTACTGCCTGACATGTATGACCTCTTTGCCTCCCACCCCCATGTCTGCCATTGTAGGAACAACTCTCGGTGTAATTAAAAATTTGAGTTATTTGAATTAAAAAAATTGAATAAAAAATGTAAATTTAAAAAATGAATTTAAAAAATGTGAATAAAAAATATAAATTAAAATTTTGAATTAAAAAATTTAACTAAAAAATCTCAATTAAATATGTGTGTCTCAACTCTCAAAAATTTTAATTAAGATTTTAGTTTACTTTTGAAGAAACCATAATTTTTCAAAAAACAAACTACTATGCACTAACTAACTAAATAAAGGCACTAGATCAAGCTTGAGAAAAACAAAATAAAATCAAAGGGACAAAAATGAAAAGTAGGTCCCTAGTCCATACAAACTAGGGTGTGTTGTGCAATCAAAAACACTAATATTTGATGCAATTTTGATGTTGTCTTAAGTTATTTCTTTGAAAATATTTTAAGATTTTTAAATTCATGTTGAAGTCATTATCCACATAGCACCTATAAAATTTAGACACAAGTAGGAAAAACAATACGAAATTTAATTTCAATTTAAGACTAAGCTTGATCAATCAAGTCCCTAAACTTGGTAAATTGCTTTGGATTCAATTTGTACAAATTGGAAAAAAATGATTGAATTTTTAGAAGTATGGAGTGAATCACTCCTTCAAATAGACTTACATATTTTTCCAAGATATTGGCTCAATCAAGATGAATCTCTCAAAATTTAAAGTGAATCGCTACTTACTCAAAAACTTGAAATTCCTTCAATTTTAAGCCAATTGCTCTATTTTTCATGAATTTTGGAAATAAATAAATAAAATTATCCAAATGTAAGTAAATGTTCCCATTTGGCATGCTATAAAGAACTATGTTGAATGGAACACAAAGGGTACTTTAGTGTGTGATGATTCACCCCAATATGCATACAAAAAAGAACCGTGGAATTGAAGAATGATCTTAGCTTTTGATAAAATTAATGATGCATTCCAATTCCAAACTTTAAATATTTCATTGGCTAGAAGGGCTTATGAATTCCTTCAATCTATAGATCTAGGTTGAATCCTCACTATCCTTTCCAATTCGGTGTGTCACCTACACTATACAATTTTCATCTTCTCATTCTGTTGGGAGATTTCTATTCACCTGCATATGAGAGGAAATAATTAACATCCCCAAAAATGTAATTATTACAAGACAAAAAATGATGTAATAATGTCTACCACCCCCCTTTATTACATTATTTGCTGTAAATATCATTACCCCCTTATGATTTTATAAATGGTATGCTAGAATTATGCTTTCATTCTAGCTCTAGATTTGGTTTTGGCTTTGGCTCTAGCTCTAGATCTTGCTCTACATCTACCTCTTATGTAATCTTTGCTATGTCTTCCTTTGGGTAACCTTTAGATCTTTTACCTCTCAATCACCTCTAGGTTATCACTTTTAGGTTACCTTTGGGTTAGTCTGTAGATATACCTATAGGTCATCACCTTTAGGATATTACCACATATTCAAAATCTTCCACATGATCTTTCAGTATACATTTTTTTACTATAGGCCTTCCAAGAATATATTGGATCATATTTTGATACAAAAATCATTTATTTAAAGTTTCCCAAAACTACATTTGTTTTTTGGAAAAACTTACCTTTCTCTTATTCAACAAATCCACCTTATTTTACAAAAACCACATATATATTTATTTTCTTTATCCATTTCTGAGACATTCATCCATCCATAATTCATATGTATTTTGTAAGCCACTTTATATTTGTTCCAACACTTCCTTTGAGATTTATTATTACCTCCACAAATCTTACAATTATATAGGTTGTAACACCTAACTAACACATGTCTAGATCTTCCATAATGACTGCAATGACTCATCTTAGGAACTTTTGCATATGATTCTCTTTTCAAATGTAGTGTCACTACTTCCTTTTTTTCTTCATATCAAATACCTTAATTCTTTGGCCTTATATATGTCATCATGGGTATTTTCATACCTTGCTCATAGCTTTCCATACCTTCATATTAGTTTTGAATTAATTCCTTTGGCATGCTTTTCAAAACACCCAATTTTTTCCTCTTCACTATGTTCTCTATAATTATTATTTTCAAAATTCAAATACCACACATCATCATCTCAATGATCTACAACACAAATTTCAACAATCATTGTTACTTTCAATTTTGATAATATGGGCATTGGCATGGCCAATACAACCATCTTCTACATAATTTTTTCTTCAAATCACTTGTATCACAACAACCGTCTACTATTATGGGCCTCAAATCACTAGTATCACAATTAAAATATATCCTTTGAAGATCACTTGTGTCACAACAAGCATATTTCATTATGGGCTTATCCTTAAAAATTTTACTTATTTATATTTGATTTCTGCATTGCACCTTAATGATGACTAGAGTGAATAATGCCTTACACATTCTTCTCACTACACCAATAGAGATTGTCATACCATTTTCAAAGTATCCTTCATCAACTATTTTGAGTGTTGACTGTAAATAAGACTTAATTTTTGAAAATTCTCTACGTTAATTAGTTGTTGATGACATATACTTTTGAATTCCACCCAGTTTCTTGGTTTATTTACTATATCATTTATTTCTTGGTTTTACCACTTCCTCAGGCATGAGTACCTTATGTGTTATTTCTCACTATGCTTTTAGTTCACCCTAAGCAATATAATCTTGTTGTTGTGACCTTTTTTGAGATTTCCTTGTTGATATTGTGATTGAAATTGTTGCATCCTTTTAGGAGGTCTATGAAATTGATTCCCATTAGTCATTAAATTGAATTTACAAAAATTGGTGTCATGTATTTATTTTTCATAAATATGATAATATTTCTTCCTCCATTTTTGTTACTTTTGTGTTGAAAAGTAAGTGGAAGAACCCTTTGAACCCTTTTGAGGTTTATTTTTTGAGAGAAGGGAATTTTTGGACAACTCATCTCTCAATTGATTTTCTACTTCATATTGTAGAAGAAGGTTTACCAATTATTTAAATTACACCCTTCTATTTGATACTTGGAGAGATGTCACCAATGTTTTAGATGATTCAAGAAGATCTCTAAGTATGATTAAGACTAAGATCTTATCTTCCACATTTTCTCCAATGGTGTTCAACTTTGACTTTGAATCTGCAATTCTTCGAAGGAATTGTTCAATATTCTCACAATATTGGACCTTTAGTACATGAAATTGTGATTGAATATAAAGAATTGTGGCTTCATTCATTTCTTAAAATGTAGTGTAAAGTTTATCATATGCATCTTTTGATGTTTTTTCTTCTCTTATATGTGGTTGTATTTCAATAAATATAATTGTCCCAAAGTCTTTTGACTACTAGTATTATCCTCATTTTTGTTTTTCATGGAGCAAAATTTGGACCCTTGAGTAATTAAATTTATATTATAAATATTTTTAATATAGACATGGAAAAGGTTCCTTATATCTCCTAAAATGATCCCCTTTTCTATATACCACCAGCCCTATATATCGAACCTTTCAATATTCCTACTCTTGCTATATACTCATCGCTTTGTGGAAGAAGCTAGTTCTCTTGATATATGTGACCAAACTTGAGAGAGACATTAAGTTATGTTAAAGATATCTATATGTGGTACCAATGTAGTATTTAAAACGAGTTATTCTATGAATGATATTTTTTGGAGATAAATCCTCATACATCGGAACAACTTCCCTATATACTTGGATTTTGTCAATTTTATAATTTATATCTAATGATAGTAAAAAATGAGGTAAAATTAGAGTGAAAAAAAATGTCACAAAAATGTGTCCTTATTCCTCCTTGATGTTTTATAGGGTTAATGCCCAAACATCATTATGGCAACTATTATAGGCTTTAAAAATAGTAACTTAATAGGTCCGAGGTGTAGACCAATTGGTTCATCCAAACCCCATAAGGGGGGCAGAGGTCCAAGGTTCAAATATTGGGCCTCGTCGAACTGAACGCTTGTCCCTTTCCTGGTGCTTTCAGCAACGTAAAAGGTTTAAAATTATTGTGGCATGGTGGTTATAGGGGCAAACTGCATGAAGATCTGTGTGGCAGCTTCTAGGGCGGACAACGCAGAATACTGTGGCGGCCATAAAAGCTAGACAGCCTGCCCGAATTTGTGGCGGCTATCAATTCCACCATGTAAATTCAAAAAAAAAAAAAAGTAGTAACTTAATGTGATAGCATTACCCATTAACACAAGTTATAGGTGATGTTTATATTGAAAGTTATGATTATAAAAAGCACATGTTTGAATTTTATCTACAAAATTATTTTTGATGCAAAATTTATTTGAAAAATAAGGTATAAGTCTTTGTAAAAAATGTACCTTTTGACATTAACTCTGTTGAAAACTATAGGATCCCTTAACATTAAAAGCAAAAGTATTTCAAAAATTTACAATTTTATTTCAAATTAATTTTTCTAAATATCAATTTCCCTCAAAGCAATTTCCACTTAAATAAATTCACCCATACAACTTTTAACTCCCTATATCATTAAAAAAAAAAAACATGCCCATCTTAAAAAAAAAAACTTTTTTTTAGAATAGTCCATTAACTCACAACATTCCTTATAAAATATATTATTTTTATTAAATATAAAATATCCTCTATTGCACTTTAAAACTTTAAAGAATATTTATTTGATTAGTACCTTTCACTTACCCAAAATATTGGATTTTTTCTTGTGGCCACCTAAAAGAAAAAAATTTCAAGAACATTTATTTTTGCCTCAAAGTCAATAAAAATAAAATTGCATGTCTCTTTTTTTATTCTATGATGTGACACGATAGCCACTCAACGTGGCACCTTATGCATACCTTACTCACAATAAGTTCTTGATTGGTGTAATAAATATAATTTTGAACATATTTACAGTGAAGTAATCATGTGTTTCAATTAAACATAGGATTATTTTAAATAGTAGAACATTGAAACAACATGTAAGATAAATATGTATATCAATTGTACCTTGCATAACATAGAAATAATGAATGGAAAATGGAAGTAAAGAATGACAATTTGAGAAATATTGTTACAAAATGAAAGAGTGGAAATATTAGATAGAAGGAAAATAAGACAATTGTAAGGAATGAGAAAGTAGAAAAAATATAAATTTTTAAGCAAACAGAGGCTTAGTGATACTCAAGATGCTAATAGTAGAACAATATTTTATCAAGCATCTATGGTGACTTTAATAATAATACTCATGTTCTCCTAGAAATATCTTTGTCTAATATTTGCATAAAATGAACACTCCTTCCTTCAAACATACCTTCTATCTATGATTTGCACACTTGCTCATGCATCCAATTTTATGTCTTTGAGTTTGATAGCATTGCTACCAAATTACAAAAATTCCTACTAAAAAGGTGACTTCTAGAACACTAGGTGATTTTGTAAAATATGATTTTAGAGACTATTGTAGGGGCATGTTTGGATATAATTCAAAGAGATTTGAGAGGAAAAAAATACATCATATTATTAGATTTCTTCATTATGGATCTAATACCAGATGTTTAAATTAGGGGAAAGGTAAGAAAAAATAATTAGAAAACAATAATATTGCATTTATTTTTCACTAGGTCAAATACATGTACAACCATTATATTTATAAGATGTCTCTTAGTTTCAATGGAACCTTCGATGTTTCACCTTCTCTTTGTATTCTTTTAGGATATATTTATTCACCCACATATGAGAAGAAATAATTAACATCCCCAAAATGTACTAATTACATGAAAACAAATATTGTAATAAATTCTAACATAAAAAAAACATGACATAGAAATTTTTTTGTTAGATGACTAAATTACTAAGGAAGAATATAAGAAAAATTATGAACATATAAATATATCTAAAATAAAATAAACTAGTAGAAAATACAAGAAAATATATTTATAACCTAGAACCTTTAAAAGAAACAAAAGCAAAGTTTTGACCCTTCTATAAAAAATGAACAAAAAGTCATCAATTTGGTTTTCCTCAAGGGATATAATAATAATTGCTTGGGGGATAAGGGACTTACTATAGTCTACCATTATGTTTACAATATTGATAAGAGTATCTAGTCATATTTTTTAGAAAGTGTTACAACCACTAACCATAACATCCTTGAATTGTTCCATACTTTCCCAAGGATATTGCATCACAATTTGGATGAAGAAGAAAATATTAAATTTAATGCACCCTATTTGAGGAAATCTAGAAGTAATTAAATATTGTAAATTGTCTTGCATGAGTGAAGTAGCAACCAAATATTATAAAATATTGTTGCATAAGTGGAGCAGTAATTAAAATTATTAAATGTTGTTGCATAAGTGGAGAAATAGCGAATACTATAAAACATTGTTGCATGAGGGAAAGATAATTCTATAACTAAAAAATATTGAGGGGAAAAAAGAGGAAGGCAGCACCATGATTTTTGTGAGTTCTTTTCTTGCAATTCATTAAAATGAGAGTAATCTAAACCTATTTGCACTTCATGATATATTTTTCATAATTAAAATACATTTAAGTTTTGTGTTCAATATATGCATGCTAATGGTGGTTGTATTCAATGTATATCATAGTGTGTTTTCCTTTTGAAGATTACACTATTTTAGGCCTTATATTATGTGAATACTAATCAAGCCAAGGCTAGTTTTTATTGAGATTTATTACTTTAACAAATTATAATTGAATCAAGGACAACACATGATTGATTTCTTTTCTTTCTCTTACCTTTAATATTTTGATTTTTCTTTGAAATCTATTTATATTAAAATTAGATTAGCTTCTATATTTTAAGATTCAATCTTACTTCCTATTTTACAATTTTAAAATTCATTTGGTTATAAGGTAACTATCACTAGTTTATACATATTTATAATATGGAAGCAACTGCAAGAACCCTGATGTTCTTGTGTAAATTTGATAAATAATTTAATATAAATGTAATCGCAGGCCACTCAAAAGGGGGCTCCCTTGTAATCACTTTGCCACTATAGGGGGCTCCCTCCTTTAAATATTTAATACTACTTTTATTCTTCTTCTTGGATGATTTGTGTGAATGGCCAACCTAATATATATATCTACCCTAAAGCTACATTGGTGAAGAGACATGATGGTTCACGTTATGAAGAGACGTGATGGTTCACGTATGAAGAGTTGTGATGGTTCACTTTATGGGTTAATAATATAATAATTAAATTATTAATAATACTAACTAATACTAACTAATAATTTTAGGATGGAGGATCCTAACATGCCACCCTCCTTAAAAAGAGCTTTGTCCTCAAATCTCAAAGTGAGGAGTTTTATCCTTTGTTTTCCAAGAAGGATTTGTGTAATTTCTTGGACTCTTTTAATGTCATCCTTTTGTAGGCAAGGATATCGAGAAGGATGAATTTTTAGCATAGGGTTTCCAAAAAAATAGTAAATATATGATGATGAGGGAAGAAAAACCCTTGGGGTTCTTGAAATACCTTCAAATGATGCATAAAAAGAGGTGGTAAAACTTCTACATTCTCTTGTTGTTCCCTAGGATAGGCAATGGAGGAGTGTGCAGTCACCTTTCTGCATTTTTTTGAATAGGTTTGATCCTGTGGTGATAACTCACTATTGGAGATAAAATTGAGTGTAGTTCTTGTAGAGTGCATGTTTAGCCATAATGAGTCACTTTAGGAATGTCTACCTCATCCTTACCTGATGCATCGATCAATAATGGAATATCGACCTCATTTTATTTATTGTTGTGAGTAGGTGTGCCAGGCACTTCAGACACAACTACCTCATCTTCGCCTTTTAGGGATTGACAAGGATCAACTTCCTTCAATAAATACAATGTTAGTGTAGTGCATTTATGATGGGGTCCAAATTGCTCATCATAAGTGTTGCAAAGACCTTTCGCTCATCTTTTCTTCATCTCCTCAAAGTTGAGATGTTTAATTGATAAATTTCATTTAGGATTGGGGGTGGTGTAAGTGGTTTGTGATTTCCCCATAGGTGGTTTTCCTAATCGACATTGAACATTAACTTTATCTTCGGCTAATTTGGCCAATCCATAGGTCTACATCATGGTATAGGGATTGAGCCGTGTCACCTCCATTCTAATTTCCTTTTTCAATCCACTAATGAAGCTATTGATGAGAATTGATTCATACAACCCTATGTTGTGTTTGGTGATATCCTAAAACCGAGTTTGATACTAACGCATGGAAGTGATTTTACAAATATCTTTGAGCAATTCCCACATTACTAGGTCCCACATGGCTCTGATACCAAATGTAAGAACCCTGATGTTCATGTGTAAATTTGATAAATAATTTAATATAAATGTAATCTTAGGCCACTCAAAAGGGGCTCCCTTGTAGTCACCTTGCCACTATGAGGGATCCTTCCTTTAAATATTTAATACTACTTTTTTTCTTTTTCTTGGATGATTTGTGTGAATGGCCAACCTAATATATATATCTACCCTAAAGCTACGTTGGTGAAGAGACGTGATGGTTCACGTATGAAGAGTTGTGATGGTTCACTTTATGGGTTAATAATATAATAATTAAATGATTAATAATACTAACTAATACTAACTAATAATGTTAGGATGGAGGATCCTAACAACAACAAAATTGTCATTTGAATAGTTTCATTCTAAAGGTTGGAATTTTGTGATTGAAGAATATATATCTTATATTAACACTAGTAGACCACTTAAAAAATAGTTGTCATTGACCTCTAATTTTATCTAGACCATATAATTCCTAGTCATAAATAAACATTGGAGGAAATAAAATTTTCTTCAAGAGGGAGTAGGATATTTTCCAGGTAAATTGCCTTGTCCTTTGACCTCACAAATAAATTGGCTTTATGCCATCTAAGCTAGACTAAGTTATTTACATTCTCAAAACTTAAATTTGACTCAAATTTTACATCTATGAAAGGTAGAAATCATTTGGATTATATTCTAAAAACTTATTTTCCAAAGAACAAATCAACAAGTTATTTTTTCCAAAGTAATGAATTTTCCTCGAAGTTGAATGTAAAGAGTGATTTTCTCAAAATTCATGAAACTATTCCCTAGGAAAGACAATATATTTTTAACTCCTCTTTAGAGAGTGATTCACTTTGAATGATTTTCTTGGACCCTTGTTTTTCAAAGTTTTCAAAGTTTAACTTTAACTAGTGAGTCAATTGAGTTTACTAGCAATTTATTACAGTCTATCAATGAATCACATTGCAGATCAAATTTGGGAAATTTTTAGAATTTGACCTGAAATTTTTTCTTGTGCAAGCAAATTTTTACACAAGATTATGAATACACACTTAAAGAATCAAAGTTTAATAAAAGAACAATAGTCAACAAAGATAATCATGTATAGTTGAAATATGGAAAAGGTAAAATGAATGAAAAAATTATTATGTATGCACATCAACATCATGATATCAAGAACATTCTAATATTAATCCTAATTATTCAAAAGGAAAAAGTCAAATGGCTTTCATCTAAATCCCCACATATCAAGAATTTGGTTTCCTTGATTATAAAATGAGTTATTCACCCACTCATATGAACCAAACTTAATCAATTAATAATCCTACCTTGACTCATATGAATACCCTTCATTGTATATATTTTGATGTAAATAACCTTGCAAATAATCCATCCTTTATGATTTATAAGAATGTAATTATTGTAAAACAACCTCTTGCATTTAGTGATCGAATTACACCCATTACTATTATGAAATTGAATCAAAGTTTACCCAAATCTAGCTTGTTTAGCATATCCAATATTTCTCTTATATAATACATACATCCAAATGTAGATTATTTAGGATAAACTTTTCCTAATAAAATTGAGGGACTTACTCATAATTTTCAAGCATCAATTGGACAAGTGGAGATGCAAGTGACCCATGGAAATTACCAAGGACTAATTATACCTCTAGTAATTCATATATAACAAAAAATACAATTGGTCCCTCCATAAGGTTTGCAATACCCTCCTCCATTCTAAAACTTATAGCCTCCTTAGAAACAACAATGGACTTATCAAATCCTTTACCCCTACTTTCCAAATAACATATCGTCCTTATCCTCTACCTTACTATGATTTATATTAGTATCCTCTAATACCTCTATATCCTTCCCATGGTTATATGGTATATTCTTATCTACCACTATAATAATAATATGGTTAATCTCCTCTTCCACAAAACAATCTAGTGCCTCTAACTAGGCCTTAAAATTCACTTATTGATTAGAGCTTTCAAGGGCCATTGAAAATAGGAGTCTATTTAGTATTTAACCTAACCCTATGAGATTTTTACCTACCTTTAATGAAAGTAGGAATAAAATAATATTAGATCACCTCAATAAGTTCTCTACAGTCAAATTGATTCATTATATCTAGGAGGATGAAATTATGGAACACCTACTAATTTATTCTTTGCATGATAAGATTACATTATGGTATAAAGGTTTGCTTGATAATTCTATCACTAGTTGGGCATCAATTTTAGAACCATTTATTTATAGATTTGGTAACATGGGTAATGGTTATTCTATTTTGTTTCAATTTAATGGAATATAAATGAATTCTTAGAAAAACATACGTGATTATAATACTAGATTCTTGAGAATCCTAAATTTCATCTTGTAGATTATTAGACCTAAAAAATAATAAACATTTCCTTAATACATCAAACATTTACAATCTAACTTAGAATTGACTATTTGTAATGCCAACATAATACACTAGATGCAACTTTTTAATAAGTATCCCATGTAGAAGATGTTTTGGTTAGGGTGGGAAGTTACCATATTATCCACCTATGTCCTATGCTATCCATGTTGTTTAAAACTTACGAATCCCTAGGTCTACACCTTCATTTTTCTCATTTTTAACACTTAACTAACTACCACTACTAACCCATTACCCTTTGCATACATTGTCAGATACCCTAGATAGAATTCATCATCAATTTTATTTCTTTTACCCATAATTTGCATCCCTTCCCACTCCATGAAAAGCTAATAATTATTCCTCTAATGAAATCAATATGAGATATTTTTTTAAGTGTTAAGAACTAGGATAAACTAGAATAATATTGCAATTACATCATTGAAACAACCTTAGATTGACAACCTCGAAAAATTCCCTACCTCACTAAGGACCAAGTACCTTGATGAGATGTTGATAGGGTATGAACCAAGTTAAAAAGAACATGGTGAATGCCAATTTAAATATCAATAAACTATGGTTTGTTTATGTAATATGAGGCACAATCCTATGAATTTTGTAGTAGCTAATATATGTTCCCAGATAAAGGACTATTTATAACAATAACAAGTTCAATATGCTATTGTATTATATCAATTGGAACCAACAATATATCAACCTTCATACCAACAACCTCAAACACAATAGTCAATCCCTTCCTTGTTGATCTCCAATAATACATTTTTTTCTAACTTTAACAATTCTAAAATATATGAGAATTCCAGATTCGAGGATGATGTTGTATATGCAAATCAATGAGGGGTTAGAACTAGTCCAAGAGAAAAGCACCCAAGGAACAAATCTAAATCTAAAAATAAACTAAGTCAAACAAAGACACTATAGTTCCTAAGAGGGATAATACCACTACATTTGAAAGATAAGGGGCCAATAGTTACATGATAATAAAAGTAGGAGGGAAATGCTAGGAGTTCTATAAATACAATCTAAAAAAACTTGCAACCTAAAAATATGACTATGAAAAGAAAAAATAAGTTCACATAAAATATGAGCAATAAGGAGGGGGACCAACTACAAAATAAATATAATGAAATACAAACAAGACATGCAATGAATACAAGAATTACAAAAAAAATTATTGTGTGCAATGGCAATTGCTCTATTGAATTCATATCTAATATCACTAAAGAGATGAATAAAATGCATACCAATGTGATAATGTTGGAGGTTCTAGTTGCACCTAGTCAATGAGATATACTTCAAAAAGCTTTGAAATATCAATAAATAAGCTTTACCAAGAAAAATAAATTAGAACCTATTCAAACTATTATAACAAATTAAAAAAAACATAATAGTAGAGCATCCTATTGATATCTGAGCCAATTCGAATAACATATTAAATGTCCCATATCCTAAATTTATAAAGCCACTTCCATTTTATATGACCTTAAAAATTGAAATCTATTTGTAATGGAGGTACATTGTTGAGTTAGACACAACAATGATAGTGATGTTGAAAATAGTTTATGAAGAGATGAGCACCCTACATAAAAATGTCTAGGTAGAAAATACAAATGGATTATACTATGATAAATGTTATGGGATTTTATAAGGATGTGGTTATGACCATAGCCAAACACCTATGATTAGAGGTGGTGGAGGAGGTAATTTTCATCAATATTTCCTTATATTTGGGCATGATGCTATCAAGAGAATGGATGTAGAAGTTGTCTATGCATGTGTACTTGAAAACTGAATATATTGATATGAAGGTTATTATATACACGAAGATGATCTAGATTAAAAATGAGCCTCTATGTAATTACCTATTATACAAACTATATGAGGTTACATATTGAAGTGGATTGAGATTTTGAAGTTTACAGGTAATAAAATGACCAAATATTCAGAAGAAATTTGATAATTGGTGTGCTCCAAGATGAAGAAGATCCAAAGGTCATATTTGAGGAGAATTATTTTGAAAATAATCTCAAGTTAAAAGAACCATCTAACACCCTAGATTTGATAAGCCAATAGTTATATGAATCTCATAAAATTTGGACATTGCATTGTGATGGCATAATAACCAAAAAAGTGGTAGGTTCTAGCATTCAATCCATTGATCCATAGGTTGCACTAACCAATTTTGTGTTTGAATTATTGTTCAATTGCATAAACAATATGGTTGAATATGAGGAATTATGTGTTGGATTAAGGAAATATAAAATGATAGGGATAAAGAACCTAAAGATATCTGGTGACTTTAAATTAGTCATAAATAGGTTAATTTCCAATATGCCATAAATAATAAAAAATTGAAGTTATATAAACTGTTGGCAATTTTGGGTACATTGCATTTGCTCAAGTGAATAAGTTGTCATTGATGTCAAGAAGCTGTTGAAGGAATTTGAATTAATGTCAAATAATTTGTTTTGATGAAGGTTCGGCATGATAGGTTCGAAAGAAAGCTTTTTAGAAAAGTGTCACGATATCGCGACATGTCATAGTTTCGTGACTCAGAGAGGAGAGAGAATGTTCTGAGTCAGAAATGTCATGATTTTGTGACATATTGCAAGGAAGGTTGAACGGACGAAAAAGTGTCGCAATTTCGTGACATTGCAGAAGAGAGAGTCCGAAAGAAAAATGTCACGATTTCGTGACATAATGCAGGAGAGAGAGTCCGGGAGAAAAAGTGTCACGATATCGCCACATGTCGGGTTTTCGTGACCCGAAGAAAAGAAAAGCGCTAAGGAGAAAAAGTGTTGCGATTTCGCGACAAGTCAGAAGACAAAGTGGAAGCAAGATAAAGTGTTGCAATTTTGTGACATGCTGCAAATGAAAATGTTCCAAGTAAGAACTATCATGATTTCACGACATGCAGCAAAGGGAAGAGTCTGAAATGAGAAGCGTCGCGATTTCGCGATAGGTTGTAGAGAAGTCGTACGAAAGCTGAAAGCGTCACGATTTCGTGATAGGATGCAAAGAAAACGTATGAAAGCTAGAAGTGTCATGATTTCATGACAAATTCAAGGAGGAAGATCTCAAAGGTGAAAGCGTCGTGATTTTGCGACATGTTCCATTTTTGCTAGTGCGGACAAGATAAGAATGCAAGGAAGAGAAAGTGTCACGATCTTGCGACAAATTGAGATGGCAGAGCTCGGTTGGAGAAAGTGTCACGATTTTGCAACAAAAACACAAAGTAGGTCTTCAACAGGAGAAGTGTCACGATTTCACGACAGAAGCCAAGTTGTGAACTATGAAGACAGAAGTGTCGGGATTTCATGACAAAAGTGAAGTCAGAGTCTGCAAAGGCTAAAGTGTCACGATATCACGACAAAAGACAAAAGACAATATACGGTTGCAAAGGTGTCGCGATATCGTGACATGTAGTTTCACGACATAAGCTACAAAAGTGTTCTAGAGGTAGTGAAGCCGACAAAGTTAAATTTGGGCCGACAAAGATTAGGGTTTGTAGCAGACGTAGTTTAGGGTTGTGCAACCGACTATGATCAAGGTTTTGACATTGAAAGTGTTATTATAAAAGGAGGGCTATTTGGAGAGTTGAGGGTGATGGAATGCATGGTTGAACTGTGAAATTTCCAGATAGTGCACAGAGCAAGAAGTTCGATCATCAAGAGCAAAGTGTGAAATTCGATCATAGTGTGCAGAGTGCATTTCGTCGAATCACTCTAAGTGTGAAAGATTGTGCAAAGAGAGCAGAGGGCGTAAAGAGCGCACAGGGAGCAGAAAAGTGCAAAGCTGTTGGGTGCATTATTTTGGCAACGTTTAGAGCTAATTGGCAAGCTTTGTGAGAGCCTGTGAGCAAGTTTTGGACAAGCCTTTGAGAGGGATTGTTGGACAGATTTGAGCAAGCTTTTTTTGAGCTTGTGGAGCAGTTTGGGCAGGTTCTAGTGAGAACTTGCAAACCAAATATGAGACAAGTCTTTGTGAAGACTTGGGTGAAGATCAAGCAAGCTTTAGTGAAAGCTTGTGAACCACTTTTGTGAACCAAATTTGAGGACCAGTTGAGGACAGAGATTTGTGCAGATTCGAGGACATTTGTGCCAGACCGAAGGACTATGTTTGGTGTAGATCAAAGAAAAAGAACAAGGACATTTGTGCTAAACTGAAGGACTGTGTTTAGTGCAAATTTGAGGACCAACTTTGGAGGTGAAAGAGTTGAGGACAGAGGTCTCCAGCCAGAGCAGGGAGGACAGGTGTCTTCTGTGGATAGAGTTCCATTTGCTAAGGGCAACGAGAGGCAGAGGTCTTCTAGAGGATCACCAGCCGGAGTAGAGCTAGGGGATTGGTGTCTCTTGTGGGTTGGTACCCACGAACTCGAGATTAGGGGATTGGTGTCTCCTTTGGGTTGGTGCCCATAAACATTGTAATCGGGAAAGGTATTCCCAGAATTTGGATTGATAAAATTTAGTGAAATATTTTATACGTGGACGTAGCCCAGCCATTCTAGGTGAACCATGTAAAGATTGTTGTCATTTTGTGGATGTTTTTATGCATTTATTTTATATTGCTATGGGTATATTGATTTACTATTTTGTAATATAAAGAAAAAAGTAAAAAGAGGTCTTATATTGTTCACCCCCCTCTCGATATAAGCTTGTGTTCTTCAATTGGTATCAGAGCCGATGCCTTTGGAAAGTTTAACAACTTGAAGGAAGAGCTGGTTAAGAACACAATGGATTATTCAAGCGGCAATGCAACACCTATTCTTGATGGGTCAGATTTTGGTCTTTGGAGTGCAAGGATGAAGGTTCATCTAATGGCACTTGGTAATGAAGTATGGGAAGTGATTGAAGATGAGTACACTATTCCTGTACATGGTCCAAATACTAAAGAAGAAAGGCTCCTACATCACAACAATTCAAAAGCAATGAACGAAATCCTGAAAGGCTTACAGAAAGCAAATCTCACCAAAGTAATTCACTGCAAAACAGATAGTGAAATGTGGAAACGATTGCGAGTGGTTCATACAGGTGATACAAATGTCAGAAAGGCCAAGTTGAGACACTTCAAAGGTATGTTTGAAAAACTCAAGATGAATGATGATGAAAATATTAGTGACTACATGCTTCGTATGGATGAGGTTGTTAACTCCATGAAAGACTTAGGTCTTGAGCTTGTTGAAAATGATGTTTGCGATAAGATTTTAAGATCTCTTCCTAATAGATTTAGTGAAAATATTTCTGCTATTGAGGAAGCTAAAGATTTGGATAAGTTGAAAAAGGATGAGCTCCATAGTATACTTGCAGCATTTGAGTTGAGAACTCAAGTGAAGGTTGATGTAAAGAAAGAGGCAACTTTCAAGGCTACCAAGAAATCCAAGGGTAAACAACTTCAAGAGAGTGATGAGTCTTCTAGTGATGAAGAGGCATATTACAGCAAGAAAGGCAAGTTCTCTAGAAAGCACAAAAGCATGAAAAATATAAGATGTTTCAATTGTGGAAAGTTTGGTCATTATTCTACAGACTGTACTATTCCCAAATATGAAAGTGACGAAGATAAACAGAATTCTAAGAGCAAGAATTCTGAAAAGCACATGCATCACAGAAAGAACAAATATGAGCATAGCAATCAAGGAAAGAGGTATTCTCACAAGCACAAGAAGAGTTTCTACCTAGACAAAACAAGTAAGTGTTCTAGTAGTGATAGTGAAAGTTCTTCAAGTGATATTGAAAATGAGATGTTGTTCATATCATAAAAAGAGGAAGAACCGAAACATAGATTCATTATCATGAAATGTCTTAGATGTGAAAATTTTGGTCACCTTGAGGTTGATTGTAAAAATAATGATTTGGTTTCTAGTATGTATGAGGATGCTTCATAAAACTATAAGGAAGATGCGTGTATGGTTTTTGAAAAAGGTAGCACCTCTAGTGATAAGAAATTTGAAAAAGGCTTTGATGATTCAGAAAGCAAACAAATAAAGGATCTTGAAAGTGAACTTACTAACACTCTTAGTGTTTTGAAAAAGGAAAGAAAGAAGAATTCTAGACTCAAGGATAAGTTAGATGAATGTTGTATGGAGAGAGATGATCTTATAGAAAGTCTTGACTTCTCTATGGCTAAGACACAAGAACTCAAGGATGAGTTAGAGTCTAAGGTTCTTGAGTATAGTGAGTTAGAATAGAAAATGGATTCTTTGAAAGAGGAAACTAAAGAGTACAAGGATAAGCTTTACAGGTTTCAAGATAGCTCCAAAAAGGTTAAGTCACTCATCAAAGGTCAAAGAAAGACAATGGATAAAATAGGCCTTGGTTTTGTTAAGCCACACAAGGAACAAGCTGGAGAGTCTAGTAAGAGATTCCAAAAAGAAGAGAGTTCTGATGAGGAAAGTATTTCAGATCATGAGTCCTTGAATGATAGATGCTTAGAAACAGAAAACAAAATTCAGAATGAGAAAAAGAATTTTTTAGGACCCAAGAGGTCGAATAAAAGAAAATTTTACGATAGATGTTTTTCGTGTCACAGGTTTGGTCACATGGCTGCACATTGCATGGCTCAAGTGAAGAAGGTAAACGACAATTTCAGAAGTGCTAGTTTATTTCAAGGGTATTGCTACTCTTGTCAACAGTTTGGGTACAAGGCAGTCTTTTGCAAGGTAAATAATAGGAACAGGTTTGATCAAAATAGGTTCGGCTAGAACAGGTTTGGGCAGAACTGGCAGATTCAAAGAATAGGTATGCCTAAAAGAAATAACATTGTTACTTGTTATAAGTGCAACAATGGAGGTCACACAGCTAGACAGTGTAGAGCTAAACTTCCAAGATACAAGAATAGGAACAAGTGGTATGAACGGGTCCAAGGATCAAGGCATGGATAAGAACAAGAATGATAATAGGAACAAGAACAGTGACAGGAACAGGAATAGGAATATGGACAAAGAGTTCAAGAGAAGGCCTAACAAGGAAGTGATAGACGCTGATGATGATCAGTGCCTAATGGGAGTTTTACTCCCACCCAAGAATTAATCACCTCTTTAGGAGGTGGGGAAGGGACTAAGCTAAGAGGCTCATTCTTACTCCCGAGCCCCAAAGGTGACCCTTTGCCATTGATGACAAAGGGGGAGAGATATGAGTAAGGGGGAGAGATTCAAAGTGAAGAGGAAAGCTTCAAGTCATGGGGAGCAAAAGTTCAAAGAAATATTCTCAGTTGTGGGCACAGTTCATCAGTTGTTAAGCACAGTTGGTTTCAGTTTTGGCTCTTGAGAAGCGTTTTTAGTAAATGTTTGCCATCAATGACAAAGGGGGAGATTGTTGGCAATTTTGGGTACCTTGGGTACATTGCATTTGCTCAAGTGAATAAGTTGTCATTGATGTCAAGAAGCTGTTGAAGGAATTTGAATTAATGTCAAATAATTTGTTTTGATGAAGGTTCGGCATGATAGGTTCAAAAGAAAGCTTTTTAGAAAAGTGTCACGATATCGCGACATGTCACAGTTTCGTGACTCAAAGAGGAGAGAGAATGTTTTGAGTCAGAAATGTCACGATTTTGTGACATATTGCAAGGAAGGTTGAACGGACGAAAAAGTGTCGCAATTTCGTGACATTTTGCAAAAGAGAGAGTCCCAAAGAAAAATGTCGCGATTTCGTGACATAATGCAGGAGAGAGAGTCCGAGAGAAAAAGTGTCGCGATATCGCGACATGTCGAGTTTTCGTGACCCAAAGAAAAGAAAAGCGCTAAGGAGAAAAAGTGTCACGATTTCGCGATAAATCAAAAGACAAAGTGGAAGCATGATAAAGTGTTGCAATTTTGTGACATGCTGCAGATGAAAATGTTCCAAGTAAGAACTATCGTGATTTCGCGACATGCAACAAAAGGAAGAGTCTAAAATGAGAAGCGTTGCGATTTCACGATAGGTTGTAGAGCAGTCGTACGAAAGCTAAAAGTGTCACGATTTCACGAGAGGATGCAAAGAAAACGTATGAAAGCTAGAAGTGTCATGATTTCATGACAAATTCAAGGAGGAAGAGCTTAGGGGTGAAATCGTCGTGATCTTGTGACATGTTCCATTTTCGCTAGTGCAGACAAGACAAAAATGCAAGGAAGAGAAAGTGTTGTGATTTCACGACAGATTGAGATGGCAGGGCTCGTTTGGAGAAAGTGTCACAATTTCACGATAGAAACACAAAGAAGGTCTTCAACAGGAGAAGTGTCACGATTTTGTGATAGAAGCCAAGTTATGAACTATGAAGATAGAAGTGTCATGATTTCGCGACAGAAGTGAAGTCGGAGTCTACAGAGGCTAAAGTGTCACGATATCGCGACAAAATCCAAAAGACAATATATGGTTGCAAAGGTGTTGCGATATCACGACATGTTGTAGTGTTGTGACTATTTCACAACTAGCCCCAAAGCTTGGGGACCCACATTTTTTTTGATAAATTTTGGTGTGGTTTTTGTCTTTTTCTTTTTTATAGGTTTATTAAAGTGTTTATAATTCAAACATTAACTTTTGGGTTAATTCATATTTAAAAAAATATTAAATAAATAAATAAAAGAAAAAAAAAAGGATAAATAAAAATTATATATATATATATATATATATATATATATATATATATATATATAAACAAATGAACATAAAATAAAAACAAAAAAAAATAATAATAAAAACAAAAAGGGATAAGATATATATATATATATATATATATATATATTTTCATGGTGGCCACGTATAGCTCTTAAAGCTTTTAAAGCACCTTTTATTAGCTTTAATTAGTATGTAGTGGTAGGTTTGTTTTTTAGCTTTTTTTTGTTTAAATTTTAATCTTTAATTTTTTCATGTTAGTTAAGTGAAATTTAGTTTTTGTTTTTTCTAACGTGTTCTTTTTCTTTTTGCAGGGTATTGCATAGGAAACGAAAGGGCCAGGAGAAAAGAAGCGCACGACATGGAGAACGCCAAGCGAATGGAATTTTAAACGAAACGGAGAGCTGCGAAAAGCATTGGAAATGAAATGAAGAGTTAGAAAACCAATGAAAGGGCATATTGAATATTTTTATTTTTAAATAGGCCATACAAACACAAAAGGAGAAAAACGGAGACGGAAATGGACGAAAATGGTGGCATGGCCAAATGGGAACTTTGGGCATGGCCACATTTGTAAAGCAGGGATTTTAATTGGAATGTGAAAGCTTTTATTCAGAAATTTCAGGCCTTGTTAGCAAGTAAGAATGAGAAATTTTCTGCATGCTTAATTTTAATTGTTTTATTTTTCCCCTTTCAGATTTCAGACTTGTATGTGAAATTGATGCCATTATTTTGGGTTGTTTCATGTGAATGTTTACAATCTGGAAATTATTTAAAACCCTAGGAACCAGACACCTAGTTTACTTTGATTGTGTTTATTTTGCGGGTCAAATAAGCTAGGTTGCATGTATGAAACTCTCACGTATTCGGTTTTGCAGGACGGGGTGCTATCAAACTGAAGGAGCTTTTGCATTGCTGTGTTTTCAGAAATTATTTTGATGCAAACTTTAAATTTTTTGTTTCCAAAAATTTTAATTTCAAAAATTTTTCCCTATTTTCAGACATTAAAATAAACATTAAAAAAATTTCAAAATCTAAAAATGATTTCACCATTGCGGAGATTATAATTCAAACTTCAAATACGCACTTTGAAATTTCATTTTCGGACTTGTTTAGTATTTTTAAAAATTCATCGAAGTTGTTGTTTTGCTACAGATTTTAAAATTTCGAAAATAGAAATTTTCCATTTTAAGGTCAAATTTCATTTTTCCAGTTTTGTTTTGCATTCATGAGCCTATGATGACATTCCCTTCATGGAAATTCCAATTTCATTGAAGGGGTTATGTTTTACGGCACTTTCGCAAATTTCCATTTTGGGCCTAAAATTACCCTTTCTTCATAAAAATTCCAATTTTACGAAAGAGGGATAATTTGAGTACTACATTGAAGGTCTTTTCCTTAAAGCACTTAATTGTTCATCTTGATGAAAATCTGATTTCATTTAAGAGGGATAAGCTAAAGTGACATTTTGAAGCTACATTTGGAGACCATATTCATCATTGAAGATTTAATGCAAGATAAAATCTATCTTAAAATCATCAAGATAAAAGGAATTAAAGAATTACATCGTGGTCATATGATGGCCAACTCACATTTACTTTATCAGGGTTCAATGAACAATCACTAAAGTTTCATGGTAAAATAAACCAACAGTGCCCCTTGTTTTCAGTTACTTGCAACCACTAAGGTGTTCCAAGCATTTCAATTGAATATCTTTATTTGAGATTACTAATGCACATATGCAAATGCTAATATAACAAGAACCTTGGAGAAGTTGTTTGTTTAACTTCTTTGCAAGCAGAGGATTTAGAACCCGAATCCTACCGGAGAGTGTGCTTTCACAATTGGGTGAAAACACCACTCAACATGTAGTTTCTTGGTAGAAGCTACAGAAGTGTTCCAAAGGCAGTGAAGCCGACAAAGTTAAATTTGGGCCAACAAAGATTAGGGTTTGCAACCAACGTAGTTTAGGGTTGTGCAGCCGACTAAGATCAAGGTTTTGATATTGAAAGTGTTAGTATAAAAGAAGGGCTATTTGGAGAGTTGAGGGTGATGGAATGCGTGGTTAAAGTGCAAAATTTGTAGATAGTGCGTAGAGCAAGAAGTTCAATCATCAAGAGCAAAGTGTAAAATTTGATCATAGTGTGCAGAGTGCATTTCGTCCAATCACTCTAAGTGTGAAAGATTGCGCAAAGAGAGCAGAGGGCGTAAAGAGTGCACAGGGAGCAGAAAAGTGCAAAGCTGTTGGGTGCATCATTTTTGTGACATTCGAAGATAATTGGCAAGCTTTGTGAGAGCCTATGAGCAGGTTTTGGACAAGTCTTTGAGAGGGATTGTTGGACAGATTTGAGCAAGATTTTGTTGAGCTTGTGGAGCAGTTTGGGTAGGTTCTAGTGAGAACTTGCAAAGCAGATCTGAGACAAGTCTTTATGAAGACTTGGGTGAAGATCAAGCAAGCTTTAGTGAAAGCTTGTGAACCACTTTTGTGAACAATATTTGAGGACCAGTTGAGGACAGAGATTGGTGTAGATTCGAGGACATTTGTGCTAGACCGAAGGACTGTGTTTGGTACAGATCAGAGAAAGATAACGAGGACATTTTTCCTACACCAAAGGACTGTGTTTAGTGCAAATTCGAGGACCAACTTTGGAGGTGAAAGATTTGAGGACAGAGGTCTCCAGCTAGAGCAGGGAGGATAGGTGTCTTCTATGGATAGAGTTCCATTTGCTAAGGGCAGCGGAGGTAGAGGTCTTCTAGAGGATCACCAGCCAGAGCAGAGCTAGGGGATTGGTGTCTCTTGTGGGTTGGTACCCACAAACTCGAGATTAGAGGATTTGTGTCTCCTTTGAGTTGGTGCCCATAAACATTGTAATCAGGAAAGGTATTCCCAGAATTTGGATTGATAAAATTTAGTGAAAGATTTTATCCATGGATGTAGCCCAGCCATTTTGGGTGAACCATGTAAAGATTTTTGTCACTTTGTGGATGTTTTTATGCATTGCTTTGATATTATTGTGGGTATATTGCTTTACTATTTTATAATATAAAGAAAAAAGTAAAAATAAGTCTTATACTATTCACCCCCCCTCTCAGTATAAGCTTGTGTTCTTCAATTGGTATCAGAGCCGGTGCCTTCAGAAAGTTTAACAGCTTGAAGGAAGAGCTAGTTAAGAACACAATGGATTATTCAAGCGGCAATGTAGCACCTATTCTTGATGGGTCAGATTTTGGTCTTTGGAGTGCAAGGATGAATGTTCATCTAATGGCACTTGGTAATGAAGTATGAGAAGTGATTGAAGATGAGTACACTATTCATGTACATGGTCCAAATGCTAAAGAAGAAAGGCTCCTACATCACAGCAATTCAAAAGCAATGAATGCAATCCTAAAAGGCTTACAGAAAGTAGATCTCACCAAAGTAATTCACTGCAAAACAGCTAGTGAAATGTGGAAACAACTGCAGGTGGTTCATACAGGTGATACAAATGTTAGAAAGGCCAATTTGAGACACTTCAAAGGTATGTTTGAACAACTCAAGATGAATTATGATGAAAAGATTAGTGACTACATGCTTTGTATGGATGATGTTGTTAACTCCGTGAAAGACTTAGGTCTTGAGCTTGCTGAAAATGATGTTTGCGATAAGATTTTAAGATCTCTTCCTAATAGATTTAGTGAAAAGATTTTTGCTATTGAGGAAGCTAAAGATTTGGATAAGTTGAAAAAGGATGAGCTCCATAGTATACTTGCAGCATTTGAGTTGAGAACTCAAGTGAAGGTTGATGTAAAGAAAGAGGCAACTTTCAAGGCTACCAAGAAATCCAAGGGTAAACAACTTCAAGAGAGTGATGATTCTTCTAGTGATGAAGAGGCATATTACAACAAGAAATGCAAGTTCTCTATAAAGCACAAAAACATGAAAAATATAAGATGTTTCAATTGTGGAAAGTTTGGTCATTATGCTACAGACTGTACTGTTCCCAAGGATGAAAGTGACGAAGATAAACAGAATTCTAAGAGCAAGGATTCTGAAAAGCACATGCATCACAGAAAGAACAAAGATGAGCACAACAATCAAGGAAAGAGGTATTCTCATAAGCACAAGAAGAGTTTCTACCTAGACAAAGCAAGTAAGTGTTCTAGTAGTGATAGTGAAAGTTTTTCAAGTGATATTGAAAATGAGATGTTGTTCATATCAGAAAAATAGGAAGAACCGAAACATAGATTCATTATCATGAAATGTCTTAAATATGAAAATTTTGGTCACCTTGAGGATGATTGTAAAAATAATGATTTGGTTTCCAGTATGTATGAGGATGCTTCAGAAAACTATAAGGAAGATGCGTGTATGGTTTTTGAAAAAGGTAGCACCTCTAGTGATAAGAAATTTGAAAAAGGCTTTGATGATTCAGAAAGCAAACAAATAAAGGATCTTGAAAGTGAACTTACTAATGCTCTTAGTGTTTTGAAAAATGAAAGAAATAAAAATTCTAGACTCATTGATAAGTTAGATGAATGTTGTATGGAGAGAGATGATCTTATAGAAAGTCTTGACTTCTCTATGGCTAAGACACAAGAACTCAAGGATGAGTTAGATTCTAAGGTTCTTGAGTATAGTGAGTTAGAACAGAAAATGGATTCTTTGAAAGAGGAAACTAAAGAGTACAAGGATAAGCTTTATAGGTTTCAAGATAGCTCCAAAAAGGTTAAGTCACTCATCAAAGGTCAAAGAAAGACAACGGATAAAACAGGCCTTGGTTTTGTTAAGTTGTTAAGTCACACAAGGAACAAGCTGGAGAGTCTAGTAAGAGACTCCAAAAGGAAGAGAGTTCTGATGAGGAAAGTATTTCAGATCATGAGTCCTTGAATGATAGATGCTCAAAAATAGAAAATGAAATTCAGAATGAGAAAAAGAAGTTTTCAGGACCCAAGAGGTCGAATAAAAGAAAATTTTACGATAGATGTTTTGTGTGTCACAGGTTTGGTCACATGGCTGCACATTGCATGGCTCAAGTGAAGAAGGTAAACGACAATTTTAGAAGTGCTAGTTTATTTCAAGGGTATTGCTACTCTTGTCAATAGTTTGGGAACAAGGCAGTCTTTTGCGAGGTAAATAACAGGAACAGGTTTGATCAAAACAGGTTCGGCCATAATAGGTATGCCTAAATGAAATAACATTGTTACTTGTTATAAGTGCAACAATGGAGGTCACACAGCTAGACAATGTAGAGCTGAACTTCCAAGATATAGGAACAGGAATAGTGGTATGAACAGGTCCAAGGATCAAGGCATGGATAAGAACAGGAATGATAACAGGAACAAGAACAGTGACAAAAACAGGAATAGGAATATGGACAAAGAGTTCAAGAGAAGGCCCGACAAGGAAGTGATAGAAATTGATGATGATCAGTGCCTAATGGGTGTTTTACTCCCACCCAAGAATTAATCACCTCTTTAGGAGGTGGGGAAGGGACTAAGCTAATAGGCTCATTCTTAGTCCCAAGCCCCAAGCCCCAAAGGTGACCCTTTGCCATTGATGACAAAGAGGGAGAGATATGAGTAAGGGGGAGAGCTTCAAAGTGAAGAGGAAAGATTCAAGTCAGGGGGAGCAAAACTTCAAAGAAATATTCTCAGTTGTGGGCACAGTTCGTCAGTTGTTAAGCACAGTTGGTTTTAGTTTTGGCTCTTGAGAAGCGTTTTTAGTAAAGGTTTGCCATCAATGACAAAGGGGGAGATTGTTGGCAATTTTGGGTACCTTGGGTACATTGCATTTGCTCAAGTGAATAAGTTGTCATTGATGTCAAGAAGCTGTTGAAGGAATTTGAATTAGTGTCAAATAATTTGTTTTGATGAAGGTTCGGCATGATAGGTTTGAAAGAAAGCTTTTTAGAAAAGTGTCGCGATATCACGACATGTCGCAGTTTCGTGACTCAAAAATGAGAGAGAATGTTCGGAGTCAGAAATGTCACGATTTCATGACATATTGCAAGGAAGGTTGAACGGACGAAAAAGTGTCGAGATTTCGTGACATATTGCAAGAGAGAGAGTCCGAAAGAAAAATGTCGCAATTTCATAACATAATGCAGGAGAGAGAGTCCGGGAGAAAAAGTGTCGCGATATCGTGACATGTCGGGTTTTTGCGACCCGAAGAAAAGAAAAGCGCTAAGGAGAAAAAGTGTCACGATTTCACGACAAGTCAGAAGACAAAGTGGAAGCAAGATAAAGTGTCACGATTTCATGACATGCTACAGATGAAAATGTTCCAAGTAATAATTGTCACGATTTCGTGACATGTAGCAAAGGGAAGAGTCTGAAAAGAGAAGCGTCGTGATTTTATGATAGGTTGTAGAGAAGTCATATGGAAGCTGAAAGCGTCGTGATTTCATGACAGGATGCAAAGAAAATGTACGAAAGCTAGAAGTGTCACGATTTCATGACAAATTCAAGGAGGAAGAGCTCAAAGGTGAAAGCATCACGATTTCGTGACATGTTCTATTTTTTCTAGTGCGGACAAGACAAGAATGCAAGGAAGAGAAAGTGTCATGATTTCATGACAGATTGAGATGGCAGAGCTCGGTTGGTGAAAGTGTCATGATTTCACGACAGAAAAACAAAGCAGGTCTTCAACAAGAGAAGTGTCACAATTTTGTGACAGAAGCCAAGTTGTGAACTATGAAGACAGAAGTGTCGTGATTTTGTGATAGAAGTGAATTCAGAGTCTACAGAGGCTGAAGTGTCATGATATCATGACAAAATCCAAAAGACAATATATGGTTGCAAAGGTGTCACGATATCGCGACATGTAGTTTTGTGGTAGAAGCTACAGAAGTGTTCTAGAGGCAGTGAAGCTGACAGTTAAATTTGGGCCGACGAAGATTAGGGTTTGCAGCTGACATAGTTTAGGGTTGTGTAGCTGACTAAGATCAAGGTTTTGATCTTGAAAGTGTTAGTATAAAAGGAGGGCTATTTGGAGAGTTGAGGGTGATTGAATGCGTTGTTGAAGTGCAAAATTTGCAGATAGTGCACAGAGCAAGAAGTTCGATCGTCGAGATCAAAGTGCAAAATTTGATCATAGTGTGCAGAGTGCATTTTGTCGAATCACTCTAAGTGTGAAATATTGCACAAAGAGAGCAGAGGGCGTAAAGAGCACACAGGGAGCAAAAAAGTGCAAAGTTGTTGGGTGCATCATTTTTGCAAAATTCATAGATAATTGGCAAGCTTTGTGAGAGCCTGTGAGTAGGTTTTGGACAAGTCTTTGAGAGAGATTGTTGGACAGATTTGAGCAAGATTTTGTTGAGCTTGTGGAGCAGTTTGGGCAGGTTCTAGTGAGAACTTGCAAAGCAAATATGAGACAAGTCTTTGTGAATACTTGGGTGAAGATCAAACAAGCTTTATTGAAAGCTTGTGAACCACTTTTGTGAACCAGATTTGAGGACCAGTTGAGGACAGATATTGGTGCAGATTCGAGGACATTTGTGCCAGACCGAAGGACTATGTTTGGTGTAGATCAGAGAAAGAGAATGAGGACATTTGTGCTAAACCGAAGGACTATGTTTAGTGCA
Organism: Wollemia nobilis; assembly: GCA_028583015.1. Lineage (NCBI taxonomy): Eukaryota > Viridiplantae > Streptophyta > Pinopsida > Araucariales > Araucariaceae > Wollemia > Wollemia nobilis. Next base: position 1,638,555 of record JAQPPZ010002321.1, read on the forward strand.
AATTCGAGGACCAGCTTTGGAGGTGAAAGAGTTGAGGACAAAGGTCTCCAGCTAGATTAGGGAGGATAGGTGTCTTCTGTGGTTAGAGTTCTATTTGCTAAGGGCAACAGAGGCAGAGGTCTTCTAGAGGATCACCAGCCAGAGTAGAGCTAGGGGATTGGTGTCTCTTGTGGGTTGGTACCCACAAACTCGAGATTAGGGGATTGGTGTCTTCTTTGGGTTGGTGCCCATAAACATTGTAATCGGAAAAGGTATTCCCAAAATTTGGATTGATAAAATTTAGTGAAAGATTTTATCCGTGGACGTAGCCCAACCATTCTGGGTGAACCACGTAAAGATTTTTGTCACTTTGTGGATGTTTTTATGCATTGCTTTGATATTGTTGTGGGTATATTGCTTTACTGTTTTGTAATATAAAGGAAAAAGTAAAAAGAGGTCTTATATTGTTCACCCCCCCTCTCAGTATAAGCTTGTGTTCTTCATAAACACCAGGTCTAGGATTTTTAAAAAGCCTTTGATATATATAATATTAAGGCAGTCTCTAGATGTTTTAATGCCAAGGTTGATGAACTAGTAATTATGGTAGAAAAATTTGATCCCACTACTAAATTTTAGGAGAAGCCAAAATATATGGAAGTGGTGTTTAGGCTAGCTATCCTTATTAATTCTAACAATTGACAAGTCTTCAACTACGATAATCACATCATTAAGTTTCTAAATAAATAATTCCAACGTGTAAAATAAAAAATGAGTATGAGGATGATATATGGGATAGGGTAATTCAATTAAAATTAAACTAGTTACAAAAAGGTTTAATTACTCTAGAAATCCTTTTTAAGTTTAAATAATAATGTAAATAAATATAGTATGAATATGAAATCCTCTTCCTATCACTTTATTTAAGTTCTAAAAGAAATAACTATTACTAAAAAAGGAAATGCACTAAGGATGAAATTTTCCTATTCAAGGATCTTTGTGATAAATACATAGATATTATTTCTTGGTTATGTGAAAATCTCAATGTATATGATAAAAAATCCATATAGGATACTATCAAATTAAAACTAGATGATAAATATTTTTGTTAGAAATAGTAACCAATCAAACCCAAAACTGAGGAAGCAATGAATAATGATCTCTTGAAGCTCTTATAGGACCAAATAATTTTTCCATTAAACGTTCAGCATGAGTCGTCAACTTGGTTTTGGTCCAAAATAAGAATAATGATATAAGGTTGTGTGTTGACTTGAAGAATCTAAATAGGGCATCATTAAAATATCACTATCTCCCATAACATATAGACTAGATCTCATATAAGGTTGTAGGATCATAAATATTGTCACACTTAAAACGTTTCTCAATATATAACCATATATTATAACCAAAGGACCTAGAACCTACATTAGAGGGCCCAAATTGCATTCTCTAGTAGCCAAAGTAGCCCAAGATACGTTTATCCATTGGATACTAGATAATATAATTTGGTCTATCCAATGTAGGATCAACCTTCCAATAGGCTATTTATACCACCTTTTATAAATATATGGAACCATTCTCATATACCTTAACATTTTAACTATGTATTAAATAGATAGGACCAAACACATTGGACACCTATAGTTAATTTTTAAAAGGTGTAGAGAATTTGGTATCTCAATCAATCCTAATAAATCCACCTTTACAATCCAAAAAGGTAAACTACTAGGTCCTATAGTGTCAAAATAATGGTTTAGCCATAGATCCTAATATGTTGAAGGTAATTCAAGGCCTCTCCTTCCCACATTAGTAAAAGGAATGTGATCATTTTTAGACCAAAAATCTAGTTTGTGGACAAGTTCATAACCAATATTGCACAATTCATTAAACTAGTCATTAAAATACTAAAATAGGGTACCAATTATCCTTCCAATAAATAATATATACTATAACTAGAGCTCTAGTCCTAGTCAACCTTTATGTCTCCAAAGACTTCAGGCTTTATGTATTTATGATAGATGAAAGAATTGTTACAATCCTAACTCAAAAGAATAATAAATACAAAGAACACCCTATATCATTCATTAGATAGGTCCTTTATAACTATAAATAAAGATACATATTAATTCAAAATAGATGTTTGCTATCATGAATTCTATGAAAACATTAAGGTACTACCAATCATAGAGTAAGAGCACCATCTGTATAGTTTATATAATGTTTGGTCTATTGTAATTCTTTGTAAACTAGAGGAAAAGAGAGTTGGATGGATGAATACAATTCAAGAATTTGATATTGAAATAAAACCCACCAAGTTTATTATAGGTAGATCTTTGTGCAAAATTTTGGCAATGTTTATTCCAAAATATCAAATTGCCTTAGTATAGGAGATAGATATGGGTGACCAAAAATGATGCATGGGTGAAATTTGTAGGTAAATGGTCATTGGATACGTCCTAGAAGGATTAAATCCTAAATAAAGCATTTGATTTAGGAAAAAATCACATATTATACATAGCTTGATAGTGTTCTATTCAATAAAGGGTATGATGATATCTTACTATAGTGTGTCAAGGAAGAAAGGATGGAATCCTTAATCATGGAGTATCATGAGAAAGGATGAAATTATTATACACATACCATAGACAACAAAGTATTAGGGGCTAGATATTATTGGTCTACCATCTTCTCTGACTATTTCCAATAGGTTAAAAATTGTAAATATTACTACATATTCATTGGAAAAGGAAAAAAGCATTGATTTCCATAAATCTTTTCATAGTAACAAAATCATTCTAGCAATGATACCTACTTTTCATCAACAAATTAAGTCCTCTTAAAAGCATAAAAAATGGATGGATACTCATTGTGATGGACTATTTCATGAAGTGAGTTGAAGCAACGCTAGTCAAATTGGCCAATCAAGAGGTATTTTTCTAGCTCTTAGAAGCTATCATCTTTAGATTTTAAACCTATGTACAATATTCATTGATAATTCCACCTATTTCAAGGAAGATAATGTAATAAAATGTTCCCTATAATATGGGTTCTTGCTTAAGATATACTCAAATTACTACCCCTAGGTCAATGGATTAGGAGAGTCCACAAATAAAAATATAACAGACCCTAAAAATTGCCATCATTGAATAAAAACAATACTGACATAATAATCTATAAGAAGCACTTTAGATATATCAAGTGATGCCTAAAATATCTACATGCTCATCACCTTACAAATTGATCTACAAAAATGTGGTTGTGCTAGTGGTCACCATGAAAAACCTTTTGGTGTTTCTATTATGGTGGAGCATATTGTCTCCTAATATTTGCTTTGTAAATATTGTCTTTGGAGACAATATCTTTTGATTTAAATTCACTTTGTAAAAGGTTTAGGGATCCTTCTCAAAAACCCTTCATTTATATCAATTAAAATAAAACATGGAGCATCATTTCATCCAAGTATCACAATAATTGTAGTTTGAAGACATTGACATTGAGAAAATGCAAGCTAGACTAAATGTACTATTGGCCTTAGAAGAAGAAAGAGAGAAGGTATCAAGAGAACAATGCAACATCAAGAGGTGTTCGAAATGTGGTTTGATAAAAGGTCCACCTAGATGAATTACAAGAAACATGATTTAATGTTTAATTGGTATGAGGATAGAGCTAAGCTAGGTAGTCATCAAAAGTTTGACTTCCTTTAGAGTGGACCCTATCAAATTATTTAAATAATGCATTTTAATGCTTATAAACTTATCATTATGGATGGAAGATCAATACAAATTTTGGTGAACATGCAACATCTCCAGCCTATTTAAGAAATAAATTTGACCAAAATAGAATGTGAATGTATAGATATTTTTCTTTGTGGCTATTATTTTATCCTTAATAGTATCCTCTTTCATTATTTTCTTTTCTTCCATAAACACATTTTGTGTCTTATCTATTTCTTCCATTTTTTGCTGATCAATTCATCTTATTGGTAAGATGACATCATTATAATGTCATGTTGTACAAAACATAAATGTTAAGTGAACTTGTTGTGTTAGATGCTTGCTCTAGAAAAATAAATACTTCTAAAGTCAAGAAATATGCTTACCTAAGGTATCCATATGACACCAGATAATTGGGTGACTAAGTCTACCCCAAGCGAGTTGACTAACTTACCTAAGAAACTTTTGTATTGGATGTAATTAGGCATGTATTAGGTAGGATAGGGATAAAAGAACCTTGTCAAAGGATGATTTATCACTTAAATCTCAAGTTCCCTTGTAACTAATATCTTATGTCAACCTAATACATGCTACTTGAGTAGTGAACTACATGTAATCCCATTTCTTTGTTCATTAGACAATACTTTAAGGGGAAGGTCCCCTAGTTAGCTTGATCCTCATAGGAGATTCTGTAAAATCCATTACGACTATCGATCAAGACCTTCAAAGGTTGTGGTATTTTAGGTGATTCAATTTGTATTAGACTACAAAAGTGCAAAAAAATAAGCAATTTGCCCAAATTAATAAGCAAATTACTTCAAATAACCAAGATAAACAATTTTCCCCCTCAAGAAGACTTCTTGTCATATTTTCTAAACCTAAGTGCTAGAATAATTAAATTCCTCGAAAATTTATGTAAATCACTCCCTTTATCAAACCAATCACCATTAAGCAAAAAAAAATTCAAGGCCTACCAAAAGTAATAAATCACTCTAAAAAATAAGTGAATCACTTGATGAAACAAAATATTATCAATTACCACTTAAGGTAGTAATCTAATCAACTTTTTGAGAAAATCACTCATTAATTCAAGTGAATTGGTCTTGAGATAAAAAGTTACCAAAATTTCTACACCTCTAGAATCTCCCTATTTAGCTTTTGAACCACTATGGAAACTTTCACTTCCTCTAAAATCCTATCATTACTAAAATTTTACCTAGCATCATTGTCTTCCACTATTGCTTCCTTATCCACATCCATCCAACTTTCACCATTACCAACTTTACCTTAGGAAGTAGAATATTCAAATGGAATGAGAAATAACGAGAGGGTTAATACAAATAGTCAACCCTCCCCTTCTGTATGAATAGCTAAGGAGCATTCTGATTATCCCTATAGGATGGTGAGGAGGGGAAGTGTAAACAAATTGACAACAAATTGATCAATTATTTGTAATTAAGCATACAAATATACCTTATCAAATAGCAAATATAACTTCATACCACTTGGATAACAAGGTGTATGAAGGCCATGAATATGCTCAAAAGGAAAACACCCATGTTGTTACATGAGGCTTCAAATCTCTTGAAGTCCCAAAAATGTTCCTACAAATATTATATATGATGATAACTCATTCATTCATATGTCTCTAATATTTTTTGTCCATTCCCTTTGAATTACTCACATTTATACCTAATTATGTATTCAATATTGAATATGTGAAGTGAATTGACTATATGAACCTAAAATGTTTTAGGGGGTGAAATAAAAAAACCTTCTTCCCACTCAAGTAGCACATGATTGATATCACTCTGCATTTGTGAGGGTTCCATAAAGTAATAAAAGGGAAATTTATGGACATGGACCTTCATAAACATAAAGAGAGGTGGTCTTAAGATCTAATAGGATATTTAAAAAAAATTAGGCCAAAAAATTGGGCATTTTCTTCATAGATAAAGAGAGATACAACATTCAAAAGGAAGATAACCTACGTGAGGAATTATCCCTTACCACTCTATGGATCACACATGGTTATGAGGATGAAATATAAGGATGCTTCAACAACATAATACAGTGGCACTTGTTTTAAATCAAATTTAATAAAATCTTTTTACTATACATTAAGATGAATCACTAGTAGCTAGGGGTATTAAAATATTGGGGTATATTCAAACATAAATATCCTAGCATGGTGGAAGATATACTATGAGAGAGACACTTCAATGAGGCTAACAAAATATGGCCCATTTAATAACCAATTCTTAGCCATCTAGGATCAGAAGCATTCAATTTTAAAAAAAGGAAAAATCCAATGGATAACACATCAAAGGGCCAATCAAGTTTATGAAGATCTTAATGAATCCTTGCATAAAAGATAATGATATCTATTACACCAAACCTAGTTTTAGTCATTAATTATATATTGTGAGATACAACAATTGAAGGGCAATAAGGATTTGAGGGATATGAGTACATGTTCAAAAAAGTGGTGATGTCCCAAGAAAATAAATAGTGTATAGCTTAGCTTAAAAATGGATAAATTCCTCATGGAGGAATCCCTTTTGATTTGGGAATGACTAGAATCATGGCCACAACAACAACCACTTTCATTCCCATTCTACCCTCTATTTTTTCTACTTTATTTTCTATCCTTTCTTGTTCTATCATTGCTTTTCACTCTTCTCCTACCCCTTCTTCTATTGCACTTACTTCACCCTCTACTAGCATAGCTCGTGGTGTTCCTAGAGGCTTTGTGTCTTCAACCATAATTTTCACTCTTGGTATTACTTCCATCACTTCACTACATGTGCTATCACCTTCACTATCATATGCTTCTTCACCAATGGTCTCACTGCTAGCAAAAACATTAGTGCAACTAGCTTTAAGACCAACACCTTCTTGTTAGCAAGTGCTTTATATTTATTAAACTACTTTGATTATAAAGGTTATATATTTTTTCATAGACTAATAGAACACAATATCACATATATAATCAATTCATAAATAGAAAGTAATTGGTCACACTATATTCATAGAATACAAAGTATTACAATACAAGAATATGCACTACAATTTCCAACTACAAAACAACCTCAGGTGTTGCATTTCACATTCAACTATATTTTCATCTCCTGAAACTCCCAAGAGATATGACTCTTCATATTTATATTACAATTCAAGAATATGCATTGCAATTTCTAGTTACAAAAGAACATCATGTGTTGCATTTCAGATTCAACTATATTTTCATCTCCTCAAACTCCCAAGAGATATGACTCTTCATATTTCTCATAGGAGAAATATATTTATTGACTCCCTAATAAATACAAACATCTAATTATTACTAGATAATAATTTTTTAAAAGACTCATAGATTCCAAATATTTACAAAGTATTTATAATAAAATTGCAAGGTACTAAATAAAAAATAACCTCGAACACCCCCTATTTTACATTAAATGGTATGATCTCTATTTTGATTCTAGTTCTAGCTCTAAAAATTTGACTCTTATGAAATATAGCTCTTCAATTCTAATTATATATGTTTCCAAATATTTGCCTTCATATATTCATAACTATAGTTGGTACTCGCTATAATATTTTCTTCATTTTTTTTGTCATACATTCATTGTTACCTATGCCAACATTCATTGTTACATAATGAGAGATGTTAAATTACTAAGAACACACTATACATATTTACCAAAACACTTTGAATTTTCTATAGAAGCACTCTTATGAACACATACAAATATCACTATAAAAATTAGGAAACCTCACATCATAATTCTCTAGAGAAATCCATCGAGTGCTATCCTTGTTAATATTAATATTAGTTTCATCTGTCTGATCCATACATACCTATCGATCCATTGTTCTTTTTTATTTTGTTGTTTTCTTTGTATGAACAATATCTTTGGGAATGATTATTTGCTCCATAAATTTCACAAAAATGGAGGTATCAACATTTTTCTATCTTATATCCATCTCTGCCACAATGGTTACAACTATTCATGTTGTGAATTTTGTTCCCTTTATATATTTCTTTTTTAACATTTTTTTTTTATGAATAATGTTTGACACACATTTGGTTTTACTATTTCCTATTATAAAATTACTTTTACCATTCTTTGATTCACTATTACTTGTTTGTAGTTCATTGTTATCTATCACAAAATCGGTAGTATGGTCTTTGTCACAATTTTATTTCGGCATGTCACAATTTTGTTATTATTTATATTTGACACAAATTTACTATGAATTGCATATATATCCAAGATCCTTATATTTTGGCCTTATTTATGGTATTATGTGAGAAAGATGAAAATCCAAGTAAGAAATTTGATTTATTTACAATGCTTAAATATGCACCAATGTGTCAAAAATACATAACCCCTTGCATAAATTGCACAAAAATATGCACAAAAATACATAGGAGCACAAATAGGGAGGTAAAAATATAAAATAATCTAAATAACCCTAGAATCTAGCCAACAACTAATATTTAGCTAACAAAACCACATGGATGTTATATGCCTACTAATAAAAATCACCTAGGAAACTATAGAAATAGTATATGCCTAGGAAAATGAACTTTATGCCCTAATTATACTTCTCCACTCAAGAAGCATTAGTTTCCAATGCTTTTACAATAGGAGTGGAAGGTGGAGTCACCAAATGCTACAAATAATTCACATAATCGGGTGAAAGAACATCATGGGTACCAGTCGATGCCAATGTAGAGAAACAACATTGAGAGAACTCTCTTGCCAAGGGAAAAACTAAGACAAGGAGTAATGACCTACTTTTTGATCTGCGAAGGCTGCTGAATATTTGGAACCTGTGAAGGTAGCATTTAAAGAGGCCATTGTAGTTATCAATCTGGAACAATAGAAGAAGCAGTAGGAGCAACAGGAGGAGGTGTTGATGATGAAGGAGGAATAACCTCCTTAGAAATAGAAGGACAAATTTTCTTTCACCATGAGACTAAAGAAATCATTGGTGTAGATACCGATAATTGTGCATGTGGAATATTATGAATAAGGAAGCTCTTACTTTGATGATGTAAATAATATATTTTTTGATAAGCATCATATGAAACTTGCTTATCATATTGATAAGGTTAGTTTATAATCATTCCACACAAGTCCATGGGAGTCACATCAGAAGTGACTCAGTCCATGTAGTAAGGATCAAGGGAAAATGATAATGTACAATATTTTGTGCTTGGAGAGGTAGTGTCTAAATTCTTCCATCCAAATAAATATGGGGAAGGATGGGGTTTGACTAGAAATTTGAGTCGATCAACTACAGATTGAGCAATGAGATTGGTCATGGATCCATTGTTGAAGATGCAACTCATAGAAAAGTTATGGAGAAGATGTGCTCTTGTGAAGAATAAACTTTCTCTATGTTTTTTGATGCATGAGAGTCACATGACTATCATTTAGTTTACCCATAAGGTGGTGATACACCATATCCTCTCTTGTAGACTCAATGGGCCCATCTTGTGGGGTCTCCTTTTGAGGTTGTGCAAATAAATTTTTCTTCTTTAGGAAGCACTTAGCCTCAATGTGTCCTCATTTATTACAATGATTACAATTTTTTTTGCCATTATAAGAAGAGGAAGAATAATAAGAATAAGGAGTTTTTGGAGCCTTTTTGGACTGTTGCTACTATGGTAGCCCTATTTTGGATCCTTTGGAGGAGGTAACTGACTTCATAACAATTTTCTCTTCTTCAAGTTGTGCTTTAATATACCCTTCATTCAAAGTGGCACAAGACATATATTTCAACTCTCTAAAGAGTTGATCTTGCAAACCACTCTTAAACTTATTGATAAATTTAGGAGTGGGATTTACGATTCCATTGACAATACACAATTTATTGAACTTGCCAATGTAATATTGAACACTCATGTTGTTTCCTTGCCTTAAACGAAGCCATTGAAAGTCAATATATTTAGCAAAATTGGAAGGATAGAATGTATCCTTCAATTCTTTGACCAAATCAACCCAAGTTTCAATGGGATCCTAAGTGTTTTGATGGTCTTGTACCAAAACCTTAGCAATGCTAGAAAGCTTAAGTTTTAAAAAAGCAACTTGGTCATATTTTTTAATTTTATTTTAGGTAAACTAGGTATCTATGTCGAGAATCCAGTTATTGAGAATGTTTGGATCTCGATAGCCATTATAAATACTAACCTCAGATTTGATTTGAGGTTGAGGTTCATGAGTTGGACTAGGTGGACTAATCCCAGAGAGGTTTTGAACCTTGTCAGCCAAGTTGTTGATACCTGCAGCTATGGTGGCCACTAGATCCTCCAAATTAGTGTCCATTTGATCCCTAGTGTAAGCCAGGAGGGCTACTCAACTCTTCTAAAAAATAGTTACAACAATTTACCTCACAGAGCAATTACAATGGAGGTACTATTTTATGAATTTCCTAAGTTGATATAGGCATTGTAATAGAGAATATTAGGATTATTAACTATTTTTAGTCAAAATAATGTATTAGATGGTAATGTTTAAACCTGGAAATAAATCTGCACTATTTTATGAATTTTGCACTAAGCAGATGTGGAAGCGAAACATAGAGTAGTGCAAGGTCCAATGGGATATATATTCAGAGAAAAATATCACCTAGGAAAAGGTGGAAGATATGAAGAAACATTTTCCATATTTTTTTAATGACACTAACTGATGATTAGATGCAGAAAACAATATATTTTGATGATAGGATTGGTACTTACATATAGTACGATGATGGATGTTAGTATGGTGATGTTTATTTTTTATGATATTTGGAATATGGAATTATAAAAATATAAATGGCACTTTATAATTCAGTATGTAGTATAGATACTTTATTTCTTAGAATATGGTACTACTGAAATTTGTTTGCTGCATTTCAGGACTAGAAGATTCTCGTCCGATGGAAGAGGTTGTTCTTCTCATTTGGAAGAAGGAGTTGCTCAACCACTAGGAACGGGAATTATAAAAAGATAAAGGATGACAAAGACAATCCAGAGGGTAAAAAAAAAGGTAGTTTGTAGGAAAACTTTACCCTCACCTTTCATCGCTACACTATAGGACTATGATGTCCTAGACTAGTCTCCTAGAAGGTTGGTGATATTTGACTATCTTAAAAATGCCAACCTTGGGAAAAACAATAGTTTAGAGATGAATCATTGCATGAGTAGTTTTCATCATATAGGTTGCATATAGAAATGTTTGACCTTTTGGTTAGAGCCTTTTTGGTTAGAGATGTCAAGCATTACATCTTAAAGTTAATTATATTATCCAATATGCAGTGTAGTTAACAAGGCACATGCTCACTGATTAGGTTGTGTAATACCTAAAGCTATAACAAATATTTGAACATGGGTTGAAATTGTTGCGAAAATATCATTCTAATTGAAATATACTGGTAAACTCTTGTAATCATTATGGGGATTTGGCTACTTTCATACACTAGGATAGACTCTAAAAAAGTCAATTCTAGTGTGGTGCTTACCTAAAACACTCAATGGTTACTCAACTATAGTAGTTGCTAGCATGATTATCTCAATGAAATAAAAATAAAAATGGTTGGTTTTATAATAGGTAAATTTTGGTTATTACAGTTGGTATCAGAGCTAGGTTGAGATAGGCGTAAAATTTTGAACTAGATAACTCTAAAACAAGCATAGTAAGTAAGATGTGAATGGAGGTATGAATGTGGAAAATTATGCAAGTCTTTCGCCCCATGTGAACCCTTGGTGAATTATATTGGAAGAGCTAGATGAACCCTCCATTAATTTATGTTTTAATCGGTGTACTTGATGCTCTTTTGGGGATTGTACTTTCCAAATTGATGCTTAAAGCCAAAACTCCACCTTATTCTATTTTTGTGCATCTCTAACTCGAGTTATCTTCAAACAATAAATGTATGGTGGATAGAACTATTAACAAAAAATAGTTAAAACCCTAGAGAATAACAAAGGTTTCATAGCTAGGCATATGAAAGTGCATATTAAAATAATTCTAGTATAATACTGCAAACTAATACATTCCTTAAACTACTAGGAAATATGCCACCTAATATTGGGAGTGGATCGAAGATGCCTCCTCAAAGACCTTGACTAAACCATATGGACAATATTGTATAAGGGCATATCGGTGAAAGCTCTAGGAACCCTGATGGAATTGAGAACCTTGCCAACATGGTGCAAGATATGCAAGGTGAAATGGCCAACTACTATGAGTAGATGAACCACCAAAATAACTTGTTGGAAGCCATTAGGAATAAAATTAGGAGAAAATATAGAGCCCATGAAGCTCCAGTTGAGGTAGCTATGGAAGAACCAGTTGACCCCAAACAGGAAACTAAGATCCGAATTAATACTGAGTTGGAAAAGGATTTGAAACATGTCAGGGTAATAAAGTTCTCAAGAAAAGAAAGCAGAGAGTCAGCCAAGTCATGGTTGAACGAGTTGGTTATTTATTTATCCATGAGAAATTACTCATCCACTACAAAAATAGTCTTTGTTACTGGGATTTTGACTGAAGCTAGACTTGAATTGTGGGAAACCTATTGTAAATACAAATAAATTAACATCATACACTGTGAGTGGGAAAATTTTGAGAAATATTTTAGGAAAAGATACCTCATAGAATAGTATTATGCCAAGAAGTTAGATGAATTCACTCAACTTAGACATAGGAAACAATCAGTGGATGCCTATTACAATCATTTCACTAGACTCCTTATGTACATTCCAACTTATGATAAGGATGATAAGATGAAGGTGCATCAGTTCTTAGTTGGTTTAGGCCACCAACTAAGGATTTTGATTAACATGTTTAAACCTACTAATCTAGAAGTAGCATATGATTTGGCCTATTAGGTAGAATATAATCATGGAAAAGGCAACAATCCCACACCAGAACCTAAGAAGAGTCAACCCAACCCACATAAAAGAAAATTGAGCAATGATCCAACTTCTAAGAATAGAGAAGAGTATAAAATTGGTAAATTCAATTTTGGTATAGAAAAAATGTTCAAAAAGAAATTCCAACAAAAGGACCGAAAATCTACCAATGCTGAGAAAGTTAAACCTGTAAACCAGGTAGAACCTACTCCAACATAGAATAAATATAATTCAATACAAGGATCAACTCAAATTTCCAATACTGGATGTTATGAATGTGGAGGCCCTCATTATGCTAGGAATTTTCCTCGTCGAACTGAAACTAACCCAAGAAGTACAGAGAAAGGATAAAAAATCTATGCGGCTATGAGAAACTAGAACCTTGATGGTCAAGCAACCCCTATGCTCTTACAGGGTAAGATCTTTGGAAAAATTGTTAGAGTTTTTATATATAGTGGTGCTTAGACATTTTCATTTCTAGTAGCTTAGTCAGGGACATGCCATAGAATCCTAGGTCTTTGACAGATGGGTGGAAAGTCGAGTACGGTTATGGATAGACCTACTTAGTAAACCAATACTACACCATGATAGAAATATCCCTACCCACAAACTCTATCACTTGGTAATTTTATGTTGCTCCGCTACATGCCTTTGATATAGTTTTAGGCATTGATTGGTTGAAGGACCGCAAAGCCGTGATCAAATTCTATGAAACATGGGTCGAGTTTACTGACACTAATGGACAAAGAACTAAGTTGCACAATGAACAACAAGAGTTGATACCTTTATTAATCTCTACTATGCAACTTAATAAAGTGATTAGGATATGGAGAATGATGTACATAGTCAAAATTAAGGAGAAAACAAAGGAAAAAATGGTGGAAATGTTAGAAAAAATTCCTATTCTAAAGAAATTTGAGGATGTTTTTACATATGATCTTCCAGGATTACCATCGAAGAGAGAATTTGACTTCACAATTGACTTATTTCTAGGAACATAACCGATACTTAGGGCACCATATAGAATGAATTCAATTGAGATGCAAGAATTAAAGGTGCAATTGCAGATTTGTCGGATAAGGGATTAATTCATTGTGGTATTATTTTGTAATACCAAGAGTGAACAATCAATATTTTTAGGATTATTCAAAAAATTTACCCGTATAATAATATCAATTGGATTCATTTTATACGAATAATATTTATAAATTATCGTCTAATACATTATTTTGACTAAACACAGTCCTCTGTGTTTCATTTCGGAGTTAGTATAAAATAATACTTAAAATCCATACAAAGAGCAATAAAACAAGTCAAAAATTTCTATATGCAACCTATATGATGAAAAATACTCATGCAATGCTTCATCTCTACACTATTGTTTTTCTCAAGGCTAGCATTTTTAAGATAGTCAATTATCACCAACCTTCTAGGAGACTAGTCTAGGACATCATAGTCCAATAGTGTAGCGATGAAAGGTGAGGGTAAATTTTTCCTACCAACCATTTTTTTTTACCCTCTAGATTGTCTTTTTCATCCTTTCTCTTTTCCAATTATCATTCTTGGTGGTTGAGCAACTCCTTCTTCCAACTGAGAAGAAAAACTTGTTCCACCTAACGAGAATCTTCTAGTCCTGAAATGCAACAAAAAAATTTTAGCAGTACCATATTCTATAAAATAAAGTATCTATACTACATACTGAATTATAAAGTGCCATTTATAGTATGATAAATCCATATTCCAAAAATCATCAAAAATAAACATCACCAATTCATAACATACTAACATCCATCATCGTACTATATGTAAGTACCAATATTGTCATCAAAATATATTGTTTTCTGCATCTAATCATCAGTCAGAGTCATTCAACAAACATGGAAAATATTTTTTCAACTTCCTAGATTTATTGAAAATCATTTAAGTCTCAATTAATTCATTGAAAATCAATTAAGTCTCAATTGTACAATAAAATCCTTTCAGTATTTACAAATTCGCAATGAAATCATTACAAAATTTGACCAGCACCTATTAACTAAACTAAATATTCTACTCATAATCCACCCTTGTTGTTACAAAGTAATTACAATATACTTGAGGTAAAATTATAGCAAAAACAACACTTCAACTCACTTTCAGGTTCAGCAGGAGCATCTGCTTCATTTGTCTCATGTTGCCAGTACTAGAAGATTGGCTACTCGGGATCAAGACAATCCACCACATGATATATGCCTAATTATCATAATGTACTCACACTATTGTATCAAACATATGCAAGCAAATCGTTTAGATAACAATATCATTTTAGAAAACAATCATTCATTACATACAAGAATAGGGAAACCCCATAAATTTCCCTAAGAATGAATCTTTTCTATTCCATTCATTCCATGTTCTTTATCCACAAGGTAACATGCCATTTTCTATGAAAAATGTAAACATCAACTTGGCTACGAGGAACCTCCATAAGTTCCCTAGAAATTGTAACCCTATTGCCAATTTCCCCCATCCAAAAATCATTACAACACAACCATATTGCCTAAAGCAATTAAGCAATATTATTTCATAGTACCTAATAATCCACAAGCAACATCTCCTCAAGTAATTAAACATAATATGATGTTTTACCAAAGTCACAATATAGTAGACAATTCCTTTTAGAAGCATTATCTATATACATCCATATTTAATTTCTAATTTTTTTCAGGATCCTTTTTAAGCTTGATAATCAATTTACAACTACCAACTATTTAAGACTCAAGATCCCCATTATCCTAGCCCTTTATACAAATTTAAACCCCCTTGTTTACTTCACTTAGACATAAAATTTTGGTAAAATTGGGGCCATCAATGGGCCAGAATAATATTTCCTTTCTAATACCTTTTAAATTCATATTACTATTTATTTACCATATTTATTTAGGTAACTATTGTCATCTTCAGCTTTTAGAGACTTTTCTTTTAAACACACACACAAGTATTGTTTTTATCTCTTCTTACTATTTTATAAACTTTATATGAGTTCCTAAAGACCAAGGGTAATGTATAATTTAACATTTCCCCTAACTCTTTTTCAACCCATAGTTTAGTCTCAAGAATAAACAATACTTAAATACATAAACTTGTTTAAAAAATACATAATATTTCAAAACCCTCATTATAACCATTAAACCACATAATCCACTATTATTAATATTTTTATTTAACTATAACCTCTAGAATTATAACAAGACATGACACAAGGTTTCAATGGAGGGCATTGTTTGAACATAAAACCATGGTCTATTGTTTATAGATGGGTTTGGGCCCATTGTGAGAGAAAGAGCTTCTACGTAGTCACAGTGAGTAATGGAGGTAAAAAAACCTACAACAAATATTTCTCTAAGGAGTATACATTATTTTATTTAACCAACAAACCTGAGTGGAAAACTAAGATAATACATCTCACAGATACTCATAATGAAACCTAGCTTGTGTTGTCTCAAGTTCTTGAATACATCTGCTATCAAATACAAGATATAGTTTCATATTTTAACATCCAATTTACACAACCCTAAAGGTAGCTCCATGAATTCTCGAGCACATCATCTATGTTGTCATTATTCCTGCTGATCATGCATGTGATTGTGGATTTAGGTGCACACCCGTGGAGACCCTATACAGATCAAGCAAAGACAACCTCTTCAATGGCAAAATCGTAACAGGGTTTCACAAGAAAATTTAATATTTTTTCATTTTTTTTTTAAACAATCAAACACAGCTCTTCTGCTTTACCCAAATCCTACAACCACCATTACCTTAGCATTTACATAAGTATTCATTCATTAGAGACTCACAAAGCTATTATAACTAGACATGAACAACATACATTTTTTTTCAAAGAAGGAAATCATTTATACTCAAACAACATGCATAACAAAATAACCTTACCTTTTTCATTTTCATTTCCTTTAGTACATACTATGATAGCATATCACAAATTAATAATTTTCAAAATTCAAAATAAACCTTTAAACATCATAATTTTATAAATATTTTTCAACCCTTGACTCATTTAACTCAACACAACAATAGATAATCAACCAAAAATTCTCTAACCTGACTCGTTGCAAGAAAATATTCTAAATCCAAGCCTTAGTTAAAAACTTTGATCTTGTTTGCACGATATTCCCTTGTTTCAGGCCACAAGATAAACGAGAGGAGGATTAAGCGAGAGATTCGAAACTTCGTCTAGTTTCCGTTTCGACAGAGTTGGAGAGCATACTCCTTAGGAGATGTCGAATTCTTAGTGTCGAATCAATAGAAAATACAATTTTTTGGTTTCTAATCCAAATTTCTCAAAGAGCATATTCCCTAACTTGATTTCATTGATTTCGTTATCCTTCCGAAGACCCTAGAGAGCTCTATCTATAACCTTTCTGACCCCTACCCCATGATCTATTTTTTTATTATAAAATTGGGTGGGATAAACCTCTCATTAATGTTTTCTTTGAACTTGGTGCTACTTTTACCATTGCACCCAAAGAGGTCCAATCAAAACTTCACACCTATCCTTTCTAAAAACTAACATCATTACTTTGGTTTATACCCAACTAAAACATGTTTTCATTGACACAAAACTTAGGGACAAATTACCGTCTAATTTAATATTCATTAAATATATTCCACCCACCAAGTTGGACTCACTTAAATCCCAATTTTAACTTGCTAATCCAAATTTAATAAGACAAATTAACCACTAATTAAAACAACAAAACATATTATCTTTAAATTTCCCATTTGCTACATTTAATTATTCTTAAAATAATTAACTAACAACTAGCTAAATATTTTAGTTCGTCACTATATTTAGCAAACAATCATAAAATAGGTGGTCAAATTGGGATACAGTTTTAATTACTTTAAAATAAGCCACAAAAGGCTTTACAATTTGTTGCCTCTTAGGCAATTTTCAAAAGCTCTCCCATTGTGGTAGGGATTTTACAGAGTGTGCAAAAGTTTTTAGCCAAAAGGCTATTACAATGGAATTGTAAAAATGTATGCAACACTAAATGTTTAATTAAATTAATTAATCAAAATAATTAAAAAAGACTACATTGTTTGAATGATACATGAATAATAACAATCTTGTCATTCATCTGGAAGAGAAAACTAGGGCATCAGTTGGGTAGTCAAAGAGATTTTTGGTTGCTATGGAATTGAAGACAAGATTTTTGCCCTAGGAGGGCCCAATGGTGACACCTCCAGATCCTCTTTTAGAGAGACATAGTTATTTTGCATATTTATTAAAGGATAAATCTCCAACAGAGACTGAAGAAGCACAAAAATCTGCATTAAAAATGCTCTTTATGGCTACTGGAAATATATCATCTCAATGAGTTAATGGATGCTTTCTAGATTCATAATCAAGGCCAAAGATTGTCATTGAGCAGCGGATGGTATAATAAATAGTTTTATATAGAGCCAATCGTTATTTGACCTATAAATTCATGGGTATTCACCCTACCCTAAATTTTTTGCATTCGTAGGTCTAGAAAAACTAGGAGCCTCTTGGTGAGTATTCTTTGTGGTTTATCAGCAATGGATATTTTAATGTTATTTTTTCTTCACTCATCGATAGAAATGGGGATTTTGAATCACAAAAGAGAAATCATAGTATAACAAGAGTATTTGTTTAGTCCTGTGGAGTGGTATTTGATCCTCATATTGAACTCACTTCTATCCCAGTTTGGATCTATTTGTATGCACTTCCAATGGAGTTTTAGAGTGATCAGGTATTGGAAATTATCGGTAATTTCCTTGGAAGACATTTTGGGGTTTCCAAAGACACAATTGAAGGACACACAACTATTTATGCTATATTATGTGTGTAAATGGATCTTAGCTAGCCTTTTTTGGTAGAGGTTAAACTTAAACTTGCAAGACTATCTTGGATTCAATAACTAGATTATGAGGTATTTTCCTTTAGGTGTAGAGTTTACCACAAATATGGGTATTTTTCCCGATCCTACCCAAGAAATATGAACATAAAAATGGAGGCTCCTCTTGGAATGTCAAATCTTCATAAGGAGGGTAAGTCAACACTCAATGAAAAAAATCAAAATTTCTTAGGGTAAATAAGCACAGGGAGATGGTTTTGAACAACCCAAAATAAGGAGAAGACAAAAGAAAAAATATGGTAAAGAGAAAAAATAAGATCTTCAAGACACTAGTGGACTAGGAAGAAGAACAATTCATGGAAGTATTGGATGGGAATTACATCCATGTTAAATCCCCTATCACCTCCTCCCATCCTAGAGCAGGTAATTGATTATAGTGAGTTACCGCAATCAGTGATAATAGGGGCAGTGATAGTGTATAACCAAGAGCAATCAATAATTAAGGGTGTCATCATGGGTATAGCAAAAAATAATAGAGAAAGATCAACTCTAGGGAAAACGCAAGTGGAAAAGAGAAAAAAAAATCATATCTCAATGAGTGGGTATAAAATAAAATAAGGAAGGGGTATCATTTCAAGGAGACAAACTAATCACTTGACAATCGGTGAGGCCAATACATTTTTATTGCTCTCAATGTACCCAATAACTATACAATCATAGAATTTTAGGGGTTTAAATAGTAGAACCCATCAATATATTGTTCAAAGACTCTTAGAAAAATGTAAAACATATTTTATTCTTATCCAAGAGACAAAAATATTTTTGGATCTTATATGTAAAATAGTAAATAGAATTTGGAGGGGTGTTGGTCATATAGAAGTGGCTATCCAAGAGGACTCAGGGGGGAAAGTTACATTTTGGAAATCTTTTAAATGGATAGCAATAGAACATATAGCTTGGAGAGGTGTCCCGACATCGTAATTTTGGAACAATGTGACAGCTGATCAGGTTTTAATCATAAATTTCTATGGGACTCTGTTTCATTGCTGCAACATTTCATTTTAGCCTTTTAATTTTGTTCATGTAATTAGGAGTTACTTTATGTCATTTCCATTTTGTAAGCATGAATAAGTTTTATTTATGTTATTTCTGATTCTATAAGAGTAATTAGTTTTAATCTTCTACAATCTTTCCATTTCTGCAATTTTGTTTCAGTAAATGTAATTAGGATTCTAATTCAATTCATAGGATTAGAGGTGACACTAGAAACCCCAAAAACTAACTGGTCTTATCAATAAAGCCATTTCCTGAGTAAACTGACCTACAAGCTACTTACCTCTGTTATCGTATACAACCATAGGACACCACCCTGGACTGACAATTATAATGATTAAATGGTGTGATTGATGACACTCGTCATTTTTGGCACCATTTCTAGGGACACCAAGGTGTTGTCAGGAGAAGTAAAGTAGACCAAGAATTGTTATTTGGATACAAGTAACAGTTCTTGGAAACTTGTACTTTAGTTAATTTAGTAAATGAGCATGAATGCATAGGCTAAGAGATGAAAGAGGGAGGTTTATCAGAAGAACCAGCTCTTTCCTAGAAATATGTTCTTCATGATTAGACTTACCTGTGTATGAAATCCCTGAAAGAATTAAACAAGAATCATCTTCTTGATCAACTAAAATATTGGGACCCTTGGAAGAAGAACTCTTAGAATCACTTGCTTCCAGACATCCCTCTATACGTGGTCCATCTGAATAAATTGTAGAAGTCAAAAGTTAGAGGGAAACTATGGTAGAAGAACGAGATAGGGATGTTATATTTCTAGGTGAAAACTCTATTAGGACTTTTGAATATCCTATTCAGCTGAATCCTACTTAGAATGGTCCTATTAAAACAATATCACCTTCTGTATTGCCAAAATTTAGGTGAATTGTTTCTGAGGATCCTAACCAATTCTTGTTTTAATTTAAGGTTTTGTGTCAGACTTATGACTATGCAAATGACAATAAAAAACTAAAATTATTTCCATCTACACTTAAAGATGCATCTTTACACTGGTTTATGAGTCTTGAACCTGATTCAATTCACACTTGGAAAAAAATGGAAACTATATTCTTAGATAAATATCAGGAGTATTCTTGAGTGCGTAATAGAAAGGATGAATTGTTTCATATTAAACAAGAAGAGGATGAGAATTTGGAGGACTATATTGATATATTTACCTTTATCCAAAAGAGATGTGGTCCTATGGAATCTGACATGTTGAAGACTAAATTTTTGAGAGGTTTGCAAGATGATTCCATAGAAGTATTAGATTTAATGGGAAAAGGAGATGTGAATTAGCTTGACATTAATGATATTGTAGAGTTATGCAAAAATTATTCTCGCACTAGGCAAAGAAGAAAGAAGTGGAATTCTAATAATAATGATATCAAAGACTTAATGGAAGAAATGACTAACATGAAAACTGATATTCTTGTCCACTTGAATTCCATATTAGGGGAGAGAAATGTAAAATTGGACTCTACACAAGCATTGGCTATCTATTGCCCAAGATGTAGAAACAAGCATGCTTTACAATATTGTCCCTTAAATAGAACTTATATCTCAACTATTTGTGGTATTTGTTCAAAGGGACATATAACTGATAAATGCCATCTGCTTGCCTCAACTCAAAAATGTTTTGGAAACCCAAACTAAAGAACTTAATGTTATTGGACAAAGACATGGAGGCAATTTTTCACATTATCAAAATACCCCTCGTTTTCCTACAATATGGGGATAAAATCCTTGGAATGTGCCATGAGGGTATGCAGAACCACCCTCACAACCTTGGAATTAGTCTTGGACAACTCCTCAAGATTGGTCACACTCTGGATGGATGAATCCACCAGTTAATCCACCTTGGACATAAAATCAATAATATGGGCAAAGATGGGGGTAACAATACCCATCATATTAAGGGCAGCAAAGGTATCAAGGACAAACCCAGCACCTACTACCTGCTCATAATTAAAAAATTTAGGTAATAGTGCAACCACAACATGCACAACAGGTAAAACAACCTCCACTTCCAGCTCAACCTATAGCTAACCCAAATAATACTAGACAAGCAACCCCTGTTCATGGAGTTGAGTCTAAATAAACTGCTGCAGTTCATACCCTTGAATGTAGTAATATCCAATTGCATTAATGGAAGGTCTTAAATAACCCTTCTACACCCACCATTGAATAAATTTATGGAAAGCAAGAGTCTCCAAATCCAAAACAAGTGCAAACAAAAAATGAAAAATCATAAAATGAGCAAGAAAAAAAATACCCCCTGTAGGTATAATACCATATCCTGAAAGGTTTGATAATACTGTAACTATCCCTAAATTAGAGTTAGTCAAATAACTAAAGAATATCCCTTACTTTGTTGCAAGTAATAAAGGATGTGTCATTAATTAAGAAAACCATTCAGGAGTTGTGTATTCAGAAACCTGGAAGAAAGAAGAAGGCCTTTCCTAAAACTGTGCAAGTAAAAGGGAAACTGACTGACTTGCTATCTGAAAAACTTGTTCCTCCAAAATATAGTGATCCAAGAAGTCCAATTGTCACAATAACTATTGGGCTAGTACAAATTCCAAATGTATTGATTGATATTGAAGCTGTAATTAATATAATGACTAAAGATACAATGTAAAAACTACAACTCAATAATCTCAGTCCTACAACTACAATTTTGGAGATGGTAGATAGGTCAGTTGCCAAACTAGAAGTAATATTGGAATACATTTCCATTGAAGTTTCTTCTTAGAAATATCTTGTAGATTTCCTAGTATTGCAACCTAGAAATTCATTTAATGGCTATCCCATCATTTTAGGAAGGCCTAGGCTTGCCACTGCAGTTTATTTTATAGACTACAAATTTGGGGAAATGACTATTTCAAATGGCATTGATCTTAAAAATATTTCCCTTTATCCACCTGCCCAACCTTCAACCAAATTTTCTAGATAGATATGGTTTCCTTAATCTGATGAAGAATAGGAAGAAACTATTTCTACTTTGGCCACAATAATAGTAAAGAAACACATTGAGGAAATCAACTCACAAGGGAGAGAAATATTTGAAGATGAAACTGTCCTAGTTGAGAAATTATAGGAATAAGGACTTAAAGATGATCATATCATTGTTCATCACTTGTTGTGGAAGGATGAAGAGCATACCTCAGAATACATGTCATCCATTCCAATACAAGAAAGCCCTTTCACATTGTCACATGGATGGCATCAACATCTTCTTACTTCTTTCACATGTCCTATGCAAGGAATGATTCCATCAGGTATCACTTTTGAAATAGAATCCAAAGTGTTTCATACATTACAACCACATAACTATCCATTAAATTTTTTTATCAGCAAGTACGGAGTAGTCAACTCCATTCATCCAGGGATTAAAAAAATAGAAGTACAACTAGGTAAAATTTTGAATATTAATAGTTGGCTGACTGATGAACAGGAAGTAAAGTTATTTGCTATCCTACAAAAACATGTTCAGGATTTTTCTTGGAGTTACAAGGATATGATTGGAATTCACCCTAATGTGTGTACACATAGGATATACACTAAAGATGTTAAACCTATGAGACAACCTCAAAGATGTTTGAATCCTGCTCTAAAAGATATTGTCAAAGAAGAAATTGAAAAACTTTTAGATGTAGGATTCATTTATCCAATTTCAGACAGTCGGTGGGTTTCTCCATTGGTTATTGTTCCAAAGAAAAATGGGAAAATGAGAGTGTGTGTAGACTACAGAGAGTTGAACAAGGTCACACATAAGGACCATTTCCCATTACCTTTCATAGACCAAGTGTTAGATACCCTTGTTGGAAAGAAATTCTTTTATTTTCTTGATGGATTCAATGGATATAATCAGATACAAGTTGCACTTGAAGACCAAGAGAAAACTACTTTCACATGCCCTTGGGGAACATTTTCTTATAGGGTCTTGCCTTTTGGTTTATGTAATGCTCCAACAACCTTTCAAAGAGCTATTTTGGCAATATTCTCTGATTTAACAAATGAAAGTGTGGAAATCTATATGGATTATTTCATAGTGTGTGGAGAAACTTTTGATTATACCTTAAAACAACTTGAAATTTTTTTAACACGTTTGTCCTTAAATCCTGAAAAATATTTTCTAATGATGGAGGAAGGGATTGTCCTTGGTCATCATATTTCCTCTCATGGGATTAAGGTTGATCCCAAGAAAGTGGAAGTCATCAAAAACCTTCCTCCTCCAAAAACTCAAACTGATGTAAGGAGTTTCTTGGGACATATTGGTTTCTACAGCACAGATTTATTGTAAATTTTAGTACCATAGCCAATCCAATGTTTGCATTATTGACTAAGGATTATGAATTCACCTGGTCTAGTGAGTGTCAAAAGTCTTTTGAAGCATTGAAGGAGAAGTTAACCACTCCCCCTATGTTGAGAGGACCTAATTGGGAACTACCATTCCATATTTAGACTGATGCTTCCAATACTACTATTGGAGTAGCACTAGATCAAATTGAAAATGGAGAACATTATGCCATTTACTACATTAGTAAAAACTTGACAGGAGCTTAAAAGAACTACACCACTACCTAAGAAGGAATTCTTGGTTGTGGTATATGCTATTAATAAATTTCGACACTATATCACAGGATATCAAGTGTTCATCCATACAGATCATGCTACTATTAAATACTTGATGAATAAACCTCTAGTTAGTGTAAGAATTATTCACTGGTTAATATTGTTGCAGGAATTTGATATCACCATAGTAAATAAACCAGGGAAGGCTAATGTAGTAGCAAATTTTCTGTCAAGATTGCCAAACATAGACACAGGGGAATTGGTTGAAGATGCTTTTCCTAATGAAAACTATTTGCTATTTATGTACAATCTCCATGGTTTTGCAGATATAGATAATTACTTAGCTACAGGAAAAATTCCTCTTCACTTCACTCCTAAACAAAAGAAATAGTTAATCAAGCAAAGTGCTTCCTTTAAATGGATAGGAGGTCTACTCTTTAAATGCAGTCTTGACCATGTTCTACGTAGGTGCATCCGTAAGGATGAGGTATATGACATTCTTCGTGCATGTCATGATGAACCATCTAGAGGACACTATTCAGTATAGAGTACAATTTGGATGATGGCTACTACTGGCCATCCCTGCATAAGAATGTAAAAAAATATGTGATACATTGTGATGCATGCCAAATAATGGGAAAACCTACCTATACCAGTGAAATTCCATTGCAACCTCAAGTAGGTGTAGAGCCATTTGAGAGGTGGGGGCTAGATTTTGTAGGACCTATTGACCCACCTTCTTAAGGGAAGGTGCACATTTTGGTATGCACTGACTATGTGACTAAATGGGTAGAAGTGTGAGCTTTTAAACATGCACGAGAAGAAAAATTTGCTGATTTTTTGTATTCCCAAATTCTTCTACATTTTGGAGCCCCACATTCTATCACTATAGATCAGGGACCTCAATTCACATCAAAGGTTGTTGAAGCCTTCACCAAACTATATGAAATAAAGCACAGGAAATCCTCACCTTATCACCCTCAAGAAAATGGTCAAGTTGAAGTAACAAATCAGGAATTAGAAAGAATATTAACCAAAATAGTAGCTTCCCATAGGAGGAATTGGATGGATAAACTACTTGAAGCAGTTTGGGCTTACAATACTACCTGGAAATCTACCACTGGATTTACACCTTATGAATTGGTTTATGGTAAAAAGCCTATTTTGCCTATTGAATTTGAATTACTAACACTTCGAAATACTTTGGAAGTTGGTATTGATTTGTCATAAGCACAAGCAGACCGAATTTTGCAACTCAATGCATTGGATGAACTACGAATGGATGCATTGCACCAGACTGAGATGATTCAAGCACAACAAAAGTTGTGGCATGACAATCACATTCAGAAATGAAAATTTCAGCAAGGTGATTGGGCTTTGTTATTTGACTCCCATTATGAAGATTTTCCTGGGAAGTTGCAAACTAGGTGGCTTGGACCTTATCTTATTGAAGAGGTGTTTGGGAATGGAGTTGTTCATCTTTCACCCATTGATGATTCATGAAGAAAGTTAGTGGTTAATGGGCATCGTCTTTGGATCTACCATAAACCACTAACTAAGGATGAATTTCTAAATCAAGTGGAGCAATTGGATGTACGCATGTTGGAAGGAACCACTTCTTCCACAATCAATTCAATAGAATAAAAAAATGATTAAAAAAATGAAAAAATTTGATAAAATGATAAAAACAAAAATGAATAATTTAGAAAGTGAAAACCTCTTAGGAGGCACTTCTGAATTAGCTTGCATGAAAACCGGTTGTCCATAATTTTTGCCTTGTCAGATTCACCATCATTGTCCCATCTGTTCTCACAAACCATTGTTTTCTCTATTCTTAGAACTGTAACTTTCTTATTCAGTAGAAGAGCCAGCTGGTAGTTAGCATAAACAACCATCTGTACAAATGTAGATAAGTGGTTAAATCAAGTATGTGCCCTTTATATTTTAAACATTGTAGATAGTTAGTATGTAGTGTGTAAAGTCACTAATTAGTACATAAAAGCATTCATAAGGTTTGATCCAAAAGATATCCATCTCGGTCAATGAGGAGATAAGACATTTTAGGCTATTTTGAGGGGATGAAGAAAGGAAAAAGTTGGAAAATTAGCAAAAAAACTTTGAAATGATGCGATTCTCCGAAATGAGAATATTGTTTGGCTTCGAAATGATGAAAGCTCCGGAATGAAACTATTGCTTCTAAAAAAAAATAACTTTAGAATGACGAGGGTTTGTGCTCTAGAATGAGGGAGGATTTTTAACCTTCGGAATAAAATAATGACACACATCAGAATGAGCAGAGGCACAGGATGAAATATCACATGGCATAAAAATGTTTTCATCGTTTGGAGTTGGAAAGAACAAAATCCGGGCACGCATTCCAAGTTGCGGATTTCTAGGCTACAATGGAAAATGATCTCTTGGGAACCGCCACGTGCTTCGTGACATGAAAAAATTGATTGGCACATGTAACAAGACACTCTAGAAAAAGGAAACATTACATATTGTACATGATGTATCCAACAACCAGCTACCACCTCAGCAAGCCATAATCATTTACTTAGAAGCAATGCAAATGGGTAATTCATGTTCCTATTGGGAATAGGAGTCTACCACGTGATGAGTAAAGGGGGATTTAATTTTTCAAACACTCTGGCATGTTCCAAAGTTGGTTCATGCACTGTAAAAAAAATTGAAATCCATAGCCAAAGTGTTATAACCCCTCAGATGCAAATTGTTCGGTCCAAACTAGAAGACAATTTACTCCAGATCGGCTGAGGAAAGACAAAGCACAGGGAATTGAATATGGGAGGCAAGAAAAATAAAATTGAGCCTGAAAATATAGAATGTCTGTAGAGAGATCCTGAATCCCTATGCATCTTCACAGAAGGAGGATTGATGTCATTTTTGAACAAATTTGATGGGTATACCAAGGGTTTGGAGGTAGAGTTTGCACGAACCTTCAAAAACAACCAAGCAAGCGTTAGTGGCATGGCAATCCAGGTAACACCGCAAATCTTGAGTCAAATCACTGAATTACCATTGCAAGGGTTACAAATTTTAAAAGCTGGTAAAAATACCCTAACAAAAATAGTTAATCAGTTTAGAGAGGAACAAGATAAACCTATTGAGTTTCAAATGAATAATAATGTTTGCAAAGGGGTAAAATGAACCAGTTTACAACACCCTTGGGGGGAAGTAGCAGTATGGGTAATCAGGTTTCTGACTTGTGATGGGCAATTTGTCATTTTGTCTAGACACCATATTAGGATTTTAAACCATTTGAGGCATGGTGGTTCAAACCCAGAAGTTAGAGTAAATCTCCCCCTGTATTTATACCAAGAGTTACAAAATATGGCCAAACGATACCAAGCAGGAAGAGGGACTCCTAAACACCATGGGCTCATTAAACTGGTTTGTAAACATCATTTTAGGGGAAACCCTAGAAGTTTTGACAGGTTTTTCTCTGCATGGAATGAATTAGAAGTTGAAAGCCCTGAATCTGAAGAAGAGGTAGAGGTTGAAGGACCTGAATCTAAAGAAGAAGTAGAAATTGGAAGTTTTGAACATGAAATTGAAACTGAATCCTCTAAAAAATAAATTCCCTCCTCACCACAGGGACCTCCATCCTCTAGGACCAGGAAGCAAATGGAGAAACAATCTAAATCTGGTCCTGAAGGAAAAATAAGGAAGGTTACATTTTCTAAAAATGTAACTATTTTTCCAACATAGCCCATTGAGCCACTTGGGAATTCAAGCAGGGAAGAGAAGATGGAGGAGGAAACACCTGAGCTAGAATCTACTCTAGAATTGTCACAATCTGTTCCAAAGTCCCCTAAAAAGGTCAAACACAAACAATCTACTGTTGGGTTGCGAAGGTCCTCTAGACTTAGAAGCAGAAAGTAATGGAGGAGGTAGTAGATATAGAGGCAGTATCACTATCCCAACAAGTGAGTGCATAAATTGATACAGAGGAAGCATATATAGGTACAGAGGATGCAGAGGTAGGCACAATAATTACAAACATAGATACAACAATGCCTACAAAGAATATCTCACTTGTTGATTATTCTGATTCTAATTCTGAAGAAGAGTTCATAGCAGAGGAAGAAAAGGAAGATATACAAGAATAGTTATGTGTTGCTAGAAGTGTCATTAGGACACATATGGGTTGTATTGAACAAAATGAAGCCTCTATCAAAGAAAAGGATAAGCTTATTGTTGATTTGTAGTAGGAGGTAGATGAATTAAGTGTTAGGTTGTCAACTCTGGAGCAACAACCTACAAAATCTAATTCTGAAGATGAGTTGGCCATAATTCTATTGGAATTAGCAGAAGAGCATAGGGAGGTAGCCATACCTGAGGAATAATCCCCTATCATAGGAGTAGAAATAGAAGAAACAACAACACAAATCTTCCAGCAGGATGTAAGTATGACAGATTCAGGGGCTTCTATTGACCATTCTAATAATTTGCAACAATAGGAAGCACAAATATCACAAGCAATTGAGGAGGCCAATGAACAAGAGGAAGTACAAGAATAGGTAAATGTGCATTCCCCTCAAGTTTCTGTTGAATTAACTACAACTGATTCACCTCAAATTGAAACAATAGAAATTGGGGTGCAAATGGATTTACCCCTTGTAGACACAACAAAAATTGGAATACAGGTGGATCTACTTCCAAAAGTGCAGTAGATAGCCAGGACCCCACAAACAGTTACACTAACAAAGTATAATGAAGATATAGCACATTGGATGCTTAAGTGTCAAGGCATGGAAGCACAAATTACATCCTTGAAATCTATGGAACAAAAACTTGATGCTCAAAGTGCACAAACAACTAAGTTGCAGGAACAGGTTCAGGATCTTTGTCAAATTGTAGAGTACTTAGTTTAGTGCAGAAGACCTACAAGGTTTTATACTTTGATACTAAAAGAAAAATACCTCCGCTGGCAGTTAATGAGGATTATTTCCAATCTTCCTTACAAACTGGACACTACTGAGGAATTTGTAGAGACATATTTGCATAGTCCTGAGGAACAAAAGAATTTACTTTGTGAGTTTTTTCTGCATAACATCTTCATACCTGGGAATGTAACATTCTTTCCAAATACCTTCACAAGATATGTCCAGTTGAGAGCTTTCATATCTACATTGCAAAATCAAATGCATTGGGAGGAGGAGAAAAAGGCAAGTAAGGAAATGGAGTTGAAATCTGAACTACTAATAAGGCCTTCCCATGCCAATTATAGGGTCTCCATAAATGAACATTTCACTATGATGAGGGAGCAGAGAATCAAAAAAATTTATGTCAGCAATCTTACTGATTGTATAATGAGTTTTTAGGTCTTTTGTAACCAACATTTTGGTAATTCTCTATCATCTTGTAAGAGAAGGTGGGGAGAGTTGTCAATATCACTTCAGAAAAGGGAACCTATCTCACCCAACAACTTGTTGTGGTCTAGGAGAAGAGTTGAGGGCATAGTGCAGATCATCCACAAACTAAAATATCATTGGGTAGGTTTGAGATATAGGTTGCCTACGATTATAACCCCTATTCCATATTTCTTTGATAATGATCCCCAACCAAATGAGCAGTTCTAGGAGTGGCTCAAGCAAATGCAGGCAATTCAAGGATACTATCAGGTTCCAGGACAAAAATTGAGTTATGAAGAACATAATATGGACATAGATCTCCGTGTTGTTGTGGCTTCACAAAATGCATGAGGACATGCATTACAATAGGTTGGGGGGAAATGATGAGGCTATAAATTACCTCATTCATAGACCATTTTTGGATATTTCATAAACTATTTGATAAACCTTATGCTATGTTTTTGTGCTAATTTTGATGATGGAATGCATTATGTATTACTATTTACATGTTTAGATGTTCAGGAGCATAACACTCTATTTTGACCATTTTCTACATTTTTTTCCATTTTCAGCACTGTTTTAGCTTATTTACTTAGCAAGTAAATATTTATTTTAATAGGAAATGATGTATGTTGATGTGTATTCCATTCTAGGATAATAATGTATATTTTACTACCTTCTAACCTATTCAAATTGCAAAAAGGTGCCAAAACCTGTTCAAACTAGGCTGACTATGCAGAAAACAAAATTTGACCATACAAATTCCAGCCAATTGTACATAAACAACATGGCTTGGAATTTGTCAATGCCAGCATGTGAAACCTATGGAATTAGTCTTATGAGGACTTAAGAAGACTATCTAGTTAGTCAAACCCATCATCATGAGCAATTTATGCATGGATAAGCATCAGAACTGTTACACTACCTGATATTCTAGAGTAGCTCCGAAATGAGTGGAGCAAAACCAGTTTTGGTAAAAACCACCAACAGAACGGTCAAAAAGGTGGTAAATGGTGAAATTAAGAGGGATAAAGTTGTATGAGAAGTTTTCTCACCTATTCCAATGCATTTCTTCCAATGGATTATGCCCAGCAAGGAAAATGGATATGTTGTAGCAGAACATTTTCTTGCATTTCAAGAAGACAGGTCTAGAATAGTTGTTGAATCCTTGAAATGCAAAAACAAAACAAATAAGAATATGTAATAGAATAGTATAAATAACCTAGCTCCCATATTGGTTGAGCATATAAGAAAATAGGTATAGAAAAATAGATATACATTTTTGTTTCAACTGTAACAAAGCAGTAATTCTATAGGATTTCTCTTACATTGTTGTAATGTCCTATCATAATCAATAAAATGTGCAGTTTCTTCATTCAATTTAGTATATTGAGTGGATGTGTGAGCATTAGGTAGCTTAGAGTAGTATTTTTTCCTTCTTCTGGATCAGGGAGCAAGGGCCACTTCCAGGCTCAAGAGAAGGATCAACTTTTGACAATTTTTATTCATTTCTTGTTGTAGCAGGTTAGCAAAAACCTATCAATTTCTATTTCATTGGTTAACTATATTATTTGTAGATGTATGAAATGTGTGTGTAGATACAAGGCAATTGATCACCTAGCATAGGATTTTATATCTTACAACACTTTTTGATATTTCCCTATTTTTAGCAATTATTTCAAGTTCTTGGTATTTCCATTTATGTTCATTGCTTTCTATTTGTTTCATTGTTGCAACATTTCATTTCAACCTTTTAATTATGTTCATGTAATTAGGAGTTACTTTTTTCATTTCCATTTTTCAAGCATGAATAAGTTTCATTTCTGTTATTTTTTATTCTGCAAGAGTAATTAGTTTTAATTTTCTACAATCTTTCCATTTCTGCAATTTTGTTTCAATAAATGTAATTAGGATTCTAATTCCATTCATAGGATTAGAGGTGACACCAGAAACCCCAAAAACTAATTGGTCTTATCAATAAAGCCATTTTATGATTAAACTAACCTGCAAATTGCTTACCTCTACTATCGTATACAACCATAGGACACCGCCCTAGAATGACAATTATAATGATTAAATGGTGTGATTGACAACACTCATCAACACATCAGTTCCTATTGTCACTCTTGTTGCTCCTCCTCATCCTCCTGCTCTGGTTCTAGCTCTAACTCTAGTTCTAAATTTCATTCACACCACTTAGCATCTTTCCTCCTCCACCTTGTAGGAATTTCAACGTTTGACAGTATATCCTATCATATTTTAGTAGTTGTCATCCATGCACCATAATAATCTTTAGCTTTGTGGTCACCCTTACATCTACATGGGCACTAATTATGGGGACTCGCCATGACCTCCGAGGTTCTCACTAGCTTCCACATTTCACATTATCTCATTCCCTTTTGAACACATTGGAGTCCAATGCTTATATGGTGGGGAGGGATGATAGGGATTAATGTATTAACATTGCTTGTTTTGTAATAATTTGATAAATAATGTTTTATTTATGGCCATTTATTTTATTTAATATTTTTTGGCAAGTAGTTGTATCAGATAAGCCTTGTAACTAACATCATTAAATGTGATCTTATTTGATGGAACTTATTCGAAGTATTGATATCCTTATTTGCTCAAGATGAAGCATCTCATTTTCTAGGTTTAGCAATACCCTTTCTATAATGAGGAATTTACATTTCTTTTATTATTCCATGTGCTTTGGTGCAACAATATTCTTGTCATTTGATCATATAATTTGTCTATGGGTTTCCTTTCCATTCTCACTAATCTATTATACTTGAGGGCACTTAAATACCCTATGTACTTTTTAAAAATTTCCAATAAAACCATGACCTCTACCTCTACCAAATCCACCTTGTCATGTTGACAAGTCAAATTTTTCCTAGGTAATTTTATTGGAATCACTTTGAGAGATACTATATTCTTATTCTCACATATGTTATCCTCTACCATTATTTTATTGTTCTCTTCCTCAATAGGATTATCCTATTCCTCTCCCATTATTTTGTTGCCTGCATAACAAAGTATTCTCTACCTTGAGTGCATATTGATATGTTATAAATAGATTATATTACATCATTTGGGTCATGTAAAAGTACCTTCTTAGGTACATACTTAGGACATTAGATTACTTTAGGAGAAATTTATCTAGTTACTTCATGCAATGTAATAAATACAAAAATGTCAATGTGCAAGTTCTATATGTGCAAGGTGTCTCTTGCAGAGCTAGATAGAGGATTGGCCAAGGAACCTATCTTCATATATAAAAAGAGTCTCATTGTAACAAGTAGTTAATAGAGAAGCTCAGATAATATTCATAGGTAATAGCATAGTGCTATGTAGACTACCATATATTTTTTATAGGTGCAATGTAGTCCAATAGCTTTGTTCATAGAGTGTCAATTTCTTCCATGGCTACATTGTATTCATTTTCATCATTTCTATTTATAACATATTTTAGTCATCTCATAGATTTACTTTATTTTATATTATTTTGCATCTTGTGATTGCAATCTTCCATTGCATACTGCATAAAAATATAATAATGGTATTAAAGCCACAGTAGATCTAGCCATAGTATATCAATAGAAAGGCCACCATTATCATTGAGCCTAAGTTTTTTTTCAACCTAATGCACTGTTGGAACAACCACTATCAAAAAATATCAAAATATTCTAGGTGGTAGAATTAGGGAGAACCACAAGTGAGGATTGAAATAAATCTTAGTTCCAAAAATACTAAGATTACATTTGGCTAGAGTATTTCCATAGAGTTGTAGGAAAAATTCATAAATACTAGGACTTAGCATTCAATCCACTAGATTGATAAATAAACTAGTGAAGATCATTTAGGATATCTGGAAGTTGCTAACTATTGCCCAAAGTTTCTTTTGTTGCAGATAATTAGTTCATAGATGATTGGGACACCTCCTACAATAGAAAGCTAGGAGACTTCAACTTCATTACCCGAAGTTCAATGTGCCTTCATAGTGTAGATATTAGTTCCTTATGCAAGAAAATAATACTATAGAATAAGACTTCTAGAGAAGAGTCGTGGTGAATTTAGGAGACTAGAGATATCCATTTCTAGATTGAGAACTTCACAAAATAATAAAATGCCATAGTAGCATTGATCCATAAGAAAAGACCACAGAAGCCTTGATCTGGAAGAAAATGCCATGGAAGCCTTGATCTAGAATAAAAGGCCACAAAAGTCTTGTTCTATAATAAAATGCCATAGAAGCCTTGATCAAGAAGAAAATGCCACATAAGCCTTGATAAGGAAGAAGATGCCATAGAAGCCTTGTCCCAAAAAAAAATACCATAGAAGCCTTGATACTGAAGAAAAGGCCACAAAAGCCTTGATACTAAAGAAAATACCATAGAAGCCTTGATACTAAAGAAAAGGCCATAGAAACCTTAATACTGAAAAAAAGGCCACAAAAGCCTTGATCCTGAAGAAGACTCCATAAGAGAGTATCTAATTCAAAAGCATATTAAGATTTTAGTTTTAATACTTTGTTGTAGGGAAAGGAGATTTAATGAGTTGGAAAACTTCCTACAAGAAATTTAGGAAGAGTATCTTCTTTAGAATCAATCTAGCACTTGAAGAAAAATTTAAGGTAAAGAGATCAGGAGAAGATCTCATTGAATAAATTTTGGTTTAGAAGAATAAGAAGGACTAGGATAATCTTGCTCGAATCCAGAAGTAGAATAATCAGAGATTCAAAAGAATATCTCACCACCAACACTTTTAGGAGTAGAAGGTTGAAGAAATGGTCTCAAGGAAGACCAGAAGAAGCTACAAGATAAAATACCTTAGGGAGATCTCAACAAGCATCCATGTTAAGTCTTGGAGAGCCTTACTAAATAAATCATCAAAGGAGAACTCATTGGATAAATTTACTACAAAAGGTAGTGAAATATTTGGGACAGTTATCGCCATCTGACAACAAGCCCAAAGTAAGAAGAAAAATTTGGCAAGGAGTGCCAAATATCAGAAGACCTCAAGATATTCGAAATCTTGAGAAGAATATTTGGGACAATTATCACCATTTTAAAATAAACCCAAAATAAGAAGAAGAATTTAGCAAGGAGTGCCAAATCTCAAAAGACCTCAAGACATTTAGAATCTTGAGAAGAAGATCATGCTTGAAGTCATAATTTGACAAGAATACTTGAAGACAGGAAAAGCTTATCAAATACAAGAGATTTAAAGATTACCTCTCACAACAATAAGGCACAATTTTTGAGACAAAGACTTCTCCAAATATATAGCAAAATAAGAATATTGCTTAAAGGATTAAATCATCAAAACCTAAGTTCGTAAAAGAAAGTTTGAGATCACTTTTTGGTGAAGAAGATACTAAGTAGCAAGATCCTATTCAAAGCAGTAACTTGGTGATCTTAGACACCAAGATATACATCCTTTATAGAAGATGCAAAATATCTACAAAATATTTCAAAAAGGTAAGAAACTATTGGTGCAAGTAGATTCATTAATTGGATTACTTATTATATTTTATTAAAGCACCTTAATATGGATTAAAGTTGCAAAATAGGAAAATTGAATTAAAGTATTCAAAAGTGCAAAAGATAAAAGTTCCTTTTAAGTTTAATTTGCACATTAGCTTTGGATTTTACTAGATTGCAAAATTACAACTATCTATCAACTACCAAATATCTACTTTGGAAAGAAAAAGAAGACTAGTTCCTACAACTTTGTTTGTAGTGAAATTTTAGAATAACTCCTGAAGATTCATTTCAAATTATTCTTGATTAGATTTAGTAAATTGATTAAGTGCACTCATAAGTTATTTTAATATTTTATTGGAGTGATAAGGTGTGATTGTTAGTGCATTAAATTTGAAATATTAGTGGGTTCATTTTCACTACTATATTACTCTAAAAAATATTAGTTTTTGTGTTCTTGAGAAAGTAACAAAATTAGATTAGCATCAAGTGTATAAAGACACCATTAGTTCACCAAAATCTGAAACTTTTAGTGGCCAAAGGAAGCCACCAAAAACAACTCAATCCTACAAGTTTTGAAGAAGAAAATAGCCAAAAAAATTAGCAAAGCATTGACTCAAATCAAGACTTGGTGAATCTCATATTCAAATAACTATAAGTGCTATATTGCATCTACAAAAGTGGTTATAATTTGGGTTCATAAAACCAAAAAAAAGGAGAGTTGCATATTCAAAATAACTTCTCCCAAAATATTCCATAAAATCAGAAAATCATGAGTGCAAAAATGTGCAAAAGGGGTGATTTTATATCCCAAAATTATTACATATTGTTGCACCATTCTAGCCTATTTTACGTAGGTGATAAGGCAAAGTTAGAGGTGCCACAAAGGTACTTTATACAAGGTTAAAATAGCTAGACACTAGCACACTTTGAGCATAGCAAAGTTTTGGTTATGGAGCTTGATTAATTTAGAGGTCTTGTTTTCAGTCGCACTTGGACCCACTCTATGAAGGAGAGGGGTTTAGGGGGGCATCATCCCCCCTACTAGTGTCACCATGGGGTATCCTAGCGGGGGTTTCGAGGGTAGAACCCCTGAAGCTAAAAATATATATTTTTTCCTCTATGTAAATCTGGACCATTTGTTATTAGGTCACAGATCAGACGATGGATTTTAGGTGGGTTATTTACCCTAAAATTGTAATGCGCTTTTATAATAGGATGATGTATGGTGCATTATTGAAATGTTTGATATGTGTATCTATGTAGAGAAGGGTTTTCTTGAAGGAATAAAATTCCTAGTTATTTTCTTCATGGACATAGCCATATCAGGTGAACCACGTTAAATCTGTCTCTTATGTATTTAATTATTCTTCTATGTTTTATTTCCAAATTTAATTATTGCTCGTGATTTATTATTTAATCCTAACAACTAGTATTAGACCTTAGGGTTTGAAAAATGCACTTGAAAGAAGGGTTTCCAGTTTGAGTGGGAGCAATGACATAAGAAGGCAAATTTAGGGTTGAGAAGTTTAATGGATAAAATTACAAGTTATGAAAGATGCAAATGGAGGATTATCTTCATCAGAAGGATCTTTACCTAACATTAGGTAGAATAGAAAATAATATGATAGTGAAAATAGGTGAAGAATGGGAATTTCTAGATAGAAAGGCACTAGGAACAATACGACTGTGCATGTCATCGTTGGTGGCCTTTAATATTTCAAAGGAAAAGTAAACGAAAGGTTTAATGAATGTGTTGGCTAAATTGTATGAAAAAACCTCATCTTTGAACAAGGTATTTCTTATCAACCATTTATTTAATATGCAGATGTTAAAATGTGGGTTTGTTACTGATCATTTAAATGAATTTAACATGGTTACCAATTAGTTAATTTCTGTAGGAATAAACTTTGATTATGAGGTTAGGGCTCTCTTGATTTTGGTATCATTGCCAAAAATTTGGAATGGCTTGGTAATTGCTATAAGTAATTTTATCTTTGGTTCAAATACTTTAAAGTTTGATGATTTTATTGGTGTTATCCTTAATGAGGAAATGCAATGAAAAATCATAGGTGAGACATCAGGTAACTTGATTGTGGAGAATAGGGGGAGATAAAGTGAGAGAGGAAAAATCCCAGGGAATCATGGAAAATCAAAGCAAGGTAGATCCAAATACAAAGGGAAGCAATTGGAATTCTGGCATTACGGGAAGAAAGGACACCTGGAAAGAGACAGTTGGACTCGAAAAGAAAAATAGGAAGAAGAAAAATAGGGTAATCAGGAAGCAAACATAGCAGGTAATGTCGATGCTTTAATCCTTTCACTAGATAATATTAATGATTATTGGGTGCTATAATATGGTGCCTCATATCATGCTACACCCAATAGAAAATATTTTATAGATTATATTCAAGGTGATTTTGCATAGGTCTATTTGGGTGATGATAAACCATGTAAAATTGTTGGAAAGAGTAACATAAAGATAAAGTTACAAAATAGAAACCATTTTTTGTTGAAAGAGGTAAGGCGTATTCCTTATTTGAGAAGAAATCTATTTTCCATAAGGCAGTTGGACTATGAAGGATGTATAGTTACATTCTCTACAAATTCATGGAATGTTGCTAAAGGATCATTGTTATTAGCAAAAGGAAATAAGGAAGGTATGTTGTATGTATGTACTGGTAATATTGATCTTTCTATTTCTTTAGCTTCTACAAGAGCAGATACATCTTTGTGGTATCATAGGCTTGGGAACATGAATGAGAAGGGGATGCATATTCTCCACTCAAGGAATTCATTTCCAGGTTTTAAGTAGGTTAATTTAGACTTTTGTGAGCACTGCGTTTATGGAAAATAGAAAAGAGTCAGATTTCTTAGAATTGGAAAGGAAAATAAGAGTGAAAAGCTAGATCTTGTGCATATAAACATATGGGGACCATCTCATGTATCATATCTTGGTGGCTCTTATTGTTATGTTATGTTTATTGATGATGCAACTAGAAAAACTTGGGTTTATTGTATTTGAAAGAAATTATATATCTTTGATACTTTTAAGAAATGGAAAGCTTTGGTTGAGAATGAGATAGGAAATAAGCTAAAATGTCTCATATCATTTAATGGATGTGAGTATTGCAGCAAAGAGTTTTATAGTTATTGTTCATACCATGGGATTTGTAGAGTGAAGACAGTTCCAAGAACTCCAAAAGAAAATGGTGTGTCAAAAAGGATGAACAAGACTATCATGGAACGTATTAGGTGTATGAGATTATGTGCAATATTGTCCTTATATTTTTTGGTAGATGCTATCGATACTACAATTCATTTAATAAACTGAGGGCCTTCGAGTTCCCTGGATGGTGGGATTCTAGAAGAGGCATGAATAGGTAAGACTATTAACTACTCATTTCTGAAGACTTTTGGTTGTGAAGCATTCATGCATATTAGTAAAGAAAATAAGACTAAACTTGAGGTAAAATCCAATAAGTGTTTTTTCATTGGATAAGGAGTTAATAATTTTGGTTATCGCTTTTGGGATTATACAAATCACAAAATCATTAGGAGTAGATATGTGATATTCAATGAGAATTTCATGTATATAAGGATCAGTTGTAGGGAAATAAATAGGAAAAAGCAAACTAAGAATACATAGTGCTTGATGAAATTGAAACTCCAAAGGTGTTAGAAAATCAACAACAACAACAACAAGCACCTCAAACTCCCACAAATTTTGTTATAAAATCTACCAGGATAAGTAGACCTCCTAAATATTACTCTATTGCATTATATTATGTATTATTGTCTGACTCTCGTGAACCAAAAACATATGAAGAAGTGATGCATGTAGAAACTGATAAGAAGTGGGAGCAAGGCTTGAAATAGGAGATGGACTCCTTGATAAATAATTAGACTTGGGATATGGTTTAGTTGCCTACAGTAAAAATAGCATTGCAGAATAAATGGGTTTACATGATGAAAGAAGAATGAGGTAAAAAGAGGTATAAGTCTAGACTGGTTGTAAAGGGGTTTGCACTGAAGAAAGGTATTTATTATGATGAATTTTTTTCTCCCATTGTTAAAATGAATTCAATTAGAATTGTTTTAAGCTTAGTGGTTGTAGAGTATTTACATCTTGAATAGTTAGATATAAAAACAACTTTTTTCCATGGGGATTTGTAGGAAGATATTTATATGCAGCAACCACAAGGATATGAGGTCAAAGGAAAGGAGGAACAAATATGCAATTTGAAATAGATTTTGTATGGGCTGAAGCAAGCTCCAAGGCAATGGTATATAAAATTTGATAGGTTTATGTCAAATCAAAGTTATAGTAGATGTTATTATAACCACTACGTTTATTTTAAGATATTGTATAATGGTAACTATATTATCCTATTATTGTATGTAGATAACATGCTTGTTGCAGGGTCTAACATGTAGGATATAATTGTGCTCAAAATAAAATTGGCAGATTCATTTGCAATGAAGTATTTGGGTGTTGCAAAGCAAATCCTTGGTATGATAATAACAAGAGATAGGAAAAATAATAAATTAATATTGTCTCACAGTGAGTACATTGAGAAGGTGTTGGAAAGATTCAGTATGCAGGATGCAAAACCTGTTAGCACACCTTTGGCCAATCATTTCAAACTGACCAAAGAGATGTGTCCTAAGACACAAGAGGAGATAAACTACATGTCCAAGGTTCCTTATTCATTAGCAGTTGGTAGTTTGATGTATGTGATGTTGTGCACAAGGTCAGATATAGCACATGCAGTGGGAGTTGTGAGCAAGTTTTTGAGCAACCAAGGAATAAGGCATTGGGAGGCAGTGAAGTGGATTCTCAGGTATTTGAGAGGTACATTCACTCAGGTATTATGCTTTGGATGTTATAATACTACTTTACAGGGATATGTCGATTCAGATATGGTAGGTTATATAGATAGTAGGAGTACCATAGGGTATATTTTTAATGTAGGTGGAACTACAGTAAGCTAGATTTCAAAAGTACAGAAGATTGTTGCTCTCTCAATAATGGAAGTAGAGTATGTTGTTGTTACAAATTCTAGTAAGGAGACAATTTGGTTATAAATGTTTATGGTGGAGATGGGAAAGAAGTAGGAGAATAGCATATTATATAGTGCCATTCAAAGTTCCATTCATCTTGCAAATAATTAAACTTTACATTCCATGACTAAACATATACATATCAAGTACCATTTCACACGCTCAATGTTGGAAGATGGATAGTTAAAACTGGTTACTAGATATAATCCTACATATACGTTCACAAAGGTAGTAAACATGGAGAAACTAATATCTTACTCAGTTTTAGTTGGTCTTAAAGCATGACAGTTAAAGGTGAGAAAATTTCTAGGTCTAAAGTTGAGCATAGTCTAGTAGGTGTGGTAGTCGTGGAGTTACTGTGATCAGTCTCTAAGTGGGAGATTGTTGGTTGTGGAGCTTGATTAATTTAGAGTTCTTGTTTTTAGCCTCACTTGGACCCACTC
Organism: Wollemia nobilis; assembly: GCA_028583015.1. Classification (NCBI taxonomy): domain Eukaryota; kingdom Viridiplantae; phylum Streptophyta; class Pinopsida; order Araucariales; family Araucariaceae; genus Wollemia; species Wollemia nobilis. The sequence continues at coordinate 1,679,033 of JAQPPZ010002321.1, forward strand.
CACGAAGGAGGTGGGTGTAGGGGGGCATCAACCCTCCTACTAATATCACCATGGGGGGTCTAGGGGGGTTGGCGATATTAGTAAATCTAGACCATTTATTATTAGGTCACATATTGAACGATGGATTTTAGGTGGGTTATTTGCCCTAAAATTGTAATGTGCTTTTATAAGATGATGATGTATGATGGCTTATTGAATTTTTTGGTGTGCGTGATTGTGTAAAGAAGGATTTTCTAGAAGGAATAAAAGGTTTGGTTATTTTCTCCATGGACATAGCCCATATGGGTGAACCACATTAAATTTGTGTCTCTTGTGTATTGCATTATTCTTTTATGTTTTATTTTCATATTTAATTATTTCTTGTGATTTTTTATTTAATACTAACACAAAGGAGCCTCTAAAATGGCTCATAATTCCTCCATTTTAGACAACCAAAACTATAATAAAATGAGATACAAGATAAATTAAACAAATAAAATTACATCCAAGGTAATATCATCTACAAAGGAGCATACAAAATAGGTTAAAAAAGGAGGGAAAGCATAACAATCCATGTACATACAAGGAGCTCCATCAAGGCACCACCAAAGCTCCACCAAGGCACCACTAGAGCTCCACCAAGGAACCACCAAAGCTCCACCAAAATCTACTCAAAAGCCTCCAAAAGCATTAGCTAGAACCACCTCATCGAATATTCACAATAAAGAAAGAATTACCCAATGCACATTGCTAATAAGAAGCTTTGCCAAGGCATGTTGAGAGGGTGTTACATAGAAGACTCATGCACAAGGAGGTGATGACACTTGTTATCTAAATATAACCCTAACAACTCTCACACAAGCATCCACCCAAGATACCATCCATTACAATATTGACCAAGGAGCATTACATAAAGGAGGTAGGAACATTAGAAATAAAATATATACTTGAAATGGAAAAGAATGAGCACTCATCTTAGAACATAACGTTCCTTTTAGACCTGATAAAAGGTTTACAAGTAGAAAGAACCATCTCTACTTCTCTCAAGCACTCATAAGAAACAGTTGTGACACTTGTCACAAGGTCCAATATTCCTCCATAAAAATGTTCCCAAGTCCAAGGAGTTTGCATTCATAGCACAGCCAAGGTAATCCAAAGTGCAATGTAGAAGTAAGAAGAAGAGAGCATTAAAAGCTTTGGTCAAAGGAATTCAAAGACCCCATAGTTTGAAGCACCAACATTCATGCATTGAAGTCAAGGAGATTCCAAATCTTGTACAATATTTTTAGTGCCAAATGAGAATAGTACATTGCTATCATATACAACCAAAAAATGTGTCAAACATTATGGTAATACAATGTCGAAAGGTAAGAACTAACTCTTATTTAATATTGCTTTAATTATTAGGGAGATATAAGGATTGTAAACTAAGGTCAAATCTTAGAGAAAATATCAATATTGAAAGAAAAAATCAAAGGGTGAAATATAACAAACCAAAATAATATTTGCAAAATTAACCTAGGAGAAATAAGGGTTACTACTAGAAAAATCAAATTTGTAATATTTGCAAATATTATCGTATTCTAATTTTCTATATTTAGGAGATATAAATATTACAACACCAAATTAGGCTATTGAAAATTAGAAACACTAATATCAAATCCTAAGGGATATTAAAATAGGTTATTAAGGTTTTTGCTAAGGTTAGAAATTTATAATATTCTTGTCTCAAAATTTCTCAAAAGAGATAAAATAAATCCAACATAAAAACCTCTTCAAAATTGGAAAAGTGCTTAGTTCAATAGGAATAATAAGGTGTTAGAAAATTTGAGTTTTGATATTTACAAAACTTAAAAAAATTAACCAAAAATTGAACTACATTTTACAATATAACTATATCATATTCCAAAATCACTAGGGAGTCATTAGGAATTCTACAAAACTTGATAATAATAGCATCTACCAAAGATTATCAAGTTATATATAATTGGGAAGATATAATATTTCTACAAAACCTAAAATTCCATTAGGTGTATACTATCATTACTAGGAAGATATAAGGAAGCCTACAAACCTAAGGATTAATAAATTTTTATCAAATCAAGATTATATACTTCAATTAGGGATCATATATCCTAATATAGAGAGTTATAAGGTGGACTACTAAGATTCTATCAAATATAATTCTAAGAAACAACAAGAATCACTATTTCAAAGATCTATCATGGATGAAAGTTTAAGAAAAGCTTTCAATAATGAAGAACTATTCCTTGAATTAGAATTCTACTCTTAAAATTTAATAGATACTCTAGAAGGATACAAGTATCTATCTACTAGTGACAAAGAGAAATTCTCCTTGTTTACTAAAGAAGCCAAATAAGGTAACTTTACAACATTGATTGGTTATCTTCATGAAATCCTCTTCACAACATGGTGGAACTTACAAATATTGGTTATATTTTCACTAGAAGAGTGTTTGATTGTTTATATATCATTAATTTTGTTTGTACTTACTCAACACAAGAAACAAGATAGAAATAAAAAACAATATTATTGTGATGATAGACTAACTTGTCATAAAGTAGAAATTACACCAGCACCAATATAGAATCATAGGGAAAGAAGGAGGAAAAGGAATAAAAGACATGATAGAAAGAAAGATAGCATCATGAAGACTGAACCAGTTGAACACATACAAAAGGTAGAATAACTTTGAACTACAACTTGCTTTGGATCATATAAAGACATAGATTACATGCTAAACCTGATCACAGTAAGAAATTAAGGAGAATACGATTTCCACTCTCCAATGGAATAAGATCCACATTCAAGACTAGATTCTGTAATACCCAAATAATGTAATACAAAGGGGTGCTTGAAAAAGATTATATTACATGATTTGGGTCATGTAAATGTACCTTCCTAGGTACATACTTAGGACATTATATTACTATAGGGGGAAGTTATCTAGTTATTTCATACAATGTAATAAATGCACAAGTGTCAATGTTCAAGATATATATGTGTAAGGTATCCCTTACACAACTAGTTAGAGTGTTGGCCAAGAAACCTATCTTCCTATATAAAAAGGGCCTCATTATAGCAAGCAAAACATATAGAAGCTCAAAGTATATTCTTAAGTAGTAGCATAGTGTTGTGTATATCACCATATATTTGTGATGGGTGCAATGTAGTCTAGTAGCTTTGTTCATGAAGTGTCCATTTCCTCCATAGCTATATTGTATTTATTTCCGCCATTTCTATTTATAGCATATTTTAGTCATCTCACAGATTCATTTTCTTTCATATTATTCTGCATCTTGTGATTGCTATCTCCCATTGCATACTACATCAAAAGCTAACATGATATGCCTCTTCAATGGTTCAAATTTGAAGTAAACCAATTTCATCGTTTATATACCCTTTAGTCCATTTACATATCTTGCCACATTCTACTCATCATCTTCAACCTGATATACCCATATGGTCAATTTAAGGAACACCTTTGTATACTCTTTTACTCCCATCTCATTTTTCTTAAGGATTTGAAGTATTTTGAACAACCTTATTTTATAATTCGATGGGAGGAATTAGGCTCTCAATTTGACAACTATATTTTTCGATATCTTTATCTTTTCTTTTCCTTTTATTTTTATTTTAGTTTGAATATGGTCCCACCACAAGGATGCATGCCCCTTTATTTTCATACAAGCAAACTTCACCTTCTTGGGGTCTTCTATTGATTCAAAATTAAAATATTTCTCCATCTCCATGATCCAATCAATGAGTTCCTTAGGGTTTAAAATTCCATTATACGATGGGGTTTCTAACTTTGGCTTCTTGCCCATGTTAGAAATTGCCTAGATTAATCTTTCTTCCAGTTTATCCTCTTTCTCCTCATCATGAGCTTCTTCTTGAAAAAATTATTCTTCTTTATTGTCACTCACATCTTCTATTATAACACCCATCCTTTGGGTAGTTTTTATTTCATCAAGTCAAGAAATAATTTCTCATAGAATTTTAGCTATATATATGACTTGAGTGCCTCATAGTATTCTTCTTCCCCATTGTGCCATATTTAAGCACATATCAATAATCAAATATCTTTTGACTTTGATACCAAAATGGTGCAAACAAAAATGGAAGACACTTTGCATGATTATGGCTCCTCCTTATCATACGATTACAATATTTGTATGATCAATCTCTTCTTATTGTACCTCCCTATAATACGATTAAAATATTTGTACAATCAACCTCTTCTTATTCTACAAATGTATGACCCAAGTTCTTCTTGTACGATGTTCAAATTGTATGATCCCTCAATTGTACGATTAATAAATTGCATGGTAATTTAGTTCTTTTGTGATTATTTGTACAATGGTTTTTATCATTTGATGACCTTATCACCATTCAATTTATTGGGCTCTCGTACAATGGCTAATTCATACGACAACTCAATTGCACCAAATTGTTACATTTTATTTGCTTGTCGTAAGGTTCTTTTGAGAATTATCAAGCAAATTCTCTGTTGTACATTTTAAACTAAAACAAACCCAACCTTTCATGATCTAATATTTCTTGACAAGTTATATTGAACAATTTTATCAATATATTCTCTTTGAATAATATTAGAGTGCGTGATATTCCTTTAAATAATAATTAAATCTCTAGATTGCTATATCCCCATTGTACGATGATGACTTCAATTTATGAATTATAGAACTCATCATTCTAGATGCAAAATTTGTGTGGCTACTTTATGCCTATTGCTCCTAAGCTTGCACAACTTCTTATTTCAATTGACATATTTGTACAACACTCCTCTATGTCTATAACTTCCACATATACAATTCCCTTATGACACTCCTTTGTGCCTGCAAAAACTCTCTTTGAAGATGACAAAATGTTTAACTGCATTATTTTATGCTTTGATCTTCTTCTCTACCATCTACACACAACTAAAACATCAACACAATGGATAACTAAATTGAATATTTAAATCCTCAAAAACAATATGGAATCCAAAATTAAATAACAAAAAATTTATTCATTTATTCTTCATTGAGATTGTAGACACAAAAATAGCACCAATCCGATTATGTGACAACAAGCGCTGATCGCATTGACACACACAACCCCTAGGGCAGCCCCCGGAGGTTAAACAGTGGTCCTAACCACTCCCAAAAGTAGTTTTAGAGGTCAGAGGTCAATTTGGCACCTTTTTGGCACTTTTCTCTCTGCTCGTCCCACCCCGGGATGAATACAAACTGGCATTCATCCCACCCAAGGATGAATATCAGCATTCGCCCCAGGGTGAGGCGAATAGCAAGTTTGACTGGAAAAAAGTCAAACCTCGGTAACTCCGCCGGTTAACTGAGGCTTCAGGTCATGCAATTGCGAGGAATAGCTTTTATTCAAGAAGAGAGACTTCAGTTATGAGTGTTTTTATTTTAGAAACCTCATGCAAGGAGATTCTAAATCAGGGAATTAGCTTTTCTCTAAAAATAGGAAAACAACTCAAGTAGCGCCCTCGCATGCGCAATTCAAACAGAGAGACCCTAAGGTCTATAAATTGGTGAGTTTTCTCACCCAAAAATATACAGAGAAGGAGCATTTGAGCAACGAAGTGCTGCCAATTTACATACCTACTTGCGATTTGTGCTTTTACATCCTTAATCTCTCATTCAAAAGGGAGGTTATTGGGCGACTATTGGAAGCACGAATCCGGACCCAAAACCCAATTTTTGGCCACAAAAATTCCCAAAATTTGTTGACAACACCCCATAACCAGTTTTGGACCCATCCCAAGTGGATTGGTGCCAAAACAGTGCCTCAAACGGTGGGTGTCCTGCCCCCGGGTGCTCCCTAATCTGTCACAGTAAAATTCGCCCCACCCGGGATGAATAGAAATATGTGATATATTTCTTTGGTTTTTATTTTGCATTTGATTCTAGATATGTTAAATAGGTTACAGTTCAAATTTCATTTCATTCTGAGCAATTTTGACCAGGTTTCTGTCATTTCCCGCCTTCACTAACTTGCAGATGGCACCAGAAAAATCTGGGTTCTAGAGGCCAAATTGGAGAAATATGACCATCTGGGTCTTCCCAAAACACCCCCAATTAGCTAACCCCAACTTTGTAGGTCATTTTGAGCTTCCTAAGCAGGACATTGAAGAGGGTGCTTTCTGACAAGTTATTGTAGGTGAATTCGTCCCACCCTGGAGCGAATACAAATCTGTGAGGAATTTCCAGAATGTTATTTTTGTAGTGGTCTTATGTTAACATATTTATGCTACTATGAAATTTTTAGGTCGATCCGAGGTCATTTCATTATCGTTTTAATATTTTCATGCATTTACTGATAGTAGGCCTTGGGAAATACATGCTTCATTCTGTCCGTAGGTGCTACTAATATTTTATGTTTCTTTGAACGCAGGTTTCTGACAGTAGAGGAGCAGGAAAGAGCAAAGAATCATATACGCAAGCGGCGATGACGTTTTGGTCCGCCCATATTACATGTGGGCACGCGGAAGAAGGATTGTCATCCATGGATGTTGTGACAAGAAACACATTTGACGCTCCTATCCCCTAAAAAGGAAGGAGACGTATTGTAACACATTTTGAAAAGTGTATCAATAAAGAGATTACGATATTTCATATTGCTTTTATCTTGTGTCAATTTGTATATGTCCTTTCTTGTTCTTTCTTGTGGCATATTCCTTTTTGTTTCCGTATCCTCGTGCTTTCAGTGGCGATCACGGTGGGACCTAGGTCCCTTGATTTTTAAGATTAAGTTTCTGATTAAAGTTGCTTGTTATTTTGCTTACAGGTATCAAGTTTTCAAATGCTGGACTATTTCAGAGCACAAATGTAGAGACATCCGATTTGGGCAGAGAAGAGGTAGAGGTCTTAAACACCTTTTGTCAATTCTTTGCTTTATGCTCTCTGATTATTTGCTTGCATAGGAGAGTTTGAATGCTTGTTTGCTTCATTTATGCAACTTAAAAAGAACCCCACACACCACGTGGTAATTTGAAAACAACAAGGAGTTGGTCGTAAAACCCCAACCCTTGAGCAAGACCAAAGGTGGATTTCATCATCACTTTGGCTTGAGATACTGCATACATTACCCCGATCGCGACTGTTGCTAGACGTAAATCCTGATGAAAGCTGACCAAGTGTAGCGGGGGTGATTCCCAGTGCATGAGGATAAGTCTTCTATGGTAGGTGTCATAAACAGAGTGATTCCCCTTCAATACCGCCTATGTTCCACGTACCATCTATTCTCACGTACCAATAGTTTCCCTCACGTAAGGGCGGGTATATAGAGAGGTTGGTATATCGGTCTGGCAATGGTATATCGAAGGGGCGACCATTTTTTGGGAGTCACAAGAGCCGTCATTTTGCATTTAAACGTTCGTTCAAAAATCTTTCAAAACAACATCAAAATACACTAAACCAGATTTTAGGGCACACTTTTAAATCTTTAAACGAGATAATCATTGCATTGATTGTGTGTTTCCTTTCTGTTTAAGTGTAGCATAAGAAATCCTAAAAAAGATAAAAATCTACTCATCTTTAGGAGCACATCACCATGGTGTTCACTCGTAGCCGAGCCCAATCACGGGCAAGCACTATAGAAAGTGCACCAAGGGGGACAAGTCGCCTCCGATATAGTCCTGAGGACTTAGCCATCCCGCCTTGGTGGCAAGGCACCCAAGAGAGTCCCCATCATGCCATAACAGAACAAGACTATAGAGGCACCTCTTTGAGAGGCACCCCCACTCAACATAGGTCCTTTCAAGAGGAGAACCTACACGTAGATCTTAACGTAGACAAGAGACCTCCCTTAGACACTCGTTATGAGTGGCCTAGTGATGAAGTGTTAGAGCAACGGAGGGTCCACAAGGAGGGGCCACATGATTTCTTCATCCCTCCTTTACCCCGTATTACTGTTAGAAACACTAGGCAATATCCCGAGTATCAGGCTCTCCAGACAGGGCAAGACAATTCTTCTCGTACCTTTTATGCATATGAAAGAGAGGACGAGGGAGAGTACCACATTCCTCAAGAGCAGTACACAACACGGGAGCGATGTACCTCCACGCCTGCCCTGTATCAGGATCGCCCATTAAGGCTAGAGCCTCAGGTAAATGCTGCTAACCTCGACAGAGGAAAGCAACCCATAGAGATCTCGGATCACCATGACCGAGATAGACATGTAGGAAAGGCATCTGGGCTTCCTAAACAAGAGACGATGAAACAAATTGACTTGGTGATTGCCAAACATGCCGCCCACCAAGCGCAAATCACGTAGCTTAGGCAAGATCAAGAATAGTTAGAGCATCTTTGTTGGCTTAACAAAGAGCGCATTCAGCGTCAGATGGCCGAATTGCTTCATAAAAATGTGCCTGCGAAGGTTCCAATCCCTCGCGCGCATAAAGTAGAAGTGTATGAGAGGCAGGACCCCTTGGTACGAGAGAGGTCCACGTGACCTTATCAAGTACTCCCTCCGAGACCTCCTAGACCTGAGCGGGAGGCCACTCCCAGAAACAATGATGGGCACCCTCCGCGGGCACCCACCTATGCTTATAGAACTCGGCTAGCCACTCCTCAAGAAGCCTATGAGGAGTATGAACAAGAAGAAGAGCGGGCTGAAATGCTCTATCAAGGCAGAGGGGGTGCTAGCCATCTACCTCTCAATAGGCCTCAAGTTCCCCGCAATCCACAATGGGAGCAAACTAAGGAGGAAGAAATTAAATCCTCTGATGCATATAAAGTGTTGTTAGAGCGCTTAGAATCTATGGAGATCAAGACTTCGGGCCCCAAAAGCCCACTTTACGCCAACTCCGTAGTCATCCTGTGCATCCGTCAGTGTCAGCACCTCCATACCCTGAACACTTTAAACTGCCCTAGTTGGCACTCTTTAGAGGGGAGGAAGATGCCCAAGAGCATGTGACTAGGTTCCTGAGCCAGTGCTTTGGCATTCAGGACAATGATGCTTTGTTATTAAGAACATTTATAACCACATTCGTAGGCCCTACCTCGGACTGGTTCACCCAATTACCGAAACATAGCATCAGTAACTTGGATCAGCTAGTGGACGCGTTCCTCGAATGCTTCACCTTCAACACTAAGAAAAAGGCGTCATTAAGTGACCTAGCTAGCCTCAAGCAGTATGAGGAAGAGACCATGGTGGCATACGGGAACCGGTGGAGGACGTTGCTTTCGAAGCTGCCTTACCTCCCTCCCATGTCAGATCTGACCCAAATGTTCTCAAAAAGCTGTTTGAGATCAATCTTCGTGCTATTGCAGCTGCAGCAATATGCCAGTTTAGAGGAAGCTCTGGCGCAAGCCAGAGTCATTGAGGAGATTAAGATACAGGATGGCGAGATCACCAAACCTAAGAAGAAAGAATGGACAAAGAACACTAAACCAGGGACCACGCAACCGAAACCTGCTGCAGTTAATTAGGTTGCCATCAACATCCCTAAGCTGACACAAGCAACATAGCCTCAAAAGGCTAACTATCAGGTGGTGCCTCCTAACAACTATGAGAGAGAAAACCAAAGGCAGGAGCAAAATCAGTAGCGTCGCCCTAGGCGACAATTTACTCCTTACACAGAGTCCAGGGATTCTCTGTTTGATCGCTTGTCAACGATGAACTTGATCAACCTTCCAGAGATTCAAACTATAGACCCCAATGCACCGAAGCCTAAGGGGTACCGAGAGGATTTGTACTGTAGGTTCCACAGGCGTAAGGGACATGATCTTAACGCATGTTGGAAGTTCAAAGGTTTGGTACAAGATCTCATTGACAACAAGACATTGGCGGTGGACAACCCCGTAGCGCCAAACAACCAACATATGGGAGTATTCAGAGACCCCTTGCCTGCCCATGAGGCACCGGCAAAACCTCTTCAAGTTAATGAGGTGCAACAGAATTGTCCTATGTAGGGATATGTAGGGATGATAAGCATAGTGACTAGGAACAAGAGATACCCAGGAGCTGCCCCGTGGCAGCCACAAGAGAGGTTCCATCGACGTCACAACCTCAACAACCCCCTACGCAACTTCCCCTGCCTAGACCGGTGGCCACGATTCGAACTAGACTTACCCAAAGTCTAAGGACCACGTCGGCTAGGCTCTCCATATACGAGCTAATTCAACAATCAGCGCCCCATCGGGAAGCTCTAATGGAGATTTTAAAAGCTATCGAGCTGCAGCCCCATGAAGCGAACTCTTTCAACAATTTTGTGGGGCATGTCAAACAATGTACAGAACCAGTCATCACCTTTAGAGAAGATGAATTGAAAGCAGTGACTGGTGATGTGGTGGATCCACCCCTGCACGTTATTGCATGGGTCAACGGGATTCCATATAAGAGAGTGTTGGTGGACACTGGCTCGTCTAGTAATATCATCACTACAATAGCACTAAAACATTTGAAGTTGCCAGCATCTCACATTGTGGCCTCTACTTACACACTACGAGCATTCAACGATGCAATCTGCTCGACAGTTGGCACAATTGTCCTACCCATCCAAGTGGGACAAAAGACTATTCATACATTGTGCCACATCTTGGAAGGTGAGATGGCTTATAATATCTTACTGGTCCGGCCTTGGATCAGGGACATGAAGTGTGTCCCTTCAATAGCTCATCAGTGCCTAAAGTATACATTTGAAGGACAGGTGCATGTAGTCCCGGTGGACTTGGAGCCCTTCAAATACTGCAATACAGTGCAATTCATGCCGCAATCGAACCTTCCCTCAACACATGTGGATTTTCAGTTGAATCCATCTCAACAGGGTCCGATTTTGTAGGCATCTCTAGTGATTAATCCGTCGAGCCCTCAGTCGGGTCCATCTTCTTCCGCTAGTCCTTCAACAACGATGCCACCTACGGTGGCCACATCCAAGGACAAGGGAAAGAAACCCATAGAAGAGGAGCCACCTCTAGTCTCAACCATCTCGATAGAAGAGATGCCTAGTAGAATGGAAGTCGAGATGCCTAGTTCGCCCCACATGGAGTGGACTCAGGAAGGACTCCCATTCGCTCCCCCTCAACCACCAATGGTCACCGTTGAAATGGCCAACACGGGCCTGGGGGAGTATCTAGTGAGGAACATTGTAGCAACGCCCACGCTTGAGTCCATGCAAGATATGGGGCGACCTCGACTCCCCATCGGCTCTGTGGTTCCTCTAGGCTACCCACCCAATCAGACAAACTTTGTTTATGGGGGCCTGGATAATGGCGTTGAGATTTGTATGCAAGAAGACGAAGACGAAGAACCCTTTGTGGAGGATGTCAACTATCTGTCCAACCCAAACTTCGCTTTGAGGTATCTTGGCCAATGCAATTGGCACGGATATGGGTTGGGCCGGTATGAGCAAGGAGTGCGTGTTCTTTGCCAACCAAGATACCAAATGCCATATGACAAGTCAAGAGTAGGGTTCAACCACCCCCTACCCCTAGACATCTTGGTGGGGGAAATGCAAGGCCAGGGGGATAGGAGGGAAGGATGGGTTGGCATTAGATCCATATGCCAATCCTCACACAACATATACATTGGGGGATTATCACCCATTGTTAACAACCAACCTTGTTGACCATAACAACCCTTTCCCTTCGACCGAACAAGGAGAAAATTCACGGACTCCCCTACAAGAGGGATATGGACAAGACCAAGAAGGGTCTTCGAAAGATGAGTCGAAATACGAGGTAGCACCTTGGGATCCTTTCGAGTCTGATAGCAATAATTCACAAGAACATCCCATGGATGATTATCAAGAGAGCTTCATGACAATGTTCCCTTTGGGTGCTCCAATTGAGCATATGCCCTTTCAAGAGAATCAGGTCCCCCCGTAGAGAGCGGAACAACCTCGATGGGACCACATTAATTTGCTCGAGCAAGATGAGCCTCCTATGTCGCAAGCAGTTGTTGGAGCCAACGAAGGCCTTTGGATCTCTGACAGTGACTACGAAGATGAAACTGAGATGGCCTATCTCAATCATATGCGACAGATGCAACAACGATACCCTTTGGACATAGATGACATGTTTGAACATTTACACATAGGTCCAAGACATAGGTGGCACCTCAACCCGATGCAGTTATAGCAATTACTGCACCCGCCACTCTAGGCACACAGAGAGCATTTTCCGCCTGGAGACCCTATAAAACCATCAGTGCCTAGGGTGGACCCGGTCTTTTTATCCATGCATAGGGCTGATCCATTTGTGCCAGTGCCCATAGAGCCAGATCCAAAGCACAAAGATCATCTAGGATGTCCAAGCAGTCATACCCACGGTAATGGAGACCACAATCATTTCATCAACATGATCTCCATTGATTTAACCACCCCCATTCATGATCCAGCCGACCCGACATGGTCATTGTATCTAGATCTAGATGCTATCGACTGGGATCGCGCTGACACACCGCCATCCCCATCGGAGTACTGGCCTTGTGGTGGGATGTTCCATTTCACCCCAGGACAGACTCAGGATGTCTTCCATGTCGAAGAGGAACTCCGACGTTCCAAACGATGATCTAAATTCAGCAAACGATATCCACTTGATCCCAACTCCACACCAGTTGGAGGACGGGTCCCACATGTCGGTCGAGGAGACGACTGACGTAGACATCGGCTCAGATCCAATGAATTTGCAAATCATCAAGTTGGGGGTAAGTCTATCCCCCGAAGAGCAAGCCGACTACATTGCCCTTCTCAAAGAGAAGAAGGAGGTTTTTGCATGGTCATACAAAGACATGCCGGGACTAGACCCGCAGCTAGTCACGCATAATCTAACGCTTGATCCGATAGTCAAGCCAGTGAAGCAAAAACTACGTAAGATGCACCCAACAATGGCCTTAATGGTCAAATATGAGCTACAAAAGCTGTTGGATGCATAGTTTGTCATCTGCGTGGATTACCCGCCATGGTTGTCTAACATGGTTCCCATCAAAAAGCCCGATGGGAGGATTCGCATATGCACCGATTTTTGAGATCTAAACAAAGCGAGTCCTAAGGATGATTTCCCCTTGCCGAGCATCGATGCATTGGTAGACGCTACAGTGGGCCACGAAATGCTTTCCCTCATGGATGGTTTCTTAGGATACAATCAAATTCGTATCAATCCCGAGGACCAACTAAAAATGGCGTTCACAACGCCTTGGGGGACATTTTGTTATAAGGTCATGCCTTTTGGCCTTAAAAATGCTGGCGCCACCTACCAACGTGCCATGACGTACATCTTTCATGATTACATGCACAAAACTTTGGAAGATTACATGGATGATTTGTTGGCCAAATCTCTTTTGCACCCAGATCATCTCGATGACTTAAGCAAGATCCTCGATCGCCTCATGGAACATAAAGTTAGACTAAACCCCAAGAAGTGCATCTTTGGCATCACATCTGGAAAGCTCTTGGGTTACATAGTCTCCAAATGAGGAATTGAGGTAGACCCACACAAAGTCAAGGCAATCCTTGAAATGCTTCCTCCAACTACCATCAAGCAGCTCAAAAGTCTGCAGGGAAAGGTCACGTCGATCAAGCGCTTCATAGCGCAGTTATCTGACAAGTGCCGACCCATGAATAAATTATTGCACAAGGGGGTAACATTTCATTGGGATGACGAGTGCCAGTCCACCTTTGACGACATTAAACAATACTTGGCTTCGTCGCCAGTATTGGCACCACCTAGACCAGGAGTGTCGTTCTACTTATACATCTCAGCCACTGAGGTGGCACTGGGCACCATGCTGTCCCAGAAAAATGAACTACACAAAGAACAGGCTACATACTATCTTAGCCGCACCTTGGTCAGTTATGAACTTAACTATGCATACGTTGAGAAGCTCTGCTTGGCCGTGGTGTTTGCTACCAAAAAGCTATGCCACTACATGCTCAACAATACGACGTATGTTGTGTCTAAGGAGAATCCATTGTGATACATGATGAGTCGTACTTATCATAGTAGCCGCATGGCAAAATGGATCATGTTGTTGATGGAGTTTGACATAGTATTCATTGGACAAAAATCCATAAAAGGTCAAGTCATCGCCGATCAACTGGCAGAGGCTCCTCTTGAAGATGATCAGCCTCTGACCGTAGAATTATCGGATGATGGGGTTTTTCATGTTTCAGAATCGCCAGATTCTGATGAGCCTGAGTCATAGGCTGACATGACCCTATTCTTCGATGGTTCTAAGTGTGAGCAAGGAGGTGGTGCAGGAATTGTATTCTTCACTCCACAAGGGGCTCCAATGCCTCTGTCATTTAAATTAAACTTCTCGTGCACCAACAACAATGCAGAATACGAAGCCTTGCTCATAGGTCTTCAGACAACAATCACCATGAACATTAAACGTTTAAACATCTTTGGTGATTCGTTGTTAATTGTCAATCAAGTAAAGGGGATATTCCAATGTAGATGTCCAGTTCTGCAGGCCTACAAAGCCCTTGTGGACAAATTCTTGGCACAACTTGAATGGTATGACATCGAGGCACTCCCTCGATCATCGAATCATTTTGTGGATACTATGGCCTCCTTGGGGTCACTAATCCCGCAAGACCCTTCTGGTGAAATGACAACCATTCAGGTTAAAACATTATCACAATCCGCGATGGAGCGTGCAAGCTCTGATCTAACGCCAAGAATCCACCTGATCCAGATTGAACCATCTCAGGATAGGTTCTCTCGAATCCATGATTGTCTGACTCGTGCCAAATGGGGGTCCTTGTTCTCCCCGACCCCTCTTAATAGCAACACAACGCTATTTTTACAAGTTCTTTCCCGCTTAGATTTTGCTAGGGATGAACTTCAAGAGGGATTGGCCGTTCATACCATCGAGGTTTCTGATCAGCAGGATTGGTACACACCCATTAGGGATTACCTCAAGCTAGGTAACCTCCCACTTGGATTGACACAAGCCATGAAAAGATCATTTAAATAGAAAGCGGCAAAACATGTCTTGTTAGGAGATATTTTGTATCGTCGGAGCTATGAAGGAATCCTCCTCCGTTGCTTGGACCAGCAAGAGTCCGCTTGGGCGATCACCCAAGCACACGATGGTACATGTGGTGGCCACTTCAGTGGTATGGCCATCACAAAGTGCATTCTTTGCATGGGCTATTATTGGCCATCTTTAGAGCGAGATTGTTGTGCATATGTAAAGAAGTGCGTGAAGTGTCAACACCATGCTAATTTGACACACGTACCTTCTTAGGCCTTGCAACCGATCCAATCGGCTTGGCCTTTTTCATAGTGGGGCTTCGATCTAATCGAAAAGATCTCCCCTGCATCGTCGGGTCATCACACATTCATCATCATGGCCATAGAGTACTTCACCAAGTGGGTGGAAGCAATTCCGCTAACCTCTACGACTGGATCCCGCATTGCGGAGTTTATTTTGCATAACATCATATGTCATTTTGGTATTCCATCCAAGATCCTGTCAGATAATGGGACACCATTCAAGAATAAATATGTGCGTGCTTTGACCACAAAGTACAAAATTCAGCATAGTTTTTCAACACCCTATTATCCACAGGCAAATGGGCAAGCAGAGGCATCAAACAAAATGCTAGTCACCATCCTCAAAAAGACCATCGTAGACAGTCATAAATATTGGCACATTCAGATCCCGCTTGCCCTATGGGCTTATCGCACTAGCATTCGGACGCCCACTGGGGCAACTCCATTTTCACTGGTGTATGGCTCCGAGGCAGTCATGCCTCTTGAGTTGGAAATCCCTTCCCTACGCATTTCAATGCAAGAGTTCATCGATGATGACACTGCGCAATAGGCCCGGTTAGACCAACTTACGTTGCTCGACGAATGACGCGTTAATGCTCTCGAGCATTTGCGTATCTATCAAGAGCGACTTAAGAAAGCATACAACATGAAGGTCCACTTGAGGGAATTTTAGGTTGGTGACTTGGTCTTAAAAGAGAACCAATAGAATTCTAATTTGTCATCCCATATGAGGGACAAGTTTGCAGCAAACTGGTTAGGTCCTTATGTGATTGATAGTCGAATAGGACC
The DNA here is from genome assembly GCA_028583015.1 of Wollemia nobilis. NCBI lineage: Eukaryota > Viridiplantae > Streptophyta > Pinopsida > Araucariales > Araucariaceae > Wollemia > Wollemia nobilis. Next base: position 1,695,073 of record JAQPPZ010002321.1, read on the forward strand.
TGGAACTTACCGGCTTGCCTCTCTTGAAGGAATCAAGGAGCTAGAACCCTTGAACATCATTCATTTGAGGCCATTCCACATTTAGAGAGCCATAGTCCAACCAAAAGCTCCAAGGATTCCCACAATCGCTTGGTCAACCCCAAAATGCCCCAAAGGTATCTATAAACCCTTTGGTCAAGCCAAAAGCTCCAAGGATTCCCACAATCGCTTGGTCAACCCCAAAAATGCCCCAAAGGTATCCATAAACCCTTTGGTCAAAACCAAAAGCTCCAAGGGTTACCATAACCGCTTGGTCAAAATATAAATCATCAAAAACAAACAAAAACAATAAATATTCAAAAACAAACAAACACAATAAAATCATCAAAAATTACAAAAAAATTGCATCTCAATTTCATGCATACTCATAAAAACATCAAAAATACAAAAATATAAATGCATTAGGCATCACATCCATACATTGCATATTTGCTAAGTCATCCAAGTCACAAGCACCATAGACTGTCATTACTTGGCAATTCCATCATTTTCCACATCAAATCCATTTCACAAACGCATACATCCAAAATAACACCATCGCCATTTTTTAGCATAGTCAGTTGTCTCCTAATGTATATAGGGTTTTCGTCATTCAGCTGTCTTTAAATTGCTAGCCAAACACTGTACAAAGTTAAACAACTTTTACATGGGAAAGTTTTACTTGGATCATACCTTGTTACGTAGCATCCCAACACAATTAAAACACATAAAATAATTCCTAAGTTGTGTGAACGCGAGAGAAACCTACAAAGAAGTCTCGGGTACCATAGGTGAAAGATTAGCCCTGTTCATCCCCCTATGCGAATGGTTCAAGAGTGCTGAGAATTGACAACAAGACAAGCTCTTCCCCATCAATTCCACCTAATAAATAGTGGTTTTCACCACTACCAAAATCCCAATCACTATTGGTCCCTAAGGTTGTAAGGATTCGTACTACACGTCCCTGCCAAGGATGGGTAGTCATCCCCAAGACCTAAAAGGATCGATGCCATTCAATAACACAATTCCCACAAGCCATCATTACACTCACCTTTGGTCTCAAAGTTGTAAGGATTCGTACTACACGTCCCTGCTAAGGATGGGTAGTCATCCCCAAGGCCCAAAATATCAATGCCCTTACTTCATAATCTCCATCATCCCCTTTGGTTCCCAAAGTCGTAAGGATTCGTACTACACGTCCCTGCTAAGGATGGGTAGTCATCCCCAAGGCCTAAAAGAATCAATGCCATTCATAAGCCACAACCTTACAAAGCTCAAAATACAAAATCAAGTAACAGTGGTTCTCACCACTAGTCAAAATCCTTGCTCAAAAAAAAAAAAAACAAAGAGACAAATAAACAGTGATTTTCATCACTATATATCCGAGCAAGTATCCTGAACCATTGAGCCAACAAACAGCCTGAACTTGAATCCCTGGAAATTCTCAGCATTCAAAAACCATCTAGGTGAGCCAACAATGGTGGTATCCTACCCGCATGACGATATGTCTGTCACATTAACTTTGCATGTGAGCAGACCAATGTTTGCATGTGGATGAGCTAGCTTATGGTACCTTAGATTGTCCCATGGATTAATCTTGTTAAATACAACAACGGAGTTAGTGGAGCTAATTAGGTGATCCCCAGTACAGGTTTGGTTGATAGCCTATCTGGCACTGGCGGTATCCTGACAAATACCACATAAACGAACTCAATTGCACACACAGGGATGTGAAATAACTTGGTTAAATTCAAGTCGAATTTATACCTTGTTCAAAAGTCTTGCGAGATAAATGTATAGTCTTGGCTAGTTAGTTAAAATATCTGAATCTTTGAACAACTTAACTACATTTTAAAACAAATGGTACATTTTATTCCATACATCACCATCAAAAAATATGCAAAATACAAAAACAAAGTTTTCACATGCAAAGTTATTCCACACAGTCATCCCATTAGTACAGCAAGTCAGTCAAGTCTTGTACAGTCTATGGTGCATCGACAAGTCATCAACAAATCATTTCATTCATTCCATATGCATACATCATACAAATTAGAAACATCGCATTCATAAAAGCATTTGCATACATCAATGTAAATACATGTACATAAAAACAAACCATGAAAAGTGCATAAACACCAAAAAAAGAGTCATCTGTATATATATCATCAAAAATTCCCATAGGCTACAATGAACCGGTCCTCTGACCCCGCAACAAAAAGCCAAAAACTCAAAAACCCCCAAGCCTAGGGCGTCGGCCACCATGATCATGTAGGATCGGTGCGACGGGAACTACCCCCGTGGTGTGGGTCCTCTGGGACCTCTCAGGGCGACTACTGCTCGCCCCTGCATCCCGCCCACTAGTGCCCCCCTCATCTAGCCATCGATGACGGGACGATGCTGACTGCTCAGTATCACTGTCTCTCATCCACCGTGAAGAGCCACCTCCATGGGGCTCAGGTATCCGCCCACCAAGGCGGATAATCTCTCCCTCCATATCCATCCGATGCCAATGCCACTCTACCTCCCACCGACCCCACTCGACCTCCCGTCGAACCCACTCTGCCTCCCGTCGACGGTAGTAAGCTACTACATCGTCGCGCTATGCTAGCTACATCCATAGGAGATCCCTCTCTCGAGCAGCATCAGTATCCCCCTCCTACCGATGGGACGCAGCCCATGCATTCTCCCACTTTGCCAGCTGAGTCCATAGAAGATCTCTCTCCTACAAAGCCTCTCCCAGCTCCCCATCTCGTCTCTGTAGTAGCTCCTCCAATCATGCTATCTCAGCGCCATGTCTTGCCTCCACATCCTCTGAACCTGCTTGAGGCATAGGCGAATCCGGGACAACAACCCTCTCTAGCTCCCACTGCTCCGGGACGTCCTGCATCTCTAGCTGATCCGGTACCCCAAACTCCCCTCCAACATCCTCAACCTCCACCATGTCTGCATCATCACGCGGAACTCCCCAACCCTCATCTGGTGCCTCTATACCCTCATCCCCTATTGCTGCTGCCTTTGCACCCCCTAGAGGCCCCTCGCCTCGCCATTGCCACAGAGTCCACCACTGCTCATACTCGACAGTAACCCCGATGTCATCCACATCTGGAACATCAATAGCTGTATCTGAATCCTCGCCAAGTGGCGCAATGACTGGCCGGTCCAGAGTCCTCTCATCCCCCCAACGTCGATAGACCACGGGCTCACCAGGCATCCCTTGGCGCACCCCAAACTATCGGGTCACCCGGCCGTATGGGAAGAACTCCTGCTCAGTCCCATGATGCCCAATCAGCCATCGCCCCCTCCGTACCCACCGGAGCCACTCTCTCACCTCAGGCTAGGCTGGACAATCCCGGTAGGGGCGCCAGAACACCTCCCCTGGAGTAAGCCGAGCGAAGGCATCGACATAGTGCCCTACGACACCTGCCCATCATCGACTCTGACCCTGCTCCTTCGACCTCCACCATAGTACCCCGTATTCGATCTCTCGGTCTGCCATCTCCGCCCGAGTCATCCAGGGCAGCCCCGCAGGCCTCTCCACTGCTATGTGCTGCCAAGCCCAGCACTGCAACAAGTAGCTGCAACTGATCCCCTTCCACTTTCGATAGCGGACCTCGTACAACTCATCATAGAGCTATGCTAGCAGAGTCTATCCCCATCTCATAATCATCGGTGTGTCTGTCGGACACTCCACCAACCTGAACACCACCTCTAGCAGGTTCCACGGGAACCTCGCACCCGACGAGTCAGGAAGCAACATGTTGGAAATGAGGCCCATGAGTAATGCGTGCCTCACTCCCAACACACCCTTCTCTAACCACCATCGAACCAAGTATGCCACCCATCTGGCAGTCGCTCTCAGCCCTCTCCACTGGGCTCTCCACACCCAACTCCTCCCCATGCCCAAAACAACGTATCAGTACTATTGTCCTCCGATCCCGCGACATCGTTCGGATCGGCAGTCCATCTATTGGAATCCGAAGAATCCGATAGACATCCTCCAAGGTCACCGTCATCTCCCCTATTGGGAGATGGAAGGTGTTGGTCCGGGGATCCCATAGATTGATCAGGGCCATCAGATAGGCCCGATCCCCGACCACAGGCTCCAGCTGAGTCACCTGCTTGAGCCCAAGGGCGTCAAGCCAGTCCTAGTCAGCCAAAGTCAGCATTGCACGCATGTCAGTAAAAATAGTGGGTACCCGATACCGGCTCTTCACCACCTACAAAAGAAAACAACATAAAAACATTAAAACAATAAAAAAATTGTACAACACTAACACTGAATATACAACAATGCAGCAAAATGTACAGCACAAAAAAAAACAAACTAGTAATTCAAAATTAATTTGTCAGATCTAGGGTTTTTAACTCTAACTGATTAATTAACAACAAAAACAATTACAAAACAAAAAATCATTTGTCAGTTTTAGGGTTTTTCAATTTAACTGATAAATTAAAAAACAACAACATTCAAAAACATAATTTGTCAGATCTAGGGTTTTTAACTCTAACTGATTAATTAACAACAAAAACAATTACAAAAAAAAAACAATCATTGGTCGGTTTTAGGGTTTTTAACTCTAAACGACTCATTTAAAAAACAAACAAAAATAGTCACAAAATAATTTTTAGACCTAGGGTTTTTAACTTTAAACTGGAAAATTAAAAACACAAAAACAACAACTAACTAGGGTTGAGCTACGTTTTACGTTCAGTTTTACCCTACGTTTCTCACCTACGTTTTGAATTTGGTTCAATTTCGGTTCAACGAGATTTTAAGTTATAAACTAAGTTTTTTAGCTAAGTTTTCAACTAACTTCTGATCTTTGTTTGACTAGAGTTATCCTAAGTTTTAAACTAAGTGATAATTTTGATAGACTAGGGTTTCATTTTTAACCGTAAACAACAAAATAAACAAAAACAAAAAAAATAACCAACTTGCGGTTTTTCAATTGCAATACAAAACAATAAAGAGGAAGGGCACTCACTGGTAGCGCTTCAGCTCCACCGCTCGATCCGGTGTGTGCACTCATGGTCGCAAGAAAAATTTAGTAGCGCTTCGCTTCACATAATTGACCTCCTCCTCCTCAGAGCTCCAAATCGCCAAGAAAAACAAATGCAAATGAGCCCAAAACTCAGTTTTGGCCTTTAAAAAGGCTTTTTGAGCTTGTATTCGTTCCCCCATGGGACGAGCACTCTGGTTAGCACTCGTCCCTCCCTGGGATGAATACTAAATAGGAATTCGTCCCACCCAGGGATGAATACAGAGCAAAAATTTCAAAAATAGCAAAAAATGCACAAAAATGCACCAAAAAAAAGCAATAAAACTGTCCAATGAGAGTGCTTTTGCACTTGACATTTCGGGCATGCAAAATAGATGTCGGGGTCACAAATCCTCACTATCCTACTCCCTAAGAAGGCTACCATAGCCGGACCGCTCCACGGGAGGATGGATTTTCGAGAATTTCATCCCCAAACGGCATCGCAAAATGGGTCAAAACCCAACCAAAAATAGCAATAACATTGCCGAACGAAGGCGCTTTTGTGCCTGACATTCTTGGCATCCAAAATAGACGTTGGGGTTACAAATTGTCCCTATCCTACTCCCTAAGAAGGCTATCATAGCCGGACCGCTCCATGGGAGGACAGATTTTTGACAATTTTAGCTTCAAAATGCGTCACAAAAAGGGTTAAACCCCACCAAAAATAGGTCAGAATGTTCAAAAACTGCTTTCGCATTCAATGGTAAACAACTGAAGGCACCCTTACCTAAGTCATCTTGGGTCAAGCGACTCGTCACTTTTCTCATGTCGGTCATTCCCTCATCGATTCGTCGCTTGAGGGGGTAGTCACACTTAGTCGCCAATCAACAACAACATACCCAATCAAGGAAATGACACGCATTCAAAGGATCATTGACAAAGACAATCGCGCCCTCGCTTGGGGCAGCAAACAAGCAATAATCACAAGCTGATCAAACACTTGGCATTCATGAATCATGAACTCAAGGTTCCCATAGACAAAAGGTTGCACCCTTTGCCTATTCATGACTGATCAATGTCCAAGTTCAAGTAACACCTCACTGAACAAGGTTAACACTTGAATGAAGTTCCTTAGCTCGTTAGAAGCAAGGATTCAAGAATGCGTGCCCTTTCCATACTTGGGGCATCAAGAGTTGGTTAGGTTACTGAGAAACCCTAATCATTAGTGCTTTGGTTATCTATTTTTGCTCGGCGTTGCGCCTTGCACAACGCTTCCCAAAAAGGGGCATCTATAGACACCAAAATAGCACCAATCCGATTATGTGACAACAAGCGCTGATCGCATTGACACACACAGCCCCTAGGGCAGCCCCTGGAGGTTAAACAGTGGTCCTAACCACTCCCAAAAGTAGTTTTAGAGGTCAGAGGTCAATTTGGCACCTTTTTGGAACTTTACTCTCTGCTCGTCCCACCCCCGGATGAATACAAACTGGCATTCATCCCACCCAGGGACGAATATCAGCATTCACCCCAGGGTGAGGCGAATAGCAAGTTTGACTGGAAAAAAGTCAAACCTCGGTAACTCTGCCAGTTAACTGAGGCTTCAGGTCATGCAATTGCGAGGAATAGCTTTTATTCAAGAAGAGAGACTTCAGTTATGAGTGTTTTTATTTTAGAAACCTCATGCAAGGAGATTCTAAATCAGGGAATTAGCTTTTCTCTGAAAATAGGAAAACAACTCAAGTAGCACCCTCGCATGCGCAATTCAAACAGAGAGACCCTAAGGTCTATAAATTGGTGAGTTTTCTCACCCAAAAATATATAGAGAAGGAGCATTTGAGCAACGAAGTGCTACCAATTTACATACCTACTTGCGATTTGTGCTTTTACATCCTTAATCTCTCATTCAAAAGGGAGGTTATTGGGCGACTATTAGAAGCGCGAATCCGGACCCAAAACCTGATTTTTGGCCACAAAAATTCCCAAAATTTGTCGACAACACCCCATAACCAGTTTTGGACCCATCCCAAGTGGATTGGTGCCGAAACAGTGCCTCAAATGGTGGGCGTCCTGCCCCCGGGCGCTCCCCAATCTGTCATAGTAAAATTCGCCCCACCCCGGGATGAATAGAAATCTGTGATAGATTTCTCTGGTTTTTCTTTTGCATTTGATTCTAGATATGTTAAATAGGTTACAGTTCAAATTTCATTTCATTCTGAGCAATTTTGACCAGGTTTCTGTCATTTCCCGCCTTCACTAACTTGCAGATGGCACCAGCAAAATATGGGTCCTAGAGGCCAAATTGGAGAAATATGACCATCTGGGTCTTCCCAAAACACCCCCAATTAGCTAACCCCAACTTTGCAGGTCATTTGGAGCTTCCTAAGCAGGACATTGAAGAGGGTGCTTTCTGACAAGTTATTGCAGGTGAATTCGTCCCACCCTGGAGCGAATACAAATATGTGAGGAATTTCCAGACTGTTCTTTTTGCAAGTGGTCTTATGTTAACATATTTATGCTACTGTGAAATTTTCAGGTTTATCTGAGGTCATTTCATTATCGTTTTAATATTTTCATGCATTTACCGACAGTAGGCCTTGGGAAATACATGCTTCATTCTCGTCTGCAGGTGCTACTAATATTTTCTGTTTCTTTGAACGCAGGTTTTCGACAATAGAGGAGCAGGAAAGAGCAAAGAATCATATACGCAAGCGGTGATGACGTTTTGGTCCGCCCATCTTACATGTGGGCACGCGGAAGAAGGATTGTCATCCATGGATGTTGTGACAAGAAACACATTTGACGCTCCTATCCCCTAAAAAGGAAGGAGACGTATTGTAACACATTTTGAAAAGCGTATCAATAAAGAGATTACCATATTTCATATTGCTTTTATCTTGTGTCAATTTGTATATGTCCTTTCTTGTTCTTTCTTGTGGCATATTCCTTTTTGTTTTCGTATCCTCGTGCTTTCAGAGAATATAAGGTAAATTTTTTGAAAACCCTTTCTCTCTCCTTGTGCTTCTCTAGTTTACTCTCTCTCCAACTCCTTGTCTTTGCTTTCCTTTTAATATAAGATTTGGATGGTTACAAAATAGCTTATTGGTGTTTTTATGTTTGTTTCCTTTCCTTTTTGACACTTCATTTGTTGTTGTTCTTCCTCCTATGGTAGTTAAATGATTTGTCAACCATCATCAGTCCATTACTCTAACTTGGTAGATGCTCCTCGAGTAGTATATAAGTGATGGATGTTTATGTGACATTGACTATAAAGACTTGAGTAATTTAGATAAGAGGTTTATGTGACATTGACTATAAAAACTTGAGTAATCTAGATAAGAGGTTCAAGGTAGGGTACATACATATTTTAAATGGATAACCTAATATGAATAGTACAATCATACTAGAATTAGTGCACTGGATCCCATCAAAACTTTGTAGTTAAGTATGCTTGAACCAAAGTAATATTGGGATGGATGACCTATTGGAATGCCCCCATGTTACATCCATGCATAGTGGACCTAAGGAAATAAGTTAATTTAACATTTATATTACCTATCAACCTTAAAAATTATTTAACCCTATAAATAAAATCTATAATATCTTTAAAAATATATATTTTACAAAGGAGAAAAATGAATATAAAAAAGACAATTAAAAAATAACACTTTTACCCAAATTACAAAACAAATAATCAACAATTTGTAAATATACTAACTCTGGTAAATGCATAATAATAATAAATAGAAAGTCAAATACTATATTTAAATCACACCTTATTTAAGGAGAGAAATTCCAATACTTTTTTTAAATCACACCTTATTTAAGGAGAGAAAGGACCTACATTGAAAACATTTCTAAATCCAACCCAACCCATGACCCGCCATTATATGATGAAGGGTGTAATTGGCGATTCCCTATGTATTTAAAAACACCAAAATTCTCTTACTAATATATTTAAATAACATTTTTCTAAGGTTGACGTTGAATCTAATTGTCATAACTGTATTCGAATTCATTACTCTTTTTGTGGTAAGGATGCTCTCCACGAGGCTTGTTGACGCTGGTTGGAATACCATTACTTTCATAACGCAAGGTTCTTTTTTCGGGGTTGACGGGAGATTAAATTAATAAGGCTTTACGCAGTCACACGGGTAACGATTGCAGGATGGGAATTTTGGGGTATTGTTCATCCCAAACAATGTCATCTTTGACTTTAATAAACGGGTACCGAATTTGAATCTGGATTTTGATTTAAAAATCTAATAGCAGAGAGATATCGATTAGTAGTAGAACTTGCCATATTGTTCACAAATTTGAATCTGGATTTTACTTTTTCAATCTAATAGCAGAGAGATATCGATTAGTAGTAGAACTTGCCATATTGTTCACATTTCCAAGGTAAAAGCAAGTGTTAGGAACTATTTTCTTTACTGGCTCAAACACCGTGAATACATAAAAGAATCGGTCGTATTACCTTGGATCCTAGTATTATGTTTTTTTGATACATAAAAGAATCGGTCGTTCTTTTTAGAATAAGTGGTCAAGTCATATTACCTTGGATCCTAGCATTAAATTATGGTGTTATTATTATAACTCGAGGGAGACCAGAGACCATAAGTAGCTCGGGGTTGGTACCGCTGTCATCAAGCTGGCGCACACTTTGCCTCTGATCTTAGCGTTAAATCATTGTGCTACCACTATAACCCCTACCTCGTCTCGGTGAACAGATCAGGGAATGAAAGAGATCCCAGGTGACTCAAAGAAACTTAGCGGACTCTGGTCAGACTACTACCTTTACCCTAAATTGAACATATCCACAAGATTTGAACCTAAATCTCCTCTTAAAAAGTGTCCAACTTTTTACCAATCCATAACCCTCACAGTATAAACAGTATTTAACGGTAGTGTTTTTTTATTGTTAAAATCGAAGATTGAAGCAACCGACACATCATGACGTTACAAGCAACTCATGGCGTTGTGGAACCTTCCTAGCTGGAGTGTTGTCCCATGTGTTTACCAGGGTTCGCTTATCACATGCGGAGGACAATTACATTTATACTATTATATTCAATTTGGTGGAGCACAATTTTCAAGAATTATTTCCTTATAGAAAGATATCAGCGTGGTTGCCAGATTTGTCAGAGCAACTCGAAAAATAAAAATGAATATGATACTGCGATGACGGTGCAGGGCTATAGAGTTGCATAATGAACGTGCCTGGTCCATATTTATATATGGCTCCATAATATGCTTCACTGCGTAAATGCCCTCTCCTTTTGGTTACGTGGGATCAGATAAGCAGTAACAAACTTAGCGGTAGTTGAAAGAGGGGTGCGATGGAGTTCCTCTCGGTGTTTGATAATGTTCTTGTGGTTATAGGGGTTTTAAATTTTTTTATTGGTATATTATAGGAATAAAATTTATAAAAAATAAAATAAAATAAATAAATTTATTTATGGAGTTTTAGTGTTTTGACTAATTTTAATTTTCAATGAATAAAATTATATATAAAAAAAAAAGCTTATGAGGATGAAGTAGAATTTTTTTTTTTTAAATAATGAAACAAAGAAATATAAAATGTTTAATTAAATTTTGTAAAAGCAACAATAATTTTATAATCATTCTTTAAATTGAGGTATTGAGTTGATAATTTTGTTCATCTGCTAGATTTAGAAGGAAATTACAAGATTGTTTAACAAGGAACATTAGAGGAAGGTTGTCTTTCTAGATGGAAAATAGATGGTATTAGACATTTTTGATTAAAATTAGATAAATAATTCTATTTATTGTATTAACTAGGTACAATAATTCTATTTATTGTATTAACTAGGTACAGTGTAAATTATAGAATTATAAAGAAATTATGTCAAGAGGGATTAACATTTGGTTATTTGTTGTTTGAAAATAAGATATCATAATATTTGAATATAAAATGTCACTTAATAATCATAAAATTCACAAATATCAATCTATATAAATTAGAGTCTAATGAATTTTTATTCTATACTCATAGCATCAAAGAGGTGTATACCCTTTTTGAAATATTAGCCAAATACCAAGACTTAATTATTATATTCTTAAAGCAATTCCTTTTTATTAAAAGATGTTATTTTTTAATAGTTAAAAATTATTATATTTATTTTATAGATTTTAATTATATTAAATTTTAAAATACATAAAATAAAATAGTACTAAGTTGATCATAACTCATAAAATGAATCTATTTTACCATAAATTTTATATGATGTCATTATTTTGGAATTCCACTTTTCTATATACTCTATAATATTAGAAATAGATTAAGTGACCAAACATTTTAATAAAGTATAAGCAAAATTATGAATAAGTAAAAATGTGTCATAATAATACTAATAAATAATTATAAGATCTATAAAACTATTAATTAGTAAAATTTTAATATATGTTTTACCATGCAAGGTGGGGACATTGCAATGGTTTGGGGTTTGACTCTTCTTGGGGAGGTCCAAAGTTTAAACCGTGGTTTTTGGCTTTATGTTCATAGGATTAATTTCCTATTGATAAGCATAGCTCTCGATTTTAAGAGGGGTCATGGTAGGGAAGAGATTGCTCAACCCTATGTTGATCATAGGGGTTTATCACACTACCTGAAAAAAAAAATTTCCTCAATATTTAAACCCTGTTAGGTAGTAGGAAAGGATTGTGGATGTAACTGATTCCTCTATGTAAGAAAAAAAATACTTTAGTTTCCTAGATGCATGCTATGTATAAAGTTTTACACAACAATGTATGCTAGCATGTAATTAGGATCGTTTTGAGACTTAATGATTTTGTCATCAACCTTGTAGAGGGTACTAATTATGAATAAATTTTTACCCCAAGATTTGAACCCTCCTTGCTAGCAGAAAAGGATAGTGAATGTAATCTTAGGTAAAAGAGATTTAAAAAAAGGTTACAAGAGATTTAAAAAGAATATCTTCTTAGAATAATTCTAGCACTTGAAACAACAAGAAGAAGACTAAATATTTTGAATACCTTGAAATAAATGTCCCATTACAAGATCTACAAATCTTGTAGATTGCAAAAGTAAATAAAAGGCCACAATAGCCTTATAGAAAACTCAAGGAAGAAAAGATTCCAAAAATTAAGTCAAGGAGGAGATAGGAGATTGGTGATCTCCATTCAATATCAATATTTGCATATTGCAGAAGAAAAGACCAAAGAAGCCTAGATCCAGAAAGAAGTCCATAGAAGCCTTAATTCTAAAGAAAAATTTAAAGAAGAGTTCCTGATTTAGAAGAAGAGTTCCTTATTTAGAAGAAGACTCCAAATAAAAGTTATTGAAGAATACTCTAGATAAGAGTCTATAATAAATAGAAGACAAGATATTTATGATCTTCGCTGAATATTGTGAATTGTATATTAGCTAGACTCTTTTCACAAGGTTGTGAAGACCAGGACTCAACTCAGAACTTATACCACTAGTTTCAAGAATAACTAGTGAAGATTAAAAAGGTCTGAGAAAATACCACACTGAAAAAAATATATAGAAGAGTTATTCCAGAAGAAGCTAAAGAGATCCATAGAATATCTCTTTGAAGAACTTCCAATCTTGGAAGATTGAATAAGGATCAATAAGGTCCCATTATAGAATTTGAAAGCAACATATTTTAGAGATTTGAGAAGAAGATCTCATCACCAACACTTCTAGATGTAGAAGGTTCAAGAAAAGGTTTTAGTTGGAATACCAAATAAGCTGCAAGATAGAAGACTTTGGAGAGGTATCAAGTAGAAACAAGAAGAAGACTTGGAGAGCCTTACTGCAAATCTCGTAGAAGCATCATAAAAATATTTCTTAGGAGAACTCATTGGATAAATCCACTACCAAGGAGAAGCTCTTGATAGTAAAGGACTTGGGAAAATTATCTTTATTTGACAACAAACCCAAGATAAGAAGAATTTGGCAAGGAGTGTCAAATCCTTGAGGAATATCTAGTGAAGACCTCAATACATTCAGAATCTTAAGAAGAATAAGACCATGTTTGAAATCAAAATTCAACAAGAATATTGAAGCAAGATTCAGACAAAAGAAGCCTACCAAATCCAAGAGATTTGGATATTACCTCTCATAGTAAGAAGGCATAGTTCAGAGATAAGATTTATTTAAATATATAGTAGAAGGTAAAATATAGAAGATTACTGGAAGGATCAAGCCACCAAACCCTAGGTTCAATATAGAAGGTTTGAGACCACAATTTTGTGAAGCAAGAAGTTATTTTGGATAGCCAACAAGAAGCTACAAATTCATTCATTAAAAGGCATAAATTTTGTGAATCAAAAACCCAAGATCTACATCTAAGATAGAAGCCATTAAAAGGTAAGCAACATGGGTTCAATTAGTTAAACTTCAAATAAGGTTTCATTATCAAATTCCATTAAGCACCATATTTAGATTAGAGTTGCAAAGAAAAAAGGGTTTATATTATAGTCTTCAAGAAAGTGCAAAAATGAGGGTTCATTTTAAGATATATTTACCTATTAAATAGGATTTGGATATTTTTGAAAGAAATAAAATTATCATCTACCTATTATCTATCTAGAAAGCAAGAAGACTACATCCTAAAATATTGATTGTAGTGAAAATTGCAGAATATTCATTAAGGGTTCATTATAGATTACTCTTAAAAGTTGTAGAAGATTATTAAGTGAATTAAGAAATTATTTTGAGATTTTATTGGAGCAATAATGTGAGATTATTGTTACAATTAAAGTGCATTATTTATTCATTAGCACTATACTTGTTGATTTTTACCTAGTTACTCTCAAAAGGGTTAGTTTGTGAAAGCACGAGGATACGAAAACAAAAAGGAAAATGCTAAGTATGATGCGTGTAAAACCAAACTTAACGCTAAAAGCCTATATATTGAAAATGCATGCAAGGAAAGAACATAAACGAATTGAAACAAGATAAAAGCAATATGGAATACGACCCTCTTTATTGATATGCTTTTAAAGTCATGTTACAATACGTCTCCTGACCTTTTAGGGGATAGGAGCGCCAAATATGTTTCTTGTCACATCCATGGATAGCAATCCTTCTTCCGCGTGCCCACATGTAAGATGGGCGGACCAAAACATCGCCACCGCTTGTGTATATGAGTGTTGACTCCTTACTTCTCCTATGATGTCAAAGACCTAAGTTCAAAGAAATAGAAAAGATCAGTAGCACCTGCAGATAGAATAGAACATGTATTTCCCAAGGCCTACTGTTAGTGTATGCATGAAAATATTAAACCGATAACCAAATAATATCAGAACAACCTAAAAATTTGATAGAAGCATGAATATGTTACTAGGAAGCCATTGCAAAAGGAACAGTTAGGAAATTCCTCGTAGATTTGTATTCGCTCCAGGGCGGGATGAATAAACCTGCAACAAATTGTTAGAAAGCACCCTCTTCAATGTCCTGTCCAGAAAGCTCCAAATAACCTACAAAGTTAGGGTTAGCTAATTGGGGGTATTTTGGATGACCCAGATGGTCAGATTTCTCCAATTTGGCCTATATCACCCAGAATATGATGGCGCTATCTGCATGTTAGTGAAGGTGGGAAATGATAAAAGCATGATCAAAACTTGTCAAAATGAAGTGAAATTTAAACTACAACCTATTTAAATAACCTAGAATCAGATGCAAAAGAAAAATCAGAGAAATATTCCATAGATTTCTATTCGCTCCAGGGCGGGGTGTTTAGAACTACAACAATTTGGGGGGCGCCCGGGGGCAGGACGCCCATCGTTTGGGACTCTTTTTCAACACCAATCCACTTGGGATGGGTCCAAAACATCTTATGGGGTTTTTTTGGTAAATTTTGTGGGATATTGTGGCCAAATGTTTGGGTTTGGGCTCTGGATTTGCGCTTCCAATAACCACCCTATGACCTCCCTTCAACAAGAGATCAAGGATGTGAAAGGCATAAAATCAAAGGGTATGTGTGTGGATGTAAAATGGCAGCACTTTGTTGCTCAAAATGCTACCTCTCTCTCTATATTCTGGGTGAGAAGACTCACCAATTTATAGACCTAGGGTCTCTTTGTTTGAATGCGCATGTGAGGGCGCCACTGGAGTTGCATGTCCTATTTTGGGAAAAAGATTATTCCCTGATTTAGAGTCTCCTTGCATGAGACCTCAAAAAATCCAAGACATGTATGACTGAAGTCTTTCTTCTTGATTTGAATTCATTCCTCGCAATTGCATGGCCTGAAGCTGCAGTTAACTGGTGGACCTGTCGAGGTTTGACTTTTGTTGCCAGTCAAACCTTCTATTCACCTCACCCTGGGGCGAATGCTGATAATCATCCCTAGGTGGGACAAATACCAGTTTGTATTCATCCCAAGGTGGGACGAGTAGGGAGCAAGGTGCCAAAAAGGTGCCAAATTGACCTTGACCTTCCAAATGCTTGTGGGAGTGGTTAGGACCACTGTTTAACCTCTGGGGGCTGCCCTAGGGGCTGTGTGTGTCAATGCGATCAAGCTTGTTGTCACATAATCAGATTGGTGCTATTTTGGTGTCTACAGATGCCCCTTTTTGGGAAGCATTGTGCAAGGCATAGCGTCAAGCAAAAATAGATAACCAAAGCACTAATGATTAGGGTTTATCAGTAACCTAACCAACTTTTGATGCCCTAAGTATGGAAAGGGCACGCATTCTTGAATCCTTGCTTCTGACGAGCTAAGGAGCTTAATTCAAGTGTTAACCTTTTTCGATGAGGTGTTACTTGAGCTTGGACATTGATCAGTCATGAATAGGCAAAGGGCACAACCTTTTGTCTATGGGAACCTTGAGTTCATGATTCAAGAATGCCAAGTGTTTGATCAGCTTGTGATTATTGCTTGTTTGCTGCCCCAAGTAGGAGCGTGATTGTATTTATCAATGATCCTTTGAATTGCATGTTATCTCCTTGATTGGGTGTGTTTTTGTTGATTGGTGACTAAGTGTGACTACCCCCTCAAGCGACGAATCGATGAGGGAATGACCAACATGAGAAAAGCGACGAGTCACTTGACCCAAGATGACGTAGGTAAGGGTGCCTTCAGTTGTTTACCGTCGAATGCGTAAGCAGTTTCTGAACATTCTAACCTATTTTTGGTGGGTTTTAACCCTTTGTGTGATGCATTTTGGAGCTGAAATTGTTAAAAATTCGTCCTCCCGTGGAGCGGTCCGTCTATGATAGCATTCTTAGGGAGTAGGATAATGACAATTTGTAACCCCAACATCTATTTTGGATGCCAATAATGTCAGGCACAAAGGTGCCTTTGTTCGGCAATGTTATTGCTATTTTTGGTTGGGTTGTGACCCATTTTGCGATGCCATTTGGGGATGAAATTCTCAAAAATTTGGCCTCCCGTGGAGCGGTCCGGCTATGGTAGCCTTCTTAGGGAGTAGGATAGTGAGGATTTGTGACCCCGACGTCTGTTTTGCATGACTGAAATGTCAGGTGCAAAAGCACTCTTATTGGACAGTTTTATTGCTTATTTTTGGTGCATTTTGTGCAGTTTTTTGTTGTTTTTGTTTAATTTATCAGTTTAGAGTTAAAACCCTAGAACTAACAAATTATTTTTGAATTTTAAATTTGTGTTGTTTTTATTTAATTTATCAGTTTAGAGTTAAAAACCCTAGAATTGACAAACTATTTTTGAATTTTTGTTGTTTTTGTTTAATTTATTAGTTTAGAGTTAAAACCCTAGAACTGACAAATTATTTTTGAATTTTTGTTGTTTTTGTTTAATTTATCAGTTGAGAGTTAAAAACCCTAGAACTGACAAATTATTTTTGAATTTGTGTTGTTTTTGTTTAATTTATCAGTTTAGAGTTAAAACCCTAGAACTGACAAATTATTTTTGAATTGTTGTTGTTTTTGTTTATTTCTCTAATTTTTGGTTTAATTTATCAGGTTAGAGTTAAAAACCCTAGAATTGACAAATTGTTTTTGAATTTTTT
This sequence comes from Wollemia nobilis, assembly GCA_028583015.1. Classification (NCBI taxonomy): domain Eukaryota; kingdom Viridiplantae; phylum Streptophyta; class Pinopsida; order Araucariales; family Araucariaceae; genus Wollemia; species Wollemia nobilis. The sequence goes on from JAQPPZ010002321.1 coordinate 1,712,053, forward strand.
TTGTTGTAGCGGTACATTATGTGATGCATTGCTGTATATTCTTGTGATGGCTGTACAATTTTTCATGGTTTTAATGTTTTTGTTTTATTTTCTTTTGCAGGTTGTGAAGAGCTGGTACCGTGTATCGATAGTTTTCACTGAAGTGCGTGAGGTGCTGACTTTGGCTGATTGGGAGTGGCTTGATGCCCTTGGGCTCAAGCAAGTGACTCGGTTGGAGCCTATGGTCGGATATCGGGCCTATCTGACGGCCCTTATCAACTTGTGGGAGCCCCGAACCAACACCTTCCATCTCCCAACAGGGGAGATGACAGTGACCTTGGAGGATGTCTATCGGATTCTGCGTATTTTGATAGACAGACTATCGATCAGGACGATATTGCAGGATCAACGAACATCAGTGCTGACACGCTGCTTTGAGCATGGGGAGGAGTTGGGTGTGGACAACCCAGTGGAGAGGGAAAAGGGCGATTTCTAGATTGGTGGCATTTTTTTTTTATGGTGGCTTGATATGGGTGTGTTGGGAGGGAGGCACGTTGTACTGATGGGCCTCATTTCCAACATTCTACTACCTGACTCTTCGGGTGCGAGGTTCTCATGGAACTTGTTGGAGGTGGTGTTTAGGCCGGTATAGTGTCCTATAGATGCATCGATGATCATGAGATGGGGACAGACTCTATTGGCACAGCTCTATGATGAGTTGTACAAGGTCCGTTGCTAGAAGCAAAAGGGGATTGGGTGCAGCTACTTGTTCCAGTGTTGGGCTTGGCAGCACATAGCAGTGGAGAGACCGATTGGGTTACCATGGATGACTCGAGCGGAGATGGTAGACCGAGAGATTGGTTATGGGGCACTATGGTGAAGATCTGAGGAGCAGGGTCAGAGTCGACGGTGGGCAGGTGCCATAGGGCACTATGCTAATTCTTTCGCTCGGATGACTCCAGGGGAGGTGTTCTAGCACCCCTATCGGGACTGTCCAGCCTGGCCTGAGGCTGGAGAGTGGCTCCAACGGGTACAAAGGGGGCAGTGATTGATTGGGCATCACGAGACTGAGCAGGAATTATTCCCATATTGTTGGGTTACATGATAGTTTGGGGTGTGCCAGGGGTTTCCTGGGGAGCCCATGGTCTATCAGCATCGGGGGGACAAGAGTAATCTAGCTTGGCCAGTCATTACATCGCTGGGTGAGGACTCAGACACAACGATGGATGCCCCAGACATGGATGATGTCGGTGTTACCACTGAGTATGAGCAGTGGTGGACTCTACAACAATGGCAAGGTGAGGGGCCTCTAGGCGGTGTAGAGGCGATAGTAGTAGGGGATGAGGGTGCAGAGGCACCAAGTGAGGGTTGGGGTGTTTCGCTGGATGATGTGGACATGATGGAGGTTGAGGATGCGAGCATGGATTATGGAGTTCTAGATCATCCAGAGATGCAGGACGTTCCAGAGTAGTGGGAGCCAGAGTAGGCTATTGTTCCAAAGATATCAATGCCTTAAGCAGTTGTGAAGGACACAGAAGCAGGGGTGCACATTGAGAATGTGTGATTGGCAATGCTAATTCAAAGGCAAGATGAGGAGCTGGGGGAGGCCTTTTAGGAAAGGGATCTCCTACAAATTCAACTGGCTGAGTGAGAGAATGCATTTGCTGTGTACCACCGACAGGATGGGGATACGAATGCAACACGAGAGAGGGATCTCCTATGGATGCATCTGGTGTACCATGATGATGTATTAGCGATGTATCGTCGGTGGGAGGCAAAGTGGTGTCGGCATCGGATGGATCTAGAGGGAGAGATCATCCACCTTGGGGGGCAGGTACCTGAGCCCTCTAGAGGTGGGTCTTTGCATTGGATGAGGGGCAACGATACTAAGCAATCAACATCATCTCGTTGCAGGAGATTAGATGAGGGGGGCTCTAGTAGATGTGATGTGGGGGCTAGCAGCAGCCGCTCTGAGGGGTCCCATAGGATCCACACCACGAGGGGTAGTTCTCATTGCATCGATCCTGCATGATCATGGTGGCCGATGCCCTAGGCTTGGGGGTTTTTGAGCTTTTGCTTTGTTGCAAGGTCATAGGACTGGTTCATTGTAGCCTACGGGCATTTTTGATGATATATATACAGATGACTTTCTTTGTTTTGTTTATACACTTTTCATGGTTTGTTTTTCTATTTATGCACAGTTATGTATGATGATGTATGCATGTGGGATTATGAATGCAATGTTTCTAATTATATGATGTATGCTTATGGAATGAATGAAATGAGTTTTTGAGAACTTGTCAATGGCACCATAGACTATACAAGATTTACTGGCTTGCTGTACTTATGGGATGGCTTTGTGGAATGACTTTGCATGTGAGGACTTTGTTTGTGTATTTTTTTTGTGTTATCTGATGATGATGGACGTAATGAGATGTACCAGTTGTTTTTAAAATGTAGGGAATATTTTTTGAGATTCAGATATATTAACTAACTAGCCAAAACTGTACATTTATCTCACAAGACTTTTGAACAAGGTATAAATCAGACTGGATTTTGACCAAGTTAGTTTACATCCCTGTGTGTGCAATTGAGTTCATTTATGTGGTATTTGTCAGGATACCACCAATGCCAGATAGGTTGTCAACCAAACCTGTACTGAGGATCACCTAATTAGCTCCACTAACTTTGTTGTTGTATTTAGTAAGATTAATCCACGAGACAATCTAAGGTACCATAAGCTAGCTCATCCACATGCAAACATTGGTCTGCTCACATGCAAAGCTAATGTGATAGACATATCATCATGCGTTTAGGATAACACCATTGCTAGTTTGGCTGTCCACCAAACCCATAATGAGGATCACCTAGATGATTTTCAAATACTGAGAATTCTAGGGATTCAAGTTCAGGATGTTTATTTTCTCAATGTGTTAGGATACTTGCTCGTATACATAATGATAAAAATCACTATTTATTTTTCTCTTTGTTTTTATTTTTGAGCAAGGATTTTGAATAATGGTGATAACCACTATTATTTGATTTTGTATTTTGAGCGTCACAAGGTTTAGCTTGTAGGTTTTTTTCTTATGAATGACCTTGATCCTTTTGGCCTTGGGGATGACTACCCATCCTGTTCAAGGACATGTAGTACGAATCCTTACGACTTTGGGAACCAAAGGAGATTATGGATAGTATGAAGGGCAATTGATCTGTTAGGCCTTGGGGATGACTACCCATCCTTGTCATGGGCGTGTAGTATTAATCCTTATGACTTTGGAGACCAAAGGTGATTGGAGATGATCGTGATGATGGGTTGTTGGGAGTTTGCTTTTGAATGGTCATTGATCCTTTTAGGCATTGGGGATGACTACCCATCCTTGGCAGGGACATGTAGTACAAATCCTTACAACCTTGAGGACCAACGGGGATTGGGATTTTGGGTAGTGGTGAAAACCACTGTTGATTATGGGGAATTGATGGGGAAGAGCTTGTCCTTTTGTCAATTCTCAGCACTCTTGAACCATTCGCACAGGGGGATGAATAGGCTAATCGTTCACCTATGGTACCCTAGATTGCTTTGTAGGTGTCTCTTGTGTTCACACATATTAGGAATTATTTTATGTGTTTTAACTTGTGTAGGGATGTTACATAATGAAGCGTGACCCAAGTAAAACTTTCCCTTGTAAAATTCATTTAACTTTGTACAATTTTTTGCTAGAAATTTAAAGACAGCTGAATGACGAAAACCCTACATACATTAGGAGACAACTGACTATGCTAAAAATGGGGATGGTGTTATTCTAGATGTATGTATTTATAAAATGGATGAAATGTAGAAAATGGAGGAATTGTCAAGTAATTACAGTCTATGGTGTTTGGGACATGTATGACCAACAAATATGCAATGTATGGATGTGATGCCTAATGCAACTTATATTTTTGTATTTTGATTTTTACGGGTATGCATGGAATTGAGATGCAATTTTTTTTGTGATTTTGATGATTTTATTGTTTTTGTTTGTTTTTGAATATTTATGTTGATCAAGCGGTTATGGTAACCCATGGAGCTTTTGGTTTGACCAAAGGGTTTATGGATACCTTTGGGACATTTTTGGGGTTGACCAAGTGATTGTGGGAATCCTTGGAGCTTTTGGTTTGACCAAAGGATTTATGGACACCTTTGGGGCATTTTGGGTTGACCAAGCGATTGTTGGAATCCTTGGAGCTTTTTGGGTTGACCAAAGGGTTTATGGATACCTTTGGGGCATTTTTAGGTTGACCAAGCGATTGTGGAAATCCTTGGAGCTTTTGGTTTGACCAAAGGGTTTATGGACACCTTTGGGGCATTTTTGGGGTTGACCAAGCGATCGTGGGAATCCTTGGAGCTTTTGGGTGGACCTATGGCTCTCTAAATGTGGAATGGCTTAAAATGACTGATGTTCAAGGGTTCTAGTTCCTTGATTCCTTCAAGAGAGGTGAGCCGGTATGTTCCAGGTCCTATTTTATTGTCAATCACATAAGGACCTAACCAGTTTGCCGTGAAATTGTCCCTTATATGGGATGGCAAATTAGAATTCTGTTGGTTCTCTTTTAAGACCAAGTCACCAACCTGAAAGTCCCTCAGGTGAACCTTCATGTTGTATGCTTTCTTAAGTCACTCTTGATAGATATGCAAATGCTCGAGAGCATTGATGCGTCGTTCGTCAAGCAACGTTAGCTGGTCTAACCGGGCCTACCGCGTAGTGTCATCATCGATGAACTCTTGCATTGAAATGCGCAGGGAAGGGATTTCCAACTTGAGAGGTATGACTGCCTCAGAGCCATACACCAGAAAAAATGGAGTTGCCCCAGTGGGCGTCCGAATGCTAGTGCGATAAGCCCATAAGGCAAGCGGTATTTGAATGTGCCAATCCTTATGACTATCTATGACTGTATTTTTGAGGATGGAAACTAGCATTTTTTTTTATGCCTTTGCTTGCTCATTTGCCTGCAGATAATAGGGTGTTGAAAAACTGTGCTGAATTTTGTACTTTGTTGTCAAAGCACACACATATTTATTCTTAAACGATGTCCCATTATCCGAGATGATCTTGGATGGAATACCAAAACAACATATGATGTTATGTAAAATAAACTTCGCAATGCGGGGTCCAGTCGTAGAGGTTAGTGAAATTGCTTCCACCCACTTGGTGAAGTACTCTATGGCCGTTATGATGAACGTGTGATGACCCGACGACGCAGGGGAGACCTTTTCGATTAGATCGAAGCCCCACTACAAAAAAGGCCAAACCGATTGAATAGGTTGCAAGGCCTGAGAAGGTACGTGTGTCAAATTGGCATGGTGTTGACACTTCATGCACTTCTTTACATATGCACAATAATCTCGCTCTAAATATGGCTAATAATAACCCATGCAAAGAATGCGCTTTGCGATGGCCATACCGCTGAAGTGGCCACCACATGTACCATCGTGGGCTTGGGTGATCGCCCAAGCGGACTCCTGTTGGTCCAAGCAACGGAGGAGAATCCCTTCATAGCTTTTATGATACAAAATGTCTCCTAGCAAGACATGTTTTGCCACTTTCTATTTAAATGATCTTTTCACGGCTTGTGTCAATCCAAGTGGGAGGTTACCTAGCTTGAGGTAATCCCTTATGGGTGTGTACCAATCCTGTTGATCAGAAACCTTGATGGTATGAAAGGCCAATTCCTCTTGAAGTTCATCCCTAGAAAAATCTAAATGGGAAAGAACTTGTAACAACAACGTTGTGTTGCTATTAAGAGGGGTCGGGGAGAACAAGGACCCCCAGTTGGCCTGAGTCAGACAATCTTGGATTTGAGAGAACCTATCCTGAGATGGTTCAATCTAGATTAGGTAGATTCCTGGTGTTAGGTCAAAGCTTGCATGCTCCATCATGAATTGCAATAATGTATTTGAAAGCACGAGATTCCGGGCAAAGGAAACACCAAGTGCGATTGCATTCAAAATCAAGTACGCTTAAGTCCTAGAAATGTAAATTGCATGAAATGGAAAAGAAACACATTGGAAGAGACACAAGCAAATAGAGAAAACACAGCCCTTTCATTAATATCCCTTGATCTCTCTTACAATGACGTCTCCTCCCTTTTCGTGGGCTAGGAGCGCAAATAGAGTTTGATTACAATCACCGAATGATTCCTCTTTCCGCGTGCCCACGATTGCAATGGGCGGGCCAAGATGATGCCGCCGCCGATGTCGATGAGTTCTTCACCTCTCGCTGCTTCTCCCGCGAACAAAGAAACAACCAAGATGTCGTAGCACCCGCTGCAAATGAAAAGCGTTTGCTCTCTAAAACTAACGAAATATGCATGTAAATATTTGCCTGAAACAGTAATTACAGTGAGTCCAAATGGCTTCAAAACTTGACAGAAGATAAGAAAAGTTACCATAAGGCCACTGCCACTGAGACAGCTGGCCAATCTACCTTCAACTGGAATTCGTCCCTGGGCAGGACGAATTTCGATCGCAATCCGTCCCCGGGTGGGACGAATTCTTCCGTGTTGAAGAAACCGACCCGTCGCTGCTCCAATGTCGGATCCCGAGACTCGCAAAACGCCTGCAAACAGGGGGGTTATGTAATTGGGGCCATTTTGGGACGACCCAGATGGTCGGATTCTCCCAATTTGGCCTCCACCCTCGGGAATTTGACCTCGACACCTGCAAGTCAGCGAAACGACAAAGCAACACAAAACATACTAGAATCTGACCAAAAGTTACAAAATTGCAGCTATGGATTAATCAAACCTAATAACACAAAATGCAATCTGAAAAGTAATCTAAAATGCTCAAAAACTAAAAATAGGACTTGGGAGGTGCGGGGTGCCCAAGTGGGCCTCCCACCGTTGGCACTTGATTTTGGAGCCAATCCACCAGGGATGGGCCCAAAACCTCTTAGGATTGGGGGTCGGCGAATTGGTTGGTTCAGGTGTCCATGCGTTGGATTTGGGTCAGGTTCGAGCTTCCAAAGGCCACCCAACAACCTCCCTTGCAAAAGAGATTGGTGGATGTGGGAAGGTGAACCAAAAGGGATGCAAGTGGGTCTTCAACTCGGCAAAGCACTTCGTTGCTTGAAAACTCCTTCAACCTCGTATATTTTGGGTGAGAAAAGTCCCACCTTTTATAGACCCATGGGGTCTCTTTTGGGAGGGAAGCACAAATGCCATGTGTTGGCCATAGGCGCCATGTGGCGCCTTGTCTTCCCATGAGGGAGGGGAGTCCTCCATTGACTTGAGCTTTGATAAATGCCTTTTGTGACAGCTCTTCTAACGGCCCCTCTCGTCCACCTACACACGCGTGCAAGGCAGGAGTCCTTAATCGACTGTTCGGGCTGCCACTTGGCACCATTTGCCTTTTTGCTCGTTAATCTTAGGAATTCGTCCCACCCAGGGACGGATTCAGAATTCGTCCCGGGGTGGGACGGATTCTATTTTGAATTCGTCCCTGGGTGAGACGAATACTGGGCAAAGTGTCCAAGTGTGCCAAATTGCTTCTTGACCTTACAAAATTGCTATGAAAGTGGTTAAGACCACCGTTTAACCTCTGAGGGCTGCCCTGGGGGCTGTGTTTGTCAAAGCGATCAGTGTTTGCAGTCACATAATCGGATTGGTGCTGTTTTGGTGTCTACAGATGCCCCTTTTTGGGAAGCGCTACGGGTGACGCGGTGCTGAGCAAAAATAGATAACCAAAGCACTAATGATTAGGGTTTCTTGGTAACCTAACCAACTTTTGATGCCCCAAGTATGGAAAGGGCATGCATTCTTGAATCCTTGCTTCTGACGAGCTAAGGAATTTGATTTCAAGTATTAACCTATTTTGGTGAGGTGTGACTTGAACTTAGACATTGATCATTCATGAACAAGTGAAGGGCATTTTTATCCTCATGGGGAACCTTGTGTTCATGATTCACGAAATGCCAAGTGTTTGATTGATTTGATTGTTGCTTGTTTACCGCCCCAAGCAGGAGCGTGATTGTCTTTGTCAATGATTCTTTGAATGCATGTCGTTTTCCTTAATTGGGTGTGTGATTGTTGGTTGGTGACTAAGTGTGACTACCCCCTCAAGCGACGAATCGATGAGGGAATGACCTTCGTGAGAGAAGCGACGAGTCGCTTGACCCAAGATGACTTGTGCAAGGGTGCCTTTAGAGGGTTTACCGTTAAGCGTGTGCAATTTTTCCAACATTTGGACCTATTTTTGGTGGGTGTTAACCCTTTTGGTGATGCCGTAATGAGGTGAAATCATCGAAAATCTAACTTCCCGTGGAGCGGTCCGGCTATTGTAGCCTTCTTGGGGAAGTAGGAGAGCGATAATTTGGACCTCGACATCGATTTTCTTTGCCTAGAGGTTAAGTGCAAGAGCACTTATGTCCGGCAATGTTTTTGCTGTTTGTTTTTGTTGAATTTTGTACTGTTTTTGAGTGGGCTTTGACCCTTTTTGTGATGACGTTTGGGGATGAAATTGTCTAAAATCCGTCTTCCCTTGGAGCGGTCCGGCTATGGTAGCCTTCTTAGGGAGTATGATAGTGACAATTTGTGACTCCAATGTCGATTTTGTATGCCCATGTTGTCAGGTGCAGTAGCAATCCTGTCGGGCAATTTTATTGTCTATTTTTAGTGCATTTTTAGTCATTTTTGTTGATTTTTTTTTGTGCTGGCCTGAATTCGTCCCTGGGTGGGACGAATTCCAGCTGGAGAATTCGTCCTTGGGTGGGACGAGCGCTGATCAGAGCGCTCGTCCCATTCAAGGATGAATTCCAAAGCAAAAGGCCTATTTAATGGCCAAAACTTGATTTTGGGCTCATTTGTGTCATTTTTTTCTTGCGATTTTGGAGCTCTGGGAGGAGGAGGTAATTCTGCGAAGCGAAGCGTCGCTGGAATTCTCTCTGCCATCATGAGTGCACAAACTGGTTCGAGCGGCGGAGCCGAGGCGAGACCTGTAAGTGACCCTAGGGTTTATTTTGCTTTAATTTAATGCATTGTTTTTGTGTTGACGCTTTTCAAAACTTTAAGATTTTTTTTTTGTGATGTTTTTGTTTATCAGTTAAGGTTAGAAACCCTAGAACTGAAAATTTGATCTGTTATATATTATTATTTTTTTGCTTGCAAGGTTGTTAGGAGCCGGTACCGTGTACCCGCTGCATTTACTGAGGCGCGGTTGGCATTGACCGATGATGACTGGGAATGACTTGATGCCCTTGGGCTCAAGCGGTGGCTCGACCGGAGCTCGTGGTTTCGGATCGGGCCTATCCGACGGCCCCGATCAAGCTTTGGGATCCGTGGACCAATACTTTCCATCTCCCGACAGGGGAGATGACCGTGACTCTTGAGGACGTCTATCGGTTGCTTCGGATTCCGATAGATGGTCTCCCTATTAGGACATCTCCGTTTGATCAGCGGACTCGCTATACTTACGAGATGTTTTGGGCATGGGGGGAGCCGGGTGTAGCAGACCCAGTGGAGACAACCGAGGCGGATTGCCAGCCGGCAGGGATTTTGGTTAGCCGGTGGAAGGAGAGGGGGTGTTAGGAGTGAGGCACGCATTCTTGATGGGCCTCATTTCTAACATTCTTCTCCCCGATTCGTCAGCGCGAGGTTCCCGTGGAACCCGCCGGATTTGGTGTGGCAGCTGGCGTAGTGCCCGATAGAGGCACCGTTGATTCCGAGATGGGGACAGACTTTGTTGGCACAGCCTTACGGGGAGCCGTACGGGGTCCGCCGTCGACAGCGGAAGGGTGTCAGCTGCGCTTTTTGTTGCAGTGTCGGGGTTGGCAGCACTTAGCTGTTGAGAGGCCTACCGGGTTACCGTGGACGACTCGGGCGATGATGGAGGATGAGGAGATTGGTTATGCAGCTTTGTGGCGACGGTCTGCGGAGCAGGGGCAGAGTCGGCGATGGGCAGGTGCCGTTGAGCACTACATTGATGCCTTTTCTCGGCTCACTCTAGGGGAGGTGTTTTGGCGTCCCTATCGGGACTGTCCAGCCTGGCCTGAGGCTGGAGAGTGGCTCCGACGGGTACGGAGGGAGCGATGGTTGACTGGGCGGCACGGGACGGAGCATGAGTTCTTTCCGTACCGCCGGGTTACACGATAGTTTGGGGTGCGCCAGGGGTTGCCTGGTGAGCCCGTAGGCTATCGACGTCGGGGAGATGAGAGGGATCTGGAGCCACCGGTCACCGTGCCATTGGGCGAGGAGTCGGATGCGGTGATTGAGGTCCCGGATGTGGATGACGTCGGTACTACCACCGAGTATGACTCGTGGTGGGTATTGCGGCGCTGGGAGAGGAGAGGGTCCACTGGGAGGCGCGAAGGCGGCAGTGGAGGATGCTGAGGCGGCAGGGGGTGATTGGGGGGCCGTTGGATGATGCAGACATGGTGGATGTGGGAGATGAGGATGTGGACTTGGGTGTTCCGGAGCAGCCGGACATGCAGGATGTGGAGGAGCATTTGGAGCCTGAGCAGGCTACTGTCCCCGCGAGTCCTATGCGTCCGACAGATACAGAGGAGGTGGGGTCGGATGTAGGCGATGAGGTTGCGTGACTTACAGAGCTGCTACGGATGCGGATCCGGAGAGGGATCTTCTGCGGGCTCAGTTGGCAGAGCGGGATAGAGTTTTGGCGCAGCGCGATGATGCATTGTCTATCTATCATCGGCGAGAGGCAGAGTGGTGTCCGTACCGGATAGACTTGGAGAGGGAGGTCATCCGCCTTGGCGGGCGGCTCCCTGAGCCTTCGATCAGCAGATCTTCTCGACGGACGAGGGATAGTTTGACTGAGCAGTCAACATCATCTCGTCGTAGGCGGTTAGATGAGGGGGGTGGTAGTAGGCATGATGCGGGGGCTAGTAGTAGCCGCCCTGCAGGGTCCCGTAGGACCCACACCACGGGGGTAGTTCCCGTCGCACCGATCCTGCGTGATCATGGTGGTCGACGCCTTAGGTTGGGTTCTTGGATATGCTTGCTGGGTCTCGAGGACCGATTTTGTAGCCTCACGGGCATCTTTTTGACGAAAAAATATATATATATATATATATACCTGTTTTATTTTTGGTTTTGTACATGTGATGATGTGATTTTTTTTGTTATGCATGTTTATTCATTTTGATGAATGCAGATGTTATGATGAATTCAAATGTTTTAGATGTCTATGTGATATGCAAATTGAAATGGATGAATGATATTTGTGGTGATTGCACTGTAGGCTGTTTAAGAAGCTCTTTATTTACCTGATTTTTTTTTTGTTTTTGTATTTTCTGATGGTATCATAAGGATGATAAGTAGCGCAGATGGTTTTGGGATGAATGTATGATTTTCTGAGATTCAGATAGTTTTATCTCACTATCCATGACTGGTAACTTTATCTTACAAGACTTTTGAACAAGGTATGAATCGGACCTATTTTTGACCAAGTTATTTAACATCCCCGTGTGTGCAATTGAGTTCATTTAGTGGTATTTGTTAGGATACCGCCAGTGCCATGGGCTTTCAACCGAACCTGTACTGAGGATCACCTAATTAGCTCCACGAATTCCTTTGTTGTATGTACTAAGATTAATCTGCGTTGTAATCCAAGATGCCATAAGCTAGCTCATCCACATGCAAACATTGATCTGTACGCAAGTTAATGTGACAGATATATCGTCATGCGGGAGGTTTACTTCATTACCGATAGGCTATCAACCAAATTGGTACAAAAGCTTGCCTTATGACCTATAGAATGCTGAGAGTTCCAGGGATTCAAGGTCAACTCCCTTCTTTTCTTCAATTGTATTGGGATACTTGCTCATTGTAGTGATAAGATCACTGTTTATTTTGATTTTTTTTTTTTTTTTTGAGCAAGGGATTGGGGATATGGAGTGATGAAAATCACTGTTGTTTGTGCCTTTTGATGTGTGCACTATAGTTTGTCAAATTTGGAGTTTTGACATTTTGCAAATTTTTGTGTTTTGCAACTGTTGAGAACTTTAGGGATTCTTAGGGAATTGGGTAGGGAGGATGCTTGTCCTTTTGCCAACTCTCAGCATTCTAGGGGTCATTCGCACAGGGGGATGAGCAAGATAACCGTTTCGCTTGTGGTGACCTAGATTATTTTGCAAGTTTCGTCTTTCGTTCACACAATTTGGGAATTTTAGTGTTTTGATTTGTGTTGGGATGTTACGTAACAAGGTGTATTTCAAGTATGACTCTACCTTCGTAAAATCTGCTCGACTTGGTACACTACATGGCTAAAGAGGAAAATGATGACCGAATCACCGAAACTCTTGGTACATTCCCGGACCACTGACTGTAGTGTGGTAAAAGTTATGCTTGGTGTTTTTGTTGTTTTTGATGAATTCGAGTATGCCTAGAATTGAGATGCAAATCTTTGTTGTTTTTGATGATTTTTGTTGTTTTGTTTTTGTTGAATTTCTTGATTTTTTTTTTTTGACCAAACGATTGCGATAATCGTTGGAGCTTTTTGGGTTGACCAAGAGATTGCGATAATCCTTGGAGCTTTTTGTATTGACCAAGAGATTGCGATAATCCTTGGAGCTTTTTGGTGACCAAGAGATTGCGATAATCCTTGGAGCTTTTTGGATTGACCAAGAGATTGCGATAATCCTTGGAGCTTTTTGTATTGACCAAGAGATTGCGATAATCCTTGGAGCTTTTTGTATTGACCAAGAGATTGCGATAATCCTTGGAGCTTTTAGGTTGACCAAGAGATTGCGATAATCCTTGGAGCTTTTTGGATTGACCAAGAGATTGCGATAATCCTTGGAGCTTTTTTTTTTTTTTTTTTGGTATATGGCTTTCTTAGATATGAAATGGTCGCAAATGACTGATATTCAAGGGTTCTGTTTCCTTGATACCGTCAAGAGAAGCTAGCCTGTACGTTCCCGGTCCTATTTTGCTATCAATGACATAAGGACCTAGCCAATTTGCCGTGAATTTGTCTCTCATATGGGACGGCAAATTAGAGTTTTGTTGGTTTTCCTTCATAACCGAATCACCAACCCGAAAGTCTCTTAGGTGAACTTTCATGTTGTAAGCTCTCTTAAGCCGCTCTTGATAGATACGTAAGTGCTCGAGAGCATTAACGCGTCTTTCGTCAAGCAACGTAAGTTGGTCTAACCGGGCCTGCCATGCAGTGTCATCATCGATGAATTCCTGCATTGATATGCGGAGGGAAGGAATTTCCAACTCGAGAGGCATTACCGCCTCCGAGCCATACACTAGTGAAAACGGAGTTGCCCCAGTGGGCGTCCGAATGCTAGTGCGATAAGCCCAAAGGGCAAGTGGGATTTGTATGTGCCAATCCTTATGACTGTCCGCGACGGTCTTTTTAAGGATGGCGACTAGCGTTTTGTTTGACGCCTCTGCTTGCCCATTTGCTTGCGGATAATAGGGTGTTGAAAATCTGTGCTGAATTTTGTACTTTGTGGTTAAAGCACGCACGTCTTTGTTCTTGAATGATGGCCCATTATCCGAGATTATTTTGGATGGAATACCAAAACGACATATGATGTAATGCAAAATGAACTCCGCAATGCGGGGTCCCGTCGTAGAGGTTAACGGAATTGCTTCCACCCATTTGGTAAAATATTCTGTGGCCGTTATGATAAACGTGTGACGGCCCTGACGATGCAGGGGAGATCTTTTCGATTAGATCGAGGCCCCACCACAAAAATGGCCAAGTAGACTGGACTGTCTGTAGGGCCTGGGAAGGTGCGTGCATTAAATTGGCATGATGTTGACATTTTACGCACCTCTTGACATACGCGCAGCAATCTCGCTCTAAAGATGGCCAATAATAGCCCATGCGAAGAATGCGCTTTGCAATGGCCATACCACCGAAGTGGCCGCCACATGTACCGTCATGCGCTTGGGTGACCGCCCAAGTGGACTCTTGCTCGGTCCAAGCAACGAAGAAGAATTCCGTCGTAGCCGCGACGATACAAAATGTCTCCTATCAAGACATATTTTGCCGCTTTCTGTTTGAATGTTCGTTTTGCGGCGTGCGTCAATCCAAAGGGTAGATTACCTAACTTGAGGTAGTCTCTTATGGGTAAATACCGACCTCGTTGATCGGATACCCTCGACAGCTTGAACAACCAATCCCTTTTGGAGTTCTTCCCTAACAAATGCTGATTGGGATAGAACTTGTAAGAATAGCATTGTGTTGCTATTAATGGGAGTGGGGGAGAACAAAGACCCCAGTTGGCATGTTTCAAATAGTCTCGGATTCGAAAGAACTTATCCGAAGATGGTTCAATCTGGATCATGTGGATTCCTCGGCGTCAAGTCCGAGCTTGCGCGCTCCATCGCGGGTTGCGATAAGGTTTTGACCTGAATGGTTGTTATATCACCGGAAAGGTCTTGCGGGATTAGTGACCCTAAGGAGGCCATTGTGTCCGCAAAATGATTCGATGATCGAGGGAGTGCCTCGATGTCATACCACTCAAGTTTTGCCAAGAATTTATCCACGAGGGCTTTATAGGCTTTTAGGACTGGGCATTTGCATTGATATACCCCTTTGACTTGATTGACGATTAACAACGAATCACCAAAGATGTTCAGTCTTTTGATGTTCATGGCGATTGTTGTCTGAAGACCTAGGAGCAAGGCTTCATATTCTCGCATTGTTGTTGGTGCAATCGGAAGTTTAATTTAAATGACAGGGGCATTGGAGCGCCCTCGCGGTGTGAAGAATACAATTCCTGCGCCACCACCTTGCTCGCATTTAGAACCATCAAAAAATAAGGTTATGTCGGCCTGAGACTCAGGCTCTTTAGAATCTGGCGATTCTGAGACATGGAAGACCTCATCATCGGGTAGTTCTATGACCAGAGGCTGATCGTCTTCAAGAGGAGCCTCTGGCTAGTTGATCGGCTATGACTTGTCCTTTTATAGATTTTTGCCCAATAAACTCAATGTCAAATTCCGTCAACAACATGATCCATTTCGCCGTGCGGCTACTATGATAAGTACGACTCATCATGTATCGCAATGGATTCTCCTTAGACACAACATACGTCGTGTTGCTCAAGCATGTAGTGGCGTAGCCTCTTGGTAGCAAACACCACCGCCAGCGGAGTTTCTCAACGTATGCATAGTTAAGTTCGTAATCGACCGGGGTGCGGCTAAGATAGTAAGTAGCCTCGTTCTTTGTGAAGTTCATTCTTCCGGGCTAGCATTGCGCCAGTGCCACCTCGCAGGCCGAGATGTATAAGTAGAACGGCACACCTGGTCTAGGCGGTGCCAATACCGGCGGCGAAGCCAAGTATTGTTTGATTTCGTCAAAGGCCGATCGGCACTCGTCATCCCAATGAAATGTGACCCCCTTGTGCAATAATTTGTTCATTGGTCGGCATTTGTCGGATAATTGCGCTATGAAGCGTTTAATCGACGCGACCTTTCCTTGCAGACTTCGAGCCGCTTGATAGTGGTTGGGGGAGCCATTTCAAGGATTGCCTTGACTTTGTTTGGGTCCACTTCGATGCCTCTCTTGGAGACTATAAAACCCAAGAGTTTTCCGGATGTGACGCCGAACACGCACTTCTTGGGATTCGACCCGACCTTATGCTCTATGAGGCGATCGAGAATCTTGCTTAAGTCACCGAGATGATCTGAGCGCAAGAGAGACTTGGCTAACAAATCATCCATGTAATCTTCCAAAGTTTTGTGCATGTAATCGTGGAAGATATAAGTCATAGCACGTTGGTATGTAGCGCCAACGTTTTTAAGGCCAAAAGGCATGACCTTATAACAAAATGTCCCCCAAGGCGTTGTGAATGCCGTTTTGAGTTGGTCTTCAGGATTGATACGAATTTGATTGTATCCTGAGAAACCGTCCATTAGGGAGAGCATTTCGTGACCCGCTGTAGCGTCTACCAATGCGTCGATGCTTGGCAAGGGGAAATCATCCTTAGGACTCGCTTTGTTTAGGTCTCGAAAGTCGGTGCATATGCGAATCCTCCCGTCGGGCTTCTTGACGGGAACCATGTTGGACAACCATGGCGGATAATCCACGCAGATGACAAATTGTGCATCCAACAACTTTTGCAATTCGTCTTTGACCATCAAGGCCACTCGTTGGGTGCATCTTTCTTAGTTTTTGCTTTACAGTGCTTGATTTTCGGATCAAGCGTTAAATTGTGCATGACTAGCCGCGGGTCTAGTCCCGGCATATCTTTGTACGACCATGCAAAAACCTCCTTCTTTTCTTTAAGAAGGGCAATGTAATCGGCTTGCTCCTCGGGGGAAAGGCTTACCCCACCTTGAGAATCCGTGGATTCATTGGATCCGTGCCGATGTCCACGTCGGCCGTCTCTTCGACCGACATGTGGGATCCGTCCTCCAACCGATGTGGAGTTGGGATTAAATGGATATCATCACCGAGTTAAGATCTCGCGTTTGGAACCTCGGGTCCCTCTTCAGCTTGAAAAATATCCCGAGTTGTCCTTGGGGTAAGATGAAGCATTTCACCGAAAGGCCAGTACTCTGATGGTAACAATGGTGAATTGACGCGATCCCAGCCAATGGCATCCATGTTTAGATGCAATGACCGTGATGGATCGGTCGGATTGCGGATGGGTGTGGTCAAATCAATGGAGATCATGTGGATGGAATGAATTTGGTCTCCAGAACCACGGGTGTGATGACTTGATTCTTTTAGATGTTCCCTATACTCGGATCTGGCTCTACGGGAACAAGCACGAATGGATCCTCTCTAGGTGCAAATTCATCTCTATGTGTGAAAAGGAAGGCGGGGTCTTCCCTCGGTACTGCTGTCCTGATGGGATCTCGAGGTGGACGATGCTCATCTTGAATTTGGAGCCATAGGCCTAACACTTGGTCCCACCTCGCTGGGTCTACGTGCCATTCATGTCCTAACCGTATACCCATTTGTCCCATTAGATCTTCATGAGTTAGAGCGCGGTGATGTCGTCGCGCATGTCTGAGATAGTCCATTTCAGTTTCGTCTTCAGAATCGCTTTCATAGATCCAAAATTGTTCATCCTCTTCAAGGATCTCGTTGCTTGCGACATTGAGGACTCTTCCCTGTTCCAATGAATTAATCTGGTCCCATTGCGGTTGTTCCACTCTTAGTGGAGGGACCCGATTCTTTTGAGACCGTGTTATTTCGTCTGGAACCTCTAGGGGAAATAGCTTCAAAAAAATGTCCGAAAGCCGTTGTTTTTCTCTTTGAGGATTGCTCTCTGAACTTTCACCTCTCTCTAGCAAAGGAGAGGGATTATTGTTGTTTCCAGGGGTGTTTGTAGACCATGGGAGATAATCCCCTAATGTGTATTCTTTGTTTGGATTGGCATACGGGTCTTGTTTGGATTGGCATACGGGTCTTGTGCCAATCCCCCCTTGTTGCCTATTTCTAGGCCTTGCATATTTTCAACATGTCTAATGGCAGGGGATGGTTGAACCCTACCCCCGACTTGTCATATGGCATCTGATATCTTGGTTGGCAAAGGATCCGCATCCCTTGCTCATATCTCGCCTAGCCCATACCCATGCCAATTGCATTGTTCGAGATATTTTAGGGCAAATTTTGGGTTCGACAGATAATTGATGTTTTCGACAAAAGGCTCTTCATCTGTTTCCTTTTGTTCGCATGGTTCATAACCATGATCAAGGCCCCCATACACAAAATTCGTTTGGTTCGGTGGGTAGCCTAGAGGGACGATTGTTCCAATGGGAAGGCGAGGTCTTCCCATGTCTTGTACTGACTCCAGTGTGGGGGTTGCCACAACATTTTGCACTAAATATTCCCCTGTGCCTCGTACCGGCCATTTCAACAGTGATTGTTGATGATTGGGTGGGAGGAAACGGTAGTCCTTCCTGAGTCCATTCCATGTTTGGTGGTTCAAGAATCTTGGTTTCCGTTGCGTTGGGTGCTTCCTCTGTTGATATCGCTGAAATCGTGGGCAACCCCTCTTCTAGAGGCTTAACCTCTTCCATGATTTGCTTTCCCTTGTCCTTCTGTTGGGCCACGATAGGTGGCGTTGATGATGAAGGAGTAGGTGATGAAGTCTCACCCGGCCGGGATTTTGCCTTGTTGGCCACCAATGGTACTCGCGGTATCGGACCTCGTTTAGATGGATTTAATTGAAAATCCAAATGCGTTGATGGGAGGGTCGATTGAGGTATGAATTGTACCGCATTGCAATACTTGAAGGGCTCTAAGTCCATTGGGACTACATGTATTTGCCCTTCATAGGCATACTTCAAGCACAGGTGTGCGATCGAGGGGACACACTTCATGTCCCCCGATCCAAGGCCGCCCTAGCAAGATATTATAAGCCATTTCGCCTTCCAAAGACATGGCACAGGTGTGGGTATTGACTTTTGTCCTACCTGTATAGGCAGAACAACCGTGCCGACTGTCGAGCAAATTGCATCGTTAAAAGCTCGCAGTGTGTACGTGGAAGCGGTGATGTGAGAGGCTGGCAGTTTTAAATGTTTCAACGCCGCAGTGGTTATAATGTTACTGGACGAGCCAGTATCTATCAAGACTCTCTTGTACGGGATCCCGTTGACCCGCGCGATAACGTGCGGGGGTGGATCCGGCATGTCATTTGATATCGTTTTGACCTCGTCTTCTCCGAATGTGATGACAGCTCCGTACATTGTTTCACATGTCCCACGAAGGCGTTGAAAGAATTTGCTTCGTGGGGTTGTACTTCAATGGCTTTTAAAATGTCCATAAGAGCTTCTCTATGGGGAGCCGATTGTTGAATAAGCTCGTAGATGGACAAGCCTAGCCGACGTGGTCCGCAAACTCGCGTGAGTTTGGTTCGTATCGTGACCTCGGGTCTAGGCGGAGGTAACCGCGTTGGGCGTTGTTGAGGCTGCGATGTCGACGGAACTTCCCTCGCAGCCTACCTCGGGGGCAACTCGTTGGGTATTTTCTGTTCCTTGTTACAATGCTAATCATTCCCACAAATCCTTGCGCGGGAAGATCTTGTCGCACCTCGTTAATCTGGAGCGGTTTTGTCCCGTGCCTCGTGGGCGTGCAAGGGGTCCTTGAATACCCCCATTTGTTGGTTGTTTGGTGCGATGGGGTTGTCCACGACCAATGTTCTGTTGTCGATCAAATCCCGGACTAGTTCTTTGAATTTCTAGCACCCATTTAGGTCATGTCCTCTCGCGCCTATGGAATCTGCAATACAATTCCTCCCTATACCCCCTAGGCTTGGGAATGTTAGGGTCAAAAATTTGGATTTCGGCAGAGTAACTAAATTTGCCGCCGACAAGCGGTCAAATAAGGAGTCCCTAGACTCCGCATACGGGGTGAATTGTCGCCTAGGGCGACGCCGCTGATATCGTTCTCCGTCTTCCCGTTATCTCTTTCGTAAGCGGGAGGCACCGCCCGGTAGTTAGCCTTTGAGGCCGCGTTTCTTGCACAGGCGCGGGAACATTTATCGCAACTTGGTTGACCGCAGCGTGTTGTGGTTGCGTTGTCCCAGCTTTAGTGGTTTTATTCCACTCTTTCTTCTTAGGCTTGGCAATTGCGCCTTCGCCTATCTTAATCTCTTCTATGACTCGGCTTGCGCCAAAGCTTCTTCTAAGTCGTCGTATTGTCGCAAGCAACAATAGACCGGAGATTGATTTTAAGCAACTTTTTGCGAACATTTGCGTGAGGTCCGACATGGGAGGACGGTAGGGTAACTTAGAAAGCAAAGCTCTCCATCGGTTCCCGTACGCTGCCATTGTTTCCTCCTCAAATTGTTTAAGGCTAGCAAGATCACTAAGTGATGCCTTCTTCCTTGTGTTGAAGGCGAAACGTTCAAGAAACGCATCTACTAGCCGATCTAAGCTGCTTATGCTATGTTTGGGCAGTTGTGAGAACCAATCCGAGGCGGGGCCTGCGAATGTGGTTATGAATGTTCTAAGCAATAATGCGTCATTATCTTGGATGCCGAAGCATTGGCTTAGAAATCGTGTAACGTGTTCTTGTGCATCCTCTTCACCTTTAAAAACCGCCAATTGAGGCAACTTGAAGTGTTCGGGGTAAAGAGGTGTAGGCACCGAGGGATGCACCGGATTATTGCGGAGTAGACGTAATGTGGGTTTTTGATGCCCAAGCAGCTTTTGTCTCCACCGACTCCAAATGCTCCAATAGCGCTTGGTATGCATCAGAAGATTTTATTTCTTCCTCTCTTGTTCGCTCTTGTTGCAAGTTACGGTAAACCGGAGGCCTATGGAGGGGTGGCCGAATGGCATCCTTCCCGCCTTGATGGGGAGTTTCAATATATTCCTCTTCTCGGTTCATACTCCTCATAAAATTCTTGAGGAGTCTCTCGGGCGAAACCTCGTGACCCCGATCAAGCTCTTGCCGAAGGTACCCATCATTGTTTCGGGGAGTTGCCTCCCTCTCGAATCTATGGGGTCTTGGAGGCAGAGCTTGACGAGGTCGTGGAGACCCGTCCCGCACCAACGGATTACGCCTCTCATACTCTTCAGCTCTTTGGATGCGAGGGGTTGGCCCCCTCTCGTGTATTTCATAGCGTAACTCATCCGCTTCGCATTGCATGCGTTCTTTATCCAAGTGGTATTGATACTCTATCTCTCGTTGACTTTGTTTAAGCCGCATGATTTGGGCTTGACGGGTGGTATATCTGTCGACAGCTGGGTCAATTTGATCTACCCTATTTTGTTTAGAAGGTTCAAATGTTCCTCCTATGGGTTTACCTCGGTTTTGATGCTCTAAAATCTCAAGGGGTCGCTTCCCTCCGTCGAGGTAGGCGGTATGTGCTCGAGGTTCTGGCCTCAAGGGGTGATCATGATATCCGGCTGGTGCAGAAGCATAAGGTTCCCGAGTTGTATGTTGTTGTCCTTGAGGAATGCGATGATCTTCCTCATATTCTCTCTCATAGGTGCGTAAGGGGCAGGCGGAGTTAGGTCGCCCTGTGTGAGGAACCCTACGCTCTAGATTTGGTCTCTCTGTTCTGATGAGAGGTAAAGAAGGGATGCCATATCCACGTTGCCCCTCTAAATGGATGGTGTGCCTGTCTAGCGCTTCATTGCGCGGTGGCCACTCATGCCTAACTTCAAGAGGTGATTCTCTATTTATGTCAAGGTCTACATGTAAGGCATCTTCCCGAAAGGGGCTGCTTTGAATAGGCATACCCCACCGAGGATTCCTGAATTGGATTCTTTTGTAGGTTTGACCTATAAGGCGGTATGACCAAATCCTCAGGACCGAAGTGAAGGCGACTTGTGCCTCGCTTTTTGTGTACCTTTCGGAGCTTCGCCCTTGATTGGGCTTGATCGCGGGTGTACACCATTGCGGTGCTTCTATGCTATCTAAATAAGTTTTTATCTCATTTTTATGATTTTCTTTTTTTTTTGTCTACACTGAGCAGAATTAAACACACACATTCACAAAACCGTGATTATCTCTTTTAAGGATTCTTGGTGTGTCCTAAACTGGTTTAGTGCATTTTGATGTTTTGTTTTGTTTTTGTAGGTTTTGTAGAACGTTTAAATGCATCATGTAGGCTCTTATAACTCCCAAAAAGGTCGCCCCTTCAATATACCAGCCAGGCCGATATACCAACCTCTCTATATACCCGCCCTTACGAGAGGGAGACTATAGGTACGTGAGAGCAGAAGGTACGTGGTACGTAGGCGGTACGGAAGGGGGATTGTCCCGTTAATGGCACCTACCATAGAAAACTTATCCTCGCGCGCATGGGAATCACCCCGCCTACGCTCGGTCTGTCTTCGTCGGGATTTACGCCTAACAACAGCTGACAATCGGGAAATGGATGCAAATCAAGCCAAGGTGGTGATGAAATCCACCAATGGTCTTGATCAAGGGCTGGGGTCTTACGACCAGCTCCTTGGTTTAAAATTGTTTCGTGATGTGTGTGGGATTCGTTTTATTCAACAAAAATGAAACTAGCATACATGACTTTTCCTAATGCAATGCAGGATTAAATGAAAACAATTAAAGAAACAGAAACAGAAACAGAAAATTTAACAGAGATGATAAAAATCCCTACCTCTTCTCTGGCTTGCTCCAGTTGCTTCTGAATTTCTGCTCTGAAAATCTGCAGACAGAATTCGTCCCTCCGGGAGACGAATTGCAGGAATAGAATTCGTCCCTCCTAGAGACGAATTTGAATTCGTCCCAGGGTCAGACGAATTGCAGAAAAGAATTCGTCCCTGTCAGAGACGAATAGCAGTCTGCAACAAAAAAAATGTACCTGTCAAGCACAAACACAAAACTTTGATCAGTTTCTATGATTTTAAAAACCAGGGAACAGGTCCCACCGTGATCGCCACTGAAAGCACGAGATTCCGGGCAAAGGAAACACCAAGTGCGATTGCATTCAAAATCAAGTACGCTTAAGTCCTAGAAATGTAAATTGCATGAAATGGAAAAGAAACACATTGGAAGAGACACAAGCAAATAGAGAAAACACAACCCTTTCATTAATATCCCTTGATCTCTGTTACAATGACGTCTCCTCCCTTTTCAGGGGCTAGGAGCGCAAATAGAGTTTGATTACAATCACTGAATGATTCCTCTTTCCACGTGCCCACGATTGCAATGGGCGGGCCAAGATGATGCCGCCGCTGATGTCGATGAGTTCTTCACCTCTACTGCTTCTCCTGTGAACAAAGAAACAACCAAGATGTCGTAGCACCTGTCGCAAATGAAAAGCGTTTGCTCTCTAAAACTAACGAAATATGCATGTAAATATTTGCCTGAAAAAGAATTACATGAGTCCAAATGGCTTCAAAACTTGACAAGATAAGAAAAGTTACCGAAGGCCACCGCCACCGAGACACCGCCAATCTACCTTCAACCGGAATTCGTCCCCGGGCAGGACGAATTCGACCGCAATTCGTCCCCGGGTGGGACGAATTCTTCCGTGTTGGAGAAACCGACTCGCCGCTGCTCCAATGTCGGATCCCGAGACCTGCAAAATGCCTGCAAACAGGGGGTTATGTAATTGGGGCCATTTTGGGACGACCCAGATGGTCGGATTCTCCCAATTTGGCCTCCACCCTCGGGAATTTGACCTCGACACCTGCAAGTCAACGAAACGACAAAGCAACACAAAACATACTAGAATCGACCAAAAGTTACAAAATTGCAGCTATGGATTAATCAAACCTAATAACACAAAATGCAATCTGAAAAGTAATCTAAAATGCTCAAAAACTAAAAATAGGACTTGGGAGGTGCGGGGGTGCCCAAGTGGGCCTCCCACCGTTGGCACTTGATTTTGGAGCCAATCCACCAGGGATGGGCCCAAAACCTCTTAGGATTGGGGGGTCGGCGAATTGGTTGGTTCTGTGTCCATGCGTTGGATTTGGGTCAGGTTCGAGCTTCCAAAGGCCACCCAACAACCTCCCTTGCAAAAGAGATTGGTGGATGTGGGAAGGTGAACCAAAAGGGATGCAAGTGGGTCTTCAACTCGGCAGAACTTCGTTGCTTGAAAACTCCTTCAACCTCGTATATTTTGGGTGAGAAAAGTCCCACCTTTTATAGACCCATGGGGTCTCTTTTGGGAGGGAAGCACAAATGCCATGTGTTGGCCATAGGCGCCATGTGGCAGTCTTGTCTTCCCATGAGGGAGGGGAGTCCTCCATTGACTTGAGCTTTGATAAATGCCTTTTGTGACAATCTTCTAACGGCCCCTCTCGTCCACCTACACACGCGTGCAAGGCAGGAGTCCTTAACCGACCGTTCGGGCTGCCACTTGGCACCATTTGCCTTTTTGCCCGTTAGCTTAGAATTCGTCCCACCCGGGGACGGATTCAGAATTCGTCCCGGGGTGGGACGGATTCTATTTTGAATTCGTCCCCGGGTGAGACGAATACCGGGCAAAGTGTCCAAGTGTGCCAAATTGCTTCTTGACCTTACAAAATTGCCATGAAAGTGGTTAAGACCACTGTTTAACCTCTGAGGGCTGTGTTTGTCAAAGCGATCAGTGTTTGCAATCACATAATCGGATTGGTGCTGTTTTGGTGTCTACATTCTTGACCTAAATGGTCGTCATTTCACTAGAAGGGTCTTGCGAGATTAGTGACCTAGTATCCAAAAAATGATTCGATGATCGAGGGAGTGCCTCGATGTCGTACCATTCAAGTTGTGCTAGGAATTTGTCCACAAGGGCTTTTTAGGCCTGTAGAACTAGGCATTTACATTAGAATACCCCTTTGACTTGATTGAAAATTAACAACAAATCACCAAAGATGTTTAAACATTTAATGTTCATGGTGACTATTTTTTGAATACCTATGAGCAAGGCTTCATATTCTACATTGTTGTTGGTGCACGGGAAGTCTAATTTAAATGATAGAGGTATTGAAGCCCCTTACGGTGTGAAGAATACAATTCTCGTGCCACCTCCTTGCTCACATTTAGAACCATCGAAGAATAGGGTCATGTCAGCCTATGACTCAGGCTCATTAGAATCTGGAGATTTTGAAACATGGAAGACCCCATCATCAGGTAGTTCTACGATCATAGGCTGATCATCTTCAAGAGGAGCCTCTACTAGTTGATCGGCGATGACTTGACCTTTTATGGATTTTTGTCCAATGAATTCTATGTCAAACTCCGTCAACAACATGATCCATTTTTCTATGTGGCTACTATGATAAGTATGACTCATCATGTATCGCAATGGATTCTCCTTAGACACAACATACGTCATGTTGTTGAGCATGTAGTGGCATAGTTTTTTGGTAGCAAACACCACTACCAAGAAGAGCTTCTCAACGTATGCATAGTTAAGTTCATAACTGACCAGGGTGTGGCTAAGATAGTAAGTAGCATGTTATTTGTGTAGTTCATTTTTCTAGGACAACATGGCACCCAGTGCCACCTCAGTAGCTAAGATGTATAAGTAGAATGGCACTCCTGGTCTAGGTGGTGCCAATACTGGTGGCGAAGCCAAGTATTGTTTAATGTCATCAAAGGTTGACTGGAACTCGTCATCCTAATGAAATGCTACCCCCTTGTGCAATAATTTATTCATGGGTCAGCACTTGTCAAATAACTATGCTATGAAGCGCTTGATTGACACGACCTTTCCCTGCAGGCTTCTGAGCTGCTTGATGGTAGTTGGGCGAAGCATTTCAAGGATTGCCTTGAATTTTTTTGGATCCACATTTATTCCTCGTTTGGAGACTATGAAACCCAAGAGCTTTCTAGATGTGACGCCAAATACGCACTTCTTGGGTTTTAGTCTGACTTTATGTTCAATAAGGCGATCGAGGATCTTGCTTAAGTCATCGAGATGATCTGGGCACAAAAGAAATTTGGCCAACAAATCATCCATGTAATCTTCCAAATTTTTGTGCATGTAATCATGGAAGATGTATGTCATGGCACGTTGGTAGGTGGCGCCAGTGTTTTTAAGGCCAAAAGGCATGACCTTATATCAAAATGTCCCCCAAGGCATTGTGAACATCATTTTTAGTTGGTCCTCAGGGTTAATACGAATCTGATTGTATCCTGAGAAGCCATCCATGAGGGAAAGCATTTCACGGCCCACTGTAGCATCTACCAATGCATCAATTCTAGGAAAGGGGAATTCATCCTTAGGACTCACTTTGTTTAGATCTCAAAAATTGGTGCATATGCGAATCCTCCCATTGGGCTTTTTGACGGGCACCATGTTAGACAACCATGGTGGGTAATCCACGCAGATGACAAACTATGCATCCAACAACTTTTGTAGCTCGTATTTGACCATTAAGGCTATTTTTGGATGCATATTACATAGTTTTTGCTTCACTGGCTTGAATGTCAGATCAAGTGTTAGATTATGTGTGACTAGCTGCAGGTCTAGTCTCGACATGTCTTTGTATGACCATGCAAAAACCTCCTTCTTCTCTTTGAGAAGGGCAATGTAGTCGGCTTGCTCTTCGGGGGATAGACTTACCTGGGGGTGAAATGAAACATCCCACCACAAGGCTAGTACTTTGATGGGGATGGCGGTGCATCAGCACGATCCCAGTCTATAGCATCTAGGTCTAGATGCAATGACCATGTTGAGTTAGCTAGATTATGGATGGGGGCAGTTAAATCAATGGAGATCATGTTTATGAAATGATTTTGGTCTCCATTACTGGGGGTGTGGATGATCATACATCCTAGATGATCTTTGTGCTCTGGATCTGGCTCTGTGGGCACTGGCACAAATGGATCAGCCCTATGTGTAGATAAGAGGACGGGGTCCACTCGAGGCACTTATGGCTCTATAGGGTCTCTAGGTGGAAGATGTTCTCTGTATACCTGGAGTGGTGGGTGCAGTAATTGCTATAACTGTGCCTAGTTGAGGTTCCACATATGTCTTGGCCCTAGGTGTAGTTGTTCAAACATGTTGTCTATGTCCAAGGGATATTGTTATTGTCGCATATGATTGAGATAGGCCATCTCAGTTTCATCTTCATAATCACTGTCAGAGATCCAAAGGCATTCGTTGGTTCCAATAGTTGTTTGCAACATATGACGCTCATCTTGCTCAAGCATATTGATGTGGTCCCATCGGGGTTGTTCCACTCTTTATGGGGGGCCCTGATTCTCTTAAGGTGGCATATGTTCAATTGGAGCATCCAAAGGGAACATTGTTAGGAAGCTCTCCTGATAATCATCCATGGGAGTCACTTGTGAATGATTGCTATCAGAATCAAAAGGATCCTAAGGTGCTACTTCGTATTTCGAATCGTCTTCTGAAGACCATTCTTGGTCTTGTTCATAGCCCTCTTGCAGGTGAGTCTTCGAACTTTCTCCATTTTCGATCGAAGGGAAAGGGTTGTTAAGGTCAACAAGGTTGGTTGTTAGCAATGGGTGATAATCCCCCAATGTATATGTTGTGTTAGGATTGGCATATGGATCTGATGCCAACCCATCCTTGTTGCCTATCCCTAGGCCTTGCATGTTCTCTACCAAGATGTCCAGGGGCAAGGGGTGGTTGAACCCTATTCGTGACTTGTCATACGAAATTTGATATCTTGGTTGGCACAAAATACGCACTCCTTGCTCATATTTGCTTAACCCATATCCATGCCAATTGCGTTGGCCAAGATATCTCAATGCGAAGTCTGGGTTGGACAAACAGTTGACGTCCTCAGCAAAGGGCTCCTCATCTTCATCTTCTTGCATGTAAGGTTCAACACCATTATCCAGGCCCCCATAAAAAAAGTTTGTCTAATTGGGTGGGTAGCATAGAGGAACCACAGAGCCAATGGGAATGCGAGGTCTCCCCATGTCCTCTATGGACTCAAGTGTCGGTGTTTCTACAATGTTTCGCACTATATACTCCTCCAGGCCCGTGTTGGCCATCTCAACAGTGATCGTTGGCGGTTGATGGGGAGCGAATGGGAGTCCTTCCTGAGTCCACTCCATGTAGGGTGAACAAGGCATCTCGACTTCCATTCTGCTAGGCATCTCTTCGGTAGAGATGGTTGAGACTAGGGGTGGTTCCTCTTCTAGGGGTTTCTTTCCCTAGTCCTTCGGTGTGGCCACCGTAGGTGGCATCGTTGTTGAAGGACCATAAGAGGAATATGGAATCGGCTAGGGATTTGATGGACTTGTCAATGGGGATGCATGTGGAATCGGACCCTGGTTAGATGGATTCAACTAAAAATCCAAATGTGTTGATGAAAGGGTCGATTGTGGCATGAATTGCACCGTATTGCAGTACTTTAATGGCTCTAAGTCTGCCAAGACTATATGCACCTGTCCTTCAAATGTATACTTTAGGCACTAATGAGCTATTGAAGGGACACACTTCATATCCCTGATCTAAGGCCGCCCCAGCAAGATATTATAGGCCATCTCACCTTCCAATATCTGGCACAACGTATGAATAGTCTTTTGTCCCACTTGGATGGGTAGGATAATTGTGCCAACCATCGAGCATATCACATCATTGAATGCTCGAAGAGTATAGGTGGAGGCCACGATGTGAGATGCCAGCAACTTCAGATGTTTCAATGCTATTGTTGTAATGATATTACTAGACAAGCCAGTGTCCACCAACACCCTCTTATACGAAATCCCGTTGACCCGTGCAATGACGTGCAGGGGTGGATCCGCCACATCACCAATCACTGATTTCAATTCATCTTTTCTAAAGGTGATGATTGGTTTTGTACATTGTTTTACATGTCCCACAAAGTTGTTGAAAGAGTTTGCTTCATGGGGCTGCAGCTCGATGGCTTTTAATATCTTCATTAGAGCCTCTCGATGGGGCATTGATTGTTGAGTGAGCTCATATATGGAGAGCCTAGCCGACATGGTCCTTAGACTTTGGGTAAGTCTAGTCCGAATCGTGGCCACTAGTCTAAGAGGGGGAGGTTGTGTAGGGTGTTGTTGAGGTTGTGACATCGATGTAACCTCTCTTGTGGCTATCGCGGGGGCAGCACCTGGGTACCTCTTGTTCCTAGTCACTATGCTTATCATCCCTACATACCCCTGCATGGGGCAATTCTATTGCACCTCATTGACTTGAAGGGGTTTTTCCTGTGCATCATGGGTAGGAAGGGGGTCTCTAAAGACTCCCATCTATTGGTTGTTTGGCGCTATGAGGTTGTCCACCACCAATGTCTTGTTGTCGATTAGGTCTTGCACCAAGCCTTTAAAATTCCAACATGCATTAAGGTCATGTCCCTTCTATCTATGGAACCTATAGTACAAGTCCTCCCTATACCCCTTAGGATTTGGTGCATTGGGGTCTATGGTTTGAATTTCTGGCAGGTTGATCAAGTTTGCCATTGATAAGCGGTCAAACAGGGAGTCCCTAACTTTGTGTAAGGTGTGAATTGTCGCCTAGGGCGATGCTGCTAATTTTGGTATTGCCTCTGATTTTCTCTATCATAATTGTTAGGAGGCACCACCTGATAGTTAGCGTTTTGGGGTTGTGTTGCTTGTGCAGGCTTAGGGATGTTTATAGCGACTTGAATGAATGTAGCGGGTTTTTGTTGCGTGGTCCCTATTTTGGTGTTCTTAGACCATTCTTTTTTCTTAGGCTTGGCAATCTCGCCATCCTATATCTTGATGTCCTCAATGATTCTCGCTTGTGCCAGAGCTTCCTCTAAAGTGGCATATTGCTACAGTTGCAATAGCATGAAGATCAATCTCAAATAGCTCTTTGAGAACATTTGGGTTAGGTCGGACATGGGAGGGAGGTAGGGCAACTTTGAAAGCAACGTCCTCCACCGGTTCCCATATGCCACCATGGTTTCTTCCTCATACTTTATGAGGCTAGCTAGGTTGCTTAGTGATGTCTTTTTCTTGGTGTTGAAGGCAAAGCATTCGAGGAATGCGTCCACTAGCTGATCCAAGTTACTAATGCTGTGCTTTGGCAACTGAGTAAACCAATCCAAGGCAGGGCTTACGAATGTGGTTATAAATGTTTTGAGCAACAAAGCATCATTGTCCTGAATGGCAAAGCATTGGCTCAGGAACCTAGTCACGTGCTCGTGGGCATCCTCCTCTCCTCTAAAGAATGCCAACTAGGGTAGTTTAAAGTGTTCAGGATATGGAGGTGCCGACACTGATGGATGCATAGGGTGACTACGGATTTGGTGTAAAGTGGAATTTTGGGGCCCAGAAGTCTTGGTCTCCATAGACTCTAAGCGCTCTAGCAAATCTTTATATGCATCAAAAGATTTAATTTCTTCCTCCTTAGTTTGCTTTCGTTGTGGGTTGGGGGAAACTTGAGGCCTATAGAGGGGTGGCCGGATAGCAGCCCCTCTACCTTGATAGGGTGTTTCAGCCCGCTCTTCTTCTTGCTCATACTCCTCATAGGCTTCTTGAGGAGTTTTTGGATGAGACCTATAACCATGGGTGGGTCCCCGCAGGGGACGCCCATCATTGTTCTTGGGAGTGGCACTCAGGTCTAGGAGGTCTCGGAGGCAGTACTTGGTAAGATCACAAGGACCTGTCTTGCACCAAGGGGTTGTGCCTCTCATACACTTCTACCTTATGCACGCGAAGGGTTGGGACCTTCTCAGGCACAGTGTTATGAAGTAATTCAGATGTCTGACGTTGAATGCGCTCTTTGCTAAGGTGGTACAGATGATCTAACTATTGTTGATCTTACCTAAGCTGCATGATTTGTGCTTGGCAGGCGACATGTCTAGAAAATGCCAAGTGAATTTGTTCCACTATCTCATGTTTAGGAAGCCTAGATGCCTCTCCTACATGTCTATCTCGATCATGGTGATCCGAGACTGCTATGGGTTGCTTTCCTCTATCGAGGTTAATGACATTCACTCGAGGCACTGGCCTCAATGGGTGATCTCAATACATAGCAAGTGCAGAGGTGCATCACTCCTACACTGTGTACTACTCTTGAGGAACATGGTGGTCTTCCTCGTACTCCCTTTTGTATGTGTGAAGGGTGTGCAGAGGTGCTCTAGATTTTGTCTAGTGTTTCTAACAGTAATAAGGGGTAAAGCAGGGATGACGAAATCATGTGGCCCCTCCTTATGGACCCTATGTTGCTCTAGCACTTCATCACTAGGCCACTCATAACGAGCGTCTAAGGGAGGCCTCCTTTCTATGTTGAGTGCCACATGTAGGTTCTCCTCTTGAAAGGATCTATGTTGAGTGGGGGTGCCCCTAAAAGAGGTGCCTCTATAGTCCTATTTTGTGGTGGCATGATGTGGACTATCTTGTGTGTCAGGCTGCCAGGGCGGGATGACCAAGTCCTCAGGACTATATCGGAGGTGACTTGTCCCCCTTTGTGCATTCTCTGTAGCTCCTACTCGTTATTAGGCTCGGCTATGGGTGTACACCATGGTGATGTTTTCCTATAAGATGCATAGATTTTTATCTTGTTTTATGATTTTTATGCTACACTAAACAGAAAGGAAACACACACACAAAGCAATGATTATCTCATTTAAAGATTAAAAGTGTGCCATAAATCTGGTTTAGTGTGTTTTGAATTTTGTTTTGAAAGATTTTGTAAAGAATGTTTAAATGCAATATGGTGGCTATTATGACTCCCAAAAATGGTCACCCCTTCAATATACCATTTCCAGGTCGATATACCAACCTCTCTATATACCCGCCCTTACGTGAGGGAAACTATTGGTACGTGAGAGCAGATTGTACATGGAACATAGGCGGTACGGAAGGGGAATCACTTTATTTATGACACCTACCATAGAATACTTATCCTCATGTGTTGGGAATCACCCCTGCTACACTTGGTCAGCTTTCATCAAGATTTACGTCTAGCAACTGTCACAATCGGGGATATGTATGCAGTATCTCAAGCCAAGGTGGTGCTGAAATCCACCATTGTTCTTGCTCAAGGATTGGGGTTTTACGACAAACTCCTTGTTTTTTTAGATTACCATGTGGTGTATGGGGTTATTTTTAGGTTGCATAAATGAATGAAACAAGCTTTCAAACTCTCCTATGCAAGAAAATAACCAGAGAGCATAAAATAGAAAGCAAAAAATTTGATAGAAGGTGTTTAGGACCCCTACCTCTTCTCTGCCCAAATCGGATGTCTTTGAATTTTTGCCTTGAAACTGCATAGAGAGCTATTTGTCCCTGGGTGAAATGAATAACAAAACTGTATTCATCACAGGGTGGGGCAAATTCCCATTCGTCCCTGGGTAAGACGAATTCCAACTCTGTGTTTGTCAAAAATTGAAACGAACAACAGTCCAACATTTGAAAACTTGGTACCTACAAGCCAAAACAAGCAACCTTTGATCAGAAATTTAATCTTAAAATAAAGGGACAAATGTCCCACTGTGATCACCACTAAAAGCATGAGGATACGGAAACAAAAAGGAAAATGCTAAGTACGATGTGTGTAAAACCAAACTTAATGCTAAAATCCTATATATTGAAAATGCATGCAAGGAAAGAACATAAACGAATCGACACAAGATAAAAGCAATATGGAATATGGCCCTATTTATTGATATGATTTTAAAGTCATGTTACAATACGTCTCCTTCCATTTTAGGGGATAGGAGTGTCAAATATGTTTCTTGTCACATCCATGGATAGCAATCCTTCTTCCGCATGCCCACATGTAATATGGGCAGACCAAAACGTCTCCACCACTTGTGTATATGATTGTTGACTCCTTACTACTCCTATGATGTCAAAGACCTATGTTCAAATAAATAGAAAATATTAGTAGCACCTGCAGATAGAATAGAACATGTATTTCCCAAGGCCTACTATTAGTGTATGCATGAAAATATTAAACCGATAACCAAATATTATCAAAACGAACTAAAAATTTTATAGAAGTATGAGTATGTTACTAGGAAGCCACTGTAAAAGGAACAGTCAAGAAATTCCTTGTAGATTTGTATTCTCTCCGGGGCGGGATGAATAAACCTGCAATAAATTGTTAGAAAACACCCTCTTCAATGTCCTGTCTAGAAAGCTCCAAATAACTTGCAAAGTTGGGGTTAGCTAATTGGGGGTATTTTGGATGACCCAGATGGTCATATTTCTCCAATTTGGCCTATATCACCCAGAATATGATGGCACTATCTACATGTTAGTGAAGGCAGGAAATGATAAAAGCATGATCAAAACTTGTCAAAATGAAGTGAAATTTAAACTACAACCTATTTAAATAACCTAGAATTAGATGCAAAAGAAAAATTAGAGAAATATGCCACATATTTATATTCACTCTGGGGCGGGGCGTTTAGAACTACGACAGTTTGGGGGGTGCCCGAGGGTAGGACGCCCACCGTTTGGGACTCATTTTTGGCACCAATCCACTTGGGATGGGTCCAAAACCTCTTATGGGGTGTTGTTAGCAAATTTTGTGGGATATTGTGGCCAAATGTTTGGGTTTGGGCTCTGGATTTGTGCTTCCAATAACCACCCTATGACCTCCCTTCAACAAGATATCAAGGATGTGAAAGGCACAAAATCAAAGGGTATGTGTGTGGATGTAAAATGGCAGCACTTCGTTGCTCAAAATGCTACCTCTCTCTATATTCTGGGTGAGAAGACTCACCAATTTATAGACCTAGGGTCTCTTTGTTTGAATGTGCATGAAAGGGCGCCATTGAAGTTGCATGTCCTATTTTGGGAAAAATATTATTCCTTGATTTAGAGTCTCCTTGCATGAGGCCTCCAAAAATCCAAGACATGCATGACTGAAGTCTTTCTCCTTGATTTGAAGTCATTCCTCACAATTGCATGGCCTGAAACTACAATTAACTGGCTGACCTGTCAAGGTTTGACTTTTTTTGTTAGTCAAACCTTCTATTTGCCTCACCTTGGGGCGAATGCTGATAATCATCCCTGGGTGGGATGAATACCAGTTTGTATTCGTCCCAGGGTGGGACGAGTAGGGAGCAAGGTGCCAAAAAGGTGCCAAATTGACCTTTGACCTTCCAAACTACTTTTGGGAGTGGTTAGGACCACTGTTTAACCTCTGGGGGCTGCCCTAGGGGCTGTGTGTGTCAATGCGATCAACGCTTGTTGTCACATAATCAGATTGGTGCTATTTTGGTGTCTACAAGTTTGTGTTTTTTGATTGTTAAATATCAAGAGCACAAAAACCAATAAATTATCAAAGTGTCTAGAGAAACTATTTGGTGCATAGAACCTACAACATTTCATGGCCCAAATAAGCCACCAAAATCATATCAGATTCCTCCAAGGAGTGGAGAAGAAATCCACCATCAAAATCAATAAAAAAATCTACAAATTGAGACTTGGTGAGTCTCATATTTGAGGTGCACTAAAGACTAATTACAAAAAAATAATGCAGAAAATACTACTACAAAAGCTTCTATCTACATGGTTATTAGCTTGGGTTTATTACCAAAAGTAACCAAGCAATGGAAATATGTATCTAGCAAAGGAGACAACCTCAAAATTTGCCATTTCCTACAAGCAATCCATCATTAAAACCATCAAAAATAAGGTTTCAAAAGGAGGTGCAAAAAAGGTATTGTATTCACAAGTTTCATTTAGAGCAGTTACGATTTTGTTTTGATGCAAGGGTAAAATTCCAAAATTATTCAAAGTTTGCAGTTTTAAAAGGAATTTTGCAATTTCCAGCTTTGCATGATTTCTTATTTTGAAGGAGATTTAAATTCCAGCTTTACATTTTTTCTTGCAAATAATAAATTAGTTTCCCTTTATGGAAGTTACAATTTCATTAAAGGGGAATGATTTATAAGGCATTTTAAAAGGCTATGTTCCTTAAAGCAATAAATTAACCTCCTTTTATGAAAATCACAATTTCATACAAAGAGGGTAATTTATATGGCATTCTAAATGCCATCACATTTTTAGAAGTTACTCATGCACATTTACCTTCTTTCATGCTCAAATCTACATAAGATGAATCCACTAATTATTTTAAGATGCATATTGTAAAGAGATATTTTGATCTTGTATTTCATGCTTAAAGAAAGGTTTAATAAAAGGACGAAGTCAGTTAAAACTTTCTCAAAATGGAGATGAAATCTATCTAAAATATTTCAAGATAAAAGGAATTTCACTTCTACATCGTGGTCACATGACGACCAATAACATTGATTCTCTTTTCAAGTTTCATAAACAATAATAGAAAAACACAATAAAGTAACACCATCACAAACCTCTTGTTAACAATTGTTTTGTAGAGCCCTAAGATATTCCAAGAATTTATTTAATACATGTTCACAAACATACATGCACATATTAAGTAAAAAGAAACCTTTGAGAAATTTTATTTCTTTGCAAGAGAATATTTTATAATCAAAATCCTAACTGTGAGTGTAGTTTTGCACTTGGGCAAAATTACCACTCAAAACTACCATGAAAAATCTAGATTGCATGGTCATGAGAGCAATGAGGAGGTAGTCCCTTGGGTTCCATAAAAACTTGAGCATATTTGTTCAATAAACCCTGCATTTGCAGTGGATGGTCCCTTTCCCCTTCCTCGAAAGCATCAATAGAATAAATTTGTACCACTACTCCATGAGAAGACATTTTTAACATTTTTTCCATATTATTGGTAGAAATTAACTAAGTTGCACTAGCTTTCTATATCCATTCTCCTCTAGACTAAACTTCATCCCCAACTCAAAAAATTCCCATAAAATTGTACCTAACATCCACAACCATTATGCTGCCAAAACTATATAACATCCATCTAATTATAGAGAAAACATGTCTATCTTGAGATTATATTTCCCAATTTTTAGTTTGACATTATGATATTTTCCTTTGCATGGTAGGGTACCTCCATTAGCAATCACGACTTCAAAAGAATAGCATGTAGTAATGTAACAATTTTCCTATTTGGCCACACATGGATCAATAAATTCATGTCTACTACAAGAGTCAATAAGAAGTATTTGATTACTTTTATCATTTGGGGAGTTGATATTCTTGCTAAATTATAGACTAAGATTCTTGGTTGGGATTCCTCTAGAACTTTGATCTGTTTTTTGGTTATTACCTCTTGAGGATCCTCTTATTGCTTGAAATATTCTATGGTTGGTGTCTCATCCATATATAGAAGATACAATTTTTTACACACACACTTGTTCCCTAAGGAATACTTTTCATCACAATTATAGCATAGCCCTTGGGCCCTTCTATTCTCCATATCTTTGCTAATCAATTTTGATGGTTGAAGATTTAGTGGTAAGACTTGTTGTAGGCTTAAAAAAAAAATAAGGCCAAGATTGAGGAAATTTAGATGTGCATCATTGAGCATTGAATTTATCTTCTACCAATCTAGCCAAATGTATTGCCTATTGTAATGTTTGAAGTATCAACATTTTAACCTTAGTCCTAATGTCATCCTTCAAACTACTCACAAAACAACTTTGAAAGAAGTCAACATTTAAACCAGTGGTATGATTGGCTAGTTTTTCAAATTGAGTTTGATACTCTTGAATGGTTGAAGTTTATCTAAGTTTAGAAAAGAGCTCATGTAAAATATTCAAACTCACTAGAACTAAATCGAATGAATAGATGTTTCTCAAATTCATGCCAAGAAAAATCATATTTGGCCTTCCTAATCCATAGAAACCAATGTAGTGCATTTGATTCAAAATTATAAGAGGTAAATTATCAAACGCATGTAGTGTGGGACATTGTAAAGACTAAAATATTATTTTGTCTTATAGATCCACCCCTTAGGATATTTTCCATCAAATTTTAGGAATTCTAATTTATGCAACTTATATCTATTATTATTTTTTATTTTTCATTGATGGTGACTCATACCTGCATCCTCTTGATCCTAATTATTTGATATCATGTGGGAAGAAGGGTTATACACAAGCATGAAATATCGTAAATTGGCTCTATTTAGGATTTTTAAATTTTTGGAAAGGCTAATTTTGGATCCTTTCACTAGGGCCCATTCACCCAAAATTTATGGGGTGAAAGTTTTTTTGGGGTAAATTCTCCCGCCATTGATAATCATGAACCTAACTTTATTTTAATTTGTCGACCTCAAATTACATATGATTTTGATTTTTCCACCCAATTCACCTTCAAATTATAAATGATTTTATATTTCTTATCCAAATCACCTTCAAATTATAAATGATTTTATTTTTCCTGCCCAAATCGCCTCATATACTACCTGTATATATATACTATACTAGGTATTGATAAACATACATCGAAAAAAATCTAACTCGAAAATAGCTCTAAAAAAACAAAAAACTTGAGAAGGATGTAGAGGAGTGATTGTAAAAATAAATCGATCGGTTGTAGAGGAGTGTCAATCGATGTAAGATGATCGACTACAGATCCATATCTATCAGCATAAGCCAATCGACTGTAGAGTCATGTCTATCAGCATAATCTGATCAGTTGCATAGTTGTGTCTGTTGGCATAAGCCGATCGGTTGCAGAGCCATGTCGAATGGTGTAAGCCAATATGTTGTAGAGCCATGTCTGTCAGTATAAGCTGATCAGTTGTAGAGTCATGTCTATGGATGCAATTGATCATCAACAGATCATCATGGTTGTAGCTGATCATCATGGATGCAATAGATCATCATAGCTGCAATCGATCGTCATGGCTACAACCGATCGACATGGCCCCAACAGATATTCATGGCTGCAACTGATCATCATGGTTGCAACCAATCATCATAGCTACAACCGATCACCATGGCTACAACCGATCATCATGGCTACTACCAATCATCATGGCTAAACCCAATCGTTATGGCTGTAATCAATCGTCATGGCTGCAATCGATCGTCATGGCTACAACCGATCATCATGACTACAATCGATTGGCATGCCATTGGTCGTCATGTTAGCCTAAAGTATTTCATATCGACCTAAATATTTTAAGTATGTCATACAATTTTAGATTTTGCAAATGATATTCATATCCCCCAACACAAAAAAATTCACCACGGTTTAAAATTTTTTTGAGACAAATTAATGAAATTTGCCACAGTTTGAAAATTTATGAAAAAAAATAAATGCAATTTGCCATGTATACTTCTACAAATTTCACTTGAATTCCAAGACAATTCACCTTGATTTTATAAATAAATTTCAGGGTCGGCCCCTTATGCATAACCCTGGTGAGAAGTAACTTTTAAAGGCACAACTGTCCAATTATCTAAGTTTATCTTTTAATTTTTCCTTCATTTCCCTTTGTCTTGGTGACCAAATTCATAGGCTTCTACAAATTTTTGAGTTTTATCTTTAACTGGTGTAAGTTGTTGCCTAATTGGATCCCTAATTGTTTTCCTAAATAATCTACATTCTTATAAATTTTTACCTCTAATTCTTGTTGATCTTGTTCTTATCGAGTGCTTGAAGACATGTTCTAATAGTTATGACCTATTGATAATTCTTACTAAAAATAGAAATTTGATTTTAGATGTTACTATTTTTAGTAAGGGGTCTGAAAAGTGGTTTGGGTGCTATATATCAAAATGATCAAATCAAAAAGTTCATTGTAATGGAATAGGTCCCATGATGGTATTTTTTGGCACCCCTAAAAAAGTACATGGAGTCTATATACCAAATTGATCAGCTTGACAAGATGGTTGCAATGAGCTATATACCAAAACACTAGTTTTGGACACCCCAAACTTTTTTTCTTTTAGAGGGGTGTCTTTGAGTGTTGTCGATTTTCCTCCTAGATGCTTGGTTCTCTTAGAAAATTGTTTTTTGTTGGCCAACCTCTTATGATATTTTGTACTATCCGTTCTAACTACTAACACTGTTCAATCAATCTTGACATTGTGGTGTCAACTATTTGGTCTGACTCTACTTTGACTACTGACACTATCTACCAATCTTGACACTTTTGTCAACTATCTAGTCTAACTTTATCATGGGTTATTCTCTATCTATTTTAAATTTTTATTGTCATAGGTAAATATTACTGACACCGATAAATGACATCCCCATATTGATTGTTACTGACTGAATATCCTAATTGTTACTGACACTAACCACCCTATTCCCATTGTTTCTGACTCTGATGATTTTTACCTGACTATTATGTTTCTCTATAATTTACTTCATCTATTTTCATGCAGTAATTTTAGAATATGGATGTCTTCTTTGTATGCTCAATTTATATGGTAGGGTTATGGTTATAGGTTCAATATTCATATAATAGGATTTTTACTGCAAACTTGATATTCAACACAACATGGTACTCTAAGCTAGGGTGTATGTACTACCTATAGGCCCTATATTATACCACAATGATGAATGATAGTGCTTAGACAAATATTTTAGGCCACCACTCAACGAGGATTCCATGCATACCCTTGAGCACACTACTTTCTTCTTTGTTAGTATAGAGGGTGATCCTTTTGGATGTTGTATCAAGTGTACTATGCATAATATAAGACCAAAAATATTTCTAAGGGATAAATATTTTTTCTAATACTAGGGGATTTATACATATACTCAAAGATACATGGGAGCTCAATTATGTAGAATGGTGTTGTCAAAGGCTTGGGTATTGGAGCCTTATCGTCCCTCACTTGACTAGATGCTTTATGGGTAAACTAGCTTAGCCAACAATGACAAATCCTGTATGATATTTGAAAACCCTTGGGATAGGGTTTCTAACCTAATAAACTAATTTAGAGAAGAAAAAACTAGATTATTATTTTTTAATAAGGAAACTGACGAAAAATAAAAACATGAAATCTTATACCTAACAATAAAAATGGTAGAAACTGTCACATTCATATAAGAAAATTACCCTAGAAAGTACTTTGATAGCACTTTTTAGGAACCTTATCATTAAAATTAGCACATTCAAAAAATATTGCAATAAAACATAAATGCATGAAACCTAAGATATTGCAATACAAAATATAAGTGCATAAATGAAATAATCTCATAAAGTAACACAAGATCATAGGCCACTTCAGGAGGAAAACCTTGTTCAATAAATTCATTCAGTTATGTTAAAATATACATTCATTCATGTCCCTTGTTTTAAAGAATTCATCTCTCTACCTAATTCTCAAGGTTGGCTTACACGCAAAATACCACCCAAGCTAGAATCTTCTACAAACAAAATTGTTACATTCTTAATAATAGTTACATATAATGGTACCACTTGTCTAGATATGTATAATTCCATAAACTATTAAAAATATTATCATAGATGTCCCCCACATTAAGCAAGGGTTATTACATCATAGTGTTAGTATGGGGCTCTAACAATTGTTTTCTCTGGTTAATTTGATATCACTTCCCTTTCTTCATCCCCCTCCTTATATACCCTACATTTGAGGTTTGAAGTTGAATGGATAACTAGGCATGGGTCTGATTCAAGTCTTCCATGTTCTTTGTACCTATTATGCAACAATTTAAAACGTTCTTCCTTAGAGAAACAATTAAGGCCTTTGAATATTCCTCAAGTTCTTCACTATAGTCTACTCAATATTCATTCAACATTGACGTAGCTATCTTGCCATTGTTAATGATCGATGGGATAAGTTTG
Organism: Wollemia nobilis; assembly: GCA_028583015.1. NCBI lineage: Eukaryota > Viridiplantae > Streptophyta > Pinopsida > Araucariales > Araucariaceae > Wollemia > Wollemia nobilis. The sequence continues at coordinate 1,752,000 of JAQPPZ010002321.1, forward strand.
CACTCGTTGAGAGTTCCCACAAAATTATTTTTTTAAATTTCCATCCTCTCCTCTTCTTATTAGCTCTATTGACCAAAGCCCAATGATGAGAGCTCCATTTGCTTGAGTATAAGTGATTGTTGTTTTTTTCCAGATATTGATAATTACCCTATGCAATGCTTTTGCGATGATAATGGCCGCATCCTCGATATTATCAATGGACCTATAACTTCATCCAAAGTTGGTGATGGTGGTGTCTCCTAGGATGATGTTTCTTGTTGTGAAGCCAATGATGCCTCCATTTTTTGTGATGGTCATTTTTGTTGTGGACCCGATAACATCACCTCCTATAATGGCCTTTCCTATTGTGGACTTGGAAATGACATATATATTAAGAAAAACTTATTATTATATATCATATTAGTTTTTTTACTTTTAAAAATATAAATTTGAAATATTTTTACTTTATTTAGTTTTACGTTGCATGTATTTGTGTTATTTTTATATATAGAATAAATAATTTTTTTATCAACTAAAAAATAATTAAATTATGAATGTATTTTTTAACTACTAATGTAACATGAGTATGTTATATATTTAGATGAAAAAATGGTATTACTTTTAAAATATTGATCCATAACACATAGATCTTGTTGTTTTATTTATTGAATTATTATACTAAACATATATATATAATATAATAACAAATACAATTTATTTTTAGTGTATTTTACATATATCAAGTCATTTCATCTAATTCAATGTAAAATATGTCTTGTCCTTATATAACATATAACCTATATTTATTAATTTTTTAAACTTTGAAGAGCAAGCTTTTGAAAAAAAAATACAAGTAACACAATTATTTTTATTTTAAAAAATTAAATATGCTTCATATAATTATCTTCGATTCATAAATTATTTATATGTTATTTAAGGGTAAGATATATTTACATTCTTAATAATAGTTACGTATAATGGTGCCACTTGTCTAGACACATCTAATTCCATAAACTATTACAAATATTATCATATATGTCCCCCACATTAAGCAAGGGTTATTACATCATAGTGTTAAGATGGGGCTCTAACAATTATTTCCTTTGGTTTATTTGATATCATTTCCCTTTCTTCATTGCCCCCCTTATATACCCTACATTTGAGGTTTAAAGTTGAATGGACTATTAGGCATGGGTCTGAGTCAAGTCCTCCATGTTCTTTGTCCCCATTATGTGATAAGTCAAAATGTTCTTCCTTAGAGAAAAAATTAAGGCCTTTGAATATTCCTCAAGTTCTTCACTATAGTCTACTCAATCTTCATTCATCATTGACATAGCTATCTTGCCATTGTTAATGATCGATGGGTTGAGTTTGCAATCATTGAGAGTTCCCACCAAATTATTTTTTTAAATTTCCATCCTCCCCTCTTCTTCTTATCTCTATTGACCAAAGCCCAATGATGAGAGATCCATTTTCTTGAGTGTAATTGATTGTTGTTTTTTTCCAGATCTTGATAATTACCCTATGCAATGGTTTTGTGATGATAATGACCTCATCCTCGACATTGTCAATGGACCTATGACTTCATCCAAATTTGGTTATGATTGTGAAGCCAATGATGCATCCATTTGTTGTGATGGTCATTTTTGTTGTAGACCTAATAACGTCACCTCCTATAATGACCTTGCCTATTTTGGAATTGGAAATGAAATATATTTTAAGAAACATTTATTATTATATATCATATTAGTTTTTTTACTTGTAAAAATATAAATTTGAAATATTTTTAGTTTATTTAGTTTTACATTGCATGTATTTGTGTTATTTTTATATATAAAATAAATAATTTTTTATCAACTAAAAAAATAATTAAATTATGAATGTATCTTTTAACTACTAATGTAAAATAGTTATGTTATATATTTAGGAGAAAAAATGGTATTACTTTTAAAATATTGATCTATAACACATAGGTCTTGCTTTTTTATTTATTGAATTATTATACTAAATATATATATATATATCTATAATAACAAATACAATTTATTTTAGTGTATTTTACGTATCTCAAGTTATTTCATCTAATTCAATGTAAAATATATTTTATCCTTATATTACATATAACATATCTTTATTAAATTTTTAAACTTTGAAGAGCATGCTTTTGAAAAAAAAAGATATAAATAACATATTTATTTTTATTTTAAAAAATTAAATATACTTCACATAATTATCTTCAATTCATCAATTAATATTTGTAGAGTTAGAGTATATTACATCATTTGGATCATGTAAATGAACCGCATTTGGTACATAGTTAGAGTAGGATATTACTTTAGCGGAAAGTTAGCTTGTTACTTCAACCAATGTAATAAATGCACAATTAGAGTACATAGTTAGAGTAGGATATTATTGTTACAATTAAAGTGAATTATTTATTCATTAGCACTATACTAGTTGATTTTTAACTAGTTCCTCTCAAAAGGGTTAGTTTGTGTTTGTTGATTGTTAAAGATCAAGAGCACAAAAACCTGTAAATTATCAAAGATTCTAGAGACACTATTTGGTGCATAGAACCTGCAACATTTCATGGCCCAAATAAGCCACCAAAATCATATCATATTCCTCCAAGGAGTGGATAAAAAAGCCAGCATCAAAATCAGTAAAAAAATCTACAAATTGAGACTTGGTGAGTCTCATATTTGAGGTGCACTAAAGACTACTTACAAAAAAATTAGTGCAGAAAATACTACTAAAAAATATTCTATCTACGTGGTTATTAGCTTGGGTTTATTACCAAAAGTAACCAAGCAAAGGAGAGAGGTATCTAGCAAAGGAGAAAACCTCAAAATTTTCCATTTCCTACAAGCAATCTGTCATTAAAACCAACAAAAATAAGGTTTCAAAAGGAGGTGCAAAAGTGGTATTGTATTCACAAGTTTATTTACATTATCTTGCACAAAACTAATGTCCTACATAGGAAAAATTATGGGGTTTAAGTGCCACAAAGGCACATTATTCACAAGGAGAAATCAGATCAAAGAGGCCATGTAAAGAGCATTCTCCAAGCAAGGTAGAAGAGCATCTCAAAGAGCTCATATCATTCATAGTTTTGGATATTCGTATCAAGGTACCTGCAAGCAAACACAAGGAAGGAGACGAATTATCTACAAAGGAAAATACATAGTAGGTTGAAATAAGGAGGAAATCGAAGCACATAAAAGCTATATTAGCTAGAAATACATCCACAAGGAGCACTCAAGGGCACCATTTGAGTATCTCAAAATTCCACCAAAGCATTACCCATAGCCACTGAAGCATTTCTCACTACTATAGATGGAACCAATTTACACCAAGCATTATCTAAAGCATACAAAAAAGAAAAATTTGACTATAATAAGTTGATAAAAGAATGTTGTCAAGTATAAGTTAAGTATTGAGAGACGTTGATAAGAAAAGGCCCATGCAAGAAGGGAAAGTGACACTTATCACCTTGAAGGAAACCTGAACATCTCCCACATGAGCGCTCACCCTTTGCAAACTTGAAAGAAATTCCAAGAAGGTGTTATGTAGAAGGAGGAATATAAGCACTCATACAAGACTATAACACTCACTTTCGATTTTGTAGAAAACTCCAAGAATCAACAAGGTTCTATCTCTCTCCTATGAATTAAAGTGAAACTACTATGACACTTGTCACCCACTACAAGATTAAATTCTTATTTGAGGTGCCAAAGACCAGGGAGGAGCATGTTCATAGTGCATTCATAGCAGTGTATAGAGCATTTAAATCTCTTAGTCAAGGTGGTCAAACTTAAGGTATCCACTATCCAAGTATTATAGTCAAAATAGAATAAAAAATTTGCAATCATCCGAGTTTAAAATAAGCACTAAATACTATTGATTACATCTACTTTCATACGTTGGAGAATACAAGGCTTACCATTGGTCATAACAACCAAGAGGAACACTAGATATTTTTATCATCTATGTCTAAAAATTAGTGTCAAGTACGTAGGGGTTTGTAGAATTATAAATATAAGAATATACCTTATTATAATTTTCTTTTATTAATAGGAGTTATAAGGGTATAATATAATGTTAAAACTACAAGGAAATCAACCATATTTGAAAGTAATATTGAAGGAGAATTATAGCTTAATATTTGCAAATTAAAACATAGGAAAAATAAGGATTTCTACTTGGAAAATTATAATTTCTATTATTGCAAATATTTTTGTTTTTCAATATTCCAAATTAGGGAGTTATAAGGAATACTACACTAAAGTAAGATATTGGAATTTAGAAACATTAAATATCAAACATCAAAAGCTATAAAAGGAGGTTAATTAAAAATTGTCAAGAGTTGGAGATTAATTGATATACTTATCTCAAAATCACATTAAATGGACAAAAGAAATCCAACCAATAGAACCTTATCAAATTATAAAGTGCTTAAGTTCAATAGGGGTAATAGGGTGTAATAGAAGTTGATTTTTTCTATTCATAAAACTTTATAAAATCAACTGAAAATTAAAATATTCTCAAAAGAACTTTATCAATCATTTATCTTATTTTCTTATCTAAAATAATTAGGGAGACATAAAATATTCTACAAAACTTGATAATAATAGCATTTATTCATAAATTAAGTACTCAATCCATTTGTGAGTCATAAGGAAGCCTACAAAACCTAAGCCCTAAAAATATTTTTTCAAATTAAGCTCACATACTCTAAACTAGGGATTCATAAGGTAGACTACTTAAAAAAATCAACTTAGAGTATTCAAAGGACTTCTATAAAACCCATTTCTATAACTCTACGGAATATGAATGAAATACTAAGAAATACCTTCATTTAAAAAAAAATATTTCATGAAATGGAATTGTATTCTTAGAACTTGATAAATACCCTTGAAGGATATGTGAATCTACCAACTAGTGATAAGGAGAGATTCTCCTTATTTCTTAAAGAAGCAAAATAGGGTAGATTTGAAGCATTAATTGGTTATCTTCATGAAAAACTCTTCAAGGCATGGTGGAATTCACAAAATATAGTTATATTCACATCCAAGGAATGTTTGATGATTTACCTATCATTAATTATGTTTGTACTCACTCAACACATGAAGCAAGATATCAATACACATTAATATTATTGTGATGATATACTGACTCCTCATGAAGCATAAACTCTACTAGTATCAATGCAAAATTGCAAGAGAAGGAGGAAAAGAAAAAAAAGATATGCTAAAGAAGATGATAGCAAAGAAGACTTGAATAGCAAAGAAACCATAAATACTGGACCCGACATGCATCTTCAAAATATTGAATAATCCTTAACTAAACTCTCTTTACATCATATAAAGACACTAACTACTTACTTGATCAAATTACAATAAGAAATGAAGGAGAATACAAGTTTCAGTTCGGATTCCAATAAGGAAGACGAATATGAACTAGATAAAGGAGGATCCTAGTACAAAAGTCAATTGATGAAATGACCTGATCAATCGAAAGAGACTCCTCAATAAGAAGATCCATATTGAATATTGAAATCTCCAATACCCAATTAATGTAAGACAGGGGGGTGTTAGAGTTAGAGTATATTATATCATTTGGGTCATGTAAATGTACCACCTTTGATACATAGTTAAAGTAGGATATTATTTTAGGAGGAATTTAGCCAGTTATTTCAAGCAATGCAATAAATGCACAAGTGTCAATGTGCAAGTTGTAATATGCAAGGTGTCCCCATGTACAACTAGCTAAAGTGCTAGCCAAGGAATATATCTTCCTATATAAAGGGCCTCATAGAGACATATCAAATATATCAAGTGCATTATAGTAGTGAGTATTAGATAGTAGTAGAACTCTTGTATGGAGTACAATGTAGTTCTTTATTTTATATTAATGGAGTGACCATACCTCCATACTTCATTGTATTTTTGTCATTTCTAATTATAGTATATTTTAGTCATATTGCAGAATCACTTTCTCTCATATTTAATGCATATTATTTGGACATGTGTTAGATCGCTCCCACTACATATATCCTCAAAAGCTAACAAATGTTAATGATTTTAATGATTTTTTCAATTAGTAATATGTGATTGAAATAGGCTTCACCCATATTACATCATAACTACATAGTTCTATTACAAAAACTTTGCTATTATACATGTATCACTTGACAATATTTAGACCTAGGTCCCCTCATTAAAAGTTAAGGAATTAAACTACTTGAACTAATGCCATTTGATTAAATGTTAAGGTTCACCCATGATATTTGAACCTTGGTTTAGTAGGTGAAACTCTTCATTAACAACCATGTGCCCTTAAAATCATGGGAAAAATAATGAGGTTCACCCATGATATTTGAATATTAGTTTATGGTGTGAAACTCCTCACTCCTAACCATTTGTCCAAACCATATAGTATCATTACACATTAATGATTGAATTTGAGTGTAAATATATTTTTTGGTTTGTTTGAAATTAAGAATACTTGTTTTCATTATTTTCCTAAACCCCTTTCTTTTGTATACCATTTTCATGTTTTCACCTAAATCAAATGACCAATTTTATGTTGGGATTCAAATGTCACCCCCTTGTAATATCACTGAAGGCCTATTATCAAATATAACAAATAATGACACTTTGAAACTTAAATAGGGGTTATATCTAGAACCTAAAAGTCAATTATTGTTTGATTCATATCCAATAATAAATAATATTTTGAGGTTCTATATGTGGTCCTTGTTTAGCAACATAGAAGGTTTATTGCCATTTCAAGAGTAGTCAATAGATTTTCTTCATCTCATCTATGATGAAAATAACTCATAGGACCTTAATGTATTGTTAAAGTGCCACATTCAATCCTTCACAACAATATCTATTGTTCAATTAGGATGCCAATATATTTTTATATTTCATATGTACCCCTTGTTCAATAGTGTCAAAATACTAGTATTATTCTTTGATCTAATAATCTAGATGAAGAAAATATTTAGAATGGCAATAACTATGCAATGCATCATTAAGCACATGAAATCTAACCTTATAACATCACAGTATAGATAATTGATGAGATATATAATGAACCTCCTTGCACGACCATTGATTGCAGTTAAATTGATGGATAAAAATTGCCTATTATTCCTAGAATGTGGTACAACTAATAGTGGTTGTGCATGTAGGACCAGGTATATACCTTCAACAAAATAAGGTAAGTGGGAAACGATGATAGCTCATGAGTACATAGAAGCTTAGACATTTGCATATCATATAGGATTCATGAATGACTTGCATTGTGTGTGTGTGCTTCACTTTGAAAAATATTTGTTATTTTTCAAAAAATGATGAATACATATGACTTTAAATGGCAATGAAAGTGCATTGAGCATGTGAGCCACCCTTTTTCAAACCATTTGATAGACTAAAAAATATTTGTATGCTTATTTTTGGGTTTGTTAAGTAAAATGAGAATTCATGAATAATTTAATAAAATATAAAAAAGAAGAAACATTATTGTTAGCATGTAAATTAAAAATCAATCAAAATTTAAAATAAACCATAAATGGGTATAGTGAGATAGTGGTGGATAGGCCAAGAGGGATGTTTTCCTGTAAACCTCATGATTATTATTTAATGCCTCTCCCATGTCCTCCAATGAAAATGGAGGAAGTCAGTTGGAAAAAGGAGTGTCGGGAAAAAATATTTTATTATCTTGCTTTTTAATATGTAAAAAAAAGTTTTTGGGATCTGTTTCTTAGGAGGAAACTTTAGAATTTGTTGTGTGCTGCCTGAATGTTGTTGCATTGTGAAGGGAGGAAGAAAATGATAAGTAGTCAAATAATTCAGGTTGGATTTCTTGTATTTACATGAATATCTTATTTAATTTGTTTCATGTGTTGTGTAAAAGAATTGGGAAAGTTGGGATAAATTAATTATGTGAAGAAATAGTTAATGGAATAGAACTCTTGATTTTTGTTATTGAAAAGAATGAATGAAGTTGCATGTTTATTTTATGTGCAAATAATTTTATATATTATTTTTTGTTCTACTGTGTGAATGATTGGATGCAAAAATGTTACAGTCGCCTTTCCCTGCTGAAATTGTAATTTCAATTTTATGTCATTGGGAGTGGTGTTATTTGAATCAAACCATGTTCAGCTACGCTCTATGTATATATGGGGAAATCATTTCTATTTTATATATTCCTTCCACTGAATAGACAACTATTCTATGCTACCCAATGAATGTTGTTTTATCTTGGGATGGGAAGTAGCAATCATTATCGTGTTCTATTTCAAGATTGAGGTAGATAAGAAACAATAATTTATTTTCGGTAAAGTTTCTTTGCAGATGTGATGCATGAGCATCCAATGGTGTAAAAGTGATCTTGCATCACCCAAAAAATATTGTAATTGTTTAATTTTGTAAAAACTAGTAAAACTAGTTTTTCTTGCAGGAGATTTTTGAAGGTCTTAGAGGTCGAATTTGAGGAATTTCAATTAGACGTGGGCCTTGGCACAAAGAGCCAAGGCCCGCTCTGCTTATTTTATCTTGTGTTATTTTTGAAAACATGTTGTAATAGTCAATCGGGTCAACGAGCGTGAATTTATAACCTCCGCAAGTTGCCCCCAAATTTCAATTTTTGAAATTTCAAGTTTTAGGTGGGAAAAAGGGGAAAACAGGGCATAAGTGGGAATTTTCAAAATTGTAAAAGAGCTCTTATTTTGGGATCCTAATTTTTGGACATGAAAGTAATGGAAATATTTGGCTCCTTTTATCATTTCTAGTTTTCAGTGGATTGTATGTGTTCTTTTAATGCAACTCTACTTCAAGTGGTATCAGAGCGAGAGTTACTGAGTGTGTAAATAGAGCGTAGAATGTGAGGCAGTTTACACCAGGATATGTGGTTAGGGTTTGTGAAAGAAGTGAGAAGAATGCCTCCATAAATAAACCATGGTGGTGGGAGAAATATGGTGCTAGAAGAAGATTTCAGATCTTTGCAGAGGTAAGTTCAAGCTTTGTAAGAGGAGCTACGTAGAGGGTTTGTGCCAAGGAGATAAGAAGGGTGTGAAGATGAAGTTGAAGAAGAAGAGGCCCAATTAGAAGAAGAAGAAGAATATGTAGTATATCCTACACAAGCTATATTGTATAAGGCCATATCACATATTGGAAATAGACCGAAGTTTTATGTCTCCACATATTCTGGAAATCTCAACCCAGAAGAGTTGATAGACTGGATGAATGACATGGAGGAATACTTCAAGTATGAGGAGGTAAAATATCTTGATAGGGTCAAGTTTTCTAAGACCAAGCTGAAGGATCATGCTAGCATATGGTGGAAGGGAGTGCAGCTAGACAGAAACAAAATAGGAAAAGAAAGGATAACAAGGTGGGAGCAGATGGTGGAGAAGTTGAAGAGATAATTTATTCCATCTGATTATGAGTTGGATCTGCTCAAGAAAATGCAGGGTTTGAGACAATCGAGTAAGCCTATCAAAGAAAATAAAAAGGATTTGTATAAGATCCTAATTAGAACAGACCATTATGAGGTCAACAAGGAGAAGATAGTCCATTATATTAATGGGTTAAGAGCGAGTATTCAAGAGGAGTTGAGTCTGGTTAGGATGACCACCATTGAAGATGCTTACTAGTTTGCCTTGAAGGTAGAAGAGAAGCTGAATAGGAGGTTTGAAAGCAGAAAGAGAGGAAGAGATCATGGTGGAAGAATTGGTGGGAGAACAAATGGAGGACGAAATGAGGACAAAAAAAAACTAGGGATATAAGCAACAGTCAAGACCAGAAGGGGAAAATGCTTACTGGCCCTATGAGCATAATAATAACTACCAGAATAATGGTTACCAAAGAGGAATATGAAGGTCTGTATGAAGGTTTGGAAGAGGATGATTTCATGGAACTTATTTCCATTATGGAGAAGAAGAACATCGAGCATCCGAGTGTCCACAACACCAACGAGTAATAAATAGGAGGCCTGAAGGTAATACCTGAGCTGCTATTATTGATGAAGGTGCTGAATCTGAGCATTTTTAAGAAGAAAGAGAAGTACTAATAACAATGAGAGCCTTGTTGAATGAGGAGAAATATCCAGATAAGAGGAAGAGCCTATTTCGCACAAGGTGTAAATGTGCAGGTAAGGTTTGTAATGTTATCATAAATAATGGTAGCATGAATAACCTAGTTGCAGAAGGAATGGTTATCAAACTACAGTTAGAGAGGAAGAGACACCTGTATCCATATCAGATTGTGTGATTGCAGAAGGACCATAGGACTTTGGTTAGTGAGCAGTGCTTGGTAAAATTTAATATTGGGAATTAATGTGATGAGGTCTTGTGTGACATCCTGTTTATGGATGCTTGCCATTTACTATTTGGAAGGCCATGGTAGTTTGATCGATGTGCAATGCATTATGGGTGTGCAAACACTTAATCCCTAACAAAGAATGAAGTGTGCCATACGCTGAATCCCCTAAAGGAGGTTGACGAAAAGGTATGAAGCAGTTCCAGAATCTATTTAGTTGAAGGTAGAAGGTTTTTAGATGGTTTTAGACATGAGCATATGTGCTATGCATTAATTCCTAGATTTAGGGAAGAAGAATACAAATATACCCTAGTAGAAGTCTCAGGTTTGTTAGAAGAATTTCTAGATATTATATTAGATAATGTGCTAGAGGGTTTGCCACTAGTGAGGAAGATCAGTCACCATATAGATTTGGTACTAGGATCTAGTTTACCCAATAAGGCAACCCATAGAATGACTCTTGTAGAAAGTGAGGAGCTAAACAGAAAATTCCAAGAGTTACTAAAAAAGGGACTAATTTGGGAGAGCCATAGTCCATGTGCAGTACCTGTAGTACTAGCATCAAAGAAATATGAAGAGTAGAGAATGTGTACAAACTCTTGAGCTATTAACAATATCACCATAAAATATAGATTCCCATTGCCAAGAATGGATGACATTATGGACTATTTTAGTGGAGCCAAGTGCTTCAAAAATATTGACCTGAAGAGTGGGTACCATCAGATTCATGTCAGAGAAGGATATGAGTGGAAGACAACCTTCAATACCAGAGAGGGTTTGTATGATTGGTTGGTCATGCCATTTGGCCTAACTAATGCACCAAGCACATTCATGCCACTAATGAATGAGGTATTAAAGGAGTTTTTAGAAAAAAATGTCTTTGTCTATTTGGATGACATTTTAATATTTAGCAAGACCTTGGAAGATCACCTGATGCATATCAGAAGAGTTTTTGAGAAGTTGAGGGAGGAGCAATTGCTGATTAATTTGAATAAGTGCATTTTTGTGAAGAAGGAGTTAGTGTATCTGGGATTTGTCATCTCAACTAAAGGTCTAAAAATGGACCCAAAAAAGGTGAGGGTTATCATTGAATGGCCTACTCCAAGGAGCATAACTAAGGTAAGATCATTTCATGGTCTAGCAAGTTTTTACAGAAAAATTTATTAGAAATTTCAGTAGTATTTGTGCAACCCTAACAGAAACAATGAGAGGGGATAAGAAATAATTTAAGTGGACCTTAGGAGCAGATAAGAGATTTGATATGTTGAAAAAGAAGTTCATAGAACAACCTGTTTTAGCACTTCTATATTTCAATAAGGTATTTTAGGTAGACTATGATGCTAGTGGTAGTGCCATAGAGTTGTGTTTAGTCAAGAAAGTAAACATGTTGCTTATTTTAGTAAGAAACTCAATGATGCTAGGAAGAAGTATTATGTATATGATCAGGAGTTTTATGTTATAGTTCAGGATCTAAAGAAGTGGAGGCATTATTTTTTGCCAAAAGAGTTTGTTCTATATACTGATCATCAGGCATTACACTATATTAATAGCAAAGGGAAGCTAAATTAGAGACACTTAAAGTGGGTTGAGTTTCTACAAAGTTATACCTTTGTGTTGAAGCATAGGAGTGGGAAGTCAAACAGAGTTGTAGATGCCTTAAGTAGAAGGCAGTTTTTGTTGACAAAAATGAAGGTGGAAGTTGTAGGGTTTGATGAACTTAAGGGTTTGTACCCTGAAGATCCTAATTTTGTAGAGGCTTGGAGGGCTTGCTTAGCACCTGTTACTTTAGATAGGACTAAGTGGTTGGATTTTCTAGTCCAATATGGGATGCTTTTTAGAGTAAATCAATTATGCATTCCAAGGAGTTCAATGAGGGATAATATGGTCAAGGAGAAGCACAGTGGAGGGTTGGATGGACACTTTGGTCAAGATAAGACCATTGTCCTTGTTAGTGAGAACTACTATTGGCCTCATTTGTAGAAAGATGTGAAGAAGTTTGTATAGAGTTGCAGAGTATGCCAGATGGCCAAGGGTGTGAGACAGAACAATGGATTATATCAACCATTACCTGTACCAGAGAGGCCATTAGAGGACATCAACATGGATTTTGTTCTTGGCTTACCAAGGACACAAAGGAGGAATGAATCCATATTTATGGTGGTTGACAGGTTTTCGAAGATGGCACATTTTATTCCCTTCCAAAAAACTAATGATGCAGTTCATGTTGCAGGGTATTTTTTGAAAGAGGTTGTACGACTACATGGTCTATCAAAGAGTATTGTTTTCAATAGGGATACCAAGTTTGTTGGGTATTTCTAGAGGACCCTATGGAAGAAATTGAAGACAGGCCTAAAATTCAGTTCTACATACCACCCACAAACTGATGGACAAACAGAGGTGGTGAACATAAGTTTGGGTAATATACTAATATGGATGGTAGGAGATAATCCCAAGGTATGGGATTTGGTTTTGCCATAGGTAGAATTTGCATACAATAATTTTGTCAATAGAAGTACTAAAAAATCCCCATTCCATATTGTGTATGGGGGTAGCCCAAGGAATGCTTCTGAGTTGAGAAAGATGAACAGAGGGGAAAAGAGCAGTTATGAGGTTGAGGACTTTGCATAGCACCTGAAGAGCCTGCATGATGAAGTGAACCAACATATCAACAAGATGAACACTCAGTATAATACAAGAGGAGACCAAAAGCAACGACCTAAGGAGTTCCAAGTGGGAGATCAATTTATGGTTCACTTGAGAAAGGAAATATTTCCTGCTAAAACCTATAATAAGTTAAAAATGAAGAATTTTGGAGCATGCAGGGTCATAGGAAAATGGGTTTAAGGGAATACCTATGAGGTAGAATTCCCAAGTGGGCTGAATATATCACCTATTTTTAACAATTTAGATTTGACAAAGTATCATGAATGTGACAATAATTGTGGACCAGTCATAGAATCATGGTGTATTCCTGCATATAATCTAGAGACATAAGATATAGAAGAGATCCTAGATACCCGTGTAGACAAAATTACAAGAAAAATATAGTATGCAGAATATCTGGTTAAGTGGAAGGGCAAGCCTTTTGAAGATTCACTTGGTTGTCGAAGGCTGAGGTTGAACGCCTTGGTTTTCTTCCAACAACAGAGAAGTGAAGGTCACTTCTCAATTTAACCTGGGTGTATGATGCATGAGAATATAGTGGTGTATAAGTGATCTTGCATCACCCAAAAAATATTGTAATTGTTTAATTTTGTAAAAACTAGTAAAAACTAGTAAAACTAGTAAAACTAGTTTTTCTTGTAGGAGATTTTTGAAGGTCTTAGAGGTCGAATTTGAGGATTTTTGGTCAGACATGGGCTGTGGTACAAATATCCAAGCTTCACCTCACTTATATTGTCTTTTTCCCTTTTTGAAAACATGCTGTAATAGTCAATAGGGTCAACGAGCGCGAAGTTATGACCTCCGCAAGTTGTCCCCCAAATTTCAAATTTTGAAATTTCAAGTTTTAGGTGGGAAAAAGGGAAAATAGGGTTCAAAATTGTAAAAGGGCTCTTCTTTTGGGATCCCCATTTTTGGGCATGAAAGTAATGGAATTTTTTGGCTCCTTTTAGTATTTCTAGTTTTCAGTGGATTGTATATGTTTTTTTTTTAATGCAACTCTGCTTCAAGATGTCTTGTTAATTTAAAGTATAACCAAGAAAAGTGAGTTGAATATATTTCCTATATTAAAATATTATTTATTTTGTAAATTAAATATGTGTAGTGTTTAAGAATAAGAGTTTTGGTTGGTGAAACATTTGCATGCTAAGAAAATTGTGAGTGGAAGCATTAGATATTGTTGTGCGCATTATGGAAAGAACAATGCAATTTTTAAATACTTAGTCATATTTTTTGATATGATAATATACATTGCATTCAATTTTGAGCCGACTAATCCCTATGAAAACTATTATAACCTCTATATGTTGGGTGGTTTGGTGACCAAGAAGCATTTAGGTGGAGTTCCCAATATGGCAAATTGATCTTTGCCTCAATTAAAAGTGTTAAGACTATTTTATTTTAAATTTTGGGTCTAAATATTGCAATATAAAATATTTTACCATGTTATGAAAAAGGTGAACAACAACAAATATATAAGTATATGACTTGGTTTGTAACCAAATGTTAAGAAATGCAATAGTTTCTCTCCAAACAAAGACAAAATCTACTTAGTTTATCACTTGTTCTATACTATGTGATGTTGTATTTATGAGCAGTTAAAAGAGTATTTGTTTACCTAGTTGAAGATGGAAGAATGTTTAAAATGAGTGTTCATTTTTGAAAAAGTGTTAGGCCAAATGGATCCTACTTATGAAATATTTGTAAAATATTTTGAAACAATAAAACCTGAACTTGTTTTACTTGTATTTGGAAGTTCCAATCACTTGTATTATACTGGTCCAAAGCTCTTGATTGTGTATCTTAGTTTGATAAAAAATTGACCTGTTACTTCATTAACTATTTTTAGCTTTGATGTATGTGGAAAAGAGATAAAGGAGTATGTAGATAATTGAGTTGCTTTTAGACAAGTAAGATGTAGGTCTACTTAAGTTTTTAAAAGATAAACTTCAAATTTTGAGTTATCGAACCTCATATGCATACTTTGAATAGGATTGGTTGAACTACTTTGGTAGTATAGAAAAAAAATTATAGTAAGCATCCTATGTTCAGGAAGGAGTGTTTAATAAAGGAAATTTAAATTGTTCCTTGTTCATAATTGAAACTTATCACCCTTTTCTTTAAGAACATTTGATAGAGATATAGCATTTTAGTGATCCACATCTATTATTAATAACCATAGGTTACCCATATTTTCTATTATAATAATCATCTTTTGGACCACAATTTGAAGGTCAACACCTTGACTCATATAGAATTTGGTTAAATAAAATAATTATCTTTTTAAAATTTTACCAATTGGCTTTAATTGCTTTGCTTAGTATGAGAGAAGGTTCCTTCTGATATTGTTTGTTTTTATTAAAAGAAATAAATTACTTTGATTTATTTATAAGGATAGTTTCTATGTGAAGTATTGGGTTAATAAAAATATTTATATAAAAAAAATATAGTATTAGTTTACAAGATTAGATAATAATGAAGAGATTTAGGGGAACCTTATATGCAAAACCTTAAGTCCATAACTAAACTCATGAGAAGAAAATAGTAGATTTATTCATTGTGAAGGATGAATGAATATATATACACCCAAATAGGTGGTTACGAGTTGGTAACCTCAACGACTAAAAAACGATTGTTTTTAGGTAATATAGGTTGAAAAAAGTGACCTTGTTAGAACTAGTAATGAGGGGAACTATGGTATGCCACCTCTAGGTCATTGCCTAGGAGTACAATGATAAGTCATTGTACCATTTTGACTAGAAGAGTGTTGGAAATTATGGCTATTACATCATTTGGTTATTTTCTAATGTAATGGCTGCATATTTAGTTTAGGTTTAGTTTAGGAGTTATTGCTTTATTAATGTAATAGAATAAATGCACAAGTGTTAGAATGTGCAATGATGTAAATGTGCATGTATTCCACATGTACATGAGTCTTAGGGTTGATTGAGAGGTAAGAAATTCATCTTTCTACATAAAGGTCTGATTATGAGTGATTGTGTGTGACTTGTAGTAGTGCATAGGTGAGAGTTGTAGTAGTCACAATGTAGCTCCATTTTTCTATCATGGAGAATTTGCAAACTCCATGAGAGGAGCATTGTAATTTTTGCGAGCTTTGTTATATGAGTATTTCTAGAGCATTATATCAATTTATATCATAATTCATGTATTTTTTGCTATTATAATAGCTATAACATTGCATGCTTATTTCAATACTTGTGAATGCATTTCCTTTATTTTTAAGGCTCCAAAAGATAATAGTGGTATCAGAGCCATAATGGATCAAAGGAAAGCCACAAGTGATCACCATTACTATTGTTGAGTATTTGCAAACTAGACTAGCCATAGTGCACCGCTGCATGCAAATACCATCACAATAGATTTTTTATAGAAGTAGATCTAGATAGAAGAATAGAAAATAGAGAAATCCCTAATATCTCTAATATTTCATTGCAAGAGAGAAAAATAAATTTTTGGGAGAACCATTGGGTTACTATTATCTAAGATTTTCTTGTTGCAAAAATTAACTCTCAAAAGGTGGGAAGCTTCCTATAATAAATAGAGAAGAATTTCATCTTCGTTGTCCAAAATTCCAATTTACTTTCCTCATGTAGGGATTGATTCTTTGTTAAAAAAATGAGTATTGAATATTTGGAGACCTAAGGATAAAGGTCCTAGTGAAATATTTGTAGATTGAATACTCCTAGTTGAAATATAGATGAGAGAGCTAGTGGCAAAGGAAGCCACATTGAAGATTACAAATATAGAAAGGATGTGCTAAAAAGAAGAACCATTGAAGATTGAAGAGACTCAAGTAGAAGAGTCCTAACAAAATATTGGAGATTGGTGATCTCATAAAAGACTGAAAACCTCCTATTGAAGAAGAGTTTCATTGAAGTCCCTACTGAAGAAGAGTTCCATTGAAGGCTCTATTGAAAGAGAGGTCCATTGAAGGTCCTATTGAAGAAGAAGTCCATTGGAGGCCCTATTTAAAAACTTCCATAGTGGAATATTGAGCATTAGGAAGAACTAACAAAATGTTCTATTGCAAATTTTAGTAGTAGCAGATTCAAGAGATCCTAGAAGGAGATCTCATTTTAATTGTTGAATATTAAAGAGGCCAAGGAAGGTCTCATTAAATATTTTGAAGCTACAATATTGAGAACCTTGGAGAGGTCTCAAGGAGAAACAAGAAGAAGGCTTGGTGAGCCTCATTGAAGGATTTCATAGAAGGACTCATTAGAGAAATTACTATCAAAGAAAAATGTAAGGAATTGGGACAATTGTCACCATCCAAAAACAAGCTCAAAGGAGACGTTTTGGAAAGAATATTGTCAAATAAAAAAGGTAGTATTGAATAGATCTCAAGATCTCAAGATTGTTTGAGGAGGAGATCTACTTTGAAGTTATAATTTGACAAGAGAAAAGGGATAGAAGAACCACAAAATATATGATATTTGGGGGTCATAATTGAAGGTGCTCTTGAGAAAACATCTCAGTTATTATTTGGGGAGAATCCTACCAAATTTTTGGGATTCAAGGATAGTGTTTCAATGACAGTATTGACTATCTTACAATATGGAAAATTTTCAGATTTTAAGATAAAGAAAAGGTAACATTGAAAACACTTAAAGCTATAAAATATAGATTTTGTGGACAACAAAAAGGGAAGAAAATAGAATAAATTAGAAGCAACAGATAAGATTTCTCAATACTAAAAATTTAAAAAACAATGGGGAGCATTAGTGACTGCTAACCATCATATTTCATAAGTATATTCTGAAGAAGTTTTGAATCCACCAAATCAGAATTTAGAGAAGAAAATTTATAAGTATTGAAGCTAAAAAAAAGGTGAACAAAGAGCTATTTTTGGATAACATAGAAGAACTGAAAAATCATCCACATAAGGCAACCATTGAGGTGACTTAAATCACCACTATCTCCATAATCTATGAGAGAAAAAGGTATGCAACTATAAGGTGCAAAATTTCATTAGTTGAGTTTTCATATTTGGTTTCTTATTTAGTTCTATTAAGCACCTATTTCAAGGTTCAAATATTTGCATAAAATAGTTTCATTTTAAGTCTTCAAAATAGTGCATAAGTTATAGTTTACAAGGTTCATACCAGCACATAGAAGAAAATAGAATTTAGGTATATTTCGAATGAAATAAATGTATCAACATTCTATTGCTTATTCTAAATAAAATAATACTATACTTGCATAAGATAGAGTGCAAATTATTACATTGAATAGCTTGGATTTATAAGTGAATAATAGCCAAGCAAGGAAGATATTATCAAGAGTTAAAGGTAATATTCTATGGCAAGGAATAGCCACAAAAAAGGATAGCAATACCTCCAAAATATGGAGAAGAGAAGCCAACAAAATATAGCAAATAAAAGAGCTTGAAAGGAAGAAGGAATTCTGAGGTTAAGTGCACATATCCAAATGAAATTTGTGAACAATATTGGAGAAGATTAGAAATAGTTTTTTGAGAGCAATCTTGGACCATACAAATGGCCAGCCATATTAGCAATTTGAAGCCCACATTTTGAGAAAAAAAAGATAATATTTTCAAGCACAGGGGGAAATTGTAATCTACGTTGGAGAATAATTTAAAGGACTTCATAAGAACTGGAAAAGATAGATTTTAGAGAGCATTTAAAAATAAAAATAAAGGACCATTCAAATATGTCTAACATTAAGTATCTGAGGTGTTCAAATACACCCAATGAAGTGAAATTATCGTCAAAGTTGCTCTAGAAATAGAGGATGAAATTAGACCTGCAAAAAGATAAAATTACAAGCATAAAAATTGAAGTCATAGTGCAAGTCTTTTGTCATAACTAAGGAAGTACCATTACCATTGATGTGAGCTTGAAACTAACATGTTTATATGTTTGATAGAGCCTTGGAAGATAGCTAATTCATTCTTCCATGGAGAAACATAGACAGTAAGAGTTATGCATTGGAAAGTGCTAAAGAGAGTCAAGGAAGAGT
The DNA here is from genome assembly GCA_028583015.1 of Wollemia nobilis. Classification (NCBI taxonomy): domain Eukaryota; kingdom Viridiplantae; phylum Streptophyta; class Pinopsida; order Araucariales; family Araucariaceae; genus Wollemia; species Wollemia nobilis. Next base: position 1,770,974 of record JAQPPZ010002321.1, read on the forward strand.
TGAAAACCTACTACCATGTGGTGAGAGCTATTCCATACGTCCAAAGTGAAGAGTTCCACATTGAATATGGAGTATAAGTTCCCAACAGTACAATATAACATCTCACACTCAAAATTTAGCAGTCCCCATAATCTCAAGTGTAAAATTTCTTGTTTCAAGAATGAGATGAGCTCCCAACATAGGTGGAAAAGATAAAATATCATTGAATAACCCTCCATATACGAGTGCCCAACATGAGGAATAAGGTAAAAGAAATTATCAACCACAAATATGTAAGAAATCTGGCAACACTTGTCACAGGTGTTAAATTTAGGAGCTACGATAAACATTTTTAAGATGAGAGAAGAATACAAGTGCCATATGTCCTATGCGCTACTCGAAGGCATAGAAGGAAAATTTTTCAAGAAGAAAAGTGCCACTTGGAACACTCCTCTTATATTGCATCCAGTTAAGAATGTGCCAAATATACGTAAATGAAAAGAAGGAGAGATGAATTAGTGTTGAAATTAAGATAAAGACTTCCATATTAAGGAGTACGTAGAAACTAGTAGCAAAGTAATGACTACATACCAGCGAAATATCATAGTTCAAGCCTCATATAATGTACATATCCAGCAAACATTCAGTTGAATATAGGAAAGAATATTAGTCCATATACAAAGGGGAGAACATTGACAAGCAAGGTGAAGGAAAACAAGTGAAAAACAGTCCTTGCAAACCACATCCAAACAACTTGCAAATCAGAATTAAGAAGGTGAGAAATATTCATTATTATATTACAAGTTTTATATCAAAGTTTATTTAATATTCTAGAGATATTAGTAGGAGTAATAAGGTGTTGAAAGGATATCTAGGAAAAGATATTTGTTATATAGAAGGTATTGGTTAAAAGTAGAAGAATTAAATTTATTTCCATTGCCTTAAGAATAGTTACAAAATATAATATAGGGAGATATAAGGATTAGTAAACGAAATTTAGTTTGCAAATATTTAATATTTATAAAACTTCTAATTAGGGAGATATAAAGGATTCTACTTCAATTGAAATTCTAGAAGTTTAGAAACCTATCATTGCATCAAAATTTTAGTTGGAATATTTTTGAAGGACATACCCAACTAAATATATTGAATTCTTATTGTTGGATATTGCATTCCTAATAGAATTCTACAAATAATTGATTGCAAGTGATAGAGGTGAATCATATTTATAGTATATATCAATACTAGAGATATATAAGGTAACTTTATAAGACCATCATGACATCAAATAAGTTCATTCTTTCAGAATCTCAATTACTTAAGGGTCCAAACTATTTCTCATGGAAAAACAAATTAAAGGCCATATTGACATTTGAGAAACTCTAGGAAATTACTATGGGGAAAAAAATCAAACTAATTACAGATGATATAGAAATTCATAAATTCAAAGAAAGTGTTACTAAGGCATTAATGATAATAACCTTTGCTATCACAGATATAATACAACCATACATCAGTTCATCCAAATAATTTACAGAGGCCTGAAAATCCTTAGAGAAAATATTTGAAGGAAAGAACAAAGCTACCATTTTAAACCTTCAAACTCAATTACATTCCTTAAAAATGAACAATTGTGAAAGTATAGAACTATTTCTAAGGAAGGTAGTAGCTATCAAAGGAAAATTATTAACATTATGAGAAGAAGTCAAGGATAAATTTCTTGTGCAAGTGACCATGAGAGGACTTCCAAATAATTACAAGCATTTAGTTACCTCCTTGTAGATTTTAAGTAAAGATATTTCCTTTGATGAGTTAGTCAATGTTCTCAATGAGGTAGAAAATACAGTTAAAGATGATATGACTAACAATTATTTGGTGATAAAATACAATCCAAAGGGAAATATAGCATAATCCTAAAAAGGATGAAGACCTTGGAATAATATATATTGTCATATATATAGAAAGAAAGAACACAATACAAACTATTGCGAATTTAATCCAAAGAATCAAGGTCAAGGAGATATAACATCCTATGGAAATATTTTAGCCAAAGAAGTATCAACCTCAAAAGCAATAGTTCCAAATGACATATCCTTCTCAAAAATAGTACAATCAAATTGAACATCATGGAGGAAATCATAAATAATATATTGCTCAAAAGTTTCAAGAAGTTGAAGAAATGGAAGAACGTACATATGAACATGGAATTAAAGATTTATCAACAAGGATAAAATATTATGAAGACACTAACTATTTACTTGAATAGGAAGGAGAATACAAAATTCAGTACCAAATTGCAGATCCATATTGAAGACTAATTTCTTCAAAACCAAATAATGTAATACAGGGGGGTGTTGGAAAATATGGCTATTACATCATTTGGTTATTTCTGAATGTATCCTCATAGGTACAAATTTATTTTAGGTTAGTTTAGGAGTTATTGTTTTATTAATGTAATAGAATAAATGCACAAGTGTTAGAATGTGCAATGATGTAAATATGCATGTAGTCCACATGTACATGAGTCTTAGGGTTGAGTGAGAGGTAAGGAATCTATATTTCTATATAAAGACCTCATTGTGAGTTATTGTGTGTGACTTGTAGTAGTTCATAGGTGAGAGTTTTAGTAGTCATAATGTAGCTCCATTTTGTTATCATGGAGAAGTTGCAAGCTCCATGAGAGGAGCATTGCAATTTTTGTGATCTTTCTTATATAAGTATTTCTAGAGCATTGTATCAGGTTTTATATCATATTTTCATGCATGTTTTTTTGCTATTATCATAGTTATAACATTGCATGCTTATTTTAATACTTGTGAATGTATTTCCTTTATGTTTAAGGCTCCAAAAGCTAGTAAAGAGGACTAGGATGACTATGGAAGTTAGTTATACCATGATGTTTGGTATGGGATAGATCATTGTGAGTCATAAATGGACAATTGAGATCAAGAACAGTGTCAGGGTAATGACATGGATCCAAATTGTTAGCTTTTTAGGTAGATCACAATGAGATATGACAATCACAATATGATGAAATATGAAAGCGAGTAAACTCATGAGATTTATGAAATATGCTATAAAAATAAATGATGGAAATGAATACAATATTGCTATGGAGGAAAAAGACACTCCATGCAAGATGATACATAACCATAATGTATCCCATCACTAATGGAGTCACCCACTACTCCTACTACTACCTACTAACTTGCTTATCAAACTCTTACAATGAGGGTCTCTTATAGCGAAAGATAGATTTCTTGCGCAACACTCTAACTAGTTGTACAAGGGACACCTTGCACTTTTACAACTTGCACATTGACACTTGTGCAACATTGCATGAAGTAACTACATAACTTCCACCTAAAGTAATCTAATTTCCTAAGTATGTACCTAGGACGGTAAATTTACGTGATACAAATGATGTAATAGACTCTAACTCTAACATCCCATGTATTACATTATTTGGGTACTAAAGACTTTTGGTCTTCAATATAGATCTTCATATTCATATTGCACTTTGTATTCTTTCTTTGGATTCTTTGTAACATGTTCAAGAAAAAATGTTACATTTGCTGATAGATCTTTCTCCTCATAATATTTTGAGTTTTCATCCAATTCTTCAATTTCTTCTATCCTCTAAGCCAGGTGTCCTTTTTTATTTCCCTTTCTGTATTTCAATTGAGGATAATTGGTTGGTCATTGAAATTGTTTCTGATGAGGATTCCTTTGATGTTGTCTTGATTGAAATTGATTTTCAATATTTATCTAATTTCCTTGATTATGGTTTTTGGGATAGTACCAACAATAATCAGTGTTATGAACTTTCTTTTTGCATATCTGACAATACCATGTTCTTCATATTTTTCCTTATGAAGCAATATTTTGCTATATATTATCTTTTGATGTCAATACCATGTTAGTCATATAATATTTCACAATGTATTCAACTTCATATTCCTAAAGAATATTGATTAAGTCATCAAAATAAGTATCTTTAATTAAGATTTATAGAGATGTAACCAAATATTTATAGTTGTTTGGATGTGCTCTTATGGTTACTTGAGTAAGAAGTTTATATTTAGGCTCCTATCTAAGAGTTAAAAATTTCCCTTTAATATTTGCTACCTTCCTTAGAAAACGTTCTATGCTTTCCCCACTGCTCATTTTTAAGGAATGTAGTTGAGTTTGTAGATGAAGAATGGTGGTTTTATTCTTTCATTAAAATATTTTTATAATCTTGTCCAAGCTTTAGAAGATATTTTTGCTGAACAAATATAGGATTGTATTTCATCAATGATAGAAAATGTTATAATCATTTGGGCTTTTGAATCATTTTCCTAAATTTTTTGAATCTGTGTATCTCTTGTTATAGTTTTTTTGTTTTCCCTTGAACAATATACCAAATTTTTTCATACATCAAAATTGCTTTTACTTTATTCTTCCATGTGAAATAATTTTGACCTTGGATTAGTTGAGATTCAACTAGGATAATTTTTCTAGAAGTCATTGTATTCCCTTTATCAACTTTTTAAATTTTGTGGATTTCCTTATGTATCCCTAATGATGAGAGTTTACAAAACTAATAAGTTTTTAGGTTTTGTATCAAGCTTACATCTACCCAATAAATTCTGAACTTGATAATTTTTTTTGATGTTAATATTACCAAGTTTTGTAGAATGCCTTATAACTCCCTAGGATATTTTGGATAGGATGTATTATCAATTTAATACTTTTGTAAATTGTAGTTCAAGTCTAAGTTGATTTTGTAGAATTTTGTAAATACAAAAAACAACATTTCTATATCCTTATTACTTCTATAGAACTAAGCACTATTTTCAATTCTTTGAAGAGGTTTTGAAGTTGGTATTTATTTTCCTTTCTTTCAATGTTTTGAGACAACACTGTAAAAAACCAACGTTTGAATAATTTTAATTAACTTCTTTACATACCCTTATTTGATTGATTTAATGTTTTCTAATTCCCATTTCCTAAGTTGATGTTGTATTCCTTATAACTCCCAAGTTTGGAAAAAATAGAGAATTATATTTGCAAGTTATTTTAATAGTTATAATATCCCTTATTCCTCCTTGATAACTTTTGCAAATAATAAATCTAAAGTTTGCTTGTTTAATAAGAATATGTTTCCTTATAACTCTATAAACCTTATTTTAAGACATGCATATAGATTGTACCTCAATCACTCGTCACTATTGTATGTCGGTAGATCCGTTTCTACATGTTGTGTAGCATTTTTGGGCAATTCAGAGTCCTCTTTGATCACCATAAATTTTCCTTCGAATGGTGGTAAAACATCTCTGTAATATGACAACTTCAAATACATTTCACTGGTCTTCTTAAAATGATGGCTTTATTACAATGTCTTTACTATCTTCCTTACACTGTATAGACGTTTCACCTTGAAGCATTAATTTGATTTTATTTGATCCTTGTTTTGCTTGACTACGTTCTTCTTCTATGTCCTTTGCTCTCTTGGATTTATGTCTTAATAAGTATGGGCTTTGTGACAAGTATCACATGAAGCATTACGAGCTATCTCTCTTTGGTAATAATGAACCCTCTTTGGTAGTGAGTATTTTTGTGATAATTAGTGTCTATTTGATGGTGATAGATGTTCCTTTGGCAATGATGAGGTTGGTGGTAATCTCCAAAAAATCTCAACTCCCTCCAAATGAGTGTAACTCCCTTTAGGTGAGCACTTGAACATTGGTAGAATAGAGAGTTTATACCAAGTGTCTTGTGCAAGTAATATTTCTTTCTAACGCTCCAAGTAACCCTAATTTCTTCTTTATCTTTACACCCTAGGTGAGCTTACTTTTACTTGGTATGCAAGCTTTCTTTGCCAGCTATCTTGGAGAGGGTGACAGATGGCTACAACTGGATAGATTCTCAACACACCTTCGATATCTTATCTTGGTGGATGTTTGCTTCAATGGAAGCCTTAGGTATTGCTTTAGGGTTATGCGTAAGGGGTCAACCCCAAAATGTATTTATAAAAATTTGGCGAATCAGTTTCAAAATACAGGTGAATAGTGTCCATATGCATGTAGAAGGTTAACTATTATTAGGGGTAATGTTGGAAATTTAAACTTAAAATGGTCAAATTATTATAAAATTGGGGTGAATGGACCCCCAAAAAAAATTGCACCCAAATTTTTTTTGGCTAATGAGCCTTAGTTAAGGGTCCCAAATATTCGCCAATTCCAAAATTTGAAAATCCTAATTTTAGCCAATTGGCTATAAATAGTCGCTATGCATTACCCTGTATTGCTTCCTCTCTCTATGTACTTGTTTTTAAATTTCTAATGTTGAATACTTCCTTCCTTTGCCGCTGGTTAGAACACCTAATGCTTCAAATTTTACATAGATATTCCTTAACTTAATATTATTTTCTTTCTACATATGCATAAGTGTTAATCTCTTCTTCCAATGGCTCCACTATTGTAGGTGACATGCTACCTTATAGGGCTGATTCTGCTGAAAAGAATGATATTTTTAAACACCTCGTATTTGGACGTGTGAGCTCTTTGATAGCTCCTTATTTGGCTGTAAATTTGTTGTTCATATGGAATCCTTCACCTAGATACAAATCTAATGAACGAAGATGTGTGAGCTATTTGATAGCTCTTCCTTTTGGCCGTAGATGTATTGCTTGTGTGAGCTTTGGATAGCTCCTTCACTTGGCCATAAACCTGTTAGATGAAAGACATCCTTCTGCCCCCTGTAAATGGTAAAGCCTTTGTTCTTCTAAGGAAAAAATGAGGTGCCTTTTGTAGTATATAATTTTGCACCTAGAATTAAGAATCTTTATAATCCTTATTTTTTTTTTTTTATGATAGTCTATCCAAGTTATTGAAAGTGAGGATTCCTGCACTTTGTGCTTGAATAAATAATCCATTTATTTTTATTGAGTCTTGATACTACCAAGATCTTGATTTGAGGCTTCCTTTAAGGATTTCAATGGTGGTTTTTCTACTCCATATTTCTATTTGTAACGGTGGTTTCTTTTGGCCACTAAAGTGTTGTAGATTATTTTTTGTGCTTCTTAATCAACAAAAACAAATATAGAGCAACTAGTTAAAAGTTTAACTATAATAGTGCTTAATAGATGCACTATAAATGATAACATTAAATTCACCTTATTGCTCCACTGATTTCCTAAATATGCTCTTAATAATTCCACTACAACTTTTCAAATATAATCTACAAATTTCTCTACAATCACAATTGTAGGATTGAGTCTTATTTTTCAAGATATAAGATAGGTAGTTAATAGATAAATGTAATTTTATAATCTAATAAACTCCAAATTAATGTAAAAATGAACCTTAAAATGAAATTTTATTTTTGAACTTCTATGAAGACTTATAATGCAATCTTCCTCTTTGCAATTTCTGATCTAACATAAGGTGCTTTAAAAAATCGACTGAGTAATCTAAATAATGAATTCACTTGAACCAATAGTTGCTTACCTTTTTGATAAATTTTCTAAGTAGCTCCTCCTACACCAAAAAGAGGTCTTGAAATTCCTTTCATGAGATTGGGGTTTGGTTATTTGGTCTTCTCCTTTATATTGTGGATTTAGAGGATTCTTTGGGTAATCCTCTAGTCTCTCAGCTTTGAAAAACTCCTTTTGTCTTCAAGTCTTCTTGTTGAATTCTGACTTCAAGCATGATATTCTTCTTCTTCTCAAGAATTTGAATATCTTGAGGTCTTCTATATCTTCTTTGTAACTCCTTACCAATTCGTATTATCCTGATTGAGCTTGTTGTCAAATGGCAATAATTGTCCCAAATATTCCCTTGTGAGAATGTTTCTCCTTGATGGAGAATTTCTCCAATGAGTTCTTCTAATAACTCTTTGATGATATTACTTCAGTAACAAGGCTTCTCCAAGACTTTTTCCTTTAAACCTATCCCAGGTCTTCAATTTTGTAGCTTCTTTGATCTTCCTTGAGGCCTTCTTCTTCTAGAATTACGATATCCTTCCTGGGTATATTGATTTTGCTTCTTCTGGATCTAAATAGGTTCCTCCTAGTCCTTCTCATCCTTCCAATAATGGAAGCTTCTTCAATGAGGTATTCACCTAATCTCTTCACCTTCAGGTGCTGGATGATTCTGAAGCAAATACTCTTCCTAAATTTGATGTAGGAAGATTCTGAACTTCACTGGAACTCTTCTTTCCTCCAACAAATGATTAGTACTAAAATCTAAATCTACTTCTAATTTAGGTGCTCCCTTGTGGAGTCTTTTGAGGATCAGGGCTTCTATGGACTATTGTGGTCATAGCACAACTATCCTAATTTTGGGAACCCCTTGATTTGTTTTTGTTTAGAGTTGTTTATTTAAATAGTATTTAGAATAATTTTTTAATGACTTTTTTCAATCAACCTTTGTGAATATGCTACATATTGAAAGCACAAGGATACAAAAGCAAAATAGAAAGGGAAATGTAATGCTAATTCCTACGAACAAGAATGCATGAAAAGAAGGAAAACCAACGAACTGAAACGAGATTTAAAGCAAGTGTAAAAGTGTGGCCCTTTATTTTATTAATTTGCTCAAAATCAGGTTACAATACATCTCCTCCATTTTCAGGGGCTAGGAGCGTCGGACATAGTTTGGTTACACCATGAATGATACATTCCCCTTGAGGATATTTCATGTGCCCACGTTGAAAATGGACAAACCAAACGTTGTCGCCGCTTGTGTGAATGTGTATATAGTTACTTGCTACCCCTTCAGTGTCTATATCCTATGTTCAGAGAAATTGTAAATGGTCAGTAGCACCTGCGGATGGAGAGAAACATGTGATCCCCAAGGCCTACGATTAATGCATGCATAAAATGATAAAAACGATAAATAAAACACATCAGAATCAGCTAAAATTTTTACAGAAGCAATAAAACATTACTAGGAACACCCTGTAAAAGGAAAAGTCAAGAAATCTACCACAAATTTCTAATCGCTTTAGTGTGGGACTATTAGGACTATCATAAGCTATCAGAATGTGACCTCCTAAATGTCTCATCTAGAGGCCTCCAAAACACCTAAAAATTTGGGGTTAGGTAAAATGGGGCATTTGGGGATGACCCAGAAGGTTGGATTTGGCTAATTCAGCCTCAATTGCCTTGTATCCGATGATGCTCCCTATATGTTAGAGAAAGCGAGAAATGATAAAATCACAGCCAAAACTTATTAGAATCACATGAAACTTGAATAGAAGCATATGTAAATAACCTAAAATCAAATGCAAAATAAAAAGTAGGGAAATATACCACAAATTTCTAATCACTTCGGGGTGGGGTGATTAGAACTACAACAGTGTGGGGGGCACCCGGGGACAGGACACCCACCTTTTGGGACTTGGTTTCAGCACCAATCCATTTGGGATGTGTCCAAAACCTATTATGGGGTTGTTTCAAAAAATTTGGTGGGGTATTGTGGCAAAATTTTTGGGTTTTGGGTCCGAATTGTGCTTCCAATGTTCACCCGATAACCTCCCTTCCGAAAGAGAGATCAAGGATGTAAGAAGCACAATGAGGGTGAGGGTATAATTCAGCAGCACTCCATTGCTCCAAATGCTCCTACTATCTCCTTTTTTTGGGTGAGAAGACTCACCAATTTATAGACCTAGTGTCTCTCTCTTTGAATGCGCATGTGAGGGTGCCACTTGACTTGCTTGCCCTATTTTGGGAGAAAATATTCTTCCCTAATTTAGAGTCTCTTTGCATGAGGCCTCCATGATCAATGCATGCATGAATTAAGTCTCTCTCTCTTATTTGAATCCGTTCCTCATAATTGCATGCCCTGAAGGTGCAGTTAAGTGGCGGACCTATCAAGGTTTGACTTTTTCCAATAAAACCTACTATTTGCCCCACCTTGGAGTGAATACTACTAATCGTCCCAAGGTGGGATGAATATCAATTTGTAATCATCCTAGGGTGGGAAAAGTAGGGAGAAAAGTGTTGAAAAGGTTCCAAATTGACCTATGACCTTCCAAAACTATTGTGGGAGTGGTTAGGACCACTGTTTAACCTCTGGGGGCTACCCTAGGGGCTATGTATGTCAATTCAATCAGTGCTTGTCGTAACATAATCAGATTGGTGTTGTTTTTGTGTCTACACATATAAGTTTATTTTCATGACTTGAGAAGTGTACTTTGGGATGCTTGTATGTGAGTGTATGGATAATACCTTTCATAGAATAATAAAACCTTGACTTTTGTAGCTTTATGCTCCAACAATCAATAAAAATGAAAAAAAGCTTTCTATCAATAATATATTATCATAATATGTTGTAGTCATAACATGTTATAAAAGTTTTGGGCTCATGTTTTTCCTACCCAATAATTAAAGCAATAATTATTTAGAGTTGATAATTTTTTTTTTGTTAAATATTTCATTAAACTTTTAATTTATACTCATGTGTTGGATAAATTACTTCGTCTATCATAAGCAAAACACTTTAATAAAAATATGGTTTTTTCTATTATCTTCGAGTATTTAAATATTTACACGTTCAAATTTTAACCATATTTACTTGGTTCATTCATATGTAGGTGATGTTATGAATAATCCTCATGTGTAGCGATGACAGGAGTCCTCATGTGCAGTGGCAGCAGTCGGTTCAATAGAAGCAGTGATTGGCAATTATGAAGGCAATAGATAAGTATTCATGAATCTAGTTATTGGAGTGATCGTGGTAGGGTGCCCATAGAGCCCATTATTATTTGTATGATTATGAAAGGTGTTTCATTGGATTTTACCATTGCGAGAGAATTTTATGCATATCGCAATGAGTTAGAGTCTTTCTTTGGAGTTGGAGAAACCAACGATAGAGAGATTGCCTAGCACTAGAATAAAATCAATGGAGGTGAAAATGCCAGATTTAACAGTAAATTTTATTGGCATCATTGGTTTAGTGAAACTTGTTTGTTCACAAACTTGTAGTAGGCAAATAAAGGAAATGACAGTCTCGTAAAGTAAGTGTTTTACAATTAATTTTTACCAAGCTAGGGATAGCACTATGATGTCAGTGAGAAGAAACTGCTAGGGTATCTGAAAAAGTGGTTGCTCCTAATATCTCGTAGCTTCAAATTTGTGACTCTTTTGGATCAATATTCCATTGGAAATATCACCAAAGAGTTAAATGGGAGAAACATCACTGTAAATTATGCTCAGACCAGTGACAACAGTGGAGGTTTCTGTGATCAATCCAAATGTAGTAGTGGAGATTTTCATGAGTAATCCAAACATAGCAGTGGAATGAAATACACATCATGAAGAATAAAATTATAAAGTAATCCATGATACAGGAGTTGAATTAGATTTTCATAGGGGTGTTTAAAATTTTGGCACGTGGCCCAATGTCTACATCATTGAAAAAATACTTTATTTTAGTAGTAGAGAGATTTTTTTCCTCACCTTCCTTTGCGTATCTATGGGATATTGTATTGGGAATGACATTTTTAGATGTTCCTGCGATGCACATAATGGAGGATGACATTGTATCTTCAACATTCTAAGGAGAAGGCAAATGAAGTGTGAATATTTTCTTAGTTTTAGAATCTTCAATAAGCAGGCCACTGATGCACCATAAGAAGAGAGTAAATAATATTATTTTACATGATTGTGTTAGGGCATTGAACGTGGATGTATATTATTCAGAAATTTATGCAAACCACTAGAGGATAAAACACAAAGAGTTTTGAATATGATTCAATGGTATGGAAGTGATTAATTTAAACAACACAGGCATGAATGGACTAGTTCGTTATACATTAAATGATAGCAAATTATTTTGAGGATTGAAGTGGGTCATGACACCTAAAACCAATGTGTCAGATATACATACCAAGTTGATGCACAAATACCCAGAATGGTTTTACATTCTCTTGTTATTAATGATTGTTGATTTCTTTTATATTTTTTGAAGGTTACAAAGAACAGATTCAGTCAAGAGGGACTTACTCTTCACATGTGTTCTAGCATTCCATTTTATTTATCCATTAGTGTCATCATCATCACTGTGAATTGAATAATTGGTTAAATATTATCACCAAGTACATAATGGAACATGTTTTCTCTGCTAGGGCTATGAATTACATATCATGGTTTACAGTAGGAATCACTTTCAATTATCTTGTTTTAAATATTATAAAACTTGGTGGCAACATTATAATTATGTGTTCTTTGGAACATTGGATGATGGTGTGGTGTTTTGTATATTATGATGGGACTTGAGGAAAAAATATAAGCTCACGAGGGAACCAACGATGAGCATAGTATACTAGTCACTTGTCTTATAGCCAAAGATATCAAATATGATGGTTGCACCATATTTTTGAAGCTTTCTAAAGAGTTATTTTAAATGTATAACAAAGATATGATCAAGCCAATAATACAAGTGGGAGAGAGAAAAAAAATTTGTTGTGAAAATAGTTATGCAACATGTTATAAAAACTGTCACAAAATTAAACCAACAAAATAATTTCAAAATTATAAATTTTTATTGAAGGTCAGGAAGGGAGGTCAGAATATTTTAGGAGAAGTGGGATTGAAGGTTTGAAGGATTTACCAAAGGTTTCCTCCCAGGTTGCTTAGAGAAGGCTTCATTTTAGATGGAGAGAGGTATTCTGGAGAAAGTATTATTGTCAGATCTTATTATGATATATTCATTTTGTTACAGTGAAAATATGCATGTTGATGGTGTTTTCACTTTATAATTATTGGATATATTAAATTATTTCCTTGAATACATCACCTAATTTAGATTGAATTGTGTTAATGTTGATTGATTTAAATTAGGTTTTATTTCAGAAACATTTATGTTTACAGATTTAAGATGAAGTTATGAAGTTTCTGTAACCTAATTTTAAAGTTATGTTTCCCTAACCCTAAAATTTTTCATTTTATTTAATTTCAAATTCACAAAAAATCAAAACCCTAAGTTTTAATATAATGTTTTTTAATCTTACATTAGGGTTAAATGTTTATTTCATTTTTTAAAAATTCACAGTATTTCACATAAAAAAATAAACATTAGAAGTTCTATTAATTAAATTTTACAAATAATGATTATTAAATTTTAACATAAAGTATTTGGATAAAATTTAATTAAAATTATTTTCTAAGGTTAAAATTAAATATTTGCACTTTATAAAGTTGATTATTGGTAATATTTAATTATTAATATTACATTTGGAGAATGAATTTCATGAACAAAATAATTTTACAGTGTAAATAAAATATCAAATTAGATGCCCCTTGTGAATAGTAATTTGTATCTCTAAGGCATTACATCAATATTTTCACTCTTTAAAAGCATGTTTTAAAACATTAATCAAACAAGACCTTGGAAAACTAATAATTTCCTTTGCAAGAGAGGATTACTTAACAAGATCCTTACCATGAGTGTATTTTGTAATCGGGTGGAAATATCACTCAACAAAATTGGCACTAGAAGGAGGGCCTGAAGGTAATAAATATGATTTTTTAGCTTTTGAAGTTGTTCAAAATATTAAAAAAAAAAATTTGAATGTTTTTTATTTATGCTACATTAGTTTTGATTTGCGATAAGTTCATAAATATGGTCATGATTCAATTGTTGTAATTTTTTCATACATAGCTTTGCATGTTAAAACTGGTTCAATGGAAAAAAATTAGTTACCCCATTATAAGCATGATAGAATGAGTACGGTTGAGGAACATATTCAGACATACAAAAATATTATGGTTCATTTAAAAATTATGCATGAAGATGTTATTTGTAGGAATTTTCCATACACACTAGATGAATTTGCTTATGATTGGTATATCAATTTACCTGTAGGTTCTATCACTTCTTGGGCTCAACTAGAAGCAACATTTCTTAGCCATTTTGAAAAATTGGTTGACCTAGTTATGATGTTAAATCAATTTGTCTCTATATGCAAAGAACCTAATGAATTCATAAGACTATTCAATGATAGGTTCCATGAGTTGTATACCAAAATAGTGATGCATTATGTCATTTTATAAGAAATAGCTACTCAAATATAAATGGGAGCCTTATCTCATGTTACTTCTATGTTTTTGAGACTTCTTAAGATTACATCCTTACCTAGAGCCCAGAATGAAGTAATAATATTTGAACAATAGTTGATTTTAAAAGGTGTTAATGTGGTTCAATTATCATCACTTAGACCTAAAGCTCACAATCAGAGATCACAAATGAGTCAGGATTTAGCACAACCTTCTCCCATGATGAACTATTTTTCAGGAGTTATGGATTTCAATCAATACCAACCATCCAATATGGCACCCTCGAATAAAATGGTGTCTAATGTAAGCAATCAATAGGATGAAATTGACTACACAAATGTTACAACTACCTTAGATACTATTCAAAATGAGGTGCAAGTTTCAAATTCAATACCCATAAATGAGGATTGTGGTAATCAAGTTAATCAAAATATAGAGATTGGTTCAATTTTAGAAATACATGAACCTTCAAAAATGGAGGAAGATGAATCTGAAGAAGGTCATAGCTTGAGTTATAGCTTGAATGAACTTGAACCTAAAGAAGAATCTAAAAATGGTATGATAGAAGGGGAATCACTCATTTTTTTCTCATCTAAGCTGTAAGAAATTGAAAGCCCTATCCCACCCAACAATCCTATAATATCTATGTTATCTTAGATAGAGAAAAATCTAGACATTAATGGTTAATATTTGATGTGGTCGATGATCTAGAGGATTGGGATAATCAAGTCAATATAAATACAAAAATTAATTCAATTTCAAAAATACTAGAGCCATAAAAAGTTGTTGAAAGTGAATTTAAAAAGGAATCAATAGATGAATATGATAATTATGTAGAAGACTTGATAAAATTTCATCCTTTTATTTTAGAAGATAATTATTATAATGGTAGGGGAAGATATGAGGAATGTGTTTCTTTTACGTCTTCTGATAAAAATTTTCTTCATTTGACATGCAAGACACTAAAGTTGCTATCTCACATGAAGAGCCTACAATTCCTGTACAATCAAAGAATCATATGTCATTTGAATACATGATATAATTTCATCCCTTAGCTTTAGAAGATAATTATTATAATTGTTGGGATATGTATGATGAATCATTATTTTCTCACACTCCTACTGATAAAATTTCTATTTCACTTGATATGTAGACTGATAAAATTTCTATTTCACTTGATATGTAGGATGCTAAAATCTCTATCTCACATAAATATCTTGAAATTCCTGTACAATTAGAAAATAGCGGGACACTTGCATAAATAGATAATGTTACAAAATTCAATCACTTTGAATATGAGTTTATTGAAAACCTTGTTGAATCCGAAAAGGAATAAATGGTAAATGTTTCTTATGAGGAAGAGGTGATCTATGAATATGAAGGGTTACAAGATTATGATGATGAATATCATGAGGAAAAGAGGAAGTCACAAAGGCTCATCCAATTCTAGTAAATGGAAACATACAAAAGGTAGAATCTCAGCCTTTCTATTCAGAAATTCAAAATCTAGGTAAAGGTTTACATAATTTCATGTTGGATTCAAAAATTGTTGATAATGAAATACCATTTGCGGTTGACAAAGAAATTGAGTTGATTTATCCTAAGATAGCTACGTTAAAAAAACAAAGGTAGATTATTTGGAGTTATTAAACCAATTCTATAAACAATTTACTATCATGTCTAGGGTACAAACTTATAATGATCCGTATATGTCAGATATCCTAGATGCTTGTCAATTTTTGCATGGGTTTGATTGGTCTAAAAACATGGAAAATGACTTGGCTTTGAAATTTTTAGAAGTAGGCTCCTACTTGCAAGACCTCATATTTGAAAAATAAAGCCTAATTCTAAATCATGAATTGAATTTTGAAATTTACATTTTAAGGAATAGACAAGAAATAATTGAAAATCAGTTATTGTCTTATCAGTTTGATGAATTGAAACTCCACTATGGGATTACTAACAAAACTAGATTAAAATGGTGGGGTGAAAGAGGTAAATTAAAATATTTTGTGCTTGTAGGCCTGATCATATTATGGGATGATGCTCAAACAATTTGGTGTGCCTATCATGTTAAAAGTCTTTCCATTTGTGATTGAAATTATGTGTGGGATCCATCAAAATGATAATTGAATTCTTTCTTGTACATATCTTATATTTTTTTTAAATAATATTTTGGGTTTTCATGTTTTGTTTTGTTTTTGTACAAAAATCATTGGTTTCATGATATTTTGTTATTTGCTTTCTTGTCAGTGTTTCCAAGTTTAGGGAGCAGGTTTTTACATGCTTATCAGTTTTGCAATTTTGGTTATGTTTTCATTTTTTTTTCTTCACTTTCGCAATAGGTTTTTGAGTTTGTTTCTTTGATTGAGGTAGTGTTTTGTGGTAGCTTCAAAATTCTGGTCTTTTTGTTGATACTTGTTCTTTTTTCATGTAGAATAAATTGCATATTTTAAAAACAAATGAAATTAAGGAGAAGAAAATGATATTGTTTAGTAATTATCCATATGATTTTGGACTAAGTGATATTTTGGAACAATGAAACATTCTGCTGAAGCTCCACATGTATCACATCTTATTAAAGGGTATTCTTTGAAATTTTAAAGGACAAAGTCACTTTGATTTTGCAGATTAAGGCAAAAATCTAATATATTCTATCTTTAGCCTTAATTGGTCTCTAACCTAGGTGAAAGGTAAAATTTGAAAAGTAATACAATGCTTAATACAAAAATAAAGAAAAAATAAAAATAAATTTAAATCTATAAAATGGTTTAGATAATATTAACCAGGGCTATGGACACCTGACTGGCAGTGGAGCTATGTCTAAATAAAAATAAAATAAAAGAAGCAAAAGTAAAATGTATTTAATACCTAGGTGATTCAGATAATCTCTACTGGGGCTATAGATGTATGGTTGGTGGTAGAGCAAGATATATAAGAGAGAAATGTTATCTCCATCGGAGCTATGGATGCTTAACTGGTAGTGAAGCAATGCAAAGACATATTTTAAAGAGTGATATCTTTATATACAAAATAAAAAACTGAATGATCAAATCCAAATTTATTTAAAATGTAAAATGAATTATAGTTCACACACTGAACATAAACAAATGGTTCATTTTTTTCATTTGAAGTTGTCTATACCATCTTCTATGGATGTTGCTAGGTAGTTATATTTTTCCTTATCTTTATTTTATTTGGTTTCGAATCGGGTTCTTCATCCAAAATGCTCAGAAATATTTTCCAGTAGTGTCACCATTTGTTGTGGCCATAGCACAACTACCCTAATTTGGGGACCCCCTTGATTTTTTTTGTTTAGAGTTGTTTATTTATAAATTATATAGAATAATTTTTAATGACTATTTTCAATCAATATTTGTGAATGTGCTACATATAAGATTGTTTTCATGACTTGAATAGTTTAATTTAGGATGCTTGTATGTGAGTGTATGGATAAGACATTTCTTAGAATAATATAACCTTGAATTTTGTAGGTTTATGCTCCAAAAATCAATAAACATGAAAAAGCAGCTTTCTACCAATAATATATTACAATAATATGTTGTAGTCATAACATGTTATAAAAGGTTTGGGATCATTATTTTCCTACCTGATAATTAAAGCAATAATTATTTAGAGTTAATAAAGTTTTTGTTTTGTTAAATATTTCATAAAACTTTAATTTTATACTCATGTATTGGATAAATTACTTTGTCTATCATATGGTATGTTCAATTATATTTGTGTATTTAAATATTTATGTGTCCTGATTTTATCCATATTTACTTGGTTAATTCATATGCAAGTGATTTTCTAAAAAATTCTCATGTGTAGCGATGACAGGAGTCCTCATGTGCAGTGGTGGCAACCAGTTATGTAGAAGTAGTGATTGGCAATTATGAAGGCAATACAGAAGTATTCATGAATTTGTTTATTGGAGTGATCACAGTGGGATGCCCATAGAACCCATTATTATTTGTATGATGATGGAGGATGTTTCACTAGATTTCATGATTGCGAGAGAAGTTGATGCATACCATGATGAGTTAGAGTCTTTCTTTGGAGTCAGATAAATCAATGGCAAAGATATTTTCTGGCACTGGAACGAAATTAATGGAGGTGAAAATGTCATATTCAACTAGTAAATTTTGATGGCATCATCGGTTTAGTGAAACTTGTTTATTCATAGCCTTGTAGTAGGCTAATGAAGGAAATGAAAGTCCCGTAAAGTAAGTGTTTAATAGTTCATTTCATCCAAGCTAGGGATAGCAATATGATGTCGATGAGAAGAAACCACTAGAATATTTGAATATGTGGCTGATCCTGAGGTCCTACAACTTTGGATTCATGACTTTTGCGGATATGGGAAATGTTACTCAATATTTTACTAGGAATTATTTGAATGGGAGAAACATCATTGTGAATTGTGCTTAGGAAAATGATAGTAGTGGAGGTTTCCGTCAGTAATCCGAACACAACAGTGGAGATTTTTTTGAGCAATCCGAACATAGTTGTGGAAAGCAATACACATTGGGATGAATGATATTGTAAAGTAATCCATGATGTAGGAGTTGAATTAGATTTTCACATGGGTGTTTCAAATTTTGGCATGTGTCCCGATGTCTACATCATTGAAAGGATACTTTATTTTAGCAGTAGGGAGATTTTTTCCTCACCTTGCTTTGCGTAGCTATGGGAGATTGTATTGGGAATAGATTTATTAGACATATCCATGATGTGCATAATGGAGGATGACATTGTATCTTCAACATTCTAGAGAGAAGGCGAATGAAGTATGAATATTTTCATAGTTTTAAAATATTAAATAAGCAAGTCGTTGATGCACCATAAGAAGACAGTAAATCATATTATTTTACATGATTGTGTCAGGGTATTGAACGTGGACATAGATTTTTGGGAAATTGATGTAAATCACTGGAGGATAAAATTTCTAACATATACAAATCCTTTGTTGATAAATATATTTTAATACAATTCAATGGTATGAAACTGATTAATTTAAACATCACAGACGTGAATGGACTAATTTTTTATACATTAAATGACAAAAAATTGTTTTGAGGATTGAAGTGGATCATGACACATAAAACCAATGGGTCGGATATACATACCAAGTTGATGCACATATACCCAGAATGGTTTTACATTATCTTGTTATTCATGATTATTGTTTCCTTTGCATTTTGTGAAGGTTACAAAAAATAGGTTTAGTCAAGAGGGAATTACTCTTCACATGTGCTCTAACATTCCATTTCATTTACCCATCAGTGTCATCATCATCACTGCAAATCAGATACCTAGTTAAACATGATCACCAAGTACATAATGGAACATGTTTTATCTACAATGGCTATGAATTACATATCATTGTTTACAGTATGAATCACTTTCAATTATCTTATTTTAAATATTATAAAATTTGGTGGAAACATTATAAATATGTTTTCTTTGGGATGTTTGATGATGGTGTCATGTTTTATATGTTATGACGGATCTTGAGGACAAATTCATAACCATGTGGGAGAACCAACAGTGAATACAGTTCATTAGTCACTCGTCTTATAGATAAAGATATCAAAATTGATGGTTGCTCCATATTTTGAATCTTGGTAAAGAGTTATTTTAAATGTATAACAAAGGTATTATCAAGATAATAATACAAGCGGGGGAGAGAACAAATTTCCGTTGTGAAAATAGTTACGCAATCTATTATAAAAACGATCACAAAACTAAACCAATGAAATAATTTCAAAATTATAAATTGTTATTGAGGGTTAGGAAGGGAGGTCACAATATTTTTGGAGAAGAAAATTTGAAGGATTGAAGGATTTGCTAAAGGTTTCCTCCCAAGTTGCTCAGAGGAGGCTTAGTTTTGTATGGAGAGAGGTATTATTTTTGATGGAGAGAGGTATTCTAGAGAAAATATTATTGTCAGATCTTATTATGATATGTTAATTGTGTTATAGTGAAAATATGCATGATGATAGTGTTTTCACTTTATAATGATTGGATATATTAAATTATTTCTTTGAAGATTGCACCTAATTTAGGTTGAATTGTGTTAATGTTGATTGATTTAAATTAGGTTTTATTTCAGAAATATTTATGTTTATAGATTCACGATGAAGTTCTAAAGTTTTTGTAACCTGCTTTTAAATTTACGTTTCATTTTTATTTTTCCCTAACCCTAAACTTTTTCATTTTATTTAATTTCAAATTCACGAAAAATCAAAACCTTAAGTTTTAATATAAAGTTTTAAATCTTACATTAGGGTAAAATGTTTATTTCATTTTCTTAAATTCATGGTATTTCACATTAAAAAATAAACATTAGAATTTCAATTAATTAAATTTTCCAAATAATTATTATTAAAGTTTAAAATAAAGTATCTGGATAAAATTTAATTAAAAATATTTTCTAAGGTTAAATTAAATATTTTCACTTTATAAAGTTGATTATTGGAAATATTTAATTATTAATATTACATTTGGAGAATGAATTTCATGAACAATAGCATTTCATAGTATAAATCAAATATCAAATCACAGGCTCCTTGTTAACAATAACTTGCACCTCTGAGGTATTACATCAATATTTTCACACTTTACAAGAATGTTTTAAAACATTAATCAAACAGAACCTTGGAGAACTAATAATTTTATTTGCAATAGAGGATTACTTAACAGGATCCTAAATGTTAATGTATTTTTGTAATCGGGCGGAAATATCACTCAACATGGCCCCTTTTGGATTAAGGCTTCTGTGGCCTTTTTTAAATCAAGGTTTATGTGGCCTTTCTATATTAAGGCTTCTATGGCCTTCTTAGATTAATGCTTCTGTGGATTTTTTAAAATAATGCTTTTATGGCCTTTTTATATTAAGGCTTAAATGGATTTTTTTTTTAGATCAAGGCTTCTATGGCCTTTTTTTTTGTGAAGTTGACTTTACTGATAGAGATCTTCAATATCTAGTCTTCACTATGACTCTTTCTCCTAGAAACTCTTCTGTAGTATTATTCTTTTACAACAACTAATGTCTGCACTTGAAGGCACTTTGACCTTTGGGTAACAAAGTTGAAATCTCCTACCTTTCTATTGTAGGAGGAGTCTTAATCATCTAAGAGTTAGTTCCATGTAGTAAGAATAACCTTTAGAAAATAGTTACCAAGTTCTAGATATTTTGGATGATATTCATTAGATGATCTGTGAATCTAGTGAGTTAAATATTGAGTCCAAGTCTTCATGAGTTTTCATGTAACTCTGTGGAGAGACTCTAGTCAAATACAATCTCATTTTTTTCTAAAACTAAGATTTATTTCAGTCCTCACTTGTGAATATTCCTAATTCTACCACCTAGACTCTTCTAAGAATTTTTGACAGTGACTGGTTTAATGATGCATCAGATTGACAAAAAAATCAGACTTGATAATAATGGTGGTATTCCTATTGACCTACTATGAATATATATACCGTGGCTCTGATACCATTGTTAGCTTTTGAGGTAGATCAAAATGATATATGACAATAACAAGATGCTGAAATATGAAAGAAAGTAAACTCACAAGATTTCTAAAATATGTTATAAATAGAAATGACAAAAATGAATACAATATTTCTATGGAGAAAATGGACACTCCATGCAATATGCTACAGAACCATAATGTGCTCCATCACTAATGGAGTCACCCACTAACATTACTACTACCTACTGAATTGCTTATAAAACTCTTACAATGAGGGTCTCTTATAGTGGAATATAGATTCCTTGCACAACAATCTAACTAGTTGTACAAGGGACACATTGCACTTTACAACTTGCACATTGACACTTGTGCATTTATTACATTTCATGAAGTAACTATATAACTTCAACCTAAAGTTATGTAATTTTCTAAGTATGTACCTAGAAAGGTAAATTTACATGATCTAAATTATTTAATAGACTCTAACTCTAACACAGTTGACTCCAGATTAGAGAACAACCATCTAGATACTAGACATATGTATGTTAACCCCTTGCATACTAATTTTTGAACAAGCCGACCAGTTAGGTCAAGGATCATCATGCTAAGGGATCAGGAGAGTATGCCTCCACCCTCTAGGTGTTATGGTCACTATAGGATAACCCCAACCATAAATGAGAAAGTTAGATCTACAAAATAGAACTCTCTATGGGATTTGACCAACCCTATCCACTTGGGTGACTATCTACAGTATTCCAAAATCCTAAAAGTGGTTGATATACCTTGTACTTAATATAAAATTTCCATGGGTGAATATTAAAGTCAGTAGACTTGAAAACTTGTCCAAAGTGAAACCATGTTGAAAACTTAAAAAAAATAGCTTATGTTATAGTGAACTAGGTATATGTGGTACAATTGGGTGAGTAGACTTGGGTTGTTACATGTGGTATCAAAGTAGAAAATATCCTTATGATGTAGGACTATATATGATGTTTTATTTTATCAAAAATAAACCAATAAATTAACCTACTTCCTTTGTCCATAGGTCTAATGGTGCATCTATTATGAGGTGGATCTTTGAGGAATCCCATGGAAGCTAGGCAGGAAGAGACCACCATAAGACCTCAAAAGGGACCATATATAGGGGCTATAAAATAAGGTACTCAAAGGGAAAAATTAATGAAGCAACTAAATGAGCCTCAAAAAAATTAATATAATAGGGAGGATGGAAATTTGGTAAAGGTAGTTCAGTTTTTACAAACTTATATGGAACAAAAAAAAGAGGAAATGGCACAATAGAAAGCACACATGGCTCAAAAAAAAGTTTTAATAGTCCAAAAACAAAAGCTAATAGAGGATTTAACCATGGGTAAGGAACCTAAATGTAAACTAGAGGATGCACCTACTGAGTCTATAGGAAATAGTAGGGCCCGAGTGGGAGTTGAGTTGGTCAAAAACTTGAAAAAAGTTATGATTTCAAAGTTTGAAGGTAGAGATGATGGAGACACAATTGAAAATTGGTTGAATGAGGTCAATTTATACTTTTACATGACACCCTTTTCATCTAAGTCTAAATCTACATGGGTTGTCCTACATTTGGTAGGAGCAGCTTTAGATTGGTGGAAAACCTATAAGAAGGGAAAGGGCATTGAAGTCATAAACCTCAAGTGGGAAGACTTTGTGAAATAATTTCAAAAAATATTTTTGACTAAGCAATATTATATAGAAAAATTTGCAAATTTTTCCATCCTACCATAGGATACAATGACTATATGATCATATCATCAAAATTTTATTCAACTACTGAAGTATGCACCCTAGTATGAGAGTAATGAGGAAATGAAGGCTCAAAATTTCATTTTGGGACTTCGTCCCAAGATTAAAATTGTAGTTAATTTGCTTAACCCTAAAGATATTCTAAAAGCACCCAAGTGTTGTAGGTGAGTTGGAGAGGAGAGGGCAATCCTCCAAGGGAGGTCCCAGGTTCAAAAATCCACCTTACCAAAAAGCTAAATTGGGTATCCAAAATCCAATTGATAATGTTGGTGCGGGCAGGGTCGGGTGTGACTCCTACGTGACTTTGATGGTGTAGAACCCCCTGTTCATGGTCTCTCGAACAAGGCGGCCCTGCAAGGGGTTTTTCACTTAAGAAGACAAAAAATATATTCTAAAAGCTTTTGATTTAGCCTGTCAGGAAGAAGAAAATCAAGAATCCAAAAGGGCATATTTTAATTATTATAAGTTATTTGAAAAATATAAGGATGAACTCAAGAAGTGAAAGAGTGAATAATTCATGAATTGGGATAAAAAACAAATCAAGAAGGCTAAATAAGGGGATAAAAAAAAGTCGAGGAACAATAACTGCAAAAATTTTCAATGCAATAAGTTCAAAAAATATGGTAGAGGGTATCCAATAAGAAATGAACAAAAACCATCATATCAAGATAAGGCTAAGGTATTTGCACCACAAAGTAGGAATGAGGATATAAATAGGGATAGGATAGCTCCTCCAAATGGTTTCTATGTTTTTAGAGACCCTCACTTTACAAATAAGTGCCCTCACAAAGAATACCTTCACTAGAAAGCACCAAAAGAGACTACCCACCCGATATTTGCAACAATAAGTAGTCATGCACTTGATGGGCAAGTTATTCCATTTTTTTTGAATGGTAGAATTTATGATAGAAATGTTCACATTTTTAATGATAGTGGATCAACTCATAGTTTTATTTTCACTAATTTAGTGAGGGACATATCTAAAAGTCCTAAATTTTTTGCTAATGGTTGGAAGGTAAAGTATGGGTTAGGGCAGATCCACTTAGTTAACCAATGCTTATTTGACCCTCACATTACCTTACCCCAAGGTAAAACTAATTGGCACTTGTATATGGCACCTTTGTATTGTTGGAAAATATGGCTATTACATCATTTGGTTATTTCCTAATGTACCCTCATGTTTGCATATTTAGTTTAGGATTATATTAGGATTTATTGCTTTATTAGTGTAATTGAATAAATGCACAAGGGTTAGAATATGCAATGATGTAAATGTGCATGTAATCCACATGTACATAAGTCTTAGGGTTGAGTGAGAAGTAAGTAACCTATATTTCTTTATAAATGAATCATTGTGAGTGAGTGTGAGAGAGTCGAAGTAGTGCAAAGGTGTGAGTAGTAGTAGGCACAATGTAGCTCCATTTTGCTATCATGGAGGAGTTGCAAACTCCATGAGAAGAGCATTGTAATTTTTGTAAGCTTTCTATATGAGCATTTTTAGAGCATTGTATCAAGTCTTCTATCATATTTTCATGCATGGTTTTTTTCTATTATCATAGTTATATCATCGCATGTTTATTTCTAAACTTGTGAATACATTTTATTTTTTTTTAAGACTCCAAATTCTAATAGTGGTATCAGAGCCATGGTGGATCAAAGAAAATCCACAAGTACTATTGTTGAATATTTACAAACCGGATCAGCCATAGTGCGCCATTGCATGCAAATACCATCACAATAGATTTTTTATAGAAGTAACTCTAGATGAAAGAATAGAAAATAGAGAAAGCCACATGATTTGGATATATTTTTTCCATAAGAGTTGTAACACTTGTGATGACTAGAACTCAACATTGTATCCACTAGATTGGCAATCCAACTAGTGAAGTTTATTTTTCATAGAGTCATAGGAAAATTAATTATCTCTAATATTTTATTGCAAGAGAGAAAATAAGTTTTTAGGAGAACCATTTGGTTACTATCATATAAGTATTTTTTGTTGCAAAATATTAACTCTCAAAGGTGGGAATATTCCTACAATAGATAGATAAGAACTTCATCTTCATTGATCGAAATCCGAAGTTACTTTCCTCGTGTAGGGATTGATTATTTGTTGTAGAAAAATGAGGATTGATAATTTGTATGCCTAAGGAGAAATGTACCAATGAAATATCTGTAGATTGAAGAATCCTAGATGATAGATCAAGGAGAGATTGAGTGGCCAAGGAAGTTGCATTAAATATTGTAAATCTAGAAATGAGGTCCTAGAAAGAAGACCCCATTGAATATTGAAGAGACTCAAGGAGAATATTCCTAGAAAAATATTGGATATTGGTTATCTCCATTGAATACTGAAAACTTTCGATTGAAGAAGAGGTCCATTGAAGGTCTAATTGAATAAGAATTCCATTGAAGTCCTAATTGAAGAAGAGGTCCATTAAAGGCCCTATTTAAGAAAATATCCATTGAAGACTCTATTGAAGAAGAGGTCAATTGAAGGCCCTACTAAAGAAGATATTACAATGACAATAGATTCAGGAGATCCTAGAAGATATCATTCTCATAGTTGAAGATAGAAGAGGCCAAGGAAGGTATCATTTAAGATTTAGAAATTTCATTATTGATAACCTTGGAAAGGTCTCATGGATAAACAAGAAGAAGAATTGGTGAGCCTCATTGAAGGGGTTCATAGGAGTCATTGAAGAAATTACTATCAAATAAGAAACTAAGGAATTGGGACAATCGTCGCCATCTGACGACAAGCCGAAAGGAGAAAGTTTTGTAATAATATTATCAAATAAAAAAGGTAGTATTTAATAGATCTCAATATTGATAGAATTTTTAAGGAGGATATCTACTTTGAAGTCATTATTTGACAAGTGAAAAGAGATAGAGGAACCACCAAATATGTGAAATTTGGAGGCCATCATTGAAGGAAGTTCTTGAGCAACATCTCAGCTGCAATTTGGGGAGAATCCAACAAGAATTTTGGGATTCAAGGATAGCATTTCAGTGATGGTATTGACTATACTCCATTTTATAAAAGTTTCAGATTTGAATACAAAGAAATGGATAACATATTAACAACACTCAGAGTTGGAAAATACAGAGTTTGTAGATATCAAAAAAAGGTAGCAAGTCAAAGAAATTAAAAGCATCAATGGAGATTGCTTAGTGCTAAAAATTTTAGAAAGTTTGGGCAGCGTTAAAGACTTCTCAAAATCATATTCCAAAAGCACATTCTAAAGAAGTTTTGAAGCCACCAAAATAGAATTTAGAGAAGCAAGTTGATAAGGTATTAAAGCTGCAAAAAGGTGAGCAAAGAGCTATTTTTGAACAACATAAGTGAGCTACAAAATCATCCAAAAAAATAATCTATTGAAGTGACTTGGATCTCCACTATCTTCATCATATTCAAGAGAAAAATGTATGCAAAAGTAGGATGAAAAATTTCATTAGTTGAGCTTTTAGATTTGGTTTCATATAAAATTTTTCAAGCACCGTTTTCAAGAGTTGCATAGAATAGTTTCATTTCAAGTCTTCAAAATAGTGCAAAAGTTATAGTTTACAAGGAGCATACCTGCACATAGAAGAAAATAGAAGTTAGGTATATTTCAAGAAAAATATCTAATCAAAAGGAGACTACATACTTGCATAAGATAGAGTGCAAAGTTTTACAGTAAAAATCTTGGATTTATAAGTAAAGAATAGCCAATAAAAGGAAGGTATTTCCAAGGATTAAAGGTAACCATAACAACAAAAAAAATAGTAGAAAGTAGCTCAGTTGAAGGAATTAAAGGCAAAATTTAGTGGCAAGGAATAGCCACCAAAAGGAGTGATATTACCTCCAAAAGGAAGAAGTAGTTCCAAGAATAAAAGTGCAGTCTAAGTCTATATTTCCAAGAGGTTTACAGGTAGATTTGGAGAAGAGCAAAATAGGTTTTGAAGATACTCTTGGACAACAAAAACAAAGAGCCAATACAACCCATTGAAGCCCACATTTTGAGTAAGGTAAAGGATAGATTTTCAAGCACAAGGGGGCAGTCATAGTATACATTTGTGAGTCATCCAAAGGACTCCATGAGTGTAGAAAAATGGTAGGTTTTACAAAGGAAAAGGAAGTGTTAAGAACTCCACAAAAGGGCACTCTACAAAACCTTATGAAAATAGCCTTTAAAAGGTAATAGAAGGTTGAAATTCTAGATTATCTAATGTATCAAAAGACACCAAAAAAAGTGTCGTAACCATCAAAATTGTCGCCCATATAAAGCACAAAAATGGACCTACAAAAAGAGATAAAACAAGTGGAAATACAAGGGTGAATATTAAGGTCATATTGCACCAACAAAGGAGGCACCATCATCATTGAAGCAAGATAAAAACAATAGGTCTTCCAGATCCAAGAGTGCCATTGAATATAGAAAAAAATTTCTACCAAAGAGAAAGTATTTACAACAAGAGAATTCACAGGAATAGAGTGTTGGAGAGTGCTATAAAATTCAAAGGAATATAGGAATCGTTGGCCACATAGAGGATTTATTCTAATCACTCAAGGAGAAGAGTGCCATGTTGCAAAAGGATTTTGAAGCACCTAAAATTATAGTCTAACATATTCCAAGCAAGGATAATACAAAGGAGCACCCAACATCATAAGGTAATGCTCCTCCAAGCCAAGATAAGACAAAGGAGCACTCAACAAAGGTAAATAAGACAAAATAGGTTGATTACTCTCCATACATGAGAACCCAACATGGAAGTAGAAGGTAAGATCATCTATAATAGCCATCAACAATAAGGGAGTACTAATATGAGAACCACTTGTCACAGGCATTGAAAGAAGGAGTTGAACAAACATTTTCAAAGGACAAGTGTCACATGTCATAAGCATTACAAGGAAGTGCAAGTATAAATATTTTCAAGTAAGTGAAGAGGATAAGTGTCATTTTACACTCCCATATCAGATTGTACCAAGTAAAAAGGATCCTACGTATGTAAAAAAAGGAGGATAGTCCAAGGTTGTATCAGATATATTGAAGGAATACGCTACAGTTTTGAAAGTACGTAGAAAATAGCTATAAAAGCACACGTAGAAACCAGGAAAAGGGTGGTTGCCATTTACAAGAACAAAATAGATTTAAATTAAGCCAAGGCATCATAATTAGTGCACATATCATCCAATAATGGAGTAATAATATTAGTGCACACAATCAGCCAACATTTGAGAGAAGAAAGAAAGAGAAATCAACCATCTACAAGAAGAAGAAAATGTGCACAAGTAAGGTGAAAGAGAAATAAGGAAATCAGCCCTTGCAAACTACATACAAACAAATTTAAAATAAGAATTAAGAAGGTGAGAAACATTCATCATTATATTGCAAGTTTGATATCAAGTTTTATTAAACATTCTAGAGAAATTAATAGGAGCAATAAGGTGTTAAAAAGATCTCTAGAAAAAAATATTGGTATATAATACGTAGAGTAAAACTAGAAGTATTTATATAATTTCCATTACTTCTAAAGAATAGTTGCAAACTCTTAACATAGGGAGATATAAGGAGTAGTAAACAAAAATTAGTTTGCAAAAAAATTAATATTTCTAAAACTTCTAATTAGGGAGACATAAGGAATCCTACTTCAAATTGAATTTCTAGAAGTTTAGAACCTATCATTGCATCAAGTTTTGAATCCATATTATTGAATATTGCATTTCTAATAGCTTTCTACAAGTAATTGATTGCAAGTGATAGAGGTGAATCATATTTATAGCATATCTCATTACTAGGGAGTTATAAGAAATATTACGACAAAGGTTAATACTACAAGACACAAACAAAAAGAAGAAAATAAATATGTCAACATCAAAGAACGAAATAAACAATAGCATGAATAACACTGTTAGAAGGGAAAATATTAACGTTATTAAATTAGGAATCAATAATATTCTGAATAAAACCAAGAACTTAGATCTTGGTTCAATATTGATCTATAATGAGGTACTAAAAGAAGATTTCACTACTATGGAATTTTACCTTCATGCTAGACTTACTAAAGCAATTGAGAATGAAAAGAAAGATATTCCAGTACCCTTAGTATTTGGGAGCATTCTTTACATGGCATTACTCTCACTTCAAATTCACAAAGAAGTGGTTGCAAAGAAAAAATAATTGATTGAGCTACTCAAAGTAAAAACAAAGATAGATGAATCATTCCTAGAGAAAATGTTTCAAGCATCATGTAGTACTAATACTTCAAGTTCTACTAACACAATTTTATCATGATGTTTGTTCAAAATTTTCTATACTCAGCAAGGATATTAGCAAAAATGACAAAGGCAAAAGGAAAATTTTGTTTTTGAAATCATGTGATAGTGCAACCACTTATGAAAGTTCATTAACTGGAATCAATGAAAAGAAAGAAGAAGAAGAAGAGGTATCAGATCAAGGATGAATACAATGTAAGGTAAACTATAAATAGCAATAAGGAACCACATCAATATGAAGACTAATCAAGAGCTAAATATCCATATTGAAGACTAATGTTTTCAAACCAAATAATGTAATACAGGGGTGTTGGAAAATATGGCTATTACATCATTTGGTTATTTTCTAATGTACCCTCATGGGTGAATATTTAGATTAGGATTATATTAGGAGTTATTTCTTTATGATGTAAATATGCGTGTAGTCCACGTGTACATGAGTTTTAGGTTTGAGTGAGATGCAAGTAACCTATATTTATATATAAAGGCCTCATTGTGAGTGATTATGAGAGAGAAAGGTGTGAGTATAGTAGGAAAAATGTCGCTCCATTTTGTTATCACAGAGGAGTTGCAAACTCCAGGAGAGGAGCAATGTAATTTTCGTGAGCTTTCTATATGAGCATTTATAGAGAATTGTATCAAGTCTTCTATAATATTTTCATGCATGGTTTTTTGCTATTATCATAGTTGTATCATTGCATGTTTATTTATATACTTGTGAATTCATTTCATTTATGTTTAAGGATCCAAAATCTAACATGCATGCCTTTGAAATTATTCTTGGTGTAGATTGGCTAAAATACCATAAAGCCATCCTAAATTTTGAATATAGATGGGTAGATTTCATGGATGAAGCCAATAAGAGAGCTAGAATTCATTGTGAAAATGGTTATGTTAAACCACATATGCTATCAAAAATGAAAGTGAAGAAGGAAATAACGAAGAGGGGAATGATATGTTTAGTTAAATTGAACAAGAAGGAAGAAATAGAAGTTGATTTAGACCTCATATAAAAGCATCCTATCTTGAGTTAATTTAAGGATGTGTTTTTGAAGGACCTACCAGGTTTACCTCACCAAAGAGAATTTGACTTTTTAATTGAACTCTTGCTTGGAAATATACCAATTACTAGGGCACCATATAGAATGACCCCTATAAAGTTGCAATATATTAAGATGCAACTTCAGGAATTGTTAGAGAAGGGGATTATTAAGCCTAGTGTGTCACTGTGGGATGATCCTTTTCTATTTGTTAAGAAGAAATATGGATCCTTAAGGTTGTCCATTGACTATTGAATTATCAGCAAGGTTACCATGAAGAATAAATATTCATTGCCAAGAATAGATGATTTATTTGATCAGTTGAAAGGAGCTACCATATTATCAAAAATTTATCTCAGGTCGGGTTACCATCAATTGAGATTTCAAGAAGAGGATAATCATAGAACTGCTTTTAGAACAAGGTATGGACATTATGAGTTTACTATCCTAAATTTTGGATTGACTAATGCCCTACCTATATTTATGAATCTTATGAATATTATATTTCAAGAGCAGCTAGACCACTGTGTGCTTGTGCTCCTTGATGATATATTGATCTATTCTCATAATAAGGAGCACAACCATCATATGATAATTGTACTTGAGATCCTTAGGAGGATTTAGTTTTATGAAAATATATCAAAATATGAATTCTATACTCCTTAAGTATAATATTTAGGGCACATCGTATCTGTAGAAGGTACTATTGTTGATCCCAAGAATATTGAAGCTATTATTGATTGGCCTACACCAAAAAATATGATTGAGGGAGATAGTTTTATGGGGTTGGTAGGCTATTAAAGATGTTTTTTAAAGGTTTCTCAAAAATTTCTTTACCAATCACTAATATCCAAATAAATTAAAAGACTTTTAAATGGACATATCAGTGTAAATAAGCCTTTTGAACTCTAAAGGAGAGGTTGACGACTACACCAATACTTCAATTACGTGATCCTTCCAAGAAATTTGTAGTATGCACTGATGCATCTATTGAGGGATTGGGAATATTTCTCACCCAAGAATATGTGGTCATTACCTTCAAATAGATAAAAATTAAGAGACATGAGGTAAACTATGGTGCTCATGACTTGGAGTTAGTATTTGTGATGTGTATACACTAAAATATGGTCAATACAATTAGGCAATTAAAAGCATTGGTTAATTGGAACCATATGGTCCCCTTGAGCAACCCTCAAAGGTTTACTAGTGGTCCTAACCACTCTTGGAAGGATCTACCCCACTTTTGGGAGATTTTGGGCCATATAGGCATGATCATCCCACCTCGGGATGGCCACAGTTTGTGGTTGTCCCACCCGAGGATAGTGGCAACCTGATTGTCCTGGGGTGGAACGACCATAAGGTTTGACTCCCAAAAAGTCAAATTGGGACAAATGGAACCCAAAAATTGCCGTTTCCCTCACCTATTCAATCATGTAAGTCAGAGGACACATAATCCTTATGAAATGTTGCATGTAAGAGGCAAAATAGGGATATTCTCTTCCCCCTCCAATTTATGCCACCCTGTTTGCTAAATGGCGCCTCTTGCCCTGCATGCCCTTGCATGCCTTCCTACCCAAAGGCCTCCTTTGGATATGAAGTGAATATATTTTCCACAAAAATAATATAGAGAGGTTTTTTGAGACATAGCAAAGGAGTGCTGCCAATATTTACCCTCACCTTTTTGTGCCCTTTTTCCTCAAAAATCTCTACCTAGCGAAGGAGGTTTGCGAGTGATCTAGGAGGCATAATTTATTTACAAAACTAAACCATTTGAGTTATTTTTACCACCAAATTTGATGAAAACACTATTTAGGAGGTTCCTAACCAATTCAAAGAGAAATTGCTTATAAAATAAGTGCAGAACTGGTGGTCGTCCCACCCTACGATGATCCTCAGTCTGTGACAGTCCCAACCGTCCCACCCCATTATGGTGTCTTATATATACATGATTTATTTACTTTTATTTTTTATTTATATACTATATTATAATATTATGTTACTATACAAATTTCATGCATTTTGGAGCTATATTGAGCGAGATATCGTATTTTTAGTGTTTTGTAGGGTCTTATGCAGGTCTACGGAGCTCATCTGGAGATGCATATGGATATATAATTTTTTTTACAAATATGACCACATGGGTTGTCTTGAAATGTCATTTTATGTATTATTTCCAAGTTTCATGCATTTTGGATATGTTTAGGGGTAGAAATTACTTGCTTTGGGTTTTGTAGGCTTCGAAGGTCTACTACGATTATGCCATGCCATCGGATGCAATTTCGGTTCTATTTTTAGTAATATATTCCCAAAACTATCTATTTGACATACCTCTACAATTTCAAGTTATTTGGAGTTTATTTAGATAGGTGTATTTCATATTCATGTTTTCTAATATTTTAGTGCATGTGGGATTGCATGTTTTCACCATACACACTTGCTATTTAATGATTCTGATTTACTTGTGTGCAAGTGTACATTTATAAAGCATATGAGGAAGGAGCACAAGATCATAGAACAAATCGATGGCATTGTAGGTTCAACCATCTCAATTGTGGGTACGAGGAAAGACATTGGAAGTGCACATGAGCTTCTTTGAAAGGACTTGATCCTTTGGGCACCCCATAATTTTGTAAACAATTGTATCGAACTTGAGAACTTAATGGGAAATATATGTAACTATGGTTTTGAACCATCAAATTAATAGAAATAAACTTCCTTTTATTTCATTTCTTGCAATTTGGTGTCTTTTCCACCCTTACTTGCATGCTTCCGTTTTGATGCTCATAACACACTAGCGATAGATGCACATTTTTTAGCTGCATTAGGTGCACATTTTTCCCCTAATTTAGTGGTGATAATGGTGGTACCCTATCCCTATTGATTTTATGAAGGTTTAACCTTGGTTTTTTCTTGGTTTCTATTGCAGGTACTGGTCGTCCTGGCCTGAAACGGTCTTTGGAATGCTCCTTAGCTCACCCTAGGATGGCCACACAACCGTCTAACCTTAGGAAGTCCATCAAAATAGTAGCTGTACCACCCTGGGACAACCACAAAATAGAGACTTTTTTACTCAGATGCTAGAAATAGCAGGTTCCCCGGGCGATAAGGTAGGTACCTAAACTTCTGGTTTTCTGTTACACAATCAGAAATTGTTGAAGTTTGGATTTTCTTGCATTCTTTGTTTTCTATAAAGGTAGAAAGATAGTTTCATTTTCTTAATGAATGCAAAAATAATAAAAATAAATAAAAAATAAGTTAAGTTATGATGCCCTTGTATGGTTTGCTTGCATGTAGGCTACCTAATGGGTAGGCCATCATTTAGGGTTTGCATCTTGTAGGTTTATTTTTATCTAGCTTATTCTAAAAGTAAAACACACCTTTTGTATGCATTTAGTGAATGATCATCGAATGCTTCATTATTTACTTTATTTGGATTAAAAATAACCACACACACCATGATTCACTTAAACTCTAGTGAGGTGGATTTCATCACCATCCACTAGTAGAGTTCAACGAGGTGGTTTTCATCTCCACCCGTTGTCTCAAATCCCAAGAACCTTGTTCTTTGCCAAGGCCTATTCCAAGATCTATCATAGCCCATGGGTTATAGCATGTATCTCTCTTCGGAGAGGTATATCGTAGACTATGGGTGAACTAGGTGAGGAACTGGTAGGACCTATGCTCCCTGATCATGTGTGGACTTCATCACCACATATTATAGGTTGGATTACATGACCATGAATTTTAGTTGTCGAGTTGTGAGTATACAAGTGAAATCCAATCAGACACAAGATTATCATAAAACAAGATTTAAAACATGTGACATAGAGTCATATTTTACAAACAACACATCTTAAACACACAAAATAGTTTAGGGATTCACATCTAAAACTTAAAAGAGATAATCACTTGTTTTTATTAAGTGTTTCCTTTCTTGTGTACTATTTCATTAAAAATTTGTAAAGGAGATAATCATCTAGGGTTCGGTAGAGAGTTGTAATGGTGTGCACCCGTAGCCAAGCCCAATCATGGGTGGAAGCTACATAGAGTGGACTAGGAGATATGAGTTATCTCTGCTTTAGCCCCAGGGACTTGGTCATACCTCCTTGGTGGGCCTCTACTCACCCCAATCCCAAAATAGTGGGGCATGAGCCACACCTACAAGGGAGCCCTATGCGGGACACCCCTATGGGTGATGGACCTTACCTGGGAGAGTGTTCCTGATATTTAGATACATAACATACCTTCTATTATGAAAGGCAACAGTGAACTGAGGCACAAGTAGATAGAGCAGTGCCATGCATCCACATACCTAATATTTTTGACATTCCTATTCATAGGCCAAAGCGTGAATTCACATATTAGGCAGAGCAGGTTGATCCCACCTTACCTCTACATCACCCTGATAGGGTCTAGCAAGTTAGGCAACCTTATGAGTATGATACTCATCGCTTGGGGCAAGCTAACTCTTCCCTTACCTTCCTCATTCATGAAGGAAGGCATGAGGAAATCCTTGATTATCCTCAAGAGTAGTATACTACACATGCACGATGTGCCTCTGCACCCATTGAGTAAATTGAGCATATGCTCAGGACCAAACCTCAAGTCAATGTGACTACTCTCGATAAAGGGAAGTGTGTGATAGATATAATAGATTATATTAAATAAGGTCGGCCTTAAGGTGAGAATCCTAGGACTCCTAGGTCATACACAATGGAATATATCAATCAAGCGGTTGCAAGATATGCAGAATTCCAAGAGCAGTTCAAGAAACTTCGATGAGACAAAGAGCAACTAGATCGCTTGCATCAACTTGAGAAAGAAAGAATCAAACGACAGACCAATGAGCTATTCCAGAGAACTTTACATGAGAGGGTTCCTACCCCTAAGACACATAGGTAGGAATTCCACCTGAGGTAACGCACACTCATTCAAAATAGGTATCCTAGGCCTTATCCAATATTAACTCTATGAACTCCTAGTCCAGATCGAGACTTGCATTCTAGGCCAAACATAGGGCACCCACAATGGTCAGATACCCCTCTTTATAGACCAGAACGAGAGATGCCCTATGGGGCTTACATTGAGCATGAGCCAGAGGTAGAATATTTGGAAATGCCTTACCAAGGTAGGGGGGTGACATGCCACCACTCCTAAATAGGTCGGAGGATCCTCGACCTCCACCATAGGATAGGAGTAAGGATGAGGAGATCAAATCCTCATACGCATATCGAGAACTTCTAGAGCACCTAGAGTTAGTATAGAACAAGATATCTGGGTCTGGATCTCAAAATCCCACTTTGGACCAGTTACGTAGTTATCCCCTTCATCCTTTGATTCCTACCCCTCCCTATCCAGAGCAATTTAAGATGCCTCAGTTGGCTACCTTTAAGGGAGAGGAAGATGCACAAGAACATGTCACCAAATTCCTGAGTCAATGCTTTGGCATCCAGGATAACGATGTTTTGCTTTTGCAGACATTCATGACTACCCTCTCTGGCCCTACCATGGAGTGGTTTACCCAACTCTCGAAGCATAGCATCCACAATTTGGACCAACTTGTAGATGCGTTCCTAGAATGCTTCACCTTCAATACCAAGAGGAAGGCGACGTTGGATGATCTCGTTGGGTTGAAACAATATGACAATGAGTCAATAGTGAATTATGGCAATAGGTGGTGAGCATTGCTTGCCAAGCTACCTTATCTACTTCCCATGTTAGAGTTGACTCAAATGTTTGCCAAGAGCTTCCTAAATCCTATCTCCTTTTTGTTGCAACTGCAACAATATCCGACTCTTGAAGATGCCCTAGCACAAGCTAGGACCATTGAAGACATCAAGATTCAAGAGGGAGAGATTGTGAAGCCTTACAAGAAGGAGTGGAACAAGAATGCTAAGAATACCCCAATGTAGCCTAAGCCAATAGTAGTGAATCAGGTTGCCATTAGTGTCCTAGGGCCAACGCAAGCAACACCACCTCAAAAGCCTAATTATCAGGCCACACCTAGGAACTATGCCAAGGACAACCAAAATAGTCAAGGGAAAAATCAACAGTCACCCCAAGTGATAGTTCATGCCCATTGCAGAGTCTATGGACTCATTATTTGAGTGCCTCTTAGCGGCTAATTCGATCCATCCGCCTGAGATTCGACCTATCAACCCAAATGCACCAAAGCCCAAAGGGTACCAAGAATACCTATATTACAAATTTCATAGGCAAAATGGGCATGACGTGCAAATGTGCTATAAGTTCAAGAATTTGGTGCAAGACATGATCGATAAGAATGCCCTTCAGGTAGACAACCCTATTGCATAAAACAACAAATAGATGGAGGTGTTTAAATACCCCTTGCCTGCCCATGCGGAGCAGGCCAAGCTAGTGCCCCAGGTAAATGAGGTTCATCATGCACCCCCTCAACAAGGGTATGTTGGCATGATCAACATTGTAATGAGGAATAGGTGGTACCCAAGTCTAGTCATACCACCAATGGCTTAGAGTGATGTTCCTTTGATGTCACAGCCTTTACCACCTCCTATGTCGAGCCTCCCACCTAGGCCTGTGGTCACAATTAAGAGCAAGCTCACTCAGAGCCTGAGAATGACATCTGCCCAACTCTCCATCTATGAGCTCATTCAACAATCACCACCTCATAGAGAATATTTAATGGAGATCCTTAAGGTGATAGAGCTTTATCCCAAGAGTCTAACTCCTTAATAATTTTATGGGGCATGTGTGACAATGCATGAAATCGATGATTACCTTTCAAGAAGATGAACTTAAGCCGATTCCAAATGATATGGTGGATCCTCCCTTGCACATCATCGCATGTGTAAACATAACACCTTACAAGAGAGTGTTGATAGACATTGGGTCTTCTAGCAACATCATCACTACAATAGCTCTCAAGCATCTGAAGCTCCCAACATCCCATATTATCATGTCTACATACACCCTTTGAGCATTTAATGATGCCATATGCTCGACAATCGGCACAATAGTCCTACCCATTTAGGTAGGGCAAAAGACCATACCGACTCTGTACCACATATTTGAGGGTGATATGGCATACAATATCTTGTTAGGCAGACCTTGGATCAGGGACATGAAGTGTGTCCCTTCCATTGCTCACAAGTGCCTAAAATACACCTATGAAGGGCAAGTTCATGTTGTCCCCATGGACCTAGAACCCTTCAAGTACTACAACATGGTGCAACAGATCCCTGAGTCTACCTTACCATCCACCCACCTAGATTTTCAACCAAATGAATCCAGCCAAGGTTTGACTCTATCACCATCACCTTCAGCCAATCCATCATCATCTCATGCCACACCATCCTCATATTCAGCACCCCCAAACGTACCTTCATCGTCGATGAATCCTCCATCGAGAGACATGGGGAAGAGGCCTATTGATGAGAGTCCTTCGACCATATCCACCATCTCCACTAGTGAGACTCCTAGCCTAGTAGATGAGGAGCTACCACATGAGGCAAACATTGAGTCAATTCAAGCCTCACTCCCATCCCCTCCTTCTCCGTAGCCATAGGTCATCGTGCACCTAGCTTCTACTAGTTTGGAAGAGTACATGGTTAAGAATGTCACAACCACTCCTACCATCGAGTCAGTGCAAGACATGGGTCGACCTCATCTTCCCATAGGTACTATCATACCTCTTGGTCTTCCCCCCAATCAAACAAATTTCATCTATGGGGGTCTCGACTATGGCATTGAGCCTTACCAACAGTAGGAAGAGGATGAAGAGCCCTTTTTTGAGGACATCAACTACATGTCCAACCCTGACTTTGCCATGAAGTATCTTCACCTCTGTAATTGGCATGGTTATGGGTTGGGCCTGTATGAGCAAGGCACCCGAGTTCCTTATTAGCCATAGTATCAAATGCCTTATGAAAATTTTGGTTTGGGACACAACAAGCCTATGCCCCTAGATGTCCTCACAGATAGCTTAGAGTGCATGACTCTAGACTTTAGGGATGAGCTTGTGTGAGACCCTTATACCAACCCCAATCACGTCTACTCACTAGGAGACTACTTCCCTATGCCCTTGGGATATGATGAACCACCTCATGATGTCATCCAATCTTACAAGAGAGGTGAAGGTTCATGCACTCTTCCCCATGATAGTGAGGAAGAGGACCTAGGGTCCCCTTATGAGTGGACATCCAACGATGAGTCGGACTATGGAGTCATGCCAATTGAATCTGCTAGCTTTGATGGAGAATATGCATGAATCATCCCTCTGGATGATGATGATGAGTTCTATTTGCATATGTTCCCATTACACGATCCCATCTGGTGACAAATTCTACCTTTAGAGGAGCAAGCTCACCCACAGCCACATCGACCACCTCTGATCATTCTACCTCCACCACCTAGGGGAAATCATCCATCCATAGAAATTTTTGATTCCTTGTGATATTCTAATAACCCATCGAAGCCACTACACCTTTACTTGGGGGCCATTGACTTTGATCGAGAAGATTCTACCTCATTGCCTTCTAAGTACTGATCTTACGATGAGATGCCACAACCATTTCGGTTCTCTCCAAGGCCTACTCATGATGTCTTCCATGTTGAGGAGGAACCTGAGGTTCCCATTGATGATCTAAATCCAATTGATGACATTCACCTAATCCCTACTCCTCACCAGTTGGAGGAGGGGTCGCATAGGTCAATCAAGAAAATGATTGACATAGATATTAACTTAGATCCTGATAATCCTTAGTACATCAAGTTAGGGGAGAGCTTGTCCCCCACTGAGTAGGATGATTACATAGCACTTCTCACAGAGAATAAGGAAGCCTTTGCATGGTCCTATAGTGGCATGCCATGCAAGGATACACCACCTATCAGTTGTCATCCAACTTCCTCGATAGCCATCCCATCATCACCTACACTACCCATGCACTATATCTTGGATAGGCTAGATGATATGGAGTCACAAGTGAGTCAAAAAAAAAAATGCTTTACAACATATCTTGGATCAACTCACCAACATTGAGTTATGGTTGAGCCAATCGAATCCTCAACCCCTCGATTTTCAGGACCAAACCCCTCCTTTACAGTCCATGGCCAACCCTCAACAGAGCGTGGGGGGGTGGTACCAAGGCCATCAATCGTGGTGATAGTATACCCATCTATCAGAGCCCTTAGCATCAATCTTTAATCGACTGTATGAGGTGCAAGCAATCACGCTTCCCCCAATCCATCTACTAAACCCTAATAAGCATAGATCAAAGTCACACAAGTGAAACACATATTGTGTTTACCATCAAAAAATAGGCCATGATATCTAGACCTGCTATGTCTTTTGAGATTTAGTCTAGGATATGATCGATAGGCAAGGACTTCAGATAGGAGTCTTCCAAGATTCCTTACCTTCACATGAAGTAAACGCAACACCTGGCCATCTAGTTGAACCTAATCAAGTGTGCATCACTCCACCTTCCCATAGGTTTGTGGATGTGATCGATGTTATAGTAGAGTGGCAGGAATACTACTATCGATATACGCAACCTGCAATATCCTCCAATGTTTCACCTTTGATCGACTCACCCTAGAGGGATGTTGGCACTTCGCACAAGCTTATACCTCACAATAGGGGGGTCAATTTTCACACCCTCCTAGGTGGTCTATGATCATCTAGGTCACCCAAAAAGGCTCCAAGGGTATCTACATACCACTTGGTCAACCCAAAACACTCCTAGGAGGTCTATGACCATCTAGGTCACCCCAAAAGGCTCCAAGGGTGTCTTATAGCTTGCTTGGTCAACCCAAAATGCTCCTAAGCGGTCTATGACCATCTAGGTCACCCCAAAATGCTCCAAGGGTATCTACAAACCGCTTGGTCAACCCAAAATGCTCCTAGGTGGTCTATGACCATCTAGGTCACCCCAAAAGGCTCCAAGGGTGTCTACAACTCGCTTGGTCAACCCAAAATTCTCCTAGGTAGTCTATGACCATCTAGGTCACCCCAAAAGGCTCCAAGGGTGTCTACAACCTACTTGGTCAACCCAAAATCCTCCCTAGGTGGTCTATGACCATCTAGGTCACCCCAAAAGGCTCCAAGGGTATCTACATACCGCTTGGTCAACCCAAAACCCTCCTAGGTGGTCTATGACCATCTAGGTCACCCCAAAAGGCTCCAAGGGTATCTACAACCCACTTGGTCAACCCAAAATGCTCCTAGGTGGTCTATGACCATCTAGGTCACCCCAAAAGGCTCCAAGGGTATCTACAACCCACTTGGTCAACCCAAAATGCTCCTAGGTGGTCTATGACCATCTAGGTCACCCTAAAAGGCTCCAAGGGTATCTACATACCGCTTGGTCAACCCAAAACTCTCCTAGGTGGTCTATGACCATCTAGGTCACCCAAAAAGGTTCCAAGGGTATCTACATACCTTTTGGTCAACCCAAAACACTCCTAGGTGGTCTATGACCATCTAGGTCACCCAAAAAGGCTCCAAGGGTATCTACATACCACTTGGTCAACCTAAAACTCTTCTAGGTGGTCTATGACTATCTAGGTCACCCCAAAAGGCTCCAAGGGTGTCTACATACCTGCTTGGTCAACCCAAAATGCTCCTAGGTGGTCTATGATCATCTAGGTCACCCTAAAAGGCTCCAAGGGTATCTACATACCTCTTGGTCAACCCAAAATCCTCCTAGGTGGTCTATGATCATCTAGGTCACCCTAAAATGCTCCAAGGGTATCTACATACCACTTGGTCAACCCAAAACCCTCCTAGGTAGTCTATGATCATCTAGGTCACCCCAAAATGCTCCAAGGGTATCTACAACTTACTTGGTCAACCCAAAATACTCCTAGGTAGTCTATGACCATCTAGGTCACCCCAAAAGGCTCCAAGGATATCTACAACCCGCTTGGTCAACCCAAAATACTCCTAGGTAGTCTATGACCATCTAGGTCACCCCAAAATGCTCCAAGGGTATCTACATACCGCTTGGTCAACCCAAAACACCCCTAGGTAGTCTATGACCATCTAGGTCATCCCAAAAGGCTCCAAGGGTATCTACAACCCGCTTGGTCAACCCAAAATGCTCCTAGGTGGTCTATGACCATCTAGGTCACCCCAAAAGGCTCCAAGGGTGTCTACAACCTGCTTGGTCAACCCAAAAAGCCCCAAAGGCATCCATAAGCCCTTTGGTCACCCCAAATTCCCTAATGGCCCCCATAAGCCCGTTGGTCACATGTACATACATATATATCAATAAAAAAATTCAAAAACATCATCAAAATATCAAAATACAAAAACATTGCATTTCATAACATTGCATACCATTGCATTATACAATCAATTGCATTAGGCATACTCATCATTGCACTTTGCATTTTAGAGTTGCTCATACATGTCTAGCACTATGACTGTACACTAGTCATCATTCAAAATCTATGTTGTTCAAGTCATCATTCACATCATTCCATATTTCACTTATCATTTCCACCTACATTTTCCACATTTCATATTTGTGTCCATTCCCTTCACCTAGCCATTTGTTCTAGAATGTCATTAGGATTTTTGGTCACTCAGCCATCTCTAGTTTTCTTTTCAGATTTTGTAGAAAGCTATCCTGATTTTTAGGAGGTAGAGTCTTTCTTAGATTGTACCTTGTATACATCAAAATCCCAACACATATTTCACTAATAAATCCAAGTTTTGCACAAGGAAATATGAAACCTATGAAGTGGTCTAGGTTACCTTAAGTGAAAAGTCTATCCTGCTCATCCCCCTATGAGGATGGTTCAAGAATGCTGAGAATTGGCAAAAGGACAAGCTCCTCCTTACCCAATTCCCCAAAATAAATAGTGGTTTTCACCACTATCAAAATCAAAATCCCAAAAAGAAAAAATCAAAAGCAAAATAAATAGTGGTTATCACCACTCCCCAAATCCCTTGCTCAAAGAAAACAAAATACAAAAATAAATAATGATTTTCATCACTAAATATGAGCAAATATCCATGAATTCAAATAAAAGAAAAGAAGGGAGTATTGAACTTGAATCCCTGGAATTCTCAACATTCGACAAACCATTAGGTGATCCTCATTACAGGTTCGGTGGCATCAAGCCGGCTTGGCAATGGTGGTATCCTTACACATGATGATATATCTATCACATTAGCTTTTTGCGTGTGTGCAGACCAATGTTTGCATGTGGATGAGCTAGCTTTTGGTAGCCTATACTACCTAGTGGTCTAATCCAACTAAGTACAAAACCTAGGATCATGCTACTCATGGGGTGATCTTCAGTATAGATGGGTTGCGTAATCTCATTTGGTACTAGGGTAATCTTATGCTTATCACAAAATGAACTCACTTGCACACATAGGGATATTGAGTATCTTGGTCATCCTAGTAGATTCATACCTCATCAAAAATTCTTGCATGGTTAGTATATAATTTTGACCAGTTGACTAGAGTGTTTGAGTCTCATGAAAACCTCAAAGACATCCTATAACATCCTATCATTCATTCCATTTTATCACATACATGTCAGTTTACATTATTCACAAATACATTACATAGTCTCATGACAACATTACACATGAATTGATGAATTCTATACAGTCTATGGTGCTAACATAGTATGTCATACAATATATACATTTCATCATCTAGATCAATACATCATCCATCTCAATATGCATCCACGCAAATACACATATCATCAAATCAAATAAAATTACAACATATGCATACATGATAGACATCCATCATCATATCATAAATCAAATAAACACATTGCATACATCTCATAAAGCAATAAACACATGATGATAAACCACATAAAAGCTCATATATATGTGTATATGTATGGGGTAAAAAGATACATCATACTTCCCGTAGGCTACAATAAAGTGAGTCCTCAGACTTCACACTGCTACACATCCAAAAATCCAAAAAGAGTCATAAGAGCCTTTATCACCTTGGTCATGTAGAACCGGTGCTACGACTCACACTCCCACCTACAGTCAGAGTTCGATGTGAACTCCCATGCCTGCTACCACCTACCCTATTAGCCCATCATCTAGATCTAGGTGCCTCCATCCTAGATGAAGACTACCCTATCCCACTCTATCGACTCTGGTGTGATCTACTCATAGCTGAATCATCTAGTAGGTGCCCTCCAAGGTGCACCACCTCATTCTCCAGCTCATCTATGTAGGTCTACCCCCATTGATACCACACCTGGTAGGTCTCCACTATGGAATGGAGTCGTGTCACCTCTACCTGTAGCCTAGCCACATCCTCACTATTGGATCCCTCCCACCTAGGGCTCCGAGATCACAATTGCACTTGTAGAGCTACTATCTCTACTTGAGCACCTCGTACCTATGCTCACTGAGTTGCTACCTCTTCCTAAATATTTTGTACGTGTCTGAAGGAGATCTCCCTCCTACCTAACCCTGATCATCTCATCCCATAGCTCAATATTTATGTCACCCTATACCACCTGTTGTGCGTGCACTCACTGGTCCTTAGTGTCATCATCCCCAAAGTCACCATAATATCCTAAGTCCAAGAGGTCTACATGCTCATATTCCATGTGCGCATGCCCATGCCACTCGCCTGCCTTGATCTGGTCCTCATTAGGGGCCTCCTAATGAGCCTCCCCTACTACCCGTGTTGCATCACCCCCTAGTGGCCCCTCTCCTCACCACTAGCGCATCACCCACCAGGAGTCATACTCCTCCATAGTCCCGACATCATCCAAATCTAGAATGTCTACTACAAGATCTGCATCCCTACTAACCACCTCCACCATCGGCCACCTCAGTGTCCTCTCATCCCCATGGTGCTGATAAACCATTAGCTCACTGGGAAACCCCTGTCATAGCCTGAACTACCACATAACCCGATCATATGGAAAGAAATCCCACTCTATCCCATGTCGGCCAACCAACCATTGTTCTCATGCCTCACTTGATGAAGCTGCACCTCAACATTAGCCCATGCTGGGAAATCCTTGTAGGGTCTCCATAATACATTAGCTACTCTGAGTCCTATAAAATACTAGGTATAATGACCCACGTCACCTACCTAGTGTCAACTCTATCCTACCTCCTAGGCCCCCTACCATAGGATCCTATAGCCAATCTCTCGGTCCTCCAACTCTACCTGTGTCATCCATGGTAGTCCCTACGGCCTAT
Source organism: Wollemia nobilis (assembly GCA_028583015.1). NCBI lineage: Eukaryota > Viridiplantae > Streptophyta > Pinopsida > Araucariales > Araucariaceae > Wollemia > Wollemia nobilis. The sequence goes on from JAQPPZ010002321.1 coordinate 1,815,747, forward strand.
CCACTGCTATATGTTGCCATCCCTAAACCTATAGTAGAAAGTTGCACCCCAAGCCCTTCCACCCTCGGGAGTGGATCTCATACAACTCATCATACAGCTGTGCCAGTAGTGTCATCCCCCACGCCATCACTAGTGGCTGCTCCATAGTGCACCCTACTAGAGTAAACACTAACTCCAGAAGGTTCTAGGGAAACCTAGCACCCGATGAGTCTGGTAGAAGCATATTAGAGATCAATGTCATAAGTATAATGTGCCTCATGCCTAGTACCCTAGCCTCATACCAATACGCCACCAGTATACCCCCACTGGAAGAGCCCCCTATCACCTCCTTCCAGCCCTACCAAAGTACCTCTCCATAAGTGTGTCTCTCCAGTCCTGGTGAGTAGAATCAATCAATCGTCCCTCTATTGGAATGTGTAATATCTGGTAGACATCCTCCAGCATCATCGTCATATCCCCTATCGGTAGGTGGAAGGTGTTGGTGCGTGGGTCCCATAGGTCAATAAGCATTGTCAAGTAAGCGTGGTCGCCCAACATAGGCTCTAACCACATCACCTGCTTGAGGCCAATGACGTCAAGCCACTCCTAGTATACATCAATAAATAAGTCTCTCATGGTATCAAAGAGGGTCAGAATTCGACATTGACTCTTTACCACCTGGCAAAGGCAAGTCGATCAATAACAAGCTCCAAATAGGCTTCAAAATGCCTCAAAAACAATAAACAATACCAAAAAGGGACCCTTTTTAGGCCAATTTGTGGCCATCCCACCCCAGGATGGCCCCCAAATCTATGACCATCCCACCCCGGGATGACCCCTAAATAGCTCAGGCTGGCCGTCCCACCCCGGGACGACCCCCAAACTGGACAAAAATTGCAAAAATAGGCCATCAAAAATAGGCAAATAATGGCAAAATAAAGCCCTAAAAAGCAATAAAATCACATAAAAACACAAAAACAAGCATAAAAAATTATAGGGCATCCCTAATTAGGTTTAATTACCAATAATTTAGTGTGCTCTATCAAAAAGCAAAAATAAGCAATAATTCCATTTTTACACTAGCATAGTGCAGTAAGAAATTCAAGTCTTACCTATCTCGCATTGGCTCCATCACTGTATGAGTCTGCATGCTAGCTCATGGTGACTATAGGATGATTTTGGTAGCACTCTGCTGCTCATAATATTTCTCCTCCTCCTCACCTCTCAAGCTACAAAGTTGCAAATGCACAAATGAGCCCAAATGACCCATTTCTGGCTTAAATAACCCTCCTAGGGCCCTGACCATCCTGGGGTGGGATGAGTGGCTATTTGGCTGAACTTCCCACCCTAGGATGTCCATAAAATATACCACCATCCCACCCTAGGACGGCCACATAAAAATTGCACAAAAACAACTTAAAATGCACCAAAAAGGGTCCAAAACCCACCAAAAATAGCTCAAATTTGGTCAAATTTCACATAAGATCACAAGGAATCTCAATTGCTCCTGGAGAAGTGGAAAAATACTTTACTTCACACCCTAAGAAGGCCATTATTGCTGGACCACCCCATGGGAATGAAGTTTTCAGCTCCTTTCTTCCATACAACATCAACAAAATCATCAAAATCCTCTCAAAATGCTCCATTTTTCAATGAGTAAAACCGGAGGAAACCCTAACAAATTCATATGTGTCAAGTGACTCATCAATTTTATCACTTGTCATTCCCTCATTGACTCATCACTTTAGGGGGTAGTCATACTTAACAAATTCATAATCACAATCAACAATCACACACTCAATCATGCAAATTATGTTCGTTCAACGAATCATTGACAAAGACAATCATGCTCCTGCTTGGGGTAGAAAACAAGCACAAATTAAAAAAATGATTCACATTATAGAATCATGAAAAATCGGGCCTCCTACTTCATGAATGAAAAATGTCCAAGATCAAGCCAACCTTACTAGAAAGGTTGTACTTGAAGCAAGTTCCTTAGCTTGTCAAAAGTAAGGATTCAAGAACACATGCTCTTTCCATGATTGGGGCATCTAAAGTTGGTTAGGTTATTGAATAAACCTAATCATTCAACATTTTAGTCATCTATTTTTTCTCAGCATTGTGCTGCACACAATGCATCTCAAAAAGGGGCATCTGTAGACACTAAAATCTGGTCAATCCGATTAGGCAATTAAAAGCACTGGTTAATTGACACCATATGGCCCCCTTGGGCAACCCTCAGAGGTTTACTAGTGGTCCTAACCACTCTTGGAAGGCTCTACCCCACTTTTGGGAGCTTTTGGGCCATATAGGCATGACCGTCCCACCTGGGATAGCTACATTTTATGGTCATACCACCTCAGGATAGCCACAGTTTGTGGTCATCCCACCCCAAGATGGTGGTAACCTGGCCATCCTGGGGTGGGACGACCACAAGGTTTGACTCCCAAAAAGTCAAATTTGGACAAATGGCACCCAAAAATTGCCATTTTCCCTGCCTATTCAATCATGCAAGTCAGAGGATACAACATCCTTATGACATGCTACATGTAAGAGGCAAAATAGGGAGATTCTCTTTCCCCTCCAATGCATGCCACCCTGTTGGCCAAATGCCGCCTCTTGCCTTGCATGCCCTCGCATGCCTTCTTGCCCAAAGGCCTCCTTTGGCTATAAAGTGGATCTATTTTCCACATAAATAATATAGAGAGGAGTTTTGAGACATAGCAATAGAGTGCTACCAAGATTTCCCTCACCTTTTTGTGCCCTTTTCCCTCAAAATATCTACCTAGAGAAGGAGGTTTGTGAGTGATCTAGGAGGCATAATTTGTTTACAAAACTGAATCATATGAGTGATATTTACCATAAAATTTGATGAAAACACTATTTAGGAGGTCCCTAACCAATTCACAGAGAAATTGGTGATAAAATAAGTGTAGAACTGGTGGTCGTCCCACCCTAGGACGGTCCCTAGTCTGTGACAGTCCCAACCATCCCATCCTAGTATGGTGGCTGATATATACATTATTTATTTACTATTATTTTTTAGTTATATTCTATATTATCATATGATGCTACTATCCAAATTTCATGCATTTTGGAGCTATATTGAGTGAGATATCACATTTTTAGTGTTTTGTAGGGTCTTATGCAGGTCTACGAAGCTCATCTGGATATGCATAGGGATATGTGCCTTATTTTGCAAATCTTACCACATGGGTTGTCTTGAAATGTCATTTTATGTATTCTTTCCAAGTTTCATGCATTTTGGATATGTTTAGGGGTAGAAATTGCTTGCTTTGGGTTTTGTAGGCTTCGAAGGTCTACTGTGATTACGCCATGCCATCGGATGCAATTTTGGTTCTGTTTTTAGTAATATCTTTCCAAAACCATATATTTTACATACCTCTGCAATTTCAAGTTATTTGGAGTTGATTTAGATAGGTGTATTTCATATTCATGTTTTCTAGTCTTTTAGTGCCTATGGGGATTGCATATTTTCACCATACACACTTGCTATTTAATGATTCTAATTTCCTTGTGTGTAGGTGTAGGTTTCTATAGCATACAAGGAAGGAGCACAAGATCATATAACAAAGTGGTGACATCGTAGGTTTGCCCACCTCAATTGTGGGTACGAGGAAAGACATTGGAAGTGCATGCGAGCTTCTTTGAAAGGACTTGATCCTTTGGGCACCCCATAATTTTGTAAACAATTGTATCGATCTTGAGCCCTCAAGGGGACATCTATGTAACCATGGTTTTGAACCATCAAATTAATAGAAAGAAACTTCCTTTTATTTCATTTCTTGCAATTTGGTGTCTTTTCCACTCTTACTTGCATGCTTCCATTTTGATGCTCATAACACACTAGCGATAGATGCACATTGTTTAGCTGCATTAGGTGCACCATTTTTCCTCTAATTTGTGATGCATACTATTAATATTTAGAGGCACTATTTTCTTGGGAACCCGTTTGAACTCGAGATAAATCATCAAATTTTAAGATACAATTTTACCCAACCCTTGTTCAATTCCAAATAGCATCGATGGATGGAGTTTATGGTAGAGTATGATTTTGGCATCAAATATATCAAGGGTAAGGACAACAATATTGTGCATTACTTGATTAGGAGAGGGTATATCATAGTGATGATATAATATCATTATCAATTGGTAGATAAAATTAAGGAATTGCAATAAAATGATGATTTCTGTAGGAAATATCAAGATTAGATTGAGCAACAATCTAAAAAGGACACAGGTTTTGTACATAGATATGATTTGTTGTACTTCAAAAATAGATTAGTTTTTCCAAATTTGGGTGGATTAAAAGAAACTATCTTAAAGGAGGCACATAATACTCCTTACTTTGTACATCCTAGTGGGGAAAATATGCACAAGAGTATAAGAAAGACCTATTTTTGACTAGCAATGAAAAAAAAACATTAATTATTATGTGGCTAGGTGCTTGGAGTGTTAGAGAGTCAAAGCAAAACATCTACACCCAACAGGTTGTTTGTACCCTCATGACATTCCTACTCAAAAATGGTAGGTGGTGGCGATAAACTTTGTGGTTGGATTACCTTAGACTAGATTTAGGCATGATGTAATACTAGTTGTTGTGGATAAGTTAACCAAGGTTGCACATTTCATACCTAGGAATATACAGGATGATGTACCTACTATAGCGAGTAAGTTTTCTAGGGAGATAGTATGACTACATGAATTTCTAGAAGTTATAATCTCTGATAGAGATTCATGTTTTACATATGAGTTCTAGCATACTTTACACCAAGAATTGGGTACCAAACTTAATATCAGTTCAAATTATCACCTTACTATAGACAAATAGATTGAGAGGGTGGATTAGGCCCTAAAGGACATGTTAAGAATGTATTGTATGAATCAACATACTAAATGGGAATATGACTTATACCTAGTTGAATTTGCTTACAATAATAGCTATCATGCTTCACTAGGTATGGCACCATTTGAAGCCCTATATGGGAGAAGGTGTAAGACTCATTTATCATGGGATAATATGAAATATTGGGTAGTGATCAAGCCGAATATTGTAAGATAAATGGAAGAGCAATTAAAAATAATTTAGCAAAATCTTAAAGAGGCCGTATATCACCAAAAGGGCTATACGAACCTCAAAAGAACACTGAGGGAATACTCTATGGGTGACATAGTCTTTCTAAGGGTGAAACCTACAAAGAGTTTTATTAAGTCTTCCAAAATCAATCCTATATTTATGGGTGCATTTGATATTACAAGTAAAATAACTCCTATTGCCTAGAAACTTGCTATGCCAACAAGTTTATCAAAAATCCATGATGCCTTCCATGTCTCCCTCCTTAGGAAGTATAATTCTAATGCCACTCACATTTTGAATGTTTCCAATTTGCAGATGTCAAACCCACTGAAAACTGGAGTTTGACTAGTAAAAATACTTGGTTTTAGGACCAAGAGCTTGAGGAGAAGAAAAATTTTCGGGTATAATGGGACCACTACTCAGAAAAAAATACCATGTGGGAAAGTCTTGATGATATGCAAAAATAATTTCCTTTCCTGTTTGAGTAACATGGACGTTGTAAAACTATTATGTGAATTTATGGATGTATATGTAAATATGTGTGGATGTTTATCTGGACTACTAAGTAGAGTTATTTTTTAGTGTGTTTTGGTTCATGTATGGATATATGGTTGAATGCAAAAATAAAACACTAGATGGATTTGATTGTATAAACATGTTTGAATGATGTATGATTTATGAATGGACATCTATATTGATGATTATGCGAATGAATATATATGTTTTAATTTGTTTTAAAACATGCATTAAAACACAAGGACTATATTTATTTCTAGTGGGGAAGTATGTAACGACCCTTATCACATGACCATTGATTGTAGATAAATTAATGGATTAAACATATCTATTATTCCTAGAATGTAGTACTACTAATGGTGGTTGTGCATGCAAGACCAAGTACATACCTTTGATAGATGGAAGAAGGTTGATGGAACAAGGTAAGTGGGAAATGATAATGGCTCGTGAGTACATGGAATATCACACATTTGCATATCATGTAGGATTCATGAATGACTTGCAATGTATGTGTGTGCTTAGCTTTGAAAAATATTTATTGTTTGTCAAAAAATGATGAATACATATGACTTTAGATGGCAATGAAAGTGCATTGAGCATGGGAGCCACCCTTTGTTAAACCATTTAATAGACTAACGATTATTTGTATGCTTATTTCTAGGTTTGTAAAATAAAACGAGAATTCATGAGTAAAGTAATAAAATATAAAATAAGGGGAAAAATTATTGTGAACATGTAAATACAAAATCAATCAAAATTTAAAGTAAAATTTAAATGGGTATAATGGGATAGTGGTGGATAGCACAAGAGGGAAGTTTATTTGTAAAAATCATGATTATTTTTTAATGCTTCCCCCATGTCCTTTCCACATCATTTGATTTTCATCCGGAGGAGCAGGCAGGAGTGGAGGCAGGAATGGAGCAAAGCGGGAGCAGAGGCAGGTGCAATTTTTGCAAACATGTTTTTCATTCTGTTGGAGGTGGGAAACAGGGTTTCCAAACCCCTGGAAGCTGTGAGGCTCAAGGAGGGAACAAGCAAGGTTCTGAAGCAACTGAGGAAGAGCAGGTGGACAGTGACAAGGACACTGAGGGTTTTAAAAAATTAGAGGGACACGAACCCCCTGATATTATTTTTGATAAGAAGGCCCACATCAAGAATTCTGAGGGCAATAAGTCTTTTGCACAGGCCCTTAAAGGTGGCAATAGGGTTTCCTTACATTCTTTACCACCTCTCACTCCCAATGGGCAGAAGGTATCCGTGCCTGAAAGCGTAATGGCAGACTTTATATCGATGGAAAATTTTTCTCTGGTAGGCAAATTCATAGGGGGCAGGCCGTATATTGAAACGATTCGACGATGGGCATCCTTGAAGTGGAAGACTTCTGGACACATGGAGATTATTGCATTATCAAGGGGGTTTTTGCGGTACGCCTTAACAATAGTGAAGATTCTAGTCGTATTCTAACAGGAGGACCTTGGTTCTTGGGCCGAAGAAGTCTTTTTCTTAGGAGATGGGCTGAGGATTTTGACCCAGAAAAGCAGAGCATAAACTTTGCCCCCATTTGGGTCCGTCTCCCAAATCTCCCGTTTCATTGGTGGCATGAGTATTTTCTTCAGGGTATTGCCAAGACCATAGGGGAATTGGTGGCCATTGATAATCCAACCCTTGCACGCACCAGAATGACGCATGCTAGGATTTGTGTAAATGCAAACCTAGAATCTGAGCTTCCTACTCATGTGGAGTTAGAATATGGAAATATAACAAGATTACAGGTCATCGAATATGAAAATAGACCAGCATTTTGCTCTGACTGTAATATTCAAGGCCATCTCAAAGGACAATGCTCTTTTTTGAGAAGCCAGCAAACCCTTCCTAGGAATAATGATTCCAAGCGGCAGTCTTTCAGAAATAATGGCAAATACACAGGAATGTACAGGGTTAAAGATCCAAATGTTGAAAATGCAAAGGCCTCTGGTTTGGGACAAATGGAGAATGAGGCTGAGCTTCACATGGACAATGGTAAGGACAAGCAAATTGCTACATCACAAACTGACCAAAAAAAGGTATGCTCTCCTTTCGAGAATCTAAATAAATTTAACATTTTGGCTGAAAACCAAATAATTACAGAGGAAAATCAGAACGAAGGGTCTAATGTTGAGGATATAATTCTTGGTCTCCCGCTTACCTTGACTCCCCAACCAAATCTGGACCTTCCAATCCTCCTCATGTTGGCCATAAAGAATGCCCTAATGATGAGTCCTTTTCTGTCCGAGAAAGAGAAAAAGTGCTTTCAGAGTTAATCAGCCCTTCCAAGCGACATTTTTCACCTTTGTCTTTGTCCCAATCCGGAGAAGGGGTTTCCAAGATCTTGTTATCCAACAGGTCACCCAAACCAAATTTAGCCCGAAACAGACTAGAAGCTCAATGAAATCCCCCATGATTGACTGTGGAGGTGAGAAAAAAAAGGGAAGAAAGTCAAATGCCCAGCAATGGAAAGAAGAGGTCCAAGATGAGATAGCTAATGGAATTCAGACTACTCTGTTTCCACCAACAGGAAATCTTCCCTTTGAAGAAAACAAAATTCTTAAGCCCCCTCAAGTCCAAGGCAGGGGAAGAGGAAAAAAACTTTAAAAGTTCCAAATGAAGATCATATCCTGGAATGTAAGGGGGCTCAATGGCCTTCCTAAAAAACGGTTAGTCAAATATTTAAGAAGAGATTTTGATCCCACTATTCTTATTTTGCAAGAAACTAAAGTCGATGAAGTTTTGTCTAGAAAAATTGCCCTCAATATCTGGAAAAATGGAGAAGCAATTTTTTGCAAAGCCAATGGAACCTCAGGTGGTCTTCTTTGTATCTGGAATCCAGGGAAGGTGGAAGGCAAGGTTATTCAATTGGGGGAAAGGATAATGAGCATTATTTTTAAGGATAAGGTTAATGACCTTTCTTGGATATTAACAAATGTGTACGCCCCTAATTCTATATCTGGGAGAGCTGATATATGGAATTTACTCAGTCATTTCAAGGAAGCTTTTCAGGATATCCCATGGATAGTGGCGGGGGACTTTAATACCCCTCTTTACCCCTCTGATAAAAAATGGGGAGTAGGAATTCCAGCAAGAAGTATGGAGGACTTTCAAGATTTCATCAACAACAACAATTTATTGGATGTCAAATTAAAAAATGCTAAATTTACTTGGAGCAATAGGAGGTTTGGAAATCAACTTATAATGGAAAAGCTTGATAGGTTTTTTTTGTCACAGGAAGCAATACAATCTTTTGGGGATGCAAATCTGTTGTCCTTGCCTCGCATTGGGTCTGACCACAACCCGATTTTACTTGAAATTGAAGAGACTCCAAAATTCAAAAGGCCTTTTAGGTTTGAATCTATGTGGATGCACCACCCCGATCTCAGAGACATAATTTCTCAGTGGTGGCAAGCATTCTTGTCGGAGCAGTGCCTTCATTCGGATTAGCACGAAACTTAAAGTGGTGAAAGAAAATCTAAGGATCTGGAATAAGGAAATTTTTGGAAATATTTTTGAAAACAAGAAAGCCATCTCTGAAAGGTTATCAACCATTGAGAAAAAACTTGAAGAGGGATTGCCAGACCCTTCCCTACAGTCAGATGAAAAGAAATCCCTTGCCGAGTACCATAATGTTCTAGCTCGCGAGGAGACTTTTTGGCGGCAAAAGTCTAGAGCTACTTGGCTAAAAGAAGGTGATGCCAATACAAGATTTTTTCATGCATCTACATTAAGGAACAGAAGCCACAATAGAATTAAAGAACTTGTTAGAGATGATGGATCACTCCTTTCTAGTCCTAATGAAATCAGAAATGAAGCAGTTTCCTATTTTCAGAATCTTTTAGGAGAAGAACATTTCAGTTCTGCCTTAGCTTCAGAATCAATGCTTTACCATATTCCTCATTTAATTTTTGATGACTTGAATGGGAAGTTAATTAAGCCTTTCACGGATGAAGAAATCAAAGAGGCCCTCTTCTCAATGAACCCTGATAAATCTCCAAGTCCGGACGGGTTTTCACCTCGTTTTTTCAGGGCTTTTGGGATATTGTAGGTTTTGATGTATGTGCTACTATCAAGGAATTTCAGTCCACAAAGCATATTCCAAGAAGTTTTAACTCCACTTTTATTGCTTTAATCCCAAAGATTCCTACTCCTAGATCTATGATGGATTTTAGACCTATTAGCCTTTGTAATGTTGTTTATAAAATTTTGACCAAGGCAATTGCAAATAGAATGAGGAAGATCCTTCCTATGTTTATTGATGTTTGTCAAGGCAGTTCAGTCCCCGGAAGGTCCATCCTTGATGGGGTCATAACAGTTCATGAAGCCCTCCATTCGGTAGTCCGGACTAAAAACCTCGCTTTTGCTCTCCAAGCTGGATATGAACAAGGCTTATGACCGCATAAACTGGAGTTTTGTCTCCGCCATTCTTCAAAAATTTGGTTTTCATCATGAATGGATCAAGATTTTGGAAGGATGTTTTATGAAACCTTGGTTTTCGGTCCTTGTTAATGGTGCTCCTGCTGGATACTTTCAAAGTAAAAGGGGCCTAAGGCAAGGTGACCCTATCTCTCCCATGTTGTTTATCATTGTGGCTGAAGCCCTTGGGAGGACAATCAAAGTTGCCTGTAATATTGGTCTTATTTCAGGAATTAAAGCATCATCACAAACACAGGAGTTACACATGAACAGCTTTGTGGATGATACTTTGTTGTTAACTCTTGCATCGGTTTTTGAGGCTAAGGTCATAAAACATATTCTAGAGCTATATGAGGATGTCATGGGGCAAAAGGTAAATTTTTCAAAGAGTAAAATTTATTTCTTTAACACTCCCATTCGGAGGCAGATTAAGATTGCTAGGATTCTTGGATGCTCAGTGTCTACTCTTCCATCCACATACCTAGGCCTTCCTTTATTTACAGGCAGAGCTACTGATTCCATGTGGACTAATGTAATTGAAAGAATTCAGAGGAAGCTGGCTGGATGGAAAGGGAATTTGTTATCTCAAGCTGGCAAGGCAGTTCTCACCAAGTTTTCCATTCAAAGCATCCCTGTCTACTTTCTCTCTATTTTTAAAGCTCCTACAAGTGTCTACACTAAAATTGAACAGATCCAGAAGAGGTTCCTATGGACTGGTTCTGAATCTAAGCAGCGCTTTCACTTGGTGTCCTGGGATAGGGTTTGCAAACCAAGGGAGTTTGGAGGTATTGGGCTAAGGAGAATACAACATTTAAACATGGCCCTCCCGGCCAAACAAGCATGGCGTCTTCTGACAAATGCAAATGCAGAATGGATTACTATAATCAGAAGAAAGTATTTGCAAGAAATTGAATTCTTAAGTTATTCCTTTCCTCCCAGGGGATCAATTTTTTGGAAATCAATCCTTCAAACTAAAAACTTGCTAAGCAAAGGGCTACGTTGGAAACTGGGAAATGGAAGAAACATTGATTTTTGGGACCACAAATGGTTAAAGGACTATCCCCTCTCTGCAGACCCCATCATTTCAACCCTTAGAGCTTGGACAATTGAAGTTTTTGGTACCAAAGTTGCAGATTTTATTACTTTGTCAAACAATAGAAGGGTATGGAAGCCAATAATGAATAATGATCTACCAGGGGCATCAATAATACTGGAGAATGAATTAAAACAGTCTTTACTCCCTTCTGGAATTCTTGAGGACCAGCTTATCTGGGAAGCTTCAGACAATGGGGAATTTTCTCGTCAAGATCGCTTATCCGATGCTTATTGATAATGATGAACCTACTTTCCCTCACTTGGAAGTTTGGCCCAAAAGCATTGTTCCGAAGGTTGGGTTTTTTGCATGGTTGGCCATCCAAAATAATATCCTCACCATGGATAACTTAATAAAAAGAGGTGTGATTGTTGTTAATAGGTGTTATCTTTGTATGTCTGAGTGGGAGTCTATTGATCATTTGTTTTCGTATTGTAATTTTTCTGTCTCAATCTTGTTAGGTCTCGTTACAAGTGTTTCATATTTATTGGGTCCATCCTCGATCCATTTTTGACTTATTTGTCCAAGTGGCCTTCCCCATTTTTGAATAGGCGTCTTAGGTATATGTGGAAGATCTGCCTTCATCACTACTTGTGGCAGATATGGTTGGAAAGGAATCGTCGGGCCTTCTTGGATAAGGTTTCTCAGTCATCCTCTGTCCTGTCAAAAATTTTAGCATATGCTAATGAGAATACTTGTTTAGTGCCTGCAGCATCTAGACCTCCAAATCCTTTTGAAGCTTCATTAGGCCAATCATTAAACTTACCTCTCACTCATGGCCTCAATCATCCTCAAGTCCGTCCTAGAACCATGATCACATGGACCCCACCCCCCCTAGGGTGGATTAAGTTAAATTTTGATGGGGCATCTAGGGGCAACCCGGTGAAGTCGGGTCGGTGGCTTACTTAGAGACCACAAGGGTGAGGTGCTTGTAGCTTTTGCAGAACATCTTGGAGCTCAAACTAACAATGTGGTCGAAGCAAGGGCGGTTTGGAGGAGCCTCAAGGTGGCGAGAGAATTATCCAGGGAAACTTTTGGTGGAAGGTGATTCTCTTATTATTATAAATCTTCTAAAGAACACTAAGAGAGCTCCTTGGAGATTTGATGACTACATCCATGAAGCAAGGGCTCTAATTCATGACCGACCTGAGGCCATAATTTTGCATACCTTCCGAGAAGCAAACATGGCAGCTGATAGGCTGGAAAATGAAGGCATTGTAGCAGCAAATTTGATCACGTGGACTGAAAATCTTCCTCATGCAGTCTCAATGGTGATAGATAATGAAAAACTTTAGATTGGAAGGCTCAAAGTGGATCAATGACAGAAAATGGGGGCATTTTAAAAAAAAAAAAAATTTGAACCTTATAATGGATTTTGTCATATTTGTTTTTTTTGTTCATGTGACTAGTGTTTTTTGCATAATGGTGGGGCACTGATATAGGTTTTTTATCTACAAATTCATGCATGGGAAAAATCTGCTTTGGCCTCAAGTATTTCCCAAGGTGTGTTTGGATTCGATGTCGCAAAAAGGCCCTAGCAAGAAATAACAAAGTGTTGGAGATCCCTGACAATGAGGCACCAGACCCCACCATAATAGTCTTGGAGAAGATGACAATTTCATCGACCTCCAACAAGTATCAACCAGCTTGAAGAGTCCTGTCCGGCCTCATCGGTGCAGATTGTTGATTTGTGTGATTCCTTAAATCTTTTGTTTTATAGCCAGCGAGCTCCGGGGGCACAAGGAGTCAAAGGCAAAATCTAAATATGATGGCAAGAACGATGATAAGAAGTTAGATGAGGACTACAAGGAAGACTGCTTGGCCTCTTGGCTGTCCATTCTATGGGATGTTTTTTTTTTGACCATATTCTATTATTTTTATATGGGCACAAGCTACTCGGCATGGTGCTTGCATGATTAGTTTTTGTCTTTGTTAGTTCTTTTTTGCGTCTTTCTTTTCTGATGGCCATAATATTAGGCTTCCATAGTTTAGTTTGGCTGTATTCTAATGGAAGAGTAGGTCTTGGCCATTTTTGTTGTCAGTTTAAACTTTTAGGGCTTGGCCTTTGTCCAGTTGGTCAGTGGACCCTATTTTGTAAAATGGTTTTGGGTCAACCAGTTAAAACCCGGTGTTAATTATAATATTCTCTTACTTACCAAAAAAAAAATTTACTATCTTGCTTTTCGATATGTAAAATAAATATTTTTGGGATCTGTTTGTTAGGAGGAAACTTTGGACTTTGTTGTGTGCTGCATGAAGATTGTTGTATTGTGAAGGGAGGAATAAAATGATAAGTAGTGAACGAATTCATGTTGGATTTCTACTATTCACATTAATATTTTATTTTATTTTTTTGCATGTGTTGTGTAAAATATCTGGGAAAATTAGGACATTAATTATGTGAAAAATAGTTAGCGAAATAGAAATCCTGATTTATGTTATTGAAAAGAATGAATCAAGTTGCATGTTTATGTTATGTGCAAATGATTTTATATATTCCTTTTCATTCGACTATGTGAAATATTGGATGCAAAAACGTTACAGTCTCCTTTCCCTACTGAAATTGTAATTCCAATTTCATGTCATTGGGAGTGATGTTAGCCGAATTGAGCCATGTTCGGATAAGCTCTATGGATATGTGAGAAAATCATTTCCATTTTATATATTCCTAGCACTTAGTAGGTAATTGTTATGTGCTACCTAATAATATTTTTTTAGAATTGGGATGAGAAGTAGCGATCATTGACATGTTCCATTTGAAGACCGAGATAGACAAGAAATGGGAATTTATTTTTGGTAAAGTTTCTTTGCAGATGTCTTGTCAAATAATTTAAAGTATAACCAGGAAAAGTGAGCTGAATATGTTTCCTATATTAAAAGCTTCTTGATTTTGTAAATTAAATCTATGTAGTGTTTAAAAATAAGAGTTTTGGTTGGTGAAACATTTACATGCCAAGAACATTGTATGAGAGGAAGCATTATATATTGTTGTGCGCGTTATGGAAAGAAAAATGTAATTTTTAAATACGCAAGGGTGTTTTATGATATGATAGTATGCATTGCATTCAATTTTGAGCCAACTGATTCCTATGAAAACTATTAAAACCTCCATATGCTAGGTGGGTTGGTGATCAAGAATCATTTAGGCGAAGTTCCTAGTCTAGCAAATTGATCTTTGCCTCGGTTAAAGGCATTAAGACTATTTTCTTTTAAAGTTTGGGTCCGAATATTGCAATGTAATATATATATATATATATATATATATATATATATATATATATAAATAAAGTGAAAACTCTTTGCAGGGTTGCTTTGGTTTCCACTCGACCTTGCCCGCACCAACATTATCAATTGGATTTTGGATACCCAATTCAGTTTTTTGGTAGGGTGGAGATTTGAACCTAAGACCTCCCTTGGAGGATTACCCTCTCTTCTCCAACTCACCTACAACACCTGGGTACAATGTAAAATATTTTACCATGCTATAAAAAATGTGAATAACCACAAGTATATATGTATATGACTTGTTTGTAACCGAATGTTAAGAAATGCAATAATTTCTCTCTAAACAAATACAAAAGCTACTTCTTTAGTTTATCACTTGTTCTATACTATGGGATGCTGTATTTATGAGCAGTTAAAAGAGTATTTGTTTACCTAGTTGAAGAGGGATGAATGTTTAAAATGAGAGTTCATTGTTGGAAAAGTGTTACGCCAAATGGATCCTACTTATGAAATATTTATAAAATATTTTGAAACAACAAAACTTGAACTTGCTTTACTTGTAATTGGAATTTTCAATCGCTGGTATTAAACTCGCCCAAAGATCATGATTGTGTATCTTAGTTTGATAAAAATTTTGACCTGTTACATATTTAATAATTTTTAAGTTATTAAGAACTGCAGGTTAGCCATGTTTTCTATTATAACAACAATCGTTTGGACCATGATTTGAAGGTCAACACCTTGAGTCATATAGAATTTTTTTAAATAAAATAATCTTCTTAAAATTTTACCAATTGGCTTTAATTGATTTGCTTAGTATGAGAGAAGTTTCCTTTTGAGATTGTTTATTTTTTATTAAAATAAATAAATTACTTTAATTTATTTATATGGATAGCTTTGATGTGAAGTATTGGATTAACAAAAATATTTATATAAACAAAAAGATAGTATTCGTTTACAAGATTAGATAACAAGGAAGGGATTTAAGGGAACCTTATATGAAAAACCTTATGTCCATATCTAAACTTATGTTAAGAAAATAATATATTTATTCATTGCAAAGGATGAATGAATATATATACACCCAAATAGGTGGTTACGATTTGGTAACCTCAATGAATCGAGAACAATAATTTTATTGCATGATTGGTTGGAACAAGTGACCTTGTCAGAACTAGTAATTAAGGGTGGTATGAGATGCATCATCTAAGTCATTGCATAGGAGTATAGTGATAAGTCCTTGTACCATTTTTATTAGAAGAGGACTAGTATGACTATGGAAGCTAGTTCTACCATGACGTTTGGTATGGGAAAAGCAGTCATGAGTCATAAATGGATAATTGAGACCAAGACTAATGTCAAGGTAATGATATGGTTCTATCTAACTTTAGAAAAAAGGACAATCAAGTAGATACTAGGTATATGGACACTAACCCCTTGCATACTAAGTATTGAACAAGTCGACCGGTTAGGTCAATGTTCATCATGCTAAGATATGTGGATAGTATGTGTACACCCTCTAGGTGTTATGGGCCCTAAAGGATAACTCCATTCGTAGATTGACATCCATACCAAAACAAGAAGACGATAAATAAAAAAATTTAGATCTACAAAATGACACTCTCTATGGGATTTGACCAACCTCTTACACTAGAGTGACTATCTATAGTAGCCCAAAATATCAAAGGTGTTTGATATACCTCATACTTAATATAACTTTGCCTTGGATGAATATTTAGTGAACTTGAAAAATTATTCGTAGTGAACCCACGTTGAAAATTTAAAAAAAATTACCCTGCATTATAACAAATTGGATTTATGTGGTACAACCAGGTGAGTAGACTTGGGTTGTTATAAGATATTAGTTAGGTGCGTAATTTTTAATCTGTGAAAACATGTTGAAAAAATATTATTTAAAGGCTACAAATATAAATTTATATCTAAATTCCATATTCATTAACAACCACTATTTAGTGGAGTGACCAATATCTTTATATATTTGATTTTTACATCATAGATCACCAACAGTCAAAATAGAGTTTATAGAAATATAAATGTACCAATTCAAGACGTCAATTCATTTTGTCACTAAAGGAAGATATTATAAAACCATAAAAATATAGCTCATGTCTAGCTTATGAAGGGAGCAGTAGAGGTCAATATTGTCTATTTACTTTTTCTATGTTATTATATAATAAAAAAAAAATTAAAGCAACACTAATACATGTACATGAAACAACATTCTTTAATGTCATTATTATAAAAATAAAAGTGAATAAAGATAAAGATGATAATAAAGGAATTCAAACTACTAATCACTTATAAAATGAAAGACATTTTATTGGGGTAACCTAATAGAAGTTCTAGGGGATATCAAAAGTGTCATTGTTTTCTTTTTGTGTGTGTGATTATAACTACTATTACTTCAATAGATAAAGAGTATTAATATACATCCCAAAGGCCCAGTATTGTTGGTACAAAGGACGAATTACAAAAATAACTTGTAGTGCTCGTAAGTTATAGCCAAAGTCATAAATTTCTACACTAACATCCATTTAGAGTGGATCTATAACCGTCATTTCTTTCATATAAATGTGTTATGATAAGATGCAGCAAAGTTTGAAAGATCATATATGTATAAGGTTATTGAAAAGATGATTTAAAATGAAAAAAAAATTAGAAAATTTTCAAGCTCAACAATTTGCAAGATAATAAAAATAAGTGAATAAACCAAAGATACTTTTATGCATAAAAATAATTAGTTTTTGACTTTCGTAATGTATTTTCTTTTCATTCTCTCATAATTGAAGGAGGAATTTGGATTTTATGATAATTGTGACATTCTCATCCTTTCACAATTAAAGGAACACAATTAAAGGAAAACCAGGCCTAAAATTTGGATTTTATTATAATTAGTAAACTAAAATTTTGCTACAACCATCTTATATTTTATATTTAATATATATATATATTTTAACTATGTTATGGCCATTAAATAATATTATATATATATATATATATATTATATAATATAATATAATATAATATATAGATTAAAATAAATTTATATTCCTTAAAGTTGCTATCGAGAAAATTCGAAATTTTTTTTTCTAGATATACATTTTAAAAAAACATCATTTAAGACCTATCATATCTACTCAATTTTCAAGTTGCAACTTGTAAACAATAAAATTTAAATAAGACAAGTGTATTATATAAAAAGTCTATTATGGAATTTTCAATTTACTGAAAAGAAAACGAAAGCTGATTTTATATGAAACCGACAATATACAGTTTAGATTTTAAAATACATCACACATAGACCCCGAATTCCAGTCCTGAAAGATGCAAGAAGCAGGTTTGGAAATGTCTTCTCACGCACGTGGTGTACGTTTTAGTTAGGTAGCATAAAAGCTGTACTCCATTGCACCTCTATCTTGAAATTCTAATAATCACCCTACGCATTGAACAGAACGCTTCTTCCAGACGGCTGAAGGGCCACGTGGGTCCTTGCGTTTACCAATGTGGTCACTGTTGAAGGGCTGCTTCACCTTGTGTGCTGGCGATCCAGATCAAATTGGACTAAAGTGAAGCCGCCATGGTAAACATTCATAGCAGCTAACAAAGTAACCTCCAGAGTCCACATTACAGAAGTCATTTTTAAGATATAAAAGGGGATGAGGCTGCCTCATCTTTCAAACCAAGAGGCACTTGGATGCCAGAAGAATAGTCACTATGGGTTGTACAATCCATAAGCCTTCCATGGTTTTCTTGGCTGCATTGCTTTCCCTTCTGGCCTCTGCTACGCTCCCTCATGTTCATGCGAACTACTACTCCTACAAGTCTCCACCCCCACCTCCGACTCCATCTCCTTCTCCGCCTCCGCCATACCACTACCCCTCTCCTCCACCACCATCCCCATCTCCTCCTCCTCCATATCATTACAAATCACCCCCTCCTCCGTCTCCATCTCCTCCTCCTCCCTACCATTACTCTTCTCCTCCGCCACCCTCTCCTTCTCCGCGTCCGCCATACCACTACCCCTCTCCTCCACCACCATCCCCATCTCCTCCTCCTCCATATCATTACAAATCACCCCCTCCTCCGTCTCCATCTCCTCCTCCTCCCTACCATTACTCTTCTCCTCCGCCACCATCTCCTTCTCCGCCTCCACCATACCACTACCCCTCTCCTCCACCTCCCTCTCCATCTCCTCACTATCACTACAAATCTCCTCCTCCTCCGTCGCCTCATTACAAGTATAAATCCCCTCCACCTCCTCACCACGTTGTAAAACCAGGTCATCCATACAAATACAAATCTCCACCTCCACCTGCATACCATTACAAATCCCCTCCACCCCCTAAACAGGTTTACAAATACAAATCTCCTCCGCCACCATCACCCGTGTACAAATATAAATCTCCACCACCGCCTCCTCGTCATGTTGAAAAGCCAGGTTCTCCTTACCATTATAAATCCCCTCCACCTCCAGTTTATAAGTACAAATCTCCTCCACCTCCTCCTCCGGTGTATAAATACAAATCCCCGCCACCTCCTCCGAAGCATGTGTACAAGTACACTTCTCCACCGCCGCCTGTCTATTAAACAGTTTAAGCGCAAAGGTGAGAAATGTTTTCCAATTATTATTGTTAAATTCCATTTTTAGAGTTTAGTTTTCTGTAACCGGATTATAGCAACATTTTAAGAAGATCATATGTCTGATACAAACTTCTACATGCTAGTAATTATAATTATTGTCTTCGTTGTCACTGTGCAGGAAGCGTTGCCAGCTTCAGAAGAATAATCATGCAATTTATTTGGTTTCAGCCTCAGCCATCAGAATGTGTTTAGCAAAACACGAATTTGTGCACTAAGAAGGCCGCATTGCATCCTAAATAATAAAATAAAATACACCTTATTCAGTCAGTTGGGCATGAGTATGTAATGAGAAGATCCGAGCCTGTTAGGCAGTTGCTAATGCTATCAAATTGAGCGCTCTTAATAAGAGCCAGATCTAGTTTGATGCCTGTCGCCATTTTTTATTTTGAAAATATATGAAATATTTAGATATTTTGCTTATGATCGTGCTCCATAAACCGTGAAGTCTTATCTGTACGTGGTTTGTTGTGTGTTTTTTTTTTTTTTGAGACGTATTAGTTTGGTTTGTTGTGTGTTTTTTGAGACGTATAAGTTTGTGGGCAATCAAGTTCATATTTCATTAAATTACGATAAGAAACTTTAAATATGGTAAAATACAAATTTCACGAGACAATCCTAATCTCTAACGCGTCGTACAAATATTTGTATGATGTGTGAACATTAACTTGTTTTTGGTGATTTTCTTGATTATGCGCGTTACAGAAGCTTGTTTTGAAAGGAAGGTTGTTTTGGTATGTTACCTGTATCTTTATTCTTTTTAGTATTTAAAAGATGAAAAGATAGATGCAGCTTGGTTTACAGAAAGGAGGAGGTCCCTCTTGATACTACTATTGACAGAGCAGTTAATTTTGTTTCTGATCAAATTAAAATTGTTAAAAATAAAATTTTGAAATAAAAATGTTAAATTTGATTGCTTACTTTTATTTTGCAAGCTGATCTAATAACTCTATATTTTTTTTTGCTGATGTATTTTTTATCCGTATATATTCAATGCGTTATGTCTTGTGTCAAAAGAATTAGAAAGTAAGCTCCCAAAATCAAACGACTTCTATCTTGAAATGGAAATACACAGCTTTTGCGTGGGGGATGGGACCGTTTCTTCCATTCCACGCATAGAATTTCATGTTTCAGTTCATATCGATTTACGCTTCTATCGAGTCACTGACTAAAACTTTAACATGCACGTCCAAGCTCAGCATATTTTATCTTATTTTTTAAAATATATTATGTTTTTTTATGCGGAGCATTCATCCATACAATTGAGCTTCGAAAATTTAGATTATTATTATTATTTGTAATATTAAAAAATCAAATTTCATAAGTTAATCACATGTAATTTAAACAAAAAAATATATAATATATGGAACAATAAACTTTTCTATGGAGCCTAATATCAATCAATATACACAAATATGTCAATTGATAACTAGCTTTTTGTTGTAATTGGATTTTCAATCATATTGTTCTCATTCCAAAAGAGCCTACTAAGGATGGGAAAACATTT
This sequence comes from Wollemia nobilis, assembly GCA_028583015.1. Classification (NCBI taxonomy): domain Eukaryota; kingdom Viridiplantae; phylum Streptophyta; class Pinopsida; order Araucariales; family Araucariaceae; genus Wollemia; species Wollemia nobilis. Next base: position 1,836,267 of record JAQPPZ010002321.1, read on the forward strand.
TTGGTTGGCAGCATAATTTAATATTTTATGTTTTGAAATAGTGAGGGGTAAAAAATATTTATATTATTATAATAATATAAATATTAAATTAAAGTATATAGATAAAAAAAAAATAGAAGGTTTTATATATGAAAATCATAAAATCAAAATGAGAAATAACTTTTATTTCAAAATATGATTTTATAAATGTATATTTATATATTTTTAACATAAGGAAGCATGAAATCCTAAAACATCTTATGATAGAAGTTAACATATAATAATCACTCATATCAACTAATAAGTTACACATAAGATAAAACTTAAAGGGGGTCAAAATTTGAATTTATAACAAAAATAAATTCTACCACCCCCTCTTAAATCAAACTAGATGGGTCATGAAGTATTATTATTGTCCTTCTATTAATTTTAATACAATAAAACTCAAGCATTAATGTAAGTTTGGAATACATAAATTTTAATAGTGTCTTCTTTAAAACATTAGGAATTAAATGGAGACAATACTCATTTGAGTTAAATGGTGAATATAGTGATTAGTTTATATATAGTTTTTCATATAAGTCACCACGGAGTGGAACTTTTAATCCATCACAATAACTTAAATCCATAAATAGCATCTAAGTATAGGATAATTTATAATATTAAACTTGTATATTAAAGAAAAATTTCATTATAATGAACCCCTTCTTGTTGAGAGAATCTTCTATCAACTAACTTAGATTGGCAATTATCCACTTTGCTTTTGAGGTGTAGTTGATCCTATATCTATTTATTTGTTGTTGAGGATTGTTTTCCATTGGGAAAAGAGATCAACTATCTAATCTTGATATTTATTAATGACTTGTATTTTTCATGCATGAGAACCTCTTAATATTGTATCTTTTTTTATTCATGTCATTAATTCATATCAATCCTTGGAGGGCAACTCAATTGTTCAAGATTTGACTCTTCTTCAAGAGGTCCAAGGTTCAATCCATAGTGTGTGTGGTTGTGTTAACCATCTATTTATTAGTTTGGCTCTTGGTATTACGAGGGATCATAAATGGGATGGGAATACTCAGCCCAAAGCATCAGTCATAGGGTTTATCACATTAACCAGTTAACAAAAATATATCATTTATTTATGTGCATATTACAAAATTATTACTACAAAAATAAATTATTCTAAAAGTATTCTCAATGTGACAGGATACACTATAGTTATGTTATGGAAATTGACTTCATTCATATTTTTTTATAGACATGGATGAATCACATTATCATATTAAATTTTTACATCATAGCTTAGATCTTATGCTTATTATTATCTTTTATGTAACAATCATAGTTGTCTTCTAACTAAAGTTAATGACATTCAAAAAATCATATTTAATGTAACAATCACACTTGTCTTATAACTAAAGATAATGATATTAAAAATTTATGTGATAACAATATATATCCTTCATGCATCATCAATAGTACAATTAGTAAATGACACCATCTCAACTAATAAAATTGTTCAATGACCATATATAGGATATCACATTCATACTAAATATGGTGTTTGATGACCCCCTAGATGTCTAATGTTAAATGATCATATTTCAGATAACCAAAGGTTATATGGTCATGTAATGAATGATCAAACATAGAATAACCACATGTCAAAATGTTTTGTTCTTAATGATTAAGTGGGAGACAATAATAATAATCTATATAACCTTATCTTAAATTACTCTAACATGGCCTTATCTTAGATGATGCAATTATAAATTACCAATTTATGTAACCTTTATAAAAACCTCTAAATTCTATGAGAAAGTCACTCACACGTTATTTTCGTGAATCATATTAATGACATGAATTATATGTATTCATTAAAATATAAGGAATTAGATTATAAAAATGATGTATTTCTCAAATAATACTAATATAAACATTGTAATAGTCATTTAAATGATTTTCTATAACTCAATTCTATGTTATGCTATCTTGAATGACTTAAAGATGGATGACCCAGTGTCATATAAGATGATCCTAAACAATAAAATTTTAAACAATGCTTTATGAGTGTATTATTATATGGCATAAATACCTTTCAAAATTCTTACTTCAATCAACCTTAGAATGGATTCCTCATACAATATGTTATCTTCATTAGTCTTGGAGATATGAAAAGTATAATACCATTATAGTTTTATGGTTTTGTTAAATATGAAATCTCTACAGTCATATCAAAAATATTGTAATATGTTTATAACTATATCATCATGATGCATTAGTCCATTTAAGGTTCAACCTCTACAAATTTTTATTAATAATATAGACTTGCTCCATATAATCAAATCTTTTGAGATGCTCAATACTAGGTTTTACCATTCAATATTTATTTACCTATAGTATTGAATACAACCATTGGTGGAAAATAAAATTTTAATATGATTTATATTAAAAAAATTATAACTCTTATGCCTAAGATACAAATCACGTCATTTTCAAAAGTATCCAGTGATTCTTTTCTACTACACCACTTTATTTAGGAATATAAGTTATTTTTATTTTTATAGATATATTTCCTTATTTTCCAATATCATTATGAATCAATTTCAATTGTTCATTTTCCCTCTATATTTAAATTTTCAAACTTTCTATTGCAATGCTTCCCAAGTACACAACTTTCACATACTATTGTAGAGAACACTAGTGGTAATCCATTTACCATTTCTAATTTCTACATAGGATTGAGGCTTTAGTAGTTCAACTATCCAACTCTTAAATTTCAAAGGTTACTCATATTATTAGGTCTCACTACCTGTGTGGAAATTATCTTCTTGAATATAAATTTTTTAAATTTATATATTATTTCTTTGGTATACATATACCATAAGTAAAAATTATACATTTAGTTTTAAATATCCTTCATCATAAACCATGTAATTCAAAAATCTATATTTTTTCAAATTGGAAAACTTGAAATAAAAATAGTAAATTATGAGATATCTATGGAATATTATAAGAAATTAATGAGACTAGATTCTTTAACACCAAGAGTAAAAATTCAACCATAATTTTGTTATCCTATTTGGATTCATAAAATGAAATCATTTGATCCATATCTAGATATGAACAATTAGAGTAAAAAATCCATTCATTCTTAAATTCATGAGTATAAAATAAATAAATAACAACAAATATTTATCTTCATTATCATTATTTTTCTTATTGTTTTCATGTCATATACTATCATCCCATATATGTTTTTAAATGATTATATAAGTTTGAAATGGGGTTCAACATATTACATCATGATTACATTATACTAACCAATGTAATAAGCCAAATGGAAAATGTATCATGAAGGACCTCTTTATGACATTTCCTACTCTTATCCTTTGTCACCTTGAATATATGGGTAATTTATTACATTAGTGTTTAGAGTTTGATGTATTAATTGAAGAACACCTACATTTATCCTAAGATATTATTTGACTAAGATTAACATTATTCTACCCCTAATGCAAAACAAAAATTCAACAACAAGGCCCAATACTTTAATGATTTTTACCTTTTTTATAAGGTTGGAAGAAGGGGTTTTGAAGTGGATCCAACCCTTTTACATATTCAAACATACAAATATATCTCATGAAAATTCCAAAATGAGATAAAACTTAAGTCAACTTCAGAATATACACATAAGCCTCTTATGAAATCCAAAATATGATGATATAGTCTAGGATAGACTATGGACAACATTTCAATCACTAAAACCACCCAACTAAAAATAGGGCATATATAGAGAATTGAAGAACCAAATAAAACTCTCTTTTTTATCAACTTGGAATTAGACCACGCCTTCATCTTGAGTATTTCATTTTCTATATTTCCATAGATGCATTTCATTCCTCCTTTCGGGGTATTTAGACCCCTTATATTATGTGATATGACCATTTCTTATATCTAGAAGGATATTTATTACTTCTTATATTATGAGTCATTTGGGTTTAATTTGTCACATCTACAGTTGTTTCTCTTTGCAAAATATCCTATATCAATCCCATTCTTTTTATTGTTCCTCATTGTTTTAGAAACAACAGGTTTTTATTCCCTTTTACTAATTTTTTTCTCTAACTAGATTCATAAGGTTCTAAGTTTTCCTTTTCATATATATTTCTTTGAGATGTTTGAATATCCTTAATAATAGTATCACTTTCACCAAATTTTGTAACCTCATTTTCCATAGTTTTAACATCTTCATTTTCAAAGTTTTCTAAGGATTCAAAAGGATTCATGGTAGGAATTTCATTTTTTGATAAACATGGACTAGAAATAGAGGGGCATACCTTAAAATGTTCATCCATAATATCCCCTTCTTCAATTGTGATTGTAGCCAAGCCATTCTACTTTTGATCTAGATTTACTTGTTTCTCTTTAGCTGAATCACACCTTTCTAAGATTTCTTTCTTATTTAAATCATCTACATTCTTCTTCTATCATATATATTTTCGTAGTTGGTTTCCCATGTGATTAGGGAAAAAAAATTCCCACATGTCCAAATTTAAAACAAATTTTACATTTGATAGACATGTGCTCATATTTAATCACTTGCAACCATTTTCTAAATTTTGAAATGAGTTCACTTGAATGTGGTAGATCTATCTCTAAATTTATATTAATACAAAATATAGCATGGAGAAACCAATATATTGTAGCAGTGGCTAGATCAATTGTAATAATATGACTAAATTCTTTTGAAATTCCTTCAAATATTTATTCTTTCCAAAAATATAAAGGAAGCCCCGGTAATCGAATCCAAACTAGGGCCTACATAATATTATGGTGGTGGGGATCAAATTCTGAAATCTAGCGTTTTAAGAAAAACCCTCCTCTACCATAAAACCAAGGTCACTTTTGCAAAATATGAGTCATGTCCTCCTCACAATTCAATTTTACCAAAAATAAATCTTTGGAGGAGAAACACTTTCTATAAACCCCAGCGGTTTCCATTTTTCATAAGCCCAGTTCTATATTGAATTTAGGTCTGGTTTGGTTCCCATAAATTTACCTACTAAGAAAAGAATTCCTTGAGTCACTCCCATATCTACAAGTTTTTCTAGAATGATTAATTTTTCTTTTTCCATTGACAAATTGAAACATTTCATTAACATGTTCATATTTCCTTTGATTGCATAAATAGGATTTTGTTCCAATTTGATGATAATGTAAAATATAAATTTTCTTCTAAAGGAAAGGGTGCAAGAGATGTGCAAAAAAAATTCCTATGTGCATATAATATGTAATTTTTATTTGATGATAGCAATACTAATGATTTAATTTATCCTCTAAATGATTAAAGTGCTAAACTAGTTCTTTTTCTTCTATTTCTTATTTTAGTGAATAAACAAAAAATAAAATCTAATTCTGAAAAACAATAAACAAGTTCTAGCATCTAAATGCTCAAATAAAGTGTATAGAAAAGGAAAACCTAGCTCTGTCATAGAGGTAAAAGTATTGTTGGTCTCACAGAAGCACTATTGGTGCTATCACGTCTTAATGGTATTTTTTACTTCCTACAAAATAGACATAAAATGAAAATATCAAAGGTAAAGGGTATACCTGAGCTAGAAGAGATTATTAGGCTTCCTTGGCCAACATTAGACCCCTATTCAAATAAGATATAAAAACTAATAAAATGATAAATGCATGGATTAAATTTTTAGTGGCAAAATCCCTACTAGGTGAGTGATAGCGTTGTCAAATCTTTCACTTGAGATAAAATGCTTTTATATATTGTGATTTTGTGAAAACATAAAGTGATAGTGATACGTAACCTATAATCTAAAAGTCATTTCACTTTTGAGAGTAGAAAAACAAAACAAAAATATATATATGATTACTTAAATATTGATATAATGAGGGTCTCTAACCAAGAAATACAAAGACCATACTAAATGATAGAAAATAAAAAATATTGATTGCTCTAAATATAAACTAACAAGGATAAAATATGAAACTGCTAATCTAAATGCAAATGGGATAAGCAAAACAAAATTATATGCAATGTTACAACCCTAATATAGCTTAGTAAACTATATTTCTAATATTATTATTTGTTCATCGATTAATATAAATAAGAGTAGAATAGGTTTGATTTAATCATCTATCATCTTGTTATTCATTTGCATAATCGCAAGGACTAAGCCCTCCTTAGTGGCGAAGGACTTAGCCCTCCTAAAGTGGTAAATATAATTTGATATCTCATTCAATCTACTTATTCTCCTTCGTTTAATGGTTGTTATGCTTCAAGTGGTATTAGAGGACTCTTTTGGGCAACGTGGGAATCCAACACATGATTTTGGAATATTTTGTGTAAGATAGAAGTCATTCGCCAACAACAGTATTTTGCTTCGTCAAATCAGTGATAAAAAGGAACGATGAACTATTGTACGCATCAGAATAAAAAAATTATAAGTGTGAATTTGATAATTTTACACCAACATGAAGAATGTAGACGATTAAAGGTAACCATCCGTATTAAGGATCAATTTAAATCAAATAAGATGTTAGATACAACGTCGTCAAAATGTGGTCACGCAATTCAAGAGAAGAACCCAACCCTAACCTCTGATGGGTAACATCTAGTAAAAGTTGTGTATTAAAATTTTTAAGCACACAAGATTAAAGTTTTTAGGTGTGTAAATTTTTTAAAGTTTACTAAGGTTTTAACTATATTGGTCACAAAAAAATTCGACGAATATCACGTTGGTCTTGGAACAAATCACAGTTAATAAAGCACAGTCATTACATACTCATCAACCGTTGTCCGTTCACTTTCCAGAGGAGCATTGTGGTTCCATATGTTTGTTCGCAAAAAGCTAGTTTACTGAATTATAATTTTAAAACAATAAAAACAAGGAGTAAGGATGTATTTGCTTGTCAAGTTCCTCCATGAATGAATCATTGCATAACCAACATCTTTAGTATATTAAACAACAGTGTTGGGAATGTTTAAAACAACAAGGTAGCATATCCGACTTATGGTGATCAAGAAATTCAAATTCGTCTCTGTCCATAAACATTGAGCACTTCATATCTTCGGTATCAATAACAATTCTAATCCATCATAGGCTCACCATCAAATGTTCTACCATTAAAAAGAATCAAACTCGTCGACCAATCAAGAGCCAAGGTAATTTTTATTAAAATTATTTTATAAGGTTTCTTTTTTTTAAATTTCACCTTTCAAAAATATTTGTCCCACATACGATGGAGAGATAAAAAATTTTGCCTTTATAATATTTCCAAGGCCCTATTAGTTTCTTGGCTTTGGACACATAGCTATTTCCTCTTGCGCGTACACGTAGTCCTCTATTTCGTGTTAGTCACATGTCTTCATCTTGTAATTGGTGGGGTTCATTCTTTGTCGGTTGGTCAGGACATGTTATCTTCTAGTCATGTCCAATCCTCCATTGATTATTTTCTAAATTTATGTCTTTTCCAAGATAGGTTTCCTTCTAGTCATGTCCAATCCCCCGTCGATTATTTTATAAATTGATTATTTTCTAAATTTATGTCTTTTCCAAGATAGGTTACCTTCAATCCCCCGTCGATTATTTTCTAAATTTATGTCTTTTCGTCTAAGGCATTGTATCTAGTCTTTTTATCTCCTAGTGTTCATCCATTGGTGTCCAGTCATGTTGTCGTGTCCCATTGATTATTTTCTAAATTTATGTATTTTCCAAGATAGGTTACCTTCTAGTCATGTCCAATCCCCCGTCGATTATTTTCTAAATTTATGTCTTTTCGCCTAAGTCATTGTATCTAGTCTTTTTATCTCCTATTGTGCATCCATTGGTGTTCAGTCATGATATCGTGTCCCATCTCCTATCAGTTATCCATCCTCTTGTGAGATTTTTTTGATCCTAAACTAATCATTGGTCCTTGAATCCTACACTAACCGTTGGCTCATGTCAGTTATCCATCCTCTCGTTTGAGTTCCTTGTCGTAAATCCTAGATGTTGGCCCTTGAATACCACACTAACCGTTGAAAGAATAGTTAAAAAATCTCATTTGGAGTGATAATTTCATAAGTTGATGCGAAAAATATAAAAGTTGACAAAACAAATTTTTGTCTATTAACAATCTTTTTCTAGAAAATAACAAATTTATTATTAGCTTGGTCCAAAATTTTGGTTAGAATTATATAGAGCAAGTGCATGAGCGGTAAGTAGAATAAAGGACCAAACGGGTGATTATCCAACATAGATAATACAAACGAAGGATTATCGAAGTCACCTAGAAGACCTCCATGAAATAAAGGTACACAATACAACTCTCCTTTACGCATTAACAACTTTGATCCTAATCATCTGACTATTAACCCCATGGCCCCTTCCAACTCATCCCATGAAAATATCGCACATGAGGAAATGGAAAACACCAATGCAAGTAACCAAGATGTCCAATCATGTATAACTCAACTAATGACTAGTATGAGCACCATGAATTCAATGTTGCAGCAATTATTGAGGAAACAAAACCAAGAAGCTCCTCATTCCCCACATAACTACCATAGAAGACATGATAATGAGGATCAGGATACAGAGGAATATTATCAACAAGCAAGATAGCCTGCATGTATTAATATTCCATGTGCTGATATGCCTACATTTGAGGGTGGTGATCCACGAGGTTGGATAGCTAAAATGGAAGGCATATTACAACTGTATCGGGTGCCCAAATCTAAAAAAGTTCTTTGTGCTTCCTCCAAACTAGTCATTGAAGCTTACTAATAGTTTTCCTGGCAAAAACGTCAACATAGTCGACCACTATTATGGTCAAAATTCAAGAAGCTTTTTCTCAAAATATTTGATGCAGGTAATTTATCCTCATACATAGTTCGTCTGTTGGAACTTAAACAGACTGGCTCAGTAAGAGATTATGTTTCAGAATTCACAATTCTTCTTGCTTATGAAGGATATTTACAAATCGATGTGGTGGTTTCGGCCTTTAGACATGGGTTGAAATAAAATATTCAAATTAAAATCAACTTACTTGATCCTTACACTTTATATCACACTATAAGAATTGCTAATTTGGATGAGAAAAAGGTGCAAAATTTGACATATTTCAGATGTGACTCCTATAATCATCCTCAATATCACAACATTTTCTTTTGTAGAAATGACCAACCATCAAGATATTACTACTATAAATTTCACAATCATCATCTAAAATATCAAGCATGTGTACCAAGATAAAAATTTCAAATAGAATATGATAACAGGGAATACAAAGAGGAAGCAAAGGATATCATTCCACAAGAATCACCTATTCCCGAAGAGCAATTGGATCATAATGAAGCAACATGTGATGAAGACACTATGGCTATTTCAGTACATGCTCTTATGGGATTAACAACTCATCATACAATCAAGGTACCAGGATTCATTTGATAGAAGAGGATAAATATGCTGATCGATTTAGGTAGTACTCATAATTTTATTGATCTTAAAACTTCTAAGGCATTGAAATCACACATTAACTCCTTCAATAAAGATAAGTTTCAAGTTCTAGTTGCAAATGGAGGAAATACTCAATGTATTGGTACAACATATTCGATTTTGATACAAATTGGAGATTATACTTGGCATGGAACTCTCTTTGTTATGAGTTTAGGGAATTCAGATGTTATTTTGGGAGTTGAATGGTTAGAACAATTGGACACTATTAGATTTAATTTCAGAAAATTATTTGTGGAATGGAAATAAAATGGAAGGATCATTCACCTCCAAGGAATTCTAAATCCTCCATAAAAGGTAGTGAGTTCTCACAGCATGGAAAAATATTAATAAAAGGGGGTTATGGATTCATAGCTCAAATTAATTATTTGAAAAATCAAGAACATGATATTCCTAAAATTCAGTCAAAGGATCTTCAAGATATTGTATCTAATTATGATGAAGTTTTCCAAGAACCAAAGGGACTACCTCCCAAAATATCTCATGACCATGCCATACACCTTGTTCCAAGAATCCTTCCTCCTAATGTTCGTCCTTATTGATACCCTCAACCTCAAAAAATAGAAATTGATAAAATTGTTCAAGAACTTTTAGAACGCAGAGTCATTCATCATAGCACTAGTCCTTATTCTTCACCAGTGGCTTTGGCTCATCGTAAGGATAATTCTTGGTGTATGTGTCTTGATTTTTATCCTCTCAATAAAATAATCACAAAGGATAAGTTCCCTATTCCTATCATAGATGATTAATTAGATGAATTGCATGGTGCAAAATATTTTCACAAAATTGGATTTACTCTTAGGTTTTCATCAAATCAGAGTAAGGGATTAGGACATTCCTAAAACCACCTTTCATACTAATGAAGGTCATTATGAATTCTTAGTCATGCCTTTTGGTCTCACTAATACCCCGTCCACATTCCAAAGTCTCATGAACCATGTATTTTATCCATTCCTTCGCAAATTTGTCTTAGTCTTCTTTGATGGTATTCTAATATATAGTAAAACATGGAAGGGTCATTTGATGCATGTGGGAAAGGTTCTTCATATATTACACAAAGAAAAAAAATTGTCAAACGCTCTAAATACTCATTTGATGTTCAATAAGTTGAGTATTTGGGTCATATCATTTCTCATTAAGGTGTTAAAGTGGATCCTAATAAGATTAAGGCCATTCAATATTGGCCTTTACCTAAAACCATCAAGAAACTTCATGGTTTTTTGGGTCTTACCTATTACTATCGCAAGTTTATGTGCAACTATGGTAAAATTGTAGCCCCTCTCACAACTCTCACAAAAAAAGATTCTTTTCATTGGTCTGAAGCAGTCAATCAAGCCTTCATAGCTCTCAAAGAAGCAATGTGTACTACTCCTATTTTGGCAACTCCATATTTTCACAAACCATTTATGATTGAATGTGATGCTTGGGGAATAGGTATTGGGGTAGTACTAATGCAAGAAGGGCATCCCTTGGCATTTGAAAGTAAACAAATTTTGGGTAAGAATTTGGGAAGGTCCACATATGAGAAAGAAATGTTGGCTATTCTACATGCGGTTGAGAAATGGATACACTACTTAATCAATATTTGCTTTATTATAAAAACAAATCATAGTAGTCTCAAGCATTTTCTAGAACAATGGTTTTCTTATCCAGATTAAAACAAGTGGTTACCAAAATTTTTGGGATATAATTTTGTTATAGAGTATAAGAAAGGGAAATAAAATGTGGTAGCAGATGCATTATCATGTAAATAAAAATATGAAGTGGTTATCAATGCTATTTCAGGTCCTTGTTCTCAATGGGTTTCTCATCTCCAAGAGGAATGGTTGTCAAATACAAAAACTTCTCAAATAATTCAAGAATTGATGTTAGGATCATCCAAGCATCCTCATTTTTCCTATTATGACAAGGTATTAGGAAGAAAAATTTGTATTTACATTCCACATAATTCTACCATCAAATACTGGATTTTGGAAGAATCGCATGCTTCTCCATCAGTAGGACATTCAAGTTTTTTGAAGACATATCTACGGGTAAAACAATATTTTTATTGGAAGGGATTAAAATCCGAGGTCAAAACATGGGTGGCCAAATGTGAAGTATGTTAGTGCAATAAGGGTGAAACAATCAAATCTCCAAGACTACTTCAACCACTACCTATCTCAGATTGCCAATGGGAACATATTTCAATAGATTTCATTGAAGGTCTTCCTAAATCGAAAGGTAAAACAATAATTTTTATGGTAGTGGATCACCTCTCCAAATATGCTCACTTCAATGCTCTACAACATCCATTTTCAGCAAGCAAAGTGGCTAAGGTATTTATGGACTCAATTTTCAAATTGCATGGAATACCCAAAAATATTGTAAGTGACCGTGATCCCATATTTAATAGCAATTTTTTGAAAGAATTATTTCGTCTTAGTGATACCAAGTTAAATATATCTTGTGCATACCATCCTCAAACAAATGGCCAAATTGGAATAGTTAACAAATGTTTGGGTACCTATCTAAGATGTTTTTCTCAAGATAAACAATATCAATGGAGTCATTGGCTTTCCTTGGTAGAATGGTGGTACAACACTTCATACCATTATTCCATCAAGATGTCTCCATTTGAAGCATTGTATGGAGTAAAACCACTAGCAATAGCATACTATGTTTCAGGTTCTTCTAAAGTGGCCCAAGTAGACGATTGGTTCCAACATCGACAATCAATGCTCAACATTCACAAAGATAATTTGGTCCAAGCACAAAATCGCATGAAGCAGCAACAAGATACACACCATTCTGAAAGAAAATTGAATACATGTGATATGGTGTTCCTACATCTGCAACATTACAAACATCTATTATTGAAGATCAAGATCATTAAGAAGTGGACTACAAGATTTTAAGGTCCTTACAAAATAGTGCGCCGCATAGGAGAAGTTGCATATCAACTAGAGCTTCCTCCCACATCTCGTATACATCTAGTATTTATTGTTTCCTATATCAATAAGGTGATAAAAAAAAAAAGTACACTCTTAGTCAAAATTACCAATACTTGATGAAGGACGTATATATCTCCAACTAGAAGCAATTTTACAGAGCAGATCACGTATGCTTTGATCCCATCACATCAAATAATTTCTAATAAAATGGTAGGACCTACCAGAAGAAGATGCTACATGGGAACCAGAAATTATTTTCCAATCATTTCCAACTTTGAGGATAAAGCTTTCTAAGGAGGGGAGCCATGTTACAACCCTAATATAGCTTAGTCACTATATTTCTAATATTATTATTTTTTCATCGATTAATATAAATAAGAGTAGAATAGGTTTGATTTAATCATCTATCATCTTGTTATTCATTTGTGTAATCGCAAGGACTAAGCCCTCCTTAGTGGTGAAGGACTTAGCCCTCCTAAAGAGATAAATATCTTGTTCAATCTACTTATTCTTCTTTTTTTAAGGGTTTTTATGCTTCATGCAATAACATTAAATACAAGAGTTTTAAAAGTAGAGAAAGTACCAAAAGGAAGTAAGGGGAAAGAGCACAATCCTAAATCACACTTATTGCTCCAATATCCTAATATTGTTTCCCCCTTGTTTGTGGAATCTTTATTGAAGGTTAGTTACCATTTTCAAGGCACATAAGAGCTTGATATTGAATGCTTGGATGCTTAGAGAATCAATGTGCTTGAATGAATGGATGCTTGCAAGAATGAGATCTTGAATGCTTAAAAGAGACCTTGGATGTTTAGTGCTTGAAGGATATCTTTGCCAAATTATGGTAATATTTTGGCATAAAATTGCAATGTATAAAGATAAATATCTAAAAATATAGATGGATTTTGGTAGAGTTTTGTTCAAACACAAGATGATCTCAATTGGTCACCCAAGTGTTGGTTTTATAAAAATTCATGGCCCACTGGGGGAAGGATTACATTGAAATTGAAAAAATTGTAGATGGTAAGAATTTGAAATAGGATCAATATGTCATTGTAGACACCAAAACAGCACCAATCCGATTATGTGACAACAAGCGCTGATCGCATTGACACACACAGCCCCTAGGGCAGCCCCCAGAGGTTAAACAGTGGTCCTAACCACTCCCAAAAGTAGTTTGGAGGTCAGAGGTCAATTTGGCACCTTTTTGGCACCTTGCTCTCTGCTCGTCCCACCCAGGGACGAATACAAACCGGCATTCGTCCCACCCAGGGACGAATATCAACATTTGCCCCAGGGTGAGGTGAATAGCAAGTTTGATTGGAAAAAAGTCAAACCTCGACAAGTCCGCCAGTTAACTGAAGCTTCAGGCCATGCAATTGCGAGGAATGGCTCCAAATCAAGAAGAGAGACTTCAGTCATGCATGTCTTTATTTTAGAGACCTCATGCAAGGAGATTCTAAATCAGGGAATTATCTTTTCTCTCAAAATAGGACAAACAACTCAAGTGGCGCCCTCGCATGCGCAATTCAAATAGAGAGACCCTAGGTCTATAAATTGGTGAGTTTTCTCACCCAAAAGATACAGAGAAGGAGCATTTGAGCAACGAAGTGCTGCCAATTTACATACCTACTTGCGATTTGTGCCTTTCACATCCTTAATCTCTCATTCGAAAGGGAGGTTATTGGGTGACTATTGGAAGCACGAATCAAGACCCAAAACCCAATTTTTGGCCACAATATCCCACAAAATTTGTCGACAACACCCCATAAGAAGTTTTGGACCCATCCCAAGTGGATTGGTGCCGAAACAGAGTCCCAAACGGTGGGCGTCCTGCCCCCGAGTGCTCCCCAAGCTGTCGTAGTTCTAAACGCCCCACCCCGGAGTGATTAGAAATCTGTGATAGATTTCTCTGATTTTTCTTTTGCATCTTATTCTAGGTTATTTAAATAGGCTGTAGTTTAAATTTCACTTCATTATGAGCATTTTTGACCAGGTTTTTATCATTTCCCGCCTTTACTAATCTGCAGATGCCATCATCAAAATCTGGGTGCTAGAGGCCAAATTGGAGAAATATGACCATCTGGGTCTTCCCAAAACACCCCCAATTAGCTAACCCCAACTTTGCAGGTCATTTGGAGCTTCCTAGGTAGGACATTGAAGAGGGTGCTTTCTGACAAATTATTGCAGGTTAATTCGTCCCACCCTAGAGCGAATACAAATATGTGAGGAATTTCCTGACTATTCCTTTTGCAGTGGCTTCCTGGTAACATATTCATGCTTCTATCAAATTTCTAGATCGATCTGATATCATTTGGTTATCGGTTTAATATTTTCATGCATACACTGACAGTAGGCCTTGGGAAATACATGTTCTATTCTATCTGCAGGTGCTACTAATCTTTTCTATTTCCTTGAATGTAGGTCTTCGACATCGGAGGAGCAGGAAGGAGTCAAAAATCATATACACAAGTGGCGGTGACGTTTTGGTCCGCCCATCTTACATGTGGGCACGCGGAAGAAGGATTGCTATCCATGGATGTGACAAGAAACATATTTGACGCTCCTATCCCCTAAAAAGGAAGGAGACGTATTGTAACATGACTTTGAAAGCATATCAATAAAGAGGGCAGCATATTTCATATTGCTTTTATCTTGTGTCGATTCGTCTATGTTCTTTCCTTTCATGCATTTTTCAATACATAGGCTTTTAGCGTTAAGTTTGGTTCTACACGCACCGTGCTTGGCATATTCCTTTTTGTTTCCGTATCCTCGTGCTTTCAGTGGCGATCACGGTGGGACCTCTGTCCCTTGATTTTTAAGATTAAATTTTTGATTAAAGTTGCTTGTTTTTGCTTACAGGTACCAAGTTTTCAAACGTTGGATTGTTGTTCGTTTCAGTCTGTGACGAGTACAGAGCTGGAATTCGTCTTACCCAGGGACGAATAGGAATTCGTCCTACCCTAGAATGAATACAGATCTATTATTCATCTCATCCCAGGATGAATAGCTCTCTGTGCAATTTCAGAGCAGAAATTCAGAGACATCCAATTTGGGCAGAGAAGAGGTAGGGGTTACAAACACCTTCTGGCATTTTCTATTTTCTATTTTTGATTTTCTGGTTATTTGCTTGCATAGGAGAGTTTGAATGCTTGTTTGCTTCATTTATGCAACTTAAAAATAACCCCACACACCACGTGGTAATTGAAACAACAAGGAGTTGGTCGTAAAACCCCAACCCTTGAGCAAGACCAACGGTGGATTTCATCACCACCTTGGCTTGAGATACTGCATACATAACCCCGATCGCGACTGTTGCTAGACGTAAATCCTGATGAAAGCTGACCAAGTGTAGTGGGGGTGATTCCCAATGCATGAGGATAAGTCTTCTATGGTAGGTGTCATAAACAGAGCGATTCCCCTTCCGTACCGCCTATGTTCCACGTACCATCTGCTCTCACGTACCAATAGTTTCCCTCACGTAAGGGCGGGTATATAGAGAGGTTGGTATATCGGTCTGGCAAAGGTATATCGAAGGGGCGACCATTTTTGGGAGTCACAAGAGCCATCATATTGCATTTAAACGTTCTTCACAAAAAGCTTTCAAACAAACATCAAAACACACTAAACCAGGTTTAGGGCACACTTTTAATCTTTAAACGAGATAACCACTGCGTTGATTGTGTGTTTCCTTTCTATTTAAGTGTAGCATAAAGAATCATAAAAGAGATAAAAATCTACTCATCTTAAGGAGCACATCACCATGGTGTACACTCGTAGCCGAGCCCAATCACGGGCAAGCACTGCAGAAAGTGTGCAAAGGGGGACAAGTCACCTCCGATATAGTCCTGAGGACTTAGTCATCCCGCCTTGGCGGCATGGCACACAAGATAGTCCACATCATGCCATAATAGAATAGGACTCTAGAGGCACCTCTTTGAGAGGCACCCCCACTCAACATAGGTCCTTTCAAGAGGAGAACCTACACGTGGCACTCAACATAGATAGGAGACCTCCCTTAGATGCTCGTTATGAGTGGCCTAGTGATGAAGTGTTAGAGCAACAGAGGGTCCAGAAGGAGGGGCCACATGATTTCTTCATCCCTCCTTTACCCCATATTACTATTAGAAACACTAGGCAATATCCAGAGTATCAGGCTCTCCAGACAGGGCAAGACAATTCTGCCCGCACCTTTTATGCATACGAAAGAGAGTGCGAGGAAGACCACTACATTCCTCAAGAGTAGTACACAGCATGGGAACGATGCACCTCCGCACCCGCTATGTATCAGGATCGCCCATTGAGGCCGGAGCCTCAGGTAAATGCTGCTAACCTCGACAGAGGGAAGCAACCCATAGGGGTCTCGGATCACCACGACCGAGATAGACATGTAGGAGAGGCATCTAGGCTTCCTAAACATGAGACGGAAAAACAAAGTGACTTGGCATTTGCCAAACATGCCGCCCGCCAAGCGTAGATTACGCAGCTCAGGCAAGATCAACAATAGTTAGAACATCTGTGTCACCTTAACAAAGAGCGCATTCAGCATCAGACAACCGAATTGCTTCATCACACTATGCCTGAGAAGGTCCCAACTCCTCACGCACATAAAGTAGAAGTGTATGAGAGGCATAACCCCTTGGTGCGAGACAGGTCTCCGTGACCTCGTCAAGTACTGCCTCCAAGACCTCCTAGACCTGAGCAGGAGGCCACTCCCCAAAACAATGATGGGCACCCTCCGTGGGCACCCACCTATGCTTATAGGTCTCAGCCAGGCACTCCTCAAGAAGCCTATGAGGAGTATGAACAAGAAGAAGAGTGGGCTGAAATGCCCTACCAAGGCAGAGGGGTGCTACCCAGGTACCCCTCCATAGGCCTCCAGCTCCCCGCAACCCACGGTGGGAGCAAACCAAGGAGGAAGAGATCAAATCCTCTGATGCATATAAAGCACTGCTAGAGCGCTTAGAATCTATGGAGATCAAGACTTTTGGGCCCCAAAAGCCCACTTTATGCCAACTCCGTAGTCATCCTGTGCATCCGTCAGTGTCGGCACCTCCATACCCTGAACACTTTAAACTACCCCAATTGGCACTCTTTAGAGGGGAGGAGGATGCCCAAGAGCATGTGACTAGATTCCTGAGCTAGTGCTTTGGCATTCAAGACAATGATGCTTTGTTACTAAGAACATTTATAACCACATTCGTAGGCTCTGCCTCGGATTGGTTCACTCAGTTACCAAAACATAGCATCAGTAACTTGGATCAGCTAGTGGACGCGTTCCTCGAATGCTTCACCTTCAACACCAAGAAAAATGCATCATTAAGTGACCTAGCTAGCCTCAGGAAGTATGAGGAAGAGACCATGGTGGCATATGGGAACCGATGGAGGATGCTGCTTTCAAAGCTGCCCTACCTCCCTCCCATGTCCGACCTGACTCAGATGTTCTCAAAGAGCTATTTGAGATCGATCTCCATGCTATTGCAGCTACAACAATATGCCACTCTTGAGGAAGCTCTGGCGCAAGCCAGAATCATTGAGGAGATCAAGATACAGGATGGCGAGATCGCCAAACCTAAGAAGAAAGAATGGACCAAGAACCCTAAAATAGGGACCATGCAACAGAAACCCGCTACGGTCAATCAGGTTGCTATCAATGTCCCTAAGCCTGCACAAGCAACACAGCCTCAAAAGGCTAACTATCAGGTGGTGCCTCCCAACAATTATGATAGAGAAAACCAGAGGCAGGAACAAAATCAGTAGCGTCACCCTAGGCGACAATTTACACCTTACATAGAGTCCAGAGACTCCCTGTTTGACCGCTTGTCAGCGACGAACTTGATCAACCTGCCAGAGATTCAAACTATAGACCCCAATGCACCGAAGCCTAAGGGGTACCGGGAGGACTTGTACTGTAGGTTCCACAGACGGAAGGGACATGATCTTAATGCATGTTGGAAATTCAAAGGTTTGGTACAAGACCTAATCGACAATAAGACATTGGTGGTGGACAACCCCGTAGCGCCAAACAACCAACATATGGGAGTCTTCAGAGACCCCTTGCCTACCCATGATGCATAGGCAAAACCCCTTCAAGTCAATGAGGTGCAACAAAATTGCCCCATGCAGGGGTATGTAGGGATGATAAGCATCGTGACTAGGAACAAGAGGTATCAAGGAGCTGCCCCTACGGTAGCCACTGGAGAAGTTCCATCGACGTCACAACCTCAACAACACCCTACGCAACTTCCCCCGCCTAGACCAGTGGCCACGATTCAGACTAGACTTACCCAAAGTCTAAGGACCACATCGGCTAGGCTCTCCATATACGAGCTCATTCAACAATCAGTGCCCCATCGGGAGGCTCTAATGGAGATATTAAAAGCCATCGAGCTGCAGCCCCATGAAGCAAACTCTTTCAACAACTTTGTGGGACATGTCAAACAATGTACAGAACCAGTCATCACCTTTAGAGAAGATGAATTGAAATCAGTGACTGGTGATGTCGCGGATCCACCCCTGCACGTCATTGCATGGGTCAATGGGATTCCGTATAAGAGGGTGTTGGTGGACATTGGCTCGTCTAGTAACATCATCACAACAATAGCATTGAAACATTTGAAGTTGTCGGCATCTCACATCGTGGCCTCCACTTATACACTATGAGCATTCAATGATGCAATATGCTCGACGGTTGGCACAATTGTCCTACCCATCCAAGTGGGACAAAAGACTATTCATACATTGTGCCACATCTTGGAAGGTGAGATGGCTTATAATATCTTGCTTGGGCGGCCTTGGATCAGGGACATGAAGTGTGTCCCTTCAATAGCTCATCAATGCTTCAAGTATACATTTGAAGGACAGGTGCATGTAGTCCAGATAGACTTAGAGCCCTTCAAGTACTGCAATACGATGCAATTCATGCCGCAATCGACCCTTCCATCAACGCATTTGGATTTTTAGTTGAATCCATCTAACCAGGGTCCGATTCTATAGGCATCCCCATTGTCAAGTCCATCGAATCCTCAGTCGGGTCCATCTTCCTCATCTGGTCCTTCAACAATGATGCCACCTACGGTGGCCACACCAAAGGACAAGGGAAAGAAACCCCTAGAAGAGGAACCACCCCTCGTCTCAACCATCTCTACCGAAGAGATGCCTAGCCGAATGGAAGTCGAGATGCCTAGTTCACCCCACATGGAGTGGACTCAAGAAGGACTCCCATTCGCTCCCCCTCAACCACCAACGGTCACCGTTGAGATGGCCAACACGGGCCTGGGGGAGTATCTAGTGAGGAACATTGTAGCAACACCCACACTTGAGTCCATGCAGGACATGGGGAGACCTCGACTCCCCATCGGCTCTGTGGTTCCTCTAGGCTACCCACCCAATCAGACAAAATTTGTTTATGGGGGCCTGGATAATGGCATTGAGACTTGTATGCAAGAAGACGAAGATGAAGAGCCCTTTGTTGAGGATGTCAACTATCTGTCCAACCCTGATTTCGCTTTGAGATATCTTGGCCAATGCAATTGGCATGGATATGGGTTGGGCAGGTATGAGCAAGGAGTGCATGTTCTTTGCCAACCAAGATATCAAATGTCGTATGACAAGTCAGGAGTAGGGTTCAACCACCCCCTGCCCCTTGACATCTTGGTAGAGAACATGCAAGGCCTAGGGATAGGCAACAAGGATGGGTTGGCATTAGATCCATATGCCAATCCTAACACAACCTATACATTGGGGGATTATCTCCCATTGCTAACAACCAACCTTGTTGACCTTAACAACCCTTTCCCTTCGGTCGAAAAGGGAGAAAATTCGAGGACTCACCTACAAGAGGGATATGGACAAGACCAAGAAGGGTCTTCAGAAGATGAGTCGGAATACGAGGTAGCACCTTGGGATCCTTTCGAGTCTGATAGCAATCATTCACAAGTGCATCCCATGGATGATGATCAGGAGAGCTTCCTGACAATGTTCCCTTTGGATGTTTCGATTGAGCATATGCTACCTCAAGAGAATCAGGTCCCCCTGCAAAGAGTGGAACAACCCCGATGGGACCACATTAATCTGCTCGAGCAAGATGAGCCTCATATGTCGCAAATAGTTGTTGGAGCCAACGAAGGCCTTTGGATCTCCGACAGTGATTATGAAGATGAAACTGAGATGGCTTATCTCAATCATATGCGACAACAACAATATCCCTTGGACATAGATGACATGTTTGAACAGTTACACATAGGGCCAAGGCATAGGTGGCACCTCAACCCGACGTAGTTATAGCAATTACTGCACCCGCCACTCCAGGTATACAGAGAGCATTTTTCACCTGGAGACCCTATGCAACCATCAGTGCCTAGGGTGGACCCTGTATTTTTATCCATGCATAGGGCTGATCCATTTGTGCCAGTACCCACAGAGCCAGATCCGGAGCACAAAGATCATCTAGGATGTCCGAGCAGTCATACCCATGGTAATGGAGACCACAATCATTTCATTAACATGATCTCCATTGATTTAACCGCCCCCATCCATGATCCAGCCGACCCGACATGGTCATTGCATCTAGACCTAGATGCTATTGACTAGGATCGCACTGACACACCGCCATCCCCATCAGAGTACTGGCCTTGCGGTGGGATGTTCCATTTCACCCCAGGACAGACTCAGGATGTCTTCCATGCTGAAGAGGAACCCGACATTTCGAACGATGATCTAAATTCAGCAAATGATATCCACTTGATCCCAACTCCACACCAGTTGGAGGACGGATCCCACATGTCGATCGAGGAGACGACTGACGTAGACATCGGCTCAGATCCAATGAATTTGCAAATCATCAAGCTGGGGGTAAGTTTATCCCTCGAAGAGCAAGCCGACTACATTGCCCTTCTCAAAGAGAAGAAGGAGGTTTTTGCATGGTCATACAAAGACATGTCAGGGCTAGACCCGCAGCTAGTCACGCATAATCTAACGCTTGATCCGACAGTCAAGCCAGTAAAGCAAAAACTACGTAAGATGCACCCAACAGTGGCCTTAATGGTCAAATATGAGCTACAAAAGTTGTTGGATGCACAGTTTGTCATCTGCGTGGATTACCCACCATGGTTGTCTAACATGGTTCCCATCAAAAAGCTCGATGGGAGGATTCGCATATGCACCGATTTTTGAGATCTAAACAAAGCGAGTCCTAAGGATGATTTCCCCTTGCCTAGCATCGATGCATTGGTAGACGCTACAGCGGGCCATGAAATGCTTTCCCTTATGGATGGTTTCTCGGGATACAATCAAATTCGTATCAATCCCGAGGACCAACTAAAAATGGCGTTCACAATGCCTTGGGGGACATTTTGCTATAAGGTCATGCCTTTTGGCCTTAAAAATGCTGGCGCCACCTACCAACGTGCCATGACGTACATCTTCCATGATTACATGCACAAAACTTTGGAAGATTACATGGATGATTTGTTGGCCAAATCTCTTTTGTGCCCAGATCATCTCGATGACTTAAGCAGGATCCTCGATCGCCTCATGGAACATAAAGTCAGACTAAACCCCAAGAAGTGCGTATTTGGCGTCACATCTGGAAAGCTCTTGGGTTACATAGTCTCCAAACGAGGAATTGAGGTAGACCCACACAAAGTCAAGGCAATCCTTGAAATGCTTCCCCCAACTACCATCAAGCAGCTCAGAAGTCTGTAGGGAAAGGTCGCGTCAATAAAGCGCTTCATAGCGCAGCTATCTGACAAGTGCCGACCCATGAATAAATTATTGCACAAGGGGGTAGTATTTCACTGGGATGACGAGTGCCAGTCAGCCTTTGACGACATTAAACAATACTTGGCTTCGCCACCAGTATTGGCACCACCTAGACCAGGAGTGTCATTCTACTTATACATCTCAGCTACTGAGGTGGCACTGGGTGCCATGCTATCCCAAAAAATGAACTACACAAAGAACAGGCTACTTACTATCTTAGCCGCACCCTGGTCAGTTATGAACTTAACTATGCATACGTTGAGAAGCTCTGCTTGGCGGTGGTGTTTGCTACCAAAAAGCTATGCCACTACATGCTCAGCAATACGACGTATGTTGTGTCTAAGGAGAATCCATTGCGATACATGATGAGTCGTACTTATCATAGTAGCCGCACGACGAAATGGATCATGTTGTTGATGGAGTTTGACATAGAATTCATTGGACAAAAATCCATAAAAGGTCAAGTCATCGTCGATCAACTGGCAGAGGCTCCTCTTGAAGATGATCAACCTCTGACCATAGAACTACCTGATGATGGGGTTTTTCATGTTTCAGAATCGCCAGATTTTGATGAGCCTGAGTCACAGGCTGACATGACCCTATTCTTCGATGGTTCTAAATGTGAGCAAGGAGGTGGCACGGGAATTGTATTCTTCACTCCACAAGGGGCTCCAATGCCTCTGTCATTTAAATTAGACTTCCCGTGCACCAACAACAATGCAGAATATGAAGCCTTGCTCATAGGTCTTCGAGACAACAATCACCATGAACATTAAACGTTTAAACATCTTTGGTGATTCGTTGTTAATTGTCAATCAAGTAAAGGGGATATTCCAATGTAAATGTCCAGTTCTACAGGCCTACAAAGCCCTTGTGGACAAATTCTTGGCACAACTTGAATGGTATGACATCGAGGCACTCCCTCGATCATCGAATCATTTTGCGGATACTATGGCCTCCTTGGGGTCACTAATCCCGCAAGACCCTTTTGGTGAAATGACAACCATTCAGGTCAAAACATTATCGCAATCCATGATGGAGCGTGCAAGCTCTGACCTAACGCCAGGAATCCACCTGATCCAGATTGAACCATCTCAGGATAGGTTCTCTCGAAT
Organism: Wollemia nobilis; assembly: GCA_028583015.1. Taxonomy (NCBI): domain Eukaryota; kingdom Viridiplantae; phylum Streptophyta; class Pinopsida; order Araucariales; family Araucariaceae; genus Wollemia; species Wollemia nobilis. The sequence continues at coordinate 1,859,577 of JAQPPZ010002321.1, forward strand.
CCACGATTGTTTGACTCGAGCCAAATGGGGGTCCTTGTTCTCCCCGACCCCTCTTAATAGCAACACAACGCTGTTTTTACAAGTTCTTTCCCGCTCAGCTTTTGCTAGGGATGAACTTCAAGAGGGATTGGTCGTTCATACCATCGAGGTTTCGATCAGCAGGATTGGTACACACCCATTAGGGATTACCTCAAGTTAGGTAACCTCCCACTTGGATTGACACAAGCCACAAAAAGATCATTTAAATAGAAAGTGGCAAAACATGTCTTGTTAGGAGACATTTTGTATCATCGAAGCTATGAAGGAATCCTCCTCCGTTGCTTGGACCAGCAAGAGTCTGCTTGGGCGATCACCCAAGCACACGATGGTACATGTGGTGGCCACTTCAGCGGTATGGCCATCGCAAAGCGCATTCTTCGCATGGGCTATTATTGGCCATATTTAGAGCGAGATTGTTGTGCATATGTAAAGAAGTGCATGAAGTGTCAACACCATGCTAATTTGACACACGTACCTTCTCAGGCCTTGCAACCGATCCAATCGGCTTGGCATTTTTTGTAGTGGGGCTTCGATCTAATCGGAAAGATCTCCCCTGCATCATCGGGTCATCACACGTTCATCATAATGGCCACAGAGTACTTCACCAAGTGGGTGGAAGCAATTCCGCTAACCTCTACGACTGGAACCCGCATTGCGGAGTTTATTTTGCATAACATCATATGTCATTTTGGTATTCCATCCAAGATCCTTTCGGATAATGGGATGCCATTCAAGAATAAATATGTGCGTGCTTTGACCACAAAGTACAAAATTCAGCATAGTTTTTCAACACCCTATTATCCGTAAGCAAATGGGCAAGTAGAGGCGTCAAACAAAATGCTAGTTGCCATCCTCAAAAAGACCATCGCAGATAGTCATAAGGATTGGCACATTCAGATCCCGCTTGCCCTATGGGCTTATCGCACTAGCATTCGGACGCCCACCGGGGCAACTCCATTTTTGCTGGTGTATGGCTCCGAGGTAGTCATGCCTCTTGAGTTGGAAATCCCTTCCCTACGCATTTCAATGCAAGAGTTCATCGATGATGACACTGCATGGCAGGCCCGGTTAGACCAACTGACGTTGCTCGATGAACGACACGTCAATGCTCTCGAGCATTTGCGTATCTATCAAGAGCGACTTAAGAAAGCATACAACATGAAGGTCCACCTAAGGGAATTTTAGGTTGGTGACTTGGTCTTAAAAGAGAACCAGCAGAATTCTAATTTGTCATCCCATCTAAGGGACAAGTTCATGGCAAACTGGTTAGGTCCTTATGTGATTGATAGTCGAATAGGACCTAGAACATACCGACTCGCCTCTCTTGAAGGAATCAAGGAGCTAGAACCCTTGAACATCAGTCATTTGAGGCCATTCCACATTTAGAGAGCCATAGTCCAACCAAAAGCTCCAAGGATTCCCACAATCGCTTGGTCAACCCCAAAATGCCCCAAAGGTATCCATAAACCCTTTGGTCAAACCAAAAGCTCCAAGGATTCCCACAATCACTTGGTCAACCCCAAAATGCCCCAAAGGTATCCATAAACCCTTTGGTCAAACCAAAAGCTCCAAGGATTCCCACAATCACTTGGTCAACCCTAAAAATGCCCCAAAGGTATCCATAAACCCTTTGGTCAAACCAAAAGCTCCAAGAGTTCCCATAACCGCTTGGTCAAAATACATATTCAAAAACAAACAAAAACAATAAAATCATCAAAAATAACAAAAAAATTGCATTTCAATTCCATGCATACTCATAAAACATCAAAATACAAAAATATAGGTTGCATTAGGCATCACATCCATACATTGCATATTTGCTAGTCATACATGTCCCAAGCACCATAGACTGTAATTACTCGCCAATTCCTTTATTTTCCACATTTCATCCATTTTATAAACACATACATCCAGAATAACACAATCCCCATTTTTTTAGCAAAGTCAGTTGTCTCCTAATGTATATAGGGTTTTCGTCATTCAGTTGTCTTTAAATTGCTAGCCAAAAACTGTACAAAGTTAAACGGATTTTACAAGGGAAAGTTTTACTTGGGTCAAGCCTCGTTACGTAACATCCCTACACAAGTTAAAACACATAAAATAATTCCTAAGTTGTGTGAATGCAAGAGAAACCTACAAAGCAGTCTAGGGTACCATAGGTGAAAGATTAGCCTGTTCATCCCCCTGTGCGAATGGTTCAAGAGTGCTGAGAATTGACAAAAGGACGAGCTCTTCCCCATCAATTCCCCTAAATAAATAGTGGTTTTCACCACTACCAAAAATCCAACTCACCATTGGTCCCTCAGGTTGTAAGGATTCGTACTACACGTCCCTGCCAAGGATGGGTAGTCATCCCCAAGGCCTAAAAGGATCAATGACCATTCAAAAACAACATTCCCACAAGCCATCATCACAATCACCTTTGGTCTCCAAAGTCGTAAGGATTCGTACTACACGTCCCTGAACAGGATGGGTAGTCATCCCCAAGGCCTAAAAGATCAATGCCCTTACTTCATAATCTCCATAATCCCCTTTGGTTCCCAAAGTCGTAAGGATTCGTACTACACGTCCCTGAACAGGATGGGTAGTCATCCCCAAGGCCAAAAGGATCAAGGCCATTCATACGCCAAAAACATACAAGCTTAACCTTACAAAGCTCAAAAGCCAAATCAAATAACAGTGGTTCTCACCACTATTCAACATCCTTGCTCAAAAATAAAAACAAAGAGAAAAATAAACAGTGATTTTCATCACTATGTATACGAGCAAGTATCCTAAACCATTGAGCCAATAAAAATCCTGAACTTGAATCCCTGGAATTCTCAACATTTGAAAACCATCTAGGTGATCCTCATTACGGGTTTGGTGGACAGCCTACCTGGCAATGGTGGTATCCTACCCGCATGACGATATGTCTGTCACATTAGCTTTGCATGTGAGTAGACCAATGTTTGCATGTGGATGAGCTAGCTTATGGTATCTTAGATTGTCCCATGGATTAATCTTACTAAATACAACAACGGAGTTAGTGGAGCTAATTAGGTGATCCTCAATACAGGTTTGGTTGATAGCCTATCTGGCACTGGCGGTATCCTGAAAAATACCACATAAACGAACTCAATTGCACACACAAGGATGTGAAATAACTTGGTTAACCTCCAAGTCAGATTTATACCTTGTTCAAAAGTCTTGCGAGATAAATGTACAGTCTTGGCTAGTTAGTTAAAATATCTGAATCTCGGAAAAGCTTTAACTACATTTTTAAAACAATCGGTACATTTCATTTCGTACATCACCATCAAAAACTAGACAAAATACAAAAACAAAGTTTTCACATGTCAAAGTATTCACAAAGTCATCCCATAAGTACAACAAGCCAGTCAATCTTGCACAGTCTATGGTGCCATCGACAAGTTATCAACAAATCATTTCATTCATTCCATATGCATACATCATATAATTAGAAACATCGCATTCATAATACCACATGCATACATCATCATAAATAACTATGCATAAACAAAAAACAAACCATGAAAAGTGTATAAACACAAAAAGAGTCATCTATATATATATATCATCAAAAATACCCGCAGGCTACAATGAACCGGTTCTCTGACCTCGCAACCAAAGCCAAAAGCTCAAAAACCCCCAAGCCTAGGGCGTCGGCCACCATGATCATGCAGGATCGGTGCAACAGGAACTACCCCCCATGGTGTGGGTCCTATGGGACCTCTCAAGGCGATTGATGCTCGCCCCTGCATCACGCCCACTAGTGCCCCCTCATCTAGCTGCCTGTGATGAGACGATGTTGATTGCTCAGTATCACTGTCTCTCGTCCGATGTGAAGAGCCACCTTCAGGATCTTCATGTCGCTTGAGGGGGTAGTCACACTTAGTCACCAATCAACAAAAACATACCCAATCAAGGAAATGACACGCATTCAAAGGATCATTGACAAAGACAATCGTGCCTCTGCTTGGGGCAGCAAACAAGCAATAATCACAAGCTGATCAAACACTTGGCATTCGTGAATCATGAACTCAAGGTTCCCACAGACAAAAGGTTGCGCCCTTTGCCTATTCATGACTGATCAATGTCCAAGCTCAAGTAACACCTCACCGAACAAGGTTAACACTTGAATTAAGTTCCTTAGCTCGTCAGAAGCAAGGATTCAAGAATGCATGCCCTTTCCATACTTGGGGCATCAAGAGTTGGTTAGGTTACTGAGAAACCCTAATCATTAGTGCTTTGGTTATCTATTTTTTCTCGGTGCTGCGCCTTGCACAATGCTTCCCAAAAAGGGGCATCTATAGACACCAAAATAGCACCAATCTGATTATGTGACAACAAGCGCTGATCGCATTGACACACATAGCCCCTAGGGCAGCCCCCAGAGGTTAAACAGTGGTCCTAACCACTCCCAAAAGTAGTTTGGAGGTCAGAGGTCAATTTGGCACCTTTTTGGCACCTTGCTCTTTGCTCGTCCCACCCAGGGACGAATACAAACTGGCATTCGTCCCACCCAGGGACGAATATCAGCATTCGCCCTAGGGTGAGGCGAATAGCAAGTTTGACTGGCAAAAAGTCAAACCTCGACAAGTCCGCCAGTTAACTGAAGCTGTAGGCCATGCAATTGCGAGGAATGGCTCCAAATCAAGGAGAGAGACTTTAGTCATGCATGTCTTTATTTTAGAGACCTCATGCAAGGAGATTCTAAATTAGGGAATTATCTTTTCTCTCAAAATAGGACAAGCAACTCAAGTGGCGCCCTCGCATGCGCAATTCAAACAGAGAGACCCTAGGTCTATAAATTGGTGAGTTTTCTCACCCAAAAGATACAGAGAGAAGGAGCATTTGAGCAACGAAGTGCTGCCAATTTACATACCTACTTGTGATTTGTGCCTTTCACATCCTTAATCTCTCATTCGAAAGGGAGGTTATTGGGTGACTTTTGGAAGCACGAATCAAGACCCAAAACCTGATTTTTGGCCACAATATCCCACAAAATTTGTCGACAACACCCCATAAGAATTTTTGGACCCATCCCAAGTGGATTGGTGCCGAAACAGAGTCCCAAACGGTGGGCGTCCTGCCCCCAGGCGCTCCCCAAGCTGTCGTAGTTCTAAACGCCCCACCCCGAAGCGATTAGAAATATGTGATAGATTTCTCTGATTTTTCTTTTGCATCTTATTCTAGGTTATTTAAATAGGCTGTAGTTTAAATTTCACTTCATTCTGAGCATTTTTGACTAGGTTTTTATCATTTCCTGCCTTTACTAATCTGCAGATGCCATCATCAAAATCTGGGTGCTAGAGGCCAAATTGGAGAAATATGACCATCTGGGTCTTCCCAAAACACCCCCAATTAGCTAACCCCAACTTTGTAGGTCATTTGGAGCTTCCTAGGCAGGACATTGAAGAGGGTGCTTTCTGACAAATTATTGCAGGTTAATTCGTCCCACCCCAGAGCGAATACAAATCTGTGAGGAATTTCCTGAATGTTCCTTTTGCAGTGGCTTCCTGCTAACACATTCATGCTTCTATCAAATTTCTAGATCATTTTGATATTATTTGGTTATCGGTTTAATATTTTCATGCATACACTGACAATAGGCCTTGGGAAATACATGTTCTATTCTATCTGCAGGTGCTACTAATATTCTTTATTTCCTTGAACGCAGGTCTTCGACATCGGAGGAGCAGGAAGGAGTCAAAAATCATATACACAAGCGGCGGTGATGTTTTGGTCCGCCCATCTTACATGTGGGCACGCGGAAGAAGGATTGCTATCCATGGATGTGACAAGAAACATATTTGATGCTCCTATCCCCTAAAAAGGAAGGAGACGCATTGTAACATGACTTTGAAAGCATATCAATAAAGAGGGCATCTTTCATATTGCTTTTATCTTGTGTCGATTCGTCTATGTTCTTTCCTTTCATGCATGTTTCAATACATAGGCTTTTAGCGTTAAGTTTGGTTTTACACGCATCGTGCTTGGCATATTCCTTTTTGTTTCCGTATCCTCGTGCTTTCAATCATTAATGGAGGAATATTATCAATGAAAAATCTTGGGGTTGGGATTTTTTTTGGGGCTACGAATTGGATCTTGATGGTTGGATCCATTAATGGTGGGTTGCTTGAAATGTACAAGGAGATATTTTTTGAGGAGGAACATTACAATCAAAAGCACTTATGGGAAAAACATTAACAATACTTTTTCTCTATCTCTTTTCCCAAAACAAGCATTAGAGATTAAATTTGGATGGAAAAAATCTTAAATAATTTTTTGTAAAATTTTTGCCTAATATATGAAAGCATTGGTAGTGCTTTGGATCATACCCCACCACTTTTTCTTTTGGAGCAATAAATGCTCCAAATTTGGCTATGTGAATGAATGATTCAATTTGATTGATTGATTGGTTGTTTGATTGGTTGATTTATTAAGGGATTGAAAAACATGAAAATTAATGGTGATATCAAAATTGGTGTCTACATTTACCCATTTTTATGTATTTATTGCATAATAAATGTGTTAGATACCCCAATATTGATATAATACGATTTGTTATTGCTTATGGTTGGTGATGTATGATGATTGGTGCTTTGATTATTTTCATAGATGTTATGTTAAAATTTTATATTTTGGGTAGCATTAAATGCTGCCAGGTGTGCCCCTAGGTTTTTTGATGAAAAATCAAGTTAGACCAAGGAAACTCAATTATGACCCACACTATTGAGGTGATGAAAATTGACATAAAAAACAAAAATCCATTGATAAGGACAAACATAAAAGGCCTAGGAATAAAAATAAATTGAGTTTCATTTCATAATGGACATAAAGAGCTTTGGAGCCTTGATAGCCATTATGTTTTTTATGGCACAACCTACATATTTACCACACCAAGTAGACTAGATGAGGGCATCCATAACTAGAGGGGGAGTTCTAGTATCAATATCCATAAAAACCTACTCACTTGGTCAAATTTTTTGTTTGAAAAACATTCCCAAAAGGGAGGGTAATGATTTTGCATAATGATAGCACTATCATGAAAATATTTCATACCTTGATTATGCTCTTGTTATGCATTGGTGCTTCCATCACCTAGACTATGCTTTTGTTATCCAATGGTTATTTCACTATTTGATTGTGCTTTCACATTGAGGCGGAAATTTTTATACTTTTAGAATTTAGAATTTGAATTTGCATTCATTTTATGAGTAAAAGTTAATAGGTTTCATGGCTTGGATTTTTTTCAAGAGAGGTTGTAGACACTAGACTATATAGAGTGTCACCTACATGCTTTGGAGACCATTCATGGTTTCCTTGGATATGCAAACCATGCACTTCTAGTAGCATTGGGTTTTTACCATGTAGCCTTAATGCCAACATTGAGTTTAATAGAGCTCTCTTAACCACACTCACAAAATCATGGTATTCAAATATCAATACCATTTGTTCCTCAATACGAGAGATAGACATCATCCTTAAGGATATCTAAAGTATCTTAGGGTATCAATTTAGGGGTAGAGATGCATATAGGACAAGATAAAAGGACGTACCTAGATAGATTAACAAATGATAAAAAATTCTCAATAGTGAGATCAAATATTTACATCAATATCATTTATGTAGGAGGTTACTTAGATAGGTAGATGATACAAATATGAATTATGGTGTCTTGAGTGTTGTTGGGAGATACAACCCATATGGTTGTGCATTGGGTATATGGAGAGATCATAGGAAACATGCATGACTATAAAAATATATATGCTTGGACCCCATAATACTAGCATTCATATGATATTCTTCATAGGATAGTATACCAATATGGTAAGAGCATGAGTGGATGCATATTGCACTAGGAGCCGATAGGTGGGGTTGCTAGATTGATATATGGAAAAATAGGCCCAACAAAGGTATTTAAGCAATGGAGAGATGAATTGTCAATGACCCTTGTTTTGAGGAAATTGTATGGGGTCCATATATGCATCATCTAGGTTAGAAAGATGATGTCTACCATCTAGCTCTTGTCATACATATTAGGCGGTTGGTGGGACCATAAGGGGAGGAGAAACTTTACCAATTTTATTGCATGGTCTACCAATATGGCACTAGGTAGAGGATACCAGTAGAGCCAATCTAGTATATGAGGTTTACCTACGAGATAGGATGTATAGGAGAATTAGACCTAGATTCCTATGTAGGGTTGGACTTTGATAATCCCATCATACCAGATACTAGGAGTGATAATCCTAGCATAAATAATAGCTACTAGTGATGATATCATACTATCAATCTAAGGATGGTAATCTTAATAGGGTAATGACTAGTACAACACAAACAATAGATCAATGAATGAGGTCTAATATGGTATGACAAGTAGTGCTATATTTGGAGCATAGATATAAGGAATATTTATGATAGCAAGAAGTATAGACACAATTAACAATAATAGGATATCCATTGCTTGCTCTACCTATGAGCAATATAGAAGATGAAAAACTTAATAGGTCATATCTATTGGTCATTGAGGTAGAGTAGGATGCTCTAGCTAAGTAGGTGGAGATATTTAAGGCTATGTTGGTAATGGTATAGACAAAGGTAGTAAAATGGATAGTAGAGTAGGATCGATTAGCAGGTTAGGTCACAAGGATGCAATGGACCATATAGGGTTTGACTAAGTAGCAATACATGATGATGAAAATATTTGTCATAGCAATACGAGGAGATAGGGGGGTTAGGTGATTTAGGTTTTACTACACTAAATAGTATAAGTTTAGGATCTATAGGCCAATATTAGGTAGGTAATGTACTACTAGGCTACTTATCACACACATATGCTCCTCAATCGATACCTACTATCAACAATGAGGACATGATCATAGACATATTATAGGCCCATGACATGCTAATCAAAATTGTTAGTGAGGATGCCATAACCTATAGGAGGAGGAATTACGACAAAGCCAAATATGGCATCATAAATATAGCTATATTATGGAGCTCCTATCTTGATTTTTAAACAGAGGGTGTATGATATTATTGTACATTATTGTCCAACTAGTAGATATCGATAATATTTGGATGATATAGTATTTGGATTTGATTTGTTCTTCTTTTATGAGTTAGAAAATTTGGATTTGCAATTTTTAACTTATACTTAGGAGTTAGGCTTTAGAAAATAATAAAGTAAACTAAGCCTAATAAACATGTCCACATTAGACTAACTCATTGAGAACATATATTTCTCAAGGATGACTAGCTTCTAAGTGCATGGCTACTAATTGGTATAAGTTTAGGATTTATAGGCCAATATTAGGTAGGTAATGTACTACTAGGCTACTTATCACGCACCTATGCTCCTCAATTGATGCCTACTATCAACAATGAGGACATGGTCATAGACATATTATAGGTCCATGACATGCCAATCAAAATTATCAGTGAGGATGCCATAACCTATAGGAGGAGGAGTTACGACAAAGCCAAATATGGCATCATAAAGATAGCTATATTTTGGAGCTTCTATGTTTACTTTTAAACATAGGGTGCATTATATTGTTGTACATTATTGGCCAACTAGTAGATGTCAATAATATTTGTATGACATAGTATTTGTATTGGATGTTTTCTTGTTTTATGATTTAGAAAAGTTTGATTTGCAATTTCTAACTTATACTTAGGACTTAGGCTTTATAAAACAATAAAGTAAACTAAGCCTAAAAAACATGTCCACATTAGACTAACTCATTGAGAACGTATATTTCTCAAGGATGACTAGCTTCTAAGCGCATGGCTACTAATTGGTTGCTAGTGAATTTAGCTTTAAAATATTTTTTGCTAAAAAACTAAAGATCAAATTCACCTTGAGAGTTAGAGCTTAGACATAAGATAGAATAAGGGTTCCACCCTCATGATGATAATGGTTTAATTGCTAAGAATGTAGTGTCTAAGCTTATGGTAAGTGAAAAATATGGCTAGGAAAATCTTACCTAAAGAGATATAGGAAACTTTATAACTGACCAGATTCCTACTAATATAGAAAATGACTTACTCTCTATGCTGATTATCATATTGTACCGACATATATTCTAAGGCATGGTCTATTGCTAGTATATATAACAAGAAGGATTTAGAGGTATTAGGTAGGAAAAGGACATTATGATATAGAAGGTAGGATTTGAGAGCATCAAAGGATACTTGATAGTCAACATCCTATAAAAATATTACATCCTTCCTTAAATATTGGTGAATATGACACTTGTCAACTCGCTAGAAGATGAATATCTAAATAGCGTGGATCTTTCCTTAGAGAATCCTGATCTAGGTTAGAGTTTGATAGGTTGGCATATTGGTTATAGTTGATATCTTGTTAGAATAAAATTTTATTCCACATCGAGATATTATTAATCCCAATAGTTTTATTGATTTAACCCCAGATATGTACTTCTAAATATTTAGGCATACCTTGTACTCCCATAGCGACTTAAAGACATACCTTAGGTATCAATAATAATATTCCCATTTTAAAGATTAATCAAGAATATCATTGATATAATCCTCCATAATTTCATGCATCATGTCATGAAAGATCTATGGCATGGCTCTCTATTTTATAGCTCTTGTATTTGTATAGACCAAAAAACATGACTTGATAGTAGAAGGTTCCCCATAAAGTTGTGAAAGATATTTTGGCTTGGCCCTAAAAAGAAATCATAATCTAATTATAACCTAATAATCCATCTATAAAATATAGCATTCCATATTCTATAGTAAAATTGATGATCATATTGATTTTGGTCAGAGGGAAGTTATCCTTGGGACATGCTTTATTGATGTCCCAAATGTTGGTGCATACTCTAGAACTACTCGATTCCTTAGCAATAGGAACACCATTAATTTTTTTGTCAAAATAGTCAATAGATTTAATAATTCAAACATCAAGGAATATTTGGATCCCTTATTTGACAAACAAGGTGACTTTTAAATACATTTTACATAGTTTTTTCTTTATAGGTTTTGCACCAAAAGTGATGACTAGGTATTGGAAAAATAGAGAAGTATCAAGAACCAACATGCAAGTTTAGGACTAAGAAAAACTATCTTTGAAGTCTAACAAAATCTAGGTGTATTCCTCATGATAGGTTAGGGTAAATACTTTTCCTAGATTACAAATTTTAGGGTCTTTAGGGGTCCTAATGTTAATTTCCATGATTTTCACAATCAAAATATGAGACATGTCTTCCACTTGATGGGGAGTTGGTAGCACTCTTAGGATATTTAAATCTACAAGATCTAAGGTTGGTTGACTATTGTTGATTTTCTGTTAGATAGCAATATTCACAATTTGGAAAAACATATCAACAAAAATATAAGTTATTCTTAATGAGATAATATAAAGGATCATATTGACGACTATTTTAGATGTCCTCTATCTCATAGTTGTCTTCATAAATAATCAATTCAATATATACTACGGTTAAGATATTTTCATTGATAGATCATGTAAATCAAGAGAAGCTAGGATCTATGAGGAGTGATGGCCCATCATCATCATCCTCATCCCAATCCAATTTGTTTAACTAAATAATGTCATCATAGGATACCCTATCAAGATGACTAGCTTCATATTCACTATCAAAAGAGGAATAAGATTCAAATGATAAATATGATTGGGGATATAACCTATCCCATAATGACCTGACTAGGCTTTAGTATATAAGGGCTCCTTAATGCACTGTTCATACAGGCCTAGTCCTTATCTTGGCTATCCCATATTAGAAATCATCTACTTAGAGATGGAATATGAGTTTGATAAGAAGCATAAACCATATTATCATATAATAAAATAGATCTATTTTCTCATTATTGTTGATACTAATACAAATGAAGTAGTAGCTTGCTATTTTCATTATTTTACCCTTATTTCTAGGAGGTAAACCTAGGGTTAAAGAATAAAAAGGAAGACTGTCTAGGACTAATACAAGTTGATTATTATATAAGTTATTACTATTAATTTGTATTGGATTAGATCTATTATTAATTAGTGATAGCGAGCTAATAAGAAGAAGAAAATAATTCAAAAAATGAATTAAAATAAGGGCAAATACAAGCTCTAGAGTCCTTGATCTTGATCACTTGGTAAATATGCTAATGGTTTGGGGTTGGATGGAAAATGATAATGTTTTTTCATGTATTCAAATTTAAGTAATTTATGAAGATTTAAAGGAATATCCCACGTTTCATGGATCCATGGCCTCCCAAGAATAATTTTTTAGGTTAAGTCACAAGGCATGACATAAAATAGTTTTGAGAGTGCATGGTTTGAATCTATGTGGTAAGACTACAGTGCCACAAGCCTCATGCTTCCCATTTTCAAAATACCTAATAACAAGATTAAATTTATCCTAATAATGTTTGGTTAGCCCAAAACAACTGAGGAATTATAGGCTATAGAAATTGAGTCTATAATTCTTATTGACTAGTATTCACTTCATGAACTTCATGTTGATATAGCCTATGATGTATAATAGGATATCTCTAACCATAGAGGATGGAGGTATATCATATTCATGGAATGATATAGTTGCATGGTCAACCCCAACGGATCCTACTACAAAATTAATACCATTTGGGTTGAGGTGTTGAGCAACAATTTTTCACTCAAAATTTTAAGTAAAATGTCTCTATTAGCTGGACAAGTTACAAGAAATTCAAGAAGAGAGTTTGGTTATAGTAGTATTAAGATGGTGAAGAAAATAAAAAGTCGTATACTTATATCTTGATTGGATGATTAATTTAGGTCCTTTGGGGGATAATTTATTATTGCATGAAAGACCAAGAAAATTCTTGAAGGTTGATAAGATGATCTCTTCTTATGTTGTTTTCTAGTTACAACACAAATATGAGAGATATGATTAGAAGAGTGGATCACCCTAGCCATTCCTTGATTTAGAGGTGAGATATTCTTGTATTAAATGTTATTTGCTACATTCTGGTTCTAATTATGATTAGGTAATTAATTTTGAAAATTTTAATATTTTGATTAGAAGAGTATTGAGAATTAGAGCTATTAAGAACAAATTGACCATTCTAAATTAGGTTTTTGATCAAAATTATGAGACTCATGCATCTATCAATCACATGACCATTAACGCAATGGAATGTATAGTGGTCGTGCGGATGAAACTAAGGAGTCTTTTCATTTATAGGTTCAAGAGGATTTATAAGTGGAAGTTCTACTACTTTGGATTTCAAGAGTTGATCTAGGATGGTTGAAAGTTATTCATCAAGTTAGGAATAATTCCTCTTAGGTTTATTCTTTTATAAATTTTGTAAAACAATACTTTGAAGACTATAGCAATAATGTTGTTAGCCTAGCATAAGTCCTTGACTCCATTTCCTACAACATGTTTATTCATATATCGCACCTTTGGATTAGAGGACTTGTCTTCCTCTTTGTAATATATGGTTTACAATTGATACATTTTGAAAATGATGGTCTATACTCTCTTTTCCATGCCAATCACATATTTGAAACAAGACACATTAGTTGTCTCTAAAGTAGAAGGCCAATTTATCATTAAGGTTACCTATAAATATTTCTATAAGGTCTATAGGTGTAGACACATACTAGAGTCTATGCATGAGGGCTAGCCATATTGCTAAGAATTTGGTAAAATTATCACCTTTAGACTACTTGAACTGGTATGGATAACTAATCATGATATTTTTCTCAATGAAGATAACAAATATCTCAAGGTATTTAGAGATTTTTAAGGAATTCCTTGGTAATTGGTAGTACCATTACATGGAAATACCACTAAGGATATTAGGGAAGATCTTGAGTAGCAATGTTTCGTCATAAAAATATTGCCATATGTAGTTATAAACAATCAATTTTTTTTAGGTTATTTGCATGTGTAGTAGCATATAGAAAACATAGTGGAATGACTTGGTAGAGAATATTATAACTTGGTAGCTTCATAGAGAAGGTTATGATGACCATTGAATAATAGAATGTTATAATAGGGATAGGTTACGATGAGTAGTAAAAAGTAAAAAGTGATAATAAATAGTAAAAATTGAATAATAACAATGAATAGTAATAATGAATAGTAAAAGTGAAAGTGTCATGGTCATAGTCAATCATCTTTGTCAAGTGACTTTGTCCCAACAAGACATGTTGTAAATAATAAAATGTCTAGAAATCCAAAATAATCAAAAAGTGCTTTTGAAAGTATTATGTAATTATAGAAGAATTCCAAAAGGAAAATATCTAGAAGCATATTATATTTGGAATATATCATGTAATTATAACTTATCTTAGGAAAAGTACAAGAAAAATATCTCAAATATCTTGATATTATTGAAACCATCCAAAAAGGAGACCTCTAGAAAATATTTTCATGTGTCTATATAGATTTCTCCATGCATGTAATATATGTCTCCCATGAGCCTATAAATATGGGAGAGATCCCTCATGGGAGGTAAATCAAGTTAATTCAAGGTAAGTAAAGCTAATTGTGAGCACAAAGAAGTATTAGAGTCTCGGGAGTGAGTGAGATATAATATGACAAGCTAGGTAAGAAAGAGTATTTCCTTGTCTAAGGTGTTATCAAAGTTAGGTTGTGGAGTATGGTTTTTAGGAATGTCCACAAGAGGACCATATTTTCTTACAAGACAATCTAATGAGCATCTATGTACTATTGTAACTTGTATGTATAATACAATTTCTTTTGTTTGCATTGTGACATGTCTTGTGCTCATATAAACTTCCTATTTTTTATTATGTGCTAATATTTACTTATGTATAAGAATTATATGGTAACATACCATCACCAACATGATACTTTTCATCTATAAAAATGATCATAGTAAGAGGAGGGCTTGGAAAAGTGTTGTGTGTGTGTGTGTTGTAGTTTAAAATTTGTCATTTTATTGCTAAGACACTTCTCTTTGGTGATGGTTTTTCCTATACTATGTGGTAATGGCTCTTTCTAGGATCCTTACTAAGTATTCTCACCAGTTGCTCTCCTTCATATCGACCTTGTTTGTTGTATTTATAGGTGTATTTATCCAATTAAGTATGATCAACAAGTGTATGTTTGGATGATCTTCTAGATAGTTTGTAGTTACTCAATAATAGACTACACCTAGTTTTCCTTGTTCTTATTTGTGTGTACACACTAGTGGAATAAGAGTAAGAAAATAGTAGGGATAATATGATAAATTAGGAATTTGTAGCATTCTATAGGTAGGTTCAACTTTTGGTTCAAGATCCCTTAGCTCTTTCACTAGGAAGAGTTGAACTTGGGATTCCAAGGCTATATTAAAGCTGAAAAAAATCTTGTTCTTTTATTCAAATAATTTGAAGATGTTAATACCTTATTTTAGAATATAAGATAGCTTGCATTTGTAAGGACTTAACAAATAGGGAGCAATGAGTTGAGTTACTTGAAATGTTTTGCTACTTTTAGATGATACAAGATTCAATAGGAGTAGATCAATATGTCATGGGATGATATCAATATAAAGATTATAGAGGAGTAAAAAACATGTCAAAAGTATTATAATCCATCACATGTCAAAAATATTCACTAGGAAAAGTTGAACTTGGGATTCCAAGGCTATAGTAAAGATGGAAAAAATCTTATCTTTTCATCCTAATATTCTAAATATGCTAGTAGCTTGTTCAAGAATATAAGAGAGCATGTGTTTGTAATGAATTAACATAGAGGGAGTAATGGGGAGAGTACCTTTTGACATTTTTGGATGTTGTTTTTTTTAGATGGTATTAAATGCAAGAGAAGTGGATGAAGAATTCATATATGAGATAAGTGAAAAAATGATTTAGGAGTATAGCTCATGTTAAAAATATTATAACTTGATGATAAAGGTATTAAATATAGTTCAAGGACATAAAAATATATTTCATGACTACTATGCATGAGTGTAAGAGCTTTAGAATAAACTGGAGATCATGTTAGAAAAATATCTCAAATATCTTGATATTATTGAAACCATCCAAAATGAAGATCTCTAGAAAATATTTTCATGTGTCTATCTATATTTCTCCATGCATATAATATATAGCTCCCATGAGACTATAAATATGGGAGAGATACCTAATGGTAATTAAATAAAGATAAGTCAAGGTAAGTAAAGCTAATTATGAGCACAAATAAGTATTAGAGTCTAGGGAGTGAGTTAGAGATACTATGACAAGCTAGGTAAGAAAGAGTATTTTCTTGTATAAAGTGTGTCCAAGATTATCAGAGTGAGGGTGTGGAGTATGGTTTTTGGAAAAGTGCACAAGAGGACCACATTTGCTCACAAGACAATCTAATGAGCATCTATGTACTATTGTAACTTGTATGTATAATACAATTTTTTTTTTTTGCATTGTGACATGTCTTATGCTTCTATAAACTTCCTATTTTTTATTATGTGATAATATTTCCTTGTGTATAAGAATTATATGGTAAAATACCATCACCAAAACAATACTTTTCATCTATCAAAATGATCATAGTAAGAGGAGGGCTTGGGTAAGTGTTGTGTGTGTTTGTTGTAGTTTGAAATTTGTCGTTCTATTGCTAATACACTTCTTTTTGGTGATGGTTTTGCCTATCCTATGTGGTAAAGTCTCTTTCTAGGATACTTACTAAGTATTCTCACTAGTTGTTATTATTCATATAGATCTTTTTTGTTGTATTTATAGGTGTATTTATCCAATTAATCACGATCAACAAGTGTATGTTTGGATGATCTTTTGGATAGTTTGTAATTACTCAATCATAGACTGCCACCTAGTTTTCCTTGTTCTTATTTGTGTGTACATACTAGTGGCATAAGAGTAAGAAACTAGTAGGGATAATATGATAAATTAGGAATTTGCTGTATTCTATAGGTAGATTCAAATTTTGGTTCAAGATACCTTGTCTCTTTCACCAATAAGAGTTGAACTTGGGATTTCAAGGCTATAGTAAAATGAAAAAAATTCTTGTCTTTTCAGTCAAATCATTTGAAGATGTTAAGACCTTATACAAGAATATAAGAGAGCATGCATTTGTAAGGACTTAAAAAATATGGAGCAATGAGTGGATCAATATTTCATGGGATAAGATCAATATAAAGATGATCAAGGAGTAAAACACACATAAAATATATTCGACTCCATAAAATATCATAAATATTCACTAGGAAGAGTTGAACTTGGGATTCCAAGGCTATAGTAAAGATGGAAAAAATTCTTATATTTTCATCCTAATATTCTAAATATATTGATACATTATTCAAGAATATAAGAGAGTATGCATTTGTAATAAATTAACATAGAGGGAGTAATGGGAAAAATCCATTTTGAAATTTTTGGATGGTGTTGCTTTTAGATAGTATTAGATGCAAGAGAAGTGGATGAATAATTCATATATGAGATAAGTGAAAAGATTATTTAGGAGTATAACTCATTTTAGAAATATTCTAACTTGATGATCAAGGTATTAAATATAGTTCAAGAATCTAAAAAGAGAGTTTGTGACCACTATGCATGAGTGTAAGAGCTTTAGAATAAACATGAGATCATGTTAGAAAAGGAAAAAATATTAAATGTACTCATGTATGGTATGCATAACCTACTTTGTAAGTATTATATTTTAGATATGAAGGCAAACATTAGGTCAAGGGTCAAGTATGAGAAACCTACTACTATCCAAATTGCATATGAGGTTGTAAAGCAACAAAAGGAGATTCAAAAGGAGGATCAAGTTCCACCAACACCAATTACATTGATAACTTTTGACCAGGTTCCGTAACTAGTAGTAGTAGTAGAAAAAATAAGTTGATATTCCTCTACTTCTATAGATGAAGTAGAAGATCTAATAAAAATATGGGACAACTTGTAATCAACTCATTGCAAGGAAAGGACATAGGAACTCAGGAAGCCCATATCAAATATAGAGGTGTGAGGAATAATTTTTTTAAGGTTGTCTACTATGAGTGTAAATAAAAATGATATTACAAGATAAATAACCCTAATAAGTCATCTATTTCATGATGAAAGCACGAGGATATGGAAGCAAAAAGGAAAGCGAAGATGCGATGCAAACCAAACCAAACTAGACGCTAAATCCTAGGAATTTGAAAGTGCATGAAAAGAGGGAAAGCATGAGTGAATCGAAACGAAACAAATGCAAATAAAAGAAGACAACCCTTTTTATTGATATGTTTCACAACTCTATTACAGTGTGCATCCTCCCTTTTCAAGGGCTAGGAGCATTTAGATAGGCGTTCTTGTTACATCCATGGATGCCCTTCCTTCTTCCGTGTGCCGACATGTAAAATGGGCAGACCAAACATCACCATCGCTCATGTTGGTGAGTCTTGACTCCTTTCTACTCCTTCGATGTCCAGGCCCTACATTTAAAGGAACAAGAAATAGTCAGTAGCACTTGTAGATAAAGTAAAGCATGCAATCCCCAAGCCTACGATAAGTGAATGAGAAAAATGAATTAAACTACGACTAAAATGAATCCAAATGTTCTAAAAATTTGACAGAGGCATCAAGGCATCCCAAATAAAGTACTGCAAATGAAACAGTCGAGAAATTCCTCTTTGATTTGAATTCTCTTCGGGGCGGGACGAATTCACCTGCAACAAAACATCGAAAAGGTACTATCCCAAATGTCCTGCCTAGGAAGCTCCAAAAGACCTACAAACTTGGGGTTAGCTAATTGGGGGTATTTTGGGAAGACCCAGATGGTCAGATTTTCCCAATTTTGCCTCCTTTAATGGGAATTTTATGATGCTACCTGCAAGTTAGTAGAAGCAAGCAAAGATAAAAACATGATCAAAATTGTTCCAAACGAGACGAAATTTAAATGATAACCTATCTAAGCATCATAGGATTGAATGCAAAAATGAAAGAAA
This sequence comes from Wollemia nobilis, assembly GCA_028583015.1. Taxonomy (NCBI): domain Eukaryota; kingdom Viridiplantae; phylum Streptophyta; class Pinopsida; order Araucariales; family Araucariaceae; genus Wollemia; species Wollemia nobilis. The sequence goes on from JAQPPZ010002321.1 coordinate 1,878,552, forward strand.
TAAAGTCTACAATAGAATTCCCATTGCTCCAAAGGGGGGCGATTAGGACTGTAGCAGTGTGGGAGGGGGTGCCCATGGGGCAAGCCGCCCACCGTTTGAGGCCTGATTTCAACACCAATCCACTCGGGATGGGTCCAAAATATCTTGTGGGGTATTGTCGAAAAATTGGGTAGGATATCATGTCAAAATGTTGTGTTTGGTTATGGATTTGTGCTTCCAATAACCACCCTATGACATCCTCTTTGAAAGAGATCAAGGATGTGAAAGACACAACTCAAAAGGGTGTGGGTGTGAAAGTAAAATGACAGCACTTCGTTGCTCCAAAATGCTCCCTCTCTGTATATTTTGGGGTGAGGAAACTCACCAATTTATATACCTGGAGGTCCCTTGAAATGGGCATGCAGAGGCACCACTTGGAAATCATGCCTTCCCAGGGGGGAGGAGATTCCTCCCTGAATAGGGACTTCATGACTGCCCTTGTAATAGCCTCTAACGCTCGAAAATGCTCACCCACACTCCCCTGTGATGAAGGAAACGATAAGTGGTGGATCTGAGCTACCATTTGTCAAGTTTTAACTTTTTGCTCGTCAAACCTAAAATTCGCCCCACCTTGGAGTGAATCTGGAATTCATCCCTGGATGGGGCGAATCCCAATTTGAATTCATCCCTGGGTGGAACGGATACTGAGCAAAGTTCCTGAAGGTGCCAAATTGATTTCTGACCTTCCAAAACTGCTGTGAAAGTGGTTAGGACCACTGTTTAACCTCTGATGGCTGCCCTTGGGGCTGTGTGTGTCAATGCGATCAATTTTTGTAGTCACATAATCGGATTGGTGTTGTTTTGGTGTCTACAGATGCCCCTTTTTGGGATGCGCTGTGCATGGCACAACACCGAGCAAAAATAGATAACCAAAGCACTAAAATTATTAGGGTTTCTCAGTAACCTAACCAAATTTTGATGCCCCAAGTATGGAAAGGGTATGCATTCTTGAATCCTTGGTTTTGACGAGCGAAGGAACCTAATTCAAGTGTTAACATTTTTCAGTGAGGTGTTACTTGATCTTGGACATCGATCAGTCATGAATAGGCAATGGGCGCAACCTTTTGTCTGTGAGAAACTTGAGTTCATGATTCACAAAATGCCAAGTGATTGATCAGCTTGTGATTATTGCTTGTTTACTACCCCAAGCAAGAGCGTGATTGTCTTTGTCAATGATTCTTTGAATGCATGTCATTTTCCTTAATTGGGTGTGTACTTGTTGACTGGTGACTAAGTGTGACTACCCCCTCAAGCGACGAATCGATGAGGGAATGACCTTCATGAGAAAAGTGACAAGTCGCTTGACCCAAAATGACTTGTGCAAGGGTGCCTTCAGATGTGTAGTGTTACATGTGTGTGCAGTTTTTCGACATTTAGACCTATTTTTGGTGGGTGTTAACCCTTTTGGTGACGCTATTTTGGAGCTGAAATTGTCAAAAATCCGTTCTCCTATGGAGCCGTCCGGCTATGGTAGCCTTCTTAGGGAGTAGGATAGTGATAATTTGTGACCCCTACATCTGTTTTGGATGCCAAGAATGTCAGGCGCCAAGGCGCCTTCGTTCGGCAATGTTATTGCTATTTTTGATTGGATTTTGACCTGTTTTGACGACACCATTTGGGGATGAAATTCTCGAAAATCCATCCTCCCGTGGAGCGTTCCGGCTATGGTAGCCTTCTTAGGGAGGATGATAGTGAGGATTTGTGACCTCGACATCTACTTTGCATGCCCAGGATGTCAAGTGCAAAAGCACTTTCATTGGGCAAGTTTATTAGCTGTTTTGGTGCATTTTTGTTCAATTTTTGTTGTTTTTGAAATTTTTGCCCTGAATTTGTTTCGGGGTGGGACGAATACCAGCTTAGTATTCATCCCAAGATGGGATGAGTGCTAACCAGAGTGCTCATCCCAGGGAGGAACGAATATAAGCTCAAAAATCCTATTTAAAGGCCAAAACTAGGGTTTGGGCTCATTTGTATTCAAATTTTCTTGCGATTTGGAGCTCTGAGGAGGAAGAGGTTAATTCTGTGAAGTGAAGCGCTACCGAATTCCTCCCGACATCATGAGTGCATAGACCGGATCGAGCGGCGGAGCCAAAGCGAGACTAGTAAGTGCTCCTGATTGTTATTGCTTTTAAAACTGCAAGTTATTTGTTTATTTTTCTTTGTTATGTTGTTCTCTAAATTAGAATTGAAACCCTAAAACTGAGCTGAGCACAAACTAAGACTTAGATTAAAACTGAATGGAAAATATAGTTTAAACCTAGGTTGAAATTCAATTTTGTTTTTTGAATTTTGTTGTTGTTGAGCTGTATACGCATGTTATTGTTGTACAACTTTTCATGATGTTAATGTTTTTGTGTTGTTTTTTGTTGCAGGTTGTGAAGAGCCGGTATCATGTGCCTACTACTTTTTCTGAAGCACAGGAGGCGCTAAATGTGGCAGACTGGGAGTGGATTGATGCCCTTGGGCTCAAGCTGGTGACTCGGTTGGAGCCTGTGGTCAGGGATCCGGCCTATCTGATGGCCCTGATCAACCTGTGGGATCCTCGGACCAACACCTTCCATCTCCCAATGGGGGAGATGACAGTGACATTGGAGGATGTCTATCAGATTCTTTAGATTCCAATAGACAGACTGCCAATCTAGATGACACTACAAGATCAATGGACAACAGTGTTGACACACTGCTTTGGGCACGGGGAGGAGCTGGGTGTGGAGAGCCTAGTGGAGAGGGCAGAGGGTGACTGCCAGATTGGCAAGATTTTGGTTTGATGGTGGTTGGAGAAGGGGGTGTTGGGAGTGAGGCACGTAGTACTTATGGGCCTCATTTCCAACATGCTGCTACCTGACTCGTCAGGTGTGAGGTTCCCATGGAACTTGCTAGATGTGGTTTGCCGATTGGTTGAGTGCCTGAAAGAGACACCATTGATCATGAGGTGGGGACAGACACTACTGGCATAGCTCTATGGTGAGTTGTATGAGGTCCACTACTAGAGGTGGAAAGGGGATTAGCTGTAGCTATCTATTGCAGAGCTGGGCTTGGTAGCACATAGTGGTGGAGAGGCCAATAGGGTTACCGTGGATGACTCGGACAAAGATGGTGGATAAGGATATAGGCTATGCTGCTCTGTGGCGGTGGTCTGAGGAGTAGGGATAGAGTCGACGGTGGGCAGGTGTCATAGGGCACTATGTCGATGCCTTCACTCGGTTTACTCTAGGGGAGGTGTCCTGGTGCCCCTATCGGGACTGTCCAGCCTGGCCTGAGGCCAAAGAGTGGCTTCGACGGGTATGTAGGGGGCGATGGCTGATTGAGAGGCATGGGACCAAGCATGAGTTCTTCCCTTATAGCCAGGTGACACGATAGTTTGGGGTGCACCAGGGGTTTCCTGGTGAACCCATGGTCTATCGACATCGGGGGGACGAGAGGACTCTAGACCGGCCAGTCATCATGCCACTTGGTGAGGATTTTGATGCAGTGATTGATGTCTCAGATGTGGACGACGTCGGGACTACTGCAGAGTATGACCAGTGGTGGACACTGTGATGATGGCAGAGAGAGGGGCCACTGGGAGATGTGGAGGTAGCAGCAGTAGGTGGGGAGGGTGTCGAGGCACTAGGAGATGATTGGGGAGCTTCGCTAGATGATGCAGACATGATGGAGGTAGATGATGTGGATGCAGATCTTGGGATTCTAGATCAACCGGAGATGCAGGACATCGTGGACTAGTGGGAGCCAGAGCAGGCTATTGTTCCCGAGATGCCCACGCCTCAGGAAAGTTTATAGGACACAGAGGTAGGGGTGCATCGAGAATGCATGATTGGTGGAGCTACTGTGAAGGTGATATGAAGAGCTGGGGGAGGCTTTGCAGGAGAGGGATCTCCTGCAGACTCAGCTAGCGGAGAAGACAGAGGCATTGGCACAGTGCGATGATGCAGTAGCTTATTACCATCGGTGGGAGACAGAGTGGTTACAGTGGGAGACAAATTGGTCTCGGCATCGGATGGATATGGAGGGAGAGATTATTCACCTTAGTGGGCGGTTACCTGAGCCCTCGAGAGGTGGATCGTCACGTCGGATGATGGGCAGTGATACTGAGCTGTCAGCATCATCTCATCGTAGGCAACTAGATGAGGGAGGGGGGAGCAGGCATGATGTGGGGGCTAGCAGCAGCCACCCTGAGGGGTCCCATAGGACCCACACGACGGGGGGTAGTTCCTTTTGCACCGATCTTGCATGATCATGGTGGCCAACGCCTTAGGCTTGGGGGTTTTTGGGATTTTGGCTTTTTGCGGGGTCAGATGACCAAATATTGTAGCCTGCGGGCATTTTTGATGATATATATATATATATATATATAGATGATTTTATTTTTTGTTACACATGTGTCATGATTTGATGTTATGCCTAATGATTGATGAATGTGTATGTTTGCATGCTAATTTATATTGATGGATGCATGTGTTATGATGAATGCAAATGTTGCTTAATGTTTGTGATATGCAAAATGAATATGAATGAATTGAATTTGTGATTTTTGGCGATGGCACCATAGACTGTTCAGAACTGATGGCCTTTTGTCTTAGGCGATTGCTATGGTAAGTGACTTTTTATGTATGGTATTTTGTATTTTCTGATGGTGAAGTAGGGCGGAAAGATAGTTACAGTTGGTTTATAATGTAGTTAGGTTTTCTGAGACTCAGATGTTTTAACTAACTATCCAAAACTATATTTTATCTTACAAGACTTTTGAACAAGGTATGAATCTGACTTGTCTTTGACCCGGTTATTTCACATCCTTGTGTGTGCAATTGAGTTCATTTTATGTGGTATTTGTCAGGATATCGCCAGTGCCAGATAGGCTGTAAACCAAACCTGTACTGAGGATCACCTAATTAGCCCCACTAACTCCTTTGTTGTATTTAGTCAAATTAATCTGTGATGCAATCCAGGATACCATAAGCTAGCTCATCCACATGCAAACATTGATCTATACACAAGTTAATGTGACAGATATATCGTCATGCGGGAGGTTTTCCACGAGTGACCAATAGGCTATCAACCAAACCGATACTGAGGTTTATCTCATGACCTTTCGAATTTTGAGAGTTCCAGGGATTCAAGTTCGACTCCCTTCTTTTCTTCAATTGTATTGGGATACTTGCTCGTTTATAGTGATAAAAATCATTGTTTATTTTTGTTATTTTTATTTTGAGCAAGGGATTTGAATAATGAGTAATGAGAATCGCTATTGTATGTGCCTTTAGATGTATGCACTTTGGTTGTGATGTCAAATTTTTGGAGTTTTGACCTTTTGCAAATTTGTATGATGTTTGCAACTTCTTTTGAGAACTTGGGATTCTTGGGGAATTGGGTAGGGAATATTCTTGTCCTTTTTCCAACTCTTAGCATTCTTGAGGTCATTCGCATAGGGGTATCAGCAAGATAACCATTTTGCTTATGGTGACCTGGATTGCTTTGCAGGTTTCATCTTTCGTTCACACAACTTGGGAATTTTTATGTGTTTTAACTTGTGTTGGGATGCTACGTAACAAGGTGTGATCCAAATAGAACTCTACCTTCATAAAATCTGTCTGACTTTGTACAACATTTGGTTAAAAAGCTATTGATAGTTGAATGACGAAAACTCTTGATACATTAAAAGTCAACTAACTATAGTATGGCGAAAATATGCAAATGGTGTTTATTTGTGATGGACTATTTATAGAGCAGAAAAATACGAAACAAGATGGATTTGCCAAGTAATTACAGTCTATGGTGCCCTGACCTAGATGACCATAAATATGCATTGTATGGATGTGATGTTTAATGCAGCTATATATTTTTGTTTTTTGTTTTTTTATCTTTGTGAGTATGAAGATGAGATGCAAAAGAGCTTTGTATTGTTTTTTGTACCTAGATGGCTCCAGTTCTGAAGGTACTTAGTTTCTTCTTGTTTTTTTTTTTTTTTGTTTCTCTTTGGTTCATTCAGTTTTTTTTAGTTCCCTAGCTCATTCTATTCTTTATTTTGTTTCCTCTGTTGATTCTTGCATTAATAGTCTTCTGGTCTAGATAGGTCATTGTTTTGTTCTTTTTTTTTCTTTTGTCTTATTTTTTTTTTTTTTAGTTTTTTAAGGTGGGTGGGTTCTTTTGTTTTGTTTTGTTTTTGTATTCTTTGTGTTGTTTTTTGTTGTTCTTGTGTTTTTGTTGTTTTGTTTTTTTTTTTTTTAATGTTTATTGTTATTGTTCTTGTGTTTTTTTCGTTCTTGTTCTTGGGTTTCTCTTTTTTTGTGTTATTTCATTTTTTTGTGTGAGTGTTTTCTATGTTTTTTGTTTTTGTTTATTGTCTTCTGTTGGTTGTTTTTATTTTTATTTTATTTTTAGGTTTTGGTTGTGTTTATTTTTCATGTTTTTTTGGGTTTTGTCTTTGTAGTGTTCTGTTTTTTTTGTCTTGTTTGTGTTTTGTTATGTGGTTCTTGTGTTTTTCTATGTGGTTTGTGTTGTGGTTTCTTTTATCTTATTGTGCGTGTTTGGTTGTGTTTTTGGTTTTGACACACTCAAGGAGTTTGTTTTTTATTTTATTTTATTATTTTTGTTGTTATTTTATTTTTTTAATTTGGTTTTGTGTGTTTGTTTGCTCCTTGAATATTTCAAAGGTGGTAGGCCAGGTCCGAGTCCTGGGCATTTTTGGCATAATGGATACTCCTGCCTCCTTGGGTCTTACTCGAAAGTGGCATCCCTTTTGGGATGTTTTACACAAAAAAAAAGAGCTTTGTATTGTTGTGATGATTTTGAGTATGCATGGAAATGAGATGCCCATTTTTGTTATTTTTTGATGATTTTGTTGTTTTTTTTTTTCTGGATTTGCTTATTTTTGACCAAGCAATTATGGGAATCCTTGGAGCTTTTTGGGATGACCAAGCGATTTATGGGAACCCTTGGAGCTTTTTGGGTTGACCAAGCGATTGTAGGAATCCTTGGAGCATTTTGGGATTGACCAAGCGATTGTAGGAATCCTTGGAGCATTTTGGGATTGACCAAGCGATTGTAGGAATCCTTCGAGCATTTTGGGATTGACCAAGCGACTGTAGGAATCCTTGGAGCATTTTGGGATTGACCAAGCGATCGTAGGAATCCTTGGAGCATTTTGGGATTGACCAAGCGATCGTAGGAATCCTTGGAGCATTTTGGTATTGACCAAGCGACTGTAGGAATCCTTCGAGCATTTTGGGATTGACCAAGCGACTATAGGAATCCTTCGAGCATTTTGGGATTGACCAAGCGATTGTAGGAATCCTTGGAGCATTTTTTCTGGGCTATGGCTCTTTTAGATATGGAATGGTCACAAATGACTGAAGTTCAAGGGTTCTAGTTCCTTGATTCCATCAAAAGAGGCTAGCCGGTATGTTCCAGGTCCTATTTTACTATAAATTACATAGGGACCTAACCAATTTGCTGTGAACTTGTCCCTTAGATGGGACAACAAACTAGAGTTCTGTTGGAATTCACCAACCTGAAAGTCCCTTAGGTGAACTTTCATGTTGTATGCTCTCTTAAGTCGCTCTTGATAGATACATAAATGCTCAAGAGCATTAACGTGTTGTTCATCAAGAAACGTAAGCTGGTCTAATCGGGCCTGCCGTGCAGTGTCATCATCGATGAACTTTTGCATTGAAATGCACAGGGAAGGAATCTCTAACTCGAGACGCATGACAGCCTCAGAGCCAAACATGAGTGAAAACGGAGTTGCCCCAGTGGGTGTTTGAATGCTAGTGCGGTAAGCCCATAGGGCAAGTGGGATCTGAATGTGCCAATCCTTATGACTGTCCGTGACTGTCTTTTTGAGGATGGCAACTAGCATTTTGTTTGATGCCTTTGCTTGCCCATTTGCCTACGGATAATAGGGTGTCAAAAAACTATGCTAAATTTTGTACTTTGGGGTCAAAACATGCACATATTTGTTCTTGAATGACGTCCCATTATCCGAGATTATCTTAAATGGAATACCAAAATGACATATGATGTTATGCAAAATGAACTTTGCAATGCGGGTTCTAGTCGTAGAGGTAAGCAAAACTGCTTCCACCCACTTGGTAAAGTACTCTATGTCTGTTATGATGAATGTGTGACAGCCTGACAATGCAGGGGAGATCTTTCCAATTAGATCTAAGCCCCACTATGAAAATGGCCAAGCTGACTAGAACGACTGCAAGTCCTAGGAAGGTACGTGCATCAAATTAGCATGATGTTGACACTTCACGCACTTATTGACATATGTGCTACAATATCGCTATAAATATGGCCAGTAATAGCCCATGTGAAGAATGCGCTTGGCGATAGCCATACCACTGAAGTGGCCACCACATGTACCATCGTGCACTTGGGCGATCACCCAAGTGGACTCTTACTGGTCCAAGCACTGAAGGAGGATCCCTTCATAGCTACGACGGTACAAAATGTCTCCTAACAAGTCATGCTTTGCTACTTTCTATTTGAATGCTCATTTTGTGGCATGCGTCAATCCAAGTGGGAGGTTACCTAACTTGAGGTAGTCCCTTATGGGTGAATATCAATCCTTCTGATCAGAAGCCTCGATGGTATGAACAACCAATCCCTCTTGAAGTTCATCCCTAGAAAACACTGAGTGGGAAAGAACTTGTAAGAATAGTGTTGTGTTGCTATTAAGGGGAGTAGGGGAGAACAAGGACCCCCAGTTGGCGTGTTTTAGACGATCATGGATTCGAGAGAACCTATCCTGATGTGGTTCAATCTAGATCATGTGGATTCCTAGCGTCAAGTTAGAGCTTGCACGGTCCATTACAGATTGTGATAGCATTTTGACTTGAATGGTTGTCATATCACCAGAAAGGTCTTGCGAGATTAATGACCCCAAGGAGGCCATAGTGTCCGCAAAATGATTCGATGACTGAAGGAGTGTCTCGATGTCATACCATTCAAGCTTTGCCAGGAATTTGTTCACAAGGGCTTTGTAGGCCTGTAGAACTGGGCATTTACATTGGAATACCACTTTGACTTGGTTGAAAATTAGCAACAAATCACCAAAGATGTTCAATCACTTGATGTTCATGGTGATTGCTGTCTGAAGACCTATGAGCAAGGCTTCATATTATGAATTATTGTTGGTGCACGGGAAGTCTAATTTAAATGATAGAGGAATTGGAGCCCCTTGCGGTGTAAAGAATACAATTCCCATGCCACCTCCTTGCTCACATTTAGAACCATCAAAAAATAGGGTTATGTCGGCCTGTGACTTAGGCTCATTAGAATCTGGCAATTCTGAGACATGGAAGACCCCATCATCGGGTAGTTCTATGACCAGAGGCTGATCATCTTTGAGAGGAGCTTCTGCTAGTTGATCAGCTATGACTTGTCTTTTGATGGATTTCTGTCCAAAAAACTCTATGTCAAATTATGTCAACAACATAATCCATTTTGCCGTGCGGCTACTATGATAAGTATGACTCATCATGTATCACAATGGATTATCCTTAGACACAACATACGTAGTGTTTCTCAGCATGTAGTGGCATAGCTTTTTGGTAGTGAACACCACTACCAAGCAAAGTTTCTCAACATATGCATAGTTAAGTTCATAACTGACCAGGGTGCGGCTAAGATAGTAAGTAGCCTGTTCTTTGTGAAGTTCATTCTTCTAGGCTAGCATGGTGCCCAGTGCCACCTCAGTAGCTGATATGTATAAGTAGAATGACACTCCTGTTCTAGGTGGTGCCAATACTGGCAGCGAAGCCAAGTATCATTTAATGTCATCAAAGGCTGACTGGCACTCGTCATCCTAGTGAAATGCTACCCCCTTGTGCAATAATTTGTTCATGGGTTGGCACTTTTTAGACAGCTACGCTATGAAGCACTTGATTGACGTGACCTTTCCTTGCAAGCTTCTAGGCTGCTTGATGGTAGTTGCGGGAAGCATTTCAAGAATTGCCTTGATTTTTTTTGGGTCCACCTCGATGCCTCGCTTTGAGACTATGAAACCCAAGAGTTTTCTAGATGTGATGCCAAATGCACACTTCTTGGGATTCAGTCTAACTTTATGTTCCATTAGGCGATCGATGATCTTGCTTAAGTCATCGATATGATCTGGGCACAAAAGATATTTGGCCAACAAATCATCCATGTAATCTTCCAAATTTGTATGCATGTAATCATGGAAGATGTACGTAATGGCACGTTGGTAGGTGGCGCTAGCATTTTTAAGGCCAAAAGGCATGACCTTATAACAAAATTTCCCCCAAGGCATTGTGAACACCATTTTTAGTTGGTCTTTGGGATTGATACGAATTTTATTGTATCCCGAGAAACCATCCATGAGGGATAGCATTTCGTGGCCTGTTGTAGCATCTACTAATGCATCGATGCTCGATAAGGGGAAATCATCCTTAGGACTTGCTTTGTTTAGATCTCAAAAATTAGTGCATATGCAAATCCTCCTGTCGGGATTTTTGATGGGCACCATGTTGGACAGCCATGGTGGATAATCCATGCAGATGACAAACTGTGCATCCAACAACTTTTGCAATTCATATTTGACCATCAAGGCCACTATTGGGTGCATCTTACGTAGTTTTTGCTTAACTGGCTTGATTTTCGGATCAAGCGTTAGATTATGCATGACTAGCTATAGATCTAGTCCCAACATGTCTCTGTATGACCATGCAAAAACCTCCTTCTTCTCTTTGATAAGGGCAATGTAGTTGGCTTGCTCTTCGGGGGATAGACTTACCCCCAGCTTGATGATCTGTGGATTCATTGGATTTGAGCCGATGTCTATGTCAGTCATCTCCTCAACCGACATGTGGGATTCATCCTCCAACTGGTGTGGAGTCAAGATCAAATGGATATCATTTGCTGAGTTTAAATATGTGTTGGGAACCTCGGGTTCCTCTTTAGCATGGAAGATATCTTGAGTTGACCCTGGGGTAAAATGAAGCATTTTACCAAAAGGCTAGTACTTTGATGGGGATGGAGGTGAATTGACGTGATCCCAGTCTATGGCATCTATGTCTAGATGTAATGATTGTCTTTGGATCGGACGGATTGCGGATGGGGGTGGTTAAGTCAATGGAGATCATGTTGATGAAATGATTTTGGTCTCCATTATCGTGGGTGTGGTGATTTGAACATTCTAGATGATTCCTACCTTCTGGATTTGGCTCTATAGGGATTGGCAAGAATGGATCGACCCTATGTGCTGATAGGAGGACAGGGTCTACCCTCGGCACTGATATCACTCTAGGGTCTTGGGGTGAAAGGTGCTCTTCGTATACCTGGAGCAGAAGATCCAACACTTGGTCCCACCCCACTGGGTCTACGTACCACTCATGCCCTAGCACTATGCCCATTTGTTCAAATATGTCATTAATCTCCAAGGGGTATGGTTGCTGCATCTGTCGCATGTGATTAAGATATGTCATTTTTGTTTCATCTTCGTAATCACTATCGGAGATCCAAAAGCCCTTGTTGGCTTTGACAACTATTTGAGGTATTACAAGCTCATCCTGCTTGAGCAAATTAATCTAGCCCCATTGTGGTTGTTCCACTCTCCGTGGGGGGACCTGATTCTCTTGACGTGGCACTGGCTCGATTGGAGCCTCTAGAGGGAACATTGTCAAGAGGCTCTCTTGATAGTCATTCATGGGGATCACTTGGGAGTGATCACTATCTGATTCGAAGGGGTCATATGATGCTAGTTCATACTTTGACTCACCCTCTGAATATCCCTCTTACCACTGTCTATACCCTCCTTGAAAGTGAGTCCCCAAAATTTTGCCTCTCTCCAACAAAGGGCAAGGGTTAGTGAGGTTAACAAGGGTGGTTGTTGAACATGGGAGGTAATTCCCCAACGTACATGTTGTGTTAGGGTTGGTATAGAGATATAATGTCAATCCACCCTTGTTGCCTATCCCTAGGCTGTGCATGTCCTCCACCAAGATGTCCAAGGGCAGGGGGTGGTTGAACCCCATGCCCGAATTTTCATAAGGCATTTGGTATCTTGGCTAGCAAAGGACACGCACTCCTTGCTCATACCTGCCTAGCCCATATCCATGCAAATTGCATTGGCCAAGATATCTCAGAGTGAAGTCTGGGTTAGACAGATAGTTGCCATCTTCTGTAAAAGGCTCTTCATAATCATCCTCTTGCATGCATGGCTCAGTACCATGATCAAGGCCCCCATACACAAAGTTTTTCTAGTTTGGTGGGCAGCCTAAAGGAACAATTTTATCGATGGGGAGGCAAGGTCTCCCCATGTCCTGCATGGACTCTAGTGTGGGCGTTGCTACAAAATTCTACACTAGATACTCCCCCAAGCCCGTATTGGCCATTTCAACGATGATTTTTGGCGATTGAGGGGGAGGGAACAAAAGCTCTTCCTGATTCCACTCCATGTTGGGTGAACTAGGGGCCTCAACTTCCATTGTGCTAAGCACCTCTTCGGTAGATATGGTTGATACTGTTGGCAGTGCCTCTTCTAGGGATTGAGCCTCTTCTAGGGTTTGCTTACCTTTGTCCTTCTATTTGGCCATGATAGGTGGCATCGTTGGTGAAGGACCAGATGATGAAGATGCACCTGACTGGGGTTTTGATGAATTTATCACTAGGGATGCTTGCAGAATCAGACCCTGTCTAGATGGATTTAACTAAAAATCCAAGTGTGTCGATGGAAGGGTCGATTGCGGCATCAGCTGCACCGCATTGCAATACTTGAAGGGTTCCAAGTCCGTCGGGACTACATGTACTTCCCATTCAAATGTATACTTCAAACACTAATGAGCTATCGAAGGGACACACTTCATGTCCTTGATCCATGGCCACCCCAGTAAGATGTTATAAGCCATCTCACCTTCCAAAATATGGCACAATGTAGGTATCATCTTTTGTCCTACTTGAATGGGTAGGAAAATTGTGCCAACTATCGAGCATATCACATCATTGAATGCTCACAATGTATAGGTGGAAGCCGTGATTTGAGAAGCTGGCAAATTTAGATGTTTCAATGCCGCTGTGGTAATGATGTTACTGGACGAGCCAGTGTCTACCAAAACCTTCTTATACAGGATCCCTTTGACCCACGTGATAACGTGCAGGGGTGGATCTGCCATGTCATCAGACACTGATTTAATTTCATCCTCTCGAAAGGTGATTATTGGCTCCATGCATCGTTTAACATGTCCCACGAAGTTTTTGAAGGAATTCACTTCATGGGGCTGCAACTCGATGGATTTCAATATCTCCATGAGAGCCTCTCGATGGGGTGTTGATTGTTGTATAAGCTCATATATGGAGAGCCTAACCGATGGGGTACTTAAAATCTACGTGAGTTTGGTCTGAATCGTGGCCATGGGTCTAGGCGGAGGTGGTTGCATAGGGTGTTGTTGAGGTTGTGACGTCGATGGAACCTCTCTTGTGGCTGCCTTGGGGGCAACTCCTGGGTATCTCTTGTTCCTAGTCACTATGCTTATCATTCCTACATACCCTTGCATGGGAAAATTCTGTTGCACCTCATTGAATTGAAGGGGTTTTGCCTATGCCTCACGGGTAGGCAAGGGGTATTTGAAAACTCCCATCTGCTGGTTGTTTGGCACTACGAGGTTGTCCACTGCCAATGTCTTATTGTCAATTAGGTCTTGTATCAAACCTTTGAACTTCCAACATGCATTCAGGTCATGTCCCCTTCGCCTATGGAACCTACAATACAAGTCCTCCCGGTATCCCTTAGGCTTCGACACATTGGGATCTATGGTTTGGATCTCTGGAATTTTGATCAAGTTCGCCGCTGACAAGTAGTCAAACAGGGAGTCCCTAGACTCCGTATAATGTGTGTACTGTCGTCTAGGATGACGTTGCTGATTTTGCTCCTACTTTTGGTTTTCTTTTTCATAATTATTAGGAGGCACCACCTGATAGTTAGCCTTTTGAGGCTGTATTTCTTGTGCAGGCTTAGGGACATTTATGGTAACACATTTATGGCAACTTGATTTACCATAGCAGGTTTTTGTTGCGTAGTCCCTATTTTTGTGTTCTTAGTCCACTCTTTTTTCTTAGGTTTGGTTATCTCACCATCCTGTATCTTGATCTATTCAATTATCCTGGCTTGCGCCAGGGATTCTTATAAGGTGGCATATTGCTACAGCTACAATAGCACAAAGATCAATCTCAAACAGCTCTTGGAGAACATTTGAGTAAGGTCGGGCATAGGAGGGAGGTAGGGCAGATTTGAGAGCAAAGCCCTCCATCGATTTCGATAGGCCGCCATGGTTTCTTCCTCATACTACCTGAGGCTGGCTAAGTCACTTAGTGATGCCTTCTTCTTGGTGTTGAAGGCAAAGCGTTCGAGGAACGCATCCACTAACTGATCTAAGTTGTTAATGCTATGGTTTGGTAATTGAGTAAACCAATCTGAGGCAGGGCCTGCAAATGTGATTATAAATGTTCTTAATAACAAAGCATCATTGTCTTGAATGCTGAAGCATTGTCTTAGGAATCTCGTCACATGCTCTTGGGCATCCTCCTCACCTCTAAATACTACCAACTAAGGAAACTTAAAGTTTTTAGGGGTAAGGTGGTGTTGGCACTGACGGATGCACGGGATGACTATGGAGCTAGCATAAAGTGGGCTTTTGGGGCCCAGAAGTTTTGGTTTCCACAGACTCCAGACGCTCTAGCAGTGGTTTATATGCATCTAAAGAATTAATCTCTTCTTCTTTAGTTTGCTCCCATTGTGGGTTATGGGAGACTTGAGGCCTATGGAGGGGTGGTCGGATAGCAACCCCTAGGCCTTGGTAGGGCGTTTTGACCTGCTCTGCTTCTTGCTCATACTCCTCGTAAGCTTCTTGAGGAGTCTCTAGACGAGACCTATGACCCTGAGTAGGTCCCCGTAGAGGGTACCCATCGTTGTTCCGGGGAGTGGCCTCCTGCTCAGGTCTAGGAGGTCTCGAAGGTGGCACTTGGTAAGGTCACGGAGACCTATCTCGCACCAAGGGGTTGTGCCTCTCATATGGTTCTGCTCTTTGGGTGTGAGGGGTTGGAACCCTCTTAGGCACCGGGTTATGGAGTAGCTCATCTATTTGGCGTTGAATGTGCTCCTTGCTAAGGCGATATAGATGCTCTAGCTATTGTTGATCTTGCTCAAGCCACGTGATCTATGCTTGGTGGGTGGCATGTCTAGCGACTGCTAGGTCAATTTATTCTGCCATCTTGAGCCTAGGAGACCTAGATGCCTCTCCTATGCACTTACCTCGGTCATGATGATTCAATATCTCAATAGGTTGCTTCCCTCTATCGAGGTTGGCGACATTTACCCGAGGCTCTGGCATCAATAAGTGATCATGGTATATAGCAAGTGCGAAAGCGCATGGCTCCCACAATGTATATTGCTCTAGAGGAATGTAATGTTCTTCCTCGTGCTCCCTTTCATATGTGTTAAAGGGGTGGGCAGAGTTGGCTTGCCCTGCTTGAAGAGCCTTGCGCTCTGGATTTTGTCTATTGGTTCTAACAGTGATGGGGGGCAAAGGAGGGATGCCATAATCATGTGGCCTCTCCTCATGGACACAATTCCACTCTAGTGCTTCATTGCATGGTGGCCACTCATATCGAGCTTCTAAGGGAGCATTCTTATCAATGTTGAGCGCCACATGTAAGGAATCCTCCTGAAAGGGGCTATTATGAATGGGTGTGTCCCTCAAAGGGGTGCCTCTATAGTCCCATTCTGAAATGGGATGATGCAGACTCTCTATAGTGCCAAGGCGGTATGACCAAGTCCTTGGTGCTATAGCAGAGGTGACTTGTGCCCCCTTGTACACTCTCTACAGCTTCTACCCTTGATTGGGCTTGGCTACGGGTGTACACCATGGTGGTGTTCTTCTACAAGCTATGTAGGTTTTTTTTTTCGATTCTTTTTATGATTTTTATGCTACACTAAACAGAAAATGTCACACACACACAAAGCAATGATTATCTCATTTAAATATTAAAAGTGTGTCCTAAACCTGGTTTAGTGTGTTTTGATTTTTGTTTTGAAAGTTTTTGTAAAGAATGTTTAAATGCAAAATGATGGCTCTTATGGCTCCCAAAATTGGTTGCCCCTTCAATATACCATTGCTAGGCCGATATACCAACCTCTCTATATACCTACCCTTACGTGAGGGAAACTATAGGTATGCGAGAGCAGATGGTACGTGGAACGTAGGCGGTACGGAAGGGGAATCGCCCTGTTTTTGACACCTACCATAGAAGACTTATCCTCACATGCTGGGAATCAACCCAGCTACACTCGATCAATTTTCATTAGGATTTACGTCCAGCAACAGTAGTGATCAGGGTTTATGAATGCAAAATTCAAGCCAAGGTGGTGATGAAATCCACCGTTGGTCTTGATCAAGGGCTAGGGTTTTACGACTAGCTCCTTGGTGTTTACGTTACCACGTGATGTGTGGGGTTATTTTTATTTTGCAAAAAGGAAACAAGCAAGCAGTAAAGGAAAACTTTCCCTAAGCAAACAAGTAACCGAAAAACAAAAAACTGAAGACAAAAAATGACAAGAAAATTTCAAAATCCTTACCTCTTCTCTGCCCAAATCTGCCGGTTCTGAGTTTCTGCCCTGAAACTGCACAGACAAAAATTCATCCCAGGGAGAAATGAATTATAGGATTGTATTCATCATAGGGTGGGGCGAATTCCCATTCATCCATGGGTAGGATGAATTACAACTCTGTATTCACCTCCTGATGGAATGAACAGCAGTCAGCGTACGAAATACTTCTTCCACGTGCCGACATGTAAAATGGGTGGACCAAACGTCACCGCCACTCCCGTTGGTGATTCTTGAATCCTTGCTTATCCTTCGATGTCTAGACCCTATGTTCAAAGGAACAAGAAACAGTCAGTAGCACCTGTAGATAAAGTAAAGGATGCAATCCCCAAGCCTACGATAAGTGAACGAGAAAAATGAATTAAACTATGACTAAAATGAATCCAAATGTTCTGAAATTTTGACAGAGGCATCAAGGTATCCTAAAGAAAATACTTCAAATGAAACATTCAAGAAATTCCTCGCCGATTTGAATTCGCTCTAGGGCGGGATGAATTCACCTGCAACAAAATGCCAAAAAGGTATTATCCCAAATGTCCTACCTAGGAAGCTCTAAAAGACCTACAAACTTGGGGTTAGCTAATTGGGGGAATTTTGGGAAGACCCAGATGGTCAGATTTTCCTAATTTGGCCTCCTTCAATGGAAATTTGATGATGCTACCTGCAAGTTAGTAGAAGCGAGCAAAGATAAAAACATGATCAAAATTGTTCCAAACGAGACAAAATTTAAATGATAACCTATCTAAGCATCATAGGATTGAATGCAAAAATTAAAGAAAGAAAGTCTACCATAGAATTCCCATTGCTCCAAAGGGGGGCGATTAGGACTGTAGTAGTGTGGGAGGGGGCGCCCATGGGGCAGGCCGCCCGTCGTTTGAGGCCTGATTTTGGCACCAATCCACTCAAGATGGGTCCAAAATCTCATGTGGGGTATTGTCAAGAAATTGGGTGGGATATCGTGGCCAAAATTTGGGTTTGGTTCTGGATTTGTGCTTCCAATAACCACCCTATGACCTCCTCTCCGAAAGAGATCAAGGATGTGAAAGAAACATCAAAAGGGTGTGGGTGTGAAAGTAAAATGATAGCACTTCATTGCTCCAAAATGCTCCCTCTCTGTATTTTTTGGGGTGAGGAAACTCACCAATTTATAGACCTGGATGTCCCTTGAAATGGGCATGCAGAGGCGCCACTTGGCAATCATACCTTCCCATGGGGGAGGAGATTCCTCCCTGAATAGGGACTTCATGACTGCCCTTGTAACAACCTCTAAAGCTCGAAAATGCTCTCCCAAACTCCCCTGTGATGAAGGAAGTGTTAAGTGGTGGATCTGAGCTACCATTTGTCAAGATTTGACTTTTTGCCCGTCAAAACTGAAATTCACCCCACCCTGGAGTGAATCTGGAATTTTTCCCTAGATGGGGTGAATCCCAGTTTGAATTCGTCCTTGGGTGGAACGGATACTGAGCAAAGTTCCTGAAGGTGCCAAATTGATTTTTGACCTTCCAAAACTGCTATGAAAGTGGTTAGGACCACTGTTTAACCTCTGGGGGCTGCCCTTGGGGTTGTGTGTGTCAATGCAATCAGTGTTTACAGTCACATAATCAGATTGGTACTGTTTTGGTGTCTACACATGAACAAAGAGTAATGAGAAGTGCAAAGCTCTAGGTAACATTATTGATATTGTTCGAGGTATCAAAGAAGTTGATGTTTTGGCAATGAAGTGAGCTCATGATAAGACACCTACTGAAGGAAAGGATGCCAAGAAGAAGAAATAAGAGTACAAAAAGAGGAGAAGAAAAATAGAATTTTAGGATTTTCTAATCTTAGCAAGCCAAACATCATACTTAATCATGGAGGATTTGTCAAAGCAATCTACCAACATCATGTATGGGTAGCAAATTACATTATCATTATAAAAGTAAAGGGAGTTGCTTAGCAGACTCAGTCCTAGATGGAGGAAGGTTGAGGTCATTATTTTTGATATAGAGGCTGATCCATGCTCCATAAACTAAAGTCCTATGCAAAGTTATTTCTATTCCTAACATCATTATAGATTATGGATCCACTGTTAGTATAATGAAAAAATATTCTTTGAAGACATTAGGACTATATGTATCTAACTTAAAGTTGATATATTTTAATAAAGAAAAAAAAATCCAATAGGAATAATCTCTAAGGTAGTAGTATTAGTCATGGAAGTGAGTTGTATGGTAGATTTTTAAGTCATGAAAGATGTTTTATTATCGTATCCAATTTTGTTAGGAATGCCATGGTTGAGAAAATTCTACGCTCCTAATTATTGGCATTAAGGATACATGACCATTGGTTAGTGTTCGAAGTGAGTGAAAATAAATGTGAGACCTCAATATCATCCATTGAAAATAGAAATAAAGGAAGAAAGGGAGTGTACACCCATATATTATGCCCATATGAGTGAGGTGGATACTGAATATTAAGAAATTGATGTAAATTTCTCAATGGCTGACATCCTTCTTGATGCTCTAGTAGATCACACACATTATTTTGTGAGGAAGATATGGAGAACTAGCTATAAATGTTACACATGGAGTATGTAGTAGAAGAACACACAAATAAATATAGCAATGCAAATGCTCTTTTAAGATCATAATAAGGAGTTGGTATTGACTGTATAGATGATGAATTTCCTTATGAAATGATACTTACAATAGAAGTTATTCTAGAGGAATATGAAAACATCTACAAATACTCGACTAAAGTGAAGTTTTGAGAAGATGTAATTCTAATAATGAAGAGGAGGATGGCTTAGTTTAATCAACCTTATTCAACAATGCATGTAGTTCTATATCAATTAGGGCTAGATGAGAAGTACGTATGAGTATTTGGATAAGAGCAGGAAAGCAGTTGATTGTAGAGTTCCATGATGTTGTGGGTGGAGGAAACTTATCTATGAATATTATAACAAAAAGGACTTTAGGTGTAATATTTCATTGACCAACACTCTTGAAATATTATTTATTGGACACTTTCCTATAACAAAAGGAAGGAATAAATATATAATTATTACAATAAATTATTTGACTACATGGGTTGAATTTTGGTCAATGAAGAATGAGAGAGGAAAAAGTTTCATAGTTTATCTATGAAAAAATTGTTTTCAGGTTTGGATGACCAATGAAGATTATTTCTAATTGAGATACCTATTTCCTGAATAAAATTGTGGATGAATTGACTCGATTTGCAATCAAGCAAAGGAAGGCAACTACATATGAACTAATTAAAAATGGGTAGGTGGAACAAACTAATCATGTTCTATATCACTCATAAATTTTGTAGCTTTATAATTTGACACATGTGAAAAAATAATCCATACAACATTATGGTCTTATAGGGCCACAATAAATTCATCCATATGGTAGTCCTTGTTCTATTTGATGTATGGTATTGATCCTATCATTCCCACAGAATATGGTATACCCACCATATGAATGATGATACAAAATAGAGAATTTAAAATTTAATCCATAAATAACCGATTGATAAAACTATACAAGCTAGATCAAATGTATCAGGTGGTATAGGACCACATTGCAATGAAGAATATGAAATAAAAGAGTGTTGGGGAAAAAATTTTAAGGGGTACCCTTTAATGTCAATGACTTGGTTATGGTGTGTGATGCCAAACAAAAAAGGAGAAAGCACAAAATACTTCTACTAACATATACGAGCCTTTATTGGATAGTAGTCATCCATAAAAATGAGACTTACAAGCTAGAGGATTTGGATCAAAAAACCTTTTAAGAAATCTGTGAACCATGATAAACTTAATCTATTTCATCCTCTAGAAGATATTGGACCTATGTAGTAAAAATTGAGAGGGAAAGATATGTTGACACCATAATGTTTCAGGTTATTTGCATGTGCATAACATGTAGAATATATAGTGGGATGGATTGTTAGAGAAGATTATGACTTGGTAGTGGAGTAGCTTTATTGAGAATATTACACCAACTATTTAATAATGGAATGTTTGTATTGAAGGAGTATAAAAAATATTGTGATAGGGATAGGTCATGGTGAATAATAAAAAGTGAATAGTAAAAGTGAAAGTGGCATGGTCATCATCAGTTTTCTTTATCAAATGTATTTGTCCCAATAAGACATGTCATAAATAATAATTTATCTAAAAATCCAAGATAGCAAAAAGGAGTTTTGAAAGTATTATGTAATTATAGAAAAATCCTAAAAAGAAAATATCTACAAGCATATGTTATTTTGACTATCTTATATAAACATAATGTTTCTCTAGCTCATGTTCCATGAGCTCTAGCTCATGAGCATGAATTATTGTTCCAAACCATAACCATTTTAGCTTGGTTATCTTCATATGGTCAACTTTGTCATCTTGTTATGGCCTTCCTCTAAGAACTAAATCTCCTCTAATGTAATTCAATCATTATACGTTTCACCTTATCCCATTGTGTCACATCCATCCAACCACAATCAACATGCACTTTTTTGATGACTTCCTCTTAGTGCCAACACCTCATTTTGGAGTGATCATGTCCTCCATAAATATCACAAGGATGTAGGTCCCAACACCTAGTTTCAACATGTACAAATATTCCACACTAACTACAATAATCCTTTCTCAAACCTTCATTCCTTGTACTGATCCCTTTTTTTACAAATATGGTCTCATTACTTCCTATTTCACCTGTATATCGAAGGCCTTCATTCTTTGGCCTTACTTCTAGCATTACGATTATTTTAATACCTTTATTTTCCAATACCTTATCATTGTACACCATTATTTTCATTAACATTGATCCAATGCTTTTAATGTGTCTTTCATAGGACCTAATTTCTTCCTCATCACTATATTCTTTTGCATCATCATTTAGATACCTCATGCTATCACAATGTTCTTCACCACACTTTGAAGTACCACTTTTACTATCAAATTTGGCAATATGGACTTTGTCATGGGCAATAGGACATACAATGTCATCATGACATTCATCTCTCTCATATCTCTTTGTTCTTCATTTTTTCTTTCTCTTTCTCTATAAATGCAACATGAATCGATGTTTTGTTGTACTCATAATCACTAATATTAGTGACATGGACCAAAAACCTCTTCCCCATGCTTATTCTCTTGCATGTTTCTAACTTTTCCTCACCATTTTCCATATGTGTCATCCTATAAATTGGTTTATTACATAAGCTTGATCTAGGACTAAAATCTATGTGATGATCCATGCTCCTTACTAGTGGCAACCCATATTTTGAAAGAATATTTGCATATTATTCCAATAAATACTTGACTTCATATGGAATTTCATTCATCTTGTCCACTATCTCTTCTTCTATGGGTTTAGCAATGAAAGCAAAACATGCTTTTTTTTCCTTCATTCCCTTCAAGCATTGTTTTTCATATCTTGGCATATTTTAGGACTCTTGTCCACTTATTTCCTTTTGTATTTCAATAGAATTAATGTGTACCCTTTTCCATCCTTCTCAATAGTGTAGGTGTTCATTCTACTGTTATGCACTACCTTCCTATGAAACTTACATGGTCTTCCTAAGAAGACATGACAAGCATCTATCGGTATAACATCACATAGGATCTCATCCTCATAATATCCAATTTGAAAATTCACCTAAAACTATTTATTGACTAAAATTTTATGCCCCCTTTGCAAATAATATACCTTGTATGGATTGGGGTGTTATATCCTCTTCAAACCTAGTTTCTCTATCATTTTTATGGATACTAGATTATCCATACTCCCATCGTCCATAATCACCTTGCAATATTTACCTCTTAATTTGAAAATTGTTTTGAACAATATCCTTCTTTTCTCAAGCTCATACACTTCCTTTTCTAGTTTCAGTATTACCCTTTCTATCATCAAGGATTTGTCCTATTCTGGTTCTTCCATGTGCTTTGGTGAATCAATATTCTCTTCATATGCTTGTAAAATTTAGTTATGGGTTTCCTTTACATGCCCACTAAACTATTGTGCTTGAGTATATTCAAATGACCTATGTCCTTCTTCAAAGTATCTATAACACTTTCCAATAAAACCATGACCTCTACCTCTACCAAATCCACCTTGTCCTATTGACGAATCACTTTGAGAAGTACTAGGTTATTCTTCTTGCATATGCTACCCTGTGCCATTATTTAATTGTTCTCTTCCTTGAGAGGATTATCCTATTCCTCTCCCACGATTTTGTTGCCTATGCAATAATTTTTCCTCTGCCTTGAGTGCATATTGATATTCCTCTTCAATGGTCTAGATTCCAAGCAAATCAATTTCATCTTCTATGGACACACTTAGTCCATTTATGTATCTTTCCACCTTATCCTCATCATCTTCAACATGATCTACCTATATGATCAATTTATAGAACACCTTTGTATACTCTTTTATTACCAACTCCTTTTTATTAAGGTTTTGAAGTCTTTTGAACAACCCTATTTGGTAATATGATGGGAGGAATTTGGATTTCAATCTGATAACCATTTCTTCCTATCTTCATATTTTCTTTTCATTTTCTTTACCTTTTATTTTTAACATGGTCCCACCATAACGATCCATGCCCCTTTAGTTTCATACAAGCAAAATTCACCTTCTTGGGGTATTCTATCCATTCAAAATCAAAATATTTCTCCATCTTCGTGATCCAATCAATGAGTTCCTCAAGGTTTAAACTTTCATTATATGATGGGGTTTCTAACTTTGGCTTCCTACCCATGTTAGAATTGCCTGAATTAATATTTTGTTTGCTTTATCCTCTTGTTCCTCATCATGAGCTTCTTCTTGATCAAACTTCATCTTCATTGTTGCTTATGTCTTCTATTTTAATGCCCCTTCCTTGGGTAGTTTTGATTGCATCAATTCAAACAGTAATTTCTCGTAGCATTTTAGCTCTATGCATGACTTGAGGCCCTCATTGTGTGATGAGGACATATCTTCCTAGGACTATACTTAGGATTAAATTTATTTTTATGTAATATATAAAAACATGAGCCTTCACTCTATGTATGCTTCTAGAAGTAGTTTCTAGAATATCTTAGTTGGAACCTTAATTTAGTAGCTAGTTCTAGATAGCTATTAGTTAGCTTAAGATTAGCTACTTGTTGGTTAATTTATTTGATTTTCCCAAGTTGGGATTTTTGTGAGATTTGGGAGATTGGAATAGTGTGTAATTTTTTATTACAAATGCATATATAAACTTTTTATAAGAAAAATATTGTAGTTGGGATTGAACCTCAATATTTAGGCGCATATCAATCATCAATGATCTTATGCCTATGATGCCAAAATGATGCAAACATAAATGGAAGATACTTTGTATGACTATGGCTCCTCCCTATCATACAATTACAATCTTCGTATGATCGTCATCCTCTTATTGTACAAATGTATAACCAAAGTTCTTCTTGTACATTGTTTGAATTACTTGACCCCTCAATTGTATGATTAATGAATTGCACTATAAACTAGTTCTTCGACAAATTATTTGTACAACGGTTTTCACCATTTGATGACCTTATAATTATTCAAGTTATTGGGCTCTTGTACAATGGTTTAATTCATACGACAACTCAATTGCACAAAACTATTACATTTTATTTGCTCATCTTAAGTTATATTTTGAGAATTATTAGGAAAATTCTTTGTCACACATTTTAAACTAAAATGACCCATCTTTCATGATATAATATTTCCTAACAAGTTAGACTAAACACTTTTCTCAATATATTATCTTCAAACTATATCATAGTGAATGATGCCTTGAAATGATAATTAAATCTTTGGACTGCTATATCCTAGTTGATGATGGCTTCAATCTATGACTCATAAAATTCCTCATTACAAATGGTAAACCTGTGTGGCACTACTATGTGCCTATCATACCTCAGCTTGTGCAACTTCTTATTTCAATTGGAATATTTCTCTGACACTCCTCTATGTCTATAATTTCCACATATATGATTCTCATATGGCACTCCTTTCTACCTACAACGATTCCCTTTGAAGAAAACAAAACTTTTAGTTGTGTTATTCTATGCTTTGACCCTTTTCTCTATCATTTGCACACAAATAAAACATCAACACAATGAATAGAGAAATTGAATATTTTAATGATCAACAACAAGGACTCAAGATTAAATGGAAATTTTTTTATTCATTTATTCTTCATTGGGAATGCAAGCCAAAGTTTTCAAAACCCCTTCTCTCTCTCCTTACGCAAATATTTCCCCATGCTTCTCTAGTTTCCTCTCTCTCCAACTCCTCATATTTTTTTTCCTTTTAATATAAGATTTGGACATTTATAAAATAGTTTGTTGGTTTTTTTATGTATGTTTCCTTTCCTTTCCAACACTTCATATATTGTTTCTTCTTCATCCTATGGTAGTTAAATGGTTTGTCAACCATCATCGGTCCAATATTATGACTTTGCGAATGCTCTCAAATTACTATATAAGTGGTGGATGCTTGAGTGGGCTTGACTATAAAGAGTTGAGTGATCTAGATGAGAGGTTAAGTTAGGGTATATACATATTTTAGGTGGATAACATAACATGAATAGTGCAATCATACTAGCATTAGTGCATTGGATCAACAAAACTCCCTAGTTAAGTATGCTTGACCCAAACTAGTAGTAGAATGAATCACCTCTTCAAAAATCTTGATGTTGCATCCTTTTTATCTTTTAAAAAAAATCAAAAGAACATAACAAATAACTCCTCTCATACATAATGGACCTAAGGAAATGTGTTGAAAAATGAATATGAAAAAGACTAAAAACTTACATCGAAATTATAAAAATAATAATCAATAATTTGGAAATATATACCAACTCTCATAAACGCAAAACAATAATAAATTTAAAATCTATGAAATTCAAATAATACATAGAGGAATTAGCAACTACCTTTCCTTATTTGAACAATTGGTCATAGGATCAAATCACATTGCCTTGATTTTCAAAACACATGATCACTTGCTATCTCAGTGCACACATAAATTTCTTTTGATTGCGGATGGGAATATTTACCAAAGTTTTACTCATCAAATTATGGTGCTATCACTATAACCCCTATCTCACCTCGGTAAACATGATCCGAAGTGAGGGATACCCTCGGTACGACCCGAAGTGAAGAAGACCCCGATGGCTCTGGGTTGGTACAACTATCATCAAGCTGATACACACTCAACAAACTTAGGTCAAACTATTACCTTTACCCAGAATGGACATGCCTCCGAAGTTTGAGTATAGGTCTCGTCTTGATAAGTGCCTAACCTCTTACCAATCCACCTAACCTTGGGATATAAGTCACATGCTATTTTTAAATTGCATCTTATTTAAGGAAAGTAAGAAGGCTCTAAAATGAAAACATTTCTGAATCTAACCCAACCCAGGACCTGCCATTATATGATAAAGGGGTAATTGGCGATTCTCTATGTACTTAAAAAGAGCAAAATTCTCCGAGCCTAAAACATTATATGCTCTTGTATAGACACTCTAATATATATAAATAACATTTTACTAAGTTTGACGCTCAATCTAATTGTCATAACTCTAGTCAATACTGTCCTTGTGATAAGGATGCTCTCCACGAGGCTCTTGTTGACGCTTGTTGGAATACCATCACTTTCATTATTGTTGTTTCGATTGGAGATTCATCCAAAAAAATATCATTGTTGACTTCGACTTTAACAAACCGGATCCGAATTTGACGCCCACGACCACGTGAGGCCATGGCCATCCATGTTTGCATTATGCTTCGTTTAAGCGATCCTCAACAGACAAGTATTGAATATTATGGAACCAGTGGAAAACATGGGTTTGGGTCTAACGGGCAGAGCAAATATTCGTTCGAGTGAGGAAAAAAATATATTTATGAGCTTTGGGATTAGATCGAATAACGCGTAAGGTTCTAGACACGGTTGCCTACAACATTAATTTATTCTACTGTCACGGAGTATTAGAAAATTGGGTTGAAAGAAAAACACATTGGTCTGCTGCTAAATTTTGATATTAAAATCTAATAGCAGACAGATATCGATTAATAGAACTTGCCATATTGTTCACATTTCCAAGGTAAAAGGAAGTGTTAAGGAACTATTTTCTTTTACTGGCTCAAACACCGTCTAGACAGTATTTTACGGTAGTGTTTTTTAATTGTTAAAATCGAATATTGAAGCAAACGACACATCATGACGTTACAGCAATTCATGGCGTTGTGGAACCTTCCTGGCTTGAGTGTTGTCCCTTGTGTTTACTAGGGTTCCGTAGTCACATGCGGAGGACAATTATATTTATACTATTATATTCAATTTGGTGGAGAACAGTTTTCAAGGATTAATTCTTTATACGAAGACATCAGCGTGGTTGCCTGTTCCATATTTATATATGGCTCCATAATATGCGTATATGACTCTTTCTTGCTCACGTGTGACCAGATAAAGCAATTAACAAACTTAGCGGTGGTCGAATGAGGGGTGCGATCGAGTTCCTCGGTGCTCCACAATGTTCATGTGGTTTTAGTTTTTTTTTAACTAAAATTATTTAAAAACATATATAATAATTTTATGATAAAAAATATTAATAAACTGTATCCGTGGTAACCTGAAAAAGAATTTGGTATTTAATATCCTAACCTTTAAACCAAACACCTTTGACTTAAAAAAATATATATATTAACTATATTTTAAAATTGACTTAGGCATCAATATAGCATAAGATTCTTCATAACAACTCAAAAGCAAAATGTCATGATTTTTTAGAATGCAACTTTAATAAATGGAAAAAAACAAAGTGCTAAAGTTTATATATATATATATAGTTTTAAATTTAAATTTTAAGGTTTATAAGTTAAATTTGTAAATTAATATGTTAGTTTATGTTATTCTTTATTAATTATTAATTACAACAAATGTTATTTTAAAATCTATGATTTTATGGCTTGAGATGTATAAATACATTCATATGCATCTAGCTAAATGCTTTTATGACTGAAATTAGTAGCATTTCTATTTTATAGTTTCTTTTTATACTACATTTGATACATTTGAGATCCCTTGATTTCTCTAGCTTGGAGCTCACTTTAGTTCTTGGTAGAACTCAACATATTATTACAACAAGGTTGTTGATTCTAGAAGCTTTTAGGTAGGTAATCCTTGCATACCATAGACCCTAGACAATATATAATGATGTTTAAAAATATCTTAATCTATACTAATACAAAACTAGTTTTTTTTTTAAGATAAACTTATCTTATTATAAAGAGACTAAGGCTTTTAATTGGATGTTGTAAGCCTCTTTCCATGTTTCAAATGTAGTTTAATTGTTTAAAAGTGGTAGTTTTCAACCTAAATTTATTATTTGAGGTGTGTTTTTGTTTGATGGACACCAACTTTGAGAATAATTTATAATGGATTAGAGGAAAAGGAGATTTATTTTAAGTCAAATATGCTAAAATAGAGCATCTTTTAAGATGAATTTAAGGGAAGTTTGATATTCAAATATGATTAATTCCAAGAAACTAGCTTTGAAGTAAGTCAAATAATAGGAAAAATAGGAAGCTAGACATGAGAGAATATTTTACACCTATAATCAAACCATAGAGTTAAAGGATATCTATCAAAATATAAATGATCACTTGAATTAGGATAATCACAAATGTATGGAGGGTTTCCCAAAGTGGGATGCTTAATAGATTGACAATGGATTTGGAAATATTTTGATATCCCATAGAATATCAACATAGTATCACATTATGGAGTTTTAGTGTTTTTAGAAATTTTAATTCTCAATGGACATAATTATAAAAATGGGCTTAACACTAGCCTCTTACTGATGATCATAATGATAAATTAGAATTTTTTGTAAACAACAAGAATATATATAAAGATAATGCTTAATTAGATTTTGCAAAAGGAACAATAATTTTATAATTATTCTTTAATCATTCTTTAAAATGAGTTTCACATTGATAATCTGGTTCATCTACCAGATCTAGAAAGAAATTAAAAGATTGTTTGAGAAAGAACATCAAAGGAAGATTATGTTTCTAGATGGAAAATAGGTGGGATTAGATATTTTTTATTTAAATTATATAAATAATTTTATTTGTTGTATTAACTAGATACAATGCAAATTGTATGATTATAAAAGAAATTATGTAAAGAGGGAATAACATCTAATTTTGAATGGTTATGATGGAGCTAAGAGAACTTATGAGATGCTCTAGGTTATTATTATAGTAACAACAATTTAGATGTTACTAGAATAGAACCATATGACTTGGAAGATATTTTACAAGCTTTATAACCTTCAACCATAAGTAGTGTAGAGAGATACAAATACAAATCATGAAAAAGTCCATCTTTTACTAATAATATCAAAATCCATCATAAAGAAAGAGAACAAGAATCTACAAAGAAACACATGGAAAAAAATAATCTAATATAAGAGTTGAGTTAAAATTTAACTATCTCTTTCCAAAACACAATGATAGATGCTAATTAATAGAAAAATCAAGCACATTACAAGGAATTATCAAGCCAAAAAGTGATATAGCTAAATAGAGAAGTTTAAAATGATAAGTAATTATAAACTAGCTATAGGACATAATTATTACACAACTTTATAGAATTCTCTTATATTGTTGGGTGCTAGTACTTACCATGATTTTTTATACATAATGTAAGAACACCAAATATATATTGGAAAATATTTTTTTTGAAAAGAAATCGAATGGAGATAATATATCACTAGATCTTAATATGACAAAGTCATCTAATAATCATAAAATTCATAAATATCAATCTATATAAATTAAACTCCCATGAATTCTTATTCTATACTCATAACATCAAATAGAAGGTGTATACCCATTTTGAAATATTAGACAAATACCAAAGCTTAATTATTATACTGTTGAAGTTGGTATGTATATTTTTATTAAAAGATATTCATTTTTATTGGTTAAAAGTAATTATATTTATTTTATAGATTTTAATTATATTCAATTTTATAATACATAAAATAAAATAGTACTAAGTTGATCATAAAACATAAAATGAATATTTTTTACCTATACAATTAATATGATGTTAAAATTTTGGAACTCAACTTTTATATATACTCTATAGGTTTAAAAATAAATTATATGACCAAACATTTTAATAGGATATAAGCAAAATTATGAAGAAGAAAAAAAGTGTCATAGTAAAACTAATAAATTATTACGAGACCTATGAAATCGGTGATTAGTAAAATTTTAATATACATTTTACCATACAAGTAATGGTTAGGATAATAATTTAGTTTTATAGGTGCATGTTGTGCACAATGTTATTACACTACAATGTATGCTAACCAGTTACTAGGATTATTTTGAAACTTAATGAGTTTGTTACCAACCTTATAGAGGATGCTAGTCCTTTGATATTATTAAATGAGAATCACATATGGATCCAAAAAATATCATTGATTACCTAATTTAGATTGAAGTAGTAGATGGTGAAAGCATGAAGGTGGGTAGTAATTTTTTACAAGCATTTAAGTTTAAATGTGTAAGAAAACAAAATTTGGTTCCAAGTTTCTTCAAACGTTGAAACCAACATTTATTTTATATTTTCCTACTTTTTTTTACTTGTTGAAAAATTATGAAAACAACTAAAATTGCTTGATCAAATTATTTTTCACTTTTCACTTGTCATAAATAAATTTCGTTGATCATGTTAATTTTTAAATGGCTAATCCAGTCAATACATGATCAAACATATTTTTGTATTATACTAATTTTATAACTATACTTATAATCTTAATTATTTTAAAATTAAATAAATATAATTATTATTTTTAAAAAATCTTATACTTAGTTATACTATTTCAAAATTATTATATTTAATTATTTATTGATGTTAAATAAATATAATTAATATAAAAAATTTACTTATTTTATCTTAAAATATTTTAATTAATAATATTTAATAATAAAAATAAAAATAAATCTATAAAAGACATTTCTATTAAAAATATTTAATATAGTTTGTAAATAGTATAAACCTTAAATAAAATAATTATACATATAGTATCCTTGTAGATAGAGTGAAAAAAAGACAAGGATAATGTAATATTGGGCGTACAAATAAAATTGATTACCATACAAATGCCAAAGTAAACAAAAATAAATAAATAAATAAATATAAATATAAATATAAACAAATAATAAATAATAATAATAATAAATAAATAAATAACCATGGATTGGCTCTGTTGGTGTTTGAATGTGCCGCTTTAGAGAATGGGGTAGTGACGGATGAAATTTTGAAGACCTTGAGCTCTCTTCTCGTTCCTGTGCTTGGTGATCCCTCACGGGTTTCATAAAGTTCGAGTTCAAAATCAAAAGATGTGTACTCCTTCTCCTTGGGATCGGGTTCATAAAAGTTGTCTTGCAAAGGGTTTGATTCTGCAAAAGAGGTGTGGGGGTTAGCGGTGAGAAATTCTCCCACTGAGGTACTGAAGAACCCTCTGGTCTCTCCTGTAGCTTCTTCGGTTGTGGAGAGTCTTTCTACAGATGTTTTTGTGGAAAGTGTCGGTGCTCGCAAATCTGTTTGGTTGATTGGCAAAAGGAGAGATTTGGCGGGATCTTCCCCCTTTCTAAGGTGGATTATGTGGTCGATGAGGTGGAGGTTCTTCCTAGACCTTTTGCCAAAGACAAGTTGGTGGTTGATGTGTACTCTTGGGGTGAAATTGTAGTGAAGAAAAGTGTTATCCTCCACATATTTCACCTGATGGAAATCAATCAACGTGTAATTTGGATCTCTATTAAAATGGCTTTGGATTATGTTGAGGAGGCTACCCATATGTCTAGATATATTATTCACTAATTTGATTCTTTGATGTACTGGTCGATTCGTCTAGCTTTTTCTTGGGTTCGTGGGCTCCTTCTCTCTATTTGTTTGTAGTGTCTATTCTATTTTATTTATGTTTGTGTTGTTGCGTACTTTGTAAAAGGCTATGGGGTCCCCTTCAAAACCCTCTTTTATATTAATATTACCATAAAAATTAAGTACATAATTTTATTTTATTTTGGTTGGGTAAAATCAAATTAACTCGCAACCCGACCCTCCATGAAATTGAAGTGGGGCAACCCATTGGGCAAACATTCTATAGCTATCAAGACTTATCCTTTTCGGATGAAAATGTTAACCCCTCTAAAAATTTAGGGTAAAACATGGGTTTTTTAAAAGGGGTCTCAATCCCTTTGTACTAGGGTTTGAATTAGGTTTGAACTTTGATCATCTGGATGAAACTATTAGAGTATAATTTAAGTTCTACTAGGATATTCAATTATGTTTGAGTTATCACTCTTGTTGAGATTGATAAACTCCTAGTTATGATTAGATCAGATCTATTAGGTTGTTGTAATCCAATGGCTCACTGGAGATCAACTTTGCTTTTTATGCATAGCTAATCTCATAGAATAATCAATCAAGTATTTTTATTTTTATAACATGGTATCAGAGTAGGCCTTCCCTGCCCTATGAGCCTGAGGAGCTTTTCCTCATGGGGGGATTTCCCTCATGGAAATACCCCTTTCCTTTTTTCTCCCTAATTTTTTTAATCGAGGGAGTATGCTCTCCATATTTTGATGGATCAAAAACCAGATGGTTAAAATTTTAGTTTGGGAGTTTATTTTATTAGTTTTTTAGCTTTTTGAGGGTTAGAACAATGTCATCATTGTCAGTGAGAGATTGCACAGTTGACAATATGGATCTAGTGTAGTTTTGTTGGTAATAAATATTTTTTTCCAGCCCTAGTAGTAGATCTATGGTTGATGGAGGTTGGATGGATCGAACCAGAGGTTTTGCCAATAACACTATGGCAACACATCTTCTTTGCACTATGTGTTGCATGCTGCTATGCGCAATGGCATCAATGCCATCATATATGTTGTGTTCATGCTCTATTTTGAGCGCCTTATGAGTTACTCATTGTTATGGTTGCCATGTGTTGTGAGATGCTCACTTTTATGAGCACCTTGCCCATATTTCTAAATGGCCGCCTACCTTGAAGTGATGATGATCAAATTATTCAGCAATGTGGGAAGCACTGTTATTCGTCAGATCGCTGGTTGTTTTTTCCTTCGGGTGACCTCATGGAGATTCGTGGAGAAATTAAGTCGTCGATCCCCGCAATGTTCGAAAAACAATGCGACAAAGTCTATACCAGCAATGAACAATGTCAAATCACGAGGTAGATCACACAGATATAGTGTTTTCATGTTCACTCTACAAGAGCAAATCTTCAATACCATGCTTCCACGTCCAAACAAGGTGGAAATCTGGTTTTAAATATTAGAAGAAACTTACCCTTAGTGACGCCGCATCACCAGTTTTTTATCTGCTGCGTTCAACTCGAGCTCAATATGAATCGCAATAGGGCCCTTAGACACATAGAAACTAAACATTTGAGCGGGATCGACTCATCAAGATGCTTTGAATAGGATGATTTTCTATAGGTGTCTGTTGTGGGGTGGTGACACCGATTATTGGTCTTCAGTGTAGAGGCGGAGGAGACCACAATCAACTCTCGAGATCCAAATAACAGTTAGTCATCGGTGTGATTTCTGCTACACACTTCTACGAGCTCTACAAGATGGACATAATGGGATGAAGGCATGGGAAATTTGTTGGTTGACTTGAATCCAATACTGATTTTGTGAGTCGTTTGATGTTTGTAATCTATGTTGAGAATCAAAACATTTCGTACGAAAAATGATTCAAGGCTTATTCGACACGCTGATATTTATGATGGGTGTTTTTTTATTTGGGCAACTGTTAGATGTATTCAATGTTGGCAGCCAATCTCGATGAGCCATTGTTGTATAACATGGTTTTATGTTTGGTTTTATTATGGTTTGATCACTTGCACGTGAA
Organism: Wollemia nobilis; assembly: GCA_028583015.1. Taxonomy (NCBI): domain Eukaryota; kingdom Viridiplantae; phylum Streptophyta; class Pinopsida; order Araucariales; family Araucariaceae; genus Wollemia; species Wollemia nobilis. The sequence continues at coordinate 1,912,164 of JAQPPZ010002321.1, forward strand.
GTTACAATGCTCCTAAGAATTATGCGGTTGATAATGGTGCCAAGGCTCACTGTTGCTCACTTTGCATGGCCACGTGATTGCCGTGTATTTTTTTCTATATCCAGAAGAGTACGCTCGAGGAGTCTTCCCATTTGTAACCTGTCCATCAATTGTTTCTAGCGAGTTATTTTTGGTGGATTTCGTGATCTGCCCATTTTCTATGTGGAGAAGTGTGGTGTTAACATTGGTGTTCACTAATGGAAAACATGTGGATAAATGGGTTGTGTCGTTGGAGCCACAAAATGCATTTTCTCTTGAGTTGAATCCCATTTTTTTGTGTATGTAGGTGAAAGATATCTCGTGACCATGTGGTGATTTTACTTTTTTAGCTGTTGTTGTATGTTTTTTTTTCATAAAATATGAGTTTACTTTTTTGAGCACCATGAGGAGTTCTGATGTGATTTCTCTGCGTGCCTATGTGATGTTAAGTATTTGGATGAAGATGCAAATTGCAGCTGTGTGGAGACGTATTTTTGCATGTTGTTGGCCTTCTCGCAAACTAGATGCATCAAATTGAAAAAATTTGGCCATGCTGCTCACAGCCTCCATACTTACTACAAGCATGACACGCTCCAAATGTTGCTCAAATATTGCTACAAAAAAATCATGATGAGGGCAATTTTGTACTTCTCCAAGTATCTTTTAGACGAACAAATGAATACATGGGAGCTTATTGTTGTCTTGGTGGCTATGTTTGATTGGAGGTGCTTCCGGCGGTGCTCATCGACAATTGGATAATGGCAATGTCAAAGCTTCTGCAAAGGGAGCTTAACTGCCTCCAGATCAAAGTTGTCAAAATTGCAGCGTCGTTGTGGTCGGCGACGTCGATGTGATAAAAATCACCATCAGCAATGGAAGTGGTGGATCAGATTTTATGTTTGTTTTCATGACGATGAAGTGGCCTGTGATTTTTTTATTTTGTAAGTTTAAGGGGTTACGGCCACACTTTATTGGAAGAAACTGTTTAAAAATACTGGTAACCGATTGCGACTCAGATGCTGATTACATTTGTATAAAGGTGTTGAACATGAGATTGTTTCCAAATGAGAAGACCAATCTTCATGCATTAGGTGCAACAGTTCACGTAAACCCGGAAGTGTGAAATCATCGAGCGTTCTTTACTCCTATTTGTCAATTCCACAACGTGGTGTCGATGGAGAGAGCGTGGAGCGCTTGTGGTGTAAGATCCTAACACCAATATATGAAGTAATGAATGCCTCAAAAATATGGTCCTAGAGTGATGTTGTATCCTATCTGCGAGTTTTTTTTAATTTCTCGCCTAACTACGAGCGCTGCGAGAATGGAAATTGGAGATGTATATCATTGTTTGCTGGAGTTGTTTCAACTTATGGGTTGTCATACCGCGCCATCGCCATGTGACAAGAAAAGCATGGGAAAGTTGAATAAGGTGAAGTTCGAGGTTAATTTAAATTTAAAATTCAATTACATTAACACCATGAGTGGTTTTTTCATTTAAGTGGGAGACATTTTTTAAATGTTTTTTTTTATTATAATGGGGCCCACTAGAATGGCGTTGCATTATTAAAATATTTTAAAGGGATGGGCCCACATGCCTCTTTACAAAACAAAGGGTGATATTATGCTTTTATAGAATAGATATTATTTTATGCTTTCAAAAATGTAGCCCTATATTTTCTCCTGGGAGAGATATTTAAAAACCATGCTTTATTTCAAAAGATGTCAGGAATATTTCTTTATGAGGAAAAGGGAAATAAATAATTGTTTTTCCTGCAAATTGAGGTCAATTTAACACTCAAACATAGGGGTATTTATATTTATCAGAAAGGTTTTTTCGAGCCGGACATTATGGTGTAGTCCATTTTCAATTTTAAAGCTATTTTCCACACCTTTTTGTGGCTCAAAATATTGTATCATGGAGTGCATTCTCGGTTGAACCCGACACTCCCAGACATTGGTGCCCTTGTTTGCCTATTTGTCCAATTGTTTTAGACCTTGTTAATCAGCCCATTGTGTCCATATAGGTGGTAACCACATACTCATACTTGTGGAGTCAATTTGGACTTCCCTTGCAATTCTTGTGGTTCTTTCCACACTATCTTCACACCTTTTTTGTGAGACACATTGGTTTCGAGAGGTTTTTTTAGTAACCTATTTTCATGGTTCACAACCTTCATCTATGTCACAAGCACCAGTATGGGAGTCTGATTCATTCATTTCGGCGATGAGTCTATTTTTTTTAGACATTTGATGGGTCCTTTGCAGGCTTCTTGATGGAAGTTGTCCTAGGGGGGTTGAAGAGGACATCTTCCTTCCTCTCCATCCTCCATGCACATCTTCCTTCTTCTTCTTCTTCTATTCTGGTAGGTGGTTTTCTCCCTTGGGATTTTTTCATCATTCCCTTATTTTGTTGTTTGTCCACGAGATTTGGACCTTATTTCAGCCCATTGTGCTCATATAGGTGGAAACCACATACTCATGCTTGTGGAGTCATTTTGGACTACCCTTCAATTTTTGTAGATCTTTATCCATCCTATATTCACACTCCTTTTTGTGAGACACTTTGATTTTAGGGGAGTTTTATTTAGTGATATTTATTTTTTTTAATCACATATTGTACATGAGTACCTTATCAGGCCTTGCTTGTTGGGACTCATTTTTGTGGCTATACCATCTCTATTGTACATGAGTACCTTATCAGGCCTTGTTGTCGGGACTCATTTTCTGTGGGTATGCCACATCTTGTTTATTCATTTTTCACTTACCCCTAGTATCACTTAAGGGGGGTGTTAGAGTATTGTTTAAGTTCTACTAGGATATTCAATTCTGTTTGAGTTATCACTCTTTTTGAGATTGATAAACTCCTAGTTATTATTAGATCAGATATATTAGGTTGTTGTAATCCAATGGCTCACTAGAGATCAACTTTGCTATTTATGCATAGTTGATCTCATAGAATAATCAATCAAGTATTTTTCTTTTTCTAACAGAAACTCAAATCCATACTACTACAATATCCTCAAGAAACAAAATTTTAAGGTAAAACACAAGTTTTTGAAAGGGGACTCAGTCCTTTATTAAAAAATGCAAAAGAAAATTTTACTCAAGTTGTAGAAAAGCTTTTATATGAATAAGCAATTATTATATAAAGTAAAAATTATGAAAGCTAATTCATATATAAAAATAATTTTATGAAAGATAAAAATACTACTGGATCTAAATAATAATTTATTAAAAAGTTTTTTAAATCAAATAATTTATATAATTAGAAAAAAATTGATCTAGTAATTTATTATATCTAGCTTTTAATATTTTATTTGATCAAACATATTTTCTTTTAATCAAATTTACAAAAAAAAAAAAAATTAATTTCTTGTATTTATAAATAACAAATATAATATATATTTAATAATAATAAATTTTTAAACTTCTTAAAAATATAAATTTGAAATATTTTTATTATGAACTAATATTTTTAGTTTATTTAGTTTTAAAATGATTGTATCTTTGTTATTTTTATATATAAAATAAATAATTAATTTATCAATTATATATGAACTTATTATTTAACTACTAATGTAAAAATGGGTATGTTATATATCTCGGATAAAAAGCATATTAATTTTAAAATATTGATCTATATGAACCTGCGGGTGCAACGCAACAGTTTGGGATTTGGCTCTTCTTCAGGTGGTCCATGGCAAATTGTGGCGTCCGCGGCGTGGGTGAGTGTGTGGGGAGGTGGGTGTGTAGTGGATTTGTGTTAAATTCCTTATTGATAAGTATAGCTCTCAACTTTAGGGAGGTCATGGTTGGGAGGAGACTGCTCAGCCCTGCACGTCAGTCATAGGAGGTTTCTCACAATAACCAAATTCAAAAAAATATATATATATTGATCTATAATAGAAAGGTTTTTAATAAATCACCATCAGCAATGGAAGTGGTGGATCAAATTTTAAGTTTGTTTTCATGGCGATGAAGTGGCCTATGATTTTTTATTTTGCAAGTTTAAGGGGTTACGACCACACTTTATGCGAAGACACTGTTTAGAAATACTGGTAACCGATTGCGACTCAGATGCTGATTACATTTGTATAAAGGTGTTGAACATGTGTTTCCAAATGAGAAGACCAATCTTCATGCGTTAGGCGCAACAGTTCACGTAAACCCGAAAGTGTGAAATCATCGGGTATTCTTTACTCCTATTTGTCAATTCCAAAATGTGGGGTCGATGGAGAGAGCGTGGAGCGCTCGTGGTGTAAGATCCTCACACCAATATATGAAGTAGTGAATGCCTCAAAAATATGGTCCTAGAGTGATGTCGCATCCTATCTACGAGTTTTTTTTTATTTATTTCTCGTCTAGCTACGAGCGCTGCGATGCGAGAATAGAAATTGGAGCTGTATCTAATTGTTTGCTGGAGCTATTTCAAATTATGGGTTGTCATACCGCGCCATCGCCATGTGACAAGAAAAGCATGGGAGAGTTGTATAAGGTGAAGTTCGAGGTTAATTTAAATTTAAAATTCAATTACATGAACACCATGAGTGGTTTTTTCATTTAAGTGGGAGGCATTTTTTAAATGTTTTTTTTATTATAATGGGGCCCACTATAATGGTGTTGCATTATTAAAATATTTTAAAGGGATGGCCCACATGCCTCTTTACAAAACAAAGGGTGATATTATGCTTTTATAGCATAGACATTCTTTTATGCTTTCGAAAATGTAGCCCTATATTTTCTCATGCGAGATATTTAAAAACCATGGTTTATTTCAAAAGATGTCAGGAATATTCCTTTATGAGGGAAAGGGAAAGAAATAATTATTTTTCCTGCAAATTGAGGTCAATTTAACACTCAAACATAGGGGTATTTATATTTATCGGAAAGGTTTTATTGAGCCAGACATTATGGTGTAGTCCATTTTTATTTTTAAAGCTATTTTCCACACCTTTTTGTGGTTCAAAATATTGTATCATGGAGTGCATTCTCGGTTGAACCCGACACTCCCAACATTGGTGCCCTTGTTTTGTTGTTTGTCCAATTTTTTTGGACCTTGTTAATCAGCCCATTGTGTCCATATAGGTGGTAACCACATACTCATACTTGTGGAGTCAATTTGGACTTCCCTTGATATTCTTGTGGTTCTTTCCACACTATCTTCACACCTTTTTTTGTGAGACACATTGGTTTTGAGAGGTTTTTTAGTGACCTTTTTTCATGGTTCACAACCTTCATCTGTGTCACAAGCACCAGTATGGGAGTATGATTTCATTCATTTTGGCGATGAGTCTCTACTTTTTTTACACATTTGATGGGTCCTTTGCAGGCTTCTTGATGGAAGTTGTCTTAGGAGGGTTGAAGAGGACATCTTCCTTCCTCTCCATCCTTCATGCACATCTTACTTCTTTTTATTCTTCTATTCTGGTAGGTGGTTTTCTCCCTTGGTATTTTTTCATAATTCCCTTATTTTGCTATTTGTCCATGATATTTGGACCTTATTTCAGCCCATTGTGCTCATATATGTGGAAACCACATACTCATGCTTGTGGAGTCATTTTGGACTACCCTTGCAATTTTTTTGGTTCTTTCTCCATCCTATCTTCACACTCCTTTTTGTGAGACACTTTGATTTTAGGGGAGTTTTATTTAGTGATATTTCTTCTTTTTGATCACATATTGTACATGAGTACCTTATCAGGCCTTGTTTTTGGGACTCATTTTTGTGGCTATACCATCTCTATTGTACATGAGTACCTTATCAGGCCTTGTTGTCATGACTCATTTTTTGTGGGTATGCCACATCTTGTTTATTCATTTTTTCACTTACCCCTAGTATCACTTAAGGGGGGTGTTAAAAGTATTGTTTAATTTCTACTAGGATATTCAATTCTTTTTGAGTTATCACTCTTGTTGAGATTGATAAACTTCTAGTTATGATTAGATCAGATCTATTAGGTTGTTGTAATCCAATTTCTAACTAGATATCGGCTTTGCTATTTATGCATAGTTGATCTCATAAAATAATCAATCAAGTATTTTTCTTTTTCTAATAGAAACTCAAATTCATACTACTACAATATCCTCAAGAAACAAAATTTTAGGGTAAAACACAAGTTTTTGAAAGGGGTCTTAGCCCTTTATTAAAAAATACAAAAGAAAATTTTACTCAAGTTGTCGAAAAGCTTTTATATGAATAAGCAATTATTATATAAAGTAAAAATTATGAAAGCTAATTCATATATAAAAATAATTTTATAAAGCTAAAAATACTGTTGGGTCTAAATAATAATTTATTAAAAAGTTTTTTAAATCAAATAATTTATATAATTAGAAAAAACTTGATCTATTAATTTATTATATCTAACTTTTAATATTTTATTTGATCAAACATGTTTTCTTTTAATCAAATTTACAAAAAAAAAAAAAAAAAACTTGGTTATATTGACTTTTATTTCTTGTATTTATAAATAACAAATATAATATATATTTAATAATAATAAATTTTTAAACTTCTTAAAAATATAAATTTGAAATATTTTTATTATGAAATAATATTTTTAGTTTATTTAGTTTTAAAATGATTGTATCTTTGTTATTTTTATATATAAAATGAATAATTAATTTATCAATTATATATGAACTTATTATTTAACTACTAATGTAAAAATGGGTATGTTTTATATCTCAGAGAAAAAAGCATATTAATTTTAAAATATTGATCTATATGCACCTGCGGGTGCAACGCAACAGTTCAGGATTTGGCTCTTCTTCGGGAGGTCCAAGGCAAACTGTGGAGTCCATGACGTGGGTGAGTGTGTGAGGAGGTGGGTGTGTAGTGGATTTGTGTTAAATTACTTATTGATAAGTATATCTCTCAAATTTATGGGGGTCATGGTTGGGAGGAGACTGCTCAGCCCTTCACATTAGTCATAGGGGTTTTATGAGAATAACCAAAATTCAAAAATATATATATTGATCTATAACAGAAAGGTTTTTATTTATTAAATTATATATATATATATATATATATATATATATATATATATATATATATATATATATATATATATATATATATAAAACAAATGTAATTTATTTTTAGTGTAGTTTACATATCAAGACATTTGATTTAATTAAGTGTAAAATATGTCTTATCTTTATATAATATATAACCTATATTTATTAAAAAAATTATTGAATTATATATATATATATATAACAAATGTAATTTATTTTTAGTGTAGTTTACATATTTCAAGCCATTTGATCTAATTAAGTGTAAAAAATGTCTTATCTTTATATAATATATAACTAAATTTGAAGAGTATGTTTTTGAAAAATAAAAAAATTAGAATAACATATTTATTTTTATATTAAAAATTAAATAAAATTCACACATTTATTTTTAACTAAATAAATTATTATTAACAATTTTTCAATTAGTTATATGTGATCGAAATAGGATCCACCCATATTACATCATAACTATATAGTTGTATTACAACAACTTGGCTATTGTACATGTATCACTTGACAATGTTAAGACCTAGATTTCCTTCTTAGTCAAGAAAATCAACTTGTTGAATTAATGCCATTTGATTAAATTTTTAGGTTCACCATGAGATTTGAACCTTGGTTTAGTAAGTGAAACTCTTCATTGACAACCAAATGCCCTTAACTTCATGGAAAAAATATTGAGGTTCACCCATAATATTAAAACATTGGTTTATGGTGTGAAACTTCTCCTGACCATTTGTTCAAACCATATAACCTCAATTAACTTTAATGATTGATTTTGAGTGTAAATGTGTTCTTTTGTCTATTTGAAATTAATAACACTTGTTTTCATTCTTTTCCTAAACCCTTTTATTTTGTATACCATCTTCATGGTTTTACCTAGATCAAATGGCTAATGTCATCATGGGATTTAAATGTCACCCCCTTCTAATATTATTAAAGGTCTATTATCAAATATAACAAATAATGACCCTTTGAAACTATTAAATAGGGTTATATCTAGAACCTAAAAGTCACTTATTATTTGATCCATATCCACCAATAAATAATATTTTGAGGGTCTAGATGTGGTCATGTTTAGCAAAATTGAAGGTTTAATGCCATATCAAGAGTAGTCAATAGATTTTCTTCATCTCATCTACAATGTAAATAACTCATAGGCCCTTAATACATGGTAAAAGGACCACATCCAAACCTTCACAACAATCTAATATTATACTCTAATCTAATAAACTAGATGAAGGAAACATTTAGAATGACAATAATTATGCAATGCATCAATATGCACATGTCACGTAATATTAGAATATTATAGTATAGATAATCAATGAGATATTAGTTAGGTGCATAATTTTTGAGCTAGGAAATGTGAGAACATATTGAATAAATCTTATTTAAATTATTTACATACAAATTCATCTCTAAATTTCATATTCATGAACAATCACTATTCATTCATTATTGGATTACAATAGTCAAATATTTTAGGATATAAGGATATTATATTAAACAATAAGTACCATTGAAAATGTTCAATACAATATTAGTGCACTACAATCTAGAGCACCTTATTCTATAAAACAAATAGGAACAACTAGTAGAAGGGTGGAGAATAAAATAATATCAAGAAACATAACATAAGATTCCTGAAGTCATAGATTGAGGAGAGAAGAAGTAATATATATTTATAGAATGTAGAATTATATACTTCAACTTATAATGATTTTTGAAGTGTTTTTAAAAAAATATCCAAGAATTTGCTTTTTACACTTTCATAAACTAGGAGCCAATTCTTGGTGTGTATAAGTAGTTGAACTAGTTTGGAGAATCTTTGATGTGTACTAAAATGATCATTGGATGATGATGCATGACACTATTATTAAATACTTATCATATCCACATGTTCTCTAATAAATTTTACCATTTCTATATGGTCTCCAATGGGATGTGAGCTAAATATTTGACACTAAATAAGTCATGGTGCCAAAGTAATTCTTAGCACTAATTGGTCTACAAAGCACTTATATAGGCATTGAGTTTGGCAAATGGAATTTATGTTGGTATTATGACCCTTGGGACTTTGAGCAATTTTTTATTTGCTCAAGTCATTTATCCCCCTTGAGGAGAAATAATTCCCACTGTTTTAGCCTCAAAATATGGGAAAAGATGTTTTGATTTGGTCAACCATATAGCATTTAGCTTATGAAGAAAATTGTTTAAGGTTTGCAACCCTAAAAAAATTGTGTATCCTCTAGTGAATACTTTTATTGGTAATCTTAATCTTCTTGTCTACAGTTATACACTCTAACTTTGTTGGATCTAGATTTTCTTGTGTTGTACTACCATTGCATCTAAAATAGGAGGAAGGTATGGCTTTAAGAGCTATGTATAGAATACTAGATGCATCCTCGAGTATGGTGGATAATAATAAATAAAAGTGTTCTATCTCACTTGACATTGAAAGGTGTAAGGACCATAGTAGTGGACTAATATTTTACTATGGAACATAGAAGTTCTATTTATTTAGGTGGAATAAAACCTTATTCTATGTTGATGATAACAATATTTATAGTTCTATTGTTGACACTATATTATCTACTAGACTTGAGTTTGTATGTTTTACACTTATTGCAAGAACTCATTCTTGTCTCCCCTTTGGATTAAGATGATGTCATGGCACTAGTTACTAGATGGAAGGTGACATACAATATGTTACTAGGATAAAAATCCAAACATACCTAGAATGAACTATGACCTTTGAAGGAATAAACATCCCTGTTCTAGAAATATTGAATATATGGTAGACTCTCATCTTATGTATAAGGGTTTTTATGATTGTACATCTAGAGTAGATGTACTAACATCCATCTAGAGTGGTTTGATGACCCTAATTTCTTTGACATGGATGTGTTATGGTGGGATGAAGCAAATTTTGAAGGATTATATATGTATAATATTATTCAAAAGATAAATATCTAAATCGATAAATGAATATTTAGAATGAATTTTTTTTTAGTAACATATTTAAAACAAAAGAGGAAATTAAATTCAAGCTCAACCATTTACAAGATAATAGAAATCAATGGAATGGATTAAGATACTTGTATACATAAAAATAATTAACTTTTGGCTATTAATGTATTGAAAAATGAAGAGTCATATTGGTGCAAATAATCTAGGGATGGATGGATTAAGGAAGGATACATAGGTACTAAATTTATTCATGCAATAGATAAATTTGATTTGAATTTTTATCAAATGTAAAATATTTTAACTCTAAATGGAAGAAGTATTGAGGAAGAAGAAGACACTATTAAGAAAACAAAACAAAATTTCAAAGATATTATGTCATATTTTAAGCAAGACAATGATGATCAAGGTAAGTTTTTACAAAATATTCCATCAATTATCATATAGGGATAGAAAAAAATCTTTATGATAAATATTTATATGAAAGATCTATATGATGATAGATATTTAATTTATCAAGGTAATAATATAAACCGATACAATTTGATAATGAATTTTACCAAGGTAGTAATATAAAATTAATACATTTGATATTTTTTTAAATCTTTTTTATTATACTTTAAGTTCACATACAATATTATTATTAGAAAAATATTATATTATTCCAAATGACAAGTAAAAGGTTAGTATCCTAGAAATAATTGTAGCATGGAACCAAAAAAAATGTAACTCTTTCATTTCTCCTAGGTGGCATTCTCATATTGTCACATTGGGGGTGGACCCCTCAAGTCAAGCAGTTTGGATAATTTTTTAAGTTGGTGGTATCCATTTTGGTTTTATTAATGTGTATGCTTCTAATAATGCATCGGAAAGGTGTGCTTTATGGTGATGGCTTGCTCTTTCCTTACCTGAAATGATTTGGGTGGTGTGTGGTGACTTCAATATGGTATAGAAACTGATTGGAAAACTTGGTTTGCTCCCTATGCATTAGAATATTTGAGAGTGGGAAGCATGGATTTTTTTTAAAGAATAAGCTTGGGATGAGTGAACCTAATTCCTGTGTTAGACCCTCATTTTTTTCTAAGTCGGTGTGGTATACCTCGTCCAAATTTCAAGCTGGCAATACCCGTATTTTGAAGCATCTTGATAAAGCTATGCTATCTGAATATTATCATTTTTATTTCCATCACTTTTCGGCTTCTATGACCTTTGTTTCAACTGTTCCTAATACCACCCTCTCTAACCATGCTCCCATTGTTTTTTCCATTTCTTGTTCTCCATATCTGCCTCATCATTTCAAATCTCAGTTCTATTTGAATGTTTCTTTTTTGAAACATCAAGCTATGTTAGCTCATACTCATAGGATTTAGAATTTGGTACTCAGACCAACTAGAATTCATGATAGAATATCTTGGTGGAATGGAGCTATCTCAAGAATAAATATTCTTCTCAATAATTTAGGAGTTGAAGTTGCCAAACAAAGATGAATCTCTAATGTAGCCCTTAATGTTTAACTTGCTCGATATTATGTTAGACTAGAAGCAAGCCCTATAATCTCTAGTCTCCAATCCCAAGTTGTAATTCTTAGGCATGGGCTTAAAACAATTGAGCTTTATGAAGAAAGGACATCTCAGCTTCGTGCTCGACTTCACTGGCTAAATATTGGCGATAGGGTTTCAAAATATTTTTTTTAGAAAATAAAACCCTTGTGACAAACCATTTAGTTTAATGTTATTTAGGATGTAGGGGTTTATTGGATGTTGCTTCCTGATATTATTAAAGCATTTTTCAAGCATTATCAAAAAGGTTTTGCTTCTCAAGGGTTAACTCTTGAACGATAGGTTGCAATTCAAGCTTGATGTGGAGTTGTCCCTGAGAAGCTTTGAGCTCTTCAAAAGGAAGCTTGTGTACATCCTTTGTCATTGGATGATCTTATTGAAAAACTATCCATGATGGCTAATGATAAAGCTCCAAGATTAGATGGATTTTCTTATGAATTTTATAAGGAGTACTAGGACATGGTTGGCCCAAATTTATTGTATGTTTATCAAGAAGCAATGGCTTCTAGCTCTTTAGATTCTATAATTAATAAGGGCAATATTAAATTCATTCCTAAGAAGGGGGATCTAGAAGTGATCACCAACTAGAGACCTATTACTTTACTCAATGTGAGTTATAAAATTATTGCTAAGGCTTTAGCCTTATGCCTTAGGCCTCTATTACTCCTTATTATTTGCCCTGAGCAACCTTGGTTTGTGCAGAGTAGATATATTTTGGATAATGTAATTATTATTTGGGAGAGCATTGAATGGGCTAGAGCCACTCAACAAAATACTCTTTTGATCAAGATTGATTTTGAGAAATCCTATGATAGGATTGAATAGAACTTCATCCTTACCATGCTTCAAAATCTTGGTTTTGGGTCACATTTTTTTGAGCTCGATTAGTATGCTTTTTGTTGATGCTTCAACTATTCTTACTTTAAATAATTTATAGTTTGAATCAATTGGATTGTTCAGATATATCATATAAGGCTATCCTTTGGCTCCTTCTCTTTTCATATTGGAAGTTGAAGCTTTTGGATACCTTCTTGCTAACCAAGTGAGTCAAGGTAGTTTTAGCAGTATTTATTTACCTGGAGAATATTCTCAACTCATAAATGAACATTTTGCAAATGATTTTTTTTTTACACTTCATGAGGATGAATGTTCTATCAAACATGAACTAGATTGCCTGGATATTATTTGCAAAGCATCAAGATATTTCAATGGAGGAAGACCTCATGCTATAGGTAATCCTATTTGGATCTTCCAAGCTGGCTTAAAAGTTTCCAGTGGCTTTAGATCCAAAGAGGGGAAATGTTTAAATTCCTTAGCATCCCATTTGCATTCTAGAGTTCCCTTGCTAACTTATGGAATTATGTTTTACAAAAAGTAGAGAAATAAAATTCCTTTTGGATCACCAAAAATCTTACTCTAGTTGGTAATTTTTAGTTGTGTTCCAAAATTATTGCTACTACGCATGTGTATTATTCATCATGTTGGGTCCCTTCTCAAGCCTGCTATAAAAATTTGGAAAAGCTTTTAAGGGATTCTCTTTGGGCAAACTCATCACATAAAAAAGGGTTTCATAGAGTTTCTTGGGATATTTGTTGTCTTCCCAAAAAATCAAGAGGTATGGGACTCCATGATTATCAAAGACAAGATTTTGCTTTATCTTCTAAATGCATTCTTTGAACCTTAAGTGGTTTTAAGGCTTCAAAATTTCTAATTTGGTATTACATTTCTATTGGATTACCTCTTGGTAGGAAGGATTGGAAAGTCATAAAATTTTAATCCCTCCTAGTTGCTCCTATATTTTTTAAAATTCAAGGCTCTTTCATCATTCAGAGCATATGGCGGGCTTGGAAGAAAATTAATCCTTGGTTCTGTTGGCTAGGGGATGGGCATCAGAAAGGTACTCCTATTTCCACTTATAATTTTTGGTGGTCACCTTTTATTACTTTTCAAGATTCCCCTCTTGCTTTTATGCAATGGATTCATGCTCAGTGGTTCTTCAGAAAAGGGATTTCAATAATGGTAAAAACAAATTCGAGATATTCCAAGAATTGGATCCCATGGGATATTTTAGGAGATCATTTGGTTTAGAACCATATGATAAGAATACTTATGATACTATTTTGGATTGTATCCATTTTCATCTTTGCCCCATGATCTGTAGACCTTCTCAAAAGCCTTGGTGGTCTAATTGGGGATGGTTTAAAAAAATCCCAGTTCGTAATTACAAATCTAACTTAGGGTATGCTTGGCTTACTTCCAATGTCCCTATGGTTCAAATACTCAATGAGTGGTGGGATTTTCTTTCCACTCAGACTCATTGGAGTCTAATATTTAAAATGGCTTGGGCAGGGTATATTGAACCTAAATAAGATTTCTTTACCTGGAGCTTATTATCCTATGGTCTTCCTTTTGGACAAAGATTAAAATACCTTGGAATAGAGAATCCTACCTACCATTTTTGCGGTGCTCCAAAGGACCCCTATTATCATTTTTGATAGTGTAGGAAATCTTGAATGGCTTGGGATTAGCTTGAGTCCTTATTTTGGCCTCATATGGCCAATTTATTCACCTAGCATCATGCTTTTCTTGGTGATCCGCCAGATTTTTCCTTGCCATTTTTGGAAGTGTGGAACATTCTTTGCATCAGTGTGCTCTTTCATATTTGGAAAAATCATAACCGAATAATTTTTTTCTCAGCAACATAGTTTAGTTGAATTTCCAATTGCTGATAAGTGCACAATTTATTATGATTTTTGGCTCCAGATTTTAGTTCAAGTGGATAAATTTCATATGGAGGTGGTGCATATTCGTGCTCTTATGTAGAACTAGGGTAATGCCCCATGTATGGTTAGTTGAGTGCCTTCTACAAAGTCTTCTCGGTATCGTGAAGTTTCCAAATCGTGCTCTCACCAAAAAATTTCCTCCTGGTCCACATAAAGATATTGATCTCAACCATCTCCTATTCGTTGACCCCAAGACAACATTGGTGCCAATACATCTCATCATGATAGTGGATGGGAGGTTTGCTAGGTGGAACTAGATCCAATTTTTGGTTGGGGAGATCCTTTTCCAATGTGCCTAGTTTCTTCAGCTAATGTGGTGGGTTGGGATGTATCTGATGGTATTAATGGCTCTAGTACAAGTGATAGTGGACATATGCCTAGGGAGGATGGGTGATCCATTTCCATTCCTTCTAATACCGATTGGCAGAATATGGAAGGTGATGAAATTTCACCTTGTGAGCATACCCTCCATGATTGACATGATTTAATGCATGCTTTTTGGTGTTGTGGTTGGTACTTAACCCTATTTTTATTGTTTTGAGTAACCACTTCCTAACTCAACCTGAGTTAATGTGACTACCTATTGGGGTGTGCCTATCCACCCATTTTTTGGTTGTATAAAAGTTAGGCCTTTACATTAAAAAAAAATGTGACTTAAAACTAACTAAATAAAAGTTTCAGCCACTCTATTAAAGTCATATGAGTCAAAAAAATCCTCCCTCTACTTAAGACTATACTCAAAGATAAAGATAGAAGGACAATGTTCTTGGACTTTGTGCCACACTTTCTTTGCATCCTTATAAGACAAAAAAAAATGTGTTTAATTAACATACACCTACACTAAACATTACACTCAAGTCTTGAGATTCCGAGCTTTGCCAATAACAATAGAGATGATAATTTCAGGTTTAAAATTCTTCATTTAAACTATTGGACATAACAACACTTGATTTCTATAAGTGTACACTCAATTTCCTCTAGTAATCCTTTAAGTTTGATGGTGAACACAACCAAAGGAATAATAATAATATTATAAAAGATCTTCCACAAAGAATTACAAATATAAATATGACCCTACTCTAAGAAGGTGGTTTAATTGAGATGTCCCCTTTACAAACTACTCTTTTCTATTAGGATGGTGATGGTCCTCAATCTCATCTTAATTGTATTTTTATTTATATTTTTTAATTACTTTGATTAATTAGCTTAATATGTTCACAAACTACTCTTTTCTATTAGGATGGTGATGGTCCTCAATCTCATCTTAATTGTATTTTTATTTATATTTTTTAATTACTTTGATTAATTATCTTAATATGTTCACATCGACAACCTAATGCTAATAGTTTTACTATTTTACATATGATTCATTCTTGTAAAAAATAAATTAATATTTAAAACAAAGAAGATTGAACTATTCTACAAGTTCGTTTATTTGTTTATTAATTGTTTTAAGTAAATTATATGTGTAAAGTCCTTTTGGGTGATTGGTGTGTCCTGCATGTTTAACATTCGGAGAACAGTTCCCTTGAATTATGGGCTTGCCCTATACTGTGAAGCATATCATCTAAGGAAATGACCCTATAGTTATACATCCTATGCTTACACTTTACAGGTTGGATCTTAAAAGTTTTTGAAAACATATCTATTATGTTAATATGCTGTATATTTCATTTTGTGTTCGTTGAAATACATTAGATACATTTTTATATTTTAAATGAAAAAAAAATACAGTTTAAATTTCACATAACGACCGTCGAATTCCAGTCCTGAAAAACACAAGAAGCAGGTTTGGAAATATGTCTTCCCTCGCACGTGGTGTACGTATTACTTACGTAGCACAAAAGCTGTAATCCATTGCTCCTCCAACTTGATATTTTAATAATCACCCCACGCTTTGAACAGAACGGGTCTTCCAGACGGCTGTACGGCCTTGCGGGCCCTTGCGTTTACTAATGCAGGCCATCCCGATCAAATTGGACTAAAGTGAAGCCGCCATGCTAAACATTGATAGCAGGTAAGAAAGTAGTAACCTGTAGAGTCCACATTACAGACGTCATTCTAAAGATATAAAAGGGGATGAGGCTGCCTCATCTTTCAAACCAAGAGGCACTTGGATGCCAGAAGAATAGTCACGATGGGTTGTACCATCCATAAGCCTTCCATGGCTTTCTTGGCTGCATTGCTTTCCCTTCTGGCCTCTGCTACGATCCCTCATGTTCATGCGAACTACTACTCCTACAAGTCTCCTCCCCCACCTCCGACTCCATCTCCTTCTCCGCCATACCACTACCCCTCTCCTCCACCACCATCCCCATCTCCTCCTCCTCCATATCATTACAAATCACCCCCACCTCCGCCACCATCTCTTTCTCCCCCTCCGCCATACCACTACCCCTCTCCTCCTCCACGATCCCCATCTCCTCCTCCTCCATATCATTACAAATCACCCCCTCCTCCGTCTCCATCTCCTCCTCCTCCCTACCATTACTCTTCCCCTCCGCCACCATCTCCTTCTCCGCCTCCGCCATACCACTACCCCTCTCCTCCACCACCATCCCCATCTCCTCCTCTTCCATATCATTACAAATCACCCCCTCCTCCGTCTCCATCTCCTCCTTCCCCCTACCATTATTCTTCTCCTCCGCCACCATCTCCTTCTCCGCCTCCACCATACCACTACCCCTCTCCTCCACCTCCCTCTCCATCTCCTCCACCACCATACCATTACTCTTCCCCACCACCTCCATCTCCTCACTATCACTACAAATCTCCTCCTCCTCCGTCGCCTCATTACAAGTATAAATCCCCTCCCCCTCCTCACCACGTTGTAAAACCAGGTCATCCATACAAATACAAATCTCCACCTCCACCTGCATACCATTACAAATCCCCTCCACCTCCTAAGCAGGTTTACAAATACAAATCTCCTCCGCCGCCATCACCCGTGTACAAGCATAAATCTCCACCACCGACTCCTCGTCATGTTGAAAAGCCGGGTTCTCCTTACCATTATAAATCCCCTCCACCTCCAGTTTATAAGTACAAATCTCCTCCACCTCCTCCTCCGGTGTATAAATATAAATCCCCGCCACCTCATCCGAAGCATGTGTACAAATACACTTCTCCGCCGCCGCCTGTCTATTAAACAGTTTAGGCGCAAAGGTGAGAAATGTTTTCCAAATATTATTGTTAAATGTCATTTTTAGACTTTAGTTTGCTGTAACGAATTTTAGCTGCATTTTAAGATCATATGTTTTTGATACAAACTTATGCATGCTAGTAATTATAATTATTGTCTTCGTTGTCACTGTGCAGGAAGCGTTGCCAACTTGAGAAGAATAATCATGCAAATTATTTGGTTTCAGCCTCAGCCATCCGAATTTGTTCAGCAAAACACGAATATGTGCACTAAGAAGGCCGCAGTGCATCCTAAATAATAAAATAAAAAACACCTTAGTCAGTCATTTGGGCATGAGTATGTAATGAGAAGATCCGAGCCTGTTAGGCAGTTGCTAATTCTATCATATTGAGCCGTTTCTTTAAACCTATTAATAAGAGCCAGATCTAGTTCGATGCCTGTCGCCATATTTTATTTGAAAATATATCAAATATTGAGATATTCTGCTTATGATCGTACTCCATAAAATATTGTGCAATCTTAAATTTGAGAAGTATTAAATTTCAACCGGTTAGTTTGCAATCAAATTCATATTTCATTTAAATAGTTATATTATTATGATAAGAAACTGCATAGACGGTAAAATGCAAATTTCACGAGACAATCCCAATCCTCTTACGCGTCCTACAAATATTTGTATGATGTGTGAACATTTACTTGCGTGTTATGTGTTTTGTCAAAAGAATTAGAAAGTAAGCTCCCAAAATCAAACGACTTCGATCTTGAAATGGAAATACACAGCTATTGCGTGGGGGATGGGACCGTTTCTTCCATTCCACGCATAGAATTTCATATTACAGTTCTTATCGATTTACGGTTTTATCGAGTCATTGACTAGGCTTTAACATGCACTTCCAATGTCAGCATAGTTTAGCTGATTTTTTAAAATATATTGTCTGGTTACTCATCGATGGAATTGAACTTCGAGAATTTAGATTATTACTATTTTTAATATTAAAAAAGTCCATTTTCATAAGTTGATCACATGTAATTTAAACAAAATATATGGAACAATAAACTTCTCTATGCAGCCCAATATCAATAATTGAGGAACAAACGAACAAATATGTTAATTGATAACTTGATAACTACTTTTACTTGTAATTATTTTTTAATCATATTATTGCCATTCAAGAGAGCTTACGGAGGATAGGAAAACACTTTTGGTTGGTAGCGCAATTTAATATTTTATGTTTTAGAATAGTACGAATAATAAATTATTTATATTATTATTATAAAATATATATTAAATAAAAGTAAATAGATAATAAATGTATAGATAAATAAATA
Organism: Wollemia nobilis; assembly: GCA_028583015.1. Taxonomy (NCBI): domain Eukaryota; kingdom Viridiplantae; phylum Streptophyta; class Pinopsida; order Araucariales; family Araucariaceae; genus Wollemia; species Wollemia nobilis. The sequence continues at coordinate 1,930,985 of JAQPPZ010002321.1, forward strand.
GGTATTAATGTGGAATAGAAGGTTATATACATGAATATTATAAAATAAGAATGGAAAATGAATTATGATTTTATAAATGCATATCTATAAAATTTAAAATAAGGAAACATGAAATCCTAAAACATTAAATGATAGTAGTTAACATTTAATAATCACCCGTACCTAATAAGTGACCCATAAGATAAAACTTAAAGGGGGCAAAATTTGAATTTATAACAAAAATAAATTTTAATATCCTCTCTTAAATCATACTAGATGGGTCATGAAGCATTATCATTGTTTTTCTCTTAATGTTTTTCTATGAACTCAAGCATTCATGCGAGTTTGGAATACTTAAATTTAGGCAGGGTCATGAATATAATACTCACTTGAATTAATTGGTGAATATAGATATTATATATATTTATTCATGTAAATCACCATGGAGTGTACTTTTAAATCCATCCAATTAATTTACATACATAAATAGAAGTTAATTATAGGATGATTTATAATATTAAACCTGTATATTAAAGAAAAATTTCATTACAATGAATCCCTTCTTGTTGAGAAAATATTCTACTAACCTAGATTTGTATTTTTCCACGTTGCTTTTGAGGTAGAGTTGATCCTATATATATTTATTTGTTGTTGAGGGTTATTTTTTATTGGGAAAAGAGATCAACTATCTAATCTCAATATCTATTAACGAGTTGTATTTTTTATGCATGAAAACCTCTTAATGTTCATCTTTTTCTTGATTTATATCATTAATTCATAAGCATATTATAGAATTACTACTACAAAAATGATTTTTTTTTTAAATATTCTCAATGTGATAGGGTACACTATAATTATGTTATGGAAATTGACTTCATTTCTCATTTTCTTCTTCTAGAAAAGGATGAATTAAATTATCAAATTCAAATTTTAAATCATAGTTTTGACCTTATGCTTATTATTAGCTTTCATGTAAAAATCATAGTTATATTCTAACTAAATTTAATGATATTCAGCAATCATACTTAATGTAATAATGACACTTGACCTCTACCTAAAGATAATGACATTCAAACTTTATGTGATAATAATGTATATCTTTCATGCATCATCAATAGTATAATTAGTAAATGACACCATATCAAATAAGAAATGTGTTTAATGACCATATGTAGGATAACTCATTCCTACTAAAGATGGTATTAGATGACCCCCCTAGATGTATAATGTTAAATTATCATATTTTAGATAATTTGAGGTCATGTGATCATGTAATGAATGATCAAACATGTGACAACCATATATCAAAAGGTTTGATTCTCAATGATTGAGTGAGAGACAATAATATTTTATATCACCTTATCTTAAACAACTGAAACATGGCCTTATCTTAGATGATGCAATCATAAATTACGAATTTATATAACTTGTATACAAACTTTTAAATTCTATGTGCAAGTCATTCACACAATATGTTGATGGATCATATTAATGACAGGAATTATATGTATCCATTAAAATATAAGAAAATAGATGACAAAATGATGTATTTCTCAAATGTTATATATATAAACAATGTAATAGTCATTTATATGATGTTGGATAACTTAGTTCTATGTTATGCCATCTTAAGTGACTTAAAATTGGATGACCAATTACCTTATAAAATAATCCTAAATAATCAAGTAATAAATAATGCCTTATGGGTGTATTATCACATGACATCACATAAAACTATTATATGTTATGCCTATCAAAAATCTATATCTCAGTCAACCTTATGATGGGTTCCTCATACAATATGTTACCTTGGTTAGTCTTGGAGATATGAAGAGCATAATACCACTTTTGATTTTATTAAATATGAAATGCCTATAAATAAATTATCTTTTTTGTAGCCATATTAATGATATTGTAAGAACGGGGTTTGATTTTTTGGCTCTGCTAGGGTTTGATGAGGAAAAACTACTCTGTTAAGGTTTTATGAGGAAAAACTGCTCTACGGGGATGATAGCAGTTTTTGGAGGAGGTCTAAACAATTGGAGGAATGTTGTGATGGTGTCAGACCCATCAAAAGCGTACATGCTAGTGACGTTTTCTCATATAAAAATTATTGGAAGAAACAATATTTCCCATTGCATGTTGGGAATTGCTTGTTAAATAACAATGGATGTTTGGAACGATGTGAATCTAGACTGGTTCTAGTGGTTCAACCAGACTCGATGGTGGAATATGTGGAGTATTTAACCAAACATGCACTTATTGGTAAATTTATGGGCATCCAAATTTCTCTTCCCTTTGTGGAGGCTTGGGTTAGGAATATTTCGAAGCTTGAAGATAATGTGGAGGTGATGCTAAGTGTGAATAACTATTTTATGGTGGTTTTCTCTTGTCTTGTGGACCATAACAAAGCATTTGAAGGGGGTCCTTATTATTATAACCAAGCAGGACTCTTTATTAAACCCTGGCATGTGGGTTTCAACCCGTTAGAGGAGCGATCATCGTAGGTTCCATGATATAGAAAATTTAAAATTTAATCCATGAATAACTAAGTGGTACTACTATACAAGCTAGATGAATGTGATAAGTGGTGCAAGACCATATTGCAAATAAGAATATGAAAGAAAAAGAGTATTGGGACAAACATTTGAAGGGGTCCCCTTAATTTCAATGACTTGATGATGGTGTATGATGCCAAACATAAGAAGAGGAAGCATAAAATATTTCTACTAGAATATATGGGTCTCTATCAGATAGTAGTCATCCATGAAAATGGGACCTACAAGCTTGAGGATTTGGATGAAATTCCTACTAAGAAATGGGTGAACCATGATAAATTTAAACTATTTCATCCTCTATAAGAGAACAAACCTACTCCAATGATGCAGTAAAAACTAGGAGGGGAAGAGATGCTGACACCAAAATATTTTAGGTTATTTGCATGTTCATAGAATGCAAAATATATAGTGGAATGACTTGTTAGAGAATATTATGACTTGGTAGTGAAGTAACCTCATTGTGAAGGTTACAATAATCATTAAATAATGGAATTTTTGTATGGAAGGAGTACAAAAATAATATTGTGTTAGGGACATGTCTCAATGAATGCTAAAAAGTTAACAGTTATAGTGATTAGTAATAGTGAATAATAAAAAATAAATAGTAATAGTGAATAGTAAAATATTGGGATGAAAATAAATCTGGAACTATAGAAGAGAAAACTACGATATCAGTTTGGTAGACAAAGTGCTTTCTGGTTGCTGCGGTATTGAAGATAAGATTGCTTCCCCAATAGGACCCAATGGGGACACCCATGAATCCTCTTTTAAAGAGATAAAGTTCTTATGCAAATTTGTTGAAGAAAAAATCTCCTGTAGAGACTGAAGAAGCACAAAACACTACATTAAAAATGCTCTTTACGGATGTTGGAAAAGGGTCAACATATCAAAGAGTCAATGGATGCTTGCCATAGTTAGAATCAAGGAAAAAGATTGTCATTAAGCAAAGGATGATAAAATAAATAGTCTCATATAGATCAAATAATGATTTGATCTGTAAATTCATGGGTATTCGCCCTACCTTGAATTTTTTGCATTACTAGGTTCAACAAAATTGGGAACCTATTAATGAGTATTCTTTATAGTTTATTAGTAATGGATATTTTTTTCTTACTTGCCAATAGAAATAGGGATTTTGAATCAAAAAAGAGAAATCAAGGTCCGATAGGATTATTTGATTAACCTTGGAGATTGGGATTTGATCCTCAAATTAAACCCACTACTATCCTAGTTTGGATTCGTTTGTATGCTTTTCCAATGGATTTCTAGAGAGAGAAGGTATTGGAAATCATCAAAAATTCCCTTGGAAGATAGTTTGGTGTTTTTAGAGATACAATGGAAGGAAACATAATAATTTATGCTACATTATGCATGGAAATGGATCTTAGCCAACCATTGCTAGAAGATTTTGAACTTGAACTTGCAAGTATATCTTGGATTCAGGAACTGGATATTGAGGCATTGCCCTTTAGGTTTATAGTTTACCATAAATAAGGCCATTTGACTCGGTCCTATCCAAACAATATGGACACAAGAATGGAGGTTCTTTTAGGAATGTTAAATCTTCCTAAGGAGGATAAGTAAACAGTCAATAAAGAAATATCAATATTTCTCAAGTTGGAGAAGCACAAGGAGATAGTTTTGAACATCCCAAAAGAAGAAGGTAAAAGAAAAAAGTTGGCAAAGAGCAAACCCAACTCAATCCCTCAAATAGGTATGAGATATTCAACATACTAGTGGACTAGGAAGAAGAAAAATTCATGGAAGGAGTGGATGGGAATAATAAAAACAATAAAAACCATGTTAAAGCCCCTCTTTCACTTCCTTCTATTCTAGATCAGGTAATAGAGTGCAGTGAATTACCATAATAAGATACTATAGGAGCATTTATAGTGCGTAATCAAGAGTAGTTGATAATTAAGGATTTCATCATGGGTATAGCAAAAAAGAATAGAGAAAATCCAACTCTAGGTATAACTCATATGGAAAAGAGATCAAATAATGTTAGCTCTCAAAGAGTGGGTAGAAAATCAAATAAGGAATTGATAGCAGTTCAAGGAGAAAAACTGATCACTAGGGGATTGGTGAGACCAATAGACTCTTATTAGTCTCAAGGTAACCAATGATTATACAATCATATAATGTTAGGGTTTTAAATAGTAGAACCCATCAGTATGTCGTTTGAAGAGTCTTAGAAAAAAGTAAAACATATTCTTTTTTTTATCCAGGATACAAAAATATCATTTGATGTTATGTGTAAAAGAGTAAATAGGCTTTGAAAGCGTGTTGGTAAAATGGAAGTGGTTACCTAAGTGGTCATAGGGGGGATAGTTACCTTTTGGAACTCTTTTGAATGGACAACAATAGAACATATATCTTGGAGGGGTGTCCTCACATCATATTTTAGGAACAATGTGACAGTTAAGTAGGTTTCAATCACAAATTATAATGGGACACAAAACCTATATGGTCAAATTCATCAATGGAAAGCAGTGCATAATATGAGAGTCTTAAGGGAGGAGTTATACTAGATTTTTATTGGGTATTTTAATGCTAAATTATCAACTAGATATCAGAAGGGGTAACCCCAATTTTGGATCCAAGGGACTGACTTATGAATACCCAATTCCATGCATTACACTTGATGGATATTAAAAATCCTAGAATAAACTATGTTTGGACTAATAAAAGGAGGGAGCCACATAATCAGAAGGTGAAGTTAAATTATTTTTGGTTTTAAAGGAGGCATTTGTGAAATGGAATCTAAAATTTTAGATTTTGAAGGGTCCAATTTTGGATCACTTCCTCTTTTTTTTGGAAGTGGGGATAAAGATATGGTAGCATCACAAACCATTCATATTAAAAAACTTGTGGTTCCCAATAGAACTTCAAAAGAAAATTCCTTAGTGATGGGAACAGGGACACTCTACACATGGGACAACAATGTTTAGATTCCGTAAGCAACTTCATTGTGTCAAGGATCAACTAAAATAATGGAGGTGAGCTAATAAGACAAAATTCTAGGTCCAAAGAGCTCCATTAGTGTCTATATGGGATGAGGTCAAAAAACACTTCAAGGAATGAATAATTATAGAACAACTCAAAGAAGAGGATGGTGCATTGCATAAAGTAGTTGAGGATATTAACAACCAAGAGGAGATCTACTAGAAACAAAGAGCAAGAACCACTTGGTTATTAGAAGGTGATAAAAATACCAAATTTTTCCATTGCACTGCTTGTGCTAAGAGATAAACAAACAATATGGAAGCTCTTCAACATGAGAATGAGAACTCCTTTGATACAATCCTAGGTATGCATTCCTATTCAATGGATTACTTTTCTACATTGTTTAAGGAAAGTATGGTGCAATATGAGGAGGCTTGGAAAGAAGTTCTTACTATAATACCCTCTATTATTTCTAAATAATAAAATTGAGTCCTACATAAACCCATTGATAGAGAGGAACTAAAGAAAGTAACATTTGGAATGAGTACCGAAACAACACTAGGTCTATATTGATTTCCAATTGAGTCTTTTAAACCTTCTGGGACAACTTGAAGGAGGATGTAATGGCTATTATAGATGAATCCAGAGGTAGTAGAAGAATTATTAAAGTATAAAATCATACAATTATACCTTAATTTTGAGAGGGAAAGAGGGGGGTTCATATTTCTGATTATAGACCTATTGCCTTATACAATTTCATATATAAAATAATCACAAAGGTAATGTTTGAGTGGCTAAAACATCTCTTACATAACATTATCCCATTGAAGCAAAGGGGGTTTTATAGAGGGCAAACAAATCTTGGATGATGTGGTTCTAGCTCAGGAGGCAATCTACACAATGCAAAAATCTAGAAATAGGAGAATGTTCATAAAATTGGATATGTCAAAGGCTTATGATAGGGTGGAGTGGAGCTTCTTGTCAAGGATGATGGTAGCCTTTAGTTTCTCTTAGGATTGGATAGAATGGGTCATGAGTTGTCTTTCTAATCTTACATACTTAGTGTTAATCAAAGGCCTTCTCTCATAATCGTTTAGAGCTACCTAAGGCCTTCGTCAAGGAGATACTTAACCCCTTATCTTTTTATCATATTGGTTGAATGTTTGGGTAGACTCGTCTTGAGGAGAAAATAACAAGGTTTGCTAATAGGTATCAAGGTGGGTGAGTAAGTTTTGACTCACTTACAATTTGTGGATGACATAGAATTGGTGGGAGTGGCCAACTTCAGGAAAGCAAGAATGATTAGAGATACTCTTAATGTTTACCTTAGGGCCACAAACCAATTCATCAATGATAAAAAAATCCAAAGTGATATTTTTCAATATTTACTGAAGGCTTTAGGATATAATTTTAGAGATATTGGTAATCACAACGAATTCTCTCCTAGTGTTATATTTCGGGGTCCCTTCAAATTTTAGAAAACTAAAAATAAATATTTGGAGTTATATTTTGGATTGTATCAAATAAAGAATTGGTGATTGGTCTCACAAATGGTTAATATATGCGGGTAGATTAACTTTTTTTGTAGTTAGTCATTTAGGCCATGTCAATTATAAAGTTTCTATCCTTGCTACCCCACATACCATATGGAAAGAGTTAGACAATATTACTAGAAATATTTAATGGGGAGGAGTAAAAGGAGAGAGGAAATGAGCCATAGTAGGTTGGGAGAATGTAAGCCTTCCCAAGGTAAATGGAGGTTTGGGATTGAGGATATCTGAGTTAAATAATAAATCTTTGGCTAGAAAGCTTTTGTACTGCTCCAAATTTTTCGTATCCTTACCTTCAGGCTATAGGATCTGTGCCCAAAAGGGGGATGCAAGAAGGATGGGACAATACCTCGGACTGAGAGGCCCTTTGGAGGTTGCGCCTCTCGGAGGAGGGGTATAAGGGTGAATTTTTGATGGATGGTGGGTTCACGAGGAAACTTTGAGTGGCAGTTTCCACGCCTAGGTTGAGAATGGTTTTGGTGTGTTCATTTTATACTCGATCATTCATAATCCTAGGTTGGCCAGAATGAATCTAAGTTATTCTATATGAAAATGTTGATTTATATGAATACAAAAAGTAGGAATGAATCCTAAATGTAAATATTATATGAAATGAGAAATAATGCACCTGATTCTAGATGTCTGATGAAGACTCTGAAGCTTGTAGGAGTCCAGATCATCCCAAATATGACAGGATCATCTGCAATTGTACAAAATCATCTCATATCACAGGCAATCATCTGAGATCAGGCAATATCATCGTCGATCTGACGAATTCGTTAGAAACCTACAATCACAGAAATAGACACCAAAAAATGAAAATGCTACTGCTAGATTAATGCAAAATGATAGAAATGATAGTATAAATGCCTAACTAATAAATATAGATAGCAAATTAAAGGAAATGCTTTTTTTTAATAACTTATTTTAACTTTATCATGCATTTATGCTGAATGAGGTGAACTCTAGGATGTAGAATGAAAATAAATCAAACTAATGCATAGTAAAATAAAGAAGACAAATGAGGAATGCAAACTCAGGGCTCTGGTTACCCCAATCTGAACTGCAGTCGAGATCGCCTCCAATCGTACGAGATCATCGTCGATCTGCGATAGGATCATCCGAAATCATTTGGAATCACCTGCGATGATCCGAGCTATCTCCAACTGAAGCACAGTGAAAACCTGCAATGAAAACTTAAAGCTACGAGTGCGAACAATGGTGGATAGGACGTCTTGACACAACAAAACTAAATGGCAGGGAAAATCAATCAGGGAATCCTGGGATCAGCCAACCAGGGGGATAAACTAAGAAAATTCTAGTTTATATAGGATTAGGGGGAGGTTAGGAGGTTGGGGATCATCCCAATATGGGAGATCCTCAGTGGAGGAATCTCCAACTACGCAGACACACTTATGCCCAAGTTGGAGAGGCTGTTAAAATAGAAGTTAATTATGAAAATTTGGTTTTGGGATGAAATCGTCTGGGCGTTCTGTTCCAGATGAATTCATTCGATCTGGGACGATTTCATCTGATCGACGATGATATCGTCCAACGGTAAAAACAACTCCTAAAAATGGTGCGAAAATGGGGTGAGCGGTTAACGGGCGATTTTGGGGTTAAAATTTAAATTTTATCTTTTTACTAAGGGTTTAACTGTGCCAATTTTAGGGTGCTACATTTTGCCCCCTCTTTAGCGATTTTTCGAAGAAAATGCGTTAAAGACGAGTTCTTCCCGTTTTACGAGAAAGCAAAAATTTACTCAATTTTCTAGACGACGATTCTAGGTCGAATCGTACAACTGCTTACTATGGTGCCCCCTCCGTGTTTTTACCCAAATCGAACGTTTGAGGTAAAAGCGTGAAAAAACAAAATTTTAAAAAATGTTGTTGTTTTTAAATAAAATTAAGAAAAATAGGGTAAAACCCTAATTCATTTTTACTGTTTATTTTCACTATTTTTAGAGCTCTGCAGGCAAAATGGTAGAAACAGCGCACAGATCGACAAAGGTCCGGTGCGGGTTGCGGGTAAGGATCTAAACCTAGTTAATTATGTTTTTAATTTGATTTGTGTAATTTTTTATTTAAATTTTTACTGTTTTGGGACATCGCGCCCGTTTTTAGGCCATCGACGACGTCAGGATGAAATCGTCCCAATTTCGTCGAAATCGTCCCTAGATCGTTGATTTCGTCTAGGGGCGAAATCGACGGAATAGGGGCGATCCCCAAGTTGCAAAATCGAAGATGATTTCGTCCTACCAAGGGCGATTTGACCTAATTTAGGATGATATCATCCAATGGTGGATGATATCATCATTGTTTTTAGAAGATTAATTTGATTTAAGTGATTTTAATGATTATCTATTGATGATTTTTATTGTTTGATTGTTTATTTTGCAGAGGGGATTACTAAAAAGTTGGGAGTGCAAATACGGGGGACTCAGAGACGACATAGCCATGCTCGACTAGGCAGAACGAGATTGATTTGTAGAGGTCATACTACAGCATGTGGCAGAGATGCCATAAATACCGACAAACATGGGGCTACTGATAGCCCTAGCAGAGAGGTGGTATTGAGGGTCATATTATTTCTGGTTATCGATAGGGGAGATAGCTCCCACTCTAGAGGACATATGGAGGATCTTGAGGATCCCTATACAAGGGCGGTTTATGACTCCTACGGCCAATCAGGGCCATGCCATGATGCGACTGTGTAGAGATCCTAGCTTCACCCTGGAGAAGGGCAGGGTTAACATTGATATACTCTGGCAGATGCCTAGGGTGTCTTGATTGACTCAAGTTTTGGTAGGGGTAGTGGGTGGCTTACTGCTATGCCACCATAGGAATGCAGGTTACCCTAGCTACTCTCAAATGTGTTCTTCAATATGAGAGACCATAGCTACAGATTTTCTTGGGGCAACTTTGTACTATGCCGCTTGTATAGGATCCTGTACGGGGTTGTATACAAGGGAGGTCGATGTTTGGTTTTGACATCGTTGCTATAGGTTTGGTGCTGGGAGCACATTGCGGTGCAGAGGCCGGTAGGGCTTCCACTAACAAGGGTTGACCGGGAGAGATCCTGGGTTTTCTATTGGTGGCACCAGAGAGGGTCATAGTGGTGGATAGATCTGCTGATGTCCCGAAGGTTGCTAGACGACCTCATCCTAGACCAGATCACCTGGAGGCTGTGGAGATGGCATCCAGGGTGGGGAGAGGATGGATAGGATTTGGCTCACATCAGGTGAGTCTTCTGGTTGAGGATGGAGTGGGGAGAGGTAGAGCTCCATCGCTATGACCGAGTTTTGTGGCAGTTCGGTCTACAGCAGGGGATCCCTTCTCTAAGGGATTACGAGTACTCTTGGACTGTCTGATATAGTACTACACTGATCGAGGCTCCAGATATGCAGTGATTCTAGAGTCAAGATATAGACGATGCCCCCATTCAGCCAGTGGATGGGGATGATGCTGGGGTGATAGACAGATATGATGCCTGGTACGCAGGCATCCGCCCTCCTCAGATGATGAGGGCACAGGGTCCGATGCACGTCATGGTGTGATAGATGGGGAGATGGTGCCAGGCTACTATCGATGCAATGAGGGGTCACGGAGGGAGGGAGCAGCGATGGTATCCTTAGGAGATACATCGAAGTGAAAGCACGAGGATACGGAAACAAAAAGGGAAAAACTCCAAGTACGATGCAAGAACGAAACTAAACTTGATGCTACGAATTAAAAATGCGTAAAATGGAGAAAGCATAGACAAATTGGAACCCAAATGGAATGAAACAACCCTCTTCTTTTATTGATGTATTTCAAATTCGGTTACAATTCGCTTCCTCCCTTTTTAGGGGCGAGGAGCATCAAACTTGTCTCTTGGTCACATCAATGGAAAGCCATCCCTCTTCCGCGTGCCCACATGTAAGATGGGCGGACCAAACGTCGCCGCCGCTTGTGTATACGAGTGTTGATTCCTTGCTGCTCCTCCGATGTCTAGACCCTACGTTCAAAGGAACAAGAAACCGTTAGTAGCACTTGCGAATAAGACAAAGCATGCGATCCTCAAGCCTACAATAAGCGGATGAGAAAATGAATTAAACTGTAACTAAAACTTATCCAAATGACATGAAAACTTGGCAAGGACATAGAAACATCACCAAGAAGGCATTGCAAAAGGGACAGTTAGGAAATTCCTCACCGATTTGAATTCGCTCCGGGGAGGGACGGATTCGACTGTAATTCGCTCTGGGGTAGAACGAATTCACCTGCAACAAAGCGCCGAAGTGATACTGCCCCAAATGTCGCATCTAGGGAGCTCCAAAAGACCTGCAAACTTGGGGTTAGCTAATTGGAGGCATTTTGGGAAGACCCAGATGGTCAGATTTCCCCAATTTGGCCTCCATCAATGGGAATTTGATGCTGCTACCTGCAAGTTAGTGAGGACAACAAAAGCGATAAAACATGATAAGATTTGATCAAAGCATTACGAAATCGGAATTACAAGCTATCTAAGCAGCATAAGATGGAATGCAAAATAAAAAAATGACAAAAAGAACAATCTGCCATGAATCCCCAATCATTCCTAAAAAGGAAGATTAGGCTCGCAGCAGTGCGGGGCGCCCGGGCGGGCCGCCCACCGTTGGAACCTGATTTCGGCACCAATCCACTTGGGATGGGCCCAAAATCTCTTGTAATGTGTTGTCGGCAAATTGGGTGGGATACTGTGGCCAAATGTCGGGTTTGGTTCCGGATTTGTGCTTCCAATGACCACCCAATGACCTCTTCTCCAAAAGAGATCAAGGATGTGAAAGGCACAATTCAAAAGGGGAATAGGTGTGAAAGCAAAACGACAACACTTCGTTGCTCCAAAATGCTCCTTCTCTGTATATTTTTAGGGTGAGGAAACTCACCAATTTATAGACCTGGAGGTCTCTTGAATTGGGCATGCAGAGGCGCCACTTGGCAATCATGCCTTCCCAGGGGAGGGAGATTCCTCCCTGAATAGGGACTTCATGACCGCCCTTGTAACGACCTCTAACGCTCGAAAATGCTCACCCACACTCCCATGCTATGAAGGAAGCGTTAAGTGGCGGATCTGAGCTGCCATTTGTCAAGATTTGACTTTTTGCCCATCAAACCTGGAATTCGTCCCACCCTGGAGCGGATTCTGTATTCGTCCCAGGGGAGGACGGATCCCATTTTGAATTCGTCCCAGGGAGGGACGAATTCTGAGCAAAGTGCCTAGAAGGTGCCAAATTGATCTCTGACCTCCCAAAACTGCTGTGAGAGTGGTTAGGACCACTTGTTTAACCTCTGGGGGCTGCCCTTGGGGCTGTGTGTGTCAATGCGATCAGTGTTTGCAGTCACATAATCGGATTGGTGTTGTTTTGGTGTCTACTAGATGCCCCTTTTTGGGATGCGTTGTGCATGGCGCAGCGTCGAGCAAAAATAGATAACCAAAGCACTAATGATTAGGGTTTCTTAGTAACCTAACCAACTCTTGATGCCCCAAGCATGGAAAGGGCATGCATTCTTGAATCCTTGCTTCGACGAGCGAAGGAACTCAATTCAAGTGTTAACCTTTTTCGGTGAGGTGTTACTTGAGCTTGGACATTGATCAGTCATGAATAGGCAAAGGGCGCAACCTTTTGTCTGTGGTAACCTAGAGTTCATGATTCATGAATGCCAAGTGATTTGATCAGCTTGTGACTATTGCTTGTTTACTGCCCCAAGCAGGGGCGTGATTGTCTTTGTCAATGATCCTTTGAATGCATGCCATTTTCCATGATTGGGTGTGTGTGTGTTGATTAGTGACTAAGTGTGACTACCCCCTCAAGCGACGAATCGATGAGGGAATGACCTTCATGAGAAAAGCGACGAGTCGCTTGACCCAAGATGACTTAGGTAAGGGTGCCATCAGATGTTTAGCATTGAATGTGTGTGCAGTTTTTTGACATTTAGACCTATTTTTGGTGGGTGTTAACCCTTTTGGCGACGCCGTTTGGGGATGAAATTCTCGAAGATCCATCTTCCCGTGGAGCGGTCCGGCTATGGTAGCCTTCTTAGGGAGTAGGATAGTGAGGATTTGTAACCCCGACGTCGGTTTTGCATACCCGAGATGTCAAATGCAAAAGCACTTTCATCGGGCAAGCTTTATTGCTTGTTTTGGGTCATTTTGTTCATTTTTTGTTATTTTTGAAATTTGTGTGCTGAATTCGTTCCAGGGTGGGACGAATTCCTGTGTAGTATTCGTTCCAGGGTGGGACGAGCGCTAACTAGAGCGCTCATTCTAGGGAGGAACGATTACAAGCTCAAAAAGCCTATTTAAAGGCCAAAACTAGGTTTTGGGCTCATTTGCACTTGCTTTTTTTGGCGATTTGGAGCTTGAGGAGGAGGAGGTGAATTCTGCGAAGCGAAGCGCTGCCGAATTTCTCCCGACACCATGAGTGCACAAACCGGATCGAGCGGCGGAGCCGAAGCGAGACCAGTAAGTGGTCCTCCTCGTTTATTTGCTTTATATTTTCAAGTTATTTGTTTATTTTGCTTTGTTATGCTTGAAAATGAAATCCGAGTGGAACTTTATTTTGACAAGATGTAATTAACGTCTAAAATTTGCATTCCATTTTACACTAAGGTAAACCCTAGGTAAGAGAAAAATTTTGTATTATGTGATGCTTTTGTTACACGAAAACCCTAGGAATGCAAACCCTAGTTTTTTAGGTTTAGATTTGTTAGTTTTAAAACGTAGGTGAAAACCCTAGGCTAAAAAACTGTTATTAAAATTTTGTTTTGCTTTTTTGTTTTAGACTTTGTTAAACTTACCTAGGGACAATTTTTTTGTTTTTATGTTTTAACTTAGAGTACAAACCCTAAAGGTCTTTATTTTTTTTTTTAATTTTTTTCTTTTGAGCTGTACACTTTCATGTAGTGTTGTATATTCATGTTTTTGTTGTACAGTTTTTCATGATTTTTAATGTTTTGCATTGTTTCTTGTGCAGGTTGTGAAGAGCCGGTATCGTGTGCCTACTGCTTTTGCCGAAGCGCGTGGGGCGCTAACTGTGGCTGACTGGGAATGGCTTGATGCTCTTGGGCTCAAGCAGGTGACTCGACTGGAGCCTGTGGTCGGGGATCGAGCCTATCTGATGGCCTTGATCAACCTATGGGATCCTCGGACCAACACCTTCCATCTCCCAACAAGGGAGATGACAGTGACACTAGAGGACGTCTATCGGATTCTACGGATTTCGATAGATGGACTGTCGATCAGGACGATGCCGCGTGACCAGTGGACAACTGTACTGATACGATGCTTTGGGCATGGGGAGGAGTTGGGCGTAGAGAGCCCAGTGGAGAGGGCAGAGCTTGACTACCAGATTGGCGGCATTCTAGTTCGATGGTGGCTGGAGAGGGGGGTGTTGGGAGTGAGGCACGCAGTACTTATGGGCCTCATTTCCAACATGTTGCTGCCTGACTCGTCAGGTGCGAGGTTCCCATGGAACCTGCTGGATGTGGTTCACCGGTTGGTTGAGTGCCCGACGGAGGCACCATTGATCATGAGGTGGGGACAGACGTTGTTGGCATAGCTCTATGGGGAGCTGTACGAGGTCCGCTATCGAAGGGAAAGGGGATCAGCTGTAGTTATCTATTGCAGAGCTGGGCCTGGCAGCACATAGCAGTTGAGAGGCCGATGGGGCTACCATGGATGACTCGGGGGGAGATGGAGGATAAGGATATAGGCTACGTGGCATTGTGGCGGTGATCTGAGGAGCAGGGACAGAGTCGATGATGGGCAGGTGTTATAGGGCACTATGTCGATGCCTTCGCTCGGCTCGCTTCGGGGGAGGTGTTCTGGCGCCCCTACCGAGACTGTCCAGCATGGCCTGAGGTTGGAGAGTGGCTCCGATGGGTACATAGGGGGTGGTGGCTGATTGGGTGGCATGGGACCGAGCATGAGTTCTTCCCATACAATCGGGTGACATGATAGTTTGGGGTGCGCCAGGGGTTGCCTGGTGAACCCGTGGTCTATCGACATCGGGGGGATGAGAGGACTCTGGATCGGCCAGTCATCATGCCACTTGGCGAGGATTCAGATATGATGATTGACATCCTGGACGTGGATGACATTGGGACTACTATAGAGTATGACCAGTGGTGGACCCTATGGTGATGGCGAGGCGAGGGGCCACTGGGAGGTGCGGGGGCAGGTGCCGAGGCACCAGGTGATGACTAGGGAGCTCCATTGGAGGATGCAGAGATGGTGGAGGTGGATGGTATGGATGCGGATCTTGGGGCTCCAGATCAGCCGGAGATGCAGGACATCACGGAGTAGTGGGAGCCAGATCAGGTTTTTGTTCTAGAGATGCCCATGCCTCGGGCAGATGTGGAGGACATGGATGCAGGGTTACGCGCTGAGAATGCACGGTTGGAGGAGTTACTACGGAGGCACGATGAGGAGCTAGGGGATGCGCTATGGGAGAGGGATCTCCTACGGGCTCAGCTAGCGGAGCGGGAGAGCGCATGGGTTGCACATCGTCGATAGGAGGGGGAGACCGACACTCGGGAGAGAGATCTCCTACGGATGTAACTGGCATAGCGTGATGATGTAGTCATGATGTACCATCGATGGGAGGCAGAGTGGTGCCGGCATCGGATGGATTTGGAGGGGAGATCATCCACCTTGGGGGTGGGTACCTGAGCCCTCTAGAGGTGGCTCATCACGCCGGACGAGGGGAGTGATACTGAGCAGTCAGCATCATCTCGTCGTAGGCGATTGGAGGAGGGGGGGCTAGTGGGCATGGTGCGGGGCGAGCAGCAGTCGCCCTGAGAGGTCCCACAGGACCCACACCACGGGGGGTAGTTCCCGTCGCACCGATCCTGCATGATCATGGTGGTCGATGCCCTAGGCTTTGGGGGTTTTTGAGTTTTTGCTTTATTTTTGTGGGGTCAGATGACCGGTTATTGTAGCCTATGGGCCATTTTGATGATATATATACAGATGATTTTATTTGTGTTATACATGTGTCATGATTTGATGTTATGCATAATGATTGATGAATGTGTATGTATGTATGTTAATTTACATGAATGGATGCATGTGTTCTGATGAATGCAAATGTTTCTAACTTATATGAGATGCGAGTGGAAATGATGATTGTGATTTGACTTTGTGATTTTTTTTTTGTTGGCGGTGGCACCATAGACTGTCTATAACTTATAACTGTTTGTCGTAGGCGATTGCTGCGGTGAATAGCTTTGTATGCATACATGTCTTTTCTTGTATGTTATTTTTGTATTTTTTGATGGTGAAGTAAAGCTGAAAAGATATTACAGTTGGTTTAGAATGTAGTTAGGTTTTCTGAGATTCAGATGTTTTAACTAACTAGCCAAGGTTGTACTTTTATCTGACAAGACTTTGAACAAGGTATGAATCGGACTTGTCTTTGACCAAGTTATTTCACATCCCTGTGTGTGCAATTGAGTTCGTTGATGTGGCATTTGTCAAGATACCGCCAGTGCTAGATAGGCTGTCAACCAAACCTGTACTGAGGATCACCTAATTAGCTCCACTAACTCCTTTGTTGTATTTAGTCAGATTAATCTACGGTGCAATCTAGGATACCATAAGCTAGCTCATCCACATGCAAACATTGATCCGCACACAAGTTAATGCGGCAGATATATCGTCATGCGGGAGGTTTGCCACGAGTGACCGATAGGCTATCAACCAAACCGGTATTGAGGTTTATCTCATGACCTTCTGAATGCTGAGAGTTCCAGGGATTCAAGTTCAACTCCCTTCTTTTCTTCAATTGTATTGGGATACTTGCTCTTTATAGTGATAATAATCACTGTTTATTTTTGTTATATTTTTTTTGTTTTTCTTTTGAGCAAGGGATTTGGATTTCGAGTGATGAGAATCACTATTGTATGTGCCTTTTGATGTATGCACTTTGAGGGTGATGTCAAATTTTTGGAGTTTTGACATGTGCAAATTTTGATGTTTTGCAACTTTTGAGAACTTGGGATTCATGGGGAATTGGGTAGGGAGGATGCTTGTCCTTTTGCCAACTCTCAGCATTCTTTGGGGTCATTCGCACAGGGGGATGAGCAAGATAACCGTTTCGCTTATGGTGACCTGGATTGCTTTGCAGGTTTCATCTTTCGTTCACACAACTTGGGAATGTTTATGTGTTTTAATTTGTGCTGGGATGCTACGTAACAAGGTGTGATCCAAGTAAAATTCTACCTTCGTAAAAGCTATCTGACTTTGTACAGTTTCGGTTAGAAAGCTATTGGCAGCTGAATGACAAAAACTCCTGATACATTAGAAGACAACTGACTATAGTATGGCGGAAATATGGATAGCATTTTATTTTTGATGGATTGTTTATACAACGGAGAGATATGGAATGAAGATGGACTTTGCCAAGTAATTACAGTCTATGGTGCCTTGACTTGTATGACCACAAATATGCAAATGTATGGATGCGATGCTTAATGCAGCTATTATTTTTGTGTTTTTGATGGATTGATCTTGGTGAGTATGAAAATGGGATGTAAAAAGAGATTTTTAATTTTGTGATGATTTTGAGCATGCATGGAGATGAGATGCAAGTTTTTGTTATTTTTGATGATTTTATTGTTTTTGATATTTCTTATTTTTCTTTTGACCAAGCGATTGGGGGAACCCTTGGAGCTTTTTGGTTTGACCAAAGATTGGGAATGAAAGACCGATTGGAGAGAATCCTTGGAGCATTTTGGGATTGACCAAGCGATTGCGGGAATCCTTTGGAGCATTTTTTGGATTGACCAAGCGAAGGAATCTTTTTTGTTGACAGAATTGCGGAATCCTTGGAGCATTTTGGGATTGACCAAGCGATTGCAGGAATCCTTGGAGCATTTTGGGATTGGTTGCTTTAGATATGGAATGGTCACAAATGACTGATGTTCAAGGGTTCGAGTTCTTTGACTCCATCAAGGGAAGCTAGTCGGTACGTCCCGGGTCCTATCTTGCTATCAATTACATATGGACCTAACCAATTTGCCATGAACTTGTCCCTGAGATGGGACGACAAACTAGAGTTCTACTGGTTTTCCTTCAAGACCAAGTCACCAACCTGAAAGTCCCTCAGGTGAACTCTCATGTTGTATGCTTTCTTCAACCGCTCTTGATAGATACGTAAATGCTCAAGAGCATTAACGCGTCGTTCATCGAGCAACGTAAGCTGGTCTAACCGGGCCTACCATGCAGTGTCATCATCGATGAACTCTTGCATTGATATGTGTAGGGAAGGAATTTCCAACTCAAGAGGCATGACAGCCTCGGAGCCATACACAAGCAAAAATGGAGTTGCCCCAGTGGGTGTCCAAATGCTAGTGCGGTAAGCCCACAGGGCAAGTGGGATCTGAATGTGCCAATCCTTATGACTATCGACGACTATCTTTTTGAGGATGGCAACTAGCATTTTGTTTGACGCCTCTGCTTGCCCATTTGCCTACGGATAATAGGGTGTCAAAAAACTATGCTGAATTTTGTACTTTGTGGTCAAAGCACGCACATCTTTGTTCTTGAATGACGTCCCATTATCCGAGATTATCTTGGATGGAATACCAAAATGACATATGATGTTATGCAAAATGAACTCCACAATGCGGGGTCCAGTCGTAGAGGTTAGCGGAACCGCTTCCACCCACTTGGTGAAGTACTCTGTGGCCATTATGATAAATGTATGATGACCTGACGATGCAGGGGAGATCTTTCCGATTAGATCTAAGCCCCACTATAAAAATGGCCAAGCCGACTGGATCGGTTGCAAGGCCTAGGAAGGTACGTGTGTCAAATTGGCATGATGTTGACACTTCACGCACTTCCTCACATATGCACAACAATCTCGCTCTAAATATGGCCAATAGTAGCCCATGCGAAGAATGCGCTTGGCGATGGCCATACCACTGAAGTGGCCACCACACGTACCATCGTGCGCTTGGGCGATCGCCCAAGTGGACTCTTGCTGGTCCAAGCATCGAAGGAGGATTCCTTCATAGCTACGATGGTACAAAATGTCTCCTAACAAGACATGCTTTGCCGCTTTCTGCTTGAATGCTCATTTGGCGGCATGCGTCAATCCAAGTGGGAGGTTACCTAGCTTGAGGTAGTCCCTTAGGGGTGAATACCAATCCTGCTGATCAGAAGCCTCGACGGTATGAACAACCAATCCCTCTTGAAGTTCATCCCTAGCAAAAGCTGAGCGGGAAAGAACTTGTAAGAATAGCATGGTGTTGCTATTAAGGGGAGTAGGGGAGAACAAGGCCCCCCAGTTGGCATGCTTCAAACAGTCATGGATTCGAGAGAACCGATCCTGAGGTGGTTCAATCTGGATCATGTGGATTCCTGGCATTAAATCAGAGCTTGCACGCTCCATCATGGATTGCGATAATGTTTTGACTTGAATGGTTGTCATATCACCAGAAAGGTCTTGCGGGATTAGTGACCCCAAAGAGGCCATAGTGTCCACAAAATGATTCGATGACCGAGGGAGTGCCTCGATGTCGTACCATTCAAGCTTTGCCAAGAATTTGTCCACAAGGGCTTTGTAGGCTTGTAGAACTGGGCATTTACATTGGAATACCCCTTTGACTTGATTGACGATTAACAACGAATCACCAAAGATGTTCAATCATTTAATGTTCATGGTGATTGTTGTCTGAAGACCTATGAGCAAGGCTTCATACTCTGCATTATTGTTGGTGCACGGGAAGTCTAATTTAAATGACAAGGGTATTGGAGCCCCTTGCGGTGTGAAGAATACAATTCCTATGCCACCCCCTTGCTCACATTTAGAACCATCAAAAAATAGGGTTATGTCGGCCTGTGACTCAGGCTCATCAGAATCAGGCGATTCCGAGACATGGAAGACCCCGTCATCGGGTAGTTCTATGACCAGAGGCTGATCGTCTTCGATAGGAGCCTCTGCTAGTTGATCGGCTATGACCTATCCTTTGATGGATTTCTGTCCAATAAACTCTATGTCAAATTCTATCAACAACATGATCCATTTTGCCATGCGACTACTATGATAAGTATGACTCATCATGTATCGCAATGGATTCTCCTTAGACACAACATACGTAGTGTTGCTCAGCATGTAGTGGCATAGCTTTTTGGTAGCAAACACCACTGCCAAGCAGAGTTTCTCGACGTATGCATAGTTAAGTTCATAGCTGACCAGGGTGCGGCTAAGATAGTAAGTAGCCTGCTCTTTGTGAAGTTCATTCTTCTGGGCGAGCATGGCGCCCAGTGCCACCTCAGTAGCTGAGATGTATAAGTAGAATGACACTCCTGGTCTAGGTGGTGCCAATACTGGTGGTGAAGCCAAGTATTGTTTAATGTCGTCAAAGGCTGACTGGCACTCGTCATCCCAGTGAAATGCTACCCCTTTATGCAATAATTTGTTCATGGGTCGGCACTTGTCAGATAACTACGCTATGAAGCGCTTGATCGACGCGACCTTACCCTGCAGACTTCTGAGCTGCTTGATGGTAGTTGGGGGAAGCATTTCAAGGATTGCCTTGACTTTGTTTGGGTCCACCTCGATGCCTCACTTTGAGACTATGAAACCCAAGAGTTTTCCAGATGTGACGCCAAAAATGCACTTCTTGGGATTCAGTCTGACTTTATGCTCCATGAGGCGATCGAGGATCTTGCTTAAGTCACCGAGATGATTTGGGCGTAAGAGAGACTTGGCCAACAAATCATCCATGTAATCTTCCAAAGTTTTATGCATGTAATCATGGAAGATGTACGTCATGGCACGTTGGTAGGTGGTGCCAGCATTTTTAAGGCCAAAAGGCATGACCTTGTAACAAAATGTCCCCCAGGGCATTGTGAACGCCATTTTTAGTTGGTCCTCGAGATTGATACGAATCTGATTGTATCCCGAGAAACCATCCATGAGGGATAGCATTTCGTGGCCCGCTGTAGCGTCTACCAATGCATCGATGCTAGGCAAGGGAAAATCATCCTTAGGACTCGCTTTGTTTAGATCACAAAAATTAGTGCATATGCGAATCCTCCCATCAGGCTTCTTGATGGGCACCATGTTGGACAGCCATGGCGGATAATCCATGCAGATGACAAACTGTGCATCCAATAGTTTTTGCAATTCATCTTTGACCATCAAGGCCACTGTTGGGTGCATCTTGCATAGTTTTTGCTTAATAGGCTTGACTGTCGGATCAAGCGTTAAATTATGCGTGACTAGCTACGGATCTAGCCCCGGCATATCTTTGTATGACCATGCAAAAACCTCCTTCTTCTCTTTGAGAAGGGCAATGTAGTCGGCTTGCTCTTCGGGGGATAAGCTTACCCCCAGCTTGAGAATCTATGGATTCATTGGATCTGAGCCGATGTCTACGTCAGTCGTCTCCTCGACCGACATGTGGGATCCGTCCTCCAACTGGTGTGGAGTCGGGATCAAATGGATATCATTTGCTGAGTTTAGATCATCGTTAGGAACCTCGGGTCCCTCTTCAGCATGGAAGATATCCTGAGTTGGCCCAGGGGTAAAATGAAGCATTTCACCGAACGGCCAGTACTCAGATGGGGATGGAGGGGAATCGACGTGATCCCAGTCTATGGCATCTATGTCTAGATACAATGACTGTGCCGGATCGGCCGGATTGTGGATGGGGGCGGTTAAATCAATGGAGATCATGTTGATGGAATGATTTTGGTCTCCATTACCGTAGGTGTGGTTACTCGGACATCTTGGATGCTCTTTATGCTCTGGATCTGGCTCTAGAGGGATGGGCATGAATGGATCGGCCCTATGTGTGGATAGGAAGACAGGGTCTACCCTCGGCACTGATGTCACTATAGGGTCTCGGGGTGGAAGGTGCTCTTCGTATGCCTAGAGTAGCGGATCCAACACTTGGTCCCACCACGTTGGGTCTACGTACCACTCATGCCCTGGCAGTATGTTCATCTATTCAAATATGTCATTAATCTCCAAGGGGCACCGATGTTGCATCTGTCGCATGTGATTAAGATATGCCATTTCTGTTTCATCTTCATAATCACTATCGGAGATCCAAAGGCCTTCGTTGGCTCCGACTGCTTGCGGCATTAAAGGCTCGCCTTGCTCAAGCAAATTTATCTGGCCCCACTGTGGTTGTTCCACTCTCTATGGGGGGACCTGATTCTCTTGACGTATCGCTGGCTCGGCTGGAGCCTCTAGAGGAAACATTGTCAAAAGATTCTCGTGATAGTCATCCATAGGAATCACTTGCGAGTGATTGCTATCTGATTCGAAGGGGTCATATGATGCTGGCTCATAGTCTGACTCATCCTCCGAAGATCCTTCTTGACACTATTTATATCCACCCTAAAAGTGGGTCCCCAAACTTTCGCCTCTCTCTAGCAAAGGGGAAGGGCGATTGAGGTTACCAAGGGTGGTTGTTGACCATGGGAGATAATCCCCCAATGTGTATGTTGTGTTAGGGTTGGCATATGGATCTGATGCCAATCCACCCTTGTGGCCTATCCTCAGGCCTTGCATGTCTTCGACCAAGATGTCTAAGGGCAGGGGGTGGTTGAACCCTACGCCTGACTTGTCATAAGGCATTTGGTATCTTGGTTGGCAAAGGACACGCACTCCTTGCTCATACCGGCCTAACCCGTATCCATGCCAATTGCATTGGCCAAGATATCTCAGAGTGAAGTTCGGGTTGGATAGATAGTTTACATCCTCTACGAAAGGCTCTTCATCTTCGTCCTCTTGCATGCATGGCTCAGTGCCATGATCAAGGCCCCCATACACAAAGTTTGTCTGGTTTGGCGGGTAGCCTAGAGGAACAATTGTACCAATGGGGAGGCGAGGTCTCCCCATGTCTTGCATGGACTCTAGTGCGGGCGTTGCTACAACATTCCACACCAGATACTCCCCCAGGCCCGTATTGGCCATTTCAACAGTGATTGTTGGTGACTGAGGGGGAGGGAACGGAAGCTCTTCCGGACTCCACTCCATGTCGGGTGGGCTAGGAGCCTCCACTTCCATTTTACTAGGCATCTCTTCGGTAGAGATGTTTGAGACTGATTGTGGCACCTCTTCCAGAGGTCGTGCCTCCTCCAGGGGTTTCTTCCCTTTGTCCTTCTATTTGGCCATGATAGGTGGCATCGTTGATGAAGGACCAACTGATGAAGATGGACCTGGCTAGGGTTTTGGTGGATCTGCCTTTGGGGATGCTTGCAAAATCGGACCCTGTCGAGATGGATTCAACTGGAAATCCAAATGCATTGATGGAAGGGTCGATTGCGGCATCATCTGCACCGCATTGCAGTACTTGAAGGGTTCTAAGTCTATCGGGACCACATGTACCTCCCCTTCAAATGTATACTTTAGACATTGATGAGCTATTGATGGGACACACTTCATGTCCCTGATCCATGGCCGGCCCAACAAGATGTTGTAAGCCATCTCACCTTCCAAAATATGGCACAATGTAGGTATCATCTTTTGTCCTACTTGAATGGGTAGGATGATTGTGCCGACTGTCGAGCATATTGCATCGTTAAATGCTCGTAGTGTATATGTGGAGGCCGTGATGTGAGATGTCGATAGCTTCAGATGTTTCAATGCCGTTGTAGTAATGATGTTACTAGATGAGCCAGTGTCTACCAACACCCTCTTATAGGGGATCCCGTTGACCCACGTGATAACGTGCAGGGGTGGATCCGCTATGTCATCAGCCACTAACTTCACTTCATCTTCCCAAAAAGTGATGACTGGCTCGGTGCATCTTTTGACATGCCCCACAAAGTTGTTGAAGGAATTCGATTCCTGGGGCTGCAACTCGATAGCCTTCAATATCTCCATAAGAGCCTCCCGATGGGGCGTTGATTGTTGAATAAGCTCATATATGGAGAGCCTAGCCGACGTGGTCCGTAGACTTTGGGTAAGTCTAGTCCGAATCGTGGCCGTGGGTCTAGGTGGGGGCAGCTGCGTAGGGTTCTGTTGAGGCTGTGACGTTGATGGAACTTCTCTTGTGGCTGCCATGGGAGCAGCTCCTGGGTATTTCTTGTTCCTAGTCACTATACTTATCATCCCTACATACCCCTGCATGGGGCAATTCTATTGCACCTCATTGATTTGAAGGGGTTTTTCCTGCGCCTCATGGGCAGGCAAGGGGTCTCTAAAAACTCCCATTTGCTGGTTGTTTGGTGCTACGGGGTTGTCTACAACCAATGTCTTGTTGTCAATCAGGTCTTGTATCAAGCCTTTGAATTTCCAACATGCATTAAGGTCATGTCCCTTTCATCGATGGAATTTACAATACAAGTCCTCCCGGTACCCCTTAGGCTTCGGTGCATTGGGATCTATGGTTTGAATCTCTGGGAGGTTGATCAAATTCGCTGCTGACAAGTGGTCAAATAGGGAGTCCCTAGACTCCGTGTAGGGTGTAAACTATCGCCTAGGGCGACGCTACTGATTTTGCCCCTGTTTCTGGTTTTCTCTTTCATAATTGTTAGGGGGCACTGCCTGATAGTTAGCCTTTTGAGGCTGTATTTCTTGTGCAGGCTTAGGAACATTTATAGCAACTTGGTTGACCGCGACGGGTTTCTGTTGCGTAGTCCCTATTTTGGTGTTTTTGTTCCATTCTTTTTTCTTAGGTTTGGCGATCTCGCCATCCTGTATCTTGATCTCTTCGATGATTCTGGCTTGCGCCAGAGCCTCTTCTAAGGTGGCATATTGCTGCAGCTGCAATAGCACAGAGATCGATCTCAAACAACTTCTTGAAAACATCTGTGTAAGGTCGGACATAGGGGGAAGGTAGGGTAGCTTGGAAAGCAGAGTCCTCCACCGATTCCCGTAGGCCGCCATAGTCTCTTCCTCATACTGCTTGAGGCTGGCCAAATCACTTAGTGATGCCTTCTTCTTGGTGTTGAAGGTGAAGCGTTCGAGGAACGCATCCACTAACTGATCCAAGTTGTTGATGTTGTGCTTTGGTAATTGGGTGAACCAATCCGAGGTAGGGCCTACGAATGTGGTTATAAAGGTTCTCAGCAACAAAGCATCATTGTCCTGAATGCCAAAGCATTGGCTCAGGAACCTCGTCACATGCTCTTGGGCATCCTCCTCACCTTTAAAGATTGCCAGCTGAGGCAACTTAAAGTGCTCAGGATAAGGGGGTGCAGGCACGGACGGATGCACCGGATGACTACGGAGTTGACGTAACGTGGGCTTTTGGGGCCCAGCAGCTTTGGTTTCCATAGACTCCAAATGCTCTAGCAACGCTTTATATGCATCAGAAGACTTAATCTCTTCCTCTCTAACTTGCTCCCATTGTGGGTTGTGGGAGACTTGAGGCCTGTGGAGAGGTGGCCGGATAGCAACCCCTCCGCCTTGATAGGGCATTTTGGCCCGCTCTTCTTCTTGTTCATACTCCTCATAGGCTTCTTGAGGAGTCTCTAGGTGAGACCTATGACCATGAGTGGGTCCCCACGGAGGGAGCCCATCATTGTTCTAGGGAGTGGCCTCCCGTTCAGGTCTAGGAGGTCTTGGAGGCAGCGCTTGGTTAGGTCACGGGGACCTGTCTCGTACCAAGGGGTTACGCCTCTCATATGGTTCTGCCCTTTGGGTGCGAGGGGTCGAAACCCTCTCTGGCATGGTGTTATGCAACAGCTCATCTATTTGGCGCCTAATGCGCTCTTTACTGAGGTGATATAAATGCTCTAGTTGTTGTTGATCTTGCTCAAGCTGCGTAATCTACGCTTGGCGGGTGGCATGTCTGGTGACTGCCAGGTCAATCTATTCTACCATCTTGAGTCTCGGAGGCCTAGATGCCTCTCCCATGCACTTATCTCGGTCACGGTGATCCGAGATCTCTATAGGTCGCTTCCCCCTATCGAGGTTGGCGGCATTTACTCGAGGCTCTGGCCTCGAAGGATGGTTTTGGTAAATAGCAGGTGCGGAGGCGCATTGCTCCCACGTTGTATATTGCTCTTGAGGAAGATAGGGGTCTTCCTCATTCTCCCTTTCATAAGTGTGAAAGGGGCGGGCGGAGTTGGCTCGCCCTGCCAGAGGAGCCTTGTGCTCCGGATTTGTCCTATTGTTTTTGACAGTGAGAGGAGGCAATGAAGGGATGATATAATCTTGAGGCCTCTCCTCATGGACCCTCTACCATTCCAGTGCTTCATCGCATGGTGGCCACTCATATCGAGCTTCTAAGGGAGCCCTTTTATCTATGTTGAGTGCCACGTGTAAGGACTCTTCCCGAAAGGGGCTATGATGGACGGGCGTGTCCCCCAAAGGGGTGTCCCTATAATTCCATCTTGACATGGACTGATGCGGACTCTCTTGCGGGTTAGGCCACCAAGGCGGTATGACTAAGTCCTTAGGGCTATAGCGGAGGTGACTTGTGCCCCCTTGTACACTTTCTGTAGCTTCCACCCTTGATTGGGCTTGGCTACGTGTGTACACCATGGTGGTGCTTTCCTACAAGCTATGTAGATTTTTATCTCTTTTATGATTTTTTATGCTACACTAAACAGAAATGAGCACACACATACACAAACGGTGATTATCTCATTTAAATATTGAGAGTGTGTCCTAAACCTGGTTTAGTGTGTTTTTTATTTTTGTTTTTGTTTTTGAAGGTTTTTGTAAAGAACGTTTAAATGCAAATGATGGCTCTTATGACTCCCATAAATGGTCGCCCCTTCGATATACCATTGCCAGGCCGATATACCAACCTCTCTATATACCCGCCCTTACGTGAGGGAAACTGTAGGTACGTGAGAGCAGATGGTACATGGAACGTAGGCGGTACGGAAGGGGGATTGTCCTGTTTATGACACCTACCATAGAAGACTTATCCTCGTGTATTGGGAATCACCCCAACTACACTCGGTCAACTTTCATCAAGATTTACGTCTAGCAATAGTGACAATCGGGGTAAATGGATGCAAAAATCAAGCCAAGGTGGTGATGAAATCCACCGTTGGTCTTGATCAAGGGTTGGGGTTTTACGACCAGCTCCTTGGTTTTTATGATGCCACGTGATGTGTGGGGTTCTTTTTATTTTTGCAAAATGAAACAAGCAAACAACAAAGGAGAACTACTTTCCCTAAGCAAACAAGTAATCTACGAAAAATAGAAAACTGAAAACAGAAAAAGATAGGAAAAGTTTAGAGTTCTTACCTCGCCCCTGCCCAAATCTGTTGATTCTGAGTTTCTGTCCTGAAACCGCATAGACAGAGATTCATCCCGGGGAGGAACGAATTACAGTACTGAATTCGTCACAGGGTCAGGCGGATTCCAATTCATCCCTGGGAAGGACGAATTACAGACCTGTATCCGCCTCAGGCTGGAACGAACAGTAGTCCCGCATCCAAAAACTTGGTACCTGCAAGCAAAACCACCAAATTTTGATCAGATCTCAGATCTTAAAAATAGAGGACTAGGTCCCACCGTGATCGCCACTGAAAGCACGAGGATACGGAAACAAAAAGGGAAAAACTCCAAGTACGATGCAAGAACGAAACTAAACTTGATGCTACGAATTAAAAATGCATAAAATGGAGAAAGCATAGACAAATTGGAACCCAAATGGAATGAAACAACCCTCTTCTTTTATTGATGTATTTCAAATTTGGTTACAATTCGCTTCCTCCCTTTTTAGGGGCGAGGAGCATCAAACTTGTCTCTTGGTCACATCAATGGAAAGCCATCCCTCTTCCGCGTGCCCACATGTAAGATGGGCGGACCAAACGTCACCGCCGCTTGTGTATACGAGTGTTGATTCCTTGCTGCTCCTCCGATGTCTAGACCCTACGTTCAAAGGAACAAGAAACCGTTAGTAGCACCTGCGAATAAGACAAAGCATGCGATCCTCAAGCCTACAATAAGCGGATGAGAAAATGAATTAAACTATAACTAAAACTTATCCAAATGACATGAAAACTTGGCAAGGACATAGAAACATCACCAAGAAGGCATTGCAAAAGGAACAGTCAAGAAATTCCTCACCGATTTGAATTCGCTCCGGGGAGGGACGGATTCGACTGTAATTCGCTCCGGGGTAGAACGAATTCACCTGCAACAAAGCGCCGAAGTGATACTGCCCCAAATGTCGCATCTAGGGAGCTCCAAAAGACCTACAAACTTGGGGTTAGCTAATTGGAGGCATTTTGGGAAGACCCAGATGGTCAGATTTCCCCAATTTGGCCTCCATCAACGGGAATTTGATGCTGCTACCTACAAGTTAGTGAGGACAACAAAAGCGATAAAACATGATAAGATTTGATCAAAGCATTACGAAATCGGAATTACAAGCTATCTAAGCAGCATAAGATGGAATGCAAAATAAACAAATGACAAAAAGAACAATCTGCCATGAATCCCCAATCGTTCCTAAAAAGGAAGATTAGGCTCGCAGCAGTGCGGGGCGCCCGGGCGGGCCGCCCACCGTTGGAACCTGATTTCGGCACCAATCCACTTGGGATGGGCCCAAAATCTCTTGTAATGTGTTGTCGGAAAATTGGGTGGGATACTGTGGCCAAATGTCGGGTTTGGTTCCGGATTTGTGCTTCCAATGACCACCCAATGACCTCTTCTCCAAAAGAGATCAAGGATGTG
Source organism: Wollemia nobilis (assembly GCA_028583015.1). Lineage (NCBI taxonomy): Eukaryota > Viridiplantae > Streptophyta > Pinopsida > Araucariales > Araucariaceae > Wollemia > Wollemia nobilis. Next base: position 1,959,649 of record JAQPPZ010002321.1, read on the forward strand.
AAAGGCACAATTCAAAAGGGGAATAGGTGTGAAAGCAAAATGACAGCACTTCGTTGCTCCAAAATGCTCCTTCTCTCTATATTTTAGGGTGAGGAAACTCACCAATTTATAGACCTGGAGGTCTCTTGAATTGGGCATGCAGAGGCGCCACTTGGCAATCATGCCTTCCCAGGGGGAGGGAGATTCCTCCCTGAATAGGGACTTCATGACTGCCCTTGTAACAGCCTCTAATGCTCGAAAATGCTCACCCACACTCCCATGCTATGAAGGAAGCGTTAAGTGGCGGATCTGAGCTGCCATTTGTCAAGATTTGACTTTTTGCCCATCAAACCTGGAATTCGTCCCACCCTGGAGCGGATTTTGTATTCGTCCCAGGGGAGGACGGATCCCATTTTGAATTCATCCCAGGGAGGGACGGATTCTGAGCAAAGTGCCTAGAAGGTGCCAAATTGATCTCTGACCTCCCAAAACTACTGTGAGAGTGGTTAGGACCACTGTTTAACCTCTGGGGGCTGCCCTTGGGGCTGTGTGTGTCAATGCGATCAGTGTTTGCAGTCACATAATCGGATTGGTGTTGTTTTGGTGTCTACACAAAGAGTGGCACAGTCTCTGAAGAGACCATAGCAGGAAGAGAGGAGAGATAAGGGACTCCCTTCTTAGCATAGGGATAGGCCAGCATTGCTTGATAAGGGTAAGGGTATCGAGGTGGGGGAGAGCAGTGAGATGGTGGCTCTCTAGGCTGAGAATGCCTACCTACGAGCTCAGGTGAAGACTCTACAGGATGAGGCTACATGGCCCAGGTATCGAAGCGGAGGGACGAGCATTCTGGAGCTGACATGGTCAGTTGCTCAGACCACATTCTATCAAGGATCATACTTCCAACTGGTTCCAGAGGGCCAGAGGTTACAACTACCAACCGGCATTGCGGAGCCAATCAGGATGGGGCCATCGAGGACATCCTCACGATCGACATCGAGGACCCGCGAAATAGGATAAAATTCGATGGGGCCACCTCCTCCACCTCAGGGTGGGGGAGGAGATGAGGCTGAGAGCTCGAGGGCTTCTCGAGACTAGCGGCATAGACTGGATTGTATATTTTTTGAGAGGATTGAGTATGCCAGGGTATAGATTATGGCATACCAATCCAGTTTTGATATGATGTACATATATTTTGATATATATATATATGATCTTTTTGTGATATGAATTGTCCACATGTTTTATGATGCTTTAATTTTGGATTTGTTGATTGATTATTCATGTAATTATGTCATTTGGAAATAGTATAATTTTATGTCATGCTGTAAAATTTAAATGAAATAATCTAATGTAAAAAAATTGGTTGTTTTATGGCATGATTTGATGAAAATAAAGGGACTTCTAACAATAATTTCAAAGGACATTGTCACTGTTATATACCATTTCATGGAGTCGCCGCTCGCTAGGTCGTCAAGCTAATCCCAGTATAGAAATATTGTTAAAAGTAAAAGAGTGCTTAAGAGACTGTCTTAAGACTTTGTGTTGTGATGATGAAAATGATGATGGTGATGATTTGTTTTCATATTTTCATAAAAATATTATGCATGAAATATTAAAAATATGATTTTTTCTAGGCATAAAATTCCTAAGTGTGATAAAGTTTTGAACAATTCCTTAGGAATTATACCATGGTTACAAAATGGAACGTTGACATAATGAAATGAAAAAATGTGCGTTCCTTCTAAAGCACAATTGTGTAACATAATGATGTAAGCCATATGTTTTTATGAATTAAAATGAATGGGAAAATAAAATTAGAACAATGGTTTGCACTAGGCATAGAATTATAGGTATAGACTTATACCATCATCGCGAAATCCAAAAAAAAAAATTATTGCATAATTGATTTTTGATTTTGAGATAAACAGAAAAAATATATAAACGTGACTTTATTGCTAGATTTTTGAATATGTTGTTGAAAAAAATGTTGAATTTTTGAAAACAATGTATGTAATTGTTTTTATACGAAACAGATATTCTTTTAAATAAGAAGATGAAATTACTCCAAAAAGAGTTGCAAAAATATTTTAAATTATCTCAAAGACAAAACATAGATTTATAAGGAACCCCCATGTGCATATGTGAGTTCATTTCTAATCTTGATTTATCATAATGATACAAAATCTCTCAAATACAAATGTGTGTGCAATTGTTTTTTTCATTGACCAATTTTGAGCAAGATAATTTGATACAAGTAATTTGAATTAACCAAATAAGTGTTCGTTGACCATGATTTATATGCATGTAACCGTACCAGAATACTATATAATTCGGGTTATCAAGAGCTAGCTAATCCATAAAAAGACATAGGTCTATACAAAATAAGGTCGCTAATGTGATAGACATATTACCACGCTAGGGATTACCCAAGGCCAAGCGGGTTGGGCACAAACCACCTGTTATGGGGCTTACCTCACAGTTTTCGAATAATTGAAAATTCCAGGGATTCAAGCTCATTCACCCTTATTTTCTTTTTCAAGGGGTAGGGAAAGGGATTTTATTGCTTTTTGCTTTTTCTTTTCTCTTTTTCTCTTTTTTTTTTTTTTTTTTGTATTTTTGCTTGGAACTAAGATAATGCTGAAATATTGCTGCGATGGTACAAAATAATATTTTTCTTTTTCTAATTTGCTTTGACTTTTATTTTTCTTCCTATACTAGGGATACTTGCTCGGATTGGTTGTAGAGCAAGGGATTTTTATTTTGGGCAGGGGTGAGCTTGTCCTTTTGTCAATTCTCAAAGATTCTAGACCATGTGCATGATAGGATAGCAGGGGAAACTTTTCGCTCAAGAAACCACTTCTACTATGTAGCATCATATTTAATTTGCAATGAAATCATTTTAATGTGAAAAGATATACTTGGTTCAAGTAAATAACAAGATCAATTCTCTATGCTCAAAACTTTATTTAATTCAACTGTGGACTTTGATATAGGAGAGATTCATAATCATACCAAATAAAATCAAGATATTTATTCATGTGAGTGTGAAAGTGCGAGATTCCAAATAAATGCTAATTTATCCAAAATAATTGAAAATATGACTGCAATACTTCAAGAATTAACAGGTGTGAAAATAAAAGATGTTTTTGAAGATTTTGATGATTTCGATTTTGTTATGTTTTTTATTTTAATTTATGAATTGAAAAGATACACAATGTGATTGTTTTTGAAATTTTTATATGAATGACTAAAATGAAACAATATGCAAAATAGCAAAATATACAATGATGAAGTGACCAGATTTTATGCATAATAGCGTTTAAGATGCATAATGTTCATAAGTTCTTTAAGATATTTACCGTCTAAGGTAGCTAATCGGTATGCTCCCAATCCAAATTTAGCAATGATGATATACAGTACAAGCCAGTTGGGCTCGAATTTACCTTTAAGATCTTTAGTTGCATTAGTATTGTTTTGATTTTCTTTCAATACAAGGTCGCTGATCTCAAAGGATCAATATGAACTTTCTTGAGGTATGCTCGCTTGAGCTTGTTATGATAGGCGCGAAGATGTTCCAAAGCATTGATGCACTTCTCATCTAGGAGTTCCAGTTGACTAAATATGCCAGCACGATATTCATTTCCTACTTCAGTATCTTGAAGTAGTAGATCCAAAGAAGGAACTTCTAATTCAAAGGAAAAAAATGCTTCAGCGCCATAAACCAAAACAAAAGGTGAAGTGCCTATGGGGGTACAAACGCTAGTTCGATAAGCCCACAAAGTAGGATATAGTTGAATGTACCAATCTCGGCCAGATTTATTGACTAGCCTTTTGAGGATTTTAATTAATGTTTTATTAGATGCTTCTACTTGGCCATTACCCTGAGGATAATAGGGAGTGGACCAACGATGTTGAATTTTATATTTTTGACATAATTTTTTGACATCTTTATTTTTGAAACAAGTTCCATTATCTGAGATGAGATTTGCAGGAATTCTGAACCTACAAATAATTTGATTAAAAATAAATTTGGAAACTTGGGTTCCAGTGCAAGAAGCTAAGGGCATAGCTTCAACCCAATTTGTGAAATACTCGGTGGCGGTTATGATGAATTTGTGTCCATCAGATGACACAGGATTGAGTTTTCCAATGATGTCTAAGCCCCATTTTGGAAAGGACCAAGGAGATGAAATAGCCTGTAGCTCTTGTGCAGGCGCATGGACAAGGTCAGCATGTTTTTTGCACTTGTCGCAATGGCGCACGTAATCATGTGCATCATTCTCCATGGTAGGCAAAAATATCCTATCCTAAGGAGCTTCTTAGCAATGGCGCTACCACTGAAGTGTCCCCCACAAGATCCATCGTGGGCTTCAATCAAAGCTAATCTAGATTCTTCTAGATTCAAACATCTTAGTAGGATACCTTCGAAATATCTCCTATATAACGTATTGCCATTTATTACGAAGCGACTTGCTCATCTACGTAATAACCAGCATTGGTTTCTGTTAACATATTCAGGGAAGGTCCCATGTTGAAGAAAATTGAAGATATCAGTGTACCAAAGTTCAGGAGTACTTTCGTTGATTAGAAACACATCCAAAGGTTCTAAGCATGATTTATTTGAAGTGGGTTCCTAGAGTCGACAAATAATTATGGTAGCATATTCATCCTCTAACTCCAGGGGTAAAAGATATGCAGCTACAGCCATAGCATCAGCCACATGATTGCTAGTTCGAGGAATAGCTTCCAAGGTAACTTGATCAAATAAAGATAATAATTGTAATACATATACTTTATATGGGTACAATTTATCATCTCTGGTCTGATAAACATCATTAATTTGATTTATGACAAGTTAAGAATCATTGAAAACTAATATATTTTTAATTTTTAGTGCCAAGGCAGCTCGTAATCCAAGGATTAGAGCCTCATACTCAATAGTGTTATTAGTACAAGCAAATGTTAATTTAAAGGACAGAGGGATAAGATGTTTCTATGGAGATATTAAAATAATACCTGCACCAGCCCCATTCATGCATCGGGCTTCGTCAAAGTATAAGGACCATTGCTTTGAATGATCTACCTCTAGTTTAAGGCATTCATTAGGAAACTCAATGATGAGGGGATGGGTAGACTCTAAGGGTGCATCAGCTAATTGATCTGCTATGATTTGACCCTTAACAAACTTTTGTCCTATAAACGTGAGTTCAAACTTGCTTAGGGAAAGAACCCACTTTGTTGTGCGACCAGATAAGTACGATCGACTCATGAGATACCGCAAAGGATCGGATTTAGAAATAACATAGGTTTTTTGACTGAGCATATAATGGCATAATTTTTGTGTAGAAAATACGACTACTAGACATAACTTCTCTAATGTTGTGTACCGGGTTTCATAATTTATTAATGTTCTGCTGATATAATAATTAGCACGTTCTTTCTTCTCATCATCAAGTTGAGCTAACATAGCTCCTAAGGCAAGATCTAAAGCAGAAATATACAAGATAAATGGGCGATCAGGTCTAGGTGGCGAAAGCACAGGTGGGTTAAGAAGATATTGTTTGAGGATTTCAAATGCTTGCTGACATTCGTAGTCCCAATGGAAAAAGACATCCTTCTTAAGAAGCTTAAGAAAGGGTCTAGTTTTGTCCGCCAGCTTATCGATGAAGCGACGGATAGCTTGAATCTTACCTTGTAAACTTCATAATTCTGATATATTTGTGGGTGTGGGCATATTAGTGATAACAACAATCTTGAGAGGGTCAATTTCGATGCCACATAAATAAACTATAACCCCCAATAATTTATCGGACTTAACTCCGAATATACATTTAGTTGGATTCAATCGGATAAGATATTCCCTTAACCGATTAAATACTTTTCTCAAATCATCTAAATGATCATATTCTTCAGTAGAACAAGCTATAATGTTGTCTACATAATCATGTAGTATATCATGCACCATATCATGAAAGATATAAGTCATGGCTTCAGGTTGAATGTCTTGTGGTACCATCATCTGGCTTAATGTGAGCATTAATTCATCTCTATGTGTAGGAGAGGATCTTAAAAGGTCCAAAAGGGAAATTCTAGCTGTAATGTTTGATAGTTTCTCATTAATATTATAAGGAGGTTTAGGTTGCACATTAGGTGCTTGATTCCCTTTATTAGGAAATTTCAAAACAAATGGAGTTGATCCATCGTTGTGCATTTGATCATGTTGAGAGTTTTGAGCCTGTTGTCTAGTAACAGCTCTGATGGTACCCACAACATTATTCTGCGGATGATGAATGGGTCTTGGTATAGCATTTATGGCTTGTTTATTAGAAATTAATTGGTGAGATGATGGTCTAGTAGTGACTCTTCTTGGAAATGGTTCTTCTGGGACCATATGACTTGTGATAGGGAGAATAGGAACTGATTCATCTTCAAAGCTATTCGACTGATTTGAGGTGATTTCCATATCACTCTCAGTCTCATATTCTGTATCACTAAGATCAAGTGTCTGAATGTTATGTAGAGGCCTAGTTGTAACCACAGATAAGGTTGTGTCAAATATTTCTGGCTCATGAGTAGGTAAATTCCCACTAATAGTTCCTACATATCGGGTAGGAGGGGGAAAATTATGATGTTCAATTTGATTAGCCACTTCCTTGCCATGCTTTGGTAAAGGATGTTGAAATATGTCCAATGATTGATTGGCATTCTAATTCTGGTTTTGAGGAATGTTCTTTTGAGTATTATTAGGAGGATTTTGCTTAGGTTGAAAGGCTTGCACCTCCATCTCATTGTTATCAATTAGGTCCTGTATTTTATGTTTTAATCTTTTACAAGAGTTGGTAGTGTGTCTAGGTCCTCTATGGAAGTCACAGTGTAAATCAGCTCTGTATCCGGGTATAGTTGGATCAGGTTCCCGGATAGTTGGTAATTGAATCAAACCTTGTTCTAATAATTACGGGAGAATGGTTGATAAAGGTTGATTTAACCTAGTAAATTATCGAGGAGGTTTATTAGGAGGTTTCAGTATAAACTTCTTCGTTGTCTTCGCAGCATTAACAGTAGCAATATTTCTACTATTAATGACTCCATCACCCACAACTTGTTTATTTTTATATTGATTTTTGGATGTTTTCTCATCATCTTTCTTTTTAAGCTGACCTCTCCTAATGAGAGCATCTTCCACTCTTCGGGCTAAGTCTATAGCCTGATCAAAGGTGGTCAAGGTAGCAGTTGACAATTCATAAGATAATTGGTCCTATAAATTATTAATAAAGATGTCCAACATCTCCCTATAAGGTAACACAAAGTGCAATTTTCCTATCAACTATCTCCACCTAGCTAGGAAATCGGCAAAACATTCATCTTTGTCTTGTTTTAAGTTGTACAAGTCTTTAATGGTCACATGCCTTTCGATGTAGGCACTAAATTGATGCACAAAAGACTCAGTAGTCTCTTCAAATTTCCTCAAAGAATTAGTGGGTAATTGATAATACCACTCTAATGCCATTCCTCCTAAAATTTTTGGGAACATTTTTAGCAATAATAAGTCATCATGCGATATATCATGACATGCTATCCTAAACATACGAATATGCTCTATGGGATCTTCGGTTCCTTTATATATGGGCAAGACAGGCATAGGAAAATTTTTAGGATACGGTTGTGCTACAACTATAGGATCTAGAGGTTGACTACACATCTCTCGATAATTGTACGAGGGATGGTAGGGATCTATCTGGTCCATGCGGGAAACTAATTGTTTCACCACAGTTTTAAGATTACTAGTTTGTCCACCATGTTGGTTTGGTGGGACATAAGCATGGGATTTATGAGTGTATGACGACGTGACATAAGGATTAGATGCTATATTGCTATTATGCAAAGCATTGGTAGGAATATTATTATGAATAGGATTTATAGTAGTATTATGTTGTATTCCAGATTGTTGGTAATTGGTGTTTGGTTTTGTTTTGGGTTTTTGCTGATTTGAGGTATATTGCTCAATAGCTTGGCAAAATAGAGCAGTAAATGATGGTTTCTTTTGTGCGGGAATGACCCTAGGCTTTCTAACAAGCACTTTAGATGGTTGGATAACCTGTTGTTGTTGCATGTTCTGGATTATAGCTGCCATATCCAAATTGGATGGTCCAGCTTGATCACTTTATTGATCGATAAAGGACAAGGGATTAGTGTGTGTGTGAAATACGTCTTCTAGAGTTGCTTGAGTGTCACTAATTCAATCCTTGTCCATATGGACTGCTCTATTAAGCACACCAATATTAGTATTAAGGAACTTCCAGAATTCTTCCATGTTTTCAAAAGGAATAGCTCCTCCCAGAGACATTTTAGGGGATGAGGATCCTTCCTCTCTATTAGTTTCTTCTTGTTCATTTCTTACAGCAAGCTCCTCTTCTTGCTGATCTAGGATTTCTTCTTCCTGAACTTGATCTTCAGGAAGGACATATGGGTTATTTAATGGTTTTCCTAACCAATATTCTTCTTCTTCAGTTTGTTTTCCATTCCTAAGTCTAGGCATTGTGCTTAAACTTAGATTTCAAAAAATATATATATTTATATATATATATATATATGCGATAGGTTTGAGAGGTATATATTTTAATTATATACCTACTATAAAAAGGAAATGTTTTGATTTTTTATTTCATTTTTATATTGTTTTTGTGTTTATAATATTATTATAAAGATAAAAAATAGCATTCTAGTTGCAAAAGGAATAACAATAATAACTTAGTTTTCTATAAATAATTTATGGATATCATTGATGGGATCAAGTTCATCAGGAGTCATGAAATACGCCCCTTCAAATTGGAAATGGTTTTTCAAAAATTGGACAAAGTGTGCTATAGTAATATGATAGGTCTCAGATTTTGACCTGTAGAAATAAAGTTCATGGAAATATTCTCGATATAACACATCTCTAGGAACTCTATTCCATATTTTTCTATCCGTAAGAACGACTTCTTGATCCTCTATACGAGATAGAAACTTATGTACTACAACTGCATTCTCAAGGTATTCTTCAAAGGTGTACAATTCAGAAGACACAAGTGCTCTTTTATCTGCTAACCACCTATGGCAAGCTCTCTAAAGTTCATGGTACAATGTCACCTGATCAGGATCCAGGATTCTATCTAGGACAAACCTCTTGATTTTCCTAAGTTTGGTTGATCTGGATTCAATAATACCCAATATCCTATCAAGTTCATCCCACAAAGGTTGGACCCTATTTGTTTGAGGTACTCTAAGTACAGAAGTAATCTCTATGGCCGTTAATTGATTTTCAACATTTATGGTGACAGCTCGTCTTTTATTATAATCTACCATCTAGATATGGTATGCAACTTTAATTGTTTGTCTGTTGATTCTAGATGTTACTTAATAATAATTTTTTTTTTTTGGATTGTTTTCAAAAGGTTTTTAGTTTCACGTCGGGTTCACCAAAATGTACTGCTCCAAATTTTTTGCATCCTTACCTTCAGGCTATAGGATCCACGCCCGGAAGGGGGATGCGATAAGGATGGGACAATACCAAGGAACTGAGAGGCCCTTTGAAGGTCGCGCCTATTGGGGGAGGGGTATAAGGGTGAATTTTCGATGGATGGTGGGTTCACCAGGAAACTTTGAGTGGCAGTGTCCATGCCTAGGTTGAGAATGGTTTTGGTGTGTTCATTTTATACTCGATCATTCATAATCCTAGGTTTTCCAGAATGAATATAAGATATTCTATATGAAAATTTTGATTTATATGAATACAGAAAGTAGGAATGAATCCTAAATGTAAATATTATACAAAATGAGAAAGAATGCACCTGATTCTGAATGTCTAATGAAGATTATAAAGTTTGTAGGAGTCCAGATCGTCCCGAATATGACAGGATCATCTGCAATTGTACATAATCATCTCAGATCACAGGCGATCGTCTGAGATCAGATAATATCATCATCGATCTGATGAATTCGTCAGACGAATTCATTAGAAACCTAAAATCATAGAAATAGACACCAAAAAACAAAAATGCTACTGCTATAATAATGCAAAATGATAGTATAAATGCCTAACTGAAAAATATAGATAGAAAATTAAAGGAAATGCATTGTTTTAATAACTTATTTTAACTTTATCATGCATTTATGCTGAATGAGGTGAACTTTAGGATGCACAATGAAAATAAATCAAACTAATGCATAGTAAAATAAAGAAGATAAATGAGGAATGAAAACTCATGGCTCTGGTTGCCCCCAATCTGAACTACAGTCGAGATCGCCTCCAATCGTATGAGATCATCATCGATCTGCGATAGGATCATCCGAAATTGTTTGCAATCGCCTGCGACGATCCGAGCTATCTCCAACTGAAGCACAGTGAAAAATTGCAATGAAAAATTAAAGCTACAAGTGTGAACAATGGTGGATAGGATGTCTTGACACAACAAAACTAAATGGCAGGGAAAATCAATCAGGGAATCATGGGATCAGCCAACCAGGGGGATAAACTGAGAAAATCTTAGTTTATATAGGATTAGGGGGAGGTTAGGAGGTTGGGGATCATCCCAATCTGGGAGATCCTCAGCGGAGGAATATCCAACTACGCAGACACGCTTCTGCCCAATTTGGAGAGGCTGTTAAAATAAAAGCTAATTATGAAAATTTTATTTTGGGACGAAATCGTCTGGACGTTCTATTCCAGACGAATTCGTTCGATCTGGGACGATTTCATCTGATCGGTGACGATATCATCCAACGGTAAAAACAACTCCTAAAAATGGCACAAAAAATGGGGTGAGCGGTTAACGGGTGGTTTTGGGGTTAAAATGAAAATTTTATCTTTTTAGTAAGGGTTTAACTGCGCCAATTTTAGGGTGCTACAACTTTACTGGAGGTGGATTTCCCAACCAACTTCTTTATTCAAAAGAGTTTTAACTAGTAAATATTTGGAATAAGTGAAATTGAATGAGGCGAGTCGTTTCCCTTTGGATGGTAATGGATCCTTAGAGTGGTAGGATATAAATTTAGGATCTAATGTAGTGAAATATGGATTATTTTGAAAATTTGGGAGAGGGGACAAGGCACAATTTTGGATAGATTCATGGGATCAATACCCATGTATCATTATTGAATTCCTAGAACTACAACCAATAAAAACAATTATGGAAAGTGGGGGTTGGATTTAGATTAAAATTTATTTCAACACTAGTCAGTTGGGGGATTATAAGTTTAAGTATTTTAAGAAGTTTGATGAGTGGACAATTCCAATCCCTCTAGAATTGGCACCCATGATAACTAAAATCTTGCCAAACAAATTTCTCATATAGATGAAGAGGATGGATTAGCTTGGGGCTATGGGAGCCTTGGAGTCTACACAATGAAGGATGGATATTATAAGATCCTTTTAGAACCTCCTCCTCATGCATATTAGGTTAAGATTTTTAGAAAGATTTGGCAGTCCAAGGGTTGGACGAAAGTTAAATTCTTTGCCTAGAAGATCATGCACAATGGAGTTCTTACTCAAGATAATTTTGGATGTATGGGAATAAGTAGTCCATCTCAATGTGTTTTATGCTATAATATTAAGAAAACATCTGACCACTTGATGTTTGAGTGTCCATTTATGCATAAAATTTGGAAGCAATGGTTTTTATCTTATATATTTTGAGATAGTGGTGATTTGAATTGGATTAACATTTGGGAAATATGGAGTAGGGGTATATTTAAATCCAAATCTCTTCGTATCAGTTGAAATATTGGATTAAAAATAATTTGGGGGCAAGTGTAGTTGAAGAAAAATGAATTTTTTTTTAGAGAAACATTTTCATCCTTAGATGGCATTTAGTTGGTCAATTGAAGAAAAGTCATAGAAATTATGGTAATGTATGCTAAAGAGAAAACTTAGGCTTATTTAGGGATTGTGGAGAATAAATTTGAAGTGAAAGAGGGGTAAGACAGAGCTACTTAAAAACCACCCCTAGAAGGTTGGATTAAAATTAATATTGGTGGAGCTACAAAAGGCAATTTGGGTAGAGTTAGAATTAGGGTGGTCTATAGGAATCATATTGGGAAAATGATCTATTAGTAACTACAAGGCTTTGGAATGGCCATAAACAATGAATTAGAAGCCTTAGCTATCAAATCTGCTTCTATCTGGGTGGTAACACAAGGTTACTCTAGTATAATCCTAGAATTAGATTCTCAAATATTGTTAGGAGCTCTAGATAAAATGAGGAATTTTTCTTTGAAAACATAGAGGTTGAGGATTCTTTCCACCGAAATTAAAGAATTGTATATGGAATTAGATGATGTAATTCTAGTTTATGTGAGTAGAGATTAAAATAAATGGTAGATTTCCTAGCTAATATAGGTACTAAGAAGGGGGTAGGGGCCTAGTGTAATAATGACATGGCTATTGAGGATGAGAGGATTAGGTAGGTTGGTGAGAAAATCTAGTGTTTAGTTATGTAGACACCAAAAACGTGTCATGTCAAGATGACTACTCATATGGGACATGCTAGAAGACCATATAAAATATATTGGATAGATTCCAAGGTGTAGCAGTGGTTCTAACCACTCATTTAGGCATTTTAGCCTAATCAGTGTTGGTCACGACTGACACCCGTGATTAACAGAGCTGAACATGCCTTAGAGCCGCAGCTAGCCTTCAAAATCATTTAGACCTTGGCTAACCCAAAATCGGTTACAACGACCAATTGGTTAAAGATCCAAGCAGTTATAGGGCATAAAGTTTCAAAAGTTTCCATCCAACTCCCCCAGTTTTACCTTCTTCATCTTAACTTCTCCATGAAGATGAGATATGGCCTTACCTTGTGCTATAAAACCCCCTCCAAATTAGGAAAACATATAGAAGAATCTCGAGTTGAAGAGCATAGAAGACCTATCGAATTGCATACTCACTTGCACACATTGAGAGGAGCACTTTTGCTGCCCAATTGGAGACCAAATGGCATTTGGAACTAAGAAGGCTATGGGGGGATAAGAGAGATCAAAAAACACAATTGAGCCCAATACATCACAAATCTAAGCAATTCAACCACAAAATATATCATAGGACATCATGGTGACCCTTGATCATCAATTCATCAAGGGAAATTGAAGATCTAAGATTGACATTAGAGGGTAATTTCATTTCTAGCTTAGCTACGGCTATCAACCATGACTAATAGTGCTAGTTGTGTCGTAGACCCATGATCAGGTTTAAATATCAGTTTCCTTTGTTTTTAGCAGTAGTTTTCCTTTTTATTCACTTTATATTAGATACATTCAATCTATATTTGCTTTATTAGAGATAATTATTTGGTAGAAATAGGGATTTAAGACATATCTCCTTCATTTTCTTGTCATTGGGTAACTAGATTAGTTATGGCTATTTATCATGTTTACATGCTTTCAATCATTTAATTATAACACTAGATATATTGATCTATGTTTGTTGCACATTTCTTGATGGTCAATTATCTTGTTTAGAGTATATTACTATGCTTTGTATATTTTCTTGATTTAATATTTCATGACAATATTTTGTATAAGTTCCTTTAAAAGCCTCATTAAGAGAGGCCTCCTTTTTTTCTAATTACTTCTTGTTGTTTCTTGAACACAGGGTTAACAGGATCTTGTCCTTAAAAGCAACAAATACCTCTAATCATGGAGAAGAAAGCTACATTTACCTTAGATTAGTTTGTGCCAACCTAGGAAGCCTACGAATTACACCTACCCTTGCGTGGGGATTTTCTTTGATTGTAATAATTGTATCACATTGGGTATCCCTAAGAGGGATGAATTTGAAACTACATTTTGATGAAAATATAATAAAAGAATCCCTTATTTATGGTTATTTGTAAACATGTCTTCCTTTCATGCTTTATGTGATGTTTCAATTATTATTATCTTAGGTGTATGAATCTTGGATTGCTACAGTCGGTGATCACAACGGAAATATGCAATTTAAGTGACCTGAAACCTAACTTGTTGTGTTTTGTGATGACAAAACTTAGCCACAGATGACATCTATGGTTAACAGTTGTAGCTGCACCACAAAGCCACAGGCAACAGTTGTAACCTTGCTTAATAGATGTGGTCGGTAGAAAATAAAACGTAGAAGCAACCAAATATCCATAAGACTGGGATTTGAGGTAGGAGCACTTTTTAGTCTCTTTAATTTCATGTCTATGTTTTTTTTTGGCAGAATGCAGAAATGTTAGGCTAATTAGAAAACATAGCAAAAAGTAGAATGGGAAAATCCTAGATGCTTTTTTAGTTTTCTACTAGTCACTTCTAGGAATAGCGGATCTCTGATTGTAGTCCATCCTAGTCTCCAGCGGTCTAGGACATTGCTTGTTTAGATTTTGCATGCATTAAGCCCAATTAGTGGATATTTTCATCATAGATAGTTGCATTATCTAAAAAATCATCTAGCATAGTCATGCATTCTCTTAAAATAAAATGTTCTTTTGAAAAATATGTAGGGAAAATCATTTGAATGTTGTTTTATGCATATTATTTTCATGAAAAGTAAAAAGAACCACACACACCATGACACATTGTAAACGCTAGTGATTTGGAAGTCACATCCAACCACTAGTAGGGTTCAACGATGGTGGTAGTGATTTCCATCCGTTGGCCCAACTCCCTCGATTCTTTTGTTACTAGACCAATATCGGATCCAAGATGTCATCATAGCCTGTGCAAAATAGCATGCATTCCTCTTAGGAGGGGTGTATCGTTGCACACTAGTGAACAAGGTGAGGACCAGGAGGACATGTGCTCCCTACCTAAGTGTGGGTTTCACCTCCACATTTTTGGGGGTTTACGTGACCGTGACTTTCATTTCTAGTTTTTGAGATGCAATTATACAGGTGAAAACCCTTAAACAATTGAGAATATCATCAACTTATTGAAAACACGATGAGAGTTACTTTTTGATACAACAAATATTAAAACACACCAAACCATTTAGGGCTCACAATTTTTTTTTTAAAAGAGATAATCATCATTGTTTACTTTGTTTGCCTTAAAACTTACATACAAGATAATATAATATCATGGTGCGTACACGTAGAGGCTTATCCGGGAATAGACCCAAGTTCAAGGCTGAAGCTCCACCCAATACACAATAAGATGCGCAAAAACCTCAACCATATAAACCTCTCGAACATCATTTGATGAGTATTAGAGGATATAATTCTACACGCGGGGATGCTATTAAGAATACCCCGATTAGAGGAGCCACTAGAAACTCTTCGAGATATATATCAGAGCATGGGGCTTCCTAGCATGGGGTCCCAAATAGGTTAGCATTTACCATGACTGCATTCCATGTGGTTCCATGATATCTACTAAAGAGTATGTTATAGAGGGATCCAAACTAGTACCCCTTTGACCTGTAGCTAAGGGAGGTGAGAGACCCCCATCATATGAGTATAGACAAGTTCAAGATCCACCCATTCAGGGGTAAATAGAGAGGGACACTTTCGAGCATAGACCCATGCAAACTCCCAACAAAATGGAACCTTGTAGGATCACAATAGACATGTATAAAGTGGGAGCCAATGGTATGCCACCTCATGAGCCATGGTGTAGTAGATAGATGGTCTAGACAGAGACTTAGGATATCTAGGTTATAAACCTACTCCTATGCCTTCTTGTTCTACGAGTGTACATAGCAAAAGTACAATTAGGATCGTCAAAGAACCTAGAGAATTCTCTAAGAGTTTTCATGATATGCATGCCCCTACATCCCATGCAGGCACAAAGTATAGGCGACCATTGAATTCAAATGTCATATTCATAGATAAGGGCAAGAGCGTAGCAAATCAGTCTATTGGAGGACACAACCACAAATCTTATCAAATAGAATACACACACCAGAGGCCTCCCTCGGTTGATTACATAGATAGATCTCACAATATGGTGTTAGAACAGAGATGTCAGATCCTCCAAGACCAATTGGAAGATGTTCGTGTAGAGCAGGAATACCTCAAAAATGATAACACTCAGAGGCAAAGGTTCATAAGACAACACTTATATGAATAGCACATGCACGAGCAATGCATCCTTGATAAAAAGGAGTGTGCTAAGAGGGAGGACATATTGGCCACTATCATTTTACCTCCTTGTAGTGAGTACAGGAAGATCATTGATAGATGAGTTGCTTCATAGCCTAAGTTGCACCCTGACCATATAGAGACCCATACTCACCATATGACCTAACATAGAGATCGGTATGCTACGTCAGAATATCATGGGCATAGGCAGTATGAATAATAAGTGGAAGAGCAATTAGATCAAGAATATCTTGAAACCTCCCAAGTTGAAGTGTATGATGAGCGTAATCCTCCAGCTAGACCGAAGAGGAATATTATTTCAAGAGTACCTCAAAAGCAATCCACAGAATAGGAGTTACTATCTTCGCAAGCCTATAAGGTCTTGGAATAAAAGGTCAAAGCTCTTGAGAAGCAAGGGATAGCTTATCAAAAGCCTACCTTAAAAAAGATTCATAATGAACCTTTATGCCCATAAATACCTATTTCGGCCTATCCTGAGTATTTCAATATGCCTAGGCTGGAAAAATTTAAAGGAGAGGAGGACACTCAGGAGCATGTTACAAGTTTTCTAGACATGTGCTTTCAAATTGAAAGCAATGATGCTTTGATCCTATAGAACTTCATTACAACCCTCTCAGGCCCATCTTGGGAGTGGTTTAATCAACTAAAGATGCACAACATCACCAACTTTGAGCAACTAGCTGATGCATTTCTTGAATGCTTCTCCTTTGGCATCAAGATAAAGGTAAACCTATCCGGTATGGCTACTTTAATGCAACATGATGATGATCCAGTTATGAATTATGGGAAACGATGGATAAAGATGATGGTGAAGTTACCATTCTCCATCTCTTCTTCTGAATTAACTCAAATGTTTACGAAAAGTTACACAAAGCACATTTTGTTATTATTAAAGTTACAGAAATATCAAACCTTTAAATAGGCTTTGGCTTAAGCCAAAGTGATAGAAGATATCAAGTTATAGGAAGGTAACTTGAAAATGATAAGTAATAAGGAATGGAACAAGAAGAGCACCGAGAAACAATAGGCCAAGATGACCCACATTAATCAGGTGGTTCTAAACCTTCAGAAAGGGCATAAGGGGCAGCAACAACGAAATTATCAAGCCCAACCTCCTCCTGTGCAATATGAGTAGCTCAAAAACAATCAAAAGGGTAAGGATAAAGAAATATTCCCCCTCGCATATTCAGTCAATTATCGTAATTATTGACATTGATTTTCCATCAATTATGCGAGGCAAAGGCAATAAACTTATCAAAAATCAAATTATTAGACCCTAATAAACCCAAGACTAAGGGGTATAAGGATGATCAATATTGCATATTTCATCGAACGAAAGGTCACGACATAGAGGTATATTGGTCTTTCAAAAATTTGGTGCAAAATATGATAGAAAGAGGTATGCTTCTTATGGACAACCCGTAAGCGCCTGACAATCAGAAAACGAGGATTTACAAAAATTCTCTACCCAACCACGAGGTGCTAAGGAACAATGTTGGCCAAGTCAATCAAGTACGCATCGAACCACCAACCCACAGGTTTGTCAAAATGGTCAACGTCATCACAAGACATGCAAGGTATGAAAGACCAAATCAACCTCCATTTCCTATTAGGGTCCAAGTTGCACCTCCTCCAAGGCTAGCCTAGAATGTGCTAGGCCCACCAATTAGACCGGTGGTGACAATTAGGAGTAGATTTTTTCAAAATCTATAGATAACTCCAACGAAGTTGTCTATTTATGAGCTAATTCAATAGTCTCCCAAGCACAGGGAGATGTTTATGGATATTCTAAGGTTCGTAGAAGTGTAGTCCCAGTATCATGAAGCATTCACACACTTCGTGTAACACATTAAATAGTGTCAATAACCGATTATACAATTTTATGATCATGAAATTAAGATGGTTTCCACTGTTATAGCGGACCCACCACTCCAAATCATTGCGTGTGTAAACCACGAACCTTTCAAGTAGGTTTTTATTGATACAATATCATCAATCAATATAATCATGACCAACGATATATGACACTGATCAAAGAGCTAGGAGGTAAAATAAAATAAGTATGTGCCAAACCTGCAACGTCCACATCTCAAATATCAGAGCACACGATAATTGCTTCTACTTGTAGACACCAAAACAACACCAATCCGATTATGTGACAACAAGCGCTGATCGCATTGACACACACAACCCCTAGGGCAGCCCCCGGAGGTTAAACAGTGGTCCTAACCACTCCCAAAAGTCATTTTAGAGGTCAGAGGTCAATTTGGCACCTTTTTGGCACTTTGCTCTCTGCTCGTCCCACCCCGGGATGAATACAAACTATCATTCGTCCCACCCAGGGACGAATAGAAGCATTCACCCTAGGGTGAGGCGAATAGCAAGTTTGATTGGAAAAAGTCAAACCTCGGTAACTCCACCAGTTAACAGAGGCTTCAAGTCATGCAATTGTGAGGAATAGCTTTTATTCAAGAAGAGAGACTTCAGTTATGAGTGTTTTTATTTTAGAAACCTCATGCAAGGAGATTCTAAATCAGGGAATTAGCTTTTCTCTAAAAATAGGACAATTAACTCAAGTAGCGCCCTCGCATGCGCAATTCAAACAGAGAGACCCTAAGGTCTATAAATTGGTGAGTTTTCTCACCCAAAAGATATACAGAGAAGGAGCATTTGAGCAATGAAGTGCTGCCAATTTACATACCTACTTGCGATTTGTGCTTTTACATCCTTAATCTCTCATTCGAAAGGGAGGTTATTGGGTGACTATTAGAAGCGTGAATCCGGACCCAAAACCTAATTTTTGGCCACAAAAATTCCCAAAATTTGTTGAAAACACCCCATAACCAGTTTTGGACCCATCCCAAGTGGATTGGTGCCGAAACAGTGCCTCAAACGGTGGGCGTCCTGCCCCCGGGCGCTCCCCAATCTGTCACAGTAAAATTCACCCCACCCCGGGATGAATAGAAATATGTGATATATTTCTCTAGTTTTTCTTTTGCATTTGATTCTAGATATGTTAAATAGGTTACAGTTCAAATTTCATTTCATTCTGAGCAATTTTGACCAGGTTTTTGTCATTTCCCGCCTTCACTAACTTGCAGATGGCACCAGCAAAATCTGGGTTCTAGAGGCAAAATTGGAGAAATATGACCATCTGGGTCTTCCCAAAACACCCCCAATTAGCTAACCCCAACTTTGTAGGTCATTTGGAGCTTCCTAAGTAGGACATTGAAGAGGGTGCTTTCTGACAAGTTATTATAGGTGAATTCGTCCCACCCTGGAGCGAATACAAATCTGTGAGGAATTTCCAGACTGTTCTTTTTGCAGTGGTCTTATATTAACATATTTATGCTACTATGAAATTTTTAGGTCGATCCGAGGTCATTTCATTATCGTTTTAATATTTTCATGCATTTACTGACAGTAGGCCTTGGGAAATACATGCTTCATTCTATCCGCAGGTGCTACTAATATTTTCTATTTCTTTGAACACAGGTTTCTGACAGTAGAGGAGCAGGAAAGAGCAAATAATCATATACGCAAGTGGTGGTGATATTTTGGTCCGCCCATATTACATGTGGGCACGCGGAAGAAGGATTGTGATCCATGGATGTTGTGACAAGAAACACATTTGATGCTCCTATCCCCTAAAAAGGAAGGAGACGTATTGTAACACATTTTGAAAAGCATATCAATAAAGAGATTACGATATTTCATATTGCTTTTATCTTGTGTCAATTTGTATATGTCCTTTCTTGTTCTTTCTTGTGGCATATTCCTTTTTGTTTCCGTATCCTCGTGCTTTCAATGGCGATCACGGTGGGACCTCTGTCCCTTGATTTTTAAGATTAAAATTCTGATTAAAGTTGCTTGTTTTGTTGCTTACAGGTACCAAGTTTTCAAATGCTAGACTATTTTAGGCAGAAATTCAGAGACATCCGATTTAGGCAGAGAAGAGGTAGGGGTTTTAAACACCCTCTGTCAATTTTCTTTTGTTTTCTATTTTTTTGTTCTTTGATTTTTGCTTGCATAGGAGAGTTTAGAGGCTTGCTTGTTTCAATTTTGCAACTTAAAAAGAACCCCACACACCACGTGGTATTTTTAAACACAAGGAGTTGGTCGTAAAACCCCAACCCTTGAGCAAGACCAACGGTGGATTTCATCATCACCTTGGCTTGAGATATTGCATCCATAACCCCGATCGCGACTATTGCTAGACGTAAATCCTGATGAAAGCTGACCAAGTGTAGCTTGGGGTGATTCCCAATGCATGAGGATAAGTCTTCTATGGTAGGTGTCATAAACAGAGTGATTCCCCTTCCGTACCGCCTATGTTCCATGTATCATCTGCTCTCACGTACCTATAGTCTCCCTCACGTAAGGGTGGGTATATAGAGAGGTTGGTATATCGGTCCGGCAATGGTATATTGAAGGGGTGACCATTTTGGGAGTCATAAGAGCCTTCATAATTGCATTTAAATGTTTGTTCAAAAAGCTTTCAAAACAACATCAAAATACACTAAACCAGATTTTAGGGCACACTTTTAAATCTTTAAACGAGATAATCATTGCATTGATTGTGTGTTTTCTTTCTATTTAAGTGTAGCATAAAAAATCCTAAAAAAGATAAAAATCTATTCATCTTTAGGAGCACATCACCATGGTGTTCACTCGTAGCCGAGCCCAATCACGGGCAAGCACTGCAGAAAGTGCACCAAGGGGGACAAGTCACCTCCGATATAGTCCTGAGGACTTAGCCATCCCGCCTTGGCGGCAAGGCACCCAAGAGAGTCCCCATCATGCCATAACAGAATAGGACTATAGAGGCACCTCTTTGAGGGGCACCCCCACTCAGCATAGGTCCTTTCAAGAGGAGAACCTACACGTAGATCTTAACGTAGACAGGAGACCTCCCTTAGACACTCGTTATGAGTGGCCTAGTGATGAAGTGTTAGAGCAACGGAGGGTCCACAAGGAGGGGCCACATGATTTCTTCATCCCTCCTTTACCCCATATTACTATTAGAAACACTAGGCAATATCCAGAGTATCAGGCTCTCCAAACAGGGCAAGACAATTCTGCCCGCACCTTTTACCCATATGAAAGAGAGTACGAGGAAGATCACTACATTCCTCAAGAGCAGTACATAGCATGGGAACGATGCACGTCCACACCCGCAATGTATCAGGATCACTCATTAAGGCCAGAGCCTCAAGTGAATGCTGCTAACCTCGATAGAGGGAAGCAACCCATAGGGATCTCGGATCACCATGATCGAGAAAGACATGTAGGGGAGGCATCTAGGCTTCCTAAACAAGAGACGATAGAACAAATTGACTTGGCGATTGCCAAACATGCCACCCACCAAGCGCAAATCGCATAGCTTAGGCAAGATCAAGAACAGTTAGAGCATCTTTGTCGGCTTAACAAAGAGCGCATTCAACGTCAGACAACCGAATTGCTTCATAACAAGGTGCCTGCAAAGGGTCCAATCCCTCATGCACATAAAGAAGAAGTGTATGAGAGGCAGGACCCCTTGGTACGAGAGAGGTCCACGCGACCTTATCAAGTACTACCTCCGAGACCTCCTAGACCTGAGCGGGAGGCCACTCCCAGAAACAATGATGGGCACCCTCCGTGGGCACCCACCTATGCTTATAGAACTCGGCCAACCACTCCTCAAGAAGCCTATGAGGAGTATGAACAAGAAGAAGAGTGGGCTGAAATGCTCTATCAAGGTAGAGGGGGTGCTAGCCAGCTACCTCTCAATAGGCCTCAAGTTCCCCGTAATCCACAATGGGAGCAAACTAAGGAGGAAGAAATTAAATCCTCTGATGCATATAAAGTGTTGTTAGAGTGCTTAGAATCTATGGAGATCAAGACTTCTGGGCCCCAAAAGCCTACTTTACGCCAACTCCGTAGTCATCCTGTGCATCCGTCAGTGTCGGCACCTCCATACCCCGAACACTTTAAACTGCCCTAGTTGGCACTCTTTAGAGGGGAGGAAGATGCCCAAGAGCATGTGACTCGATTCCTGAGCCAATGCTTTGGCATTCAAGACAACGATGCTTTGCTATTAAGAACATTTATAACCACATTCGTAGGCCCTGCCTCGGATTGGTTTACTCAATTACCAAAGCACAGCATCTATAACTTAGATCAGCTAGTGGACGCGTTCCTAGAACGTTTCACTTTCAACACAAAGAAAAAGGCGTCACTAAGCGATCTAGCTAGCCTCAAGCAGTATGAGGAGGAATCTATGGTGGCATATGGGAACCGGTGGAGGACGTTGCTTTCAAAGCTACCCTACCTCCCTCCTATGTCTGACTTGACCCAAATGTTCTCCAAAAGTTGTTTGAGATCAATCTCCATGCTATTGCAGCTGCAACAATATGCCAGTTTAGAAGAAGCACTGGCGCAAGCCAGAATCATCGAGGAGATTAAGATACAGGATGGCGAGATCACCAAACCTAAGAAGAAAGAATGGACAAAGAACACTAAACCAGGGACCATGCAACCGAAACCTGCTATGGTTAATCAGGTTGCCATCAACGTCCCTAAGCCGGCACAAGCAACACAGCCTAAAAGGCTAACTATCAGGCGGTGCCTCCTAACAACTATGAGAGAGAAAACCAAAGGCAGGAGCAAAATCAGTAGCGTCACCCTAGGCGACAATTTACTCCTTACATAGAGTCCAGGGATTCTCTGTTTGACCGCTTGTCAGCGGCGAACTTGATCAACCTTCCAGAGATTCAAACTATAGACCCCAATGCACCGAAGCCTAAGGGGTACCGAGAGGATTTGTACTGTAGGTTCCACAGGCGTAAGGGACATGATCTTAACGCATGTTGGAAGTTCAAAGGTTTGGTACAAGATCTCATTGACAACAAGACATTGGCGGTGGACAACCCCGTAGCGCCAAACAACCAACATATGGGAGTATTTAGAGACCCCTTGCCTACCCATGAGGCACCGACAAAACCTCTTCAAGTTAATGAGGTGCAACAGAATTGTCCTATGCAGGGATATGTAGGGATGATAAGCATAGTGACTAGGAACAAGAGATACCCAGGAGCTGCCCCCATGGCAGCCACAAGAGAGGTTCCATCGATGTCACAACCGCAACAACCCCCTACGCAACTTCCCTCGCCTAGACCGGTGGCCACGATTCGGACTAGACTTACCCAAAGTCTAAGGACCACGTCGGCTAGGCTCTCCATATACGAGCTAATTCAACAATCAACGCCCCATCGGGAAGCTCTAATGGAGATTTTAAAAGCTATCGAGCTGCAGCCCCATGAAGCGAACTCTTTCAACAATTTTGTGGGGCATGTCAAACAATGTATAGAACCAGTCATCACCTTTAGAGAAGATGAATTGAAAGCGATGACTGGTGATGTGGTGGATCCACCCCTGCACGTTATTGCATGGGTCAACGGGATTCCGTATAAGAGAGTGTTGGTGGACACTGGCTCGTCCAGTAATATCATCACTACATAGCACTGAAACATTTGAAGTTGCCAGCATCTCACATTGTGGCCTCTACTTACACACTGTGAGCATTCAATGATGCGATCTGCTCGATAGTTGGCACAATTGTCCTACCCATCCAAGTGGGACAAAAGACTATTCATACATTGTGCCACATTTTAGAAGGTGAGATGGCTTATAATATCTTACTGGGGTGACCTTGGATCAGGGACATGAAGTGTGTCCCTTCAATAGCTCATCAGTGCCTGAAGTATACATTTGAAGGACAGGTGCATGTAGTCCCGGTGGACTTGGAGCCTTTCAAATACTGCAATACAGTGCAATTCATGCCGCAATCGAACCTTCCCTCAACACATGTGGATTTTTAGTTGAATCCATCTCAACAGGGTCCGATTTCGTAGGCATCTCCAGTGATTAATCCATCGAGCCCTCAGCTGGGTCCATCTTCTTCCGCTAGTCCTTCAACAACGATGCCACCTACGGTGGCCACATCCAAGGACAAGGGAAAGAAACCCATAGAAGAGGAGCCACCTCTAGTCTCAACCATCTCGACAGAAGAGATGCCTAGTAGAATGGAAGTCGAGATGCCTAGTTCACCCCACATGGAGTGGACTCAGGAAGGACTCCCATTCGCTCCCCCTCAACCGCCAATGGTCACCGTTGAAATGGCCAGCATGGGCCTGGGGGAGTATCTAGTGAGGAACATTGTAGCAACGCCCATGCTTGAGTCCATGCAGGATATGGGGCGACCTCGACTCCCCATCGGCTCTGTGGTTCCTCTAGGCTACCCACCCAATCAGACAAACTTTGTTTATGGGGGCCTGGATAATGGCGTTGAGACTTGTATGCAAGAAGACGAAGATGAAGAACCCTTTGTTGAGGATGTCAACTATCTGTCCAACCCAAACTTTGCTTTGAGGTATCTTGGCCAATGCAATTGGCATGGATATGGGTTGGGCCGGTATGAGCAAGGAGTGCGTGTTCTTTGCCAACCAAGATACCAAATGCCATATGACAAGTCAGGAGTAGGGTTCAACCACCCCTTGCCCCTAGACATCTTGGTGGAGAACATGCAAGGCCTAGGGATAGGCAACAAGGATGGGTTGGCATTAGATCCATATGCCAATCCTCACACAACATATACATTGGGGGATTATCACCCATTGTTAACAACCAACCTTGTTGACCATAACAACCCTTTCCCTTCGAGCCGAACAAGGAGAAAATTCAAGGACTCCCCTACAAGAGGGATATGGACAAGACCAAGAAGGGTCTTCGAAAGATGAGTCGGAATACGAGGTAGCACCTTGGGATCCTTTCGAGTCTAACATCAATCATTCACAAGTACATCCCATGGATGATTATCAAGAAAGCTTCATGACAATGTTCCCTTTAGGTGCTCCAATTGAGCATATGCCCTTTCAAGAGAATCAGGTCCCCCGTAGAGAGCGGAACAACCTCGATGGGACCACATTAATTTGCTCGAACAAGATGAGCCTCCTATGTCGCAAAGCTGTTGGAGCCAATGAAGGCCTTTGGATCTTTGACAGTGACTACGAAGATGAAACTGATATGGCTTATCTCAATCATATGCGACAGATGCAACAATGATACCCTTTGGACATAGATGACATGTTTGAACACTTACACATAGGGCCAAGACATAGGTGGCACCTCAACCCGACGTAGTTATAGCAATTACTGCACCCGCCACTCCAGGCACACAGAGAGCATCTTCCTCCTGGAGACCCTATCAAACCATCAGTGCCTAGGGTGGACCCTATCTTCATCTCCGTGCATAGGGCTGACCCATTTGTGCCAGTGCCCATAGAGCCAGATCCAAAGCACAAAGGTCATCTAGAATGTCAGAGTCATCACACCCATGGTAATGGAGACCACAATCATTTCATCAACATGATCTCCATTGATTTAACCACCCCCATCCATGATCCAGCCGACCCGACATGGTCATTGTATCTAGATCTAGATGCTATCGATTGGGATCGCATTGACACACCACCATCCCCATCAGAGTACTGGCCCTATGGTGGGATGTTCCATTTCACCCCAAGACAGACTCAGGATGTCTTCCATGCTGAAGAGGAACCTGATGTTCCAAACGATGATCTAAATTCAGCAAATGATATCCATTTGATCCCAACTCCACACCAGTTGGAGGACGGATCCCACATGTCGGTCGAGGAGACGACTGACGTAGACATCGGCTCGAGATCCAATGAATTTGCAAATCATCAAGTTGGGGGTAAGTCTATCCCCCAAAGAGCAAGCCGACTACATTGCCCTTCTCAAAGAGAAGAAGGAGGTTTTTGCATGGTCATACAAAGACATGCCGGGACTAGACCCATAGCTAGTCATGCATAATCTGACGCTTGATCCGACAGTCAAGCCAGTGAAGCAAAAACTACGTAAGATGCACCCAACAGTGGCCTTAATGGTCAAATATGAGCTACAAAAGTTGTTGGATGCACAGTTTGTCATCTGCGTGGATTACCCGCCATGGTTGTCTAACATGGTTCCCGTCAAAAATCCCGACGGGAGGATTCGCATATGCACCAATTTTTGAGATCTAAACAAAGCGAGTCCTAAGGATGATTTCCCCTTGCCGAGCATCGACGCATTGGTAGACGCTACAGCGGGCCATGAAATGCTTTCCCTCATGGATGGTTTCTCGGGATACAATCAAATTCGTATCAATCCCGAGGACCAACTAAAAATGGCGTTCACAACGCCTTGGGGGACATTTTGTTATAAGGTCATGCCTTTTGGCCTTAAAAATGCTGGTGCCACCTACCAACGTGCCATGACGTACATCTTTCATGATTACATGCACAAAACTTTGGAAGATTACATGGATGATTTGTTGGCCAAATCTCTTTTGTGCCCAGATCATCTCGATGACTTAAGCAAGATCCTCGATCGCCTCATGGAACATAAAGTCAGACTAAACCCCAAGAAGTGCGTCTTTGGCATCACATCTGGAAAGCTCTTGGGTTACATAGTCTCCAAATGAGGAATTGAGGTAGACCCACACAAAGTCAAGGCAATCCTTGAAATGCTTCCTCCAACTACCATCAAGCAGACTTCGAAGTCTGTAGGGAAAGGTCGCGTCGATCAAGCGCTTCATAGCGCAGTTATCTGACAAGTGCCGACCCATGAATAAATTATTGCACAAGGGGGTAACATTTCACTGGGATGACGAGTGCCAGTCCGCCTTTGATGACATTAAACAATACTTGGCTTCGTCGCCAGTATTGGCACCACCTAGACCAGGAGTGTCATTCTACTTATACATCTCAGCTACTGAGGTGGCACTGGGCGCCATGCTGTCCCAGAAAAATGAACTACACAAAGAACAGGCTACATACTATCTTAGCCGCACCTTGGTCAGTTATGAACTTAACTATGCATACGTTGAGAAGCTCTGCTTGGCCGTGGTGTTTGCTACCAAAAAGCTATGCCACTACATGCTCAGCAATACGACGTATGTTGTGTCTAAGGAGAATCCATTGCGATACATGATGAGTCGTACTTATCATAGTAGCCGCACGACAAAATGGATCATGTTGTTGATGGAGTTTGACATAGTATTCATTGGACAAAAATCCATAAAAGGTCAAGTCATCGCCGATCAACTGGCAGAGGCTCCTCTTGAAGACGATCAGCCTCTGACCGTAGAATTACCGGATGATGGGGTTTTTCATGTTTCAGAATCGCCAGATTCTGATGAGCCTGAGTCACAGGCTGACATGACCCTATTCTTCGATGGTTCTAAGTGTGAGCAAGGAGGTGGCATGGGAATTGTATTCTTCACTCCACAAGGGGCTCCAATGCCTCTGTCATTTAAATTAAACTTCCCGTGCACCAACAACAATGCAGAATACGAAGCCTTGCTCATAGGTCTTCAGACAACAATCACCATGAACATTAAACGTTTAAACATCTTTGGTGATTCGTTGTTAATTGTCAATCAAGTAAAGGGGATATTCCAATGTAGATGTCCAGTTCTGCAGGCCTACAAAGCCCTTGTGGACAAATTCCTGGCACAACTTGAATGGTATGACATCGAGGCACTCCCTCGATCATCGAATCATTTTGCGGATACTATGGCCTCCTTGGGGTCACTAATCCCGCAAGACCCTTCTGGTGAAATGACAACCATTCAGGTTAAAACATTATCGCAATCCATGATGGAGCGTGCAAGCTCTGATCTAACGCCAGGAATCCACCTGATCCAGATTGAACCATCTCAAGATAGGTTCTCTCGAATCCATGATTGTCTGACTCGAGCCAACTAGGGGTCCTTGTTCTCCCCGACCCCTCTTAATAGCAACACAACGCTATTTTTACAAGTTCTTTCCTGCTCAGCTTTTGCTAGGGATGAACTTCAAGAGGGATTGGTCGTTCATACCATCGAGGTTTCTGATCAGCAGGATTGGTACACACCCATTAGGGATTACCTCAAGCTAGGTACTCTCCCACTTGGATTGACACAAGCCGCAAAAAGATCATTTAAACAGAAAGCGGCAAAACATGTCTTGCTAGGAGACATTTTGTATCGTCGAAGCTATGAAGGAATCCTCCTCCGTTGCTTGGACCAGCAAGAGTCCGCTTGGGCGATCACCCAAGCACACGATGGTACATGTGGTGGCCACTTCAGCGGTATGGCCATCGCAAAGTGCATTCTTTGCATGGGCTATTATTGGCCATATTTAGAGCGAGATTGTTGCGCATATGTGAAGAAGTGCATGAAGTGTCAACACCATGCTAATTTGACACACGTACCTTCTCAGGCCTTGCAACCGATCCAATCGGCTTGGCCTTTTTGCAG
Organism: Wollemia nobilis; assembly: GCA_028583015.1. NCBI lineage: Eukaryota > Viridiplantae > Streptophyta > Pinopsida > Araucariales > Araucariaceae > Wollemia > Wollemia nobilis. Next base: position 1,988,062 of record JAQPPZ010002321.1, read on the forward strand.
TGGGGCTTCGATCTAATCGAAAAGATCTCCCCTGCATCATCGGGTCATCACACATTCATCATCACGGCCATAGAGTACTTCACCAAGTGGGTGGAAGCAATTTCGCTAACCTCTACGACTGGATCCCGCATTGCGGAGTTTATTTTGCATAACATCATATGTCATTTTGGTATTCCATCCAAGATCCTGTCAGATAATGGGACACCATTCAAGAATAAATATGTGCATGCTTTGACCACAAAGTACAAAATTTAGCACAGTTTTTCAACACCCTATTATCCATAGGCAAATGGGCAAGCAGAGGCGTCAAACAAAATGCTAGTCGCCATCCTCAAAAATACTATCGCAGATAATCATAAGGATTGGCACATTCAGATCCCGCTTGCCCTATGGGCTTATCGCACTAGCATTCGGACGCCCACTGGGGCAACTCCATTTTCATTGGTGTATGGCTCCGAGGCAGTCATGCCTCTTGAGTTGGAAATCCCTTCCCTACGCATTTCAATGCAAGAGTTCATCGATGATGACACTGCGTGACAGGCCCGGTTAGACCAACTTACGTTGCTCGATGAACGACGCGTTAATGCTCTCGAGCATTTGCGTATCTATCAAGAGCGACTTAAGAAAGCATACAACATGAAGGTCCACTTGAGGGAATTTTAGGTTGGTGACTTGGTCTTAAAAGAGAACCAACAGAATTCTAATTTACCGTCCCATCTGAGGGACAAGTTTGCAGCAAACTGGTTAGGTCCTTATGTGATTGATAGTCGAATAGGACCTGGAACTTACCGGCTTGCCTCTCTTGAAGGAATCAAGGAGCTAGAACCCTTGAACATCATTCATTTGAGGCCATTCCACATTTAGAGAGCCATAGTCCAACCAAAAGCTCCAAGGATTCCCACAATCGCTTGGTCAACCCCAAAATGCCCCAAAGGTATCTATAAACCCTTTGGTCAAACCAAAAGCTCCAAGGATTCCCACAATCGCTTGGTCAACCCCAAAAATGCCCCAAAGGTATCCATAAACCCTTTGGTCAAACCAAAAGCTCCAAGGGTTACCATAACCGCTTGGTCAAAATAAAATCATCAAAAACAAACAAAAACAATAAAATCATCAAAAACAAACAAAAACAATAAAATCATCAAAAATTACAAAAAAAATTGCATTTCAATTCCATGCATACTCATAACACATCAAAAATACAAAAATATAAGTGCATTAGGCATCGCATCCATACATTGCATATTTGCTAAGTCATCCAAGTCACAAGCACCATAGAATGTCATTACTTGGCAATTCCATTATTTTCCCCATCAAATCCATTTCACAAACGCATACATCCAGCATAACACCATCACCATTTTTTAGCATTAGTCAGTTGTCTCCTAATGTATATAGGGTTTTCGTCATTCAGTTGTCTTTAAATTGCTAGCCAAACACTGTACAAAGTTAAACAACTTTTACACGGGAAAGTTTTACTTGGATCATACCTTGTTACGTAGCATCCCAACACAATTAAAACACATAAAATAATTCCTAAGTTGTGTGAATGCGAGAGAAACCTACAAAGCAGTCTAGGGTACCATAGGTGAAAGATTAGCCTATTCATCCCCCTGTGCGAATGGTTCAAGAGTGCTGAGAATTGACAAAAGGACAAGCTCTTCCCCATCAATTCCACCTAATAAATAGTGGTTTTCACCACTACCAAAATCCCAATCACTATTGGTCCCTAAGGTTGTAAGGATTCGTACTACACGTCCCTGCCAAGGATGGGTAGTCATCCCCAAGACCTAAAAGGATCGATGCCATTCAATAACACAATTCCCACAAGCCATCATTACACTCACCTTTGGTCTCAAAGTTGTAAGGATTCGTACTACACGTCCCTGCTAAGGATGGGTAGTCATCCCCAAGGCCCAAAAGATCAATGCCCTTACTTCATAATTTTACTTTTATATAAGGATGGGTAGTATCCAAGCCCAAAAGATCAATGCCCTTACTTCATAATCTCCATCATCCCCTTTGGTTCCCAAAGTCGTAAGGATTCGTACTACACGTCCCTGCTAAGGATGGGTAGTCATCCCCAAGGCCTAAAAGAATCAATGCCATTCATACGCCACAACCTTACAAAGCTCAAAATACAAAATCAAGTAACAGTGGTTCTCACCACTAGTCAAAATCCTTGCTCAAAAAAAAAAAAACAAAGAGACAAATAAACAGTGATTTTCATCACTATATATCCGAGCAAGTATCCTGAACCATTGAGCCAACAAACAGCCTGAACTTGAATCCCTAGAAATTCTCAGCATTCAAAAACCATCTAGGTGATCCTCATTACAGGTTTGGTGGACAGCCTACCTGGCAATGGCGGTATCCTACCCGCATGACGATATGTCTGTCACATTAACTTTGCGTGTGAGCAGACCAATGTTTGCATGTGGATGAGCTAGCTTATGGTACCTTAGATTGTCCCATGGATTAATCTTGTTAAATACAACAACGGAGTTAGTGGAGCTAATTAGGTGATCCTCAGGTTACGGTTTGGTTGATAGCCTATCTGGCATTGGCGGTATCCTGACAAATACCACATAAACGAACTCAATTGCACACACAGGGATGTGAAATAACTTGGTTAAATTCAAGTCGGATTTATACCTTGTTCAAAAGTCTTGCGAGATAAATGTACAGTCTTGGCTAGTTAGTTAAAATATCTGAATCTCAGAAAAGCTTAACTACATTTTAAAACAACTGGTACATTTTATTCCATACATCACCATCAAAAAATATGCAAAATACAAAAACAAAGTTTTCACATGCAAAGTTATTCCACACAGTCATCCCATTAGTACAACAAGTCAGTCAAGTCTTGTACAGTCTATGGTGCATCGACAAGTTATCAACAAATCATTTCATTCATTCCATATGCATACATCATACAAATTAGAAACATCGCATTCATAAAAGCATTTGCATACATCAATGTAAATACATGTACATAAAAACAAACCATGAAAAGTGCATAAACACCAAAAAAAGAGTCATCTGTATATATATCATCAAAAATGCCCATAGGCTACAATGAACCGGTCCTCTGACCCCGCAACAAAAAGCCAAAAACTCAAAAACCCCCAAGCCTAGGGCGTCGGCCACCATGATCATGCAGGATCGGTGCGACGGGAACTACCCCCCGTAGTGTGGGTCCTCTGGGACCTCTCAGGGCGACTGTTGCTCGCCCCTGCATCCCGCCCACTAGTGCCCCCCTCATCTAGCCATCGATGATGGGACGATGCTGACTGCTCAGTATCGCTGTCTCTCATCCATCATGAAGAGCCACCTCCATGGGGCTCAGGTATCCACCCACCAAGGTGGATAATCTCTCCCTCCATATCCATCCGATGTCGACGCCAATCTGCCTCCCGTCGATGCCAATCTACCTCCCGTCGACCCCACTCGGCCTCCCATCGGACCCACTCTACCTCCCACCGATGGTAGTAAGCTACTACATCATCGCGTTGTGCTAGCTGCATCCGTAGGAGATCCCTCTCCCGAGCCGCATCAGTATCCCCCTCTTGCTAGTGGGACGCAGCCCATGCATTCTCCCGCTCTGCCAGCTGAGTCCGTAGAAGATCTCTCTCCTACAAAGCCTCTCCCAGCTCCCCATCTCATCTCCACAGTAGCTCCTCCAATCATGCTATCTCAGTGCCCTGTCTTGCCTCCGCATCCTCCAAACCTGCCTGAGGCATAGGCGAATCCGGGACAGCAGCCTGCTCTGGCTCCCACTGCTCCGGGACGTCCTGCATCTCTGTCGATCCCAATACTCCCCTCCAACATCCTCAACCTCCACCATGTCTGCATCATCACGTGGAACTCCCCAACCCTCATCTGGTGCCTCTGTACCCTCATCCCCTGCTGCTACTGCCTTTGCACCCCCTAGAGGCCCCTCGCCTCGCCATTGCCATAGAGTCCACCACTGCTCATACTCGATAGTAACCCCGATGTCATCCACATCTGGAACGTCAATAGCCATATCTGAATCCTCGCCAAGTGGTGCAACGACTGGCCGGTCCAGAGTCCTCTCATCCCCCGATGTCGATAGACCACGGGCTCACCAGGCATCCCCTGGTGCACCCCAAACTGTCGGGTCACCCGACCATATGGGAAGAACTCCTACTCAGTCCCATGATGCCCAATCAGCCATCGCCCCTCCGTACCCATCGAAGCCACTCTCCCACCTCAGGCCAGGCTGGACAGTCCCGATAGGGGCGCCAGAACACCTCCCCTAGAGTAAGCCGAGCGAAGGCATCGACATAGTGCCCTACGACACCTGCCCATCATCGACTCTGACCCTGCTCCTCCGACCTCCACCATAGTACCCCATATCTGATCTCTCGGTCTGCCATCTCCGCTCGAGTCATCCAGGGCAGCCCCATAGGCCTCTCCACTGCTATGTGTTGCCAAGCCCAACACTGCAACAAGTAGCTGCAACTGATCCCCTTCCACTTTCGATAATGGACCTCGTACAACTCATCATAGAGCTGTGCTAGCAGATTCTATCCCCATCTCATAATCATCGGTGTGTCTGTCGAACAGCCTGAACACCACCTCTAGCAGGTTCCACGGGAACCTCGCACCCGACGAGTCGAGAAGCAGCATGTTGGAAATGAGGCCCATGAGTAATGCGTGCCTCACTCCCAACACACCCTTCTCTAACCACCATCGAACCAGTATGCCACCCATCTGGCAGTCGATCTCCGCCCTCTCCACTGGGCTCTCCACACCCAACTCCTCCCCATGCCCAAAATAGCGTATCAGTACTATTGTCCTCCGATCCCGTGACATCGTCCGGATCGATCCATCTATTGGAATCCGAAGAATCCGATAGACATCCTCCAAGGTCACCGTCATCTCCCCTATTGGGAGATGGAAGGTGTTGGTCCGGGGATCCCACAGATTGATCAGGGCCGTCAGATAGGCCCGATCCCCGACCACAGGCTCCAGTCGAGTCACCTGCTTGAGCCCAAGGGCGTCAAGCCAGTCCCAGTCAGCCAAAGTCAGCGCTGCACGTGCGTCAATAAAAATAGTGGGTACCCGATACCGGCTCTTCACCACCTGCAAAAGAAAACAACATAAAAACATTAAAACAATAAAAAAATGTACAACACTAACACTGAATATACAACAATGCAGCAAAATGTACAACACAAAAAAAAACACAAAAAAAACAAACTAGTAATTCAAAATTAATTTGTCAGATCTAGGGTTTTTAACTCTACCTGATTAATTAACAACAAAAACAATTACAAAACAAAAAATCATTTGTCAGTTTTAGGGTTTTTCAATTTAACTGATAAATTAAAAAACAACAACATTCAAAAACGTAATTTGTCAGATCTAGGGTTTTTAACTCTAACTGATTAATTAACAACAAAAACAATTACAAAAAAAAAAAACAATCATTGGTCCGTTTTAGGGTTTTTAACTCTAACGACTCATTTAAAAAACAAACAAAAATAGTCACAAAATAATTTTTAGACCTAGGGTTTTTAACTTTAAACTAGAAAATTAAAAACACAAAAACAACAACTAACTAGGGTTGAGCTACGTTTTTACGTTCAGTTTTACCCTACGTTTCTCACCTACGTTTTGAATTTGGTTCAATTCCGGTTCAGCGAGATTTTAAGTTATAAACTAAGTTTTTTAGCTAAGTTTTAAACTAACTTCTGATATTTGTTGACTAGAGTTATCCTAAGTTTTAAACTAAGTGATAATTTTGATAGACTAGGGTTTCATTTTTAACCATAAACAACAAAATAAACAAAAACACAAAAAATAACCAACTTGCGGTTTTTCAATTGCAATACAAAACAATAAAGAGGAAGGGCACTCACTGGTAGCGCTTCGGCTCCGCCGCTCGATCCGGTGTGTGCACTCATGGTCGCAAGAAAAATTCTGCAGTGCTTCGCTTCGCAGAATTGACCTCCTCCTCCTCAGAGCTCCAAATCGCCAAGAAAAACAAATGCAAATGAGCCCAAAACTCAGTTTTGGCCTTTAAAAAGGCTTTTTGAGCTTGTATTCATTCCCCCTAGGATGAGCGCTCTAGTTAGCACTCGTCCCTCCCTGGGATGAATACTAAATAGGAATTCGTCCCACCCAGGGACGAATACAGAGCAAAAATTTCAAAAATAGCAAAAATGCACAAAAATGCACAAAAAAAAGCAATAAAATTGTCCAATGAGAGTGCTTTTGCACTTGACATTTCGGGCATGCAAAATAGATGTCGGGGTCACAAATCCTCGCTATCCTACTCCCTAAGAAGGCTACCATAGCCGGACCGCTCCACGGGAGGATGGATTTTTGAGAATTTCATCCCCAAACGACGTCGCAAAATGGGTCAAAACCCAACCAAAAATAGCAATAACATTGTCGAACGAAGGCGCTTTTGCGCCTGACATTCTTGGCATCCAAAATAGATATTGGGGTTACAAATTGTCATTATCCTACTCCCTAAGAAGGCTATCATAGCCGGACCGCTCCACGGGAGGACGGATTTTTGTCAATTTTAGCTTCAAAATGCGTCACAAAAAGGGTTAAAACCCACCAAAAATAGGTCAGAATGTTCAGAAACTGCTTTCGCATTCAATGGTAAACAACTGAAGGCACCCTTACCTAAGTCATCTTGGGTCAAGTGACTCATCACTTTTCTCATGTCGGTCATTCCCTCATCGATTCGTCGCTTGAGGGGGTAGTCACACTTAGTCACCAATCAACAACAACATACCCAATCAAGGAAATGACACGCATTCAAAGGATCATTGACAAAGACAATCGCACCCCTGCTTGGGGCAGCAAACAAGCAATAATCACAAGCTGATCAAACACTTGGCATTCATGAATCATGAACTCAAGGTTCCCATAGACAAAAGGTTGCGCCCTTTGCCTATTCATGACTGATCAATGTCCAAGTTCAAGTAACACCTCACTGAACAAGGTTAACACTTGAATTAAGTTCCTTAGCTCGTCAGAAGCAAGGATTCAAGAATGCATGCCCTTTCCATACTTGGGGCATCAAGAGTTGGTTAGGTTACTGAGAAACCCTAATCATTAGTGCTTTGGTTATCTATTTTTGCTCGAGCACTGTGCCTTGCACAACGCTTCCCAAAAAGGGGCATCTGTAGACACCAAAATAACACCAATCCGATTATGTGACAACAAGCGCTGATCGCATTGACACACACAGCCCCTAGGGCAGCCCTCGGAGGTTAAAAAGTGGTCCTAACCACTCCCAAAAGTAGTTTTAGAGGTCAGAGGTCAATTTGGCACCTTTTTGGCACTTTGCTCTCTGCTCGTCCCACCCCGGGACGAATACAAACTGTCATTCGTCCCACCCAGGGACGAATAGAAGCATTCGCCCTAGGGTGAGGCGAATAGCAAGTTTGACTAGCAAAAAGTCAAACCTCGGTAACTCCACCAGTTAACTGAGGCTTCAGGTCATGCAATTGCGAGGAATAGCTTTTATTCAAGAAGAGAGACTTCAGTTATGAGTGTTTTTATTTTAGAAACCTCATGCAAGGAGATTCTAAATCAGGGAATTAGCTTTTCTCTAAAAATAGGACAGTTAACTCAAGTAGCGCCCTCGCATGCGCAATTCAAATAGAGAGACCCTAAGGTCTATAAATTGGGGAGTTTTCTCACCCAAAAGATATACAGAGAAGGAGCATTTGAGCAACGAAGTGCTGCCAATTTACATACCTACTTGCGATTTGTGCTTTTACATCCTTAATCTCTCATTCGAAAGGGAGGTTATTGGGTGACTATTAGAAGCACGAATCCGGACCCAAAACCTGATTTTTGGCCACAAAAATTCCCAAAATTTGTCGACAACACCCCATAACCAGTTTTGGACCCATCCCAAGTGGATTGGTGCCGAAAAAGTGCCTCAAACGGTGGGCGTCCTGCCCCCGGGCGCTCCCCAATCTGTCATAGTAAAATTCGCCCCACCCCGGGATGAATAGAAATATGTGATATATTTCTCTAGTTTTTCTTTTGCATTTGATTCTAGATATGTTAAATAGGTTACAGTTCAAATTTCATTTCATTCTGAGCAATTTTGACCAGGTTTTTGTCATTTCTCGCCTTCACTAACTTGCAGATGGCACTAGAAAAATATGGGTTCTAGAGGCAAAATTGGAGAAATATGACCATCTGGGTCTTCCCAAAACACCCCCAATTAGCTAACCCCAACTTTGCAGGTCATTTGGAGCTTCCTAAGCAGGACATTGAAGAGGGTGCTTTTTGACAGGTTATTGTAGGTGAATTCGTCCCACCCTGGAGCGAATACAAATCTGTGAGGAATTTCCAGACTGTTCTTTTTGCAGTGGTCTTCTGTTAACATATTTATGCTACTGTGAAATTTTTAGGTCGATCCGAGGTCATTTCATTATCGTTTTAATATTTTCATGCATTTACTGACAGTAGGCCTTGGGAAATACATGCTTCATTCTGTCCGCAGGTGCTACTAATATTTTCTGTTTCTTTGAACGCAGGTTTCCGACAGTAGAGGAGCAGGAAAGAGCAAAGAATCATATACGCAAGTGGCGGCGACGTTTTGGTCCGCCCATCTTACATGTGGGCACGCGGAAGAAGGATTGTGATCCATGGATGTTGTGACAAGAAACACATTTGACGCTCCTATCCCCTAAAAAGGAAGGAGACGTATTGTAACACATTTTGAAAAGCGTATCAATAAAGAGATTACCATATTTCATATTGCTTTTATCTTGTGTCAATTTGCATATGTCCTTTCTTGTTCTTTCTTGTGGCATATTCCTTTTTGTTTCCGTATCCTCGTGCTTTCGATGGCGATCACGGTGGGACCTCTGTCCCTTGATTTTTAAGATTAAATTTCTGATTAAAGTTGCTTGTTTTTTGCTTACAGGTACCAAGTTTTCAAACGCTGGACTATTTCAGAGCACAAATGCAGGACTATTTCAGAGCACAAATTCAGAGACATCCGATTTGGGTAGAGAAGAGGTAGAGGTCTTAAACACCTTCTGTCAATTCTTTGCTTTATGTTCTCTGGTTATTTTCTTGCATAGGAGAGTTTGAATGCTTGTTTTCTTCATTTATGCAACTTAAAAATAACCCCACACACCACGTGGTAATTGAAACAACAAGGAGTTGGTCGTAAAACCCCAACCCTTGAGCAAGACCAACGGTGGATTTCATCACCACCTTGGCTTGAGATACTACATACATTACCCCGATCGTGACTATTGCTAGACGTAAATCCTGACGAAAGCTGACCAAGTGTAGCGGGGGTGATTCCCAGTGCATGAGGATAAGTCTTCTATGGTAGGTGTCATAAACAGAGCGATCCCCTTCCGTACCGCCTATGTTCCACGTACCATCTACTCTCACGTACCAATAGTTTCCCTCACGTAAGGGCGGGTATATAGAGAGGTTGGTATATCGGTCTGGCAACGGTATATCGAAGGGGTGACCATTTTTTGGGAGTCATAAGAGCCATCATTTTGCATTTAAACGTTCTTTCAAAAAGCTTTCAAAACAACATCAAAACACACTAAACCAGATTTTAGGGCACACTTTTAATCTTTAAACGAGATAACCATTGCGTTGATTGTGTGTTTCCTTTCTGTTTAAGTGTAGCATAAGAAATCCTAAAAGAAGATAAAAATCTACTCATCTTTAGGTAAACATCACCATGGTGTACACTCATAGCCGAGCCCAATCATGGGCAAGCACTGCAGAAAGTGCACCAAGGGGGACAAGTCGCCTCCGATATAGTCCTGAGGACTTAGTCATCCCGCCTTGGTGGCCTAACACCCAAGATAGTCCACATCATGCCATAACAGAATAGGACTATAGAGGCACCTCTTTGAGGGGCACCCCCACTCAACATAGGTCCTTTCAAGAGGAGAACCTACACGTAGCACTCAACATAGACAGGAGACCTCCCTTAGATGCTCATTATGAGTGGCCTAGTGATGAAGTGTTAGAACAACAGAGGGTCCAGAAGGAGGGGCCACATGATTTCTTCATCCCTCCTCTACCCCGTATTACTGTTAGAAACACTAGACAATATCCAGAGTATCAGGCTCTCCAGATAGGGCAAGACAATTCTGCCCGCACATTTTATGCATATGAAAGAGAGGACGAGGAAGACTACCACGTTCCTCAAGAGTAGTACACAACGTGGGAGCGATGTACCTCCATGCATGCCCTATATCAGGATCACCCATTGAGGTCGGAGCCTCGGGTAAATGCCGCTAACCTCGACAGAGGAAAGCAACCCATAGGGGTCTCGGATCACCATGACCGAGATAGACATGTAGGAGAGGCATCTAGGCTTCCTAAACAAGAGACGGTGGAACAAATTGACTTGGCATTTGCCAAACATGCCGCCCACCAAGCGCAAATCATGCAGCTTAGGCAAGATCAAGAATAGTTAGAGCATCTTTGTCAGCTTAACAAAGAGCGCATTCAGCGTCAGAAGGTCGAATTGCTTCATAACAATGTGCCTGCGAAGGTTCCAATCCCTCGCGCGCATAAAGTAGAAGTGTATGAGAGGCATAACCCCTTGGTATGAGATAGGTCCACGCGACCTTATCAAGTATTGCCTCCGAGACCTCCTAGACCTGAGCGGGAGGCCACTCCCGAAACAATGATGGGCACCCTTCGCGGGCACCCACCTATGCTTATAGATCTCGGCCAGGCACTCCTCAAGAAGCCTATGAGGAGTATGAACAAGAAGAAGAGCGGGCTGAAATGCTCTACCAAGGCAGAGGGGGTGCTATCCACCTACCTCTCAATAGGCCTCAAGTTCCCCGCAACCCACAATGGGAGCAAACTAAGGAGGAAGAAATTAAATCCTCTTATGCATATAAAGCGCTGCTAGAGCGCTTAGAATCTATGGAGATCAAGACTTTTGGGCCCCAAAAGCCCACTTTACGCCAACTCCATAGTCATCCTGTGCATCCATCAGTGTCGGCACCTCCATACCCTAAACACTTTAAACTGCCCTAGTTGGCACTCTTTAGAGGGGAGGAGGATGCCCAAGAGCATGTGACTAGATTCCTGAGCCAGTGCTTTGGCATTCAGGACAATGATGCTTTGTTACTAAGAACATTTATAACCACATTCGTAGGCCCTGCCTCGGATTGGTTCACTCAATTACCGAAACATAGCATCAGTAACTTGGATCAGCTAGTGGACACGTTCCTCGAACGCTTCACCTTCAACACTAAGAAAAAGGCATCATTAAGTGACCTAGCTAGCCTCAAGCAGTATGAGGAAGAGACCATGGTGGCATATGGGAACCGATGGAGGACGTTGCTTTCAAAGCTGCCTTACCTCCCTCCCATGTCCGACCTGACCCAAATGTTCTCAAAGAGATGTTTGAGATCGATCTCCATGCTATTGCAGCTGCAGCAATATGCCACTTTAGAGGAAGCTCTGGCGCAAGCCAGAATCATTGAGGAGATTAAGATACAGGATGGCAAGATCACCAAACCTAAGAAGAAAGAATGGACCAAGAACACTAAAACAGGGACCACGCAACCGAAACCCATTGTGGTCAATCAAGTTGCTATCAACGTCCCTAAGCCTGCACAAGCAACACAACCTCAAAAGGCTAACTATCAGGCGGTGCCTCCTAACAACTATGAGAGAGAAAACCAAAGGCAGGAACAAAATCAGCAGTGTCACCCTAGGCGACAATTTACTCCTTACACAGAGTCCAGGGATTCTCTGTTTGACCGCTTGTCAGCGGCGAACTTGATCAACCTTCCAGAGATTCAAACTATAGACCCCAATGCACCGAAGCCTAAGGGGTACCGAGAGGACTTGTACTGTAGGTTCCACCAGCGTAAAGGACATGATCTTAATGCATGTTGGAAGTTCAAAGGTTTGGTACAAGACCTCATCGACAATAAGACATTGGCGGTGGACAACCCCGTAGCGCCAAACAACCAACATATGGGAGTCTTTCGAGACCCCTTGCCTGCCCATGAGGCATCGAGAAAACCCCTTCAAGTCAATGAGGTGCAACAGAATTGCCCCATGCAGGGGTATGTAGGGATGATAAGCATAGTGACTAGGAACAAGAGATATCCAGGAGCTGCCCCCGCGGTAGCCACAAGAGAGGTTCCATCGACGTCACAACCTCAACAACACCCTACGCAACTTCCCCCGCCTAGACCAGTGGCCACGATTCGGACTAGACTTACCCAAAGTCTAAGGACCACGTCGGCTAGGCTCTCCATATACGAGCTCATTCAACAATCAGCGCCCCATCGGGAGGCTCTAATGGAGATTTTAAAAGCCATCGAGCTGCAGCCCCATGAAGCAAACTCTTTCAACAATTTTGTGGGGCATGTAAAACAATGTACAAAACCAGTCATCACCTTTAGAGAAGATGAATTGAAAACAGTGACTGGTGATGTGGCGGATCCACCCCTACACGTTATTGCGTGGGTCAACGGGATTCCGTATAAGAGGGTGTTGGTGGACACTGGCTCGTCCAGTAATATCATCACTACAGCAGCACTGAAACATTTGAAGTTGCCAGCATCTCACATCGTGGCCTCCACTTATACACTGCGAGCATTCAATGATGCAATCTGCTCGATAGTTGGCACAATTGTCCTACCCATCCAAGTGGGACAAAAGACTATTCATACATTGTGCCACATCTTGGAAGGTGAGATGGCTTATAATATCTTGTTGGGCGGACCTTGGATCAGGGACATGAAGTGTGTCCCTTCAATAGCTCATCGAGTGCTCAAAGTATACATTTGAAGGACAGGTGCATGTAGTCCCGATAGACTTGGAGCCCTTCAAATACTGCAATACAGTGCAATTCATGCTGCAATCGACCCTTCCATCAACACATTTGGATTTTTAGTTGAATCCATCTCAACAGGGTCCGATTTCGTAGGCATCTCCATTGATTAATCCATCGAGTCCTCATCCGGGTCCATCTTCCTCCGCTAGTCCTTCAACAACGATGCCACCTACGGTGGCCACATCCAAGGACAAGGGAAAGAAACCCCTAGAAGAGGAACCACCTCTAGTCTCAACCATCTCGACAGAAGAGATGCCTAGCAGAATGGAAGTCGAGATGCCTAGTTCGCCCCACATGGAGTGGACTCAGGAAGGACTCCCATTCGCTCCCCCTCAACCACCAACGGTCACCGTTGAGATGGCCAACACGGGCCTGGGGGAGTATCTAGTGAGGAACATTGTAGCAACACCCACACTTGAGTCCATGCAGGACATGGGGAGACCTCGACTCCCCATCGGCTCTGTGGTTCCTCTAGGCTACCCACCCAATCAGACAAACTTTGTTTATGGGGGCCTGGATAATGGCATTGAGACTTGTATGCAAGAAGACGAAGATGAAGAGCCCTTTGTAGAGGATGTCAACTATCTATCCAACCCTAACTTTGCTTTGAGATATCTTGGCCAATGCAATTGGCATGGATATGGGTTGGGCAGGTATGAGCAAGGAGTGCGTGTTCTTTGCCAACCGAGATATCAAATGCCATATGACAAGTCAGGAGTAGGGTTCAACCACCCCCTGCCCCTAGACATCTTGGTGGAGAACATGCAAGGCCTAGGGATAGGCAACAAGGATGGGTTGGCATTAGATCCATATGCCAATCCTAACACAACATATACATTGGGGGATTATCACCCATTGCTAACAACCAACCTTGTTGACCATAACAACCCTTTCCCTTCGGCTGAACAGGGAGAAAATTCAAGGACTCACCTACAAGAGGGATATGGACAAGACCAAGAAGGGTCTTCAAAAGATGAGTTAGAATACGAGGTAGCACCTTGGGATCCTTTCGAGTCTGATAGCAATCATTCACAAGTACATCCCATGGATGATTATCAGGAGAGCTTCCTGACAATGTTCCCTTTGGATGCTCCAATTGAGCATATGCCACCTCAAGAGAATCAAGTCCCCCCGTAGAGAGCGGAACAACCTCGATGGGACCACATTAATTTGCTCGAGCAAGATGAGCCTCATATGTCGCAAACCGCTATTGGAGCCAACGAAGGCCTTTGGATCTCTGATAGTGATTACAAAGATGAAACCGAGATGGCCTATCTCAACCACATGTGACAAATGCAACAACAGTATCCCTTGGACATAGATGACATGTTTGAACACCTGCACATAGGGCCAAGGCATAGGTGGCACCTCAACCCGGTGTAGTTATAGCAATTACTGCACCCACCACTCCAGGTACACAGAGAGCATCTTTCGCCTGGAGACCCTATCAAACCATCAGTGCCTAGGGCGGACCCTATCTTCATATCCACGCATAGGGCTGATCCATTTGTGCCAATGCCCACAGAGCCAGATCCAGAGCACAAAGATCATCTAGGATGTCCGAGTTATCACACCCGTGGTAATGGAGACCACAATCATTTCATCAACATGATCTCCATTGACTTAACCACCCCCATCCATGATCCAGCCGACCCGACACGGTCATTGTATCTAGATCTAGATGCTATCGACTGGGATCATGCTGACACACCGCCATCCCCATCAGAGTACTGGCCTTGTGGTGGGATGTTCCATTTCACCCCAGGATAGACTCAGGATGTCTTCCATGCTGAAGAGGAACCCGATGTTCCGAACAATGATCTAAATTCAGCAAACGATATCCACTTGATCCCAACTCCACACCAGTTGGAGGACGGATCCCACATGTCGATCGAGGAGACGACTGACGTAGACATCGGCTCAGATCTAGTGAATTTGCAAATCATCAAGTTGGGGGTAAGTCTATCCCCCGAAGAGCAAGCCGACTACATTGCCCTTCTCAAAGAGAAGAAGGAGGTTTTTGCATGGTCATACAAAGACATGTCGGGACTAGACCCGCAACTAGTCACGCATAATCTAACGCTTGATCCGACAATCAAGCCAGTAAAGCAAAAACTACGTAAGATGCACCCAATAGTGGCCTTAATGGTCAAATATGAGCTACAAAAGTTGTTGGATGCATAGTTTGTCATCTGCATGGATTACCCGCCATGGTTGTCTAACATGGTTCCCATCAAAAAGCTCGACGGGAGGATTCGCATATGCATCGATTTTTGAGATCTAAACAAAGCGAGTCCTAAGGATGATTTTCCCTTGCCGAGCATCGATGCATTGGTAGACGCTACAACGGGCCATGAAATGCTCTCCCTCATGGATGGTTTCTCGGGATACAATAAAATTCGTATCAATCCCGAGGACCAACTAAAAATGGCGTTCACAACGCCTTGGGGGACATTTTGTTATAAGGTCATGCCTTTTGGCTTTAAAAATGCTGGCGCCACCTACCAACGTGCCATGACGTACATCTTCCATGATTACATGCACAAAAATTTGGAAGATTACATGGATGATTTGTTGGCCAAATCTCTTTTGCGCCCAGATCATCTCGATGACTTAAGCAAGATCCTCGATCGCCTCATGGAACATAAAGTCAGACTAAACCCCAAGAAGTGCATCTTTGGCATCACATCTGGAAAGCTCTTGGGTTACATAGTCTCCAAATGAGGAATTGAGGTAGACCCACACAAAGTCAAGGCAATCCTTGAAATGCTTCCCCCAACTACCATCAAGCAGCTCAGAAGTCTGCAAGGAAAGGTCACGTCGATCAAGCGCTTCATAGCATAGTTATCTGACAAGTGCCGACCCATGAATAAATTATTGCACAAGGGGGTAACATTTCACTGGGATGACGAGTGCCAGTATACCTTTGACGACATTAAACAATACTTGGCTTTGCAGCTAGTATTGGCACCACCTAGACCAGGAGTTTCATTCTACTTATACATCTCAACTACTGAGGTGGCACTGGGCGCCATGTTGTCCCAAAAAAATGAACTACACAAAGAACAGGCTACTTACTATCTTAGCCGCACCCTGGTCAGTTATGAACTTAACTATGCATACGTTGAGAAGCTCTACTTGGCAATGGTGTTTGCTACCAAAAAGCTACGCCACTACATGCTCAACAATACGATGTATGTTGTGTCTAAGGAGAATCCATTGCGATACATGATGAGTCATACTTATCATAGTAGCCGCACGGTGAAATGGATCATGTTGTTGATGGAGTTTGACATAGAATTCATTGGAAAAAAATCCATAAAAGGTCAAGTCATCGCCGATCAACTGGTAGAGGCTCCTCTTGAAGATGATCAGCCTTTGACCATAGAACTACCTGATGATGGGGTTTTTCATGTTTCAGAATCGCCAGATTCGATGAGCCTGAGTCATAGGCTGACATGACCCTATTCTTCGATGGTTCTAAATGTGAGCAAGGAGGTGGCACGGGAATTGTATTCTTCACTCCACAAGGGGCTCCAATGCCTCTGTCATTTAAATTAGACTTCTCGTGCACCAACAACAATGCAGAATATGAAGCCTTGCTCATAGGTCTTCAGACAACAATCACCATGAACATTAAACATTTAAACATCTTTGGTGATTCGTTGTTAATTGTCAATCAAGTAAAGGGGATATTCCAATGTAAATGTCCAGTTCTACAGGCCTACAAAGCCCTTGTGGACAAATTCCTGGCACAACTTGAATGGTATGACATCGAGGCACTCCCTCGATCATCGAATCATTTTGTGGATACTATGGCCTCCTTGGGGTCACTAATCCCACAAGACCCTTCTAGTGAAATGACAACCATTCAGGTTAAAACATTATCGCAATCCATGATGGAGCATGCAAGCTCTGACCTAACGCTAGGAATCCACCTGATCCAGATTGAACCATCTCAAGATAGGTTCTCTCGAATCCATGATTGTCTGACTCGAGCCAAATGGGGGTCCTTGTTCTCCCCGACCCCTCTTAATAGCAACACAACGCTATTTTTACAAGTTCTTTCCCGCTCATATTTTGCTAGGGATGAACTTCAAGAGGGATTGGCCATTCATACCATCAAGGTTTCTGATCAGCAGGATTGGTACACACCCATAAGGGATTACCTCAAGCTAGGTAACCTCCCACTTGGATTGACACAAGCCACAAAAATATCATTTAAACAGAAAGCGGAAAAACATGTCTTGTTAGGAGACATTTTGTATCGTCGGAGCTATGAAGGAATCCTCCTCCATTGCTTGGACCAACAAGAGTCCGCTTGGGCGATCACCCAAGCACACGATGGTACATGTGGTGGCCACTTCAGCGGTATGGCCATCACAAAGCACATTCTTCGCATGGGCTATTATTGGCCATATTTAGAGCGAGATTGTTGCGCATATGTAAAGAAGTGCGTGAAGTGTCAACACCATGCTAATTTGACACACGTACCTTCTCAGGCCTTGCAACCGATCCAATCGGCTTGGCCTTTTTCGTAGTGGGGCTTCGATCTAATCGGAAATATCTCCCCTGCGTCGTCGGGTCATCACACATTCATCATAACGGCCATAGAGTACTTCACCAAGTGGGTGGAAGCAATTCCGCTAACCTCTACGACTGGATCCCGCATTGCGGAGTTTATTTTGCATAACATCATATGTCATTTTGGTATTCCATCCAAGATCCTTTCGGATAATGGGACACCATTCAAGAATAAATATGTGCGTGCTTTGACCACAAAGTACAAAATTCAGCACAGTTTTTCAACACCCTATTATCCGCAGGCAAATGGGCAAGCAGAGGCGTCAAACAAAATGCTAGTCGCCATCCTCAAAAATACCGTCGTAGATAATCATAAGGATTGGCACATTCAGATCCCACTTGCCCTATGGGCTTATCGCACTAGCATTCGGACGCCCACTGGGGCAACTCCATTTTCGTTGGTGTATGGCTCCGAGGCAGTCATGCCTCTTGAGTTGGAAATCCCTTCCCTGCACATTTCAATGCAAGAGTTCATCGATGATGACACTGCACGACAGGCCCGGTTAGACCAACTGACGTTGCTCGATGAACGATGCGTCAATGCTCTCGAGCATTTGCGTATCTATCAAGAGCGACTTAAGAAAGCATACAACATGAAGGTCCACCTAAGGGAATTTTAGGTTGGTGACTTGGTCTTAAAAGAGAACCAATAGAATTCTAATTTGCCGTCCCATCTAAGGGACAAGTTTGCAGCAAACTGGTTAGGTCCTTATGTGATTGATAGTAGAATAGGACCTGGAACATACCGGCTTGCCTCTCTTGAAGGAATCAAGGAGCTAGAACCCTTGAACATCAATCATTTGAGGCCATTCCACATCTAGAGAGCCATAGTCCAACCAAAAGCTCCAAGGATTCCCACAATCGCTTGGTCAACCCCAAAATGCCCCAAAGGTATCTATAAACCCTTTGGTCAACCCAAATGCTCCAAGGATTCCCACAATCGCTTGGTCAACCCCAAAAATGCCCCAAAGGTGTCCATAAGCCAATTTTAGGGTGCTACAACTTTACTGGAGGTGGATTTCCCAACCAACTTATTTATTCAAAAGAGTTTTAACTAGTAAATATTTGGAACAAGTGAACTTGAATGAGGTGAGTCGTTTCCCTTTGGATGGTAATGGATCCTTAGAGTGGTAGGATATAAATTTAGGATGTAATGTAGTGAAATATGGATTATTTTGAAAAATGGGGAGAGGGGACAAGGCACAATTTTGGATAGATTCATGGGATCAATACCCATGTATTATAATTGAATTCCTAGAACTACAACCAATAAAAACAATTATGGAAAGTGGGGGTTGGATTTAGATTAAAATTTATTTCAACACTATTCAGTTGGGGGATTATAAGTTTAAGTATTTTAAGAAGTTTGATGAGTGGACAATTCCAATCCGTCTAGAATTGGCACCCGTGATAACTAAAATCTTGCCAAAAAAATTTCTCATATAGATGAAGAGGATGAATTAGCTTGGGGCTATGGGAGCCTTGGAGTCTACACAATGAAGGATGGATATTATAAGATCCTTTTAGAACCTCCTCCTCATGCATATTAGGTTAAGATTTTTAGAAAGATTTGGCAGTCCAAGGGTTGGACGAAAGTTAAATTCTTTTCCTAGAAGATCATGCACAATGGAGTTCTTACTCAAGATAATTTAGGATGTAGGGGAATAAATAGTCCATCTCAATGTGTTTTATGCTATAAGAGTAAGAAAACATCTGACCACTTGATGTTTGAGTGTCCATTTATGCATAAAATTTGGAAGCAATGGTTTTTATCTTATATATTTTGAGATAGTGGTGATTTGAATTGGATTAACATTTGGGAAATATGGAGGAGGGGTATATTTAAATCCAAAGCTCTTTGTATCAGTTGAAATGTTGGATTAAAAATAATTCGGGGGCAAGTGTAGTTGAAGAAAAATGAATTTTTTTTTAGAGAAACATTTTCATCCTTAGATGGCATTTGGTTGGTTAATTGAAAAAAAGTCATAGAAATTATGGTAATGTATGCTAAAGAGAAAACTTAGGCTTATTTAGGGATGGTGGAGAATAAATTTGAAGTGCAAGAGGGGTAGGACAGAGCTACTTAAAAACCACCCCTAGAAGGTTGGATTAAAATTAATACTGGTGGAGCTACAAAAGGCAATTTGGGTAGAGTTAGAATTAGGGTGGTCTATAGGAATCATATTGGGACAATGATCTATTAGTAACTACAAGGCTTGGGAATGGCCATAAACAATGAAGTAGAAGCCTTAGCTATCAAATCTGCTTCTATTTGGGTGGTAACACAAGGTTACTCTAGTATAATCCTAGAATTAGATTCTCAAATATTGTTAGGAGCTCTAGATAAAATGAGGAACTTTTATTTGAAAACATAGAGGTTGAGGATTATTTCCACCCAAATTAAATAATTGTATATGGAATTAGATGATGTAAGTCCAGTTTATGTGAGTAGAGATTAAAATAAAGTGGTAGAGTTCCTAGCTAATATGGGTACTAAGAAGGGGGTAGGGGTTTAGTGTAATAATGACATGGCTATTGAGGATGAGAGGATTAGGTAGGTTGGTGAGAAAATCCAGTGTTTAGTTATGTAGACACCTAAAACGCGTCATGTCGAGGTGACTACTCATATGGGACATGCTAGAAGACCATATGAAAGATCTTGGATAGATTCCAAGGTGTAGCAGTGGTTCTAACCACTCATTTAGGCATTTTGGCCTAATCAGTGTTGGTCGCGGCTGACACCCATGGTTAACAGAGTTGATCGTGCCTCAGAGCCATGGCTAGCCTTCAAAATTAGTTGGACCTTGGCTGACCCAAAATCGGTTACAACGGCCAATTGGTTGAAGATCCAAGCAGTTAGAGGGCAGAAAGTTCCAGAAGTTTCCATCCAACTACCCCAGTTGTCCCTTCTTGATCTTGGCTTCTCCATGAAGCTGAGACATGGCCTTACCTTGTGCTATAAAACCCCCTCCAAATTGGGGAAAACATATGGAAGAATCTCGAGTTGAAGAGCAGTGAAGCCCTATCGAATTGCATACTCACTTGCATCCATTGAGAGGAGTACTTTTGCTTCCCAATTGGAGATCACATGGCACTTGGAACCAAGAAGGCTATGGAGGGCTAGGAGAGATCAAGAAACACAATTGAGCCCATTCCATCACCAATCTGAGCAATTCAACCACCAAATCTATTAGAGGACATCGTGGTGACCCTTGATCATCAATTCATCAAGGGGAATTGGAGATCTAAGACCGACATTTGAGGGCAATTTCATTTCTAGCTCAGCTATGGCTATCAACCATGGCTAATAGTGCTAGTTGTGTTGTAGACCCATGGTCAGGTTTAAATCTCAGTTTCCTTTGGTTTTAGCAGTAGTTTACATTTTATTTGCTTTATATTAGATGCATTCAATCTAGATTTGCTTTATTAGAGATAATTGTGTGGTAGAAATAGGGATTTAAGACTTATCTCCTTCATTTCTTGTCATTTGGTAGCTAGATTAGTTATGGCTATTTCTCATGTTTCCATGCTTTCAATCGTTTAATTAGAACACTAGATAGATTGATCTATGTTTCTTGTACATTTCTTGATGGTCAATTATCATGTTTAGAGTAGATTACTATGCTTTATACATTTTCTTGATTTCAAGCTTTCATGACAATATTTTGTATAATTTCCTCTAAAAGCCTCATTAAGAGAGGCCTCCTTTGTTTCTAATTGCTTCTTGTTGTTTCTTGAACGTAGGGTTAATAGGGTCTTGTCATTCAAAGCAACAAATGCCTCTAATCATGGAGAAGAAGGCTACATTTGCCTTGGAGCAGTTCGTGTCAACCTAGGAAGCCTACGAATTACACCTACCCTTGCGTGGGGATTTTCTATGATTGTAATAATTGTATCACATTGGGTATCCCTAAGAGGGATGGATTTGTAACTGCATTTTGATGAAAATATAATAAAAGAAGCCCTTCTTTGTGGTTATTTGCAAATTCATGTCTTTCTTTTATGCTTTGTGTGATGTTTCAATTATTATTAGCTTAGGTGTATGCATCCTGGATTGCTACAGAAGGCGATCACGATGGAACTCTACAATTTAAGTGATCTGAAATCTAACTTGCTGTGTTTTGTGATGATAGGCCTTAGCTATGGTTGACAGCCATGGTTAACAGTTGTAGCCGTGCCACAGAGCCGTGGGCAACAGTTGTAGCTATGCCTGACAGATGTGGTCAATAGAAAATAGAACATACAACAAGCAACCAAATCTCCATCAGACTAGGATTTGAGGTAGGAGCACTTTTTTGTCTCTGTAATTTCCTGTCTATGTTTTTTTGGTAGAATGCAAAAATGTTAGGTTAATTAGAAAACTTAACGAAAAGTAGAATGGGAAAATCCTAGATTCTTTTTTAGTTTTCTACTAGTCGCTGCTAGGAATAGCGGATCTCTGATTGTAGTCCACCCTAGTCTCCAGTAGTCTAGGCCATTCTATGTTTAGAGTTTGCATGTATGAGGCCCAATCAGTGGCCATTTTCATCATAGATAGTTGCATTCTCTGAAAAATCATCTAGCATAGTCATGCATTCTCTTAAAATCAAACATTCTTTTGAAAAGCATGTAGGGAAAATCATTTGAATGTTGTTTTATGCATCTTATTTTCATGCAAAGTAAAAAGAACCACACACACCATGACACATTGTAAATGCTAGTGAGTTGGAAGTCACATCCAACCACTAGTAGGGTTCAACGATGGTGGCAGTGATTTCCATCCGTTGGCCCAACTCCCTCGATCCTTTTGTTACTAGACCAATATCGGATCCAAGATGCCATCATAGCCCATGCAAAATAGCATGCATTCCTCTTCGGAGGGGTGTATCATTGCACATGGGTGAACAGGGTGAGGACCGGGAGGACCTGTGCTCCCTACCTGAGTGTGGGTTTCATCTCCACATTTTAGGGGGTTTACGTGACCGTGAATTTCATTTCTAGTTGTTGAGCTACGAGTATACAGGTGAAAACCCTTAAACAATTGAGTATATCATCAACTTATTGAAAACACGATGAGAGTTACTTTTTGATACAACAAATATTAAAACACACCAAATAGTTTAGGGCTCACAAACAAAAATTTAAAAGAGATAATCATCATTGTTTACTTTGTTTGCCTTAAAATTTACATACGAGATAATATAATATCATGGTGCGTACACGGAGAGGCCGATCTAGGCATAGACCCGAGGTCGAGGCCGAAGCTCCACCCAATGCACAACAAGACACGTAGAACCCTCAACCATAGAATCCTCCTAAACATCATTCGATGAGTATTAGAGGGGATAATTCTACATGCGAGGATCCTATTGAGAATACCCCGATTAGAGGAGCCACTAGACACTCCTCGAGACATAGATCAGAGCATGGGGCTTCCCAGCATGGGGGTCCCGGATAGGTTAGCATTTACCATGACCACATTCCACGTGGTTCCATAGGATATGCTAAAGAGTATGTCATAGAGGGATCCAGATTGGTACCCCTTCGACCTATAGCTAAGGGAGGTGAGAGGCCCCCACCATATGAGTATAGACAAGTTCAAGATCCACCCATTTAGGGGTAAATAGAGAGGGACACTTCCGAGCGTAGACCCATGCAAACTCCCAACAAAAGTGAACCTTGTAAGATCACCATAGACATGTCTAAAGTGGGAGCAAATGGTATGCCACCTCATGAGCCATGGCGTAGTAGATAGTTAGATGGTCTAGACAGAGTCTTAGGATAGCTAGGTTATAAACCTACTCCTATGCCTTCTCGTTCTATGAGTGTGCATAGAGGAAGTACAATTAGGACCATCAAGAAACCTAGAGAATGCTCCAAGTATTCTCATGATATGCATACCCCTGCATCCCATGCGGGCATAGAGTATAGGTGACCATTGAATGCAAATGTCATCTTCATAGATAAGGGCAAGAGCATAGCAAATCAGTCTATTGGGGGACACACCCACAAAGTTGCTCGAATAGAGTGCACACACCAGAGGCCTCATACGACTGATCACATAGATAGATCTCACAAGATGGTGTCAGAATAGAGATGTCAGATCCTCCAAGACCAATTGGAAGATGTTCATGTAGAGTGGGAATACCTCAAAAATGAGGACACTCAGAGGCAAAGGTTCATAAGACAACGCTTATATGAATAGCGCATGCACGAGCAATGCATCCTTGATCAAAAGGAGTGTGCTGAGAGGGAGGACCGATTGGCCAGTGTCAGTTTACCTCCCCATAGTGAGTATAGGGAGAGCATTGATAGATGAGTTGCTTCATAGCCCGAGTTGCACCCTGACCATATAGACACCCATACTCACCATATGACCCAACATAGAGATCGGTATCCTACATCTGAATATCATGGGCATAGGTAGTATGAAGAAGAAGTGGGAGAGGAATTAGATCAAGAATATCCTAAAATCTCCCAAGTCAAAGTGGATGATGAGCCTAGTCCTCCACCTAGACCGAAGAGGAATGTTCCTCCAAAGGTGCCTCAAAGGCAATCCAGAGAAGAGGAGTTCCTATCTTCGTAGGCCTATAAGGTCTTGGTAGAAAAGGTTAAAGCTATCGAGAAGCAAGGGATGAATTATCAAAATCCTACCTTAAAAAAGATTCATAATGAACCTTTATGCCCATAAGTGCCTATTTTAGCCTATCCTGAGCATTTTGAGATGCCTAGGCTAGAAAATTTTAAAGGAGAGGAGGATGCTCAAGAGCATGTCACAAGTTTTCTAGACATGTGCTTTCAGATTGAGAGCAATGATGCTTTGCTCCTATGGACCTTCATTACAACCCTCTCAGGCCCAGCTTGGGAGTGGTTTAATCAACTCAAGAGGCACAACATCACCAACTTTGAGCAACTAGTCGATGCATTTCTTGAACGCTTCTCCTTTAGCATCAAGAAAAAGGTGAACTTATCCGATATGGCTGCTTTAATGCAACATGATGATGATCCAGTTATGGATTATGGGAAATGATGGAGAAATATGATGGTGAAGTTGCCATTCTCCATCCCTACTTATGAATTAACTCGAATGTTTATGAAAATTTGTGCAAAGCACATTTTATTATTATTACAGTTGTAACAATATCAAACCTTTGAAGAGGCTTTGGCTCAAGCCAAAGTGATAGAAGATATCAAGTTACAGGAGGGTAACTTGAAACTGAGAAGTAAGAAGGAATGGAACAAGAAGAGCACCGAGAAACAATAGGCCAAGATGACCCACGTTAATCAGGTGGTTCTAAACCTTCAGAAAGGGGATAAGGGGCAGCAACAATGAAATTATCAAGCCCAACCTCCTCCTGTGCAATATGAGCAGCGCAACAACAATCAGAAGGGTAAGGATAAAGAAAGATGCCCTCCTCGCATATTCACTCAATTATCGAAATCATTGACATCGATTTTCCATCAATTGTGTGAGGCAAAGGCAATAAACTTACCAAAAATCAAATTATTGGACCCTAATCAACCCAAGCCTAAGGGGTATAAGGATGATCAATATTGCATATTTCATCGAACGAAAGGTCACGACATAGAGGTATGTTGGTCTTTCAAACATTTAGTGCAAAATATGATTAAAAGAGGTACGCTTCTTGTGGACAACCCATAAGCGCCAGACAATCAAAATATGGGGATTTACAAAAATCCTCTACCCAACCATGAGGTACCAAGGAACAATGTTGGCCAAGTCAATCAAGTACGCATCGAACCACCAACCCACGGGTTCATCGGAATGGTCAACATCATCACAAGACATGCGAGGTATGAAAGACCAAATCAACCTCCATTGCCTATTAGGGTCCAAGATGCACCTCCTCCAAGGCCAGCCTAGAATGTGCTAGGCCCACCAACTAGACCGGTGGTGACAATCAGGAGTAGGTTAGTTCAAAACCTACAGATGACTCCAATGAAGTTGTCAATTTATGAGCTGATTCAATAGTCTCCCAAGCATAGGGAGATGCTTATGGATATTCTAAGGTCCATAGAAGTGTAGTCCTAGGATCCCAAAGCATTCACACACTTCATGGGACACGTGCAATAGTGTCAAGAACCGATTATACAATTTTATGATCATGAAATCAAGATGGTTTCCACTATCACAGTGGACCCACCGCTCCACATCATTGCATGTGTAAACCACAAACCTTTCAAGTAGGTTTTTATTGATACGAGATCATCAATCAATATAATCATGACCAAGGCATATACAATCATCGATAAAAGATCCAAGAGGTAAAATGAAAGAAGTGTGTGCCAAACCTACAACATCCACATCTCAACGATCGGAGCACATGATAATTGCTTCTACTAAACCATCTACATCCATAATGCATTGGGATGATAAGAAGATAAAAGTAAATATGGGCAAAAAAGAGATAAAGCAAGTACCCAAACCAGTTGTCATCGAGGTCCCTACTCCCATGGAAGTAGAGGATGCTCAAGGAGAAGTCGAAGAGGTACCTCAGCCTACTTTACCTACATCTTTAGTAGGGTCATCTACACCATAGGTGACCATTCATTTGATTAATCTTAGATTAGGGG
Source organism: Wollemia nobilis (assembly GCA_028583015.1). Taxonomy (NCBI): domain Eukaryota; kingdom Viridiplantae; phylum Streptophyta; class Pinopsida; order Araucariales; family Araucariaceae; genus Wollemia; species Wollemia nobilis. The sequence goes on from JAQPPZ010002321.1 coordinate 2,014,082, forward strand.
AATATATTGTGTAGAATGTGACATTTATACTGATCATCGAGACTATACAGGATATGGGCCGACCACAGCCCATCACCTTCCCATAGGGATGGTGGTACCACTAGGGGTACCTCCTAATCAAACCAATTTTATCTATGGTGGGCTCGACCAGCTTGCATCTCGCACTACCATGGATGAGGATGATGATGAACCATTCACTATGAATGTTCATTATCTCTCTAACCTAAAATACACCTTATGATATTTTGAGTACTACCATTGGCATGGTTACGGTCTCAGATTATTCGAGTAAGGGTGTAGGAGGCCTTACGAACCATAGTATCAATTGTCTACTGATAGGTTCGAGTTAGGATATTATATCGGAGGACAGGATGAACTCCTCATAACATCTTTAGACCACCTGTACCTCAATCTAGGGGGTGAAGTTGACTTCAATCCTTATCACCCCAATCCCTCCACCTTTCGAAGGGATAACTAGTTAGTGTCTTACATCACTATAGAACCACCTAAGATATATCATGAAGACATATTGGTGGAGACCGGTCCAGAGCATATCCCAAGAGACAAATTGGATGAACAAATCTATGGGGTAGCCGATGACATAAGCCTAAAATATAAGAATGTTAGCATAGTGGTAGATTTCGAGTCAGAGGATCATTCTGATGAGGATATAGTAGAGTCCATCTCTGAGAGAGATGGACCGAGTTGCATGTATGAGAGTGATGATGATGATGAGTCCTTGCACAATGAGCAATCTGAGGATGAGACTGAGTTGGCCTACCTAGGCCCTCTAAATTTATATCATTTGTTACCCTTGGAGACAGTCATAGAGGATGAGCAATCCTCCATTGATGATAGCAGTTATCAAGAGTGGGCTTACATGGGGCCCCATCTTCCTGATCTCCTAATTCTAGTAGGTAGTGGTGAAGGTTTTTATTATGATAGTGATGATGAAGATGAAATAGAGAGAGCCTATTTGGGGCCTCCCTACTTGCATCATCATAATGCACCATACACTATAGAGGATATGTATAGAGATATCAATCTCCACCCTCACCTTAGGGGAAGACCACCTAATCTCGATATGATTTATCATATGGTCTTTCTTAATCCATCAACATTTAGAGAGCTCCTAGAGCCTAGTGATCCTATTTTTGAGTCTATCCATAGACTGGATCCAGAGATCCCCATACCCCTAGAACCACATCTTGGGGATGGAAGTTATACAAATTTAGAGTCACATGCATGTGGTCCTGGAGACATGATCCATTCCATCAATATGATCTCCATTGATTTGACCACTCCACTTCACAATCTAGCTGATCCTTCCAAACCATTGTGTCTTAATGTAGATGCTATTGATTGGGATCATACTGAATCACCACTAGAGCCTGAATATTTCTTCCCCAATGAAGAAATGTTGCAACCTTTTCATTTTGCACTAGGCTATGCACATGATGTTTATCATGTTGAGGATGCTTCCAATGTGGAATCCATAAACCCAGTAGATGACATCCACTTGATCCCTACACCTCACCAGCTTGAGGAGGGATCCCACATGTCAGTAGAGGAAACCTTTGAAGTGGATATCAACAATGATCCCATGATTCCTAAGAAGGTTAAATTTGGAGAAATTTTATCTCCTGATGAGTGTGCCAACCTCATACCTCTACTGAAAGAGAGACCTAATCTCTTTGCTTGGACTTATAAGGACATGTTGGGTCTAGATCCAAAATTGGTTACTCATAACCTTTCTCAAAAAATCTAGTCAAGCAGAAACTCAGGAAGATGCATCCAATAGTAGCCTTAATGGTTAAGGATGAATTGCAAAAGCTGTTGGATGTAGAGTTTGTCATTTCCATCGACTATCCGGAATGGGTATCAAACATGGTGCCTGTAGGAAAACCTGATGGAAGGATCCGTATCTATACGGATTTTAGAGACCTCAATAGGGCAACACCAAAGGATTCATTTTTGTTGTCGAACATAGATGCTCTCGTAGATGCAACTATGGGTCATGAAATGCTCTCCCTAATGGATGATTTTTTTGGTTACAACCAAATTTAGATTAAGCCCGAAGACCAACATAAAACCATATTCATAATGCCATGGGGGACATTTTGTTATAAGGTTATGCCATTCGGCCTTAAGAATATTGGTGCTACATATCAATGGGCTATGACATACATCTTTCATGACTACATGCATAAGATCTTGGAATATTACATCGATGACTTGTTGGCAAAGTCATTGCTATATTTAGAGCATGCAGAGGTCCTAAGAAAGGTCTTCGATCACCTGATAGAGCATAATGTCAGGTTGAATCCTAAGAAGTGTGTATTTGGCATGACTTCAAGAAAGCTCTTAGGATTCATCATTTCAAAATGAGGGATCAAAGTAGACCCAACAAAGGTCAAGGCCATTTTAGAAATGCGTCCTCCCATGAATATCAAGGAATTAAGGAGCCTTCAGGGCAAAGTAGCATCCATAAAGTGATTTATCACACAATTATCAGATAAATGTCAACCCATGAATCGACTTCTACACAAGGGGGTCCCATTCAATTGGGATGAGGACTATCAAGCAGCCTTTGTTGAGATTAAGAAATACCTGGTGATGCCGCCAGTGCTAGCTCCACCAAGACCAGACGTTCCATTCTTGCTATATATATCGACAATCGAATTTGCATTAGGGACCATGTTAGCCCAAAATAATGTGCAAGACAAAGAGCAAGCCATATATTACATTAGTCCGAACCTTGGTGAGTTACGAGCTAGGATATGCCTACATGGAAAAGTTGTGTTTAGTAGTGGTGTTCGCTACAAAGAAATTATGGCATTATATGTTAAGTCATACGATGTATGTCATATCAAAACAAAATCCTTTGTAGTATATGATGAGCAAGATGTATCATAATACACGTACTACAAAGTGGATCATGCTATTGATAGAATTTGATTTGGAATTCATTAGCCAAAATTCCATCAAGGGATAGGTCATAGTTGATCAACTGGTAGAGGCACCTCTAGAAAATAGTAGGCCTCTCACCATTAGAGCTACCTGATGATGCAGTATTCGCATTATTAGAAGCACCCAAACCCGAAGAACTAGATAACAAAGTTGATATGACCTTGTTCTTCGATGGTTCGAAGTGTGAGCAAGGGGGTGGTGCAGGAATAGTGTTGTTCACGCTGCAAGGTGCTCCCATGCCCTTGTCATTTAAGTTGGACTTTCCTTGCACTAACAATAATGCTGAATACGAAGCCCTAATATTGGGCCTCCAAATAGCTATCACCATGAAGATCAAAAGGTTAAATATCTTTGGTGATTCCCTTCTCATTATCAACCAAGTGAAGGGACTTTTTCAATGTAGGTGTCCTATCTTGAAGGCCTACAAAGATCTTGTTGACACTTATCTAGCTTAGTTGGAGTGGTACGACATCGAGGCAATCCCTCATTCATCAAACAGATTCATAGACACTATGGCATCTTTGGGATCTTTAATTCCTCAGAATCTATCTACCGATTTTACTACCATCCACGTAAAAATATTGTCACACTCTACCATGCAGCACGAAGCTTTGGATAACAAAGAGTCAATCAACATGATTCATATAGAACCAAACCATGAATGGTTCTACAGAGCCAGAGACTTTCTCAAGATGGCATCTTGGGGGTCATTGATCTCGTAGGGTCCTATGGGGAATGGTACTACCATTCACCATAAGGTTATTTCCTAGTATGCATTTGTGAATGTTAAACCATAGGGGGAACATGTTGTCTTGTCAGTTGAGGTTGAGGTCTATCAGAATTGGATGTCATAAATACATGACTTCCTAAAGCTTGGTGTAATCCCTCAAGGATTATTGTGTGCCATGAAATGCACATTTAAGTAGAAAGTGACAAAGTATGTCTTGTTAGGAGATATTTTGTATCATCGAAGTTACGATGGAGTTCTCCTTCATTGTCTTGAGCCCCAAGAATCATCTTGGGCAATTTTGCAAGCTCACGATGGTACGTGTGGTGGCCATTTTAGTGGCATGGCTATCATCAAGTGCATCCTTCGCATGGGCTATTATTGGCCTACTATGGAGAAGGATTGCAATGTGTATGTCAAGAAATGTGTTAAATGTTAGCATCATGCTAATCTTGTACACTTGCCATCATAGGCCTTACAACCCATTCAAGCGGCTTGGCCATTTGCTCAATGGGGTTTGGATCTAATCGGTAAGATCTCTCCTCCATCATCGGGCTGACATACATTCATTATTATGGCTACTGAGTATTTTACTAAGTGGGTGGAAGCCATCCCATTAACAATGACAATTGGAGCATGTATTGTGGAGTTCATACTCACCAATATCATAAGTCATTTTGGGATACCATCCAAAATAATTTTGGATAATGGAACATCATTCAAGAACAAAACTATGAGAGCTTTGACATCCAAGTATAGGATCAAACATAGTTTTGTGACTCCATATTATCCGTAGGCAAATGGGTAAGCTGAGGCTTCAAATAAGATAGTGGTATCCATATTGAAAAATATGGTACAAGAGCACCACAAATATTGGCATATCCAGCTACCCCTTGCATTATGGGCTTATAGGACTAGCATTCGGACACCCATTGGGGCAACTCCATTTTCACTAGTATATGGTGTTGAGGCCATTATACCCCTAGAGTTGGAGATTCCAACATTGTGCATCACATTGAAAGAGTTCATTGATGATGACACTATGCATGACAAGCTCACCTAGATCAATTGATGCTACTTGATGAACATCATATGAATTCTCTTGAGCATCTCCATATTTATCAAGAGTGCTTAAAATGAGCTTACAATAACAAATTCCACTTGAGAGACTTTGAGGTTGGTGATCTTGTGCTGAAAGAGAACCAACAGAACTCAAATATACCACCAAAAATATGAGACAAATTTATAGCTAATTGGTTAGGTCCTTATATAATATCTAAGAATATTGGACCTGGGACATATCGCTTAACATCGCTTGAAGGAGTTGAAGAGCCTGAACCTCTCAACATCCTTCATATTAAAGCATTCTATGCCTAAAACCATAAAAAGGCTCCAAAGGCATCTGTAAGCCCTTTGGTCAAACCATTAAAAGGCTCCAAAGGCATCTATAAGCCCTTTGGTCATCCCATAAAAATCCCCAAAGGAATCTATAAGCCCTTTGGTCAAATCAAAATTTCAAAAATCCATAAAAATTAAAAAGCAATAAAATCTAAAAAAACATTGAAAAATATCAAAAATTCAAAAACATTTGCATCATTGCATTTCATTCAAAAAATTGCATTTCATTTTCATTTGCATCATTGCATTCCATTTGCATCAAGCATTTTCATTTTGCACATGCATTTCATTTTGCATTGCATTAGGCATTTCCATCCATCACATTTGCATTAGGATAGGTTGTGTTTACAATCTTACAAATGACACCACATTTGTATTTCAATCATGCATCTATGCACTATCATTATCATCCATCACCCTTGTGAGTAATTGTGTTTTTCAACACAACCCCTCATATTGCTATGAAGAATATACTAAGGTTTTCCGATCATTCAACCATACCTAGTGGTCTTCTCAAGAGTTGGTAGAAGCTTGCTTTGCTTTTATAGATAAAGTCTAGCTGTGATAGCACTTAGCATATCAAAATCCTATCACTAATTAACAAATTAAACAAATCCTAATTAGGACAAGGGAAAGATGAATGCTATGAAGTGGGACCAGGTATCCTGAGGTGAAAATTTTATCTTGCTTATCCCCTATGTGAGAATAGGTTGAGAAATGTTGACAATTGGCAAAAGGACAAGTTTCCCCTACCCAAATAAATCCCTTGCTTACATAAAAAGAAGCAAATTCCTAGAGCAAATCCCAAAATCAAGTCAAATCAAGATCAAATTCAAAATGAAATCAAATCAGTATCAAATCCCTTGCTCAAGAAAAAAAAAGAGAAAGAGTATAAAATAAACAGTGGTTTTTATCACTATAGAGAAAATAAACAATGATTTTTATCACTATACATGAGCAAGTATCCCAATAAATTGAAGAAAATAAGGGAGTGAACTTGAATCCCTAGAATTGTCAGCACTACCAAACCTTACGCATGATGATATGTCTGATACAATAGCATTTTGATTTTGTGCAGACCAATGTTTGAATGTGGAAGAGCTAGCTTTAGGTGTCCTGTATCGCTTAGTAGTCTAAGTCCAACTGAAATCCAAACCTAGGATCGGATAGACATTTGAGGATCCCCAATACAACAATGGGCTGAATGAATCCTACCTGGCACTGGGGTATGCTTATGCCTTATCTAAAATATTCATTTGCACACACAAGGATAATGAATAGTTGGGTCTATCCTAGAGAAAATTTTATTTTTTAGAAGTCTAGTATAGTCATTATACAACTTTTGATAAGTCAACTAGGGTGTTTGAGTTTCATGGTAAACCTCAAAAATTCCCAAATAGCAACAACCATCGCAATCATCAAGAATCAAATTTCTCTTTATAAGATTTTGTTTATTAAATACTATTCATAATATAGGTTAGATACCGGATGGATGTCAGAAATGATATTTAAATGACCACTGACTATGTTACACATATTATTTTAACTTGCAAGAGCTTATGGATAGAAACAATATATCATGACATAGTGCACATGGGTGTTTAATTGATTAATTCTTATGATAAGATACATCAATTACAGTTCATGATTACTTTACATCCTATGGTGTCACCCAGTAAGATTGTTAACTCATATTGCATTCATACATTATGTTTTAAGTGATTAAAGCATACATGTCCATTTACAGAAAATCATCATCATAAAAATTATGCAATACATACATAGTATGAAGCATGTCATAGCATCATAAATTAAATGCATACAAGTACTGTAAATTAAACATGCATTTAACATCAAACATTGCATTCATATACATTCATCATAAGTAGTCCATCTACACATGTATATCACTGCATCTAAGCATATATCACATAGCTATCTAACACATGTCATACATACATCACATCATATAGCATAAAATAAACATAACACATCAGCATTGCATCCATATGCATCTCATAAACATAAAACAACAATAAATAATAAACTACACATATAATAAGTCTCAAATGTTAGATCATATAGATATGTGTGTATCAAAAATAAAGAGTACATCGACATATGTCAAAAATACTCGTAGGCTACAACTGTGTAGGTCCTCGACCTTACACTAAAAAATGGTACAACATCTAGCATAGATCTGTACTAAGTAGCACCTACACCCCAGTCTATGAGGATCCACCATCACCTCCACCCTCCCTATGAGTCCATTTGGAGCTGGCACCTGAGGTCCTCTCAGTCCTATGTGACCTATGACTAGAGTGAGCTGAGGACTGACCTATCTCCCTAGTCTGAGTCCTCTAAGATCCTAGAGCCATGGACCTCTTAGGTACCTCACCCCTGAGTAGCTCAATCTCTCCCCTCAAGGTAGAGATGTAGGCAACATCTGATGATCGCTCACTAATATGTTGCTACACCAGAGCCCATAGTCTCCTGATCTCTACCATCGGGTCTACCACTACTAGTCCCTGCACTACTAGTACTACTAGTACTACTAGATATGCTAGAGTAGTTGGAGCCACTAGAACAACCTATGAAGCTGAGGGGTCTCCCCTCATAATCTAGAGTGAGTCACGCTCTATAGTCACAACATCTAGCTAAGATTATAGGAGGATGCACTACCCTGTGACCCTCTGGATCTTAGTCTATGTCATGGTAATCTATGCTTGGAGAGCAGTCTTCTCCTCTACATAGCTACACCACTGAGACTACCCTACTATGAGCTATGATTGTAGGTCACTAACCCATGCCTGTAAGGTAGCTATGGAGGTGTCTCTCCCTAGCATCTACATCTGGAGTGTGCCTACCTGAGTCTATAGGTTGGCAACCTGATCCCTGAGCTACCCAATCTTGTTGTCAGGAGATGCCTTACCCTCCTCTAGAGTCTCATCCTCTGCCTCAATCTGAGGGGCCTCCTCTGCAACTAATCCCTCACCCCATCCTCCCTTAGTCCTCTGATGGACTTGGTTCCCATGAGGATTGACCTCAAATCCCTCTACTCCCTCTGCTATAGTCTCATATACTATCCTACCCAAGGGGCCATGCATGCCCACCCATACCCTGGTCATCCACTAGGTATCGTAGTTAGGTGTAGTCCCTGTGTCTGCTAGGCCTGACTCCTACAAGTCATTATCCTCATCACCCAACGGAGTCATCTTGGGCCATGTCATGTCCCTCTCTAGAGTGACATGACGATATATGGTGGGAAGCTCTCAGATGTCCTACCTAATACCAAACTATCTGGTGATGTGAGAGAAGTAGAAGAACTCACGTACCTCAAACTTACATCCGAGGAGCCATCTATCTCTACATGCCCATCATAGGTACTCATCAACCTCCTCCCATGGAGGGTAGTCTAGGTAGGGGTACCACTCAATATAATCCACCTACAGCCATGCAAACTGCTCTATGTAGTAGCCCAAGTCTCCTACATGAGACCTACTCTAGAAGCCCTCCTGATCTTAGGGCCAACATACTGCATAACACTAGTGATCCTCATCCTCAATGTCTACTATATCGAGTGGCAGTCCTATAGGGTGCTCAATATTGATGTGCTACCACCCCCAGATCTGAAGAAGTAAGCTACAATCGATGCCCACTCTGCTCCTCTAAGTAATCTGATACAACTCATTATAGAGCTACGCTAACAGGGCACTCCCCCAAGATAGGATCAAGGGCTACTGAATGGTGCTCACCAAGACATATCACATCCTAGCCAAGAGGTTCCAAGGGAACCTCACTCCAGAAGTATCAGGGAGCATGATCTACACAATCAAGTGCATGAAGATGGTCACTCACCGAGAGAAGACCTGCTGAGTGTACCAATGCTCAATGTGGACCCCTCCATGGTTCGAATGTTGTTGTGCTGCATCACTATGGTGGCCGAAGATCTGATCAAATACTACCTTCTTCACCTCACCATATATAGAGGGAGTCATAAGATGTGATATACATCCTCCAGTGTCACGATCATCTCACCTATCGATAGGTGAAAGGTATTGGTCTATGTATCCTAGCGTCGGGCCAATGCAATCATGTAGGCCTGATCGACCCGGATAGTGGGGAGGTGCAAGACGTAGCCAAAGCCCATGACCCCAAACCAATCCTGCTCTACCTGTGTTAGGGCACCATGCAGGTTGTGAAGGATCTCTGATTCCCTTGCCCTCGTAGTCAAAGTCTAGTCGAAAGTAGAATAATAAGGTAAAAATAATTAAAAATCAACCAAAAAATAAAAAAAAAATGACTTAAAAACATCAAACAAAATCACAAAACTTCAAAAACACATAAACATCAAAAAATGCACTCAAAAATAATAAAAAAAAAAGCACTTCAAAAAAGTAAAAAAAATCAATTAATTCCTTTCAAAAATCAAAAAAAAAATAAAATTCTAAGGTCATTGAAGCATGGTTCAGACCCACGGTCGGGATGGTGGTCAATTTTATGACCGTTGGGATTTGAATCCCACCACGATTGACAACCGCAGCCCCCAATTTTCCAATTGGGGACCATGCCTACCAGCCATGGCTAAGAGGGATGACCTTTTTGAGGTCATTTCCTATCCCGAGACCCCAAAAAACAAAAAAAATAATAAATTAAACCCTCCCCTAAAATCTAACCTAAGCTAAACCTATCTAGGGTGAGGTTCATTACCAGTAGTTTAATGATGTTAATTTAACCCATTACTTAATGAGGTTCAATTTTATCTGGTAATTGAAAAATGAGGGTTTGTGTGCTTCTACCTTAGTAGCACCGACGCCTCCAGGTTGGTCTACCATCAGTACAGGTGGTAGTGAGGTCGAGTTTGCAGTAGCATTTCACATCAAATTTGGTAACTCACCTCTCAGAGCACTCAGGTTTGCAAAGCTATCAATTGGAAAATGATGTTGAAAATGATATATTTTTCTTAAATATTTTCTATTTTTCTCCTGACCATGGCTGACACCACGGGTGTAGGATTAGGGTTTTTCGATCATGGGTCGGAGCCGTGGCTAGGAAAATTTGAAAAATTGGCTGCGTTTTCCAAGCACGGCTAGCCACCTACAATAAATGCTCCAAAAATTTGACCGTGAGGAGTTTCAAAAGGTAAAATTAAAAATATCCACCTCACCAAAATTTTCAAAAATATTAAAAATAACAAAAAAAATTAGATAATTCAAAAGCCAAATGCGCCTCGTATCTAGTTATTTACCCTATACACTTGGCGGTTGCAGTGACTTGCGCTCCATGCAATCCGAAAAGATGAGTAAATTACCATAAGGACATTTGGGGTAAATTCATTATCGCTGAATTGATATGCTTCATTTCAATCCTGAAGAAGGCCTTGGAGGCTGGACCGCTCCACGGGAATGAAGCAATCATATCAATTCTTCTATGACATTTTTAGCAGATCATCGACAATATGATTCAACACATGCCTAATTGGAATTGTTATCATTTCAATTCCCTAAGAAGGCCTTCATGGCTGGACCGCTCCATGGGATAGAAATATACAATTACTATTAATAGTTGTAATCATAGCTGATTAGGCCTAATCAAGTATCAAATGCTAAACTTTAAATCAGTTCAGATCATTCATAGTGGTCAAGTGACTCGTCACTTCATTTAATTGTCATTACCCTCATCGAATCATCACTTGAGGGGGTAGTCATAATATCATAATCATAATCAAAGTCAATAGAAGATCCCTTGATCTTGTCAAAATTACGTTCGTCTTACGAATCATTGCCAATGACTATCATAAGCTTACCCTTTGTTGGGGAAAAAGCAACTATGATAGTTAAGTTAGTAGCTCTCCTCCTTTCGGATCTATATGGCACGGAAGCCTATAGTAGCATTGAAGCTACCCGATCGTTGTTGGAGCTTGCCAAAGCTTTTTCAATTTAAGCCTTCCATCCAGTTGGAAGCAATGATTCTAGGATGTGTATCCTTTTACAGGACTTGGGCATCTAATGTTGATCAGACTAATGATCATCATCCAACCTACGACATCATTTTAGGAGGTCTATTTTTGCTCAGCATTGTTCGATCTCACAATGCATCTCAAAAGGGGCATCTGTAGACACCTAAAATGCGTCATGTCGAGGTGACTACTCATATGGGACATGCTAGAAGACCATATGAAAGATCTTGGATAGATTCCAAGGTGTAGCAATGGTTCTAACCACTCATTTAGGCATTTTGGCCTAATCAGTGTTGGTCATGGCTGACACCCATGGTTAACAGAGTTGACCGTACCTCAGAGCCATGACTAGCCTTCAAAATTAGTTGGACCTTGGCCGACCCAAAATCGGTTACAATGGCCAATTGGTTGAAGATCCAAGAAGTTAGAGGGCAGAAAGTTCTAGAAGTTTCCATCCAACTACCCTAACTATCCCTTCTTGATCTTGGCTTCTCCATGAAGCTAAGACATGGCCTTACCAAGTGCTATAAAACCCCCCTCCAAATTGGGGAAACATATAGAAGAATCTTGAGTTGAAGAGTAGCGAAGCCCTATCGAATTGTATACTCACTTGTATCCATTGAGAGGAGCACTTTTGCTGCCTAATTGGAGATCACATGGCATTTGGAACCAAGAAGGCTATGGAGGGCTAGGAGAAATCAAGAAACGTAATTGAGCCCATTCCATCACCAATCTGAGCAATTCAACCACCAAATCTATCAGAGGACATCGTGGCGACCCTTGATCATCAATTCATCAAGGGGAATTGGAGATCTAAGACCGGCATTAGAGAGCAATTTCATTTCCATATCAACCGTGGCTATCAACTATGGCTAACAGTGCTAGTTACGTCATAGACCCATGGTCAAGGTTTAAATCTCAGTTTCCTTTGGTTTTAGCAGTAGTTTACATTTTATTTGTTTTATATTAGATGCATTTAATCTAGATTTGCTTTATTAGAGATAATTATCTGGTAGAAATAGGGATTTAAGACTTATCTCCTTCATTTCTTGTCATTTGGTAGCTAGATTAGTTATGGCTATTTCTCATGTTTCCATGCTTTCAATCATTTAATTAGAACACTAGATAGATTGATCTATGTTTCTTGCACATTTCTTGATGGTCAATTATCATGTTTAGAGTAGATTACTATGCTTTATACATTTTCTTGATTTCAAGCTTTCATGACAATATTTTGTATAAGTTCCTCTAAAAGCCTCATTAAGAGAGGCCTCCTTTGTTTCTAATTGCTTCTTGTTGTTTCTTGAATGCAGGGTTAACAGGGTCTTGTCATTCAAAGCAACAAATGCCTCTAATCATGGAGAAGAAGGCTACATTTGCCTTAGAGCAGTTCGTGTCAACCTAGGAAGCCTACGGATTACACCTACCCTTGCGTGGGGACTTTCTATGATTGTAATAATTGTATCACATTGGGTATCCCTAAGAGGGATGGATTTGTAACCGTATTTTGATGAAAATATAATAAAAGAAGCCCTTCTTTGTGGTTATTTGCAAATTTGTCTTTCTTTCATGCTTTATGTGATGTTTCAATTATTATTAGCTTAGGTGTATGCATCCTGGATTGCTACAAGTTAATTTGTATAGAAATTATAGAAATATGGTTTAGGATATTGGGCTCCAATGTAGATACTCTTTTACTATTGTAAATAGGTGTTCTTATCAGCTAAGGCTAGGAGGAGTTCATACCAACTTTAGTATAAAATTTTCAAATTCTTTAAAAAATAATGAATAGTAAAAGTGAAAGTGTCATGGCCATGGTGAATTTGTTTTTTCAAGTGTCTTTATCCCAAGAAGACATGTCATAAATAATAAAATCTTTAGAAATCCAAGATAGTCAAAAAATATTATGTAGTTATAGGAAAATCTCTAGAAACATATGTTATTTGGACTATCTCATATAATCATAAATTATCTTAGAAAAGTCCTAAGAAAATATCTCAAGTATTTTGATATTATTGAATAAATCCTTGGATGATGACCATTTTTTGTTTTGAGAAGTTAATGTATGAAGTTTGAATGAAATAGGGTTTGATGGCATGAAAGATATGTGTTGAGGGAGGAAAAATTTGTTAATAATTGATATAAGCATATTGATACACTTGGGTGTGCAACATTGAAGTTAACATTGTATAATTTATTTTGAAGGTATTTGTGATAAGGGGAGTAGAAGAATAAGGATGAAATATTATAGGATTAGGGTTTGTATCAACCATATTTCCACACTTGTGAGATTATAATGAAGGTTGTTGACATGAGGATTAGAGATTGAGACACTTGATGGTACATCCATATTAGGAGTGTAGCTTGTATCCACTTTTTGAGATATGGGATAACTTACATTGCCCTACAATAATTCCTCAAGGGTAGGAAAATATAAGTGATATTCCATAGAAGACAAGATAGTATGTCTCCTAACCTCTATAGAAGTGGTGATAAAAATAGAAGTTGTTGAATTAAAGTTTGCATTTAGAGATCTAATGGAAGGATCTAATTGATCTAAAGGAAAAGGAATTGAGCTAGGTTGATGGGGATGGTCCATGAGTGAACCCTTCCTCATAGAGATGCCTAGAGTGTCATGAAATTTCCTAAGGAAGGTATCCATAACCTCTTTATGCTTCTACAAAATGTAATCAATATGAGTTGCAGTTTTGGAAGACCACTCTACCTTCCTCATTATTGATAGGTCTTATAAAACCTGAATGTGTAGAAACCTCCTCTTCTTACCTAAAGGTTGGGTCCTCAAAGATAGGTTGGTCATCATGACCTTACATATGAGGAGTAGGGTTAATGTTCAACCAATTATCAACACTATGAATTAGATAGTATCTCTCAACCTTATGCTTAGAAAGAAAGGAAATATTTAGGTTTAGCTTGGTCAATGAAAATATTGGGACCCATGGTAGTGTTCATTTCAACTTCACCAAAATGTGAGAGGGAAAGTTGGGAAGGTATCGCAAAGCACCTATTCATGATGTTTTATTCTTTTCTCCTTTGTCACATCAAGGATAGGGGTGCTTTGTTAGATTATAGTCTAGAGTTTTATGGATTTATTGAAGAACACATACATTTTCCTAAGATAATATTTGATTACGATTAACCATATTCTAGGCCTAATGCAACATACAAATGCAACAAGGATTAAAACTAAACTAATTTTTGTTTTTTATGAGTACATAAAAGATGAATTTTCTTTTGAAGACAATGGTGTAAGAGGTGTGCAATATACAAGTCCTAGATGTAACTATAAATGATTTCAATTTCCTGGTAGAAAGATTAAATATTTAGTTGGTCTCCTAAGTGATTAAAATGCTAAACCATTCCCTTTTATCTTTTTCTTTTTCTTAATGAATAAATAGAAAATATAAACTAATTTTGGTAAGTAGCAAAAAAAATATACCACCTAAATGTTTAAATAAAAAAGAGTATGAATTAGGAAAACCTAGTCTACCATAAGGCATAAGTATTGTCATCCTCATAAAAGTATAGCCAACACTATCTTATTTTGATGGAAATTTTGCCTTCCTACCAAACACACCAAAAATAAAAATATTAATAGTAAATTTATTTGCCTAATCTGGAGAGTATTAGGCTTGCTTGTCCAACATTAAACCCTATTTATATAAGAGATAAAAGTTGATAAAATTATAAATACATAGATTAAATGATTAGTGTAAAAAGTGCCACTAGGTGGAGATAGCACTATTGATGCTTTCACTTAAGAGATAACACTTTTCCCTCTATTTCTATGTGAAAATAGACAGTGATAGCACTACCGAACTTGCAATCCAATAGTGCTTTATCTTTTGAGAGCAAAAAAAAAGATCAAATGCAAGATATGTTTACTTAATGATTGATATAATGAAGGTCTCTAACCAAGGATTACAAAGATGTTGCTAAATAATAGAAAATATTTATATTCCTTTATTAAAATGTAAACTAACAATGATAAAATGTGAAATTTATAAACCAAATGCAAGTGGGATAACCAAAGTAAAATAGTACGTAATAAGATTGGAGGTTAGAGTTGCAAAAGCAAATAAAGTGCTAAAATCAAGCAAGTGAAAAGAGCATTACCCTAAATCACACTTGGTTATTTAAGATTCTAAGGTTACTTCCCCTTGTTTGTAGAAGAACGATTGAAGCTTGCTTGTTACTTTGGTGGCACTTGAGAGTTTGAGCTTGAATGCTTGGATATTTGATGTGCATGAATGCTTGGGTGCCTAGAGGATACTTGCAAGAATGAGAACTTGAATCTTTGAAAGAGAGCTTGGATGCTTAATGCATGAAGGATGCTTTAACCAAATTGTGGAAATATTTTGGCATAACCTTGCAATTCATGAAGATGAATGCCTTCAAATCTAGATGGATTTTGGTAGATTATTGTTGCAATGAAAGGTAATCTCAATTCGTCATCCCAAGTGTTAGTTTTATTGGAAGCCATGGGTCCTTGGGGCAAGTATTGCATTGAAATTAGAGATGTTAAGAATTTAAAATGGGATCAATATATTATTAGTAGAGGAATATTGTAAATGGAAAATATTGGGCTTGGGATTTTTGGAAGAGCTGGAAATCAGATCTTGGTAATTAGATCCATTAATGGTGGGTGGATTGAAAGGTACCGATAGTCAATTTTTATTATTATTTTTGTACATGATATTCAATAATGCTTTTGGTACTCTTGCTTTGATGCTTTTGTTGAATGGTCATTGGAGTCCAAATTTCAACGAGAAAGTTTAAAAAGTAATTTTTTGTAAAAGCACTACCCTTAGGGTGAAAGCACTCATGACACTTTTGGTCATGCCCTGACACTTTTGGTTTTGAAGCAATAAAATATCCTAATTTGGGCATGAGGATGAGTATTTTAATTTGATTTTTTTGTTTTTGTTGCAAAATCACTACCCTTGAGGTGAAAGCACTAACGATGCTTTCATTCATGCCTTGATGCTTTTTTTTGGAGCAATAAATGCTCTTAGTTTACACAAAAAAAAATTAATTACATGGTGGAATCGATAGCTGCCACGAATCCAGGCAGGTTGTCCAACTTTTATGGTCACCACATTATTCTGTGTTGTCTGCCCCAAAAGCCACCACATAGATCTTCATGCAGTCTATCCCTATAACCACCATGTTACAATCATTTTCAATATTTTACATCACTGAAAGCACCAGGAAAGGGACAAGCATTCAGTCTAGCGAGGCTCGAGATTTGAACCTTAGACCTCCGCCCCCTTACGGGGTTTGGTCGAACCAATTGGTCTACACCTCGAACCTAGTTTACATAATTTAAATTGATGTTATTAGTTATTTATTTCTTCATGTTTTCAATCTCTTCATAATGACTTTTACCAATGTAGTAATATAAACCAATACAATTTGATATTTAATTTTGTCTTTTTCATTCACTTACAACATTATTATTGAAAAAAGATTATATAATTCTTAATAATAAGTAAAACTTATTGAAAATTTTCTAAATAATAAGTAAAGAGTAATATCATAGAAATAATTGTAGCATCTAACAAAATAATTGTGACTTAAAACTAACTAATCAAAAGTTTCAGCCACTCTATTAAAGCTATATATGAGTCAACAAAACCTTCCTCTACCTAATACTATACCCAAATATAGAGGCATGATGTTCTTTGAATTTGTATGATACATTCTTTGCATCCCTATAGGATAAAAAATATGTTTAATTAACTTAGGCCTACACTAAACAAGAGGTATGATGTTCTTGTACTTTGTATGAAACCTTCTTTGCATCCCTATAGGATAAAAAACATGTTTAATTAACTTAGGCCTACACTAAACAAGACACTCAATTCTTGAGATACCAAGCTTTGTCAATAACAATACATAGGGCAATTTAATATTTTAAAATTCTCTATTTAAGCAAGCTATTGGACATGACAACACATGATTTCTCTAAGTGTGCACTCAATTTCCTCTAGAGATCCTTAAAAAATCTAGCCTTCCACTTAGCATTATGTTTTATGGTGAGCACAACCTAAGGAATAATGTTCTTATAAAGGGTATTCACCAAAGAATTACAAATGTAAATATGATCATAGGCTAGAAGAAGGAAAGGTGAAAAATAATAAGGTTGGCCTAAGTTGAGATGTCCCCTTTGTAAACTACTCTTTTAAGGTAGGACTAAGATGGTCCTCAATTTTATCATAATTGTATTTTTATTTATGATTTTTTAATTAATTTGATTAATTACCTTAATAGGTTTACATCTACAACCTAATGCTAATAGTTTTACTATTTTACATCTTATTTATTTATTTATTTAAAAAATATATATTTAAAACAAATAAAATTGAACTATTCTACAAGTTTGTTTATTTATTTCTTTAATTAAAATATATTTGTAAATCCCTTTTCAACCAATGTGTCCTACATGTTTAACCTTTGGAGAACAATGCCCTTGAATTATGGGTTTGTCCTATAATGTGAAGCATAGGGAAAGAGTCCTATAGTTACACATTCTACATTTACACTTTTTTTTTCTTTTTATATTTGGTTAGTGTGAAAAATCCCTATGACCAATGCTCAAGATTAGGTATGTCCATACGACCATGACCTCTCATAAAGGGAAGAGTTGAGTTTATCAATAAGTAATTTAACACACAACCACACACAACTTGCGGTTTGAACATTGGATGTCTTGAAGAAAAGCCAAAACTTGAACCATTGCACTATATCCATTGGGACTAAATTCTTGGGTAGACAGAAACCTCTAGAGCCATTCTTAGGTAGCTAAGAATGCCATCCCATCTAGATATACCACTATCTAGAGGGAAGGAACATGAGATTTTTTTATGTGTCCATATTAATAGTACAAGGGGGTGGTTCAAACACTAGACCTTCAATTTATTAGTGTAGGGCCATGTTTCAAAGACCAATTGTTCTTAGAAGATGCATAGGGGGGTGGTTTGAACACTAGACCTCCCATTTATTAGTGTCAGGGCCATGTCATAAAAACCAATTACATTACAAAGTTGGACAAATAGTTCTTCCATAAAGAAAGCTCTAGAGCCACTCTTAGGTGATCAAAAATGTAGTCCCATCCAAGTATACCGCTATTTAAAGGGAAGCCACAAGAGATTTTTTGAAACCTGATTGGATGCCATGTCTGTATAGGAATTCGAACTTAAGACCTCTCAAATAGAGGGAGTTGTTGTTAGAGTAAATCATTATATAAAATATAGAAAAGCAATTATAGTTTTTCAAACTTTAACAACAGAATTGACAAAATAAGACAAACACACAGTAGAAGAGACAACGATTTTAACGTGGTTCACCCAATGTGGGTTACATCCACCAAAAATTTTCAGTCCTTTCTTTCTTAATCCAAGCAATAGAGGGTTACAACCTACAACAAACATCTGCTATAATTTCCTCTCTATATTTACAAGGAATCAACACATTAATTTTCTCATTGTCATAGTATTCTCCGTTTTTCCTCACAACTATATATAAGAAAAAAAACAAAAAAACAAACTACTTTTCTTAATACATTCCAAGATTAACACTGAGTTCCCAGCATCTAATTTTGGGATAAAAACAAAAAAACTTTCCCTGGCTGTCCTATTGTAAATCCAAAAACTTTCTCTGGTAGACTAATAGACTGTAAATCTGGAAACTTTCCCTGTTTAGCCTTCTCATAATTAGGCTCCATTACTAACAATCTCCCACTTGGAGACTAATTCCATTGCACCATACTATAACCAAGGACTGAAAAATTATCATCATGGCCTCTTATTCCTTAAGGCCAACTGAAGTTGAGAAAAAGCTCAACTTTTCTCTTGACACCACTTTTGTGAGCATGTCAGCAGGATTTTGTGATGTGTGAACTTTCCCTAATTCAAAGATCCATCTTCCACTACTGATCTAATGAAATGATACCTGAGTTTGATGTGTTTAGTTTTTGAATGGAATGCCGAATTCTTCGCAAGGTGTATAGCACTCTGGCTATCACTCCACAACCTATTATCCTCTTGCTTCTTCCCCAGTTCTTCCATTAGTCTTTGCAACCAAACCATCTCTTTGCTTGCTTCTATAGCAGCAACATATTTAGCTTCAGTGGTTGAAAGGGCAACTACGTGTTGGAGTTTAGAAATCCAACTAACCGCTCCTCCTCCTATAGTAAATATGTAGCCAGTAGTGCTCCTTCCACCATCAAGATCACCTGCCATATCAGAATCTACAAAACCTTTCAAGCATATATTAGAGCCTCCAAAATTAAAAGAATAATTTGAAGTTCCTCTCAAGTACCTGAGTATCCATTTTACCGCTTGCCAATGTCCTTTTCCCGGATTACTCATAAATCTATTCACTACTCCCACTGCATGGGCAATGTCTGGTCTTGTACAAACCATTGCATACATCAAGATTCCAACCGCTAATGCATAGGGAACCTTAGCCATATGCTCTTGTTCCTTTTATGTTTTGGGACACAAATATTTGGTGAGTTTGAAATGCTTTGCCAATGGAGTAGCAACTGACTTTGCATTGTTCATGTTGAATCTCTTAAGCACTTTTTAAATGTACTTTGCTTGTGATAATTTCAGAGTGTGACTCTCCTTGTCTCTTGTTATCCTCATACCAAGAATTTGTTTGGCTTCTCCCAAATCCTTCATGGCAAAGGATTTAGCCAATTTATTCTTGAGCATGTTTATATCTTGCATATTTGTACCTGCAACTAACATGTCATCCACATACAATAGCAAAATAACATAGTTACCATTTCCAGTTTGCTTAAAATATACACAGTGATCACTTTGACATCTTTCAAACCTTTGATTAGCCATGAACTTATCAAATTTTAAATACCACTTTCTAGGAGCTTGTTTTAACCCATACAAGCTCTTTTTCAGTTTACATACCCAATCCTCTTTACCTTTCACTTGAAAGCATTCTGGTTGGTGCATATAAATTTCCTCCTCCAAATCACCATGAAGAAATGTTGTCTTCACATCCAATTGCTCCGGATACAAATTTTCTATAGCTATAAGACTCAAAATAGCTCTAATAGAGGTCATTTTTACAACTGGAGAAAAAATCTCATCAAAATCAATACCTTTTTCTGAGCGAATCCCTTGACCACTAGTCTTGCTTTGTATCTCTTATGCCCTTCATTCTCCTCTTTAATCATGTACACCCATTTATTGGTCAAAACTCTTTTACCTTTGGGTAGCTCAACCAAATCCCAAGTTTGGTTGTGGAATAAAGAGTCAATTTCTTCATTCATTGCAAGCTCCCACTTATTCCTGGTATCCATCTGTAATGCTTCCTAAAAAACATTATGGCTCACCAACATCAGTATACAAAACATAATCAGAGAAACGTTGAGGAATTTTACTTATCCTGGTAGATCGTCTAACAACACTTTCTGGAGATTGAGGTGCTTGTTGCTTTTGTTGTACATTTTGATCTTCTACCACTTTTGGAGTTACCTTTTCTATGTGTCCATCAAGGTCTATGTATTCAGCAATTTCCTCTTTCTATTTCTTTCCCTGCAACCGATATTTATACAAGTTTTTTTCATTAAATATGACATCCCTACTTCTAATGACTTTTCGTTTATCACAATCCCATAATCTGTAACCCAAGCCATCAATACCGTAACCAATAAAATATCACTTTTGGGCCTTAGAATCTAGCTTATTTCTGTTCTCTTTGTCTATATGCATAAAAGCCTCACATCCAAATACCTTAAGGAAAGAATAATTTACTGGTTTACCTGTCCAAAGCTCTTTTGGAATTCCTCCATCCAAGGCACTAGACGGTCCTCTATTAATCAGATATACTACAGTATCAACAACATGAGCCCATAAAAATAATGGTAATCCTGCATGTATTCTCATGCTCCTAGCATGCTCCATGATGGTTCTATTCATTATTTCAGCAACCCCATTTTCTTGAGGTGTTCTTGGAACTACCTTGATTCTTCTAATTCCATTTTTAGAACAAAACACATCAAATTCTCTACTGCAATATTCTCCACCATTATCCAACTTTAGACACTTTAACCTTTTTCCAGTTTCATTTTCAACTAATGCTTTCCAATTCTTGAAGGTATTAAAAACATCACTTTTATTCATAATGCAATATATCCATTTTTTCCTTGTTGCATCATCAATAAAAAATACATAGTAAGAGGAACCTCCAAGAGAAGTTACCTGAGCTGGGCCCCAAACATCTTAGTGCACAAGCTCCAATTTCTCTTTCTTCATTTCCTTGCCATCCTTGAGAAATCTAACTCTCTTTTCTTTACCATAAACACAATCCTCATGGAATTCCAAATCAATTTATTTTAACTTAGGCAATAACTTTCTTGAATGTAAAATTTCCATACCTTTTCCACTCATATGGCCAAGTCTTTGGTGCCACAAAGATGCACTCTCACCTGTAGAAACTAAATTCATGGAGCAAGGTGAGAAAAATCAGTAAGTAAATAAAGAGTACCCACCAATTTACCTCTAGCTACTATCAATGAACCTTTAGTAACTTTCCAAGCATTTTCTCCAAATGCAACCGTGTATCCTTCACCATCAAGCTTACTTGCCGATATAATATTTCTCTTTAAATCTGGTATGTGTCTCACCTCTTTAAGATCCCATTGACATCCATTTGGGGATTTAATCAAAATCTTTCCAATACCCATGATTTTACATGGTTGGTCATTTCCCAACAGAACCTGTCCATAATCTCCAGAAACATAATCTATGAAGTATTCCTTATGTGAGGTAGCATGGAATGAAGCACCACTATCAATTACCCGATAATCACTATTTCTATCAAAAGATAAGATTAAAGCATCTCGTAGAATTTGTCCAGTAATATTGGCTTCTGAAGTGTTACCATTATTGTCATTAACTTCATTTCCATCACCCTTTCTTTGCCAAAAGTCCTTCTTGAGATGACACTTTTTGCCACAGTGCCAACACTGTAGCTTTCCTTTTCCACGTGATTTTGATCTGCCTTTGGATTTGCCACGATGTGAACTCTTACCTCTTTCTCTTCATCTTCCTCTATTCTCAACAGTTAAGGCGGTGCTAGATGATTCTCCTGTGGTTTTTCTTCTCATGTCCTCACTGAGTATCACACCAACCACATCATTAAATTCTAATTTATTTAAACTCGAAGCAGAGTTACTTACCGTCATTACCAAACTGTTCCAACTTTTTGAAAGAGAGCATAAGATTAGTAAGGCCCTAAGCTCATCATCAAAATCCAATCCTACTAAATGCAATTGATTAGTTACAGTATTAAATTCATTTAAATGATCATGCACAGATCCTCCTTCACTCATTTTCATGTTAAATAACCTTTTCATTAAGAATACCTTATTTGATGCTTATGGTTTCTCATACATCTTGGCCAACTTATCCATGACTCCCTTGGTAGTCTTTTCATCAGAGATGTTGAAGGCTACGGTGGCTCCCAAGCATAGCCTCATAGTACCCAATGCCTTTCTATCAAGGAGACTCCACTCCTCATCAAACATAGATGAAGGTCTCTCTGTTTCCCCCTCAAGAGGTAAGTAAATATCCTTCTGGTACAAGTAATCCTCCATCTGCATCTTCTAGAATTGAAAGTTCTAGCCATTGAATTTTTGAACTCTAAACCTCCCTTCTTCCACCATTGCTCCCACTTGATCCAAAAATTCTCCTTCTGTCAAGTGCACCCAACAAAACAACCACTCTGATACCACTTGTTAGAGTAAATCACTATATAAAATATAGAAAAGCAATTATAGTGTTTCAAACTTTAACAACAGAATTGACAAAATAAGACAAACACACAGTAGAAGAGACAATGATTTTAACGTGGTTCACCCAATGTGGGTTACATCCACCGAAAATTTTCAGTCCTTTCTTTCTCAATCTAAGCAATAGAGGGTTACAACCTACAACAAACATCTGTTGTAATTTCCTCTCTATATTTACAAGGAATCAACACAGTAATTTTCTCATTGTCATAGTATTCTCTATTTTTCCTCACAACTATATATAAGAAAAAAAATAGAAAAACAAACTACTTTTCTTAATACATTCCAAGATTAACACTGAGTTCCTAGCATCTAATTTTGGGATAAAAACAAAAAAACGTTTCCTGGCTGTCCTATTGTAAATCCGAAAACTTTCTCTGGTAGACTAACAGACTATAAATCTAGAAACTTTCCCTGTTTAGCCTCCTCATAATTAGGCTCCATTCCTAACAGTTGTTTGCAATCACCAATTCACCACCCATGCAATTCAAAACTCTTGGGTAGAGAGAAACCTCCAAAGCCTCTCTTAGGTGGCCGATAGTGTTGTCTCATCTAGGTAGATAAACATCTAGAGCCACTCTTAAGTGGTCGGCAGTGTTGTCTCATCTAGCTATACCACTATTTGGAGGGAAGGATATAACACTATCTAGAGGGAAGCCATAGGAGATTATTTTGATACCCACTCCGATGTTAGATCTATATAAGGATTCAAACTCGAGACCTCTCAAATGAAGAATAACCAACACACCACCCTTATGGGCTCCTATGCTTACACTTTTACTAAAAGTATATAATATCATGTTAGAGGCTAAGAGTTTTTGAGAACATATCCATCCTTTGAGATGTTATATATTCCATTTTATCTATGTAGAAATACATTAAATACATTTTTGTATTAATAACTTACATGTAAAAAAATAAATCCTAGTTAATATTTACATATGGGAATACTATATCTACACTCCCAAATTTACTAATAATTGGAACAATATGTCTATATTATAATTTATTTTTAAATAAAATTATTTATTATTTAAAATAGCAAACATTTTATAATTTTTTGGGTTAAAACATTCTATATTTAACTGTTGAATAAAAATATTAAAATTATCACAAAATATGACAGCCGTTTCTTGCCCTTTCCCAAAGGAATTCCTTTTCTACAAGTGGCAAAATAAATATGCACCAAACGATGTAGGAGTGCCATATAAATGTGGCCTTTGGATTTAGGGAAGGAAATTTGTTTTCCAAATTTATTAATATTTTTTCTAAACCCGCTTTAGCCTAGTGCTCTTTGCTACCATTTAGAGTACTTCGGTTTCAATGAGCTCCCTCTCCCTCAACCCAGCTAAAAGCGACAATTTATAAATTGTGTTTATATAACACTTGTCTAGAAGATTAAAAAATATATATATAATTTTTGTCTTGTGTTTTCAATATTGTCTGCTCTGCATTTTTCAAATTTCCTCGTCTTTCCAAATCACGACACCATAAAATATCTATATTTTATTTTCATTCTCTCATAATTGAAGGAATACCAGGCTTGGAATTATGATATTCTCATCCTTTAAAAATTGAAGGAAGACTGAAATGCATGTTCGGGATAAAAAGTCCTGAAAGCCTCTTTCGGGAAAACATGTTTTGAAATCCCTTTTTGGGACAAGAGAGTCCCGAAATGTTTTTCGGAGAAATAAAATGCGAAATAAGGGTTTTAGGAAAATGACAAAACGGGTGGATGGACTTTTGCTGGTCAAAGTATGATCAAAAACACCTTTTCGGAATAATTAAGTCACAAAATGCCTTTTCGGAGTGGAGAAGTTATGAAACACGTTTTCAGAGGATGAATGGGCAAAATGCTCTTTTCGAAAGAGAATTCCAAAATAAATTTTCGGAGGATAAAATGCGCGAAAGAATCATGTAGATGAAAAATGCTAACTGTAGTATTAGGGAAAAATATAACTTTACACAAATGCTTCTTTCAATATAATTTTTACAAACACATATGCAATTGAGTTGCAGGTTGAACACCTAGTGGTGTTTCCAAAAGGTTGTATCTCTGGCTCCTTTATTTGCATCTATTCTACGTTATTCTTCTCCTCTTCTTCTTCTCTTCTACTCTACAATGTTGCGTTCTTCACTCTCTTCTACTCTGCACTCCACTACTCTGTTCTCGACCACTCTCTACACTACTGTGCACTTCTATCTATTTCTTAAAGACACCACCACCTTATATAGTCAGGATAATGAGAGGATAAAGCTTATATTTTGATAGGGGATAAGGCTTATCATCGAGCATTCTACGGTTTCTTCCTATCTGCAACTGCCAGTATTAATTGTGCACTTGAGAAATTGTGACGATCAGATTTTCAGTGATAATATATGTCATAGATCTTTCGGGCGAGTGAAATAAAGTTTAATTTCTAACATCCTCATTTAAATGATATTTCACAAAGACTTTCACTCAGCTTGTTGAAGTCCTCCTCCTTCAAATGTTTTGCAAAAATATCTGCTACTTGTCCTTTCGACTAGCTCTCTGATGAAATGGTAGCAGATGTTGATGTGCTTGGTCCTGCCATGAAACATTGGATCCTTCGATAGTGCTATGGCAGAATTATTGTCATAAAAAATAGTTGTTGCCCCTTCTGATGGATGATTCAACTCACCCAAAATTCTCCTTATCAAAACTGCCTAGCATGCGGTTGAAGTGGCGACAACATACTCTGCCTCTGTAGTGGACAATGCAACTATGGGTTGCTTCTTTGAGGACCATGAAACTAATCCCGATCCAAGATGGAAAGCATACCTGAAAGTGCTCTTTCAATCATCTATGCTGCCAGCCCATCGCTATCAATGTAGCCGACAAGTTCAAATTGGTATTTTTCGGCCTAGAAAATTCTATGGTCCCATTGACATACTGTAGTATTCTTTTTCCTGCCTGCAAGTGAGTGTTCTTCGATGCTTCCATAAATTGGTTGATCAAACTCACTATAAATATTAAATCCGGTCTGGTTGCAATTAGGTACATTAAACATCCAACAAGTCATTTGTAGAATGTTGTATCAACATTGTTTTCACAATCATTCTTGTAGCAATTGGTGTGATGGCAAGTTTGTTGTTCTACATATTAAACCTCTTAAGGACATCGTTTGCATACTTGCCCTAATAAATGAAGATGGCATGCATGGAATGGTCAACTTAAATGCCTAGAAAGTAATTCATTAGGCCTAAGTCCGTCATTTTGAACTCCTTCATGGCTTTTTTAAACTAGTTAAATAGTACATTGCTATTTCCATTGTAAATGAGATCATCTACATACAAGAAGACTATCATCATATCCCCCTCTACACTTGTCTTCATGTACAAAGTGTGTTATTATGGACATGTGATAAATCCATTCTCCTGAAAGTAGGCATCAATCCGACTATACCAAGCCTTTGGTGCTTGTTTCAACCCATACAGAGCCTTCTTCAGCTTCATGACCTTACCTTCTTGTCCTTCCAACTCATAGTCTGATGCTTGGTCTATATATACCTCTTCTTCCAACACTCCATTGAGGAAGGTAAACTTGACATCCATATGGTACACATTCCAGCCTTTCTGGGCTTCCAATGCTAGGATCATCCTGACTATGTCAATTCTCACTACAGGTGCATACACCTCATGATAGTCAATCCTTAACTTCTACTTGTAGCATTTTGCTACCAATTTTGCCTTATGCCTATCAACTTATCCTTGGGCATTAAACTTATTTTTATATACCCACTTGAATCCAATGATCTTCTTCCCTACTGGAAGATACATTAATTGCCATGTCTGATTCTTCTTTATGGCCTCTATCTCATCATCCATAGCTTGCACCCATTTTTGATTTTGAATTGTTTCTTCAAATAAAATTGGATCACACTCAAAATAAAGTAAAGTCAGAATGTTCTTCATCTATTTGATTTCGAGTTACCTCATAAATGTCTTGCAAGCTCCTTGTATTTGTTGGTGTCCTCAAGTTGGATATCCTACTTGTAAGTTGAGGTGATCATGATGATGAGGCAATGTTGCTGCTAGCTCCAATGTTACTGCTTGAAGCTACAAGTGGATGCACTTTTTATTCTTCCAAGTCCTTTGGGTCAATAATTTTTGACTCTGGCTGACCAATATTTGATTTCTAGTTCCAAGATTCATCCTCCAGGAACTTCACATCTCAACTGATAATCAGCTTATTTGTAACAAGATTATACAATGTATATACCTTGAAATATTCACTATACCTAGTGATGATGCATTTTTATGCCTTATTGTCTAGCTTCTTTCTCTTCTTATATAGAACATGTGCATATGTTATGCACCCAAAAACTCTTAAATGATCCACACTGGGCTTATGATTGCTCTAGGCTTCTTTAGGAATCTTGTCCTTCACACTCTTTGTGGGACATCGATTTAGCATATAAACTACACAACATACAACTTCTACCCAGAACTCATGCGGTAAACTCTTTGCCTTCAACATCCTTCATGCCATATCCATTATAGTTTTGTTCTTCCTCTCTGCAACACCATTCTATTGTGGTGTGTATCTGGTAGTGAACTACTTGCGAATTCCATTCTGTTTACAAAATTTTTGGAATTCATTGGAGATATACTCACCTCCTCCATTTGTCCTGAGAGTCTTCATGTAATAGTCACTTTGTTTCTCAACTAGAGCCTTGAACTCCCTAAATTTTTCGAAAGCCTCTAACTTTTGTTTGATGGGATATACCCATGTCCTCTGAATGAAGTCATCTATAAAAGTTAGGAAGTATTTATTTTCGGAAAATATGTTGGTTTGCATTGGACCACAAATATCTAAGTGTATCAACTCTAATGGTTGTGAAGCTCTCCAAGAATACCTTGTAGGGAATGCATACCTATTCTTCTTGCTTACTGGACAACCTTCACACTATTGATTCGGTTGCTCTATGAGGGGTAAACCCTTCACCATTTATTTATTGTGCAACATGTTTAGGCCACTGAATCTCAGGTGACCGAATATGAGATACCAAAGGCAAGTAGTATCTTTTACAACTACACTAAATGAAAGCAGTGATTCATTATGAATATATAGGGGAAACATCTTATTCTTCATCATGGACACTATTGCAATTTTCCCATGCTCTTTGTTTTGATGGTATAGGCTCCATAGTTAAATTGCACAGTGTGCCACTTCTGCACAAGTTGTCCAATGCTCAGCAAATTGTGTTCCAACTCAAGCACATAATACACATCAATGATCTACTTCCTTTCACCTTCCCTGGTGTGGATAAGGATTTTTCATTTCCCCATGATAGGTACCTTGTTTTTGTTCCCTACCTTTAGCTCAGACTTGATTGTTTCATCAAGTTGTGATAACATCTCTCTGTTCCTATACATGCGGTTGTTGCAACCATTGTCGAGATACTAGGTGTTCTTTTCGCTCTCCTCCTCAGTACTACAAGTTAACAACATATTCCCACAACCATATCTACACTCTATATTTTCACTTTCATTTGTATAGTGGGCTTGCTACTTATTATCCTTGGCCATCTTATTTCTACACTCATAGCTATAATGACCAAATTTCTTATAGTAATAACATTGGATATTCAATTTATCATACCTTTGATTAGATCCTCCTTGCTGATTTCTTCCATTACCTCTTCCTCCTACTTGGTGGAAGTTGCAACTAGTCTCATCGTCATTGGAGTTTGAGCTTCCTTCTTACTTATGGACTATTCCACGCTTGCCTTTGCTATTTTGTTCTCTTCCTCCTTGAGAACTGGAGGTGCATTGGTGGGATTCATCTCTTCTACTATTGCCTTGAAATGAGACCTACATCTTGAATGCTTGCTCCAATGAGGACTGAGATGATCTGCTCAGCCTCTACTCATGTGTTTGGAGAGAACCCATGAGTTCATCTATAGAGAGGGTCGTCAAATCCCTCTATTCTTTTATTTCTATCACCACTGAGTCGAACCTTGCTGGTAGGCTCCTCAATATATTTTCCACAATCCTATGGTTCTTCATATTATTGCAATTCATCCTTATCTAGTTTATTATACCCATTGTCTAGGTAAAGAAGTTGTTCATGGACTCCAAGTCACTCATTTGCAAGTTATCAAACTCTCTTCTTAGCATATAAAAACGTACCAACTTCACTTTGTCGGTGCCCTGGAAGGATTTGGAAAGAATTTCCCATGCTGCATTTGATGTGGTTGCTACTGCAATTCATGGGAATATTGTCTCCTCGACCACCTACATTATATAGAATAATACCTGCTGGTCCTTCTTCTGGTTTTCCTTAAACAAATTTGACTCTGCCTGGCAGAGAGCACTCATGGTTGCTACATCTATTGGTTTTGTGTAACCATTCTCGAACAGGTCCTATAGCTCCTAAGACCCAAATAGGATATTCATATGAATGCTCTAGTAATCATAATTTTTGCCATTGAACTATGTGATCTACAACTACAAGGGGTTGCTACCGAAAGCCATTGCTTCTTATCATCCACATGAAGGCTCTAGATCTCATACCAATTTGAAATGCTTGTTT
Source organism: Wollemia nobilis (assembly GCA_028583015.1). Taxonomy (NCBI): domain Eukaryota; kingdom Viridiplantae; phylum Streptophyta; class Pinopsida; order Araucariales; family Araucariaceae; genus Wollemia; species Wollemia nobilis. The sequence continues at coordinate 2,043,534 of JAQPPZ010002321.1, forward strand.
GGGATAAAAAGTTTTGGAAGACTCTTTCGAGAAAACAAGTCCTGAAAACCCTTTCCAGGATAATGGAGTCCCGAAATGTCTTTTCGGGGAAATAAAAATGAAATAAGAGTTTTAACAAAACGATGAAAAAAACGAATGAACTTTTGCTGGTCAAAGTGTGGTCAAAAACACATTTTCAAAATAATTAAGTCGTAAAGTGCCTTTTCAAAATGGAGAAGTCACGAAACATGTTTTCGAAGGATGAATGGGCGAAATGCCCTTTTCGAAGGAGAAGTTGTTCGAAATAAATTTTTGGAGGAGAAAATGCGCGAAAGACTCAAGTAGAGGAAAAGTGCATTTATATTTGAAAAAAAAACTGACTGCAACTACAGTATTAGGGAAAATATAACTTTACACAAATGCCTCTTTCAATAAAATCTTTACAAACACATATGTAATCTGAGTTGCAGGTTGAACACCTAGTGAGGTTTCTGGAAGGCTGCAGCTCTGACTCCTTTCTATGTGTTTGTTCTAAGCTATTATTCTCTCCTTCTTCTCTTCTACTCTACGTTGCTGCGTTCTTCACTCTCTTCTACTTTGCACTCCACTACTCTATTCTCAGCCACTCTCTACACTGTTGTGCACTTCTTTCTATTTCTGAAAGATACCACCACCTTATATAGTCGGGCGAATGAGAGGATGAGGCTTATCTTTTGATAGGGGATAAGGCTTATCACTAATCATTTTAGGGTTTCTTCCTATCTGCAATTGTTAGTATTAATTATACACGTGAGAAATTGTGATGATCATATTTTCGATGATAAGATCTATTAGAGATCTTTTGGGCATGTGAAATCAAGTTTAATTTCTAAAAAAAACCAAGCCTAAAATTTGGATTTGAACCTAATTATCAAATTTAATTTTTTCCACATTTACTTTTATAATATATTTAAAATTTTTGTATCATATCTATTTTATAGATATCAGATGATATTACATCATACATCCTGCAATAAGTTTTGATGATTTACAATTATTTTTTAAAATATTATGTTTTTTAAACTTATAAAACTTTGCGCTAAGCCCATGAAAAAAAATCTTTGAATAAAACTATATTTTTACATTAAGTGTGTGAGAAAAAAAAACTTTCAAATTTAAAATCTCTTTATAAAAATAAAAAATCAAAACTAATTTAAAAAATTTATTATTTATTGATTGAAAGGTTGTGTGACTTCAAAAATTTTTAATGATATTAAGTGTGGGATGATAGAATGTACACCTTGTGCACCATAGGAGTAAATTGGATTAAAAATAAATTTATATTATAAAATATTTTTATACAGAAAACATAAGTTTAAAATTTTATTTAAAAAAATTAAATTGTAATTTTATTGATATAATTTACATAAAATATTATTTAAAACTTATAAAATTTTATTTTAAAAAAAAATTATTGATTCAATTTATAAAAAACATTATTTAAAACCTATCAATTTTACTGAATTTTCACGTTGTAAACAATAAAATTTTAGTTAAAAATTTATTAGTATTATATAATTTTTTTAGTAATATTATTTATTAAAAACTATTAAATCAACTAGAATTTACAATTCAAAACTTGTAAACAATGAAAGTGGATTTTAAATATCAATATATACGTAGTAGTCTGATTTTGAGTTCATTGAGTTAGCGGTAGCTTGATGACGGTGGTACCAACCCCAGCAACAGGGGTTATAGAGGCAGCTTGATTGGAAGGCAAAAACTTAAAAAATAATGTCTGTCCCTCATTCCTAGTTATTAAAAATGAAAAGATGTTACCAATTCCCTTTATATATTTTTAAAAAGCGTATATATATATTTTAAATTTTAAAATACATACTGTCGAATTCGAGTCCTGAAAGACACAAGAAGTAGGTTTGGAAATATGTCTTCGCACTCACGTGGTGTAGGTATTACTTACATAGCACGAAAGTTGTACTTCATTGCACCTCCAAATTTAAATTCTAATAATCACCAAATATTGAATAGAACAAGTCTTCTCGATAGCTGTACGACCAAGTAGGCCCTTGCGTTTACCAATGCAGGCACTGTTGAAGGATCGCTTCAGATTTTATGCAGGCCATGCCGATCAAATTGGACTAAAGTGAAGCCGTCATGATAAACATCGATAGTAGGTAATAAAGTAACCTCCAAAGTCCAAATTATAGATGTCATTATAAAGATATAAAAAGGGACGAGGCTACCTCATCTTTCAAACTGAAGAGGCACCTAGATGCCAGAAGAATAGTCACCATGGGTTGTACCGTCCATAACACTTCCATGGCATTCTTGGCAACATTGCTTTCCCTTCTGGCCTCTGCTAGGATCCTTTATGTTCATGCGAACTACTACTCCTACAAGTCTCCTCTCTTGGAAGTTAAAGTGGTAAAAGGTAAAAGAATTTGTTTGAAAATGGTAAGCTTTGGATCTTACCCTTTTACCTCCTTGAACGACAGTTGATTGGGCAGATTGGATGGCTTGGACGACAGCTAACTGGGCAAATTGGACGGCATGGACAATAGGGAATTCGACTCCTATTTCATTTCCTCATTTCTTCCCTATTTTTCTTCTTCCCTATCTATTCCCCAAGTTTTCTAAGGCAGTTAATTCTCCTATTATTTAAGCATTGTAAACACTACATTTTGGTGGATTAATAATACTTTACATTTTTTCTATTGCTCCACCTAACTACCATGCCACATCTGGTATCAGAGCGAGGTCGAAGAGGGCCCGTAGATCAAGGTTGAAGGAGACCAGCAACACAAGAACCGAGGTGAGGTCGATAGGTCTTGTAGCACTCAAACTAAGGTGAGATTGAGAGGGCTCGTAACACATGAACCGAGGTGAGGTCAAGAGGGCCCGTGAATTGCAAACCGAAGTAAGGTTAGGATAAGGCCCGCATAGAGTGCATGCGATGAGGAGGAGCAAACCACAAGAGAAGCCAAATGGACATCGACGCATGGCAAGGAGAGAGCAAGGCCGATGCAGACTAGATACTAGACAACAAGTAATGTGGTAGACCAGAAGATAGGCTACGTGGTGAGCAAATGCAACAGGCAACATGGCAAGGAGAGACAGGCTCGAGAAGGAGGTAAAAGAGCGGTCACTGATTACCCGAAGGTAATTGAGTGACATTGTGTGCATTGCGGGTTTTAAACACCTCAAACGACATCGCACAATGGATATGGGACTAAAGTCATTTTAATTTTTCTTTGTATTATGCGCAGCCACGACAAGATAAAGGAGGAAAGACTCCTTTTCCTTTTTGCTGGGCCACGTAGCTCGACTGGCTCTAGGATCCAGCCTTAAGGTGTCCGTCCCTGGCAGATCGCAGGTTCGAAACCCGACGGTAACGTTCTTTCATTATTTTTTATGAAAGCAAAATTCGAAAGTCTTGAAATTGATGTTCTTTGCCTTTGGTTCTCATCGGCAGTGGTTCCTGAGTTGGTAAGCACAATTTGTTGAAGGAGATAGGTTGTGGGTTTGATTCCTACAAGGGTTTAAAATTTGTTTTTAAGTTTTTTTGTTTTGAAAAAATTCTTTATATTATTAAATTAATTATTTATATTATATTTAATAAATTAAATATAGTTGTTTTTAAAAAAATATATTTTTTAAAGGGCAATTATTATTTTTATAAAATAGCAATATAGATTTTTTTTTAATACTATAAAAGATGGAGAATATTGCCTAAGAGGCAATTCATTGTAATAGAAGGGTTCATTTTTCACTTGATTCGAGGAATCCCAAACTGTAGAAATCTTGTGTAATAAGCCTAAGAGGCTTAGTTTTTTTTTGTAAAAGAGATAAAGAATCAATATTATAAAATTGTAAATAGGCATTGATGATAAGACCAAATGGTTGTTATCATGCCTTATGTGCAATTTTAGCAAGATAAGGTGCAGAGAGTTTCGATGAAAAAGTAAGAGGTTATGGGTTCAACATTATGTTTAGCCAAATTCAGAATGCAGTAATTGTACATCAAAGACATCCCCACTCATGGTATGAGGTAGACTTTGAAGATAACTCTTTCAGGAGTCAATTTTAACAATCAAAATTCGTACAAGTTGCACCACAAGAATCAGAATATACACACTACAATATTTCAGTGGAAATTTTAGAACCATAATCACCAGAAATAATATTAATAAGTGACGACGAAGAAGAAGTAGTAGACAATTTCGTGAATCAAGAGATAACATCCCCACATCAAGAGGAACAAGCAATCAATGATAGAGTAAATCAAGTCAGATTTGACTTAAATTTGTAATATCTTATTTCTTATTTCCTCTTCCTTCCTTCTTTGAAAAAGAAGAGTGCTTTATTGTAACCATGAAATAAAAAGTTTTTTAGTAGCTATGGCCTCACACAACAATTTACCTATACCAGAGTTCAACGGTTATGACTACGAGTATTGGTCTATAAAATGAAGACCATGCTCATAGGAAGAGGTTTATGGGAAATAATAGAAGAGGGTTACACATAACCCTTAGACTGGACAACACTAAGTGCCACAGACAATAAAACATGAAAAGGACAAAATAGCAACTCTTATGCTCTTTCTCATCTCCAAGCAGCATTGGAGAAAAGTATATTCCCTAGAATTGTCGCTTGTACGACTGCACAAGCTGTATGGAAAGCTTTGAGTGATGGATTCCAGGGTAGTAATCAAGTGAAGCAGGTGAGGCTTCAAACACTAAAAATATATTTTGAAAATCTCAAAATGAAAGATGATGAAAAAGTCGGTGATTATTGTGTTAGAGTAAAAGCAATTGTTGATAAAATGGTTACACTTGGTGAGGAAATTAATCCTGATACAATTGTAACAAAAGTATTGTGAACACTTCCATAGATATGGAATCATATTGCCATAATTATAGAAGAATCCAAAGATCTTTCCATTTTAACATTCGATGCATTAATCGGATCGTTAATGTCACATGAAGAGAGATTTATGAAATCTCCTTCAACTAGCTATGGAGCCAACGGGAAGACCTTCACTTCCAATGAAAACAATGGAAGAGGACGTGGAATAGGTCAAGGCAGAGGACAAGAAAGAGGTAGAGGCAGAGGCAACTATAGAGGAGGCAACCAAAATAGAGGAGGCAACTAGAACATATGAGGTAAATCCAACAAAGGAGGTAACTCATACAGAGGAGGCAATCAGCATAGAGGTGGAAATCAAAATTGAGGAGGAAATCTAGGACAAAGTGGAAATCAAGGGCGAGTAAGTGACAAGTCCAAAACAACTTGTTTCAACTGTGGCAAGCCAGGTCACTTTGCTTGTGATTGTTGATCAAAATATTCACAAGACAACAATAGTCAATATGGAAATTATGGAGAAGAAGATGATACCTCTAATATTTTTTTTTCATATGGACAATAAGAATAGAATATAAATGAAACATGGATTCTGGATACTGGTTGCTCAAATCATATGAGTGGCAAAGAAAATTTATTTGCAACTATAGATTCCACTTATAAATCCCAAATCAAATTAGGGGATGATAAAGCATTGCAAGTAGAGGGAATTGGAGCCATGGATGTTCCAACCAAAGAAGGACTAAAGAAAGTGAATGACAACTATTACACTCCAAAGCTCCAACACAATTTGTTAAGCATTGGGCAAATTATGGAGAACAATTATAAACTTGTATTTGATGAAGGATAATGTATCATTTTTTTATAAAAACAATTGTAATTGTGTCATCAAACAGGTCCCCATGACCAATAATCAATTATTTCCTCTTAAATTTGGTGATCCAAGAGGAGATCAACTTGCAAATGTAGCTATAACAAATCCAAGTGTGCTTTAGCACTTGCAATATGGTCACTTTAATTCTGTTAGCTTGAAATTGCTCACTTCTCAAGCTATGGTGACAAGACTTCCCAAAATCAACGAACAGATGGAGGTATGTGAAGTATGTGCTTTGGAAAAGCACTCAAGGTCAAATTATCCAAAAGGACAAGCATGGAGAGCCAACTATCCACTTCAGTTAGTGCATTCGGACATATGTGGTCCAATGCAAACATAGAGTCTCGAAAACAATTCTTATTTTCTCACTTTCATAGATGATTTCTCTAGAATGTGCTGGATTTATTTCTTGAAACATAAAGATGAAGCTTTTGATTGCTTCATATATTTTAGAAACAATGTAGAGAATCAAATTGGGAATTATGTAAAATATCGTAGGACAGATCAAGGAGGTGAGTACTCCTCAAAAGCATTATTGTAATATTGTAAAGCAAGTGGGATAAAAAGGCAATTCACCACTGCCTATACCCCACAACATAATGGTGTGGTAGAGAGAAAAAACCGCACCATAGTTGAGATGGTGATCACGATGCTTCAGACTAAGCATGTAACTAATATGTACTAGGTTGATGTTGTAAGAAGTAGTGTATACATTCTAAATCGAAGTCTAACTTCTAGTTTAGATGGTGTCACTCCTTATGAGGGGTGGTATAGAAAGAAACCAAATGTAAAGCACTTCAAATTTTTTGGTTCTTTAGCATATGTGCACATTATTTATGAGAAAAGGAAGAAGCTTGATCCCAAAATTCAAGCTTGTATATTTGTAGGGTATTGTGAGTCTACAAAATCATATAGACTCTACAACCCCAAGACTCATAAAATTGTACTCTCTAGGGATGTAATTTTTTATGAAGGGGAAGAATGTGGTCATCAAAGAATTTTTGTTGATGATGAGTCCCAAAATGTAAGTTCTTCATAGGTACAACAGGTGTCTCCGAATAAAAACAAAGGCACACCACCCCATCCAAGCCTATATAGGAGTACTACATCAAGTACTTCAACTACCACTCCAAGTCCTTCTCCACAAATATTAGTAAGATCTTCACCGATGGACATTGACAGAGAATCTCCATCAAGAGGCAAAAGAACATTACAACATCATCCATCTTTTAAATGTTGGATCAGAATTTCCAGAGAAGATTCACTAGAAGCCAAGCTAGTGAAATAAATACAGTTTTGCAGCAACTTGAAAATTTACAATTGTATGGGGATGATGACTCCCATGATCCTAGGGGAGATGTAGCCAATTATGTTTTATTGGCTAATGCTCAGCTAGAACCAACTATATTTGAGAAGGTTTATACTAAAAATGTATGGCAAGAAGCCATGAAAGAGGAAATAACCTCTATAAAAAATAATGATACATGGGAGATAGTAAAGCTGCCCAAAGAAAAAAATTGTGTTGGATGTAAATGGGTCTACAAGACCAAATACAATGTTTATGGAAGCATTGAGAGGCATAAGATGAGACTAGTAGTGAAAGGTTTTACTCAAAAATTTGGCATTGACTATGAGGAAACCTTTACTCCAGTTGCATGACAAGAGACAATCAGATCTGTTCTTTCCTTAGCAGCCCATAAAGGATGGAATGTTCAACACATGGATGTGAAAAGTGCTTTTTTGAACAAATACTTGATAGAGGAGGATTATGTTCAAAAACCTCAAGGATTCCAAGAATAGGGAAAGGAGAACCTTGTTTATAAATTGAAAAAAGCACTTTATGGCCTCAAGCAAGCACTAAGAGCTTGGTACTCACGCATTTATGGCTATTTCAGCAAGTATGGATTCACAAGAAGTAAAAGTGAACCAAATTGTACTACCTAAAGCATCGAGTAGACATTCTCATAGTTTTTTTGTATGTGGATGATCTAATATTTATGGGTAGTAACATTAAAATGAATATGGAGTTCAAAAAATCCATGATGAAATAGTTTGAGATGAAAGATCTTGGTCTAATGCGATATTTCCTAGGCATGGAAGTGCATCAATCGAACAAAGTGATCTTCATATGTCAACACAAGTATGCTCAAGACATGATCAAGAAATTTGCCATGGAGCAGTGCAAATCAGTTGCAACTCCAACTGGACATGGGATCCAATTGAGCAAGGACGACAGAGCATCAAAGGTTGACATGACCACTTACGAAAGCATGGTTGGGAGTCTGATGTTTCTCACCAACACAAGGCCCGATATTCAATATGTTGTTTCTCTAGTTTCAAGGTTTATGGCAAGTCCATATGAGCTGCATCTACAAGCAACTAAAAGAATCTTAATATATGTAAAAGGTACATTGGATTTTGAAATCCATTACCAAAAATGTAATTATGTGAAATTAGTTGGCTTCAGTGATAGTGATTGGGGCAACAATATAGATGATAGGAAATCTACATCAGGAAATTATTTTAGTCTAGGATCAGGACTAATTACATGGAGTTCCAAGAAACAAACTTTTGTAGCATTGTCATATACTAAGGCTGAGTATATAGCCATCACACATGCTAGTACTAAAGCCCTATGGTGGAGAAAAGTCCTTGAAGAGATTGGAGAAATTCAAAGTGGTCCAACTTGACTGTATTGTGATAATATAAGTGTCATTCAGTTGGCATACAATCCAATCCACCATAGCAGATCAAAGCATTTCGATATGAAGTATCACTTCATTCGAGACATGGTGGAACAACAGATAGTTGAGCTTCAATATTACAACACTTTGGATAACATTGCACACATCTTCACCAAAGGTATAGCTAAAGCTCAATATATAAAGCTAAGAGGTTGTATAGTCAGTCCTCTCAACTTTAAGGGGGAGAATGTTAAAAGTTAAAGCGATAAAAGGTAAAAAAAATTGTTTGACAACGGTAAGCTTTGGACCTTACCTTTTTACCTCCTTGGATGGCAACTGACTGGGCAGATTGGACGGCATGGACGACAAGGAGTTCGACTCCTATTTCCTTTCCTGCTTTCCTCCCTATTTTTATTCTTCCCTATTTATTCCCTAAGTTTTCTAAGGCAGTTAATTCTCCTATTATTTAAGCATTGTAAACACTACATTTTTGGTGGATTAATAATATTTTATAGTTTTCCTATTGCTCCACCTAACTACCGTGTCACATTCTCCCCACCTCCGACTCCATCTCCTCCTCCTCCTACTCCGTATCATTACATGTCTCCAATGCCACCATCCTCATCTCCTCCTCCTCCTCCTTCATATCATTACAAATCATCGCCTCCTCCGTCTCCATTTCCTCCTCCTCCCTACCATTACTCTTCTCCCCCGCCACCATCTCCTTATCCGCCTCCACCATACCAATACCCCACTCCTCCACCACCATCCCCATCTCCTCCTCCTCCATATAATTACATATCACCCCTCCTCCGTCTCCATCTCCACCTCCTCCCTACCATTACTCTTCTCCTCCGCCACCATCTCCTTCTCCGCCTCCGCCATACCACTACCCGTATCCTCCACCACCATCCCCATCTCCTCCTCCCTACCATTACTCTTCTCCACCGCCACCATCCCCTTCTCCGCCTCCGCCATACCACTACCCCTCTCCTCCACCTCCCTCTCCATCTCCTCCATCACCATACCATTACTCTTCCCCACCACCTCCATCTCCTCACTATCACTACAAATCTCCTCCTCCGTCGCCTCGTTACATTTATAAATCTCCTCCGCCTCCTCATCATGTGGAAACACCTTACTTATACAAATCTCCACATCCACCGCCATACCACAAGTCCTCTCCCCCTCCCCCTCCATACCATTATAAATCCCCTCCACCACCACAGCCAGTTTAGAAGTACAAATCTCCTCCGCCACCATCTCCTGTTTATAAGCATAAATCTCCACCACCGCCTCCTCGTCATGTTGAAAAGTCGGGTTCTCCTTACCACTATAAATCCCCTCCACCTCCAGTTTATACGTACAAATCTCCTCCACCTCCTCCTCCGGTGTATAAATACAAATCCGTATAAATACAAATCCCCGCCACCTACTCCGAAGCATGTTTATAAATACACTTCTCCGCCGCCGCCTGTCTATTAAACAGTTTAGGCGCGAAGGTGAGAAATGTTTTCCAATTATTAGTGTTAAATGTCATTTATAGAGTTTAGTTTGCTGTAACGGGATTTTAGCTGCAATTTTTCAAGATCATATGTTTGATACAAACTCGTGCATGCTAGTAATTATTATTATTGTCTTCGTTGTCACTGTGCAGAAAGCGTTACCAGCTCGAGAAGAATAATCATGCAAATTATTTGGTTTCAGCCTCAGCCATCAGAATGTGTTTAGGACAACACGAATTTGTGCACTAAGAAGGCCGCGGTGCATCCTAAATAATAAAATAAAATATAAAGTCAAATGCCCATGAGCATGGAACGGGAAGATCCGAGCCTGATGTGAGGCAGTTGCTATCATATTGAGCCGTTTCTTTAAACCTATTAATAAGAACCAGATCTAGTTTGATGCCTGTCGCCATATTTTATTTTAAAAATATATTAAATATTGAGATATTCTACTTATGATCGTACTCCATAACCCATGAAGTCTTAGCTTTACTTGGTTTGTTGTTTTTAGTTTTAATTGATACAAGTCGTTAGTTTGCAATCAAGTTCATGTTTCATTTTAAGTAGTTATATTATTATGATAAGAAACGGTGAAGTCGTTAAAATACAAATTTTAACTGACAATCCTAATCCTCCAACGCTTCGTACAAATATTTGTATGATGTGCGAACATTAACTTGTGCGTTATATGGTTTTTCAAAACAATTAGAAAGCAGGTTCTCAAAATCAAACGACTTCGATCTTGAAATCGAAATACACAGCTATTGGTGGGAGATGGGACCGCTTTTTCTATTCCAGACATGGACTTTCAACTTTCAATTCATATCAGTTTACGCTTCTATTGAGCCATTGACTAGGTTTTAACATGCACATCCAAAGTCAGCATATTTTATCTGCTATATTATCTGTTTTTATGCGGAGGACCCGTCCATGGAATTGTACTTCTAAAATTTAGATTATAATAATTAATATTTTTATATTAAAAAGTTCAATTTCATAAGTTGATCACGTGTAATTTAATAAATATATGAAACAATCGACTTCTATATGCAGCCTAATGTCAATCATATTTGGGGAACAAACCAAAAAAGCCTGCCATGGTTTCCTATGTCGATTAATAGCTAGGTTTCAGTTGTAATTGATTTTTTAATCACATTATTGCCATTCCAAAAGGGCGTACGAATGATGCGAAAACACTTTTGGTTGGCAGCGTAATTTAATATATTATGTTTTGGAACAGTGATAAAAAGAAATCTTTTAAGGGAAAATAATTTTTGAACAAAAGTAAAAGTATAATAAATTTATAAAAATTTATAACGATGAAAAAAAATGAAACATAAGTTTTACTTTAAAAAAAAACATTTATATTTTAAAAATGTATATTAAACACGAATGTTCATAACATCATTGAGGGTGATTAACATAACATGACCACCCATATCTACCAACAAGTGGCCCATAAGATAAAACTCAAAGGGGCATACAATTTTATAAAATATAAATGTTTTTTTAAGGTAAAACTTATGTTTCATTCCTTTTTAACATGAGGAAACACGAATGTTCATAACAACATATGAGGGTGGTTAACATAACATGACCACCCATATCTACTAACAAGTGGCCCATAAGATAAAACTCAAAGGGGCATAAAATTTAAATTTCCAATAAAAAAAATTCTAATACCCTTAGATGGGTCATGGGTCATGAAACATTAGCATTTCTTTCCTTAATTTTAATTCAATGAAATTTAAGTATTAATCTGAGCTTGACATACATAAATTTTGGTAGTGGTTTGTTTAAGACATTAGGAATTACATGGAGATAATACTCATTTGAATTTTGTGAATATAGTGATATTGAACTTTAAAATGATTTATTCTATTATTATTCACTATATTAGAGACCAAATTTATTTTAATTTATGATTATCACAAAGATAGTAGTAAATTTGTTTTATAAAAAACAAGATTGTGATGAAAATTATAAATGCACCTTAATTTTGGAGACATAATAAGATCATACTTATACCCAATTTTTTTTTTTAATCAAAAAACCCTTTGCGGGGCATCCTTGGTGTAAGAGACCATGAACAGGGGGTTCTACATCGTCAAATTCACCCGGGGATCGCACCCAACCTTGCCCGCACCAACATTATCAATTGGATTTTGGGTACCCAATTCAGCTTTTTGGTAGGGTGGAGATTCGAACCTGGGACCTCCCTTGGAGGATTGCCCTATCCTCTCCAACTCACCTACAACACTTGGGTGATACTTATACCCAATTTCTATATTGAAAATTTATAATTATTAATTTACATATATTTATGACAAGCCAACATTGAGGTAGAACAAATACCTTGATCTACATTTGTAGTTATTTAAATCACTATCATAATTCAAGCTATTATAGTCCCTCATCTTGAGGAAATTACCTTAGAAAATATAATATCTAAAATATAGTTTTCTTTCGTATGACCCACTATTCTCATTGTAGCTTGCATATGAACCTCCATCAAGTCTTGCATTAGTCTAGTAACCAAGAAGACAATATCAAGACAATTGTGAGATGAATATATAAGACTTCTAAGAAGTTATTTAAACAAATTTGCATCAATATTGGTAGAGTCACAATCGTGTGGGTATATTTTGCACCTACCCACTTATAGTTGCTACCAGCTATATACTAAGTTTTTTTTTTCAAATAAAACTAGACACGACGAATAATTATTTTAGCTCAGAAGCCCTGCAAAATGCAAAGCCAGAGAAATGCAGAGAAGGAAGACAAAGGCAGGACTTGAATCGACTCTACCTGCATCTTGGAGGGTAACTAAATATTACCATCTCTCAATAATATTGAAAGAACTGTACCTAATCGAAAGTTTAGGATAATGCCAATCCCCTGTATATTGGCCAAAGCTTGACCAGGATAAAATGGAATAAATGACTTAAGTTAGAGTGGACCAAAATATTTGCACCCAAACCAAAACTCATAAGAAGACCAGAAATATGGTACACATGAACATATGAAATTGGTTAAAAGTTGAAAATATTAAAACATTTACAACGACCAAAGTTCGGTATAAATTCAAGCATCTGCCCTATTACCAAAAATAAGGATGCAAAATAATTTAAGTCTAGGGATGACCAGAACAATTATACATGGTCGAAACCAGGTTGCATCCTAAAAGCTCAACCTCTATTAGGACAAAATATTCTCAATCCAATGAAGCCTGGATCAATTGGGTCAAGTTGAAGCCCATAAGTGTGAAAAGTATCTGATTAGATAAAAATGAGTAGGTTTATAGGGAACTAGAACTATTGGGTCTGATTGGGACTTGGTAACACCTACCATACCCGATCAATAGAAATGGAGAGGGCCAAAATAATTAAGCCCAACCAAAGGCCATAAGTACTCAAATTACCCAATTTAAGGAATAGCCTAGTCATTGTTGCAGCAAAATATTTATTCCTAATTGAGCATGGCCAACTCTTTATGTTTCGATCCCAAGCTCGAAAGCCATATGTAGACCAAAATACTCCAGTATAGCCTAAATTTGATCAACACTTAGGGGCTTGACGCACACAAAAGTATAAGGTGGGTCGAGTGTAAGAGATACTAGTAGGATTGCACCCAACACATGAAAGATAAGGCCCAATCAAGAGATAAGGCGACTAGAAAATTATTGTGTGACCTGTAGTCGACAAAGTGAAAAGTGGGCATCTCACACATGTATAAATGACTTGGCAATAATTCTCTAACAAACAAATCTCTCTCTCTCCCACAACATCCATTGGGTATGATCTTGTGTTAAAATATCCCAATGAACTAGTCCATTATGTGAATGATTGGATGACTAGGCAGAGGAGAAATCAAGGGCCCAAATGCATCCAAAAAGTGGAGAATGATTCAAGATAATGTAGGTTTGGGCCACGTTAGCTAACGTATCTAGGTATTTGCAGAAGCCATACTTCAAAGTGGTTCACAATGATAATTTCATACTCATCCCTTGTTTGGAATTCATAGTCTCATAAGGATACAATAAATTATAAGTGAATACTCCATAACTATTTTTAAAATGAGTTGGTCTGTTAGGTAGTTGGTTATTTAGTTGTATATCCTTGTGATTGCATATGTCTTGATGTTGCTTAATCTATACCACTTTAAGTTTTGGCTAGTTTAGTTTATTTATTTTAGCACCCTTTCCCCCCTATTTTAGGAATATTTAGTTGGGACTACAAGGAACCGACCTCCTCTAGAGATTAATCATTATGGCTTACACACGCTACCAAGACTTTCAATATTGATCAAGACTTGTGGGTGCACAAACCTTTCCATCAGATAGATTCTTTGACCAATAATTTTTTGCATACCCAGCGAGATCTGAAGGTCCCTTAGTTAAATAGTACAAGGATATTTTTGTATTATCAAATATCATCAAAAATCACTTGGTGACTCCACTCAAATCTAGATATTCATATCATAAGACTAGTTTCCTTTCAAATCTGAACAAAATTTGGTGATATTTTATTTTGGTCCGTAATTTCTATCACTTGGTGAGTCACCTATAGACTGAGCTTGACTCTAAAAATCAATTACCTTGAGAAGAAAAATATAACTTAGCTGATAATCCATCGAAGTTCATGATAAGTTACAATTCAGTATCATTCTCAAAGAACCATATCCTGGATGAGTCGGGGTTTTAATGAGCCACCTTGACCTCATGAGCAGAGAAGTTTTGCTCATTTTATGGCTTCAAGCACTGGTATGATGGATGCACCAATGGATCAGTTATAATTTCCTTATTAGATTTTTCAAGTCCTCTAAATATCCAAAATCCTCATGAAATTCCCAAAGCTTCCTTCAAATCCTTGTCAAATTTTGATGGGGTAGATAAAATTGCGTTTGAAAATTACCAGGATATTGCATATCTAGTGATGGTACACAACATTAGGCATGATTATGTAATGCTTAGACTCCTTATTCTATCTCTCAAAGGAAAGGCCATGATATGGTACTGATTCTTGGAGGCTAGGAGCATTCACACATGGGCTAACATAGAAAAGTCTCTAATTGATAGATTCAATCACTCTAGTGGTCCTTTATCATAATAGAACCAATTTTTATTCATAAAGTGGTCCCCTCATGAAGATGTGTCAGAATACAATATCTTGTTCCAAAGAACCTCATAGGATCGCTTTGATAGGTGCATGATTTTATCTCAGATTTCAGCTTAGTTAAACTCTGTCATAATTCTAGGTGTTATTTTCATATTGTAGGACTATCTACTTTTTTGGTTGTTCTTTGTTTTTTGTAGATATCATCTATAAACAAGTGAAAGCAATTTATGTTTATTTCTAATTTTACATTCTAAGCACATAAAGCTAATAAGGATCAAAGAACCTTAGTTTTAGCTATTTAATTTTTTTATCTCTTCTATTAACTTAGACAAGAAAGGTAAAATCACATGTAATTTTGTATATAGGCTAATTTGTATGTACATTCTCTTGAACCGTTTCTTTAAAGAAAAAAAATTAGTTTTTTGTAAATCTAAGGATAATTTTAATTGAAGGAAAGAATCATATTAGGATAGCTCTTGTATGTTTTATATTATTGTTTTATGCATCTTAGATAAATAGATTTTTATTTTACAATTAGTTTATATTTAGACAAAATCAAATGTAGGTATTTCTTAATATACACATCAAACTATACGATTTGGATTAATTCCTTAAAAAAAGAACTCGTGGTGAACTCTTTTTGCCTATGAGAAAGACCTTCCACCGTGGGTCTTGAGGTGAGAAAAACACTTATGGGGATCTCAACCTGACCAAAATATTTTAGATATTCATGAGCCACTTCTCACATTTTAGTGAACCCGATGTGAAAACAAACTTCTTTTATTACAAAACTATTCACATAATTAAAATATAAAAATTTATATAAAATTAAGCAAGATCACTTAATTTTGTTTGTGTAGATTAGATCACTAATACAGAATTAAAAATTTGTTCCTCAAATTGTCATAGTAATATTTATAGAGTCATGTATCTAGGTGTGATTGATCCTCATACCATTCCTACTATAGTACCTTAAGCTTTGCCCTCATGTATGACTGCATATATCAAGGGAACTACGTCTCCTCTATTACTGATGGGCATATTGGGTTAGGGGGAGATGGGACCGCTTTTTCTATTCCAGACATGGACTTTCAACTTTCAATTCATATCAGTTTACGCTTCTATTGAGCCATTGACTAGGTTTTAACATGCACATCCAAAGTCAGCATATTTTATCTGCTATATTATCTGTTTTTATGCGGAGGACCCGTCCATGGAATTGTACTTCTAAAATTTAGATTATAATAATTAATATTTTTATATTAAAAAGTTCAATTTCATAAGTTGATCACGTGTAATTTAATAAATATATGAAACAATCGACTTCTATATGCAGCCTAATGTCAATCATATTTGGGGAACAAACCAAAAAAGCCTGCCATGGTTTCCTATGTCGATTAATAGCTAGGTTTCAGTTGTAATTGATTTTTTAATCACATTATTGCCATTCCAAAAGGGCGTACGAATGATGCGAAAACACTTTTGGTTGGCAGCGTAATTTAATATATTATGTTTTGGAACAGTGATAAAAAGAAATCTTTTAAGGGAAAATAATTTTTGAACAAAAGTAAAAGTATAATAAATTTATAAAAATTTATAACGATGAAAAAAAATGAAACATAAGTTTTACTTAAAAAAAAAACATTTATATTTTAAAAATGTATATTAAACACGAATGTTCATAACATCATTGAGGGTGATTAACATAACATGACCACCCATATCTACCAACAAGTGGCCCATAAGATAAAACTCAAAGGGGCATACAATTTTATAAAATATAAATGTTTTTTTAAGGTAAAACTTATGTTTCATTCCTTTTTAACATGAGGAAACACGAATGTTCATAACAACATATGAGGGTGGTTAACATAACATGACCACCCATATCTACTAACAAGTGGCCCATAAGATAAAACTCAAAGGGGCATAAAATTTAAATTTCCAATAAAAAAAATTCTAATACCCTTAGATGGGTCATGGGTCATGAAACATTAGCATTTCTTTCCTTAATTTTAATTCAATGAAATTTAAGTATTAATCTGAGCTTGACATACATAGATTTTGGTAGTGGTTTGTTTAAGACATTAGGAATTACATGGAGATAATACTCATTTGAATTTTGTGAATATAGTGATATTGAACTTTAAAATGATTTATTCTATTATTATTCACTATATTAGAGACCAAATTTATTTTAATTTATGATTATCACAAAGATAGTAGTAAATTTGTTTTATAAAAAACAAGATTGTGATGAAAATTATAAATGCACCTTAATTTTGGAGACATAATAAGATCATACTTATACCCAATTTTTTTTTTTAATCAAAAAACCCTTTGCGGGGCATCCTTGGTGTAAGAGACCATGAACAGGGGGGTTCTACATCGTCAAATTCACCCGGGATCGCACCCGACCTTGCCCGCACCAACATTATCAATTGGATTTTGGGTACCCAATTCAGCTTTTTGGTAGGGTGGAGATTCGAACCCTGGGACCTCCCTTGGAGGATTGCCCTATCCTCTCCAACTCACCTACAACACCCGGGTGATACTTATACCCAATTTCTATATTGAAAATTTATAATTATTAATTTACATATATTTATGACAAGCCAACATTGAGGTAGAACAAATACCTTGATCTACATTTGTAGTTATTTAAATCACTATCATAATTCAAGCTATTATAGTCCCTCATCTTGAGGAAATTACCTTAGAAAATATAATATCTAAAATATAGTTTTCTTTCGTATGACCCACTATTCTCATTGTAGCTTGCATATGAACCTCCATCAAGTCTTGCATTAGTCTAGTAACCAAGAAGACAATATCAAGACAATTGTGAGATGAATATATAAGACTTCTAAGAAGTTATTTAAACAAATTTGCATCAATATTGGTAGAGTCACAATCGTGTGGGTATATTTTGCACCTACCCACTTATAGTTGCTACCAGCTATATACTAAGTTTTTTTTTTCAAATAAAACTAGACACGACGAATAATTATTTTAGCTCAGAAGCCCTACAAAATGCAAAGCCAGAGAAATGCAGAGAAGGAAGACAAAGGCAGGACTTGAATCGACTCTACCTGCATCTTGGAGGGTAACTAAATATTACCATCTCTCAATAATATTGAAAGAACTGTACCTAATCGAAAGTTTAGGATAATGCCAATCCCCTGTATATTGGCCAAAGCTTGACCAGGATAAAATGGAATAAATGACTTAAGTTAGAGTGGACCAAAATATTTGCACCCAAACCAAAACTCATAAGAAGACCAGAAATATGGTACACATGAACATATGAAATTGGTTAAAAGTTGAAAATATTAAAACATTTACAACGACCAAAGTTCGGTATAAATTCAAGCATCTGCCCTATTACCAAAAATAAGGATGCAAAATAATTTAAGTCTAGGGATGACCAGAACAATTATACATGGTCGAAACCAGGTTGCATCCTAAAAGCTCAACCTCTATTAGGACAAAATATTCTCAATCCAATGAAGCCTGGATCAATTGGGTCAAGTTGAAGCCCATAAGTGTGAAAAGTATCTGATTAGATAAAAATGAGTAGGTTTATAGGGAACTAGAACTATTGGGTCTGATTGGGACTTGGTAACACCTACCATACCCGATCAATAGAAATGGAGAGGGCCAAAATAATTAAGCCCAACCAAAGGCCATAAGTACTCAAATTACCCAATTTAAGGAATAGCCTAGTCATTGTTGCAGCAAAATATTTATTCCTAATTGAGCATGGCCAACTCTTTATGTTTCGATCCCAAGCTCGAAAGCCATATGTAGACCAAAATACTCCAGTATAGCCTAAATTTGATCAACACTTAGGGGCTTGACGCACACAAAAGTATAAGGTGGGTCGAGTGTAAGAGATACTAGTAGGATTGCACCCAACACATGAAAGATAAGGCCCAATCAAGAGATAAGGCGACTAGAAAATTATTGTGTGACCTGTAGTCGACAAAGTGAAAAGTGGGCATCTCACACATGTATAAATGACTTGGCAATAATTCTCTAACAAACAAATCTCTCTCTCTCCCACAACATCCATTGGGTATGATCTTGTGTTAAAATATCCCAATGAACTAGTCCATTATGTGAATGATTGGATGACTAGGCAGAGGAGAAATCAAGGGCCCAAATGCATCCAAAAAGTGGAGAATGATTCAAGATAATGTAGGTTTGGGCCACGTTAGCTAACGTATCTAGGTATTTGCAGAAGCCATACTTCAAAGTGGTTCACAATGATAATTTCATACTCATCCCTTGTTTGGAATTCATAGTCTCATAAGGATACAATAAATTATAAGTGAATACTCCATAACTATTTTTAAAATGAGTTGGTCTGTTAGGTAGTTGGTTATTTAGTTGTATATCCTTGTGATTGCATATGTCTTGATGTTGCTTAATCTATACCACTTTAAGTTTTGGCTAGTTTAGTTTATTTATTTTAGCACCCTTTCCCCCTATTTTAGGAATATTTAGCTGGGACTACAAGGAACCGACCTCCTCTAGAGATTAATCATTATGGCTTACACACGCTACCAAGACCTTCAATATTGATCAAGACTTGTGGGTGCACAAACCTTTCCATCAGATAGATTCTTTGACCAATAATTTTTTGCATACCCAGCGAGATCTGAAGGTCCCTTAGTTAAATAGTACAAGGATATTTTTGTATTATCAAATATCATCAAAAATCACTTGGTGACTCCACTCAAATCTAGATATTCATATCATAAGACTAGTTTCCTTTCAAATCTGAACAAAATTTGGTGATATTTTATTTTGGTCCGTAATTTCTATCACTTGGTGAGTCACCTATAGACTGAGCTTGACTCTAAAAATCAATTACCTTGAGAAGAAAAATATAACTTAGCTGATAATCCATCGAAGTTCATGATAAGTTACAATTCAGTATCATTCTCAAAGAACCATATCCTGGATGAGTCGGGGTTTTAATGAGCCACCTTGACCTCATGAGCAGAGAAGTTTTGCTCATTTTATGGCTTCAAGCACTGGTATGATGGATGCACCAATGGATCAGTTATAATTTCCTTATTAGATTTTTCAAGTCCTCTAAATATCCAAAATCCTCATGAAATTCCCAAAGCTTCCTTCAAATCCTTGTCAAATTTTGATGGGGTAGATAAAATTGCGTTTGAAAATTACCAGGATATTGCATATCTAGTGATGGTACACAACATTAGGCATGATTATGTAATGCTTAGACTCCTTATTCTATCTCTCAAAGGAAAGGCCATGATATGGTACTGATTCTTGGAGGCTAGGAGCATTCACACATGGGCTAACATAGAAAAGTCTCTAATTGATAGATTCAATCACTCTAGTGGTCCTTTATCATAATAGAACCAATTTTTATTCATAAAGTGGTCCCCTCATGAAGATGTGTCAGAATACAATATCTTGTTCCAAAGAACCTCATAGGATCGCTTTGATAGGTGCATGATTTTATCTCAGATTTCAGCTTAGTTAAACTCTGTCATAATTCTAGGTGTTATTTTCATATTGTAGGACTATCTACTTTTTTGGTTGTTCTTTGTTTTTTGTAGATATCATCTATAAACAAGTGAAAGCAATTTATGTTTATTTCTAATTTTACATTCTAAGCACATAAAGCTAATAAGGATCAAAGAACCTTAGTTTTAGCTATTTAATTTTTTTATCTCTTCTATTAACTTAGACAAGAAAGGTAAAATCACATGTAATTTTGTATATAGGCTAATTTGTATGTACATTCTCTTGAACCGTTTCTTTAAAGAAAAAAAATTAGTTTTTTGTAAATCTAAGGATAATTTTAATTGAAGGAAAGAATCATATTAGGATAGCTCTTGTATGTTTTATATTATTGTTTTATGCATCTTAGATAAATAGATTTTTATTTTACAATTAGTTTATATTTAGACAAAATCAAATGTAGGTATTTCTTAATATACACATCAAACTATACGATTTGGATTAATTCCTTAAAAAAAGAACTCGTGGTGAACTCTTTTTGCCTATGAGAAAGACCTTCCACCGTGGGTCTTGAGGTGAGAAAAACACTTATGGGGATCTCAACCTGACCAAAATATTTTAGATATTCATGAGCCACTTCTCACATTTTAGTGAACCCGATGTGAAAACAAACTTCTTTTATTACAAAACTATTCACATAATTAAAATATAAAAATTTATATAAAATTAAGCAAGATCACTTAATTTTGCTTGTGTAGATTAGATCACTAATACAGAATTAAAAATTTGTTCCTCAAATTGTCATGGTAATATTTATAGAGTCATGTATCTAGGTGTGATTGATCCTCATACCATTCCTACTATAGTACCTTAAGCTTTGCCCTCATGTATGACTGCATATATCAAGGGAACTACGTCTCCTCTATTACTGATGGGCATATTGGGTAGGTTCAAGTATATTGGGAAATCCTCCTATGGTATATCAACCAATTGAAATAATTTTTCATAGATTTTCTACCTTTAAACCATGGCCCCTAACCCATGAATTTATTAACTAACTAAATTCATTTAATTACCCTTTAAACCATGGCCCCTAACATTTTTAGTGGAAGAATAATTTTAGATCCAAATTAACCTTCCATATGAGACGATAATGAACAATAAATTGATAGAGAAAATCCTAACATATGAGAACAAGATGATGATACTTCAACCATGGGATCCCTTAATCCAATAGAAGGGTCTCATGACCAACTTATCTTTAATCTCTTTAATCATATTGTAAATTTTTAAGATAAAGTAAACATATTATGACAAAAATATCAGAAAAATACATTAATTTTATGGAGGACCTTAAAACACACAATATAATATCATATTCTAGTTCTATGTCTCTTATAGATCTAAATCCATTTTCTTCTAACACTTCAATCGTAATTACATTAATGCTACAACCGTAACAACATATGTAGGAGAATTCTCTCATCCTCCACAAAATAATAATGCTTCTATACCTTCCAACATTAATAATATATTTTCTTCTAACCCTCATAATAATAACATTTTCTCTTCTTTTTATCCTAATTATAACAACTTTTCTTCTCTACCACTTAATATTAAGAATAATTCAATTTTCCTTCAAACTAATACACATTATCCCTCTTATTATAATGTACCTCATAATCTCTATAAAAATGTAAACACTTCAAATATGAACAAAATTCCAATTCAAAATCCCATGACTAATGCTTATAATCAACCCTCAACAAATATTAGAATAATTATACCTACAACTCAACCTTCGGTTTTGCAACATTCTAATTCAAACCCTAAAATTAAAAACATAACAACATTAGTAAAACAACTAGCTCAACCAATGGACACAATTCAAGAACCTAATTTCTCTTATTCATACAAAGAAATATATAATCAACCTTTGGATCCTATGCTAGCATGTCGATCGCACCCTAATAATTTTTTGACACCTAAAATTCCAATGTATAAGGGTATGAAATATTTGTTTGAGCATATATGAGTATTTAAAACTACTTATGACAACATTGCCTACGATGATATACTGTTATTAAAAAAATTCCCAAAAATTCTTGGAGGTACAACACTAGAATGGTACTATCAACTACCTCTCCATTCTCTTAGAAATTTTTAAGATATTATTTAGATGTTTTTTCAAAATTTTACTACATATGTAGAAAAAACAAATTATCCTCCATGATGTACATCAACTTAAACAAGCCAAGGATGAAAGTTTCACCAATTTCTTGGTCAAATTTAGAGTATGGGTGAGCAAGTTACATTATACCCCACAACCTAAACATATGTTGAATATTTTTATTAACAACCTTCAAGATCAAATATCATATGAATTGGAAACTACAATCAATACATATTTTGAGAAAGTGGCCGACTTAGCAAGACGAGTTGAAAAGGCTCTTATAAAAAAGGATAGTTAAAACCCAAGAAAGAAGAAGATATACCTGCTAAGTATCAATATAAAAACAAACATGTAGTAGGTGATGGTGTCACAAATAATCACCAAAATAATAATGTTAATACCATAAGCTCTCTAAAAAAATGAATGCTTAATAAACCACAAAAATATAAAAGTAATTTCACTAAGCTTAACCAACCTTTATCTTCAATTCTTACACAACTCTTGAAATCTAAAATGATTAAAATTCTAAACATTAGACAACCTGATACAATTGCTAATTGGTAAAATGTAAATCAAAATTGTGATTAACATTGATTGGAAGGAAATGCTATAAATCAATGTAAAATACTTAAACATGTTTTTCAAGATTTATTTATTGGATGAAGGTTGCCTTGTTCTAGGTGATTTTGAACTAGTTGCTTCCACTAATCAAGATATGGGAATATTTCAAAATCCTCTACCTAATCATGATCAACAAACAACTAATCAAGTTTCATATCATAATATTCCATCCCCTTATCATAATATGATTAGAATAATATTTGTCACCACAAGTTAACAACAACAATCTTAATCTCAACAATATCAATAACTCAACCTCAAAATAATCCATATTCAAACCAACCTTCTCAACCAACATTAATTTAAAAAAAAAAAAAATTAATTAATTATGATAAACCACCTTTGGTTCTCAAACCTCCATATAATGCATCCTTTGATCTTAAATAATAACTTGCTAATACTCTAGCTAAAATATCTCTTATAGAACTTATTCAAACTTCTTCAATTCATAGAGAAACTTTAATTAAATTATTAAGTGAACAAATAGTACCCAAGACCTTCCACTAAATAATCTTGCTAATGTTGTTTGGTATCCTCGAGAAACTTATGCTACTATAGCATTTTATGAATATGATCTCCCTGTACAACCATGCAATAAGAATATCCTCTTTACATCATAAGCTACATAGGAGATAAATTTATCAAGATAATTATGGTAGAAAAAAATATGCCTTCAACTTTTGTAGCCTTCAATTCATCCAAAGGTTTGGTATGATACAAGAATATTTTGAAAAATATAATATCATCATAAGAGCATTTAATAATGAAGCCCAAGAATCTTGTGGGTCCATAACCTTACCTCTTAAATTTGGACCAAGAATTCTTAATACTCTTTTCTATGTAATACCTTGTCAAACTTCTTACAATCATCTTATTGGATGCCCTTGGATTCATGCCATGAAGGCCATCCCTTAAACCCTTCATCAATGTATTAACTATGATTTTCAAAATACACTTATTCATGTTCTTGGTGATCTTCAACCTTTTCAATATTGTACTATGGTTGAGGCTGACCAAGCCAAAAAAAAAATTTGTCCATCTATATCTTTAAATGATTTTTTTTCTTCTTCCACTTCATCATTTTCCTCTTCACAAGCAACACAAAGGCTTAAATTTTAAATATTAATGATCAAATTCAAAAAATTAATTTACAAAATATAAATACTCAAACTAATCAAACTAATCAAGAATATTTCAAAGATCTTGCTATGCTACAAACTTTAACTGGGATTTTAGGGCTACCTCATAACAAGAGTGAAGTAGTGCATATCGATATGTGCACATTTACTTATGTGGGGACCTCCTACAAAGAAATAATTACTGGTAGCAATTCATCCTCCATAAAAAAAGCAATTTTATACATGTTAATTATCTAAAGCTTATAGGTCTGAGGTGTAGACCAATTGGTTCATCCAAACCCCATAAGGAGGCGGAGGTCCAAGGTTCAAATCTCGGGCCTCATCGGACTGAACACTTGTCCCTTTCCTGGTGCTTTCAGTGGCGTAAAAGGTTTAAAATTATTGTGGCATGGTGGTTATAGGGGTGGACTGTGCGAAGATCTGTGTGGCGGCTTCTGGGGTGGACAACACAGAATACTATGACAGCCATTAAAAGCTGGACAGCTTGCCCGGATTCATGACGGCTACCGATTCCACCATGTAAATTAAAAAAAAATAAAATTATCTAAAGCTTATCCTTTATGCAAAGAAATTCTCACTAATATGGGATATCAAGAAAAAGATCTAGGATCCCAATGAAAAGTAATTAAAGAACCTTTGGAAGTTGAAGCTTGGCCTAGAAGATGTGGAATCAACTCTATCCCAAATAAAATTCAACCTTCACCCAGTTGATATATATGATGATCAAACTATAACTTATGAAAAGTTAATTATCCAAAATGGATTGGATTAGAATGATCAAGATGAAGAACCTCCTTTTCCATATTCAACAATATTTTGTGACATCAATCTAAGTACAATAGTTGATCCTAAATTAATTACAACCCAAGGTGAATATGCTGAGGGATATATCATTTGTGATATAGCTCATGGATATTCCCTTAAAAACACTTTATTATTTGATGGATATGTCCCTTGTATAGCACATATTGAATCTATTAAATATTAATAAGAAGATCAAGCATCTCTAACTCTATAAGACCTTGAATAATTAGGTATTACCCACCCCTCCATAATATGAAGATGAATCACATAGTCTTATTGAGAAAACCATAGACATAAAAAATGGAACCATAGATGATCCTAAAATTCTTAATTAGGATAATATCTCACAATAATAGATCAAGAAAAAAGAATTAATTTATTAAAATAATTTCAAGATATTTTCCTAGTCATATGTTGATATGCTCGAGTTAGATCCCTCCCTAGTTATGTGTCATTTAGTAGTTTGTCCATATGTTAAACCGATTGAAAAAAAACTTAGAAAAATATACCCTAATATTACCTTGTTAATTAAATAACTCCATAAAATTCTTGACATCAGCTTCATTAAAGCTATCAACTATACTGATTGGATTTTCAATATTGTGCTTGTTGCAAAAAAAGAAGGCATGATCAAAATATATACCAAATTTCTACATATTAACAAGGCACGCCCTAAATATGATTTCCCTCTACCCAAAATAACATGATTGTAGATTTCATAGCCAGATGTGAAATGTTATCCCTCATATATGGTTTTTTAGGATATATTAAAATCAAAATTTCTCTTGAAGACCAAGCTAAAACTGATTTCACCATCCATGGGGCACATTTTAGTATAAAGTTATACCTTTCAGTGGAAATAACATACATCTCACCTATCAAAGGGATATGAAATATATATTCTATGAATTAATGCATGATATTGTAGAAGACTATGTGGATGATCTCCTTGGTTATTCTGTTAATTGTGAAACTCATTCACAATCCTAAGGCATACATTTGAATGATTGATAGAATGCAAGGTCTGCCTTATAGCCTCTAAGTGTTCCTTCAGAGTCACATCTGACAAAATTTTAGGTTTTATTATGTCTAGAAGAGGCATTTATGTTGATCTAGCCAAGATATCAACAATTAAAAAAATGCCTCTCCAATACAATTTGACTAAATCCATAGCTTACAAGGTAAGCTTCAAGCCATTGGGTATTTCATATCTCAACTAGCTAATAAATTTTAACTCTTATTTAAGATTATTTGTAATAATTTAGAATATAAGTGGGATGATGAGTTTCAAATCATTTTTGAAGAGCTAAAGAAATACCTCATATCCCTTTCCATTCTCATAGTGCTTAATCTAGCTAAACATTTTTTGCTCTATATTGTCACTACAACTCAAGCTTGAGGAGCCATGTTATCCCAACATGATGTTTAAAAAATAAAGATAAATTTATTATATTAGTAGGACCATTATTAGCTATGAAATACATTACACTCCTTTAGAAAAAATTTGTGTTGCAGTAGTGTTCATGTCCCAAAACTATGATATTATATGCTTAGCCATAAAACCATATTTTTTGTGAAGGTTGACCCCCTTGGCTACTTGATGTCCAAACCTTATATTTTGAGGTAGATTAATAAATGGATCATCACTCTTAGTGAATTTTATTTAACCTTCATTAGTTATAAATCCATTAAATGTCAAGTAATTGTTAATAAATTAGCCACAACACCTTTAGAATTAATTCATACCCTAGTGATAGAATTCCCAGATGAGTGTGTCTTCACTATTGAAGAAGAACCTCAAGATTATTGGATACTATACTTATATAGTACCTATTTCTTGAAGGATAAAAGAAGTAGGAATCATCGTAATAACACCTATAAAGCAATTGATTCCTCTTTCCTTTAAATTACATTTTTCTTGTAAAAAATAATACAACACAATATAAGGCCCTTATTCAAGTACTTTATGCTACCTTAGCCTTAAAATTCAAATACCTCTCTATCTTTCGAAATTATCAACTTGTAGTAAATCAAGATAATGGTATATATCACACTAAATATGAAAATTTGAAGCCTTGCAAAGACATTATTGCAAAGCTTATGTTAGCCTTTGATAAGATAACATAGAATCTATCCCTCAATATTTCAACTACCATGTAGATACCATGGCTATAGCCACATCCCTTATCCATTTAGAATTATAATATGACCATGGTACTATTATTATTTTCCAACTTTGAGAACCCACAAACCCTAGTTCTAGTTAGTTACCTTTAGCTATGTTCAAAATCAAAGATTCTTTTTTGTTTGAGCCTTGGTACAAGAACATCTTTTTGGAGCATATTATTCAGTACATGCTAATGTACCCCCATGGTACCTTCATGGTACATATTGTGAATATTATATTAGGATTGACTCTTACTTTAGAGTGTGAGTTATATTTCCCCTTATGTAAGTGTGAATGTGTAGGATATGCACAAGTGTCATGTAAAGTTGTAATGTGTAGGAAATGCACAAGTGTCATGTGAGTGTGTGTGCAAATGTAAGTTGAGTCTATGTGCACAAGTGTCTTATATGTAAGAGTGCAAATATGTAATGTAAATATGTGCACAAGTGTCTTATATTAGAGTGTGCAAAGTGAAGGTCAAGAGTCATGTCTAGGTGTGCATACAATATAGTGTCAAGTGTTCATCAAGTATGCAAGTGTCAAGTAGATAAGCCAAGAGTCATGAGACTTAGCATATGGAGAGGAATAGTCAAGTATCCTAAGATTCATACTACTATAGAGAGGAATAATCAAGTATCCTAATATTGCATACATTTTGCAGAATTAATATTGTAAATTATTCTACATGCTTTTGACATGTATGATTCAAGCTAGTTACATTCATATTGTTGCTTATTATTGTATGCATTGATATACATATTAATTTTCTCTTATTACTCTACTCATATCATTATCTTGATCATATTGCTTTGTGGCTATATAATTTTTGATCCTATGGTATTTAACCTATGATATTTCTGGTAGCATTAAGGCTTAAAAATCCATCAGTGGTATTAGAGATACCATTAAATTCTATCTAGGTTGATATAATTTAATCTAGCTACTTGCAAAAATTAATTTTGTACGATTTGATAAAATTGATTTAGAGTCTTTGTAGTATAAATGCAATAATACTTAAACTCTATTGTAAGTTCATAGTGAGTAGAAAGGCTAGATTCTTTCCATGGTTGGATACCAACCAAGGAATACCAATATTCAACTATAGAGTCTTTTCATAGTTTAAGAATAACTAGTGAATAGTAAAACTCACCTATAGAGTCTTTTCAGAACTATAACTAGCAAAGACTAAGACTTGAATGTATTGGAAGGCATACCAACTTTGAGATAGTTGATCATTTAGGGATATAGCCGATCCTTAACATTGATTTTAGAGATAGTTGGAT
This sequence comes from Wollemia nobilis, assembly GCA_028583015.1. NCBI lineage: Eukaryota > Viridiplantae > Streptophyta > Pinopsida > Araucariales > Araucariaceae > Wollemia > Wollemia nobilis. The sequence continues at coordinate 2,072,242 of JAQPPZ010002321.1, forward strand.
AATTAGGGACATTCAAAGTCACCTTGGAATTGCTAGAGTTATCATGGACATTCAATTTATCTTGATAAGATAAAGAAAGATTTGTAGCAAAGATTAATAGTTAGAAGTGTGAGAAGCTTCCTACAATAAATAGATAAGAATTTCATATTCTAATTGCAAGAGAAATAAAAAATGGAGAAGTATATATCAAGTCTTTCTTAAAGTAATTTTTCATCAAAGAAAAAGATTAATTAGAGTTGCAAGATATTGAAGATTCAATTTTTAGAAACTTTGATATTTAAGTTTAAGGTCATAGAGAAATTGATCTTGACATTGAAGACTTAGGTTTTAGAAATCCTGACATAGGAAAAAATTTAAGGTCTTGAAGACAAACCTTGACATAAGGAAAGTTTCATGTCTTTAAGAGATGCCTTGACATAGAAGAATGTTTTTAGTTCATTAGGTATTAACCTTGACATATAGGCTTGATAGGAGCAGTCTTATAGAGATCAAGATATAGAAGTAGAGAAGAAGAGATATTTTCAAAGTAAAAAGGTTTTTCCATCTATTGAAGTGAATAGAAGGTCATAGAGCAACAACAAGAAGCTTGAAGATAAGGAATTCTGGCTAGAGTTATAGTAAGCCAAGTGGTTATTATAAATAGGAAGAACAAAATCTAGGTTTGAAACACACAAGGTAGATACCAAATGTTCATGAGAAGACATACAACGTAAGGTAGAGATAAGATGCTCAAGGTAGAAATCAGAGGTTCATCCAATGTATAAAGAGGATATATTCAAGGTATAAGCCCAAGGTCATGTTTGGTATAGTAGAGAATGCTCAATACAAGGTAAATGAGACACACACAAAGTTTGAAGTCAAAAGAAATTATAGTGTAGATGAAAAAAGGTAAACATTGTTAGGATAAAATAATTATTACATTATTTAGTTGAGATAGATTCTATCTAGAAGCTCACATTGATAATTTTAGTGAGCTATAGTTAGATAGTTGTTAAGTAAATCAGATTAGATGCCTGATTGTTATAGGCTAATCTTAGCCTATGTTTATGTATAAAACTTGATATGTATTGAATAAAATATGTACTACTTCTAACATTGGTATCAGAGTTTTTGATCTTGGATCTCTACCTCTGCCAATAGCTGATTGTGAGCTCATATTGGTGAGCATGCAACTAGGTAGATAAAAGGCATAGAATTTCATGTTTGATGCAGATAAAATAAGGCATGTTCATTCTTCCTTTGTTTCTAAAGAAAAAGAGATAATTCTGACTACATTGGTATCAATGGTATCAAAGCAGGACTCCTTCCTGCCTGAAAAGTTTGAGGGGAAAATTGCCTCTTTGGCAATTATTCCCTCCCACCATTGGTGGTACACCTCTCCTCTCTTCTTTCTCCATGGCCTAGGGAATATGATCTCCACTTTCTAAGTGGATCAAAAACCAAACAGCTTGGAGAAAGAATCATGGCTGCCCATGAAGCTTTAATGCTTGGAGCCATATCTTGAGAAAACGCCCTTTAGTAATTTTTTTGAACGTTGCAATTAATAACTTGTTCACTACCCTTCCCAAGGATGAAAAGTTCATGGTGGAGGAGTTCTAAAAAATCTATGTGGGTTATTGTCCAAAATTTTATGAACTGAAAAATTAAAATCTAGGTTTGAAACACACAAGGCAGATACCAAAGGTTCATGAGAAGACATACAACGTAAGGTAGAGATAAGATGCTCAAGGTAGAAATCAGAGGTTCATCCAATGTATAAAGAGGATATATTCAAGGTAGAAGCCCAAGGTCATGTTTGGTATAGTAAAGAATGCTCAATACAAGGTAAATGAGAAACACACAAAGTTTGAAGTCAAAAGAAATTATAGTGTAGATGAAAAAAGGTAAACATTGTTAGGATAAAATAATTATTACATTATTTAGTTGAGATAGATTCTATCTAGAAGCTCACATTGATAATTTTAGTGAGCTATAGTTAGATAGTTGTTAAGTAAATCATATTAGATGTTGATTGTTATAGGCTAATCTTAGCCTATGTTTATGTATAAAACTTGATACATATTGAATAAAATATATACTACTTCTAACATTGGTATCAAAGTTTTTGATCTTGGGTCTCTACCTCTGCCAATAGCTGATTGTGAGCTCATATTGGTGAGCATGCAGCTAGGTAGATAAAAGGTATAGAATTTCATGTTTGATGCAGATAAAATAAGGCATGTTCATTCTTCCTTTGTTTCTAAAGAAAAAGAGATCATTCTGACTACATTGGTATCAATGGTATCAAAGCAGGACTCCTTCCTGCCTGAAAAGTTTGAGTGGAAAATTGCCTCTTTGGCAATTATTCCCTCCCACCATTGGTGGTACACCTCTCCTCTCTTCTTTCTCCATGGCCTAGGGAATATGATCTCCACTTTCTAAGTGGATCAAAAACCAAACAGCTTGGAGAAAGAATCATGGCTGCCCATGAAGCTTTAATGCTTGGAGCCATATCTTGAGAAAACCCCCTTTAGTATTTTTTTTTAACGTTGCAATTAATAACTTGTTCACTACCCTTCCCAAGGATGAAAAGTTCATGGTGGAGGAGTTCTAAAAAAATCTGTGTGGGTTATTGTCCAAAATTTTATGAACTGAAAAATTTAAAAAATTTAAAAAATGGGTGAAGCCTCCAGCACTTCCCAGGAGGTCACCAATCCCGGTTCTCATCTTCCCCATGTATTCTTAACTTAGGAGTTCTATTGGGTTTCAACACCAGGACCCTCACAAGCCTGTTTGAGGATTTTTCAGAGGATTCCTAATTTTTACTTGACCCCAACTACTTAAGAGCCAACCACCCTCTATGGGCAGTAATAGTCTCGCACAGGCCAAATCGGTCAATGACATCATATCTCAACAGATCTAAAATCATTCAAACCTGAGGAGGATGCACGTGTGAAAAAAACTACAAAAAAAAATATCTCTTGCATATGCAAGCACACATTCGAACCAGACAAGGAGATGCAAGCCATCGAAAGCATTAATTTTTGCATGAGGCGGTCATTGACGCATTCTATTTTTACATAGAGAACAAGGCATCATGGGGATTATGGGTGACATTATTGGCCATATGATGCATGCTTGAGAGCGTATTTGGTTGTTGCGAAAAGCTAAAACAAGTGCAGGCCATCAGATACCGCAACAATTGAAATTCTATGCTAGATCTGAAGGTCGTACATGATTGGGGGAACATCAAATGTGGGGTATAGCCTCGTGCATAGCCCCGTAGCACCTAGTGTATAACATCCCTAGTAACAGTGCAAGCAGCAACAACCCCACATCGGCCAAATCAGTCCAGTGGCCAAGCAGATAGAATAGATTCTATATTTTTTTACCTGGGTGGAATATTCTCTCAATCTGTAGTTCTTGGTAACGAAGACACGATCCAACACTAGAGTGATGTTTATCACCTTTAGCGGATATAATTTCTAGATCAACACCCCATAGCAACAGATGGTGCGCAAGACGCGTAGTCAAATTTTCCATCCCTTTGCATATTACAGGTTTCACATAATGGCAAAGGTACATCATCCCCGTTAGAGTAGTCATGTATCATGAGAAAGTGATGATTCTTGGTCTAATGTTTTAGAAGACTCAAAGAGATACATAGAGTTCATAGATTGAGGCAAAAAAATTGAAGGACATGGATCTGACGAAGATCACTGTCGGAGAAATATTTCTGGAAAAATGGAGGTGTTTGAGCTAATATGTGTTTACAGACAGTGAATCCAGTGGAGGGAGACATGGATCTATTTTTGACCTCACCACTTCACCTTGGTCGAAAAAAAATAATGGAGCTATAGTATCATTATCACATTGAGAAAATGGTGAACGTACATGCATAGTCTCTGTAAAATATTCTAAAATCGATCAGATCTGGCATGGGAGTGATCTTGATGTTCAATGTATCACATATTTGGCACGATAATATCAAATATGTCACGTGCTGGATTACAATCGACGGCCGCTACTCAGTCACCTGCAAAGGAAGTCAAAGATATCATGTAGTAGCATTGTCAACATCAAGACCCTGTAATAGTCTGATCGTAGCCACGCTACGGTAAATCTGGGAGGCTGATTCAAATAGTATATATATATATATGATGATAGTTCTATAGTTTAAAAACAAAGTAAAAAAAAAAAGTATTTCCATGGTCATAGAGAAAAGTGCAAGCACCTCCGCTGCGAAACCCTAGCTCTATCTTGACAATCTCCATTGCCAATATAGAAGACATGGTCATAGCGAAAAGTGCATAGTGTCCACATGGTAGAAGAGACCCTGATTCATTGCATGTGAGGTGGAGTGGTAAGAGTGATCGTGGACTGTAAATTGCTCCACGCACTAAATTCCGCATGTTTAAAAAAACAAAAAAATAAATGTTGCTTTCGGTAAGGTAAGATCAGGTTCCAATGCTGAAACTTGTGGACGCGAGTCACATTTTGTTGCTTCTTGGTGTGGTACGGGATTTTCGATGGCAGACAGTTTGAACAAATGGCTTGACATGCTTTCTGTAAATATATATACCATGTCCCAAATAATGTAATAAAGGGATGTTAGGATATTTAGCATATTTACTAAATGTATCTCACTTAGTCAGTTGTAACTACTTCTAAACTAAGGTTATTGTTATACTTCTAAATTAAGGTTATTGTTATAACCTTGATGTATTAATATGCATTTATGTCTAATAAAACATAATTGAGTATTTAAATTCTAACAAAGGTTGAGTGCTATTGAGGTCAAGCGAATGTAATATTTCAGTATGGAGATAAGCATCATATACATATCGATAACTAGTCAACCTACAAAAGGGTATCCATAAAATTAGGATAACAAAGATGAAATTGAAACAACAAAGATCCAAGGTAGTTTATTGTGCAATACATAGCAATGTAGATTCAATGTTTATTTACCCACATCCAAGTAGAATGCAATGCTAGAAGTGAAGGTGAATTGTAGAACAACATCAAGGAACGTGAGTAGTCAAAACCTAATTTGGAATGCCAAGAGCCAAACAAGTGCTACCAAAGTGAATGTAATCAAGTACCAAGCGAGTACTATCAAAGCAAAAGTAATCAAGTGTCAAGTGAGCGCTACCAAATTGAATGCAATCAAGTGCTAAGCAAGTGCTACCAAGGAGAAAGTCATCAAAAACCAAGTGCTACCAAAAGTAATTGAGTGTTGAGTGCTACTAAGAAATAGTGGCATGAGGTGTTTCAGTGAAGGAACATAATAGTCAATGAAATAATTTTTATGTAGGCTACATCCTAGTGTAGCACCAACAAGAAATGCTTAAAAGTCATAATGTTTGCATGGATACAAGTGTTAACTAAGAAGGAGTCAAGCATTAATGCATGCACAAGAAGTTCTAGAAGAGGGAATCCAAATTTTTAGCAGACCACACACTTGAAGAATTTTGTAGGGAGATGTATTTCACTTGCTAAGGTTGTTTGAATATTATATTTGGAAATATATTTAGGGTTTTGAAAAGTGAATTTTATAAAGTCATTTTTTATAAGGTTTTATTTATTTTAGAGTGATAAGTTAGATTTTTTAAATTAGAATAAGTTTTTAGAGAATAAAACGTTTCATTAAAGCTTTATTAAAGAAAGGAGCAATAAGGTTTTCTAAGTTTATTTGAATTTAGGAGTATAAGTTTTATTTGGTTTATAAGTTTCTTGGAGTGATCCATAGAATAGGAGTTTATTTAAGTTTATTCAATTGAAGTAATAAGGTTTGTTTGGTATATTATTATTTTTTTTAAGTTTTGGAGTAATAAAGAATGAAATTAGTTTCTTGTTTTTCAAAATTTTCAATTTTATTAAAGTATATTTAATTTGGTTTTATTTTTTATTATTATTTTTGATTTTTTTCAAATTAATTAATTTGGGAGACTAACGGATTTCAACATAAAACTTAGGAAAACATAAACTTGTAACTATTTATTCATTAGTTTTTAAAAGTATGGAGACATAAGGATGTCAACTCCATAGGAATTAATTTAGAAATATAGAAATATTTAAACTTAGGGAGATATAAAGTTGTCTACTTGAAAGGAATAAAAATCTGCAAAGTTTATCAATAACAATATAAAGTCTATGATTAGAAAATAAAATGTATATGTCATAAAATTTGGGATTAATAATTTGATTGAAATATCTTAAGGAAAACTAGATCTAGTTTCAAAGTTAATATATAGTGAAGCCAGGTTTTGAAATGAATGGAAAATGGTTAGGAGCGGGAAAATGAGCTCTGGCAATTTTTGAATCTGAACTAGGGTTTTTGGATTTTCGAAAAATCTTTGGCTTCTGCTGGCTTGCAGAGGTGTCTTTGGGGTACGGTGGTTCTGAAGGTTCGATCGGTGCCCCAGGAGGGTCCAATGGGGACTCCTCCGGCTCCTTTTCCAGGAAGTACTAGCTCTTATGCTGATTTGTTTAAAGAATATTCTCCTCCGAAGAATGCCAAAGCCCAAAATATGGCATATAAAAAGCTCTTCACGACTGCTGGGAATAGGTCTTCAGCACGGCGTGTGAATGGTTGTTTACCGCAGGCCGAATCCAGGCCAAAAATTGTCATTAATCCTAGCATGGTTGAGGAGTCTGTCCTCTATAGAGCTAGACATGATTTAATCTGCAAGTTCATTGGTATTTGCCCTTCCCTGAGCTTTCTGTATTCTTGGATCTGCCAGAACTGGGAGCCCCACGATGAGTTTTCATTGTGGTTTATTAGTAATGGTTATTTTATTGTCAGCTTCTCGGCTCTGGCCGATAGAAATAAGGCTTTTGAGTCGGAGAAGAAAAACCATGGCCTAGTAGGGCTATTTGTTCAACCCTGGAGGGTAGGATTCGATCCTCATGTTGAACCTACTGCTGTCCCAGTGTGGATTCAATTATATGCTCTTCCAATGGAATTCTGGGGTGAGCAGGTACTGGCAATGATTGGCAATTTGATTGGTAGACATCTTGGTGTTGCTAGAGACACTATTGAAGGGAGCATGGCGGTGTATGCTCGAATATGTGTGGAGATGAATCTGAGCCAGCATTTTCTGGCAGAGTTGGAAATTGAACTAGCAGGTCTTTCCTGGATTCAACAGTTGGACTATGAGGCCCTACCCTTTAGATGTCGGGTTTGCCACAAACATGGACATTTGGCCTATTTTTGTCCTATTAATATGAATGCCAATATGGAGGCCTCCTCAGGAATACCAAACTCACCTAAAGAGGATAAGGCTGCACCCAATAAATATCCTATTAGCACTAGTCAGGGCTAGGAGGCTCAGAGAGAAGGTTTTGAATAGCCCAGAAGAAAAATACGGACAAAGAAAAAGGAGGGAAAGGAGCAATCTCATCTCAGGCCTGCCAATAGGTATGATATTTTTAAGTCATTGGTTGATGAAGAGGATCAATCTATGGAGGGCTTGGAGGGTTTCAAGGAAACCTCTGTTGTTCATGGGCCACTCCCCCTCTCATATTCTCCTATCATTCAGCAGATAGTTGATCCCTTTGAGGTATCACAACCAGTGTGTTCTGGTGCCTTAGTAGTCCATAACAAGGAGCAGACAGATTCTCAAGATGTTTGCATGGGGATAGCAGAGAAAAATAGGGAAAGTCCATATTTGGGGATAACCCAGATAGAAAAAAAATAAAAAAATAGTAATTCTCAGGGAGCTGGTAGAAGATCCAATAAGGAGCTGCTAGCAGCCTAGGAAGACAAATTGATCATGGGAGGATTGGTGAGGACAATTGACTCTTATTGCTCCCAAGGTAACCCATGATTATTCAATATTGGAATGTGAGGGGTTTAAACAGCATAACCCATCAATCTACTATTCAAATATTATTAGAGCATAGCAATATTGATTTTTTGCTTTTACAAGAGACCAAGATGTCTTTGGATCTTATTTCTAAAAAAGTCAACAAAATTTGGAGGGGTGCTGGTCATATGGATGTGGCTGCCCAAGGTGCCTCAGGGGGATTGTTATTCTGTGGAACTCTCTAGAATGGTCTGCAATAGAAAACCTTGCATAGAGGGGTGTTCTCACTTCCATGTTTAGGAATAATGTCTCTGCAGAATTCATTCTTGTCACTAACTTTTATGGTTCTCAAACTCTAGAGGGTCAGAGGCGGTAGTGGAAGGTTGTGCATGACATGTGAGAATCAAGGGAAGATATAGACTGGATTATAGCGGGGGACTTTAACGCTAAATTATCTTCTAGAGACCAAGAAGGGGGATCACCTCTTTTGGATCCAGGGGACCGGTTCATGATTGCTCAAGTCCAGGATTTGCACTTAGTGGACATTAAATGTCCTGGCAATAACTTCACTTGGACTAATAAAATGCGGGAGCCCCATAGTAGGAAGGTGAAGCTAGATCGCTTTTTGCTTTTAGAGGAGGTGTTTGTAAAATGGAATATCAATTTTCAGATTTTGACAGGCCCTGTTTCTGATCACTATCCTATTCTGTTGGAAAGCGGGACTAGGATGGGGATCCATCACAAACCTTTCAGATTTGAGAATTTTTGGCTTCAAAAAGAAGAACTTTGGGAGAAAATTCCACAGTTGTGGGAAGAGGGCCGCCCAGATTATGGGAGAGCTATGTTTAGAATCCACAAACAACTTCAATATGTCAAATCTCAGTTGAAGTATTGGAGGCGTTCTAGACCCAAAGAGCTCCATTGGTGGCCCACTGGGATGAGGTCCACTAATAGTTTAGAGGAGTAATAACTGATCAGCTCAAAGTTGAGGATGATGCCTTGCGTTCTGCGGTAGAGGACATTGAAAACCAGGAGGAGATCTATTGGAAACAAAGAGCAAGAACTTCTTGGTTATTAGAAGGGGATATAAATACAAAATTATTTCATTGGACTGCTTGTGCTCGAAGACAGATGAATAATATGGAGGCCCTTCAAGATGAGAACGGTCATTCCTTTGATACTCTTCCAGGTATTCATTCCCATGCTATGGATTATTTTTCAAAGCTTTTTAAGGAAAGTGTGGTTCAAGATGTAGAGGCCCAAAATGAAGTTATTTCTGTCATACCTGCTATTATTTCAGAAGATGAAAATCAGGCCCTCCTCAAATCCATTGATAGGGATGAATTGAAAACTGTGGTCTTTGGAATGAGCACTGGTAAAACTCCTAGTCCAGATGGCTTCCCAATTGAGTTCTTTCAGGCTTTCTGGGACTTCTTAGAGGAAGATGTAAGGGCTATTGTTGAAGAATCCAAAAAAAATAAGAGAATGCTTAAAGCTATAAACCACATGTTCATTACCTTGATTCCAAAAGGGGAGAAGGGGGTTCATATTTCAGATTATAGGCCTATTGCCTTATGTAATGTGGTGTAAAAAATACTCACAAAGGTAATGGTTGAGCGCCTAAAACCTCTTCTTCACAACATTATCTCCTCTGAGCAAGGAGGCTTTGTTGAGGGACGATAGATTCTGGATGGGGTGGTTGTGGCCCAGGAAGCAATCCATTCAATGCACACTTCTGGTAATAAAGGGATGTTCATTAAGTTGGATATGTCAAAGGCTTATGATAGGGTTGAATGGAGCCTCCTGGCTAAAATGATGGTAGCCTTCGGCTTCTCTCAGGGCTAGATTGAGTGGATCATGAGCTGTGTCTCTTCCCCGACTTACTCTGTGCTTATCAAGGGCCTTCCTTCGCAACCTTTTGGAGCTTCTTGAGGTCTGTGCCAGGGGGATCCCTGTTCCCCTTATATTTTTCTCATTCTGGCTAAAGGTCTTGGCATACTTTTCTCGAGGAGAAGACAACAGGGTAGATTATTGGGTATTAGGGTGGAGGATGAAGTTGTATCGCACCTGCAGTTTGTGGATGACACTGGTTTGATGGGAGTAGCCAGCTTCAGGGAAGCTAGAACGATTAGGGATACTCTTAATGTCTATCTCAGGGCTACTCAACAGGTCATTAATGACAAGAAATCTAAAGTGGTCTTTTTTAATTTGGAGCAAAGGCTTAAGAATAGAATTTTAGAAATCCTGGGATTCACTAGGACTTCTCTCCCTATGGTTTACTTGGGTATCCCATTGCACTTCAAGAGGCTAAAATTAGACACTTGGAGGAATATGCTGGAGTGTATCAAGGACAGAATTAATCACTGGTCTCACAAGTGGTTAAGTTATGGTGGCAGATTGACGTTCTTATAGTCAGTCATTCAAGCCATGCCAATCTACAAATTTTCTATCCTGGCTGCCTCGCTTACAATATGGAAAGAGTTGGACAGGATGGCTAGGAAGTTTTTGTGGGAAGGAGCTAAAGGAAAAAGAAAGTGGGCCTTAGTGGGTTGGGATAAAGTCACCCAGCCCAAGATAAAATGTGGGCTGGGACTGATAGGATCCAAGTTAAATAATCAAGCCTTGGCTAGAAAGTTGTACTGGAGGTGGATTTCCCAACCAACTTCCTTATTCAGTAGAATTCTAACGAGTAAATATTTGGGTCAAGTTAACCCCAATGAGGTGGGTTGTTTCCCTATGGATGGTACTGGATCCTTAGTATGGCAGGCTCTCAAGCTAGGATCTCAGGTTATTAAAGATCAGTTATTTTGGAAAGTGGGGAGAGGGGAGAAGGCCCATTTTTGGACTGATTCTTGGGATCAGTACCCACCCATCATTATTGAATTCCCCGAGTTACTTCCAATAAAATCTGCCATAGAAATCATGAGTTGGGTCCACATTGAAAGTTATTTCAACACTTCTCAGCTGGGGGAGTATAAGTTTAAGAAGTTTAAGAGGTTGGAGGAGTGGCCAATTCCAATCCCCCCGAAGTTGGCACCCATCTTAACCAAAATCTTGACAGAAAGGTTTCTCACAGGGAGAGACAAGGAGGATGAATTAGCTTGGGGCTATGGGAGCCTTGGTGTTTATACAATGAAGGACGGATATGACAAGATCCTCCTAGACCCTCCCCCCCATTCTTTTCCAGTTGAGGATTGGAGAAAGATTTGGCACTCTAAGGGCTGGCCGAAAGTAAACTTTTTTGCTTGGCAGTTTATGCACAATGGTATTCTCACTTTTGACAATATCAGATGTAGATGAATCACCGGCCCTTCTCAATGTGTTTTATGCCACAATAATGAAGAAACAGCTGATCACCTGATGTTTGAGTGCCCTTTCACATGTCAGATTTGGAAGCGCTGGCTCTCTCATTATAAAATCCAGGTTAATGGTGACATGAATCGGACTAATATTTGGGAAAGATGGAAGCGGGGTAGATTTACATCCAAAGCTCTTCAAATTGGGTGGGAGCTTGGTTTATACTTCATTTGGTGGCAAGTGTGGTTGGAGAGAAACACTAGAATTTTTAGAGAAACCTTTTCCTCATTAGATGGAGTTTGGCAGGTCATCTGGAGCAAAGTCACAGAAACTGTTGTCGTCTAAGCTAAAGAGGAAACTCAGGTTGTTCCTGGGCCAATGTAAGAGGGAGTTGACCAGCGAGAGGGACAAAATAGAACCAGTTGGAAATCACCCCTAGAAGGCTGGATTAAAATCAATACTGATGGAGCTGCAAAGGGCAATCCGGGTAGCGTCGGTATTGGTGTGGTCTTTCGAAATCATGAGGGATCAGTGCTTTATTGGGAACTGTAGGGTTTGGGTAGAGCCACAAATAATGAAGCAAAAGCCATTGCTATCAAATCTGCCTCTATTTGGGCAGTTACTCAAGGTCACATGAGGATAATTCTTGAATTTGACTCTCAAATTATGGTTGGAGCTCTAGACTACATGAGGAACTTTTCATTGAAGGCTTGGAGGTTGAGGATTCTATTCTCTCAAATCAAGAAATTATGGAGGGAATTAGATGATGTGATTCCAGTATATGTGGGCAGAGATTTAAACAAAGCGACTGATTTCCTGGCTAAGATGGGTGCTACGAAAGAGGTAGGGGTGCAGCTGCACAGTGACATGCCTATTGAAGATGAGGTGATTAGGCAGGGTCTTGAAAGATCCTTGAGACAATGATCAATGAAAAAGCTAAGGGTAGTTTTTGTCACAATTTCGTGACCTGTTGCGCCATCGCGGCCATTGGCGGTAAGCTGTCACGATATCGCGACATGTTGCATCGTCGTGACTTCTGGAGAAAAGTTGTCGCGATATCACGACATGTTGCGCTATCACGGTCGATGCAGGAAAGTTATCATGATATCGTGACATGTTGCACCATTGCGGCCATCGAGGAAAAGTTTTCGCGATATCGCGACATGTTGTGCCATCACGGCCAAAGGAGGAAAGTTGTCGCAATATCGTGACATGTTGCACCGTCGCTGTCGTTGAGGGCAAGTTGTCGCGATATTGCGACATGTTGCGCTGTTACGGCCGATGTGGGAAAGTTGTCATGATATCGTGACATTTTTTTCGTCGCGGCCGCCGAGGAAAAGTTCTCACGATTTTGCGACATGTTGCACCGTCGCGGCCAAGGGAGGAAATTTGTCACGATATCGTGACATGTTGTGCCATCGTGGCCAAGGGAGGAAAGTTGTCGTGATATCACGACATGTTGCGCCATCGCTGCCACCGAGGGAAAGTTGTCACGATTTCGTGACTTGTTGCGCCGTCGCGGCCAAGGGAGGAAAGTTGTCACGATTTCGTGACATGTTGCGCCATCGCTACCGTTGAGGGAAAGTTGTCACAATATCGCAAAATGTTGCGCCGACGCGGCCAAGGGAGGAAAATTGTTGCGATATTGCAACATGTTGCGTCGTCGCGGCAAATGGAGGAAAGTTGTCGTGATATCGCGACATGTTGCGTCGTTGTGGCCACTGGTGGATTTTTGTCACGATATCGTGACATGTTGCTCCGTCACGGCCAAGGATGGATTTTTGTCACGATTTCGTGACAAGTTGACTTTTTTGTGATCAGAGGAGTCTTGTGTCGCGATTTCATGACTTGTAGATTTTTCACGGATAGAGGTGAAGTTGGTGTTTGCTGCTTGTTTTCACGATAATTTGTTGTAACAGACCTATCAGCTCTCTCAACTAGCTTGGTATTGGTTCAAGAGATTTGGATCCAGTGCAAATACTCCTCTTCTCTTGTAATCATGTGCTTTCATTGTTTTCAGCTGGGATGTGTCTTATCCCAATTGTAACTGATCAATGTTTTAATACAATTTTTTTTCAATTTTTTCAAAAAAAAAATATAGTGAAGCCATAGATGAGAATTTTAAAATGTTTGAGTACTATATACATGTAAGAATTGTTGAAGCGATTGATGATTGATTAAATATCTTATGAAGAAGGTGGAAATTCATGAGTTTCATTTTTCATGCAATATTGATAAACCAAGTTCATCTAACTCAGGAATCTATTATGATGCTTTAAGTGAATATTCAAAAGTCTCTATACAAGGAAATAAACCTATGTTTCTTAGGACAAAGGCAAAGAAAATATTCTTATGCAAGAATCTAATGACAATGAGAGAGTTCAAGAAACTTGTAATCTTGAAGCTATAAATATTGAAGAACATGAATATGATGATGAACACAAAGAAAAAACCAAGCAAGAATAAGAAGAATTATATGGAGTTCATGTAGAAGATCACATGCATTGCAAGGTCACCTAAAGATTGAAGATCAAGACAAAGACCATGATTGAAGACTAAAGTCTTCAATAACTAAATAATATAATATACAAAGGTGTTGAAGTATATTATATTATTTGGTACATGCTAATGTAGCCCCATGGTACCTTCATGATACATATTATAAATATTATATTAGGGTTGAGTCTTATTTTAGAGTGTAAGCTATATTTCCCCTTATATAAGTGTGAATGTGTAGGATATGCACAAGTGTTATGTAAAGTTGTATTGTGTAGGAAATTTTAAGTGTCATGTGAGTGTGTGTGTAAATGTAAGTTGAGTCTATGTACAATTGTATTATATGTAGGAGTGCAAATATGTAATATAAATATGTGCAAAATTGTTGTAGATTAGAGTGTGCAAAGTGAAGGTAAAGAGTCATGTCTAGGTGTGCATATAGTATTGTGTCAAGTGTTCATCAAGTATACAAGTGTCAAGTAAAGAAGAAAGAGTCATGATACTTGGTATATGGAGAGGAATAGTCAATTATCCTAAGAGTCATACTACTATGAATATATACTGCATAAAGACACTCCATATCATATTGGGTCAATTTATAAGTATTGAGTGTCAAGTTCTATCATAGTTGTAATGGAAAGAGGATTAATAAATATTACATACATTTTGAGCAATTAATATTGTAAGTTGTTCTACATGATTATTACATGTATGATTTAGGCTAGTTACATTCATATTGTTGCTTATTATTGAATGACTTAATATACATATTAATTTATTCTTATTACTCTACTCATATCATTATCTTGACCTTATTGCTTTGTGGCTATATTATATTTTATCGTGTGATATTTAACCTATAATATTTCTTGTAGTATTAATGCTTAAAAAACCATCACATATTTGCCTTCCTAAAATATGGCTTGATGCTTTAAGGCTTAGAACAAAATAAATAAAAGTTTTATGTAAAACATGTTGTAGATTTATGATCATTTGTGGCATCCTATATCAATGATCTTTTGATGACATCCTCTTGCAATTCTTATATCTTGATGAAGCCAAGCAAGCCCTTCAATAAGCCCATGAATGGTCATGTAGTGGTCATTTTAATGGAAATGCTATTACCAAAAATCTCCTTCAAATAGGGTACTATTGGCCTTCCATGGAGAAGGATGCATGTGACTATGTGCAATGCTAAGTGTAAACATCATGACAATATTATTCATGCACCTTCACAAAATCTTCAAGCCATTTCTTCCCCTTATCCTTTCTCTATGTGGGGCTCAAATATCATTAGGAATATTAACCCCATATATTTTTATGGTCATAAATTTATCATCATATCCACATAATATTTTACCAACTGGGTAGAAGTCATGCCCCTATCTATAGTCATTGGAGGTCAAGTTTTGGTAATGATAGACATAGATAGATTTACTTTTAAACAAATTTATTTATCTTTATATGTTTTTCTAAGCCTATGTAAAATAATGACCAGTTACAATGTTGATAACTAGTTTTTAGGCTTTAGTTGTTAATTTGTTCTCATATTTTCTAGGCTCATCTTCTATTATGACATAACATATATATTGCAATGTATCTTTAAGTACCTATTTAAGCAACAATTATGAAGAAAACATTATCTAGGATTTTTCCATATTAGATTAATATTTAATTTTGTGCTATATACATAATATATATTTCTTAATTTTGTTCTAAATACACAATTCATAATAAATTTTCAAGTAGAAGCTTCTAATAAAATATTAATTAAAGTCCTTAAGAAGATGATCAGTAAATTACTTACAATTAGAACCTTAAAATTTAGCCTAGTTTATGGGCTTATTGTATCAATGTGCATATTTACATGGGGACAACACCATATGTATTAGTATATGGGACTAAAAAAGTCTTCCCTTTTGAGCTCAAGATCCCCTCTTTACATGTCTTATTGCAATAAAAATTGGTTGGCAATGAATATTGCCTAGCTTGATTAAACCAATTAGAGTTTCTCGATGAAAGTGAATTAATTCCTAGAGCATATTTGATACTATAAAAATAGGCTCAAACATTCCTACGTTAAGAAGGAATGTGATAATTCTTTTAAAGTAGGAGACCTAGTCTTGAAATAATTTCAAAAAAATACCAATACTCAAAATGATTTGAAAGGTAAGTTTGAGTGTAATTGGTTATGCTCCTTTGTCATTATGGCTAAGTTTAGACCTGGAGCCTATCATCTAACAACCCTATAAATAAAATATATTTAAAAATCATGAATATTAGTCACCTCAAGAGATATTATGTATGATTGTGATGTTTCTTACTTGCATAATGACCTCCAAATATTTTGTAATTTGGATAAGGAGTTGAGGTCTTGATGATAAGATCTTTGACCAACAATCACCTTTATTGAATAGAACACTATCAAGCCATGTAGAGCGTGTGATTTTTGTTAAATCAAATGCTTTCTTTAGGATTTAATCCTTCTAGGACCTATCCAATGACCATTTACCCATGTTTGTCCATCCATATATATCTCCTCTACTAAGGCAATTTGATATTTTGGAATAGACATTGCTCAAATTTCACACATAGATCTACCTATACTAAACTTGGTGGGTTTTATTTAAATATTAAATTCTTGAATTTAATTCATCCATACAACTCTCTATTTTACAAAACATTACAATAGACCAAACATCATAAGAACTATACAGATGGTGTTCTTACTCTATGATTGGTAGTACCTTAATGTTTTAATATATTTCATGATAGAGAACATCTATTTTGAATGAATATGTATATTTATTCATAGTTATGAAGGACATATCTAATGAATGAGATAGGGTGTTCTTTGTATTTATTATTCTTTTGAGTTAGGATTGTAACAATGCTTTCATAAATACATAAAGCATAAATTCTTTGGAGATGTCAAGGTTGATTAGGAGTAGAGCTCTATTTATAGTGTATTTTATTTATTAGAAGACTTTTTGCCTTCATAAATATAAGATAATTGGTACCCTATTTTAGTGTTTTAGGGACTGGTTTAATGAATTATGTAAAATTGGTTATGAACTTGTCCACAAACTAGATTTTCCCTAAAAATGATCAGATTCATTTTACTAATGTGGGAAGGGAAGGTCTTGAATGACCTTTAACCTATCATGGTTTATGGCTAAACCATTTTTTTGACACTATAGGACCTAATAGTTTATATTTTTGGACCATAAAGGTGGATTTATTAGGATTGTGTGAGATACAAAATTCTCTACACATTTTAAAAATTGACTATAGGTGTCCAATGTGTTTGGTCCTATCTATTGAATACATAGTTAAAATGTTAAGGTATATGAGAATGGTTTTAGATAGTCATAAAAATGTTGTATAAATAGCCTATTGGGAGGTTGATCCTACATTGGATAGCCCAAATTACATTATCTAGTAGCCAAAGGGCCAATATATCTTGAGGTACTTTGGATACTATACAATGCAATTTGGGCCATATAATGTAGGATTTGGGTCCTTTGGCTATAAAATCTGGTTATAACTTGAGAAATTTTCTCTAGTAGCCAAAGGACCCAGATTTAGTTATATATTGAGAAATTTTCTAAGTGTGACAATATTTATGACCCTACAACCTTATATGAGATCTAGTCTATAGTTGATAGGGGATAGTGATATTTTAATGATGCTCTATTTAGATTCTTCAAGGCAAACACACAACCTTATATCATTATTCTTCTTTTGAACCAAAACCAAATTGACCACACATGTTGAAAGTTTAATGGAAAAATGATTTGGTCCTATAAGAGCTTCAAGAGGTAATTCTTCATTGCTTCCTTAGTTTTGGAGTTTATTAGTTACTATTTCTATCAAAAATATTTAGCATAAATTTTTAATTTGATAGTATCCTCTATTGATTTTTTATCATATACATTGATATTTTCACATAATCTAGAAATGATATCTCTATATTTACCACAAATATTCTTGAATATGATAATTTCTTCCTTAGTCCATTTAATTTTTAGCAATAGTTATTTCCTTTAGAACTTCATTTGGGTGATAGGAAGAGGATTTTACCTTCATACTATATTTCTTTACATTATTGTTTAAATTTAAAAAGTCTTTCTAGAGTAATTAAACCTTTTGGAAACTACTTTATTTTTAATTGAATTACCCTATCCCTTATATCATCCTCATACTCATTTTTTATTTTACATGTTGAAATTATTTATTTAGAAACTTAATGATGTGATTATCATTGTTGAATAACTATTAATAGTTAAAATTAATAAGAATAACTAGCCTAAACACCACTTCCATATATTTTGGCTTCTCCTAAAAGTTAGTAGTGGGATTAAATTTTTCTACCATAATTGCTAGTTGATCATCCTTGGCATTCAAACATCTGGAAATTTCCTTAATATTATATATGTCAAAGATTTTTAACAAATCCTAGACCTGGTATTTATATAACTTCATTTTTTTCTTTTGATAATTTAAAATTTTCAATTAAAGCAGGTTTTGATTGGCTCACAAAACCTGATTACATCAACAACAAATAGCTAAGAATAAAACAAGAAGAAGAAAAAAGGGAAATATAATCCCACAGAAAGTAAGACAAAAAGGAATAGGAGGAGAAGAGGCAGTGCAACACATGAGAATGCCCTAAAACAAAAACCAAACATGAACCAAAAAACTTCTAGGCTTCCTATTTTGCTTCAAAATTTATGTCCTTAGGTTCTTGCTTGATCTCATCCTTGCTTTCATCCTCTACAATGTCGTAAGAAACCGATTTTCTTGTTGTCATTATTGGCATCATCCACACCAATTTCCTCTTCACCGTACTTGAAAATTTTCTTCTTGAAAAACAACAAATTTAGAACATTGCAAAGGTTTGCAATGTGAGCAATACAATTGGAAATCGAATTGATGATATACTGCTTTAGAAATTGATCAAGGACATCCTTGTCCTCCTTGTTCAAATCTAAAACCAAATTTTTCCTTTTCTATGCAAGTTGTTGCAAATGTGATGAGGATCTTACAACTTTCTTAGACTTCTTAGGAGCCTCAAATTTTATTTTCTTGATAGATTGATTTCTCAAGGCTTTGATCGCCTCCATAGCAGCATGTTTTTGGTTGACATGGCCGAGGAGTGGGAGGAATATGGACTAGCCTAAAATTGGCTAGTATTTGTAGGGACAGGTCTAGGTTTACCTTTGGTGGGATGAACAGAAGGAATACCAATGCTTTTGGGGCAATGGGTAAGCCAGTGATTATACAGGTTATTAAAAATGTCATGATGTGAAGGAAGGTCATCACTCTTATTTTTGTAAATGTTATCAATGGAGTAACCAATGGAACTAAGAATAAACTTGTGTATATTCATAGGATTAATATCCCTAAAATTATTATAGAAATCAAAGTTGAAGCTACACAGAACCTTGTCAGGATCATCCACGGTGATGAATTCCATGATGGATTTCATTACACTATTCCAAGGGGTAGGAATTTTAATTCTTTTCATTACCATACTTTCTTTCTTGCAGATATATTTGTCCTTGATTTTCTTTAGATCTACCTCCTAGTGAAAGCACGAGGATACAGAAGCAAACAAAAGGGAAATGTAACGCTAAGTCCTATGAACAAGAATGCATGAAAAATATGGAAAAAAATGAACTAAAATGATATTTAAAGCAAATGTAAAAGTGCAGCCCTTTATTTTATTAATTTTCTCAAGATCAGGTTACAATACATCTTCTCCATTTTTAGGGGCTAGGAGCGTCGGACATAGTTTTGTTACACCACAAATGATACATTGCCCTTGGGGATCTTCGTGTCCCACATTGAAAATGGGCAGACCAAACATCACCACCAATTGCATGAATGCATCTATAGTTCCTTTATGCCCCTCCGATGTCGATATCTTGCGTTCATAGAAACAGTAAATGATTAGTAGCACCTGCGGATGGAGGGAAACATGTGATCCACAAGGTCTATGGTTAATGCATGCATAAAATAATTAAAACGATAACTAAAACATATCAGAATAAGATGAAAATTTTAGAGAAGCAAGAAAACATTACCAGGAACACACTGCAAAAGGAACAGTCAAGAAATTTGCCATAGATTTCTAATCGCTCCGGGGTGAGACGATTAGGACTGTTGTAAAATGTCAGAAGGTGACGTCCTAAATGTCCCATCTAGGGGCCCCCAAAACACCTAAAAAGTTGGGTTTAGGTAAAATGGGGAATTTTGGAATGACCCAGAAGGTCGGATTATGCAAATTCATCCTTGATCGCCCTATATCTGATGATGCTGCTTGTATGTTAGTGAAAGCGAGAAATAATAAAATCACAACCAAAACTCATCAGAATAACATGAAACTTGAATGGTAGCATATGTAAATAACCTAAAATCAAATGCAAAAGAAACAGTAGGGAAATATGCCACAAATTTATAATCACTCCAGGGTGGGGCAATTAGGACTACAACAGTGCAGGGGGCACTCGGGGGCAGGACACCCACCGTTTGGAGCTTGGTTTCACCACCAATCCACTTGGGATGGGTCCAAAACCTCTTATGGGGTTTTATAAAGAAATTGGATAGGGTATTGTGGCCAAATGTTTAGGTTTTTGGTCTGGATTGTGCTTCCAATGATCACCCAATAACCTCCCTTCCAAAAGAGATATCAAGGATGTAAGAAGCACAAGCGATGGGTGAGGATGTAATTCGGTAGCACTCCGTTGCTCCAAATGCTCCTGCTCTATCCCCCATTTTGGGGTGAGAAGACTCACCATTTTATAGACCTAAGGGTCTCTTGTGAATGAGCATGTAGAGGTGCCACTTAGCCATCATGCCTTATCAGGGGAGAGAATATTCCTCCCTAATTAAGGGCTCCATGAATGCCTCTATGATTGCTCCTTTGAGCTCAAAAATGCTCACTCGCACTCCCATGCATTGAAGGTGGAGTTGAGTGGCAGATCTGAGCTGCTATTTGTCATGGTTTGACCTTTTGCCCGTCAAACCTACTATTCGCCCCACCCTGGAGTGAATGCGGCTAATCATCCCAGGGTGGGACAAATATCAGTTTGTAATCATTCCAAGGTGGAACGAGTAGGGAGCAGAGTGCCTGAAAGGTGCCAAATTGACCTCTGACCTTCCAAAACTACTGTGGGAGTGGTTAGGACCACTATTTAACCTCTAGGGGCTACCCTAGGGGCTGTGTATGCCAATTCGGTTAGTGTTTGTAGCCACATAATCATATTGGTGTTGTTTTGGTGTCTACACCTAGTTGTGTTTCTCATGCTGAATGGACCTCACTCTCACTGGTTGGCCAATAAGTTTAGCAAGTAGCTTGATATCAACTTCATTTTTTTTGTGGATGATAACTCTACCATTGTTCCAAGTATCTAGGAAAGTCGTGGTTATCTCAAAACCGTATCCTGAGAAGCTTATGAAGAAAGGCATGAAGCCTCTCTATAAGACTATGGATTTAGTGATGGGGTCCATAACAATGGTAGTAGGCTAAAAAAAGCTCATGATTGCAGGGCATAGGAGGCACTTGGAGCTGGAATAGGGGAATATTTGCAAGGAATAATTTGAAATGGGTTAGCTATAAAGAAATAAAGAGCGAAGACCCCTCTTGAAATTAAAAAAATTCTTTTCTTAGATGAGGAACCAAACTATTTGGAAGATTTAGCAAATGCATGATGGAATTATTCCCATGTAGAATGGAAAAAACTATAGAATAAGTTTTGTGATTGGATGGAAAATCCTTCTTGATGATCCACATGAAGGGATGAGATTGTAAATGGTGGGGAATGTGAAGTGTAACGGGGAAGATGGAGGTAAGGATAGGGATACATAGTAGTAGGGTGATGGTGTGGAGGGTGATGCAAAGGTGATTGGTGGACAGAGGGTGCATGTGGACACAACCAACAGGGATATGAAGGAGCGAGGTTAAGGTGTGAAAGAGGAGGTAGAGGTGATTTATGGAGAAAGGGTGCTATTGAAAATAGTTTGCGGAGGTGCGGTTTTCACCTTGAAAAAAGGAAATAAGGATGTTGAAACCGAGGATAATAATATGGTTATAGATTAAGGTGATTATTCCTTGGAAAATATCGATGAAAAAATTAGGCAATTTGAAAATCTCATTAGCACTTATGGCATCAAGTGTTAAGGAAACATGGATGCCAAAGGGGATCAAAAAAGATAACATTACATCTGATTGGTCATGCATTATTATTGGTTGTTGTAGATCTATCCTATTCCATAATTTCAATAATTTATTACGAGATGCCACTTGTCTAAGCCAATAGACCTAAGGCGTTGACACCATAATTTGCTAATTTATCAAAAAAATTATTGCTTTCTCTGAATGTGTGTTGGAAAATAATTTCTTGTTGGTTTTGACACAAAATATTAGCTTCCTCAATGCAGTCCTTAACCCTCCATGAAGAATTTATATTATTCTTGAGGTAGTTAATAGTGTTGAGTGAGTCTCCCTTGACCATAAGCCTACCTGGTTGATTTTTTGCAAGTAATAATCCTCTCCACATGGCTCTGGCTTCAACAACCTAGTTTGTCTGAATTCCTAAGTGTTTCACATAAGCAAGGATGCCACTTCAATTTTTTATTATTTATGGCATATTTCAAATTAACCTCTTTATGAATAATTTAGAGTCACCAAATATCTTCAGGTTCTTGATCCCTATCATTTTATATTTCCTTAATCCAATACATAATTCCTCATATTCAACCATATTGTTTATGCAATGGAACAATAATTCAAACACAAAATTGGTTAGTGCACCCTATGGATAAATGGATTGAATGCTAGAACCTACCACATTTTTTGTTCTTATGCCATTACAATGCAATTTCTAAGTTTCATGAGATTCATATAACTCTTGGCTTATAAAAGCTAGGATGTTAGATGGTTCTTTTGACTTGAGATTATTTTCACAATCAGTCTCCTCAAAGATGATCTTTGGATCTTATTCATCTTGGAGCACACCAATTATTAAATTTAGTTTGAACATTTGGTCATTTTTTCATCCTTTATTACCTGCAAACTTCACGATATCATTCCACTTCATTATGTAACCTCATTTAGTTTGTATAATAGGTAATTGCATAGAGGCTCATTTTCAATCTAGATCATCTTCCTGTATCTAAGAACCTTCATGTATACCTTCCTGGGTGTTTTTTATGGAATGGATACCCCTGCCTCCTTGGGTCTTACCCTAAAGTGGCATCCCTTTTGGTATGTTTTCCACAAAAAAAAAAAAAAAAGAACCTTCATGTCAATATATTCCATTTCAAGTACACATGCATAGACAACTTCTACATCCATTCTCTTGACAGTATCATGCCCAAATATAAGGAAATATTGATGAAAATTAGTTCCTCCACCACCTCTAATCATAGGTGTTTTTCTATGGTCATAACCACATTCTTCTAAACTCTTATAATGTTTATCCTAGTATAATCTATTTGGATTGGCTACCTAGCCATTTTTGTGTACGGTGCCCATCTCTTCATAAACTACTTTCAACATAACTATCATTGTTGTGTCTAACTCAATAATGTACCTCCATTACAAATAGATTTCAATCTTCAAGGTCACATAAAATGGAATTGGCTTTAGAAATTTAGGATTTAGGATATTTAATATGTTATTTGAATTGGATCAGATATCAATAGTATGCTCTACTATTATGATTTTTTGATCTGTTACACTAGTTTGAATATGTTCTAGTTGTTTTTTATTGGTAGAGTTTCTTGAAGTATATCTCATTGACTAGGTAGATATAGCACCTCCAACATGATCACATTGGTATGCATTTTCTTCATATCTTAAGTGATATTAAATATGAATTCAACAAAGCAATTTTCATTGCACACAATAGTTTTTTTTGTATTTATTGTAGTCATTACATGTCTTGTTTGTATTTCATTGTATTTATTTTGTAGTTGGTATCCCTCCTTATTGCTCATATTTTCTATAGACTTATTTTTTCCTTTCATAGTCATATTTTTAGTATCTAGTTATTCCCATTATTTATCTATTTATTTTTAGTTTGATTGTAAGTTTGTTTAGATTATATTTATAGAACTCCTTTTAGAATTTAACTATTGGCCCCTTATATTTCAAGTGTAATGGTATTCTCCCTCTTAAGAACTATAGTATCTTTGTTTGACTTAGTTTACTTTTACCTTGAAATTTATTCCTTAGGTGCTTTTCTCTTGGCCTAGTTCCAATCCCTTATTTATTTGCATATACAACATCATCCTCGAATGTGGAATTCTCATCTATTTTAGTATTGTTAGAAATGAATTGTATTATTTGGGCTCAAAATATTGCATTATTTGCATATACAACATCATCCTAAAATTTAGAAACAATTGCATTATTGGGGCTCAACAAGGAAAGGATTGAATTTTGTGTTTGAGGTTGTTGGTGTATCGCTCCAAATTTTTCGCATCCTTACCTTCAGGCTATAGGATCCGTTCCCGGAAGGAGGATGGGAAAAGGATGGTGTGGTACCTCGGACTGAGAGGCCTTGCGAAGGTCCCGCCTCTCGGGGGAGGTGTATTATGGTGATTTTTTGACGGATGGTGGGTTCACCAGGAAACATTTGAATGGTAGTTTCCATGCCTAGGTTGGGAATGTGTTTAATGTGTTCAATTTTATCTTTAAACATTCGAGTCCTAGGTTTGGCCAAATGAATCTAAGTTATTCTATTATGAAAATGCAAGCTAAATGAAATACAGAAAACAGATTTTAAACAGAAAATAGAGAGAAAAAGCTAAATTATAGAGCCATACCTGATCCGGATGTCTAATGGAGATTCTGATTTTTGAAGCAGACAGGATCGTCTAGAATTTGACAGGATCATCTCCGACCTATAGGATCGTCTGAGATCTAACGAATTCATCAGACGAATTCGTCAGAGACCTGCAAACAGAGAAATAGACACAAAATGCAAAAAATGCAGCAATGCTAATAGAGGATAAGGATGTAAAATAATAATAAGAATGTTAATAAGATAATCCTAAATAGAAATGTAAGCAAATTAAAATGTTTTAATAGTTAATCATGTTTTCATTATGCAATTAAACTACATGGGTGAACTCCAAGATGTAGAATAACAGAAAATAATAAATAAACTGACTAGATGCAAAATAGAACAGGAGATGAAAAGAGAAAAATGCAAACTCTGGGAACTGATTGCCCCCAACGTTGATTGCAGTCAAAATCATCTCGGATTCGTATGAAATCATCTCAAATTGAACAGGATCATCCACGACGAACTGAGCTTGCTCCGGCTAAAAAATACTAAGGTTCCTGCAACAAAATTTGGATAGGACTAGTGTAGATAGTAATTTGGGATGTTTCAATGCATATAAAGTTAAGTTACAGGAAATATCAGCCAGGGGTAAGTTAAGGGGAGGGCCTAAGTTTAAATAGTCTTAGGAGTGATGTTAAGAGGTTGGAGATCATCCCAATTTGGGAGATCTCCAATGGGGAGGGTCTCTAATTGCGCAGACACACTTCTGCCCGGATTAGAGATGCCATTGGAACAGAGGCTAATTGAGAAAAATCAGTTTTGGGACAAGATCGTCTAGACGTCCTAGTCTAGACGAAATCGTCCGATCTGAGGCGATATCGTCTGATCGACAACGATATCATCAAACGGTCAAAACAAATTCTAAAAATGGTGTGGGAAAGAAGGAAACGGGTTAAACGACGGTTTGGGAGCGGTTTTGGGGGTTAAAATTTGAATTTGAATATTTACTAGAGTAATTGTAATTATTTAAGGTTTTACTACACCAATTTTAGGGTGCTACATTTTGCCCCCTCTTTAGCAAATTTTCCCAAGAAAATGCGTTAAAGATGAGTTCTTCTCGATCTATGAGAAAGCAAAAATATTCCCAGTTTTAGGTGACGATTCTAGGTCGAATCGTATGACAGCTTACTATGGTGCCCCCTCCGTGTTTTTACCCAAATCGAACGTTTGAGGTAAAAACATGGAAAAGAAAAATTTAAAAAAAAGTTGTTAAGTGTTTTTGAATAAAATTAAGAAAAATAGGGTAAAACCCTAATTCATTGTTTACTGTTCATTTTCCTAGTTTTTAGAGCTCTGGAGACAAGATGTTTGAGACAGCGCACAGATCAACAGAGGTCCGACGCTGGCTACGGGTAAGGGTCTAAACTGGATTTAGAATGCTTAATTTTTAGAATTTTATGCTTTTTAGATTAGATTTTATTGATTTTTGAGCATCGCGACCGTTTTTGGGCCATCGACGTCATCGAGACGAAATCATATCGATTTCATCAAAATCGTCTCGATATTGCCAATTTCGTCTAGAGGCGAAATCGGTGAAATGGGGACGATTTCGTAAAAAAGGGGATGATTTCGACTAGCGAAATCGGAGACGAATTTGCTCAAATTGGGGACGACATCATCCAATTGTGGACGATATCATCATTTATGAAATTGAACTTATGTTGAATTGCATTTTTAATTAATGATTTATTAATGATTTTTATTGTTGATTTTGTTTATGTTGCAAAGAGGATTACTAAAGAGCAGAGAATGGAAATATGGCGGGTTGAGGGATGACTTGACCACCCTGTCCCAGGCAGAGCGAGATCAGCTAGCTCAGGTCGGATTGCAACATGTGGCAGAGATGCCACAGGTTTCTACAGATATGGGGCTACTGACAACCCTAGCAGAGAGGTGGTATCCGGGTTCTTCCTATTTTTGATTATCGACAGGGGAGATGACTCCCACACTGGAGGATGTATGGAGGATTTTGAGGATCCCCATACAAGGATGGTTGATCACTCCCATGGCCAATCAGGGCCACGCGATGATGCGACTGTGTGGTGATCCGAGCTTCACCCTAGAGAAGGGCGGAGTGAACATCGAGTCACTGTGCCAGATGCCTAGGGCATCTAGACTCACATGGGTTTTGGCTAGGGTGATAGGTGGACTTCTGCTATGCCACCAGAGCAGATGCAGGGTACCATGGGTACTGACAGATGTGGTCTATGACATGAGAGACCATAGATACAAATTTTCTTGGGGGAGCTTTGTACTCTTTCGATTGTATAGGATCCTTCATGGGGTCGTATACAAGGGCGATCGATATTTGGTTATGACATCAATACTACAGGTTTGGTGCTAGGAGCACATTGCGATGTAGAGGCTGGTAGGGCTCCCACTGACAGGGATTGATGATGAGAGGCCCCGAGTTTTCTATTGGTGGCTTCAGAGAGGGGCACAACAACGGATAGATCTACCAATGTACCGAAGACTACTAGACGACCTCGTCTCTGACCAGATCACCTGGAGGCCTTAGAGAGATCATCCAGGGTGGGCCGAGGACGGATAGGAGCTGGCTCGCATCAGGTGAGTCTGCTAGCTAAGGATGGAGAGGGGAGAGGTGGAGCTCCATCGGTATGACCGAGTTTTGAGGTAGTTTGATCTACAACAAGGAATTCCATCTCTGAGAGACTACGAGTTTTCCTGGACTGTTCGGAATAACACTATAGTTAGCAAGACTCCATATATGCAGCGATTCTAGAGTCAGGATGTAGATGATGCCCCCTATCAGCTAGTGGATGGGGATGAAACTGGGGTAGCCGATGACTACGATGCCTAGTACACAGGCATCCACCCTCCTCAAATGACGAGGGCTCAGGGTACGATTCACATAGTTGTGCGTTAGATGGGGAGGCGGCACCAGGCAGCCATTGAGGCAGTACAGGGTCACGGCAGGAGAGAGCAGAGGAGGCCATAGGCTTCGTAGAAGTCACGACAGTGGGAGAGGAGGGAGGAGAGACCCCCTTCTCCACAGAGAGAGAGACCACCATCGCCTGATAAGGGAAAGGGTGTGGACATAGGAGAGAGTAGTGATATGGCTACTCTCCGGGTAGAGAATATCCGTCTCCAAGCACAGGTGCAAAATTTGCAGGAGGCTACACGACATCGAGCGAAGGCTACACAGCTCAGAGATGAGGTTGCATGCCTTAGAGCACAGAGCGGAGGAGCGAGCACTCAGGAGCTGGCACTGTCGATTGCTTAGACTAGGTTCTACCAGGGTATCTACTTCCAGATGGTGCCAGAGGGTCAGAGGGTACAGCTACCAGTCGGCATTGCTGACCCAATTAGGATTGGGTCATCGAGGACGTCATCTCGATTAACGACTAGGACTCGCAGTACCACACATACTATGATGGGGCCACCTCGTCCACCTCAGGGCGGGGGAGGAGATGAGGCTGAGAGCTCGAGGGGTTCTCGAGACACTGCACAGAGGATATATGATTGAGAGGATTGAGTATGCCAAGATGTAGATTATGGCATACCAATCTAGTTTTGAGATGATGTACATATATTTGATATATAT
Organism: Wollemia nobilis; assembly: GCA_028583015.1. Lineage (NCBI taxonomy): Eukaryota > Viridiplantae > Streptophyta > Pinopsida > Araucariales > Araucariaceae > Wollemia > Wollemia nobilis. The sequence continues at coordinate 2,100,249 of JAQPPZ010002321.1, forward strand.
ATATAGATGGGATATTTTTTGATCATATGACTTGTATTATGATGATATGACTTGTTTATATGTTTTTATGGTGCTTTAATGTTTGAAGTGTGATTGATTTAATGATTCATGTAATTATGTCGTTGGAAAATATTATGGTTTGAATGTCATGCTTTTAAAATTTAAATGAAATAATCTGATGTGAACAAATTGGTTGTTGTAATGATAATTTGATAAAAAAATAAAAGGGACTTTTAAAAATAATTTCAAAGGACATTGTCACTGTTATAGACCATTTCATGGAGTCACCGCTCACTCGGTCGTCAAGCTAATCCCAGTATAGAAATATTGTTAAAAGTAAAAGGGTGCTTAAGAGACTGTCTTAAGACTTTGGTGTGATGATGCAAATGATGATGATGATGATGATTTGTTTTTCATATTTCCATGAAAATATTATGCATGAAATATTTTAAAATGATTTTTTCTAGGCATAAATTCCTAAGTGTGTTAGAATTTTTGGATAATTACCTAGGAATTATACCATCATTGCAAAATTGAAGGTTGATATGATGACATGAAATAGTGATAATGTGCATGCTTTTTTTAAAAATAGAATTGTATAACAGAATGATTTAAGTCATATGGTTTTTATGATTTTAAATAAATGGGGAATAAAATTAATACAATGGTTTGTGCTAGGCATAGAATATGTAGGTATAGACTTATACCATCATAGTGAAAATCAAAGAAGAAAATAGATTGTTTTATTGCATGGTTGATTTTTAATTTTTTGAAAATAAACAAAAAATATGAAGAGGAGGACTTGCGCTAGGCATAAGACTCCTATTTAAGTTCTGGAAGTATACCATCATCACGAAAGTCGACAATATATAAATATGTTTTTTTATTGTATAGTTTGAAAGAAATTTTGATTTTTGATTATGCATGTAGTTGTCTTTATACTAAACAACTATACTTTAAAGAAGAAAATGAATTTATTCCAAACAATTTGCAGAAATATTTCAAAGTATCTTAAAGACAAAAGTTAGATTTATAAGGAATCCCATGTGCATATGTGAGTTTATTTCCAATCTTGATTTATCATAATGATACACAAAATCTCTCAAATACAAATGTGTGTGCAATTGCATTGTTCATTTACCAGTTTTGACCAAGATAATTTGATACAAGTGATTTGAATGAACCAAATAAGTGTTCATTAACCATGATTTAGATGCATATAACCACACCAGACTACTATGTAAGTTGGATTATCAAGAGCTAGCTAATCCATAAGCGGACATAGGTATATACAAAATAAGGTTGCTAATGTGACAGACATATCACCATGCTAGGAGTTACCCAAGGCCAAGCAGGTTGGGCACAAACCACCTGTTATGGGGCTTACCTCACAATTTTCGAATAATTGAGAATTCCAGGGATTCAAGCTCATCAACCCTTATTTTCTTTTCAAAGGGTAGGGAGAGGGATTTTATTGCTTTTGCTTTTGCTTTATTTTGCTTTCTTTTGTATTTTTGCTTGATTTTTGAGATAATGCTTGAAACATTGCTGTAATGATATAAAATAACATTTTTCTTTTTCTCTTTTTTTTTCTCTTTTTCTTGAACTTTGCTTTTCTTCCTGTGCTAGGGATACTTGCTTGGATTAGCTGTAGAGCAAGGGATTTTTATTTTGGGTAGGGGTGAGCTTATCCTTTTTCCAATTCTCAAAGATTCTAGACCATGTGCATGATAGGATAGCAGGGAAAACTTTTCGCTCAAGAAACCACTTCTACTATGTAGCATAGCATGGACATTACAAATATAATCATTTTATTGTGAAAGGATGTGCTTGGTTTAAGTTAATAACAAGATCAATTCTCTGTGCTCAAACTTTATTTAATTGAATTTTGTGAACTTTGATATAAGAGAGATTAGTAATCATGCCAGATAAAAATCAAGATATTTATTTTGTGTTTGTGAAAGTGAGGGATTTGAAATAAATGCTATTTTATCCAAAATAATTTGAAATATATAACTGCAACGTTTGTAAGAATAAAGATATACAAATACTTTTTTGGGAATTTTGAGAATGTTGACTCTCTCTTTCTTCTTTATTTTGTTTTGGTTTTGAAAGAGTCAAGAGTATTGCTGTTTTTATTTTTATTATTTTTTGTGTGTTTTTGTTTCTGTGTAAACAGTTTGATATATTTTTAAAATAAGACAACATGCAAAATATGTACAAATGATGAAATGACTAATTTTTGTTATGCATAGTAACGTTTAAGATGCAAAATGTTCATGGGTTCTTTAAGTTCTTTACCATCTAAGGTAGATAATTTATATGCTCCTGATTCAAATTTAGTAGTGATAATATATGGTCCAAGCCATTTGGGCTCAAATTTACCTTTAAGGTCTTTAGTTGCATTAGTATTTTTTTGATTTTCTTTTAAAAAAAGGTTGCCAATCTCAAAGGATCGATGACGAACTTTCTTGGCATATGATCTTTTAAGCTTGTTTTGGTAGGCACGGAGATGCTCCAAAGCATTGATGCATTTTCATCTAGGAGTTCCAATTGATCGAGTCTCTGCACCTCGATATTCATCTCCTACTTCGGTATCTTGAAGTAGTAGAGCCAAAGAAGGAACTTCTAATTCAAAGGGAAAAACGACTTCAACACCATAAACCAAAACAAAAGGTGAAGTTCCAGTGGGAGTTCGAACACTAGTTCGATAGGCCCACAAGGCCGGATATAACTCGAATGTGCGATTAGCGCCGATTTTATTGACCAATCTTTTGAGAATTTTGATTAAGCTTTTGTTAGATGCTTCTGCTTGACCATTACCCTGAGGATAATAGGGAGTGGACCAGCAATGTTGAATCTTATATTTTTGGCATAATTTCTTGACATCTTTATTTTTGAAACAAGTTCCATTATTAGAGATGAGATTTGCAGGAATTCCAAACCTATAAATTATTTGATTAAAAATAAATTTAGAGACTTGTGTTCCAGTGCAGGAAGCTAAAGGCATAGCTTCAACCCACTTCGTGAAATACTCAATGGCGGTTATGATGAATTTGTGTCCATCAGATGACACAAGATTAATTTTGCCAATAATGTCTAAGCCCAATTTTGAAAAGGGCCAAGGAGATGAAATAGCCTGCAACTCTTGTGCAGGCGCATGGACAAGGTCAGCATGTTTCTGGCACTTGTCGTAATGGCACACATACTCATGTGCATAATTTTCCATGGTAGGCCAAAAGTAGCCTATCCTAAGGAGCTTTTTAGCAATGACACTACCACTGAAGTGTCCTCCACAAGATCCATCATGGGCTTCACTCAAGGCTGATTTGGATTCTTCTAAATTCAAACATCTCAATAGGATACCTTCAAAAGATCTCCTATATAAAGTATTGCCAATTATTACAAATCGACTTGCATGTCGACGTAATAACCGGTGCTGGTTTCTATTAGAATTGGGAGGGAAAGTCCCATTTCGAAGAAAATCAAATATATCCGTATACCAAGGATCAGGAATAGTTTCAGTGATTAGAAACACATCCAAAGGTTCTAAGCATGAATTATTTGAAGCGGGTTCCTAGAGTCGACGAATAATGATAGTGGCATATTCGTCATCTAACTCCAAGGGCAGAAGAGATGCAGCTGTGGCCATAGCATCAGCCGCATGGTTGCAAGTTCAAGGAATAGCTTCCAAGGTAACTTGATCAAATAGAGACATTAATTGTAAAACATAGGCTTTATATGGGCACAGTTTATCATCTCTGGTCCGATAAACTTCATTAATTTGGTTTATGACAAGCTGAGAATCACCAAAAACTAGCAGATGTTTGATTTTTAGCGCCAAGGCAGCTCGTAATCCGAGGATTAGAGCTTCATATTCAGTAGTATTGTTGGTGCAAGCAAATGTTAATTTGAAGGACAGAGGAATAAGATGTTTTTACGAGGATATTAAAATAATACCCGCACTAGCCCCACTCATGCATCGGGCTCCATCAAAGTATAAGGACCATTGTTCAATATGGTCTGCCTCTAATTGAAGGCATTCATCAAGAAACTCAATGATGAGGGGATGGGAAGACTCTAAGGGTGCAACAGCTAATTGATCTGCTATGATTTGACCCTTAACAGACTTCTATCCTATGAACGTGAGGTCAAACTCGCTTAGAGCAAGAACCCACTTGGCTGTGCAACTCGATAAATAAGGTCGACTCATGAGATACCTCAAGGGATCATATTTAGCAATGACATAAATTTTTTTACTGAGCATATAATGGTGTAATTTTTGCGTAGAAAACATGACTGCTAGACATAATTTTTCTAACGCTATGCAGCGGGTTTCATAACTGATGAAGGTTCGGCTAATATAATAATTAGCACGTTCTCTCTTCTCATCATCCAACTGAGCTAACATAGCTCCTAAGGCATAATCTAAAGCTAAAATATACAGGAGAAATGGGCAATCAGGTCTAGGTGGAGAAAGCACATGTGGGTTAATGAGGTATTGTTTGAGAAGTTCAAAATCTTCTTTACATTCATCATCCCAATTAAAAGGGACATCCTTCTTGAGGAGCTTAAGAAAGGAACCGGTTTTGTCCGCAAACTTATTGATGAAGCGAAGGATAGCTTGAATTTTACCTTGTAAACTTCGTAACTCAGATATATTGGTAGGTGCGGGCATATCAGTGATAGCCGCAATCTTGAGAGGGTCAATTTCGATGCCATGTAAAGAAACTATAACCCCTAATAGTTTATCGGACTTAAATCCAAATATGCATTTGGCTAGATTTAATCGAATAAGATATTCTCTTAATCGATTAAAAACTTTTCTCAAATCATCTAAATGATTATCTTCATTAATAGAGCGAGCTATAATATCATCTACATAATCATGTAGGATATCATGCATCATATCATGAAAAATATAAGTCATAGCTCGTTGATAGGTTGCACTTGCGTTCTTTAAGCCGAATGGCATCACTTTCCAACAAAAGGTACCCCAAGGGGTAATAAAGGCTATTTTAGCCTGATCTTCAGGAGCTATCCTGATCTGATTATAATCGGAGAATCCATCCATTAAGGACATCATCCCACTACCGGCAGTAAAGTCAATGATTTGATCCATGTTTGGAAGAGGAAAATCATCTTTAGGGCATGCAGCGTTAATATCTCTAAAATCTGTGCAAACCCTAACTTTGGTGGCTTCTTTCTTGGTGACTGGAACTACATTTGATATCCATTCAGCATAATCAATAGCTTGTATAAAAACAACATTCAAGAGTTTTTCTAACTCCCCTTTGACTAGCAGGGCCACTTTGGGATGCATTTTTCTAAGTTTTTGTTTAACAGGTTTAGCATCCGGATGGACTACTAGATGATGCATGACTACAAAAGGGTCCAAACCTGGCATATATTCGTATGTCCAAGCGAATACATCTTCATATTATTTAAGGAATGCAATGTATTGCTCTTGTTTTTCTTGACTTAATTCTGACCCAATATTGATTATGTGAGGATTATCCTTAGTTCCAATGTTAACTTTAATGACGTTTTCGACCTCCATGTGTAGATCTCTTTCAAAATTAGGTGGGGCGGGTGAGATGCCCAATTGTTGTAATTATTTTAAGGTTAAGTTGGATAATTCATCTTGAGGAGTAGTGGCCTCATGCTGTGCTATAGTTGGTATAGAACCATCAAAATAAAATCCATTGTGTAAAATTTCTTCAACGGAGACATCGTGGAAGATATCTCCTTCCAACTCATCATCGGATTTAGCAATCATTTCAGGGTAAGATATGGATAACATGTTACATGTAAATGGCTGATTTTTTAGAGGCAAATCATCATGCCTATCCAAATAATCTTGATAACATATGAGTTGATCATCATCTTCAAAAGGGAAGGGTTGACCCTTACCAGGAAATAGGCCCACACCACAGCGGGCAGGCCACGGTTCTACCTTGAAAGGTTCTTTCATGCCATTTTGGAAAGGTCCTAAGCCTTTCCCTTTATATCCCTTTTTAAGCATTATGGGTTTAGCTTTAATATACTCATTAGTAAAATAACATCGTGCATATCCATCATGATGATTTGTGATATTTCGAGGTATTCTTCCCCAGTCATATTCTTTATAAATGAAGGCACAACTCCTGACTTGGTAAGTACTTCCCATGGGTTGTGGGAGGCCCAAAGTATGAGGAGATGGCGGCAAGTTATTTAAAAGAATTGAATCTTGCATGAAAGCATTTGTTTTTTCTGATATTAAGATTGTGGATAAATATGGTAAAAGTTCATCAGAAAGAGCATAAGATGTAGAAGGACCATTCCCTATATCTTTAGATGTGGAAGGTATGATAGATGTAGATAAAGTGGAAGTGTTAATGAATGGGTCTATAGGTTTTGAAATTATAGGGATAGAACATGAAGGATTGTTTGCGGATTGAAGATCTTTTTGAGGTTCTAGAGTGATTTGTTTAGAAGATTGTTGATCTATATATGAGGGTGAAATGAATGGAGGAGAAATAGGTGAAGCTATGGGTGTGTGTTTCATAGTTTTAGATGAAAAATAAGAATTAGGATGTGTGGATGACAGAGCAGGGCAAAATTGCACTTCAATAGGTTCTGCCAAAGCACACATATCAAAGCGTCTAGGATCACCATGGATAGTGACCAACTAATTTTTAAATTTGAATTTAACACATTGGTGTAAAGTTGATGGGACAACCCACATTGCATTGATCCAAGGACGACCCAAGAGTATATTGTACAATGTGGGGCAATGTACAATAAACACGGTCGTATCTAAGGTTCTAGGACCATATTGCAAGGGGATGGTAATAACTCCACACGTTTCTTTTGTTTCGTCATTGAAAGCTTTTATGATCATGTCAATTTTCTTCATTTCATCACTTCTAAAGCCAAATCGTTGGTAGAAGTCAAAAGTGGAAATGTTTAGAGATGAACCATTATCAATCAGGACTCTTTTAACGACTACATCTCCAATTAGAGCAGTAATATATAAGGGATTATCCTTATGTAAACTGTGTTGTGGGATATTTTTATCTCGAAATTCAATACAATAAACTTCTCGAGTGATGATAGTATTGGCCATGGCTTCAGGTTGAATATTTTGAGGTACCATAATTTGGCTTAATGTAAGCATCAACTCATCCCTATGGGTAGGAGAAGATCTTAATAAATCCAAAAGGGAAATTCTGGTTGTAGTATTGGATAATTGCTCATTAATATTGTAAGGGGGTTTAGGTTGAACATTAGGAGCATGATTCCATTTATTGGGATTTTTCAAAACAAATGGAGTTGATCCATCATTCTGATTTTGTTCTTGTTGAGAATTTTGAGCTTGTTGTCGGGTAACGACTCCAATGGTACCTACAATGTTATATTGAAGATGCTGAACTGGTCTCGGTTGAGCGTTTATGGCTTGTTTATCAGGGAGGAATTTATTAGAAGAGGGTCGAGTAGTAACTCTTCTAGGAAATGGTTCTTCTGGAACCATAGCATCTGTGATAGGTTGAATAGGATATGATTCATTTTTAGAACTATTCGATTGGTTTGAGGTGATGTCTATTTCACTTTCAATATCTGATTCTACATCACTAGGATTTAGAGTTTGAAAATTATGTAGGGGCCTGGTTGTGACCAGGGATAAGGTTGTGTCAAATTTTGGAGGATCTTGAACAGGTAATTGTCTGCTAATAGTCCCTACATATCGGGTAGGAGGGGGAACATTATGATGTTCGATTTGATTGGACACCTCTTTACCATGTCTTGGTAAAGGATGTTGAAATATGTCTAATGATTGATTAGCATTTTGATTTTGATTTTGATTTTGGGGAATGTTCTTTTGAGCGTTATTAGGAGCATTTTGTTTAGGTTGGAAGGCTTGCACCTCCATTTCATTATTATCAATCAAATCTTGTATTTTATGCTTTAACATTTTACAAGCGTTGGTAGAGTGTCCAGGTCCTCTATGGAAATCACAATGTAAGTCAGCTCTGTATTCGGGTATAGTTGGATCAGGTTCCGGGATAGCTGGTAATTGGATCAAACCTCTTTCGAGTAATTGAGGTAAAATAGTTGATAATGGCTGATTCAACCTAGTAAATTCTTGATGAGGTTTATCAAGAGGTTTCAATATAAATTTTTTTGTTGTCTTCGTTGCATTGATATTAGCAACATTTCTATTGTCAGTGACTCCATCACCTACAACTTGTTTGTTTTTATATTGATTTTTGGATGTTTTCTCATCATCTTTATTCCTAAGTTGGCCTCTCCTAATGAGGGCATCTTCTACTCTTCGAGCTAAATCTATAGCTTGATCGAAGGTAGTTAAAGTAGTAGTTGATAACTCATAAGATATTTGTTCTTGCAAATTATTGATAAAAATGTCCAACATTTCCCTATAAGGTAGCACAAAGTGCAGTTTCCTGTCAACTGCCTCCATCTAGCTAAGAAATCAGCAAAACATTCATATTTGTCTTGTTTTAAGTTGTATAAATTTTTAATGGTGACATGCCTCTCAATGTAGGCACTAAATTGATGGACGAAAGATTCATTTGTTTCTTCAAAGTTTCTCAAAGAATGAGTGGGCAATTGATAGTACCACTCTAATGCCATTCCACCTTAACTTTTCGGGAACATTTTTAGTAATAGCAAGTCATCATGTGATATATCATGACATGCTATCCTAAACATGCAAAGATGCTCTATGGGATCTTCGGTTCCTTTATATATAGGCAAGATGGGCATGGAAAAATTCTTAGGGTATGGTTGTGCTACAACTATGGGATCCAAAGGTTGACTACATATCTCTCGATAATTGTACGAGGGATGGTAGGGATCTATCTGGTCCATGCAGGAAGCTAACTGCTTCACCATGGCTTCCAGATTACTAGTTTGCCCACCATATTGATCCGATAGGGCATTAATATGGGATTTGTGAACATATGGAGGGACATGAAGATTAGATGCTATGTTGCTATTGTGTAAATTGTTGGTAGGAAAGGTGTTATGAAGGAATTTTGAAGTTGTATTATGTTGTATTCCATATTGTTGAAAATTGGTGTTTGGCTTCATTTTAGGTTTTTGTTTACTTGAAGCATATTGATCAATAGTTTGGCGAAGTAAAGCAGTTAAGGAAGTTTTCTTTTGTGTGGGCATGATTTTAGGCTCAATAACAGGTTCCTTAGGAGGTTGGGTAACCTGTTTTTTTGGCATGTTTTGAATCATAGTGACCATATCCCTATTGGATGGTCCAGCCTTATCACTTTCTTGATCAATAAAAGACAAGGGATTAGTGTGCACATCAAACATATGTTCCATGGCTGCTTGAGTGTCACTAATTTTCCCTTTATCAATACGAACTACCATATTAAGAGCGCCAATGTTATTATTGAAAAATTTCCAAAAATGATCTAAGTTATCAAAAGCAATAGTTCCATCTGGAGCTACTCTAGGGGATGAGGATCCATCGTCTATAACATTTTCTTCTTGTTAATCTATAGCAAGCTCATCATCTTGCTGGTCTAGAGTTTCTTCTTCCAGGATTGGATCCTCAGGAAGGACATTTGGGTTTCTAGTTTTATCTTCTAACCAATCTTCTTCTTCTCCTTCAGTTTGTTTACCATTCCTAAGTTTAGGCATTGTGCTTAACTTAGATTTTAGAAAATATATATATATTTATATATATATATATATATATATATATATGCAACAAGATTAAGAGGTATATATTAATTATATACCTACTACAATATTTAAAATGAAATCTTTTGGTTTTTGTTATGTTTTTTAGTTTTTCTTGTTTTTGTAATAATATTGTAAAGATAAAAAACAACACAATAAATGCAAGAAATAATACTAAAAGCAATGATCTAGTTTTCTATAAATAATTTATAAATGTCATTAATGGGCTCAATTTCTTCAGGAGTCATGAAGTGTTCTCCAAATTGAAATTTTTCTTTCAAGAATTTAATGAAAAGGGCTATAGAAATATTATCTGTCTCAGATTCTGGTTGATAGAAGTAAAGCTCGTGGCAATACTCTCGATATAACATAGCTCGAGGAAATCTATTCCATATTTCCCTATCCGTAATAATGACCTCTTGGTCTTCTATACGACCTAGGAATTGGTGTATAATGGCTGCATTCTCAAGGTATTCCTTGAAGGTGAAAATTTTTGAAGACACAAGAGCTCTCCTATAAGCTAACCATCTATGGCAGGCTCTCTGAAGTTCATGATAAAAGATGAGTTGATGAGGATCCAGGATTCTATCTATGACAAGCCTCTTGATTTGTTTAAGTTTTGTTGACCTAGATGAAATGACACCTAGTATTCTATCAATTTCATCCCACAAAAGTTGATTTCTATCTGTTTTAGGCACACTAAGCACACAATTGATTTCTATGGCTGCTAATTGGTTTTCAACATTTATAGTAACTGCTAATATTTTCTTAGGAGCTACCATCTAGACATGATATGCAACTTATTAGTTTTAAATCATTTGAAATGCATCTATGTTTTTTTGTGTTTTTTTTTTTGTTTTGTTTTCAAAAGGTTTTAAATGCATTCACGTCGGGTTCACCAAAATGTATCGCTCCAAATTTTTTGCATCCTTACCTTCAGGCTATAGGATCCGTTTCAGGAAGGAGGATGGGAAAAGGATGGCGCGGTACCTCAGACTGAGATGCCTTGCGAAGGTCCTGCCTCTTGGGGGAGGTGTATTATGGTGATTTTTCAATGGATGGTGGGTTCACCAGGAAACGTTTGAATGGCAGTTTCCATGCCTAGGTTGGGAATGTGTTTAATGTGTTCAATTTTATCTTTAAACATTTGAGTCCTAGGTTTGGCCAAATGAATCTAAGTTATTCTATTATGAAAATGCATGCTAAATGAAATACAGAAAACAAATTTTAAATAGAAAACAGAGAGAAAAAGCTAAATTACAGAGCCATACCTGATCCGGATGTCTAATGGAGATTCTGATGTTTGAAGTAGATAGGATTGTTTGGAATTTGACAGGATCGTCTCGGACCTGCAGGATCGTCTGAGATCTGACGAATTCGTCAGAGACCTGCAAATAGAGAAACAGACACAAAATGCAAAAAATGCAGCAATGCTAATAAAGAATAAGGATGTAAAATAATAATAAGAATGTTAATAAGATAATCCTAAATAGAAATGTAAGAAAATTACAATTTTTTAATAGTTAATCATGTTTTCATTATGCAATTAAACTACATGGGTGAACTCCAAGATGCAGAATAACAAAAAATAATAAATAAACTGACTAGATGCAAAATAGAACAGGAGATGAAAAGAGAAAAATGCAAACTCTGGGCACTGATTGCCCCCAACGTTGATTGTAGTCGAAATCGTCTTGGATTGGTATGAAATCATCTCGAATTGAACATGATCGTCCACGACGAACTGAGCTTTCTTCGGCTAAAAAATACTAAGGTTCCTGCAACAAAATTTGGATAGGACTAGTGTAGATAGTAATTTGGGATGTTTCAATGCGTATAAAGTTAAGTTACAGGAAATATCAGCCAGGGGTAGGTTAAGGGGAGGGCCTAAGTTTAAATAGTCTTAGGAGGGAGGTTAGGAGGTTGGAGATCATCCCAATTTGGGAGATCTCCAACGAGGAGGGTCTCTAACGGCATAGACACACTTTTGCCCTGATTAGAGATGCCGTTGGAACAAAGGCTAATTGAGAAAAATCAATTTTGGGACAAGATCGTCTGGACGTCCTAGTCCAGATGAAATCATACGATCTGAGGTGATATCGTCTGATCGACGATGATATCATCAAATGGTAAAAACAAATTCTAAAAATGGAACGAGAAAGAAGGAAACAGGTTAAACGGTGGTTTGGGAGCGGTTTGGGGGTTAAAATTTGAATTTGAATATTTACTAGAGTAATTGTAATTATTTAAGGTTTTACTGTGCCAATTTTAGGGTGCTACAGTTGGTATGAATGTTAATATATTATTGGTACCAATTGATATACTACAATAGCATATTGATCTTGTTATTGTTAGAAATAGTCCTTTATCTAGGAACATATATTAGCTACTACATAATTCATAGGATTATGCCTCATATTACATAAAAAAACCATAGTATATTGATCTCTAACTTGGCATTCACCATGTTATTTTTAACTTGGTTGATACCCCTATCGTCACCTCATCAAGGTACTTGGTCCTTCGTGATAGGGAGTATTTCAAGTTTGTCAATTCTAAGGTTGTTTCCATTATGTAATTTCAATATTATTCTAGTTTATGCTAGTTCTTAACACTTAAAAAAATTCCCTTATCTTGAGCTCATTAGAGGAATCACTATTAGCTTTGCATGGAGTGGTAAGGGATGAAAATTATGGATAAAATGTAACAATTGATGATGAATTATATCTAGTGTATCTGACAATGTACACAAATGGCAATGGGTTAGTAGTGGTACTTGGTTAAGTGTTCAGAATGAGAAAAATGAAGGTGTAGACATAGGTATTGGTAAGTTTTAAATAACATGGATATCATAGGACATAGTTGGAGCATATGGTAACTTCCCACCATAACCAAAACATCTTCTACATGGGATACTTATTCAAACGTTGTAGCTAGTGTATTATGTTGGAATTACAAATAGTCAATTCTAAGTTAGATTGTAAATATTTGGTTTAATAAGGTAATGTTTATTATTTTTTAGGTCTAATATTTTACAAGATGAAATTTAGGGTTCTCAAAAATCTAGTATTATAATCATGTATGTAAGAATTCCTTTATATTGCATTCAATTGAAATAAAATAGAATAACCATTACCCGTGTTAAGAAATCTATAAATAAATGATTCTATAATTTATTCCTAGCTAGTGATAGAATTATCAAGAAAATATTTATACCATAATGTAATCTTATCATGAAAAGAATAAATTAGTAGGTATTCCGTAATGTCATCCTCCCATATATGATGAATCAATTTGAGTGTAGAGAACGTATTGAGGTGATCTAATATTATCTTATTTCTACTTCCATTAAAGGTAGGTAAAGCTCTCTTAGATTTAGGTTAGATGCAAAATATGCTTCTAGTTTCAATGGCCCTTGAGAGCTCTAATCAATAAGTCAATTCAAAGGGCTAGTTAGAGGCACTAGATTATTTTATGGAATAAGAGATTAACCATATTGTTATTATAGTGGTAGATAAGGATATACCATGTAACCATGGGGATGGTATAGAGTTATTAGAGGATAGTAATATAAATAATAACATAGAGGATAAGGATGATATGACATTTGGAAAGTAGATACAAAGGATTTGATAAGTCCATTGTTGTTTCTAAGGAGGCTACATATTTTATAATGGAGGAGGGTACTGCAAGCCTTATGGAGGAAGCAATTGTATTTTTGTTGTATATGACTAACTAGAGGTATAGTTAGTCCTTGGTGGTTTCCATGGGTCACTTGCATATCCACTTGTCCAATTAATGCTTGAAAATTTTAAGTAAGTCCCTTAATTTTATTAGGAAAAATTTATCCTAAATAATCTACAGTTGAATTTATGTATTATATAAGAGAAATATTGGATGTGCTAAAAAATATAGATCTAGGTAAACTTTGATTCAATATCGTACTAGTAATGGGTGTAATTTGATCACTAAATACAAGAGGTTGGTTTCAAATAATTACATTCTGCTAAATCATAAAGGATGGATTATTTACAAGGTTATTTACATCAAAAGATATACAATGAAGGGGATTCATATATGTCAACGTATGATTATTATTTTATGAAGTTTGGTTTATAAGAGTGTGTGAATAACTCATTTGATAATCAAGGAAAACAAATTCTTGATATGTATGGCTTTAGATGAAAAAATTGGCCATTGGAATTTTTTCTTTTGAATAAGTAGGATTAATTTTAGAATCTTCTTAATATCATGATCTTGATGTGCCTACATAATAATTTGTTCCTTCCTTTTCCATTTTCCATATTTCAACTATACATGATTATCTTCATTGACTAATGTTCTTTTCTTGACCTTTGTGTCTTTAAGTGTGTATTCATAATCTTGTGCAAAACTTTACTTACACAAGCAACGTTTTCACAAATTTGGTCTACAATGTGATTCATTGATAGATTGTAATAAATTTCTAGCAAAATCAATTGATTTACTACCTAAATTTAAACTTTGAAAACTTTTAAAATCAAGGATCTAAGCAAATCATTCAAGTGAATCACTCTCCAAAGAGGAGTTAAAAATATCTTGTCTTTCCTAGGGAATTTTTTCATATTTTTTTAGAAAATCACTTTCTATATTCAATTTGGAAGAAAATTCACTACTTTGGAAAAATAATTTGTTGATTTGTTCTTTGGAAAATAAATTCTTAGAATATAACCCAAATAATTTCTACCTTTCATAGATGTAAAATTCGAGTCAAATTTAAGTGTTGAGCATTAAAATGACTTAGTCTAGCTTATATGGCATAGATCTAACTTGTTTGTGAGGTCAAAGGACAAGGTAATTTACTTGGAATAGATCCTACTCATTCTTGAAGAAAAAATTATTTCCTCCAATATTTATTTATGACTAGGACTTAGCTAGTCTAGGTAAACTTAGAGGTCAATGATGGCTACTTTTCAAGGGACCTACTAGTATGGATATAAGATATAGATTCCTCAATCAAAATTCCAACCTTTAGCATGAAACTGTTCAAATGATAATTTTGTTTCTTCCATATTATAAATATGTATAAACTAGTGATAGTTACCCTACAACAAAATGAATTTTAACTTTGTAAAATAGGAAGTAAGATTGAATCTTTAAAGCCAGTAGCTAATCTAATTTTAATATAAATATATTTCAAATAAAAAATAAAATATTAAAGGTAAGAGAGAAAATAAATCAATCCTGTGTTTTCCATGATTCAATTATAATTTTTTAAAGCAATAAATCTCAATCAAACTAGCCTTGGCCTCATTAGTATTCACATAATATATGGCCTAAAATAGTGAGATACATTGAATACAACCACCATTAGCATGCATAGACTGAACACAAAATTTCAATGTCTTTTAATTATCAAAAATATGTCATGAAGTGCATACAGGTTTAGATTACTCTCACCTTGATGAATTACAAATAAAGAACTTACAAAAATCATGGTGCTGCCTTCCTCTTTTTTTTTTTCCTCAATATTTTTTAGTTATAGAATTATCTTCTTCCCTCATGCAACATTTTTTTATAGTATTTCACTATTGCTCCACTTATGCAACAATATTTTATAATATTTAGTTGCTACTCTACTCATGCAAGACAATTTACAATTATTAATTACTTCTAGCTTTCCTCAAATAGGGTGCATTAAATTTAATATTTTCTTCTTCATCCGAGTTGTGATGCAATCTCTTTGGGAAATTATGGAATAATTCAAGGATACTAATGTTAGTGGTTGTAAAAATTTCTAAAAAATATGATTAGATACTCTTATCAATGTTTTAAACATTATGGTAGACTATAGTAAATCCCTTCTCCCCCAACCAATTAATATTTTATTTGCGGAAACCAAATGTATGACTTTTTACTCATTTTTTATAGAAGGGTCAAAACTTTGCCTTTGTTTCTTTTAAAGGTTCTAGGTTATAAATATATTTTCTTGTATTTTCTACTAGTTTATTTTATTTTAGATATATATCTAAGTTCATAATTTTGCTTATATTCTTCCTTAGCAATTAATGAATCAAACAAAAAAGTGTCTATAACATGCTTTGTTGATGTTAGAATTTATTACAATATTTGTTTTCATGTAATTAATACATTTTGGGGATGTTAATTATTTCTTCTCATATGTGGGTGAATAAAAATATCCTAAAGAATACGAAGAGGAAAATACCAAGAAGAAGGTGAAACACCAAAGGGTCTCTTGAAACTAAGAGACACCATATTGTATAAATATGATGGTTGTACATGTGTTTGATCTGGTAAAAAAATATATGCAATATTATTGTTTCCTAATTATTTTTTCTTACCTTTATCCGAATTTAAACATCTGGTAGTAGAGCCATAATGAAGAGATCTAATAATATTATGTATATTTTCCCTCTCAAATATCTTTGAATTATATTCAAACATGCCCCTACAATAGTCTCCAAAATCGTATTTTACATGATCACCTAGTGTTCTAGGAGTCACTTTTTATTAGTAATTTTTGTAATTTAATAGCAGTTCTATCAACCTCAAAGACATAAAATTGGATGCATGAGCATGTGTGCAAATCCTATATAGAAGGTATGATTGAATGAAGGAGTGTTCATTTTATGCAAATATTAGACAAAGATATTTCTAGGCGAACATGAGTATTATTATTTAAGTCACCAAAGATGTTTGATAAATGTTTTTCTATTATTAGCATATTCAGTATCACTAAGCCTCTGTTTTCTTCAAAATTTATATTTTTTCTACTTTCTCATTCCCTACATCTTATTTTCCTTCTATCTAATATTTCCACTCTTTCATTTTGTAACAATAATTCTCAATATGCCATTCTTTACTTCCATTTTCTATTCATTATTTCTATGTTATCCAAGGTACAATTGATATACATGTTTATCTTGTATGTTGTTTCAATGTTCTACTATTTAAAATAATCCTATGTTTAACTGAAACACGTGATTATTTCACTTCAAATATGTTCAAAATTATATTTACTGCACCAATAAATAATTTATTGTGAGTAAGGTATGCATAAGGTACCATGTTTAGTGGCTAGCATGTTACATCATAGAATAATAATATAAAAAAAATGTGCAATTTTATTTTTAGTGACTTTGAGGCAAAAATAAATGTTTTGGCATAATTTTTTTTTTAGGTGGCCATATGAAAAAATCCAATATTTTTGGTAAGTGAAAGGTATTAATAAAATAAATATTCTTTAAAGTTTTAAAGTGCAATAGAGGATATTTTACATTTAATAAAAATAATATCTTTTAGAAGGAATGTTGTGAGTTAATGGACTATTTTAAAGGAAAGTTATTTTTCAAAGATTGACATGTTTTGTTTTTTAATGATTTAGAGAATTAAAAGATGTAAAGGTGAATTTTTTTAAGTGAAAATTATTTAGAGGGAAATTGACATTTAGAAAAAATAATTTGAAATAAAATTGAATTTTTTTTAAATAAGTTTGCTTTTAATGTTAAAGTATCCTATAGTTTGCAACGGAGTTAGTGTCAAAAGGTACATTTTTGAAAAAATACTTATACTTTATTTTTCAAATAAATTTTGCATCAAAATTAATTTTGTAGACAAATTTCAAACATATGATTTGTATAATAATAACTTTCAATATAAACATCACCTCTAACTTATGTTTATAGGTAATTCTATCACATTAAGTTACTACTTTTAAAGCCTAAAATAGTTGCCATAATGATGTTTGGGCATCAAACCTATAAATCCTCAAGGAGGAATAAGGACACATTTTTGTAATATTTTGTTTCACTCTAATTTTACCCCACTTTTTACTATAATTAGATGTAAATTCTAAAATTGATAAAATCCAAGTATATAGGGAAGTTTTTCCAATGTATGAGGTTTTCTCTCCAAAAAATACCATTCATAGAATGAATCCTTTTAAATTTTACATTGGTACTACATATCGATCTCTTTCATATACCTTAATGTATCTCTCAGGTATGGTCACATACATCAAGAGAACTAGCTTCTTCTACATAGCAACAAGTATATAGAAAGAGTGGGAATATTAAAAGGTTTGATATATATGGCTGGTGGTATATAGAAAAGCGACCATTTTGGGAGATATAAGGAACTTTTTCCATTTTATTATTAAAAATATTTATAATTGAAATTTATTTACTCAAGCATCCAAATTATGCACCATAGAAAACAAAAATGAGGATAATACGAGTGGTCAAAATACTTTGGGACATAGTTATAGTTATTGAAATACAACCACATATAAGAGAAGCAAAAGCATCAAAACATGCATAGGATAAAATTTAAAATACATTTAAAAGAAGGAATGAATCCACAATCCTTTATATTTAATTATAACTTCATTTACTAATATTCCAAGATGGTGAGAATATTGAACAATTCCTTTGAAGAATTGCAGACCCAAAGTCAAAGTTGAACATCAATGGAGAAAAGGTGGAAGATAATATCTTAGTCTTAATTATACTTAGAGCTCTTCATAAATAATCTAAAACATTGGTGACATCTCTCCAAGTATCAAAAATAAGGGTGTAATTTAAATAATTGGTAAACCTTATTATACAATATGAAGTAGAAAATCAATTGAGATATGAGTTGTCCAATAATTCCCTTATCTCCAAAAATAAACCTTAAAAGGTTTCAAAGGGTCCTTACACTTCATTTTCAACACAATAGTAACCTCAATGGAGGAAGAGATGTTATCATATTTATGAAAAATAAATACATAACACCAATTTTTGTAAAATCAATTTAATGACTAATGGGAATCAATTTCATAGACCTCCTAAAAGAATGTAATAGTTTCAATCACAACGTCAACCAGGATAATCTCAAAAAAGGTCACAACAACAAGAGTATATTGCTTAGGGTGAATTAAAATCGAAGTGAGAAACAACACATAAGGTACTCATGGTCGAGGAAGTGGTAAAACCAAGAAATGAATGATATAGTAAATAAAACAATAAACAAAGTGGAATTCAAAAGTATATGTCATCAAAAACTAATTGAGGTAGAGAATATTAAGTCTTATTTATAGTCACTACTCAAAATAGTTGATGAAGGATACTTTGAAAATGGTATGACAATATCTATTGGCGCAGTGAGAATAATGTGTATGGTATTATTCACTATAGTAATCATTATGGTGCAATGTAGAAATAAAATATAAATAATTAAAAAATTAAAGGTGTAGACACCAAAACAACACAAATCCGAGTAGGTGGCTACAAAAACTGATCGAATTGACATACACATCCCCTAGGGCAGCCCCAAGAGGTTAAATAGTGGTCCTAACCACTCCCACAACAGTTTTGGAAGGTTAGAGGTCAATTTGGCACCTTTCAGGCACTCTGATCCCTACTCGTTCCACCCTGTGATGATTACAAACTGGTATTCATCCCACCCCGGGACGATTAGCAATATTCGCTCCAGGGTGGGGCGAATAGCAGGTTTGACGGGAAAAAGGTCAAATCATGACAAATGGCAGCTCAGATCCACCACTCAACTCCACATTCAATGCATGGGAGTGCGAGTGAGCATTTTTGAGCTCAAAGAGGTAGTCATAGAGGCATTCATGGAGCCCTTAATTAGGGAGGAATCTTCTCTCCCCTGACAAGGCATGATGGCCAAGTGGCGCCTCTGCATGCTCATTCACAAGAGACCCTCAGGTCTGTAAAATGGTGAGTCTTCTCACCCCAAAAAAGGATAGAGCAGGAGCATTTGGAGCAATGGAGTGCTACCGAATTACATCCTCACCCATCGTTTGTGCTTCTTACATCCTTGATATCTCTTTTGGAAGGGAGGTTATTAGGTGATTATTGGAAGTGCAATCCGAACCCAAAACCCAAAATTTTTTCCACAATATCCCACCCAATTTGTCGAAACAACCCCATAAGAGGTTTTGGACCCATCCCAAGTGGATTGGTACCAAAACCGAGCCCCAAACGATGGGAGTCCTGCCCCCGGGTGACCCTCGAACTATTGCAGTCGTAATCGTTCCACCCCGAAGCGATTATAAATTTGTGGCATATTTCCCTACCATTTCTTTTGAATTTGATTTTAGGTTATTTACATATGCTTCAATGCAAGTTTCATATTATTATGATGAGTTTTGGCTGTGATTTTATTGTTTCTCGCTTTCACTAACATACAGGGAGCATCATCAGATACACGGTGATCGAGGTCAAATTTGCAAAATATGACCTTCTAGGTTGTTCCAAAATACCCTGTTTTGTCTAACCCCAACTTTGCAAGTGTTTTGGAGGACCCTATATGGGACATTTAGGAGGTCACCTTCTAACGTTTTATGACAGTCCTAATCGTCCCACCCCGGAGTGATTAGAAATATGTGGCATATTTCTCGATTGTTCCTTTTGCAGTGTGTTCCTGGTAATTTTTTCTTGCTTCTATCAAATTTTTAGCTTATTTTGATATGTTTTAGTTATCATTTTGATTATTTTATGCATGCATTAACCGTAGGCCTTGGGGATCGCATGTTTCCCTCCATCCACAGGTGCTACTAATCGTTTACTATTTCTCTGAATACAAAATATCAACACTGAAGGGGTAGCAAGGAACTATAGATGCATTCACGTAAGCGGTGGCAACGTTTGGTCCACCCATTTTCAATGTGGGCATGCGAAAGATCCCCAAAGGGGAATGTATCATTTGCGGTGTGAAAAAATTATGTCCGATGCTCCTAGCCCCTAAAAATGGAGGAGACGTATTGTAACCCGATCTTGAGCAAATTAATAAAATAAAGGGCTGCACTTTTACATTTACTTTAAATCTCATTTGAGTTCGTTGATTTTCCCTCTTTTCATGCATTCTCATTCATAGGACTTAGTGTTACATTTCCCTTTTGTTTGCTTTCGTATCTCGTCCCACTGTGATCGCCACTGAAAGCACGAGGATAATTTTAGCTTGAAATTACCCATTGTCTTTATTTGACTTAGTTTACTTTTAGCTTGAAATTTATTCCTTTGGTGCTTTTATCTTGGCCTAGTTCCAATCCCTTATTTATTTGCATATACAACATCATCCTCGAATGTGGAATTCTCATATATTTTAGTATTGTTAGAAAAGAATTGTATTATTGGGGCTCAAAAAATTGCATTATTTGCATATACAACATCATCCTCAAAGTTAGAAACAATTGCATTATTGGGGCTCAACAAGGAAGGGACTGAATTTTGTGTTTGAGGTTGTTGGTATGAAGGTTTATATATTATTGGTACCAATTGATATAAGACAATAGCATAATGAGCTTGTTATTGTTAGAAATAGTCCTTTATCTGGGAACATATATTAGCAACTACATAATTCTTAGGATTATACCTCATATTACATGAAAAAAGAATAGTTTATTGATCTCTAAATTGGCATTCACCATGTTGTTTTTAACTTTGTTCATACCCCTATCGACACATCATCAAGGTACTTGGTCCTTAGTGTGGTAGGGGGTATTTCAAGGTTGTCAATTCTAAGGTTGTTTCCATTCTATAATTTCAATATTATTCTAGTTTATGCTAGTTATTAACACTTAAAAAAATTCTCTCATGTTGAGCTCATTAGAGGAATCACTATTAGTTTTTCATGGAGTGGGAAGGGATGAAAATAATGGATAAAATTCAACAATTGATAATGAATTCTATCTAGGGTATCTAACAATGTATACAAAGGGTAATGGGTTAGTAGTGGTAGTTGGTTAAGTGCTAAAAATGAGAAAAATGAAGGTGTATACCTAGGTATTGGTAAGTTTTAAACAACATGGAGATCATAGGCCATAGCTAGAGCATATGGTAACTTCCCATCATAACCAAAACATCTTCTACATGGTATACTTATTCAAACGTTGTAGCTAGTGTATTATGTTGGAATTAAAAATAGTCAATTCTAAGTTAGATTGTAAATGTTTGGTTTAATAAAGAAATGTTTATTATTTTTTAGGTCTAATATTTTACAAGATAGTTTCGAGGTGTAGACCAATTGGTTCATCCAAACCCCATAATGGGGGCGGAGTTCCAAGGTTCAAATCTTGGGCCTCGTCAGACTGAACGCTTGTCCCTTTCCTGGTGCTTTCAACGGCGTAAAAGGTTTAAAATTATTGTGGCATGGTGGTTATAGGGATGGACTACATGAAGATCTGTATGGCAGCTTCTAGGGCGGACAATGTAGAATACTATGGCGGCCATAAAAATTTGGACAGCCTACCCGGATTCGTGGCGGCTACCGATTCCACCATGTAAATTCAAAAAAAAAAAAAAAAATATATATATATATATATATATATATATATATATATATATTTTACAAGATGAAATTTAGGGTTCTCAAGAATCTAGTATTATAATCATGTATGTAATAATTCCTTTATATTGCATTCTGTAGACACCAAAACAGCACCAATCCGATTATGTGACTGCAAACACTAATCGCATTGACACACACAGCCCCAAGGGTAGTCCCTAGAGGTCAAACAGTGGTCCTAACCACTCTCACAGTAGTTTTGAAAGGTTAGAAATCAATTTGGCACCTTCAAACACTTTGCTCAATATCCGTTCCACCCAGGGACGAATTCAAATTGGCATTCGCTCCTCCCCGAGATGAATTCATAATTCGCTCTGAGTTGGGGCGAATTGCAGGTTTGACGGGAAAAAAGTCAAATCTTGACAAATGGCAGCTCGGATCCACCACTTAATGCCTCCTTCATTTCATGAGAGCATGGGTGAGCGTTTTTTAGTGTTAGAGGTTGTTATAGGGGCAGTCATGAAGCCCCTAATCAGGGAGGAATCTTCCCTCCCCTGGAAGGGCATGGCTGCCAAGTGGCGCCCCTACATGCTCATCCCAAGAGACCTCTAGGTCTATAAATTGGTGGGTTTTCCCACCCCAAAAAAGAAAAATATAGAGCAATTGTGAGCAACGAAGTGCTACCATTTTATTTCCCCATACACCCTAGTGCGATTTGTACCCTTCACATCCTTGATCTCTTTTAGAGAGGAGGTCATTGGGTGACTAGCGGAAGGGCAAATATTGAGCTCAAAACCTGACATTTGACAACAGTATACTACCCAATTTTTTTACAATGCCTTGTAAGGGATTTCGGACCCATCCCAAGTGGATTGGTACCGAAATCAGGCCCCAAACGATGGGCGACCCGTCCGGGCGCCCTACTCTACTGAAGGCCTAATCGTCCCTTTTAGGAGCGATTGGGGATCTATAGCAGATTTTTATTTCTATAATTTTTGTATTTTTAATTCAAATATATGATTCTTAGATAGGTTGTCATTTAAATTTCGTCTCATTTTGAACAATTTTGATCGTGTTTCTGTATTTGTTCGCTTTTACTAACTTGCAGGTAGTGTCATCAGATTCCTGTTGAGGGAGGTCATATTGGGAAAATCCGACCATATGAGTCTTCCCAAAATGCCCCCAATTAGCTAACCCCAAGTTTGCAGGTCTTTTGGAGCTCTCTAGGCTAGACATTTGGGACAACACCTTTTCGGCGTTTTGTTGCAGGTGAATTCGCCCCGCCCTGGAGCGAATTCAAATTGGCAAAGAATTTCTTAACTGTTCTTTTTGCAGTGCCCTCCTGGTGATTTCTTGATGCCCCTATAAATTTTTTAGAGCATTTGGATTCATTTATGTCTTAGTTTAATTCATTTTTCTCATCTATTTATCGCAGGCTTGGGGATTGCATGTTTTGTTTTATCCGCAGGTGCTATTGATTATCTTTTGTTTCTTTGAATGCAAGACCAGAACATCGGAGGAGCATTCAAGAATCAACATTCATAGACATAAGTGGTGGCGACATTTTGGTTTGCCCATCTTACATGTGGGCACGCGAAAGAAGGAAGGCTATCCATGGATGTAACCAAGAGATGAATTTAACGCTCCTCGCCCTTGAAAATGGAGGATGTGAATTGTAACCGAGTTATGGAATACATCAATAAAAGAGAAGGGTTGTTATTTCATTTGGTTTTCAATTCATGCTTTCTCCATTTCATGTGTTTTAATTCGTAGGATATAGCATTAAGTTTAGCTTCATTTTTTGCATCGTGTTTGGAGTCTTTCCTTTCTTGTTTCCGTATCCTCGTGCTTTCAGTGGTGATCATGGTGGGACCTTGTCCTCTGCATTTTTGGATCAGAAATTTGACCAAAATTTACCTTGCTTGCAGGTATCTTTTTTTTGGAACGTGGGACTGCTGTTCGTTCCAGTCTGTGGCGTACACAGAACTGTAATTCGTCTCATCCAGGGACGAATTGGAATGCGCCCCACCATGGGACAAATAAAGTCTTGTAATTCATTCCACCCCAGGATGAATTCCAGTCTGTGAATTTTCCAGGTAGAAACTCAGGACTGACAGATGCAGACAGAGAAGAGGTAAGGATTCTGCATTTTTTCTGTCATCTTTTGTTCAGTGTTTCTATTTTGGATTATTTGTTTGCTTAGGGAAAGTTTTCCTTTTGTCGTTTGCTTGTTTCCTTTTGCAAAATAAAATGAACCCCACACACCACATGGCAAATTAAAAACCAAGGCACTGGTCGTAAAACCCCAGCCCTTGATCAAGACCAACGGTGGATTTCATCACCACCTTGGATTGATTTTTGCATCCATTACCCCGATCACAACTGTTGCTAGATGTAAATCCTGGCGAAAGCTGACCGAGTGTAGTTGGGGTGATTCCCAGCACATGAGGATAAGTCATAAACAGGGCGATTCCCCTTCCGTACCGCCTACGTTCCACATACCATCTGCTCTCACGTACTTATAGTTTCCCTCATGTAAGGGCGGGTATATAGAGAGGTTGGTATATCGGCCTGGCAATGGTATATCGAAGGGGTGACCAATTTTGGGAGTCATAAGAGCCCTCATTTTGCATTTAAACGTTCTTTAAAAAACCTTCAAAACCAAAAACAAAAACAAAAACAAAAAAAAAAAATCAAAACACACTAAACCAAGTTTAGGACACACTCTCAATCTTTAAACGAGATAATCACTATTTGTGTATGTGTGTGCTCCTTTTTTTGTTTAGTGTAGCATAAAAAATCATAAAAGAGATAAAAACCTACATAGCTTGTAGGAAAGCACCACCATGGTGTACACACATAGCCAAGCCCAATCAAGGGCAAAAGCTACGAAAAGTGTACAAGGGGGCACAAGTTGCCTTCGCTATAGCATCAAGGACTTGGTCATACCGCCTTGGCAGCTCGACCCAAAATAGATTCTGCATCAGTCCATGTTAAGATGGAACTATAGGGACACCCCTTTGAGGGACACGCCCGTTCATCATAGCCCCTTTCAAGAGGAGTCCTTACACGTGGTGCTCAACATAGATAAGAAGGCTCCCTTAGAAGCCCGATATGAGTGGCCATCGCACAATGAAGTGCTAGAGTGGCATAGTGTCCATGAGGAGAGGCCACATGATTATGGCATCCCTCCTTTGCCCCCCATCACTGTTAGAACCAATAAACAAAATCTAGAGTGTAAGGCTCTTCAGATCGAGCGAGCTAACTCTGCCTACCCTTTTCACACATATGAAAGGGAGCACGAGGAAGATGATTACATTCCTCAAGAGCAAGATACAGTGTGGGGGCCATGCACCTCCACACCAGCTAGATACCATGATCACCCACTAAGGCCAAAGCCTCGGGTAAATGCCACCAACCTCGATAGAGGGAAGCGACCTATTGAGATCTCGGATCATCACGACCGAGGTAAGTGCATAGGAGAGGCATCTAGGCCTCCTAGGCTCAAGATGGCGGAGCAAATAAACCTGGCAGTCACCAAACATGCCACCCACCAAGCGTAGATCACGTGGCTTGAGCAAGATCAACAACAACTAGAACATTTATATCGCCTTAGCAAAGAGCGCATTAGGTGCCAAACAAATGAGTTGCTACATAACCCGGTTCCTGAGAGGGTTCCAACCCTACGTGCCCAAAGAGCAGAACCATATGAGAGGCATAATCCCTTGGTGCGAGATAGGTCTCTGTGACCTTACCAAGTGCTGCCTTCGAGACCTCCTAGACCTAAATGGGAGGCCACTACTCGGAACAACGATGGGAACCCTCCACGGGGACCCACCCTGGGTCATAGGTCTCACCTAGAGACTCCTCAGGCAGCTTATGAGGAGTATGAGCAAGAATATGAGCGGGCCAAAATGCCCTACCTAGGCGGAGGAGTTGCCATCCGGCCACCCCTTTAGAGGCCTCAAGTCTCCCACAACCCACAATAGGAGCAAACAAAAGAGGAAGAGATTAAATCCTCAAATGCATATAAAGCGTTGCTAGAGCATCTGTAGTCTGTGGAAACCAAAACTTTTGGGCCCCAAAAGCCCACTTTACACCAGCTCCGTAGTCATCTCATGCATCCGTCAATGCCAGCACCTCCTTACTATGAATGCTTTAAGCTGCATCAGTTGGCAACCTTTAGATGTGAGAAAGATGCCCAAGAGCATGTGACGAGATTCCTGAGCCAATGCTTTGGCATTCAAGACAATTATGCTTTGTTATTGATAACATTTAAAACCACATTCGCAGGCCCTACCTCGGATTGGTTTACTCAGCTACCAAAGCACATCATTAACAATTTAGATCAGTTAGTGGATGCGTTCCTCGAACGCTTCGCCTTCAATACCAAGAAGAAGGCATCACTAAGTGAATTAGCCAGCCTCATGTAGTATGAGAAGGAGACCATGGCATCCTATGGGAATTAGTGGAGGACTTTGCTTTCGAAGCTGTCCTACCTCCTTCCTATGTTTGATCTCACTCATATGTTCTCAAAAAGTTTTTTGAGATCAATCTCTGTGCTATTGCAGCTGCAGCAATATGCCACCCTAGAAGAAGCTCTGGAACAAGCCAAAATTATTGAAGAGATCAAAATACATGATGGCAAGATAGCCAAACCTAAGAAAAAAGAGTGGACTAAAAATACTAAAATCGGGACCATGAAACAAAAACCCGCTGCGGTTAACCAAGTTGCGATCAATGTCCCTAAGCCTGTGCAAGAAACTTAGCCTCAAAAGGCTAATTATGAGGTAGTGCCTCCTAATAACTATGATAGAGAAAATCAGATGCAAGAACAGGGTCAGCAACATCACCCTAGGCGAAAATTCACACCTTACACAGAGTCCAGGGCCTCCTTGTTTGACCGCTTGTTAGCATCAAACCTGATCAACCTGCTAGAGATTCAGACTATAGATCCCAAAGTACCCAAGCCTAAGGGATATAGAGAGGACTTGTACTGTAGGTTCCATAGGTGGTAGGGACATGACCTAAATTCCTATTGGAAATTTAAGGGATTGATGCAAGACCTGATTGATAACAAGACACTGGCGATGGATAATCCCGTCACACCAAGTAATCAACAAATGGAGGTCTTCAAAGACCCCTTTCCTACTCATGCTCTGTAGGCAAAGACCCTACAAGTTAACAAGGTCACACAGAACTGCCCCATGCAAGGGTATGTAGGGATGATAAGTATAGTGACTCGGAACAGGAGGTATCCGAGCACGAATACTCCTGCGGCAGCTGCAGGAGAGGTGCCAACAACATCCCAACCACAACAGCACCTTGCACAACCTCCTTCGCCTAGACCAGTGGCCACACTTCAGACCAAACTCACTCAAAGTTTGAGGACCACATCGGCTAGGCTCTCCATATACAAGCTTATACAATAATATATACCCCATAGGGAAGCTCTAATGGAGATTCTGAAAGCCATCGAGTTGCAGCCCCACGAGATAAATACTTTCAACAACTTTGTGGGGCATGTCAAGCGATGCACTAAGCCGGTCATCACATTTCAAGAAGACGAATTGAGATCAGTGACTAATGACATGGCGGATCCACCCCTGTACGTTATCACGTGAGTCAACGGGATCCCATACAAGAGGGTGTTGATAGAAACTGGCTCATCCAGTAATATCATCACAACTAAGGCCCTAAAGCATCTAAAGTTGTCTACATCTCATATCACAACTTCCACCTATACTCTGCGAGCATTCAATGATGCAATCTGCTTGAAAGTTGGCATAATAGTCCTACCAATCCAAGTGGGACAAAATACCATGCCTACATTGTGCCACATATTGGAGGGTGAGATGGCCTACAACATCTTGCTGGACCGGCCATGGATCAGGGACATGAAGTGTGTCCCTTCGATAGCTCACCAATGTTTAAAGTATACATTTGAAGGGGAGGTGCATGTAGTCTTGACGGACTTGGAAACCTTAAAGTATTGTAATGTGGTGCAGCTGATGCCACAATCGACCCTGCCATCAATGCATTTGGATTTCCAGTTAAATCCATCTAAACAGGGTCCGATTCTATAGGCATCCCCATTAGCAAGTTCTTCAAAACCCCAGCTGGGATCATCTTCATCGTCTGGTCCTCCACCGATGACACCATCTATGGAGACCAAACAAAAGGAAAAAGGTAAGAAACCCCTGGAAGAGGCAAAACCTTTGGAAGAGACACTGCCATCAGTATCAACTATCTCTACAGAGGAAATGCCTAGCTGAATGGAAGTCGAGGCTCCTAGTCCACTCGACATGGAGTACTCAAGGATAACTTCCATTCCCTCCCCCTCAACCGCTGATGATCAACGTTGAAATGGTCAATACGGGCCTAGGGGAGTATATAGTATGAAATATTGTAGCAACACCTGCACTAGAGTCCATGCAGGACATGGGGAGACCTCGCCTTCCCATTGGCACTATTGTTCCCCTAGGCTACCTGCCGAACTAGACAAATTTTGTGTATGGGGGCCTTGATCATGGCGTTGCACCATGCACGCAAGAGGATGAGGATGAAGAGCATTTTGCTAAAAATGTCAATTATTTGTCTAACCTAGACTTTGCT
This sequence comes from Wollemia nobilis, assembly GCA_028583015.1. NCBI lineage: Eukaryota > Viridiplantae > Streptophyta > Pinopsida > Araucariales > Araucariaceae > Wollemia > Wollemia nobilis. Next base: position 2,128,857 of record JAQPPZ010002321.1, read on the forward strand.
GTGAGATACCTTGACCAATGCAATTGGCACGGATATGGGTTAGGCAGATATGAGCAAGGGATATGTGTTGTTTGCCAACCAAGATACCAAATGCCATATGACAAGTCAGGAGTAGGGTTCAACCACCCCCTGCCCTTGGACATATTGGTGGAGAACATGCAAGGCTCCAAGGATTCCTAAAATTGCTTGGTCAATCCCAAATGCTCCAAGGATTTCCACAATCTCTTGGTCAATCCCAAAATGCTCCAAGGATTCCTACAATCGCTTGGTCAATCCCAAATGCTCCAAGGATTTCCACAATCACTTGGTCAATCCCAAAATGCTCCAAGGATTCCCACAATCGCTTGGTCAATCCCAAAATGCTCCAAGTATTCCTAAAATCTCTTGGTCAATCCCAAATGCTCCAAGGATTTCCACAATCGCTTGGTCAATCCCAAAATTCTCCAAGGATTCCTACAATCACTTGGTCAATCCCAAATGCTCCAAGGATTTCCACAATCGCTTGGTCAATCCCAAAATGCTCCAAGGATTCCTACAATCGCTTGGTCAATCCCAAATGCTCCAAGGATTTCCACAATCACTTGGTCAATCCCAAAATGCTCCAAGGATTTCCACAATCGCTTGGTCAATCCCAAAATGCTCCAAGGATTCCTACAATCGCTTGGTCAAAAATAAGAAAATTCAAAAACAACAAAATCATCAAAAATAACAAAAAAATTGCATCTCATTTCCATGCATACTCAAAATCATCACAACAATACAAAACTCCGTTGCATCTCATCCTCATACTCACAAAAATAAGCAAATCCAAAAAAAAAAAAAACAACAAAACAACAAAATCATCAAAAAATAACAAAAATTTGCATCTCATTCCCATGCATATACAAAATCATCATAACAACATAGATCTCCTTTCTGCATCTCATCTTCATATTCACAAAAATCAATTCCTCAAAAATACAAAAATATATAGCTGCATTCAGCATCAAACCCATACATTGCATATTTGTGGTCATAAAGGTTGAACCACCATAGACTGTCATTACTTGGCAAAACCATCATTTTCACATTTTGTTTTCCCACTTTGTCAATAGTGCATTGCCTATAACTGCCATTCACGATATTCTCCCACATCATAGTCATTTATTTTGTATCGAGAGTTTTCATCATTTAGTCATCATTAGCTTTCTAGCCACATACTGTACCATGTTAGATAGATTTTACGCAGGTAGAATTCTACTTGGATCACACCTGGTTACGTAGCATCCCAACACAAGTTAAAACACATAAAAAATTTCCAAGTTGTGTGAATGGAAGATGAACCCTGCAAAGCAATCCAGGTCACCATAAGCAAAACAATTATCTTGCTCATCCCCCTGTGCGAATGACCCCAAGAATGTTGAGAGTTGGAAAAAGGACAAGCATCCTCCCTACCCAATTCCCTAAGAATCCCAAGTTCTCAAAAAGTTGCAAAAACATAAAAAATTTGCAAAAGTCAAAACTCCAAAATTTGACATCACAACCACAGTGCATACATCAAAAAGCACGTACAATAGTGATTATCACCACTCACTATTCACAATCCCTTGCTCAAAAAAAAAAAAAAAAACAAAAAACAAAAAATATATATACAAAAATAAACAGTGATTTTATCACTACAAAAGAGCAAGTATCCCAATACAATTGAAGAAAAGAAGGGAGTCAAAATTGAATCCCTGGAACTCTCAACGATTCTCGACGAGTCATGAGGCAAACCTCGCATCGGTTTGGTTGATGACCTATCAGCCATCGGTGGTAAACCTCCCGCATGATGATATATCTGTCACATTACCTTGTGTGCAGATCAATGTTTGCATGTGGATGAGCTAGCTTATGGTATCCCACGATAGCACCGCAGATTAATCTGACTAAACACAACAAAGGAGTTAGTGGAGCTAATCAGGTGATCCTCAGTATAGGCTTGGTTGACAACCTATCTGGAACTGGCGGTATCCTAACCTAACACCACATAAATGAACCCAATTGCACACACAGGGATGTGAAATAACTTGGTCCAAAACAAGTCCAATTCATACCTTGTTCAAAAAGTCTTGTGAGATAAAGTATAGTTGTGGCTAGGTAGTTAAAACATCTGAGTCTCAGAAAACCTTAACTACATTCGAAACCAACTTGCTATATTTTATTCTTGCCATACCAAAAAAAAAAAAAAAAATGTATACATAAAAAGCTATTCACCGTAGCCATCGCCTAGGACAAAAAACCATAAAGTTATACACAGTCTATGGTGTGACTACCAAACATCACAAATTCAATTCATCCATTCCATTTGCATATCATATAAATTAGAAACATCTGCACTCATCAACACATATGCATTCATCACTATAACCTAACATGCATACATCCATGTTCATCAATCATCACACATAAAATCAAATCACCACATGTGCATAAACAAAATAAAGTCATCTATATATATCATCAAAAATGCCCACAGGATACAAAGAACCGGTCATGTGACCCCACAACCAAAATCCAAAATTTCAGAACCCCCAAGCCCAAGGCGTCGGCCACCATGATCACATAGGATCGGTGCGACGGGAACTACCCCCCATGGTGTGGGTCTTATGGGACCCCTCAGGGCGGCTGCTGCTAGCCCCCACATCACGCCTGCTACCACCTCCCTCATCCAATCGCCGGTGACGAGATGATGCTGACTACTCAGTACCACTGTCCCTCATCTGACGCAAAGAGCCACCTCCAGGGGGCTCAGGTAACTGCCCACTAAGGCGGATAATCTCTCCATCCATATCCATTCAGTGCTGAGACCAATCTGTCTCCCACCGAGACCAATCTGCCTCCTGCCGCAACCACTCTACTTTCTGCCATAACATTGCCGAATGAAGGCGCCTTCGCACCAGGCATTCTTGGCATCCAAAATAGATGTCGGTGTTATAAATTGTCACCATCCTACTCCCTAAGAAGGTCACCATGGCCGGACTGCTCCACGGGAAGATGGATTTTTGACAATTTTAGCTCCAAACGACATCGCCAAAAGGGTTAACACCCACCAAAAATAGGTCTAAATGTCAGAAAACTGCACACACATTCAAAGATAAATCTCTAAAGGCACCCTTACCTAAGTCATCTTGGGTCAAGCGACTCATCACTTTTCTCATGTTGGTAATTCCTTCATCGATTCGTCGCTTGAGGGGGTGGTCACACTTAGTCACCAATCAACAAATACACACCCAATCATGGAAATGGTATGCATTCGAAGAATCATTGGCAAAGACAAATCATGCTCCTGCTTGGGACAATAAACAAGCAATAATCACAAGCTGATCAATCACTTGGCATTCATGAATCTTGAACTCAAGGTTCTCACAGACAAAAGATTGCGCCCTTTGCCTATTCATGACTGATCAATGTCCAAGTTCAAGTCACACCTCACCGAAAAAGGTTAACACTTGAATTGAGTTCCTTTGCTCGTCAGAAGCAAGGATTCAAGAATGCATGCCATCTTCATACTTGGGGCATAAAAATTTGGTTAGGTTACCAAGATACCCTAATCATTAGTGCTTTGGATATCTATTTTTTGCTCGGCGCTGTGCCTTGAACAACGCATCCCAAAAAGGGGCATCTGTAGACACCAAAACAACACCAATACAATTATGTGACTGCAAACATTGATCACATTGACACACACATCACCAAGGGCATCCCCTAGAGGTCAAACAGTTGTCCTAACCACTCTCACAGTATTTTTGGAGGGTCATAAATCAATTTGGCACCTTCAGGCACTTTGCTCAATATCCGTTCCACCCAGGGACGAATTCAAATTAGGATTCGCTCCTCCCCGAGATGAATTCATAATTCGCTCCAGGGTGGGGCGAATTGTAGGTTTGACGGGAAAAAAGTCAAATATTGAAAAATGGCACCTCGTATCCGCCACTTAAGGCCTCCTTCATTTCATGGGAGCATGGGTGAGCATTTTTGAGTGTTAGAGGCTGTTACAGGGGCAGTCATGAAGCCCCTAATCAGGGAGGAATCTTTCCTCCGCTGGAAGGGCATGGCTGCCAAGTGGCACCCCTACATGCTCATCCCAAGAGACCTCCAGGTCTATAAATTGGTGGGTTTTCCCACCCCAAAAAAGAAAAATACAGAGCAATTGTGAGCAACGAAGTGCTGTCATTTTATTTCCCCATACACCCTAGTGCGATTTGTACCCTTCACATCCTTGATCTCTTTTAGAGAGGAGGTCATTGGGTGACTAGCGAAAGGGCAAATATTGAGCTCAAAACCTGACATTTGACCACAGTATACTACCCAATTTTTTGACAACACCTTGTAAGGGATTTCGGACCCATACCAAGTGGATTGGTACTGAAATCAGGCCCCAAACAGTGGGCGGCCCGTCCGGGTGCCCTACTTTGCTGCAAGCCTAATCGTCCCTTTTAGGAGTGGTTGGGGATCTATAGTAGATTTTAATTTCTGTCATTTTTGTCTTTTGCATTCAAATCTATGATTCTTAAATAGGTTGTCATTTAAATTTCGTCTCGTTTTCAATAATTTTGATCGTGTTTCTGTATTTGTTCGCTTTTACTAACTTGTAGGTAGCGTTATCATATTCCAATTTATGGAGGTCAAATTGGGAAAATCCGACCATCTGGGTCTTCCCAAAATGCCCCCAATTAGCTAACCCCAAGTTTGTAGGTCTTTTGGAGCTCTCTAGGCTGGACATTTGGGACAACACCTTTTCGACATTTTGTTGCAGGTGAATTCGTCCCGCCCCAGAGCGAATTCAAATCGGCAAGGAATTTCCTAACTGTTCTTTTTGTAGTGCCCTCCTAGTAATTTCTTGATGCCCCTATAAAATTTTTAGAGCATTTGGATTCATTTAAGTCTTAGTTTAATTCATTTTTCTCATCTATTTATCGTAGGCTTTGGGATTGCATGTTTTGTTTTATCCGCAGGTGCTATTGATTATCTTTTGTTTCTTTGAATGCAGGACTGGAACATCAAAGGAGCACTCAGGAATCAACATTCGTAGACATAAGCGGCGGCAACATTTGGTCCGCCCATCTTACATGCGGGCACACGGAAGAAGGAAGGCTATCCATGGATGTAACCAAGAGATGAATTTAACGCTCCTCGCCCCTAAAAAGGGAGGATGCAAATTGCAACCGAGTTGTGGAATACATTAATAAAAGAGAAGGGCTGTTATTTCATTTGGGTTTCAATTCATGCTTTCTCCATTTCATGTGTTTTAATTCGTAGGATATAGCATTAAGTTTAGCTTCATTTTTTGCATCGTGTTTGGAGTATTTCCTTTCTTGTTTTCGTATCCTCGTGCTTTCACATTCAATTGAAACAAAATAGAATAACCATTACCCATGTTACCAAATCTATAAATAAATGGTTCTATTATTGATGCCCAACTAGTGATAGAATTATCAAGCAAACCTTTATACCACAATGTAATCTTATCATGCAAAGAATAAATTAGTAGGTGTTCCATAATGTTATCCTCCCAGATATTATGAATCAATTTGAGTGTAGATAACTTATTGAGGTGATCTAATATTATCTTATTTCTACTTCCATTAAAGGTAGGCAAATCTCTCATAGGGTTAGGTTAGATACAAAATAGGCTTATAGTTTCAATGGCCCTTGAGATCTCTAATTAAGAAGTCAATTCAAAGGGCTAGTTAGATGCACTAGATTATTTTATGGAAGAAGATATTAACCATATTGTTATTATAGTGGTAGATAAGGATATACCATCTAACCATGGTGATGGTATAGAGGTATTATAGGATACTAATATAAATAATAATAATGTAGATGATAAGGATGATATGACATTTGGAAAGTAGGTACAAAGGATTTGATAAGTCCATTATTTTTTCTAAGGAGGCTACATATTTTAGAATGGAGGAGGGTGCTGCACGCCTTATGGAGGGAGTAATTGTATTTTTGTTTTATATTACTGACTAGAGGTATAGTTAGTCCGTGGTGGTTTCCATTGATCACTTGCATATCCACTTGTCCAATTGATGTTGGAAAATTTTGAGTAAGTCCCTCAATTTTATTAGGAAAATTTTGTCCTAAATAATCTACATTTGGATGTATGTATTATATAAGAGAAATATTGGATGTTCTAAACAAGCTAGATCTAGGTAAACTTTGATTCAATATCATACTACTAATGGGTTTAATTTGATCACTAAATACAAGAGGTTGGTTTGCAATTACATTCTGCTAAATCATAAAGGAGGGATTATTTGCAAGGTTATTTACATCAAAATATATCCAATGAAGGGGATTCCTATGAGTCAAGGTAGGATTATTGTTTGATGAAGTTGGGTTTATAAGAGTGGGTGACTAACGCATTTGATAATCAAGGAAAACAAGTTCTTGATATGTATGGCTTTAGATGAAAAAATTGGCCATTGGAATTTTTTCTTTTGAAGTAGTATTAATTTTATATTCTTCTTAATATCATGATCTTGATGTGCCTACATAACAATTTGTTCTTTCCTTTTCCCTTTTCCATATTTCAAATATACATGATTATATTCATTTACTAATGTCATTTTCTTGACCTTTGTGTCTTTAAGTGTGTATTCATAATCTTGTGAAAAACTTTGCTTGCACAAGCAATGTTTTCAGGTCAAATTCTAAAAAATTCCCAAAATTGGTCTGCAATGTGATTCATTGATAGATTGTATTAAATTGCTAGCAAACTCAATTGATTCACTAGCTAAAGTTAAACTTTGAAAACTCTGAAAATCAAGGATCCAATCAAATCATTCAAGTGAATCACTCTCCAAAGAGGAGTTAAAAATATCTTGTCTTTCCTATTTGGAAGAAAATTCACTACTTTGGAAAAAATAACTTGTTGATTTGTTCTTTGGAAAATAACTTATTATAATATAAACCAAATGATTTATACCTTTCATAGATGTAAAATTCGAGCCAAATTTAAGTGTTGATCATGCAAATGACTTAGTCTAGCTTAGATGGCATAGATCCAACTTGTTTGTGAGGTCAAAGGACAAGGAAATTTACTTGGAATAGATCCTACTCCCTCTTTAAGAATAATTTATTTCCTTCAATATTTATTTATGACTAGGACTTAGCTGGTCTAGGTAAACTTAGAGGTCAATGATGGCTACTTTTCAAGGGGTCTACTAGTGTGGATATAGATATAGATTCCTGAATCATAAAATTCCAACCTTTAGCATGAAACTATTCAAATGATAATTTTTTTGCTTCCATATTATAAATATGTATAAACTAGTGACAGTTACCCTATAACCAAATGAATTTTAACTTTGTAAAATAGGAAGTAAGATTGAATATTAAAATCCAGTAGCTAATCTAATTTTAATATAAATATATTTCAAATAAAAAATAAAATATTAAAGGTAAGAGAGAAAATAAATCAATCTTGTGTTGTCCTTTATTCAATTATAATATGTTAAAGCAATAAATCTCAATTAAAACTAGCCTTGGCCTGATTAGTATTCACATAATATATGGCCTAAAATAGTGCAATATTCAAAGGGAAAACAAACTATGAGATACATTGAATAAAACCACCATTAGCATGCATAGACTGAACACAAAATTTGAATGGCTTTTAATTATCAAAAATATATCATGAAATGCATACAGGTTTAGATTACTCTCATTTTGATGAATTACAAATAAATAAATCACAAAAATCATGGTGTCGCCTTTCTCTTTTTTTTCCCTCAATATTTTTTAGTTATAGAATTATCTTCTTCCTTCATACAACAATTTTTTATAGTATTTCACTATTGCTCCACTTATGCAACAAAATTAATAATATTTAATTACTACTCCACTTATGCAACAATATTTTATAATATTTAGCTCCTACTCTACTCATGCAAGACAATTTACAATATTTTGTTGTTACTCCACTCATATAGCAACATTTTACAATATTTAATTGCTTCTAGCTTTCCTCAAATAGGGTGCATAAATTTAATATTTTCTTCTTCATCCAAGTTGTGATGAAATCTCCTTGGGAAATTATGGAATAACTCAACGATGCTATTGTTAGTGGTTGTAACAATTTCTAAAAAATAAGATTAGATATTCTTATCAAATTTTTAAACATAATGGTATACTATAGTAATTCCTTTCTCCCCCAACCCATGAATATTTTATCTGTTGCGAAAACCAAATGTATGATTTTTTGTTCATTTTTTATAGAAGGGTCAAAAATTTACCTTTGTTTCTTTTAAAGGTTCTAGGTTATAAACATATTGGCTTATATTTTTTACTAGTTTATTTTATTTTAGATATATTTCTAAGTTCATAATTTTTCTTATATTATTCCTTAGCAATTAATTAATCTAACAAAAAAGTGTCTATAACATGCTTTGTTAATGTTAGAATTTATTACAATATTTTTTTTCATGTAATTAATACATTTTGGGGATGTTAATTATTTCTTCGCATATGTGGGTGAATAAAAATATCCTAAAATAATACAAAAAGGAAAATACCAAGAAGAAGGTGAAAAACCGAAGGTTCTCTTGAAACTAAGAGACACCATATTGTATAAATATGATGGTTGTACATGTGTTTGATCTGGTAAAAAAATATATGCAATATTATTGTTTCCTAATTATTTTTTCTTACCTTTCTCCTAATTTAAATGTTGGGTAGTAGAGCCATAATGAAGAGATCTAATAATATTATATATGTTTTCCCTCTCAAATATCTTTGACTTATATTCAAACATGCCCCTACAATAGTCTCTAGAATCGTATTTTACAAGATCACCTAGTGTTCTAGGAGTCACTTTATAGTAGTAATTTTTGTAATTTAATAGTAGTGCTATCAACCTCAAAGACATAAAATTGGATGCATGAGCATGTGTTCAAATCATAGATAGAAGGTATGTTTGAAGGAAGGAGTGTTCATTTTATGCAAATATTAGACAAATATATTTCGAGGCGAAAATAAGTATTATTATTTAAGTCACCATAGATGCTTGATAAATATTTTACTACTATTAGCATATTGAGTATCACTAAGCCTCTGTTTGCTTCAAAATTTATATTTTTCTACTTTCTCATTCCCTACAATTATCTTATTTTCCTTCTATCTAATATTTCCACTCTTTCATTATGTAAAAATAATTCTCAATATGTCATTCTTTACTTCCATTTTCTATTCATTCTTTCTATGTTATCCAAGGTACAATTGATATACATGTTTATCTTGTATGTTGTTTCAATGTTCTACTATTTAAAATAATCCTATGTTTAACTGAAACACATGATTATTTCACTGCAAATATGTTCAAAATTATATTTACTGCACCAATCAAGAGTTTATTGTGAGTAAGGTATGCATAAGGTGCCATGTTGAGTGGATATCATGTCACATCATAGAATAATAATAAAAAAAAATGTGCAATTTTGTTTTTATTGACTTTGAGGTAAAAATAAATATTTTGGCATAATTTTTTCTTTTTGGTGGTCATAAGAAAAAATCCAATATTTTTTGTAAGTGAAAGGTACTAATCAAATAAATATTCTTTAAAGTTTTAAAGTGAAATAGAGGATATTTTATATTTAATAAAAATAATATCTTTTAGAAGGAATGTTGTGAGTTAATGGACTATTTTAAAGGAAAGTTATTTTTTAAAGATTGGCATGTTTTGTTTTTTAATGATTTAGAGAGTTAAAAGATGTAAAGGTGAATTTTTTTAAGTGGAAATTGTTTTGAGCAAAATTGAAATTTAGAAAAATTAATTTGAAAGAAAATTGAAATTTTTTGAAATAATTTTGCTTTTAATGTTAAAGGATCCTATAGTTTGCAACGAAGTTAGTGTCAAAAAATACATTTTTGACAAATAATTATACTTTATTTTCAAACAAATTTTGCATCAAAAATAATTTTGTAGACAAATTTCAAACATATGATTTGTATAATCATAACTTTCAGTATAAACATCACCTCTAACTTATGTTTATAGGTAGTGCTATCACATTAAGTTACTACTTTTAAAGCCTAAAATAGTTGCCATAATGATGTTTGGACATCAAACCTATAAATCGTCAAGGAGGAATAAGGACACATTTTTGTGATATTTTGTTTCACTCTAATTTTACCCCACTTTTTACTATAAATAGATGTAAATTCTAAAATTGAGCAAATCCAAGTATATAGGAAAGTTGTTCCGATGTATGAGGCTTTCTCTCCAAAAAACATACCATTCATAGAATGAATCTTTTTAAATACTACATCGGTACCACATATCAATCTCTTTCACATACCTTAATGTCTCTATCAGGTATAGCCACATACATAAAGAGAACTAGCTTCTTCTACATAGCAACTGGTATATAGAAAGAGTGGTAATATTAACAGGTTTCATATATATGTCTGGTGGTATATAGAAAAGGGAACCATTTTGGGAGATATAAGGAACCTTTTCCATGTCTATATTAAAAATATTTATAATTTAAATTTAATTACTCAAGGGTCCACATTTTGCACCTTGGAAAACAAAAATGGGGATAATACCAGTGGTCAAAAGACTTTGGGACATAGTTATAGTTATTGAAATACAATCACATATAAGAGAAGCAAAAACATAAAAACATACATAGGATAAACTTTAAACTACATTTGAAGGAAGTAATGGAACCACAATCCTTTATATCCAATTAGAACTTCATATACTAAGACTCCAAGATGGTGAGAATATTGAACAATTCTTTTGAATAATTTTAGACCCAAAGTCAAAGTTGAACACCATTGGAGAAAAGGTGGAAGATAATATATTAGTCTTAATTATACTTAGAGCTCTTCCTAAATCATCTAAAATATTGGTGGCATCTCTGCAAGTATAAAAAAGAAGGATGTAATTTAAATAATTGGTAAAACTTCTTCTACAATATGAAGTAGAAAATCAATTGAGAGATGAGTTGTTCAATAATTCCCTTCTCTCTAAAAAGAAACCTCAAAAGGGTTTAAAGGGTCCTTCCACTTAATTTTTAAAACAATATTAACCTAAATGGAGGAAGAGATGTTATCATATTTATGAAAAATAAATACATAACACCAATTTTTGTAAATTCAATTTAATGACTAATGGGAATCAATTTAATAGACCTCCTAAAAGAATGTAATAATTTCAATCACAACATCAACAAGGACAATCTCAATAAAGGTCACAACAACAAGAGTATATTGTTTAGGGTGAATTAAAATCGAAGTGAGAAACAAAATGTAAGGTACTCATGGTCAAGGAAGTGGTAAAACCAAGAAATAAATCAATAAACAAGGTGGAATTCAAAAGTATATGTTATCAAAAACTAATTAAGGTAGAGAAGCTGAAATCTTGTTTACAATCAATGCTCAAAATAGTTGATGAAGGATACTTTGAATATGGTATTACAATATCTATTGGTGTAGTGAGAAGAATGTGTATGCTATTATTCACTCTAGTAATCATTAAGGTGCAATGTAGAAATCAAACATAAATAATTAAAAAATTAAATGATAAGCCTATAATGAAAGATGCTTGTTGTGACACAAGTGATATTAAAAGTATATATTTTAATTCTGATACTAGTGATATGAGGCCTATAATAGTAGACGGTTGTTGTGATACAAGTTATTTGGACAAAAAAATATGTAGAATATGGTTGTATTGGCCATGACAAAGCCCATATTATCAAAATTGAAAGTAACAATGATTGTTGAAATTTGTGTTGTAGGTCATTGAGATGATGATGTGTGGTATTTGAATGTTGATAATGATAATTATAAAGACCATAGTGAAGAGTACAAGACTAGGTGTTTTGAAAAACATACCAAAATAATTTATTCAAAACTAATAAGAAGGTATGGAAAGCTATGGGTAAGGTATGAAAATATCCATGATGACATATATAAGGCAAAATAATTAAGGTCTTGGATATGAAGGAAAAAATGAAGTAGTGACACTACATTTGTGAAAATAGAAACATATGTAAAAGTTCCTAAGATGAGTCACTGTAGTCATTATGGAAGATCTAGACATATGTCAGTTATGTGTCACAACATATATAATTGTAATATTTTTGGAGGTAATAATAAATCTCTAAGAAAGTGTTGGAAAAAATATAATGTGGCTTACAAATTATATATGAATTATGGATGGATTAATGTATAAGAAAAGGATAAAGAAAATAAAATGTTATATGGTTTTTGTAAAATAAGGTAGAGTTTGTTGAATGAGAGAAATGTAATTTTTTTCTAAAAAAAATGCAGTCTTGGAAAACTTGAAATAAATGATTTTTGTATCAAAATATGATCCAAGTTGTTCTTGGAAGTCCTATAGTGACAAATTTTATAATGAAATATTATATGGAATGTTTTTAATATGTGGTAATGTCCTAGAGGTGATGACCTATAGGTATATATAGACTAACCCAAAGGTAATCCAGAGGTGATCGAGAGGAAAAGACCTAGAGGTGATCCAAAGGTATACTTAGAAAATATTACTTAAGAGGTATATCTAGAGCAAGATATAGAGCTATAGCCAAAGCCAAAGCTAGAACCAAAGCCAAATCTAGAGATAGATTGAAAGCATAATTATAGCATACCATCTATAAAATCATAAGTAATGATATTTATAGCAAATAATACAATAAAGGAGGGTGGTAGACATTATTATATTATTTTTTTTCTTGTAATTATTAAATTTTGAGGTATGTTACTTATTTCCTCTCATATGGAGGTGAATAGAAATCTCCCAACAGAATGATAAGATGAAAATTTTATAGTTTAGGTGAAACACCAAATTGGAAAGGATAGTGAGGATTCAACCTAAATATATAGGTTGGAGGAAATCACAAGCCCTTATATCCAATTAAATATTTAAAGGTTGGAATCGGGATGCATCATTAATTTATTCAAAAGCCAAGATCATTCTTCAATTCCACGATTCTTTTTTGTATGCCTAGTGGGGTGAATCATCATACACTAAAGTACCCATTGTGTTCCATTTAACATAGTGTTGGCATTTTTGCCACATTGTTTTTGTTGTTACTATTAATGTAAAGAATGCATAAGTTGTAGGGATATTAACTCCTATGTTGTTCCTTAAAGCGTTTTGAAAGGGCAAATGTAAAAATCTCTGCAAGTTTTTGTGTTGGAGCTGAGCACAGGAAACTGTCGTGATATCGTGACATGTCGCATTTTCGCGGTCAAAACATTCAACGACAGCAAGGGGATGAAACTGTCGCGATATCGCGACATGTTGCAGTTTCGTGATCAACGCAGTCAACGGAAGCACTAAAATGAAGTTTTCATGATATCGCGACATGTCGCGTTTTCGCGACTTGCAAAGGCAACAAAGCAACATGATGAGCAATTGTCGTGATATTGCGACAAAAATCAGTAAAGAAGAGCAATGGAGAAATTGTCATGATATCACGATAGAAAAGTGAACAAGGAGAAAAATGTAGAAAATGTCGTGATATTGCGACATGTCGCGTTATCGCGGTAAGGTTGAAAGAAAAGCATAAGGCATGAAAGACGTCACGATTTCGCGACATTTTTGAAGATGAGGCCAAGCAAGAGGAAGACGTCACGATATCGCGACAAAAAGCGGCAACACTAGAGAAAGCAAGGAAATGTCACAATTTCGTGACATATTGGGCAGGAAGGGCAAAGTATGGAAAAATGTCATGGTTTTGCGACATGTCATGTTTTCGCAAGGCAGAAGCAAGGAGGCGGCTAGATTGTACGGAATGTCGCAATTTCGTGACATGTCGAATTTTTACAGCCTAAAAACATCAAAGTACAAGAATACGAAAAGTGTCACAATTTCATGACATATTGTGGAGAAAAATCTAAATAGAGAAAGATGTCACGATTTCGCGACATGTCGCGTTTTCTCAAGGAAGAAGCAAGGAGGCGGACAGATTGTACGGAATGTCATGATTTTGCGACATGTCAAATTTTTGCGGCCTAAAAGCATCAAAGTACAAGAATACAGAAAGTGTCACGATTTCGCGACATATTGTGGAGAAAAGGCTAAATAGAGAAAGATGTCGTGATTTCGCGACATGTTCCATTTTCGCGAGGCAAAGGCGACAATGAAGGAGAACACAAGAAATGTCGCGATTTCGTGACATGTCTTGTTTTCGCGATGTGAAAGCGCGGAAAGAACAAAATGGTATGAAATGTCATGATTTCGTGACATGTTCCATTTTCGCTACTTGCAAGAGGATGAAGGCCAAGGAAGAGAAAACTGTCATGATTTCATGACATGTTGCAGTTTCGTGGGTATACAGAAGAAAAGGACATAGAAGGAAGAAGATGTCACGATTTTGCGACATGGTGAAGTTTTCGTGACTTGGAGTAGTGAAGAAGGCAGGTGAAGGAAAATGTCATGATTTCATGACATGTTGAGGAAAGAAGTCCAAAGAAAGGAGAGTGTCATGATTTCGTGACATATCAGGAAGACAAAGCTAAACGAGTAGAAGATGTCACGATTTTGTGACATGTCACATTTTTGTGACTGGTGGCGGAGAGAGAAAGCAGCAAGGTAAAAGTGTCGCGATATCATGACATGTCACATTTTCGTGACCTGTCACATTTTCGTGACTGAAGCAACAACAAAGGCCCGATACAGTTCTGTTTGCATTTTTCTTCAGGATTGCATAGGATAACATGCAGAGGAGATAAATATCAATTAAAAAATCTCCAACGGTTTTTAGATCATGGTCAAAGAAGCGGTTCCAAGATTAAATGCTGCTGATTACTGAGGTGTGCAAGATGGAAGAACCTGAGGCAGTTTTTGATGTCGCCAAAATTAAATATGCCTCCAATATTCAAAGATCCTGTTCGTGATCTCTTAAAACAACTTTCAGCTTCCCTTGATAACGATCATTTGATGAAGTGATATGGGCCCTCATTTTTGTTTCATTCTCAGTTGTAATCCATTAAGAGCAGGGACTGTCATTTCTCCGAGGCAGATTAAGGGGATTGTTCTTCGAAATCTGCTTCATATATTAAATGTTGTAATATGAAAGGAAGAGGACGGACCTCTATAAATACCAATGTAAAATTCATGCAAAAAGAGGAGGATCTTGTTGTAGAAATTGAAATAGAAATCCTAGATGCAATTGCTTCCACTCTTAGTGTCTTTTGGAGTTGGTGATCTAATTTGTTGGGCATGTTTGGCTTTCTGTGTGATTTACTTCTGTGTAGTCCAGTGTAATATCAGTTGAATTCTACTGTGTTGAATTTAGCTGTATTGGCATTTGAATATTTGAAGTTTATTTGGAAGCAAACTCATTGCTAATGCGTGATCCAGTTTCTGTGTACGTATCCTAAGAGTTAGTTGCTGCTTAACTCTAGGATCTAGTTGAAGTTATTACTGTTCGAGGTTGTTCTCCCCATAAACTATTGACTTCGGCCATATTTACATCCCTTTCTGTTATTTCCCATTTCTTTCCGCATTATTTCCCATTTCTTTCCTACATCTCTAGTCTTGAAACCAGTTTAGATTAGTGTGGGAACCAACCCTCTCTGGAGATTGGCCCGGGAGACATCTCTTTTTCTCAGCCTTTCAATGTTGACCAAGTCTAGGGTGCATATGCATATAAAATCCTTTCCTGTTGTAGATTTGTGACCAACACATAGTTCATTATAGCATGTCCAATGTGAAACTTTCCTTATATTTGGATAATTTTATTTATTTTTGTGCCAAAATTCATCACAAGTAGAGTAATTGGCTTAAAATTGAAGGAATTTTACCAAGTTTTTGAGTAAGTAGTGATTCACTTTAAATTTGGAGAGATTTATTCTGATTGATTGAGCTAGCTAAATTTTATTACTTTAACACAGACATCGGTTGGGTTGTCTGACAGTCCAACGTGACTACATTTCCAGAACTGTTCGAACAAGCACAAAAGGCGAAAGCTGACTTGATTGCCATAGGTAGGCTTCCACCAAAGGTAACAATGCCCATCTTACCTGATCTTCCTAAGTATTTGTACTCTGGTTCACTTTCATAGCCTATGCCTTCCATGTATCCTATTCCCTCATGGAGCTCAAGTGCGCCTCAGATCGCACCCATTCCAGTTCCCCAGCTCCCTGCTCCAACTATTCCACAGTTGCCTGCACCGCTAGTGCCTCTACCTCTACCAACACCTCCTGCACCCTCAAATCCTGATCCTTTTGCAACCCTATTACAAGAGGTACAATCTGCTAATTCAGCTATAAGAGCGATGGGAAATAAGATTACGATCATTGAAAGAAAGCAGGCCGAGAGAGATTTCCAACCCAAGAGATTTCAACCTTCGTCGATCATGAGAGAACAAGCGGCTTCAACAAGCAAGGTGCCAGAAAAGAACCTAACTATGCTGACAAATGAGGAAGTTGGCCCTACAAAAAGAACATATTGGTGCTCTACATGTAATGATCCACACGGAGAAGACACTTGTATGGTTCATCTGAACTATGTGCAAACATTGGCTGCAAGCTCTTCTAGAGGACAAGTTAATATGATTTATGAGGTAGATCATAATTTTATGGTTCCATCTGAAGAACAAGTCTCAGTTCTCACGAGAACTGGGAAGAAGTCAGTCATTGTAGATCCAACAGAAATGGAACCATTAAGGGTACCGACTGATCCGAAGATGCAGAATGAAAGGAAACAAGTACAAGTGAAAGCTCCTATTTTAGTATCGAAGCCAGATCCACCTGTTCCATTAAAATATCTTTTGCCACCACGAGCAAAGGAAAGATTGCAAGAAAAAGCCTCAGCTTCGTAGGCAAGAGCTGAAACAGAAGACAGAGCCAGAGAAAAGCTCAAGTACCCATCTTTGACTAAAATGCTGAGGGTAGAAGCTACCCAGCAGTATCGGAGCAAATATGAGGACACTAGTGAAAAGAGGGAGTCTGGTGCATCTGCTTACAACATTGTTGAAGAATTGAAGAAGGTTCCGACCAAGGTTAGTCTCTATGATGCATTACAATTACCTGGGCAAGTTGATCTACTACAAGAATCCTTGAAGTCTATGAAAGATAATGAGAAGAATCCTACCCAGATGATTTTTTCTCAAACATTAACTTCTTCAGCCACTAGGAAAAATAGACCACCCCCATTTTACTTGTCACTTAGAATGGAGGGTTGGATTGTGCACAACTGCATGATTGATTCTGGTGCTGCGACAACTGTCATGCCAAAGGCAGTTTGTGAAATCATGGGTATGGAGTATACAAGAAGTAGCCCTAGTGTCTTGCAGTTGGATGGGACTCCCATAAAAATAGTGGGCGTAATTAAGGATGTTCCTATTGCTCTGCATAGTATGCCTCAGATTATAGTAATTCAGGAGATAGTTGTGGTCGATTTGGAACCATATTTCAGTATGTGTTTGTCAAGAGAATTCACTACCAAGCTTGGAGGCTACCTTTCTCTGGATTATTCTCACTTGGAGGTTCCTTTCAAAGGAAGAAGAGTCCGGATCTATAATCAGAAGCCTTCTACTTTTCATATAGAGAAGATGGAAGAGGAAGAAAAGTCCACACATTCTGTTCACTTGATCACTGAAGAATTAAAAGATCCTGATTTGATGGATGAAGTCCTGGATGAGCTTCACTTAGAGGATGAGTTTTCAATGCTCGATTTTAATGCCATGGTGGAGACTGAGATTGGTTGTTACTCCATTACAAAGCCTACAGAGGATGCAGTGAAACTGCCTCTTGATCAAGTTGGTCAAGCCTCCGTGCCCGATCAATTATGGAAGTTGTATTTTGATGGAGCACGATGCAAGAATGGTGCGGGAGCAAGGATAGTCCTTATTTATCCTTCTGGCCTACAGAAAACATATTCATATCGGCTGACCTGGAGTTGTACTAACAATGCTATTGAATACGAAGCGTTGTGCCTGGGGTTGAAGAAGGCAAAAAAGTTGGGGATTGAACAATTGCAGATTTTTGGTGACTCTAAATTGGTTGTGAATCAAGTAACAAACAAATGCATCTCCAAGCAGCATTATTTAAAGGCGTATCACAATAAATTTTGGGACCTGTTTGAGGCATTCACAGCATTGAATATTCAATCTATTTCACGAGAGCTGAATAAGCATGTTGATATTCTAGCTTCCTTGGGAGCAAATTTTTCACCAATTGAGCAGGTAGTCCGAAGGCCAAAAATAGTGAGAATGGTGTATAGGCCCTCTGTCCTAGATAAGGACACCTTTTGGTAGGTCTTTGATAGCGATGAACAAATTGTCAATTTTTTGGTTCAAGAAGCTGCCACCATCAAGGGAAGGACCTTGGAGCATGAAGAAGCCGAAGGCCTGATTCAGTTGCAGAATAACCATATTCCTAAAGGCCTCATCACTCTAGAGAGTTTGTTTGATCAGAATGATCGGTCCAAAAAGCACCGGATTGAGGTCGATGAGAAAGAATACATGGAGCTTCAGTTGGAGGATGATAAGGTCATCAAAGTTGGAACTGATTCTACTCCTGTTGAGTTGCAAGAAATCAGACAATTGTGTCAAGAGTTTTCTAACATCGTGGCTTGGAGCTATGACGATCTGAGGGGATATGATAAAGAGATTATTCAGCACACCATTGAGCTGGAAGAAGGAGTCAAACCCTTCAGGAAGAAGCAGAGACCGGTGAACCCAAAAATTGAAGTCCTCATGAAGGCCGAACTTGCAAAAATGTTGCAGGCTCAGATTATATATCCAATTAAGCACTCGACATGGGTTGCCAATTTGGTTTCGATTCGTAAGAAAAATGGAGATATATGGCTGTGTGTGGATTTTCGAAACTTAAACCGAGCATCCTTGAAGGATCATTACCCATTGCCTCGCATTGATCAGATCCTGCACGTTGTTGCTGGGGCTCAGCGCTTTTCACTGCTAGATGGATTCTCTGGATACAATCAAATTTGGGTTAGGGATGAGGATCAGTACAAAACCGCATTCACAACCAAGTGGGGCACCTTTGCCTATCAGCGCATGCCTTTTGGATTGTCCAATGCTGGGGCTACGTTTCAAAGGGCCATGGACATCGCATTTGGGGAGCTTTTAAATAAGATCATTGTCATATATCTGGATGATATGACTGTCTTTTCGCACAAACGAGAAGAACACTGTTCTCACTTAAGACAAATATTTGAGAAATGTCGGGAGTTTGGCATCTCCATCAACCCAAAGAAGTCCATTTTTGTAGTAAAGGAAGGAAAGCTATTGGGACATATCATCTCAGAGAATGGTTTGGCAATTGATCCATCGAGAGCTAAAGCTTTGAAGAAACTATTACTCCCAGCTAATAAGAAAGAGTTGCAATCTTTCTTCGGGCAGATCAATTTTGTCAAAAAATTTATTTTCGACTTCGCTCGGATAGTCAAGCCCATGACTGAGTTATTAAAGAAAGATGTAGAGTTCAAATGGACAACTCAGAGGAAAGCTGCGTTTCAGGAGATTAAAGAAAAAATCGCTCAAGCCCCTGTATTGATCAATCCAGATTATTCTAAAAACTTCATTCTGTATGCAGTTGGAGAGGATGAAAGCTATGCTGCGGTGCTTACCCAAAAGGGAGAGGATGGGGAAGAAAGACCTATTGCTTTCCTTAGCCAGGGTATCTTACCCCACGAGGAGAGATATAATTTCATTGAGAAGCAGGTTTATGCCATTATGAAGTCCCTTAAAAAATTTAGGCACTTCGTATCCCAGAGCAAGACGATCATCTATGTCATCCACCCCGATGTAAGGAATTTCATCATTCAGGGCGAGATGGGTGATAAGCGTGCTGGTTGGATCACCAAGATTCAAGAGTTTGATGTCAAGATTCATCCAACCAAGTTGGTGCGGGGTAAGGCCTTATGTCAGCAATTAGCAAAAACTGTGGCCTCTCAGGTAGTTGATCATCAAGTGAACAATCCTGCTAATGAAAGGAATTTAGTGAATGTCTCTGCACAGGGCCAAGATTGGAAAGATGACCTTATTAACTATTTCTCTATGGGTAGATGTCCCCCACAATCAAATGCTTCGCAAAGGAGAAGGTTTCACCTACAAGCTCTTAGGTATGTATTGTTTCCTGAGGGATTGTTCTTCAAAAACATTGATGGAGTTCTCCTAAGGTGTGTTAAGGAACCTGAGAAGGCTAGACTCTTGGAGGAGTTTCATTCTAGCATGTCAGGAGGACATCACGCTGGTAGGCCTATGGCCTTAAGGATTATTCGGGTAGGTTACTATTGGCCAACTTTGTTTGCGGATACTTTCAAGATTGCTCAAGTATGCGACAAATGCCAAAGGTACACGGGACGGATCAAAAATGCACCATTACCCCTACATCCAATTCAAGTAGAAGCACCTTTTCAGTAGTGGGGGCTGGACTTTATTGGGATCATTGATCCAAATTCCTCAGATGGACACAGGTACATCTTGATGGCTACTGATTACTTCACAAGGTGGTCTAAGGCTATTCCAACCAGGGCTGCAAATCAGGATGTGGTAATCACTTTCATTGAAGGATTGATCACGCATTTTGGCATTCCTGATGCCATTATCACAGACAACGAAACTCCATTCATTGGAGCCAAGCTAAGTGAATTTGCAAACAAGTATGGTATTGTTCTGAAGACATCCTCCAATTATTACCCTCAGGGTAATGGCTTGGCAGAGTCCACAAACAAGAACTTGTTGAGGATTTTAAAGAGATCCTTGGGGGACAATAAGAGATCTTGGCACCTTCTGCTGAATCAGGCATTATGGGCAGATAGAATTTCAATCAAGAAGTCTATTAAGACTTCACCATACGCCCTGGTATATGGGAAGGAGGCAAGATTGCCCATTCATTTAGAACTTCCTACCTTGTAGCAATTGAAAGAATTCCCAGATGATGAGGAAAATATGGATCCCATGAACATACGATTGGTTCAGTTGTTGCAGCTGGAAGAGCAGCGTTCCTTGGCCCATGATGAGTTTGCTAAGCATTCATAGGCGGTAGCCAAATGGTTTCACAAAGGTTCTACTGGGTGCATACTCAAAGTGGGTGACTTAGTCTTAAAGTGGAACAAAAAGAAGGCCAAGCCAGGGATGCACCAAAAATTTGACGCTCTGTGGGAGGGTCCATTCCAGATTATCAGTGTAGGTTCGGCCAATTCATTTTACCTTGAAGACTTGGAGGGTAATCCACTTCCTATTTCAGTGAACGGCTTTCATTTGAAAGCCTACATTTCTTAATGGAAAACTCAGGGTTACCTTGTAAAAAAAAAAAGAAAAAAAAAAAATGTTTTTCCACTTCGGCTCTTTTTGCATGCGAGCCCGCAGGTACGCTCATTTCTTTTCCTTTTTCTTTTCTTTCCCAGTAGATAGTGGCTTCCTTCTACTTCTTTCTTCCACTTCCCTCTATTCCATTCCCTTCCTCTTCTACCCCTTCTTCTTCTACAAATAATCAAGCCACTACTGTTGTTTCTACTCCCCTCTCTGATGTCCCCTTTCCTTCACTTTCCTTTCTTCTAATTCTTTGTCTTTTGAGTACTTTTTCACAGCCACACTTCCCACCACCTCCTTCATTCCATTCACTTCTATTTTCATTCTCTGTTTTCATCGAATCCCCATAGCTGATAGCGCAGTAGCACCCTGTTGCTGTATCTACCGCTTCCATCCCTCCATATTTCTCCATTCACCATTCCCATTCCATGGCCTGCGCATCCGTCGGTCATCCATTCCATTCATTTCCATTTTGTAACATAGGTGCTTTTTCACTACTGCCCTGGAGATCCTTGCACAACACCTGGTGATTACCCAGCTCAACCGAGCTAGGCAAAATGCAGTCGTTAAGAAATAAAGGAAGTTCTGTTCTTCCACAAATTTTTGTTGAAGGTCCTATTTTTGAGAGCTGAGTACCAGCAAGAGATTGTTGCAGCAGTTCGCCGACGCATCCAACATCAACCAACATTCACTTCCTGCTCCTCCAGCTTCTTGACTCTGTTGCCCAATGGATTAAGGCCTGAGATTCGTGCATACAATAGAACTGTATACCCCGCGAGCCGCCAAGAATGTTGGCATTTTTGCCACATTGTTTTTGTTGTTACTATTAATGTAAAGAATGCATAAGTTGTAGAGATATTAACTCCTCTGTTGTTCCTTCAAGCATTTTGAAAGGGCAAATGTAAAAATCTCTGCAAGTTTTTGTGTTGGAGCTAAGCACAGAAACTGTCGCGATATCGCGACATGTCGCGTTTTCGCGGTCAAGACAGTCAACGACAGCAAGGGGATAAAACTATCATGATATCGTGACATGTTGGAGTTTCACGGTCAACGCAGTCAATGGAAGCACTAAAATGAAGTTGTCACGATATCGCGACATGTCGCATTTTCGCGACTTGCAAAGGCAACAAAGCAACATGATGAGAAAATGTCGCGATATCGTGACAAAAATCAGTAAAGAAGAGCAATGGAGAAATTGTCGCGATATCGCGACAGAAAAGTGAACAAGGAGCAAAATGTAGAAAACGTCGCGATATCGCGACATGTCGCGTTATCGCGGTAAGGTTGAAAGAAAAGCATAAGGCATGAAAGACGTCATGATTTCACGACATTTTTGAAGATGAGGCCAAGCAAGAGGAAGACGTCGCGATATCGCGACAGAAAGCGGCAACACTAGAGAAAGCAAGGAAATGTCACGATTTCGTGACATATTGGGCAGGAAGGGCAAAGTGCGGAAAAATGTCGCGATTTTGTGACATGTCATGTTTTCGCAAGGCAGAAGCAAGGAGGCCAGATTGTACGGAATGTCACGATTTCGTGACATGTCAAATTTTCGTGGCCTAAAAGCATCAAAGTGCAAGAATACAGAAAGTGTCACGATTTCATGACATATTGTGGAGAAAAGGCTAAATAGAGAAAGATGTCACGATTTCGTGACATGTTCCGTTTTCACGAGGCAAAGGCGGCAATGAAGGAGAACACAAGAAATGTCACGATTTCACGACATGTCTTGTTTTCGATGTGAAAGCATCAAAGTACAATAATATAGAAAGTGTCACAACACATGGGAGAAAAGGCGAATAGGGAAAGATGTCACGATTTCGCGACATGTTCCATTTTCACTACTTGCAATAGGATGAAGGCAGGAAGAGAAGAAATGTCATGATTTCATGACATGTTGCAGTTTCACGGGTATACAGAAGAAAAGGACACAGAAGGAAGAAGATGTCGCGATTTCGCGACATGGTGAAGTTTTCGTGACTTGGAGTAGTGAAGAAGGCAGGTGAAGGAAAATGTCACGATTTCGTGACATGTTGAGGAAAGAAGTCCAAACAAAGGAGAGTGTCACGATTTCATGACATATCAGGAAGACAAAGCCGAACGAGTAGAAGATGTCACGATTTTGTGACATGTCACATTTTCATGACTAGTGGCGGAGAGAGAAAGCAGCAAGGTAAAAGTGTCGCGATATCGCGACATGTCGCATTTTTGTGACCTGTCACATTTTCGCGACCAAAGCAATAACAAAGCAAAGGCTCGAACATCTCTTTTATTTCAGAGGAGATAAGGATCAATTAAAAGCTCTCCAACGGTTTTCAGATCGTGGTCAAAGAAGCGGTTCCAAGATTAAATGCTGCTGATTACCGAGGTGTGCAAGATGGAAGAACCTGAGGTAGTTTTTGATGTCGCCAAAATTAAAGACGCCTCCAATATTCAAAGCTCCTGTTCGTGATCTCTTAAAACAACTTTTAGCTTCCCTTGATAACGGTCATTTGATGAAGAGATATGGGCCCTCGTTTCTGTTTCATTCTCAGTTGTAATCCATTAAAAGCAAGGACTGTCATTTCTCCGAGGCAGATTAAGGGGATTGTTCTTCGAAATCTGCTTCATATATTAAATGTTGTAATATGAAAGGAAGAGGACGGACCTCTATAAATACCAATGTAAAACTCAAGCAAAAGGAGGAGGATCTTGTTGCAGAAATTGAAATAGAAATCCTAGATGCAATTGCTTCCATTCTTAGTGTCTTTTGGAGTTGGTGATCTAATTTGTTGTGTATGTTTGGCTTTCTGTGTGATTTACTTCTATGTAGTCTAGTGTAATATCAGTTGAATTTTGCTGTGTTGAATTTAGCTGTATTGGCATTTGAATGTTTGAAGTTTATTTGGAAGCGAACTCATGGCTAATGCGTGATCCAGTTTCTGTGTACGTATTCTAAGAGTCAGTTGCTGCTTAACTTTAGGATCTAGTTGAAATTATTACTGTTCGAGGTTGTTCTCCCTATCAACGATCGGCTTCGGCCATATTTACATCCCTTTCCATTATTTCCCATTTCTTTCCGCATTATTTCCCATTTCTTTCCTGCATCTCTAGTCTTGAAACCAATTTAGATTAGTGTGGGAACCAGCCCTCTCTAGAGATTGGCCGGGAGACATCTCTTTTTCTCGGCCTTTCAATGTTGGCCAAGTCTAGGGCGCATATACATATAAAATCCTTTCTTGTGGCAGATTTGTGACCAACACATAGTTCATTATAGCATGTCCAATGTGAAACTTTCCTTATATTTGGATAATTTTATTTATTTTTGTGCCAAAATTCATCACAAGTAGAGTAATTGGCTTAAAATTGAAGGAATTTTACCAAGTTTTTGAGTAAGTAGTGATTCACTTTAAATTTGGAGAGATTTATTCTGATTGATTGAATCTCTTGGGAAATTATGTAAGTCTATTTGAAGGAGTTTTTCACTCCATATTGATAAAAAATCAATCAAAATTTTCCAATTTGTACAAATTGAATCCAAAGCAAGTTGCCAAGTTTAGGGACTTGATTGATCAAGCTTAGTCTTAAATTTAAATTAAATTTCATATCATTTTTGCTACTTGTGTCTAAATTTTATAGGTGCTATGTGGGATATTACTTCATGAATTTCAAAATCTTAAAATCTTTGCAAAGCAAGACCTTAAGACAACATTGAAATTGCATTAAATCTTAGTGTTATTGCTTGCACAACACACCCTAGTTTGTATGGACTAGGGACCTACTTTTTGTTTGTGTCCCTCTAATTTTATTTTGTTTTTCTCAAGCTTTATCTAAGTGAATAATGATTCTAGTGTCTTTCTTAAGTTATTTCATGCATAGTAGTTTGTTGTTTGAAAATTTATGGTTCCTTCAAAAGTAAATTAAAATTCTTGAGAGTTGAGACACAATTTTTAATTCATATTTTTTAGTTAAATGTTTTAATTCAAAATTTTAATTTAGATTTTTTATTCATATTTTTTAAATTTACATTTTTTATTAAAAAAATTTTATTCAAAAATATTAACTCAAAATTTTAATTCATTTTTTTAATAAAAAATAGTGTTCTTATTTAATTCAAATTTTAAATATGAATTTTAACATGGGTAAATTGAATATGATAGATGTAACTTCTAGAGGAGATCATGAGAAAGGCTAGATAAAGCAAAAAATTAAAAACATATATAGAATTAATAACCAACTCACTCGCCACGATTAATAGATCAAAATTTAAACTATAAAGACCAATTGGATTCAAGTAATTGATTTCACAGGGATTGAGGTTTAATGAGGCATGATCAAGGAATATGCCAAATAGGTGGTCTTGAAATTCAAATTATGTATTTCAAGTTAATTCATATAATATCGTATTATATTAAACTAAATCCACTCACTATTTTATTACTTTTTTTATGTTGGTAAAAATTTATTGAATCAATAAAACCATACAAGAAAAAAATAATCCCAAAACAACAAACCTTACAATATCCATAAGAAAGAGATCCTCAAAACCACCTATCACCCGACCAAAATATACCCAAAAAACAATAACCTCAACCAGGCATACTACGACAAGAAAATTAGCAAGATGATGAGAAGAATCCAATGGGAGTTGATCCCATCCCCTAACATTCTAGTATTCCTAAAACTCAAAATACAATTTTTTAAAGCAATCAACCACACTATTCCATTCCCTAGGAATATGAACAAAGGAAATAAACTCCAAATGTTGATAAATTTGAATGATCTATTGAGCCACTAATGCCAACTACCAATGAACATTAGAAAGATTATGAGTCTTCAAAAAATTAATAATAATCTAAGAGTTTGACTCACAAATTATCTTTCACCATCCCAAAGCATAACCTTTTTCCAAAGCAAAATGAATAGCAAGGGCCTCCATATAATTATTAGTTTGCTTCCCCTTATAATAGGAGAAAATGAAAAGAGCTGCACCACTACTCTCTCCCAAAACCACCAATGCCTGCATACCCAGGATTCCATCTAGAAGATCCATTAGTATTAATCTTAAACACCCCCCAAGGTGGACGATGCCATATGCTATCTCTTTGCACTTTTTTATTGAGGCCTCTCCTCCCCACTGATAAAGAAGGATGAGGGTCATTCTCCACTAAACCTAGGTCCTGCATCATCAAAATCTTAGACTGCTCCAAAGGAATACTGATATGATATTTAGAAGAAACAATTTCTTGGATCATACTAATAATCCTCTACCAAATATGATAAACAGTTAACTTTTTATCTTCAAAAATTCTTTAATTTCTTTCAAGCCAAATCTGCCATATAATACATTAGAGCCCAATACTCCATGCAAATTGAAGAAAAAAGCCTTAGCATGAGGTCTTCCTAAAATCCTCCAGAGCTTAACAAGAAAAGAGGCATCAAAATAAAACTTTTTTCACACCCTCCACCAAATATGCCAAATTTCCCATGCAAACGACAACTGTAAGAGCAAATGACCTAAATATTTGTCACTATTCTTACAAAGGAAACAAAATGAAGGGCCCTGAAAACCTCTCTTTTGGATATTATCCTAGGTAAGACATTTGTTCCTAGTAGCCAACCACAAATGGAAATTATATTTGGACTAGGAAAACTTATTCCAAACTTGTTTCCACCAAGGAACCTTCTGATCCCCAAAATGCTACCTATATAAAACATGATAACCAAAAGTCACCAAGAAAACCCCTCTAGAATATGAAATCCAAGCCAAAACATTATCATGTTGTAAATAAGAGCACTCCCTAGTAGCCAAAATACGAGCCAAATCTTCTCTATCCTAAACAAAACCACCTGTCATCCAATCTCTAGGATCTTTCCACTGAACTACCTCCACCTACCCAACTCTTTTGGTAACTTTATAATCCATCACCCTATACCAACCAATAGCTATGAAACAATTACATAGCTCATGAATATTAGGAGAAATACACAAAATTGTAAGGAAACCATCCCAAGAATCATGCCAAAAAAGGGCTTTTGAGCATTTGATACAAATCCAGAACAATCCTTGCTTAACAAGAGTCACCCCCTTCTCAAGGGTGTTCTATATCAAAGAGACTTTACTAGAAAAATTGTATCTAGGTATCTCAAATACCTCAACCCCATTAATATAATTAAAGGAAATAATTTTAGCCCAAGCATGGTCTTGAGAAATGTACCATATCTAATAATGCTTGGCTACCAAAGCCTAACTAGAAAGATAAGTCAAACAAAGACCCAAACTACCTTCTTATTTCAATCTACAAATAGTCTTCCACTTAACCAGACTCCATTTTGAAGACTTCAAATTTCCAACTCATAAAAATATTCTATATAGATATTCAAGCTCATGAATAAAAATAGTAGGAGCGACCAAAGTCATGCATCGATAAATACGTAAAGCTTGAACCATCGACTGAAGAAGCAACACTCTACCAGCAAAAGAAAGTTACTTTACAATACAATGAGAGAATTTAGCCTAGAATTTATCTAAAATATTATTCTAGATACATCGAGGCAGAGGGCCCACAGAAAGACGAATTCCCAAATAGGTTAAAGTAAGAGCTCCAATCTGAAACCAAAGAATCTAAGCAATTTTGGCCTATATAAGAGGATTAGTATTAAAAAATAAGATGGAGAATTTTACCTTATTTATATTCTGCCCTGAAGTAGCCAAATAAATATCCATATATATTCTAAAATTAGTTGCTTCCCTAATAGAGGCAATACCCATAATAGTAGTATCATCCACAAATTGAATATGATAATACACAGGTAAACCATTTTCTTAATTGAAAAGGAAAACCTTCATAATTTTTAAAGTGTGATGGAAAGAGTTTTTCAACTATTTTTTACACTAATCCTTCTAAATTTAATGTCCATTTTTTTCCTTTTTCTATACTCTCCTAAAATTAATTCAAGTTTTTATCAAAATCTTTGAAAGGTGTTTTATGTCCTAAAAATATTTAATCTCCTCTTTTTAAATTAGTATTTGTTTTTTGCAAATATTCTAGGGTTTACAAACGAAATAATATTAGAGAGGTAGGCTTGTGGAATTTTAGACTTATGAGTCTAGAATTAGGGACAAAAATTTGTAGGATATTTTTCAAACATCAAGGGAATAATTGGGCAAAAATGCTATTTAAAAAATATATAGGTTTTGTTAATGAAATGAATTTTTTTATGAAAAAGCACAACCTAAAGAATTGACAACATGGAACTTCATGTCAAATACATTACAATTTGATCCAAGGACGTATTATATGGCTATCCAATGAGGGGAGTTTTACAAATTTTTGGTCTCATACTTGGTTGAAACCTTATCTTATTATTTATGATACAAAATAACAATTACTATGTTAGGCATCCTTAGTTTGTAAAGTTCTAAAGATACAAAGTAACACTAATATGATCAACTAATCTAGATATTGGTATTTTATTGGTATCATGGTCAAAGGAAAAGAACTTGATAAATAATTTATGAACTTCAAAAGAGTTTAAATAGTTCCATTTTTCCATTTTAAGGAAAAATGTTGAGTTGGATTGGAATCTATCAAATGATGGTAAATATTTTTCCAAGATAGAATATAAAATGATTTAGAGCAATCAAAATTTATTACTCCCAATGATATCCCTTGGAAGAAATTTAGCTCAGTAGAGGCCCTCCCTATGGTCTCAACATGCATTTGGATAGCACTCAAAAGCAAGATTGTTATAGGATAAAGTCTACACAAAAGAGTATATCATGGAGCTTTCAGGTCTTCCTTGTGTGAGAAGGATCTAGAAATACCATATTATTTACTTCTTTATTACTCCTTTGCTTACATCGTTTCGGTATGCTTTTTCAATAATATGACAATATATTACATAACTTCATCAACATTGAAAGAGTGGATGAAACATTGTATTAATTATTTTAAAGATAAACCATTATGAATTTGAGCATTTTCCTACCATTATTTATGGGTTTTTATTACTCAAAATAAATAATAAAATGTTCATTGTTCAAAATTAAATTTTAAAATTGTTTCCAAGTTTGGAATCATATTATTGCCTCTCTACATGGTGATCATCATAGGAATTTGAGTGTAGAAAAGTGTGATTTCTTATTTTTTACATGAATTGAATATACACAAAAGGAATATCTATGACAATAGATTTAACAAAAATAATTTGCTTTGAACTACTATAAATTGAATGTTTAAAAATTATATTTATTAAAATTAACATTGATGATGTTTCAAAATAAAAAATAAAAGAAAATCCAATGGAAGTGTTGTCTTTCAAAATAATGAAGGAAAAATTCTTCTTACTCATAAACATAAGAAACTTAAACTAACAACTATGTAGATACTAAGGTATTTCATACTAGAATAAAAATTTCAATTGAAAAAATAAAAAAATCTATTTTAAGTAAGAGGGACTCACAAATTATCATTAATGCTATCAATATAAATGGATGTTTTTTATTTATTGATAATTGGTTTTTTAAAGGGACCCAAAACCTTAAAAACATGTTGTAGAGAGGATCCCATGAAGGTTCAACTCTCTACAGGACAAGCCAGGAGTGGACCGTGTATGTTGAGTCTAGAAGACATAAAGAAGCAAAAATTCATATTATGGCAAAAGGGAATAGCTCGCAGGTACAAAAAGGAAACTAGAAGATGCAAGGAAAGCACAGGGATCATCCTAGGCCACAAAAGGGGACAATCACAATAGGAGACTACCTCCATTATTTTGGGACATAGTCCTCATCATCCTTGAGGTCATCCTCAATAAAAATGATGTTCTTCTAATTTTTCATCTGGGTGAAAATCTTGCTAGCTCTAATGAGCATTGAGTTAGCTAGGGTGACTATATCTCCCATATTAGTGATCTCATCCACATCCCCCATATTCTACATGAAGCAAGAACCACCCAAGGATGGGATTTTCGTAGTCCTCTAGCTCTTGTGGACAAGGGATGGGTTGGACTTCTCATTGATGTTCTTGAATTAGATAGAGAATAGAATTGGGATTCCATAATACCATGCTTGGGGTAATTCCTTGGGGCAACCAACTCTACTAGGAGTGTCATTGTCCACTTTCACCACCGGAGCATCTAGAGCACCATCCATAATTGTCAGTGGCACAGGTTCGAGATCATTTCCAAGTCTCTCTTGATCCACAACATGCTAATATAGGTTCAGACTGATGAACTTGTAAATAATGTAATGTAGGCCCTAGTTTTTAGGGTGGGTGATTTCCTCTGCCTAACACTATCCAAAAATATTTCCATAGAATGATATAGGTATTTCGAGATATTAATCTACTTGACGTCCTTGAGGAAGTTAAGAAATAGCATATGAAAACTATGGAGAGGCGACATCGACTCATCAATAGTTAAGTATTGCATTATAGGGACCATCACTCTAGTCTATGAAGGGGGAAGTCCTTCCCTGATGTACCCATTGTCTTTCTTCATTAGAAACTTACCCTTATCATGAAGTAGTGCCAATTCACCAGCAATAGAGTGTTTGTCCCTCTAGACAATCTCACCTTCATTCGAGAGTTCAGTGATCTCTGCAAGCATGTCAATGGTAACAACGAAGGTTAAGCCTTTCAAGGATACAGTGTTGTTGTCCCAATTCTGAATGAATTTCCAGGATATGTCAGGGTCATGGCCACCAAACTTTTTCAAGAAGTTTAACAGGCATCAGATTTCCAGGATCTCCTCGAGCATTGGTTCCAGCTATAGTTGATCAGGCTCAAGCATCATTATAATTCTCCACTGAATAGAATCGTGCCACCATTTTGCCACCCCACTCGCCTTAATGAGTATAATGAAGTGTTCTATAACCTAGTTTATAAAAATCCTTCCCTCCCATGTCCAAGGCTTCTTCATGTCAATATGTGTTGCCTTGGAACTTGGTTGGTACCGTTGATTGGTCCTTTCAGGCACGATATATCTTGATGCACGATTCAATCGATCTTGAGGGATGATGGTGTGGGCATGCACCAAAATTAAAGGTTTCCTAGGTGGTGGAAAAGCCTAATAGTAGTAGTTGGTGGACAGGGTGTACCACAGGGGACATGCCACATTATCAATTATTCTCTATAGGTGAGTTATTAGGGCATCAACTGCTACATCGAGGTTCAGGGAAAGTGTAACACTGACAAGGTTATCATCATGTGTTGCATGGTTATCACCCTGGCATAATATGGTACTCCCTAGATGATTCATTTCACACATGTGATAGGCATCACATTTTGTAGGTGTTCCTTCTCTACACTTTGTCCACGCGCACCTTTCCAACGGATGTAATTGTCATTGGTATTAGGAATATCACCACTGAATTAGGGAGACACTCCAAGTTTACACTGGATGTTGTGTCGAGATATGCCCGCCCAATGAGCAAAGTATATATATAAATGCATGTGATGATTGGATAAAATAAAATATTATTATTTATGTTTATCAATTATTATTCAAGGAGTCTCTTGGAAATGTGAGCACATCTATGAGAAGGAAACATAGTATATGACAATCTATTTTAAAATTCAAATTTTAGAAAACAATTAGTAAAAAGCAATTTTACCTCTTAATAAAAATATTTTCAATATAAATGGATGTGATGACTCAATAAAGTAAAATGTTATTGTTGATGTTTATCAAATATGGTTGGAGGACTCTCTTGAAAATATGAACATATCTATAAGAAGAAAATATAGTAAATAACAACGTATTTCAAATTTTAAATTTTAAAAAATAGTTAGTAAAAAGTAATTTTATCTCTTAATAAAAATGTTATATAAAATTTAACATGAATATATAATTCATTTTAAAGAATAAAATATTTAATTAATATTAAAAATTAATAAAAAATAATCTAATTAACTTATTATTTTAATATCACAACACTAAAAATCATGCAAAACATAAGGAATTTAAAATAAAAATGTTTACTAGAGATATTATCGATGCCAATTACATTCAAATCCTTTCCTATCTCATAAATATTGTTGCATTATAAATTGAAGAGAAACAAATCTTTGTCTTGAGGTAGTGATTGACCATGGAGATTTAAACAAGTAACATAGTCCCTTTCCTTAAAATGTACTATATTTTTGTTGGCCTTTACAAATAACTCTCCAATCCATCGATGTCTACTTCCCTAAACTTTAGTTATATATTAGAAAGATCCATATTGCATTCTAGGTTGGGAATATTTGACCCTTATGAATTTTGGGTGCAGAGTGGAATGATAGAGGAGCCAATGGAAAGGGAACTCATAGGGGTAGGACCATGTTTGTATCTCTTGGAGTTTTTGCAAGATATTTGTGTCTCCATTGGTCCAATCATTGCTAATTGGTAGGGGTTTTCCACTTTCAGGGCCCATATCACCTAGAGTTCGAATGCTTAATTTCCCCATATCTTATATCAAGATATTTAGTGTGTGCATGCTAGGTCTGATGACCATTCACTTCCCTGAATAGCATCATATGAGTTTACCATTACCCTGATAAAACTCCAAAAGTCCTATTTCTGCATAAGCCCATATCATTATGCATAATCCCATAATATCTTCTGCCCAGATAATGGATGGGTCAGCCTAGGAATTATGCCCATATCATAATTCCTTTTATATTCTCCTTTCATTCTTTAGAGTTTGGCAGACCAAGACAGTCTGAGAGCAATGCCCCTCATCAACCCGGTGGTTGGATAAATGAATGTATTCTCACATTCTTTCATTAAGTTGTCTACCCACAACCTTAACCTTCTTGGTTTGATTAGGTTGTCTACCCACAACTATGAGTTCATATAATTTAAGCCTCATTAACATAAATGCCTATATTATGATTTTGTATCTATCATGGTTTTTAATGATGTACTAATATTACTATTTCAATTCTAAATAGTCTCACGTCCATCTAAATATATTTTAAATTATATTCCTTTTATAACTATTTTATATCTCAATATAACAAGAAGAGCCTATTTTTAGTCTAAGTGGTGAAGCTTTTCTCGTGCTTAGTAGGGACTTTATGATGGTGCTAGAGTCCTTTGTTTAAGTTTTTTTTAATATGCTATTGTGCAACTGGCTAGGTGGTGGTGAAACATATTTTGTGTCTCACTGTGACCTAATGTTAGTACAAGAGTTCCCTGGTCCATCTTTTTCTAAAATGCTATTGTTATTTTGGCTGGGAAATGGACGAGAAATTTTTCAACCTAGGGGCAGTTTTTGGCTACTTTTTTGTTGTTGGGTTCCTTCATTGGGGGGTCTTCTATTCTTCTACATATGAGTAATATTTTTTTTTTTTTTAATTTACATGGTGGAATAGGTAGCCGCCACGAATCCGGGAAGGCTATCCAACTTTTTATGGCCACCATAGTATTTTGCGTTGTCCGCCCCAAAAGCCACCACACAGATCTTCATGCAGTCCGTCCCTATAACCACTATGCCAAAATCATTTTAAACCTTTTACACCGCTGAAAGCACCAGGAAAGGGACAAGCGTTCAGTTCGACGAGGCCCGAGATTTGAACCTTGGACCTCCGCCCCCTTATGGGGTTTGGATGAACCAATTGGTCTACACATCGGACCTACATATGAGTAATATTAGAACCCATAGGGGTGGGGGGTTTCTTTCTCATCGATTGTATGTGGGGTTTGAACCCACAAATCCCAAGGTTCTAGGTCCTTTCCAAAACCTTGCTCCATGGCCCCTATTTTTGTTCTAATATGGAGGTTTGGTATGAGTTGTTATTTGGAGTTTGGAGGATGGTTGGAATACAATAGTATTTATGGGATTTTAGTCTTCATAGATTTTTGAGATGGAGGTTTTTAATGTCACTTGGGTAATATGTTGCAGATCTCTATTTTTGACAACTGGTTTCTATTGATTTGGTTGAGCAGGTGATCCAAAGTTCAAATCCTTCTTCTGCACTTAGGTCCCAGTGGTGTTCTCAAGGAAGAACATTTTTTTGTTTTTGTGGAAGTGCAGACGCCCTAAGTTTTTTATGCCTGAGAGATGAATCATTGATACTTTGAGACTTGGTTGTCAAATTTTGATGGTAATTTTGATCAGTTGGTTGGTCTCATGCTATGCGATATGAGAATAATTTTAATTTTTGTTTTGTGTTCAAATTATTGTGGGACAAGAATGTAAGTTTGATTATTTTATTTTATTTTGCAGCTTTTTTGTTGATTCTACCTTTGTGTTAGATTGAATATTGTAAGTTTTAACGACTGGTTGACTCCTTTTGGAGATCTATGTACAATGTTGTTAGATCCTTTCAAAACCCTCACCTGTTACCTACAAAAAAAACTTTAGTTATATATTTAATTAACGAGCCTTGTCTTGTGTTCTTAAATAGAGCCTGCAAGTATGATGATATATAGTTATTTTTTAGTTGAATACAATTTTTTTATAATTTTTATTGACCTAAGGGCTTGGTGGATTGGTAAGTGCAGGTGTGGTTGGGCACTTACCAAGAAGATACCTAGGTTCAAACCTTTGGAGGAAGCCAACCCATTGTAAAGGTAGTAGTCTGATCATAATCCTCTGAGTGCATCTCAGACTGGTCTCTATCTCACATTGGGTCAACAAGAACGAGAAAGATAGGTTTTTTGGGAGCAATCCCTAAAATTAGTGGTTGTAACCAACTCTCCTATGTAATCCAAAAAAAAAAATTGTATATAGTTTTATGGAATGAGAGTGTTTTTGGGAGGGTTGTATAAGGAACTTTAATAATCCCTAGCAGATAGATAGGGAAAAATTCAACAAGACTTCACCTTGACTACTACTAAATATGAGCGGTCTTTTATACAAAAACTTGGGTCGATGAAAACCCAAGGACTTACTATTTTTGTATTGCACTCTCAAAACGAAATATTAGGGTAAAGCAAGGGTAAAGCATAGGTTTTTAGAGATTTCTCATCCCCTTGTTGTGGGGTTTGAATTTGGATATCTTATAAAAACTTAGTTAAAAATACATATTTTTATTACGGATGTTGGGTTTGAACATGTATCTCCTAAATAAAAATTCAAGAACTTTACCACTATAGTGTTCCTCTAAGATTTTAAAATGTTAAAGTGTAGAATTTTACGAGATATCTCTATCCCTTTACCTAGGTTTGAACTTGTGTCTCTTGGTAAAATTTTAGAGTAAAGCATGGGTTTTTAAAAAGATTCTAGTCCCCCTATACTAAAGTTTGAATTTTAATCTTCAGATAAAATATGTTTTTATAATATTAAACAATTAACATCTCATTTTCATTTTTGAGAGAAACCAATCTCAAGGATGAAATATGTTTTTATAATATTAAACAATGTTTTTACAATATCAATCAATTAACATCTATCATAATATTTTACCAAACAAATATTAATCATAAAAGATAAGTCATTTTTATTATCGGGGAAATTAATCTTCACGAATCAAAAACTGCTTTCATATTTTTCCAATTGACAATCATTTACTAATTTGCGGTGAGTTGATGGAACCATTTGGATGTTTACGTAGCGATTCGTTTGTCTTTCAATATTTGCAGAATGACCTCAATAAGTAATTTTTGTCTTTCTTATCTCCAATCCATGTTTACCATTTAGTGTTGACATCGGTCGCGTAGAAATGAAAATATTAGAAAGCAAATATATTTACATAAATAGAATGGTCATGGTGAAGTTGGTAATGTGATGGGCACACACTACAACCATGTGGAACGCCTCCCAATTTTTAAGATGCCATGACTTGTTGTGTTCTTCTCCTTGTCTGTTTGCAAGTTGAAATGCAAAGGCTGAAAGAATTAGTCTTAATTCTAGATAAGGACGCCAACACAGAATACACCAACTAACCATGTGAAAGTAAACACGTGACAAAGACTGATAAGACTAGTTGAGTCAGCTGAAGGCTGTCTTTACGTCCTTCCTTATCTTTAAAAGCTGAAAGGTCAATATTCCATGCTGTCTAATGCTTTTATTTTCTCATCGTTCTTATCGCCTTCTCGTGCCGGCACCGGCATTTCTCTGTGTTTGTGTAGTTTAAACAAAATAGAATGGATTAATCCTCCAAAATCGTTTTCGCAAACGGTTCACATGCTCGTGCTGGACAATCTCTCTAGCACCTCCGACACATCTGTGTCTTTTCAATGCAAGGAATAATTGCTGTGCAGATAAAGCCTAACCCATATAACGCGCTTCGCTGATTGCTAGTATTCCATTAAATGTATTAGTGGAGAACACAAGTGGTCCAATGTGGTCCTCACGTTTGAATTGCACTAGAGGAGTTCAAAGCCAACGACAATGCTATACCCACATCACAAGAGCTGGAGTCGTTTAAACATGTAGCAAACGACGTCTCTTCGGCAGACTAGGTTAAAAAGGCGTTTAGTTTTCCTAAAACTCTAGAAAAAACTTGCGTAAAAATTAATATTATAATTTTTGTGTCTTCGAATTAAGATAAAATAATAAAAATTTAATTTAACATTTTAATAATTATAATTATTATTTTTTAATTATAATTGACTTTTTAAAATTTTATTCAAATTCTAATTATCCCAGCAATGCCATGTACATCATAATTAGACAAATCTAAAATATGATATAAGAAGTTAGAAGAAGAGTTTCACAAGAAGCCAACCCAGATGAAGATAACAAGATCTAAATTATATTTTAAGTTGGAAAGATTTGACCTTTATGGATTTTGGGTGCAGAGTGGAATGGTACAGGAGCCAATGGAAGGGGAGCTCATAAGGGTAGGACAATGTTTGGATCTCTTGGACTCTTTGCAGGAGAGATATGTGTCCTTTGGTCTTAGATGATGGTGGTATCAGAGTCCCCTTCCATGTTTTTTTTAATCTGCTATTGTGCAACTGGCTAGATGATGGTGAAACATATTTTGTGTCTCAGGGTGACCTAATGTTAATACCAGAGTCCCCTAGTCCAACTTTTTCAAAACGTTATTGTTATTTTGGCTGGGCAGTGGACAAGAGATTTTTCAGTCGAGGGGTAGTGTTTGGCTATTTTTTTGTTGCTAGGTTCCTTCATTGGGGGGTCTTAATTAGAAACCACATGGGTGGGGGTATTTTCTCACCAGTTGTTTGTGGGGTTGGAACCCACAGATCCCAAGGTTCTAGGTCCTTTCCCAAACCTTGTTTCATGGCCCCTGTTTTTGTTTTGAGATGGAGGTTTGATATGAGTTGCTCTCTGGAGTTCGGAGGATGGTTCGAATCCAACAAGATATATGGGGTTTTAGTCTTCACAAATTTTTAAGATGGAAGGTTTTATTGTTGCAAGGGCAATATGTTGCAGATCTCCATTTTTGACGGTTGGTTTTTATTGAGTTGGTTGAGTAGATGATCCAAATCTCAAATCCTTTTTCTGTGCTTAGGTCCCATTGGGGAAGAACATTTTTCTTTTCTATAGAAGTTTAGGAGCCCTAAGCTTTTTATACCTCGAAGATTAATCATTGATACCCTGAGTCCTGGTTGTCAGGGTTTGATGGCACTGTTGGTCGGTTGGTTGGTCCCTCTTTAGGTGGGATGAAGATAATTTTGATTTTGATTTTGTATTGAAATTGCTATACTGCCATTGGATGAGAATGTAAGATTGATTATTTTTTCTTTCAAGCAACTTTTATATTGAGTTGTCTTTGTACTAGATTAAAGATTGTAAGTTTTGACGATTGGGTGACTCCTTTTGGATCTCTATGTACAAGGTTGTCAGATCCTTTTACCTACCAAAAAAATAGAATCTTGAAGTAAGAGACCTAAATAAGGGACTTCAATCTCAAAAGGAAGTACAACTTCAGTGGCATATACCAAGACAAAGGGAGAAGCATCAGTACGGGTTCGAACAATAGTTTGATAAGCCCATAAGGTAGAATATAGTTCAGTATGCCAATATCATCCTGATTTATTAACCAATATTTTTAGGATTTTAATTAAAGTTTTGTTGGATGCTTCATCTTGATCATTTCCTTGTGGATAGCAAGGAGTAGACCATCTATGTTGGATTTTGTACTTAGCACAAAGCTTTTGTATGTCTTTATTTTTAAATCACGTTCCATTATAAGAAATGAGTGTAGATGGAATCCCAAATCTACATATGCTTTTATTGAAAATAAATTTAGAGACTTGGGTTCCTGTGTAAGAAGACAATGGCATGGCTTCTACCCATTTTGTAAAATACTAAGTTGTTGTTATGATGAATTTATGACCATACGATAAAAATGGATTAATCCTCCCTATACTGTCTAGATCCCATTTTGAAAAGGCCAAGGGAAAGAGATGGCTTGAAGATCTTGGGTAGGAGCATGGACTAAATTTGCATTTCACTGGCATTTATCACATCAACGCACATAGTCATTGGTATATTTTTCCATGGAGTGCAAACAATATCCCATTTTTAGGATATTTTTTATTATGGCACTGCCACTAAAATGACCTCCGCAAGATCCATCATGCACTTAATTTAGTGCTTTTTTGAATTCATCTAGGTTGAGGTATATTACAAGGATACCTTCAAAAAACCTTTTATACAAGTTACTTCTGATTATTACAAAACTAATGGCTTATTTACGTAATAGTCTACGTTGATTCCTATCTAGGCCATATGGGAATGACATGTTTTGGAGAAAGTTGAATATATCTTCTTACCATAATCCTGAAGATGTTTCTTCAATTACGAAGACCTCTAAGGGTGCTAGGAAATACTCTAATGAATATGGTTACCTAAGTTTGTTAATGATGATAGTAGCAATGATCATCATCCAACTCTAAAGGAATAAGAGAAGCAGTTGCTGCCATAACATCTGTAGAAAGGTTACTAGAATGAGGAATGGCTTCGATAGTAACTTTCTTGAATAAAGACATAAGTTTTAAAAAGTACTCTTTATAAGAGAAAATTTTATCATCTCAGGTCTAATAGATGTTATTGGTTTGATTTACCATGACTTGTGAGTCTCCAAAAATTGATAAAATTTTAATATTAAAGCATAAATCTACTCATAACCTAAGAATCAAGGCTTCATATCTACTGTGTTATTCGTAAAGTTAAATTTGAGTTTAAAATATAATGGGATAAGTTTTTTTTTTTAGAAATACTAATATAATGCCTACACCTGCGTCACTCATGCAATAGGCTCTATCAAATAATAGAGTCCAAGAATCTAAATGTTCACCTTCTAGATTAAAGCATTCATCTGGAAACTCTATTATTAAAGGGAGAGTATATTCAAGAGGACAAGTAGTGAGTTGATCAGTGATGACTTTACCTTTGATGGAATTTTGAATAATAAAGGTTAGATCAAAATCACTCAAAGCAAGAACCCATTTTATTGCACATCCTGATAAATAAGGTTTACTCATCAAGTATCATAATGGATCAAATTTTGCTATGATGAAAGTTTTTTGAATAAGCATATAATGGTGTAGTTTTTGTGAATAAAACACAACAACTAAGCAAGGTTTTTCTAAAGGAGTATAATGAGTTCCATAACTTATCAAGGTTTTTCTTATGTTATAAGTATCTCTTTCTTTATTATCCTCATCATGTTGTGCAAGCATTGCTTCTAAAACAAGTTCTAAGGCAGAAATATATAAAATAAAAGGATGCTCAAGCCTAGGAGGAACGAACATTGGTGGTGTAAGAAAATATGTTTTAAGAGCTTTGAAGGCTTCTTCAAATTCCTAATCCTATTTAAAAAAGTTATCTTTCTGAAGTAACTTAGAAATGATTGACATTTATCTGCCAATTTATCAATGAAATGATGGATGGACTGGAGCTTAGCTTGTAAGCTTCTAAGCTCTATCAAAGTTTTTTATGGTAGCATATCAATTATTACCTTGATTTTGATAGGATATATCTCTATTCCTTGCATAGATATAATAAATTCCAATAATTTACTTGATTTCACTCCAAACACACATTTATCCAGGTTTAAGAAGACTTTGTACTCATAGAGTCTATTAAAGACTCGTTGTAGGTCAGGAATATGATCTTCCTTCTTAATGGATTAAGCTATAATATCATCTACATAATCATGTAATATATCATACATCGTATCATGAAACACATAGTTCATAGCTCGTTGATAAGTTGCTCCTGCATTCTTTAAACCAATGGTCATTACTTTCCAATACCCTAAGGTGTAATGAAAGCAGTTTTAGGTTGATCCTCTAGTGCTATACATATTTTGTTATATCTTGAAAATCCATCCATAAGGGATAAAATTCCACTTCCTACCATGAAATAAATGATTTAATCCATATTAGGAAGGGGGAAATCA
The DNA here is from genome assembly GCA_028583015.1 of Wollemia nobilis. Lineage (NCBI taxonomy): Eukaryota > Viridiplantae > Streptophyta > Pinopsida > Araucariales > Araucariaceae > Wollemia > Wollemia nobilis. The sequence continues at coordinate 2,169,430 of JAQPPZ010002321.1, forward strand.
TATTTGGGACATGCAACATTGATGTCCCTAAAATTAGTGCATACTCTAATTTTAGTAGCCTCTTCTTTTGTTACTGGGATGACATTAGATATCCAATAAGAATAATCTATGGCTTGAATGAAATCAACATTTAAAAGTTTTTAGCTCATCTTTAACCAACAAAGTTACTTTAGGATGCATTTTCCTAAGTTTTGTTTTACCATTTTAGTGTTAGTATGAACCAATAAGTGGTGCATGATGATAGAAGGATCTAAGCTAGGCATATCCACATAATTCCATGTAAAGATATCAGGGTATTCTACAAGAAGTTTTGTGTATTTCATTTGATATTTTTTACTCAAAGTAGCTCCAATTTTAACCATGTGAGGATTATTTATGTTCCAATATTGATTTTTAAAATATCTTCTACCAAAATATTTAAGTCCCTTTCAAAATTAGGAGGGTCGGTGAAACACCCATTTCCTAGAGTTCTTCTAGGGATAGTTTGGCTAATTCTTCTTGTGTGGTTGTTTTTGTGTAAACATGGGCTATACATGGGATAGACCCATCAAAGAAGAAACTATTCCTCATAACTTCTTCGAGGGAGATGTCAAAAAAGACATCTCCTTATATACACTCATCTGGAGTGGCAATCCTTTTGAGATGGGCTATTGAAATCATATTGTAAGAAAACAAATGAGTTTTCTTTCTCTTCTTATTATTCATTAAATATTTTTTATTTTCTAAATATTAACCATATGTGATTAGGTGATCATCACCATCAATGAGAAAAGGTTGAGATTTCATAGAAATATATCTTATACCACATCAGGCAGGCCATCTTGGACATTTTGAGTAGATGAGTTGTCATTGATGTCAAGAGTGAGTGGTCATTGATGTCAAGCTTTCAGCACACTAGTCAGTGGCAGTTTCAGTGGGCAACATCAGTTTTAGGTTCTCCAATAAGTGCAAAAGGATAGTCCATTTTTAGTTGATCAAGACCCGGTTCCAGGAAGTCAAATGTGGTCCAAAGTGCAAAGAAGAAGCCCAAGTGAATAATATTATAATATTTCTTTATAATATTATACAGGGAAGTTTAAATTAATTATAAATTAATTAATATAATTTTTATTATAAATTAATTTATTAATTAATTTACTTAACTTATAAGTTATTTAAATTAATTATTAATTAATTTTAATATTAATTATAAGTTAATTTATGTTAATTTTAAATAACCCTAAGGTGGGTTATTAAATCAAAATTTGAATTTTGAATTTGAATTCTAGCACCGACGTGGGGAGAAAAATAACCATATGTGTATAAAAGGGGGACTACCCCACCTTAGCCAAAATCTCTTATGCTTTCAAATTAATCTTAATGCTAATATGAGCTTGTGTGAATCATGTCGTAACAAAGAGGATTGCTTTGTGGTTTTGTGTTGAAATCGATGATGGACGAAGGGTTAATAGGAAGGAAGTCTTCCTTCCTTCACGTGGGTGCCTATAGCCCACATGGTGGGCACCAAAGTGCTAAGGCGCTTGGGGAGACGATGATTCAAATCACGCCAAAACCCTTTTGGGGAGAAAGACAAAGGTATGCATTAGTTGAGCGCCAAAATTTTTGGAGGAATTAATTGAGCTATTAAAATTTAATTTTTGCATAATTTATTTGGTTTGTAAGGTTTTAAGGGGAGTTATAAGGTTGATGCAAAATTAATTTTTGGTGTTATTTGCTTTAGTGTTTGAAAAGGGTAATAAGGTGTTTTAGGAAGATTGTTTGAGGTTTTGTGGTGTTGGATATTATTTTAAGTTGGAGATTATAAGGTGTATCAAAATAATTATTTTTCATGTATGATTTGATGGATGTTAATTTCAAGAAGGAGCAATAAGGTATATTTGAGCTTTGATTATTTTTGTGTCTAAGGAATATTTTTGAGAAAGTGTTAAAGTGATATTTTGTCATCTAACCATTGAAATTGGAAAGAAGGAAATTGTGATTGAGATAGGTTTTCTAAGGGCACTTCTACATCAAACAAAAGGTATGGGCACATCTTCCTAGTGAGTGATTGTTGAATGTTATGAATGCAAAGTTGGAGTGAAAAGGATTGTTTGGTAAGCATTGTTGAGTGTGTTTTGAATTAATGCTTCAAGGTTTTCTAGAATAAAGAGTTGTTGATAAAACCTTGTTTGATAAGCATTGTTGTTGAAGTGATTAAGTTGAGTGAACTTGAACTAGGGTTTGCAAAGATCATGAGTATCATTGTTATGTGAGATTGATTGATAAGCATTATTGGAAACATTTGAGTGAGTGTTCATATGCTTGGACTAGGGTTTGTAAGCAAGGATTAATTCATTGAGTGATTGGTTGAGTAGAGTTGGTTGAGCCTAGTCAAGTGGATGTGTTGAAGTGATAGTTCAAGTTCTATGAAACAAATTATTCTATATTCTAAATTGATTTGAGAAAGAGATTGAGTATTTATGAATGTGAAACATATTGAGTCTCTAACAATTCTCTATATGTTTCTATGATAAAAGAGAGATTGAAAGTGATTGATATTTTATGAATGTGAAGCATATTGAGTCTCTAACAATTATCTATATGTTTCTATGAGATTGGACAAGTTCTAGTGAGGACTTGTTGAGAAGATTTGAGGTAAGTCTTAGAGAAGACTTGTGGACAGATTTGTGTAAGATTTTGTGGAAGCTTACAATACATATTTGAGGATAGATATTGAGGATATATTTGAGGACATTTGAGATATTGATATTTGAGGATAGAGTTTGGTGCATATTTGAGGATAGGTTTGTGCCAGATGAGAGATAGAGATTGAGCAAATTTGTGCTAGATCGAAGGACTATGTTTAGTGTAGATTTGAGATAGATATTTGGAGGTGATAGAGTATAGAGGATGATAGTCTCTAGTGGATAGAGATCCATTAGCTAGGGTAGTGAGGATAGGTGTCTTTAGTGGATAGAGATCCATTAGCCAGAGTAGTGGGGGTAATAGTTCTTCTAGAAGATCACCAATCAGAGCTAAGGAGAAAGGAGTTCTCCTATGGATAGAGATCCATAAACTTGATTAGGGGATTGGTGTCTCCTTTGGATAGAGGTCCATAAACATTGTAGGGAAAGGATTCCCAAGAGAATTTATTTGAGAAAAAATTATAAGGAATATTTTCTCCATGGAGTAGCCCACATTGGGTGAACCACGTTAAATCATGTCTCTCATGTGTGTGATGCTTTGTGTGATGTTTACTACTTTAATATTGTTGATGTTATCATTTGGATTAAAAAGCAAAAATTTTTATCTTATACTATTCACCCCCCTCTCAATATAAGCACATGTTCTTCAATTGGTATCAGAGTGGGTCTCTCCATGAAAAGACTAACAACTTGGAGGAGGATCCATCAAAAACACACATGACTTCAAAAAATGAAGAAGAGACCATGTTTGATATAAAAGAGGAATTCTTTACTACTCTCAAGAATTTGGAAAGGATTAGAGAAAAGAACTCAAGCCTGAAGGAAAAAATTCAAGAGGATGAAGAAGCAAATATGGAACTTCTACAAAGTCTCACAAAACTTAAGATAAAGGTAGAAGAAGGAAAGAAGATTGAGCAAGATATGATAAATCTATTAAGAGCAAGAGAAACAGAATGTGAAATATTGGAAGCAAAAATTATTTATCTAAGGAATGAAGTTGAAAGGACTAAAGTACTACAAGATATAGAGTATGGGAAACAGAAAGAAGAGTCAAGTCTTCAAAAAGGAGAAACTTCAAACAAAGATAGGCAAGCAAAGGATACTTCAAAAGAAAAAAAATAAAAAAAAAAAAAAAAAAAAAAAAAAAATGGGGGGGGGGATATTCAAAAGGAGAAGCACTCAACCACAATCTCAAAGGCATCCAAATAGGTTACATAATTTCTTCCATGGTCATTGTTTTTCTTGTAACAAATATGGTCATAGAGTTGTACATTGTATTGGTCATGCAAGAAACAATGTCAATAGAAATTTCAATTCTTTTGCACCTCTTATGGATAATGATATTATATGTTACAAATGCAATAATTTTGGGCACAAGGCTAGATGGTGTAAAATGATACTTCCTAAGTCTAGTAAAAGAAAACCAATTTCAACAACTAGGAAAGAGGAAAAGGGAAATGTAAAGACTAGATCAATGTTAGTTCAAACAACCCTTCATGCTCAGGATAAAGAAGAACAATGGTATCTTGATAGTGGTTGCTCTAGACACATGATAGGAGACAAAGAAAAATTCATTGTACTAAAAGAAACCAATAGAGGATCAGTAAGTTTTGGTGATAATGGATCAACAAAGATTGGTGGAAGAGGAACTCTGAGCTTAGATAATGGGAAAACAAGAACAGAAAATGTGTTGTATGTCAAAGGGTTAAAACATAATCTGCTAAGTGTAAGTCAACTTTGTGATCAAGGTCATATGGTTACATTTCACCCAGATAGATGTGAGATAAGAAAAACAGAAACTGGAAAAGTCATTGCAAATGCAAGAAGAACTCCAAACAATCTATACATGCTTAGTGAGATCAAAGGGGAAAAGTGCTTTTTATCACAAGAATATGAGAGTTGGTTGTGGCATAGGAGATTGGGTCATTTGAATTTTGACAACATAGTCAACATAAGCAATAAGCAGGCTATAAGAGATTTACCCAAGCTAAAAAGGCCACAAAACACAATCTGTGCACCTTGTCAACATGGAAAGCAAACTAGAACAAGATTTAAGTCAAAGGGATATATGTCATCTGAGCCATTAATTCTAATACATACTGATCTATGTGGTCCTACCAGAACACAGAGTATTCAGGGTGAGAGTTACTTTATATTGTTTATAGATGATTACTCCATAATGGTTTGGGTAGCCTTCCTAAAAGAGAAGTCAGATGCATTTGAAAAATTCAAAGCATTTAAGGAACTGGTTGAAAATGAAATCGACAAGAGGATTAAGTGTTTGAGATCTAACAGAGGAGGAGAATTTACCTCAAATGAATTTGTAGATTTTTGTGAACAACATGGAATCAAGAGAGAATACTCAATAGCAAGAACTCCTCAACAAAATGGAGTAGTTGAAAGGAAAAATAGGACTATTGAGAATATGGCTAGAGCTATGTTAAATGAGTCCAAAATTTTAGATGGATTTTGGAGGGAAGTAGTCAACACAATAGTATATATAATCACTAGGGCTCAAATGAGGGTAAACCATCACAAGACTCCTTATGAGCTTTGGAAAGGAAGACCGACCACTGTAAAACACTTCAAGGTTTTTGGAAGCAAGTGCTACATAAGACGAGAAGATCAAAACTTAGGCAAGTTTGACCCAAGATGTGATGAGGGAATTTTTCTTGGTTATTCCACTAAGATTAAATCTTATAGATGCTTCAACAAGAGAACACACACTATTGTGGAAAGTATAAATGTAACAATTGATGAGAAGATAGATTCAAGAGAACCAGTTCAGCAAATTGTGTATCAGGAAGATGGGAGTTGTCAAGAAGAGTTTCATGAGGAATCATATGAAGAAGAAGAAGAAACACAAAGACTTCTTCCTAAAACTCCATCCAGGTATGTATAGAAGCATCATCCAAAATATCTAATCATTGGGAATCTAGATGAAAGACAAACAAGGAGAAGGATAATAACACCATCTCAACAAGCAAATTTTTCTTTGCTATCTAAGATTGAGCCAAAGGATTTCAATCAGGCAAGTGAAGATGAGTTTTGGATTAAGGAAATGGATGAGGAATTAGATTAGATAGAGAAAAGCAAGACTTGGGAACTTGTTCCATGACCAAAGGACAAGAATGTGATCGACACAAAATGGGTATTCAAAAATAAGTTAAATGAAGATGGATAGGTAGTAAGGAATAAAGCAAGGTTAGTGTGCAAAGGTTATGCACAGGTAGAGGGAATTGAATTTGATGAGACATTTGCTCCAGTTGCATGACTTGAAGCCATAAGAATATTTTTAGCCTTCTCAAGTTTTAAAAACTTCAAGGTATATCAGATGGATGTTAAGTCAACATTTCTAAATGGTGTTCTAGAAGAAGAAGTCTATATTGAACAACCAGAGGGATTCATATTAACAGATAAACCAGATCATGTATGCAGATTGAAAAAGGCATTGTATGGTCTAAAGCAGGCTCCTAGAGCATGGTACTCAATATTGGATAAGTATCTTCAGGAATAGGGATTCAAAAAAGGAATAGCAGACAACAACTTATACATCAAAAATGAAGGGAATAATCTACTAATTGTGGTTGTTTATGTTGATGACATCATTTTTGGGGGAAACAATGATAAGATGTGTAAATAATTTGCAAAGAACATGCAGAATGAATTTGAGATGTCTATGCTTGGTGAGTTGTCCTTATTTCTTGGACTTCAGATTTCACAATCAGAGAAAGGAGTATTTCTCTCACAAACCAAGTATATAAAAGAGATGCTAAAGAAATTTAGGTTAGAATATTGCAAACCGGTAAGTACCCCCATGGTCATAGGATGCAAGTTAAGTAAGGATGATGAATCTCCAGAGGTAGATCAGAGATTATACAGATCTATGATTGGCAACTTGTTGTATGTTACAACTACAAGACCAGACATAGTACATTCAGTGGGATTAGTGGTAAGGTTTCAAGCAAGCACCTAAGGAAACACATGTGGTAGCAATAAAGAGAATTCTTAGGTATCTAAAAGGGACTATGGATTTTGGGCTCTGGTATCCCAAAAGTGATAGTTTCACACTCACAACATATACAGATGCAGATTGGGCTGGCAGTATTGATGATAGAAAGAGCACAAGTGGAGGAGCATTCTTTCTTGGAGACTATTTAGTCTCTTGGCTAAGTAAGAAGCAGGTTTCAGTATCCTTATCTATAGTAGAAGCAGAATATATTGTAGTAGTAGCTAGTTGTACATAGGTATTATGGATGAAGTGAACTCTAGAAGACTTCAAGATAAAACATGATCATCCTATTCCCATATTATGTGATAATACAAGTGCTATAAGTATCTCAAAGAATCCAGTGATGCACTCTAGGACAAAGCACATTCCGATCAAGTATCATTTTCTAAGAGAACAGGTGATAGATAAATAGGTCAGGTTGGAATATGTTACTACAAAGGAACAGATAGTAGATATTTTCACTAAGCCACTTTCAAAGGAGACCTTTGAGTATCTTCGAGGAAAATTGGGAGTAATACTCCCACCCCAAAATTAACCACCTCAAGAGGAGGTGGGGGAGGGGCTAAGCTAAGAGACTCATTCTTAGCCCCGAGCCCCAAAGGTGACCCTTTGCCATTGATGTCAAAGGGGGAGAGATTTGAGTAAGGGGGAGAGATTTGGTTTAAGGAGAGAGCATTGAGTCAGGGGGAGCAGAACAGGAAAAAGGTCAAGTTTTGGTAAAAATAATTTGGGTTGCCATCAATGACAAAGGGGGAGATTGTTGGACATTTTGAGTAGATGAGTTGTCATTGATGTCAAGAGTGAGTGGTCATTGATGTCAAGCTTTCAGCACCAGTCAGTGGTAGTTTCAATGGGCAACATCAGTTTTAGGTTCTCCAATAAGTGCAAAAGGATAGTCCATTTTCAGTTGATCAAGACCCGATTCCAGGAAGTCAGATGTGGTCCAAAGTGCAAAGAAGAAGCCCAAGTGAATAATATTATAATAATTCTTTATAATATTATACAAGGAAGTTTAAATTAATTATAAATTAATTAATATAATTTTTTTTTTTAAATTAATTTATTAATTAATTTACTTAACTTATAAGTTATTTAAATTAATTATTAATTAATTTTAATATTAATTATAAGTTAATTTATATTAATTTTAAATAACCCTAAGGTGGGTTATTGAATTAAAATTTGAATTTCAAATTCGAATTCTTAGCGCCGATGTGGGAGCAAAATTAACCAAATGTGTATAAAAGGGGGACTACCCCACCTTAGCCAAATTACTTATGCCTTCAAATTAATCTTAATTAATGCAAGCTTATGTGAATCGTGCTATGCATCAAAGAGGATTAATTTGTGATTTTAATTTGAAGTCAATGATGCACAAAGAGTTAATAGGAAGGAAGCCTTCCTTCCTTCACGTGGGCGCCTATAGCCCATGCGGTGGGCACCAAAGTGCTAAGGTGCTTGGCGCTTGGGGAGACGATGATTCGAATCACACTGAAACCCTTTTGGGGAGAAGACAAAGGTATGCATTAGTTGAGCGCCAAAATTTTAGAGGAATTAAGTTGAGCTATTAAAAATTAATTTTTGCATATTTTATTTGGTTTATAAGGTTGTAAGGGGAGTTATAAGGTTGATGCAAAATAAATTTTTGGTGATATTTGCTTTAGTGTTTGAAAAGGGTAATAAGGTGTTTTAGGAAGATTGTTTGAGGTTTTGTGGTGTTGGATATTATTTTAAGTTGGAGATTATAAGGTGTATCTAAATAATTATTTTTCATGTATGATTTGATGGATGTTAATTTCAAGAAGGAGCAATAAGGTATATTTGAGCTTTGATTATTTTTGTGTCTAAGGAATATTTTGAGAAAGTGTTAAGAGTGATATTTTGTCATCTAACCATTGAAATTGGAAAGAAGGAAATTGTGATTGAGACAGGTTTTCTAAGGGCACTTCTACATCAAACAAAAGGTATGGGCACATCTTCCTAGTGAGTGATTGTTGAATGTTGTGAATGCAAAGTTGGAGTGAAAAGGATTGTTTGGTAAGCATTGTTGAGTGTGTTTTGAATTAATGCTTCAAGGTTTTCTGGAATAAAGAGTTGTTGATAAAACCTTGTTTGATAAGCATTGTTGTTGAAGTGATTAAGTTGAGTGAACTTGAACTAGGGTTTGCAAAGATCATGAGTATCATTGTTATGTGAGATTGATTGATAAGCATTGTTGGAAATATTTGAGTGAGTGTTCATATGCTTGGACTAGGGTTTGTAAGCAAGGATTAATTCATTGAGTGATTGGTTGAGTAGAGTTGGTTGAGCCTAGTCAAGTGGATGTGTTGAAGTGATAGTTCAAGTTCTATGAAACAAATTGTTCTATATTCTAAATTGATTTGAGAAAGAGGTTGAGTATTTATAAATATGAAACATATTGAGTCTCTAACAATTATCTATATGTTTCTATGATAAAAAGAGATTGAAAGTGATTGATTATTGTGGTGAATGTGAAGCATATTGAGTCTCTAAAAATTCTCTATATGTTTCTATGATATTTGGACAAGTTCTAGTGAGGACTTGTTGAGTAGATTTGAGGTAAGTCTTAGAGAAGACTTGTGGAAAGATTTGTGTGAGATTTTGTGGAAGCTTACAATATAGATTTGAGGATAGAGATTGAGGATAGATTTGAGGATAGATATTGAGGATAGATTTGAGGATAGGATCAATTTTGGTGTAGATTTGAGGATAGGTTTGTGCCAGATCAGAGATAGAGATTGAGCAGATTTGTGCTAGATCGAAGGACTATGTTTAGTGCAGATTTGAGATAGAGCTTTGGAGGTGATAGAGTATAGAGGACGATAGTCTCTAGTGGATAGAGATCCATTAGCCAGGGTAGTGAGGACAGGTGTCTTCAGTGGATAGAGATCCATTAGCTAGAGTAGTGGGGGCAACAGTTCTTCTAGAAGATCACCAAGTCAGAGCTAGAGGAGAAAGGAGTTCTCCTATGGATAGAGATCCACGAACTTGATTAGGGGATTGGTGTCTCCTTTGGATAGAGGTCCATAAACATTGTAGGGAAAGGATTCCCAAGAGAATTTATTTGAGAAAAATTTATAAGGAATATTTTCTCCGTGGAGTAGCCCACATTGGGTGAACCACGTTAAATCATGTCTCTCATGTGTGTGATGCTTTGTGTGATGTTTACTGCTTTAATATTGTTGATGTTATCATTTGGATTAAAAAGAAAAAATTTTATCTTATATTGTTCACCCCCCTCTCAGTATAAGCACATGTTCTTTAGGTCATTCCTCAACATCAAAGGGTTTACATATGCCATTTTCAAAATGACCCAAACCTTTACCCATGTAACCCATATTACACATCATTTGCTTTGATTTTATATATCTAATGAAGAAGTAACATTGAGCATAACTATTATCATCAAATGTAAATCTCATTTGCTTGATGTTGGTTTTGTTAGGTGAACACCCTAAAAAAATAGAAGTATAGCTTCCAACATGATATAAATTCCCCATTTGTGAGATAAAAAACTATAATTTGTGAGGATGGTTGTAATTGGGATAATTTATTGGAGTCTTGCACAACAAAATTAGCATGCACTGTAGGTGCTAGTATGGTGGATAAATCCGATAAAGCTTCATATATGAGGGTATGTGACATAGAAATATTATTAGTTTTATAAGGTGTAGGTGTGTTAGAATATGATAAATGTTCAATATTTTGGGAATACAACCTAGGAGGAATAGGAGTCAATGATGATAGAGCTGGGTAAAATGAAACATTAATGGGTTTCACCATTGCACACATATCAAAAAGTCTAGGGTCTCTATGTATGGTGACCAATTTATTTTAAATTTAAATTTAACACACTGATGTAAGGTAGAGGGAACTACCCTCATTGTAATAACCCAAGGGTGTCCTATAAGGATGTTGTATGATGTTTAACAAGATAAAACAAAAATAGAAGTATCCAAAATTCTAGGACCAACTTGTAATGGCGAAGATATCACACCACAAAATTCTTGGGTTTCATAATTAAAATATTTTATAGTAATTTTAGTTCTTAAAAATTCATTTTTGAACCCGAACCTTTTGAAACCATCATAGATGAAAATATTTAGAGACGAACCATTGCCGATAAATACCCTCTTAACACCTACATATCCAATTAATGATGTTATGTATAGAGGATTATTCCTATGCATACTTTGAGGAGGTATATATTTGTCATGAAAATAAATGTAATCAACTCCATGAGAAGCTACATCATTCACTACAATAGTTGGTTCTATGTCCTAAGGCACCATCATTTGACTCAAGGTATTCATTAATTCTTCTCTATGAACCTATGAAGTCCTAAGAAGGTCAAGAAGGAAAACTCCTAGCTATCGTATTAGCTAGTTTTTCAATGATATCAAAAGGATCTTTTTGTTGAGGTCGAATTACATTATTCCCTATATAAGGTGGTTTCAGAACAAAAGGTGGTTGATATACATCATTTGGTTGAGTTGTAGGTAATTGAGGTTGGGAATTTTAGGTTTGAGCTTGTTGTCTAGTAATGGCTCCAAATGTAGCCAGAATGTTGCTTGATTGATGTGAAATAGGAAAATCATCTTAAACAAGTTGTGATCTAGAATTTGATGTTTGTTCTATGGGAAGAAGTTGTTGTGAAGAGGAACGGGTTGTTATCATTTTTTGAAATGGTTCCTCTAGAACTATTGAATCTATGATAGGTAGAATTGATCCTGATTCATCTTCTAAACTATTAGAATTAAAGGAACTAATGTCTATCTCATATTCTATTTCACTTTCTATATGTTCAAAATATGAGAATGGTAATTTCCTTCCTTGAAATTTTTCAATTGTGAAAACGAATTGAGTAGGCAAAAATTAATTTTGTGAGAGTTGTGATGGTAAGTGACTACTAATCATTTCTACATAATGTGTTGGATGAGGCATAGTCATATAATCTAGTTGATTCATAGCTTCCTTACCACTATTTGATAATGGATTTTGGAAGATATCTAGATCTTGATTAGCATTTTGCGCATGTTGATTTTGTGGGTCTGTTGATGGATTCAATTTTTATAGAGAATTTTCCACTCTCTTTTTTCTATTATCAATCAAGTCTTGCACTAAATTTTTTAATACTATACACGTGTTGGTTGAATGTCCATCAACTTGATGGAAATCACAATTTTGGTCTGATATATACCAAGGTTGAGAGGTGTTAGGTTGTCGTATCTCTGACAATTTTATCAATCCTCTTTCTACCAATTATGGTAAGACCATTGTCAAAAGTTTATTTAACCTTGTGAAATTTTGTTACGAAGTTTTTTTGGGTACTTTTAACACAAACTTCTTTGTGGTTTCTATGGTATTGACATTTGGAGGAGGTCTACTATATATGAAACCATATCTTACCACATGTTTGTTCTTGTATTGGTTTTTAGATGACTTATATTCATATTTCCTTTTAAGTTATTATATTTTAATAAGAGCCTCTTCTATCCTTCTTGAAAAGTCTATAGATTGATCAAAGGAGGTTATAGTAGCAATAGCTAACTCGTAGGATAATTGTTCTTGTAAATTTCCAATAAAATTTTCTAACATTTCTCTTGGAGGTAAAGTGAAATGTAATTTTCCTAAAATTTTTCTCCATCAAGCTAGAAATTCTACAAAGCTCTCTTATTTTCATTGTTTCAAGTTGTAAAATTTTTTAATTGTGACATGCCTATCTATATAGGCACCAAATTTATGTACAAACAATTCCATAGCTTCTTCGAAGTTTCTTAAGGAATGTGTTGGCAATTGATAATACCATTACAAGGCCATACATCCTAAACTTTGTGCGAATATTTTTAGTAGAAATACATCATCATATGTAATTTCATGGCAAGCGGTGCTAATTATGTGAAGATGCTCAATCGGATCTTCGATTCCTTTATAAATCAGTAAAACTAGTATGTGGAAGCATTTACGTTATGGCCAAGCGATAAAACAAGATCTAGTGGTTGGTTACATATTTCCTTATAGTTGTATGTAAGGAAATAAGGTTCTATTTTATCTAATCATGAAGCTAATTGTTGAACTATAACTTGAATATGATGTGGTTTCCCATTATGCTTATCATGTGTTGCTATGTTTGCATAAGGAGGATAATATGTATGTTGTGCTATCATGTAAGGAGTTAATATGGTAATACCATGATGCATAGGATTTGAAGTTGTAGGGTTTCTGAGCTTATGAGGAGGCATATTTTATTACAAGGTTGATTGAAAAGAAGTCAGGATTTTCATATTTTTATTTTCTTTGAGATGTCGAGGCTTGAGTGTTAAAATATCGGGAAATAAAGTTATTTTTTTGGTAGGTTAGATTAAAGAGGTTTTTTATCAAGGGACCCAAAACCTAATTACAACAAGTCAAAAGACTTAAAGCAAGGCCAAAGTATGACCAATATGAAATGCCCAAGGATGTACCTATGGATAGGATCTAGGAAAGGAAACAGGATATAGGACAAGAAATAAAAACTAGAAAATAGGATAGGAAGCTTGAAGCGTGAAATCCGAAAAGTCACGCCCAAATACAAATTCGAAAAACTCACCCAGTGGGAAAAAGAGAACATAGTAAAATTAAATTTTAAACTCCTACCCAGACAAGCATGTTAAAAAAAAACTCTCGCCTAGCTGCAGAACCAATAAGCAGGAGATTTAAAATACAAGGCACTCCTTCCAATACATAAAAATTTAAAGAACCCAAGAAGTGGGAAAAGAAATAATAGGAGTGCACAATCCCATGCATGAGATAAACCAAAAACCATAAGGAAACACCATAAAACCAATTTTTTTACAAAAAACCACCCTACACCAGAGGGTGGAGTAGAGAAACTTTGAACAAAAAAAATCACACCTAAGAAATAATGGGAAACAAGTAAGAATACCAAAATATCAAGCGAACTGTTATGTAATCGCATCCCTCACAGGCCCATAAAGTAGAAAAGCAAACTGAGAATCTCCATAGGACATGAAATCCTCTTGCAGTGAAGAGAGGAACCTATGAATAATTCCAATTGAAGTAGAGGAAGCTTTAGGTAAATAGATGAGGAAAACTAGCAAGAACACAACAGTAAGAAAAATAGAGGCCCCCGAGTAAAGCCATGAAAAATATTGATAGCCCACCAAGCCCAAATCAACTATCCCAAAGAGCATAGTCACAATAGAAATCACATGGTCCATAAAATCAAAAATATGTTGTGCAAAACTACTCATGAAGATACTCTCACACAATCACAACAATCCACACTTGGAGAACCACTAAAATTTGGCACCAAGTAGACACCAACCAAAAACCTAGGAAAATGTTGATAAATTCAAGGAAAATAATCCCTGAAGCAAACCCAAAAAACCTAGACAAGGTCCCAGGGAAAAACTCAAAACCATCCTAGAAACCAGGCATCGGAAAAAAACCCCACTAGAGGGTAAGGAAACGGGTAGAGAAATGGAGAAGTGACCTCACACCCTAAGGAGATCATATGCAACACCATCCAGCCAAGGAGTAAGGGTTAAGGAAGTGACAGGGAAACTAGGACAAGATTAGGGACCTGGGATAGGACTAGGGAAGGGCTACAAGGAAGTGGAGAAGGATTTTCTAAGGAAGTCCTCTACAAATCCCACACAAGTCCTTTTCTTGGGAAAGAAAGTTATTGTTGGTAGAAGAAGAAGGTTGTTTTTGGGTAATAGTAGCGGTTGCAAAAATAAGTTTATGTTGAGATGCCATAGTTTTTCAACTTGGATTGTATCTAAGGAATTATAATTATGAATTGTAGGTTGTAGCAGAGGAATATTATCACTCGTATGTCTCTGGCTATGGGTGAAGTCAGAAAGCTTCTTCTAAAGCTCCTTCCATTGTAAAATAGCCTTTTTTATATTTATCATCCACTTCAATGGTATTAGTGATAGCTAACCAATTATTATTTAGGAATCCACATAAGTGTTACACAGACTCAAAATGGATGTCCCCTTGAGGTCCCATTTTAGGTCCAAAAGGGTCAACTGTTTCATCTTCCTTATTTTGTTCTATTTGTGCAACCTGTTCTTCATGAACCTCTTCTATTTCAGTTTTGGCATTAGGGTTTTCATTATCCAAATTACCTTTAGAGTCGATTGCCACTTGTTTGTCATTCCTTGAGTTTTTAGGTATCTTGTTGTGTTGTTTTTGTTTTGTTTTGTTTTTTTGTTTGTTTTTAAACTACTATTTTTGTTTTTGTTTTACATCAAACTAAAAGGCTAGTCTACCTAAATACTTACAATATTTAATGTAACATAACTAAGGTGATTTTACTATTCTCTAAAGAGCTTATAAATATCGTTGATGGGCTCTAGGTCTTCAAGATTCATGAAATGTTCCTCTTCAGAGACAAAGTTTTCTTTCAAAAGAAGGAAGAAGTGAACAAGAGTGATATTCTTAGTTTCAAAAGTGGGATTTTGAAACTGAAGCTCCTGGAAAAAATATCTAAAAAAGACTACTCTAGGTTCTTTGTGGTAGCATCAATTTTTTTCAAAGGCTATCTTTTTATCTTCTAAGTTTTCTAGGAATTTGTGGATAACTACAAAATCTTCAAAGTAACTTTCCCACAAGTAAATTATGGAGTGGACGCTAGCCCTTTTGTTCGCTAGCTAGCATTCAAAACTCTTAATTTCAAAATAGGTGGAAAAGTAATTTGTACCTAAGGTATTTGTTATGTCTATCCTTTTAATTTTTTTCAACTCCTCAACCTTTCTTTTAATAAGATTAAAATTTTTCCACAAATCTCTCCAATTTTTCCTATTACTCCTAAAGAGGATATCAACATTTTTTCTATGAGTTCTTTTCTAAGGTCGATAAGGGAAAATTCTTTAACACTAGTGTCCACCATTTAAAACCTTTTCTAGAGATTTTTTTTTTGTTTTTGTTTTTTTTAGAAAAAAGTAAAAATAAGAAGACAAAAAAGAAAACAAGAGTTCTTTTTCTAACTAAATTTTTTTCTTTGAACTATTTTACAAGTTGTAGGTCAAGTTAACTTGTTTTGATTAGGATTTTCACCTGGATACCCACATGCAAATGCTTGGTTATGAAGTCCAATCCATGGTGAAGCCCAAGATCTGCCAGTCCTCACCCATTTCACCATGGGTAAAGATAGACCTCAAAAGAGTTGTGTGCTGTTTTCCATGGCTATGAAATTTTTTGGAATGGCCTTATTTTAAATATTGATTAAAGGTTTCAAGTTTTTTGGTATAGGTGAAAGTATAATACCTTTCTAAAGGCTATAAACTTTCACTGTATATCTCATTATTTTCAAACCAGTTGAAACTATGGAAGATTTTGTCGGATATGGTTATTTTTTAGGACAAAAAATGTAAAAATAAAAAATATGTAATTTGGTTCGTTTAAAAAATTATTTGATTTATATGGATTAATATAAAACACACAAGATTAAATGATCTTTTTTAGTTTTTTATTTTTTTCAAAAAACAAAGAAAAAGCAAAATTTTAAAATGAGGACGTTTTCACGTTGGGTTCATCAAAGAATTTAGACCAAAAATTTTTGCACCCCTTTCTTCTAGGCTAATGGATCCATGCCTAAAAGGAGGAGGGAAAATGATGTATCTACACATTATACGAGAAGCACTTGAGTTGTGCTCCCCTTGGTGTTTGTCGATAAATTGGGTGGGGTTCACTAGGAAAAACTTTCTATGGTGGTTTCTACGCCTAGGTAAGGTGGATGTTTGTTAAATTCTTTTTATGTGAACACACCTAGGGTTTGACCAAAATGCAACTATTACAAATCTATATACATTTCAAATTTTTATGGAAGTAAAGTATACAAATTCTAACTGGAAAGCTTTGCAACATTGACTATGATACAATGATTGTGTAGATATTGAAAAGCAAAAAATGATGTTTATGCTAACATGTTGTTTTTCCTTTGTTTTGTGTTTTGTGTTTTATTTTTTTAACTTAATGCACTTAATGCAAAAAATGATGTAACTAGATCTATGTTTTATCTTTTGATTGATATAAAATAGAGTAACTAAGTTTATCTTTTTTTTTGCTCTTTTGTGTTTTCAGCTAGTATGAAAGAAATGCAACAAAATCTATGTTTTTTTATCTTTTATATTAAGTTCTTCAACTAATGCAATTGATGTAAAAACAATGCAACTAAGTTTGTATTTTTTTTATATTTCTTTTCTAAGTTATTCAACTAATGCAATTAAATGCAAATTATGATGTAATGACATCTATGTTTTAATCATTTTATTTTAATTTTTTCAACTAGTTTGATAAATGCAATATGATGCAACTAAGTATATGCTCCTTTTGTATTTTTTTCTTTTTATGTATGCAAATGCTTCTAAAATAGAATGTTATAAAATTATAGTATATAAAACTACAAAAAAATGAAGTTCAAATCCTTACCTTATCTGGATGTCTGCAATCATATGCATTTGGCTCTTTTAGGTAGATTTGGGTTTGTCAGATAAATTTGGATCCATTTGAATTGAATTCAGACTAGTTTGAATTTGTCATAAGGATTTAGATCTGTTCAAATCCATTTAAATCCTAAAACTCCACATTAAGACACTAAAAATTATAGTTAGAGGTGGGGGATCTGCTTAGGCCATATTAGATCCTAGCCTATGATAGTCAGATCCCCTCAGTTATTTATCCAACCATGGAAAAAGTGATCAATTTATGAATCTAATGCAAAACATTTAGTTTAAATGGAAAAAATACAGTGACAGCAGTAAGATGTAGTAGAATAGCAAAGCCAATAAGTAATAAAATACAAATATGAAGTCAATCTAATAAATCTAAAATCAAAACTTACTGCAAGTATGAATCTACATAATTTCAAGTCTCAACAATAAATTCGAATCACTCTGAATATTTTCAAGCTTACAAATGTTAGATATTTGAACCTACAATGATCAGATTAGTACAATTTCAAGTTTTATCAACGAATTTAGATGCATTCGAATTCATACAAATCTAAAAAAAATGATGAATTATGCTAGGGATAGATATAAATTAAAATCATAGTGCCTATTGCCATATTTTATAGCTCCTAGAATGATTATCCATATCGCAATCTCCTCTAAAACATGCAATAAAAATACAAGAAAGCCTCTTCTCCTCCTAGATCTTCCTGCAAAAATCACCATTAGGTTGATATGAGGGTAGCCTATGGGATTTATCATCAAGGTAGGTCAAGGAATCAAGGATGAGGATGCAAATAGGTCGGACTGTTAAGTGAAATTGGGAAATTTCCTAATCTAAGAAAATTTGGACAAATCCAAATTTACCAAAAATTTGGACTTACCCAGATTAGGGGTAAAATCCAAACAATGCACCTGGATTAGGTGTACATTTGATTTGCCAAAATTTGGAACATTCTCAATTTATCAGAGCCATTTGAATTTCATGAAAAAGGGGGAAATGGGTAAATTTTGATTTTATCTGGCATGAAAATTGAGGCAGGGGGATGAAGGGTGATAGGTACGTTGTTAGGGGGTAACAACATGTTGGCTAAGGAATGGGAATTTTGAAATGTGTCAAAATTCCTTGGCTATAATAACTATGTTACCTTCACAAAAATACTACCATTATTGAAAAATGAAACTCTTCTTATGTTGTTTTTATAGGATCCTCCATGATGCAATAATGATCCTAGTTAACGTAGTTTACACTTTTATTGAACATGCACTACATGAATGATGCTAGTAGATCTCCCACATAATTCCTTTATCTTGCTTGATATATTTTGCACTCATGTTGTATTGCATTATTTAATTTTTAATTTCTCATTATGGTTTTTCCATGTAACTATTTATGATGGTAACATGATGTCATGAAGCATGAAGCAAATATGATACTTTCATAAATAAGGCTACCATGGGTGAAAAAAATAAACCCTCCTATTATTTTTTATGTATCCCATAAGGATGCAACAAGGATCCCTAATCAAGCATAAATTAGTATGCATTAGGTATCAAACACTACCAATAATATTAAAATTTCATATTGATTGATATTGCATGTTTGATTAACATATGTTTTGCTTGAACTCATAATTTTTTGTTTACATTATGCATGGAATTTTTGTTGTATAGTAATTTAGTATATCCACAATATTTCCATGATGATTCTAGTTAGGGTAGTTCACATGCACTGCATTTATTTATGCTAATTGTAGACTCTAAAATCTAGGCACTTGCATTACACATCACAATTCTACATAATAATATATGTCTAGGTCTAAAATTAGGCATATAATCCTTGCACGTTATTCATTGGCATTACACATCACAATTCTGCATAATAATATATGCCTAAATATAAACTTAGGCATATAATTCCTACACATTATTCATCCACATTGCACATTTCAGTTCTACATAACATTATGTGCCTAAGTTTTGACTTAGGCATAAAATCCTGCACATAATTATATTTTCTAGATTTTATTAAATCTGGAAAATATCCTCCTAGGATACCCTCTCTCCTCACTTGACATGTGTCCTAGCCACATCACCATCACTCCTTTGCCACCTCTCATACACAATTTTCCCCTTTGTATCTTCACATGGGGTAACCCTCCATATTTCACTCCACTTGCACCTACTCACTTGCCACATCTCACACCTCACTCCACATTTCACTCCACTTGCACTTACCCACTTGCCACATCTCACACCTCACTCCACATTTCACTCCACTTGCACTTACCCACCTGCCACATCTCACACCTCACTCCACACATCACTCCACTTGCACCTACCCACTTGGCACATCTCCCCAGTTAAGTGAGACACTTCTAGTGACTCACTACAACTATCTACGATAGGTGGCTACCCAGTCCTTGCCACTTGGCAGTTATGGATTGCCACCTATCCTTCCCTCCAAAACCCTCAAAGGCCTATAAAGGCACCATCACATGTCCAAGAAAGAGGAGGAAGGAGGAATGCTAATGTTATGTTGCCCGAATTGTGTTATGTAAGCCATATTCATTATTTGTTTTCTTCTATTCATATTCATTTACATTAGTCATTTTACATTTACATTTATCATATTCATTGTGATAGATGCTACTAAACCCTTGTTTATTTACATGTGTGCAGATTACAGGTTCTAGATTCAAAAAGCTCAAAGCTCATCATGGTGGTCACAACAAACCCACCTCTCACATTGTTGTAGCATGAAGAGATGAAGACACCATATTTGATCTGTAAAAGGGATTCCCCTTTGGCACATCTCTTTGTAAAATGCACCCTAAACGGGTCAAAGTGTATCAAAAGGGATTTTCCTGAATTTAATAAATTGTGTCATTTTTATTGCAATGGTGTTGTGTTTTTATGTATACAAATTGGCGATCACGGTCTTCTTACCCCGTTTCCCTCTTCTTTTTTTATTTTTAGAATACTAACTTTGTATCTCTTTGTGTGATTGCATGGTTTGCCAATAAATAATGCAACTTCATAAGGAGCAATACAAGGTCTGGATTTCGTACTGGAAGCCTCTTCAAAAGCGATAAATCTTGGTAAGTGTTCTTTAGTTTCTAGAAAAAAAAATTCTCTTTAATTATTTCTATTTAAAAAAATATATATTGTATTGTGTTTTTAAAACTTGTATATGTTGTAATTTTATTGTGCAATTTAACAAAAAAAAACACACACAAATTCTCTTTTTCTTTTTAAAAAAAAAAGAGTTAAATGTTTTTTTTCTTTTTTAATAAATAAATTAATTAAAAAATAAAACAATTTTAAAGTGTAACTGTGCAGTTAACTGCACAGTAACTGTTGCAAGTGCATAGTTAACTACACAGTAATTAACTACTAATTGCACAGTTAACTGTGCAGATAACAGTTAACTGTGCAGTTAATTGCACATGCAATTAACTGCACAATTAATTGTTTATTGCATAGTTAGTTAACTGTTAACTGTACAGTTAATTGTAGTTAACTGATGCATAGTTAATTGCACATGCAATTAACTACACAATTAATTGTTTACTGCATAGTTAGTTAATTGTTAACTGTACAGTTAATTGTGCAGTTAACTGCTGCACAGTGCAGCAGTTAACTACAATTAAATAAAAAATAAAAAAATAAACAAAAATAATAATAAATAAAAAAAAAAATCAAAACAAAAAATAACATTAAAAAACTTAAAACACATAAACATAAAAAAAAATAAAAAATTAATTAAACAAAATTCAACGAAACAAAATTTCAACTTAGAAATTTAAAATTCAAAAGTTCATAAAAAAAAGAAAAAAAAAATCATAATACATTGCACTTTTCATTTTAAAATATTTTTGGCATCATACTTGTTTCGATCACACTTTACACTTTAGCCTTCATTTTGCATTATACATTGCATTTAAACGTAAACAACGAACAAACAAACAAACAAAAAAAAAAATGTCAAAATTTGTCAAATTGCATGTTCTTTGTGTTACATTGCATTTGTGTGCATTGAAAGTAAAATTGCATCATAGATTGCATTTTAGAATTTATTTTTGCACTTTGCTTCAAAAACAATAAAAAAAAAAAAATCTTCACACACTTGCACGTATCATAATAACATTGGTAGGTTGGATTTAATCACCAACCTCTAATTCAAACCGGTGACGTTGGAATTCATCTCCTTCCACCGGCTTGCCCCCTAGATGTCTTAGATATAATAGAGCACTATCTTGAGTTGGTATTAGTCACTTGTGTACAAGCTATCTCCCACTGTCGGAATGATTATTGAATCAGAGTGGAAGAGCTAGGCGAACCCTCCACTGGGATTTAAGCGGTGTACCCTAGACTCTTTTGAGAAATCATGCTTGGCACTAGTGTTCCTAATCACCATCTTAATTGAGTTCCTTTATTCTAGTCCAAAAAAAAGAAAAAACTTCTTCAAAATTCCAACAACATCAAAACACACTGAAACTCAAAACAAAAAAATCACAAAACCTCAAAATTACGAAAAAATCAAAAACTTCAAAAATCCAAAAACAATAAAAAAATCAAACATCGAAAACAAAATTTGAAAAACTTAGAAAACATTTGTTTGCTTAATTGATTGTGTGTTTATTTGCTTTTCATTCGCATCACATTTTAAATAAATACACATTCGCCACCTCATTTCACCTGAATCACCTTCCACATGCATAAAAAAAAAAAAAAAAAAACTCCAAAGGGGGCATCCCTTTGGTCAAATCAAATCAAAAGGCTCCAAAGGAACAAAACCCCTTTGGTCAATACAAATCAAAAAGGCCCCAAAGGAACCTAACCCCTTTGGTCAAATTTCATTTCAAAATGCTCCAAGGGGGGACACCCCTTTGGTCAACTCAATTCAAAAAGCTCCAAAGGAACAAACCCCTTTGGTCAATTCAATCCAAAAAGGCTCCAAAGGGGACACTCCTTTGGTCAAATCAATAAAAAATTCTCCAAAGGAACCAAACCCCTTTGGTCAACTCAAAATCCAAAAGGCTCCAAAGGGGACACCCCTTTGGTCAAATCAATCAAAAAGCTCCAAGGGAACAAAACCCCTTTGGTCAAATCAAATAAAAAATACCCCAAAGGAACCTAACCCCTTTGGTCAAATTTCATTTCAAAATGCTCCAAGGGGGGACACCCCTTTGGTCAACTCAATTCAAAAAGCTCCAAAGGAACAAACCCCTTTGGTCAATTCAATCCAAAAAGGCTCCAAATGGGACACTCCTTTGGTCAAATCAATCAAAAATGCTCCAAAGGAACAAAACCCCTTTTGTCAACTCAAAATCCAAAAGGCTCCAAAGGGGACACCCCTTTGGTCAAATCAATCAAAAATCTCCAAGGGAACAAAACCCCTTTGGTCAAATCAAATAAAAAATACCCTAAAGGAACTTAACCCCTTTGGTCAAATTTCATTTCAAAATGCTCCAAGGGGGGACACCTCTTTGGTCAACTCAATTCAAAAAACTCCAAATAGGGACACCCCTTTGGTCAGCTCAATTAAAAAATCTCCAAAGGAACAAACCCCTTTGGTCAATTCAATCCAAAAAGGCTCTAAAGGGGACACCCATTTGGTTAAATCAATCAAAAATGCTCCAAAGGAACCAAACCCATTTGGTCAACTCAAAATCCAAAAGGCTCCAAAGGGGGCATCCCTTTGGTCAAATCAAATCTAAAATCTCCAAAGGAACAAAACCCCTTTGGTCAATACAAATCAAAAAGGACCCAAAGGAACCTAACCCCTTTGGTCAAAATTCATTTCAAAATGCTCCAAGGGGGGACACCCCTTTTGTCAAATCAATACAAAAATCTCCAAAGGAACAAACCCCTTTGGTCAATTCAATCCAAAAAGGCTCCAAAGGGGACACTCCTTTGGTCAAATCAATCAAAAATGCTCCAAAGGAACCAAACCCTTTTGGTCAACTCAAAATCCAAAAGGTTCCAAAGGGGACACCCCTTTGGTAAAATCAATCAAAAAGCTCCAAGGGAACAAAACCCCTTTGGTCAAATCAAATAAAAAATACCCCAAAGGAACCTAACCCCTTTGGTCAAATTTTATTTCAAAATTCTCCAAGGGAGGACACCCCTTTGGTCAACTCAATTCAAATAGCTCCAAAGGTGTAGACACCAAAACAGCACCAATCCGATTATGTGACCGCAAACACTGATCGCTTTGACAAACACAGCCCCCAAGGCAGCCCTCAGAGGTTAAACGATGGTCTTAACCACTTTCATAGCAATTTTGTAAGGTCAAGAAGCAATTTGGCACACTTGGACACTTTGCCCAGTATTCGCCTCACCCCGGGATGAATTCAAAATAGAATCCGTCCCACCCCAGGACGAATTCTGAATCCGTCCCCGGGTGGGACGAATTCTAAGCTTAACGGGCAAAAAGGCAAAGGGTGCCAAGTGGCAGCCCGTAATAGTCGGCTAAGGGCTCCCGCCTTGCACGCATGTGTAAGTGGACAGAGGGGCCGTTAGAAGACTCATTACAAAAAGCATTTATCAAAGCTCAAGTCAATGGAGGACTCCCCTCCCTCATGGGAAGACAAGATTGCCACATGGCGCCTATGGCCAACACATGGCATTTGTGCTTCCCTCCCAAAAGAGACCCCATGGGTCTATAAAAGGTGGGACTTTTCTCACCCAAAACATACAAAGTTGAAGGAGTTTTCAAGCAACGAAGTGCTCGCCGAATTGAAGACCCACTTGCATCCCTCTTGGTTCACCTTCCCACATCCACCAATCTCTTTTGCAAGGGAGGTTGTTGGGTGGCCTTTGGAAGCTCGAACCTTACCCAAATCCAACGCATGGACACCCGAACCAACCAATTCGCCGACCCCCCAATCCTAAAAGGTTTTGGGCCCATCCCTCGGTGGATTGGCTCCAAAATCGAGGGCCAATCGGTGGGAGGCCCACTTGGGCACCCCCGCACCTCCCAAGTCCTATTTTTAGTTTTTGAGCATTTTAGATTATTTTTTAGATTGCATTTTGTGTTACTAGGTCTGATTAATCCATAGCTGCAATTTTGTAACTTTTGGTCCGATTCTAGGATGTTTTGTATTGCTTTGTCGTTTCGCTAACTTGCAGGTGTCAAGGTCAAATTCCCGAGGGTGGAGGCCAAATTGGGAAAATCCGACCATCTGGGTCATCCCAAAATGGCCCCAATTACATAACCCCCGTTTGTAGGCATTTTGCAGGTCTCGAGATCCGACATTGGAGCAAGCAAGCAGTCGGTTTCTTCAACTACAAGAATTCGTCCCACCCAGGGACGAATTACATCATAATTCGTCCCGCCAGTGGACGAATTCCAGCTTAAGGTGGATTGGCCAGCCGCCTCAATGGCAAGTGGCCTTCTCGGTAACTTTTCTTACCTTCTCGTCAAGTTTTGAAGCAATTTGGATTCACCGTATTCACTGTTTTAGGCAAATATTTACATGCATATTTCGTTAGTTTTAGAGAGCAAACGCTTTTCATTTGCAAGCAAGTGCTACTGACGTCTTGGTCATTTCTTTGTTCGTAGGAGAAGCAAGCAGAGGCGAAGAACTCATCGACATCAGCGACGGCATCATCTTGGCCCGCCCATTGCAATCGTGGGCACGCGGAAAGAGGAATCATTCAGTGATTGTAATCAAACTCTATTTGCGCTCCTAGCCCCTGAAAAGGGAGGAGACATCATTGTAACAGTGATCAAGGGATATTAATGAAAGGGCTGTGTTTTCTCTATTTGATTGTGTCTCTTCCAATGTGTTTCTTTTCCATTTCATGCAATTTACATTTCTAGGACTTAAGCGTACTTAATTTTGAATGCAATCGCACTTGGTGTTTCCTTTGCCCGGAATCTCGTGCTTTCAGTGGCGATCACGATGGGACTCTGTTCCCTGGTTTTTGAAATCACAGAAAACTGATCAAAGTTTTGTGTTTGTGCTTGACAGGTACATTTTTTTTGTTGCAGATCGCTATTCGTCTCTGACAGGGACGAATTCTTTTCTGCAATTCGTCTGACCCTGAGACGAATTCAAATTCGTCTCTGGGAGGGACGAATTCTGTTCTGCAATTTGTCTCCCAGAGGGACGAATTCCTGTCTACGGATTTTCAGAGCAGAAATTCAGAGACAACAGGAGCAGGCAGAGAAGAGGTAGGGATTTTTATGATCTCTGTTAAATTTTTTTGTTTCTGTTTCTGTTTCTTTAATTGTTTTCATTTAATCCTGCATTGCATTAGGAAAAGTCATGTATGCTAGTTTCATTTTTGTTGAATAAAACGAATCCCACACACATCACGAAACAATTTTAAACCAAGGAGCCGGTCGTAAGACCCCAGCCCTTGATCAAGACCATTGGTGGATTTCATCACCACCTTGGCTTGATTTGCATCCATTTCCCGATTGTCAACTCGTTGTTAGGCGTAAATCCCGACGAAGACAGCACCGAGCGTAGCTGGGGTGATTCCCATGCGCGCGAGGATAAGTTTTCTATGGTAGGTGCCATTAACAGGACAATCCCCCTTCCGTACCGCCTACGTACCACGTACCTTCTGCTCTCACGTACCTATAGTCTCCCTCTCGTAAGGGCGGGTATATAGAGAGGTTGGTATATCGGCCTGGTCGGTATATTGAAGGGGCGACCTTTTTGGAGTTATAAGAGCCTACATGATGCATTTAAACGTTCTACAAAACCTACAAAAACAAAACAAAACATCAAAATGCACTAAACCAGCTTAGGACACACCAAGAATCCTTAAAAGAGATAATCACGGTTTTGTGAATGTGTGTGTTTAATTCTGCTTAGTGTAGACAAAAAAAAAAAGAAAATCATAAAAACGAGATAAAAACTTATTTAGATAGCATAGAAGCACCGCAATGGTGTACACCCGCAGTCAAGCCCAATCAAGGGCAGAAGCTCCGGAAGGTACACAAAAAGCAGGCGCAAGTCGCCTTCACTTCAGTCCTGAGGATTTGGTCATACCGCCTTATAGGTCAAACCTACAAAAGAATCCAATTCATAATCCTCGTTGGGGTATGCCTATTCAAAGCAGCCCCTTTCGGGAAGATGCCTTACATGTAGACCTTGACATAAATAGAGAATCACCTCTTGAAGCTAGGCATGAGTGGCCACCGCGCGATGAAGCGCTAAACAGGCACACTATCCATTTGGAGGGGCAACGTGGATATGGCGTCCCTTCTTTACCTATCATCATAACAGAGAGACCAAATCCGGAGCGCAGGCTCCTTACATAGGGCGACCTAACTCCGCCCATCCCATTTACACCCGTGAAAGGGAGTATGAGGAAAACCATCGCATTCCTCGAGGGCAACAAACAATGCGGGAACCTTGCATTTCCGCACCAACAGGATATCATGATCACCCCTTGAGGCCAGAACCTCGAGCACATACCGCCTACCTCGACAGAGGGAAGCGACCCCTTGAGATTTTAGAGCATCAAAACCGAGGTAAACCCATAGGAGGAACATTTGAACCTTCTGAACAAAATAGGGTAGATCAAATTGACCCGACTGTCGCCGGATATACCACCCGTCAAGCCCAAATCATGCGGCTTAAACAAAGTCAGCAAGAGATAGAGTATCAATACCGCTTGGATAAAGAACGCATGCAACGCGAAGCGGATGAGTTACGCTATGAAATACCTGAGAGGGGGCCAACCCCTCGCATCCAAAGAGCTGAACAGGATGAGAGGCGTAATCCGTTGGTGCAAGACAGGTCTCCACGACCTCGTCAAGCTCCCGCCTCCAAGACCCCATAGATTTGAGAGGGAGGCAACTCCCCGAAACAATGATGGGTACCTTCAAGGAAGAGCTTGATCAGGGTCATAGGTTTCGCCTCGAGACTCCTCAAGAATTTTATGAGGAGTATGAACCAGAAGAGGAATATATTGAAACTCCCCATCAAGGCAGGAAGGATGCCATTCGGCCACCCCTCCATAGGCCTCCAGTTTACCGTAACTTGCAACAAGAGCGAACAAGAGAGGAAGAAATAAAATCTTTCGATGCATACCAAGCGCTATTGGAGCGTTTGGAGTCGGTGGAGACAAAAGCTGCTGGGCATCAAAAACCCACATTACGTCTACTCCGCAATAATCCGGTGCATCCCTCAGTGCCTACACCTCTTTACCCCGAACACTTCAAGTTGCCTCAATTGGCAGTTTTTAAAGGTGAAGAGGACGCACAGGAACATGTTACACGATTTCTAAGCCAATGCTTCGGCATTCAAGATAATGACGCATTATTGCTTAGAACATTCATAACCACATTCGCAGGCCCTGCCTCGGATTGGTTCACACAACTGCCCAAACACAAAGATAAGCAACTTAGATCAGCTAGTAGATGCGTTTCTTGAACGTTTCGCCTTCAACACAAGGAAGAAGGCATCACTTAGTGATCTTGCTAGCCTTAAACAATTTGAGGAGGAAACAATGGCAGCGTACGGGAACCGATGGAGAGCTTTGCTTTCTAAGTTACCCTACCGTCCTCCCATGTCGGACCTCACGCAAATGTTCGCAAAAAGTTGCTTAAAATCAATCTCTCGGTCTATTGTTGCCGCGACAATACGACAGCTTAGAAGAAGCTTTGGCGCAAGCCGGAGTCATAGAAGAGATTAAGATAGGCGAAGGCGCAATTGCCAAGCCTAAGAAGAAAGAGTGGAATAAAACCACTAAAACCGGGACAACGCAACCACAACACGCCGCAGCCAACCAAGTTGCGATAAATGTCCCCGCGCTTGTGCAAGAAACGCAGCCTCAAAAGGCTAACTACCGTGCAAAGGCCTCCCGCTACGAAAGAGATAACAGAAGACAAGAGCAAAGATCGTCAGCGTCGCCCTAGGCGACAATTCACTCCGTATGCGGAGTCTAGGGACTCCTTATTTGACCGCTTGTCGCCGGCAAATTTAGTTACTCTGCCATAAATCCAAATTTTTGACCCTAACGTTCCCAAGCCTAGGGGGTATAGGGAGGAATTGTATTGCAGATTCCATAGGCGCAGAGGACATGACCTAAATGGGTGCTGGAAATTCAAAGAACTAGTCCAGGATTTGATCGACAACCGAACATTGGTCGTGGACAACCCCATCGCACCAAACAACCAACAAATGGGGGTATTCAAGGACCCCTTGCCTGCCCACGAGGCACAGACAAAACCGCTCCAAATTAACGAGGTGCGACAAGATCTTCCCGCGCAAGGATTTGTGGGAATGATTAGCATTGTAACAAGGAACAGAAAATACCCAGCAGCTTGCCCCCGAGGTACCTGCGAGGGAAGTTCCGTCGACATCGCAGCCTCAACAACGCCCAACGCAGCTTACCTCCGCCTAGACCCGAGGTCACGATACGAACCAAACTCACGCAGAGTTTGCGGACCACGTCGGCTAGGCTGTCCATCTACGAGCTTATTCAACAATCAGCTCCCCATAGAGAAGCTCTTATGGACATTTTAAAAGCCATTGAAGTACAACCCCACGAAGCAAATTCTTTCAACGCCTTCGTGGGACATGTGAAACAATGTACGGAGCCCGTCATCACATTCAAAGAAAACGAGGTCAAAACGATATCAAATGACATGCCGGATCCACCCCTGCACGTTATCGCGCGGGTCAACGGGATCCCGTACAAGAGAGTGCCGATAGATACCGGCTCGTCCAAAGAACATTATAACCACCGCAGCGTTGAAGCATTTAAAACCGCCAAACCTCTCACATCACCGCTTCCACGTACACACCACGAGCTTTTAACGATGCAATTTGCTCGACAATCGGCACGGTTGTTCTCGCCTATACGGTAGGGACAAAAGTCAATACCCACACCGTGCCATGTGCCGGAAGGCGAAATGGCTTATAATATACCGCTAGGGCGGCCTTGGATCGTGGACATGAAGTGTGTCCCCTCGATCGCACACCAATGCTTGAAGTATGCCTATGAAGGGCAAATACATGTAGTCCCAATGGACTTAGAGCCCTTCAAGTATTGCAATGCGGTACAATTCATACCTCAATCGACCCTCCCATCAACGCATTTGGATTTTCAATTAAATCCATCTAAACAGGGTCCGATACCGCAAGCACCACTGGTGGCCAACAAGGCAAAATCCCAGCCAGGTGAGACTTCATCACCTGGCTCCTTCATCATCAACGCCACCTATCGTGGCCCAAAATAAGGACAAGGGAAAGCAAATCATGGAAGAGGTTAAGCCTCTAGAAGAGGGGTTGCCCACGATTTCAACGATATCAACAGAGGAAGCGCCCAACGCAACAGAAACCAAGATTCCTAAACCACCAAACATGGAATGGACTCAGAAGGACTACCGTTTCCTCCTACCCAATCATCAACAATCACTGTTGAGATGGCAAGTACGGGCCTGGGAGAATACTTAGTGCAAAATGTTGTGGCAACCCCCACACTGGAGTCAGTGCAAGACATGGGAAGACCTCGCCTTCCCATTGGAACAATCGTCCCTCTAGGCTACCCACCGAACCAAACGAATTTTGTGTATGGGGGCCTTGATCATGGTTCTGAACCATGCGAACAAAAGGAAACAGATGAAGAGCCTTTTGTCGAAAACATCAATTATCTGTCGAACCCAGAATTTGCCCTAAAATATCTCGAACAATGCAATTGGCATGGGTATGGGCTAGGCAGATATGAGCAAGGGATGCGGATCCTTTGCCAACCAAGATATCGTATGCCATATGACAAGTCAGGGGTAGGGTTCAACCATCCCCTGCCATTAGACATCTTGGTTGAAAATATGCAAGGCCTAGAAATAGGCAACATGGGGGGATTGGCACAAGACCCGTACGCCAATCCAAACACAGAATACACATTAGGGGATTATCTCCCATGGTCTACAAACACCCCCGGAAATAGCAATAATCCCTCTCCTTTGCTAGAGAGAGGTGAAAGTTCGGAGAGCAATCCTCAAAGAGAACAACAACGGCTTCCAGACATTTTTCTGAAACTGTTCCCCTTAGAGGTTCCAGATGAAATAATACAGCCTCAAAAGAATCAGGTCCCTCCACTAAGAGTGGAACAACTGCAATGGGACCAGATTAATTCACTGGAACAGGAAGAGTCCTCAATGTCGCAAGCAACGGATGTTGAAGAGGATGAACAATTTTGGATCTATGAAAGCGATTCAGAAGACGAAACCGAAATGGACTATCTCGTACATGCGCGACGACATCACCGCGCTCTAACTCATGAAGATCTAATGGGACAAATGGGTATACGGTTAGGACATGAATGGCACGTAGACCCAACGAGGTGGGACCAAGTGTTAGGCCTATGGCTCCAAATTCAAGATGAGCATCGTCCACCTCGAGATCCCATCAGGACAACAAGTATCGAGGGAAGACCCCGCCTTCCTTTTCACACATAGAGATGAATTTGCACCTAGAGAGGATCCATTCGTGCCTGCTCCCGTAGAGCCGGATCCAGAGTATAGGGAACATCTAAAAGAATCAAGTCATCACACCCGT
Source organism: Wollemia nobilis (assembly GCA_028583015.1). Classification (NCBI taxonomy): domain Eukaryota; kingdom Viridiplantae; phylum Streptophyta; class Pinopsida; order Araucariales; family Araucariaceae; genus Wollemia; species Wollemia nobilis. The sequence goes on from JAQPPZ010002321.1 coordinate 2,200,142, forward strand.
GGTTCTGGAGACCAAATTCATTCCATCCACATGATCTCCATTGATTTGACCACACCCATCCGCAATCCGACCGATCCATCATGGTCATTGCATCTAAACATGGATGCCATTGACTGGGATCGCGTCAATTCACCATTGTCACCATCATAATACTGGCCTTTCGGTGAAATGCTTCATTTTACCCCAAGGACAACTCAAGATATTTTTCAAGCCGAAGAGGGACCCGAGGTCCCAAACATAGATCTTAACTCAGCTGATGATATCCATTTAATCCCAACTCCACATCAGTTGGAGGACGGATCTCACATGTCAGTCGAAGAGACGACTGACGTAGACATCGACATGCATCCAATGAATCCACGGATTCTCAAGCTGGGGGTAAGCCTTTCCCCCGAAGAGCAAGCCGATTACATTGCCCTTCTTAAAGAGAAGAAGGAAGTTTTTGCATGGTCGTACAAAGATATGCCAGGACTAGACCCGCAGCTAGTCATGCACAACTTAACGCTTGATCCGAAAATCAAGCCTGTAAAGCAAAAACTAAGAAAGATGCACCCAACAAGTGGCCTTGATGGTCAAAGACGAATTGCAAAAGCCGTTGGATGCACAATTTGTCATCTCACGTGGATTATCCGCCATGGTTGTCCAACATGGTTCCCGTCAAGAAGCCCGACGGGAGGATTCGCATATGCACCGACTTTCGAGACCTAAACAAAGCGAGTCCTAAGGATGATTTCCCCTTGCCAAGCATCGACGCATTGGTAGACGCTACAGCAGGTCACGAAATGCTCTCCCTAATGGACGGTTTCTCAGATACAATCAAATTCGTATCAATCCCGAAGACCAACTCAAAACGGCATTCACAACGCCTTGGGGGACATTTTGTTATAAGGTCATGCCTTTTGGCCTTAAAAACGCGGGCGCTACATACCAACGTGCTATGACTTATATCTTCCACGATTACATGCACAAAACTTTGGAAGATTACATGGATGATTTGTTAGCCAAGTCTCTCTTGCGCTCGAATCATCTCGGTGACTTAAGCAAGATTCTCGATCGCCTCATAGAGCATAAGGTCGATCGAATCCCAAGAAGTGCGTGTTCGGCGTCACATCCGGAAAACTCTTGGGTTTTATAGTCTCCAAGAGAGGCATCGAAGTGGACCCAAACAAAGTCAAGGCAATCCTTGAAATGGCTCCCCCAACCACTATCAAGCAGCTCGTAAGTCCGCAAGGAAAGGTCGCGTCGATTAAACGCTTCATAGCGCAATTATCCGACAAATGCCGACCAATGAACAAATTATTGCACAAGGGGGTCACATTTCATTGGGATGACGAGTGCCACTCACCTTTGACGAAATCAAACAATACTTGGCTTCGCCGCGTATTGGCACCGCCTAGACCAGGTGTGCCGTTCTACTTATACATCTCAGCCATCGAGGTGGCACCGGGCGCAATGCTAGCCCGTAAGAATGAACTTCACAAAGAACAAAGCTACTTACTATCTTAGCCGCACCCCGGTCGGGCTACGAACTTAACTATGCATACGTTGAGAAACTCGCTTGGCAAGTGGTGTTTGCTACCAAGAGGCTACGCCATTACATGCCGAGCAACACGACGTATGTTGTGTCTAAGGAGAATCCATTGCGATACATGATGAGTCGTACTTATCATAGTAGTCGCACGGCGAAATGGATCATGTTGTTGACGGAATTTGACATTGAGTTTATTGGGCAAAAATCTATAAAAGGACAAGTCATAGCCGATCAACTAGCAGAGGCTCCTCTTGAAGACGATCAGCCTCTAGTCATAGAACTACCCGATGATGAGGTCTTCCATGTCTCGTAATCGCCAGATCTTGAAGAGCCTAAGTATCAGGCCGACATAACCTTATTTTTTGATGGTTCTAAATGCGAGCAAGGTGGTGGCGCAGAATTGTATTCTTCACACCGCAGGGCGCTCCAATGCCCCCGTCATTTAAATTAAACTTCCAAAGGCACCAACAACAATGCATAATATGAAGCCTTGCTCCTAGGTCTTCGGACAAGAATCGCCATGAACATCAAAAGACCGAACATCTTTGGTGATTCGCTGTTAATCGTCAATCAAGTCAAAGGGGTATATCAATGCAAATGCCCAGCTCTAAAGGCCTATAAAGCCCTCGTGGATAAATTCCCGGCAAAACTTGAGTGGTATGACATCGAGGCACTCCCTCGATCATCGAATCATTTTGCGGACACAATGGCCTCCTTAGGGTCACTAATCCCGCAAGACCTTTCCGGTGATATAACAACCATTCAAGTCAAAACCTTATCGCAACCCGCGATGGAGCGCGCAAGCTCAGACTTGACGCCAGGAATCCACATGATCCAGATCGAACCATCTTCGGATAAGTTCTTTCGAATCCGAGACTATTTGAAACATGCCAACTGGGGGTCTTTGTTCTCCCCCACTCCCATTAATAGCAACACAACGCTATTCTTACAAGTTCTATCCCAATCAGCATTTGTTAGGGAAGAACTCCAAAAGGGATTGGATGTTCAAACCGTCGAGGTATCCGATCAACAGGATTGGTATTTACCCATAAGAGACTACCTCAAGTTAGGTAATCTACCCTTTGGATTGACGCAAGCCGCAAAACGAACATTCAAACAGAAAGCGGCAAAATATGTCTTGATAGGAGACATTTTGTATCGTCGCAGCTACGACGGAATTCTTCTTCGTTGCTTGGACCAAGCAAGAGTCCACTTGGGCAGCCACCCAAGCGCATGACGGTACATGTGGCGGCCACTTCAGTGGTATGGCCATTGCAAAGCGCATTCTTCGCATGGGCTATTATTGGCCATCTTTAGAGCGAGATTGCCGCGCGTATGTCAAGAGGTGCGTAAAATGTCAACATCATGCCAATTTAATGCACGCACCTTCCCAGGCCCTACGTACATACCCACCGCTTGGCCATTTTCGTAGTGGGGCCTCGATCTAATCGGAAAGATCTCCCCGCATCGTCAAAGCCGTCACACGTTTATCATAACGGCCACAGAATATTTTACCAAATGGGTGGAAGCAATTCCGTTAACCTCTACGACAGGACCCCGCATTGCGGAGTTCATTTTGCATTACATCATATGTCGTTTTGGTATTCCATCCAAAATAATCTCGGATAATGGGCCATCATTCAAGAACAAAGACGTGCGTGCTTTAACCACAAAGTACAAAATTCAGCACAACTTTTCAACACCCTATTATCCGCAAGCAAATGGGCAAGCGGAGGCGTCAAACAAAACGCTAGTCGCCATCCTTAAAAAGACCGTCGCAGATAGTCATAAGGATTGGCACATACAAATCCCACTTGCCCTTTGGGCTTATCGCACTAGCATTCGGACGCCCACTGGGGCAACTCCGTTTTCACTAGTGTATGGCTCAGAGGCAGTAATGCCTCTCGAGTTGGAAATTCCTTCCCTCCGCATATCAATGCAGGAATTCATCGATGATGACACTGCACGGCAGGCCCGGTTAGACCAACTTACGTTGCTTGACGAAAGACGCGTTAATGCTCTCGAGCACTTACGTATCTATCAAGAGCGGCTTAAGAGAGCTTACAACATGAAAGTTCACCTAAGAGACTTTCGGGTTGGTGATCTGGTTCTCAAGGAAAACCAACAAAACTCTAATTTGCCGTCCCATATGAGAGACAAATTCATGGCAAATTGGCTAGGTCCTTATGTCATTGATAGCAAAATAGGACCAGGAACGTACAGGCTAGCTTCTCTTGACGGTATCAAGGAAACAGAACCCTTGAATATCAGTCATTTGCGACCATTTCATATCTAAGAAAGCCATGTACCAAAAAAAAAAAACAAACAAAAAGCTCCAAGGATTATCGCAATCTCTTGGTCACCTAAAAAGCTCCAAGGATTATCACAATCTCTTGGTCAACCCAAAAAGCTCCAAGGATTATCGCAATCTCTTGGTCAACCCAAAAGCTCCAAGGATTATCGCAATCTCTTGGTCAACCCAAAAGCTCCAAGGATTATCGCAATCTCTTGGTCAACCCAAAAAGCTCCAAGGATTATCGCAATCTCTTGGTCAAACCCAAAAAGCTCCAAGGATTATCGCAATCTCTTGGTCATCCAAAAAGCTCCAAGGATTATCGCAATCTCTTGGTCAACCCAAAAGCTCCAAGGATTATCGCAATCTCTTGGTCAAAAAAATCAAGAAATTCAACAAAAACAAAACAACAAAAATCATCAAAAACAACAAAGATTTGCATCTCAATTCTAGGCATACTCGAATTCATCAAAAACAACAAAAACACCAAGCATAACTTTTACCACACTACAGTCAGTGGTCTGGGAATGTACCAAGAGTTTCAGTGATTCAGTCATCATTTTCCTCTTTAGCCATGTAGTGTACCAAGTCGAATAGATTTTACGAAGGTAGAGTCATACTTGAAATACACCTTGTTACGTAACATCCCAACACAAATCAAAACACTAAAATTCCCAAAATTGTGTGAACGAAAGACGAAACCTGCAAAATAATCTAGGTCACCACAAGCGAAATGGTTATCTTGCTCATCCCCCTGTGCGAATGACCCCTAGAATGCTGAGAGTTGGCAAAAGGACAAGCATCCTCCCTACCCAATTCCCTAAGAATCCCTAAAGTTCTCAACAATTGCAAAACACAAAAATTTGCAAAATGTCAAAACTCCAAATTTGACAAACTATAGTGCACACATCAAAAGGCACAAACAACAGTGATTTTCATCACTCCATATCCCCAATCCCTTGCTCAAAAAAAAAACAAATCAAAATAAACAAGTGATCTTATCACTACAAAAGAGCAAGTATCCCAATACAATTGAAAAAAGAAGGGAGTTGACCTTGAATCCCTAGAACTCTCAAGGATTCTGTAGGTCATAAGGCAAGCTTCAGTACCAATTTGGTTGATAGCCTATCGGTAATGTAAACCTCCCGCATGACGATATATCTGTCACATTAACTTGCGTACAGATCAATGTTTGCATGTGGATGAGCTAGCTTATGGCATCCTGGATTACAACGCAGATTAATCTTAGTACATACAACAAAGGAATTCGTGGAGCTAATTAGGTGATCCTCAGTACAGGTTCGGTTGAAAGCCCATCCTGCACTCGGCGGTATCCTAACAAATACCACTAAATGAACTCAATTGCACACACAGGGATGTTAAATAACTCGGTCAAAAACAAGTCCGATTCATACCTTGTTCAAAAGTCTTGTAAGATAAAGTACAACCATGGATAGTGAGATAAAACTGTCTGAATCTCAGAAAATCTTACATTCATTTCAAAACCATCTGCGCTACTTATCATCTTTATGATACCATCAGAAAATACAAAAAAGAAAACCATGTAAATAAAGAGCTTCTTAAACAATAATGGTGCAATCATCACAAATATCATTCATCCATTTTAATTTGCATATCACATAGACATCTAAAACATTTGCATTCATCATAACATCTGCATTCATCAAAATGAATAAACATGCATAACAAAATCAATCACATCATAACATGTACACATCCAAAAATAAAACAGGTATATATATATATATATCACCAAAAACCGGTCCTCAGACCCTGCAAGCATATCCAAAACCCAACCTAAGGCGTCGACCACCATGATCACGCAGGATCGGTGCGACGGGAACTACCCCCCGTGGTGTGGGTCCGACGGGACCCTGCAGGGCGGCTACTGCTAGCCCCCGCATCATGCCTACTACCACCCCCTCATCTAACCGCTCGCGACGAGATGATGCCGATCGCTCGCCAAACTATCCCTCGTCCGTCGAGAAGATCTACCGATCGAAGGCTCGGGAGCCGCCCGCCAAGGCGGATGACCTCCCTCTCCAAGTCTATCCGGTACGTACACCACTCGCCTCCCGCCGATGATAGATAGACAATGCATCATCGCGCCGCGCCAAAACTCTATCCCGCTCTGCCAACTGAGCCCGCAGAAGATCCCTCTCCAGATCCCGCATCCGTAGCAGCTCTGTAAGTCGTGCAACCTCATCGCCTACATCCGACCCCACCTCCTCTGTATCTGTCGGACGCATAGGACTCACGGGGACAGTAGCCTGCTCAGGCTCCAAATGCTCCTCCACATCCTGCATGTCCGGCTGCTCCGGAACACCCAAGTCCACATCCTCATCTCCCACATCCACCATGTCTGCATCATCCAACGGCCCTCCCCAATCACCCCCTCCCGCCTCAACATCCTCCACTGCCGCCTCCGCGCCTCCAAGGACCCTCTCCTCTCCAGCGCCGCAATACCCACCACGAGTCATACTCAGTGGTAGTACCGACGTCATCCACATCCAACACCTCAATCACCGCATCCGACTCCTCGCCCAATGGCACGAGGACCGGTGGCTCCAGATCCCTCTCATCTCCCCGACGGCGATAGCCTACGGGCTCACCAGGCAACCCCTGGCGCACCCCAAACTGTCGTGTAACCCGACGGTACGGAAAGAACTCATGCTCCGTCCCGTGCCGCCCAGTCAACCATCGCTCCCTCCGTACCTGTCGGAGCCACTCTCCAACCTCAAGCCAGGCTGGACAGTCCCGATAGGGACGCCAAAACAACTCCCCTAGAGTGAGCCGCAAAAAGGCATCAATGTAGTGCTCAACGGCACCCGCCCATCGCCGACTTGCCCCTCGCTCTGGACCGTCGCCACAAAGCCGCATAACCAATCTCCTCATCCTCCATCGCCGCCCGAGTCATCCACGGTAACCCGGTAGGCCTCTCAATAGCTATGTGCTGCCAACCCCAGCACTGCAACAAAAAGCTGCAACTGACACCCTTCCGCTCGTCGACAAAGGACCCCGTACAGCCTCCTCGTAAAGCCGTGCCAACAAAGTCTCGTCCCCATCTTAGAATCAACGGTGCCTCTATCGGGCACTCGCCAACCGCCACACCAAATCCAAGCAGGTTCCACGGAACCTCGCGCTCGACGAATCAGTGGAGAAGAATGTTAGAAATGAGGCCCATCAAGAATGCGTGCCTCACTCCTAACACCCCCTCTCCTTCCACCAGCCAACCAAAATCCCGCCAGCCTGGCAATCCGCTTCGGCTGTCTCCACTGGGTCTGCTACACCCAGCTCCCCCCCATGCCCAAAACATCTCGTAAGTATAGCAATCCGCCGATCAAACGGAGATGTCCTAATAGGCAGACCATCTATCGGAATCCGAAGCAACCGATAGACGTCCTCAAGAGTCACAGTCATCTCCCCTATCGGGAGATGGAAAGTATTAGTCCACGGATCCCAAAGCTTGATCAGGGCCGTCAGATAGGCCTGATCCGAAACCACAAGCTCCAAGCCGAGCCACTCGCTTGAGCCCAAGGGCATCAAGCCATTCCCAGTCATCATCGGTCAATGCCAACCGCGCCTCAGTAAAGGCAACGGGTACACGGTACCGGCTCCTAACAACCTGCAAGCAAACAAAAAAATAAAAATAAATAAATAAATAAATAAGATCAAATTTTTAGTTCTAGGGTTTCTAACCTTAACTGTTAAACAAAAACATCACAAAAAATCTTAAAGTTTTGAAAAGCGTCAACACAAAAACAATGCATTAAATTAAAGCAAAATAAACCCTAGGGTCACTTACATGTCTCGCCTCGGCTCCGCCGCTCGAATCCGCTTTGTGCACTCATGATGGCAGAGAGAATTCCAGCAGCGCTTCACTTCGCAGACTACCTCCTCCTCCCGCAGCTCCAAAATCGCAAGCAAAAAATGACACAAATGAGCCCAAAATCAAGTTTTGGCCCTTAAATAGGCCCTTTGCACTGGAATTCATCCTTGACTGGGACGAGCGCTCTGATCAGCGCTCGTCCCACCCAGGGACGAATTCTCCAGCTGGAATTCGTCCCACCCAGGGACGAATTCAAGCCAACAAAAAAAAATCAAGAAAAATGACTAAAAATGCACTAAAAACAGACAATAAAATTGCCTGACAGGATTGCAAATGCAACTGACAACATGGGCATACAAAATCGACATCGGGGTCACAAATTATCACTATCCTACTCCCTAAGAAGGCTACCATAGCCGGACCGCTCCACGGGAAGACAGATTTTTGACAATTTAATCCCAAAATGGTGTCACAAAAACAACAAAAAAAAAAAATGCAACACAAAACAAACAATAAACATTGCCACACAAGTGCTCTTGCACTTAACCTCTTGGCATAGCAAAATTGATGTCGGGGTTTGCATTGTCACTATCCTACTCCCGAAGAAGGCTACCATAGCCGGACCGCTCCACGGGAGGACGGATTGCCGACAATTCAATCACCAAATGGTGTCACAAAAACAACAAAAACAAGTACAAAATTCAACAAAAACACAAGAAAAAATAATGCCGGACACAAGTGCTCTCGCACTTAGCCTCTAGGCAAAGAAAATCGATGTCGAGGTCCAAATTATCGCTCTCCTAATTCCCCAAGAAGGCTATCATAGCCGGACCGCTCCACGGGAAATAGGTTTTCGACGATTTCACCTCATTATGACATCACCAAAAGGGTTAACACCCACCAAAAATAGGTCCATATGTTGGAAAAATTGCACACGCTTAACGGTAAACCCTCTAAAGGCACCCCTGCACAAGTCATCTTGGGTCAAGCGACTCGTCGCTTCTCTCACGAAGGTCATTCCCTCATCGATTCGTCGCTTGAGGGGGTAGTCACACTTAGTCACCAACCAACAATCACACACCCAATTAAGGAAAACGACATGCATTCAAAGAATCATTGACAAAGACAATCACGCTCCCGCTTGGGGCAGTAAACAAGCAACAATCAAATCAATCAAACACTTGGCATTTCGTGAATCATGAACACAAGGTTCCCCCTGAGGATAAAAACGCCCTTCACTTGTTCATGACTCATCAATGTCTAAGTTCAAGTCACACCTCACCAAAACAAGGTTAATACTTGAAATCAAATTCCTTAGCTCGTCGAAGCAAGGATTCAAGAATGCATGCCCTTTCCATACTTGGGGCATCAAAAGTTGGTTAGGTTACCAAGAAACCCTAATCATTAGTGCTTTGGTTATCTATTTTTGCTCAAGGACTGCGTCACCCGTAGCGCTTCCCAAAAAGGGGCATCTCGTAGACACCAAAACAGCACCAATCCTATTATGTGACCGCAAACACTGATCGCTTTGACAAACACAGCCCCCAGGGCAGCCCTCGTGAGGTTAAACAAAGGGTCTTAACCACTTTCATAGCAATTTTGTAAGGTCAAGAAGCAATTTGGCACACTTGGACACTTTGCCCAAGTACTCGCCTCACCCCAGGACGAATTCAAAATAGAATCCGTCCCACCCCAGGACGAATTCTGAATCCGTCCCCGGGTGGGACGAATTCTAAGCTTAACGGGCAAAAAGGCAAATGGTGCCAAGTGGCAGCCCGTAACAGCCGGCTAAGGACTCCCCGCCTTGCACGCATGTGTAGGTGGACAGAGGGGCCATTAGAAGACTGTTACAAAAATCATTTATCAAAGCTCAAGTCAGTGGAGGACTCCCTACCCTCATGGGAAGACAAGACTGCCACATGGCGCCTATGGCCAACACATGGCATTTGTGCTTCCCTCCCAAAAGAGACCCCATGGGTCTATAAAAGGTGGGACTTTTCTCACCCAAAATATACAAAGTTGAAGGAGTTTTCAAGCAACGAAGTGCCGCCGAATTGAAGACCCACTTGCATCCCTCTTGGTTCACCTTCCACATCCACCAATCTCTTTTGCAAGGGAGGTTGTTGGGTGGCCTTTGGAAGCTCGAACCTTACCCAAATCCAACGCATGGACACCCGAACCAACCAATTCGCCGACCCCCCAATCCTAAAAGGTTTTGGGCCCATCCCCGGTGGATTGGCTCCAAAATCGAGGGCCAACGGTGGGAGGCCCACTTGGGCACCCCCGCACCTCCCAAGTCCTATTTTTAGTTTTTGAGCATTTTAGATTATTTTTTAGATTGCATTTTGTGTTACTAGGTCTGATTAATCCATAGCTGCAATTTTGTAACTTTTGGTCAGATTCTAGGATGTTTTGTATTGCTTTGTCGTTTCGCTAACTTGCAGGTGTCAAGGTCAAATTCCCGAGGGTGGAGGCCAAATTGGGAAAATCCGACCATCTGGGTCGTCCCAAAATGGCCCCAATTACATAACCCCCCTGTTTGTAGGCGTTTTGCAGGTCTCGGGATCCGACATTGGAGCAGCAGCAGGTCGATTTCTTCAACATAGAAGAATTCGTCCCACCCAGGGACGAATTGCAGTTAGAATTCGTCCTGCCCAGGGACGAATTCCAGTTGAAGGTGGATTGGCCAGCTGCCTCAGTGGCAGTGGCCTTCTGGTAACTTTTCTTATCTTCTGTCAAGTTTTGAAGCAATTTGGATTCACCGTATTCACCGTTTTAGGCAAATATTTACATGCATATTTCGTTAGTTTTAGAGAGCAAACGCTTTTCATTTGCAAGCAGTGCTACTGACGTCTTGGTCATTTCTTTGTTCACAGGAGAAGCAACAGAGGCGAAGAACTCATCGACATCAACGGCGGCATCATCTTGGCCCGCCCATTGCAATCGTGGGCACGCGAAAAGAGGAATCATTCAGTGATTGTAATCAAACTCTATTTGCGCTCCTAGCCCCCGAAAAGGGAGGAGACGTCATTGTAACATAGATCAAGGGATATTAATGAAAGGGCTGTGTTTTCTCTATTTGATTGTGTCTCTTCCAATGTGTTTCTTTTCCATTTCATGCAATTTACATTTCTAGGACTTAAGCGTACTTAATTTTGAATGCAATCGCACTTGGTGTTTCCTTTGCCCGGAATCTCGTGCTTTCAAAAGGAACAAACCCCTTTGGTCAATTCAATCCAAAAAGGCTCCAAAGGGGACACCCCTTTGGTCAAATCAATCAAAAATGCTCCAAAGGAACCAAACCCCTTTGGTCAACTCAAAATCCAAAAGGCTCCAAAGGGGACACCCCTTTGGTCAAATCAATCAAAAAGCTCCAAGGGAACAAAACCCCTTTGGTCAAATCAAATAAAAAATACCCCAAAGGAACCTAACCCCTTTGGTCAAATTTCAATTCAAAATGCTCCAAGGGGGGACACCCCTTTGGTCAACTCAATTCAAAACACTCCAAATAGGGACACCCCTTTGGTCAACTCAATTCAAAAAGCTCCAAAGGAACAAACCCCTTTGGTCAATTCAATCCAAAAGGCTCCAAAGGGGACACCCCTTTGGTCAAATCAATAAAAAATGCTCCAAAGGAACCAAACCCCTTTGGTCAAATCAAATCAAAAGGCTCCAAAGGGGACACCCCTTTGGTCAAATCAATCAAAAATGCTCCAAAGAAACAAAACCCCTTTGGTCAAATCAAATCAAAAGGCCCAAAGGAACCTAACCCCTTTGGTCAAATTCATTTCAAAGGCTCCAAGGGATACACCCCTTTGGTCAAATTAATTCAAAATCTCCAAAGGACACCCTTTGGTCAAATCAATCAAAAGCTCCAAAGGGACACCCCTTTGGTCAAATCAATCAAAAGGCTCCAAAGGGGACACCCCTTTGGTCAAATCATATCAAAAGGCTCCAAAGGACAAAACCCCTTTGGTCAACTCAAATCAAAATGCTCCAAGGAGAGACACCCCTTTGGTCAAATCATATCAAAAGGCTCCAAAGGACAAAACCCCTTTGGTCAATTCAAATCAAAATGCTCCAAGGAGAGACACCCCTTTGGTCAATTCAATTCAAAATGCTCCAAAGGGGACATCCCTTTGGTCAATTCAAATCAAAATGCTCCAAAGGAACAAAACCCCTTTGGTCAAATCAAATCAAAACACTCAAAAGGAATAAAACCCCTTTGGTCAATTCAAATCAAAAGGCTCCAAAGGAACCAAATCCCTTTGGTCAAATCAATCAAAAAGGCTCCAAAGGGGACACTCCTATGGTCAATTTTCATTCAAAAGGCTCCAAGGGAACCAACACTCCTTTGGTCACATAAAATTTAAAAAGCTCCAAAGGAACCAAACCCCTTTGGTCACATTTCATCTCAAAAACATCAAAAGATATAAAAGATATAAAAAAAAACAATAATAAATATAAAACACAAAAAACATTTTCATACACATTGCATTTTTAATAAATCACTTTCACAATCCATCTTCCATTGCATTCACACATTACAACTTTCATAGTATTTGCACATTCATACCATTCGTATTCATTAAAGTCAAGAATAATTGATAGTGCACTATGTCTTGTTGCCTTAATCAGGGGCACCTCACATCAAACATCACCAAAACCATCAGTCATAATAATACATTGCTTCCTAAGCCAAATCCTAGGTGTTTTCAATCACTCAGCCACTCCTAGTGTTTTAAGCAACCTCGAGAAAAATGTTGAGTTCTTTTAGGACCATTGCACATATATACACTAAGCAAATCTTGAGTATTGGGAATTGATCTCAAAAACATTCTCGAACCAAACACAATTTCACATCTTAAAAACATCTTGTGTCAAATAGGGATAACACCATACTTGGTAGGAACCTTGAGGTGAAAAGGGTCATCCTTGCTTGTCCTATTATGCAACATAGTCCATGACAACAATGGTTTTCACTACTATCACAGTTGCTTCAAATTCAAAAAAATAGAGTAGCAAGGATAGGGTACAATTCTCATCACACTTAGGTTGAGAATCTGATTCCCCAAAGCTCTAATTCCTTTACATCACACACCACTGATTAATTGGGTTGTAAGGATCGTACTACATTTCTAGTCAGACGGTTAAGTAGTCATCCCCAAAATTCAAGAAATCAAAAATAAAAATCATGGACTATGGAGTTAGCCTCCACCGGGGCTATAGACGCTTGACTGGTAGTGGAGTACGCTCATGCGAGGCGACACGTCTCTTTTAAAGAGACCTCTGACCGCACATACGGACAAGCTAGCTTCTCGAATTTTATCCAAAATGGGTTTACCCAATTTACTCAAGATGAGTTAATGAACTCAATTGCACACACATTGGTTCTTGATTGTCTTGGGTCATGACCATGCTCTTGATTCGGTAAATTAATTCACTACACACACATTTGGTCCTAGAAGAATTAGGCAGTTTTAGTGATTTTGTTAGACACACTAGGATGTTTGAGTCTTTGCAAAACAACTCTAGATCCTTTATCCCTAAGAACAATAAAGTCATAAGCAAACCTCCATTCCATACCACCATCGCATAGTCGTAAATATCATAATCCATTTCATCCATGTGGTCATACTAGTAGTATCATATTGGTGCCCCTGATTAAGCAATAAAGGTAAAGTTTGCTAATTAATGGTTCAAAAACCTCTTTAAAAAAATAAAAATACTATTCATTCAAATGGTTCAAAATCTCTTTGAACAACGATCAATAAAGCAACACCATGCATTCAAATGGTTCAAAATCTCTTTGAACAACAATCAATAAAGCAACACAATTCATTCAAATGATTCAAAAACTCTTTGAACAATGATTAATAAAGCAACATCCTTCATTCATTTGCATTCATTCATAACATATTTATTTCATAACATGTATACAAAAAATAATAATAATGATTTGAACAATCAATCATTACACATTTGCATAAACAATAACAAAACAACTTGGGGGAGCTCAAGGTCTCACACCTTCCCCATCAATAACATCAAACAATCAATCAAACAACTTGGGGGGACTCAAGGTCTCACACCTACCCCAACAATCACATTAAACATTAACATTTCAAATAATAAAATAAAGCTCCAAAGAAATCCTTTGGTCAAATCAATCCAAAATGCTCCAAAGGTACTCAAATTCCTTTGGTCAAAAAAAAAAACATCTTGTGCTTTCTTTCCATTTCAAAAACATCAAAAAACAAAAATATTTCCATACATATTTTGTCTTACAAAACCATTAAAAAAAAAAAAAAACATTGCCATGAATATTTTGTCATATAAAACATAAAACACCAAAAAACATTTCCATGCATCTTTTTGTCATACAAAAACAAAACAAAAACACAAAACAATCATGCATTCTCCATATATATATATATATATATATATCCAAAGATATCTCAATTCCTTTGGACAAAAACAAATTCAACAGGCTCTTGAAAGAATAGAAGTGTTCTCATCACAACTCCCTAAGAAAGCCATAAGGCTGGACTGCTCCAAGGGATAGAGATGTACATATCCTTCTTCCACTTAGCCTCAAGTGATCCTCGTATACAGTAACTTATCTTATATACTTAGCGGTTGCAGTGACTAGCAATCCATGCAATCCGGTAGGATGGATAAATTACCATAAGGCCCTTGAAAAGTGATTCACCTCATGCAAAAACTGAATTGTTATCATCTTAATTCCCTAAGAAAGCCATACGGCTGGACTGCTCCAAGGGATAGAAGTGCACAATTATCAACAAAGGTCAAAATCACAGTTGAAACAAAAACAAAAACATTTATTTCATTCCAACCATTATCAATTGTTTCATCATTTACATCATTTCATATCTTCTCCATTGAATAATCACTTGAAGAGGAAGACAAAATCAACAAATACAGTTACATAATCAAAGTCAACACTCAAAACACTTAATCATGCAAATTATGCTCATTAAAATGAGCATCTTTTCCATGATTGGGGCAACACAAGTTGACTTTTATTTGTGACCATATTACACAACTCCCCTTCAAATGCAAATGGCTACAAAAACATTGCAAAAACCTCCAAATAATCATCTCACATCATCATCATCTCAAGTGAACCTTGTACCTAGTGATTTAATCTAGACACCTAGCGGTTGCAACGATTGGTTGTCCATGCAATCCGGTAGGATGGGTAGCTCACCATAAGGACACTCATTCAAACAAACATTTCAAATCACTATGGCATTACATCAACTATGTCCCTCGATCTTTGAGCTTGATCGTATTCAAAACAAATTTGCACAAGGTTATCCTTCAACCCCTTCCGTTGGGTCAAAAGCGGAAAACAACCAAACATAATTTGGTAATAATCAAAAATCACTTGAGTATCAAATTCCTGAACGACTGGTTCCTTGAACCCATCATTTGGAAGGAATTGCTAAAGTCATAGTGGAACAAGAACTCTAAACGTGGTCGAAGATTTTACCACAACACTTTGTGCACCATCGAAACCAAAGGTAAATTTGCAAAAACACAAACAATCCCAAACTTGGGGCATCAAGTTGATCAAAATGACATACATTTGCATTACATCCACATCATTCAATACACCACCTCCTTTCATCATCCACATTTGGTCAATTGGCTCATGGGTTTCATCCTTTACCCATTCGCCAATTGAGGGGGTAAGCAAACAAATCAAAATTTTCAAAAAAACGTCATTCATTCTTTGCATCGAAAATATTTGAGTCCATTCCTCCATCAAATAAAACCACGTGTCTTTTATTTTTGCACCACATTGTGTTTCACACAATGCGGTACAAAAAGGGGCATCTGTAGACACTAAAATCTAGGCACTTGCATTACACATCACAATTCTGCATAATAATATATGTCTAGGTCTAAACTTAGGCATATAATCCTTGCACGTTATTCATTGGCATTACACATCACAATTCTGCATAATAATATATGCCTAAATCTAAACTTAGGCATATAATTCCTGCACATTATTCATCCACATTGCACATTTCAGTTCTACATAACATTATGTGCCTAAGTTTTGACTTAGGCATAAAATCCTGCACATAATTATATTTTCTAGATTTTATTAAATCTAGAAAATATCCTCCTAGGATACCCTCTCTCCTCACTTGACATGTGTCCTGGCCACATCACCATCACTCCTTTGCCACCTCTCATACACCATTGTCCCCTTTGTCCCTTCACATGGGGCAACCCTCCACATTTCACTCCACTTGCACCTACTCACTTGCCACATCTCACACCTCACTCCACATTTCACTCCACTTGCACTTACCCACTTGCCACATCTCACACCTCACTCCACACATCACTCCACTTGCACCTACTCACTTGCCACATCTCACACCTCACTCCACATTTCACTCCACTTGCACTTACCCACCTGCCACATCTCACACCTCACTCCACACATCACTCCACTTGCACCTACCCACTTGCCACATCTCCCCAGTTAAGTGAGACACTTCTAGTGACTCACTGCAACTATCTAGGATAGGTGGCTACCCAGTCCTTGCCACTTGGCAGTTCTGGATTGCCACCTATCCTTCCCTCCAAAACCCTCAAAGGCCTATAAAGGCACCATCACATGTCCAAGAAAAGAGGAGGAAGGAAATGCTAATGTTATGCTACCCGGATTGTGTTGTGTAAGCCATACTCATTGTTTGTTTTCTTCTATCCATATTCATTTACATTAGTCATTTTACATTTACATTTATCATAATCATTGTGACAGGTGCTACTAAACCCTTGTTTATTTACATGTGTGCAGATTACAGGTTCTAGATTCAACAAGCTCAAAGCTCATCACGGTGGTCACGACAAACCCACCTCTCACATTGTTGTAGCATGAAGAGACGAAGACACCATCTTTGATCTGTAAAAGGGATTCCCCTTTGGCACATCTCTTTGTAAAATGCACCCTAAAAGGGTCAAAGTGTATCAAAAGGGACTTTCCCGAATTTAATAAAATGTGTCATTTTTATTGCAATGGTGTTGTGTTTTTATGTATACACTAATAGATTCTCCCACTAATTTTTTTCCACAATCTTATTTTATGAATTTTCCATTCACATATCACTTTCATCACAAATATCTTTTAATGTTTGAAAGGTGTGTAATATTTGTAGCTCCTTTCCTTGCAAATATACCAAATATCAAAGCATAAATGTTACATGCAAGCATCTAGGCCCCACAAGAGGTACCTTTCCCAATCAAAATTATTTTCTCTTGCATAAATTATTGATGCTTGTGGAATCAAGATAACAAAAATTATGTCATGATGATCCTAGTTAGTATACATCATTGTTGGATTACATTTTACTATGTAACAAATGCTAGTATATCTCTTTATTAATCCTTTAGCTCACTTATATTTTTACACTCATTCTAGCACTCAAATTCATATGTTGTCATTATCATCATAACATCTCCATCACACCCTTTTAGTATCTAAGGAGAAGTTGATACTTTTTCATTTGAATATTTGGTAAGTTTAGAGAGTTTTAGTGAGACCACCAAGCACTGGAAGGACAAAGCCTCAACTTCTTCCAAATTCTAAAATGCACTAAGGATGTTCTAACATGATATCACAAATTTGGTACTTATCATGTCATCGTTTGATTCTTTATCCTATAATATGAACTACAAAAATGTAGGTATGATTATATATAGGTTACCTCATCCATATTAATGAATTTTTATTATGAATTTAAGTTATCAATTCCACTACCTTCTCTTCTTTCTATCTTTTCACAATTAAAAAAGTGAACCTGATCTGATTTCTTTCCCATGATAATTGAATCTTTGCATGATGTATCATAGCCTTGATAGAGGATTCATCAATTATCTATCCTACAACCCTTATAAAATCATCTCCAACATTACTTTAATCTAAAACCATATTTCCAAGTGATGTCTACATCTATGAATCATAGATGAGTGAATGGTGTAATTCCTTCATCTTTTTCTTTAAAATTTTAAGCTATTCATTCTTTGTTGTTGTGTTCTTTATTTGAGGTCTCTTGTAAGTGCTTTTTAGGTGATGGATTTATCTTACCCCATTTCATTAAGGAGGCATATAAGTGTTCCAAATGATCAAACATAAGATGATTTACCCCATCTACTTTATCAACTCTCTAGGTGATGGACCAAGGAAACTCATTTCCTTATGGGATAACATAGCACTTGGAATTATTAATTGCAAATGATCCTATATTGTCTAGCATATACCACATGACAACTACTATGATATTTATACAAATTAATAGCAAAACTCAAAAACAAAATTCTTCATTATCATCAATGAACCACATGATAGTCACCATGATGTGTGCATATTGTTGATAGGCCTATTTATATTTCTTCCCAATGCTATTGGGGGAAAGCAATTATAAAAATTTAAACACCCCTAAAAATTAGAGCCATCAAAATTAAAATAACAATTAGATATAATAAAAATAATAAATTCCCTATGAACATATACTATATAAGAAAAATGTTAAAGTCCTACAGACATCAATTGGCTAGGCAAATTTGTTAAATTCCTATGAACATAGACTATATACGTAAAATTATTAATTTCCTACAAACAAAAAATATCTAGGAAAAATTATTAAATTCCTATCGACATAGACTATCCATGCATAATCATTAAGGTCCTATGGGTATATACTATCCATGCAAGGCATTAAAATCCTATGGATATAGACTATCTAGGCAAAAGCATCCAATTCCTATGGACATAGACTATACACACAAAATAATTAAATTCCTAAGGACATCAACTATCCAAGCACTCAAAATTTAAATGTTATAGACATAGACTATCTCAAAAAATCTCAAAAGTAACATAAGCACTTGTTCATTAATTAGGTTTAAAGGCCACTACTTAGGGGTAAATTAAAAAATTATTACATCAAGGAAAATATCTCTACCTATACATATAACAAAATATAATTATGTTAAGCGTCTCATTTAACATGAAAATAGATAAAAGTTTATTATGGTATGTCAAAGCATAACATAAAAAATAAGCATGCATATAGAAAATCCTATAAATCAAATAATAGTCAATATAATTATGATCAATATTTTGATTACAATAACCTAAGAATCAAATGACATCAAATATTGATGAATAACATCTACAAAGCACTAAGAATGTGATCCACTATCAGGTGTCCTCCTAGAAGGTGGGGACATCCTCATTGACCTCTAGAAATAGTGAGTCAATGATCTCAAGTGTATCTATGATTGAGTCCTCATAGGTGATGAAATTGTGAGTCTGTAGACACCATAGTAGGATACAAATCCCTATAATGTAAAACTCACTCTATATTTACATAAAGGTATCAATGGATAAGTTGTATATCCTCTTAAGTGGATTCCAACTCTCTCTAAACCCTATACAACTTCTCCTATAGATGAGTCATATCCCTTTCCATCTAACCTTCACTCTTCCTATGATCAACCCAGATCACCTTGTGCTTGTTCCAACTCAATTAATGCCTATGAGAGATACTATAATAACATCAATAGTATTTCTCCTCTAGTTGTCTCAACTCTTGTAGCTTATATTATGGTTGCATCCCACTTAGATGATAGCCTCAACACTTCCTTTGTAATGTAGCAGCCTCCTCCAATAATTTCCCTCTCTTCTCCTCTAACTTGGTGAATTATTGTTATATCCTCTACCTAGTTGTTCCACTCTATCATCAATAGATGATCATTATATTCAGAATTTATTTGTTTCTACCCATAATTGAGAGATCTCCCTCATGCATTCATCTTTCTCCATGCATCAAGCTTCCTCCTAACTCACTAGCTAATGTAAAAGTGCATCCTACTCTACTTGCAACTCTTCTACCCTATATAATAGGACCTCCCCCTAAGTTTCAATATGCACACTGTTCCCTACCTCACTATAGGATCCCTCAATATCTATTGGTGGTGATCACTAGGACCAAC
The DNA here is from genome assembly GCA_028583015.1 of Wollemia nobilis. Classification (NCBI taxonomy): domain Eukaryota; kingdom Viridiplantae; phylum Streptophyta; class Pinopsida; order Araucariales; family Araucariaceae; genus Wollemia; species Wollemia nobilis. Next base: position 2,219,858 of record JAQPPZ010002321.1, read on the forward strand.
CTCCTCCATTTTCAGCTTAGGTGATAATAACATCTTCAAATGTGGTACAAATAAAGGTCATTGTCTTTACCTCTATCCAATATAGTAAAGGTTTGTTTATAATAGTGAGCTTCCTCAACAATGAGACCTAAATTGGGAAGTCAATGTTAACTTTTAAAGCATTCATTTCATAAAAAAAATTTCAAAATGGAGCAAATATAGGTACCCAATTTTATGCATTTATTATCCATTAGATATATTACTAATCACCCATTTTGATCATTTTGGTTAAACTACCCTATATGTTCTTGAATTTAATGTAAAAAACACTATGAACGTTATCATTTATAAAAGTTAACTAAATTACTTCCAAATTTTACAATATTGGTATCAGTAAAAAGAACTTGAGTGGTTCACAACAAGTATGAACACAACTATGTTTGACTAAAATTTGACCTTCAAACTATCCTTTAACTAGATCATTTTTTAACAAACGTATCATATGGAATTTCGCATGACACATCCATAAAACACTTTTTTCAACATGTTAGGATCATAGTGCTTTTGTGGTCCAGAGTTGCTTTTGTAAAATTACTAGTAGAGATTTAGTTTTGATGGTGTAGCTCCTCATCACTGCTAGTTACACTGACCTTATGTCCCATCAACTCAATTTTATGTTTGTTAAAAGGGAATCTTACCTAATAAACTACCAATCAAGATAGTTAGGTGATCATTCAACTTCATGAAACTAAAAATTAGGGCATTTAACTCCATGCAAGGCCAAATAACACTCTAATAACTCCATGTAATTTACCTAACAAGACATCTTATTGTAATGAATTTCACATGTCATTATTTTTCACATATGTTGTTTAACAAATATTCAAATGGTATTGAAATCTATTAAATTACCTTTAAGGAAGGCAAATAATGAAGAGGTTTTCTTGATAGGCACATGCTAAGAAATATTATGTAGGTACACACTAGAGAAATTGTGTAGGGAGAAGAGTACTATCATCCCATTACCATAATACTACATTCAATCATAATTTATCAAAAGGTGTGAGCATTATATATGTGAAGGGGCAAGCAAGTGTCATCCATGAATAATAAATTATGAATATAAAAATGGGAGGCATATTCCTTCTCCTTCTTCACTCATATTTACATGTCTTATTTTTATAATATATCATTCCTAGATTATTTATTTTATTTTGTATCTCTTCTACTAAAAAATGTAAACAAGGTTTGATCCTTGTATCAAGCTATTTTGTTAATTTTTATTAGATTGGACAAGCCCCATATAGACAACCATTGTTTTTTGTTTTTATTTTACATCATTTTATAGGTATAAAACAAAAGCATCATGCCATTACAAAAGCATTATATGTAATTTTATATGGCATTTCCATACTATAAAAGTGACATAGTGCTTTTGCAGTTTCATAATATTGTAGAGGTAGGTATAGGTGTTTTCTTTTTCTAGATCTATGTATAGTCTTGCTCTATTGTTTGTCTTCCTCTGCCTTAGCTCATTTTTTTACTTAGAAATTCCTAAATAGGTGCATCATTGTAAAAATTATATTAAAATACTATAGCTTATCTACAATTTTAATTTCAAGATTATATTTTGTGTATGAATGCTATTAATTTGTTTGAGTCTTGTAGTTTTGAATCCTTGTGTATAGATAAAAAAAATTTCTATCTTGGTCTAGATGTGCTAGAAAATTTTTTCTTGCACTTACGCATCTAGATAAAGTGCCTATTAGGGCATTTCATAGTTGGTTATAAAAAATCACATTACAAACTATAAATTAAAAGAAACATTGACTGTATTGTAAGTTATTACAAATGAGTACAACTTGCTATACTTTACATGATTAGGAACTAAATATTATTTGCATGAAGTAACATCTTAGAATAAGTTGCATCATTTGAAGATTTAATTTTCCTTGATTAGTCACTTTGGAAAGAAAGAGAAAATAGTCTTTATCTTTTGCATAAAATGCTTATAGAAAATTTATTTTATTTGCATTTAGCCATCAAAAAAGAAAAATGCATATAGCAATTTTTATATATTATACCATTTATTAAAATTATGAATCTCTCTCTCTCTCTCTCTCTCTCTCTCTCTCTCTCTCTCTCTCTCTCTCTCTCTCTCTCTCTCTCTCTGAAAGAAAAACAAAAAATATCATTTGACGCATCCCTCAAAATATTAAAAAAAAAAATATTTATAATAGGGCCATATCACAACCTTATGTATTTGTTAAATTAACAAAAAAACATAGATTTAGGGTAAATCTATAGAATATTATTGGTGAACCCATTTTCCTAATGAAGCCTCCAAAAAAACATCAAGGACATAGGCTCTTGCCCTCAATTCAAGGTGTGGCCACTAGATCCCTACTTTTTTTATGCCACAACACCATAAAAAATAATAGGTTGTAAAATAAGGCTTCTACTTATGTGTTGAGAGGTGAGGAATTACACTTTCCTTGGAGATGGTAGGCTCAATTGGCTCCAATAAACCACTTGATGAGTAGAATTATGGAATTGAATCTATGAAATAGAGTCAAGAGTGGCCCTTCCATAAAGAATATTTTTGAAATCTCTCCATCAGTTGAAGTTATAAATATAATTAAAGAATTTTGAATGGGATATCAATTATTGTTAATTTTATATGAAGTATATTATTGAACATGAGTTTTATATGAGATATAAAATAAACTAGGAGTCTAATAGTTGGTTCTTAATACAAATTCATAGCCTAGGATCGGATACATTTGATCTCTATTATGTTATGAAGATGTTGTACAATTACTCTTGTTGTTTAGCACATGGATAACTTATGACTAAGTTTGTTATCCTTAGGTATGATATTTTGAATTACATTGTGAAAAGGCCCAACCATATGAAAATACCTCTATGGGTTGAATTCCCTTTCCTTGAAATATTGCTAATAGATTCGAGAGATTCAATTGGTGCAAAAATTAGTGGAAAATATTCTTGAGCTCCAAGGTTTGGAGTATGGCTTTGTATGGCTTGTTTTTGGAGTGTATTAATTTGAGGGGTCCATGATTAGAGTGGGACCAAATATTTAACTATATTAACATTCCAAATGTGTCTTATATTTGTAGGTACTTAGGGGACATGTCTAGGGAATTTCATCATAAGCACATCTTACCTTCTTTAACTAAGTTTCTTCCTAGAAATTTTATGAAAGATAACAAATCAGTAGAGTTTACCTATACAACCCACACAACACCTAATATATAAAAATATAGCTTAAAATCCTAATCTTGATCCAATACCAAACAAGGATACCTTCAACAAAGTGAGTTTGCAAGATCGTTAAGTGCCTCCATTTGAGAAGTCCTTGAAATACTAATCCTCCTTGTAGCATAAAATATTGAATAAAAAAAGCCTTTGAATTATATAATATTAAAATTACCACTTGCTTTGACAACATCAAAATGGCATCTCACATTCGAAACATTCCCAACAATTTAAAATTTTATCTAGATCTTTTTCAACTTAGAAGGGCCTTTAAGGTGCAATTTTATAGAGACCTAATTCTTGAGGAGAGCTAGAGAGAAGTCCGCCATTATAGGAATGACACCTCCAATACATCCAAATGGTTTGCATAAAACACATAATACAAAATAATATTAGCAAAAAGTAATGAATATTTTTTTGACTCTATGAAGTTGAGAATACAAAAACAAAAGATGATCTATCCCCTTAGAAATATAAAGTATGCTAGTTTCTAGAAAATAAACTACTTAGTTTTGTTTCTTTTAATTAGCCTATCATGAAACATGAGATGGTTGTTTGTTAAGTGCAAGAAACATGGGGTTTGGAATGTTGTTGATATCCATAAACCTAACATCCTCATGATGTAAGAGGTCAAATATGAAGGCTAGATACTTGACATTGCTATATATACCTTTTACAAATAGGTGGTTTACCATTGAACCATTCATTACAAGAAGTGAGGTGGATATATTGTTTGTATTCTCATATTGATGCAATATTGTTTGATTAACTAAAAAGAGATTCATCAATACAATGCAATTTGGATAAAATTTACATTCAATATTATCTTATTCAGATTTTTGGTAAGGAATAACAACTGACAATTATTTTTTTTATGCTCACTTATGCAAGTTGTTATGCATGCTTGAGGTAGTACAATGTTCTACTAGATATTTTTGTTTTCTCTTTTTATTTGTACATGGTTTATTATAAACATGATATTTCACCTTTCTACTGAGTACTTTGAGGATAGTTTCTATCAAAAGAGAGTTTTCGCTATACCATCTACTTTTATTTTTTCCATTGACACTAGAACCCAATTTGGCATATGCACCAAATATTTCATCTATCATAACATTGAAAGACATCACCTCAATATCTTTTCTAATCATACATGCATCCAATACCATACAAATTATCTCTTCTTACCCAATACCTAGGTTTTGATAAATATCAACTAATAGATGGATTGGATGAGTTGAGAAAATTATATAACCAATATCACCAAAGTAATCCCCTGATGAAGAACCCCTGCTATAACTTAAAATACCAACTACTTCTACAACAAGAATTCCAAACACAAGGATCTCAACTAATATGCAAAAAAAAACTATAAAGCCTATAGATTACAAGGAATATGATATCAGAGATCATAAACCATTGTGCACCCAAAGAAAACCTTATGAAAACATAGCCAAGGTACAATATAGTAAAACAAGAGGAAATCAATAGACAAGTTTCAAAACCAACCAAGGGAGGAGGGGCTACACCAGTGGCAAAGATTTAATCCACCACCAATTCTTCACCAATAAAAACCTCAATTTTACAATACCCTATTATTACCCTATTATTAAATGTTTAAGTTTATGTTACACCCTCAACATCTAATGCATTGACACTCAATAAATCGTCACCACCAACACATCCTCTAATCTCATCATGATGGGTCATTTGTCTCATATGATGTATACGCATCAAAGGAACAATGTCTCAGATAAGAAAAACAACCAACAAAACATAGAGCAAGGCCTAAAAAACAAGGAAGGAAGAAACCATGCATTTAAAAGTTATTAAAATATGGCGGTTTAAGAGTAATATTTATTAAACTCATCTTATCATATTCATTTTAAAATCACACTACTCCTAAAAAGGTTTAAAATGATTGTGACATGACGGTTATAGGAGAGTACTGCCCGAAGATCTTTGTGGCGGATTTTTGGGCGAAAAACGCAGATGTAAAATAAACTCATCTTATCATAATCACACTACTCCTAAAAAGGTTTAAAATGATTGTGACATGACGATTATAGGAGAGTACTGCCCGAAGATCTTTGTGGCGGCTTTTTGGGCGAACAACGCAGATGTAACGACCATAAAATTTGGACAGCCTACCAGAATTCGTGGTGGCTACCGATTCCACCAAATATATATATATGATATAATTCTTGGATATGAATCATTTATCTATTTAATAGGTTATCACCAATTTTAGAATATAACGAGGTTAGCAATTTTAGAATATAATGAGATTAGAAAAACTCACTTCCATAGACTCAAGGTCCTCATGCTTATTAAAAAATTAGAAAATAATATTTTCTATAAAATTAGAACATTGACATAAAATGTAAAATTTTATACTTTACAACGGCTTCTACATATAACTTTATTATTATTAAACTAATTTCGATTCAAGGTCTTTATTTCCATTTCCCTGTCATTGTATACACGCCTCTTATGAGTAAAAAAGGTTTATATATATATATATATATATAAAAGCCTATGTCTATGTATATAAATATTTTTTATGAATGAAGGCATAATACTTTAAACATAAATTGATTTCTAAAAAATAATCATAACATGCATGGTCTAATGAAGACGATAAATATTTAAAATAAATTATAAGTATAATAATATTTATATGATATTTTTTTACATGTATTATCAAATTTCTTAGTCAGAATTATATAATCATTATTTACTAGATAAAATTTTATGAAAACATTTAATTTAATTTTTTTTATAAATTCAAAATATTAATAATATATTGTCATATTTAAAAATTAATTACCATATTATTATATTTATAAATATTTTTTACTAATTTAAATTTAAATAATAATATTTTTTTAATATTTATTATTATTTTATAAATATACTAATATCATTTAATTATCTGAAACAAGTAATTCTTAATAAAAGTTTTGTTACGCGAAACCAACAGACAGGATATAATTTCATATTTTTAAAAGAATGGATTATATACCTGCCAAACAATTATTAATAAAACTTTTGTTATTCAAACCAATAAAATATATATAATTATATATTTTTGAAAGACGGGATTATATAAACCTATCAATTATAAAAAATAAAACAAAAAAAGGGAACGATATAATAACCGTCTAAATCACAATCAATACAGTGATATGTTACTCTCACAGTAATACTAAATATAATGGTAATATAAAAAAGTGGTTATATTTTTTAAAGTTTAGTAATAGAGGTTTTTGTCTGTAATATGAATTCAGAGCATTAAAATAAAACAGTAATAACATACCCTTAAAATATTCAATCTTGACGATAGCCAACTCAAATAATCTAAAAACAATCTCAAATAACAATACAATATATATATATTTGATATAACAATACGATACAATATTTTATCTATATATATATATTTAAATAACAACCTTGAAAATATCATTGAGCGTAAAGTTATGAACCCCGCTTAAGTCTTTTCGATGATACAGCACCAATTCAGGGTTTAATCAATTATATAGATATACATATATAACAACCTTGGAGATATGCGTGTAAAAGAGCATTGAGCTTCAAGTCATGAACCCCGCTTAAGTCTTCTCGAAGTTACGGCACCAATGCAAGGTTTGATGCATCATGCCAATTTTTCTCGACAACGTCCTGCTTTAAACATATTGGCAAAAACGACAAGGAAGCAGACCAAGGGGAATAATCTGGCACAACTTTTACAATCGCCAACGCCGGCTCTCTGTTAGTCTTTGCCTCCGCTTAAGTAAATGAAGAATAGGACTGCAATTGCGTGTCTCCAGCGTGCGTTTCCGTCAAGTCAGGACTTAATATCAATTTTCTTTATATAAACGTCTAATCGTTAAAATAAACGTCAATTTTCTTTTTTGTAAATATCATTAAGTGTAAAGGTATGAACCCCGCTTAAGTCTTTTCGATGATACAGCACCAACTCAGGGTTTGATGCATTATTTATACCCATCTATATATATATATATAACAACCTTGGAGATATGCGTGTAAAAGAGCATTGAGCTTCAAGTCATGAACCCGGTTTAAGTCTTCTCGAAGTTACGGCACCAATGCAAGGTTTGATGCATCATGCCAATTTTTCTCAACAACGTCGTGCTTTAAACATATTAGCAAAAACGACAAAGAAGCAGACCAAGGGGAATAATTTGGCACAACTTTCATCATCGCCAACGCCGGCTCTCTTTTAGTCTTTGTCTCCGCTTAAGTAAATGAAGAATAGGACTGCAATTACGTGTCTCCAGCGTCTCCTCGAGACAGCACATAATATCAATTTTCTTTATATAGACGTCCAATATTTGAAGATTCTCCAAAGTCAAAAATGAAGTTTCGTTGAAAAAAATGGAAAGTTTGAAACTCATGTTCCCTGAATCTACGTCTCTTCCAGCGTGGACGAAATTTATAAAATAAAAATGGAAAGTTTGAAACTCATGTTCCCTGAATCTACGTCTCTTCCAGCGTCGAGGAAATTTATAAAATACTGTCATAGCGACTGGCACGCCTCTATTATCGCCTTCATTATTGCTGCACCTTTGAATCTTTTTACTTTAGTATTTTTAACACATTTAATAAGTCTACATTAGGAAAACACTTTGGCAATGATTTCATTACTATTATTATTAAAACATTTGCAACAAACATACACGAGGTAAAGCCGCCGTTGAAGGAAGACAACAACTACTTTAACTCCACCTAAATTGAAATTGACAAGTTAAAACTTGTGTTAGTTACGTGTATCTCCAACCATTGTCTACGCTACACCCACTAATGACGACTGTTTTTCGAAAGAGCTAGTAATCTTTTCGCATTGTAATGCTTGAAAACGACCGTTTGACATCCAACATCCGTTGAAATGTGAAGGTGGCCTTCTACATTGGTATTTAATTTGTTTTTATTTGTACCTAGGGGAATCCATAACAAGCTTCGCTCTATTCCCATCAATTTTATTTGACTAACTATCATAATAACATCATGTGAACAACCCAAGTACTCGATGTACAGTGATTTATCCCATCTCTGTTGTACACTCACCCCATCTGTCAACATTGGAATTCAAGTGATATAAGGAAATTGTAATGATGATTGAAATTGATTTATAAACCTATAACGAGCACTTGCTTCTATTGACGCAATGGGCAGTTATGCTTTAGGATTATTTTAATATTTTATTAAATAATAAGTATAATATTTAATTGTTTTGATTTTAGTACCTGCATACGCTTTCAAATATATATCGTTACAAGAATATTTATTTAATTAAAAGTAATTATACTGTTTCATAATATAAAATTACTTTTAGAGGGAAATTTAAGCCCACCCTGATAAAGTACGTAGAAACTTCCTCTCTTAGGTCAAGATTGGGTAGCTACCTATCAACAAAATCCGTTACGCATCCATCGTACATGTTGTCCTATATTATCAAAGCAAATGTCACCAAAATCCCATCAAGAGTTATAAAAACAGTAGCAACCAGTCTTATGTTGCCATGCAACTTGGGAGTACGATAGTGGCAAAGAATGCTTCACCAACAAACAACCCCATTTTTGCGGTGCCCTGTTGTTGAATGTTTAACTTCATGCCACACCTGCAACATCTAATCCATCCACATTCATGAACTCGTGACAGACCAACACATCTTCTAATCTCATCATGATGGGCCATTTGTGACAAGGGAACAATGCCCAGGACAAGAAAAACCACCAATAGGACGTGGAGCAGGGCTAAAAGTAAAGAGGGAAAGAAGGAAGGATGCATTTAAAAGTCATTAAAATATAGAAAGTCAAGAGTAACATCTGTTAAACTCGTCTTATTATCCTGATCTTACAGCCACATTACTCCTACAATCTTAAAGTCTTCAAATGGATGAATTTTAATCATTTTATATTTTCTTTTACATATAAATATTATTTTATGTTTTTTTTATATTATAAATATATTATATTAAAAATGATATTTTTGTGACGGAAGTCAGGACCTGTACTCGTTTTTCGATGGGTTCTCAGGTTGATAGAATCTCTCGGATGATTCAGACTTTAGCATAAAGAGTCTCGAAGCATAAATTAGTCCAAGGTCTCGGATGGAAGGGGTTTTGTCTCCGAGCCACGCGGAAGGGAGTGGTACGATAAAAGAAATAGGAGGAAGGCTCCTCTCCCATATCTCCCATCCTTCGAATCCAAAGATCCTGCTTTTCATAAGGATAAGTTGGTGAAAGACGATTACATCTTGGATGTGATATTTGAGCAGAAAAATTCAGTGATCCATAATCTGAAGTCGATGAAGACTAAGTAACGCATAATTTGGAATTCTTTGAAGATTGCTATTGATTAGTCTAAGAAAATGTCCACTATGGCCCGTAATGTTGTTCTGGAAGTCCATTCGTTGGATTACAACTTCCTCTGTTTTCTCGTTGATCCTTCCAGTTCAATACCTTTCCTTTCTGGTTTACTTTTTGTATTAAATGGTGCCTATGGACCTTCTCATGGGTGGAGGGTGGTTTCTACTTGGTTTAGGTTTACTTCTAATTTTATTCCATTTTTTTTTTAAGGTTTTACAAAAAGGTGTGGAATCTCTTTTAAAAAAATTTTTTATAAATTATTAGTTGCTACAACTTTTAACCTTATATAATTTTTTTAGTTGTGAATCAATATTTATTTTAAAATATTATTATAAATTTTGGATTATAGTAAAGTTAAGAAAACTCACTTAAAATAAATTGAGATTGTCATTCGCATATGTTTATTGAAAAGTTAGAAATAATAAGATTAGAACATTAACTTAAAAGTGTGAAACTAAGAGTATTAGAAGGGTTTCTAAATACAATTTTATTACTGTTAATCTAATTTCAAATTAAGGTCTTTCTTCCTTTTTCTTTAAGGTCTTTCACCTCGTATGGAGAAAAAATATATACATACATCTATGTCTATATGTATATACCTTTGCGAATTAAGTATGATGTTCTAAACTTAAATTGGTTTAAAGAAACAATAAAAAATCAAAACAAAAATTATTTAAAACAAAATATAAATATAATAATATATTTTTTACATGTATTTTGAAATTTCTTAATTATGATTGTATAGTCATTGTTTCTTAGAAAATATTTTAGTGAAACATTAAATACAAATAAAATGTTTATAAATTTAAATATTAATAATTTTTATTGTAATATTGAAAATTTAATATTACATTGTTATATTTATAAATACTTTTTTTTGTTAGTTTAAATTTAAATACTATTATCTTTATAATATTTAATATTATCTTATAAATATATTAATATCATTTTATTATTTTATTTTTAAATTAATAATTTAAAAACTGATAAAAAATCATTTAATTTATTTTCAACATATATTTTTCTAAATTATTAATAATGGTCTATATTTGACCTTATGAACAAGAAATTTTTTGTGAAACCAATAAAAAATATAGAAGTTCATATTTTCAAACAAGGAATTATAAACCTACCTATTGAAAAAGAAACAAGCAATTATTAATAAAACCTTTGTTATGTGAAATCAATATAAATATATAATTTTAAAAGAAAGTTTTATAAACCCCTAAATTGAACAAAAAAGCAAAACTTTTGATGTAAAATTTTAAGACGATTATTTAAATTGCAATCAATACAATGGCATGTTGCTCTCAATCTTGGAGTAAAATTTAATGATGTATTATATCATCAACTAGAACATTACAATAATATGGTGTTGGGACCATCATCCACCAAAAACTTAAAATGACGTAGATAAGTAGTAAAAATCCACAAATGATTATACATAAGAATAAAAGCTAATAAAAAAAAAGAGATTATAGTTATATCCTACTGTAATGTGTTAGATATGATCGCCGATTATATCTTCTAAAATCTTTAGGTAAGACATAGAAGTAATGAGTTCATAAATTATTTCATCATTGTTTACTACCTTATTTTTTGTTTCTTGATAGACCTCTTGAAGATCCCAAATTATGTAAAAAAAATAATGAAGCCTATTGGTAACATCTCCTAGCATGCTAGAAGCTCCATGGAAATGAATTAAATTCTTAATGTAACAAAAGATAAAAGGTCAATTCTACTAAAACTATACCCCATGGAGAAGTGAAAATTGGTACACACCTTTTTGCATATAATATTTTTCATCTCCTTGAAAATAATGAGTCTAAAAACATCCCAGAGTTTTTTGTAGTGATCCTATTGGTAAAAACTAAGCAGATAAAGGTTCCAATATCTAAAGAAGGAGGTGAATAAAAAAGGGTCGAAGGCATCCCAAAATTGTTTAGCAATATCACAAAACCAAAAAAAATAAATAAGAGTTTCTAAAGAATTAAAAGATTTACATTAAGGGGAAATATGTAAACTCATAACCAAACTTTTTGAAGCCATTTTTTTTTTATGTAGAATCCACCATATAAGAAGTTGAGTTTTGGATTCAACAGGAACATTCAAAATCTAAGTTGAAAGAGACTACCATTGGGCATTGGTAAATTTGAATTCCCACATGACATTGAGCTTAGAGTCTAATGATAAAGGAAACAAAAGATTTTTGTAGATCCAACTAAAATTAATGGAAGATATTCTATAGTCACCAAGCCATCTTTAGTCAATCCATATATCGTAGGTAGTTGTTCCTAAATTTTTGAGAACCATAAATGGAATTGAAGCCACAAAAAATCCATAAGACTCTTTGAATGAAGAGGGAAGGGAGTAATAATTATAAATATTGTTCTAGGTGAGAATTGAGTAGCTTCCTGGATTCCAAATATCTCATATTCTATTTATACCTCTCTTTATAAATTCTAGTCCTCGAAGAGCATTGCACCAAGATAACAGTTTATCGTTGTGGAGAATAAGTTTATTCCATCAATGACTATTCATACCAATGCTTAGACCATATCTTCTAAGCCAGTAAATGAGAAATTAAGTTTTAAACTTTCCAATTATAGGTAAGAGGAATATATACGTTAACCATAAAGTATGTCCTCCCATGAAGTTTATTTTATTTTACATTTATGAGTATCTTGGGAGATTTTGTATCAGAATAGGTGTTTCTATTTTTATCTCTAGTGATGGCTCTAGGAACACATTTCATAGCCAAACTTGCCAAGCCTCCTAAAGCCTTTGGTTGAGTACAAAATTTCCATGACATGATTGTCATTCCTACCTTCCCATCCCATTTGGTCCATAAAAATTCATGAATGGCATGATTAAATTTGTTATAGGTTTACTTTGAATTCATCTAATAAGAGGTATAATAAACATGAGAGGCTACCAACACTTAATTTGTAAAATTAAAATTTTCTACTAAGGAGAAAAATCGAGTTGACCATGCACTAATTTATTTTAAGTACTTTCTATAACCTAGTTCCACATATCTTTAGGAGAAATATTAAATAAACAATCATTCCATGAGGGATTCTCTTCCGCTTAGCCAAGGAGTTGCATCCATTAGGATTGAAACAAGTATAGCACACTTTTGTTTTATATTGGTTGGTACAAGAGCGAGAGACATCAACAAATAGTTGTACATCTCTTTTACCATTTCCACCTTCTATTGGGTATTTTGAATAAAAGGAAAGGAATCATTGGTAAAATGTGAGTTAAGAGCATGTTTATCTCTAAAAAGCTGAATACCTTGAATAAGAGCATGTTTATCTCTAATAAGCTTAATACCTTGGATGAGGCCATGAAATTGAGCCTTATAAAGAATATGATCAACGATATTAACAACCAAAATATTTAGAAAAGGAGCAAGAGGGAAACCCTATCTGATAGGCCATTGCAGAGGAAAGGTAGGGCTTAAAGCTTCATTAACCTAAACACAAGTTCAAGCATCACCAAAGAGCATACCAATTTGACTATAGACTTTTGGATGGAAACCAAGCCAAGAAAGCATATAGAATATAAAATCCCATATTATTCTATCATATGCTTTTTCAAAATCTGACTTAACTAGGAGGGCATATTTATTGGATTCAATAGCCCATTGCATTGTTTCCCATGCCATCATAAGATTATCTAAGATCTAACAACCATTAAAGAAACTGTATTATTTTGGGCAAACAATTATGTGGGCGATAGTTTTGATTTTTAAAGCTATAGCTTTAGATATGATCTCATACAAAACATTGAGGAGGGTAATGGATCTCCAGTTGGAGATTTGGTTACGAGTTGTTCCTTTAGAAATAAGTTTGATTAACCATACATTGATATAATATCCAAGGAAACTATTCGAAAGATCTTCAAGGTATACATGATGAAGATTTGAGGAAAGGATATGGTAAATATTTTTTATAAAAATCTAATGTAACGCATCCATACCAAGAGCTTTGCCATTCTTCATAGAAAATTAACCATTATGCAAATTGCTTAGGGAAAGAGGGCATTCAAGTTGATACTAATAAACATGGTCTATGAGGGAGAAAATTTGTTCCTACACATAATCCATTAAGATAAGTTCAATGTCATCAATTGGATTTGTTTTAAAAAACTAAGAAAATTGGGTAGCAAAAAGAATCATGATCTCATTGGATTGGGAAAAAGAATGACATGAAGGGTCCTCCAACTTATTAATCTTTTTCTGAAATATTCTTATACATTATGTAGCTAAAGGAAAATTTAGCCTTCTTGTTGATCTGATTGAGGTGAGAAGCTCCTCTAGCATCATATGACTCATAAACTCTTCCAACATTAATTAGATCATATTAAAAAATAGTATTACTAAAATTTTTACAAGCATAAAACAGACTTTAAAAATCTCTTTATGAAAACAACTCTGTCTGAATCTTTTTTTCTCTAGACAATATAACAACCATAGAAACAAACAACTGTTTCAAATCATTTGCTCTCACTACTGAAGAACACCAACCTAAATAATATAAACACATTTTCAAAACGCAATACAACAATATTTTTTTTTAATTACAATACAGTATAATGTTTTATTTTATTTTATTTATATTTTTATATATAACAACCTCGGATATATCTGTGTAAAAGAGCATGGATCTTGAAGTCATGAACCCCGCTTATTTCGTCTCGAAGTTACGGTACCAGTTTAAGGTTTGATGCATCATGCCAATTTTTTCCAACAACTTACCACTTTAAACGTATCTATCAACAAAAACGACAGAGAAGAAGAGGAGGAATAATTTGGCACAACTTCCATCATCGCCAACGCCGGCTCTGTTAGTCTTTGACCACGCTTAAGTAAATGAATAATAGGGCAATTACGTGTTTCCAGCGTTTCCGTCAAGTCAGGACCTAATATCAATTTTCCTTACAAACACGTCCAATAGTTGAAGATTCTCCAAAGTGGAAGATGATGTTTTGTTGAAAAAAGTGGAAACTTTGAAACTAATGTTTCCTAAATCTATGTCTCTTCCAGTTGAAGTGATACATTAACTATTTAACTCCACCTAAGTTGAAATTGACAAGTCAAAATTTGTGTTGAAGGTCTCGATCCCAAGTTGTACACTCATTCATCCCATCTCTGTTGTAGGCTCACCCCCATCAGTCAAGTTATCGCCACCACCTTAGCAGATGGAGGATATATAGATAAAAGGAAATAGTAATGATAATTCAAATTGATTTGTAAACCTATAACTAGCACTTGCTTCTTTTAACGCAATGGAAAGTTATGTTTTATGATTATGTTAATTGAATAATAAATATACTATTTAATTGTTTTTCTTTTATTAAATTTATAATAAAAATTAAAATATTTTCAATAAATTAAGTGTATGACCTGCATAAGATCTGAAATATATATTATTATAAAAATATTTGTGTAATTAGCAATTTATTCTATTTCTTAACACGAAAATACTTTTAGAGGGAAATTTAAGCCCATACCGATAAAGTCCGTAGAAACTCTCTGTATTAGCTAGAGATTAGGCTACCTATCGACAAAATCCATCATGCATCCATCATACATGTTATCCTATATTATTAAAGCAACTGTCACCAAAATCCGATCAAGAGTCATAGAAACACCTGCAACCATTCTTCCGTTGCCAACCAACTTTTTTAAAGACGTCCAATTATAGAAGCACATTCTACACTCGCAAACTCAAGAAAATTGGGAATGTAAGAATTGAAAGCAAGTTAGAACCTTTGAAATAATTGAAGCACTCCAAGAGTTCCAATCCTTGTATATTATAATTGGAGGGACACTTTTCCTATGCAAGCGGTATATAACAAGAGAATTATGTACACATATTTTCTGCCTAATAACATATATTCACAGTATTCAAGTTTTAGGAAGCAATATGGCATTCTAAAAAAATAAATAGAAATTATTCAGCCAAAACCTAAATATACACAAAGAGTAGAAATCCTTTAATAAATTGATGTATATAGAAGCCGCATCTCTTACATAGAAGCCGCATCTCTTACAGATTTCTAAGATATTCATCTGATAAAATAGAACACATTTCAGAACGAAAATAAGTCTGTCAAACAGAGAAAGAAAGCTGGTTTTACAGATTCAAAGTACCCACGTAAAAAATTATTAAAAACAGTTATAATAATAGGTCAGACGTGGTTCAACCAAACCAAGCCCAGCCCTATAAGAGGGGAGGTTCAAACTTCGGGCCTCGCCTACTGAACGCTTGTCCCTTTCTTTTCCTTGTGCTTTCAGGCATGGTGGTGACGGTCATAAAATCCCAACAACCTTCCCAAATTTATACGAATTCCAGTGTATAAATTCAAAAAATAAGAAAAAGAAAATTATAATAACTATTAAAGTGCTTTGAAAACTATACCTGGGAAAAAGTTATAAGAACTGCAGAGTGCTTTAAATTATTATGATTTATTTATTTATAAAAAAAAATTATAATAACTATGAAAGTGCTTTGAAAACTATACATGGGAAGAAGTTATAGGAACTGCAGAGTGCTTTACATTATTATCATTTATTTATTAATCATATGCAAATTTAAAGATTATGATTATGTTAATGGTTGTCCTGGCTAATTATTGGAACAAAATTAAACTCTAAAAACTCATAGAAAACCCTATCAAGGTAATTAAACCAATAGGCATCCACGCAATTGAATTTTTCATCACATGTAGGTTCGTTATCGTCACGGTCATCCTATGGTTATTTTTTACAATTGTCATCCCTTTTGTTGGTTATAACCATCCAATTCACAATTTCATGAATGGTAGTTCTGAAGAGTTGGGGCGGAGTGGAGTGCACAAATTGCAGAAAAGTGAAAGACACAGCGAACTATTTTGAAACTGCTAGATTCTATTTTATCTATGTAGGTATCACTTATTTGAAGCCATGAGAGTAACTGGAATTTTTTTAATAGTAAAGATAGAGGTTAGGATTGATCATTGTTTTTTCTGCCTCATAATTTTGTATTTTTTAACAAATTTCAACTGGTTTATCGTGTTTGTACAGTACTTAGTAGCATATGCTGGTGGCCACGAAATAAAATATTGCATGACACACAAATTGCATAGCACATTTAGGTAGTTAGAAATTTGCATTTGACCCTTCTAGACAAGCCTCATGGCATTATTACAACTATCCAACCATCATTTTTACATTATGGTGTATGAAATTAATTTATTTTAAATATTTTCTTATAATTTAATTTTGTTTAGTATTTGAAGACCCACCATTAAAGGGAAGTTTGGCTCCTTTATATCTTTTTAGGTTTTATGGCTAATTTGATACAAGTATCTTTATAGAATTTATCATTATATAATTATAACTTAAATATTTCTTTATCATATATTTGAGGTGTTTATATTCAAAATCATATTGCATGCATGAATATAATTAATGATTTTTAAGTGGTTAATCCAAAATCATTTATTTTTTTCATAGTTGATCCCTTAGCAACTCATACAAGGGTTTGTATTTGAATAACCCCTAACCATCATTGTAATCTCTCTAAATAAACTAACCTAGTGCACACATGAAGGTTTAATAACCAACAATAATTATCGATGGTATAATGTGAGATTTTATATGTTATCCTACTTTTTTGAAAAGAAAACATCCTTTTGTTGAATTCTCTTAACATGTTTTTCATTTTTTAAATTCTATCACATCTATTCATCCACTATCAACAATATTTTCTTTGTCATTTTATCTTTGTGCCCACAATATTTCTTACAATAATTATTTTCATGACAATTCTCATATGGATGTAGATTCTAACACTTAGTTGTAACATGTCCTAATTGGTCATAATGACTATAGTGGATTATATAAAACTTCTTCACATTTTAGGTAACTAAGTTATGCTTGGCTTAATTAGATTTCTTATCCATTGCTCATTCCTTCTCAATCATTCTCAAAATTTTGCTATCATATCCCATTGTTTTTATTAACATAGAGTCAATACTTTTGGTGTGCTTTTTAAATAACCCAACCTATTCATCCTCACTATGGTCATCAACAATGATCACTTTCTACAAGATTATGATGAACATCCATTATATTTCTATCATCATGATCTTGCTTGTGAACTTTTAAAAACCACTATCACCAACAATGTTCATGCCACTAGGATGACCATTATGTCTATCATTTGCTTATGGTTTCTTCTATCATATAAATTATCCATCATTGAGGGTTTGAATTCTACCTATGCTTCATGTTGTTTTCTTAATTTTTTTGTTTTCCTTCTCAAGCATTGGTAAGATTGGTTAGTGCATTGTATACCATCTTGACAACATCAATAGTGAGCACAATATCATTTTTCAAAGAATCTTTACAAATGTCATATTTAAGAGTTGTATAAAAGTTGTACTTTAAGTGCTACTACTTCTCCACATTTACATACCTCTTAGAAATAAAGAACATGATTTGATATCACACACTTTTGGGCTTGGGTTTACTTTTGGGTTTGTCTCATATTTATTTTACCATTTGATTAAGTGATGTGAATGCTTATTGTAGTCTTTGAAATTTATCCACTTCAAAACAATAGTGAGGGGATTCAAGTACAATTAGTCATGTACCCAACATACAACACCTTATGATTGATCGTAGATTTAGTTAAAATAATATTAAAGATACTTTTGTTTAGACAACTATCTCTATTTTAACACATTTTGATGCTTTACTACACTCACATCTATAATAATCACTTGCTCCTTTCATAGTGTTAGTTTTATAATAATTTTTCCATATTAATTATTGAAGTTGTAATTTGATTCATGTTTAAGGTTGATATTGTATGATGTAATATTGGATAGTCCTAAGGGCATCAATGTGCCATTTATTGAATTTATTGTAATTTTTTATTACATAACCCTTATGGGCCACGATCAACCTTTTTATAGTTAAACCAATCTTATAAACATGTAATTAACCTTAAATACTTTCGTGATATTAACTTAATATTAAGTTTTTTATGTATTTAGGAATTTGGTATTGGGATAAATACCTCCACCACTCCCTATTTTATTATTAGAGTGTTGTGAATCTTATTTAGGAATAATAGAGTGATTACTTATGGTGCCTATAAGTACCCCAACTTTGTTTCTATTTTTCTTTCTTTTTCTACGTCCATGCTTTCTACATAAGGTTTGAGTGGATAACTGCTTTTGTTTATTTCTAGAAAATATTGTGAATTCTTATGTGTATCAATGTGAGTATGGAGTAACATTGTTTGGTTAGGTAGAAAGTCTATTTGAAGCCTCCAATACTTCCTCTAAAGATCAAGATAAATTCTTTCTCAATTATTTATAAGTACCTTCTACACAAAATACAAAGAGGAAATTCTATCATTTTTTAGGTTATCCATATTCTTGGATATTTTAGAGATATTTTATCATCTTTAGAGGTTAGTTCATTGCTTTAAATTTTTTATTTAGTTTTCAAAAGATTCAAGGTAGAAGAATTTTTTTAAAGGGTTTGAATTTGACTTTGTGCACATGTGGTTTGGAGGAAAAACACATGTGTAATCTATCTTCACACCTCGTGCATTTTGGTGATACATTGCTCATATTTATAGATGGTATAGGTAATAAAGGTTAGACAAAAAAGTGTGCACTAAGGTTCTATTTGAAGTAGGTCATAGGCTTAAATAAAATGCTTTATATCTCCTTTATATACTAATGCATAGCCTTACATTCATCAACTTTAATGCACAACATGGATAGTTGGAAGGCCATTTAGAGAAATAAATGTTTGTGCATTTGAATGGGTTTGGTGAAGATTTAAATATTTTGTCCTTCATTTTTGATAAATAATTTTTTTGGTAGGTAATATTCACAATATCTTCTATAGAAGACTTTCTTTTCTTAGCTCATTGGTGGTAACAAGTCTATTGGTTAGTGAAAGAGGATTGGGAGCAAGGGAGCACATGTTTGAATCTTAGGGATAGAAATTTTATTCCTTTATCACTTATTAATAAAAGGTATAAATATCTTAATATGGTAGGATGCCCTTCCATATCAATGGTAGCATTAGGATCTTGGTTGGTAAGTTGTGTTTAGCTCTTAATTGACCAAAGTTTTAATTCCTATAAAAATATTACTATGTGTTTTGTATATACATTTTGATTGCTCTAATTATGTGGTGGCTAACATGGTTATATTTAAAACCACACAATTACCATTTGTACTATATATACATTTTTAAATTTATGAAAATAAAATAAACATGCAGTTTAAAGTGTGTCAATGAATCCAAGTGGTCCAAAACCAATAAATGATTGGATGCCTAATAGCATTCCAGGATTAGATATTGTCCTTCTAAGGTTTACACTATTATCTTTTTATTTTTGGAGGATTAATTCAACAAATCTTTCAAAGTTCATAACTTTTGCACACATAAGCATTTTGAGCCCATGTTTTGAATCACACAAATATTTGAGCTCCACACATTGGTGATATTAGTTTATGGACTAGTTGTAGTGTTAAAGGATGAATTATGAAAAATAATTTTAAGTCCTTTTGTCCAATTTTGAAAGGAAACTTTTTATATTTTATGTAATCAAAATCTTTGGTCTATTTTTTTTGGGAGATATGGTTGATTTTGTAATAGTTGTAACATATTTTAAGTCTTTTAGAGGCTTAAAAAAGGATTTAGGATGTGATATGGTCAATACATATTCCTCCAAATGATTAATCTATATTATTCATAGATATTTAATCATTCATGATTTCTTATATTTTCAATTTCTTTTCCATGTATTCATGGAAGTATTTTATAACTCTTATTTTAAGAAAGTTCATTCAAAGCCTTTTTTGGTGACTAAATTGAGATGGGTCAAGAGTAAGAGAAATATTTTAAACAAGGTGATGTATGCTATAAGAGGACAAACCATACCTTTAGGTCCTACCTTATATGATTATGAAGGACTAAATTGGCTTATATTTAGAGGAGGTGGTGACCTTGACTTCTCTTTTTACCTTGGGACCCTAGTGGAAGTATTTTTTGGATGTGTCAAAGAGTGTCTAATAGTGGTAGTGATGACTATGATCTAGCCTAAGAAGAATGTTATGTAGGAATCATCTTATAACTATGATTTTTAGATGACAAGGGGGATTCTTATGAGTCTACCTCAAAAGTGAAGACCCACTAGAGCATCCATTATGGGGGTTATAAATTATTGTTACTAATATATTCTCTTCTTGGCCCCTTAGTTTATATTACAAGGGGATGCTGCAAGAACAATTTTATAAACCTATAAATTATTGTTACTAATATATTCTCTCATTGGCCCCTTAGTTTATATTACAAGGGGATGATTGAAATTGATTTATAAACCTATAACGAGTTCTTGCTTCTATTGATGCAATGGGAAGTTATGCTTTAGGATTATTTTAATATTTTATTAAATAATAAGTATAATATTTAATTTTTTTGATTTTATCACCTACATACGCTTTCAAATATATATCGTTACAAGAATATTTATTTAATTAAAAGTAATTATACTGTTTCATAATATAAAATTAATTTTAGAGAGAAATTTAAGCCTAGCCTAATAAAGTACATAGAAAACTCCTCTCTTATGTAAATATTAGGTAGCTACCTATCAAAAAAATTTGTCACACATCCATCATACATGTTGTACTATATTATAAAAGCAAATGTCACCAAAATCCCATCAAGAGTTATAAAAATAGTAGCAACCAATGTTATGTTGCCATGCAACTTGGGACTATGATAGTGGCAAAGAATGCTTCACCAACAAAAAACCCCATGTTTGTGGTGCCCTGTTGCCAAATGTTTAACTTCATGCCACACCTACAACATCTAATCCATACATATTCATGAACTCATGACAGACCAACACATCTTCTAATCTCATCATGATGGGCCATTTGTCTCGTATGATGCTTACTTGTCAAGGGAACAATGCCCAAGACAAGAAAAAACACCAATAGGACATGGAGCAGGGCTAAAATTAAAGATGGAAAGAAGGAAGGATGCATTTAAAAGTGATGTACGCTATAAGAGGACAAACCATACCTTTAGGTCCTACCTTATATGATTATGAAGGACTAAATTGTCTTATCTTTAGAGGATATGCTGACCTTGACTTCTCTTTTTACCTTGGGACCCTAGTGGAAGTATTTTTTGGATGTGTCAAAGAGTGTCTAATAGTGGTAGTGATGACTATGATCTAACTTAAGGAGAATGTTATGTAGGAATCATCTTATAACTATGAGTTTTATATGACAAGGGGGATTCTTATGAGTCTACCTCAAAAGTGAAGACCCACTAGAGCATCCATTATGGGGGTTATAAATTATTGTTACTAATATATTCTCTCCTTGGCCCCTTAGTTTATATTACAAGGGGATGTTGCAAGAACAATTTTATGTATGTATAAAGTCAACATTGTATGATATAATATTGGATAGGCATATAATATTGGATAGGCATATAGACATTCATTATATAAATGCATTGAATTATTGTAATATTTTGTTATGTAATCCCTATGGACCATTATTAATCTTATTATGGTTAAATTCACTTGATATACACCTAATTGACCTTAAAACCTTTCTTGTTATGTTAGTTTAAGATTAAGTTCATTTATGTATATGGGAATTCGGTATATGTATATGGGGATTTTATTATTTAAGTGTTATGTATCTTATTGATGGATAATATAGTGATTATTTATAGTAAATACAAGTGTCCCTAGATTCATATGGATTTTTTTTCTTTATTTTATACCTTTATGCTTTTTGTATAAGATTTAAGTGGAAGGATTGATTTTGTTTGTTGTTGAAAAATATTGTGAATTTCAACATTAGCAACTTTTATAACTGACCACAATTTTAAAACTAGGTTATAACACATAACTAGATGTATCCTTGAATATTTGGAAACCTAAATTGCTTAAACTAAAAATATTTATTCTATTTTTTTGTCTAATTACAACACATGACACTTTTGACTACTCACCCTCTTGATAAGGATACAACTAATGTAAGATTTCCATATGGTAATATTCCATATTTAAAAATTGCTTGAAATTTTAAAAATCAATACACACAACATAGTGTCTTATATTCATATCACACACTAAACAAATTATAACACAATACCACCAAAACACATGTATTTGACACAACATATTGTTCAATATCCAAGAGCACATAAATCAGTGACACAAACACATATATTGATACCAACTGATAAATATATTAATATCATATTTATAATAGCTTAGTTTAAATTTAAATACTATTATATTTATAATATTTAATATTATCTTATAAATATATTAATATCATTTTATTATTTTATTTTTAAATTAATAATTTAAAAACTGATAAAAAATAATTTAATTTATTTTCAACATATATTTTTCTAAATTATTAATAATGGTTTATATTTGACATTATGAAAAAGCAATCTTTTGTGACACCAATGAAAAATATAGAAGTTCATATTTTCAGAACAAAGAATTATAAACCTACCTATTGAAAAAGAAGCAAGCAATTATTAATAAAACCTTTGTTATGTGAAATCAATATAAATATATAATTTTAAAAGAAAGTTTTATAAACCCCTAAATTTAACAAAAAAACAAAAATTTTGATGTAAAATTTTAAGACGATTATTTAAATTGCAATCAATACAATGGTATGTTGCTCTCAATCTTGGAGTAAAATTTAATGATGTATTATATCATCAACTAGAACATTACAATAATATGGTGTTGGGACTATCATCCACCAAAAACTTAAAATGAGGTAGATAAGTAGTAAACATCCACAAATGATTATACATAAGAATAAAAGCTAATAGAAACAAAGAGACTATAGTTATATCCTACTGTAATGTATTATATATGATCACCCATCATATCTTCTAAACTCTTTAGGTAAGACATAGAAGTAATGAGTTCATAAATTATTTCATCATTGTTTACTACCTTATTTTTAGTTTCTTAATAGACCTCTTGAAGATCCCAAATTATGTAAAAATAATAATGAAGCCTATTGGTAACATCTCCTAGCATGCTAGAAGCTCCATGGAAATGAATTAAATTCTTAATGTAACAAAATATAAAAGGTCAATTCTACTAAAACTATATCCCATGGAGAAGTGAAAATTGGTACACACCTTTTTGCATCTAATATTTTTCATCTTCTTGAAAATAATGAGTCTAAAAACATCCCAGAGTTTGTTGTAGTGACCCTATTGGTAAAAAATTAACATTGGGAAGAAATACATGAATCATAAGATACATCATTTCATAATAAACTATTTCAAAAGATAGTCTTTTACAATATAAGATGATTTATTAATATTTTAGAATTTAAATAGTATCGATGGATATTCCACAAGCTTAACTCTTCCATTATCCTACATAAAAGTGACAACAAGAATAGAAGGGAAAATGAAGGGGATGAAAGTGGTGTTTAGAATATATTCTTACATGAAATATTTAGAACAAATATAGAACATAGTAAAAAAGTGACACTAGAATGAAATACATGAATTAGAAGATACTTCATTTCACAATATACTATTTCAAAAGAGATAGTATTTCACACTGTAAGATGATTTCTTGAACTACTAGAAATTAAAAAAACTTCAATGGATCTTCCACAATCTTAACTCTTCCAATATATTGCATAGAAATGATAAAAATAATAGGAGGAACAATGAAGGGGAGGAAAGTGGTGTTGAGAATGCATGGTTTCATGATTTTTTTTAGCACAAAAATAAACATAGTAAAAAATAATACTGGCATGAAACACATGAATCAAAAGATACTTTATTTCATAGTGAACTATTTGAGAAGATAGTCTTTCACAACATAAGATGATTCTTAAAACAGTTAGAATCTATGGATAGATTCCTCATAGGATACAATGATGTGCATAGAATAAATTCTTAAACTAATTAAATGGATGTGAGCACATAACATATTAAAATTAAATTTCAAACTCCATATTTTATAAGAAATGTCATGCCACTAAAAAGCAGGTCTAATATGTGAACCTAGGAAATAAAAATTATGCAACTCTAACTTTCTATCTATATAGCAATAATAAAACTTGGGTCAACCATTCTTAGATCTTATACCTCCAAATTATCATAGGCCAACCAAGTCAAAATCTCACATGTATGTATAGGAAAATTCTCATACAAATACCAAAAAATAAAAGGATAACTTAAATATAGAGCAAATGACCCATTGATTTATCAACAACCATACCATGTAAGGTTCTATCAAAATAAGAATGGATAAAATTAATGCACACACATGTCATTTATAGAGGAATTTACTATGATTTTGTTAGGATTCTACTCCTAACCACCATACTAATCACATTATTAGTTAATTATTTAATCACTCTCTCTTTCACAAAGGTTGTGCCCTTTGATCACACATTCACACTCGTAGAAATAGGCATTTCATTTGGTATAGTTGAGGCATAGAAGAATATAATTATTAATTAATTGTTGGGTTCCCCATACAATACAACAACGATTCCTTAATAAAAGTGATTCCTTTTTATTATTCTAGAATTATAATCAATATTTCTCTATTGGGTTCACTACATCTGGTATCAGAGCCAAGTTCAAAAGGAATTTTTTTCCTTTTTCTTGTTCTCTGAATACAATCCTGGGGACGCTGCCAAACGATTACAACCAATTCAAAATTAGTGAAACATGTCCAAGGAGCAACCAGCCAGAGTGACTTCCAAATAAGGCTCTTCATATCCGATGTAGTGCTCACCACCGATAGCGAGGCGAGGACGTATAGAAGCCAGCAGGTTATAAAATCTCCAAAACCTAACCGTAATGGCCGAAGGATGACTTTTATGCAATTTTTTATGATAATTTTTCAAGAAATTTTTTGATGACTTTCAACACTTTTTGCGACACCTTTTCACCAAATGACTATGCAAATGGCCAATGGAAGAATATCTCACGACCCTAACCTACTTTTGATACTTAATATTGACCACCTACGTCAAATCACATCAGTGAGTGTATATAAAATTCAGTTCCAGGATATCGCCAATCGCATCACAGGGTTGGATGAATCAGTCCTCATAGGGTTCATCAATGGATTGAAAGAAGAAATTAGAGTGAAGATCATGATGTACACTCCTCACACCCTACAGGAAGCCATTGGATTAGCCTTGTTAGCTAATGATACATTAAATGTTCAACGTCAACATGGGGAGCAACCTATTGATACATCGAAATTCATGCACACTATTCCAAAACACAAACCCTTGCCAGTTAAGTACCTTAGCCTAAAATAAATGGAGGAGCGATGAGTGAACGACCTCTGCTATACTTGTGATGAGCAATTTGGGCCCCTTCATTGTTGTGCTACACAAACATTGTATTTATTGAATATAGTTGATCCCTGTCACTCCATAGAGGACGAAGGTGAGGAATATGTGCACGACATGACCAAAGCACCTGATCATAACAATGAAGTAAATGAGTTTGATGTGCAATAAGTGCTCGATGCACCATGAAAAGATGAGGTAGACATCCATGCAGTAAACAATGAAGGCAATACATACACTCTCAAAGAACTACACACAAGTTCATCTCCAATAGTGAGTTTTCATCGTATAGGCAACCTGATTCAGAAAGGAGGCAAAAGAGTGAGTGCACCTTTATTTTCCCTTCATTCTACATAGGAAGAATCGGATAAAGCAGAAGCCTACTGTCATCACAATTCTCCTAAGGAATATTCTACTATTATTTCTAGCAACCCCTCGCTAATGCTTCGACCTTCAATATATCCTTGCCTTCAAAAAAGTGACATTAAAATAGTACAAGAACTTGCACAAATTCAACAGGGAAAACAAGCAACGAAGCTCCTTACTTTGAGATTTGAGGACAAAGCTCCTTTTAAGGAAGGTGGCATGTTAGGATTCTACTCCTAACCACCATACTAATCACATTATTAGTTAATTATTTAATCACTCTCTCTTTCACAAAGGTTGTTCCCTTTGATCACACCTTCACACTCGTAGAAATAGGCATTTCATTTGGTATAGTTGAGGCATCAAAGAATATAATTATTAATTAATTGTTGGGTTCCCCATACAATACAACAACGTTTCCTTAGTAAAAGTGATTCCTTTTTATTATTCTAGCATTATAATCAATCTTTCTCTATTGGGTTCACTACAACTTCGATCCATGATATAATGACACCTACTCACATTGGGCTTTAACACCATATTAGAAGAAACAACAACTAGATAATTCCCCCGTATAGTTATATTTATATAGTTATATTTTATCCTTCTATATAATTCCCATGTATTATTGCATCTACCTAAATCCCATCCTAGTGGGTTCTTTGATGAATGTATTATAATAAAAAAAATTAATTTATTTCTAACATATCTAATATAAATACCAAACAAGATAAAATATGGGTCAATAACATATTCCAAGGTAATTCAATATGTATACATCTATCATCTTCAATAGGCTATATTTTTCTTGCACTTAACATGATTTATTGTATTCTACTTTGGATTTATATTTATTTGGGATACTCTTGATTGCTATATTTCATGACAATGAATGAGCAATATATTAATCTACATCACATATGCGAATGTTTTTTCTTATAATATGTTAACTATATTTAATAGATGACTATAATTAAGAATATGTAAATTTGAGAAGGATAATGGTTAGTGTCCAAGATTTTAGGAATCATCATGGCTAAGATTTCAAGATCCATTACCTCATACAATCCAAAATTAGATTACTTCTATTTTGTTCTTCATCGCTACACATTTTCCTAGAAGCTTCCTATTTTGGACTTTAAGCCTAGAAATAAATTGGTCTTGTATTATATTGGCAATTTTAATAAATGAATAAAAATTGTGTGTTTTACTATATCAATGTATGTATTTTGATTTTTTCTTTAAAAAATAGCATTTAGTAAGAGAGAGATGTTTTTCTATAAGGAGAGAGGTTCATATTTTTCTATGAGTTGATCTTGTTTGATATAAACTTGAGCACATCCATTTTTTTTGAGATCATGCTCTACAAAAGTTCAAATCTAGAATTGTGAAGCGAGTTGTTAGCTTTTGATGATCTATATAAAAATAAATGCAACCATAATATGTAAAATTAGTAAGCCATATTATCTATATGATAATGGAAATATAATATGCAGGAAAAGTATATGAGAAACTTTTGCAATAACCTAGAAAAATAGCCATTAATGAAAGCTCATGAAAATAGTACAATGTAATATAATGGAGGACTTGAACACTCCATAAATGATGCATGATCTACATTGTACCTACTATACTCACTATACTTTCTAACTCTCTCACACTCTCCTCAACATCTATCAAAGAAATATATATAGGGTGATGTGTCTCATTGCCTTTCATCTACACATGAATCTTCAACTACCTATCCTATGAATCATGTACATGTGGACTACATGAACATTTACATCATTGCACATTCTAATACTTTTATCTTTATTACATTGCATAAAGTAACTACTCACACCTTAATCTAAGACAAACTATTAATCTAGATATGCACCCAAGGTGGTACTTTGGCATGTACCAAATAATGTAATATATTCCAACAACCCCCTGTATTACATGGTATTGAAGACTCTAGTTTTAAATATGGAACTTCATATTTTATATGTTATTCAACTTGATTTGGTCCTTCTTCTTCTTTTGGTTTAGTCTTTGTGCTTTCTTATTTTTTTGTATCTTGATGAGTGTCTTCATATTGTTCCTTCATGTCATGCTTCCTCTTCCTCCTTCATCTTCTTCTTTGTTTATGCATTTTTACTAGAGGAATATATTGTTCATGATGATTTAGTATATCATAACAATAATATTGACTTGGATTGCTATTTTATTTCATATTTTAAAAGAGTTCAAAAGTAATTAATGATAGATATATCATCAAGCATTCTTCTGATATGAATATAACTATATTTTGAGTATCCCATCAAGCTTAAAAAAGTACTTCATGAAAATAACCAATTAGCATTGTAAAATTTCCTTCCTTTGCTTCTTTGAGGAATAATGATATTTTTTCCTTTTTACTACTGGACAAATATTTGTATCCTTCAAAGGCATCTATTAAGTTTTGAGAGTAAAATTATAACTCATGAAATAGTTCCTCATTATTTAAAGCATTCCTCATTATTTCATCCGTGTTTCTTCTAGATTAATCCTTGAAGTGGAATCCCTTATAGCTCCTAAGTTTTTTGAGAATATATTGAGAATATTAATGTTCAATCATTGGTTTTGAGAAGAATTTAATTTTTCCAAATATTTATGTTGAATACCTTTAAATTTTCAAGTGTTTAGAAAATTTTTGATGGAATTTTTGTATTTAAAAACCTTTGAAGTTGTCTACCTTATGACTCTCTATTTAAGTATATGTTAATACACTTTAACAAATCCTTATCAACTCTTAAGTTTTGTAGAATCCCTTATATATCCCAATTATTTTAGTGTACTATAGTCTTGATAAAGTCGTTGGATTTCTTTAGATTTCCTTTTGAGTTGAATTCCTAATATTTTGATGCCAATTTTAATATAATGTTCAACTCCTAATTTCACATCATTTATCCCTATTGATATATGCACTTTCATTTTGATAATGTTATTTATTTTTCAAGATTTTATACTTGGATTCCTTTTATACCTTCAATTTATATAGATACAAGTATAAATAATAATTTTCAACTTTTAAGCAATGTTGTGAAAAAATATTTTTATGATCTAAATTTCAATGATCTAAATTTTGGTGTAATACTCCTTATATCTCCCTATTTGGAAATTTAAAAAATAATAAAATTTGTAAAATAATGTTTCAAATTTTCCAAGGTAGAAAAACTTATATCTCCTTCTTTGATTACTTGCAAATACTTTGATGTTTGAATCTCAATTGATACAATTTGAAATATCTCTTAAAGATATAATATCCTTGTTTTAATTTCTTTCTAATCCACTAAGGTTGTAATTTCTCCAATGCAATATTAAATAAAATTAAATTTATATATAATGCACCTTATATCTACTTGAACTTAATGGAAGTGAATATTAATTCAATGTAAATATACCTTTCTTGTGATATGCTACAAGTTGATTGGATTCTATACTCACTTCAATTTCAAAACTTTGGAGCATTGTATTCAAAGTATGATAGTGAAAATTGAATGCTCCATGTTCTATGGTGCTTATCAGATGATATTCTTATCCTTTCAATGCACTTTGGCCTGTGTAACCTTGATGTGCATGTTGTCTTTAGACAAGGTATTAATACTCCTATTTCTCCCTTTGGAATGCAAGCCACATGAAATTTATGTTACCTTAGAATGTATGTCTTTTTGTTAGGTGACATAGGGAAGTTAAAAACTCGAGAACGCATTTATGCAAGCATTATATTTCTCTACAAATGCTATAGTAATGATTATGTATTTCCTTGTGCTTGTATAAAGCATTATCAAAGCTTGTAGATAGTGGGTGACGCAGGTGCAAGCATTGTGCATGAAATATTCCTTTTGACGTGTTACTACAAGTTAGTGGGTGCTCTTATCCTTTGTTCTGAGTGGCACACAATTCCTTTTAAGGCTTTTGACAAGTGGATCCTTCTTCCTTTGCATGTAACCAAGATCATCAATTTCCCTTTTCTTCTTAACGCTCCTCCAAATCCTTGCAAGTTGTTCAACTTCTTTTATAGTGTGTTTTCTTGACATCCAATGTATAATACCTCCTCTTCAATGAAGGTGGCACCTCTCCACTGAAGGTGGCTCCTCTTATGGTGATTCAATATATTATTCAAGGCAGTCATTCATCCAAGATTCTTTCTACTTCTACTTGGGTAACTTTGATGTTATTCTTCTTGCGTTAAGTTATTCTCCTTGTGTTATATTTCTTGTAACTTGCACTTTTATTTTTTTAATGTTATCCTTACTATTGGTGCTATGCTATCCTTAGTCTCCTTCTTACTGTATGTTCCTTGTGCATTGTGAGCACTGCCTTCATAAGACTTTGGGACTAAATTCAGTGTCTTTAGACACCTTGAATGGGATGATATTTAGCTCTTATATGGCTCTATCTCCTTTGATTTATACCTTGTGCTTTAACTTGGTTAATGTTATCACTTGATGACTATAACTTTATGCTACTTTGGTGTCTTAAGACACTTCAATTTTATCTTCCTTTTGCTACTTTGGAAAAGATAAATATGGTGCTAATATGAACTAGAAATAAATCTGTTATAGACTAGGATAGAATACCTTGAATGCATTTGGAATTTGAGACCTTTTAGTCTCCACTTTGTAGCTTTATTTCTTGTCTTTGATATGGCAAAACCCTCTATATTATTTGGTGGTTATAATGCTCCTTTGGTGTATTCTCTTCACCAAAACCTGTTGCAGTTTTTGCTACATTCAATGGTGTCTTCAATGTTGCCCTCTCTTTCTTGGAAACTCTCTCCTATAATTCCTTGCTTGGTTAACTTTCCAATAATGATTCCAAACCTTTTAATCATGCAAATACTATACCTTTTGGATTGCTATGATTTTCACTATTGTATATGCAATATATGCCTTAGAATGATGTCTTATTTGCTTTCAATAGATAGTAGAAAGTTGATATTTTCATTTCTCTTGAAATATATCTAACTCCACTTTCTTTTGTGTAGGTTTTACTCCTTGTAAAAACTATCTTCTACACTTCCTTGAAGACTTAAACTAGAAACCTTCATTTTGCAACTTTAAACCTTGAATTTGATGCTTTATAAAAATTAATAAAAATATAAATATAAATGTTGAATTAATGAACATTTTGCACCCATATTGCATAAGTTTTGGTATCCATATGGTGATGTATTTCTTGGTTATTTGGATCACCTAATTACCATACTAAGTTTAATAAATTTACAGCTTCAATTTGTATTACTTTACTGCTTTAAACTAGTCTATTTTATAACTTCTTCTTATTATTATTCAAATTAGCTCCTTAACTCTCCCAATTTGTAGTTTTTTTAGCTTATTTAACTTACTACCAAAAACTGTGGTTTTGTTACTTCAACTCTCCTCCAAGTAGCCTTATTGAATTTTCAAAATTAGTAGCTATTAATGCTTTCCAAATGCTACCTTCTAACTATCCTTGAAATCTAGAATTTTTAGATTATCATGCAACCTATTTCTCCTTAGATATTCTATCCAATAATATCTTGGACTTATGTTGTAATAAAACTAATCTCTTTTACCGTAGATCAGCCTTCAATTCCTTTGTGGCTGTTGTCAAACTTCTCTAATCTGGTGGCCTCTTCTAGATCCTTTCTCCTTCAACCTCCTTATCGAATTCTAACTTCAAGCTTAGCCTATTTGATGGCCTTCTCAAGAATCTAAATGTATTTAGGTATTTGTAAATCCTTTCCAAAGTTTAGCAAACTTCTTGCCAAATATTTATTTCTTTTGGGCTTATTGTTGGATGGAAAAAATTATCCCAAATTATTCTCTATCAAGAACTTCTCCTGGCTATCAATATTATCACTTATGTTCCCCTCATGTATTCTCCAATGGATTTTTTCAAGTCTCCTTAAACGAGGCTTTCCTAGCCTTCTCCTTATTTCTACTTTCAATACTTTCTTGAGACCTCTTATATTATTTCTTTAATTTTGTAGCTTCTCTTCTTCTCAAAAATTTAGTGAGACCTTTTCTTGATCTCTCCAATATTTACAGATACTAAAAATTGACTCACTCATATGAGTATTTTTCCCTAAACCCCTTAGGGAGACCCATAAGACTTGCCTAAGGCAAGGATTATTTTTCCCTATCCTCCCATTTGTTTTTCTCCTCTTATGGTGAAATTTTGGTCAATCATGATGGGCCACAATTTTAGAGAGTGTGAAAATGTGGTTGGCCCTAACAGGGCATGATTCATCTTTTAAGGTTTTTTCTTGAGTAAACCCTAATTTCAAATTTTAGAATATTTTGGAATCAACTCATCATGTTTTTACTACCCATTTTGCTTTCAAATATGATATAAAAGGGGGGTTTAAAATCTACTTTCCATAACAAGCAATCTCTCAAGTATCCAAGTGATTATGCTCACAAAATGATCTTTACAATTACGAGTGACTTAATTACAAAAAAGGCTCTCAAGGGTTTCTACATTCTTATTGTTCTTTAGAAAGCAAGCTAACTTGCAAGCACGAGATATAGTCTATTAAAGCTCTATTTTCTACTACACTGAATTGTGTGTATTGAGGATTTCAATGGACAAGTGTTGAAGCCCTAAGGAGAGATTGACTAATTGGAGATCTCAACCCTTATATTAGCTTATGCGCTATCTACTAGGTACCTTTTTGTTACATTTGATTTTAACTTCTTTATTGCATATTTCTACATCTTCCTAGCATGTTTTTCCTTACTTCTATGAAATCATGCTTGGTCTCTTTGGGGAACAATTTTTCCAGTCTATGAAATCATGGTCACTC
This sequence comes from Wollemia nobilis, assembly GCA_028583015.1. Lineage (NCBI taxonomy): Eukaryota > Viridiplantae > Streptophyta > Pinopsida > Araucariales > Araucariaceae > Wollemia > Wollemia nobilis. The sequence goes on from JAQPPZ010002321.1 coordinate 2,253,109, forward strand.
CTTACGGAGCATAATTTTACCTAGACCCAATATGGTGGTAAGTTGCTACTCCCAAACCCTATATTATATTCTAGATTGCATATAGGCCATACTGGTACATTTTATGATCTATTTTATCAATATGTTTTATTTCATTCTGTTATGCTTGTTCATATTACAAAGGTCAAATTTCACTTTATTTTGAAATATTAGCTAAAATGACCTAGGGAGTTTGATTGATGCATTTCCAAGCATTTGTTATCTAGTGGCCTAAGAAGGTCCCCTAATGCTAATCATATTTTTCAAGTGTTTGTTAAGTTATCTTGCAGGAACATGAATTATTGATATCATTGGACAAAGGATAATAGCAAGGATCAACCACCAAATAATATAAGTGCCTTGGTTGTTTGTTGAGTATTTTTTATTCCTAATGTAAACCTTATATCTAACCTTGAAAGGAATATATTTAATTTCTAGGAATTTGAAAATAAAACAATATATAGTGTGCAATTAGGGTTTTAATATTGTTTATGCATCTTCTCTTGAGCCCTTGAAGGTTTTTTATTTTGAAACCATAGAGTTAGAAGGCATTCAAAGAAAAAATAATTATAGTGTTAGCTCCTTGTATTCTTGCATTCTGTATTTTTGCATTGTCCTTTATATTTCATAGCATAGATCTAGTAACGCCAAACATAGGTTATTGTCTTGAAATAAATACATCAAATAATCTTGAAAGCCCTTGGAATTGGGGCGAGTTCTTAAAGTTCTTCCTAGTGAACCCTTCCCCCCCTCTTCCACATCAAGTGTAGAGAATAACATACCCCCTCATTCACCTTGGCTTCCTTACGGATCCAACCAAGAATCATACATGGTAGGATAGTTTCCCCCCCTATATTTTTGGTGAACTTGATGTGAACACCTCCATTATATTTAAAAATTTTAATAATATCATTAATTTTGTGTGTTTAGATCAAAAACCATTTAATAACTACCTTAAAATATTTTTCTTGTTTTCATTGGTCTTTTTGTATTGCTCTTATTTCCTTTCCTAATGGCTTCCAACCTTGGGAATGGATGAAGGCTTTTGATATTTGATGAGATTTTCCAAAAGAATGATCAGATTGATAGAGAAAATCATAATTTTGAGGAAGAGAAAAATGATGAGATTGATAATAGTATTGATATTGTTAGGGTATCAATGGGAACCTTACCTTAAAATATTTTGAACATATATGGAGCTTTTACAAGTATCATAAGCATGCTTTGGATATGACTCTAGAAGAGGAATACCAACTTGAGGATATTAGAGCATCTCCTCGAGATGTTCATAATAACTCCTTGAATGAATATTTGAATCATGGAAATCCTATCTATCATCAAATTTATGCCACTACTATAACCACCAATATTGGAGGAAATCCACAAGATCCTCCAACTAGTAGTGTCACTCAAAATTATACTCAATTTCCTCCTCAATCCACTTATCTCAACAATTTTTCTTCTATTACACTAGTTATTAATTATCCTCCTCAACAAGATGCTACATACCACAATAGTATCAATACCTCCAACATTCCTCTCTTAGGAAATTTGGGAATATTATATGGAAATGATCCAAAAGTTCAGAGCTTGACAAATATGGTGAAATAGTTAGTTTTAAAAGTGGAAATGATTCAACATTATTACAATTGGAAATATATGTGAAATCAACCATTATATCTCATCTTGGCTTCAAGACCTTATCCTAAGTATTTTTCTATTCCAGTATTACTTATATACAACGGGACAAAAAGATCCAATAGAGAATTTAAGAATATTTAGGATAATATGCCACGGTATCATATATGATGATATTTTGTTACTAAAAATATTTCCTAAGTTTTGATGGCATGACATTAGAGTGGTATTATTGGTTACCTAATGATTATCTGAGGAATTTTGAGAAAAAAATAGAATTGTTTGTTCAATAGTTTAATGCTTATATTGAAAAGGATGTGATCGTGAAATATATCTATAATTTAAAGCAAGGTAAAGAAGAGAGTTTTTCATAATTTTTTATCTCGTTGGAGGAGTCTAGTTGGATGCTTAAGATATACTTTAAATAAAATACTTTAAGGAATAGACTCTTATCAGAAGAGGATAACTCTAAATAAAATAAGAAAAATATACTAAATCATAGTATAATAATAACCATGTGGTTGGTGATGGTGTAATAGATAATAAACCTGTTAATAGAATTGTTAACACTTTACAAAAGATAATCCTTCAAAAACTTCCATAGAGAAATTTTACAAGACTTGGCATACCCATGAAAGTAGTTTTACAATAGCTTTTGGAAGCTAATATGATTGAGTTACCTCCCATAAGGCAACCAGATACTACAGCCAACTGGTACAAGGTAGGGTAACATTATGCATATCACAGAGTAGAAGGACATTGGCTAAACTCTTGTAAGAAGTTGAAACATGTGGTTCAAGATTTGATTTATGCAGGATGTCTTGATATAGGAAGTTATCAATCATCCAATGGTTAAAAAGAGTCCATGGCTAATCAGAATACACCTAAGCAAAGTTGACAGGTAGCTAATAAAATATCTTATAAGAATATACCATATAATTATGACAATAACATGGTTGGTATGATAACATCTACTTCAGAGCAACAACTACAGAATTGACAGATCCAACGATCTCAAAAGGAGATGAGTTTTTCAGCAAATATTTCCCTCTTAGAATTTTTTTAAAATTCCCCTACTCATGGAGATGCCTTTCTAAATATTATAAAACAATAATCTATTACTTTGGATATTTCCACTAATGATATGGCTAATATTTTAAGTTAGCATGGGATATATAATCTCACATTCTTGGATGACAATATATCTTCCTTATATTTATGAGAAGACTCTTCTCTTTACATCACTGCACTTATTGGATCAAGAGAGTTATGATTGATAATGGTTCTTCTCTTAATTTATGCACATATCATTTATTTCAAAAGTTTGGATTAAAAATGAAGGTTTAACTAAATCTGGTGATATCATTAAAACTTTCAACGAGTACTAAAAAGCTTGTGGTACCATATCTCTCCTCCTTAAGGTTGTACCCAAGATTTTAGATACATTATTCTATGTGGTATCTTGCCTTAAATATTTTAATCTACTTCTCAGATGTCCATGGATTCATGCAATGGAGGTCTTCTCTTCCACCTTTCATCAATGTTTAAAATTTGAATTTAAAAACCAACTTGTCACTATTTTGGACTATCCTCATCCATTTGAATATTACTCACCAAATGATCTAGATAAATTTCATTTATCAAATTCCTCACCTAAATTTACTAATAAACTTGAAAATATGAATATAAAAGAGGAATAAGTAACCAAAATATCATCAAGGGATCAATATAGTCCTTCTCATTAGGAGTCCCTTCCAGATAAATCTCAAAAAGGTTTATAGTAGAGTGTTGAGGATGAGGGGCCACCTTCTCTTTCTTTGTTGATCACAACCTGAAAGCACGAGGATACGGAAGCAAAAAGGAAACTCCAAGTGCGATGCAAACCGAACTAAACTTAACGCTAAATCCTATGAATTGAAAGTGCATGAAAAGAGGGAAAGCATGAACGAATCGAATCGAAACAAAAAGCCAATAAGGAAGACAACCCTTTTTATTGATATGTTTCAGAACCCGGTTACAATGCGCCTCCTCCCCTTCTAAGGGCTAGGAGCGTTAAATATGCGTTCTTGTTACACCCATGGATGCCATTCCTTCTTCCGCGTGCCCACATGTAAAATGGGCGGACCAAACGTCGCCGCCGCTTGCGTTGATGAGTCTTGACTCCTTGCTGCTCCTCTAATGTCTAGATCCTACGTTCAAAGAAACAAGAAATAGTCAGTAGCACCTATGGATGAAATAAAACATGCAATCCCCACGCCTTCGATTAGTGCATGCAAGATATAAATAAAATGATAACTAACATATATCCAAATGATCTAAAAATTTGACAGGGGCATCAAGACCTCACAAAGAAAACACTACAAATGGAACAGTTGGGAAATTCCTCACAGATTTGTATTCGCTCCGGGGCGGGACGAATAGACCTGCAACAAAAATGTCCAAAGGCACTGTCCCAAATGTCACATCTGGGAAGCTCCAAATCACCTGCAAAGTTGGGATTAGCTAATTGGGGGTGTTTTGGGAAGACCCAGAAGGTCAGATTTCCCCAATTAGGCCTCTATCACCAAGAATTTTATGGGGCTACCTGCAAGTTAGTAAAGGCGAGCGAAGATAGAAACATGATCAAAATTGCTCAAAACAAGGTGAAATTTAAATGGCAACCTATCTAAGCAGCATAGAATTGAATGCAAAAATGATAGAAAGGAAATTTTCCATAGATTTCCAATCGCTCCGGAGCGGGGCGATTAGGACTGTAGCAGTGTGGGGGCGCCCGAGGGCAGGCCGCCCATCGTTTGGGGCCCGATTTCGGCACCAATCCACTTGGGATGGGTCCAAAACCTCTTGTGGGGTATTGTCGAAAAATTTGATGGGATATTGTGGCCAAATGTTAGGTTTTGGTTCCAGATTTGTGCTTCCAATAACCACCCTATGACCTCCTTTCCAAAAGAGATCAAGGATGTGAAAGGCACAACTCGAAAGGGTGTGGGTGTGAAAGTAAAATGACAACACTTCGTTGCTCCAAAATGCTCCTTCTCTCTATATTTTGGGGTGAGAAGACTCACCATTTTATAGACCTGATGGTCTCTTTGGATGAGCATGCAGAGGTGCCACTTGGCAATCATGCCTCTCCAGGGGAGGGAAGATTCCTCCCTGATTAGGGGCTTCATGACTACCCCTGTAACTGCCTCTAACGCTCGAAAATGCTCACTCACACTCCCATGCAATGAAGGAAGAATTAAGTGGTGGATCTGAGCTGCCATTTGTCAAGATTTGACTTTTTCCCATCAAACCTGCTATTCGCCCCACCCTGGAGCGAATATTGCTATTCGTCCCTGGGTGGGGCGAATACCAGTTTGTAATCGTCCCTGGGTGGAACGAGTATGGAGCAGAGTGCTTGAAGGTGCCAAATTGACCTTTGACCTTCCAAAACTACTGTGAGAGTGGTTAGGACCACTGTTTAACCTCTGGGGGCTGCCCTTGGGGCTGTGTGTGTCAATGCGATCAGTGTTTGCAGTCACATAATCGGATTGGTGTTGTTTTGGTGTCTACAGATGCCCCTTTTTGGGAAGCGTTGTGCGTGGCATAGTGCTGAGCAAAAATAGATAACCAAAGCACTAATGATTAGGGTTTCTCAGTAACCTAACCAAATTTTGATGCCCCAAGTATGGAAAGGGCATGCATTCTTGAATCCTTGCTTCGACGAGCGAAGGAACTCAATTCAAGTGTTAACCTTTTTCGGTGAGGTGTTACTTGATCTTGGACATTGATCAGTCATGAATAGGCAAAGGGCGCAACCTTTTGTCTATGGGAACCTTGAGTTCATGATTCATGAATGCCAAGTGTTTGATCCACTTGTGATTATTGCTTGTTTGCTGCCCCAAGCAGGAGCGTGATTGTCTTTGTCAATGATTCTTTGAATGCATGCCATTTCCTTGATTGGGTGTGTATTTGTTGATTGGTGACTAAGTGTGACTACCCCCTCAAGCGACGAATCGATGAGGGAATGACCTGCATGAGAAAAGCGACGAGTCGCTTGACCCAAGATGACTTGTGTAAGGGTGCCTTCAGATGTTTATCATTGAAAGTGTGTGCAGTTTTTCGACATTTAGACCTATTTTTGGTGGGTGTTAACCCTTTTTGGTAACGCCATTTGGGGATGAAATTCTCAAAAATCCATCTTCCCGTGGAGCGGTCCAGCTATGGTAGCCTTCTTAGGGAATAGGATAGTGAGGATTTGTGACCCCGACGTCTATTTTGCATGCCCGGAATGTCAAGTGCAAAAGCACTCTCATCGGGCAAGTTTATTGTTTGTTTTTGGGTCATTTTGTTCATTTTTTGATGTTTTTGAAATTTTTGCCCTGTATTCATTCCTGGGTGGGACGAATACCAGTTTAGTATTCATCCCAGGGTAGGACGAGCGCTAACCAGAGTGCTCATCCTAGGGAAGAACGATTACAAGCTCAAAAAACCCTATTTAAAGGCCAAAACTGAGTTTTGGGCTCATTTGCCTTCGTTTTTCTTGGCGAATTGGAGCTCTGAGGAGGAGGAGGTTAATTCTGCGAAGCGAAGTGCTACCGAATTTCTCTCGACATCATGAGTGCATGAACCGGATCGAGTGAGCGAGCCGAAGCGAGACCAGTAAGTGATCCTCCTCGTTATTGCTTGTGTTGTGATAATTTTTAATACCGCAATTTATTTATGGTTCCTTTTGTAGTTTGTTCAAAATAAAAGCCTTAATTAAATGTATGTCATTATGCATGACTTGTTGTCTTATGACTTCATGAAAACTTAGGTAAAAACCCTAGGTAGACAAAAAAACTGAGTTCAAAACTTAGTTTAAAAATTTGTTTTTCTTTTTAGTTGGCTTCATAAAAATGAAACCCTAGTTTACATGTATGTTGAAAAGACGTGATAAAAGTCTAAAATTTGTTTCCTTTTTACAATAAGGTAAACCTTAAGTAAAAGAAAAATTTTGTATTTTGTGATGTTTTTGTTACACGAAAACCTTAGGATAAACTGACCACGAAACCCTAGTTTTTTTAGGTTGAATTTGTCAGTTTTAAACTTAGAGTACAAAAACCCTAAGACTGACAAACTGTATTTGAAAATTGTTTTTTTTTTTTTTTTTTTTATGCCTTTAAACTTAGTAGTACAAAACCCTAAGACCTGACAACTACCTATTTAAAATTTTTTTTGTTTTTAAATTGTCTATCAGTTTTAAACTTAGAGTACAAACCCTAAGCCTACAACACTTTGAAAATTTTTTTTTAAAAGAACTAACAAATTTTTTTTCTATTTTAAACTTAGAGTACAGAAACCCTAAGACTGACAAACTATGAATGTTTTGAATTTTTGTGAATTTTGTTGTTTTTAGCTGTACATTGTTTTATGCATTGTTGTATATTCATGTTACTGTTATACAATTTTTCATGATTTTAATGTTTTTGTGTTGTTTTCTTTTGTAGGTTGTGAAGAGTCGGTATCGTGTGCCTACTATTTTTACTGAAGCGCGAGAGGCGACTTTGGCAGACTAGGAGTGGCTTGATGCCCTTGGGCTCAAGCAGGTGACTCGGCTAGAGCCTATGGTCGGGGATCGAGCCTATCTGATGGCCTTGATCAACTTGTGGGATCCCTGGACCAACACCTTCCATCTCCCAACAGGGGAGATGACAGTGACCTTGGAAGATGTCTATCAGATTCTACGGATTTTGATAGATGGATTGCCTATCAGGACGACGTCGCGTGATCAGCGAACAGTAGTGCTGACACGCTACTTCAGGCATGGGGAGGAGGTGGGTGTGGATAGCCCAGTGGAGAGGGTAGAGGGTGACTACCAGATTGGTGGGATTCTAGTTCGATGGTGGTTGGAGAAGGGGGTGTTGGGAGTGAGGCACGTAGTACTTATGGGCCTCATTTCCAACATGCTGCTACCTGACTCGTCAGGTGCGAGGTTCCCATGGAACCTGTTGGATGTGGTCTATCGGTTGGTGGAGTGTTCGACGCATGAGCCCTTGATCATGAGGTGGGGACAGACGCTGCTGGCACAGCTCTATGGTGAGTTGTACGAGGTCCACTATCGAAGGTGGAAGGGGATTGGCTATAACTATCTATTGTAGAGCTAGGCTTGGCAGCACATAGCGGTGGAGAGGCCGATGGGGTTACCGTGGATTACTCGGGTAGAGATGGTGGATAAGGATATAGGTTACATGGCTCTATGGCGATGGTCTGAGGAGCAAGGATAGAGTCGATGGTGGGCAGGTGTCGTAGGGCACTATGTTGATGCCTTCGCTCGGCTTGCTCCAGGGGAGGTGTTCTAGTGCCCCTATCGAGACTATCCAACCTGGCCTGAGGCTGGAGAGTGGCTCCAATGGGTACATAGGGGGCGATGGCTGATTGGGCGGCATGGGACCGAGCAGGAGTTCTTCCCTTATAGTCGGGTGACATGATAGTTTGGGGTGCACCAGGGGTTTCCTGGTGAGCCCGTGGTCTATCGACGTCGGGGGGACGAGAGGACTCTGGACCGGCCAGTCATCGCACCACTTGGCGAGGATTCAGATGTGATGATTGACGTCCCAGATGTGGACGACGTCGGGACTACCATAGAGTATGACCAGTGGTGGATACTACGATGATGGCAGGGAGAGGGGCCACTGGGAGGCACGGAGGCAACAACAGTAGGCGAGGAGGGTGCCGAGGCACCAGGAGATGATTGGGGAGCTCCGTTGGAGGATGCGAACATGGTGGAGGTGGATGATGTGTGGATGATGGGGTTCCGGATTAGCCAGAGATGTAGGACGTCTCGAAATAGTGGGAGCCAGAGTAGGCTACTATTCCAGAGATGCCAATGCCTCAGGAAGTTTTAGAGGACATGGAGGTAGGGTTACGCATTGAGAATGCATGATTGGAGGGGCTACTATGGAGGCACGATGAGGAGCTAGGGGATGCACTACGAGAGAGGGATCTCCTATGCATGTAGCTGGCAGAGTGGGAGAATGCATGGGCTACGTACCATCGATAGGATGGGGATACCGATGCTGCACGGGAGAGGGATCTCCTACGGATGCAACTAGGTAGAGAGGGAGAGGGCCTTGGTGCAACGTGATGAGAACTTGGCTATGTATCGCCAGTGGGAGATGGACTTGGTGTGGCATCGATTGGAGCTGGAGGTGGAGATTAGCCACCTCGATGGGTGGGTCCCTACGTTCAGTGGAGGTGGATCATCGCGCCGCTCGAGAGGGAGCGATACTGAGCAGTCAGCATCCTCTCGATGTAGGCGACTGGATGAGGGGGGCTCGAGTAGGCATGATGCGGGGGCTAGCAGTAGCCACCCTGAGGGGTCTCATAGGACCCACACCACGGGGGTAGTTCCCGTCGCACCGATCCTGCGTGATCATGGTGGCCGATGCCCTAGGCTTGGGGTTTTTGAGCTTTTGGCTTTTTGCGGGGTCAGATGACCGGTTATTGTAGCCTACGGGCATTTTTGATGATATATATACAGATGACTTTATTTTATTTATACACATGTCATGATTTGATGTTATGCACAATGATTGATGAATGTGTATGTATGTATGTTAATTTACATTGATGGATGCATATGTTATGATGAATGCAAATGTTTCTAATTTTTAGGATATGCAAATGGAATGGATGAATTGAATTTGTGATTTTTGGCGGGGGCACCATAGACTGTTTAGAACTTATGGCTTTTTGTCTTATTAGGCGATTGTTGTGGTAAATGACTTTTGTTGTATACATGCTATTTTTGTATTTTTTGATGACAATGCGAGGATGAAAGATAGCGCAGTTGGTTTGGAATGTAGTTAAGGTTTTCTGAGACTCAGATGTTTTAACTAACTAGCCATGACTGTACTTTATCTTACAAGACTTTTGAACAAGGTATGAATCGGACTTGTCTTTGACCAAGTTATTTCACATCCCTGTGTGTGCAATTGAGTTCGTTTATGTGGTATTTGTCAGGATACCGCCCAGTGCCAGATAGGTCTGTCAACCAAACCTGTATCGAGGATCACCTAATTAGCTCCACTAACTTCCTTTGTTGTATTTAGTCAGATTAATCTGCGGTGCTATCTAGGATACCATAAGCTAGCTCATCCACATGCAAACATTGATCTGTACACGAGTTAATGTGACAGATATATCATCATGCGGGAGGTTCACCACCAGTGACCGATAGGTTATCCACCAAACCGGTACTGAGGTTTACTTCATGACCTTCTGAATGTTGAGAGTTCCAGGGATTCAAGTTCGACTCCCTTATTTTCTTCAATTGTATTGGGATACTTGCTCTTATGTAGTGATAAAAATCACTGTTTATTTTTGTGATATATATTTTTTTTTCTTTTGAGCAAGGGATTTGAATTTCGAGTGATGAGAATCACTATTGTATGTGCCTTTTGATGTATGCACTTTGGTGGTGATGTCAAATTTTTTGGAGTTTTGACTTTTGCAAAATTTTATGATGTTTGCAACTTTTTGAGAACTTGGGATTCTTGGGGAATTGGGTAGGGAAGATGCTTGTCCTTTTGCCAACTCTCAGCATTCTTGGGGTCATTCGCATAGGGGGATGAGCAAGATAACCAGTTTGCTTATGGTGACCTGGATTGCTTTGCGGGTTTCATCTTTCATTCACACAACTTGGGAATTTTTATGTGTTTTAATTTGTGTTGGGATGCTACGTAACAAGGTGTGATCCAAGTAGAACTCTACCTTTGTAAAATCTGTTTGACTTTGTACAGTATGTGGCTAGAAAGCTAATGACGACTGAATGACGAAAACTCTTGATACATTTAGAAGACCACTGACTATGATATGGTAAAAAGAAGTGAATGGCATTTATTTTTGATGGATTGCTTATAGAATGGAGAAATGTGGAACAAGATGGATTGGCGAAGTAATTACAGTCTATGGTGCCTTGACCTGTATGACCACAAATATGCAATGTATGGATGTTATGCTTAATGCAACTATTATTTTTGCATTTTTGATAGATTGATTTTTGTGAGTATGAAGATGAGATGCAAAAGAGCTCTTTATTGTTGTGATGAGTTTGAGCATGCCTGGAAATGAGATGCAAATTTTTGTTATTTTTGATGATTTTACTATTTTTGAATTTTCTTATTTTTGACCAAGCGATTGTGGGAATCCTTGGAGCTTTTTCAAGAATCCTTGGAGCATTTGGTTTGACCAAAGGGGTAATGGGCACCTTTGGGGCATTTTTGGGATTGACCAAGCGATTAGGGAATCCTTGGAGCATTTTGGGATTGACCAAGCGATTATGGGAATCCTTGGAGCATTTTGGGATGACCAAGCGATTGGGGAATTCTTTTTGGTTGACCAATTATGGAATCCTTGGAGCATTTTGGGGTTGACCAAGCGATTATGGGAATCCTTGGAGCATTTTGGGATTGGGCTATGGCTCTTTTAGATATGGAATGGCCATAAATGACTGATGTTCAAGGGTTCTAGTTCCTTGATTCCATCAAGAGAGGCTAGCCGGTATGTTCCAGGTCCTATTTTACTATCAATTACATAGGGACCTAACCAGTTTGCCATGAACTTGTCCCTTAGATGGGGCGGCAAGCTAGAGTTCTGTTGGTTCTCTTTTAAGACCAAGTCACCAACCTGAAAGTCCCTCAGGTGAACTTTCATGTTGTATGCTTTCTTAAGTCGCTCTTGATAGATACGTAAATGCTCGAGAGCATTAACGCGTCGTTCATCGAGCAATGTAAGCTGGTCTAACCGGGCCTGCCATGCAGTGTCATCATCGATGAACTCTTGCATTGATATGCGTAGGGAAGGAATTTCCAACTCGAGAGGCATGATAGCCTCGGAGCCATACACGAGCAAAAATGGAGTTGCCCTAGTGGGTGTCCGAATGCTAGTGCGATAAGCCCATAGGGCAAGTGGGATCTGAATGTGCCAATCCTTATGACTATCTGTGACTGTCTTTTTGAGGATGGCAACTAGCATTTTGTTTGACGCCTCTGCTTGCCCATTTGCCTATGGATAATAGGGTGTCAAAAAACTGTGCTGAATTTTGTACTTTGTGGTCAAAGCACGCACGTCTTTGTTCTTGAATGACGTCCCATTATCCAAAATTATCTTGGATGGAATACCAAAATGACATATGATGTTATGTAAAATGAACTCCACAATGCGGGGTCCAATCGTAGAGGTAAGCGGAACTGCTTCCACCCATTTGGTGAAGTACTCTATGGCCGTTATGATAAACGTGTGATGACCTGATGATGCAGGGGAGATCTTACCGATTAGATCTAAGCCCCACTACGAAAATGGCCAAGCCGATTGGATCGGATGCAAGGCCTGGGAAGGTACGTGTGTCAAATTAGCATGGTGTTGACATTTCATGCACTTCCTTACATATGCGCAACAATCTCGCTCTAAATATGGCCAATAATAGCCCATGCGGAGAATGCACTTTGCGATGGCCATACCACTGAAGTGGCCATCGCACGTACCATCGTGCGCTTGGGCGATCGCCCAAGTGGACTCCTGCTGGTCCAAGCAACGAAGGAGGATTCCTTCATAGCTGTGACGGTACAAAATGTCTCCTAACAAGACATACTTTGCCGCTTTCTGCTTGAATGCTCATTTTGTGGCATGCGTCAATCCAAGTGGGAGGTTACCTAACTTGAGGTAGTCCCTTATGGGTGAATACCAATCCTGCTGATCAGAAACCTCGATGGTATGAACAACCAATCCCTCTTGAAGTTCATCCCTAGCAAAAGTTGAGTGGGAGAGAACTTGCAAGAATAGCATTGTGTTGCTATTAAGGGGAGTAGGGGAGAACAAGGACCCCCAGTTGGCATGATTCAGATGATCATGGATTCGAGAGAACGTGTCCGGGGATGGTTCAATCTGGATCAAGTGGATTCCTGGCATCAAGTCAGAGCTTGCACGCTCCATCATGGATTGCGATAGCATTTTGACTTGAATGGTTGTCATATCACCAGAAATGTCTTGCGGGATTAATGACCCCAAGGAGGCCATAGTGTCCGCAAAATGATTCGATGATCGAGGGAGTGCCTCGATGTCATACCATTCAAGATTTGCCAAGAATTTGTCCACAAGGGCTTTGTAGGCCTACAGAACTGGGCATTTACATTGGAATACCCCTTTGACTTGGTTGACAATTAACAGCGAATCACCAAAGATGTTCAATCATTTGATGTTCATGGTGATTGTTGTCTGAAGACCTATGAGCAAGGCTTCATATTCGGCATTATTGTTGGTGCACGGGAAGTCTAATTTAAATGACAGAGGCATTGGAGCCCCTTGTGGTGTGAAGAATACAATTCCTGCACCACCACCTTGCTCACATTTAGAACCATCAAAAAATAGGGTTATGTCGGCTAAAGACTCAGGCTCATCAGAATCTGGTGATTTTGAGACATGGAAGACCCCATCATCGGGTAGTTCTATGACCAGAGGCTGATCATCTTCGAGAGGAGCCTCTGCTAGTTGATCGGCTATGACTTGTCCTTTGATGGATTTCTATCCAATAAACTCTATGTCAAATTCCATCAACAACATGATCCATTTCGCCGTGCGGCTACTATGATAAGTGTGACTCATCATGTATCGCAATGGATTCTCCTTAGACACAACATACGTAGTGTTGCTCAGCATGTAGTGGCATAGCTTTTTGGTAGCAAACACCACTGCCAAGCAGAGTTTCTCAACGTATGCATAGTTAAGTTCATAACTGGACCGGGGTGCGGCTAAGATAGTAAGTAGCCTATGTTCTTTGTGAAGTTCATTTTTTGGGCTAGCATGGCGCCCAGTGCCACCTCGATAGCTGAGATGTATAAGTAGAATGACACTCCTGGTCTAGGTGGTGCCAATACTAGTGGCGAAGCCAAGTATTGCTTAATGTCATCAAAGGTTGACTGGCACTCGTCATCCCAGTGAAATGCTACCCCTTTATGCAATAATTTGTTCATGGGTCGGCACTTGTCAGATAGCTGCGCTATGAAGCGCTTGATTGACGTGACCTTTCCCTGTAGGCTTCTGAGCTGCTTGATGGTAGTTGGGGGAAGCATTTCAAGGATTGCCTTGACTTTGTTTGGGTCCACCTCGATGCCTCGCTTTGAGACTATGAAACCCAAGAGTTTTCTAGATGTGATGCCAAATACGCACTTCTTGGGATTCAATCTGACTTTATGTTCCATGAGGCGATCGAGGATCTTGCTTAAGTCATCGAGATGATCTGGGCACAAAAGAGATTTGGCCAACAAATCATCCATGTAATCTTCCAAAGTTTTATGCATGTAATCATGGAAGATGTACGTCATGGCACGTTGGTAGGTGGTGCCAGCATTTTTAAGGCCAAAAGGCATGACCTTATAACAAAATGTCCCCCAAGGCATTGTGAATGCCATTTTTAGTTGGTCCTCGGGATTGATACGAATCTGATTGTATCCCGAGAAACCATCCATGAGGGAAAGCATTTCATGGCCTGTTGTAGCGTCTACCAATGCGTCGATGCTCGGCAAGGGGAAATCATCCTTAGGACTCGCTTTATTTAGATCTCAAAAATTAGTGCATATGTGAATCCTCCCGTAAGGCTTCTTGATGGGCACCATGTTGGACAGCCATGGTGGGTAATCCATGCAGATGACAAACTGTGCATCCAACAACTTTTGCAATTCATCTTTGACCATCAAGGCCACTGTTGGGTGCATCTTGCATAGTTTTTGCTTAACTGGCTTGACTGTCGGATCAAGCGTTAGATTATGCATGACTAGCTATGGATCTAGCCCCGACATGTCTCTGTAGGACCATGCAAAAACCTCCTTCTTCTCTTTGAGAAGGGTAATGTAGTCGGCTTGCTCTTCGGGGGATAAGCTTACCCCGAGCTTGATAATCTATGGATTCATTGGATCAGAGCCGATGTCTACGTCAGTCGTCTCCTCGACTCACATGTGGGATCCATCCTCCAACTGGTGTGGAGTTGGGATCAAATGGATATCATTTGCTGAGTTTAAATCTACGTTGGGAACCTCGGGTTCCTCTTCAGCATGGAAGATATCCTGAGTTGGCCCTGGGGTAAAATGAAGCATTTTACCGAAAGGCCAATACTCTGATGGGGATGGAGGTGAATTGACGTGATCCCAGTCTATGGCATCTATGTCTAGATACAACGACTATGCTGGATCGGTCGGGTTATGGATGGGGGTGGTTAAGTCAATGGAGATCATGTTGATGAAATGATTTTGGTCTCCATTACCGTGGGTGTGGTGACTCAAACATTCTGGATGTTCTCTGTGCTCTGGGTCTGGCTCTGGAGGTATTGGCATGAATGGATCGGCCCTATGTGTGGATAGGAAGACAGGGTCTACCCTCGACACTGATATCGCTATAGGGTCTCTGGGTGGAAGGTATTCTTCATATGCCCAAAGTGGTGGATTCAACACTTGTTCCCACCATGCTGGGTCTACGTACCACTCATGCCCTGGCACTATGTTTAGTTGTTCAAATATGTCATTAATCTCTAAGGGGTATTGTTGCTATCGCATATGATTGAGATAGGCCATCTCAGTTTCATCTTCATAATCATTGTCGGAGATCCAAAGGCCTTCATTGGCTCCAACAACTATTTGTGACATTAGAGGCTCATCTTGCTCGAGAAAATTGATCTGGCCCCATTGGGGTTGTTCCGCTCTCTACGATGGGGCCTGATTGCCTTGTGGTGGCACTTGCTCGATGGGAGCCACCAAAGGGAACATTGCCAAGAGGCTTTCCTGATAATCATCCATGGGGATCACTTGTGAGTGATTGCTATCTGATTCGAAGGGATCCCATGGTGCTACCTCATATTCTGACTCATCCTCGAAAGATCCTTCTTGACCTTGTCTACACCTCTCTTGTAGGTGTGTTTTTGAACTTTCTCCTCTTTCGAGCGAAGGGAAAGGGTTGTTGAGGTCAACAAGGTTGGTTGTCAACAATGGGAGATAATCTCCTAGTGTATATGTCATGTTAGGGTTGGCATATGGATCTAATGCCAATCCCCCCTTGTTGCCTATCCCTAGGCCTTGCATGTTCTCTACCAAGATGTCCAAGGGGAGGGGGTGGTTGAACCCTACTCCCGACTTGTCATATGGCATTTGGTATCTTGGTTGGCAAAGAACATGCACTCCTTGCTCATATCTGCCTAACCCATATCCATGCCAATTGCATTGGCCAAGGTATCTCAAAGCGAAGTCTGGGTTAGACAAATAGTTGACATCTTCTGCAAAGGGCTCTTCATCTTCATCCTCTTGCATGTATGGTTCAGTACCATGATCAAGGCCCCCATACACAAAGTTTGTCTGATTCGGTGGGTAGCCTAGAGGAACAATGGTACCGATGGGGAGGCGAGGTCTCCCCATGTCCTGCATGGACTCTAGTGTGGGTGTTGCTACAATATTCCACACCAGATACTCCCCCAGGCCCGTATTGGCCATTTCAATGATGATTGTTGGTGATTGAGGGGGAGGAAACGGAAGTTCTTTCAGAATCCACTCCATGTCGGGTGGACTAGGAGCCTCGACTTCCATTCTGCTAGGCATCTCCTCAGTAGAGATAGTTGATACTGATGGTGATGCCTCTTCCAGGGGTTTCTTCCCTTTGTCCTTCTATGTGGCCACCGTAGGTGGCATTGTTGGTGAAGGACCAGACGATGAAGATGGACCCGACTGTGGTTTTGATGGACTTGTCAACGGGGATGCCTGCGGAATCGGACCCTGTCTAGATGGATTCAACTAAAAATCCAAATGCATGGATGGAAGGGTCGATTGCGGCATCAATTGCACCGCATTGCAATACTTGAAGGGTTCTAAGTCCATCGGGACTACATGTACCTCCCCTTCAAATGTATACTTCAAACACTGATGAGCTATCGAAGGGACACACTTCATGTCCCTGATCCATGGCCGACCCAACAAGATGTTATAGGCCATCTCACCTTCCAAAATATGGCACAATGTAGGTATAGTATTTTGTCCCACTTGGATGGGTAGGACAATTGTGCCAACTGTCGAGCATATTGCATCATTGAATGCTCATAGTGTATATGTGGAAGCCGTAATATGAGATGTTGGCAACTTCAGATGTTTCAATGCCACTGTTGTGATGATATTGCTGGATGAGCCAGTGTCTACCAACACCCTCTTATACGGAATCCCGTTGACCCACGTGATAACGTGCAGGGGTGGATCCGCCATATCATCAGCCACCGATTTCACTTCGTCTTCTCGAAAAGTGATGACTGGCTCCGTGCATCATTTGACATGTCCCACAAAGTTGTTGAAAGAATTTGCTTCATGGGGCTGCAACTCGATGGCTTTCAATATCTCCATTAGAGCCTCCCGATGGGGCGTTGATTGTTGTATGAGCTCATATATGGAGAGCCTAGCCGACGTGGTCCTCAAGCTCTGAGTGAGTTTGGTCCGAATTGTGGCCATGGGTCTAGGTGGAGGAGGTTGTGTAAGGTGTTGTTGTGGTTGTGACATTGTTGGCACCTCACCTGTAGTGGCCGTGGGGGCAGCTACACTCGGATACCTCCTATTTTGAGTCACTATACTGATCATCCCTACATACCCCTGCATGGGGCAGTTCTGTGTGACCTCATTGACTTGTAGGGTCTTTGCCTATGCATCATGGGTAGGCAAGGGGTCCTTAAAGACCTCCATTTGTTGGTTGCTTGGTGCCACGGGATTATCCATCGCTAATGTCTTGTTATCAATTAGGTCTTGCACCAAGCCCTTAAACTTCCAACAGGCATTAAGGTCATGTCCCTTCCGCCTATGGAACCTACAGTACAAATCCTCCCTATAGCCCTTAGGTTTTGGTACATTGGGATCTATGGGTTGAATCTCGGGTAGGTTGATCAAGTTTGTCACTGACAAGCGGTCAAACAGGGAGTCTCTGGACTCTGTGTAAGGTGTGAATTGTCGCCTAGGGTGACGCTGCTGATTTTGTTCTTGCCTCTAATTTTCTCGGTCATAACTATTAAGAGGCACCACTTGATAGTTAGCCTTTTGGGGCTGTGTTGCTTGTGCAGGCTTAGGGACGTTGATAGCAACCTGATTGACCGCAATGGGTTTCTGTTGCATGGTCCCTATTTTGGTGTTCTTAGACCATTCTTTCTTCTTTGGCTTGGCTATCTCGCCATCCTGAATCTTGATCTCTTCAATGATTCTGGCTTGTGCCAGAGCTTCCTCTAAGGTGGCATATTGCTACAGCTGCAATAGCATAGAGATCGATCTCAAACAACTTTTTGAGAACATTTGTGTGAGGTCGAACATAGGAGGGAGGTAGGGTAGCTTAGAAAGTAGAGTCCTCCACCGATTCCCATAGGCCACCATGGTTTCTTCCTCATACTTCCTGAGGCTGGCTAAGTCGCTTAGTGATGCCTTCTTCTTGGTGTTGAAGGTGAAGCATTCGAGGAACGCATCCACTAGCTGATCCAAGTTGCTAATGCTATGCTTTGGTAATTGAGTAAACCAATCCGAGGTAGGGCCTACGAACGTGGTGATGAATGTTCTCAACAGCAAAGCATCATTATCCTGAATGCCAAAGCATTGGCTCAGGAATCTAGTCACATGCTCTTGGGCATCCTCCTCACCTCTAAAGATTGCCAACCGAGGCAGCTTAAAGTGTTCAGGATAAGGGGGTGGGCACTGACGGATGCACAGGATGACTACGGAGTTGGCGTAACGTGGGCTTTTGGGGCCCAGAAGTCTTGGTTTCCATAGACTCCAAATGCTCTAGCAATGCTTTATATGCATCGAAAGATTTAATCTCTTCCTCTTTAGTTTGCTCCCATTGTGGGTTGTGGGAAACTTGAGGCCTATGGAGGGGTGGCCGGATAGCAGCCCCTCTGCCTTGGTAGGGCATTTCGGCCCGCTCTTCTTCTTGTTCATACTCCTCATAGGCTTCTTGAGGAGTCTCTGGATGAGACCTATGACCATGGGTGGGTCCCCACGGAGGGAGCCCATCGTTGTTCCTGGGAGTGGTCTCCCGCTCAGGTCTAGGAGGTCTCGGAGGTAGCACTTGGTAAGGTCATGGGGACCTATCTCGCACCAAGGGGTTGCGCCTCTCATATGGTTCTACTCTTTGGGTGTGAGGGGTTGGAACCCTCTCAGGCACCGTGTTATGGAGCAGCTCATCTATTTGGCACCGAATGCGCTCTTTGCTAAGGTGATATAGATGCTCTAGCTACTGTTGGTCTTGCTCAAGCTGCGTAATCTACGCTTGGTGGGTGGCATGTCTGGTGACTGCCAGGTCGATTTGTTCTACCATCTTGAGTCTGGGAGGCCTAGATGCCTCTCCTACACATTTATCTCGGTCGTGATGATCCGAGATCTCTATAGGCCACTTCCCTCTATCGAGGTTGGTGGCATTCACTCGAGGTCTTGGCCTCGGTAGGTGACTATGGTAAATAGCAGGTGTGGAGGTGCATTGCTCTCATGCTATGTATTGCTCTTGAGGAATATGATGGTCTTCCTCATGCTCCCTTTCATATATGTGAAAGGGGCGGGCAGAGTTGGCTCGCCCTGCTTGAAGAGCCTTGTGCTCTGGATTCGGATTTTTATTCCTAATAGTGATGGGGGGTAAAGGAGGGATGACATAATCATGTGGCCTCTCCTCATGGACCCTATGCTGCTCTAGCACTTCATCACGTGGTGGCCACTCATATCGAGCTTCTAAGGGAGCCTTCTTGTTTATGTTGAGTGCCACGTGTAAGGACTCCTCCTAAAAGGGGCTATGATGGATGGGCGTGTCCCTCAAAGGGGTGCCTCTATAGTCCCATTCTAAAATGGAATGATGTGGACTCTCTTGTGGGCCAGGCCACCAAGGCGGTATGACCAAGTCCTCGGGGCTATAGCGGAGGTGACTTGTGCCCCCTTGTACACTCTCCGTAGCTCCTACCCGTGATTGGGCTTGGCTACGGGTGTACACCATGGTGGTGCTTTCCTACAAGATGCGTAGATTTTTACTTCTTTTTATGATTTTTTATGCTACACTAAATAGAAAATATCACACACACACAAAGCAATGATTATCTCATTTAAATATTAAAGGTGTGCCCTAAACCTGGTTTAGTGTGTTTTGATTTTGTTTTGAAATATTTTGTAAAGGATGTTTAAATGCAATATGATGGCTCTTATGACTCCCAAAAATGGTCGCCCCTTCGATATACCATTGCCAGGCCGATATACCAACCTCTCTATATACCCGCCCTTACGTGAGGGAAACTATAGGTACGTGAGAGCAGATGGTACGTGGAACGTAGGCGGTACGAAAGGGGGATCACCCTATTTTTGACACCTACCATAGAAGACTTATCCTCATGCACTGGGAATCACCCCAGCTACACTCGGTCAGCTTTCATCAGGATTTACGTCTAGCAACAGTAGCGATCGGGGTTTATGAATGCAAAATTCAAGCCAAGGTGGTGATGAAATCCACCGTTGGTCTTGATCAAGGGCTGGGGTTTTACGACCAGCTCCTTGGTGTTTATGTTGCCACGTGATGTGTGGGGTTATTTTTATTTTGCATGAAAGGAAATAAACATGCAGTACAACTTTTCTTAAGCAAGCAAAGAACCAGAAAAATAGAAAACAAAAAACAGAAAATGATAGAAAGAGTTCAAGACCCTTACCTCTTCTCTGCCCAAATCTGTTGGTTTTGAGTTTCTATCCTGAAACTGCACAGGAAGCTATTCATCTCGGGGAGGAATGAATTACAGGACTGTATTCATCATAGGGTGGGGCAAATGCCCATTCATCCCTGGGTAAGATGAATTCCAGCTCTGTATTCGCCTCAGGCTGGAACGAACAGCAGTCCAGCGTTTGAAAACTTGGTACCTGCAAGCAAAAACAATCAAATTTTGATCAGATTTCTGATCTTAAAAATAGAGGACAAGGGTCCCACCATGATCGCCACTGAAAGCATGAGGATACGGAAGCAAAAAGGAAACTCCAAGTGCGATGCAAACTGAACTAAACTTAACGCTAAATCCTATGAATTGAAAGTGCATGAAAAGAGGGAAAGCATGAACGAATCGAATCGAAACAAAAAGCCAATAAGGAAGACAACCCTTTTTATTGATATGTTTTAGAACTCGGTTACAATGTGCCTCCTCCCCTTCTAAGGGCTAGGAGCGTTAAATATGCGTTCTTGTTACACCCATGGATGTCATTCCTTCTTCCGCGTGCCCACATGTAAAATGGGTGGACCAAACATCGTCGCCACTTGCGTTGATGAGTCTTGAATCCTTGCTGCTCCTCTAATGTCCTAGATCCTACATTCAAAGAAACAAGAAATAGTCAGTAGCACCTGTGGATGAAATAAAACATGCAATCCCCACGCCTTCGATTAGTGCATGCAAGATATAAATAAAATGATAACTAAAATAGATCCAAATGATCTAAAAATTTGATAGGGGCATCAAGACCTCACAAAGAAAACACTACAAATGGAACAGTCAGGAAATTCCTCACATATTTGAATTCGCTCGGGGCGGGACGAATAGACCTGCAACAAAAATGTCAAAAGGCACTGTCCCAAATGTCACATCTGGGAAGCTCCAAATCACCTGCAAAGTTGGGATTAGCTAATTGGGGGTGTTTTGGGAAGACCCAGAAGGTCATATTTCCCCAATTCGGCCTCTATCACCAGGAATTTGATGGGGCTACCTGCAAGTTAGTAAAGGCGAGCGAAGATAGAAACATGATCAAAATTGCTCAAAACAAGGTGAAATTTAAATGGCAACCTATCTAAGAAGCATAGAATTGAATGCAAAAATGATAGAAAGGAAATTTTCCATAGATTTCCAATCGCTCCGGAGCGGGGCGATTAGGACTGTAGCAGTGTGGGGGCGCCCGAGGGCAGGCCGCCCACCGTTTGGGGCCCGATTTCGGCACCAATCCACTTGGGATGGGTCCAAAACCTCTTGTGGGGTATTGTCGACAAATTTTATGGGATATTGTGGCCAAATGTCAGGTTTTGGTTTCGGATTTGTGCTTCCAATAACCACCCTATGACCTCCTTTCCAAAAGAGATCAAGGATGTGAAAGGCACAACTCGAAAGGGTGTGGGTGTGAAAGTAAAATGACAGCACTTCGTTGCTCCAAAATGCTCCTTCTCTATATATTTTGGGGTGAGAAGACTCACCATTTTATAGACCTGATGGTCTCTTTGGATGAGGTAGAAGGATTTAACTATCCTTCGGCACAATTCAAAATTACACACAGAGAATTTGACACAGAATGACGAATTAAATAACCGAAGAGGAAATTAATAACGGAAGAATAAAAATAAATCAATGGCCACTTGAGGTGGGCACACCCTCGCCGTATAGGCTAAATGCGCAAACGCAGATGAAGAATATAAAAAATATATAAGATGATAAAAAAGAATTCCGTTGGATAGCTAACTATGTAAATAGTAATTTATTGAAATAAAATATTCAGACGACATCTTGTCTTATATTTGGAATGTAGCATGACTCCCCTCCTCGGAAAGCTTTGTCCTCAAATCTAGAAATTACTGGAAGATACTTTCAAGTTCCCAGGTGGCATCCTCCTCTGGTAAATATTGCCATTTAATGAGAAATTCTTGAATCTGACGTGATCTCAGTCTTCAGATTCTATGTTGTAGTATATCTTCAGGTTGGAGATGTATGCGTCCTTCCTCATCGAGCACTGGTAAGTCTGATTGACTTTGTACTTTCTGACCAATTACTTTTTTGAGACATGAAACATGAAATACCGGGTGTATTCGTGATGATGTAGGTAGCTCTAATTGATAGGCTACTTCTCCAATGCGGCGCACAATTTTGTAGGGACCATAGAATCGTGGAGCCAACTTTTGGCTGGACTTTATCCTTAACGAGGATTGTTTGTAAGGTTGCAACTTTAGGAACACCCAATCACCTATATTAAAAGTTCTCTCTGATCGGTGCAGGTCTTGTTGTTGTTTCATACGATTTTGTGCTTGGACCAAATTTTCTTTGAGGATGGTGAGTGTAGACTGCCTTTGTTGGAACCAATCATCCACTTTGGCTACTTTGGATTATCCATGTATGTAATATGCGACTGTTGGAGGTTTGGTACCATACAATGCTTCAAATGGAGACATCTTAATTGAATAATGGTAAGAAGTGTTGTACCACCATTCTGCCAATGCTAACCAATGGCTCCATTGGTATTGTTTATCTTGAGCAAAACATCTTAAGTACGTACCCAAACATTTGTTAACTACTTTTGTTTGACCATCTGTCTATGGATGGTAGGCTGAATACATGTTCAATTTGGTACCACTAAGTCGAAATAACTCCCGCAAAAATTTACTAGTGAATATGGGATCTCTATCACTTACAATATTCTTTGGCATACCATGTAATTTGAAAATTGAATCCATAAATACCTTTGCCACCTTGCTTGCAGAAAACGAATGTTGTAATGCTTGAAAGTGAGCGTATTTGGATAACCGGTCTACGACGATGAAGATTACTGTCCTGCCTTCAAACTTCGGAAGACCTTCAATAAAATCCATGGATATATGTTCCCACTGTCGTTCAGGGATGGGTAATGGTTGCAACAATCCTGGTGATTTGACTATTTCTCCTTTATTGCACTAGCAAACCTCACATTCTGCTACCCATTGTTTGACTTTTGCTTTTAATCCTTTCCAACAAAATGATTGTTTGACCCGTAAATATGTCTTCAAGAATCCTGAATTTCCTGCTAATGGGGAAGCGTGTGATTCATCGAGGATCTTTGATTTGAGTTTTGAATTGTGTGGAATGTAAATGCGATTCTTTTTTCGGAGGATTTTATATTCATAAGAGAACAAAGGGTGTTTAGAGGACCCTATAGATAATTCTTGAATTATCTGAGTAGTTTCACTATTTGACAACCATTCATCTTGTAATTGATTCACCCATTGGGAGCAAGGACCTGAAATAGCATTAATGACTACTTCATCTTCATATTTCCTGGACAGCGCATCGACGACTATATTTTCCTTCCCTTTCTTGTATTCGATAATGAAATCATAGCCCAATAGTTTGGTTAACCACTTATTTTGTTTCAGATAAGAAAACCTTTGCTCCAAAAAATGCTTGAGGCCACTATGATCTATTTTTATAATGAAGCGGCTACTGATTAGGTAGTGTCTCCATTTTTCTACTACGTGAAGAATAGCTAACATTTCTTTTTCGTATGTTGATCTTCCCAATTTTTTTTTGGAAAGCTGTTTACTTTCAAATGCTAATGGATGACCTTCTTGCATTAGGATAGCCCCAATTCCTGTTCCTGATGCATCACATTCGATAATAAATGGTTTGTGAAAATTGGGAGTTGCTAATACTGGAGTTGTACACATGGCTTTCTTAAGAGCTTCAAAGGCTTGAGTAGCCTCTGTCGACCAATGAAAAGCATCCTTCTTTGTGAGTGCGATGAGAGGTGCTGCAATATTACCATAGTTGTGCACAAACTTGCAATAGTAGCCCGTGAGACCCAAAAAACCACGAATTTTCTTGATGGTTTTAGGTAAAGGCCATTCTTGAATTGCCTTAATCTTATTAGGATCCACTTTGACGCCTTCATGTGAAACTATATGACAAAGATACTCAACTTCTTGAACACCATATGAACATTTGGAACGTTTAACAAATAATTTTTCTTTGTGTAAAATGTGAAGGGCTTTATCCACATGATGTAAATGGTCCGTCCATGTTTTGTTGTATATGAGAATATCATCAAAAAAAACTAACACAAACTTACGGAGGAGTGGACGAAACACTTGGTTCATGAGACTTTGGAATGTGGATGGTGCATTAGTGAGACCAAAAGGCATGACCAAAAATTCGTAATGAACTTCATGAGTACGAAAGGCCATTTTGGGAATATCTTCTTCTCTAACACGGATTTGGTGAAAGCCAGAGCGAAGGTCTAATTTTGTAAAAAATTTTGCACCATGCAACTCATCTAATAGGTCATCTATGATAGGGATAGGAAATTTGTCCTTGATAGTGAGTTTATTGAGAGAACAAAAGTCAGGACACATATGCCAAGAGTTATCTTTTTGTCTAGCCAAGACTACAGGTGAGGAATAAGGACTAGTGTTGTGACGAATGACTCCATGATCCAACAAATCCTAAACGATCTGTTCGATTTCTGTCTTTTGTGGTTGAGGATAGCGATAAGGACGATTTTTAGTAGGAACACTCCCTGGAATAAAATGGATGGTATGGTCATGAGATCATTTAGGTGGTAATCCTTTAGGTTCTTGGAAAACCTCTCTGTAATGTGTTATGATGTCTTGTAACTTTGGAGCAATAATATCCGAATTTGCTGGAGATTGTTTTTCCAAACAATTAATTTGAGCTATAAACCCATACCCACCCTTTTTTAACATTTTCTCCATACTATGAGAGCTCACCATTTGTGATGGAGGAGTAGTAATGCCTTGTAAGCGAATGACTCGTCCGTTTTCCTTCCATTCCACAAATAATTTTTTGAAGTTGAAGCTAACCGTGTCTAATGTTTCCAACCATTCAACTCCCAAAATGACATCCGAGTTCCCCAAATTCATGACGAAAAGGGATCCCAACCAAGTATAAGTTCCCATTTTTATGGAAACTTGAGATGTGCGACCAACACATTGTGCGTTTACCCCGTTGGCCACTAAAACCTGGAATTTGTCTTTGTTGGAAGAGTTAATGAATAAATTCAAAGCTTTTGCGGTTTTGATGTCGATAAAATTGTGGGTACTACCAGAATCAATTATCACATTCACCTTTTTCTGGCGGAGAAATCCTGGTACCTTGATGGTATGGTGGGCATTTAAACCCATGAGAGCATGCACAGAGATCGCCCTTGTATCCTCTTCTTTTTCTTCTATAGTACATGGTAGGTCTTCTGGCATAGGTTCTTTTGGTTGGTAAGGTTCATCCTCTTCTCCTTCACATTGATCACCTTCAATATGAAAGTTTTGTTTTTGGGCACATGCTTGTTCCTTGGGGTGATGAGTGCGACATTTATAGCAAAAATATCTTGATGGTTGATCATTTCTATGAAAGGAATTGTTGCGATATGAAGGACGACTATAAGTTTCATGCCATGCAGACAACTGATGTCTCTTCTTGGCCAGCTTGGCTATTCTTATACAATCGTTCAGCAAGGTTGGATTGTGCATGTCTACCTCCACTCGAATACTTTCTTTCAAACCATTGCAAAAGGCTCCTACCACTATGTTGGGACTAAGGTCTAAAGTGTATGGTAGTAAACTGGTAAACTCCGAAATGAATTTGCTAACTGACCCTTCTTGTTTAAGAGATAACAGTCTTACTGTGTATGATGATGTAGCTCCTTCATCAAATCTTTCTAAAAAAGAAGTAGTGAATTTTCTCCAATTAATAGTAGCTCCTTTCTCTCGTTTAAGCCATACAAACCATTGGTAGGCCTCAGTGCCTAGTTTTGATGCAGCGAAAGGGACTTTATCAATTTCCTGACGCACATAAGAACGAACAAACCTTAGGTTGCGGCAAAAATTAAATCGAATCGTGAATTTTGATTGGTTGAATGGCTGCGAGAGGACTGGCAGGTATAAACGCCGATTTTGTGAAGGATTTACGATGGAAGATTTACAGTAGTCACCTGCGCTGACTGCAACCTGAGAATACTGCGGAATACGCTTGATGGCGCTGGCTGCAGTGGAAACGCCACGATGAGTGGCTGTAATGCCCTATAAAAAAACATGCCTACAAAGTGCTTCGAGACGCCGGCGGTGAAGTTTTCAGAACCATGTTGCGAGATGGCGGTGGCGCTTCAGAACCGAATGACAACTGATACCACTTGGAAGGATTTAACTATCCTTCGGCACAATTCAAAATTACACACAGAGAATTTGACACAGAATGACGAATTAAATAACCGAAGAGGAAATTAATAACGAAAGAATAAAAATAAATCAATGGCCACTTGAGGTGGGCACACCCTCGTTGTATAGGCTAAATGCATAAACACAGATGAAGAATATAAAAAAATATATAAGATGATAAAAAAGAATTTCGTTGGATAGCTAACTATGTAAATAGTAATTTACTAAAATAAAATATTTAGACGACATCTTGTCTTATATTTGGAATGTAGCATGAGCATGCAGAGGTGCCACTTGGAAATCATGCCTCTCTAGGGGAGGGAAGATTCCTCCTTGATTAGAGTCTTCATGACTGCCCCTGTAACTGCCTCTAATGCTCAAAAATGCTCATCCACACTCCCATGCAATGAAGGAAGTGTTAAGTGGCAGATCTGAGCTGCCATTTATCAAGATTTGACTTTTTGCCTATCAAACCTGCTATTCACCCCACCTTGGAGCAAATACTACTATTCGTCCCTGGGTGGGGTGAATACCAGTTTATAATTGTACTTGGGTTGAACAAGTATAGAGCAGAGTGCCTGAAGGTGCCATATTGACCTTTGACCTTCCAAAACTGTTGTGAGAGTGGTTAGGACCACTGTTTAACCTTTGGGGGCTACCCTTGGGGTTGTGTGTGTCAATGCAATCAATGTTTACAGTCACATAATTGGATTTGTGTTGTTTTGAAGTCTACACAACCCTAGAGCAATGTACCATAGATGAGGATCTATCTTAGAATAATATATATTTTATGGGTCTATCCATTGCATAGCATAGGTTGTCTTCTAGTTCTCAAGTGGACTTTGGTTATATGTCTCTTGAGGACCTTGAGAAACTAGGAGTGATTTCTACCCTGCCTCCTCTTGTGGATGAGTTATCCATTCTCATTGAGGAGACCATATATGTAAACATAGGTTCTGAGGAGGTACCTAGAATATGTAAGCCAAATAAATCATTGTCCATGGATGAGCAAGAGGAGTTGACCAATTTGTTAAAGGAATATCAAGATATTTTTCTGTCATACACCGACAAGCCAGGCATTGATCCCTTCCTTGTTATGTGGTATCTAAGCCTAGTGTTAATATTGTTATGGAAAAACTTAGGAAGATGCATCCTAAGGTTACTATTTTAGTCAATGAAGAGCTCCAAAAACTCCTTGACATTGGTTTTATAAAAGCCATCGACTATTCTGATAAGATCTCCAACATCATTCCTATAGCTAAGAAGGAAGGAACAATCAAAGTATTTACTAATTTTCAAGATATTAACTTAGCATGTCCCATGGATGATTTTCCATTATAAAATGTAGATCAAATCATAGATTTTACTACCAAATATACAATGCTTTTGCCCCTTAAGGTCAAGCCAAGACAACATTCACCACTTCATTGGGTAATTTCTACTGGAAAGTCATACCTTTTGACTTGAAAAATGTAGAAGCTATATATTTGTGGGCTATGAATTATATTTTCCATGACATGATGCATGATATTCTCCAAGACTCTATGGATGATCTTGTAGCTCACTCCATATAATGAAAGGATCATGTCTATGATTTGAGACGAATATTTGAAAGACTTTGATAGTTCAAAATTCATCTTAAACCTACTAAGTATGTGTTTGGAGTCACATATGACAAGTTGTTAGGCTTCATAGTATCTAGGTGAGGCATTGATATGGATCCAAATAAGATAGTGGTTATCATTAACATACCTCATCCCCGTACCCTGATCAAACTACGTATCCTACCAGGTAAGCTTTAGTCTATTCACCAGTTCATTGCCTAGTTAGCCAATAGGTGTTGGCTCTTCCTTAAGCTTCTTAAGAAAGATGTGGTCTTCTAGTGGGATTCTAAGTGTTAGTATGCTTTTGATGATCTCAAGAAATATCTCACTTCCCCACATATCTTAGTTCCCCCTGTGCTTGGTTGGTATTTTATGCTTTACATAGTAGCTACTGCTCATGCATTGGGAGCCATGTTGACCTAGCATGATGATCATAACAAAGAGTGAGCTATCTACTATATCAATATAACTTTGGTTAACTATGATATCAGGTACACTCCCTTATAGAAGCTTTACCTTTCCATAGTTTTTAATTCCCAGAAGTTAAGACACTATATGCTTAGCCATAATACATCAATAGTTGCAAAGTTTAATCCTTTTCACTATTTGATGTCTAAACCCCACCTTTTAGGTCAAGCCGCTAAGTGGGTGTTTCCCCTTAGTGAAATTGACTTAACCTTCATAATTTAGAAGGATTATAAGGGTTAAGTAATCATTTATCAGTTAGCCTTCACTCCCATAGAATATGCCCATCCTTTGGTTTTTGATTTTATTGATGAGTGCTTCAATGTTTAAGTTGAACAGTCTAATTCTTGGGATTTATTTTTTGATGGAGCCCAATGCATGAAGGACGTTGGTTCTAGAGTTTTTCTAGTCACTCTATAAAAACAACTCATCCCCTTATCCTTAAAAAAATAT
Organism: Wollemia nobilis; assembly: GCA_028583015.1. Taxonomy (NCBI): domain Eukaryota; kingdom Viridiplantae; phylum Streptophyta; class Pinopsida; order Araucariales; family Araucariaceae; genus Wollemia; species Wollemia nobilis. Next base: position 2,282,205 of record JAQPPZ010002321.1, read on the forward strand.
TTCTCTTCTAAAAAATATTGCAGAGTATGGAGCTTTGGTCTTGGGCCTTAAGGCAGCCTTGAATTTGTATGTTAGAGTGCTATTAGTCTTTGGTGACTCTCAACTTGTGGTCAATCAAATTAATGACGTTTATTAGAATTGAGATGATAAACTTAAGACCTACAAGGATATTGTCACCAAGTTATTGTCCTCAATTGATCAAGTAACCATAGAGTCTATTCCTAGATCCTCAAACTACCATGCAGATGCATGGTCACTGCTATATCCTTTTACCTTTAGAGTTGGAATATTATCAAGCATCAATTATCATTAGACAACTCTGGGATCTTGCATCGCTTGGTTCTTGCCTTGTTTCAATAGATTTTTTAACCATAAAATATTCCCCATATGAGTCATGGTATACTGATATCTTTAATTTCATTAAGGATGGTTTGATGCTTGATGGTTTAGATCATAATCAACATCATATTTTGCACAAAAGAGTGTGTTGATTCATTATTTTGAATGCATCCTCTTTTGATGTCTTGACTTTGATGAAGCCTGGCTTATTCTTAGTGATGCTCACAAAGGTTCATGTGGAGGTCATTTTAGAGGTAATGTTATTGCCAAAAATCTCATTCAAATGGGATACTATTAGCATTCCATGGAAAAATATACATGCGATTATGTTCAATGCTATGACAAGTTTCAACACCATGACCATATTATTCATGATCCTTCTCAAGACCGTCAGGTTATCTCTTCCCCTTGGCCATTTTCCATGTGGGAAGATTAACGTAGTATCATATTATGGTCATAATTTTATCATTACAGTCACTTAGTACTTCACTAAATGGGTCGAGGTCATACCCCTACCTACAATGATTGCAACTTACGTTTCTAAGTTTATCTTCAACCAAATTCTTAGTAGGTTTAGGATTCCTTTGATGATTATTTCTAATAATAACACTCCTTTTAAGAATAATAATATCCATAATATTTGTTCTAAGTACAATATTCAGCATTGATGGTCAACTCATTACTACCCTCAGGGTAATGGACAAGCCAAAACATCCAATAAGTCATTGTTTAGGATCTTAAAGAATTTGGCTAGTAAGACTGATCATGACTGGTATATCCAGCTCTATCCTACCTTGTGGGCCTATCATGCTAGTTTTCATACCCCCATAGGTGCCTCACCATATTTCTTCATATATGGATTTGAGGTGGTGTTTCCTTTAGAGCTTTAGGTTCCCTCATTGCACATCTTATTGCAAGATGCCTCAATTTGTAATGAGTTTTGTGCATACCGTTTGCACCAATTGGAGTTGTTGGATGAAAATCACATTCACATATTAGAGCATTTGCGAGCCTACCATGATAGGATCTACCAATCTAACTCTAAATATTTTTATAATAATTATTTGAGGTTAGGTACCTTATCCTCAAGGAGAACTAGAAGAACACTAATGCTCACACTAATATTTGAGGTAAGTTGTAGCCCAATTGGTTAGGGCCATTTTTTATAACAACCAAGTTTAGCTTAGGCACCTATCCTTTGGCTTCTTTGGATTGTAAATAAATTAAAAAACCAATGAATATAATGCATATCAAAAGATATTATGCTTAATCCATCATCTGCATTAAATATTTATATTTAGCTTAGATCACACTGCATTTGCTTGTATGATCATACTGCATGATTGCCTATCATACTTTGCATGGTTGCCTGATATTCTGTTCTCTTGTACTTATGCTTTTCATAATTGCATTATTGCTCGTTCATGACTACTTGATCATATATCTTATTGGGGATTCATGACAATGGTAAGTGATGATACCTAGTTAGGTAGTAACTCACATGCATTAAACTCTCACTAGGGATCTAATGTATAGCGAAGTCCCAACCTAGGGCCCATACATTATCATCCTTTCTTCTCTTATTTTCTTCCTTTTTTTATTTTATTCTCTTCCTTCTTTTTTTTTTTTTTTTTTAATTTGTGGAAAACATCCCAAAATAGATGCCACTTTCGGGTAAGACACAAGGAGGCAGGGGTATCCTTCTCGTCCTTCTTCTTATTGTATTCCTTGACTTTGACAGTTTTACAATGACCATCATTTCTCTCCAAAGTTAATGAATACAATCCTCTTTTGGTATATCCTTATACTTTGCTTTAATGTTCTTTCTCATCTACTTTATTTTTTCATATAGGGATATGCATTCCCATATATTTTTTATGTACACACTTCCTCCCTCTTGACTTTTCAATAGCTAAAAATTTAATTTGGGGGTACACACACATTTTCTTTACTCCTTACTTTCTTCCTCTCATTCTTCTAGCACCTGAGCACACTCACATTGTGTTATGATCAGGTTTATTGGTCTATATACACTCTTACACACCCCTATTGGGTAGTACTCACTAATACATATTACACATCATCAATGACATATCACCTCTATCAACTTTTCTCACTTTCTATCTCATTGAACTTCTTTGGAGATGTTATTATTATTCTTGTTCTTGTTCTTCTCCTTATTCTATCCTCTTCCCATTTTTCTTTCCCTTTATTCTATTCATACATGCATTCCATTTTAGATAGATTACATATCATGCTAGCTACACTAGATTCATGTTGTACCCAATGATCCTTGCTACATTGCTTATTTGCTTGTGTCTCCTCGTGTTTTCATATTTTGCTTTCTCTTTGTGTATCTTACAATGGATACTTGAGGGGACACCTTAGAAATAGAGACATTAGTTGAGGTAATGTCTCTCCTTGTGTGGAAGAGTCCAAAGTATCCATTGTGATACCACTTTTACACTACCCCTTTTCGCAAACCTGGCCACCCCTTTTTCTATGTTTGTTTCTTTCTTTCCCATAGGAGTCTACAAATTTCTTTGATGCATTTATTTAGACTCAAATGCATCAAAGAGGGGGCAAAATGTAGACATGGAAAATTGACTCACTCATATGAGTAATTTTCCCTAAACCCCTTAGGGAGACCCCTCAAACTTACCCAAGGCAAGGATTAGGTTTTACCTCCCCTCCCCTTTATTTTTCTCCTCTTTCGATGAAATTAGGATCAATCCTAATGGGGCACAATTTTGTAGAGTTCAAAATCATGATCGACCATGATGGGGTGTGATTTCATATTTTAAGGTTTTTTCTTGAGTAAACCCTAATTTCTAAAGTTTGCATGTTTTGGCATTGTATCATCATGTTTTTACCACCCGTTTCACTTTCAAATATGTTATAAAAGGAGGGTTTGAAATATTCTTCCCCCAACAAGGAATATCTCAAGTATCCAAGTGATTATGCTCACAAAGTTATCTTTACAATTACAAGTGACTTAATTGTGCAACTCTGAAGGGTTCTTGCATTCTTCTTGTTCTTCTACAAGCAAGCTAACTTGCAAGTGTGAGATATAGTCTGTTGAAGCTCTATTTTTTGCTACATTGGATTGTGTGTATCGAGGATTTCAGTGGACAAGTTTTGAAGCCCTAAGGAGAGATTGACTCATTGGATATCTCAACCCTTTCGCTAGCTTCTGTGCTATTTGCCAGATACTTTTTGGTTGCATTCAATTTTAATTTTCTTTATTATGTATTTTTGCTTATTCCTAGCAATTTTTGCCATACTTTTGTGAAATTGGACTTAATCTTTGTGGGGCATGATTTTTTAGTTTGCAAAATCACGATCTCTCCTTATGAAGCATGATTTTTTTTAGACCCGATATGGGGGCATGTTGCTACTATGAAACTCTAGATCTACATTCTAGACTACATATAGTCCATACTGGTACATTCTATGATCTATTTTATCAATTCGTTATGTTGCATTCTATTATGCTTGTTCATCTTTCGAAGGTCATTTTTTTGCTTCTATTTTCAAAGGTCATCTAAAAGGACCTAGGGGGCTTGACTACTATACCTCCAAACATTTTCTATGTAGTGGCCTAAGCAGGCCCCCTAATGCTAATCATATTTTTCAAGTGTTTTCTAAGTTATCTTGCAGGAACAAGAATTATTGATATCATTTTAAAAAGAATAAAAGCAAGGACCAACCACCAAATAAGATAAGTGCCCTAGTTAGTCTTTAGGATATTTTTTGAGTGTTTGTTATTCCTATTATAAAACCTAGATCCGATCTGAAATGGAATATATTTAATTTATAGGTATTTGAAAAGAAAAAAAATCATATAGTGTGCACTTAGGTTTTTAATATTATTTGTGCATATTCTCTTTAGCCCTTGCTTGAAGGTTTTCTATTTTGAAACCCTAGGGTTGGAAGGCATTAAAAGAAAGAATCATTCTAGATTAGCTCCTTGTTCTTGCATTCTATATTTATGCATTTTCCTTTATATTTCATAGCATAGATCTAGAAAGGCCAAACATAGGTGATTATATTGAAACGAATACATCAAACATTCTTGAAAACCCTTGTATTTGGAGTGAGTTCTTAAATACATTCCTATCTAACCCTTCCCCCCATATTCTATGTCAAGTGTAGATAACAACACAGTCACCTTGGCTATCTTGCGGATCCAAACAATAATCATACATGATAGGGCAGTTTCCCCCCTCTACAATCTCCAACTATAGAAGTTTTCCAACAAGATCACTTTCTTGGATCTCCTAATTCTATTGCTTCAAAAATATGCAATAGGACCTTAGCTAGTCCTTCTCTATCTTCAATATTCTAAATATCGAAGTTGTTCAATGAGATATTTCTCTTGGGTCTCCTCATTCTATGGCTACTTTATTATATCTTCACTCGAAATTCTTCTATCTTAAAATTTCTATGAGGACCTCCTTCTTAGTTCTCCTAAATATTTAATTTGTAATGAGGCCTTCTTTCTTGGACCTCCTCCTTGATCTGCAGTCTTTAATGTGGATTTTTGGCCTCTTATCTTTAGTGGGACCTCTTGTGGGTCAATTAAATATTCAATGGATATATATTTATTGAGTCTCCTTAATTTTCTCTTTTGAAATCTACAACTATTGCAATGGGATATTTTTCTTAGGCCTCTAAATATACAATCTTCAATTTGTTGCTTCAAGTGTTGGATTGATTATAAACAAGATATTCTTCATAGATCTTTGTAGGAAGCTTCCCAAATTTCTTTGAATCTTCCCTTTTCTACAATAAAGTTTTAGAAAATGATAATAGTAATTTCTTTAAATCTATATATAATGAATCTTCATTATTTTTTTTTGTCAATCTAGTGGAATCAATGTTGAGTCCTAGTCTCCAGAAGTTTTTCTACAACTTTGAGGAAAGACTCTAGCCAAATGCAATTTCAAAAATTCTAAAAATGAGATTTCCTATCTCCTATCAATATCTCTTGTGGCTCTCTCTATTTCTTATCAATCTACCTTGTGCTTTGATACCACTATTAGCTTTTAAAGATCTATATTAAAGGAAATGCAACCACAATATGTAAAATGAGTAAGCAATATTAACTATATTATAATGGCAATATAATATGTAGGAAAAGCATATGAGAAAATTTTGCCATAACTCAAAAAATAACCATTATTGAAAGCTCATAAAAATAGTACAATGTAATATAATGGAGAACTTAAACACTCCATAAATGATGCATGATCTACATTATACCCACTATCCTCAGTATACTTACTAACTCTCTCACACTCTCCTCAAAATCTATCAAAGGCATATATAGGGAGATATATCCCTTGGCCTTTCATCTACCCATGACTCTTCAACTACCTATCCTATGAGTCATGTACATGTGTACTACATGTACATTTATATCATTGCATATTCTAACAAGTGTGCATTTATTACATTGCATTGAGTAACTACTGAAACCTTAATATAAGATAAACTCCTAATCTAGAGATGTATCGAAGGTCGTACATTGGCATGTACCAAATAATGTAATATATTATAACAAGAGCATAATTCAGTAGCATATTATTTTGCCTGGTATCACAAATTTGTATCCTATTATCACAAATACATTTCTATAGAAAGGACAATGATTTCCATGATGAAATGGTCCATCTACTTTTGGTAATATTTTGAAAGAGAATTTTGTTTGGTTTAAGATTAGGAAGGAGAATTTGGGTACTATAAAAAGATATAAAAATATTATTTTATTTGTTAATTTATATCAAGTTAAAATTATAAAATATTTTTATAATATGACTACTAGCAATAGTTTAAATCTCTCTTTGCTTCAAATTCCTCCATTGAAGGGAGATAATTAATATTTTAAAGCATTAATATGAAGATATTGTTTATATGTCAATATTTATGGATTCTGGTCAGAATGGCTACATAGAACTAGAATATGCACAAGTTCTTGCCTCTAGGACTCAAACACAATGCAATCAACTAAAGGAGAAGAAAAATGACTAAAAATACTATTTTTTATTCAACAAGCAATAAATGAGTCATTTTTTTTTAGAATTGCCACAACAACAAAATCAAAACAAGATTGGATATAGTACATAATGCATATAAAGGAATAAAAAAGGTAAAATTCATCAAACTTAAAACACTAAGAAGATTTTTTGAAAATATTTTCATGAAAGACTTAAAATCTAAGAAAAATTGTATTTTTTGAGTGATGGGCTTAGTAAATCAAACTAGATTTTATGGATCCATTGAAATACATAAAGTGAGATTAATAGCTAAATTTGTATCATAATATGTAGGTACATATTATAATGAAACATATGTTCCCATTGTAATATTTGATACTATAAGAATTGTTTTGGCATTGGAAATAAAATTGAAGTGGTTAATGTTGTCCTCTTTAATTATTTTGACCATTGAATAGATTGATGTAGATGGTCAAGACTATCACAGCTCATGTATAGTTACATAGTAGTGATAGCATATGGTTTATATTGATTGGTGGGCTCTACGATTTTTGACAAGGTTGGCTCCTTTTGACATGTGATATTGAGCACACTTTTCCTACTCTACCCTAGTCTACTAGCTTTAGGGGAAAGGTTTAGAGAAATACAAAAAATAAATATAGCATAATGGAAAAAATATTAAGATAATAGTGGAGATATGAAAATGATCAAGATAAGACCCCCTTGCACAACAACCCTAATTATAATGCTCTAACACAACGAACACTTCCTCCTATGAATATATATAAACACAAATAAATACATACATAAATCAAATAGGATAAGGAGAACCAAACAATTGGAACCAAGTAGTCATAGGCCTCAAGTATGTATATATGAATTTTAAAAATTATAAAATTATGCAAAAAAATGGGGGCTCAAAAGTATGCTTGTAAAACCCCTCAATATTACAAGTACTATTATATAGAATAAAATTAAAGGAAAGATTTATGACTTTTAGGTAACTTACTGATACTTTATAATGCTAAACTAACTACTATATATAAATTTAAAAAATGGAGAACTTCCCTAAAAAATTTTGCAAATATTTTAAAATAGTTACTCCTTTAAGGGGTGGATTATGTCTTCGTTTAATATGTTGGTTACTTTATGGTCCTTAGATTTGATCCCATAATTCTAGATTGCTTTAAGAAATTGGATGTCTCATTAATATCACTATTTCCATCTACTTTGGATATTCCCAAAGTATGAGTGTAGAAAACCTTTGTAATCAATTCTCTATATTCAGGGTTGTTTCTATTGTATTTTCTCATGCTCTCACCTTTATTGCATGAACCCTTATTTTGGTCTTGTTAGGATTTAATGTGTAGGTACATGATATTGAGGCTCCTCTATCTTTATGGGCTTACCTAATTCCTTTAGGAAACATGCCTTGATGCCATTGATTCTCTCCTAATTAGATGACCAATCCTCCCTATATCCTATAAGTAAAAATTTTTGATAGTTTAACTGTCAATACTTTTAAATTATTCATCATGTCTTGATCTATTCCTTGAAAATTTTAAATTTCTTCCTTTTGTTGAAACTTTCAAAAATATTTTTTTTGAACATTTTTCTCTTCCTACATCTTTTAGGACTTGTGTCTGCCCTCTGAATTTCAAGGTCTAGATATTGCATGTCATGGAAATTGTTGCCTTCCACTTCTTTTTTGAATTATCAAAAGTGCCACCAATTTTTTATTAGAACTTTTGTTATATGAGAATATTTGTTCTTATTTACTTCATCTATATTTTATCCTTCAAAGTGTTTTGGTCAAAACCTTTGCCCATGTTTGTCTATCATTTCCTCTTACAACTAGGTTTCTTTATGAAATGTTACGACTAGGTTTAGTGAGAATTCACCATGGTTCTGACAACTCGTAGAGGATCTCTAGTGGTTGCCTTGTCTATTGGGTGTAGAGTTAAAAATTGTAATTGTAGTTGAGGTGGAGAAATTTTGAGCATTTGGCTTGCAATTGCACCTTTATACCATTTTTAAAGTATCTATAATCTCCAAAATATTACAATTAATCCCTAATGATTCAGGCTTACTCCTTGTTGCTATGGAAAATACAGAAAGTTTTAGCTACTACTTTATTAATGATCTTCTTGTCTAATGGATGTCACCCCTATTTTTTCCCTATTATTTGGTCACTTTCTAATGCTTTGAAACTACCTTCATGTAGGGCCCATTTGGTGTTATTAATTTGGTGATTGTGGCTAAGTTATTCTTTTTTTATAGTTTGGTTTACTCCTTTTCCTTTACTACAACCATTTCGAGAAATATTTAGAAGGTTTAGCCCACTTGACAATCTTACCAACCATGGATCTTGAGTTCTATTTTATGGGTATGTTTCTAGTACCGTTTTGTAGTAGCCACTGCAAAACCTCATTATCAAAAGATGGTGGATTTTCTCCTAAATACATCCCTTGGACTAAGGGATGGGCTTGTTTCTACTAAGCAAAAAAAAAAATTGTCAACAATGGATCCTTGTTAGGTACCACCAAAAAGGCTCCAATGATTTTAATTAATGTTAGCCCTAGCATAGTTACCACTAACAAGGATAGAGTTCTTTATTTATTTAGACTAGGTGGTCAATGTCACCTCGTGGTAGAGGGAGACTTGAAATTACAAGAATTATTTGATATAGACTATCCCTTATTGGAATTATTAGAATATTCCAAAAATAAAATACTTGAGATATAAGGGGTTTTTGGTCCTCTCATCCTGCATAGTTTTGGATAGCAATATTGATTGAAATCCCTCCATGTATGATTTACCTAATATAATAAAATTTCACTACTATTTGGTGACTAACAAGGGATTTTGAAGTGCTCTTTCTCATGATGTTGTGATATGGAACAAAATAATATCCCATTTTATATTCATGTTCAAATATAAATGTTTTTAGAAGTCCTTCACCCATTGGTTCTTTTCTCCTTCAATTATCCTTTAGAAAGTAGTCAAGGAATGGTTATTTTTGCATGACTAAGTTAGCAATATGCATGACTATTAATTGTTATACCTCATGTTAATTAATTATAGTTGCTTTACCCTTAGCTATTTGACTAATCATTGGGCCTCCAGGCCTATGTAGCCTTATTTCAAGAATTCTTATAAAACACTTAGTGTGTTTTCAAAAATTTGTTTAGTGTAGGCACTTTGACTTACTTCTCTTTTTATGTGTTGCTACTTGTCTTATCCAATGGTTTATAAATAATTGACCTTCATCTTCCTTATTTAAATATTATATATTTATAATATAGTACATGATTTTGATACATTTTATGTGCCATATATTTCATGCAAGGTACCTTTGTGGGAGGTGAGCAATTGATACAAAGGTAATATTTGCATTAACCATTAACATAAGGTTACAAAGTTTAAATAAACATTAAAATAACCATTCTAGAGAAAAAGGGGGAATAGGAGAAATTAAGGGAGAATAAACTAAAAACAAATTCTCTTGCCGCCCAAAGATGCTGTCGTCCAACTGCCGTCCAGGTAAGGTAAAAGGTAAGTAATCTTACCCAAGGTAAAATACCTTTTTAACCTTTTACTAATGGTAATTTTCCAACATTCTCCCCCTTAAAGTTGAGAGGACTGACTATATAGTCTCTCAACTTTATAAATTGAGCTTTAGCCATGCCTTTGGTGAAGATGTCTACTATATTATCCAAAGTGCTACAGTATTGAAGCTCAACTATCTGCTATTCCACCATATCTCTTATGAAGTGATACTTCATATCAAAATGTTTTGACCTTTTGTGGTGGATCGGATTATATGCCAACTAAATGGCACTAATATTATCACAATTCAATTTGGTTGGACCAATTTGTTTTTCGCCAATCTCTTCAAGGATTTTTCTCAACCAGAGGATTTGAGTACTAGCATGGGTAATGGCTATATACTCAGCTTTTGTAGATGATAATGCTACAACAAATTGCTTCTTGGAACTCCAAGTTATTAGTCCTAAACCTAGACTAAAATAGTTCCCTGATGTAGATTTTTTGTCATCTATATTACTGCCCCAATCGCTATCACTATAACCAACTAACTTCATAGAGTTAGACTTGTGGTAATGGATTCCAAAATCCAATGTACCTTTTACATATCGTAAAATTTGTTTGGTTGCTTGAAGATGCAGCTTGGATGGGCATGCCATAAACCTTGATACTAGAGAAACAACATACTGTATATCTGGCCTAGTTTTGGTGAGAAACATTAAAATCCTAACCATGCTTCTGAAATTGGTCATGTCAACTTTTGGTGCTCCATCATCTTTGCTTAGCTGAATTCCATGTCCTGTTGGTGTTGCAACTGATTTGCACTACTGCATAGAAAATTTTTGAATCATGTCACAAGCATATTTATGTTGACATATGAAGATCCCATTCTTTGATTGATGTACTTCCATTCCTAGGAAGTATCTCATTAATCCGAGATCCTTCATCTCAAACTAATTCATCATGGAGTTTTTGAACTCCATATTCATTTTATTATTACTACCCATAAATATTAGATCATCCACATATAAACAAACTATGAGGATATCTACTCCATTCTTCAAGTAGTATAGATTTGGTTCACTCTTGCTTTTTGTGAAACCATACTTGCTGAAATAGCCATCAATTCATGAGTACTACGCTCGTGGTGCTTGCTTGAGGCCACAAAGTGCTTTTTTCAATTTATAAACAAGGTTCTCTTTTCCTTGTTCTTGGAAACCTTGAGGTTGTTGTACATACACCTCTTCTGTCAGGTATCCATTTAAAAATGTACTTTTCACATCCATTTGTTGAATGTTCCATCCTTTATGGGCTATCAAGGAAAGAATAGTTTTGATTGTTTCTTGTCGAGCAACTGGAGCAAAGGTTTCCTCATAATCTATTCCATATTTTTGAGTAAAACCCTTAGCTACTAATCTTGCCTTGTGCCTTTCAATGCTTCCATCAGCATTGAATTTGGTCTTATAGACCCATTTATATCCAACACATTTTTTTCCCTTGGGAAGCTTCACAAGCTCCCAAGTATCATTATTTTTAATTGAGGATATTTCCTCTTCCATGGCATCTTGCCATATACTTTCAGTACATGCTTTTTTCATAACTAGATGGTTCTAGCTATGCAGCAGCCAACAAAGCATAACTGACTACTTCACCCCTTGGTTCATGAGACTCGTCATCTCCTGACATTTGAAGATTTTTAAGTCTTGAAAAAATGTTGTCCATCTCACTAGCTTGACTCCTAGTGTATCTTTGTTGGAAATTCCTATCCAAAATTTGAGAAGATGGATGACTCTATAGTATGCGCTTTCCTTTATTTGTCTCTTTCCTTTGAGAAACTGGATCAATATCCATCGGACTTGGAGTGCTTACAGATCTATGAAATCATTTTGGAGAGTTTGGGGGTGCCAACAAAGGAGTCCTTCTTGGACTTGGTGTACCACTTGATGTACTTGATGAAGATTCCTGATGTGGACTTTGTGGAGGGGAAATTTTTCCACTATTTTTCTTGGGTTGTACAAATGTGGAACTTTTCAAATTAGAGTCAATATCAAAAAAAAAATTATGACCTCATTCTCCCCCTTCATCAAAAATTACATCCCTAGAGATAATTATTTTTTGTGTCTTGGGATTGTACAATCTATACCCTTTGGTTGATTCACAATACCCTACAAAAATACATGCTTGACTCTTGGGATCAAGCTTCTTTCTCTTCTCCTCAGGAATGTGTGCATAAGCTAAAGAACCAAATACTCAAAAAATTTTGACATTTGGTTTCTTACCATACCATCCTTCATAAAGAGTGATACCATCTAATCTAGAAGTCGGACTTCTATTTAGAATATATGCACTAGTTCTCACTACATCTGACCAATAGCTTTATGTGAGATGCTTTGTATGAAGCATTGTTCGTGCCATTTCAACAAGGGTACGGTTCTTTCTCTCGGTCGAACCATTTTGCTGTGGGGTATAGGCAGTGGTGAACTGCCTTTTTATCCCATTTTGCTTACAATAATGTAAAAATTCATTTGAGTACTCTCCTCCTCTATCAGTGCAAAGAAATTTGACATAGTAGTCACATTGCTTTTCTACATTATTTTTGAATTCTATGAAGCAATCAAATGCTTCATATTTGTGTTTCAGAAAATAGATCCAGCACATTCTAGAATAATCATCTATGAATTTTAGAAAATAAGAATTGTTTCCAAGGCTTTTTGTTTGCATTGGACCACAGATGTCCGAATGTACTAGCTGAAGAGGATAGCTTGCTCTCCACGCTTGGCCTCTTGGAAACTTTTTTCTGGAGTGCTTTCCCAAATCACATGCTTCACATACCTTTTTATGTTCTAGAATTTTTGGTAGTCTTGTCACCATAGCTTGTGATGTTAACATTTTCAAGCTAGTGGAATTGAGGTGACCATATCTCAAGGGCCACAATTCACTTGGATTTGTAATAGCAATGTTTGCAAGTTGAGCTCCCCCTGGCTCACCAAATTTTAGAGGGAATAACCTATTATTTGTCATAGGTACTTCTGTGATGACTCGATTACAATTGTTTTTATCAATGATTGTACATTTTCTTTCATCAAAACTAATTTGTAATGCGTCTCCATCATTTGGCCAACACTTAACAAATTGTGTTGTAGCTGTGGAGTATAGTATATGTCATTCATTTTTTTAAGTCCTTATTTTGTTGGAACTTCCATAGCTCCAATGCCTTCAACTTGCAAAGATTTATTATCCCCTAACATAACATGGGATTTGTAATTTGAATCTAATGTAGCAAAGAGATTTTCTTTGCCACTCATGTGGTTGGAGCAACCAATATCCAAAATCCATGTATCTTTAAGATTTTTATCTGACTGTCCATAAGAGAGAAAAATATTTGATGGACCTTCTTCTTCTCCATAGAATGAGCCATATTGACTGCTTTGATCTTTTGAAGTCTTTGACCAGCAGTCACGAGCGAAGTGTCCTTGTTTCCCATAATTGAAACAAGTTGTTTTAGTCTTGTTACTTCCTCGTCCTTGATTTCCATGACCTACATTATCGCTTTGGTTTTGATTGGCTCCTCTATTTTGATTTCCACATCTGTTTTGATTTCCTCATTTGTAGGATTTGCTTTGGCCTTTGCCTCTTTGTTGTTGTCCTCTGCCTCAACCTCTTCCTTGTCCTCGTCTTGCAGCTTCATTCGAAGTGAAGGCTTTATCATCACCTCCATAGCTTGTTGAAGGTGCTCCTTGAAGTCTCTTTTCATGTGATGTTAATGATCCAATAAAACTATCAAATGTAAGAGTAGAAATGTCGTTGGATTCTTCAATTATGATGGCAATGTGATTCCACTTAGGAAGAAGTGTTCTCAACACTTTCTTCATAATTATTTCAACTTTTGTGTCATCACCTAAATTTTTTTTATCATATCAACTACTGCTTTGATTCGAACATAGTAGTCATCGACTCTTTCATTTTCCTTCATTCTGAGATTTTCAAAATCTCTTTTTAAGGTCTGAAGCCTAACTTGCTTCACTTTATCACTTCCTTGGAATCCTTCTTTCAAGGCATTCCATGCATCTGTAGCAGTTAAGTAAGATGCAATTCTAGGAAAGATACTTGGATCTAATGCCGCTTGAAGATGGTATAAGGCAAAAGAATTATTTTTCTATGCATCTTTGAAGATCTTCTTGTCGGTTGCACTCAAAGTAGTCCAATTTGTTGGAGTAGTGTAACCATCTTCAATACTATCCCATAGTCCTTTTCCTATGAGTAATGTCCTCATTTTTATGGACCAATACTCATAATTATCCCCACTAAATTTGAGGATTGGTAGATTGTTATTTGATCTCATTATTATCTACTAAAACAAGAAACCTCTCTTATATAGTCTTATTTCAAAAATACTTTACAAACTATCAAGCCTTGCTTGATTTACAATCATAAACAACTCACTCTTGTTGTTCAACAATTACAAAATTGTCAGCGACTTATTCATCGTTGTCACTGATCAATATAATTTCAGGAGAAGGAGTTTGTAGGATTTCAACTGAATTACTATAATGAGTATATTCAGATCCTTGTGAAGCAATCACCACTGTGTCGGATTGTTCAAATCTACTCCCAAAGGAGTTATCTTTTGAATCAGCTTTGTATCCTAGATCAGGATTTCTATGATGGTCAATAACCGCATTTTGCAACTGTGAAAAGACTGTATTTATTCCTAGTGTTCTCACGTGCTCATCAAAGCTTTCAGCATTTGTTCTTAGTAACAAACTACAAAGTGCTTGGTAACATCCTTCCGATCTTATCATTTAAGAAAATTTCCCAGAAAATTTCTTTTACAAAGATTTCCTCTTAGGAAATTTTACTAATTTTTTTACCTCTTAAAGCATAAATTTTTTTTTTACAACTATTTCCTCTTAGGAAATGTCAATCATCAACTTTAAATGATAAATAAAAAACTTTTCAATTTTTTTTTTATAAATTTTACATCTATTTCCTCTTAGGAAATGACAATAAAAAAAAATTTAAAGTTACCTTTAATTAAAGTTACCTTAAAAAAAAAATTTAAAGAATTTAAAACAAAAAAAAATGGTTGACCTCGCCGAGTTTCGATCGTGCGACCTTGCGGGCGTCAAGACAAAGGGTAGTCACTGTGCTACCGGGCAGATCTGGGAGCATAAGCAGGCTCCCTGCCCTTATTGCTTTTGCAAGCTAGCACGAATAAATAAAAAAATGACCCCGTCGAGGTTCGATTGTGCGACCTCGCGAGAGTCAAGGCAAAGGGTAGCCGTTGTGCTATCGGGTAGATCCAGGAGCAAAAGCAGGCTCCTTGCCCTTATTGCTTATGCATTGAATGCGAAGCAATTTTTGGCTTCATGCTTCGGTGTGAAGCAAAGGATTTCTTTGGGACTTTAGTCCCACATCGCCTATGCGATGATGTTTATGCTATTTAAAAAGAGCAAACCACACTACATGCTTTGATTGCCTATGGGTAGTCACAGGCTGTGAAGAACCTTTTGCCTCAGGTCGCACGTAGGTCACCACGTCAACGAACCACCTCGGGCCACATGCCACCTCAGGCTGTGTGCAGGTCACCATGTCAACGAATCACCTCGAGCTGCATGTAGGTCGCCACATCAATGAACCACCTCAGGCCACATGACACCTTCTCCAACGTGTCACCTCGTCAACATCTAGCTCCACTAGTGCCTCGAAAATCATGTCGATCTGCTCCTGCGGGCCGCCTCGTCCAGCTCCATCAGCACTTTGGGAATTGCATCAATGATCTACTCCTATGGGCTGCCTCAGGATCTATGCCACCTTGGCTCCTACGGGCTACCTCAGGATTTGTGCTGCCACCTCAAACTGTGGGCCCCATCGCCTCGAGATTTGGGCCGGTCTCGTCTCTCGAATCTGATACCAAATGTGGGAGGTGAGAAATTGATACAAAGGTAATATTTGCATTAACCATTAACATAATGTAAATAAACATTAAAATAACCATTCTAGAGAAAAGGGGGGAATAGGAGAAATTAAGGGAGAAGAAATTAAAAACAAATTCTCTTGTCGCCCAAAGATGCTGTCATCCAACTGCCGTCCACGTAAGGTAAAAGGTAAGTAATCTTACCCAAGGTAAAATACCTTTTTAACATTTTACTAATGGTAATTTTCCAACAACCTTCATCAAAATCTATAATACCTAGATCAAATTTATCTAATCTTCATTGGATTGAACATGTGAATGTTGAAATTCATGAGTTGATAGGTAGCTACCTTTAGAAAATAATAATTTATCGGGTCCATGTAGACTATTATGCTAAAATTAGGCATGACGAAATCATCACCTTCTTGAAACTTTGCTATCAAATCCTCTTAATGCTCAAGATGTTGTTTGATTATTTTATAAAAGTATTTAGGACCATTACTAACCAAGTGGACATCTACCTATTCTAGTTCCTTTATGTGATAGAGGTGATATCCTCCATGTTTAACCACATATTAATTTCCTTCTCTTAGTTTTATTCCTTTGACTTCCTCATATTTATCTAATCAATTCCTCGATTGCTAAATCCTAATGTGCATACTTTTTATTTCATTTGATCCACCTTCCTATGTTTTGATACCACATTTAGAAATAGTGAGTCAAATTCTTGCTTTTTCATAGCATATTTATTATTTAATCTAATGGGGTTTTGGTTTGTGTGTGTGGTTCATCACCAACTAGAGCTCTATATTTACTAAAAACTTTGTGTATTATGCCTTCATCCCACATTACTAACATTTGTTTTGGTGGTTTGGTACCTTCTTTAGGAGTAACACTATGGTGGAAACTTGAGGATCATACCATGGGGTTTGTGAAGTGTGTTGGAGGAATATGATTTTAACCATATGATGTATGGTCTAGTGAGAGTTTCCACAACCAAAAAAATTTATATTTAGAAATAAGTATTGCCATGTATGTGGGACCTTAGCATAGTTGTTCTGAGTTGGATGTATTTCTCTAGATTGGTTGGTACGCTATTGCTATGGAGGAGTCAAGACCAACACCATTTGGAGGTTGTGATTTTGAGATTGACAATTTTTCTAACAAACTTAAATATATTTCACATATCCCTTTTCTTCAAATATCTTCATGAGTAGGGTAGAAAGTTGATCACAAAAAACTATTGACTATGGGAGAAGAAATTAATATCCTTTACAAGATTTTCCTTTGAGTGAGACTACCAAGATTTTAAGGACCACAAGTTACTCTATGATATAATGTAGTTGATACAAGAAGACCATAACCTATAGATGCTCTAGTTGGGTTATTAGACCTTCACCAATGTATTCCAACAAGGTTTCAAGTGTCGATATTCAAATATTTCCCCATTCTATTGATGGATTTAGAGGTTACAAAGGGATTCTGCCATTCTAATACTAGAACAATATGAGTGGTAGAGATTCCATAATTTGGATTCCACTTATTTGAGGAATGATGTCAAGTGGAGGAAGCAGCTCTTGAATATTTGTAGTAGCAAACGACTGAGTAGTAGGTCTCATGTTCATACAATTTTAGATCCTTTAGTTAGAGTAGAGTCACTAGGTGAATACAACATATGCTCTATAAGTAGATAGACTGAGGTCTTCATTAGAACCTTAATTTTATGTCTTTAGTATGGATTCTTTAGGATATTCATTGTGGAGTGGAGTCACAAGTGATTTTTGAGTTGATTCAATAAGAAAAATAGGTAGAGACTATCACTAGATTTATACCCTAACTTGTTATTTTATGGGACCAATGATGAGTCAATTAGATCCCACTACATGTTCCATTAAACTATTATCATCTCTAATTGTCTCAACCATAGAAAATGTTATACCAAATGATCAAGACTATTGCACCTCATGCAAAGCTATATAGTAGGGCCAATCTTGAGAGCATAGAGTTTGGCTTGATCAGGGGTCTTCTATGAATTTTACAAGGCCAACGCCTTTTGATATGTTACCTTGAGAACTCTTTTCCTACTCTAGCCTAGTTTACCAACTTCAAGGAGTGAAGGGTTAGAGAAATATAGAAAAATAAAGATAGTGAAAAGTAAAAATCTATTCTAATAGAGGCGACACATGAAATGAACAACTTTGAGTGTAATGCACCAAACATAGTGAACACTTCTCTAAACATGTATAAGCATATATAAACACACATACATGACGAAAATATGACAAGAACAAAAAAACAATTAGAACCAAATAGTCACAGGCCTTCAATATGTATATATGAACATAAAAATAGTATAAGATTATGCTAAAACTGGGTGCTCAAAGGCATGCATACAAGACCACTAAAGAATACGAGTACTACTATATAGAATAAAATTAAGGCAAATCTATATGACTTGTAGATAATTTGTTGATACTTTAAAATTCTAAACTAACTATTATGTATAGATTACGAAAGGGAGATACATTTCTTCTAAAATTATGTAGATATTTTAAAATGACTACTCCTTTAAGTGTTGGATCATATCTTCCTTTAATATAATAATTCCTTTATGGTTATTGGACCTAACACCATTAATTATAGATGGTTATGAGTCTTTGGTAGATACCCTACTACCACTATTTCTATCTACTCCTTTTGAAGATTCCTGAAGTCTGTGTAGGAAATCCCTATAATCAATGCTTCAAATTTGGGGTCACTTTTTTGTAGCCTCCCATGTTGTAACCTTTAATGTGTTAACCTTTATTATTTATTTTGTAGGCTTTATATGTGAAATTAGGTGAGTTTGAGGATATTTGTTTCTTTATGGTCTTACATACTAACTTTGGGAAACATACCATGATATTGTGGATTCTCTCCTGATCATATGACCAATATTCTATATCTCCCATCATTGGGCTTTATGGATAGTTTTACTATGAGATATTTTAAATTTTTCATCCTTTCTTGATTTGTTCCTAAAAAATTTTATGTTTCCTCCTTTTGTTGGAACTCTCAAAATGTGTGATTTTTGGAAATCTTGCTCTTCATGTGTCCTTTGGGACTTCCCTCTTCTCTCTAATTTTTAAGGTCTAGATATTGCATGTCGTTTAAAATTTTACCTTCCTCTTTTTGTAAACACTACATAAAGTGCCATTATCAAAATTTTCATTATCTAAGAAGACCTACTCTTTGATCCTTCTTTTGTATTTCATATTTTGAAACTTTTTGGCCAAAATTTTTTCCCATGCTTATCTACCATTTCATCTTCTACATAGGATTTCTTATGAAATTTTTCTATGGCTTTCTTCTTCGAGATGTAGTGATAACTCATGTTGATATTGAATTTTTTTATAATGGTATCATAGATGAATAAGCATTTGTAGAACAACCAACCAATTATAAATTTCCATCACAAGAAAACAAATTATATGTTTAAAGAAAGATATTTATTGACTCAAACACTAAGAGCCTAGCACAATAGAATTTATGGGTATTTTTTAAAAAATGGGTTCAATAGGTGTGAAAGTGAATCCACACTTTATATCAAATCCAAAGGTACTAATGATTTACTTATTGTTTATAGATATGCTTATTATTTCATTTACATCGATATTAATAAGATGTTAATGTAGTAATTAAAAAATATCATGATAAAATTTAAATGATAGATTTTGGCTTGGTGCATTACATAATTTGCTTATAAGTAATACAATTGAAATATACCATTCATAACAAAAGTATGCAGTCAATTTAGTTGACAATTTTATAATGAAAAGTTGTAAATCAATGAACACATCGTTCAATGTGAATGAGAAGTTAGTCAAGGATAATGGTAGTAAAAATAGATGCTACACTATATATAATTTTAGTTGGAAATCCTATGTATGTCGTTGCTGGTAGACCAAATAGACCACTCCATAATCTATCTCCAAGATAGAATGCACCTCCACTGGTACTCTTTCTATCATCTACACATCCTACCCAATCTGCATATTTTGGATACCATAACCCATACTCCATAGTACCCTTGTGACATTATAGAAGATTCTGACTCTTTGCTGCACTGACTGGTGGACTTCTTCTTCACTTGAAGAATCCTCACTTAGATCTATCTTCAATTGTGTTGGCTACTAGATTTCTATCCATTGAGACTATGTCCTCTAAACTCTGTCACATTCAAAGCTCAGTCAATAGGCTCACTAAGAACCTGCTCAATAAGCTCACATAGAACTTGTCCAATGCTGAATAACAAGCTCATACAAAACCTGTCCAAATCTACTCCACCAATCTCACTAAGAATTTGTCTAAATATTCTCTAGCAATCTCACCAAGAACTTGCCCAAATCTGCTCTAGAAATTTGTTCCAAAATTGTCCTCAAATATTTTTCAAAGGCCTTCTCAAAGTCTCAATCAGTCATGTTCAAGTAGTACTCAAAATGAACTCAACAATGAATGGCGATCTCAAATCAAATCCACTTCATAGAACTTTAAAAATCACTTCACACATAACTTGACTAGGCTCAATCAAATCAACTCAACCAATCATCTCTCACACAACCCTAGTCCAAGTATGTATCAACCAAATCAAATAATTCCAACAATGCTCAACCATAAATATCACATAACAATGATACTCATGTTCTTTTCCAACTCAAGGTCTTTCACAGCCAATGGGCTTAAACCACTATGCTTATAAAACAAGGTTTAAACACAACTCTCAATTCAAAAAACTTTGATGCATTCAACCAACCACTTTCAAAAAAGCAAACCACAAACAATCATTTTCCCTTCAATGATATTTCAGAAATCAACCACCATAATGTTGTCACATGAGTCTCCTTCGAATTAGCCTGAAATCGTGCTACCATGCATACTGCCTGCAAAATATCTGGTCTGATAGCTGTCAGGTACAATAAGCTTCCAATCATAGATTTGTACATGATTTGATCAACAGGTGGATATTTGTCATTCTTGCTCAACTTGCACCCTTTCTTAAACCTTTGTTGAGTGAGATAGATGTCTAGCCTTGCATATCATGCTCGGGGTGCCTGTTTCAAGCCATATATTTTCAACTTACAAACCAAGTTGGAATCATCACCAAGATGGAAACCATCTGGCTGCTCAATATAAACCTCTTCTTCAAGTTTCCCATTCAAAAATGCTAATTTCACATCTGTCAACAAAATTGACAAGTGACTCATGCTTGTACCAACTTGTGTTCAACACTATACCAACACTGCAATTTTGCTGCCAACTCTGTGCAAGCATCAAATACTGTACCACAACATAACCAAATCCCTTTTTATATTTTCAACTTGGTCTATGTTTACTACAGTCACCACTGTTCACACCTTACTTTCAATTTTTCGAATCAGGAGACAATATTTTGTTAAACACTTCATGGCCAACTATAGTGCACCTTACTCAAACTCATACTTCTGGACCTCGGATAGGTATTATTCACAAAACAAAGTTGCTCATCTTGATGAGCTAAACATGAATCAATGATCAAAATTCACTATTTTTCACCATAGTGTCATAATAGATCTAACAATCTTCATGTCAATGCGTAGTTCAAATACATACTACTTTTATCGAAACACATATATGCGGCTAGGGCAACATTCTTTCACTAACCAAATTATCTGAACTATTATAATCCTTAAATTTGGATAGTGGTAGTAAGAACCATCACCAGTACAACAATTAAATATGGCAATACTACCAATAATGACAACTCTCAATTTAATCACCACCCTTCACGGCACTTCCACAAACTACATGAACTGAAAATACACTTCGACAACTATACAACAACTTCCCTGACTACTTGCCTTTCCTCCTTAGGTAATCAAAAAAATACATAGGAGCATTAAAATGAAACTTCAAGATTGCTCCCCCTGAGGATGTGCTACCTGGAGTTGCTTAGTGCAATATCAGAGTAGTCTCCTTCACTCCAAGGAGACATGATTTCCTTTCTTCTATTTTTCTCCAAACTTTCTTGAACTCGGGCTTGGATTTTTCAACTGCATCCTTGTTTTGCACCTTTTCATGAACTTTAAAATTTCTCTTGTGTGGTTGTCTCTTGTGCATCCTTGATGAATGATTATTTTCCTTTTTATGTACTTGATTTATTCCCTGTTTGTGTTGCGTTCTTTGCGTCTGATGAAATCTACTGTTTTGCCTTAAATTAGATACAAAAATGCTTGGACAAAACCTTGCTATGTGACCATGACCATTACATTGAAAACATTGTACATATTGTTCACTCAAAAATGTAGAAGTATTTCTACCAGCATAACTCTTTGATTTATTATTCAATTCACAATAAATTGTCTTGTGACCATAATGGTTGCATCTGAAACAATAGCTATTAAAAGTATTATTATGAATAGAGTGATAGTGATAGAACCTCTTTTGTTGTGGTTGCTTTGCTGTAGATCTCCTTTGATATTTTCTTCCTTTTGAAGATTGAGCTTCAAGTTTTTCTTGCTTTGATCCTTCAACAATGAACTTCTTCTTCTCTATAGAGTTGGAAGATGAAGGTTGTTCAACTTCATATCCAAGACCATGCCTATCCATGGAGCTTCTTTGTTGGCTTATCATTTTATCTAGCAACTCTGTGCTTTTCTCGAATTTGAGATTTGTATTGGCCTCTTCTAGTTGTTTCTTCAATAAAACAATATCTTCCTCTTATTTGCAGCAACCAATCTCTTTCTCATTGAACTGTTACTTGAGATTTTCTTCAATCCTTTTGAATTCTTCTATCTGTACCTTCAAAATAGTTATCATTTCATTTGCATCCTCAAGCTTCCTTGAGATTTCCTTATTCCTTTTTCTTTCTATCTTCAATTCATCCAGAGCTACAATTAATTCCTCTTTCAAATTTATTTTTGCATCAATTTCTTCTTCATCACATTCCTGTTCTTTTTTGAGTGTCATGAAAAGACCTCCACCTATTTCTTTCTTAGAATCATCCTCTAGGACTTCATTAACTCTCACTATATATGCCTCTATGTTCTTATCGTTATTCAACTTCAAAGCTTCGAATTGAGCTTGATGTGTTTGCAACTTGGCCTCCTTGATCTCATCGTCTCCTTCATGAATAATCCTCAGTTTGTCCCATATTTCTTTTGCCATTTTACAAATCATGATCTTTACCAATTCATTGTCTACTAATCTGCACCTGATAGCATTCCTTGCTTTTGAGTCATTCTCAAACAAATTCTTACCGGTAGCATCAGTTGGAGGAGTGATGGGTATTGTGTAATCACTGTCTACTAAATCCTAGATGTCGTATCCCAAAGCATAAAGATATGTCTACATCCTGATTCTCCAGACCGCGTAATTTTTTCCATCAAACAAAGGTGCTTTTTTTTATGAGAAGTCTTCAACTTTTTTTGGTTCGATTTTCTCTTCCACAAGAACTAAAACTGACTAAGATGCCCTTTTGGAGGAGGATCTATTCTTCTTACCCATTGCATACTAATCCAAGATCAACCCTGACTGATTTAGCCTTAGAAGGGAACTTGGCTTTGATACCAATTGTTAGTCTTACAATGGCACTGAGAGGGGGGGTGAATCAGTGTAGTTATTTTAACTTGAATTTATAGCTCTTAGAACTGAAACAATGAAACCTTAAAACCAAATAAAGCAAGCATCATAAAAAAACATATCACACAACACAATATTTTAATGAGGTTCCTTTGGCTACTCCTCAAGAATGACTGCTTGGACTACCATCCAAATCCAGCCTTTGCAAAGCACCAACTTTACAAATAGTTTACCACCATTTACTGGAAGGAGCACCAACCCTTGATTTATTTGTACCAATAGAAAGGAGCACCAACCCCTAATTTACCAGCACCTATTGGAAGGAGCACCAAACCCTAATGCCAAGATGCAACCTGGACTTCAATTTTGAATCTATAAGTTTTATGATAAAATACCTTTGCTTTTGCATGACCCTAATTGGTCTTCTCCACCTTTGCATTCTCTATGCACTCTGCTATTTCTATGCAAACACTTCACACACTCTTCTTCACTGCAATCTAGATTCATGATTGTCTTCTCCCTTTTGCGCACTCTGCTCCTTCTGCTTTCTCTGTGCAATCACAGTCACACTTAGGAAAATTTTGACATGACTTCTTTGCTCACTTTGTGCACTTCGCCATCATTTCACTACTTCTGCACTTTATGTGCTCTTACGACCACATTTCATGCTTCAACACATATTCAACGATGCATACCTTCACATTTCAAATCTCCAAACAACCCTCCTTTTATAACAACATTTTCATGATCAAAACCCTAATATTAGTCGGCTATAAACCCTAATATTAGTCAGCTGCAAACCCTAATCTCAGTCGGCTGCAAACGCTAATATTAGTCGACTGTCATAGGTCTTCGTTGGCTTAAACTCAACTACAAAAACATAACATGTCGTGATATCATGACACTTCACTTTCTCTTTCTTTCTCCTTGCTTTGGCCATCGAAAATACAACATGTCGCGATATCACGACACTTTTGTTCTCTCTCTCTTTCTCCTCACTTTGGACCACAAAAATACAACAATTCACGATATCGTGACACTTCCACCTCCTTGCTTCTCTTCTTGGCTTGTACCCGCAAAAACTCAGCATGTCACGATATCACGACACTTTCATCGTCGTACTTCTTTTCTTGGATTGTACCCACAAAAACACATGTCATGATATCGCGACACCTTCACATCCTTGCCTCTTTTTTTGGCTTGTACCTGCAAAAATCCAACATGTCATGAAATCGCAACACTTTTGCCTCCTTGCCTCTTTTCTTGGCTTGTACCAAAAAAACACAACATGTCATGAAATAGTGACACTTTTGCCTTCGTACTCTTCCTCTTTACTTTTTTTGGGATATCGCGACACTTCTATCTTCTTACTTTCTCTCTCCTTATTTAGTCGCAAAAATGTGACATGTCATGATATCGCGACACTTTCTCTCCTTTGCTTTTTCTCTTGCCTTCGGGTCACGAAAATGCGACATGTCGTGATATCATGACACTTTCTCTCCTTTGTTCTTTCTCTTGTCTTTGAGTTGCGAAAATGTGACATGTCACGAAAATGCGACATGTCGCGATATCGTGACACTTTTTCTCCTTTGCTCTTTCTCTTGCCTTCGGGTCATGAAAACTTGACATGTCACGATATCACGACACTTTTTCTCCTTTGCTCTTTCTCTTGCCTTCGGGTCATGAAAACCCGACATGTCGTGATATCGTGACACTTTTTCTCCTTTTCTCTTTCTCTTGCCTTCGGGTCACGAAAACCTGACATGTCGTGATATCATGACACTTTTTCTTTCGGACTCTCTCTCCTGCAATATGTCATGAAATCGTGACACTTTTTCTTCCGTACAATCTCTCTTGCAATATGTCACAAAATTGTGACACTTTTTCTTTCGGACTCTCTCTCCTGCAATATGTCGTGAAATCGTGACACTTTTTCTTCCGTACTATCTTGAAATATGTCGCGAAATCATGACACTTTTTCTACTTGCCTTTTTTTCTTTCAACATGTCACGAAATCGTGACACTTTTTCTTTCGTACTATCTCTCTTGCAATATGTCGCAAAATCGTGACACTTTTTCTACTTGCCTTTCTCTCTTCCAACATGTCGTGAAATCGTGACACTTTTTCTTTCGTACTATCTTCCTTGCAATATGTCGCAAAATCATGACACTTTTTCTACTTGCCTTTATTTCTTCCAACATGTCGCGAAATCGTGACAGTTTTGCTTGCTTTTGCTTTCTCTCCGAACATGTCATGAAATCGCGACAGTTTTGCTTGCTTGCACTTTCTCTCCGAACATGTCACGAAATCACAACAATTTTGCTTGCTTGCACTTTCTCTTCGAACATGTCACAAAATCGTGATAGTTTTGCTTGTTTTCACTTTCTCTCAGAACATGTTGCGGAATCGTGACAATTTTTCTTTCTTCTCAACATGTCGCAATATCGCGACAGTTTTTCTTTCTTGCTCAACATGTCGCGATATCGCAAAAATTTTCTTCCTTGTGATTTTCTTTTGTTTTTTAGCATATGGGCCACTTCGATCTTTTGGAAAGTCACCTCTAAATAACCTCTTAACTCCTATCCACTGCATCAACTGATCTGTCTTGTACATACTCTGAAGAACCTCTTAACTCCTATCCACTGCATCAACTGATCTGTCTTGTACATACTCTGAAGAACCTCTTAACTCCTATCCACTACATCAACCGTTCTGTCTGACTGTGTTGACAACAATGACAATACTATTGCTGCACCTTGCTCAACACTCGTATGCTATAAGTTTAGTTTTAATATTTATGCAAGATCAAAGTGAGGTTCATTTTTCTACAAAAAAAAGGGTACTTATATATGTTGATGGTACAAGTAATATTGGCATTTTATATATGTTCAACTAATAATTTTGGATTGATTAGATATATAGACAATGATTGGGTTAGATCCACTAATAATCAAAAAGCACTTTAGGATATGTATTCATATTAGGATCATGTATAATTTCTTAGTCTTAAAAAATGTAGTCAATTATTGCACTATCATTAGTAGGATACTATCTTGCAATACCATTGACTTCATGTCAAACAATTTGGTTGAAAAAAATTAAAAAATATATTTGAGACATGAAAAAAAATTAGCAACAATTACCATACCATTTTTTCTGGTCTTCCATATTCATACTAAGCATATTGATATAATATATCACTTTATTTAAAATCTTGTGGCAGAAGGTTATATTTAATGTATGTTTTAAAAAACCAATAATCAATTTGCTAATTTTTTTACCAAAGCATTAGTGAGAGAAAATGTTATGAGCAAGAGATAGATGTTAGGTGTTACCAAATTAAGCATCACTAAGGATAATGCTTAGTTTCCAAGATTTCAAAAATGACAAGATTTTAATATTCTCTACCTCTCACTCAAATTCTCCCAAACCAAACTCTATATTATTCAAATAATATATGTCTTCATATAAATCCCTAGTTGATAACTTCTTGTCACTATACCATGCATTTTGGATGGAAATTTAAAAAATAATCTTCCATAGAAGAGTCCAATCAAGAGAGGGAAAAAAAATTACTAAGCATACCTACATTCATAAGATAGTAACAAAAATTTACCTCATGACCAACTGTCATAATGTCTTAGTGGTACTCACTTGTTTATCTTCACCATAATAGCATATGTGGTGAATTGAGGAATACTTTTATGAAAATAATGTCATCCATATAAAACATGTAACCTTAAGGGCACAATTGTTATGTTCATGCCATATTGTGAACCAACAATACAATGCTCAATTAAAGGATGATATGACCACTTTGCCACTACATATGTAGATGTACCAAACATTGAATCCATAGAATGCAAAGGTTTCAAAGTAGCTTATTCTAAAGCCAAAATGGCATTACTCATGCCAAGTTTGGATGCAAAACAATATATATAAAGGAGAGAGAAATAGATCATGGCATCTATTTTTTAAATTTTAAATTTTACCTTTATAAAAAATATTCAAATCAACCATTATAAAAATAGACAAATAACCTTTATTTACCATTGTTTCTTTTGTCAAGATTGACTAATGAATCTTTAGAGAGTATTACATCCTTCAAATCTATAGAAATATTAGGGGCACCAAAAAAAACTTTTGCATGATCAAGAAATGCCACTCAAAACCCACTCTAATACCATGTTGGAGTTCACGTTATTTTCCAAAAATAAGTAGAAGCAAACAATTTACTCAAATATTATATAGAAATTAAAAAAAATACGATGAAAGAGAAGGATTTTGTTGGCACCCATAGGCACCATAAATAATCACTATATCTATAGATAATATTACATAATAGTCCAATGATTAAATGAGTGTGAGGATAGTATTATAAAAATACCAAAATGCTTATTACATCATAAAGTTTTAAATTAGGCAAAATAACAAGAGGGATTTAAGCTAATTATAAGTAACAAATCAAGTTTAACCATAACAAGGTCAACCACGGTCATTTAGTATTACATAATAAAATATTACAAATAAAAAATACATTGTACAATAAAATTTCCTTAGGGATTCCTTGTCCAAGAATTAAATTATAATTTCAACACATCTAGCAATTTCCATGGCAAGGATTTTATAGATGATGATTAAAAATGTTATGGGATTCTATCTAGTTAACGAGTTAGAGTTATTTTTCTTAGGAACCAATTTAATTAAACCCCTATTGCTCAATCTCTCAAAAATCCATTATATTATATCCTTACTTCTAGGTATATCGTATAGAGATCATATTTCAACATAGGATATAATTTTTTAATGAAATCCATATAGAGTATACCTAGACCTTATGATTTCACATGTGCCATGACAAAAAGGTCACTCTCAATGTCTTTAGGGAACAATACTATATTAAAAGAGGCTTGACTTCTAGGGTCATGTTTCCTAGGAATAATATCTTTATAATAACAAGATAATGTAAATCATTTTGTTCAAAAATATGGATTTAAAATGCATAAGAAATCCTCTTTTTTTTTACTCATTTGTTACAAGGATTTATTAAATATGCAAATATATAGGTTAAAAAATTCACTTATTTTTATGCTTCTATCTTAGAAAAATAGAAAATGCCTTTGTCCTTTATCCCTTAATTCCATTTAGTGAAATATTGATCAGATATGGGATACTTTTTCCTCATAGGCCTCTACTTATCTAATATTAGTTTTTATACGATTAAATTTAATTTTAGGATTAGGGTATAAAAATATTTTCAATTATATTATTTATGAAAAAGGAAACAATTGTATTTTAGGCACTTCTCATCTACATTCTATGCATAAAATATATTTTATCCAATATTTCTAAGTAATGAATTTTTTCTGTCAATGGGTCATTCCACTAAGTAATCCAAGCATATTAGAAGGAACATTAAATATATATTCAGTTATTAACATAGAAATACATCTCAACAAAACATATATTGAGCTTGTAATGAAGCTCTCATTCTATGATGCACACCTTGGAACTTACAAATGATATGAAAGGATGGAGATGAAGTCAGACCTTACTGTATCATTCACCAATTAGGCTATAGAAGTGGCAACATAAAATCTATCCAAATAACTACACTTATTTTCATTACCCATTCCTCAATTACACCAACTAAAAATTTTAGATTTGATTAAAGGTAAAAAATGCCATGGTTATTATGGCAAGTAATATATGATTTAAATTCAACAAAACACATTGAAAATAAGACATCCTAGATCCTATGATTTTGATACTCTACCATATTAAAGTACCCAGCTATTATCTATTAAATTATGGAAATTTTAGTGTCTGAATAGTTCTAAATTTTAACTTGGCCTTGAGAACCATTTGTGGAATAAATCCAAATATCTCAATACTCTTTAGATGATAAAAAATGAACCCAAATGCATATGTCATTAGGCACCTAGAGTGTAATCACTTACTGTGTCCCATCACAATGCCACTACTACCCTCATATTTATTTGTGGCTAGATAATCCATATACTATTTGTGTAGCTTTTGTATGTCTACACCATGGCATTTAGTCTCTTCAAATAGAATAATGTTAGTTTTTTTAATATTATATGTTTAATATTAAATTTTTACGCAATGTGGAAAAAATATTCAAATTTTTATCACATGAATGGGAAGTGAATTCCATGACATTTATAATATCGTCACACTAATTTGTAGATACCAAATATCCCCTGGCAACTAGAAAATGGAATAAGCTTCTTGCTTGCATGAAATTGAGAGAAATAAAGGAAGAGGATGCTTTAATAATATTAATTTTCTTTCCATAGAATTATATCTACACAGACCTATTTTTCTTGTGCATCTATCCTATAGAGGAATGTGTGTTTCCTTCCTTTATTTACTTGAATTTTATTCATCTCCTATAGAGTTATTCTTTGAAACCTTGAGCATACAACATGATATATGGTTTAAGATAAATCTTATTGTGGAAGAGATGACGTACAATCCAAATTATTGGGATTGGATTCCAAAAGGATTTTTAGTAGAAATATACTATTAAAGTTAAATTCTTCAATGATCTACATTATCAAATTATAAATATTTAAATGCATTGGATGCCTCTCTTTGAGCATAACAACCTTCTAACTTATCCTGCAACTACCCTTGTCCTATAGTGCATGCATAGTCCTTATTATGCTTGTTTATACCACTCTCATTATCATATGAGCTATGATGTAATAATTCCTAATATAACCCTCATTATTACATCATAGTCATAGCTTTGTATTTATGTTAAACTCTGGGCTCTTATCCTATCTCTTGGTTCATGATTTTGGATCTTTGGATTTTGAAATGATGAAATATTCTAGGGTGATGTTGGAATTTGAGAGAGAAATCCGCTTGAAGAACACAAGCTTATACTGAGAGGGGGGGTGAACAGTATAAGACCACTTTTAACTTTATCTTTCAATACAACTTTCAAACCACTAACATGCAGAATAAAGATAGCAGAAATAACAACAGTAAAACAATGCACAAAATGCAATCCACAAAGTGACACAGTAATTTACGTGGTTCACCCAAGGTGGGCTACTCCACGGATAAAACTTTTCTTCTAAAAGTTGTATCAAAGTCCTCTGGGAATCCTTCCCGATTACAATGTTTATGAGCCACAGCTCAAAGGAGACACCTTCCCCTAATTCAGCTTTTGCTGGTGATCCTCTAGAAGACCTCTACCTCTTCTGCCCTTAGCAAGTGGAACTCTATCCACAGAAGACACCTGTCTTCCCTGCTCTGGCTGGAGATCTCTGTCCTCAACTCTGTCACAGCAAGCTGGTCCTCTTTTCTGCACCAAAACACAGTCCTTCGGTCTGGCACAAATCTGTCCTCTTCCTCTTTTCTTTTCTGTTATAGTTCCTACTTGGTCGAAACCAACTTTTCATAGTCTACGCAAAGACAGCAGCACTCGATCAAATTATACTCTTCTGTGAAAAACTCAGCAGCACATTCTTCGTGCATACAGCAACACAGTCTTCGCATAAACAACAGCACAGTCTTCGCATGAACAGCAGCATAGTCTTCCACACTTAGACGATTCGACGAAATGCACTCTTATACTACAGTCGAACTTTGCACTCTGCTTTTTCGATGATCGAACCTCACTGTCGCACTAAATCTGTGAACGCCACTCTTCGAACGCACACTTCGATCGATGCCAAAACTGCTCAAACAACCCTCCTTTAATACTCACAATCTCAAGTTGAAATCTTGTTCTTAGTCGGCTGTTCAACCTTCAATCACGTCGGCTATAAAACCCTGTGCTGCGTCGGCCCAGATTTAACTCTGTCGGCTTCACTGCCTCCCTGAAGCTCTTGGCGTGAAACTTCAACATGTCACGATATCGTGACACCTTTACCTGTCGTACACCCTCTATAGCTTGTTGTAGCGATATCATGACGCTTTTGCTTTTGTATGCTTCCTTCGCTCTTCTGTCATGAAATCGTGACACTTTTGCCTTTCGTTGATGTCATCTCACTTTTGTCATGAAATCATGATGCTTTAGACTTCAAAGCCTTCTTCTCCGCTTCTGTCATGAAATCGTGACACCTTTGCCTCTTGCTGACGTCATCAACAACTCTGTCATGAAATCATGACGCTTTAGACTCCAAAGCCTTCTTCTCAGCTTCTGTCATGAAATCGTGACACCTTTGCCTCTTGCTGACGTCATCTACAACTTTGTCACGAAATCGTGACACTTCTTGCTTCTTCAACCTTTTCTCGGTTTGCACTAGCAAAAATGGAACATGTCATGAAATCGTGACGCTTTCGCTGCCTTAAGCTCTTTTCTGCCAACTGCTCATGAAACTGGAACATGTCACGAAATCGTGACGCTTTCGCTGCCTTAAGCACTTTTCTGCCAACTGCTCGCAAAACTGGAACATGTCACGAAATCATGATGCTTTCACTGCCTTAAGCACTTTTCTGCCAACTGCTCGTGAAACTGGAACATGTCACGAAATCATGACGCTTTTGCCAACTGCAAGCTGCCAACTCAACCTGTCATGAAATCGTGACACTTTCTACATCCGTACAACTTCTTTGAAACATGTCACGAAATCATGACACTTCCTGCAACTCAACACTGCCAACTCAACTTGTCATGAAATCGTGACACTTCCTGCAACTCAACGCTGCCAACTCAACTTGTCACGAAATCGTGACACTTCCTGCAACTCAACGCTGCCAACTCAACTTGTCACGAAATCGTGACACTTTTGCAACTCAACACTGCCAACTCAACTTGTCACGAAATCATGATAGTTTTTCCTAAACTTTCTCTCTCCTAAAACATGTCACAAAATCATGACAGTTTTTCCAGCCACCTACAAACTTTTTCTAACTTATCTTTTTCTTGATCTTTTGCAACTGGGCTACTCTGATTTTCTTGGAGACTTATTGACCAGCTGAAACCTTCATCAAAACACATACTTAGACATAAAAACAAATTGCTCCAAGAACTCCTTGACATCAAAAACAACAACTACCAAGAGCTCCTTGACATCAATGACAACAATTAAACTTAGGCAAAGGCAATGTACTCAAGGTACCCAAAATTGCCAACAATCTCCCCCTTTGTCATTGATGGCAACCCTTTACTAAAAACACATCTTAAAGAGCCAAAACTGAAATCAATCTCTTTGAAGTTTTGCTCCCCCTCACTTGAAGCTTTCCTCTTCACTTGAAGCTCTCCCCCTTACTCATATCTCTCCCCCTTTGTCATCAATGGCAAAGGGTCACCTTTGGGGCTTGGGACTAAGAATGAGTCTCTTAGCTTAGTCCCTCCCCCACCTCCTATTGAGGTGATTTTAAAATAGGGTTGGGAGTGAAACTCCCATTAGACACTCATCATCATCAGTGTCTACAATTTCTTTGTCGGGCCTTTTCTTGAGCTCTTTGTTAATGTTTCTGTTCTTGGCACTTTTCTTGTTCTTGTTCTCATTATTTTTCTTGTCCACACCTTGATCCTTGGACCTGTTTATACCATTGTTCCTGTTCCTGTACCTTGGAAGATCAGCTCTACCTTTGTCTGGCTGTGTGACCTGTGTTGTTGCACTTGTAACAAATAACATTATTTCTTTCAAGCATAGTCTGTTCTTTGAATCCGCCTGTTATTTGAATTGCAAAAAATTGCCTTGTGCCCGAACTGATTACAAGAGTAGCAATACCCTTGAAATAAATTATGACTTCTAAAGTTATTGTTACCCTTCTTGATTTGAGACATACAATGTGCAGCCATGTGTCCAAACCTGTAACACGCAAAACATCTGTCGTGAAATATTCTTTTAATCGATCTCTTGGGTCCCGAGAACTTCTGTTTCACATTCAAAAATCTATTTTCTATTCCTGCACATTCATCACTCACAGACTCATGATCTGAAGTACTTTCTTCATCAGAACTTTCTTCTTTTTGAAATCTCTTGCTAGATTCCCCAACCTGTTTCTTGTGCGGCTCAACAAAATCGAGACCTATTTTATCTGTTGGATTTCTTTGATTTTTGATGAGAGACTTAACCTTCTTGGAGCTATCCTGAAATCTGTAGAGTTTATCCTTGTAATCTTTATTTTCTTCTTTCAAAGAAACCATTTTTTGCTCTAACTCATTATACTCAAGAATCTTAGACTCTAACTCATCCTTGAGTTCCTGTGTTTTGGCTATAGAGAAGTCAAGACTTTCTATAAGATCGTCTCTCTCCATACAACATTCATCTAACTTAACCTTGAGTCTATCATTCTTCTTTCTTTCCTTTTCCAAAGCACTCAGAGCATTATTGAGTTCACATTCAAGATTCTCTATTTGATTGCACTTTGAATTATCAAGACCTTTTTCTGATTTCTTATTACTAGATGTGCTACCCTTTTCAAAAACCATACATGCATCTTCCTTATCATTTTTTGAAGCATCCTCATACATACTAGCAACCAATTCATTATTTGTGCAATCATCCTCAAGGTGCCCAAAATTTCCACATCTAAAGCATTTCATGACCGTGAATTTATGTTTCGGTTCTTCCTCTTTTTTGAAATGAACAGACATCTCATTTTCATTATCATCTGGAAGAGCTTTCACTATCACTGCTAGAACACTTACTTACTTTGTCCAAATAGAAGCTCTTCTTGTTCTTGTGTGAATACCTCTTTCCTTGATTGTTGTGTTCATCTTTGTTCTTTCTGTAATACCTGTGCTTTTCAGAATCCTTGCTCTTGACATCCTGTATATCTTCATCACTTTCATCTTTGGAAATAGTACAATCAGTAGCATAATGACCATACTTTCCATAGTTGAAACATCTTATATTTTTCTTGCTTTTGTGCTTTCTAGAGAATTTGCCTTTCTTGTTGTAATATGCTTCTTCCTCACTAGAAGACTCATCACTCTCTTGAATCTGTTTGCCTTTTGATTTCTTGGTAGCTTTGAAAGTCGCCTCTTTCTTTATATCAACATTCACTTGAGTTCTCAGCTCAAAAGCTGCAAGAATACTATGGAGCTCATCCTTTTTCAACTTATCTAAATCTTTGGCTTCCTCAATAGCAGAAATCTTTTCACTAAATCTATTAGGAAGAGATCTTAAAATCTTATCACACACATCATTTTCAGCAAGTTCAAGACCTAAGTCTTTCATGGAGTTCACAATCTCATCCATCCGAAGCATGTAGTCACTAATATTTTCATCATCATTCATCTTGAGTTGTTCAAACATACCTTTAAAATGTCTCAATTTGGCCTTTCGGACATTTGCATCACCTGTATGAACAACCTGCAATTGTTTCCACATTTCACTAGTTGTCTTGCAGTGAATAACTTTGGTAAGATCAGCCTTATGTAAACCCTTTAGGATTGCATTCATGGCTTTTGAGTTGTTGTGATGTAGGAGCCTGTCTTCTTTAGTATAAGGACCATTTGCAGGAATGGTGTACCCATCTTCAATAACTTCCCATACCTCATTACCAAGAGCCATTAGATAGACTTTCATTCTTGCACTCCATAGACCGAAATCTGATCCATCAAGAATAGGTGTTGCATTGCCACCTAAGAAATCCATTGTGTTCTTAACCAGTTCTTCCTTTCGATTGTAAAACCTTTTCGAAGGAACCCGCTCTGATACCAATTGAAGAACACAAGCTTATACTGAGAGGGGGGGTGAACAGTATAAGACCACTTTTAACTTTATCTTTCAATACAACTTTCAAACCACTAACATGCAGAATAAAGATAGCAATAATAACAACAGTAAAACAATGCACAAAATGCAATCCACAAAGTGACACAACAATTTACGTGGTTCACCCAAGGTGGGCTACTCCACGGATAAAACTTTTCTTCTAAAAGTTGTATCAAAGTCCTCTGGGAATCCTTCCCGATTACAATGTTTATGAGCCACAGCTCAAAGGAGACACCTTCCCCTAATTCAGCTTTGGCTGGTGATCCTCTAGAAGACCTCTACCTCTTCTGCCCTTAGCAAGTGGAACTCTATCCACAGAAGACACCTGTCTTCCCTGCTCTGGCTGGAGATCTCTGTCCTCAACTCTGTCACAGCAAGCTGGTCCTCTTTTTTGCACCAAAACATAGTCCTTCGGTCTGGCACAAATCTGTCCTCTTCCTCTTTTCTTTTCTGTTATAGTTCCTACTTGGTCGAAACAAACTTTTCACAGTCTGCGCAAAGACAGCAGCACTCGATCAAATTATACTCTTCTATGAAAAACTCAGTAGCACATTCTTCGCGCATACAGCAGCACAGTCTTCGCATAAACAGCAACACAGTCTTCGCATGAACAGCAACACAGTCTTCCACACTTAGACGATTCGACGAAATGCACTCTTATACTGCAGTCGAACTTCGCACTCTGCTTTTTCGATGATCGAACCTCACTGTCGCACTAAATCTATGAATGCCACTCTTCGAACGCACACTTCGATCGATGCCAAAACTGCTCAAACAACCCTCCTTTAATACTCACAATCTCAAGTTGAAATCTTGTTCTTAGTCGGCTGTTCAACCTTCAATCACGTCGGCTGTAAAACCCTGCGCTGCGTCGGCCCAGATTTAACTCTGTCGGCTTCACTGCCTCCCTGAAGCTTCTGGCGTGAAACTTCAACATGTCACGATATCGCGACACCTTTACCTGTCGTACACCCTCTTTAGCTTGCTGTAGCGATATCATGACGCTTTTGCTTTTGTATGCTTCCTTCGCTCTTCTATCATGAAATCATGACACTTTTGCCTTTCGCTGACGTCATCTCACTTTTGTCATGAAATCGTGACGCTTTAGACTTCAAAGCCTTCTTCTCCGCTTCTGTCATGAAATCGTGACACCTTTGCCTCTTGCTGACGTCATCAGCAACTCTGTCATGAAATCATGATGCTTTAGACTCCAAAGCCTTCTTCTCAGCTTCTGTCATGAAATCGTGACACCTTTGCCTCTTGCTGACGTCATCTGCAACTTTGTCGTGAAATCGTGACACTTCTTGCTTCTTCAACCTTTTCTCGGTTTGCACTAGCAAAAATGGAACATGTCACGAAATCACGATGCTTTCATTGCCTTAAGCTCTTTTCTGCCAACTCGCGAAACTAGAACATGTCACGAAATCGTGACGCTTTCGCTGCCTTAAGCACTTTTCTGCCAACTGCTCGTGAAACTGGAACATGTCACGAAATCGTGACGCTTTCGCTGCCTTAAGCACTTTTCTGCCAACTGCTCATGAAACTGGAACATGTCACGAAATCGTGATGCTTTTGCCAACTGCAAGCTGCCAACTCAACCTGTCATGAAATCGTGACACTTTCTGCATCCGTACAACTTCTTTGAAACATGTCATGAAATCGTGACACTTCCTACCAACTCAACTTGTCACGAAATCATGACACTTCCTGCAACTCAACACTGCCAACTCAACTTGTCGCGAAATCGTGACACTTCCTGCAACTCAACGCTGCCAACTCAACTTGTCGTGAAATCGTGACACTTTCTGCAACTCAACGCTGCCAACTCAACTTGTCGTGAAATCGTGACAGTTTTGCTTGAACTTTCTCTCTCCTAAAACATGTCGCGAAATCGTGACAGTTTTTCCAGCCGCTTGCAAACTTTTTCTAACTTATCTTTTTCTTGATCTTTTGCAACTGGGCTACTCTAATTTTCTTGGAGACTTATTGACAAGCTGAAACCTTCATCAAAACACATACTTAGACATAAAAACAAATTGCTCCAAGAACTCCTTGACATCAAAAACAACAACTACCAAGAGCTCCTTGACATCAATGACAACAACTAAACTTAGGCAAAGGCAATGTACTCAAGGTACCCAAAATTGCCAACATCGCTCCCTCAATGTAGAATTTGTACTATAATATCTAAGAGTGTTAAGTTCCATCGACCATGCACTCTAAAAATAAATTTGCTATAATTATTTATTTAATTTTAATACATATATATTCAATGCATGAAATATGTGCCACATATATTGTCTTAATATGGAGGATTTTTGTCATAAGATACTACAGATATTGTGTCCACTATTGAATTGATTGGTTGTCAAAATTCACTTTGGATTTCCATGTGTTCTATGCTAAATTGTATCCATTCAATTTTTTGGGCATCACTTGATGTAGTGAGATCAATCACCTTCTACTTCTTTATCTTGGAATTATTTATCTAAAGTAGATATATTTTTTACAAAAAGTGATGTATTCATGATTTTTTTGGTATACTACCAAAGACTAAATCTTAAATGCTTGATGCATTGATTCCTCATTCTATTTACTAGCTTCTACTTTAGATTCTTCTATGGAGGGAGAAGAATCACTTATAGAATGCACATATTCAATATTAAATGCTTGAATCTACTTTATCTAAAGCTGTAAAATTTGATCTTTTGTCTTATTCTCTTGTTGGTTCTCCAGTGATTTGGAGAAATAAATTAGGCTTTTGATGTCCCTAGTTGCATTATATTTTAGAAATATTTTTCCTATATAACTTGGATAAAAATACTTTTGCTAATGGTTCATATGTTTGGATGACTAAGAGTCATACCAAATATTATTGTGTTGACTCATCTACGATTGTGCAATAAACACACCTTCTTCTTCTTTACAATATTTTTTTCTTTATCTTTGTTCTCTTTGGCTACATTATCTTTTTGTAATATTTTCTTAATCTAGTTTTTCTTATCTGATGATAATCTATCTTCCTATTGATGCATATCCTATGAAGGAGATCCATTTTTAATGGATTATGTCAATATTCCTTCACTGTATGACTACTTTTAGCATAAAGTTCACACATATCTTTTGTGTGATTTTTTTTTTTTTTGTTGACATCCTTGAGAATCATTTCTCTCTTGTTGATATCCTTGAGAATCATTTATCTATTGGAAGTGTTGTTGAGGTCTTAAGGCTATTCTAAATGGTTGCTTCCACTTTTTATTTATAAGAAGTAATTGTTCTTATTTTTGTGTTGTATTAGCATTAGCATTTTGAAGTAGATTTACCAAATTTTCAAATGTTGATGATTTTGTAGTCATATTTCATATTTTAACAAATACATTGTATTGAAAGGGGGGATTTTAAAATCATAGGAACTTTTCTCCTAATTTTTGTAATGATGCATATAGTTCAACTATTATCATTATGAAAGATTCTAGTCTTTCTCCATTATTCATATTGAATCAGTGTAGCTAACTTTATAGAACTAGATTTTGATTTTGGTTCCTTTCCTAAAATATTTTATAAAGTTTCTCCCATGCATATTTGGCCATAGTAGAACCTTGAATGTATTTTTACACTTTTTTTATTACTCTAAACATGATGATCAATTGTATTTTTCTATCTACCTCACCAAATTTTTCCTTCTCTTCATCTCTTATATGAGGATAGGAAATGGTCCCATCTACAACTTCCCATACTTCAAACTCAAGTTTCATTCTATGTTTAGTATTGTAGAAAAATAACAATCCCCCCTTAATAGTTGGGAATCGAGCAATAGGAACTATTGTGCACCACTAGCCATATCAATTTTTCACAAAACATGAAAAACAAAGCCACTAAATTGATATTAAAAAATATGCTTCCCAACAAGTATATATTAGGTTATATTCATGCCTTGATTGGTGCCTCATATAGCAAGAAATCAATTTCTTGTCAAGAAAAAATATAAGCAGAAGGAATTTTCTTCCTCTATTTAATATTCTCTAGAATATTTTGATTCTTGAAACATTATATAATTCTCCTTTTCTCCTACAATAATAAAAGAAAAGAGTAAAATAGGAATAGACTCTAGGGAGCCTCTCAATTATCAATATAGGATTAATTTAGCCTTCTTTTTGATGGACAAGGGGTACACTTTTATTTTCTAGTGGAACTTTGACTACAACGTATCTCAACACACTATTTTTAAATTTAATTTTAGAAATTTATTCTAATATTTTTTATGTTTTCAAAAGTGAGTGATATTATCCTCATGTATTCAAATCCCTATATTCTATGGCTTTTGGATTTAATGTCATTTTATTTTTATCTTTATTGATGTTGTGGTGTTTGAGTTAGGCCTTGTTAATCTGGGCACTGAACATAATTATTTTCCTTATTTGGGAGTACCAAATCTTGGTATTTATCCCTAGATATGAACGATCTAGTCATACTTATTTGGAATCTACCCTCATTATATCTTAGCTTGAAATTCCTTTGATGTATTGACCATATATTGTTGATTTTACTTAAGTTATGCATATAGATAGCATGTTTAGATTCTATATATATTTCTTATTTTAAATGCTTTCAATATTTAAAACTTCTTGGTCATTTGTTCATACATATTTTTTCTCTACATGCTACACGCTTTCTAAATACTTGATATTCTTGTTATCTAAGAATATAAAAATTTAGATTGAAATGTTCATGCCTTTCTTATTTTGATCAAACACTTTGTTGAGGCCTAAGTTATTGTCTTTTAACTAGATGTTGTATGTCCTTTGTGTATGCTTCTAAAGTATGGGCCTTCTTGAGAATGTGTACTACTCTTTTCTTTTTTAAGTTGGTCTAGGCATCATGAGGATCTGCAAGAGCTTTCCCCTTTTTCCAATATCCTTTGAGTGCTATACTGTCTAGGTTCCTCTAAGTACTTTATCATCTAGGTTTTATAAGCACTTCATCATCCATGTTTCTATGAGCGCTTTGTCATCCAGGTTCTTCCTTATATTGAAATTACTGCTAAAGTGAGTAATTGCTTTCTACGTGACAAGGACTACCCAAGAATTTATTTTTGTACCTTGTCATTTTAATTTCTCAATAGTGAGCTATTTTAAATATTCATCATGCCTATGTTAGCTTTAATATTTTTCCTACACATCTCATGTTCTTTCTTTGTTATGCTAGATATGCTCTCTAATAGGCTATATTGATGAATACTCTTATGTAAAATATTCCTGATCTTTCATGAGAGAAATCCTTCCTCATTATTTAATTTAATATTCCTTTCTACCTACTTGGTGAAACATCTCAAATTCCTTGAGATCATTCACCTCCCTTTTGAGGTTTGTCCAAATATTATTAAGAACTTCTAGATTTTGAGTCTTCTATGGAATTGCTTCACAAAGAAGATGGTTATATCTTCTTTTGATATTAACCTTAATCAATATTGAGGAGGATTACTTACCCTTGAAAAATATTTTCAATAGAGAGCTCTATATGACTTCTCTAAGTTGAAATTTGAGGAAGATTAGAAGGAGAGATTATTATTTCTTCTACTTGGTTTGATACCACATGTTAAAGTTTAAGTCTTTGATGATTTGAATTAGAAATGATCAACATTTAAATACATAGGAAGCCCATTTATTGTCATAACAAAATTCTAACTTATCCTACAACTACCCTTTTCCTATAGTGCATGCATAGTCCTTCTTATGATGGTTATACAACTCTCATTGTCACATAGCCATATAATGTAACAATTCCTAACATATATATCTCAAGGTATCAAAATTATAATCTAATATTTGGCAAGGCTGATATTAATCGATGTATTGGATAGGCCTATTGGAATTTCATGTATAATATATTTATTATATTTACTATTTTATTATGTTTACATTGTTATGGTTAAGCCTTATTTATTACTTGTAGTTAACCTAAATCCCTCTTGTTATATAAACTTAGGTTAATTTTTATGATGTAATTAGGATTTTGGTATTGCTATAAATAACCTCCTCATCCATTACTTTATAATTGAAGTGTTGTGTAATACTATCTATAGATATAGTGATTCTTTATGGTGCCTAATGGTGCCCATAAAATCCTTATCTTAAATTATTCTTTTTTTTTTTCTTTCTACATATGATTTGACACAATGGCTAGCTTATATTTGTTTTTGGAAAATAATGTGAATTACAATATGGTATTAGAGTGGGCATAGAGGAACATTACTTGGTCACCAAAAAATATTTTTTGGTACCTATTATATTTCTTCCAATTTTAAGGGCAACCTACTCTGTAGAGATTCATAAGTTAATCTTGACATAAGAACCAGTGTCGACTGAAAGGTATTCATATGTTTCTTGAAATAACCAATTTGAAATATTTTGAAGGAAAATTTCGTAATTTCAAAAATAAAAACCATAAATTGTTTCTCTCTTTTCGACCTCTTTCATGGCATCCAACATTATCATTAGTAATATCTTTTTGGCTTCAAAAATTTTTATTCTAGAACCTTTGCATTCAATGGATTCAAGGTTGGTTCCATATATAGAGGTAGTGATGAAGTGTCATATTAATGTTAGACTAAGCACTATATTATTAGTTTTAAAAGTGGCATAATCATAACTATTGTGCCCTTATAGTTACAATTTTTGTAGGGATAGCATTATTTTTTTAAAGGTATACCTTACTCTATCACATGTCTTATTATAACAAATATGGACAGGAAAGTGATTGCTAATGAAATCAAATTAGTCTATCAACTTATATGTGCTAGTATACCTAGTAATGTTTTGTCCTTGTCTGTTTATTGGACTCTTCCATGAAATATTTTTCAAGAAGGTATCAATTTTGGTGTTTTTCAAGGAAGTATGTGGTTTGAATCCTATGGAGTTTGGTTTTTGAGAATTTGAGTGAGATGGCATTCACATAAAAGGGTGAGTATGCATTTTACATCCTAGTACATTTGCATAGATAGTTGGCTAGCTTATATATCTTAATATACTTATCATTTTGAAGTCCAAAATTTAAACCTTACCCTATTCACTACCTTACATATGTAGATGTTTTCCATTTTTTGAGGTGGAAGCAAACATGGCTAATGTAAAATACCATTTTTTATTTATATTGATCGAACCAATTAGTGTGAAGCTAGTATCAATGATCAAGTGAATGAAATGGGCTAAATTAGAAAAATGTTATTAGAATTTACCAAGTGGTGGGTTGGGAATAGCCCTTGCTACCCTAAAATTTGAGATTTTAAGTTTTTAAATTTTTGGGTCCATTAGGATTTTTTTGAAGGAGATAAATTTTACATATGAAATCTAATTGAACATTTTTTCAAATCACGTGATTTTTTAGATCTATGCATTGGTGCCATCAATTTATAGACCTGCTATGGTGTTGGGGGTTAAATTGTGTAATATGGACAAAACCCTAGTTACTAACCTTAGTGGGAAAAACTATAATGTTTGGTAAACTTAAATTATTGGCTTGCTATGAAGTAAGAACCTATGGTATATATTTCAAGAGGATAAACCCATCATTCTCAAACTCACTATAAAAAATAAGAAGAGGCTCTATGTCCATTTTCAATGTTGATTGAACAAGAGTTGTTTTTATTATCAAAGAGAAGAGTGTCCCAATTGAGGCATGGTAAAAATTGCATGAGTTTTTGTTTTTAAGTTTAATAATATTAAAGTATATATCTTGGAATTGGACCTTTCTTCTCTTAAACTAGTTGAGTTTGATAACATTGAGGACTATATTGTAAGATTCAAGGCTTTAAGGGAAGACATTGCATCTTCTAGGGGAAACAATAAATATGATACAAAATCCATTAAAATTGTCATTCCTAATCTATCCCCTTATTTTAGATATTGAACCTGATGGTTGATATGATTCTTCTATTTTTGGAATATCAAAATATTTTTTCTTTTGATTAATTTTTTATATTCTATTTTATTTTTAGGTAGCAATGTGAAATTACAGTGGGACTCCACAAATATGAATTTATGCAAAGGAATTTAAATTTTATGCTAAGACCTGAGAGATCAAGAGCCACGTGAAGAATTTAAAGAAAACAAAGACCACTCATAGGTACTATAAGATGAAGGGACATCTAATGAATAATATATTACTAAAGCTACAAAGGATAGAAGTTAAGTTCTTGAAGTTGTGTGGATGACTTCTAGATGATGATGGAGACTTAGAAAGACAATCCTTAACTGTAGAGGCCCACTAGAAAATCCATTGTAGGGGAATATACTATTTTCATTATTATCTTATCTTATTGGCCCCTTAATTTAGATTATGGGAGGGTGTTGAAATTGTAATCTGATTCTTGACCAAGGCTAACATTGTGTGATGTAGTGGACATGACTAAGAGCATTTCATTGTATAATGTGTTAATTATTTGTAAAATTTTATTAAGTAATCCAAACAGTCCATGGTGAACCTTATTATGGTTAAAATGTATTTATTAATTGTAATCAACTTAAATCCCTCTTGTTATTTTAGATTGGGTTAAACTTTGTAATTGGGATTTAAGTATTGTTATATATACCCCCTCACAGTCTTTATTTTATTATTGGAGTGTGGTGTACTATTATCTATGGATATAGTGATTATTCATTGTGCCTATGGATGTCCACCAAATACTTCTCTTTCATATTTTATTTTTATTTCTGTATAATATTTGTATAAATATTTTGCTTCAATTTATTTATAGAAAACAATGTGAATTTCAATAGAAATCCTACCATCCTTATTTATCCTATGATAATCTAGAATCTAGGTTTTATGGGCATGAGAATAATCTACTTCATATTTAGTATTTATGGTACTAGAATAAAATTATTTAGCATTATGATGTCAACAATCATGGAAGGAAGTTGATAATGATCTTGATGTAGGATTCCATTAGGATGACCAATTGAATCCCTAGTAATA
Source organism: Wollemia nobilis (assembly GCA_028583015.1). NCBI lineage: Eukaryota > Viridiplantae > Streptophyta > Pinopsida > Araucariales > Araucariaceae > Wollemia > Wollemia nobilis. Next base: position 2,326,290 of record JAQPPZ010002321.1, read on the forward strand.
AGTACTAACATTGCTTGAGGTAATCCTTCTATCATAATGGATATTTCATTGGCCTATTTATATTTAGTAATATTTGGTTTTTACTTAGGGTAATATCATATGTGATGCCCTTATTATAATTAGTAAAAAAAAATATTGTGTATATTTAGATACATTAATTTTCAATAACTTTCAAAACCTAGAGTAGAAACAATAATAGACTCAAGCAAGGGTTGTGATAAGTCCATATAAATGCATGGTTTGGGATGAATTAAAAACTTATAATAATTTAATATTTCATTTTTATACTAGTATTCTAACCAAGCTAGATTGTACTATCTGCAAAGAAAGGATGGGATGAAAATTTAGGGAATGAATATTCAATACACATGGAATAATATGTATTAGATGGGATTTTGGGATGAAATTGAAAATCCACACTTATAAATCTTAAATTTTCCACATATATTTCATGTGCCACATTGTAATACGACTTGCTCAACTTTATCAAAATTATAAATGAAAGGTATGTATCCCTTCCTTTGCTCCTATCAACAATAATAAGGTAACCATTAATTTCCCATTTTACGCTAACACATTTGTTAAAGATATTTCAAACTAAGACCCCCTCAATAAGAACATAACAATAGTCCTACATTGATATTCCTCAATAGAAACTATTATAGAGTTAGAATATAGTGAATGGTTGTTCAGTTTCATCCACTATGTCTTCCTATTTTTATGTCTTCAATCCTTTCTCATCAATGGAATCGCCTAAAATGATGACGTTACTACCTCTTGGATGGACACAATGTAAGCATTTTCTTAATTACATTTAAAATACAAAATTGTGTTAGATAATATGCATCCCACCATAATGACATTAACAAATGAAAGGTGATCCCCTAAAATAGTGGCAAAGGAGGTATGCAAAATATGACATAGTCACTAGCTAAAGTATCATAGGTACCTATATCATAGTAGAATGGATCACATATGATCCAAGTGAATATCCATTATATACATAAAGGATCAAATATTTTATAATAATTATGGTGGAATATCATTACATCCAACATCAAGATCACCATCCATATCCATATAGAAAGAACATGGGATCCCATAAGGCCTTGATTCCATAAATCATGCCCTAGGAATTAACATAGAAAGGGTAGAACTTTATTCCTTGTCATAAACAATAGATCAAAGCTAATATATCCCATGTTAGACCACTAGTGATTACACTATATTTATATGGACTAGTTAAATAATATTCCCAAAAGCTAAAATGTTTGTTATTTCTTATATTTTTACATAGGCCTTATGAGAGATATAAACTTATTGTTATCATTCACTTATTTTTTTAATTTCTAGAATTATTGAGGTATGAATTTTTTATAGGTAAGATGATTTAATTAAAAGTGGATTTTGAAAGGGGCCCAAAAACCTTTTTATAAAAGATACAACACGAACAGGTCAGTAGACCCAAACCACAAAAACAAAGGATGGACCCACAAGGGGAAAACCAACCTTACAAGGAAAGGAAGAGCTAAACGGGGAGATCCAATAGGGAATATTTCAACCAAACAAAAATCAAGGGTGGTCTTAGGAGGAGACCCCAAATAGAACAAACCAAAGGGCTACAATATTAATCTTCAACATTGGCACTCGAAGGACCACCAACTTTCTTGAAGAGAGTATTGAGGTAGCCATGGATTTTATCCATCACCTTTACTACCTAATTGTAGAGTGACCATGCTACCTTAGATGAATTGGCAATTACTGACAAAGTGACCACCATGCTGGTGATGTGGCTAAGGATAGAGTTCTATAGGAAAATTACCAATAAAGGATCGATGTGAATCAGCTCCATAGGGAAAATTTCCTTACTTGCATTTCTAGGAGAAGACATCTCCATCTTTAGCTTTTTGAGATGAAAGGAAGCCCATATGTAAGTTGGGCTAGGATTGTGCTTGGACTTGTATGATGAGCATTAGACAGGTCAATGTTTGAACTTAAAATTAAAAAACAAACACTCCTATTTGAGATCAGAATAGGGGATTTTCTTCAGGGTTTACGAGGAAAATAAAGGTCATTATCATCTCTAGGGACCTCATGGATAGGAGTTTTGTGACTATGGATTTTGGTAGGTTTACATGGGTTAGGGAAATTGGAGATTTGAGTGGGATTGGGAGGGGTAGGTTAGGTAGTGACCAAAAATTTGTTGGAGTAGAACTAAAGAGCATGTTTGTACAAAATAAGGTGCAGGTCCTAGTGGATGGGGTGAGTGGATTTCCCATTCTAAATATTGTTAATGGATAACTCAATGGACTTGTATAGATAATTAGGGACATTCCTCCTAATATGGTTCATGAAGGCTAAATGGAAGCTTCATAGGGGAAGGTCAAATTTTTCAATGGTAAAATATATTAAAATTGGGACCATAACACAATACTAGGGACCAAGTAGGAATAGTCTATCAATTCCACCATCAAATAAAACTATGTCCTTATATTTATCAGTAAAGAAATCCTCCACCACCATAGTGTGCTTGTTTCACCTAATGGTTTTGTCATCGATCAGGAAAATTTTAACCTCGACTAGTATTCAAAAATCAATCATAAAATCAAGGCCCTTAATAGTGACGTGACCCCCATACCAAGATTTTATGATTTCATCAGAGACTTTGGCATCATTGCCAACAAATTTTTTTAGAAAAGGTAAAAATTTGTGGCTCCCTAAAATCTCCTCAACAATAGGGTCGAGTTGAATGATAGTGGACTCCAAGATTGAGGTATGGCTTCAATATAAAAAAATTGTTCTATTTTAATTTTATTTATTCTAAACTCATTTATGGAATTCAGTTGTAACCATTGGTTTTTGTTGCAATTTTTCATTAGGATAACTAGTGTGGTTGGAATATTTTATAATTTTTTTTATGTCATGTTTCGCTATACTTTGGTGTTAAATTATTTGTTTCTAATAATTAATTGTTTTCTTGAATTTTGGACCAATTTTTAGTTTGTTTGATATACTATTTCACATTATACCATGTTTTGAATAAGATTGGTATTTTTATCATTAATTTTATTTACCTATGTTTTTAATACTTGCTTACAATATCTTTTATTATTCATGGATGTAGATAAAAATGGAAATCCAAATATATATCATTCACATATTCATCAATATTATAGTGAAATAATAGTTTTTGTAACCATTATTGTCATGACCCTCCCTTGGTAGACTTTTTATTTGAAAAATACATGTGTGGTCATATGTGTTTTGTTGATGGGATGATTTATTATTTCATGAAAATGGGAATGTAAGATCTATGTTTGTGGAAAATATCATGTTTCTTATCAACAAGTTGACTAACGAATTTGTGTTTAAGTATGCAAGTATACATATGCAATGAAAAATATATGATGTAACTAGCTATAGGAATGCTAGAATAGTTCATGTTTTAATTCTGCAAAAAAAAAACTTGGCAAATGCTAATGTGGTGACTTGGTTTTGCAGGTGATCTTATGATAGTTAGCTAACAAATAGAATTTTCCTATTCTTCCCAAAAATATATTAATTTAAATATAGTTGGACTAATGCTTGAATGGTATGTCTCTAGAAGCATAGAAATGCGATGAAGTTAATGCCACTCGCACATCCTATCGAACTAGTGAAGTGCAATTATGTGGAAACCATATTTTGTGTTACTTGGGTAATGCACTCCCTTGGGATGAGGGATGAAATGAACCTTTATTTTATTCATTTTTGGTTGTTAATCTTAGTGGATGATGGAACTTGGGTTGGAGGACTGCCATGTTAGAGGAAAATTTGGCAACTTTGACTAGAGAGAAATGGAGTGGGAAGGAGGAAAGGAAAGAGTGAACGAAAATTATGGGGAGGATAGTGTGATAGAGGGAGAGTCGAATTGGAGAGAGGAAAAAAAGAGTTTGACTAGAGTGATTGCATGGTGGATAGCTTGAAGACCAAGAGTTTCCAAGAAATCAAGGGAAAATTCTGTGATACGACCTACAAGTAATAGGTAGATGTTTCCAATCATGTATTTATTCTCTTTTTGAAAGGAATTGTTTATTCATAGTCAATAGGCAGCTTGATGTCGACTGGCTATTTTAGGGAATGAATTACTTTTGACATCTCAATTTTAATGAAGTCTTCATAGGATTAATGAATCTTCCTATGATTTATGTGGGTTAGATAAGGATAGGTCTTACCTAGAAATTTCTGTGGTAAATAGTTTATTGCTAAACTAATGTTTAAATACATTTTGTATATTATGTTTGAACATATAGGATTAGTAGAATATCACCTTGTGGTGAGTTGGGAAGAGAATATTCAAATAGGAAAATTTGGACGTCTCTTTTGAATAAACTTTACATAGATTGTGCTGAGCCTAATTGGACTATGTTAAGTTCATAGATAGATCTAAGGTGTTGATGTTTAGATTGGCCTAGTGGTGCTTAGAGGAGCTAGAGTAGATGTCATCGATGGTAGAAGAACTACTAGGTGCAACCATGTTTTGGATTAGTTTGGAGTTCTATGATCTATCACCTATTTACACTATAGACTAGATTGTAGTGTGGTCTTAGTCCTACGTAGATTGGTGGGTGCCCAAGCTAGTGTAAACTAAAATTATAGAATGCTCTTAGTCTTGGTTAGGTTTGGGTATGAATCTCAGCAAAACCTTTTAATTGGTTGAATGCAAAGTTTGATGGGGAAATTTAGAATGTTTCTAGCTACCTGTTAAGTCAAAGTTCATGATACGTTATTGAGGTCTAGCCATGAGGTGCTAGAGGTGTTATGACCTAAGAATTTGTAATTTAGATACGTTCATATGGAATGGATGTAGTTTTTTTGTATGTCCATTTAAATGGTTCTTGAGATATGAGACTCGGATCATTTGACTTTGAGCTTTAGTAGAATTGCATAAGAGCTAACCTGGTTATTTAGGAACTTATAGAAAGGATATTTCATACCATATTGGAACATACCAAAGGAGATGAATGGGGTTGTACCATTTCTCCAAGGATGGAAAATATGGTATTTAAATTTTATTAAGAAGTTATAAACCTTTTAAAGTACTATGAGAATAATTAGAAAAGATTGTATGGATGTTGTCTTTTGTATTATCTTCTGTAGCTAGAAATTTTGGAAAAGGATATTTAGTCTACCTTCTATTGACCGATTATGAGGCAAAAGCAATGAATGAGAATTGTATCATTGAATGTGGATTGTATTTTGTATTCTTTTAAAAAATTTAGAGAAGGTACTAAGAATATCTTTGCTGAGTACGTTTATCTTACTCGCATGTGTGGAATGAAAGGCTATTCTAGTTTGTAATAGTTGGGAATTAGATAATTCTCCTCTTAAAGGGTAGAGGCAATAAAGAGTGCCACTATCTCATTGTATTTATTTAGCCACTTTGTGGTGAGTAATATAAGGACTATGATTTTAATGTTGGGTTTTCCCTACGAGGTTTTTCCCAAGGTAAACAATGTGTTGTGCAAACTGTGATGATATATTGCTTATGGTAGAATGTTATAAGTGTAATTGGTTTTGGTTATGGACCTGAATATTCTTAAATATTAATCATTTTGAGTTATGTTAGTGAATATGCTTAAAATATGAATTGATAAACATGGAATGATTAGAAGCTTTGTTATAGTTCATGTGGAGATAGTTTAACAATGCATCTTGGATAGATATTTAAAGCTTATTATTGAAATGGTTTGATGGGAATTGATCAAATTAATTATGGAATGAATGATTGATTTAATCCTTTATCTAGGCATTGTGGAAACATGAAGTGATAAGTTATATTTATCAAACTATATGACCATAGGAGGAATACTCTTATTTGAATTAAAGAATAAATAAAAGAAAATAAATATTGATTAATGATCTAGTTTAGGTCAAATCGATGCAAATCCTTCTTCATAGGATATTTATTTGTGGTGGTTACTTTAGTTTGAAATAGTGGAATCATGTGCATGGCTCTTTATAGGTAATAGTTATGCAATAACCTAAAGAATCACTCTAAACATTTTTAAAGGAATTCATTGGGTGTAATAATGAATTTAGGGAGTTGGAGCTTATTATTGACTTGAGAAATTATTGAACTCATAATTGCAATAGATCCTCACATAAGGAGTAAACATGCTTTTATAAATGGTCATCTACAATGTGGTAGTAGCATGAATGGGAGTTAAACCTTTAGATATAGAATCTATTGAAATCTTATTAGTAAGGAGATAATATTTATGAGGGCTTAGTGTTTCTAAGTTGGTCTAGCAAGATATAATTAAAAGACTATCCTATTATGACAATGAACCAATAAGCTTGCTTACACATCTAGTGCTCTTACATTAATAGACCTATGTAAGGATTAGGGATTGGTGGAAACCTTCGATGGACCGAAGGGAAATAAGCTAGCTCATTGAAGGAAGGATGAGATGGATAGCCAAGCAATATTTTTACCTAATGCACTTACATTAAAATATATATGTAAGTTGTAGAGATGGAATTAATCGGGCGGGGGGGGGGGTGGGAGAAGCAATTTTTCCTAATGCACTTACATTAAAAGATATATATAAGTTGTACAAATGTGTAATACTTGTGACATAAGAACATAAAGGAACTAAGTTGTCTCCATGCCAATTTAGGTATGTGCAGGGGGATCTAGGATATATATATATAACTCCCATGGATGAGTTGGGTAAAATTGGGTTATGATATTTGGTATCAGAGCGAGTTCGTAGGGATGCAAGTTTCCTTGCATAAGATTAGATAGAGTACAATAGGATGTGTACTATGTAGAATATACTTGTAAAAAGAAATATAGTGTACCAGTTAACCACATATCTCGACTATCTAGTTTGAATAACTAAGAATATAGTTGCTAGGAGGAGAAGCAATTCAAGGATGAAATTGTGAACTAATCTCTTCTATCTCTCTTGTGTGTGGCCAGGGATAATGCCACCCAAGAGAAGGAGAGGGAGTGTTGCCCCAATGACTAGGAAGACATGACAAAATAATGCAGAGGTTGAGACCCCAAATATAGGTACAAATACCCCTAATAATGAGAGGGAGGATCTCACTGCAATAGTGGCCCTACTAAGGGAATAGATGGAATCACAAAAATAGTTATTGGAAGCTTTAGTGAATCAAGATTTACAAGCTAGGAATTCTAGGATGGGATGAGAGAATGAACCCCTTTCAGAGGCACAACAGGCTAGGGTTCGACTAGAGGTCGAGTTGGGCAGAGATATGAAACATCTAAAATCTTCCAAGTTCAATGGAGAGGAAGATGGAGACAAAGTCGAGGCTTGGCTGAAAGAGATAGAAACCTACTGTAATATGAAGAACTATTCCATTGGTACTCATACATCCTATGCTACTTTGCATTTGCAAGGGGTTGGTTTGGATTGGTGGGAAACATATAGTGGGGAACTAGGGATTGAGGTTACAGTCAATTGGAAATGGGAAAACTTTGTGATAGCTTTCAAAGAAATATTCCTCACCAAACATTTCTACACCAAGAAATTTGAAGAGTTCACCAAACTTAGACAAGGGACTAGGACTATGGAGGTATACTATCAAAAATTCATCAAGATTCTAAAGTACGTGCCCACATATAATGAGAAAATGAAGATACATAAGTTTATTCTAGGAGTAGATCCTAGGATAGGGCATGAAGTGAATATGCGGGAACCTGGTACTCTTTAGAAGGCCTATGATCTATCTAGGAAAGCCAAAACTTATCTCAAGCCCTACTTCGACTATGAAGGGGCATCTGAACAAGACAAAGAGGCTCTAAGAAAAAGAAATAGTGTAGGGTTTATAAAATGGGAAAGTGAACAGGCAAACAAGAGTCCCCCTAGATAGGAAAGAAGGAATGATAGGAAGCAAGGAAATTTTAGGAAGAGGTTCAAGGGGAAGAACCATAACCCTAACAATTATAACAATGGTGATAATCGATCATCAACATAGGTCAGGCCAATCCTTCACATGTAGTGAAAATAGAATATGGATAGAAGTAGAAAACACATCCAGGACCCAAAGCAGGATGTTATGAATGTGGTGGTCCACATTATGCCAACAAATGTCCACTTAAATCTAGAACCAGTTCAAAGGGAAAGGAACCAACTTATAAAGAACCTACACACAAGATTTATGTAGTGATAGGGAGTCAAAATCTGGAAGGACAAGCCACACCACTACTGATAAAAGGTAAGATATTTGGTAGAAATGTTAGAATTTTGATTGATAGTGGTGCCACAGATAGCTTTTTTTCCACTAGATTAATTAAAGATATACTAGAAAGGCCAGGAATCTTGGCACATGGGTGGAAGGTCGAGTATGGCTCAAGGTAGACCTACTCTATAGATTAGTGTTACCCTATGGCTAAAATTATCTTACCTAGTGGCACAATTGTAGGTTACCTTTATGTAGCACCCTTACATGCTTTTGATGTAGTGCTAGGAATGGATTGGTTGCAAGCACATAAGGTTGTAATCAATTTCTAGGATAGATGGATTGAATACTCGAAGATAGTAGGAAGGTACAAAGGGTGTACAACCTATAGGGGGATTTTCAACCCTAGATCCTCTCCGCAATGCAACTTAAGAAGGAAATGAAGAGAGGAGGAATAATTTATGTAGTGAAACTAAATGAGATAGGAGAGGAAAAGAAGGAAGAGGTGTTTGAGAGACACCCAATCCTTCAAAAGTTTAGAGATGTATTTCTAGAATATTTACTTGGATTACCCCCTAAGCGTGAATTTGATTTCACAATTGAACTTCAACCTAGAACAAACCTATTCATAGAGCTCCTTATAGAATGAATCCAATTGAGATGCAAGAACTGAAAGTACAATTGCAAGGATTACTAAAAAAAGGATTGATTAGACCAAGTGTGTCACCATGGGGTGCACCAGTGTTGTTTTTCAAGAAGAAGGATGGTTCCTTGTGACTATGTATAGACTATAGGATGTTAAACAAGGCAACCATTAAAAATAGATATCCTCTACCCAGAATCGAAGACCTCTTCGATCAGCTTAAAGATGCCACTATCTTTTTAAATATTGATCTAAAGTCGGGATACCACCAGTTGAGGATTCGAGAAGAGGATACCCATAAGATAGCCTTCAAAACTCATTATGGAAATTATGAGTTTACTGTCTTACCTTTTGGTCTATCAAATGCTCCAACAAAATTTATGAATTTAATGAACAATATCTTTAAGAAGATTTTGGATCGATTTGTTCTTGTGTTCTTGGATGATATTTTGATATATTTCTAAAATAAGACTGAGCATGATAGACACCTTGAGATCATGTTGGAGCTACTAAGAAAGAATTAGTTGTACAAGAATTTGTTGAAGTGTGAATTTTATGTGTCAGAAGTGCAATATTTAGGGCATATTGTATCAACAGAAGGGATCGTGGTGGATCCTAAGAAGATAGAAGCTATACTGAATTGGCCACCACCAATAAATATGTTGGAAGTCTGAAGTTTTATGGGTTTGACTGGATACTATAGGTGTTATGTAAAGGACTATGCCAAGATAACCACTTCAATAACTAACCTTCAGAGGAAGGGAAAATAATTCAAATGGATGGATAAATGTGAGGAAGCTTTCAATCTGCTCAAATAAAAACTCACTACATCTCCCATACTAAAGATACTAGATCCTTAGGGTAGCTTTTTTGTGTGTACAAATGCATCATTGGAAGGTTTGGGAGGAGTGCTCTCACAAGATGAGGTAGTAATAGCTTACGAATCTAAGAAACTAAAATGACATGAGGTCAATTATGCCACCCATGATCTGGAGTTGGTAGTAGTGGTTTTTGCTCTCAAAATTTGGTGACACTATTTGATAGGAAGGCCCTTTGAGTTGAGAATAGACCATCAAAGTCTAAAGTATATATTTACTCAACCTTTGCTAAATGCTAGGCAGAGAAGATGGATGGAATTTCTTGTTGAATATGACTTTGGCATTGAATACATCAAAGGGAAAGAAAATAAGGTTGTTAATGCACTCAGTAGGAGAAGACACATCACTGTCTTGTCTCACATCCATGTGGACCTGATGGAACAGGTTAAGGAAATGCAATAGCAGGATGTGTTTTGCAAGCAAATATAGGAAAGGATGGAAATGAAATCTAATGGAAGTAAGGATTTCAGCACCAAGGATGGTTTCTTGTGCTTTAAGGATAGAGTAGTAATTCTAGAGGTTGGTGATTTAAGGAAAATGATCATGAATGAGGTACATAGATCTCCATATTCTGCTCACCTAGGAGGGGCAAAGATGAGAGAGAATATGAAGAAAAATTTCTACTAGCCAAGAATGAAGAAGGACATAACTAAATTTATTGCTCAATGTCTAGAATGCCAAAAAGTTAAGGTAGAGCACAAACATCCTATAGGTCTATTATATCCTCATGATGTACCAGTGTAGAAATGGTAAGTGATTTTGATGGATTTTATTGTAGGTTTTCCAAAGACCAGATTCCAGCATGATGCAATCCTAGTAGTGGTCGATAGACTGACCAAGGTTATACATTTTATACCTAAAAATACCAAGGATGATGTCATGATTATGGCTAACAGATTTGCCAAGAAAATATTTAGGCTTCATGGTTTTTCGAAAGTAATCATTTTAGATAGAGACTTGAGATTCACATCTAAGTTTTGGTAAGCTTTACATTGAGCCATTGACACTTGGCTAAACATCAACTCTACATATCACCTAGAAATTAATGGATAAATTGAGAGGGTGAATCAGGTATTAGAGGACATGCTTTGCATGTACTATATGGATCAAAAGATCTAGTGGGAATATTTTCTACACTTGGTAGAATTTACCTACAATAATGGTCATCATTTGACCCTAGGCATGGCACCATTTGAAGCCCTATATGGCAGGAGGTGTAGGACACCATTGTCTTGGGATAATCCAGAGGATAGGGTTGTGCTTGGACCAGATATGGTCAAGGAAATGGAGCAAAAATTAAGGACAATCAGAGAAAGGCTTAAAGAAGTTGTTGATTGTCAGAAGAGTTATGTTGACCTCAAGAGGTCACCAAGAGAATTTATGGTGGGGGACAAAGTATTTTTGAGGGTGATACCAAAGAAGAGTGCTATTAAGTCCACAAAACTTGATCCACATTTTGTTGGACCCTTCAAAATTATAGAGAATATCAATCCTATGGCATATTGACTTGCCTTACCACCTAATTTGTCCAAGATTCACGATACCTTTCACATTTCTTTTCTTAGGAAGTACATTGCTAACCCTAAACATGTGTGGGAATTTTCAAACTTGCAGATGGTGGATCTAGAGGCTATAGAGGTTCGACCAGTAAAAATCCTTGAGTTTCATTCCAAATCAATGAGGAAAGGGACTTTGGAGCAATGCAAGGTCCAGTGGGACCGTTACTCCGAGAGAAATGCTACTTGGGAGAAAGTAGCAGATATGCAAAGACACTTTCCATTTTTATTTGAGAACAATATGTATTTTTTTTTGTATAGAACATAGAGGACTATGTTAAGCCTAAAGGGGGAGGATGTCATGACCCTCCCTTGGCAGAAATTTTATTTGAAAAATACATGTGTGGTCATATGTGTTTTTTTGATGGGATGATTTATTATTTCATGAAAATGGGAATGTAAGATCTATGTTTGTGGAAAATATCATGTTTCTTATCAACAAGTTCACTAAAAAATTTGTGTTTAAGTCTACAAGTATACATCTGCAATGAAAAATATATGATGTAACTAGTTGTAGGAATGCTAGAATAGTTCATGTTTTAATTCTGCAAAAAAAAAACTTGGTAAATGCTAATGTGGTGACTTGGTTTTGCAGGTGATCTTCTAAAAGTTAGCTAATGAATAGACTTTTTCTATTCTTCCCAAAAATATATTAATTTAAATATAGTTGGACTAATTCTTGAATGGTATATCTCTAGAAGTGTGGAACTATGATGAAGTTAATGCCACTCACACATCCTATCAAACTAGTGAAGTGAAATTATGTGGAAACCATATTTTGTGTTACTAGGGTAATTCACTCCCTTGGAATGAGGGATGAAATGAACCTTGTTTTTATGATTTTTAGTTGCTAAGCTATGTGGAAAATGGAACTTGGGTTGGAGGTATGCCATGTTAGAGGACTATTTGGCAATTTTGATTAGATATAAATGGAGTGAGAAGGAGGAAAGGAAGGAGTGAATAGAAATGAGTAGGAGGATGGTGCAAGAGGAGGGAGTTGTATTGGAGAGATGAAGAAAAAGAGTTCAGTTAGAGTGATTATGCAGTGGACAACTCAAATACCAAGAGTTTCCAGGAAATCAAGGGGAAATTTTGTGATACGACCTACAAGTAATAGGTAGACGTTTCCAGTCATGTATTTGTTCTCTTTTTGAAAGGAATTGTTTATTCATAGTCAATAGGTAGCTTGACATTGACTGGCTATTTTAGGGAATGAATTACTTTTGACATCTCAATGTTAATGAAGTCTTCATAGGATTAATGAATCTTCCTATAATTTTATGTGGGTCAAATAAGGATAGGTCTTTATCTTACTTGGAAAAGCTTGTGGTAAAGAATTTATTGCTAAATTAATGTTTAAATACATTTGGTAGCTTACGTTTGAACAAATAGGATTAGTAGAATATCACCTTGTGGTGAGCTGGGAAGAGAATCTTCAAATGAAAATAGTTGGTCATCTCTTTTGAACAAAATCTACATAGATTATGTTGAGCCTAATTGGATTGTGTTAAGTTCATAGATAGATCTAAGGTGTTGATGTTTGGATTGGCCTAGTAATGCTTAGAGGAGCTAGAGTAGATGTCGTCAATGGTAGAACAACTACTAAGTGCAATCGTGTTTTATATTAGTTTGGAGTTCTATGATCTATCACCTGTTTACACTATAGACTATCTTGTAGTGTGGTCTTATTCCTACGTAGATTGGTGGGTGCCCGAGATAGTGTAAACTAAAATTATAGAATGCTTTTAATCTTGGTCAGGTTTGGGTATGATGCTCAACAAAACATTTTAATTGGTTGAATGTGAATTTTGGTGGGAAAATTTGGAATGTTTTTAGCTGCCTATTAAGTTGAAGTTCATGATACATTATTGAGGTCTAGCCATGAGGTGCTAGAGGTGTTATGACCTAAGACTTGTAATTTAGATACGTTCAGATGGAATGGATGTAGTTGTTTTGTATGTCCATTTAAATGGTTCTTGAGATATGAGACTCGGATCATTTGACTTTGAGCTTTAGTAGAATTGCATAAGAGCTAACCTGGTTATTTAGGAACTTATAGAAAGGATATTTCATACCAGATTGGAACATCCTAGAGGAGATGAATGGGGTTGTACCATTGCTCCAAGGGTGGAAAATATGGTATTTAAATTTTTTAAGAAGCTATAAACCTTTTAAAATACTATGGGAATAATTAGAAAATATTGTATGGATGTTGTCTTTCGTATTATCTTCTCTAACTAGAACTTTTGGAAAAGGATATTCAGTCTACCTTCTATTGGCCGATTATGAGGCAAAAGCAATGAATGAGAATTGTATCACTGAATGTGGATTGTATTTTGTATTCTTTTAAACAATCCATGAAAGGTATTGAGAATATCTTTGCCGAGTATGTTTATCTTACTCACATGTGTGGAATGAAAGGCTATTCCAGTTTGTAACACTTGGGAATTAGATAATTCTCCTCTTGAAGGGTAGAGGCAATAAAGAGTGCCACTATCTCATTGTATTTATTTAGCCACTTTGTGGTGAGTAATATAAGGACTATTATTTTAATGTTGGGTTTTCCCTATGGGGTTTTTCCTAGGGTAAACAATGTGTTGTGCAAACTGTGATGATATCTTGCTTATGGTAGAATATTATAAGTGTAATTGATTTTGGTTATGAACCTAAATATTCTTAAATATTAATCATTTTGAGTTATGTCAACGAATATGCTTAAAATATGAATTGATAAACATGGAATGATTAGAAGCTTTGCTATAGTTCATGTGGAGATAGTTTAACAATGCATCTTGGATAGATCTTTAAAGCTTATTGTTGAAATGGTTTGATGGGAATTAATCAAATTAATTATGGAATGAATGATTGATTTAATCCTTTATCTAGGCATTGTGGAAACATGAAGTGATAAGTTATATTTTTCAAACTATATGACCGTAGGAGGAATAATCTTATTTGAATTAAAGAATAAATAAAAGAAAATAAATATTGATTAATGATCTAGTTTAGGTCAAATCGATGCAAATCCTTCTTCGTAGGATATTTATTTGTGGTGGTTACTTTAGTTTGAAATAGTGGAATCATGTGCATGGCTCTTTATAGATAATAGTTATGCAATAACCTAAAGAATCACTCTAAACATTTTTAAAGGAATTCATTGGGTGTAATAATGACTTTAGGGAGTTGGAGCTTATTATTGACTTGAGAAATTATTGAATTCATAATTGCAATAGATCCTCACATAAGGAGTAAACATGCTTTTATAAATGGTCATCTACAATGTGGTAGTAGCATGAATGGGAGTTAAAACTTTATATATAGAATCTATTTAAATATTATCAGTAAGGAGATAATATTTATGAGGGCTTAGTGTTTCTAAGTTGGTCTAGTAGGATATAATTAAAATACTATCCTATTATGACAATGAACCAATAAGCTTGCTTACACATCTAGTGCTCTTACATTAATAGACCTATGTAAGGAGTAGGAATTGGTGGAAATCTTTGATGGACCAAAGGGAAATAAGCTAGCTCATTGAAGGAAGGATGATATGGATAGCCAAGCAATATTTTTACCTAATGCACTTACATTAAAAGACATATGTAAGTTGTAGAGATAGGTAATACTTGTGACATAGGAACATAAAGGAACTAATATATATATATATATATATATATATATATATATATATATATATATATATATATATATATATATATATATATATATATAAACTCCCATGGATGAGTTGAGTAAAATTGGGTTACGACAGTTATATGCTTTTGTACTATTGACATAATTTTTTTAATTCATATTTTTAAAAATATCATAGGATGGGTAGCATTGGTATAGATTCTCTATTTATAGGTACTTTAGAAGCATGCCCTATGATTAGTATGGATTCCATTTTTCTATGTTACAAGTCTTATAAGTGTTTGACCCATGTAATAATATAATTGTTTGAATTTTTAATAGTGCAATGTATATTTTCTTATTTCTTTGAAAATATATATACTAAGGGTCTCATGAATAAAACACATATTAAATTGTCAAAAAAAATTGGATTTGGATAATATATTATTATATACTTTTCTCTTGTGCTACAATAAAATAATATCACTTTATATTCAATTATTTTTATTTTTATTAAATAAACCCCTTAAACCTTAAGGTTCTTGATTTTGTCTAGTGTGAGTTATCTTCTATGAAGGTATCAATATGTGCATCATGCTTTCCTCTTTCTCAATATTATTTCCTAAATGGATAGCACAAGTTTCCTAAAAATTATGTTCCATTTCCAATTTATAATATATATTACTTCCGCTTACTTCTTATTCTTGTGACCTATGTATCATGTGAGTAGGTAATTTTTTCTACCTTCAAGATGGGGTTTACACTTTGCTGAATTTAATGGTAACGTATAACTAACTTAGAATATTATTTTCCAATATCTTATAGAATATCAAATATTTTAAATCATCAATCCTTATGAGTGTGTCTGTGATACTAAATATTATGAGATTTTATTACTTAGTTTTATATAATAAAATCATATATACTCACCTCAAAACAATTGGTTTTTCTATCCCTATTTCAAGAGTGATGCTCAAAATAAATCAAGAAAATAAAAAATTTATCTCTAAAATTGATTCATATTTTTATAATTGGTAAGAAAATAGTGAGTTTGAAAAATGCCTTGAAACTAAAAGGAATTGAATATACAAGAATTTAACTAAATTTGTTAGGTGTCAATTGCATTATTCACTATAATTATTAAGGAAATTTGTATATCAACTTGAATATCTACCTCCTTTTGGAATTTTTTAATCCCATATGTAAATGACATTATCATAGAGAATCATATAGTCCATATAAGGGGCTAGTTAGGGTGGAACATAGTATCAAGCAACTAGTTGTGTGCATCCATATCCAATTGGCAACATATTTCATCCAATTCACATAATGATTTTTTATTAAAGGGTATATAGTTCACAAAATAAATTGGTAAGGATGGGTTTCACTACTATAAAAAGTTAGGATTATGCACCTTGAACACTAATAGAATATTTTTTGTCATCCATATACCAAAATATTTCAAGCCTTAATTCCCATATTAAGGTTATTTCAATTTTTATTCTTATCCTCTTATAAAATAAAAACCTTATGGACATCTCAACTTGCAAGATGGCTCTACCCCTTAAATGATATTTCTAGTCTATCAAGTAAAAATTTCATCTTAAGAATATTTTGGGCCATGATAAACTAGTTACAACACTTACAATTATGTTTTGATATTATTTTAATTTTCTTTTTAAATATTTTTTTTCATATTTTAGCCTCCTTTGTCCAATATAAATTCATTGTTGACCTCTTCAAAGGCCAGTTATTCTTTATTTAAATTATGCCTTTGGGATATCAAATTGATCTATCTTATAGTAGAGGATTTTATATTTATGTTGATGTTTTATCTATACTCCATTTTATATTCTTAGATCTATCATCACATTGTTGAATTTTTATGCTAATTTTTTGGCTCAATTTCTACATAGAAAATTAAATAGAGTAGTATACACTACCATTCAACACCTAGACTTAAAATTTCATTTCTCACTCAATCCCATTTTTGATATACATATAAAATGGTTTATATTTCAGATTTGATAATATAAGCATTATTTCTTGTGATATTGATTATATTGTAGTTTGTTTTATGTTTGAAGGGAGCCTCCATAAATTTTGTTAAGTTTTCTTGGTGATCATAACGATGATTTTATTTTAGTTTTTTATTATTTTTATAGTTCTCTTTTAATTTTTCATGTGATGGATACGTTATTTATTGCTTTATGTATACACTCATATTTATAGGTGTAGACTATTTGTATACACTTGTCTTTATTATTTTATGTAGTTTATTTGTTAACTAGATTTTATTACATGCTTTGCATTAACCTTGTTTTATCTTCATTCAAGAATAATTAAGATAATCATTAAGAAATACTTGACTAACTAGCTGACAATATTGACTTGAGATGATATGCAATGATTTTAACTCGTAATTTGGTAAATGTATTATCACAAAGTTGTCTTATAAGGGTAATGTACACAAGATTTTGTAATTTTTAGATTTAATCCTACTAATTTTAGTGAATCATCTACAATCTCAATGAATACTAGCATGAGTCCATCCTTTCTTTTATCCCTAACCAACCA
The DNA here is from genome assembly GCA_028583015.1 of Wollemia nobilis. NCBI lineage: Eukaryota > Viridiplantae > Streptophyta > Pinopsida > Araucariales > Araucariaceae > Wollemia > Wollemia nobilis. The sequence goes on from JAQPPZ010002321.1 coordinate 2,343,770, forward strand.
AAAAGAAAAGTTACTTCCTTATATTTAACTATATTTTTATGAAAATACATTCTTTATTAGTACCCATATTTCCCTTACAAGAGTCCTTCATTCCTAATATTTATTTAAAATCTGGGAGTAAGAAGCCTCAAGGTGAGGCTCACTCCTCACTTGCATTAATGCATATTTTCTTTTATCATACATTTAAATATAATTTTTTTTATTAATTATTACCACCATAAGTGATATATTCAAAATATTATGCATTACTATGCATTACTATTTCATTGGTTATGCACATATATTTTACATGTAGAATATTTTTAGAGAGGAAAATTTCTTCCATATTTTAAAAGTGAAGACTTGATCTTTTAAAGAGTGAAAAATATAATATAAATCATTATAGGTCTTATCTCTTGCATTTCTTAGCAAAGATAATTATCAAAATTAAACATAAGTATAAAAATATTTATGCACATAGAATTTTATATTCAAAGTATCAACATGAATACAATAATATTTATAGGTAATATAAAAAAATTAGGTACAAATGATTAAGTTGTGTATTGTGTTAATAGAAATATTATTGGATTATTGTTTATAAATAAAATGTCTACAAAGTCAAAATATTAAAAATACGTATAATATTTCAAATTTGATATTATATAAATTTTATTGGAAATATTTTATTAATTTAAAAATATGTTTATACTACTTATTATTATTTAACAATATTAATTTTATAGTATTATTAGGAGAATCCTTTTAAAATATGAAGATTGAATCAATGTTGGAATATTATTCCCTTACATTATGCGTGCAAAGTTTGGTTGGAGAGAAATAGAATAATTTTTAAAGGGGAGAAGAGATCTACAACTAGGAATAGAGAATATATCATAGTGGTGATAGTGGAGAATCTTAAATCAATGAAAGTGTATGACAATATAGAGTCATTTGATGGAGGCTAAATTAAGTGCAGATTAAAACCTAAGTCTAGTTGGGGGAAATAACAATCCTTGTAGAGGCTTGAGGACCTTGACCAAGTGGCAACCACCAAACCAAGGATGGTTGAAACTAAATTTTTATTGGGCTTCTATGGGTAACTCATGGAATTGTGATTGGAGATATGAGTGAGTATTTGGGTATTATGACTAGAAATCAGGCTAAAGGTAGAGCAATGTTGGTAGGAGTAAATATGATCATTCAATTGGATGCTAATAGACTAATAATAGAGGGACTTTCATTGAATTTTTTTAATTGCAGCATAAAAATGTTTATGGAGAGTTGGAGAGTAGCAAACATAGTAATAGATACACTAAGATACCTAAATGCACTAGAAGAATTTCAAGTGGTACATGTCTATAGAGAAGGAAATGGGGTGGTCGAGTGGCTAGCATACTAGGGAGCTCCTAGAGAAAAAGATAAAACATGGGTACCACTCTATGGGAAACATGTAGTTGTACTCCATTTAGTGGTAAAGAAGGAAGACATTTAAGAAAGTCAAGCCAATAGGTGAAAATTCCAATGTTCAAGATATCCATAGTAATTTTTTTTGGAGATTTATGGAATTGTATGTTGTGGGATCATCTCCTTTAGATATCTTTGGGATCTATCAAATTGTAGCTATAAGAATTATGAGATATTTATTTGATGAGGGTTCTATTTTTTGAAGGTCTATATGTGTGAATGGATCTAATTTTTGGAGATCTACATATTTATCTATTGAGTGATCCTTTTATAAAGAGTTGGGAATATTTCTATGGGCTCCATATTCTAGATATCTAAATATTTGCTTACTAAAGCTTTAATATTTTGAAGATTTATGGAACTATCTAATGAGAGTATCATTTTCTAGAGATGTGTGGACTTGTGAATTTTTGGAAGCATCATGAGGATTCAAGTGAGAAGAGGTCCATTATATAGAGATTTATGGATATATTTACTTAGAGTTTCATTTTCCAAATATCGGTGGATTTGTGCACTAAGGGATCCATTTTCCAAATATTTGAGGACTTGTCTACTAAGGGTCCCATATTGTGGATATTATGAATGTAATGAGATTGAATTTTGTTTTTGTGTTGGAGTATGTTGCATGTTTATGCACCAAAATAAATTAAAGAACTGATGTGACAAATGTATTAAATTTTTAGTAGTTTTTATGTAGTGAAAATAAAAGGAATAATAGCTATCGAATGTTGTTCTAAGAATGTATATAAATATTCCAATATGTATTAAAAATATTGGTGAGAGAAAAAATAAAATATAAGACTAGAAAGACCAATCAAGGCTTGTACAAGGGTTTGGACCCTATAAAAAAAAGCCCCATTTTACCTATATATATAAACTTGTCTCAATATTTAATTTATTATTATCTTATTAATATAAGGAATATATATATATATATATAATGAATATAAATTAAAATATTAAAATAAATAATAAACTAAATGACTTATTTGAAGGTTATTATATGGTATTTGTATAAGCATGAGCTTATACTATGCATAGCTTGTCTAGAAAAAGATAATTACATATATTTTATTATAAACAACTCAAAAATTACCCATCACTTATAGTAAACCATAAATACAACCCTCCAAATTCTTGGTAGATGTCATAAAATTTGTTAATAGTGTGAGAAATGGTTGACCTTCATTTTTTATGGACTGTTAATGACTATTTTTCTATTTTATTATGGTAAATCATAGGGGTTTTTAAAAGGGTCCTAACCCTTATATACAAGACTAAAACAAAATAAATAATTAAAATCAAAAAATTAGAATGAACAACAAACACAATGTTAGAATAAGTGAATATTCTATTAAGTTCTACTAGGATAGACACACTTGAATTTCCACTCCTCCATGTGTCAGGTGAACTCTCAGTGGTGTCTTCATCAGACTTGATGAGTTGTTGTAATCCAATGACTCTCAATGATCAACTTTGCTATTTATACAAAGTTGATCCCTGGAATAAATCAATTAGTTCTATTTTGTTTCTTTAAATCTTGTAATGCTTTGTAGTTCTACTCTTGGGAATTCTAACATGGTATCAGAGTAGGATAGATTCTGCTAGCATTCTCTCTTGAAGGAGGTTTCTCGAACTGGTTCTTAATCTCTTATTCTTTGTTTTTTTAAAGAAAGAGGTTTTTTTCATATTGTAGTAATGCTCATATATGCAATTTTTTTAAAATATATTTGCTTATGGTAATACCTACTGGTTTATATAATTTTTTTTTACCATTGATGCAAATATTTCAAAATTTATTTATTCACTACTTTGTGTATGCATATTGAATTTTTTTGCCTCTATAAAAATACTCCTTCTTAACGAACATAGCTTGCTTTAAAATAATTAAAGCAATGTTGCATCCCGTTCTAGGTGTTTTTTAATTTATATTATTTCTTCCCCTCTCGAATGCAGCCATCACTATGTTTCACTCAAGAAGGAAACTAATATAAATCAAAAATTTTTTAGAGGCCCCCTGTTTTTATTTGTCCTCCTACTTCACCTACGTTTAATTTTTTTTCCCTTAAATTCCAGCTCATTCGGCTTTCAATAGCCTTCGTTGTGCATTTCATAATGTAGAAGGATAAGCGTTTGGCGTCCTTTTACCTTCGCTACATATCTTCTAACGTGGAGGAAAGGGAAAATATGTAGGCCCTTACTTTTGGTGGGCATTTAATTTTTTTGATCTTACAATCTCAAATCGTTTTGTCTTCATAAATTTTAATTAATGTAAGGATCGCTCTCCATGTCACCAATTAATGACTCTTGGTCTACCTACCTAGACCAAAATTCATAATTTTTTTCTAAACATGGCCTTTGGCCAGTGTTTTGTTGTGGCGTGCCTTGAGACTGCATCTCTCAACGGGCATTTCCCTCATTAATTTTTTATATTCTTCAAATATCTTGATATTTTAGGAAGCGTTCTACTCGAAGTTTGTCATATCTATTTGTCCTTCGGTGCTCAAGAGGATCTTCTTTCCTCTTGTTATATAAACATATTTCTAAGATTAAAATCATAACTCTTTTGTATTCCTAATATTTTCTTTGGTAAATCTTAGATTGATATTTATTTGGGCCCATTTTATACTATTCCCTATAAATCTCTGCAAGTATTTTTTCTTTAGGTTAGTGTGTGGTGAGATAATCTCTTCTGCAAGTGAAATATTTAGAAACACTCAGGTCACCGCATCCTCTCTTTGACACCTTGCTCTCAGTGTCTTCGATTCATATTTTAAAGTTGGTCTGTGGCATAGTTGCTAAGGGAGACTCTCTGCTTTGGCGTCACTCCTCTCAATGCCTCTTCAATGCATCATATGGTAAGGTGTTATATGATTTTTTAAAATAACATTTTTCTTATCCAGTGTAGATATAGAAGGAGTCTTGTTTTTCCTGGACACCACTCTTCCTCACTGCTTTTTCATTGAAAGGTACTTTGTGGACCCTTAATCGCTACCTTTCAAGACATTTTTTTCCGCTGTATCCTGTCTGATGTCAACCCCTTTAATTTAAGCTATAATATATTTATATATATATATATATATATATATATATATATATATATATATATATATATATATATTGTAGCAAGAAAAAAAAGCATTTCATTCCCTTTCCTTTTCGGATTTTTCTTCGCTTGAAAATCAAAGGAGAATTGTAAAAATTTTAATAAAATTTTTTTTGTGGGGGGTTTATAGGTGCCTTTTGCACCTATACTAAGTTCGAGGGGGGGTGTCATTGCATCACTTTTTGCCTTATTTTGCCTTATTTACTTTCGTTCTTAAGTTGGTAATATTAATTTTGTTTATATATCTTGCTTAATATTAAAAAGGTGTTGATTAAATCTTCAATCCTTAATTAAAGAAATTACTAAAATATTTTTTTACTATTTCTTTATTTCATTAAGCAAAATTTTATATTAACAACTTAAATTCTCTATTTTCCAAACATATTTAATATTTTATAGAGATATTTTAGTGAATGAAAAATCTTTCCTTTCAAAACAATCTCTATATTAATTAACTTTTTTGGAATCATTTTGTTACATATAGTCGACTTAAATGAAATAAAAGGGTATTCAATCCAATCCTTACATAATAAAGAATAAATAAAATATATCTATTTTTTCTTTATTATTTCATTAAGCAATTAAAAATATTTATGTGTTCAATTTATTATTGTTGACAAAGAGTATTTTTTAATTATCTCTTTAAAAGCATTATTTCTCATTCTAAACTTCCTAAGAAGAACAAATAATTCATATCACCACTCACCTTATTGTACATACTATTTAACTTATAGTTTCCCTCAAGTAAGGGCGAGTTATTTGGTAACCAATACAGGCCTTGTTGATATTCACCTATGTTCCAAGTATCATATCTAATCAAATACTTATAGTTTCCCTCTAGTTAGGGTGGGTATTTGAGAAGAAAATATATATAGGCCTAGCATATTTGTTCTCTTAACCATAATTAATATCAAATTTACTCAAAATACTTATAGTTTCCCTCTCGTTAGGGTGGGTATTTATTGAGTTATTTGGTGTTTCCTAAAAGCTTTGGCATATTTATCTCATTAACCTCATTAAATATCAAATAACCTAAAAATTACTTATAGTTTCCCTCTCGTTAGGGTGGGTATTTTTGAGCAATTTGGTATTTTTTATAGGATTTTGTTGACTAATATCCATTGCATTCTCTAAATTAAAGTTAAAGGGGGGACCTTTGGGTTAAATTCAAAATGAATTCAATGAATACAATTGATCCTCTCACTCCTCACAACTTCCATACATGGAAACCCAAAATTTTAAATCTCATTTCTCAGAAAGGGCTCACACACCTATTAGAAGAAAAGCAACATGAGTTCAAAAAAGAATATGAAATATTTGTTCACAAAGGAAAATGTATGAAACAATGGGTATTATAAGCTCTAATGTGCATGAAAGTTTGTGGTTTCACATTGCAGATTGTAAAACTCCTTATGAAAGTTGGGAGAAACTAAAGACCTTGTTTGGGAAAGTAGATCAAATAAGATCAATGCAACTAGAAGTAGAATTAACAACTCTATCTCCTGAGGACTTCAACAATATTGTTGACTTCCTCACCAAATTCAAAGAGGTCCTCACTCAATACAAAGGTAGTGGGAAGACTAATACTGAAGAAGAATGCATTTATCTAATCCTTTCTAAACTAAATGGTGTATTTCAAATCTTTTCTACCACCTTTCTATCTACCAAATATGCTCTTGGTGCAACCTTTAAAATGCCCTCTTTAGAAGAGTTTTGTGATAGACTAACTAGGGAAGAAACAAAACTTGCAAGATATGAAATCTCTTCTTCTTCCTCTTCCTCAAAAGCCTTAGTAGCCTCCACCTCTTCTAAAGAAAAATTCAAAAAGAAGGAAAAGAATCCCATAACTTGTACTCACTGCAAAAAGAATGGTCACTCTATAAACAAATGCTGGAAAATATTACAACAACTAGAGGCAGCTATGAAGGATCAAAATATAGACAATAAAAATCAAATAGGAAAATCCCTTAATGTTCAAGGGAAAACCTCCAATTCTTCTTCTAATCACTGGGTCCTAGATTCTGGAGCAACTCATCACATGACTGCTTCAGATGAGTCATTCTCTTCTATCTCCTCAAGTTCAACCTATAGCATAGAATTTGGTGACTCTTCCTTCATCCCAGTCAAAGGAAAGGGTGATATAACCATTGATGGTGGCTCTATCAATAATGTTCTCTATGTTCCAAACATTGCCACAAATCTCCTCTTCGTCTATCATATTTGTACTTATGGAAAGGGGAAAACTATTCTCTTCTCTCCAACAGGAGTTGAGATAAGAGACTTTCAAGATCCCCATTCTCTCATAGCCAAAGGAGATATTGATCACAACACTCACCTATTTCACTTCAAAGGATTCAAAAATCCAGAAGGGGCCTCCTATTTTGTGGCTCATGGAGATCTTGAAAGCAAAATTTGGCATGAAAGGTTTGGTCATCTCAGTTACAACTACCTAAAGGAATTGAGCACCCATGAAATGGTAACAGGTTTACCTCAAGTCTCTTATATTGATGGAGTTTGTCTTGGATGTGCTCTTGGAAAGCAACATCAAGATCCTTTCCACCCAAGTAGTTCTCTAAAAACTTCATCCCCTCTAGAATTAATCCATAGTGACTTGATGTCTTTTCCAGAACCTTCTTTCAAAGGAGCAAAATATGCTCTAACCTTTATTGATGAATTTTCTAGAAGAACTTGGGTCTACTTCCTAAAATATAAAAGTGATGTTCTATCCCACTTCAAAGTCTTCAAAGCCTTAGTTGAAAATCAAGCCTCTTGCAATATCAAGCAAATTCACACAGATAATGGGGGGAATACTATAGTAATGAGTTCTCCATATTTCTATCAAATCATGGCATCATTCATCAACATTATGTCTCCCATAATCCTCAACAAAATGGTATTGTATAAATGGAAAATTGTATGCTCCATTCAAGAGATATTCCAAAAGTTTTTTGGGCAGAAGCTATTAACTGTGCCAATTATATTCAAAAACACACACCTCATAAAGCTCTTGATCATTTAACTCTTGAAGAAGCATGGATTGGTTCAAAACCAGATGTTTCCTTCTTCAATATTTTTGGGTGTACTTCTTGGGCACACATCCCAAAGAAGAAAAGGAAGGCTCTAGATAAGAAAAGTAGAAAGCTCATATTTTTTGGTTATTGTGAGGAAATGAAAGCATACAGGCTCCTTGATCCCTCAACTCATGAGGTATTTTTTCATAGGAATGTCCAATTTGATGAAACATTCCCTCAAAAAGATCCTCAACTCTCCTCTTCCTCCATTGAGCCTTCTCCTATAATAGAACCTCAATATTATGAAGAACCAACTCTAGAGGTTAACTTAGAGATTGATAATCAAGATGAGGAACCTGTAACTCCAACTCAATGTCTTTCCACTCCTTCTACTCCTTCCACTATGCCAAAATGGGCCCACACCATTGTTAAAGAAGCTACTCCTTACATCCAAAATCTTCCATCATCCAGATCAACCAACTCCATAGGCACTGGTCTTGTTTGTCAGTCTATTTCCTCTGATCCTTAGTCCTTCAAAGAAGCAACTGGTATTAAAGAATGGGATGATGCCATGGAAAATGAATTCTCTTCCTTAATAAAAAACAAAACTTGGGATTTAGTTCCCTTGCCTAAAGGAAGGAAATTAGTTCATTGTAAATGGATTTACAGAACAAAGTATGGTCCTAATGGAGAAATTGACAAACACAAATCTCACATAGTAGCCAAAGGTTTCTCTCAAATTGAAGGAATTGATTATGTCAAAACCTTTGCTCCAGTTGCTAAAATGGATTCTGTAAGATTGGTTCTTGCTCTGGCTGCTTCCCAAAAGTGGCATGTCTTTCAAATGGATGTAAAAAGTGCTTTCTTACATGGGTATTTAAAGGAAGATATATACATGGAAAAATTTGTTGGTTTCACTCAAGACTCCTCTCTTGTTTGTAGGCTAAACAAGTCTCTCTATGGCCTCAAACAAGCTCCTAGAGCTTGGTATGAAAATATGGACTCCTTCCTTCTTTCCATAGGTTTTTCTCATTGTGAGTCTGATAACACAATCTACATTTGGAGAGATGAAGGAAAAATCACCATTCTTGTTTTATATGTTGATGATCTTCTAATCACTAGTAGTACCTTCAATCACATTCAGACTATAAAAGACTCCCTCTCTAAAAATTTTGATATGGCTGATCTAGGTTTAGCTCATTACTTCCTTGGGATCCAAATAAATCAAACAAATGTAGGTATTTCATTGTGTCAACAAAAATACACTCTAGATCTTCTTCAGAGGTTTAAAATGTCAGATTGTAAACCTTCTCCTACACCTTTTCAATCTGGCATAAATCTAAGTACTTCTTGCTCATCCCCTCTATGTGATGCAACTCTATACCATCAACTTGTAGGGAGTCTATTATACCTTACTCATACTCATCCAGATATCTCATATGTTGTTGGCCTCATATCTAGATTCTCCCATCAACCTCACTTTAGTCATTGGAAAGCAGCAAAAAGAATCCTCCACTACTTGCAAGGAACTACTCAATTTGGGCTCTTATATAAGGGAAAATCCATGGATATCATTGGCTACATAGATTCAGATTGGGCAGGTTCAGTAGAAGACAGATGTTCAACTTTTGGCTATGTCTTTTGTCTTGGTTCTTCGCCAATAGCCTGGTTATGCAAAAAATAACAAGCAATAGCCTTATCATCTATAGAGGCAGAATATAGGCAACAGTTTTAGCAAGTCAAGAAGCTCTTTGGCTTCATCAAATTCTAAGGGAATTTGGTTTGTCCCATGAAAAACCTATAACTCTTTGGTGTGACAATCAGAGCATAATTCACATTGCACAAAATCCAGTTGAGCATCAGCGCACCAAGCACATTGAGATACATATGCACTTCATTCGACAACACATTCAGAATAGGAACATATACTTGGACTATATTCCAACTGAGGAGAAAATTGCAGACATCTTCACCAAGTCATTTCCTTCTTCGTGTTACATACAATTGTGAGAGAAACTTGGAGTAATACATCTGCATTGACACAAAGGTCTTCCACCTCTTCTTTTACTATTGTATTCTTTGGAGGATGGTTTTTTCCCTTGTGGTTTTTTTCATCATCTCTCCAAAAGTATATATTGTTCATGAGTACCTAATCAGGCCAAGTTGTCGGGACTCATTATTTTTTTGTGTTGAGAGGACAATCTTCACCATCCGAAGACATGCCTCTATCTTGGATATTTTTCTTGTAACAGATGGTTTTTCCCCAAGGGGTTTTTTCACCATCTATATATTGTAAATGAGTACCTCATCAGGCCATGTTGCTGGAACTCATCCTTTTATTATTTTAAGAGGACAATATTCGCCATCCGAAGACAAGCCTCTTCCTTATTTCTTTTTTGATTGATGGCTTTTCCCATTGGGTTTTTACCATCTCTTCAGAAAATAAATCATTGTACATGAGTACCTCATCAAGCCTTGTTTTCGGGACTCATTTGTACAAACCACCCCTAGTATCACTTAAGGGGGGTGTTAGAATAAGTGAATATTATCTTAAGTTATACTAGGATAGACACACTTGAGTTTCCACTCCTCCATGTGTCAGGTGAAATCTCAGTGGTGTCTTCATCAGACTTGATGAGTTGTTGTAATCCAACGGCTCTCAATGATCAACTTTGCTATTTATACAAAGTTGATCCTTAGAATAAATCAATCAGTTCTATTTTATTTCTTCAAATATTGTAATGCTTTGTAGTTCTACTCTTGGGAATTCTAACACACACTCCTCAAGAGTTACAAAAACCTTACATCATATCTAAATCAAAATTATGGCAACAAAAAATAACCAAAGAACAACAAGAGTGATAGAGACAAGCTTGTTGTCTTTGTTTTGTTTTTTAAACTATAGTCAAACCCTTTGATTTTTGGGGGTATTCATACCCCTAATGTTCCAAGAAAGAAAATTCAACTTATTTCTGTTGGGTTCTTACCCCCACTTAATAAAGTCTTCTAAGAACCGTCAACCACTTATTTAGTTGTCTCTCTAGATCTTACATCTAATTTTTTTAATCTTCCTCCTAGAGTTGACAAACCAATAATTGCTTTCTTCTTTAAATATCTAATCAATGTCCTTATAAGTTCATCTACCTCTGAATAAACTAAATAATATCATTCCTCAACATCTTTCTCTTCACCTAGCTTCAATTTATTCCCTAATTGTTCATTCTCAGTTTACAACTAGACACCTACCATTTTTTTGTTGATTCTCATCCTTAGACTGTCATGATCTTCTTTCTATTTATTGCACATCTCCTACACTATATTATAATTTTTGGAGAATCTAAATGGTTTTTATGCTATTTCTTCTTGAATTTGCATCTCCTTCTACGATTTTTGTAGTTTCTATAATGGCCCTTGAGTATCTATATTCATATGTTCTAAAAAAAATTAGTCCCTCAATTTTTATTTCTTCTATTGAAGGTAATGAACCATCTAGCTTCATCCTTTTATCATTTATGGAGTTTTTTACAACTTATTCCCCAATGAAACCTAGTTGCGTAGTATCTATATTTTTTTACTTTATTCTTGACAATCCCCTTATAGGTAGGGCATTGGGTTTTATGCACAAATTTCTCTTCCTTTTTTTATAGAATTTGAAACCAATTACTATTTATGAAATTATTATCAACATTTACTTCTTGCCTTGACCTCTTATCTTATTTTCTCAATTTTCTCCTCCAAACCTTTGTAATGGTTTTATCTACCTCAACCTCCAACTCCTTTTTTTAGGTTAATTTTTAGCAAAATTTCTAGCTTGATTTCATACCCTGTAAAGATCAAGAAAATTTTCATATTCCACCTTTCAAACCCATTCTCGATAATCTAACATGAGTTTTATTGATTGAGGTAAAAGTTTACTCAGGTATGCATTAACACATATTCTAGCTACTAGAAGCATTGAATTCACTTTAGTTGAATGATCAAAATCCAAGAGAGTTTTAATAGAGCTTGCAATTCATGTTAAAATATCTTGATGCCAAAAATCTACTAGAAAACATGGCAAACTCACCCAGATAGGAATAAATTCCATATTATCTATTAATGGATTGAAACCCTAAAACCATTTATTTAAGCATAATCTCCTTCTACCAAAAAACCATGGTCCTCCCATCAAGATCCTAACCAAATCTTCATTGCAAGTAAAATTGAAAACTACAACTTGCAAAGAACTCTTTAGATTTCATCTAGAAATATCCACTTTCAAATAGAATCTAGATGTGGGTAAACATTTTCAAAAAATTTACCTACCTATGAATTCTCCCTCATAAAAATTATCTTATCTAGTAGGGCTTTTGGAACCTAAACCACAAAGTTATGATTTACCAAAATTACTAAAATTGTAAACTTTCCAGAAAAATTTGGATTTTTTCCCTCAGCAATATTCTTCCAGAAAGTTTCCCCTGGATCAAAAGACTTTGAACGATCATTATCAAAAGCTTTTCCGTCCATTTTTGCAGAATTTTCTATGATTATATTACCTTAATCTTTTTTTATTGCCTACCATCAACAATATTTGAAGACATCCTACTTTGAAGACCTCTACTCCTTTATTCAGATCGTGCTCATCTACTCACATATTATTAATGACTATGTAAAAGTATATATATATAGTTATAAAATTATTGTATTTTAATTAATAAAATGAAAAAAAAAAAAAACTGAACTTTATAATAAACAACCTATAACTAGTTCACTTTAGCTCCTTACAATAAAACATAGACAAATTATATTTAAATTCAAAGGTTATATTATAAAAAGAAAACAAAACTAGTTAACCTCATAAAACGCACCCGTGGTGCATGCACACTCACGTCTTTATCTCTATGAATTCATAATTCAAACGTAAGGATGGCTTAAATCCACGATCGAATAATCACATTCCTACAACAAAAACGTGAGAAGACATTTGTTCTAGAACAAACACGGTTTATTCTGTGCTGATGTCTTAAGTCACAGTCAACACAGTAAAATGCTAATCCGAATCTTAAAGAACACCAACCTAACTGGAATTTTCATATTTGTTTTCACCATAACAGCCTTGTATATCTCCGTGCAAAAGTACTTTGAACTTGAAGTCATCAACACCCGTTAAAGTCTTCTTCACGTGAGGGATTGCTGATTCATACCATTCTTTTCTCAACAACTTGCTTCTTTAAACATATCAACTAAAACTTCACAGAATCAGAACAGGGGGAAGAATTGCCACAAACACCATTGTTTTCTACTTTTTAAGTAATATTCGATCTAAAATCCTTCACCTATCATCCACGCTAAAGACTGGTCATTGTTAGTCTTTGCTTATTATTGAATAAATCAAGAATAGGACTTGTAATAGCGTTTACTTCAAGTCAATTTCTGATATCATTTTTCTCCATTTGAATTCCCACTTGAAAATTTTGCAAATGGTGGATAAATTTTTGTTCAAAACAGCTTCAAGTTTGAATTTAATGTTTCTTGTGCAAACCAACGCGTCTTCCTCTGATGAAATTTAGAAAATAGCGACATGTTGTGTGTGTATACTACAAAGCTTAAATGTGGAATTAAAAAAACCATGGGTGAAGTCAAAGTTGGTGCACATTGTCACGATACTCGCCTGCTCTAAAACTATCTTGGAAGATACCCGGGAGTACATCACCAAATATGAATCGAAGCTAAAGGTGGGTTACGTTTTCTTTGTCGTCTTCCAATTGAAAGAACAATTGACGACTTTTAGTGCAGAAGATTACATTGCCACCAACTAAATTGAAATGAATACCAAATCAACGCGTGTTGACTAATAACAACGCATTTTTGCAAGACCTGCAATTGAATTTACCACCTTATAAATTGCGAAGAACTTGAGCGAAACAAATCAAATAGGAATGCCATCTATAATAATATTGTAGTGAAATTGACTTTTAATTTTTATAAAAATATTTAAAATAAAAAATTTAGTGGAACAGAATTTTATTTATTAAATAGTGGTTATTTGTATTATAGAACAGAATAAATACACCAATGCTAATGTATTGATAGCCTTTAGCACCTATTGATGCAAAGTTACCCTAATAATGAATATAGTAAAGAACCCATACTTCACCAAGCCCACTTGAAAGAAATAAGACCCTTTAACTCCTCACATGAAGCTACGCCATAATGCTCAGTTGGCATTCAGGATTATGTCAATTCATTGTGGGGAACAATTAGACCTTCATTAATGATAAACATTATCATCGAGCCAATAACAATTAATCAGATTGAAATCCTTGTTCCTTGCACTCATGTTTTCTAACTCTATAATTTAGGGAACTATCGTCATCAATTTCAATATTTTTACTAACACTTTATTTTCTATGGATGTTTAGAATGAATTTATATAAGATTAGTAGCTGATTTTTTTAATTGAAAGTGACTTATCTTATTAAAAAATAAGAGTATAAATTAAAAAAAAAAAGTGGGTGGTATGGAAGCACATCCAAAAAGTTTGTGTAGAACATCAACCTTAGGTTAGAAAAAGGTGTGGAAAACTATAAAACAATTAATATATCAACAAAAAAGAAAGGGTAGAAGATTTGTTAGTACTTATGTTGCCATAAGAGTAGCACTAATAAAGGAAGGAGGGTTCTTATCCAAAGGATTCCCCCAACCAATGGGAGGATCAATGTCTATGGGAACTAGATCCCACATAGAACTATCACCTTGGAACTTGAGAGTGTTGCACACAATCTGAGGTTAAGTGGTAGCTTATCTAAATAATGAGCCTCAATCATAATATAATGGCATAGAGTGGAATCCTTCCCTAGAACACTGGTCCTGTAAATGAGGGCTGCAAGTAGTCAAAGTCCTTCCATGGGATCTCTTGCAACCACGATCCCATTGTTGAGTAGAATAATATCTTTAGCAACATGGGGAGGGTGAAACATGAGCCATAGTGCGGGGAGCATTCATTTAGCAATCTAGTAGAGTTAGAAGATGTTGAACCTTAAGGAAAATCTTGTTTACTTGTGCTTGAATCTGAAGTAAAATATTGGAGCATATGAGAGCTTTTCAATACTAGAAAACTCTATAGATGAAAACTTAGCAGATTCCATTATGGATTTTCCATATGCTAAATAAAATCTTAGCCTTAAAAATATGTAACAACCCAAAACTTACCCATCTCGAGTAAGAATTTATTTTTGAAAGAAAGGATTGAGTTTTCTAATATGCCATCATGACAGGATTTAAATATTTACATACAACTGTACAATGTTGTAGACGTTGCTCAAGTGGACAGGAGGGGCCAAGCTCCCGTTGAAAAGTTTTGGATTACCTTGTATACCTTCATGGTATATATGACGCCTTCATATGGTTTTCCCATTCCCATGCACTCTTTTTAAATGCAGGCCAACTTAACCATAACATTTTATTAACTATATCTTTGTTCTTTTAGACCAAGGGATGCTTAATTCTGAGAGTCATTATAAGTCCTATGATGTCTCCTTCAACGTAATTTCTTTATGCCTAGATTTTTACACCTCCACGCTGTAAAACTATATTTCTAGTGCTTAGAACTTTCATCTCCCCAATGAAATATCTAAGGTGATCTCTACTCTACATAGATAGCCTCACATGGAACCATTAGACCTACCCATCTTGGTTACCATCACTAAATCCATCATGACAATGAAATTCAATCATACACAAATTGATAGGATTTTTAGATTTTACCACCCAAAACCTCTATTTCAAAGACTCACCATCCTTGAAATCTCCTCAAATTTCTATTATTGAAGAGTATCCATTGCATGTTCCTTAGGAGTTACATTATTTTAACTACTTTAGGTAGGTTGCATCTTCATAGGTTTATCTACAAGGAAAAACTATGTTCACCCTTTCAAAATTACTCCCATAACCTAGAATAAAACATTGATCAACTCATACCTTAAAAAAACCATACTTTCCTTCATAATCATCAATGCACGTACTCAATACAAACCATCTTAATTCCTTAGATACATGTACAAATATTTAAGCATAATGATTGAAATAAAAGATCTATAATTTCATATTGCACAATATAAGATAAATACCAAATAACATTTCATTTTGCTCCAAATTAATTCATTCATCATAACTTAAAAGCAATGTATCACAATTAGATTTACATTCATTAACAACTCTAATTCATGATAAAATCAATACATTTTACAAGCTCTTCATTTGGCCTTTGTCCTTAGCATATTTCATAGGACTATTTATATAATATTTAATTAAAAAAATTTAAACCAAACCATAGGAGAACACTCCTTGCAAAATCCAAACTATTAAATTTTATGATCTCCACTAAGAATGGAATCTTGTAAAGGGATCAAGGCATCTCTAAAATCATGAAAGTGCAATCCTAATACATTTTATGTTTATTGCAATCAGCAGCCAAAAGAAACTTAAAACACCAATTCAATTTTATTCTTTCATTTCAAACAACATATTTTCTTCTTAACATAAGCAAGAAAATATTATGCTTACAATAAACCCCATAATTTATTTAAACAAAAAAGGTCCCACACCTAAAGTATTTATCAATATAGCAACATATTTCTAATTTATTTTTATTTTTTTATAGTAAGGAGATCCCTTAATCTCCTTAATAATGTTGGACTCCACATATTTTCCATTCTATTAAAAAAATCAAGTAATAAAAAAACACTCATTCTATAAAATGTCTTTGTAGAATAAAAAGAATAATTAATCAGCCTTGAATAAATAAGATATTAAATAATCGATTTTCTCTAGCAATAAAACTTATCATTACCATTCTAGTTTAGTAAAGAGTTTATATTAACTTCAAGGTTACCAACTTTTGCCCAATCAACTCCATTGTTATTAACAACTTCCCTATCGATGGTATGTTTCCCATATGCAAATCATGAATGCAACTACATGAAGGGGGTATTTATCCATGTTACCTTGAGCAATATGATGAATAAATTAGTATCATTATTTCCCTTTCTCATCGAATATTTTTCTTGATGTTTGATCCTTTCTTCCACCCTTGAGAGTACTTGTTATTTCAAATGTATAAATCCATTAGCAGAATCATATTCTTACATAAAACAAATATTTACAATAACTAGTCTTCATATAGCTGTACAATCCATCATTAAAAATAGCATATCATTTCATAAGCATATCAAATGAATATGCTTTCCATGGTAGATTCATGATAGACTACCCCCATTAGGCTAACATAGTCCTCTATGTTTCATCAATATCCTAAATGTAGAATAAAAATTTACATTTCATTTTCAAATAAAAATGGAAAATGTATTTGCATATCAACCACTTTATTCTAAGTGGCATTTATCTCATAATATCAGTCCCACTAGACCTTGCACTATTTTAGATTTTGGTTCCTCATCATTTTGGAATGAAACTCTAAAATATTCAAAGCTTTTACCTCAATAATTGAGGGATCAACTGCTTGCAAGTTAGAAACATTCCATACATGGTTAGGATTAGCAAAATTTTTCCTAAGTAGAAATACATGGAAAGCATCATGGATTTTTGATAAATTGGGTAGCAAGGTGAGATGATATGCTACAATACTTATATTGTTAGTAATTTCAAAGGGCCCAAGATATATGGAATCTAACTTAGAATATTTTATGGCACATTTCATAGGCTTTACTCTTAAGAAAATTTTGTCCCCTACAAAGAATTTTTGAGGTGATGTCTTAAGATTGGCACAACATTTTTGATGATCTATGGCTTCCTTAAGCCTGTGCCTAATCCTCCTAAACTGATTTTCCAACTCTTGAATTATGTCTAGTTCGATGACTACCCGATCCTTTGGATAATACCAAGAGATAGGTGTCTTGCATTTTCTTCCATACAAAGCTTCAAATGGGGCCATACCCAAGGAAGCATGATACCCATTGTTGTATGCAAATTCCACTAGATGTAAAAAGTATTCCCTTCAATATTTTTGATCCATGTAGTACATACAAAGCATATATTCAAATACTTGATTTACTCTATCTATTTGATTGTCTATTTTAAGATGGTATATATAACTTATATTCAACTTTGTTCCAATCGTACAGTGAAGAGCTTTCCAGAATGTAAAACTAAATCTGGAATATCTATCCGAGATAATCACTTTAGGAAACCCATGTAACCTAAATATCTCTTTGGAAAATCTGTTAACACTACTAGAGCATTAACTTTTCTGCTCCCTGGTATAAAGTGTGCAACCTTGGTCATTTTATCCACCACCACAAGAATTACATAATGTTGGTACCTATTCTTAGATAATCCCATAGTAAAATCTATTCATATGACCTAACTTTTTTGCATAAGTATATCATGTGGGTGTAAATTTTATACCGGATTCCTATGCTCAGCTCTTACTTTCTAGCATTCCATACATATAGAAATTAATTTGATGATATACTTCTTCATACCAGTCTATAAGAAAGTCTTTTTCATATCTTCCCTTATCTTAGCCCCTCTAGGATGAGTAGAATAAGGGTATTTATGCAACTCCTACATGATTAATTCCCTTAAATCACCATTCTTAGGTATGAAAACTCTATATTTGAAGTACAAAAGCCCATCCTTTATACCAAAATCCTTAATTTCTTCTAGATTTATTTCCATATTTACCCATATGTCATTACAAAATAGATCTTGTGCCTACGTCTTCTTAACTTGGTTCATCAAGTATATGTGACTACGGTTTATTGCAACTATATGACTTCTTCTACTCAAGGTATCAGTGAACTTATTCTCTTTATCTTTGATATTTTTTATATAAAATTCATACTTAGTTAAGAACTCAATATACCTTCTTTATCTAGAATTCAACATAGGTTGATTAAAAATATACTTCAAACTATGATGATCAATTCAAAGCTCAAAAGGATTTTCTATTAGATAGTACCACCACATCATGAGTGTGTGCATGACTACTTCTAGATCTAAATCATGTGTGACATAATTCACAACATGCTTCTTGATTTTCCTTGATTTGTATGCCACTATTAATTCATTTTGGAATAACACTCCTCCTAACCCTTCCAATAATGCATCAATACAAACTAAATAGCTCCTTTGATGATTCAAAATATTTAGTATAGGTGCAATAGTTAATTTTTGCTTAAGTAACTCAAAAGCAGCTTTGCACTTATTTGTCCATTTAAATTCCTTTCCTTTACTTTGAATATTAGTTATTGGATAAGTGATATTAGAGTAATCCTTCACAAATCATCTATAATATCATGTAAAGCCCATGAATATGTGTACTTTGGACACATTTGTAGGTTATGGCCAACTCAAGATAGCTTGAATATTCTTAGGGTCTACTACAATCCCATTTGAAGAGATGGTATACCCTAGATATTGTACCTCTAAAACATAGAAATTGTAGACACCAAAACAGCACCAATCCGATTATGTGACTGCAAACACTGATCGCATTGACACACACAGCCCCAAGGGCAGCCCCCAGAGGTCAAACAGTGGTCCTAACCACTCTCACAGTAGTTTTGGAAGGTCAAGAGTCAATTTGGCACCTTCAGGCACTTTTCTCAGTACTCGTTTCACCCAGGGATGATTTCAAACTAGGATTCGCCCTACCTAGGGACGAATACCGGTATTCGCTCCAGGGTGGGGCGAATTGCAGGTTTGATGGGCAAAAAGTCAAATCTTGACAAATGGCAGCTCAGATCCGCCACTTAACGCTTCCTTCATCGCATGGGAGTGTGGGTGAGCGTTTTTGAGCGTTAGAGGCAGTTGCAAGGGCAGTCATGAAGTCCCTAATCAGGGAGGAATCTCCCTCCCCCTGAGAGGGCATGATTGCCAAGTGGTGCCTCTGCATGCCCAATTCAAGAGACCTCCAGGTCTATAAATTGGTGAGTTTCCTCACCCCAAAATATACAGAGAAGGAGCATTTTTGAGCAATGAAGTGCTACCGTTTTACTTCCCCATACGCCCCTAGTTGATTTGTGCCTTTCACATCCGTGATCTCTTTTAGAGAGGAGGTCATTGGGTGACCATTGGAAGGACGAATCTTGAGCCCAAAACCCGACATTTGACCACAATATACCACCCAATTTTTTGACAACACTTTACAAGAGATTTTGGACTAATCCCAAGTGGATTGGTGCCGAAATCAGGCCCCAAACGATGGGCGGCCCGTCCGGGCGCCCCCGCACTACTGCGGGTCTAATCGTCCCTTTTAGGAACGATTAGGAATCTATGGCCAATTTCTCTTTCTATTATTTTCATTTTTTGTATTTGATCTTTATGCTGCTTAGATAGTTTGCAATTTTGATTTCATATCGTTTTGATCAATTTTTGTCATGTTTTATCATTTTTTCGCCTTTACTAACTTGCAGAGGGCATCATCAAAATCCGGGCGTTAGAGGCCAAATTGGGGAAATATGACCATCTGGGTCATCCCAAAATACCCCCAATTAGCTAACCCCCACTTTTTCAGGAGATTTGGAGCTGTCCAGATGTGACATTTTGAGCGATGCTATCTGGCATTTTGTTGTAGGTCTATTCGTCCCGCCCCAGAGCGAATTCAAATCTGTGAGGAATTTCTCGACTGTTCCATTTGCAGTGTTTTCTTTGTGAGGTCTAGATGCCCCTATCAAATTTTTAGATCATTTGGATATATGCTAGTTATCATTTTATTTATTCTTTGCATGCACTAATCGTAGGCTTGGGGATTGCATGTTTCATTTCATCCGCAGGTGCTACTGACTATTTCTTGTTTCTTTGAACGCAGGATCGAGACATTAGAGGAGCAGCAGGGAGTCAACATTCGTACACACAAGTGGTGACGATGTTTTGGTCCGCCCACCTTACATGTGGGCACGCAGAAGAAGGAATGGCATCCATGGATGTAACAAGGAAACAAATTTAACGCTCCTCGCCCCTAAAAAGGGAGGAGGCAAATTGTAACCGAATTCTGAAATGTATCAATAAAAGAAAGGGCTGTTTTCCGCATTGGATTTTTTTTTGCATTTCAATTCGTTCATGCTTTCCCCATTTCATGCATTTTCAATTCGTAGGATTTAGCGTTAAGTTTAGTTCCATTTTTGCATCGTACTTGGAGATTTTTCCCTTTTTGTTTTCGTATCCTCGTGCTTTCAGTGGCGATCACGGTGGGACCCTGTCCTATTTTTTTTTAGATCAGAAATCTGATCAAAACTTGCTTTTGCTTGCAGGTATCATTTTTTTTGAACGCGGGACTGTTGTTCGTTCCAGTCTGTGGCGAATATAGAGTTGGAATTCGTCTCATCCAGGGATGAATTGGAATGCGCCCCACCCTATGATGAATTCATTTCTATTATTCATCCATTCTAGGGATGAATAGCTCTCTGCACATTTTTAGGACAGAGACTCAGAGCCAGAAGATTTGGGCAGAGAAGAGGTAGGGATTCTGAACTTTTCCTGTCATTTTCTGTTTTCAATTTTTTTGTTTTTGGGTTACTTGCTTGCTTAGGGAAAGTTTTCTTTCTATGCTTGCTTGTTTCCTTTTTGCAAAATAAAAAGAACCCCACACATCACGTGGCAAATTAAACACCAAGGAGCTGGTCGTAAAACCCCAGCCCTTGATCAAGACCAACGGTGGATTTCATCACCACCTTGGCTTGAATTTTTGCATCCATTACCCCGATCGCTACTGTTGCTAGACGTAAATCCTGATGAAAGCTGACCGAGTGTAGCTGGGGTGATTCCCAACACATGAGGATAAGTCTTCTATGGTAGGTGTCATAAACAGGGTGATTCCCCTTTCGTACCGCCTACGTTCCACGTACCATCTGCTCTCACGTACCTATAGTTTCCCTCACGTAAGGGCGGGTATATAGAGAGGTTGGTATATCGGCCTGGCAATGGTATATCGAAGGGGCGACCAATTTTGGGAGCCATAAGAGCCATCATTTTGCATTTAAACGTTCTTTACAAAAGCCTTCAAAAAAAAAAAAAAACAAAAACCAAAACACACTAAACCAGGTCTAGGACACACTTTTAATATTTAAACGAGATAATCATTGCTTTGTGTGTGTGTGCTCTTTTCTATTTAGTGTAGCATAAAAATCATAAAAAGAGATAAAAAAATCTACATAGCTTGTAGAAAAACACCACCATGGTGTACACCCGTAGCCAAGCCCAATCAAGGGCGGAAGCTGCGAAAAGTGTACAAGGGGGCACAAGTCACCTCCGCTACAGCCCTAAGGACTTGGTCATACCGCCTTGGTGGCCTGACCCACAAGAGAGTCCACATCATTCCATGTCAGAATGGAACTATAGGGGCACCCCTTTGAGGGACATGCCCGTTCATCATAGCCCCTTTCGGGAAGAGTCCTTACACGTGGTGCTCAACATAGACAGGAAGGCTCCCTTAGAAGCTCGATATGAGTGGCCACCATGCGATGAAGTGCTAGAGTAGCATAGGGTCCATGAGGAGAGGCCACATGATTATGGCATCCCTCCTTTGCCCCCCATCACTATTAGAACCAATAGACAAAACCCAGAGCGCAAGGCTCTTCAAGCAGGGTGAGCCAACTCTGCCCGCCCCTTTCACACATATGAAAGGGAGCACGAGGAAGACCATTACATTCCTCAAGAGCAATATACAACATGGGAGCCATGCGCTTCCGCACCTGCTATATACCATGATCACCTACTGAGGCCAGAGCCTCGGGTAAATGCCGCCAACCTCGATAGAGGGAAGTGACCTATTGAGATCTCGGATCATCACGACCGAGGTAAGTGCATAGGAGAGGCATCCAGGCCTCCTAGGCTCAAGATGGCAGAACAAATTGACCTAGCCATCGCCAGACATGCCGCCCACCAAGCATAGATCATGTGGCTTGAGCAAGACCAACAGTAGCTAGAGCATCTATATCGCCTTAGCAAAGAGCGCATTCGACGCCAAACAGATGAGCTGCTCCATAACCCGATGCCTGAGAGGGTTCCAACCCCTCGCACCCAAAGAGCAAAACCGTATGAGAGGCGTAATCCCTTGGTGCGAGATAGGTCTCCATGACCTTACCAAGTGCTACCTCCGAGACCTCCTAGACCTGAGCGGGAGGCCACTCCCTAGAACAACGATGGGTACCCTCCATAGGGACCCACCCAGGGTCATAGGTCTCATCCAGAGACTCCTCAAGAAGCTTACGAGGAGTATGAGCAAGAAGAAGAGTGGGCCAAAATGCCCTACCAAGGCGGAGGGGTTGCCATCCGGCCACCCCTCTATAGGCCTCAAGTCTCCCACAACCCACAACGAGAGCAAACTAAAGAGGAAGAGATTAAATCTTTAGATGCATATAAAGTGTTGCTAGAGCGTTTGGAGTCTATGGAGACCAAAACTTCTGGGCCCCAAAAGCCCACTTTATGCCAACTCCATAGTCATCCTGTGCATCCGTCCGTGCCAGCACCCCCTTACCCTAAACACTTTAAGCTGCCTCAGTTGGCAACCTTTAGAGGTGAGGAGGATGCTCAAGAGCATGTGACGAGGTTCCTGAGCCAATGCTTCGGCATTCAGGACAATGATGCTTTGTTATTAAGAACATTTATAACCACATTCGTAGGCCCTGCCTCGGATTGGTTTACTCAATTACCAAAGCACAACATTAACAACTTAGATCAGTTAGTGGATGCGTTCCTCGAACGCTTCACCTTCAACACCAAGAAGAAGGTGTCACTAAGTGACTTAGCCAGCCTTAGGCAGTATGAGGAAGAAACCATGGCGGCCTATGGGAATCGATGGAGGACTTTGCTTTCAAAGCTGCCCTACCTTCCCCCTATGTCCGACCTCACTCAAATGTTCTCAAAGAGCTGTTTGAGATCGATCTCTATGCTATTGCAGCTACAGCAATATGCCACCTTAGAAGAAGCTCTGGCGCAAGCCAGGATCATTGAAGAGATCAAGATACAGGATGGCGAGATAGCCAAACCTAAGAAAAAAGAGTGGACTAAGAACACTAAAATAGGGACCACGCAACAGAAACCCGTTGTGGTCAATCAAGTTGCTATCAATGTCCCTAAGCCTGCACAAGTAACACAGCCCCAAAAGGCTAATTATCAAGTGGTGCCTCCCAACAACTATGACAGAGAAAATTAGAGGCAAGAGCAGAATCAGCAGCATCGCCCTAGGCGACAATACACACCCTACACAGAGTCCAGGGACTCCCTGTTTGACCGCTTGTTAGTGGCAAATTTGATCAACCTGCCAGAGATTCAAACCATAGACCCCAACGCTCCCAAGCCTAAGGGGTATAGGGAGGACTTGTACTGTAGGTTCCACAGATGGTAGGGACATGACCTAAATGCCTGCTGGAAGTTTAAGGGCTTGGTGCAAGACTTAATTGATAACAAGACACTAGCGATGGATAATCCCGTGGCACCAAGCAATCAAAAAATGGAGGTCTTTAAAGACCCCTTGCCTGCTCATGCTCCGTAGGCAAAAACCCTACAAGTTAACGAGGTCACACAGAACTGCCCCATGCAGGGGTATGTAGGGATGATCAGTATAGTGACTCGAAATAGGAGGTATCCGAGTGTAGCCACCCCCGTGGCAACTACAGGTGAGGTGCCAACAATGACACAACCACAACAACACCTTGCACAACCTCCTCCGCCTAGACCAGTGGCCACACTTCGGACCAAACTCACTCAGAGTTTGAGGACCACCTCGGCTAGGCTCTCCATATATGAGCTCATACAACAATCAACGCCCCATCGAGAGGCTCTAATGGAGATATTGAAAGCCATCGAGTTGCAGCCCCATGAAACAAATTCTTTCAACAACTTTGTGGGACATGTCAAATGATGCACTGAGCCAGTCATCACATTTCGAGAAGACGAAGTGAAATCAGTGGCTGATGACATGGCGGATCCACCCCTACATGTTATCGCATGGGTCAACGGGATCCCATATAAGAGGGTGTTGATAGACACTGGCTCATCCAATAATCTCATCACAACCATGGCCCTAAAACATCTGAAGTTGCCCGCATCTCACATCACAGCTTCCACCTACACACTATGAGCATTCAATGATGCAATTTGCTCGATAGTTGGCACAATAGTCCTACCCATCCAAGTGGGACAAAAGACTATACCTACATTGTGCCACATCTTGGAAGGTGAGATGGCCTACAACATCTTGTTGGGGTGGCCATGGATCAGGGACATGAAGTGTGTCCCTTCGATAGCTCACCAGTGCTTAAAGTATACATTTGAAGGGGAAGTGCATGTAGTCCCGATGGACTTAGAACCCTTCAAGTATTGTAATGCGGTGCAACTGATGCCGCAATCGACCCTTCCATCAATGCATTTGGATTTCCAATTGAATCCATCTAAATAGGGTCCAATTCCATAGGCATCCCCATTAGCAAGTTCTTCAAAACCCCAGTCGGGTCCATCTTCATCGTCTGGTCCTCCACCAACGATGCCACCGATGGGGGCCAAATAGAAGGACAAAGGGAAGAAACCTCTGGAAGAGGCACAACCTCTGGAAGAGACACTGCCATCAGTATCAACTATCTCTACTGAGGAGATGCCTAGCCGAATGGAAGTCGAGGCTCCTAGTTCACCCGACATGGAGTGGACTTAGGGAGAACTTCCATTCCCTCCCCCTCAACCACCAACAATCACCGTTGAGATGGCCAATACGGGCCTGGGGGAGTATCTGGTGTGGAATATTGTAGCAACACCCACACTGGAGTCCATGCAGGACATGGGGAGACCTCGCCTCCCCATCGGCACTATTGTTCCCCTAGGCTACCCGCCAAACCAGACAAACTTTGTGTATGGGGGCCTTGATCATGGCGTTGCACCATGCACGCAAGAGGATGAAGATGAAGAGCCTTTTGCTGAAAATGTCAACTACTTGTCTAACCTAGACTTTGCTTTGAGATACCTTGGCCAATGCAATTGGCATGGATATGGGTTAGGGAGATATGAGCAAGGGGTACGTGTTCTTTGCCAACCAAGATACCAAATGCCATATGACAAGTCAGGAGTAGGGTTCAACCACCCCCTGCCCTTGGACATCTTGGTGGAGAACATGCAAGGCCTAGGGATAGGCAACAAGGGGGGATTGGCATCAGATCCATATGCCAACCCTAACATGACATATACATTGAGGGATTATCTCCCATTAATGGCAATCAACCTTGTTGACCCTCGCAATCCCTTCCCTTCGCTCGAAAGAGGAGAAAGCTCGAGAGCTCATTTTCAAGGAGGGTCTGGACAATGTCAAGAAGGGTCCTCAGAGGATGAATCAGAATATGAGGTGGCACCATGGGACCCCTTCGAATCAGATAGCAATCACTCACAGGTGATCCCCATGGATGATTATCAAGAGAGTCTCTTGACAATGTTCCCTTTAGATGCTCCAATCGAGCAAGCGCCACTCCAAGGAAATCAGGCCCCATCGCAGAGAGCGGAACAACCCCAATGGGGCCAGATCAATTTGCTTGAGCAAGGTGAGCCTTTAATGCCGCAAGTAGTCGGAGCCAACGAAGGCCTTTGGATCTCCGATAGTGATTATGAAGATGAAACTGAGATGGCATATCTTAATCACATGCGGCAAATGCGGTGACCATACCCCTTGGAGATTAACGACATATTCGAACAATTAAACATAGTGCCAGGGCATGAGTGGTACGTAGACCCAGCATGGTGGGACCAAGTGTTGGATCCACCACTCTAGGCATATGAAGCATACCTTCCACCCAGAGACCCTATAGTGACATCAGTGTCGAGGGCAGACCCTGTCTTCCTATCCGCACATAGGGCCGATCCATTCGTGCCAATACCTCTAGAGCCAGACCCGGAGCACAGAGAACATCTAGGATGTTCGAGTCATCACACCCACGGTAATGGAGACCAAAATCATTTCATCAACATGATCTCCATTGACTTAACCGCCCCCATCCACAACCCGACCGATCCGGCATAGTCATTGTATCTAGATATAGATGCCATAGACTGGGATCGCGTCAATTCACCTCCATCCCCATCAGAGTACTGGCCTTTCGGTGAAATGCTTCATTTTACCCCTGGGTCAACTCAGGATATCTTCCATGCTGAAGAGGAACCCGAGGTTCCTAACGATGATCTTAACTCAGCAAATGATATCCATTTGATCCCAACTCCACACCAGTTGGAGGACGGATCCCACATGTCGATCGAGGAGACGACTGACGTAGACATCGGCTCGGATCCAATGAATCCACAGATCATCAAGCTGGGGGTAATTTTATCCCCCGAAGAGCAAGCCGACTACATTGCCCTTCTCAAAGAGAAGAAGGAGGTTTTTGCATGGTCATACAGAGACATGCCGGGACTAGATCCATAGCTAGTCACGCATAATCTAACGCTTGATCCGATAGTCAAGCCAGTTAAGCAAAAACTACGTAAGATGCACCCAACAATGGCCTTAATGGTCAAAGATGAATTACAAAAGTTGTTGGATGCACAGTTTGTCATCTGCATGGATTACCCACCATGGTTGTCCAACATGGTGCCCATCAAAAATCCTGACGGGAGGATTCGCATATGCACTAATTTTTGAGATCTAAACAAAGCGAGTCCTAAGGATGATTTCCCATTGCCAAGCATCGACGCATTGGTAGATGCCACAGCGGGTCATGAAATGCTTTCCCTCATGGACGATTTCTCGGGATACAATCAGATTTGTATCAATCCCGAGGACCAGCTAAAAATGGCGTTCACAATGCCTTGGGGGACATTTTGTTATAAGGTCATGCCTTTTGGCCTTAAAAATGTTGGTGCCACCTACCAACGTGCCATGACATACATCTTCCATGATTACATGCATAAAACTTTGGAAGACTACATGGATGATTTGTTGGCCAAATCTCTTTTGCGCCCAGATCATCTCGATGACTTAAGCAAGATCCTCGATCGCCTCATGGAACATAAAGTTAGAATCCCAAGAAGTGCGTATTTGGCGTCACATCTAGAAAACTCTTGGGTTTCATAGTCTCAAAGTGAGGCATCGAGGTCGACCCAAACAAAGTCAAGGCAATCCTTGAAATGCTTCCCCCAACTACCATCAAGCGGCTCAGAAGTCTGCAGGGAAAGGTCGCGTCGATCAAGCGCTTCATAGCGCAGCTATCTGACAAGTGCCGACCCATGAACAAATTATTGCATAAGGGGGTAGCATTTCACTGGGATGACGAGTGCCAGTCAGCCTTCGACGACATTAAACAATACTTGGCTTCGCCGCCAGTATTGGCACCACCTAGACCAGGAGTGTCATTCTACCTATACATCTCAGCTACTGAGGTGGCACTGGGTGCCATGTTAGCCCAGAAGAATGAACTTCACAAAGAACAGGCTACTTACTATCTTAGCCGCACCCTGGTCAGTTATGAACTTAACTATGCATACGTTGAGAAACTCTGCTTGGCAGTGGTGTTTGCTACCAAAAAGCTGTGCCATTACATGTTGAGCAACAAGACGTATGTTGTGTCTAAGGAGAATCCATTGCGATACATGATGAGTCGTACTTATCATAGTAGTCGCACGGCAAAATGGATCATGTTGTTGATGGAATTTGACATAGATTTTATTGGACAGAAATCCATAAAAGGTCAGGTCATCGCCGATCAACTAGCAGAGGCTCCCCTCAAAGATGATCAGCCTCTGGTCATAGAACTACCCGATGATGGGGTCTTCCATGTCTCAGAATCACCAGATTCTGATGAGCCTGAGTCACAAGCCGACATAACCCTATTTTTTGATGGTTCTAAATGTGAGCAAGGTGGTGGCACGGGAATAGTATTCTTCACACCGCAAGGCGCTCCAATGCCTCTGTCATTTAAATTAAATTTCCCATGCACCAACAACAATGCAGAGTACGAAGCCTTGCTCATAGGTCTTCAGACAACAATCACCATGAACATTAAACGATTGAATATCTTTGGTGATTCATTGTTAATTGTCAACCAAGTCAAAGGGGTATTCCAATGCAAATGCCTAGTTCTGTAGGCCTACAAAGCCCTTGTGGACAAATTCTTGGCAAAGCTTGAATGGTACGACATCGAGGCACTCCCTCGATCATCGAATCATTTTGCGGACACTATGGCCTCCTTGGGGTCATTAATCCCGCAAGACATTTCTGGTGATATGACAACCATTCAAGTCAAAATGCTATCGCAATCCATGATGGAGCACGCAAGCTCTGACTTGACGCCAGGAATCCACTTGATCCAGATTGAACCATCCCTGGATAAGTTCTCTCGAATCCATGATTGTCTGAACCATGCCAACTAGGGGTCCTTGTTCTCCCCTACTCCCCTTAATAGCAACACAACGCTATTCTTGCAAGTTCTTTCCCGTTCAGCTTTTGCTAGGGATGAACTTCAAGAGGGATTGGCTGTTCATACCATCGAGGCTTCTGATCAGCAGGATTGGTATTCACCCATAAGGGACTACCTCAAGTTAGGTAATCTCCCGCTTGGATTGATGCATGCCATGAAATGAGCATTCAAGCAGAAAGCGGCAAAGTATGTCTTGTTAGGAGACATTTTGTACCATCATAGCTACGAAGGAATCCTCCTTCATTGCTTGGACCAGCAGGAGTCCACTTGGGCAATCGCCCAAGCGCACGATGGTACGTGTGGTGGCCACTTCAGTGGTATGGCCATCGCAAAGTGCATTCTTTGCATGGGCTATTATTGGCCATCTTTAGAGCGAGATTGTTGCGCCTATGTAAGGAAGTGCATGAAATGTCAACACCATGCTAATTTGACACACGTACCTTCCCAGGCCTTGCAGCCGATCCAATCGGCTTGGCCATTTTCGTAGTGGGGCCTCGATCTAATCGGTAAGATCTCCCCTACATCGTCAGGTCGTCACACGTTTATCATAATGGCCACAGAGTATTTCACCAAGTGGGTGGAAGCGGTTCCGCTTACCTCTACGATAGGACCCCGCATTGTGGAGTTCATTTTGCACAACATCATATGTCATTTTGGTATTCCATCCAAGATAATTTTGGATAATGGGACGTCATTCAAGAACAAATACGTGCGTGCTTTGACCACAAAGTACAAAATTCAACATAGTTTTTTGACACCCTATTATCCACAAGCAAATGGGCAAGCAGAGGCATCAAACAAAATGCTAGTTGCCATCCTCAAAAAGATAGTCGTAGACAGTCATAAGGATTGGCACATCCAGATCCCACTTGCCCTGTGGGCTTATCGCACTAGCATTCGGATGCCCATTGGGGCAACTCCATTTTCGCTCGTGTATGGCTCCGAGGCTGTCATGCCTCTCGAGTTGGAAATTCCTTCCCTACGCATATCAATGCAAGAGTTCATCGATGATGACACCGCATGGCAGGCCCGGTTAGACCAGCTTACGTTGCTTGATGAACGACGCGTTAATGCTCTCGAGCATTTACGTATCTATCAAGAGCGACTTAAGAAAGCATACAACATGAAAGTTCATCCGAGGGACTTTCAGGTTGGTGACTTGGTCTTGAAAGAGAACCAACAGAACTCTAGTTTGTCGTCCCATCTAAGGGACAAGTTCATGGCAAATTGGTTAGGTCCCTATGTAATTGATAGAAAAATAGGACCTGGAACATACCGGCTAGCCTCTCTTGATGGAATCAAGGAACTAGAACCCTTGAACATCAGTCATTTGTGGCCATTCCATGTTTAGAAGAGCCATAGCCCAAAATGCTCCAAGGATTCCCATAATCGCTTGGTCAATCCCAAAATGCTCCAAGGATTCCCATAATCGCTTGGTCAATCCCAAAATGCTCCAAGGATTCCCATAATCGCTTGGTCAATCCCAAAATGCTCCAAGGATTCCCATAATCGCTTGGTCAATCCCAAAAACTCCAAGGATTCCCACAATCACTTGGTCAATCCCAAAAGCTCCAAGGATTCCCATAATCGCTTGGTCAATCCCAAAAGCTCCAAGGATTCCCATAATCGCTTGGTCAACCCAAAAGCTCCAAGGATTCCCACAATCGCTTGGTCAACCCAAAAACTCCATTCCCAATCCTTGTACAACCAAATCCCAATCCTTTCAACCCAACCCCAAGGATTCCCATAATCCCTTTGGTCAAACCCAAAAGCCCCAAGGATTCCCACAATCGCTTGGTCAAAAATAAGAAAATTCAAAAACAATAAAATCATCAAAAATAACAAAAATTTGCATCTCATTTCCAGGCATACTCACCATTATCACAACAATAAAGAGCTCTTTTTGCATCTCATCTTCATACTCACAAAAATCAATCCATCAAAAACACAAAAATATATATAGCTGCATTAAGCATCACATCCATACATTGCATATTTGTGGTCATACGGGTCAAAGGCACCATAGACTGTAATTACTCCGCCAATCCATCTTGTTCCACATTTCTCCAATTTTGTAAATAGTCCATCAAAAATAAACGCCATTCACTTCTTTTTACCATACCATAGTCAGTGGTCTTCTAATGTATCAAGAGTTTTCATCTTTCAGTCGTCATTAGCTTTCTAGCCATGTACTATACCAAGTCAGACAAATTTTACAAAGGTAGAGTTCTACTTGGATCACACCTTGGTACGTAGCATCCCAACACAAATTAAAACACATAAGAATTCCCAAGTTGTGTGAACGAAAGATGAAACCTGCAAAGCAATCCAGATCACCATAAGCGAAATGGTTATCTTGCTCATCCCCCTATGTGAATGACCCCAAGAATGCTGAGAGTTGGCAAAAGGACAAGCATCTTCCCTACCCAATTCCCCAAGGATCCCAAGTTCTCAAAAAAAAAAATTGCAAAACATCACAAATTTGCAAAAGTCAAAACTCCCAAAAAATTTTTGACATCACAACCAAAGTGCATACATCAAGAAAAGCACATAAGATAGTGATTCTCATCACTCCATATTCAAATCCCTTGCTCAAAAGAAAAACAAAAATAAAAAGTGATTTTTATCACTATAAAAGAGCAAGTATCCCAATACAATTGAAGAAAAGAAGGGAGTCAAACTAGAATCTCGAAAATCTGGCAATCAACCTCTACCCTCTCCACTAGACCATCCACCCCCAAATCCTCCCCATGCCTAAAGCAGTGTGTTAGCACTGATGTCCACTGATCCTGCAACATCATCTTGATTGGCAATCCATCTATTGGAATCTGAAGAATTCGATAGACATCCTCCAAAGTGACTGTCATCTCCCCTGTTGGGAGATGGAAAGTATTAGTCCAGGGATCCCAAAAGTTGATCAGGGTCATCAGTAGCCCGATCCCCAATCACCAGCTCCAACCGAGTCACCCCTTGAGCCCCAAGGCATCAAGCCACTCCCGTAGCCACATCTAGCCCTCCCTGCTCAAAACAGCACCATACGCTCTTCACAACCTACAAAAGAAAACAAAATAAACACATTAAAATCATAAAATAAAGTATACAGCTACAAATAGTATAAACAAAAAACAAAATTCATTTGTCAACCTAGGGTCTTATACTCTCAAATTGATAAATTAAAACAAAAAAATCAAAAATTACAAAATTCATTTGTCAACCTAGGGTTTTATACTCTCAAATTGATAAATTAAAACAAAAAAATCAAAACTTACAAACTTAGTTTGTCAATCTAGGGTTTTTAACTTTACATTGATAAATCAAACAAGAACAACAAAAATGACTAAGGTTGAGTGAAGTTTTTACCACAAAACTATGTTTAACACTAAGTTTTTAAGCTCAATTTTACCATAAGTTTTTAAACTCAATTTTGATCTTTGTTTAACTAGAGTTAGCCCACATTTTTCAGCTAAGTTTCGATTTTTGTTAGCCTAGGGTTTCTGTTAGTTTACAAAAAAATGAACACAAAAAAACATGGTTTTCACTAGGATTTCAACCTACGTTTTGGTGAAGCCATACCAAAACAAATAAACATATTCATTTCACTAAGGTTTTTTTCATTTTTACATTTGAAAAACAAAATACAAAAAGAAGCAAAAAATAACTTGTGGTTTTAAAATTGTAATACAAGAAACTAATAAAGAGGGAGTTCACTTACTGGTCTCGCTTCGGCTCCACCACTCAATCCGGTTCGTGCACTCATGGTGGCAAAAAAATTTGGCAGTGCTTCGCTTCATAGAATTGACCTCCTCCTCCTCAGAGCTCCAAATCGCCAGAAAAAACAAGTGCAAATGAGCCCAAAACCTAGTTTTGGCCTTTAAATAGGCTTTTTGAGCCTGTAATCATTCCTCCATGGGACGAGCACTCTGGTTAGTGCTCATCCCACCCTGTAATGAATGATCAACAAGAATTCATCCCACCCAAGGACGAATACAGAGCAAACATTTCAAAAACAACAAAAATGCACAAAAATACACCAAAAATAGCAATAAAACTGTCCAATGAGAGTGCTTTTGCACTTGACATTTCGGGCATGCAAAATAGATGTCGGGGTCACAAATCCTCACTATCCTACTCCCTAAGAAGGCTACCATAGCCGGACCACTCCACGGGAAGACGGATCTTCGAGAAATTTCATCCCCAAATGACATCACCAAAGGGGTCAAAACCCAACCAAAAATAGCAAGAGTTGTCGAACGAAGGCGCCTTCATGCCTGACATTCTTGGCATCCAAAATAGATGTTGGGGTTACAAATTTTCACCATCCTACTCCCTAAGAAGGCCACCATGGCCGGACCGCTCCACGGGAAGACGAATTTTTGACAATTTCAGCTCCAAAAAGTGTCACCAAAAGGGTTAACACCCACCAAAAATAGGTCTAAATGTCGGAAAACTGCACACACATTTAATGCTAAAACATCTGAAGGCACCCTTACACAAGTCATCTTGGGTCAAGCGACTCATCTCTTTTCTCATGTTGGTCATTCCCTCATCGATTCGTCGCTTGAGGGGGTAGTCACACTTAGTCACCAATCAAAAAATACACACCCAATCATGGAAACAGCATGCATTCAAAGAATCATTGGCAAAGACAATCACGCTCCTGCTTGGGGTAGTAAACAAGCAATAATCACAAGCTAATCAATCACTTGGCATTCGTGAATCATGAACTCAAGGTTCCCACAGACAAAAGGTTGCGCCCTTTGCCTATTCATGACTGATCAATGTCCAAGCTCAAGTAACACCTCACCGAAAAAGGTTAACACTTGAATTGAGTTCCTTCGCTCGTTAGAAGCAAGGATTCAAGAATGCATGCCCTTTTCATACTTGGGGCATCAAAATTTGGTTAGGTTACTAAGAAACCCTAATCATTAGTGCTTTGGTTATCTATTTTTTCTCGGCGTTGTGCCTTGCATAGCGCATCCCAAAAAGGGGCATCTGTAGACACCAAAAACAACACCAATCCGATTATGTGACTGCAAACACTGATTGCATTGACACACATAGCCCCAAGGGCAGCCCCCAGAGGTCAAACAGTGGTCCTAACCACTCTCACAATAGTTTTGGAAGGTCAGGAGTCAATTTGGCACCTTCAGGCACTTTGCTCAGTACTCGTTTCACCCAAGGATGATTTCAAACTAGGATTCGCCCTACCCAGGGATGAATACTAGTATTCGCTCCAGGGTGGGGTGAATTGCAGGTTTGATGGGCAAAAAGTCAAATCTTGACAAATGGTAGCTCAGATCCGCCACTTAACGCTTCCTTCATCGCATGGGAGTGTGGGTGAGAATTTTTTAGAGTTAGAGGTAGTTGCAAGGGCAGTCATGAAGTCCCCAATCAGGGAGGAATCTCCCTCCCACTGAGAGGGCATGATTGCCAAGTGATGCCTCTCCATGCCCAATTCAAGAGACCTCCAGGTCTATAAATTGGTGAGTTTCCTCACCCCAAAAAATACAGAGAAGGAGCATTTTTGAGAAATGAAGTGCTGCCATTTTACTTCCCCATACACCCCTAGTTGATTTGTGCCTTTCACATCCGTGATCTCTTTTAGAGAGGAGGTCATTGGGTGACCATTGGAAGGATGAATCTTGAGCCCAAAACCCAACATTTGACCACAATATACCACCCAATTTTTCGACAACACTTTACAAGATATTTTGGACTAATCCCAAGTGGATTGGTGCCGAAATCAGGCCCCAAATGGCGGGCGGACTATCCGGGCGCCCCCGCACTGCTGCGGGTCTAATCATCCCTTTTAGGAATGATTAGGAATCTATGGCCGATTTCTCTTTCTATTATCTTCATTTTTGCATTTGATCTTTATGCTGCTTAGATAGTTTGCAATTTTGATTTCATATCGTTTTGATCAAATTTTGTCATGTTTTATCATTTTTTTGCCTTTACTAACTTGCAGAGGGCATCATCGAAATCTAGGTGTTAGAGGCCAAATTGGGGAAATATGACCATCTAGGTCATCCCAAAATACCCCCAATTAGCTAACCCCAACTTTTGCAGGAGATTTGGAGCTTTCCAGATGTGACATTTTGAGCGATGCTATCTGGCATTTTGTTGTAGATCTATTCGTCCCGCCCCGGAGCGAATTCAAATCTATGAGGAATTTCTCGACTGTTCCATTTGCAGTGTTTTCTTTGTGAGGTCTAGATGCCCCTGTCAAATTTTTAGATCATTTGGATATATGCTAGTTATCGTTTTATTTATTCTTTGCATGCACTAATCGTAGGCTTGGGGATTGCATGTTTCATTTCATCCGTAGGTGCTACTGACTATTTATTGTTTCTTTGAACACAGTATCGGGACATTAGAGGAGCAGCAGGGAGTCAACATTCGTACACACAAGCGACGATGAAATTTTTGTCCACCCACCTTACATGTGGGCACGCGGAAGAAGGAATGGCATCCATGGATGTAACAAGGAAACAAATTTAACGCTCCTCGCCCCTAAAATGGAGGAGGCGAATTGTAACCGAATTCCAAAACGTATCAATAAAAGAAAGGGCTTTTTTCTGCATTGGCTTTTTTTTTGCGTTTCAATTCGTTCATGCTTTCCCCATTTCATGCATTTTCAATTCGTAGGATTTAGCGTTAAGTTTAGTTCCATTTTGCATCGTACTTGGAGCTTTTTTTCCTTTTTGTTTTCGTATCCTCGTGCTTTCAAAAATCACATTTTAACAAATTGCCATAAATTTAGTTCTTCCTTAATAGTTAAATCACTATCCTCAAGTATCTATCATGGTCTTCCTTAGTTTTAGAATATATCAATATATCATAGAGAAAGATAAATACAAATCTATCCAACTACTTCCTAAATTCATAGTTCATTATATTTATGAAAGTTATCAGTGCATTGGTCAAACAAAAAGGTAACATTGTGAACTCAAAATGTCCATACCAGGTCTTGAAAGTAGTTTTGTGGATGTATTCCTCATAAATTCTCAACTACTAATAGCCCAATTTTAGTTCAACCTTAGAAAATATTATGCACCCTTTAATTGATCAAACAAATCTTCGATCCTAGGAAAAGGATAACAATTTTTGATGGTTAGTTTGTTTAACATTTGGTATTCAATGCACAATATGAGTGATCCATATTTATTTTGATAAAAAGGATGGGTGCACCCCAAGGAAATACACTGGGTTTGATCAACCTCTTTTCTAGAAACCCTTGAAGTTGCACTTTCAAATTTTATATTTCAATAGCATTTGTCCTATATGGAGTTGAATGACTAGGTTTTGTTCTTGGCATAAGTTCGATGGTGAAATTGAACTCTCGCTTTGGTGGAAGTTTAGTAATATATTCAAGAAACACATACTTGAATTCTTGCAAGATTGTGTATTTTATAAATATATCTTCCTTTTTATCCTTCTCAACTTCATTTAGTTTTACAACAAAAATCATTCCTATTTTTCTTATGTTCTTTTCAAGTTGCGTTGAGATAATCCTTGTTCATTGATGATTCTCAATATTCTATTATCCTTGTGACTATAGTAAATCCATATATCTTGGAATTTAATCAAGACCTTATGAGCCTTTAACCAATCCATCCCCAAGATGATATTGAAGGCATATAGCAGAGCTACATATAAGTGCCATAAGGTAGAGCCATTAGGTAGGGTGATCTTAGTTATAGGAAAACATTTATCTACTAAGTAGGTTTATCCCAAACCATACTCAACTTTTGGTATATTTTTAACTATACTAGAAGAGATGAAGCTATTTGTTGCTCCACTATCTATTAATATATTGATACTTCTATCAAATAACTTACCATTTAGAAGCAAATATGTAGCTTTCCATTTTAGGTTTTGGTTTCTTATGGTTGCATAGATCCTATGGTTAGTTTTCTTTGGTTTCTTGCTTTATCTTACTCTATGTGGGCACTTGTTTGCATAGTGAGGTCCTCCTATGGGTGTCTTTCCTATTTCTCTTCCTCTTCCTTGTTTTCTAGATTCAAAAAAAAATTTCCTTGAGGCTGAAAAGTATTATTTACATTATATTTCTCTTGAAACTTCTTCTTTATAATCCCTTGTTTTTATTTGTTCCTTCTTTTGAACTTTAGGTTGGTTTTACTCTTCTTATTTTATTTCTATTCCCAGTTCATGTAACTAACACATTACCTTTTATGTAGTGCTTGTTGATCTGCTTCAACCATGTCAACATAGTTGAAGTGAGGTTTGGTAGGCTTAAAATTAATTTTTGCTTGCTTCACCAGATCATGTGACTTCCATATCATTTATGTTCAGAGCGTATTGATCTCAATTTTGATCTCAAGTTACAATCCTAAGATAAATTTGTGCATCTTCATTTTCTTGTCTATCTCATAAGATGGCACATACTTAAGAAAATTCACAAATTTTTTATGGTACACCTCCACAGTATTTATCCCCTAGTTGAGTATTGTAAATTCCTCAAATATCTCTAGATATTATTATTCAGTGATTAATATTTTTTGAAAACTAGGACAAAGCCTTCCCATTTTAGATTTATGGCCAAAATATAATGGTCAACTTTAAACGTATTCTACCACTTTAACCTAACTTCATGTAAATGGAGTGTATCCTACACTATACAAGTCACCAATTAAAGGTTTTTAATTGATAAGTAAGTTTCCAACTCATCCATCCAAGATTTCATTGATTCTCCTTCTCATTTTCCATTAAAAATGGATGTCTTTGCCTTCTTTATTTCCTGGGACAACTCTACCTCAATTAGAGCTATGGATACTTGTTCATCTATAGTAGGGTCCTATTCTTGTCTAGTTTTAAACTATTTGTTCTATGAACCCTGATTCACTATTGTTTCTATAATAACCCCAAATTACCCAACCGAAAACCAACCATTACACCCATAATTTTTTTTCTACTTACATTTTTATGAGAGTCATTTATATAGTTTCCATTGAGAAAGTAATCGCATGAGTTTCTAAGGCTATGCACCATAGAGTAATAAACTTGATCAAATTTTATCGAAGTGCATGGGAGTAGCCAATGTCCCATAATGATCAACAAGAATTTTCCATTTTTTTTCAACCAGAACACACATTTTCCTTATTGTTTAACCCCATGTTAAACTTGTTTCAACCATAGGTGTCTTTCCTAACCTTAAGTATGTGCCTTGTTGATTAATCATTGTTTTCCAATAAGGTAATATTTTAGATGCAATGCTTAACCAAATAACCATACTACATATGGTTTGTTAAGAGAATCACCCAAAATATTCTCATAGGCATATTGTTGCTTACCACTATGTCTCATTGACTACAAGTCTTTAGTTCTTTCATTTATGTGTTCTTTGATATGTTTATGTTCATTCTATGTTTCCACACTTAAAAAATTATAGATCTAATTTATCTATTTATAAACAAAGCATCCACTTGAGAATTCAAGTAACATAATGGATCATGTAAACAACTTGTTTTCAAGAACATAAAACTTTAAAGAGATTACATTGTTCATATCCAATACAATCAGATAATTGGGAGTTACATTTTTTATAATTCCATCAATGAATCATAAAATCCTACAAGCTATTACATCATTTATTTTGCAAGAAATATTTTTCTGTTACAACAATAGTCTCCTAAAGTTGAATACAACATCAAATTCCTCTAATATTCAAATCTCTTTTAGGTTCAACAGGTACTTTAGGTACTAGTTGTCTCAATTCCACCAGTACTAAGTGAATGGTTACTCGGGATCAGGACAATCCAATTTATGAAGATGCATAACTAATTACATAATTCCATGCATCAATAATCCATAGAATGCAAAATATATTTGTAACAAACACCTTACGCATTTGTAAATAAATAAACATTTTAATCAATTCAATAGTAGAAAATCCCATACTTTCCTAAGAATGAAACTTTTTCCATTCCTTTCATCCCATATCCTATCACATAGGAAACATGCTCTTGAATCTATACTAACTACATCCATTGACATGGCCATGGAGAACCCCAATAAGTTCCCGAGAAATGCAACCCAATTACCCTTTCTCCCACATTATATTATGCTATCATAATATTTCATTCCTTATTTTAACATGCATGATTGCATATACATGATTCTACTTGTTCAATGTATTGTAATCACAACATTGCAAATATGATATTCTTTTGTTCTTCTAGGTTATCAAAATTTTAAGATAAAAGCACCCAAAAATAGCATTTAAACAAACTCATACACAACTCAAAATCCCAATATAAAATGAGAATGTTCTTTCATTCAACCCCTTATGTGTGACCACAATCCTTAAGAGCTTTTTTTAAGCTACTAGCATGTACTTAGTTTATTTAAGAGCATTCATCATAACAACTAAAACCTTCTATGAATAGGCTATTCTATTTTTGCCTTGTGCACACATAATCAAACCTATAATAGTCTACACCATTTAGAACAAGTCAATCTAAGTTTCCACTATAGATTTAACTTCTTCATTGAGACATATAGCATTAGATTCCATCAAATAGTTTGAGTCATAACATTATCGTACTAACCTAAGGATATTTATAATCCCTTAAATACTTCAAGCCCTATTCAATATATGGACATGATTCAAATAAAAATTTTCCTTTGTTGGACTTTAGCTCTTAGCTAAAGTCTTAATCTGAGTCTTTTTAGGATAATTATATAATATTACTATTTAGACCCTTTTACCCTTTTATATTTATTTCAATATAAATTTGAGAC
Organism: Wollemia nobilis; assembly: GCA_028583015.1. Lineage (NCBI taxonomy): Eukaryota > Viridiplantae > Streptophyta > Pinopsida > Araucariales > Araucariaceae > Wollemia > Wollemia nobilis. Next base: position 2,383,486 of record JAQPPZ010002321.1, read on the forward strand.
CCAATGTTGTTATTGTGAGATAAATTATTAATCTAGACCATAAATCCTATATCTATGGTTTTTATCCATAAACCCAATTATATTTGCCAAAATACCACTACACTTTATTTCACCATCCGTACCTATGTCTAGGTTTAACTTTTCATTTTTTCATTAAATAAAAGTAACATTGTAATATTATATTTAGGGAATTCCTCCCTAAAATTTAAATGTCACAAGGGAGGACCTACATTAGGCGTTAGCACTTTAGCCTAATGTATAAGCACTTAGCACATAATTCAAGGTGTTTACTTCCTTGCACCCTATATAATTTTTAAACCCTAGATCCATGCTCTTCATGAAATAAAAATCATGCCTTATGCGTATTTCATCACATATGGGTTATCCAAAATAACGTGACTTCTAAACCTTAGCTTACCAGACAAACATCTAACCATATTAATACACATGACATGATCTAAGAAACTAATGGGTTTCATAAATTATTATTATGGATGTTTTAAAACATTAGGGAAATAACCCTAAATTAATTTATAAAATAATTTACGTCTCGGTCTTTTGCAAAGCAACATCTGCAATTCTTACCATATGTGATATGCATCGTGTAGATAATTTTGATTACCTAAGGCTTATTGGAGGACTCCTACACACATCAAATAAGACCATGGACTTCACGTATACCTAGTGAGCACATCATTTCACCTTTGAAGGATGACATCCAGGATTAGTCATTGATATTCTTCGCAGATGTCAAGCTATAACACCATTTTGAGGGCTCAAGGACATTTATGTTTTTCATGGCACTTCTTCTAGATGACAAATGATGCTACATAACCTCAAGCTTCACATTCAAAATACAATACTCAAAATGTAAACCAAAAAAACCTTCACATCTGCAAGTAGAGAGGTTTCCATCCTACGTCTCACAGCAAGATCATTTGATCTATGCATTGGTCACCATTGTCTTCCCAGATCATTATTCATCTAACACAAATACCCTATAAGTAGTATTGAGTGCTCTTATCGAAGGTAAACCTATGCTTAAGATCTTTGTTACTATCACAGAATATAGCAAGGCTTCATGTATAGAGAGCTTGAGATCATTCTTTCTCTAATAAATTCAAGGGTCATTTTTTTTTTAAATATCTAAACATTTCATATAAGGATACGTTAGCCCCTATACCAAACATATGTAAACTTATCCCTTATCCATACAATCTTAAAAACAATCCATTCTAGCTTACGTAAATTTCTCGAAAAGTGATCTATCAAGCTTGAGGCTTACAACTTACTCAAAAAGGCTTTTTTTCTATATATTGCTAATACAAGAAAAATTTGCATGAGAAGAACCTCACAAATTGTAGATAAATAAATTTCCAACACACATATCTTTTCTTTATACCAAATTAAAAACTTTAACGTTAACAACAAGAAAGGCTATTACTATATCATTAGCTCAATCACCAAGCAAGCATACTCATCATTCATACTATATTTGGGATATTCACCCTAGCCTGAATTATTCACAAACTTTCTCTGATCCAAGCTCTAGAAAGTATTCCAATAATTCGACTTACACATGACTCTTTTTCTTAGTAAATCAATGAGGTGAAGAAAACTATGGAAAATCACAAGGCCCATCTAGTTTATGATCTGAGCAAAGCCCAAAGAGCATACTCCTTAGGAACCTCTAGATTTCCAATTTTGAACTTGTGAAAAATGTGATATTTTTGGTTTATGATCCATCATAGTTGGAGAGCATAATCCCTGATATCACTCTACAAATATCGCTATGTCTTTGTCTTCCTGAATACCTCTATTTATAATGAAACTCACCCTCTCCCCATAACCATTAATTTTTTTTTTAGATGAGCCCATCGTAAATGCTATCTAGAAGTTGGAGTTATCTTTGACTTTGTGCTCGGGATGGTCCAATCATAACCAAACACATACCATGTCTTCAATCAATATTTATTTCATTGCAAAGCAACTAATTAATTAGCCTATTTAATCACAATTAACTTGTAACTAATTTAGGGAAAAAATAGCACTAGATTTAATGAATCTTCAATGTTATCCGTTAATAAAGTTTAACACAAGTTAAAGACTATGGTTAACCAAAAAATCCAATCTTGACAACTAATTTCCAAACTAATCGAGGGGAAAAAGAAACATTCCAAATAAATGCTTTAAATGCTACTAAAAATTCATGTTTAGCATCAAACTCTCCTAATTTAGCAAAGCATACTAAGAATTTATATTTCATAATCACCTCTATGAAATCAAACCTTAAGATATTTAATGCAAACACAAAGTAGGGGGTAAAAATGGGGATGTTACATACTCCCTCCCATATACTAAAAAAATTCCCATGTTTTTCATCCCCAAGGTTAGTCAAATGCATTTCCATTCATCATATAGAACAAATTAAGCATTGAACTAATATTTTACAACCACATTCAAATCATGTAATCTATTATGCAATTTGATAATGCAAACTCCATTTCCACACTATTTTTTTTCTTGTGGTTGATATTTTTAAGATATTCAACTATCACCATCCCACTAGGAGACTATTCTAGGACATCAATGTCCAATAGTAGTTATGGAGATGTGAGGGTAAATTTTATTTGCGTTCTCTCTTTTTTTGACCCTTTGGATTGTCTTTTTCATCCTTTCCCTTTTGCTAATTTTCTATTCTTGGTGGTTGAGCAACTCCTTTTAAATGATAATAACAACCTATCCCACCTGATGAGAATATCTAGACCTGAAATGTAGTAAACAAACATTAGCAATACCATATTCTAAAAATATAAAGTACTTATACTACATAATCATGTTTCAGTTTTACATAATAATATCCATTATTTCATCAAGCATCATCAAAATTTAGCAGATCCATACATAACATAATAAAATCCATCAGTCTACTTAGTTTGCATAAGTATCCATCATGCTATCACAAATTCTTAACTGAAATAAAACACTGCATAGTATCCTCAAATAAGTACAAAAATTATATTTTGGTTTCTTCTACATTTTTCCAGGTGGTATTTTTCTCAAAATGAAGATCCCATTGGACCTTGCATTGCTTTAGGTTTCGTTTCCTCATATTTTAGTGCAAAACTCAAGAATATTCATAGGCTTGACCTTGATGTACGTTGGATCCATCATCTACAACTTAGAAACATCCACAACATGAGTAGGATCATAAATATACTTTCTAAGTAGGGACACATGAAAATAATCATGGATATTTACCAAGTTAGATGGTAAGTTGAGTCTGTAAGCAACAAGACTAATATTTTCCAGTATGGTAAATGGTCCTACATATATGGGATCCAACTTAGTGGACTTAATTGTACTTTTCATAGGGTTGAATCTTAGGAAAACCTTATCTCCCATAGAAAATTCCAAAGGAGTCCTTATCAAGTCTACATATTTCTTCTAAAATTTTTAAGCTTCTCTAAGCCTCTGACAAATTATATTTAGATGATCTTCCATATCATTCAAATAATCAGGTCCAAAATTGACCCAATATTCAAGATTATCCCATGATAATGGAGTTATACACCTACAACCATACAAAGCCTCAAAAGGAGCCATTTTTAGAGAGGCATGCTACTCATTATTATATTTAAACTTAACTAGATGCAATAAGTCTTCCCAATGAGACTTTTGGTCCATGTAGTACATGCAAAGTATGTCCTCTAACACCTGATTGACTCTCTCAATATATCTATCCATATCAGGGTGATATGCAAAACTTATGTTCAATGAAGTAGCAATTTCTAGATGGAGAGCTTATCAAAAATCTGATGTAATCCTTGAGTCTCTATCTGAGATGATCATTTATGGAAAACCATATAATCTAAATATTCCCTAGTGAACCTATTAGAATCAAATACAGCATCATCATTAGTACTAACAAGAATAAAGTGTGTGACTTTGGTCAATTTTTCAACTATTACCATTATGGCATCATGTTGATACCTAGTCTTTGGCAATCCCACAATAAAGTTTATAGATATCACTTACCATTTTTTTGTAGGCACATCGTGAGGACATAACATACCAACATGATGCTTATGTTTTACTTTCAACTTCTGAAATTCTAGACACTTAGCCACAAAATTAGTAATACATTTCTTCATTCCATGCCAATAAAATGTTTTCTTCATATTCTACCTCATCTTAGCTCCTCCAGGATGAGCAGAATAAAGATATATATGAGTTTCTCTCATGATAAGTCTACACAAATAATTTTTTTATGGAATCACAACCCACTCTTTGAAACATAAGAAGCCATACTTGAAGCTAAAATGTTGAGCTATATTTGGATCCTTATTTTATCTTGCACTTACCTACAATATGGATCCTGAATTTGAGCTCTTTTAACCCGGTCCATTAGGTCTACATGAATTCTAGTTAAAGTAGTGATATGCCTTCTTCTACTTAGTGCATTTTCCACCTTATTCTCTTTACCCTTTATGTATTCTATCCCAAAGTCATACTCTGCTAAATATTCAATCCACCTCCTTTGACATGCAATTAGCAAAGGTTGAGTGAATATGTACTTTGAACTTTTGTCATTTGTTCTTAGTTAAAAGGGTCTTCCTAGCAAATAATACCACCAAATTTTGAAAGAATGCATGAATACAACCAATTCTAAGTCATGTGTGGTGTAGTTTCCTTCATGCTTATTTAGTTTCCTGGATTCATAGGCCACCACCGCTCTATCTTGTGATAAAAAACCACCCAGAAATTCTAAGGAAGCATCAGTATAGTCTTAAAAGTCACCTTGAGGATCTAGAATCATTAATATGGGAGCGGTAGTCAATATTTGTTTTAGCAATTGGAAAGCAGTTTTCACATTTTTCTATCCATTTTAATGACTTCCTTTTTTTTCTAATATTGGTTATAGGACAAGCTGTTTTTGCATAATATTTTACAAACCTCCTATAATATTTAGATAGACCCATAAATCTTCCAACCTCTATTACATTTTTAGGGGTTGGCCAATCGAAAATAGCTTCAATCTTCTTAGGGTCAATTACAATTCCATATGTAAAAATTACATGTCCCAAGTAATATACTTGTGACACATAAACTTCACATTTTGACAAATTTGCATATAGCTCATTTTCCCGCAACACACTTAGTACTATTATCATATGTTTTTCATGCTTCTCCTTGTCACATAATAGACCAATATATCATCTAAAAAAACCAAGATAAAGCTATACAACTACTATCTGAACATACTATTCATTATGTTCATAAAGGCAACGGGTGTATTTGTTAGCCCAAACAGTAAAAATATTTACTCATATTGATCGTATCAAGTTTTAAATGTTATCTTATGTGTATCCTCTTCTTTTATTTTCAACTTATGGTAACCAGAATTCAAGTCTATCTTTGAGAAAATAGTAGCCCCTTTTAGTTGATCAAACAAATCCTCTATCCGTGGTAAAGGATATATGTTTTTAACTATTGCTTTATTCAACATCCTATAATCGATGCATAGTCTCAAGGATCCATCCTTCTTCTTGACAAATAAAATTGGTGCACCCCAAGGAGACACACTTAGCTTAATTAGACCTTTATCCAACAACTCTTGTAGTTGCACTTTCATCTCTTGCATCTCTATAGGGTTCATCCTATATGGTGCTCTATGTATTGGTTCTGTACCGAGTAATAGATTGATAGTAAAATTGAATTCTCACTTAGGGTGTATTCCCAACAATTTAGATGTAAAGACATCCTAGAAATATTGAAATATGAGAAATGTCTCAAATATTTCATCATTTTTATCCTCTTTAACCTCCTTTACTTTGACCACATACACCATTCCTCTTTTCCTATTAACCTTCTTAAGTTTCATAGTAGAAATTAATATGGGTTTGAACATATTTTGCTCATTGTACAACCTAATTATCTTCTCCTTATAATTAGTGAATTTGAAATATCTCTCCTAAAATTTGATCAAGACGTTGCATTTCTTCAACCAATCAAACCCTATAATTATGTTAAAGGTATTTAATGGAGCTACATAGAGTTGCCAAGTGATAGAATTTGTGGGTAGGGATATTTCTATTGAGGGGTAATATTGGTCTACGAAGTAGGTCTATCCAGACCCATACTTGAATTTCCACCCATTTTCTAAAGAATTTAGATTCTCTAGTATATCTCGTACCAAGCTACTAGAAATAAAACTATAAGTAGCACCATTGTTTATAAAAACTCTAATATTTTTTTCAAAAAACTTACCATGTAAAAGCATAGGGGTTGCCCAACCATCAAGATTCTAATTTTCTGTAGCAACATAAATCGTGTGTCCTTTTTTGTTTACCCTTTTGTTAGATCCTATACAACGTGTACAATTTCTTGCATAGTGAGGACCCCCACACTCATAGTACCCAACCTTCGAATTTTAAGTCGAACCTTCAACTAATTTTTCCTTACCTTCAACAGGAGTTGGTTCTAATTGATTCACAGGTTTGGTCTTATTCGTATTAGTAGAGTTTATATCCTTAGCCTAAAACTTCTTCTTAAATTTTTTTACCAACCCATCGTTTCTCTTACTAGACTTAAACCTTTATTATTTTGAGTTGGCTCATTATTCCACTTTATTTTCTATGGATCTTTGTAGTTATTTTTGGATCCTTGGATGGAATTATTTATCTTTTTAAGATTATACTTTTCTTGACAAGCTAGATTATATGCAACTTCTAAATTAGTGGGTTTGGACATGTTGACAAAGATCCTAATCTAATGATCTGACCCTAAAAGGAATTGATGCACCTTCATTTATCATCATTTTTGTAGGCCAAAATGTACTTGACAAGTCTAGTGAAGTTCCTATAGTATTCATCCACTGACTACTCTCTTTGTCATAGCTTAGTTAACTCATCTAGCTTCCTAGCGTAATATTGCTCAGTAAGGAAAATCTTTCTAAAAGCCTCTTCAAACACATCCCATTCACAATGTATTATATTTATCTTTTTGTCCTTGTAGTATGTTTCTCACCAATCTAGTCCAGCTTTAGTCAATTGTTCGATGATGAAGATTGTATTTGTGGTTGAAGAGTAATTTATCATGGAGAAGTAAATTGCTAACTCATTCAACCATGATTCAAAAAAATCTCCACTTTCCTTTCTTGAAAAATTTCTAACCTTAACATGCTTTAGGTATTTTTCTAATTCGGTATTGATTCATGCCTTAGCTACCTGATCAAGATCATTTGGTTCCTCCATTGATGCCTCAATAGGAACTTCCAGTGCCTTATAATTTCTCCTAATATCATCTCTAAGGGCCTCCAACATATTATTCTATTATGTCATCTACTCTTGATAGGTGGACATTTCACCCTAAATATTTTGAACCATATTTGTGAGATTTTCCACACCATATGGGTTCCCTAAGATTTCTCCAACATGACCCTCTCCAAGGTTTTCAATTCTAGATAATTGAGTCCTTTAGGGAGGCATCTTCGACCCACTTCCTAGCTTGGGTGGAATTTCCCAAGTTTTAATAAATGTATTAGTTCATAATATTTTTTTTTTAATTTTTTTTTTTAAATTTACATGGTGGAATCGGTAGCCACCACGAATCCGGGCAAGTTGTCTGAATTTTATGGCCACCACAATATTTTGTGCTGTCCACCTCGGAAGTCACCACACAGATCTTCACACAGTCTGCCCCTATAACCACCATGCCATAATCATTTTAAACCTTTTACGCCGCTAAAAGCATCAGAAAAGGGACAAGCGTTCAGTCCGACGAGGCCTAAGATTTGACCCTTGGACCTCTGCCCCCTTTACGGGGTTTGGTCGAACCAATTGGTCTACACCTCGGACCTTTGTTAGTTCGTAATATTACACCAAAGTCTTTTCCTAATATGCACTTACTATCATCTAGATAATTAATTTTCTTGATGGTTTAACTAAGTCTGCTAAAGTTTTTCATCAACCTTCACATTTCTATATGATGAATTAAGTTGAATATAAACACCATGACTAAAAAAGGAATATTCTTGGTTTAGATCTTCAAATGGTAAGTACGATCCCCAAAGAGCATTAAGTACACTGCTTAAAACCCATGTTAGTGGAGGATTCATCTAGCTCTTCCAATTTGATTCACTAGGGTTTCAACATGGGGGCAAGACTTGCTCATTTTCCACATCCATACTATTTCTCTTTCCTTACTTGCATGTGTTTATTTTAGATTCATAAATATTAAGAGTTATGTACCTATCTAACCTAGGATATGATACTAATTGTAATAACACCAAATTATCCATTAAAAAACCAACCATTACACCCATATTTTTTTCTACTTGCATTTTTATGAGAGTCATTTATATAGTTTACATTGAGAAAGTAATCACATGAGTTTCCAAGGCTACGCAACACACAAGAATCAACTTGATCAGAGTCTATCCAAGTACATGGAAGTGGCCAGTGTCCCATAATGATTCGCAGGAATTTTTTTGTTTCAACCAGAATATACTTTCCCTTATTATTTAACCCCATGTTAAACTTGTTTCAACCATAGATATATTTCAACCCAACCTTAAGTGTGTGCCTTTTTTATTAATCATTGTTTTCTAATAGGTAATATTTTAGATGCAATGCTTAACCATCTAACCATACTATATATGGTTTGTTAAGAGAATCATCCAATAGACTCTCATAGGCATATTATTTCTTGCCACTATGTCTCATTGACTACAAGTGTTTATATATATCATTTATGTATTCTTTGATATGTTTATGTTCATTCCATGTTTCCATATTTTTACTTATAGAAAGTAAATATCTAATTTAGTAATTTATAAACAAAGCATCCACTTGAGAATTCAAGTAACATAGTGGATCATGTAAACAACTTGTTTTTCAAGAACATAAAACTTTAAAGAGATTACATTGTTCATATCCAATACAATCAGATAATTGGGAGTTAAATTTTTTATACTTCAATCAATAAATCATAAACTCCTATAGTCTATTACATCATTTATTTTGTAAGAAAGGTTTTATGTTACAACAATAGTCTCATAAAGTTGAATAGAACATCAAATTTCTCTAATATTCAACTCTATTTTAGATTCAACAGGCACTTCAGGTACTAGTTGTCTCAGTTCCACCAGTACTAAGTGAATGGTTACTCGGGATCAGGACAATCCAATTTTTGAACATGTGTAACTAATCACATAATGAGATGCAACAGTAATCCATAGAATGCAAAATAGTTTTCTAACAAACACCTTATGCATTTATAAATAAAAAACATTCAACTCAATTCAAGAGCATAAAATACCATACTTTCCTAAGAATGAAACTTTTTCCATTCTTTTCATCCCATATCCCATCACTTTGGAAACATGCTCTTGAATCTATACTAACTGCATCCATTGACATGGCCACAGATAACCCCCATAACTTCCTAAGAAATGCAACCTAGTTACCCTTTCTCCCACATTAGATTATAAAATCATAATATTTTATTTATCATTTTACCATGTATGATTGCATATACTTTATTCTATTTGTTCAATGTATTTTAATCACAATATTGCAAATATGCTATTATTTTCTTCTTATAGGTTATGAAAAATTTAAGATAAAAGCACCTAGAAATAGCATTTAAACAAACTTGTATACAACTCAAAATCACAATATCAAAGGAGAACATTCTTTCATTCAACCCCTTAAGTGTGACCACAATCCTTAAGAGATTTTTTTTTTAAGATACTAGCATATTACTTAGTTTGTCTAAGAGCATTCATCATAACAACCAAAACATTCTATGAATAGGCTATTATATTTTTTCCTTGTACACATATAATCAAACCTATAATAGTCTACACCATTTAGAACATGTCAATCTAAGTTTCCACTATAGATTTAACTTCTTCATTGAGACATATAGTATTAGTTTCCATAAAACAAGTTTGAGTCATAACATTATTGTACTAGGCTAGGGATATTTATAATCCCTTAAATACTTCAAGCCCTATTCAATAAATGGATATGGTTCAAATATAAATTTTCCTTTGTTGGACTTTACCTTTTATCTTAATTCTTAATATGATTCTTTTTAGGATAATTATCTAATATTACTATTAAGACCCTTTTATCCTTTTATATTTATTTCAATATAAATTTAAGACCCAAATTTGTTATCATGAGATAACTTATTAATCCAAAACATAAATCCTAGATCTATGGTTTTTATCCATAAATCCTTTCATATTTACCAAAATACCACTACACTTTATTTGACCATCCATACCTATGTCTAGCTTTAACTTTTTAGTTTTTCATTAAATAAAAGTAACATTGTAACATTATAATTAGGGAATCCCTCTCTAACATTTAAATGTCACAAAGGAGGACCTACATTAGGTGTTATCACCTTAGCCTAATGACTAAGTGCTTAGCATATCATTCAAGGTATTTGCTTCCTTATATCCCGAAAGAATATTAAACCCTAGATCCACAATATTCATGAAACAAAAATCACGCCCTACGTGTGTTCTGTCATGTATGGGGTGTCCAAAATAATATGACTTCAAAACCCTATCTTACCAGGAAAACATCTAACCAGATTAAGAAACATGATGTGATCTAAGCAACTAACATGTTTTATCAATAATTATTATGGATGTTTTAAAACATTAGGGAAATAAACCTAAATTAATTTATAAAAAAAATAATCATTGTATCGACCTTTCGCAGAGCAACATCTGTGCTTCTCACCAAATATGATCTGCATCGTGTAGATATCTTTGATGACCTAAGTCTTATTGGATGACTCCTACAAAAATCAAATAGGACCATGGAATTTTATTTACACCTAGTGAACACATTGTTTCACCTTCAGAGGATGACATTTGGGATTAGTCATTGATATTCATCGTAGAAACTGGGCTATAACACTATTTTGAGGTCTCAAGGATGTCTACATTTTTAATGGAACTTCTTCTAGATGGAAAACGATGCTACATAACCTCAAGCTTCACATTTAAAACACAATACTTAAAACATAAACACAAAAAACCTTCACATTTGTAAGCAGAGAGGTTTCCATCCTACGTCTCATAGCAAGACCATTTGCTCTATGCATTGGTCACCATCGACTACCTAGATCATTCTTCATCTGACACAAAGAACCTATAAGGAGTCTTGAGAACTCTTACCAAAGGTAAAACTAAACTCAAGATCCCTGTTACTCTCACAGAATATAGCAAGGCTTCATCTATAGAAAGTTTGAGATCATTATTTCTATAATAAAGTCAAGGGTCAATATTTTTTTTTAAATCTCTAAATATTTCATATAAGGATATGTTAGCCCCTATACCGAACATATGTAAACTTCTACCTTGACCATACAATTTTAAAAACAAGCCATGCTAGCTTACCTAATTTTCTCTAAAAGTGATCTATCAAGCTTGAGGTCTACAACTAACACAAAAGGGATTTTTTCTATATTGCTAATACAAGCAATATTTCCAAGGGAATAACCTCATAAATTGTAGATCAATATATTTCCAACACATAGATCTTTTTTTTATACCACATTAAAAATTTTAACCTTAAAAACAAGAAAGTCTATTACTATATCATTAGCTCAATCACCAAACAAGCATACTCATCATTCATACTATAGTTGGGATCTTCACCCTAACCTAAATTTTTCATAGACTTTCTCTGATCCAAGCTTTGGAAAGTCTTATAACTTACACACGATTATTTTTCTTATCAAAGCAATGAGGTGAAGAAAACTATGGAAAATCATAAGGCCTTCCTAGTTTCTGATCTAAGCAAAGTCTAAAGAGCATACTCCCTAGGAACCTCTAGATTTCCAATGCCAAAATTGTGAAGAATGCGAGATTTCTAGTTTCTAATCCAACTCATTTGGAGAGCATAATGCCTTATCTCACTCTTCAAATATTTCTATCTCTTTGCCTTCCTGAATGCCTCTATTTATAATGGAACTCACCCTCCCCCCATAACCATTCAAAATTGTTGGAGATGAGCCCATCATAAATGCTATCTAGAAATTGGAGTTATCTTTGACTTTGTGCCCTAGGTGGTCCATCATAATCAAACACATACCAACTCTTCAACTAATATTTACTTCATTGCTAAGAAACTAATTAATTATCCTAGTTAATGATAATTAGCTTGTAACTAATCTAGGGATAAAATATCACTAGATTTAATGTGTCTTCAATGTTGTCCATTAATCAAGCTTAACACAAGTTAAAGACTATGGTTAACCAAAAAACTCAATCTTAACAACTAATATCCCAACTAACTGAGGGGATAAAGAAACATTCCAAATAAATGCTTTAAATGCCACTAAAAATTCATATTTAGCATCAAACTCTCCTAATTTAGCAAAGCATACTAATCATTTCTATTTCATAATAACATATATGAAATCAAACCTTAAGCTATATAATGCAAACACAAATTAAGGGGTAAAAATTGGGATGTTATAGTTTTCAACAATTATACTTTTTTGTTCATTTATTCTCATTGTTATAGGATTTAAACATTTACATAAGGCTTTAACCATATTTTAAGTTTTAAAATGTTGTAGACATTTCTCAAGTGGTCAGGAGAACTCAACCTCCCATTAAATAGTTTAGGGTTTACCTTGTATACCTAGATGGTATATAGGGTGTCTTCATATGGTTTTTCCATTTCCATGCACTCTTTATGAATGTAGGTCAACTTAACCATAGAGTTGGATTAACCCTATCTCAATCCTTTGAGACCAAGGGATGCTTAATTCCAAGAGTCATCATAAGTCCTTCTATGATGTCTCCTTTAATGTAATGCCCTTATCCATAGTTGTTTAAACCTACATGGTGTAACACTATATTTCCAGTGCTTATAACTTTCATATCCTCAATGAAATATCTAAGGTTATCTTTACTTCATGTATATAGCCTCACATGGAACCATTATACCTACATGTCTTGGTTACCATCACTAAATCCATCATGAAAATGAAATTCAATCCTCTATATATGAATAGAATTTTCATATTTTACCACCCAAAACCCCCATTTCAAAGACTCAACATCCTCAAAATTCCATTTTTGAAAAGTATTCATTGCATGTTCCTTAGGAGTTATGTATTTTTAACTACTTTAGGTAGGTTTATCTATAAGGAAAATTTGTGTTCACCCTTTTAAACTTACTCCCATAACCTAGAATGAAACATATATCAACTCATACCTTAAAAAAAACCATACTTCCCTTCATGATCATTAATGCACCTACTCAATACAAACCTTATTAATTCCTTAGATGCATTTATGAATATCTAAGCATAGTACTTGAAATAAAATATCTATCCTTTCATATTGCAAAAAAAAAGATAAATACCATTTAAAATTTCATTTTTCTCCAAAGTAATTCATTCATCATTGAACATAATATTCATTCATAATTACTTTAAAACAATGTATTCTAATTCATGATAAAATAAAAACATTTTACAAGCCCTTAATTTGGCCTTTGGTGTAAAATTGTTTAATTAAAAATTGTATAAGTAGTCCTATGAAAGATGTGAGAACACTCCTTGCAAGATCTAAACTACTGAATTTCAAGATCTCCACCAAGAATAGAATCTTTTAAAGGGATTTTATGTTCATGAAAGTGCAATCCTAATGGATTTTATGTTCATTTTAATTAGAAGCCAAATAAACTTAAAAACCCAATTCAATTTTCTTCTTTCCTTTCAAACAACATATTTTTTTCTTAACATAAGCAAGAAAATATTATCCTAAAAAGAAACCCCATAATTTATTTTAAACACAAAAGGTTCCACACCTAAAGTATTTATCAATCTAGAAATATATTTCTAATATTTGTATTTATTTTATAGTAAGGAAACCCCATAATCTACTTAAAAATTTTGGACTCTGCATCCTTCCCATTCTATTTAAAAACTAAAGTAATAAAAAATCACTCATTCTATCAAATGCCTTTGAAGAACAAAACGATTAATTAATCAACTTTGAAGAAATAAGATATTCAATAATCAATTTTCTCTAAAAATAAAACTTATCATTACCATTCTTATTTAATAAAGATTATAACCACATGCCAACTAAATAGTCATTTGTTAAGTAACTGTAGAATGGGGAAAAATGCCACTATATCTATTACTTTAATTATAATGATAAGATAAACTTACCTAGCTTATATATATTCACACAAACCAATGACTTATTTCTTAGTTAGCACCAAATAAATATACATCATAGTTCTTTTTGGTTATTTTTTCTAAACAACTAAATTCATCATCTTAAAGTCTCATCTTTTCTAATCTATTTCTTTATATAAAATAGCATTGGCAAAGCCAAAAAAAATAAAACAACTAAAAGGGTCTAAATTTTAAAAATAAAAATCTAATATTTTATTCCAATCCTAGCATTCCTTTTTAAATCTAGTATCACAAACAAGTTCAACTTCCAAAATAAGGTCAATAATTTGTTTACTCCACCATTATTAAAAATAAAACAACATGGACACCTCTCTATATATCCAACAACAATAGAGTTAAAGCCTATTATATTGAAAACCTTAAATATAGATAATATATACTCTATGAGACTACTACCAACCATAACAATGGATACCATTAAAGCGTTATCTAGCAACATCAAGATACTGAAGAAAATTTCACACTTAGAACTTAACATAAGATACTCCTAATATTAGATAGCTAAAATTATATTTTAATAATATTATTCTGAAGCTATGCATGCTAAAACCAAGCCATCCTAAAAGGATTTAAAAACAAAACGCCCAACATAGAGGGTAGAGCATCAGTTTCAACTCAGGTTTAACCATTCAAATATTAAAAATTAAACAAACCAAAAGGAAAGGGTATGTTCCAAGCAACCCAAACCCCTACACTACTGCAAGTCACTAAGTGTATAGTGATACCTAATGGTTTACCAAGCGATTCATGCACAACTAGAGCATGTTGAAGGTGATTATAGAATGAGATTAACCTCGTCTAAGGAATGACTATAGACATATGGAAAACCTAGATTATACTAAGATCATAGGTTATATTACAATTTTAAAATAAAATAGAGGAATATGATACAATCCAACCATAAATAACGTAACAAAGCATATCTTTTTGTATACATTAATTCCTCTATGAAAATCTATTCAAACTCAATTAGTTGGTTCACAAAAATCTGGTTTATTTTTTTTTCCTTCTCAAAATTCCATGACCTTTAGCCACATTCTCTTTCATATTGCCCTCCATTTCCAATATTTTTTTCTCCTTCAAAAACATCTCCTACTCTCTATGTAAATACCCCTATGAATCCTCTTCCAAGATCTGTCTCTTCAAGCGTTTACCAAATCCAATTTAACCAACCACTAATCCTTCACAAAGTCCAAGGATCCATTAGAAAATAGCAAGCAATCATTTGATATAAATTAGTCATATCTTAGGAACCAAATTACAATATAATAATTAATATCGTTAGCCACTATGGATTAATGACCAATATATTAAAATAGAAGTTCATTAAGTCCTCCTACTTAATGGGCTCTTTCCAAAAGAAATTCTTCTATTTTTTAAAGCAATTTTAAAAAGAACAATTATTAATCAAGAGAATATAACAATTATTCTTAATTATAAATGAAAGTAAGCAATAATATTAATCCATAATTATTATTGTAAAAACCATAATGTCAATCATCAAATAATTATTTTTAAGCACTCTTGATATTAAAAGCAATAATATCTACCAAAAAGAATAATAGATCAATGCTTTTAAAAACCATCACAAAACATCCCAAAAAAATGTGAAAGAAAACAAGCATTAAACTCACACAAGGTGGATATAATAAAACCATTAGTTGGTCACATGTGCAAAAGGTTTTATGGTAACTTCAAGGTTACCAAATTCTACCCAATTGACTCCATTGTTATTAAACACTTTTCTATCGATGGTATGTTTCCCATATGAAAATAATGAATGCAAATACATGAAGGGGGCATTTATCCATGTTACCTTGAGTTATATGATGAATAAATCATCATCATCATTTCCCTTCCTCATGGCATCTTGTACTTGGTGATTGATCTTTTATTCCACCCATGAGAGTACATGTTCCTATAAATATGCAAATCCATTAGCGGCATCATACTCTTACATAAAATAATATTTTGCAACAACTAATCTTCATATAGCCATACAATTCATCATTAAAAACAACATATCAATTCATAAGCCTATCATATAAATAAGTTTACCAAGAGATGGTCATGACAAAATATGCCAAATCTACTCCATATGTACTAGAATTTAGGCTATATCCCTAATAAGAACAATAGTCCAAGAAAATGGCTATAGCATAAAAGGGTTATAAAAATATTGAATCCATTTCCAAGCGACTTGGGCCTTAGAGCAATACTAATACAAATATTTAAGGTATTTTCTATAACAAAAATGTTTTTTGGGAATGTGCAACCCTAAATTATAGAGACATTCTCCTATATTAAGTCCTTAAAAATGAGACACCAAAGAATTGAGCCATTTTAGTCTCCAAAATAACATCCCATATAGTGTGAAATTTGTTTTGTCAATCTCCATTGGTTGCTTAGATTCTCCATCGCTCCTTTAACTTAGGTACCATGGGTATTTGTGGTGAGATCCAAATTTACCCTTTGCCTAGATTATATCTCCTTAATAGAGTGTCAATATACCACTTCAAGTCCTTCCACCAAGGACGTAGGGTTATAACTCCAATTTTTGAAGCATTTTAGTTGGGATGGTGGCCTGAAGTGCTTGAAATATTTTTTTGTTAACCTTAGTGAAAAACCATATTTTAATATTTTCCCATGAAATCCAATTCTTAGTTTTCTTGGAAAATAGGTCATAAGTGAATTTGATGCACTTATGAAAGAATGAGGTGTAGACCCTGGGGATTTTAGCTAGTGGTTTTTTGTGATAGGTGAGAATGGGGTACTACCACAATGACTCATGATTTATAGAGTGTAGTATTGGAATCACTATCATTCCAAAGTAACTAGGGTCAAAGAGATTTCCAATATTTCCAAATACTCTTAGAAACAAATGTACCTTGAATTTGAATTAGCACCTTCACCACTAGAATGGATTGTACACCAAACCCATGCTAGAATTTTCTCCCATGGGGACACTTGAGGCTATGTAGTATTGAAGTAAGTGTTTCTAGGGTACATTGTCATCAATAACATGAATGATACACTTGGCACACAAGTCAATGCCACGATAAAAGGTATTAAGCAGCCTTAACCCTCTTGAATCTATTGGAAGACAATAATAATCCCATGTAACTCTATGAAAACCCTTTTTTTAGCAAATATGTACATAGGAAATCCTGGATAAGCTTCTCCAAATTGATATAGGAATATTTTGAGGGCACATATGGGACATATAAAGCTAGGGCAAGAGGATACCCTTGTGAAATAGATCTATATAAACCAAAATAGGACTATTTGTCATTTATAGTAATCAAAATGGAACCATATGATAAAATAATTTTGGTAGTGCTTTGAAATTTAGGGCCAAAAACAAGGGCTTGTAGCATATATAGAATGAAAGACCACTCAATCTGTTCATAAGGTTTTGCAAAATAAATCTTTAAAAATAAGGATTTCTATTAAGATTGCCTTGCTCATTACATTCTCCCAAATGACTATGAAGTTTTCTAGGATGTATCTTCCCTTGATGAATCCTATCTACTCTAGCCAAATGATGATAGGAAAGAGACTATGCAATCTAAGAACAAGGGATTTAGAAATAATATTATAGGACACCTGAAGAGTAATTTATCTCTAATTACAAATGCCCTAAGGGTTTCTAGCCTTGGGAATGAGCTTGATATTTCCTTGATTGATAAGTAGACCCAAGGTGTGCATCCTAATGGCTTCCAAATAGACATGATATAGGTACAAATCCATTGTGACCTAAAGCACCTTATAAAATTTGTAAGGAATCCATAAGTTCTAGGATCTTTGCCATTGGTCATGGAAAAGGTTGCATCCTAAAGCTCATTCTATGGTATAATATTGTCATAGAGGGCTTGCTAGGATGTCAAAAGGCTATAAGAAACCACTTGTGGACACTATTTCAGAGCAAAACCATAACCAGATGAGGGATCTTGCATGGTGGACACTTGTTGATAGTGATGAACAAAATCCTAACTATGTCTCAAATATCTAAACGAATGTATTTTTCCTCTAAGATAGAGTTGATAGTTTAGGATTGTTCATAGTATCTGATTAAAAGCAAAAAATTATTTAGACACTCTATCACCTTAAGTGAGATAGTGCAGTTTGGCCTTGAGTTGGATACCACAAGCTACATAGGTGTGAACCACCTATTTTTGATGACTCAACTTAGCTACCTCTAATTGAATATAAGTAAAGAAATCTTGTGATTCAAGGGAAATGATGGATTTCCTTAGTCTAGAAGAAGTGGTTGCATATGATTTTTAATAAAAGAGGGACGATTGGCAATTATATGTGTGCAAGAAACACATGGTGCATTCACTTGTAGTGTTCCACCACTTTATCCAATCATTTATAGAATGAGTACAAGGTGCTAAATTTCACATGTGGTGAATGTGGGAAAAAGAGAGTGGGTGGCTATGTAGTGACATATTAAATTAGAACTAGCTATCTAAAAAAAACCTCTTACTATCCAAAAATTCAATGTAGAACTGCATGGGATATTGGTCCAAGAGAATGACCTCGGGAAGAAGTTCCAATAAGAGACCCTAATGGTTACCAAAATTAAATGCAGACTACCTTGATAACATCATCCAATTGAGTTATTTTAGGATTCTATTAGGGTGAACTTATAGATTGGACCATGTGAGCCAATGAAGGTGGTACCTAGAACCACCTAGTATTAGAAATTAAAAACCATAATTTTTGGTGCATGTAAAACCAAGTGGATCTCTTACCAACTGTCTAGTGCATGCAATGTCCACATTGCTTATCAAAGTCAACATCAATCATATTAAAGTTACCACATATGATACACATAGTATAATACAAATAGTCCATAGTCTAAAGCCAAATATGATACCATTCTATTACATCATTTGACACACAGACATTAATAACCCCAATGCATGGTCATCAATGTGGAACATGGTCAATAATGCTCTATTGGTGCGGTCACAACCATGGTTCACCAATTGGGATCACCATCATATGTCCATGAATGTAGCAATGCTACCTTGACCCAAAGCATGGTTGCTATGCAAAAAAAACCCTTTTGACCAAATGACATGATATGCCAAATATAAAAACAATTATGAATCCTTCACTTCCTATAAACGAAATATTCTCAAATATATAAATTTTTAGTAGACTTTTTGAATTACAAATTTGCATTTGGATTTTATTAGACCCTAAATATTCCAAGGTATAAATTTCATTAGAGGAAGGAACCCAATGATATATCCTCATCGCTACGATACTCCAATATATTATAGTTGTTGGAGGAATTAGGAACATAGATTCCCAACTAAAAACTTAACATTTGAAATCACTTATCGAGAGTGACATCTTGTTTTGCAGATCCTCTTGTTAGGGTATAAGAGTACCTTGTGCTAGTCGAGGGTGAATATACTAGAGGGCTTGTCAATGGGTTAAATTATGAAGCAGTCATAGGTACTATCCTTTGGATATAAATTTTTCAATACCGAGGAACCTTGTTGTTAGAAGTATTATCTAGGGGACTATATTTTTCCTTTTATTTCTCTTTTCCCACTATCTTTAAGATATGCATTAATTTAGGATGAGTACCTTTAGAAGGAGTTGAACACACATTTTTATACCAACCCATAGTCATCGAATTATATTCCTTGGGCTGATGAGTGCATGCATTTGGTGTGGTGGAGCTCTACCTATCCCCGTTGTGCTATGTCAAGGGAAAACCTTTGATCTTGTGTGTTAATGACTAGGAACAAAAATAGGTGTTGCAAGTTGATGTATGGGATCCACTGGGATATCATAATGTCATTATCTTGTATGTCAATAATCTCCTTGAGATCTTGAGAAATATCAACCTTGATGCAAACACACTTTTGATATCATGCATGGAAAAAAATTGTTTACCTCCACCAAAATGATACACCCTAGAAGGGACACTATGCAAATGAGAAAACACCATAGAGGTAAAGAGAGTCTTGTGAATTCCACCCACATAGTGACTTCGGTAGTCCTTTCCTTAGAAATGGAAAATTCATGGATCGAAGGAATAAAAACAAGTAGGGATATTTGCATATACCAATGGCCATGCTCATAAATCACCTTAGCATGGTCTGTTTCCACAAAGTAAAACAAAAAAAATCATTCATAAGGTTTTTATCATTATCAACTTGAATTTATGAGGAATACAACCTGCATTAACCTAGTACCTAAGGGGAGACTCATTAGGGATGTGTCCCATGAAATACCTGACAAAGGTGAATGATTATAACCAATGATATGTAGTTTCAAATTCAAGCAATGTAACAACTACATAAGGGGAAGGAAATTTACCTCGTGGACCACCTTCAACACAAAATTTCATGGTCATTTGATCAGAGCCATTATCACATGCATTTTATTCCATGATGCCAATATTTTTCACTAGTCCATTAGGGATATGGATCATATTTATACAATGAAAGAATACTCAAAACCCTAGTAATTCAAAAAACCCCATAGTTTCTCTCAACTTTCTAGAGCTCTCCGAAATTCTATTGTACTTTTTTAATTAGTTGGAATTTAAGTTATTTTAAGGGGTTAATAATAATATTTAAAGAAACATATTTACCATATATGATATTCTCACTAACATATAGATGTCAAAACAAATTCATTGTAATTGAGTTTTTCTAAGATTACGATTTAAACAAGACACGGTTATTGAAATAGGTTAATTTCACTATTTATAAAACCATCATCAACACCTCAAATATTTGTGCCTACTCTTTATTTCCCATGTATGGATAAATTAAACTCTTCTCTTTATTCTCCATGGATAGATAATGAAAATTGAATGTAGCTAAGGTTATCTAAGACTATGGCCTAAGAAAATATCATGAGAAAAATAATATTAATGTTTTTATGTAATTTAAGGAATTTGTATAGGATGTCAAAAACCCTTTCTTATACTATTTTTGGTTGTTTTATTTTATTGAAAACTATAAATTAATATAGTATTTAACTTCTTTTATAAGTGTAAAAGGTGTTTAATTAATAAAGTTCAATATTAAAATATTTCATAATATTAAATATCTTTTCAAAATCCTTATTTCAAATGTGTTTTATTTTATAAGTAATATCTTCATTTAGTTGACATATATTCAATTTTAAGAAAATATTTTTGGAGCTTATTTTAGGATTCAACCCAAAAAAATTATTGCTTTAGAATGACTTCCATGTTGTGCATCTATCTTGGGCATCACATTTTATTAAAATCACATGATAATAAAAATGTTTTTGGAAGACTATATATTATTTGTTCCTTAAATTTCCATCAATATATATAATTCTATACAACATGTTTCATTATAATACCTTGAAATATCATCCTAAAGATATGTGAAATATCATAGTAAAATACGGAAACTAATTCAATCATAGGTATAATTTCACACGAGTCTTACATTGACATCTTCTTAAAATTAAGTCATTCCAAAAATACCATTATTTTGTCATTCAAATTCATAGTATGATTTACCTAAGCACCAATTATTATCCTATTAACCTATTCCATCATGATGTTGTTCTTGAATTACGTAGAAACAAAAAAGGGAAAACTATTTAGCTTTTACTCCTCTTAAGAATAAAATTACCATAGAGGTATATTTATTAGGGTTGTAATCAACTATTTGATAACATTCATATTTTATTTCCAATTAAACAATAATGTTTAAAAAACAATCATGAATGATTTGTAAGAAATTGTTTGCTTGTAAATTATATATTTTCATTATTTGAGAGAACAAAATAAAATATAACTGTATATTAGGTTTTGTTAAGGAATGATTCATACCATTTTGAGATAGAATTTATATTTTAAGAAAATATTTTTAATAATTAATGTACTAATGGAATATAAAATATATCCTTAATGGCAAGCTTATTGAGCTCATGAAAACCTGTACACCACCTCTAGGATCATATTTATTTTGAGCCAATAGGACTAGAGAAGAATGAGGATATTTACTTAGCCAAATGACTCCTACTTGTAACAATTCTTGTACCAATTTCTCTATTTTTTTTATTTAAGTGCATAGAGGTACTAGTAAGATTTAATGTTAGGTGGTACACTACCGAGTACACGTGGAATTGCATGATCATGGGAACATCAGGGTGGTAATTCAGTTGGTTTCACTAAAACTACATCATGCTTAGAATGAGTTGCAAATCTTATAGGAATTTATGCTTTACTAAAGTTTGTGATTAATTACATATATGAGTGATTATTCCATGAGAATATATTTTAACAACTTATCCATACAATCTGAACTAATAATATAGGAATATCCTACTTGTAAACCATAGAGAGTATAGTACCTACCATTATGTGAAAACTACATCCATAACTCTACAAAGTTCTAGGCTATGGTTCCAAAAGTACCTAAATATTGAGATACTAACATAATATTGCATCCTCTTAGTTGAAGATAAAACATATCTATTTTGAGTTCATAATCCCCTATCTTCAACTTAACATTACGGTATTTTCCTTTACAAGATAAAGTTTTGCCATTTTGCACCATAACATAAAAGGAGTAGCATGCATGCATGAAACAATTGGCTTGCTTTGTGACTTAGGAATAAATAAAGTTGTTCATACTTCCTGAATAAATGACAATTGTAAGACATTGACATATAAAAAAGACTACTACTTCCATTGTCTGAGGGGTAGTAATTCCTTTGAGAGCATGGACAAAATTTCTAGTTGTGGTTCTTCTTGTGTTTCACCCTCATCCTAAAGTGGTTCCTCTAATGGTTCTACTTCATCATCAATTTATTCACTACTTATTGACTCCTCTACATCTAGAAAAAATAGCTTCTTTTGGATGCATTTATGCCCTGGTGAATATTTATCATCACAATTATAACATAAGCCTTTTGCATATTGGGCATCCATCTCTTATGTAGTCAAGCACTTGTAGGGGGTAGATTTATTACCAAAATTAGATATGAACATAGAAATAAATATGCATTTGGTCTATGGAAATTTAGATGACCTCCTTTGAGTCAAAAAAATTCCTTTGGCCAATCACACCAATATTATGGCTTGCATAATAGATTACATTTTTAACATATTAACGTTAGCATTAATGTCATATTTAAAACCACTGATGAAAAAAATCTATAAAATCCTCCATGCAACACCTTGTTCTTTTTAGCTAGTTTATCATATTGTATTAGATAATCTCAAGCCATAGAGGTTTGTTTTATTTTGGTTAATGCTCATGTAAAGTCCTAATATTCACTAGGTTTTAAACGAGTGAGTAATTATGACTCAAAATATTCTCAAGAATGGTTAGGAGTTGTGTTTTGTAGCCATTGATACCACTATAAGGTTTCAAATTCAAAATTGAAAGATACCATGGTGACCCATAAATATTTGGATATATTGTAAAGTTTGAAGAATTGATCTACATGACATAACCACCCATCAATGTTATTTCTGTTAAAAATAGGAAACTCTACTTTAGGTGTCATAAATGGAATATTTGTATAAAAAATATAATGATAGCCTTCCTTCTCCTTATGAATGTCTTTCTCTCTATTGGTGGTACTATCACATGGTTGGTCACTATTACAATGCTCAAACACCTTTGGACCATACCTAAGTTTCTACTTAACCTCTACTTTTTTCTTTGATATTAGCTTTGGATATCATGTGTTCACCTCTCAAAAATGCTGTCTTACTTCATCATTTTAATGTCACTAAGAAGGGTAGTGACAATAGTATGAATGTCATACAAAAAAATGTTTTGAAATTTTTTTCTATATCCTTTTAGTGTCCTCTAGTCCTGCTAACCATTTTGGTATGATTTAAACCACTTCCACTAACTTACTAAAAATATAAGTGTTGTTCTGGGAGATACTATTTTTAGTAAGGAGCTATAAAAAGTTCTTAGGTGCTATATAGCAAAATTATCAACTCAAAAAGATGATCTTAGTGCACTAGGTCCCAAAATGAAATTTTTTTGGCACCCCAAAAAGTACATGGAGGCTATATACCAAATTGATCATTTCAACAAGATAATCATAATGAGCTATGGGTAGTATACTCAATAGAATAGAATTTTTTTGTAGGTTTAACATTCAACATTATAGGATATTCTAATCCTAGGTGTATGTACTACCCATTCACCCTTTATTTTACCATAGTGACGAACGATAGTTCTTAGACCAATATTTCAAGCCACTCAAAGAGAATTCCATGCACACCCTTGAACACATTACTACTACTTTGACAGTGTGGGAAGGTGATATTTTTGAATATTATGTTCAATGTACTATGGATAATATAAAATCAAAAATATTCCTCGGACTAAAGGTTTCTCCTAATCCTAGGGGGTCTCCTAATATACTCAAAGATATGTGGGAGATCAATTCCAAAGATGAGAGTTCTCTGATGCCTTGTTATTAGAGCTTAATTGCACTTCACTTCACTAGACACTTTATAGGTAATTTAGATTAGCCAATAACAATAACTCCATTATATTTTAAAATCCCTAGCATAGGGTTTCTAACATAAATAACTAATTAAAAAAGGTTGTGTTTATTTTTTTAGTAAGGAAACAAGCAAAAAATTTAAAATACAAAATAAAGTATACCTAACACTCAAAATGAAAGGGCAAGAGCTATCATAGTCACAATAGAACTTGATCCTGGTAAGCACTTTGATATCACTTGTTAATAACCTTCTAATAAAAACAAACTCATTCACATTAATATTGCAAATAAAACATAATTTCATGAAAGAGCAATATATTGTAATACAAAATATAAATTTAGAATTATAACAATCTTATAAAACAACATAAAATCATAGGTCTCTTCAAGGGTGAAACTTCCTTCAATATTTTACAAAAAGATACATTCATTCATAGGCCCATGTCTTTTAAATAGGGTTATGCATAAGGGTTCAGCCCTAAAATGTATTTCTAAAAAAATTACAAATTTAGATTCAAAATCTAGGTGAATAGTGTCTAAATGCATGTAGAAGATTCACAATTATTAGGGGCAATGTTGGAAATTTAAACTTAAAATGGTCATATTATTATAAAATTGGGGCGAATTGACCCAAAAAAAATTTGCACCCAGAATTTTTTGGCTAATGGATCCTAGTAAAGGGTCCCAAATATTAGCCAATTCCAAATTTTGAAAATCTAAATTTTAGCCAATTTGGCGATAAGTAGCCGCTATGCATAACATTGCTTTTAAAGATACACTTCATGCAACCCTAACCTAATGCTCAAGAGTTGGCTTACATGCAAAGTGTCACTTGAGCTAGAATATTCTACCAAACATCAATTACATTCTTGATAACAGTTACATGAAATGTCCCCACTTGTCTAAGTGCCTCACTTGCCACATACCATTACAAAGTGTTACACAATAACATTTTAAAGGTGTCTTCCACATTGGAAGGGCATCATTACATAAACATATGAGAATTACAAGAATATTGTTAAGATGAGATCCTAATAGAAACAATAATTTATAATTTATTGAGTATATGTTGAATTTTTTTATTTTAAATTTTTAATTAATAAATTTTTAATATAATAAACATATAATAAAAATACAACATAACAATTAAGTTTAAAAAATAATATATAGAAAAATTATTTCTATAATATAAAATGTAATGATAAGAAAATATTTTAAAAATAATAATTATTTTCTATAATAAAAATAAAAATGTATTAACATTAAATTTTGTGTTAGATTAAAATTAATATTGCAATTAAATATAAATTAAAACATATAAAAAAAATAAAATTTAAATTAAAAAAAAATTACTTTTTAATTTATAGTTGAATTATTTTTTTGTTTTAAATTATCAATATAAACTTTGCATTTAAATTTATGAAATATTTAAATTTTAAAAGAGTAATTCAAAGTAAATTAATAAATGTCGGGAATGTTTTTTTAAAGGTGATTTTTTATTTTTTTCATAAAGACAAAGTCTTCCTTAGGATAATACGGACCTTCAACTAAATATTATTTAATTCCTAAGGCATTGCTTATTAAGATTACATTTTAAAATGGGTGGAATTATGTTTCGATTAAAAAAGATTCATATAATATTACATTTATTTTTTGATTTGGTCATATAATATTATTTTTACCAAAAATACAAGATATAGAATAATATTAAAATAATATTATCTAGTTCCATGAAAGGTGAATAATATGGTATTAAAATGAATTTTACAGACCACTTGGTTGATGATCCAGATGACCCATACATGGTGAGTTATGTCCTACCAATTTCTCTTCCTTGTAGAATCAATCCTACAATAATCATAGTTAGGCTTCACAAACTTTCCACCTTATGGATAGGGATTGAAATCACTCCCACTTCTTTTCTCTAATCCTTATGACTAAGAATCCAAAGGATGACATAAAATTAACAAGTTTCTCCTTCTTATTCTTACCATCTCCTTGAGAAGGGATGCAAAAGACAACCAAACATAATAGTTAGAATCCACTTTCTAGATGGAAAAACCCTCGGACCATGATTAACCACCACCTCAATATAGCTACATAGCTCTTGTGAAAAAATAGCTTTTGGTTGATAAGCTATATTTAATTTTGTTTGAAATTTTGGGTTTAATGGTTCTGCCTATTATAAACTTTAGGGTGTGATTTTCTATTCACCCTTTTTTTTATTGAATTATTGTATTCTATTTCTTTTCTAAAGTAATATAATTATTGTATTTTTCATTAAAAAAATTATTATTTATGGTTCTCACCAACTTTTATTGTAGAAGAAAATAGTGAAGTTGTTAGAATTTCACAATAATAGATATGCAAAGTATTACACAAAAGATGAAGAGAAGAGTGGAACTGATTGATTTTTCTCTAGGATCAACTTCGTATAAATAATAGAATTGATCATTCGGAGTCGTTAGATTACAAATCATCAAACCTGATGAAGACACAACTTAGAGTTCTCCTAACACATGGATGAGTGGAAACTCAAGTGTGTATCCTAGTGAACTTAAGAGAATATTCACTTATTCTAACACCCCCCTTAAGTGATACTAGGGGAGATTCTATAAATGAGTCCCAACAACGAGGCCTGATTAGGTACTCATGTACAACATAGATAGTTGGTGGAGAAAACCCCTGTGTGGAAAAACCAACTATCACCTCTTTATTTTGAAATGATGGTAAAAACCCAATGGGAAAAGCCACCAATCAAAAGCAAATAATTATGAAAGAGGCTTGTCTTCGGATGGCAAAGATTGTCCTCTTTAACAAGTAAAATATGAGTCCCAATAAGAAGACCTGATTAGGTACTCATGTACAATATAAAGAGAGGTGGAAGACCTCTTTATAAATATAGTTTTAACGCCAAGTTTCTCTCGCAACAGAAGGTATCGTGGAGAAGGAAATGACTTGGTAAAGATGTCTACAAGCTGATTCTCTATTGGAATATATTCCAAAAGTATATCCCCATTCTGAATATGTTGCCTGATGAAGTGCATGTGGATCTCAATGTGTTTGGTGTGCTGATGTTCAACTAGATTGCGTGCAATATGAATTATGTTTTTATTGTCACACCATAGAGTTATAGGCACTTCTTAGAAAAAATAAATTCTTTGAGAATTTGATGAAGCCATAGGGCTTCTTGACTGGCTGTAACTATTGATCTGTATTCTACCTCTATAGAATATAATTCTATTGTATGTTGTTAATTACATAACCAAGCTACTGGTGAAGAACCAAGGCAAAAAACATATCCAGAGGTAGAACATTTGTCATCTACTAATCCTGCCCAATCTGAATCTATATAGCCAATGATATCCATGGAGTCTCCTCTACAGGTGATCCCAAATTTTGTAGTACCCTGCAAATAATGAAGAATTCTTTTAGTTACTTTCCAATGACTGAAATGAGGGTTATGAGAGAACCTAGATATGATCCCAACAACATATGAGATATTTGGGCAAGTATGAGTGAGGTATAATAGACTGCCTACAAGCTGATGATATAGAGTTGCATCACAAGGAGGGGATGAGCAGGAAGTACTAAGATGAATGCCAGATTGAAAGGGAGTGGGATAAGTTTTGCAATATGTCATTTGAAACTTCTTAAGGAGATATTGAGTGTACTTTTGTTAATATAAGGTGATCCCTGCTTTATTTTGTTTTATTTGAATCCCAAGGAAAAAATGAGCTAGACCTAGATCAACCATTTCAAATTTCTTAGAGAGGGAGTCTTTTATATTCTAAATGTGAGTGAGGTTACTACTAGTGAGAAGGAGGTCATCAACATAAAGAACAAGAA
Organism: Wollemia nobilis; assembly: GCA_028583015.1. Taxonomy (NCBI): domain Eukaryota; kingdom Viridiplantae; phylum Streptophyta; class Pinopsida; order Araucariales; family Araucariaceae; genus Wollemia; species Wollemia nobilis. The sequence continues at coordinate 2,412,079 of JAQPPZ010002321.1, forward strand.
TGGTGATATTTCCTTTACTTCTCCAAATGTATACTGTATTATTAGACTCACAATGAGAAAATCCTGCTGAAAGAAAGGAGTCAATATTTTCATACCAAGCTCTAGGGGCTTTTTTAAGGCTATATAGAGATTTTTTAAGCCGACCAACAATAGAGGAGTCTTGAGTAAAACCAGCGGGCTGTTCCATGAATATTTCTTCTTTTAAATTTCAATGTAATAAGACACTTTTTACATCCATTTGGTAGACTGACCATTTATGGAAAGCGGCCAGAGCAAGAACTAATCTAACAGAATCCATTTTAGCAACAGCAGCAAAGTTTTCTATATAATAAATACCCTCTATTTCATAAAATCCTTTGGCTACAAGATGAGCCTTGTGCTTATCTATTTCCCTATTTTGTCCATATTTTGTTTTGAAGATCCACTTACATCTAACTAATTTTCTTCCCTTAGGTAAGGGAACTAAATCTCAAGTATCATTTTTTATCAAGGAATAAAATTTGTTATCCATGGCATATTCCCATTATTTTATACCCGAGGCTTCTTTCAAGGATTGAGGATCAGAGGAAATGGATTGACATACAAGACTAGAACCTATGGGGTTGGCTGATCTGTTTGAGGGAAGATTTTGAATGTAGGGAGTAGCTTCTTTAACAATTATGTGTGTCCATTTTGGCATAGAAGAGGGAGTTGAAGGAGTTGAAATACTTTGATAAGGAGTTATAGGATCTTCATCTTGATTATCAATAATCAAATTAATTTCAAGGGTTGGTTCTTCATAATATTGAGGTTCCACTATAGGAGGAGGCTCAATGGAGGAAGAGTCCTTTGGAGGTTATTTTTGAGGGAATGTTTCATCAAATTGGACATTACTATGAAATAATACCTCATGAGTTGAGGGATCAAGAATTTTGTATGCTTTCAATTCTTCACAATAATCGACAAAGATGAGTTGTCTACTTTTCTTATCAAGAGACTTATTTTTCTTCTTTGGAATGTGAGCCCAAGCTATACATCCAAAAATATTGAAATTAGAAACATCTGGTTTTAATCCAGGCCATGCTTCTTCAGGGGTTATTTGGTCAAGGGTTTTATGAGGTGTGCAATTTTAAATATAATTTTCACAGTTAATAGCCTCTACCCAAAAAACTTTTGGAAGGCCTCTTGAATGGAGCATACAATTAGCCATCTCTTTTAATGTCCAGTTTTTCTTTTTTGCAATACCATTTTTTTGAGGATTATGGGAGATAGAATGATGATGAATTATACCATGATTAGAATGAAATATGGAGAACTTATTACTATAGTATTCTCCCCCATTGTTAGTTTGAATCTTCTTGATTTTGCAAGAAGCCTGATTTTAAACTAAGGCTTTAAAGATTTTAAAGTGGGATAACACATCACTTTTATATTTGAGAAAGTAGACCCAGGATCTTCTAGAAAAATCATCAATAAAGGTAAGAGCATACTTTTCTCCCTTAAAAGAAGTTTCAGGAAAGGTCATTAAGTCACTATGGATTAAATCTAGAGGGGATGAGGATTTTAGAGAGCTACTTGGGTGGAAAGGATCTTGATGTTGCTTTCCAATAACACATCCAAAGCAAACCCCATCACTGGAAGAGACTTGGGGTAATACTTTAACCATATTATGGGTGTGTAAATCCTTTAGGTAGTTATAATTAATATGACCAAACATTTCATGCCAAATTTGAATTTCAAGATTATTATGAGCTACAAAACAGGAGGCTCCTTATGGATTTTGAAATCTTTTGAAGTAAAAAAGATGAGATTTATGATCCATATCACTTTTTGCTATAAGCGAATTAGGGGGTTGAAAATCTCTTATCTCAACTCCTTTTGGGGAGAAGAGAATAGTTTTATCATTTCCAGAAGCACAAATTTGATAAATGGATAGGAGATTGGTGGCAATGTCTGGAACATAGAGAATATTATTTATAGAGCCACCATAAATGGTTATATTCCCTTTCCCTTTGACAAGAATGAAGGAAGAGTCTCCTACTTCTATGCTATGAGTAGATCTAGAGGAGATAGAAGAGAAAGACTTTTCTAAAGCAGACATGTGATGAGTTGTTCCAAAATCTAGGAACCAATAATTAGAGGAATATTTGGAGGTTTTTCCTTTAACATTAACGGTTTTTCCTATTTTGCTTATTATTTTCTATATTTTGATATTTTATGGTTGCCTTTAGTTGCTGTAACCTTTTCCAGCATTTGTTAGCAGAGTGACCATTCTTTTTACATTGGGTACAGGTAATGGGAGTCTTTTCCTTCCTTTTGAATTTTTCTTTGGAGGATGTGGAGGCTACTAAGGCTTTTGAAGAGGAATTTTCATATCTAGCAAGTTTTGTCTCTTCCCTAGTTAATCTATCACAAAATTCTTCTAAAGAGGGCATTTTAAAGGTTTCACCAAGAGCATCTTTAGTAGATATGAAAGTGGTTGCAAAAATTTGAAAAACACCATTTAGTTTTGAAAGGATTAGATAAATACATTCTTCTTCTGACTTAGTCTTCTCACTGCCTTTATATTGAGTGAGAATTTATTTGAAATTAGTGAGGAAATCAATAATACTACTAAAATATTCAGGAGATAAATAAGTTAATTCAGCTTCTATTTGCATTGATCCCATATGATCTACTTTTCTAAACATGGTTTTTAATTTCTCCCAAATTTCATGAGGAGTTTTACAATCTGTAATATGAAACCACAAGCTTTCATGAACATTGGTGCTAATAATACCCATAGTTTTGTGCATTTTCCCTTTATGAACAAATATTTCATTTTCTTTATCAGATTCTGGTTGATTTTCTTCTATTAAATGAGTAAGACCTTTTTGAGATATGAGATTTAGAATTTTAGATTTCCAAGTGTAAAAATTATGAGGGTTGAGAGGCTCAATTGAATTCATTTTTGAGGATTTTAAGATAATTAATATAACCCCCTTTAAAATTTTAAAAAATGAAGATAAATAGGAAAATGAAGCTTTTTCAAAAATAGGTAACTCAAATATACCCGTCCTTACTAGAGGGAAACTATAAGTATAAATAGGCCTATGATTGTTTGCTTTAGATTTCCAAATCTTCAATGGATCATAGTACACATCCTTACTTGAGGGAAACTATAAGTATTGTGAGCATAAGAAGTTTTTTGTTTTGACATGCATGGGGGGCAAAAAGTTTGAAAGTTATCTCAACAACCCTCCACAAGAGGGAGACTATAATTTGAGAGATGTACAAAGTAAAACTTTTGATAAAAAAATATCTGTGAGGTCATTATACCAAGTTTCCAAAAAACTTGCCCTTATGTGAGGGAGACTATAAGTTTTTAGGACCTTGATACATGGAACGTAGACAAAAGATATTTATGGAAAAGGAAAGGAAGTTTTGAAACTTTTCAATATATTGCTTAAACAAAACTTAAAAAATTATTTAGATATGTAATATGAAAGCAATTAAGTTTTGAATATATCAATATTTAACATATTTGTTTATAAATAAATTTTGGAATAAATACAAAAAATGATAATTTTCGTTGAAAAAATAAAACAATTTATATATATGTAATCTGAATAACCCAAATATTGTAAATAAAATTTTATAAATTAATGAAAAGAATTATTATTTTTCTAATCTAATATACTATTGAGTATATTCCTTTTGAAAAATCAAACAATTATTTTAATTTGAAATTGAAATTAACCTTTAGAAATGAAATGAACTTTTAGATATCTAATATAATATACTAGTGGGAGATATTATGCAAATAAAATATCAGAAAGTAAACACCCCCCTGTGCACATAAGAGTGCAAAAATATGCACTCTAGAGCCCCTTAAAGGAATATTTTATATATTTAATAAAAATTATGTCTACATCATAAATGGGTGACCCAAGAAGGAGGACAACCAAAAGAACGAAGACAAAGGAGCTCGCATTAATCGATATCCACCCTAAAGAAATGCGGTAAAAAATATACAGACTCTTTTTCGAAACAGTAAGAACATATATATCTAAAGGAAAAAAACTTTGTCAAGAGGATATTTTTTTAATAATATATTTCCCTGTGGAAAATGTTAGATTGTTGCTGCCTAGAACTTAAAGCCTCAAATATTACCTTTGATATTGAAATAACCTAAAATATTTATAAAATGAATGAGGCAGCAATGAAAAAATGACGGTCTACAATACTTCCTTATATTTAAATAGTAATATTTAAATATTTTTGAGAAAGCATTCAAAAATAAACAAAACCTGCAGAAATTTGTTAGATATTTGTCTGCTAAGTAAAATCGAGAGAAGCCTCAAAGAGCACTTCAGAAGTAGAAGAACCTGTAGAACTTCGAGCTAAAAATGAGAAGTGAAATATGCATAAAAGTAATATTATCTTAGAAACTCGAAATATGTGTAAAATTTTTGAAAGGATGAAATATATATACCCTTCAATGAAAGAGCGTCGTTGAGTGAGACTGGAGTGCATCGGATCTTATTTGAGTGTGAACGAGAGTTAATAGGATGATGCCAAGTAGAGAGGCAACTCCAACGACTATAAAATATTAGTCTAGATCGAAGGAGGCCAACAGTCTATGAGAGAGCGCTGAAGCCTAGAGGCCCAAAAAAAAAAGGACCAATCTCCAGTTCGATCGAGAGTCCCCATATCACAAATTCTCAATGATTAGAACTATGTCAAGGAGAGGTAGTTCTCTCAATGTCTAGAAAAGTGATCGTTGAGAGGATATTGAACGTAGAGTAAAAGTGAGGTTTAATTAAAAAACTCACTAATAAATATAAACTCTACTCAATCTCTAAAAAAACTTGAGTTATTTTGTTTCCTTTAAAAGCGGAAAATAATAACTAGAAGTTTAGAATACGATTTCCAACAAGAATGTGTTGAGAGGAAAAAAAATAAAGAAAAAATACTATTTTTCTTATATTTGAAGAGCGAGAGAAATGCCTACACACAGGGTAAACTGTGTTTAAAGAAAGGAAATATCTATTTTTATTAATAATATCCTCAAGCATTCAATAGTATTCAACATAAAAAATATGTTGAAAGAGAAAAAAAATTACAATGGATAAAAGGAGACTTAAAGCAAACTTTGGAAGTTTAGATAGTCAAAAAAATATCCAAAGTAAAGAATCAGATCCTAGAACCTTCAAGAGAGAATATTAGCAAAATATATCCTGCTCTCGTACCATGTTATAATTTCACAATAATAGATATGCAAAGTATTACACAAAACATGAATAGAAGAGTGGAACTGATTTATTTATCTCTAGGATCAACTCTGTATAAATATTATAGTTGATCATTGATATCCGTTAGATTACAACAACTCATCAAACCTGATGAAGACACAACTTAGAGTTCTCCTGACACATGGAGGAGTGGAAACTCAAGTGTGTATCTTAGTGAACTTAAGAGAATATTCAATTATTCTAACAGAAGTAAATAACTTATTCACCATTTTTTTATTGAATTATTGTATTATATTTCTTTTCTAAATTAATATAATTATTGTATTTTCATTAAAAATTTATTATTTATGGTGCTCACCAATTTTTATTGTAGAAGAAAATAGTGAAATAAATAACGTAGTTAATCCTTTTGTTGACCATTTTCCTAAAAAAAATCACATTTTAAAAGTGGGGGATTTATATTTTAATGAAAATTATATTAATGAGTCGATTGTGAAAACATTATAATTTTAGAGAAGACCAAAAATATTTTTTTATAAAAAGATAAATGAAGAATATATTTTATAAAAATTTAAGTTTACATATAATATAATTAACAATCTAACTAACCGAGTAACAAGTATACTAATTTATTTTATTTTTAAATGAATATGATCCAATAAAACTCACAGGTAACTTATTTTATATTATAAAACTTTAAAAATAATAACTAAAAAATAATTGATTTATTTTTATTTTTATTTATTTATTTAGTAATATAAAAACTAATATGAAAAGCAAAAATTTCATTTTTAAATAAATATGCATGGGAAATGGGTCAATTGTTTTCAAAAGTGGATTACTTGCGAGTAGATTAAGTTATAGTTAGGGATGTTTGTTAGTGGTCCTAATCCTAACATTAGATAAATACATTTTTTACACGAAGCCCTACATTATAATAATTTAACTAAATAAATAGATGATGGAAAACTATACAACTCCTGCTTACATTAACTTATAGTTAGGAAGGTTAAATATATGATGGAAAAGTGTACAACTCCTACTTAAATTAACTTATAGTTTTAATGTAAGTTAATTATTCTCATTCTTTAGTTTTTTTTTTTTTGAAGTTTCAAGGTTTAAAATGTAATGTGGATGAGTGTGTAAGGGAATAGATGTGTGTTCATCCAAAAAAAATTAAAAAATTAAAATCTATTTTAAATAGCCTAGTAAATAAAAATATCCTACTAATTCATATTTTAAAAACTAGGTTCGAGGTGTAGACAATAGGTTCCACCAAATCCTGTAAGAGAGGCGGAGGTCCAAGGATTAAATCTTGGGTCTCACCAAACTGAACGCTTATCCTTTTCTTGGTTATTTTGATGGCATAAAAGGTTTAAAATGATTGTGGCACAATGGTTATAGTTATGGACTATGCGAAGAATTATGTAGCGTCTTTGGGAATGGACAACACATAATGTTATGGCAACCATAAAAGTCGAACAACCTACCCAGATTCATGACAACTATCAATTTCACCATGTAAATTAAAAAAAAATTAAAAAAACTTATTATTTTTAAAATAGTAACTCTTTCAATTTATTGAATATAGACTATTGTTTTAAATTTTTAATCGCATCTTCATCTTCATGGTGGTATATTTATTTTCACATTTTTTATTTAATTATATAATTGTAGTTTATGAAGGATATTGTAGTTATATGTTTTTAGTTTTTCAACTTAACTTCAAACTCTAGTACAAGAGGACCTAGCCCCTTTTAGTAACATGTGGTTTATCTTAATTTTTTAAAACCTCGATATGAAAAGACTAGAACCCTTGTAAATGTGTAGGTTTTAATACCTTCACTTATGTCATTTTAAATCTACTAGTAAAACTTTGATGGCTAGATGGCCTTATCTAAGGAGGGTTCAGTGGGTAATGCTCAAAATGCATATTTCTATAGTGTCTAGTAGTGGTGTTTTAGGAGGAAGGGATCATGAGGTAAAATATTGATGATAAATATCCTTTTCATTTGGAAACATATGATGACATAAGAAAATTCAAAAGCAAAGTTTGTTGTTTAAGCCTAAATACACAGCGAAAAAACCAAATTAAAAAAATACCTTAGCCTTTAGCCAATCCTTCATTGAATATCTCTCCTGGTTATGACTCATTAATTGACATGGTGGGCAACTTGGCATCACCATATGTCACATATGACCTTTTAATATATATATATAATTCTTGAGCCAATTAAAATAGGACATTTATAATAGTCACACTAGTTCGTAGGGGATAAAGTAAGAAATAACTACAAGACATCAATGAATCATAGATCACCAAGTGAGAACAAGCAATTGGATTCCTTTTTTCTAATGTTTGTAGCTTTAATTTTTTATTTTTAAGGTCCATTAGGAAAATGTTTGGAGATCATAACTTTTACATATGAAAGCATTTTGAACCCATTTTTTAAGCACATAAATTTTCAATATCTACGAATTAGTAACATCAATTTGTACGCTATTATAGTGTTAAGGCTTAAATTATCTAATATGGATCTGTTGGTCACGAATCTATCATAGGAAAGGATTTTTATATAAAATGCACCCTAGACCCAACCAACATTGAAATGCTGGGAGAAAGAAATGTCTCCCAGGCCAATCTCCAGAGTGGGCTGGTTCCCTTACTATTCTAAATTTATTTTTAGATGAAAGTTACAGGAAAGAAATTGTAAAGCTACGGAAAGAAACGGGAAATATGGCCGTAGCCGAATTTATCTGATTGAGAAAGAGCAACAACAAATAATTCTAAGTACAACAACAGCAAATAACAGAATACAATGTCGTGATCCACTCACAACCTTGCATAAATGACCTCCAATATAACATTCCAAAACTCACTCCTTTACTAGCAATTGTTAAAACTCAATACAGAATTAAAACTAAGCAGCAAATAAAAGATCTGAGCACAAATTAGGAATGTAGTATGCAGAAGGAACAATGCATAGAAAATCGCTCACAAAACTAGAGATTCGAATGTCTAATATTCATGCAAAGTACTTAACAAGCTTTTAGCAAAAGTATCTCTCACTCTCGATCCTTGCTAATGAGATTTACATTGGTTTTTATAGAGGTCTTGCCTCTTGGCAGCATTTAAAACTTACAATGGACCTCCTCGAGATCTACAATTATGCAACGAAACCAAGGAAATGCTCCCCTTAAACAGCATCGAAGAAATTAAAAATTAAATGCCATATAGAAGAGTCGGTCGCCTTCATTAAATGGTGTTCTTGGAAATATGCATGAAACCATTAGAAAGATTGTGAACAGTAGCTTCAAAATCTTGGAAATCTTCAATTCTGGTAGCTTGGGCGCGTTCTTCTATTTTGATCGCATCGAAAAGCAGCAAAACATTCAATTCTGGGATGCTTTGAATCATCGAAAATCATAAAATAGCACCGGATCGTTTGAACTGCTACCAGGCGTGAAACTATAACAGGTCACGAAAACGCGATAGGTCACAAAATCGCAACGTCTTCCTGCTTCGTACACTTTTACCGCTTCTAAGCCACAAAAATCTAACATGTCATGAAATCGCTACACATTTGGCTTCTTAATTTCCTTTGTTAGCTTGCACCACGAAAACACAACGTTGTGCGATTTCGCTATGCTTTCTTGTCTTTGGCTCTATCTTCCCTTCTGCATCGCGAAAATCTGACATGTCACAATTTCACTAAAACTTTTCTGCATGCTATACGGCCCTGCTACTAAGCCACCAAAATGTGACACTCTTGCCTTAGAAAGTCTTCAACTTCACCCTATCGTGATTTTTCTACGTTTCTTTGCCCTCTGTACGGTTCTCCTTTTTTCTTGTGATTTTGTGACGTATTGGTCTTACTGGAATGTTTCCTCAAAAGTTGCACGATATCGCTACGCCTTTGTGCCTTAGACTCTTTTCATTCAGGTGAACCGCGATACCGAAACATGTAGCGATTTCGCAACGCTCTTTGCCTTGTTTGGATTCATTTTCTAACTGTAGCGAAATCGCTACAATTTCTCCACTTAAGCCTTTTAATCCACTCGCTCCGTGAAAATGTGACGCATCGTGATTTCGTGATGCCTTTTGACTTATGCGCTTTGTGTCAATTCTTGTCGTGATTTCACGACCATTTTATATCTTATGCCTTTCGCCTGTTGCAAACCACGAAAATCAAACACGTCGCAATTTTGCTACGATTTTGCCCACCTGCTGTCGTTGACTACGTTGATCGTGATTTTGCGACACGTCATGAAATCATGCCAATTTTGTGTTGATTTTCTCTCTCCTTGCCCGACCCGCGATTCTGTGACATGTCGCGATATCGCGACGGTTTTCTGACTTGGCTCTCCATGCTATTTTTTATCGCGATTTCGTGACAACTTTTGGACTTAGCCATTTTTTGCATCAAAACCTATAGAAGAGTTAGAATTTCAACAGCTTAAGCATGAATAATCAACAATCAAATCAATGTGGCAAAAACACCAACATTCTTGGCGGCTCGCGGGGTATACAGTTCTGTTGTATGCAAGAATCCCAGGCTTGAATCCATTGGGCAATAGAGTCATGAAAACTTAGAACAGAAAATTAGCTATTGGAGTATATCTCAATGAACTGCTACAACAACTTTTGCTGAAACTGAAACTTAAAGAACCTGCATTTGGCTCAACTGAGTATGAAATGAAAATGAATGGAATGATGGAATAATGGAATGAGATCTTGCGGTTGCATAGGCAGTGAAATGCAAATGGAATAGTGATACGATGGAATGAATGGAATGAAAAAAAGTAATGCAGTAGACAGTAACAGATAGCTACTGTACTACCGACAGCTATGGAAGGAAATGAAAGTAAATGAACTAATGGAATGGAAGTGGAATGAGAATGAACTGAACTGTAAATAAACTGTGATAAAATAATAGAGAACTTAGAAGAAAGGGATAAGAAGAAGCAGGAATAATAGGAAAGGGGAAAAGAAACAATAGCAATGGCCTTTTTTTACTGTAGAAGAAAAAGAAGTAGGAGGAAAATGAAGAAGGGAAAGGAAGAAAAAGGGGAGGGGAAAGAATAAATCGCTAGAAATCCACCAACTACTGGGATAGGAGAAAAAAACAAAAAACAGGCACCTACGGCTCGCAAGCAAAAAGAGCCGAGGCGATAAAATAAAATAATACTTCTCTTTTTTTTTTTTGCTTTTTATATATATATTTTTTTTATACTATATACAATGTGATACTGGACTTCCAGTTCATGAAGTGTAGGCTTTCAGATGAAATTCGTTCACTAAAATAGGAAGTGGGCTGCCATCCAAGTCTTCCAGATAGAACGAATTTGTTGCACCAGCACTAATAATGCGGAAGGGACCCTCCCACAGAGCATCAAACTTCTTGTGCTGTCAAGTTTGAAAAACTCGACAAGATCTCCAACTTTTTTAGACTATGATCTCGTGATCATGAAGGACAGCTTTCACTGCATCCACGTTCAAATATTTTTTAGTATTGCAGATTCACCAAATGCTCTAATCTTACGGCATGAAGGCGAACATTAAACCTTCTATGCTGTGGGATCTTTCTGACACAGAAGAAGTCTGTCCCACCGGGCGTGCCAAAAATTGTTGGTCACGAATCTGCCATAGGAAAGGATTTTTATATAAAATGCACCCTAGACCCGGCCAACATTGAAAGGCTGGGAGAAATAAATGTCTCCCAGGCCAATCTCTAGAGTGGGCTAGTTCCCTTACTATTCTAAATTTGTTTTTAGATGAAAGTTACAGGAAAGAAATTGTAAAGCTACGGAAAGAAACGGGAAATATGGTCGTAGCCAAATTTATCTGACTGAGAAAAAGCAACAACAAATAACTCTAAGTACAGCAACAGCAAATAACAGAAGACAATGCTATGATCCACTCGCAACCTTGCATAAATGACCTCCAATATAACATTCCATAACTCACTCCTTTACTAGCAATTGTTAAAAATCAATACAGAATTAAAACTAAGCAGCAAATAAAAGATCCGAGAACAAATTAGGAATGCAGTATGCAGAAGGAACAATGCACAGAAAATCCCTCGCAAAACCAGTGAGCCGAATGTCTAATATTCATGCAAAGTACTTAACAAGCTTTTAGCAAAAGTATCTCTTACTCCCGATCCTTGCTAATGAGATTTACATTGGTTTTTATAGAGGTCTTGCCTCTTGGAAGCATTTAAAACTTGCAACAGACCTCCTTGAGATCTACAATTATGCAATGAAACCAAGGAAAAGCTCCCCTTAAACAACCTCAGAGAAACCAAAAATTAAATGCCATATAGAAGAGTCGGTCGCCTTCATTAAATGGTATTCTTGGAAATATGCATGAAACCGTTAGAAAGATTGTGAACAACAGCTTTGAAATCTTGGCAATATTCAATTCTGGTAGCTTGGGCGTGTTCTTCTATTTTGACCACATCAAAAAGCAGCAAAACATTCAATTTTGGGATGCTTTGAATCATCAAAAATCAAAAAATAGCATCGGACTATTTGAACTGCTACCAGGCGCAAAACTGTAACAGGTCACGAAAACGCGACAGGTCACAAAATTACGACGTCTTCCTGCTCTATACACTTTTGCTGCTTCTAAGCCGTGAAAATCTGACATGTCGCAAAATCGCTACACATTCGGCTTCTTAATTTCCTTCGTTAGCTTGCACCACGAAAACACAATGCTGCATGATTTCGCTACACTTTCTTGTCTTTGGCTCTATCTTCCCTTCTGCACCGCAAAAATCCGACATGTCACAATTTCGCTACAACTTTTTTGCATGTTGTACAGCCCTACTACTAAGCCACGAAAATGCGACACTCTTGCCTTAGAAAGTCTTCAACTTCACCCTGTCGCGATTTCGCTACGTTTCTCTGCCCTCTGTACGGTTCTCCCTTTCTGTCACGATTTCACGACGTCTTTGTCTTGCTAGAACGTTTCCTCAAAAGTTGCGTGATATCGCTATGCCTTTGTGCCTTAGACTCTTTTCATTCAGGTGAACCGCGATACCGAAACACGTAGCGATTTTGCTACGCTCTTTTCTTTGTTTGGCTTCATTTTCTAACTGTAGCGAAATCGCTACCATTTCTCCACTTAAGCCTTTTTAAACCACCCGCACCACAAAAACACGACGCGTCACAATTTCACGATGCCTTTTGACTTATGCGCTTTGTGTCAGTTCTTGTCATGATTTCGTGACCATTTTATATCTTATGCCTTCTGCTCATTGCAAACCGTAAAAATCAAACACGTCGTGATTTCACTACGGTTTTGCCCACCTACTGCCGTTGACTATGTTGATCGTGATTTTGTGACACGTCGCGAAATCATGCCAATTCTGCGTTGATTTTCTCTCTCCTTTCCCGACCCACGATTCTACAACATGTCGTGATATCGTGACGGTTTTTCGACTTGGCTCTCCATGCTGTTTTTTGTCGTGATTTCGTGACAACTTTCGGACTCAGCCATTTTTTGCATCAAAACCTGTAGAAGAGTTAGAATTTCAACAGCTTAAGCATGAATAATTAGCAATCAAATCAATGTGGCAAAAATGCCAACAGGATCATAAATTCATAGTTACTTTCTTCAATGAGTGAAATTATAGTATTTGGTCAACCTAAATAATTGGAATGTTATATATTAAGAACCTATGGTGCATATTTCAAGAAGATAAAGTAGTGTCCTTGATGAAGAAATATTTCACCAAAGACAATAAGAGGTTCCTAGCTTGTTTTTCTTATTGATTCAACCAATGTTACTTTCTTATATCAAATAAGAGAGTGAATATATCATAGTATGGACACAATTAAATGATTTAGGAAATTTAATACTACTAAAATATTTAACTTATAATTTTAGATCTCCTGTCTTACATTGGCTAAGTTTGATAATGTTGAGTACTATTGTGAAATTCAAGGCATTAAGAGTAGATATTGCATATTTAAAAAATAAAAATAAATTTGATGCACAATGTATGAATATTTCCCTTTCTAATTTATACCCTTATGTTCAAATTTTGAATCTCATGGTCCATATCATTCCTATATATTTTTAATATCAAAAGACTCTTACTATTGATAAAATTTCTTATCTCCTAGTTCATTTTAATATGGCAATGAGAAATTGTGATGGCATTACACCAACTCATGCTCATGCAAATAAATTTAAGTCTAAGGATACTAATACCCAAGGAACTAAGGGACAGCCTAAGTCCTTAAATAAGTTTAAGACCATTTGTGGATACTACACGACGGAAAGACATCCAACAAAGAATTGCTTGTTAAACATATAAAGTATTCAAGTTGATTTATTCAAGATAGGTGGATGTATTCTAGATGATGAGGGATATTTTAAAGTATCTAACTCAACTTTAGAGTCTAATTAGAGTATCTATTATGGGGGGAAATATATCATTATCACTAATGTCTTATCTCCATGGCCCAAGACATAAATACAAAGTGTAATGTCATCTTAGGAGTCAATTTAGATAAGATTTTTATAGTTCTTAGCATTATTTTATTCTAAAGTAATATCTATTGTACTATTTTTTCTATATTTTCTATAATTCCATATAAAATTAAGATGGGTAAAAATAAGTTAGAGCAAGTTTTCCTTTCTTTATTTTGAGCACACAAGATAAAAAAAGATTCAAAAAATCTACTTTAGTTGTTTAACTTATGATTAACTTATTTTTCTCCTCTTTCAACTTAGGAAAGAAATATAAAGTGCATGTAATTTACATTAGGCTAGATATTGTATAAGTATTAACTTGTACCCTACATGAAAATAAAGGGTTTACTTTTTTGCAAATTAGGTAATATAAATCATTCAAAAACAAGAAACATTCTAAGTGAGCTTTTGTATGTGCATATTTTTTTTTAAGATAAAAAATCTTTGATAAACTAAATATAGAAAAAAAGTAAATGCAAAATCAAAAGAAGAAGATAAAAAATACACACATAACATAGTATTTCACCTAGGAAAACCATTACATAAAAAAAATCTAATATAGTATATCTTCTTATTGTATAAAATTAACTATCTCCAATACAATAATGGTCCTCTTCTCTTCTCTTCAAAACCTGAAACAAGTGCAATTAAATAACAATAACATAAGAACGGATTTTACAATACCATGGGAAAAAAACCATGAGTTCAAATATTTAACCCTAAACAACCCATATGGTTATAAAAATAGCTTAAGAACCTTGACGAGGATACATGGAGAGTGTCTAGTACTTTTTAGAGTTAATCCCACCAAAATAATATGGAAAATATTTAACATAATTCAAACATTCTCCCACTTTTTGGATACTTTTCATAGGGACCAAAATTTGCCATTGTCAACTATCAAGGGCAACCATGCCCATAGATCTTCTAGACCAATAAAATTATTGAGTAGGTACAACATTTTTTATGAATTAGCAACACTATTCTTTGTATCAACTTTCTATAGAATCACCTAATTCCCTTCAACCATCTCTCTCACAAAATGGTACTTGATATCAATATGTTTTTACCAATCATGAAAACCAAGATTATTGACAAAAATTATTGCACTCTGACTGTAACCATCAATTCTCATAACCTTTTGCTTAATACCAAATATTGAAGACAACCTTTGTAGCCACATTACTTCTTTACAAGTATGATTCGTTGTAATGTACTTTTCCTATGTTGTGGATGAATAAACCATTGATTTATTTTTAATCATCCAACTTACTACTCCTCCGAATAGTTTAAACACATAAGCACTCATGAATTTTATCTTGTCAAGATCTCCAACCCAATCAACATCTACAAAACCTCATATGTTTACAATATTACTATCTCTAGATTTTCCTTGGTAACAAATAACATAATATGAAGTTCCATTCAAATATCTAAATATATTCCTCATAGTAGTCCAATATTCCTTTCCTAGATTGGACATATATATGCGAACTACTCCCACTACATGTGCAATATTAGGTCTAGTACAAATCATTGTATACATTAGACTAGCAACAATGCTAGAATAAGGATCATGGTGTATTTTTTCAATTTCCTCATCTATTTTAGAACACTATTTAGTAGATAAATTTTTCCAATAGGATATCGAGTACATATTGGTTTACAATCATGCATCCTAAACCTCTATAGTATCAAATCAGCATATTTCTTTTGATTTAACCACAACTTTCTATTTGTATGATCCCTTATTATTTCCATGCCTAAATTAAATATTCCAACACCCAAATCCTTCATGTAAAATTCAGAATATAACTAATATTTTAGTAACTTTATCATCTCCTTATTATTACCAATTAACAACATGTCATCCACATACATAAAACAACAACAAAAAAATTACATTCTTGTTTAAAATACACATGTATCTGCTTTTCTTTTTTCAAGCCTAGGTGTCAAAACAAATCTATAAAATGTTTGGTTCCGCATTCTTAGAAATTGCTTCAAGACATAAAGTTACTTTTTCAACTTGCATACCATGTCCTTCTTACCTTTTACCCTAAAATATTTTGGTTGTGACATATATGTCTTCATCAAGTTAACTATGTAGGAATATTTTCTTTACATCCATATATTCTATTTCAAGATCAAAAGTAGTAGAAATAGCCAACATAAATCTAATTGAAGTTAGTTTAGCCATAGGAGAAATACTCTCACCAAAGTAAATTCCCACAAATTGTAAAAAGTATTTTGCTACCATATGAGACTTGTACTTCTCCAACTATCTTTTTACATTGTACTTCTTGAATACCCACTTACAACCAATAGGAGTAATTTCACAAAATCCCACATGTTATTTTTATCCAAGGGCTCAATTTCTTCCTCCATAGTCATTTTCCAAGACTTATTCTTAATTGATTGAAGTGCATCCTTTACAGTCTTGGGTTCTTCATTAGTAAATGATATATTAAATGTAGAACAATGATTTGAAGGGCTATACATTTTTGGGAGTCTTCTCACTTGATCTAATCTCCTCAAACTTGGAGTTCCAGGTTCTACATATTTAGCTTCCTCCTCACCTTATTCCTTTGAATTTTTCTCTTCAAACTCTCTTTGTAGTTCATATTCTTATGTAGTACTAGGTTCTACCATAGGTTTTTCCTCCTATTTCTATTTTACTTGAACAATTTTAGGTTCTTTACTTGGTTGCATTTCCTATTTTGGAACCCCTTTTGTTTCTCTAAATATCACATTACAACTATAAACAATCTTTTATGTTTCTAGGTTCCACAACTTATATCCTTTAACACTAGTACTATAACCCACAAATATGTATTTTTAGATTTATAGTCTAGCTTAGTCCTTTTCTATTTTGGGACATACATATAAGCATTGCAACCAAAAACCCTTATATGACTAAGGGAGAGTTTCTTACTAGTCTATACTTCATATGGCATATTTCCCACCAAAGCTAAGGTAGGAGATCTATTGATGAGGTAACAATCAGTTAATATGTCTTCTATCAAAATTTTCCTTTTTAACCCTACACAACTTAGCATGCTTCTAGATTTATTTATAAATTTCCTATTCATCCATTCTACAACTCCATTCTATTGTGGAGTATACAAAGTTGTTTTTTGTCTTTATATTCCACAGTCCTTGCAAAAATACTCAAATTCATTAGAGCAATACTCACCACCATTGTCACTTCTCAAAACCTTTATCTTTTTCTCTATCTAATTTTCTACAAGATCCTTAAACTCTTTAAATTTATTGAAAATATTAGATTTATTTTGTAAAAAATATACCCAGGTATTTCTTGAAAATTCATCTATAAATGTAATAAAATAGATATATTTACCTAATGATGGTACTTTTGCAGGTCTAAATACAAAATTTTGAACTAGATGCAAAATTCCTTCAGATTTTGTAGCACTACTAGGAAACTTGACTTAGGTTTCCTTTCCAAAAATATTGTGCTCACAAAAATAAAAATTTAATGGGTAATCATAAATTACTTCAGTCATACCTTTCATTTCTAATGTTCAAAATCCTTTCTCACCAATATTCCCCATGTGTTGATTCCACAATATTATTGTTTCTACAAGAATACTCAAAGCTACTTCTACCATATTATTCTCCTTTGCAACTAAATATTAATTGCAATTAATACTTATAGTGCTAGTTTCAAGTTTGAAAAAAGTTCCTATACAAACTCCCCTTGCCAACACCATGACTCCATAAACCATCTTGCAACTATCCTTATTGAATACCACAATCACACTCATATAATTCATCTTACTCATGGATATCATATTCCTTGCCAAACCTAGAATATGTAGCACACCAGGAAGGATTTTAATTATTCCATATTTTAACCTCAACTTGAATCTTCCTTTTGTCCTATTATTTTATATGTCAAATTTTCTTCCAAGAATAATTCATCTTCATTTATCTTTTCATATTCATAGAATCCCTCCCTATGAGGACTCATATAAAAGGAAGCACCTAATTCGATCAACCATGATTCATGGCATTTAATTGAGCATGTTGTAGCTAAGAATAAGTCCTCTGAATCTTCATTTATGGTCTTGATTTTTGTAGAAGTTCCTTCATCATATGATCAAATATTATTAGCATTTTTATATATGCAGTCTCTTTTATAATGCCCTATTTTACCACACTTCTAGCATTTCTTCTTTTTTTTTATCAATAGATTTACCCTTAGATATCAATTTCTTTTTTCTTGATTTTGTATGCTTCTTTCTTGATAATGACCTCTCACAATCAAGGCATCCATCTAATGATAATCCTCGAAATATTTTTGTCTCATTTCCTCAAATAGAAATTATCCTACTATATTCATTTACTTTCAATGTAGAATTAGTATTGGTGATAGTTATAACTAGGCCATCCTACGAATCAAGTAATAAATAAAGTAAAGTAATACACTTTTCCACATAATCAATTTATACTTCAATAAAATTTAATTGGATTACCATAGTGTTAAATGCATTTATATGTTTAGCCACAGAGTCACCATAATTCATCCAAAGTGAATACAATTTCTTCCAAAGAAAAAGTTTATTTACTAGTGACTTTTTCTAATACAAAGTTCCTATATTATCCCATAACAACTTTGTCATGGTCTCTATCAATACATTCAACAATATTGATTCAAATAAGCACAATTTGATAGAGCTCCTTGCATTTATATTGATTTTCAATAAATCCTCATATGTCATTGATGTTGGTTTTATTCTTGAGAATAAAATCCACTGATCCCTATCAACCAATAGATCCTCCATATTGTGTTTATATAACTCAAAATTTTATCCATTATTGTTCAATATCTACCCATGTACTTCTCATCATTTTTATTCACCTAGATTCTTCAACATATGATTCCCACTCAAGAATTAATTTATCACTGGGTTGAAACCCTCACTCTTTGAACAAAGCTAAAACCTATCTCTAAAACAAAATAAAGAGAAAAAATCCTTGATAAACTAAATCTAGAAATTTAGTAAATATAGAATCAAAAGAAGAAGAAAATAGATACACACATAACACAATATTTCACCTAGGAAAAGCTTTATGAGAAAAAAACCTAGCATAATAATATCTCCTTATTGTATAAAATTATACGTATTCAATACAATAATGTTCCTCTTCTCTTCTCTTCAAATTGTAGACACCAAAACAGCACCAATATGATTATGTGACTGCAAACACTGATCGCATTGACACACAAAGCCCCCAAGGCAGCCCCCAGAGGTTAAACAGTGGTCCTAACCACACACACAAAATTTTTGGAAGGTCAGAGGTCAATTTAGCACATTTCAGGCACTCTACTCTGTACTCGTTCCACCTAGGGATGATTACAAACTGGTATTCATTCCACACAAGGACAATTAGTAGTATTCGCTCCAAGGTGGGGCGAATAGCAGGTTTGACGGGCAAAAAGTCAAATCTTGACAAATGGCAGCTCAGACCCACCACTTAACTCTTTCTTCATTGCATGGGAGTGTGAGTGAGCATTTTTTAGCACTAGAGGTAGTTACAATGGCAGTCATGGAGCCCCTAATCATGGAGGAATCTTGTCCCCCTTGGGAAGGCATGATTGCCAAGTGGCACCTCTGCATGCTCATCCAAAGAGACCATCAGGTCTATAAAATGGTGAGTCTTCTCACCCTAAAAATATATAGAGAAGGAGCATTTTGAGCAATTAAGTGCTACCATTTTACATCCTCACACCTTTTGATTTGTGCCTTTCACATCCTTGATCTCTTTTGGAAGGGAGGTCATAGGGTGGTTATTGGAAGCATAAATTCGAAACCAAAACCAGACATTTGGCCATAACATCCTACCAAATTTGTTTAAAACACCCCACAAGAGGTTTTGGACCCATCCCAAGTGGATTGGTGCCAAAATTGGGCCCCAAATGGTGGGTGTCCTGCCCCTGGGTGCCCCCCACACTACTATAGTCCTAATCTCCCCACCCTAGAGCAATTAGAAATCTATAGTAGATTTCCTTTCTATTATTTTTGCATCTTATTATATGTTTCTTAGATAGGTTGTCATTCAAATTTCACATCATTTTGAGTTGTTTTGATCATGTTTTTTTCATTTCCCACGTTTGCTAACATGAAGGTAGCATCATCAAATTACTGGTGATAGATCCCAAATTGGAAAAATCTAACCTTCTGGGTCTTTCTAAAATACCCCATTTTACCTAACCCCCAACTTTACAGGTGATTTGGAGCTTCCCAGATGTGACATTTGGGGTTGTGCTTTCTGATGTTTTGTTGTAGGTCTAATCGTCCCACCCTAGGGCGATTAGAAATCCGTGGTGAATTTTCTGAATGTTCCATTTGTAGTGCCCTCCTGGTGATTTCCTCATGCTTATATTAAATTTTTAGATCATTTTGATGCTATTTAGTTATCGTTTTAGTTAATTTTCGCATGCACTAATCGTAGGCTTGGGGATTGCATGTTTCATTTTATCTACAAGTGCTACTGACTATTTTTCATTTTCTTGAATGTAGGATCTCAAAATTAGAGGAGTATAAAGGATTCAATACTCATCAAAGTAAGCGACAACAATGTTTGGTCCGCCCATTCTACATGTGGGCACGCGGAAGAAGGAATACCATCTGTTGATGTGACAAGAACATATTTAACGCTCCTAGCCCATGAAAATGGAGGATACAGATTGTAACTGGGTTCTAAAACATATTAATAAAAATGGTTGTACTGCATATTCACTTTTATACCTTGTTTTAATGCGTTTATGTTTCTCTCCTTTCATGCATTTCAGTTTGTAGGATTTAGCGTTAAGTTTAGTTTCGTTTACATTGCATCTTGGCATTTCCTTTTTGTTTTCGTATCCTCATGCTTTTAGTGGCGATCACATTGGGACCTTGTCCTCTATTTTTTAGATCAAAAATCTGATCAAAAATTGCTTGTTTTTTCTTGCAGGTACCAAGTTTTCAAATGTTGGATTGTTGTTCGTTCCAGTCTGTGACGAATAGAGAGCTAGAATTCGTCTTACCCAAGGACGAATGAGCATTCACCACATCCTATGATGAATACAGTTCTGTTATTCATCCCACCCAAGGATGAATAGCTCTCTATGTAGTTTCAAGGCAAAAACACAGAGCCATCCAATTTGGGTAGAGAAGAGGTAGGGGTCCTAAACACCTTCTGTCATTTTATGCTTTCTGTTTTCTATTTTTTGGTTATTTGCTTGCTTAGGGAAAGTTTTACTGCATGTTTGCTTTATTTTATGCAAAATAAAAAGAACCCCACACATCACATGGAAATTTAAACACCAAGGAGCTGGTCGTAAAACCCCATCCCTTGATCAAGACCAACGATGGATTTCATCACCACCTTGGCTTGAATTTTTGCATCCATAACCCTAATCGCTACTGTTGCTAGATACTAATGAAATCTGACCAAGTGTAGCTAGGGTGATTCCCAGTGCATGAGGATAAGTCTTCTATGGTAGGTTTCAAAATAGGACGATCCCCCTTTTGTACCGCCTATGTTCCACGTACCATTCTGCTCTCACGTACCAATAGTTTCCCTCACATAAGGGCGGGTATATAGAGAGGTTTTGTATAACGGCCTGGCAATGGTATATCAAAGGGGTGAACATTTTGGGAGTCATAAGAGCCATCATATTGCATTTGCTATAAATTTTTTTTTACAAAACTATCAAAACAAAAATCAAAACACACTAAACCAAGTTTAGGGCACACCTTTAATATTTATATGAGATAATCATTGCTTTGTTTATGTGTGATATTTTCTATTTAGTGTAGCATAAAAAAAAAATAGATAAAACCCTACGTAGATTGTAGAGAGACACCACCATGGTGTACACCTATAGCCAAGCCCAATCATGGGCAGGAGCTATGAAGAGTGTACAAAGGGGCACAAGTTGCCTTCGCTATAGCCCCAAGGACTTGGTCATACCACCTTGGTGGCCTGAACCACAAGATAATCCACATCATGCCATTTCAGAATGGGACTATAGAGGCATCCCTTCGAGGGGCACTCCTGTCCAACATAGACCCTTTCAGGAGGAGTCCCTACATGTGGCACTCAATATAAATGGGAAGGCTCCCTTAGAAGCTTGGTATGAGTGGCCACCGTGTGATGAAGTGTTAGAATAGCATAGGGTCCATCAGGAGAGGCCACATGATTATGTCATCCCTCCTTTACCCCCCATCACTATTAGGAATAATAAGCCAAATCCAGAGAACAAGGCTCTTCAGATAGGGTGAGCCAACTCTGCCTGCCCCTTTCACATATACAAAATGGAGCATGAGGAAGACTATCACATTCCTCAAGAGTAATACACAACACAGGAGCAATGTTCCTCCACACTTGCTATCTACTAGAATCACCTACTAAGGTCGGAACCTCGGGTAAATGCCACCAACCTCGATAGAGGAAAGCGATCTATAGAGATATCGGATCATCCTGACCGAGATAAACACATAGGAGAGGCATCTAGGCCCCCTAGACCTAAGACAATAGAACAAATTGACTTGGAATTTTCCAAACATGTCACCCGCCAAGCACAAATCATGCAGCTTGAGTAAGACCAACAACAGTTGGAGCACCTGTATCGCCTTAGCAAAGAGTGCATTCAGCGTCAAACAAATGAGCTGCTCCATAACACTGTGCCTGAGAAGGTTCCAACCCCTCACACCCAAAGAGCATAACTATATGAGAGGTGCAACACCTTGGTGCAATATAGGTCCCCACGACCTTACCATGTGTTTCCTTCGAGACCTCCTAGACCTGAACGGGAAGCTACTCCTAAGAACAACGATGGGCACCCTCCATGGGGACCCACCCATGTTTATAGGTCTCCCTCAGAAACTCCTCAAGAATCCTATGAATAGTATGAGCAAGAAGAAGAGCAGGTCGAAACGCCCTACCAAGGCATAGGGGGTGCTATCCGGCCACCCCTCCATAGGCCTCAAGTTTCCCACAACCCACAGTGAGAACTAACCAAGGAGGAAGAGATCAAATATTTCAATGCATATAAAGTGCTGCTAGAGCGCTTAGATTCTATGCATACCAAGACTTCTGGGCCTCAAAAGCCCACTTTAATCCAACTCTATAGTCACCCAGTGCATCTGTTAGTGCCAGCACCCCCTTACCCTGAACACTTTAAGCTATCCCAGTTGGCAATATTTAGAGGTGAGGAGGATGCCCAAGAACACATGACTAGATTCTTGAGCCAATGCTTTGGAATTCAAGACAATGATGCTTTGCTGCTAAGAAAATTTATAACCACGTTCGTAGGCCCTGCCTTGTATTGGTTTACTCAATTACCAAAGCACAACATCAGTAACTTAGATCAGCTAGTGGATGTGTTCCTCAAATGCTTCACCTTCAACACCAATAATAATGCATCACTAAGTGACCTATCTAGCCTCAGGAAGTATGAGGAATAATCCATGGTGACCTATGGGAACTGGTGGAGGACTTTGCTTTCAAAGATGCCCTACCTCCCTCCTATGTCCGACCTCACCCAAATGTTCTCAAAGAGCTATTTGAGATCGATCTCCGTGCTATTGTAGCTATAGCAATATACCACTTTGGAGGAAGCTCTGGCACAAGCCAGAATCATTGAGGAGATCAAGATTCAGGATGGTGAGATAGCCAAGCCAAATAAGAAAGAATGGTCTAAGAACACCAAAATAGGGACCATGCAACATAAACCCGCTGCAGTCAATCAGGTTGCTATAAATTTCCATGAGCTTGCACAAGCAACATAGCCCCAAAATGCTAACTATCAGGTAGTGCCTCTTAACAGTTATGACAAAGAAAATTAGACGCAAGAACAAAATCAGCATCATCACCCTAAGCTATAATTCACACCTTACACAGAGTCCAGAGACTCCCTGTTTGATCGCTTGTCAGTAGAAAACTTGATCAACCTACCCGAGAGTCAACCCATAGACCCCAATGCACCAAAACCTAAGGGCTATAGGGAAGACTTGTACTACAGGTTCCATAGAGGGAAGGGACATGACCTTAATGCATGTTGGAAGTTTAAAGGCTTGGTGCAAGACTTAATAGATAACAAGACATTAGCGGTGGATAATATTGTAGCACCAAGCAACCAACAAATGTAGCTCTTTAAGGACCCCTTGCCTACACATGATGCGTAGGCAAAGACCCTACAAGTCAATGAGGTAACACAAAACTGCCCCATGTAGGGGTATGTAGAGATGATCAGTATAGTGACTCGAAACAAGAGTTACTCGAGCACAACTAACCCCACGGTAGCTATAGGAGAGGTGCCAACAATGTCACAATTGTAATAGCACCTTACGCAACCTGCTTCACCTAGACTAGTGGCCATGATTCGAACCAAACTCACCCAGAGTTTGAGGAACACATCGGCTAGGCTCTCCATCTATGAGCTCATGCAACAATCATCGCCCCATCAAGAGGCTCTAATGGAGATACTAAAAGCCATCAAGTTGTAGCCCCATGAAGCAAACTCCTTCAACAACTTAATGGGACATGTCAAATGATGCACCGAGCCAGTCATCACCTTTCGAGATGACGAGTTGAAATCAGTGGCTGGTGACATGGTGGATCCACCCCTGCACGTCATCGTGCGGGTCAACGGGATTCCGTACAAGAGAGTATTTATGGACACTGGCTCATCCAGTAATATCATTAGAACAGCGGCCTTGAAGCACCTAAAGTTTCTTGTATCTCACATAATAGCCTCCACCTATACATTGTGAGCATTCAATGATGCAATATGCTCGATAGTTGGCACAATTGTCCTACCCATCCAAGTAGGACAAAAGATTATACCTACATTATGCCACATATTAGAGGGTGAGATGGCCTATAACATCTTGCTAGGTTGGCCATGGATCAGGGACATGAAGTGTGTCCCTTTGATAGCTCATCAGTGCTTAAAATCTACATTTGAAGGGCAAGTGCATGTAGTCCCAACAGACTTGGAGCCCTTCAAGTATTGCAATACGGTGTAGCTAATGCCGCAATCAACCCTTCCATAAACGCATTTGGATTTTCAATTGAATCCATATAAATAGGGTTTGATTCCATAGGCATCCCCATTGACAAGTCCATCAAATCCCCAGTCGGGTCCATCTTCATCATCTGGTCCATCACTAACAATGCCACCTACGGTGGCCACATCGAAGGACAAAGGGAAGAAACCCCTGGAAGAGGCACTGACATCAGTATCAACCATATCTACTGAGGATATGCCTAGTAGAATGGAATTCGAGGCTCCTAGTTCACCCAACATGGAGTGGACTCAGGAAGAACTTTCATTCCCTCCCCCTCAATCACCAACAATCACCGTTGAAATGGCCAATACGGGCCTCGGGGAGTATCTGGTGTGGAATATTGTAGCAACACTCGCACTGGAGTCCATGTAGGACATGGGGAGACCTCACCTCCCCATCAGTACTATTGTTCCTCTAGGCTACCCGTCGAACCATAAAAACTTTGTATATGGGGGCCTGGATAATGGCATTGAACCTCACATGCAAGAGGACGAATATGAAGAGCCCTTTGCTGAAGACATCAACTATTTGTCCAACCTATATTTCGCTTTGAGATATCTTGGCCAATGTAATTGACATGGATATGGGTTAGGCCGATATGAGCAAGGAGTGTGAGTTCTTTGCCAACCAAGATATCAGATGCCATACGATAAGTCAGGATTAGGGTTCAACCACCCCTTGCCCCTTGACATCTTGGTAGAGAACATGTCAGGCCTAGGGATAGGAAACAAGGGTGGACTAGCATTAGATCCATATGCCAATCCTAACATGACATATACACTTAGGGACTATCTCCCATCGTTGACAACCGACCTTGTTGGCCTCAACAACCTCTTCCCTTTAATCAAGAAAGGATAAAGTTTGAGAACTCACCTACAAGAGAAGTATAGACAAGGTCAAGAAGGATATTCAGAAGACAAGTCAAAATATGAAGTAGCACCATGGGACCCCTTCGAATCAGATAGCAATCACTGACAAGTGACCCCCATGGATTATTATCAAGAAAGCCTCTTGGTAATGTTCCCTCTGGATGCTCCAATCGAGCAAGTGCCATCTCAAGAAAATTAGGTCCCCCCGTAGAGAGCGTAACAACCCCGATGGGGCTAGATCAATTTGCTTGAGCAAGATGAGCCTCTAATGTTGCAAATCATTGTTGGAGCCAATGAAGGCCTTTGGATCTCTAACAGTGATTATGAAGATGAAACTGAGATGGCATATCTCAATCACATGCGGTAGATGTAGCCACAATACCCCCTGGATATTGATGACATATTTGAACAACTAAACATAATGCTAGGGCATGAGTAGCACCTAAACCCAACGCAGTGGGACCAAGTGTTGAATCCACCACTTTGGGCATATAGAGAACACCTACCACCCAAAGACCCTATAGAGATATCAGTGCCGAGGGTAGACCCTATCCTCCTCCCCATACATAGGTCTGATCCATTCATGCCAATACCTCCAGAGCCTGATCCGAAGCACAAAAATCATTCAGGATGTCCGAGTCACCACACCCGCGGTAATGGAGACCAAAATCATTTCATCAACATGATCTCCATTGACTTAACCGCCCCCATCCACAATCCAACCGATCCAACAAAGACATTATATCTAGACATATATGCCATAGATTGGGATCGCGTCAATTCACCACCATCCCCATCATAGTATTGGCATTTTGGTGAGATGCTTCATTTTACCCTAGGGCCAACTTAGGATATCTTCCACGCTGAAGAGGAACCCGAGGTTCCCAATGCAGATCTAAACTCGACAAATGATATCCACTTGATCCCAACTCCACATCAGCTGTAGGACGGATCCCACATGTCAGTCGAGGAGACGACTGATGTAGACATTGGATTTGATCCAATGAATCCATAGGTTATCAAGCAAGTCTATCCCTCGAAGAGCAAGTTGAATACATTGCCCTTCTTAAAGAGAAGAAGGAGGTTTTTGCATGGTCCTACAAAGATATGCCAGGGCTAGATCTGCAGCTAGTCACGCATAATCTAATTCTTGATCTGATAGTCAAGCTAGTTAAGCAAAAACCACATAAGATGCACCCAATAGTGGCCTTAATTGTCAAAGATGAATCACAAAAGCTGTTGGATGCATAGTTTATCATCTACGTGGATTACCCACCATGGTTGTCCAACATGGTGCCCATCAAAAAGCCAGACAGGAGGATTCGCATATGCACTAATTTTTGAGATCTAAACAAAGCGAGTCCTAAGGATGATTTTCCCTTGCCAAGCATCGACACATTGGTAGATGCTATAGCGGGCCATGAAATACTATCCCTCATGGATGGTTTCTTGGGATACAATCAAATTCGTATCAATCATGATGACCACCTAAAAATTGTGTTCACAACGCCTTGGGGGACATTTTGTTATAAGGTCATGCCCTTTGGCCTTAAAAATGTTGGTGCCACCTACCAACGTGCCATGACATACATCTTCCATGATCACATGCACAAAAATTTGGAAGATTACATGGATGATTTGTTGGCCAAATCTCTTTTGCACCCAGATCATCTCGATGACTTAAGCAAGATCCTCGATCGCCTCATGGGACATAAAGTCAGACTGAATCCTAAGAAGTGCGTATTTGGCATCACATCTGGAAAACTCTTGGGTTTCATAGTCTCAAAGTGAGGCATCAAGGTGGACCCAAACAAAGTCAAGGCAATCCTTGAAATGCTTCCCCTAACTACCATCACGCAGCTCAGAAGCCTGCAAGGAAAGGTCACGTCAATCAAGCGCTTCATAGCGCAGCTATCTAACAAGTGATGACCCATGAATAAATTATTGCATAAAGGGGTAGGATTTCACTGGGATGACGAGTGCCAATCAGCCTTTGATGATATTAAATAATACTTGGTTTTGCTACCAGTATTGGCACCACCTAGACTAGGAGTGTCGTTCTACTTATACATCTCAGCTACTGAGGTGGTATTGGGTGCCATGCTAGCCCAAAAAAATGAACTACACAAAGAATAGTCTACTTACTATCTTAGTTGCACCTTGGTCAGTTATGAACTTAACTATGCATACATCGAGAAGCTCTGCTTGGCAGTGGTGTTTGCTACCAACATGCTAAGGAACATGATGTATGTTGTGTCTAAGGAGAATCCATTACAGTACATGATGAGTCGTACTTATCATAGTTGTTGCATGACAAAATGGATCATGTTGTTGATGGAGTTTGACATCGATTTCATTGGACATAAATCCATCAAAGGTCAAGTCATCACCGATCAACTAGCAGAGGCTCCTTTTGAAGATGATCAGCATCTAACCATAGAGCTACCCGATGATGGGGTCTTCCATGTCTCAAAATTGCCAGATTCTGATGATCCTGAGTCATAGGCCGACATAACCCTATTTTTTGATGGTTCTAAATGTGAGCAAGGTGGTGGTGCGAGAATTGTATTCTTCACACTGTAAGGGGCTCTAATGCCCCTATCATTTAAATTAGATTTCCCATGCACCAACAACAATGCCGAATACGAAGCCTTGCTCATAGGTCTTCAGACAATAATCACCATGAATATCAAATGATTGAACATCTTTGGTGATTCGATGTTAATTATCAACCAAGTCAAAGGGGTATTCCAATATAAATGCCTAGTTATGCAGGCCTACAAAGCCCTTGTGGACAAATTCTTGGAAAAGCTTGAATGGTACGACATCGAGACACTCCCTCGATCATCGAATCATTTTGCGGACACTATGGCCTCCTTGGGGTCACTAATCCTGCAAGACATTTTTGGTGATATGACAACCATTCAAGTCAAAACACTATCACAACCCATGATGGAGGGTGCAAGCTCTGACTTAACACTAGGAATCCACCTGATCCAGATTGAATCGTCCCTCGACAAGTTCTCTCGAATCCATGATTGTATAAATCATGCCAACTGGGGATCCTTATTATCCCCTACTGCCCTTAATAGCAACACAATGCTATTCTTACAAGTTCTTTCCTGCTCAACTTTTGCTAAGGACGAACTTCAAGAGGGATTTTTTGTTCATACCATCGAGGTTTCTGATCAGCAGGATTGGTACACACCCATAAGAGATTACCTTAGGTTAGGTAACCTCCCACTTGGATTGACACACACCGTGAAAATATCATTTAAATAGAAAGTGGCTAAACATGTCTTGTTAGGAGACATTTTGTACCATCGTAGCTACAAAGGAATCCTTCTTCGTTGCTTGGACCAGCAGGAGTCCACTTGGGTGATCACCCAAGTGCACGATGGTACATGTGGTGGCCACTTCAGTGGTATGGCCATCACAAAGTGCATTCTCCGCATGGGCTATTATTGGCCATATTTAGAGCGATATTGTTGCACGTATATAAGGAAGTGTGTGAAGTGTCAACACCATACCAATTTGACACACGTACCTTCTCAGGACTTGCAGTCGATCCAATCGGCTTAGCCATTTTCATAGCAGGGCTTAGATCTAATCGAAAAGATCTCCCCTAAATTGCTAGGTCATCACACATTCATCATAATAGCCATGGAGTACTTCACCAAGTGGGTGGAAGAAATTCTGCTTACCTCTACGATTGGACCCCTCATTGTGGAGTTCATTTTACGTAACATCATGTCATTTTGGTATTCCATCCAAGATCATCTCAGATAATGTGACGTCATTTAAGAACAATGGTAGGGTACCTAGGAATAGAGATTTGGGGATATATATTATTATATTGTATAAGGGTTGGCATGGGCCACACATAACCCAAGGTTGATTGTATTATAATATTATATTATATTTTAATATAATATAATATTAGTAGTAGGCTCTCCAAAGTAGAATAAGAATATGGATATATAAAGAAGAGATATTTGTCATTGTAAGGACATTCATATCATTGAAGAAGAATCTTATGTAATCGTCGTGCCTACGAAGTGGCCTCTCATCTTAGGAGATCTTGTGGAGTTATTCCTTCCTTCAGGATTATTATTGGTGTTGTCCTACCTTAAGGGTATTATCTATCTCTCTCTCATTTGTGGATTGTTATTGTGGATAATGTATTGTGGACGAATGATTTGATATTTTTGCCTATTGGTGAATGGTTCATGTTTAATAATAAAATTTATGTAACAAGTGGTATCAGAGCAATGATTTTGGCAAAGTGGGGATTTTTGTGTGAAACCCTAGAATTAGGGCAATTTTTTTGGAAAAACATCTCATCTTTCAGGAGCCATATCTCTGCGCAAGTTTATCCGATTCAGGCGATTCTTGGATCAAATTGTGCAGAATTTGAAGAGCTTTAAAATGAGTTGTCATATGAAGTAATCCAAGTAGTATTGAGGGAGATAAAACCTTTTGAATTTAGTCATCCGAAACAAGGATAGTGATGAATTTCGTAGATTTTTTTTTGGAAAAACGTCTCATCTTTCAGAAGCCATATATTTGCGACAGCTAATACGATCGAGGCGATTCTTAGATCAGATTGTGCAGAATTTGAAAAGATTTAAAATGAGTGGTCATATGAAGGAATCCAATCAATATTTAGGGAGATACGACCTTTTGAATTCAGCCATCTGGAACAAGGAAGGTGATGAATTTTCAAGTCGCGAATTTTTCAAAAGACAATTTGTTTAGTTCGGGTAAGCAAATCAGTTGCACTTTATTTTGTTTGGAAGAAAAATTGCAGATGTAGTTTTCTTTGGGATTTTTAGCTTAAACTTGGTGGGAAGATTTTTTTTTTTCCATAAAACCCTAGTTTGCATTAGGGCATGATATTTATTATCAAAAAACCCTAGTTGCATTAGGGCATGAACAATGGAAATCCAACGTTTTTTTGAAGAAGATGATATTGATGCTCGAGAATGGTGGAAAAATTTTAGATCTCAATGTTGTAATGTCTCATGGGGGAAATCCTTGCTTGGTATATGTCTTAAAGGGGAAGCTTTGTTTTGGTTGGATAAGTTTCGTAAATAAAGGAATAATGAATACACTTGGGATGAAATAGAGCATGCATTCTTGAGTAAATGGGACCCATATTATGTAGATCACCTAAGGGATTTGATCGACGACTATGAAAAAGAAATAAAATTACTCAAGATGAAAGAGGAAAATTTAAAGGAAGATAAAAAATATGTCAGTATGCAGACAGAGGAAACCATACCTGTGGTGGAAGATAAATCAGAAAATGGACAAAGGAATTTGTTTAAATCTAAAAAGTCTATTTTGCAGGTTCATGGAAGCATTCAAAAGGAACAGGTTATTATTTACATTGACTCTGGTAGCAGATATAATTTTATTAATATTGCTTTGGCTAAGAAATTGCAAGTTCAAGCAACAAAAAATAAGGACATACAGCTAGAGGGTGAGAATGTTTAGATTTTTAAAGATTTGAAGATCACCATGGATAAATATGTTTTACATTCAGATTTCTATGCTATTGATATGGATGATGAGGATATTGTTCTTGGTTATCCTTGGTTAGATTCTTTGGGTACTGTTAACATTAATGTGCAAAAGAAGTTTATGAAGTTATGGTACAAGAAAAAGAAGATAACATTGCAGGATATTTCTCAACTTGAGGAGCAAAGATACAAGGAAAATCAAGAAGTGGTTGTAGAAGAACAAATTGAAGAACATGAAATAGAATCCAAGAAGGCAATAGTAGCAACAGAGTCCATGAAAGAAGTAGTAGTAACTAATTCAGTGGAAATAACATTGTAGGATATTTCTTAGCTTGAGGAGCAAGGATACAAGGAAAATCAAGAAGTGGTTGTAGAAGAACAAATTGAAGAACATGAAACAGAATCCAAGAAGGCGATAGCAGCAATAGAGTCCAAGGAATATTTGATAGAAGAGCACAAGGACACACCAAACAAATATAACATGAAATAACAAGGTGTAGAAGAATTTAAAACAATGAAGCCAAAGGTTGAAAAGTCAACGAAGGTAGAACATCAAGTAAAGGTTGCACCATATCGCCATCCACACCACCATGAGCGAAAACAATTTTGGAGGCATGGTTCAAGGCAACAATATTATGGTTCTACATGTAATCAGCAGGGCACCAACTATGGCAGTGTTTGGAAAAGAAAGCATAGTGATCATGGTTTTCAGCGTGGCTCATCAGCATCAAGGAACAAGTGGACCCATCATTCAAGTTATCAAAATACAGTAGCAGAAGCGTGGAGCCAACAAAGCAGATTTTGATACTCAAGTAACAAAATGGCGTACCAACATCATCGAGTTTCACTTGGATGGATGGATGAGAGAGATTGGTACCAATTGCTAACATTGCTTAGCAAATCATACTATCAGGTTTCTTCATATGTTTCGAGGACGAAACATTTGTAAGGAGGGTGGCATGGTAGGGTACCTAGGAATAGAGATTTGGGGATATATATTATTATATTGTATAAGGGTTGGCATGGGCCACACATAACCCAAGGTTGATTGTATTATAATATTATATTATATTTTAATATAATATAATATTAGTAGTAGGCTCTCCAAAGTAGAATAAGAATATGGATATATAAAGAAGAGATATTTGTCATTGTAAGGACATTCATATCATTGAAGAAGAATCTTATGTAATCGTCATGCCCACGAAGTGGCCTCTCATATTGGGAGATCTTGTGGAGTTATTCCTTCCTTAAGGATTATTATTGGTGTTGTCCTACCTTAAGGGTATTATCTATCTCTCTCTCATTTGTGGATTGTTATTGTGGATAATGTATTGTGGATGAATGATTTGATATTTCTGCATATTGGTGAATGGTTCATGTTTAATAATAAAAGTTATGTAACAAACAAAGACGTGCGTTCTTTGACCACAAAGTACAAAATTCAACATAGTTTTTCAACACCCTATTATGTGCAGGCAAATGGGCAAGCAAAGGCATCAAACAAAATGCTAGTCACCATACTCAAAAATATAGTCGCAGATAGTCATAAGGATTGGCACATTCAAATCCCACTTGCTCTATGGGCTTATCGCACTAGCATCCAGACACCCACTAGGGCCATTTTCGCTGGTGTATGGCTCTGAGGCGGTCATGCCTCTAGAGTTGGAAATACCTTCCCTGCGTATATCAATGCAAGAGTTCATCGATGATGACACTACATGATAGGTCCGGTTAGACCAACTTACGTTGCTCGATGAATAGCGCATCAATGCTCTCGAGAATTTGTGTATCTATCAAGAGTGACTTATGAAAGCATACAACATGTAGGTTCACCTGAGGGACTTTCACATTGGTGACTTGGTCTTAAAAGAAAACAAAAAAAATTCTAACTTGTTGCCCCATCTAAGGGACAATTTCATAGCAAACTGGTTAGGTCCTTATGTCATCGACAGTAAAATAGGACCTGGAACATACTGTCTAGCCTCTCTTGATGAAATCAAGGAACTAGAACCCTTGAACATCAATCATTTGCGGCCATTCCATATTTAAAAGAGCCATAGCCCAAACCAAAAGCTCCAAGGATTCCTGCAATCACTTGGTCAACCCAAAATGCTCCAAGGATTCCCGTAGTCGCTTGGTCAATCCCAAAAATGCCCCAAAGGTGTCCACCAACCCTTTGGTCAAACCAAAAGCTCCAAGGATTCCCACAATCGCTTGGTCAACCCCTAAATGCCCCAAAGGTACCCATAATCCCTTTGGTCAAACCAAAAGCTCCAAGGATTCCCACAATCACTTGGTCAACCCCTAAATGCCCCAAAGGTGCCCACAAACCCTTTGGTCAAAACCAAACGCCCCAAAGGTACCCATCATCCCTTTGGTCAAACCAAAAGCTCCAAGGGCTCCCAAAATCGCTTGGTCAAAAATAAGAAAATTTAAAAACAATAAAATCATCAAAAATAACAAAAAATTTCATCTCATTTCCATGCATACTCAAAATCATCACAACAATAAAGAACTCTTTTGCATCTCATCTTCATACTCACAAAAATAAATCAATCGAAAACACAAAAATAATAGTTGCATTAAGCTCACATCCATACATTGCATATTTGTTGGTCATACAAGTCAAAGGCACCATAGACTGTAATTACTCGACAAATCCATCATTCTCCACATTTTTCCACTCTATAAACAGTCCATCAAAAATAAACGCCATCCACAGTTTCATAATACCATGCATTAGTTGTATTCTAATGTATCTATAGTTTTCATCATTCAGTTTTCTTTAGATTTCTAGCCAAATATTATACAAAGTCAGACAGATTTTACGAAGGTAGAGTTCTACTTGGACCACCCCTTTTTATGTAGCATCCCAACATAGGCTAAAACACACATAAAAATTCCCAAGTTGTGTGAACAAAATATGAAACCTGCAAAACAATCCAGGATACCATCTAGTGAAAAGGTCATCTTGCTTATCCCCTTGTGCGAATGACCCCAAGAATGCTGAGAGTTGGCAAAAGGACAAGCATCTTCCCTATCCAATTCCCCAAGAATCCCAAGTTCTCAAAAAGTTGCAAAAACATCAAAAATTTGCAAAAGTTAAAACTCCAAAAAATTTGACATCACAACCAAAGTGCATACATCAAAAGGCACATACAATAGTGATTCTCATCACTCAATATTCAAATCCCTTTCTCAAAAGAAAAAACAAAAACAAATAGTGATTTTTATCACTATAGAAGAGCAAGAATCCCAATACAATTGAAGAAAAGAAGGGAATCAAACTTGAATCCCTGAAACCCTCAGCATTCATAAGGTCATGAGGTAAACCTCAGTATCGGTTTGGTGGATAACCTATCGGTCATTGGTAGCAAACCTCCTGCATGACGATATATCTATCACGTTAACTTGTGTGCAGATCAATGTTTGCATGTGGATGAGCTAGCCTATGGTATCCTAGATAGCACCGTAGAATTAATCTGACTAAATACAACAAATGAGTTAGTGGAGCTAATTAGGTGATCCTCAGTACAGGTTTGGTTGACAGCCTATATGGAACTGGCAATATCCTAAAAAATACCACATAAATAAACTCAATTGCACACACAGGGATGTGAAATAACTTTATCAAAGACAAGTCAGATTCATACCTTGTTCAAAAGTCTTGTAAGATAAAATTACAATCTTGGCTATTTAAAACATCTGAGTCTCAGAAAACCTTAACTACATTATAAACCAACTGTGATACCTTGCGTCCTTGCATCACCATTAGAAAATACAAAAAATAACATGTATACATAAAAATTCATTTACCACAGCAGTCTCCTAGGACAAAAAGCCATAAGTTCTAAACAGTCTATGGTTCCACCACCAAAAATCACAAATTCAATTCATCCATTCCATTTGCATAACATATCAATTAGAAACATTAAGCATTCATCGCAAAATATCCATACATAATATAAATTAACATGCATCCATAAAACATCAGTCACTATGCATAAAATCAAATCACAACACGTGTATAAACAAAATAAAGTCATATGTATATATATATCATCAAAAATGCCCACAGGCTACAATAAATTGGTCCTCTGACCTCACAAAAAGGCAAAACCTAAAAAATCCCCAAGCCTAGGGTGTCGACCACCATGATCACGCAGGATCGGTGCGATGGGAACTACCCCCCATGGTGTGGGTCCTATGGGACCCCTTAGGGTGGCTGCTGCTAGCCCCTACATAATGCCTACTAGTGCCTCCCTCATCCAGTCACCTGTGTCGAGAGGATACTGACTGCTTAGTCTTGATCCCTCTTATGTGGTGCAATGATCCACCTCCACTAACCATAGGGATCCACCCATCGAGGTGGATAATATTTACCTCCAGCTCAAACCGATGCCGAATCAAGTCCATCTCCCGCTAACAAACCATAACCAAGTTCTCATCATGCTGCGCTAGCTACATCCGTAGGAGATCCATATCCTACGTAGCATCTGTATCCCCATCTCGTCGATGGTACGCAACAAATGTGTTCTCCCTCTCCACCAGCTATGTCTGTAGGAGATCCCTATCCTACAGTGCATCCCAGAGCTCCTCATCCCATCTCCAGAGCAGCCCCTCTAAGCGCATTATATTAGTACACAACCCTACCTCTGTATCCTTTGGGACTGCCTGAGGCATCGACATCTTCGAAATGGTAGCCTACTTTGGCTCCCACTACTCTAGGACATCCTGCATATCCGACTACTTTAGAACCCCAAAATCATCCCCCCTAAGCTATCCACCTCTACCATGTCCACATACTCCAAAAGAACCCCCTAGCCCTCTCCTGATGCCTCTGCATCCTCACCACCTACTACTACCGCCTCTGCACCCCCTAGAGGGCCCTCGCCTCACCAGCGTTGCAAATTCTACCATTGGTGGTACTATGCGGTAGCCCTGACATCGTCCACATATGGGATGTCAATCACTGTATCCGAATCCTCATCCACCAGCATAATGATCAACTAGGCCAGAGTCCTCTCTTCATCCCGATGTTGATAGATCAAACGCTCACTAGGAAACCCTTGGTGCACCCCAAACTGTCATGTCACTCAGATGTACGAGAAGTACTCCTGCTCTATCCTGTGTTGCCTGATCATCCATATCCATCGGTGCACCCACCGAAGACACTCTCCAACCTCAGGCCAGGCTGGACAGTCTCAATATGGGCACCAAAAAACCTCCCCTAGAGCAAGCTGAACGAAGGCATCGACATAGTTCCCTATGGCACCTGCCCACCGCCAACTCTTTCCCTACTCCTCAGACCACCGCCACAGAGTTGCATACCCTATATCTCTATCAACCATCTTTGCTCGAGTCATCCATGGCAGTCCCACTAGCCTCTCCATAGCTATGTGCTGCCAAGCCTAGCCCTGCAATAGATAACTACATCTAATACCCTTCCACCTCCAACAGTGGACCTCGTACAGCTCATCATAGAGTTGTGCCAGCAGAGTCTATCCCCATATCATAATCATAGGTGCCTTTGTCGGACACTCGACCAGTCTGAAGACCACCTCTAGTAGGTTCCAAGGGAACCTCGCACCTAATGAGTTAGGCAACAACATGTTGGAAATGAGGGTCATCAGTAATGCATGCCTCACTCCCAACATGCCCCTCTCTAGCCACCACCACACCAAAATGCTGCCAATATGGAAATCGCCCTCTGCCATCTCCATCGGGCTATCCACACCCAACTCCTCCCCATGACCGAAGCATCGTGTCATCACTGATGTCTGCTAATCACACGGAGTAGTCTGAATAGGAAGTCCATCTATCAAAATCTGCAGAAGCCAATAGACATCCTCCAACGTCACCATCATCTCCCTTATCGAGAGATGAAAGGTATTGGTTTGGGGATCCCACAAATTGATCAGGGCCATCATATAGGCCCGATCCCCCACCACAGGCTCTAGCCGAGTCACCTGCTTGAGCCCAAGGGCATCAAGCCACTCCTATTCAGCCAAAGTCAGCACCTCCTGTGCTTTAGAGAAAACTGTAGGCACACAGTATCGAATCTTCACAACCTGCAAAAGAAAATAAAATAAAAACATTAAAAACCTGATAAACTGTACAACAATAACATGAACATACAATAATGCATCAAACAATGTACAGCTAAAAATAGATA
This sequence comes from Wollemia nobilis, assembly GCA_028583015.1. NCBI lineage: Eukaryota > Viridiplantae > Streptophyta > Pinopsida > Araucariales > Araucariaceae > Wollemia > Wollemia nobilis. Next base: position 2,449,433 of record JAQPPZ010002321.1, read on the forward strand.
AATAACGAGCAACAAAATTAAAAAACAATTCAAAAAATAGTTTGTCAGTACCTAGGGTTTTTAACTCTATGTTTAAACTGATAAACAAAATTAAAAAAAAAAAATCAAAAAATAGTTTGTGAGTACCTACGGTTTTTAACTTTACATTTAAACTGATAAATAAAATTCAAAAACAATTCAAAAAATAGTTTGTCAGTACCTAGGGTTTTTAACTCTACGTTTAAACTGATAACCAAAATTCAAAAATAATTCAAAAAAATAGTTTTTTAGTACCTAGGGTTTTTAACTTTACATTTAAACTGATAAATAAAATTCAAAAAATAGTTTGTCAGTACCTAGGGTTTTTAACTCTATGTTTAAACTGATAACCAAAATTCAAAATAATTCAAAAAATAGTTTTCCAGTACCTAGGGTTTTTAACTCTACGTTTAAACTGACAAACAAAATTCAAAAAAATTCAAAAATAGTTTGTCAATACCTAGGGTTTTCTTTTTTTAAACTCTACATTTAAACTGATAAATAAAAACAAAACAAACAAAATCAAAATAACAGTTTTCGTTAACCTCGGGTTTATAACTGAAGTTTACAAATGAAAAATCAGAATAAAAAAAATTTTCTAAAGCTAGGGTTTTGCTCTCAGTTTACCCTAGGATTTCAGTTTAAAAACAAAAAGTTAGATTAAAACAATGTTTCTAAGCTAGGGTTTTCATTCAGTTTAACCTAGGGTTATAGTTTTAGTTTTTTTCAATTCATTTTCGCCTCGGGTTTTACCTAAGTTTAAATGAAAAAACAAATTCAAAATAAATTACAATTTTTAAACTGTAACATAAAACAAAAGCAAATAATGAAGAGGAGAATTTACCGGTATCACTTTGGCTCCGTCATTCGATCTGGTTCGTGAAATCATGGTGTTGGGAAAAAATCGATAGCACTTCGCTTTGCAGAATCGACTTCCTCCTCCTCAGAGCTCCAAATCACTAGAAAAATCAAACACAAATGAACCCAAACCCTAGTTTTGGCCCTTAAATAGGCTTTTAGGTTAGTAATAATTTCACCCTAGGATGAGCGCTCTAGTTAGCGCTCGTCCCTCCCTGGGACAATTACAAAACTAGTATTCATCCCACCCAGGGATGATTACAGAGCAAAAATTGTAAAAACAAGCAATAAAATTGTCCATTAAGAGTGTTTTTGAACTTGACATTCTGGGCATACAAAATAGACGTCGGGGTCACAAATCCTCACTATCCTATTCCCTAATAAGGCTACCATAGCCAGACCACTCCATGAGAGGACATATTGATGAGAATTTCATCCCCAAACGCCTTTGCGCCTTTGCGATAACCAACCCAAAAATAGCAATAACATGGTCGAGCAAGGTGCCTTTGCGCCTCTACTACTTGGCATGCAAAACAAACATCGGGGTCACAAATCCTCACTCTCCTATTCCCTAAGAAGGCTACCATAGCTGGACCGCTCCACGGGAGGACGGATTGTCAAGAATTTCATCCCCAATCGATGTCCCAAACAGGGTTAACACCCACCCAAAAATAGGTCCAAGTGTTGGGAAACTGCATAAGCATTCAAAGAAAAACATCTGAAGGCACCCTTACCTAAGTCATCTTGGGTCAAGCGACTCATCGCTTTTCTCATGTAGGTCATTCCCTCATCGATTCGTCGCTTGAGGGGGTAGTCACACTTAGTCACCAATCAACAAATACACACCCAATAAAGGAAATGACATGCATTCAAAGAATCATTCACAAAGATAATCACGCCCCTGCTTGGGGTAGCAAACAAGCAATAATCACAAGTTGATCAAACACTTGGCATTCATGAATCATGAACTCAATGTTCCCACAGACAAAAGGTTGTGCCCTTTGCCTATGCATGAATGATCAATGTCCAAGCTCAAGTAACACCTCATCGAAAAAGGTTAACACTTGAATTAAGTTCCTTTGCTTGTTATAAGCAAGGATTCAAGAATGCATGCCCTTTCCATACTTGGGGCATCAAAATTTGGTTAGGTTTTTGAGAAACCATAATCATTAGTTCTTTGGTTATCTATTTTTGCTCAACACTGCACCATGCACAGCACATCCCAAAAAGGGGCATCTGTAGACACGAAAATAGCACCAATCCAATTATGTGACTCCAAACACTAATCGCATTGACACACACAGCCCCCAGGGCAGACCCCAGAGGTTAAACAATGGTCCTAACCACTCACACAATAGTTTTGGAAGGTCAAAAGTCAATTTTGCACCTTTCAGGAACTCTGCTCTCTACTCATTCCACCTAGGGATGATTACAAACTGGTATTTGTTCCACCTAGGGACGATTAGCAGTATTCGCTCCAAGGTGGGGCGAATAGCAAGTTTGATGGGAAAAAATTCAAATATTGACAAATGGCAGCTCAGATCCACCAATTAACTCTTTCTTCATTACATGGGAGTATGAGTGAGCGTTTTTGAGTGCTAGAGGCAGTTACAGGGGTAGTCATGGAGCCCCTAATCAGGGAGGAATCTTCTCCCCCCTAGGAAGGCATGATTGCCAAGTGGCACCTTTGCATGCTCATCCAAAGAGACCGTCAGGTCTATAAAATGGTGAGTCTTCTCACCCAAAAAAGATACATAGAAGGAGCATTTTGAGCAACGAAGTGCTGCCGTTTTACATCCTCACACCTTTTGATTTGTGTCTTTCACATCCTTGATCTCTTTTGGAAGGGAGGTCATAGGGTGGTTATTGGAAGCGCAAATTTGGAACCAAAACCTAACATTTGGCCATAAAATCCTACCAAATTTATCGACAAAATCCCACAAGAGGTTTTGGACCCATCCCAAGTGGATTGGTGCCAAAATTGGGCCTCAAACGACGGGCGTTCTACCCCCGGGTGCCCCCTACACTGCTACAGTCCTAATCGCCCCACCCCGAAGCGATTAGAAATATATAGCAAATTTCCTTTATTTTATTTTTGCATATTATTCTATGTTGCTTAGATAGGTTTTCATTCAAATTTCACATCATTTTGAGATATTTTGATCATGTTTTTGTCATTTCCCGCTTTGGCTAATATGTAAGTAGCATCATCAAATTCTTGATGATAGAGGCTGAATTGGAAAAATCTGACCTTTTGGGTCTTTCCAAAATACCCCATTTTACCTAACCCCTAACTTTTCAGGTGATTTGTAGCTTCTTGGATGTGACATTTGGGACTGTGCTTTCTGAAATTTTGTTGCAGGTCTAACCATCCCACCCTAGGGCAATTAGAAATCCATGGCAAATTTTTTGACTGTTCCATTTGCAGTGCCCTCCTGGTGATTTCCTCATGCTTCTATTAAATTTTTAGATCATTCTGATGCTATTTAGTTATCATTTTAGTTATTTTTCGCAGGCACTAATCGTAGGCTTGGGGATTGCATGTTTCATTTTATCTACAAGTGCTACTAACTATTTTATGTTTCCTTGAACATAGGATCTCAACAGTAGAGGAGCAGCAAGGAGTCAAGACTCATCAAAGCAAGTGACGACGATGTTTGGTCTGCCCATTCTACATGTGGGCACACGAAAGAAGGAATACCATCTGTTGATGTGACAAGAACATATTTAAAGCTCCTAGCCCCTGAAAAGGGAGGAGACGGATTGTAACTAGGTTCTAAAGCATATTAATAAAAAGGGTTGTACTCCATATTCACTTTTATACCTTGTTTCAATGCATTTATGTTTCTCTCCTTTCATGCATTTCAGTTCGTAGGATTTAGCGTTTAGTTTCGTTTACATCGCATCTTGGCATTTCATTTTTTTTTTCGTATCCTCATGCTTTCACAAACCTTGATGCAAGTGCAATCAAATAACAAGACAAGAATATATTCTATAATACCATTGACAAAAATTTATGGGTTAAAATATTTAACTCTAAACAACCCATATAGGTTTAAAAATAGCTTAAGAAACCCGATGAGGATACATGGAGAGTGTCCAATACCTTTTAGAATTAACCCCACAATAATAACATGGAAAATATTCAACATATTTCCAACATTCTCTTGTCCCCTACATGAAAACAAAGGGTTTAATTTTTTGCAAACTAGAGAATATAAATCATTCAAAAACAATAAACATTATAAGTGAGCTCTTGTATGTGCATATCTTGTTTTATGAATCTTAGACAAATATTATCTAGTCTTAGTTTACTTTAGAAAAACCAAACATAGGTTTTTTCTTAATATACAAATCCAACAAAAGGATTTGGAGTAATCCCTTAAGAATACTCCTAGTGAACCCCTTTTGCACATGAGAAATATTTGGTACCTTGGGTCTTGAGGTGGGAAACTACCTATGGGGATCTTAACCATAATAGCTTCATTGAGGAATTCATGGGCCACTTCCCACATTTTGGTAAACCCAACATGAAATAAATACTCTTATTCCTAAACCATTCACATAATTAAAAATATAAAAAATATTTAAACTTACGTAATAACACTTAATTTTGTTTGTGTAGATTATATCAGTAATCAAAATTTAATATTTTTTTCTCAAAGTCATGGTGGTAATATTGATATTGAGTCATATATCTAGGTGTGATTCATCCTCATACCATTCCTAGTATATTACTTCATGTTAGAAATATATTATATTACATAATTTAGATCATGTAAATGTACCTTTCTTGGTACATACTTAGGATATTAGACTACTTTTTGGGGAAGTTATCTAGTTACTTTATGCAATATAATAAATGCACAAGTGTCAAAGAGCAAGTTGTATATGTGCAAGTTATTCCTTGCACATCTAGGTGGATTTTTAGCCAAGGAACCTATTTCCTATATAAAGGGCCATAGAAATAGAACAAGATAGAGCAGTAGAAAGTAGTGTAGAACAATGTGGTATGATGTAGCAGTGTGATGTAATGTGATAGAGTTTAATATACTCAATGCTAATTCTTGAGTAGTAGCTTTATTCATGGAGTGTTCATTTCCTCCATAGCTACTTTTGTAAGCATGTCCATCATTTCTATGTATAGTATAATTTTAGTCATCTCACAGATTTACTTTATTTTGTATTATTTTGCCACTTGTGATTACTATCTCCTATTACATACTACATAAAAAGATAACAATGGTATCAGATCCATGGTAGGTTAGTAGAAAAACAACCATTATCATTGACCCAAAGTTTTTGTCAACTTGATGTGCCATTGGATGAGTCACTGTCAAAAATTCTCAAAGTCTAGGTGGTAGATTTAAGGAAATCCACAAGTAAGGACTGAAATAAATCTCATTTTCTGGAATAATCAAATTGCATATGAGTAGATTCTTTCCATAGAGTTTCAAGGGAAAACTTGTGAAGACTAAGACTCAACACTTGATCCACTAGTTTGATGAATCAACTTGTGAAGCTCATCTAAGAGATCTGGAGAAATTTACCTAAAGTTTTTTTATTGTAGGTAATTAATTCTCATATGATTGGGACACCTCCTACAATAGAAATCTAGGATATTTCAACTTTATTTCTTGGAGGTCAGAATGCCTTCATAGTGCAAATATTAGTGTTTCAAGAGAACACTACAAAAGTTATTTTTCGCAGGCACTAATCGTAGGCTTGGGGATTGCATGTTTCATTTTATCTACAAGTGCTACTAACTATTTTATGTTTCCTTGAACATAGGATCTCAACAGTAGAGGAGTAGCAAGGAGTCAAGACTCATCAAAGCAAGTGACGACGACGTTTATAAAATATCCAAGCAATAAGGGGAAGGTGTCTAATCAAAGATACAACCTAAAACCCCTATATTGCACTCAAGGTTCTACCTCAAAACCAAAAATTTAGATTTGTAAATAGGAGTACAAAAGAAGGTGCAATAAGGATTTTTTGTATAAAAACTATTTTACACTATATTGCACTATCCTAATTTGGTTATACATGGAGATAAGGTATATTTAAAGGTGCCTCAAAGAAACTACACTCGTTGGAAAAGCCATCCAAAAGTGGTCATATTCTAGTAGCCATCCAAGCCTAGCTCAAGGAGCCATTCAAAGGGCTCATTCTCCTCACATTCAGGATGGCTTAACCTGCAAGATACAATGTAGAAAAGCAAGGGAAGAACATCGTTATTCAAGAGCAACATAATCTATAAAAGGAAGGAGTAAACAAGTAATAAATGAAGATAAAATTGAAGCACCATTGGAGTGTCACTTACTCCATATCCTCTCACTGAAAATGGTGTTCAAAGCCTCCAGATTGTTGCTCCATATCCCAACAGAAAACAATGTAGGTGAATGAAAGAAGAGGTGGGGATTTGTGAAGCTAAAAATATCTCCAAAGGGTCCATTCAAACCAATAATAGAGATGAAATCCATGCAAAGAATAAAGTGACACTTGTCACTAAAGGAAAAATTATAATGCTCAAATCAAGAGAGCGCTAATATTTAAGAGAGGAGTTACACGAACATACTAGTGGATTGAGTGTATGGGATACACTTTTTAATTGGAATACCAAATGTTTTGCTAAATAATATAACACTCTTACATTACAAGAATGTAGAAAAATATTTGGTACAAAACTCTTCTCAAGAACTCGAAGGGAAATGGACGTGCTACTTGGCACTTTAGACAAGAATCTTCTCCATTTTAGGACATCAATGATCATTTTCAAAAAGCAATATTCGTCCTTGAATTTACTATCTCATTTTCTATGTGAAAAGAGTCAATTTTAAACATATCAAGAAGGTGATATATCCTTTAATTCTAGATTCGGAATGCTTTAAGCTCCAAGCGATTCCATTAGAGAAAACAATCACAACATCCATGATGTCTACATCAATATTGTAGCCCAAGTTTCTCTGAAACAATGTCAAATAATTCTTGGAGAAAGGTGAAATTTATTCCCATTGGTAAGTGTTTTCTTTCCTTGGAGTTATAAGGTTTAAATTGAAGGAATTTAATCACATTGAAAGCCATACATCAAAGAAATTTTTTTATCAAATAAATATAATATCTGAAATATAAAACCTAGGAGTAATAAGGGTTTCTACTTGGATAAATATTGAATATTTACAAATATTATTGTGGTCTAATTTATCCAAATATTAGGGAGTCATAAGGGCTACTACATCAAATTAATTAATTGGAAAATTAGATACACTTAACCTAATTCCCAAAGGGTTATTTATAAAGTTTTTTCAAAGGTTGGATATTCATAATATTATTGTCTCAAACTTCTCAAAAGGAGATAAAATATCCAATATTATAACCTATTTAAAATTTGGAAACAGTGTTTAGTTCAATAGAAGCAATAAGGGATAATAGGAATTGATTTTGGTATTCTACAAAACTTTACAAAATCAATCAAATATTGAATTATAATTTACAAAATCACTATATCTTATCCATAGAATACTAGGGAGTCACAAGACATTCTACAAAATCTAAGGATTGATATTAGGGTTTTCAAATAGCTTGAAACAAATTATTCCTAGAAGAATCTCAATTAACCAAGGGTCCTACTTATTTTACTTGGAATAAAAAAGTGGAAGCTATCTTGGTATATGAAAAACTGTGGGATATCATCAAAGAGAAAACACAAATACCTAACACATATGATATTGAAATCCAAAATTTCATAGAAAATGATTCAAAGGAACTAATGTTAATAACATTTGCTATCACTGATGAAATACAGCCCTATATCAATTCAAAAAAATATCTTTAGATTCATGTACAAGCCTAGGTAAAATATTTGAAGGAAAGAATAAGGCAACTATTCTCCATCTTCAAACTCAAAATCATTCATTAAAAATGAATAATGGAGAAAGCATATAATTGTTTCTAAGGAAGGTAGCATATATCAAAGGGAAATTATTTACCTTAGGTGAAACAATCAATGATGAACTTCTTACTCAAATAACTATGAGAGTAGTTCTAGATAGCTATAAATAGTTGGTAACATCTTTATAGGTTCTACATAAAGATACTTCTTTTTATGAATTAATCAATATTCTACAGGAATATGAAGTGGAAAATTCAAGTAAATAAAAAATGTATAACAATGCATTATCATCTAAATAAAATCCACAAGGAATCATTACTACTTCATCAAAATGATGGAAAGCATGGTACAATAGGTATTGTTATATATGCTTGAATAGGTTACAAAAAATAGAGAAAAATATTTAGAATTTGAAGGACTGGAAGAAGATTCACATTGAAGACTAAAGTATTCAATATCCAAATGATGTAATACATGGGGTGTTACAAATATATTATATTACATCATTTGCATCATGTAAATATACATTTCTTGGTACATACTCAGGACATTTGATTACTTTAGGGGGAAGTTATCTAGTTACTTCATGCAATGTAATAAATGCACAAGTATCAAAGTGCAAGTTGTATATGTGCAATCTATCCCTTGCACAACTACATAGAGTGTTGGCCAAGGAACCTATTTTTTATATAAAAGGCCATAGACATAGAGAAACATAGAGCAATAGGAAGTAGTGTAGAATAGTGTGGTATGATGTAGCAGTGTGTTGTAATGTGATGGGGTGTAATATGCTCAATGCCCATTCTAGAGTAGTAGCTTTATTCGTGGAGTGTTCATTTCCTCCATAGCTACTTTTGTAAACATCTCCATAATTTCTATATATAGTATATTTTTATCATCTCGTAAATTTTCTTTATTTCATATTACTCTGCATCATGTGATTGCTATATCCCATTACATGCTGCATCAAAATTTAACACGTCAGGGTTTTCCCACACATATGATTGTGTAAAACAAGGGAATTGAGTCACCTCTAGTATGAATGGGTATATTGGAGGGTAGGTATATTGGGATATCCTCTCAAGGTATATTACCTAGTTGAAATTGATATTATTAGCTTTTCTACCTTAATTTAATCAATTTATAATTAATTAATCTTATTCTTCCCTTAAACCATGGATCCTTACTTTTGTAGTAGAAAAAGGACTATAGATCCAACTAAAATTCTTGTATGGTATGATAATGAAAAACAAAATGATAGAGAAAATTCAAACATAGAATTATTAGAATATTAATGTGCACTTCACCTATTATGGTTAGGGTTAGGTTTTTCTCTTCACAAACCCTAATGCATCTTCTTTTTGCTATATATATGTACTCATCGTTCAATAAATAAGAACATATCTAAATGTTGATAGTAAAAGAGATATTATTATTGAAGGATGAGTACATATATATAGCAAGAGGTATTAGGGTTTGAAGAAAGAAAAACCCTAACCCTAACCCTAATAGGTAAAGTGCACATTAATATTCTAACATCCCCCCTTAATGTGCACTTTCCTAAATACAAAAATAAGTCAACATCCCAAATGATGTAATAAACCTAACACAAATTAAAAAATAACTATGAGTTTCACTTTGGTCTAATGAATATGATCCCCCATCAGGGTGAATATTGTCTAGAAGGTGTCGGACTCTATCAAAAATGCACCTTTATACAAAGAAATAAAGAAGTTGGAGAAATCTAAAGTGTCAAAAAAACTTTGTAGTCTTCAAATGGTGATGAGATCCAAAGTGTTGAAGTCTCTGTAGTATTTAGATAGAGTCTAGGGTGTCTAGATTCTATAGTCCCTAGGGTAATTTTGATGTAGAGTGTCAAATCTCTACAGTCTCTAATGAAAAAAGAGAAAGTTGATTTCGTGGTTTGGCTCACGGTGTTGGTGCTAGTTTATGTGGTTTGACTCACAATGTTATTGAAAAACTTGGAGAACTTGGGAAAAATAAAATGGAGAGTAATTTTTCCCTCTAGCAGAATTAAATTTGTGAATATTTTGCATCATTACAATTTGTAATTTTTCCCTCATAGGGGAATATTCCAAGAATTTTCTTTCAAAATAATTACATGGGCCCTCCTTCATTTCCATACATATGAAAAAAGTGAATTTTGCTTGCCCACCAATAACATGGGACAATAATGCATGGCCCCACATTCTTTTCATTACAATCAATGTAAAGAGAATAAAAATTTGAAAGGCTTTCTTAGCCTATTATGGTCCTGCTAGGGGCCTTTATCGGCCTTTATCGGCCTATTGGGGTCTTATTGGGAGCCTATGGGCACCTATTGGGTGCTTTTTGGGTGCTTGTTAGGGGACTCTGGGAGCCTTTGGGGGCCTATTTTGGGCCTTTATGGGCTTATTGTGGGCCTACTATGGGCCTCTATGGACCTACTAGGGGCCTTTATGGGTTTGCTATAGGTCTACTGTGGGCCATTGTGGGCCTACTACGGACCTTCTATGGGTCTCTATGGGCCTATTATGGGCCTATTGAGGGTATCTATGGGCCTTCTATTGGCCTATGTGGGCCTATTATGGGCCTATTGGGGATATCTATGGGCCTACAGGGGGATTCTAAGGGTCTATTATGGGCTTTTTGGGGGTCTCTATGGGCCTACTGTGGGCATGTTGGGGTCTACTATCGACCTCTATGGGCTTGTTATGGGGCTAACTATAAGATGGAATGTCACAAAAATATCCATATGAAACTATAGTGTGGATGCATGCATACAAATTTTGCATCCTTGAGGAGGAAAAACCAGGGTGGTGAGCTACTGTACGAGATTGAGGTTGTATATTAGTGTTGTTCCTATATTTATGTGAAGTACGCCTAGGAGGCTATAAATTTATGTTGTTCATAGATGGGTTTCAAAATTTAGTGGATGACCAAAGAAAATTTTCTCCATGGTAGTTCAAATGGAAGAGAATCACTTGGTAGCTCATGGATTAAGACAACAAAATTTGACATGAATGCATTGTAAAATAAATTAAACAAAGCAACAAAGGTGTTGGTTTGGCACATTTTAATAATGTAAAAAAAGTTGTTTATGGGCTCTAGATTGCATGGGATAATGGCAGAGGTATTGCTTTGGGCACTTCTAGATCTAGGGATTAACCAATAGTGAATAACCCACCCTCCAAAAAAAAATATCCATTCTATAATGTACGAAACCCTAATTTTGCCATTAAAAAATATGCAATATTATATTTAATGGCTACCACATACCATCAAGCCCCTTTAAAAAAATTGGTTTAATGGAACAATTTCGTGCAATGGCCATAGAATTTAGCTAAAACATTAATGTAACCACCTTGGTATTCCAATATCAAGATAAGTGTAACAATCAACAAATAGGGAGGGTAGCAACATTCTAAGCAAAACTAAAAAAGAGGTAGAGTATTAACAATGAAACCAAATTGCTATCCTTTGCAATGGTTTTAGTTTACTCCTCACGAAGCTATCCTTCCTTAGCTCATTGAATGGTGATCCCTTTCTTGTTCTTTATCTAAGTTTCTTATTCTCTTCTTTTCCACCACCCAGTTTGCCATCGAGCCTTCTCATCTATGACTCTCCTCCTCAACCACCATCATAACTTCCATTACTAACCTATCTACTCAATGGTATCAATATGATTGCTTTCTCAATTTCAAATGATATTTCCATCTCTCAAAATATCACCATGGATGAGTTGATGACAATAAGCTTTTCAAAGATGTACCTCAGTACTGTAATTTCTTGTAATAAGGAGTAGATTCAAATTATTTCAATCATAGAATAAATTCAAATCATTTAACCAAATAAAGTTTCTTTTGTTATTTAAAATGAATCCAAATTATCTATCATCTCTAAAATAAGATCTATTAACATTTTGAAATAACACAAATTTACTTATAAAATGAAACTCTACTATCATTTTAAAATAAGACATTTATTTATAAAATGAAACTCTACTATCATTTTCAAATAAAAAAATTATATTTATAAAATAAAACTCTTTTATCATTTCTAAACTAAAACATATTTATTTATAAAATAAGACTCTATTATCATTTCTAAAATAAAAATGTCTTTATTTATAAATAGAAAGTTTAGATATTTTTAGGTAAAACAAGGAGCTTTCAAAGACAATCTACTCATGCATGATTTTATTCCCCAATCCACTAGTGTAGATAGTGATGAAGTAAAATATAATTAAACATATGCACAGAAAAATACGGAATCTTTCCATCAACCTATTCACTTGTCTCAGCTTGAGAGTTTACGATGACTACTAGGTCATCAACTCAGGCTTAAGGTGGCTAGTTATTGATGATTATCCCTAACTAAATGCATGTATATATGAAGGTATACATCAATGTTACCCCCAAGTTGCCTTAATCATCACTTTTCCAACCTCAAGTACCCCTGCTTCTGGTGGATGATTCTACTTCTTCCACCTATGAGTGTACTTGATCCTGCACAAATTGGTAATATGTTAGCAATATCATGCTCTTTCAAATTATCTAATCATGACATAGTTGGTTCAATTGCTCAACTTAAGTATTAAAGCATCATATATTAATACATTGTTTCTTTGTGCCAAAAATTCCACTAGGGAGGGTCATGACAATGTGAGTGAGTCAAGAATTAGAACCATCACCAAAAATCATTCTTGGAACTAAGGAGATTCAAACCCTTATTTATAAGATATTTGGAGGGCAAAATAGGCAGGAAAGTGAAATTTCACTTTGGGTAAATTCGGCCTCAAAATGGACTGACCGAGGGATGGGTTTAAGTGAGAAAAATCCCTAAAAAGTCAGATTCATGTCCAATATGGACCAAACATGAATTTGGTAAAGCTAGGAAAAAAATGCAAAGGGAGAACGCAAAAGGACCCAAAATTTACACTTAGTAGGTTTGTGTGGCTAATTAGGGATCTAAGGAATATTTGAACCATTTTGGTGGGTCAAATTTATGTGTCTACACAAAATTATCAACTGCTCTAGCTTCTTGCTACTCATACACTAGGGTTATGCATAAGGGGTCGACCCCAAAATATATTTATAAAAATTTGGTGAATCGGTTTCAAAATCCAAGTGAATAGTTTCGAAACACATGTATAAGGTTCACTATTATTAGGGGAAATGTTGAAAATTTAAACTTAAAATGGTCAAATTATTATAAAATTGGGGCGAATCAACCAAAAACAAAAATTGCACCCAAATTTTTTTGGCTAATGGACCCTGGTCAAGGGTCCCAAATATTAGCCAATTTCAAATTTTGAAAATCCTAATTTTAGCCAATTTTACGAAAATAGCCACTATGCATAACCATGTCATCCACTACAATAGTATTAATCATAGCCTCCCCTTATTTTTTAGCCAGATACTTTTCCAGTAATTATTCTCTAATAATATTCACCACCTTGAACTCCACAACATACTGTAATAAATTAGTCATCCATATTACAAGACTACCTAAAGGTTTAGGCTGAGTGAAAACATCTTTAAAAACAATGTAGGGATACTGGCTATTACCTTGTTGGATCCAAAGATACCTTTGAAATGATCTAATGCTATGATTAATGCATAAGCCTATTTTTCTAGCATAGGGTATTTCAGTTAAGATCTCGTCAATTCTATACTCATAAATGCTATAGGTATTTCATTTTTCTCTTCATCCTTTTGACCAAGAACTACAACAATAGTGTCTTCTGAGGTAAATGAGTAGATTTTGAAATATTCAGGGTAATTCAATATTGGAACTTGAGTAATTGCATATTTGATCTTCTAAAAAGTTGTAGTATTTTTCTCTATCCACCTTATTTCCCTGATTTTCTTGATTTGCCATTTATCGACTTGACAATTTGAGTGAAATTAGGGATAAACCTCATAAAAAAGTTAATCTTATCAAATAATGATCTAACTCGCTTAAGATTTTTAGATGGGGGAATTTTAGTTATTGCTTCTATTCTCTATGGATCAATGCTAATACCATCCTTTGAAACAATATTCCAAAGCATGTTTACCTTGTGTGGCCCCAAACACACATTTTATAGGATTCAAAGACATACCAAATTATTTGCACGTATCAAACACTTGAGTTAGATGTGCAAAATGATCTTTAGTTTTTTTTTTTTTTTTAACTATAATATCATCAAGATACACTACTACTATTTTAAACATCAATGCCTTGAATGCAAAATCCATTGCTCTCTGAAATATTACCCCTGCATTCATCAACCCAAAGGGAATCCTAAGATATTCAAATGCTCCTCAACATGTGGTGAAAGCTATTTTGTGTGTATATTTTGGATTCAGTGCAAAACTATTGTAACCTGAAAATCCATTTAATAAAGATATTCTTGATGATCCAACCACTACTTGAAGCAATTATTCCATTTGAAAGTAGATATTTGTCTTTAAGAGAGCTCTTATTTAGATTCCTAAAATATACACAAAGCCTAATCTCACCATTTTGTTCTAATTGAGACAAGGTTTGTCAACCAAGAAAAAAAACTCACCTTCCTGATTATCTTGGTATCTAGTAACTTTTGCACTTCTTTTTGCATAATTAGATGCAAAGTGGAATTGAAATTTCCTTGTTTCTACCTAAAGGGCTTGGTATCATTCTAAAGGGGTATTATGTGAGTCATCACCTTTGTTTTGAAGGTCTTCAAATCCTCATAACTCCAAAGAAAAGTATTTTTTTTTTTAGAAATTTGATATATTGCTAATAGAGCTTTATTGATCCTAATAATTTTGGGCTCTTCCTTTGTTCCAATATTAAGTTCATCAGACTCCTGAACCAGAGGTTTATATGCTCTATCAAAGTCATAAATAAGATATCTAAAGATACCAACCCCCTAAGAATCTTGTTGGTATTTAGTTGTATGATTTCTGTGGGTTCTCCAATGACATCCTTCAATTTTTCTTCATCACTTTCATCACAAATAACATAAAAAAAATTATTTTGCAGTCATAAAATAATTAATGTGTATATCTGTAGCACCCTAAAATTGGTGCAGTTAAACCCTTAGTAAAAATATAAAATTTGAATTTTAACCCAAAAACCGCCCATTAACCGCTCACCCCATTTTTTGTGCCATTTTTAGGAGTTGTTTTGACCGTTGGACGATATTGTCACCGATCAGACGAAATTGTCCCAGATCGGACGAATTCGTCTGGAACAGAACATTCAGACAATTTCGTCAAAAAACTAAATTTTCATAATTAGCTTCTATTTCAACAGCCTCTCCAACTTGGGCAGAAGCATGTCTGCATAGTTGGAGATTCCTCCATTGGAGATCTCCCAAATTGGTATGATCCCAAACCTCCTAACCTCTCCCTAATCCTATATAAACTAGGATTTTCTCAATTTATCCCCCCTAAACTCCCTGGTTGATCATTCCCATGCAATTCTAGTTTTGCTGTATTAGAACATCCTCGCCCCCATCATTTGCATTTTTATTTTCAAGTATTTCATTATAGGTTTTCATTGTGCTTTAGCTGGAGGAAGCTCAGATCATCGTAGGTGATTCCAGATGATTTTAGATGATCCTGTCATAGATCAATGATGATATCGTACGATTGGAGGTGATATCGATAGCATTTCAGATTGGGGGCAACCAGAGCCCTGAGTTTGCATTTCTCATCTTTCTTCTTTATTTTACTATGCATTAACTTGATTGATTTTCATTCTGCATCTTGGAGTTCACCTCATCTATCATAAATGCATGATAAATTTAAAATATGTTATTAAAACAATGTATTTTATTTAAATCTGCTATCTAGATTTATCAATTAAGTATTCATATTGTCATTTCCATTATTTTGCATTATTCTTGCAGTTGCATTTTTAGTTTTTGGTGTCTATTTCTATGATTGCAGGTTTCTAACGAATTCATCTGACGAATTCGTTAGATCAGTGATGAGCTTGTCTGATCTCAGATGATCAACTGTAATCTAGGATGATTCTGTATAATTTCAGTTGATCCTGTCATATTCGGGACGATCTAGACTCCTAAAAGCTTCAAAATCTTCATCAGACAACCGAAATTAGGTGCATTCTTTCTTATTTAGTATATTCCTGGTATTTAGGATTCATTCATGCTTTATGTATTCATATAAATTGGCATTTTTCATATAGAATAGCCTAGATTCATTCTGGTCAACCTAGGATTATGAATGACCGAGTATAAAATGAACACATCAAAACCATTCTCAACCTAGGCATGGAAACTGCCACTCAAAATTTATTGGTGAACCCCACCATCCGTCGAAAATTCACCTTTATACCCATCCCATGAGAGGCATGACCTTCAAAGGGCCTCTCAGTTCGAGGTATTGTTCCATCCTTCTTGCATCCCCCTTCCGGGCACGGATCCTTTAGCCTGAAGGTAAGGGCATGAAAAATTTGGGTCGATGCATTTTGGTGAACCCGACGTGAAACTAAAAAAACATTTTGAAAACAATCAAAAAAAAAAATTATTATTAAGTAACATCTAGAATCATTAGACAAACAGTTAAATTTGCATCTCATGTTTAGATGGTAGATTATAATAAAATACGAGATGTCACCATAAATATTGAAAATCAATTAACAACCATAGAGATTACACCTGTGCTTAGAGTACCCCAAACAAATAGAGTCCAACCTTTGTGGGACGAACTTGATAGGAGATTGGATATTATTTCATCTAGGTCAATAGAACTTAGGCAAATTAAGAGGTTTGTCCTAGATAGAATCCTGGATCCTGATCAGGTAACTTTGTACCATGAACTTTAGAGAGCTTGCCATAGGTGGTTAGCCAATAAAAGAGCACTTGTGTCTTTAGAATTGTACACCTTTGAAGAATACCTTGAGAATGCAGTTATAGTACATAAGTTTCTATCTCGTATAGAGGATCAAGAAGTCATTCTTACGGATAGGAAAATATGGAATAGAGTTCCTAGAGCTATGTTGTATCAAGAGTATTGCCATGAGATCTATTTTTACAAGTTCGAGTATGAAGCAGATCATATTACTATAGCACACTTTATCAAGTTCTTGAAAAACCATTTCCAATTTGAAGAGGAGCATTTCATGACTCCTGATGAACTCGATCCTATTAATGATATCCATAAATTATTTATAGAAAACTAAGTCATTATTCTTACTGTTGTTATTATTTTTACAACCAGAATGCTATTTGTTATCTTTATAATGATATTATAAAATACAAAAACAATATATATATATATATATATAATAAAAACAAAACAAAACAAAAAAAAGAGCCAAAACATTTCCTTTTATAGTAGGTATATAATTAAAATATATACCTCTCAAACCTATCGCATATATATATATATATATATATATATATATATATATATATATATATATTGAAATCTAAGTTTAAGCACAATGCCTAGACTTAGGAATGGAAAAAATACTGAAGAAGAAGAATATTGGTTAGGAGAACCATTAAATAACCTAGGTGTCCTTCCTGAAGATCAAATTTAGTAAGAAGAAATCCTAGACCAGCAAGAAGAAGAGTTTGCTGTATGAAATGAACAAGAAGAAAATGTTAGAGGAAGGATCCTCATCCCCTAAAATGTCTTCGGGAGGAGCTATTACTTTTGAAAATATGGAACAATTCTGGAATTTCATTAATACTAATATTGGTGTTCTTAATAGAGTAGTCCATATGGACAAAGATCGAATTAGTGATACTCAAGAAACCCTAGAAGACGTATTTCACACACACACTAATCCCTTGTCCTTTATTGATCAAAAGAGTGATCAAGCTGGACCATCCAACTTAGATATGGCAGCTATAATACAAAACATGCAACAACCACAGGTTACCCAACCATCTAAAGTGCCTGTTAGCAAGCCTAGGGTCATTCCTACACAAAAGAGACCATCATTTATTGCTCTATTTTGCCAAGCTATTGAGCAATATACCTCAAATCAGCAAAAACCCAAAACAAAACCAAACACCAATTACCAACAATCTGGGATACAACATAATACTATTACAAATCCTCTTCATAATAATATTCCTACCAATGCTTTACATAATAGAAATATAGTGTCTAATCCTTATGTCACACCGTCATACACTCATAAATCCCATACTTATGTCCCACCAAACCAACATGGTGGAAAAACTAGTAATCTTGAAACTTTGGTGAAACAATTAGTCTCCCGCATGGACCAGATAGATCCCTACCATCCCTCGTACAATTATCGAGAGATGTGTAGTCAGCCTTTAGATCCTATAGTTGTAGCACAACCATATCCTAAACATTTTCCTATGCCTGTCTTGCCCATATATAAAGGAACAAAATATCCCATAGAGCATCTTCGTATGTTTAGGATAGCATGTCATGATATATCACATGATGACTTATTATTGCTAAAAATGTTCCCAAAAAGTTTAGGAGGAATGGCATTAGAGTGGTATTATCAATTACCCACTAATTCTTTGAGGAATTTTGAAGAAAAAGCCGAGTCTTTTGTGCAGCAATTTAGTGCCTACATCGAAAGGCATGTGACCATTAAAGACTTGTACAACTTAAAACAAGACAAAGATGAATGTTTTGCTGATTTCTTAGCTAGGTGGAGACAATTGATAGGGAAATTACACTTTGTGTTGCCTTATAGGGAGATGTTGGACATATTTATTAATAATTTGCAAGACCAACTATCTTACGAATTATCAACTGCTACCTTGACCACCTTCAATTAGGCTATAGTCTTAGCCAGATGAGTGGAAGATGCTCTCATTCAAATAGTTTAGATTAAAAATAAAGACGATGAGAAAACATCCAGAAATCAATATAAAAATAAAAAAGTTGTGGGTGATGGAGTCACTGATAGCAGAAACATTGCTACTGTTAATGCTGCAAAGACAACAGAGAAGTTTATACTAAAACCTCCTGATAAACCTCCTCGATAATTTACTAGGTTGAATCAACCTTTATCAACCATTCTATCGCAATTATTAGAACGAGGTTTGATTCAACTACCAACAATCTGGGAACCTAATCCAACTATACCCGGATACAGATCTGATTTACACTGTGACTTCCATAGAGGACCTGGACACACTACCAAATCTTGTAAAATATTAAAACATAAAATACAGGACTTGATTGATAACAATGAGATGGAGGTACAAGCCTTTCAACCTAAGAAAAATCCTCCTAATAATGCTCAAAATAATATCCCCCAAAACCAGAACTAGAATTCCAATCAGTCATTGGACATATTTCAACATCCTTTACCAAAACATGGCAAGGAAGTGGCTAATCAAGTTGAGCATCATAATGTTCCCCCTCCTACCCAATATGTAGGAACTATTAGTGGGCATTTACCTGCTCATGAGCTAGAAATATTTGACACAACCTTATCCGTGGTTACGACCAGGCCTCTACATAATATTTGGACACCTGATCTCAGTGATACAGAATACGAGACTAAGAGTGATATGGAAATCACCTCAAATCAATCAAATAGCTTTGAAGATGAAGCAGAACCTATTCTCCCTATCACAAGTTATATGGTTCTAGAAGAACCATTTCCAAGAAGAGTCACTACTAGACCATCCTCTCACCAATTAATTTCTAATGAGCAAGCCATAAATGCTAGACCAAGACCCATTCATCATCCGTAGAACAATATTGTGGGTACCATCGGAGCTGTTACTAGAAAACAGGCTCAAAACTCTCAACAAGATCAAATGCAGAACAATGGATCAGCTCCATTTTTTTTTTAAGTTCCTAATAAATGGAATCAGGCACCTAATTTTCAACCTAAACCTCCTTACAATATTAATGAGCAACTATCAAATATTACAGCTAGAATTTATCTGTTGGACCTTTTAAGATCTTCTCCTACCCATAGAGACAAATTAATGCTCACATTAAGCCAGATGATGGTACCACAAGACATTCAACCTGAAGCCATGGCTAATACTATAATAACTCATGAAGTTGATTGTATTGACTTCTAGGATAGAGACATACCTCAACACAGTCTACATAAGGATAACCCCTTATATATTACTGCCTTAATTGGAGATGTAGCAGTTAAACGAGTCTTAATTGATAATGGTTCATCTTTAAACATCTGCACTTTTGACTTCTACCAAATATTTGGGTTTAGAAGCAATGAAATGAAAAGAACTGATATGATCATAAAAGTCTTCAATGATGAAATACAAGAAACGTGTGGAGTTATTACCATCCCATTGCAGGTTGGTCCGAGAAACTTGGATACAAATGTGTTTATTGTACATTACCTTGCATCGTACAATATACTCTTGGGTCACCCTTGGATCAATGCGATGCGAGCCATTCCCTCAACTTTACATCAATGTATTAAATTCAAATTTAAGAATCAGTTGGTTACCATTCATGGTGATCCTAGACCCTTTGATATGTGTGCTTTGGAAAAATCGATTGGAGTTCAATTTTGACCTGCGCTGTCATCCATACATCCTAATTGTCATTATCCATTTAAACGTGTGAAACACACACCCACAATGTCATATAATTCTTCTCCATCAGTTCCACCTCTGCATACAACTCAGCCATCCTCTAAACAAACCACATTAAGACCTCAAAAAGATCCTAATCCCACAACCAAGGCTTCTTGCTCTACTCCTATAACTTTTATACCTATAATAGAATCATCCATCGACATCTCTACAACATCAACATCCACAAAATGCATAGTTTCTGCACCAGAAGATGTAGGACGTGTTCCTTCTACCTCTTATGCTCTTACTGATGAGCTCTTACCCGATTTATCTAAAATTCTTATATCAGAGAAAATGAATGCTTCTATACAAGATTCCCTTATTTTACAAAAATTGCCATCTCCTCATACCTTGGGCCTCCCACAGCCTATGGGAAGTATTTACCAAGTCGGGAGCTATACTTTTATTTATAAGGGATATGACTGGGGTAGAATACCCAGAAACATCAAAACTCATTATAATGGATATGCTCGATGTTATTTTACTAATGAGTATATTAAAGCCAAATCTATAATTCTTAAGTTGGGATATAAAGGGAAAGTTTGGGAACTTTCCAAAATGGTATGAAATAACCTTTTGAGGTAGAACCGTGGCCTGCCCGATGTGGTGTGGGCCTATTTCCTAGTAAGGGTCAGCCCTTCCCATTTGAGGATGATGACCATCTCATATGTTACCAATATTATTTGGATAAACGTGATGCCTTGTGTTTAATGAATAATCCATTTACATGTAATATGCTATCTATAGCTTACCCTGAGATGATCATCGAATCCGACGATGAGTTGGAGGGAGATATCTTCCATGATGTCTCCGTTGAGGAATTGTTACATCATGAATTTTATTTTGATGGCTCTCTACCTAGTATAGCCCAGCTTGAGGCCACGACTCCTCAAGACGAATTATCCAAGCTAACCTTGGAATAATTACATGAATTGGGTGTTTCACCTGCCCCATCTAATTTTGAGAATATACACATGGAAGTAGAAAATGTCATAAAAATTAACATTGGAACTGAGGATAATCCTCACCTAATCAACATTGGATCAGAATTGAGTCAAGAAAAATAGGATAAATACATAGCATTTCTTAAATAATATGAAGACGTCTTTGCTTGGACATATGAAGATATGCCAGGTTTAGACCCTTTTTTAGCTATGCATCACTTAGTAGTCCATACGGATGCTAAACCTGTTAAACAAAAACTTAGAAAAATGCATCCTAAAGTGGCCTTACTAGTCAAAGGGGAGTTAGAAAAACTCTTGAATGTAATTTTTATACAAGCCATTGATTATGTTGAATGGATATCGAATGTAGTTCCAGTAACTAAGAAAGAAGCTACTAAAGTTAGGGTTTGCACAGACTTTAGAGATATTAATGTTGCATGCGCTAAAGATGATTTTCCTCTTCCCAATATGGATCAGATCATTGATTTTACTATTGGGAGTGAAATGATATCCTTAATGGATGGATTTTATGGTTATAATCAGATTAGGATAGCTCCTGAATATCAAGCTAAAACAACCTTTATCACCCCTTGGGGGACCTTTTGTTGGAAAGTGATGCCATTTGGTTTGAAGAATGCAGGTGCAACCTATCAACGAGCCATGACTTATATCTTTCATGATATGATGCATGATATACTACATGATTATGTAGATGACATTATAGCTTGTTCTACTAACGAAGATGACCATTTAGATGATTTGAGAAAAGTATTTAATCGGTTAAGGGAATATTTTATTCGATTGAATCTAGCTAAATGTATATTGGGAGTTAAGTCCAGTAGATTATTGGGGGTTATAGTTTCTTTATGTGGCATCAAAATTGATCCTCTCAAGATTACGACTATCACTGATATGGTCGCACCCACAAATATATCTGAATTACAAAGTTTACAAGGTAAGCTTCAAGCTATCCGTCGCTTCATCGATAAGCTGATGGATAAAATTGGACCCTTTCTTAAGATTATTAAGAAGGATGTATCTTTCCATTGGGACAACGAATGTTAGGAAGCATTTGAATGCCTCAAAAAATATCTTCTTTACCCGCCTGTGCTTTCGCCACCTAGACCTGATCGCCCATTTATCTTGTATATCTCTGCTTCAGATTTTTCCTTAGGAGCTATGTTAGCTCAACTTGATGATGAGAAGAAAGAACATGCTAATTATTATATTAGCCGAACATTAATCAGTTATGAAATCCGTTACACAAAATTAGAAAAATTATGTCTAGCAGTCATATTTTCTACACAAAAATTGTGCCATTATATGCTCAGTCAGAAAACCTATGTTATTGCTAAATTCGATCCTTTACGATATCTCATGAGTCGACCTTATTTATCTGGTTGCACAACAAAGTGGGTTCTCACTCTAAGTGAGTTTGAACTCATTTTTATAGGACAAAAGTCTATTAAGGGTCAAATCATAGCAAATCAATTAGCTATTGCACCCCTAGAGTCTACCCATCCCCTCATCATTGAGTTTCCTGACGAATGCCTTAAACTAGAGGTAGACCATATAGAGCAATGGTCCTTATACTTTGACAGAGCCCGATGCATGAGTGGGGCTGGTGTAGGTATTATTCTAATATCTCCATAGAAACATCTTATACCTCCGTCCTTTAAATTAATGCTTTCTTGCACTAATAATACTGCTGAATATGAAGCTCTAATCCTTGGCTTACGAGCTGCCTTGGAATTGAAAATTAAAAATCTGTTAGTTTTCGATGATTCTCAACTTTTTATGAATCAAATTAATGATGTTTATCAGACTAGAGATGATAAATTGCATCCATATAAAGCATATGTATTACAATTAATATCTTTATTTGATCAAGTTACCTTGGAAGCTACTCGAACTAGCAATCGTGCGGCTGATGCTATGGCTGTAGCTGCATCTATTTTACCCTTGGAGTTAGAGAATGAATATGCTACCATAATTATTCATCGACTCCAAGAACCCGCTTCAAATAAATCATGCTTAGAACCTTTGGATGTTTTTCTAATCAACGAAACTACTCCTAAACTTTGGTACACTAATATATTCAATTTTCTTCAAAATGGAACCTTTCCTAAAGGTTTTAATAGAAACCAACACCGATTATTGCATAGATGAGCAAGTCGCTTCGTAATAATTGGCAATACGTTATATAGATCTTTTGAAGGTATCCTATTGAGATGTTTGAATCTAGAAGAATCTAGATCAGCTTTGAGTGAATCCCATGACAAATCTTGTGGGGGACACTTTAGTGGTAGCACCATTGCTAAGAAGCTCCTTAGGATAGGATATTTTTGGCCTACCATGGAGAATGATGCACATGATTACGTGCACCGTTGCGACAAGTGCTAGAAACATGCTGACCTTGTCCATGCACCTGCACAAGAACTGTAGGCTATTTGATCTCCTTGGCCCTTTTCAAAATGGGGCTTAGACATCATTGGAAAAATCAATCCCATGTCATGTGATGGACACAAATTCATCATAACTACTATGGAGTATTTCACGAAGTGGGTTGAAGCTATGCCCTTAGCTTCTTGCACTGGAACCCAAGTTTCCAAATTTATTTTTAATCAAATTGTTTGCAGGTTCAGAATTCCTACAAACCTCATCTTAGATAATGGAACTTGTTTCAAAAATAAAGATGTCAAGAAATTATGTCAAAAATATAAAATTCAACATCGTTGGTCCACTCCCTATTATCCTCAGGGTAATGGCTAAGCAGAAGCATCTAATAAAACATTAATTAAAATCCTCAAAATACTGGTCAATAAATCTAGCCGAGATTGGCACATTCAACTATATCCTGCTTTGTGGGCTTATCGTACTAGCGTTTGTACTCCCACGGGCACCTCACCTTTTGTTTTGTTCTATGGCACTGAAGTAGTTTTTCCATTTGAATTAGAAGTTCCTTCTTTGGATCTGCTACTTCAAGATACTAAAGTAGGAGATGCATATCGTGCTGGCAGATTTAGTCAGTTGGAACTCCTAGATGAGAAGTGCATCAATGCTTTGGAACATATTTGAGCCTACCAGAACAAGCTTAAATGAGCATACCTCAAGAAAGTTCATCATCGATCCTTTGAGATCGACGACCTTGTCTTAAAAGAAAATAAAAAAATACTAATGCAACTAAAGACTTTAAAGGTAAATTTGAACCTAACTGGCTTGGGCCATATATCATCACTACTAAATTTGGCTCTGGAGCATACAGATTAGCTACCTTAGATGGTAAAGATCTTAAAGAACCTATGAACATTATCCATCTTAAACGCTATTATGCATAAATCTGGTCATTTCATCATTGTATATATTGTTGTTTTGCATATTGTTTCATTTTAGTCATCCATATAAAAATTTCAAAAACAGTAATAGTATTTATTCTTTCAATTCATAAATTAAAACCAAAATATAAAAAACGTCAAAAACATCAAACTCATCAAAATCTTCAAAAAACATTTTCTATTTTTGCACCCATTAATTCTTGAAGTATTTTAGTCATATTTTCAATTATTTTGGATAAATTAGAATTTATTTGGAATCCCGCACTTTCACACTCACATGAATAAATAGCTTGATTTATTTTGTATGATTATTAATCTCTCTTATATCAAAGTCCACAGTTGAATTAAACAAAATTTTGAGCATAGAGAATTGATCTTGTTATTTACTTGAACCAAGTATATCTTTTCACATTAAAATGATTTCATTGCAAATTCCATATGATGCTACATAGTGGAAGTGGTTTCTTGAGCGAAAAGTTTCCCCTAC
The DNA here is from genome assembly GCA_028583015.1 of Wollemia nobilis. Classification (NCBI taxonomy): domain Eukaryota; kingdom Viridiplantae; phylum Streptophyta; class Pinopsida; order Araucariales; family Araucariaceae; genus Wollemia; species Wollemia nobilis. The sequence continues at coordinate 2,474,532 of JAQPPZ010002321.1, forward strand.
TATCCTATCATGCACATGGTCTAGAATCTCTGAGAATTGACAAAAGGACAAGCTCACCCCTGCCCAGAATAAAAATCCCTTGCTCTACAGCTAATTTGAGCAAGTATCCCTAGTATAGGAAGAAAAAAAAAAGAAAAGTCAAAGAACATGAGAAAAAGAAAAATATCATTTTGTACCATCGCAGCAATATTTTAGCATTATCTCAGTATCAAGCAAAAAATAGAAAAAAATACAAAAAAAAAGAAAAATAAAATAAGAAGCAAGAGAAAAGAACAAGCACAATGCAAATAAATCCCTTTCCCAATTCCAATGATTGTGCTTCTCTCTCTGATTTCAGACCTATTAGTCTCTGTAGTGTCATCTACAAACTAATCACCAAAGTCATGGCTAACAGATTGAAAGACATCCTTCCCTTCATCATCGACCAGTGCCAAGGGAGCTCGGTCAAAGGCAAATTCATTGCTGATGGAGTGATACCTATCCACAAATTGGCCCATTCGACATCTAAAAATAAAAAACCTAGTATGTTCCTTAAGCTTGACATGAACAAGGCCTTTGATCGGGTTTCCTGGAAATTCCTATTCGAGGTCCTTGAGAAGTTTGGGTTTCACAAAGAATGGGTCAAGATGGTCCGTGAATGCATCTCTATTGCTTGGTTCTCTGTTCTTATCACTGGTTCACCTATTGGCTTCTTTCAAAGTTTCAAAGGCATCTTTCAAGGGGACCCTCTGTCACCCTTCCTCTTCATCATTCTGGCCGAAACCCTTGGAAGAACACTTACCACTACTTGCAATAGTGGAATCGTCTCCGAGTTCAAACCAGCATCAACAACCAATGCCTTTTCACATCAACAGTTTGTGGATGATACTATTCTATCCTCTCATGCTTCTTTTCCCGAAGCAAAAATCATTAAGATCATTCTTGATTCTTATGAAGAGGCGGCTGTCCAGAAAGTCAATTACCACAAAAGCAAGCTATACCTTCTCAATACTCCCATCCATAGGCAAAACAAGATTGCTGAGATCCTTGGGTGTACCATTGGGAGCCTTCCAACTACCTATCTTGGATTACCGCTTTTCCATGACAAATCGGTCTCGGCTATGTGGAACCTTGTTTTAGATCGCCTCAACAAGAAACTTGTAGGTTGGAAAAGTTCAATGCTTAGTCAGGCAGCCAAAGCCACTTTGGTCCAGGCTTGCCTGCAAAGTATTCTTGTTTTTTTCTTATCTATATTCAAAGCTCCAGCTTCCATCTACCAAATAATTGAGCAAATTCAATGCAGATTCCTTTGGGCAGGAAATGAAAACAAGAACAAAATTTCCCTTGTTGCCTGGGATAAGGTTTGTTCCAAGAAAAAGGATGGAGGACTCGGGTTCAGGGACATCAAGTGGATGAACATGGCCCTCATTGCCAAGCAATCCTGGAGACTTACCATCAATGAAAAAGTCACCTGGATTGACATCATCAAAGCTAAGTACCTCCATCAGGTTCCATTTCTTGGAGAGCACAATCTACCTAAAGGATCTCATTTCTGGAATGGTGTCACCAAAACAAGGAAGATAATTATGGAAGGCTTAACGTGGTGTCTTGGAAATGGAATGACCATTCGCTTTTGGGATGACCCATGGATCCGTGACAAACCTCTCAGCCAAGACTCTCATCTTGCAGTGCTCAAGACGGTTACTGAAGACACCTTTAGAGATAATGTGTGTCATTTTATTAACTCAGATCTTCCAAGACCCGAATGGAAACACCTAGCTCTTAATGGGCCTAGGCATATCATCGAGGTGCTTAGGCGGTTACAAAATTTTCTTAGGACTTGCATCATCCATAGCTTTCACAAAGATGACACCATGGTTTGGAACCTTGAAGATTCAGGGAATTTCACTGTTAAATCTACCTACTACAGCCAAGAAGCTCCTAGTGATGGCCGGGACTTATCTAACCAGGTCTGGGTCCCCAAGATCATTCCCAAGGCCAAATTCTTCTAATGGTTAGCCATCCAAAATAGAATCCTCACCACTAAAAACTTGATAATCAAAGGGTTACTGATTCCCAATTGGTGCATCCTATGTAAAAATGCCTGTGAATCAACTTCGCATGTTTTTCTGGAATGTCCCTTCTCTCTTGCCATGCTCAACCAAGTTCTCAACACCTTCGCCATCTTCGTAGCCCTCCCTCATTCCATTCCCCTCATTTTTCAACAATGGACCCGGCCTTTCAAGAACAGTCAACTTAAATTCATGTGGCAAGCTTGCCTTCACATTTTACTATGGCAGATTTGGCTTGAGAGAAATGACAAAATTTTCAAAAACCATGCTACTGATAAGAATATTTTTGTGGCCAAAATCTTGGCCCTTGCTGCGGAGAATGCCTCTCTTGTCTCGTCTTCCAAACCCCCCTCCTGGCATTGAATCGGACCTAACTAAACTTTTCAATATTTTCAATTTTTTTGCTACACCCCGTACTTCTGTCGACAGGTCTGTTATCAAGTGGGTCTTACCTCCTACTAGGTGGTACAAGCTTAACTTCGATGGTGTAGCCAAGGGCAACCCCGGAGCGGCTGGCAGAGGAGGAATTCTCAAAAATCACAGAGGAGAAATAATTTTGGCCTTTGCTCAAAACTTGGGAATTCAATCTAACAATATGGCAGAGGCTCGGGCCTTGCTACAAAGCTTGATTCTCTTGGAAGGCTTGACCATCAACAAACTTATCATAGAAGGAAACTCATTACACTGCATCAACTAGCTCAATGGAACCTATGTGCCTCCCTAGGCCCTTGTTTCGATCTTCCAAGAATGCAAGGCACTAATTAGCATTTACCCAAAATTAATCATTAAGCATCAGTACCGGGAAGGAAACAAAGCTACGGACTGGCTTGCTAACAAGGGAGTTGACGAAATGGATATTCATGTTTGGAGAGATTCCTTCCCCATTGGCCTAAGGGATGCTCCTACATCCAATGTCTGCACAATGTGAGGAGTTAACTGGACACCGGGTTTGTTTACTTTTGGATCTAGATGAGTCTTCGCATACTTTCTTCCTTCCTCTCCCTTTGGCTACTTGTCGCAATTTCGTGACACTTTTCACCGTTGGTCACGAATTTTTAGCTTGTCGCGATTTCGCGACATCCTTTTTGCTTTGGTCGTGAGGTTGCTACTTGTCGCGATATCGCGACACTTTTTTCTCCTTCGGAAGCGGTCTTCCAACTTGTCGTGATATCGCGACACTTTTTCTCTCCAGGTTCTTTTTTGCAACTTGTCGCGATATCGCGACACTTTTTCTCTCCGAGTGCTTTTTTGCAACTTGTCGTGATATCGTGACACTTTCTGTCTTCAGGAGCTTTCTTGCATCATGTCGCAATTTCGCGACATTTTTTCTCTTTGGTGGAGGTCTTCCATTTTGTCGTGATATCGTGACACTTGTTCTCCTCGACGGCAGCCTTCCATTTTGTCATGATATCGCGACACCTTTTATCTTTGGCTGTGGACTTCTAGATTGTCGTGATATCGCGACGCTTTCTCTCCGGCTGCGGTCTTCCAGATTTTTGCGATATCGCGATACTTTTTTTCTTTGGCTGCGGTCTTCCAGATTGTCGCAATTTCGTGACACTTTTTCTCTTCAGTGGTGGGCTTCCAGATTGTCATGATTTCACGACACTTCTCCTTGGCAGCGGTTTCCCATCTTGTCGCGATTTTGTGACATTTTTTCTCCTTGGCAGTAGTTTTCCATCTTTTCGCAATTTCGTGACACTTTTTCGCTTTGGCTGCGGTCTTCCAGATTGTCGCGATATCGCGACACTTTTTGTCTTTGGCAGCGGTCTTCCTTCTTGTCGCGATTTTGCGACATTTTTTCTCTTCGACTGTGGTCTTCCATAATGTCGTGATATCGCGACACTTTTTCTCTTCGACAGCGGTCTTCCATCTTGTCGTGATTTCACGACACTTTTTCTCTTCGACAGTGGTCTTCTAGATTGTCACAATTTCGTGACACTTTTTCACTTCGGCTGCGGTCTTCCATAATGTTGCGATATCGCGACACTTTTTCTCTTCGACAGAGGTCTTTCATCTTGTCATGATTTTGTGACACCTTTTCTCTTTGGCAACGGGATTTCACAATTGTCATGATATCACGACACTTCTTCTCTTTCGGCTCCAACCTAACAACTTGTCGTGATATCATGACACTTCCTCTCTTCTGGCAGCAACCTTGCATTATGTCATGATTTCGCAACTTCTTCCCTCCTTCGACTTCGATGGCTCCTCTTGTCATGATTTCACGACTCCCTTTCTTCTCTTGGCAGCTTCGGCACATCTTGTCGCGATTTTGCAACATCACCATTTTGGTCATGATTTTGCGACACCTTTCCTCATGTGGAGGTTTGCCCGCTCTTTAATATTTTCTTCTTGGACCACCTCGGTCATTCTAGAATTCATGTAATTCCTCTTGTACAAGGTTCGGGGACCTTTCAACACCCCTTCTACCAATCAAAAAAAAAAATCCCTTTCCCTACCCCTTGAAAAGAAAAGAAGGGTGAATGAGCTTGAATCCCTGGAATTCTCAATTATTCGAAAACTATGAGGTAAGCCCCATAACAAGTGGTTTGTGCCCAAACCACTTGGCCTTGGGTAATTCCTAGCATGGTGATATGTCTTTCACATTAGCGACCTTATTTTGTATAGACCTATATCTTCTTATGGAACAACTAGCTCTTGATGACCTAACTTACATAGTAGTCTGGTACGATTACATGCATATAAATAATGGTCAACGAACACTTATTTGGTTAATTTAAATTACTTGTATCAAATTATCTTGCTCAAAATTGTTAAATGAAAAATACAATTGCACACACATTAGTATTTGAGAGACTTTGTATCATTATGATAAATCAAGATTGGCAATGAACTCACATATGCACATGAGGGTTCCTTATAAATCTACATTTTTTCTTTGATATAATTTAAAATATTTTTGCAAATCTTTTGGAATAATTTCATCTTCTTATGTAAAGCACATATGTTTAGTATAAAAACATTTCAATACATGTTTTTCAAAAATTCAAAATTTCTTTCAACAACATATTCAAAAATCTAGCAATAAAGTCACGTTTATATATTATTTTCTGTTTATCTCAAAATCAAAAATCAATTATGCAATAAATTTTTTTTTTTTGGATTTCATGATGATGGTATAAGTTTATACCTATAATTCTATGCCTAGCGCAAACCATTGTTCTAATTTTATTTTCCCATTCATTTGAATTCATAAAAACATATGGCTTACATCATTATGTTACACAATTGTGCTTTAAAAGGAACACAAATTTTTCCATTTTCATTCCATTATGTCGCCATTCAATTTTGCAACGATGGTATAATTCCTAGGGAATTGTTCAAAATTTTATCACACTTAGGAATTTTATGCCTAACAAAAATCAGATTTTTAATATTTCATGCATAATATTTTAATGAAAATCTAAAAATGAATCATCACCATCATCATTTTTCATCATCACAACACAGTCTTAAGATAGTTTCTTAAGCACTCTTTTACTTTTAGCAATATTTCTATACTAGGATTAGCTTGACGACCTAGTGAGCAACGACTCCATGAAATGGTCTATAACAGTGACAATGTCCTTTGAAATTATTGTTAGAAGTCTCTTTATTTTCATCACATCACACCACAACAACCAATTTGTTTACATCAGATTATTTCATTTAAGTTTTACAGCATGACATAAAATTATACTATTTCCAACGACATAATCACATGAATAATCAACCACACAAATCAAAATTAAAAACATAATTCACCAAGTTTAGATCCTTACCCACAATCCGCGTCGGACCTCTATCGATCTGTGCGCTGTTTCTACCATTTTGTCTGTAGAGCTCTAAAAATAGTGAAAGTGAACAGTAACAATGAATTAGGGTTTTACCCTATTTTTCTTAATTTTATTTAAAAACAACATTTTTTTTAATTTTTGCTTTTTCGTGCTTTTACCTCAAATGTTCAATTTGGGTAAAAAATCGGAGGGGGCACCATAGTAAGCAGTCATACGTTTCGACTTGAAATCGTTGTCTAAAAAATTGAGTAAATTTTTGCTTTCTTGTAAAGCATGAAGAACTTGTCTTTAACACATTTTCTTCGAAAAATTTGTTAAATAGGGGGAAAAATGTAGCACCCTAAAATTGGCATAGTTAAACCCTTAGTAAAAAGATAAAATTTGAATTTTAACCCCGAAATCGCTCGTTAACCGCTCACCTCATTTTTCATGCCATTTTTAGGAGTTGTTTTGACCGTTGGATGATATTGTCACCAATCAGACGAAATCATCCTAGATCGGACGAATTCATTTGGAACAGAACCTTCAGACGATTTCATCCCAAAACCAAATTTTCATAATTAGCTTCTGTTTCAATAGCCTCTCCAACTTGGGCAGAAACATGTCTGCGCAGTTGGAGATTCCTCCGTTGGAGATCTCCCAGATTGGGATGATCCCCAACATCCTAACCTCCCCCTAATCCTATATAAACTGGGATTTTCTCAGTTTATCCCCCCTAAACCCCCTGGATGATCATTCCCCTACAATTCTAGTTTTGTTGTATTAGAACATCCTCGCCCCCATCATTTGCATTTGTATTTTCAAGTCTTTCATTGCAGGTTTTCACTATGCTTCAGTTGGAGGAAGCTTGGATCATCACAGGTGATTCCAAACAATTTTAGATGATCTTGTCCAGATTGATGATGATCTCATACGATTGGAGGCGATCTCAATAACAGTTCAGATTGGGGGCAACCAGAGCCTTGCGTTTGCATTTCTCATATTTCTTCTTTATTTTACTATGCATTAACTTGATTGATTTTCATTCTGCATCCTGGAGTTCACCTCATCTATCATAAATGCATGATAAATTTAAAATAAGTTATTAAAACAATGTATTTCCTTTAAATATGCTATCTAGATTTATCAATTAAGCATTCATACTGTCATTTCCATTATTTTGCATTATTCTTGCAGTTGCATTTTTGGTTTTTGGTGTCTGTTTCTATGGTTGCAGGTTTTTGATGAATTCTTCAGATCAGTGACGAGCTTGTCTGATCTCAGACGATCGACTATAATCTGGGATGATTCTATATAATTTTAGACGATCCTATCATATTCAGGACGATTTGCACTCCTACAAGCTTTAGAATATTCATCAGACAACCAAAATCAGGTGCAATATTTCTTATTTAGTATATTCTTGGTATTTAGGATTAATTCATGCTTTCTGTATTCATATAAATCAGCATTTTTCATATAGAATAGCCTAGATTCATTTTGGCCAACCTAGGATTATGAATGACTGAGTATAAAATGAACACATCAAAACCATTCTCAACCTAGGCATGGAAACTGCCACTCAAATTTTCTTGGTGAACCCCACCATCCATCGAAAATTCACCTTTATACCTCTCCCCCGAGAGGCATGACCTTCAAAGGGCCTCTCAGTCCAAGGTATTGTTCCATCCTTCTCGCATATCCCTTCCAGGTACAGATCCTTTAGCCTGAAGGTAAGGGCACACAAAAATTGGGTCGATACAATATCATCATGAAAAACTTGTAAATATACCAAATTATCAGGGATATATGGCTTATAAACATATATGGTTGGGAATCTATCCTTAAACTAAGTGTCTATCTCAGGGTTATCTACTCTAAAAGTATTAATTGCCAACATATTTGCATTGTGATTTTGTGCTCTAGGAATGTATTGCAGATCAAAAGCCAAGAATATATATATTTCATCCAACACTATTTGCTTCAAATGCTTTAATATAGGGTGCTTTGTTTGATATTTCCCTTTGATCTATTGAATTATTAGCTCAACATCCCCACTAACTTTGAGATAATTAATACCCAATTCCTTGGATTTCCTTAGCCCTAGCAATAAAGCTTCATACTCTACAATATTATTTGTACAAGAAAATTCTAACCTATATGGTATGCCAAGATAACTTCCATTGATGTCTATCAATAGTACTCTAGCTCTTGCTCCTGCTCAAGATTTTACACCATAAAAGGTCATACTCCATAACTCATAGTTTAAAATTTTGTAAGTTTTTGCATCCACTTCAACCTGTAGTTTTGGATCCATATTATAAACATTAGAGAATTTTAACAATAAAGGAGAATCCCAAATGGAGTAAACCTCCATATATTTTTTCCTCAAAAAAATTCATGATATTAACCATATTATCATTAGGATCTCTAAATTCAACTAAATACCTACTGAAGGGTTCTCTTTTCAAGATGAATTTTTCCTTACCCTACATTGGGATAGTGGCATATGACCAATCCAACTAAATAGTGCCACCTAGCTACTCTACCTAATGCCTAGAGAGTAATATGGAAAATAAAGGGTCTACATCTACAACTACAACATCCATTACCACACATTTTTTAGGATATTGGTCAATATGGAAAAGAAGCCTAGTGATAATGCCTAGAAAACATACTCTCCTATTATCCATCACAAAAATAGGGGGTGTTCTTTCTAACAAATCAAGCCTAACTAATCAACTACATGTTTTGAAATCACATTCATGGAAGCACCACTATCAAGCATATAATTATTAATAACATATTGGTCCCCATAACTTGATGTGCATCTTAGTGATATATAAAATATTTTGACTGAAGATGAGGATCTAACAAAATTATTCTCAAGTTTTATATGATTTTGAGGATTTTATCCTAACTGATCATTTTATTTGAAGGCTCTACATACCTAATACCGGTACTTTGGAATAGTCATTAACTCTCCAAAAGTGATGTTGGCCTTCTGCTTGGCAACCTATAAACCTAGATCAAAATACTATTTTTTATCATCAATTATTTTCCTAGATATTTGATTAACCAAATGATTTTGTTGCTTGTGGATAATTTCCTCTACATCAAGATCTTCAGGAATCATTTGCAACTTCATATGATTTACCATTTTCTATGAAATCACTCATATAGTTTTCTCCTTTTGTGTAGGCTCTTCTTCAATTTTATCCTCAATTGTTTTATTTCTAATATTGATAGCATGTATTCTTTCTAAAGACTCAACCTCTTCTATTGTAGGTATAAGCTTTCCCTGCTTCATTCTATCAAATATGGTATTAGAAGGCTCACCTGAGGTTGATACCTCTCCAAATACTAAGCCTCTTTTTTCAATATTATCAATACATAAGTCCATGTCTTTCTATTTTTTCTCTAACCTCATCCTCCTGAGTCTAGCATATATTAATTCTAATATCTTCATCTTCATATTCAACATTTAAATCAACATTAGAATGTAGACTTAGATAAATACCACAATAAACAAGGTTATGTGGTGCATCATAGGTAGAGCAATAAAATGATGATCTAATTTTATATTGTTAGATGGTATTGGGTTTGGAACAGAATCTAGATCTCTCTCTATTTTTTCTTTTTTTAATTTCTATTTTATTTCCTGGTTCCCTATTCATTTTCATTGTTATTCCAATTTCTATTAAAATTCCTTCTTAAAGTAGGCCTATTATCTACCTATTGTTTGTTATAACCCTATGAATGTTTTTTAAGGTTGTCCTTACCTTTTTAAACTCTAGCCAACCTATTATTCAAAGTGGTAAATATCTCACTCAACTGATTAGCTATTTTATTCATAGGATCCTGATCTATTTTCTTAGGGATAAAGAACTCAACCTTCTTGGAATTTCATTCAGGTTGACTGGGTTCTAAAGAGTATGCTTTCATCTTGCCACTATAAATAATATCCCTATATATTTCAATAGACCTTTCTATACATATATCGATGGTGGTTGCTACTTCTTGTCTTAGCTCATAACTAAAATCTCCAGGGAAGGCATTCTTGTAAAAATAAATAGACTGCTCATTATTTGACCTTAGTGCTATGAAAATTTTGTTTCTAGTCTTAAATAATATCCAATTAAAATATTTCACTAATTCATTTTATTTCTTCTTCATGGTGCTAAATCTATCATCAAGGACTGTTCATTTTTCTTCTCTTCGTATTTTATAAGAAAAGTTTGCTCTATTTCTTGGAAACTATGGATAAAATTAGCTCCAAGATGATTAAATCATTCTCGAGCATCATTATATAAAGTTTGAAATAATAATATAAGGACATAATCTTCATCATAAGACTATCTATGGCATACAAAAAATATCTAATATGATCTTTACTAGTGATATCATTATTTTATTGTAATTTAAGCAAGTACTTGTGAGCTTTACTAGGTAGAGGATTTATATTTGGATGTAAAACAAAAGCTCTATATCTATTGGTTCTCCACTGATTAATATTTTGGTTAGCATTGGTATTTTTATTTGCATTAGGATTTGCCATACTCACTACAGTTTGATTCGCTATAGGTAGTTGGTTTACAACATGAGAGGACTAATTTAAACCAATATTTGGACTAGAAATAGAATTAACATGAATTGTAATTAATTTTTTCTTATGAGATTTGAAGAATACCTTAGGATTTGGTACTCCAAAAAGCACTTATTTGCTGCTTATTCTTGTAGATGCGAGACCCAGTTCCTTCTTTGATTTTTAAAATTCTAAGTTCATTTGGAGATACCAACACAAATGTGCAAAGAAGGAACAAGATATTTGATAATACTTGGACCAAGATTGGTTTGACTAATATTCACTCAACTCTCACAAATTTCACTCTAGGAAATACTATGATAAATACAAACATAAAATTGTACTGAGTCTTCCCCAGTAATGACACCAAAAACTATTGGGAAATTCTTGCACTCTTAAGATATTTATCACGTTGCAAGACTTCCTTGATCCAATAAGCACGATGAAATATGGTGGATCCATATATTTGAATTAAAAAAATATTATCATGATACTCTAGATATACTAAGTAAGGTAAGGAAATACTTGAGTTGAGCCTATAATATTTATCATATGATCATGCTCATCCAGTTTTGTAAAAATAAAATAAAACTGCAACATAAACATTAGCCAAGCTTCAAAGTAATTCCTAGCTAATGCTTCAAGCAGTAGATTGGTGCCTTATCTATTGGGAAATTATAGCCAAACTTAAAATATGGTAAAGAGAGAAGAGGTAGGAGATAAAAATAAGTCAATCAAATCCATTTAAATAATGTAATAAAAATGATTGAACATGCCAATGAAAGAATATGCCATTTACACATTCAAAATAAGTAACATGTAAATATGATAATACATAAAACTACACAAAAAAATACTAAATGGAGGAAGCAATATAAGTATTAATTAATAGATTATTACAATGGGAGTATAATCAAGGTAACCAGATATCACTAAGCAAATACACATGAGTTATCCATTCAAATGATGCAATAGATAATTGTAACTTTTCATTCAAATTATGCAACAAAGAGCGTCCTAGCTTCCAAATTTAGACACTAGAAATGATATTAGTAAACTGGGAACCTCCTAAGAAAAAACTTTAATAATAATGGGGAAGAAAAAAGGGTGACTAGATAAGACTTGAAAAGGAAAATACACCTGATAAGGATAGACACTCTGGTATACCTCTTAATAATTGATTGTATTTTCCTGTTGCAAAAAATATCTTAAATAGCTTGATCACTCGGTCCCTAATTGCGAAAACTGCAACTATCTTCATAATGGTCCATATTATTAACTGCGCTTTTAGTGGTTTTTATTTGTAGTGTGGTAGTGGTCTTAGCTGGTCAAAAATACCTATTACATAAATCTTGATAATAATCATATTTTATAACTACAATTATCGGAACTGAATGATGGCCTCTCAGTATATCTTAATTGGATCTTGGAAATAGCCCATAATAGCCACTATCTCTATTGCCTTATTTTTTTATTTACTATTTTTAGCAATTTTTCATTTTTGGCTCAATAAAATCCTAAAAAATTATCTAGGATTCTAGAGAAACCTAGCCATGACATTTTCCTCCTCTTTATCTAGCTCCACATAAAATTTCAAGCTGATCCAACAATCATATCAAAAGTTATGCCCTATGAAATATAGGCTCCTACATCAACCTTATTTAGCCCAAACATTTATTGACAAAATAACTTTAGGAAAACCAAAACAAATAACTTACCTTGGTGACATAAAATATTTAATTGCTCTTGGAGGGTGAGACAAGACTTCAAAAAGACAAAAAATTTGTAATAATTGGAAAGGATCCATAATTTTATTAAAAGGATACTGACTAAGGGATTATAGCAAATTTTGAAAAATACCTAAGACAATGTTGAACAAGGTGCAGCAATAGTATTGTCATTGTTGTCAACACAGTCAGATAGATCTGTTGATGCAGTGGACATGAAGTTCAAAAGATCTTCAGATGCAGAAGACAGGAGTTCAAAGGTTATTCATAGTATGTACAATGATTTTCCAAGAAGACCGAAGTGGCCCATATGCAAAAGATAAAAGAAAAAAGACAAGTAAGAAAAGTGTCGCGATATCGTGACATATACAACAGGCAAGAAAAATTGTCATGATTTCGCGACATGTTGGAAGAGAGAGAAAAAGCAAGAAAAACTGTCATGATTTCACGACATGTTGGAAGAGAGAAAAAGTAGGAAAAACTGTCATGATTTCGTGACATGTTGGAAGAGAGAGAAAAAGCAGGAAAAACTATCACGATTTCAAGACATGTTGGAAGAGAAAAAGGCAAGTGGAAAAATTGTGGTGATTTCATGACATGTTGGAAGAGAAAGAGAAAGCAGGAAAAAGTGTCACGATTTTGTGACAAGTTCGAAGAAAGAGAACAAGTAAGAAAAGTGTCACGATTTCGTGACATGTATTTTCGCGACTAAAACATGAGAGAGAAAGTAAGTTTGAAAAGTGTCATGATATCGCGACATGTCGCATTTTTATGATAAAAGAAAGAGAGGAAGTGTACGAAAGCAGAACTGTCATGATTTCATGACAAAAGCAGAAAGCAAGACTTCAAAAGCAGAAGTGTCACAATTTCATGACAAAAGCAAAGAAGTAAAGTACAGAAGTAGAAGTGTCATGATTTCATGACAAAAGCAGAGAAGAAGACTTCGAAGGTAGAAGTGTCACAATTTTGTGACAAAAGCAAAGAAGCTAAGTACGAAAGCAGAAGTGTCATGATTTCATGACAAAAGCTATGTTGAAGACTTCAGAAGCAGAAGTGTCATGATTTCGTGACAAAAGCAAAGAAGTAAAGTATGAAAGCAAAAGTGTCATGATTTCACGACAAAAGCAGAGAAGAAGACTTCGAAGGCAAAAGTGTCACGATTTCATGACAAAAGCAAAGAAGCTAAGTACGAAAGTAGAAGTGTCATGATTTTGCGACAAAAGCTAAGTTGAAGACTACGGAGGTAGAAGTGTCACGATATCGCGACAAAAGCAAAGTCAAAGTCTATGGAAGTAGAAGTGTCGTGATATCGTGACAAAAGCAAAGACGAAGTATACAGAGGCGGAAATGTCGTGATATCACGACAAAAGAAAAGATGAAGTCTATAGAGGCAGAAATGTCACGATATCATGACAAAAGAATAGAGAAAGCGTACGGAGGTGAAAGTGTCGCGATATCGCGACATGTTGTATTTTCACGGCAATAGCAACAAAAGAAGCTATAGAGGCAAAAATGTCATGATTTCATGACAGGTCGTAAATGCGCAAGTCAAGAAGGAGAACCCGACTAAAATGAGAAGTATGACAGTGGACCGACATCACTACGACATTTACAAGGGCAGTTATAGAGTGATTTCATACTACTGAAATACGAAGAGTGATCAAAAGTCAGTATGGCGATTATAGGGTTTGTATAGAATGAAATCATCAAGCGATGGATAAATCGAACATCTTCTTGAGTTGAAGCCGATGAAGACCAATGACAACCAACTAAAATTAGGGTTTACAGTTGTTATGAAAGCCGACTAAGATTAGGATTTACAATCGACTAAGATTAGGGTTTTCATCATAAAAAATATTGTTATAAAAGGAGGGTTGTTTGGAGAATTGAAAAGATGGTCGAATGTGTGTGAAATACGGTCATTGTGTGCAGAGAGCAAGTCGTGTCGAATCATGCTAAGTGCAAAATTCACAAAGAGAGTAGAGTGCACAAAAGGGATAAGACGATCGTGAAGTTCAACTGTAACGAAGAAGAGTGTGCGAAGTGATTACATAGAGAGAGCAAAGTGCATAGAGAACGCAAAGGTGAAGAAGACCATTCAGGGTCTTGCAAAAGCAAATATAAATAAGGGGTTGGTGCTCCTTTCTATTGGTGTAGATAAATAAGGGGTTGGTGCTCCTTATAGTGGGTGCTGGTAAATTGATTGTAAAGTTGGTGCTTTGCAAAGGCTGTATTTGGATGGTAGTCCAAGCAGTCAATTTTTGAGGAGTAGCCACATTGGTGAACCTCATTAAATCTTGTGTTGTGTGATGCTCTTTTGTTATACTTGTTGTATCTAGTAATAAGTTTTAATTGTTGTAGTATTAAGAGCTATAAATTTAAGTTTATAGAGCTACACTGATTCACCCCCTCTCAGTGTCATTGTAAGACTAACAATTGGTATGAAAGCTAAGTTCCTATACAAGCTTAACCGGCTAGGGTGATCTTGGAAGTAACACAATGGCAGGTGGTGAAGGCTTCTCATCAAACAAAGCACCATTGTTTAATGGATCTAATTACGCATTTTGGAGAATCAGGATGTAGACATATCTCTATGCTTTGGGATACGACATTTGGGATTCAGTAGTTAGTGGATACACAATACCCATCACTCCTCCAAAAGAGGCTGACAAAAAGAAACTATTTGAAAATAACTCAAAAGCAAAGAATGCTATCATGTGCGGATTAGCAGACAGTGAACTAGTAAATATCATGAGCTGTAAAATGATAAAAGAAATATGGGAAAAACTAAGGAGTATTCATGAAGGAGATGATAAGATCAAGGAGGCCAAGTTACAGACACATCGAGCTCAGTTCAAAGCATTAAATATGAATGACGATGAAAACATTGAGGCATATATGCTGAGAGTTAATGGAATCATTAATGCGATCAGAGGACTCGGCAAGGATATCGAAGACTCTGCCGTCATGAAAAAGGTATTAAGATCTCTTCCTCAAAGGTTTGATTCTAAAGTCTCAGCGATAGAAGAAGCTAAAAATCTAAATTATTTTAGTATAGATGAGATGTATGGTTCTTTGACTGCATATGAGATGAGGATAGGAAGATCTAAACCCATAGATAGAGAAGCGGCTTTTAAAGCCCTTAAAAATAAAAATGCAAAACAAGAGTCCGAGGAAGAAGAGACATCAGATGAAATGGAAGCAAACTTTGTTAGAAAACTAAAAAGGGGAAAAGGAAAATACAGAGGAAAGCTACCGTTTAAATGTTTCAACTATGGAGGCATTGGGCATTTTGTGACTAAATGTCCACTTAATGAGAAGAACAAAAATGATGAAGGATCGCACCAAGAAAGAAGTGATTGGAAGAAGAAAACGAATTTCAGAAAAGGCAACTTCAAGAAGAAAAGTTTCATCTCCAGGAATGCTAGTTCAACAGAAGACAACTCCGGTGAGGATTCTGAAGAGGAAATAGGTGAAGCTCTTTTCATGGCATTTGAAGAAGTAAAATCAAAAAAGGAAGGAGTGAACTCTGAAGTATGTGGTGAAAACCCTAAGGCTGAAGTAGATCTAGAAGGTGAGTTGATCTCTGCACTTGAAGAGTGGAAAATAGAGAGGAAAAAGAATAAGAAAATTTCAAAAAATCTTGAGGATGCAAACGAAATCATAACCAGTCTGAAAGTATAGACAGAAGAATACAAGAAAATATCTGAAGATCTCGAAGTACAAATTACCATGAAAATAGATTATTGCTGCAAACTAGAAGAAGAGAATGTTGGTTTATGGATGCAGATAGAAGAGATGAATCACAAAATTAGTTGCTATCACAAACGCGAAGAAAGTTCTATGAAGCTGGATAAGATTATAAATGACCAAAGGCCTGCAGGCATCAAATTTGGTCTGGGTTTCATCGAAGGAGAATCATCAAATGGATCAAAGGCCATAAATGTAGAATCCATAAAGAATGAAGATAAGAAATAGGTTGATCAAGGAAAAACGTCTCATGCAAAAGAAAGCAATAATTCCAGGCACGAAAGGAGAATTGACAATGATGGATTCACCAATGTCACACATCAAAGAAGAAGAAGACCTATGGCTCCTACGACAACATGGCAAAGACCATCACCTAGGTTCAATTATCCCTTTTCTGGTTTCTATTTTAAATGCAATGGCTATGGACATAAAATCTCAGAATGCAAATATAATGTAAGACCAAGGAATTTCACTAGTAGAAATGCTTTTTCTCCTCTGATGAATTATACAGTAGAATGTTATAACTGTCATAATTTTGGGCACATTGCAAGAAACTATAGAAGTACATTTGCATCAAATCAATTTCAGGGAAGAAAATTTCAACCAAATAGGATGAGACAAAATAGAAAACTTCCTAAAAAACATGCACAAGCTATTGATAAGGGAAAGGCAAAACAAGAGCCCAAAACTACTATCAAAAGGGAGTGGAAAGAAAAAGAGCGACTTAAGGAAGAAAAGGAATCCTTAATCGTACAAACAACATTTAAAGCACAGAATAAATATGTACCATGGATACTTGATAGTGGATGCTCCAGTCATATGACAGGTGACAAACATAAATTTGAGAAGTTACAAAAATATGAAGGTGGTTCAATAAAGTTTGGAAATAATGATGGAGCTAAGATAGTTGGCAAAGGTTCAGTTAAAATTAGTGACGGAAAAATTAAGTCAGAAGAAGTCTTGTTTGTGGATGGTTTGAAACATAACTTGTTGAGCGTAAGTCAGATTTGTGATAAAGGTCATGAAGTAGTTTTTAAGAAGTAGGGTTGTGAAGTCAGAAAAACAAACAATGGAAAATTGATAGCAACTGGATCAAGGACATTTGGAAACCTGTACATGCTCTTAGAGACTTTAGAAGGAGCTTGTTTTATTGGAAAAGAAGAAGAAAATTGGTTGTGGCACAAGAGACTCGGTCATATCAATTTTGATAATCTAGTAAAAATCAACTCAAAAAGGGCAGTGAGAGATATTCCCACCATCAACAAACCTGCAAACAACATTTGTGCTTCATGCCAAAAGGGGAAGCAAACTAGAGTCACATTCAAAACAAAAGAGTACTACACAAGCAAACCTTTGGAACTAATACACACTGATTTATGTGGACCCATGAGAACACAAAGCATAAATGGTGACAAATATTTTATGTTGTGCATTGATGACTATTCCAGAATGACATGGATATTTTTCTTGAAGCATAAATCAGAAGCATTTGAAATGTTCAAGACTTTCAAAAACCAAGTTGAGAATGAAACAGGAAAGAGGATCAAATGTTTAAGATCAGATAGAGGAGGAGAATTCATTTCAGAGGAGTTTATAGAGTACTGTGAAAAATACGATATTAGGAGACAGTTTTTAGCAGCCAGGACACCTCAACAGAATGGAGTGGTAGAAAGAAAGAACAGGACAGTGTAGGAAATGGCACGGACTATGTTGGTTGAAAGTAGAGTAGCAGATAGATTTTGGAAAGAAGAAGTCCATACTGCGGTGTATATCCAAAATAGGTACATGCTGAGAACACATGAAAGCAAAACTCCTTATGAGTTGTGGTTCGGTAAAAGGGCAACAACAAAATACCTCAAAGTTTTTGGCAGCAAGTGCTACATCAAAAGAACTAAAGATAATCTTGGTAAGTTTGAAGATAGAGCGGATGAAGGTATTTTTGTTGGTTATTCATCAAAAAGCAAAGCTTACAAATGCTACAACAAGATGCTAAAGAAAATTGTGGACAGTGTCGATGTTAAATTTGATGAAGGTAGAGAACGAGTAATTAGCTATGAAAAGAACTACCCAATTTATGAAGAGGTTATTGAAGGAGATGAGGAAAACGAAACGAAAAAGATACAGAAAATTGACTCAGATGATTTAAGTTGTGATTCAAAAGTGGAAGAAAATAAGAAATTCAAAACAGGCAGCTGGTAGAAAAATCATCCTAGAGAGCAAATAATTGGAGACCCCAAAGTTGGTGTTCAGACAAGAAGAAGAGTAGTAACTACTCTCTATTATCCAACATTGAGCCCAAAAATGTTGTTGACGCAAGCAAAGATGAAAGTTGGATGAAGGCAATAAATGAAGAATTAGATCAGATCGAGAAAAACGAAACTTGGGAGTTAGTACCTAGACCTGCAAATAAAAATATAATCGGGACTAAATGGATTTTTTGAAACAAATTGAATGAAGACGGATAAGTAGTCAAAAATAAAGCAATATTGGTATGTAAGGGTTATGCACAAGTTGAAGGCATTGAATTTGAGGAAACTTTTGCACCAATAGCTAGACTAGAGGCAATTAGAATGTTTCTGGCTTTAGCAGTCTACAAGAATTTCAAAGTTTATCAAATGGATGTGAAATCAACGTTTTTGAATGGGAAACTTGAAGAAGAGGTTTATATTGAGCAACCAGATGGTTTCCAACTTGGTGATGATCCCAAATTGGTTTGCAAGTTGAAGAAAGCATTATATGGCTTAAAACAGGCACCCCGAGCATGGTATGCAAGGCTAGACAACTATCTCACTCAACAAGGGTTTAAGAAAGGTTGCAAGTTGAGCAAGGATGAAAAATATCCACCTGTTGATCAAACCATGTATAGATCTATGATTGGGAGCTTACTCATAACTGACATCTACCAGACCATATATTTTGTAGGCAGTATGCATGGTAGCACGATTTTAGGCTAATCCCAAGGAGACTCATGTGATAATAGTGAAGAGGATTCTTCGGTACCTCAAGGGTACTATGGAGTATGGGTTATGGTATCCGAAAGGTAAAGACTTCACCCTTATTTCATATTTAGATGCATATTGGGCAGGAGTTGTTGATGACAGAAAGAGTACCAGTGGAGGTGCATTCTATCTTGGAGATAGATTGGTCGCATGGCATAGTAAGAAACAAGAGTCAGTTTCTTTATCGACAACAGAGGTAGAATATATTACAGTGACAACATGTTGTACGTAGGTATTGTGGATGAAACAAACCTTGAAAGATCTTGGTATTAGCTTTAGTGAGCCAATATCAGTTAAGTGTGATAACACCAGTGCCATTAACATCTCCAAGAATTCGGTTATGCATTCACGCACAAAACACATTGCTATCAAGTATCACTTTTTGAAGGAGAAAGTTGCGGAAGGTGAGGTTAAGTTGGATTTTGTTCCAACTACGAGAGCAAGTAGCAGATATCTTCACAAAACCATTGCCCAAGGAAGTTTTTGAGTACCTTCGTAATAAATTGGGAGTGGTCACACTTCCCAAGAATTGACTAGCTACGGGGATCACATTCTCAGGGGGAGCATTTAAGTATTTGATTATCTTTTTGCTCATGTTCATGATTTTTGCTAAGTGTAATAAAATTTTCTTGAGAATGTTGTGCATGGACTTAGGGGGAGTCTACAGTAGCCCTTTGGTATTATTTTCAAAGGGGGAGAAGAGTTACAGGAAATTGCACATGTGTTGCCAAAAATTCCAAAGGGGGAGATTGTTGAGCAAGGTGCATCAACAGTATTGTCATTGTTGTCAACACGATCAGATAGATCTATTGATGCAGTGGACAGGAAGTTCAAAAGCTATTCAGATGCAGAAGATAGGAGTTCAAAGGTTATTCAGAGTATGTACAGTGATTTTCCAAGAAGACCGAAGTGGCCCATATGCAAAAGATCAAAGAAAAAAGACAAGTAAGAAAAGTGTCGCGATATCGTGACATATACAACAGGCAAGAAAAATTGTCATGATTTCGTGACATATTGGAAGAGAGAGAAAAAGTAGGAAAAACTATCGCGATTTCGTGACATGTTGGAAGAGAGAGAAAAAGCAAGAAAAACTATCACGATTTCGCGACATGTTGGAAGAGAGAGAAAAATAGGAAAAACTATCGCGATTTTGCGACATGTTGGAAGAGAAAAAGGCAAGTGGAAAAATTGTCACGATTTCACGACATGTTGGAAGAGAAAGAGAAAGCAGGAAAAAGTGTCACGATTTCGCGACAAGTTCGAAGAAAGAGAACAAGTAAGAAAAGTGTCGCGATTTCGCGACATGTCGCATTTTCGTGACTAAAATAGGAGAGAGAAAGTAAGTTTGAAAAGTGTCGCGATATCGTGACATGTCGCATTTTCACGACAAAAATAAAGAGAGGAAGTGTACAAAAGCAAAATTGTCGTGATTTCGTGCAAATGTCACAATTTCGTGACAAAAGCAAAGAAGTAAAGTACGGAAGCAGAAGTGTCACGATTTCATGACAAAAGCAAAGAAGTTAAGTATAGAAGTAGAAGTGTCACGATTTCATGACAAAAGCTAAGTTGAAGACTTCAAAGAAGAAGTGTCATGATTTCATGACAAAAGCAAAGTAAAGTACGAAAGCAAAAGTGTCGTAATTTCACGACAAAAGCAGAGAAGAAGACTTCGAAGGTAGAAGTGTCACGATTTCATGACAAAAGCAAAGAAGCTAAGTACAAAAGCAGAAGTGTCATGATTTTGCAACAAAAGCTAAGTTGAAGACTACGGAGGCAGAAGTGTCACAATATCGCGACAAAAGCAAAGTCAAAGTCTATGGAAGCAGAAGTGTCGTGATATCATGACAAAAGCAAAGACGAAGTATACGGAGGCAAAAATGTCGTGATATCACGACAAAAGAAAATATGAAGTCTGTAGAGGCAAAAATGTCACGATATCGTGACAAAAGAATAGAGAAAGCGTATGGAGGCAAAAGTGTCGTGATATCGTGACATGTATTTTCACGGCAACAACAACAAAAGAAGCTACAGAGGTAGAAATGTCATGATTTTGTGACAGGTCGTAAATGCACAAGTCAAGAAGGAGAACTTGACTGAAATGAGAAGTATGACAGTGGATCGACATCACTACGACATTTACAAGGGCAGTTATAGAGTGATTTCATACTACTAAAATACGAAGAGTGATCAAAAGTCAGTATGGCGATTATAGGGTCTGTCTAGAATGAAATCATCAAGCGATGGATAAACCAAACATCTTCTTGAGTTGAAGTCGACGAAGACCGATGACAATCAACTAAAATTAGGGTTTACAGTTGTTATGAAAGCCGACTAAGATTAGGATTTACAACCGACTAAGATTAGGGTTTTCATCATAAAAAATATTGTTATAAAAGGAGGGTTGTTTGGAGAATTGAAAATGTGGTTGAATGTGTGTGAAATACGGTCATTGTGCACAAAGAGCAAGTCATGTCGAATCATGCTAAGTGCGAAATTTGCAAAGAGAGCAGAGTGCGCAAAAGGGAGAAGATGATCGTGAAGTTCAACTGTAACGAAGCAGAGTGTGCAAAGTGATTACGTAGAGAGAGCAGAGTGCGCAGAGAACGCAAAGGTGAAGAAGACTAGTTAGGGTCTTGCAAAAGCAAAGATAAATAAGGGGTTGGTGCTCCTTTCTATTGGTGTAGATAAATAAGGGGTTGGTGCTCCTTTCTGTTGGTGTAGATAAATAAGGGGTTGGTGCTCCTTACAGTGGGTGTTGGTAAATTGATTGTAAAGTTGGTGCTTTACAAAGGCTAGATTTGGATGGTAGTCCAAGCAATCAATTTTTGAGGAGTAGCCACATTGGTGAACCTCGTTAAATCTTGTGTTGTGTGATGCTCTTTTGTTATACTTGTTGTATCTAGTAATAAGTTTTAATTACTACGATATTAAGAGCTATAAATTCAAGTTTATAGAGCTACACTGATTCACCCCCCCCTCTCAGTGTCATTGTAAGACTAACAATTGGTATCAGAGATAAGTTCCTGTACAAGCTTAACAGGCTAGGGTGATCTTGGAAGTAACACAATGGTAGGTGGTGAAGGCTTCTCATCAAACAAAGCACCATTGTTTGATAGATCTAATTACGCATTCTGGAGAATCAGGATGCAGACATATCTTTATGCTTTGGGATATGACATCTAGGATTCAGTAGTTAGTGGATACACAATACCCATCACTCCTCCAAAATATGCTGACAAAAAGAAACTATTTGAAAATAACTCAAAAGCAAAGAATGCTATCATGTGCGGATTAGCAGACAGTGAACTAGTAAATATCATGAGCTGTAAAAAGACAAAATAAATATGGGACAAACTGAGGAGTATTCATGAAGGAGACAATAAGATCAAGGGGGACAAGGTATAAACACATCGAGCTTAGTTAGAAGCATTAAATATGAATGACAATGAAAACATTGAGGCATATATGCTGAGAGTTAATGGAATCATTAATGCGATCAGAGGACTTGGTGAGGATATCGAAGACTCTGCTGTCGTGAAAAAGGTATTAAGATCTCTTCCTCAAAGGTTTTATTCTAAAGTCTCAACGATAGAAGAAGCTAAAAATCTAAATTATTTTAGTATAGATGAGATGTATGGTTCTTTGACTGCATATGAGATGAGGATAGGAAGATCTAAGCCCATAGACAGAGAAGCGGCTTTTAAAGCCCTTAAAAATAAAAATGCAAAACAAGAGTCCGAGGAAGAAGAGACATCAGATGAAATGGAAGCAAACTTTATTAGAAAACTAAAAAGGGGAAAAGGAAAATATAGAGGAAAGCTATCGTTTAAATGTTTCAACTATGGAGGGGTTGGGCATTTTATGACTAAATATCCACTTAATGAGAAGAAAAAAAATGATGAAGGATCGCACCAAGAGAGAAGTGACTGGAAGAAGAAAACAAATTTTAGAAAAGGCAACTTCATGAAGAAAATTTTTATCTCCAAGAATTTCAGTTCAACAGAAGACAGCTCTGGTGAGGATTCTAAAGAGGAAACAGGTGAAGCTCTTTTCATGGCATTTGAAGAAGTAAAATCAGAAAAGGAAGGAGTGAAATCTGAAGTATGTGGTGAAAACCCTGAGGCTGAAGTAGATCTAGAAGGTGAGTTGATATTTGCACTTGAAGAGTGGAAAATAGAGAGGAAAAAGAATAAGAAAATTTCAAAAAATCCTGAGGATGCAAAAGAAATCATAACTAGTCTGAAAGTACAGATAGAAGAATACAAGAAAATATCTGAAGATCTCGAAGTACAAATTACCATGAAAATAGATTATTGCTACAAATGAGAAGAAGAGAATGTTGGTTTACGAACGCAGATAGAAGAGATGAATCACAAAATTAGTTGTTATCACAAATGCGAAGAAAGTTCTATGAAGCTGGATAAGATTATAAATGACCAAAGTCCTGCAGGCATCAAATTTGGTCTGGTTTTCGTCGAAGGAGAATCATCAAATGGATCAAAGCCCATAAATGTAGAATCCATAAATAATGAAGATAAGAAATAGGTTGATCAAGGAAAAATGTCTCATGCAAAAGAAAGCAATAATTCTAGGCATGAAAGGAGAATTGAAAATGATGGATTCACCAATGTCACACATCAAAGAAGAAGAAGACCTATGGCTCCTACGACAACATGACAAAGACCATCACCTAGGTTCAATTATCCCTTTTCTGGTTTCTGTTTTAAATGCAATGGCTATGGGCATAAAATCTCAGACTGCAAATATAATGTAAGACCAAGGAATTTCACTAGTAGAAATGTTTTTTCTCCTCTGATGAATTATACAGTAGAATGTTATAACTGTCATAATTTTTTTGGCACATTGCAAGAAATTGTAGAAGTACATTTGCATCAAATCGGTTTCAGAGAAGAAAATTTCAATGAAATAGGATGAGACAAAATAGAAAACTTCCTAAAAAACATGCACAAGCTATTGATAAGGGAAAGGCAAAACAAGAGCCCAAAACTACTATCAAAATAGAGTGGAAAGAAAAAGAGCGACTTAGGGAAGAAAAAGAATCCTTAATCATACAAACAATATTTAAAGCACAGAATAAATATGAACCATGCATACTTGATAGTGGATGCTCCAGTCATATGACAGGTGACAAACAAAAATTTGAGAAGTTATAGAAATATGAAGGTGGTTCAGTAAAGTTTGGAAATAAAGATGGAGCTAAGATAGTTGGCAAAGGTTCAGTTAAAATTAGTGACGGAAAAATTAAGTCAGAAGAAGTCTTGTTTGTGGATGGTTTGAAACATAACTTGTTGAGCGTAAGTCAGATTTGTGATAAAGGTCATGAAGTAGTTTTTAAGAAGTAGGGTTGTGAAGTCAGAAAAACAAATAGTGGAAAATTGATAGCAACTGGATCAAGGACATCTGGAAACCTGTACACACTCTCAAAGACTTCAGAAGGAGCTTGTTTTATTGGATAGGAAGAAGAAAATTGGTTGTGGCACAAGAGACTCGGTCATATCAGTTTTGATAATCTAGTAAAAATCAACTCAAAAAGGGCAGTGAGAGATATTCCCACCATCAGCAAACCTGCAAACAACATTTGTGCTTCATGCCAAAAGGGGAAGCAAACTAGATTCACATTCAAAACAAAAGAGTACTACACAAGCAAACCTTTGGAACTAATACACATTGATTTATGTGGACCCATGAGAACACAAAGCATAAATGGTGAAAAATATTTTATGTTGTGCATTGATGACTATTACAGAATGACATGGATATTTTTCTTGAAGCATAAATCAGAAGCTTTTGAAATGTTCAAGACTTTCAAAAACCAAGTTGAGAATGAAACAGGAAAGAGGATCAAATGTTTAAGATCATATAGAGGAGGAGAATTCATTTCAGAGGAGTTTATAGAGTACTATGAAAAATATAGTATTAGGAGATAGTTTTTAGTAGCCAAGACACCTCAGCAGAATAGAGTGGTAGAAAGAAAGAACAAGACAGTGCAGGAAATGGCACGAACTATGTTGGATGAAAGCAGAGTAGCAAACAGATTTTGGAAAGAAGCAGTCCATACTACGATGTATATCCAAAATAGGTACATGCTGAGAACACATGAAAGAAAAACTCCTTACAAGTTGTGGTTCGGTAAAAAGGCAACAGTAAAATACCTCAAAGTTTTTTGCAGCAAGTGCTACATCAAAATAACTGAAGATAATCTTGGTAAGTTTGAAAATAGAGCATATGAAGGTATTTTTGTTGGTTATTCATAAAAAAAAAAGCTTACAAATGCTACAACAAGAGGCTAAAGAAAATTGTGGACAGTGTCGATGTTAAATTTGATGAAGGTAGAGAATGAGTAATTATCTATGAAAAGAACTACCCAATTTATGAAGAGTATATTGAAGGAGATGAGGAAAATGAAACATAAAAGATACAAAAAATTGACTCAGATGATTTAAGTTGTGATTCAAAGTGGAAGAAAATAAGAAATTCAAAACAGGCAGCTGACAGAAAAATCATCCTAGAGAGCAAATAATTGGAGACCCCAAAGTTGGTGTTCAGACAAGAAGAAGAGTAGTAAGTAACTACTCTCTATTATCTAGCATTGAGCCCAAAAATGTTGCTGACACAAGCAAAGATGAAAGTTGGATGAAGGCAATAAATGAAGAATTAGATCAAATCGAGAAAAATAAAACTTGGGAGTTAGTACCTAGACCTACAAATAAAAATATAATCGGGACTAAATGGATTTTTCGAAACAAATTGAATGAAGAAGGAAAGGTAGTAAGAAATAAAGCGAGATTGGTATGTAAGGGTTATGCACAAGTTGAAGGCATTGAATTTGAGAAAACTTTTGCACCAGTAGCTAGACTAGAGGCAATTAGAATATTTTTGGCTTTAACAGTCTACAAGAATTTCAAAGTTTATCAAATGGATGTGAAATCAATGTTTTTGAATGGGAAACTTGAAGAAGAGGTTTATATTGAGCAACCAGATGGTTTCCAACTTGGTGATGATCCCAACTTGGTTTGCAAGTTGAAGAAAGCATTATATGGCTTAAAACAGGCACCTCAAGCATGGTATGCAAGGCTAGACAACTATCTCACTCAACAAGGGTTTAAGAAAGGTTGCAAGTTGAGCAAGGATGAAAAATCTCCACCTGTTG
The DNA here is from genome assembly GCA_028583015.1 of Wollemia nobilis. Classification (NCBI taxonomy): domain Eukaryota; kingdom Viridiplantae; phylum Streptophyta; class Pinopsida; order Araucariales; family Araucariaceae; genus Wollemia; species Wollemia nobilis. Next base: position 2,500,594 of record JAQPPZ010002321.1, read on the forward strand.
ATCAAACCATGTACAGATCTATGATTGGGAGATTACTGTACCTGACATCTACCAGACCAGATATTTTGCAGGCAATATGCATGGTAGCATGATTTCAGGCTAATCTCAAGGAGACTCATGTGACAACAGTGAAGAGGATTCTTCGGTACCTCAAGGGTACTATGGAGTATGGGTTATGGTATCCGAAATGTAAAGAATTCACCCTTATTTTGTATTCAGATGCATATTGGGTAGGAGGTGTCAAATGACAGAAAGAGTACCAGTGGGCATTCTATATTAGAGATAGATTGGTCATGTGGCACAGTAATAAACAAGAGTCAGTTTATTTATTGACAAGAGAGGCAAAATATATTGCAATGACAACATGTTGTACACAGGTATTGTGGATGAAACAAACCCTGAAAGATCTTGGTATTAGCTTCAGTGAGCCAATATCAGTTAAGTGTGATAACACCAGTGCCATTAACATCTCCAAGAATCTGGTTATGCATTCATGCACAAAACACATTGCTATTAGGTATCACTTTTTGAAGGAGAAAGTTGTAGAAGGTGAGGTTAAGTTGGATTTTGTTCCAACTACAGAGCAAGTAGTAGATATCTTCACAAAACCATTGCCCAAGGAAGTTTTTGAGTACCTTCGTAATAAATTGGGAGTGGTCACGCTTCCCAAGAATTGACTAGCTATAGGGATCACATTCTCAGGGGGAGCATTTAAGTATTTGATTATTGTTTTGCTCATGTTCATGATTTGTGCTAAGTGTAATAAATTTTTTTTAAGAATGTTGTGCATGGACTCAGGGGGAGTCTGTAGTAGCCCTTTGGTATTATTGTCAAAGGGGGAGAAGAGTTACAGGAAATTGCACGTGTTGCCAAAAATTCCAAAGGGGGAGATTGTTGAGCAAGGTGCAACAACAATATTGTCATTGTTGTCAACATAGTCAGATAGATCTATTGATGTAGTGGACAGGAAGTTCAAAAGCTATTCAGATGTAGAATACAGGAGTTCAAAGGTTATTTAGAGTATGTACAGTGATTTTCCAAGAAGACCGAAGTGGCCCATATGCAAAAGATCAAATAAAAAAGACAAGTAAGAAAAGTGTCACGATATCGTGACATATACAGCAGGCAAGAAAAACTGTCACGATTTCACGACATGTTGGAAGAGAGAGAAAAAGCAAGAAAAACTATCGCGATTTCATGACATGTTGGAAGAGAGAGAAAAAGCAGGAAAAATTGTCATGATTTCATGACATGTTGGAAGAGAAAAAGGCAAGTGGAAAAATTGTTGCGATTTCATGACATGTTGGAAGAGAAAGAGAAAGCAGGAAAAAGTGTCACGATTTCACGACAAGTTCGAAGAAAGAGAACAAGTAAGAAAAGTGTCACGATTTCACGACATGTCATATTCGTGACTAAAATAGGAGAGATAAAGTAAGTTTGAAAAGTATCGTGATATCGTGACATGTCGTATTTTCATGACAAAAGAAAGAGAGGAAGTGTACGGAAGCAGAACTATCGTGATTTCATGACAAAAGCAAAAAGCAAGACTTCGAAGTAGAAGTGTCGTGATTTCATGAAAAAAACAAATAAGTAAAGTACGAAAGCAGAAGTGTCGTGATTTCACGATAAAAGCAGAGAAGAAGACTTCAAAGGCAGAAGTGTCATGATTTCGTGACAAAAGAAAAAAATCTAAGTACGAAAGCAGAAGTGTTGTGATTTTTTAACAAAATATAAGTTGAAGACTTCAAAAGCAGAAGTGTCACAATTTCATGACAAAAGCAAAGAAGTACGAAAGTAGAACTGTCATGATTTTGTAACAAAAGCAGAGAAGAAGACTTCGAAGGCAGAAGTGTCACAATTTCGTGACAAAAGAAAATAAGCTAAGTACGGAAGCAGAAGTGTCATGATTTCATGACAAAAGCTAAGTTGAAGACTACGGAGGCAGAAGTGTTGCGATATCACGACAAAAGCAAATTCGAAGTCTATGGAAGCAGAAGTGTCGCAATATCATGAAAAAAGCAAAGACGAAGTATACGGAGGCAAAAATGTCATGATATCATGACAAAAGAAAATACAAAGTCTACAGAGGTAGAAATGTTGTGATATCGTGACAAAATAATAGAGAAAGCGTACGGAGGTGAAAGTCTCGCGATATCGCAACATGTATTTTCGTGGCAACAACAACAAAAGAAGCTATAGAGGCAGAAATGTCATGATTTCGTGATAGGTCCTAAATGCGTAAGTCAAGAAGGAGAACCAATTGAAATGAGAAGTATGACAGTGGAACGACATCACTACAACATTTAAAAGGATAGTTACAGAGTGATTTCATACTGCTAAAATACGAAGAGTGATCAAAAGTCAGTATGACAGTTACAGGGTCTGTCTAGAATGAAATCATCAAGCGATGGATAAACCGAACATCTTCTTGAGTTGAAGCCGACAAAGACCGATGACAACCAACTAAAATTAGGGTTTATAGTTGTTATGAAAGCCGACTAATATTAGGATTTACAACCGACTAATATTAGGGTTTTCATCATAAAAAATATTGTTATAAAAGGAGGTCTATTTGGAGAATTGAAAATATGGTCGAATGTGTGTGAAATACGGTCGTTGTGCACAAATATCAAGTCATGTCGAATCGTGCTGTGCAAAATTCACAAAGAGAGCAGAGTGTGCAAAAGGGAGAATACGATCGTGAAGTTCAACTGTAACAAAGCAGAGTGTGCAAAGTGATTGCGCAGAGAGAGCAGAGTGCATAGAGAATGCAAAGGTGAAGAAGACCAGTCAGGGTCTTGCAAAAGCAAAGATAAATAAGGGGTTGGTGCTCCTTTCTATTGGTGTAGATAAATAAGGGGTTGGTGCTCCTTTCTATTGGTGCAGATAAATAAGGGGTTGGTGCTCCTTACAGTGGGTGCTGGTAAATTGATTGTAAAGTTGGTGCTTTGCAAAGGCTAGATTTGGATGGTAGTCCAAGCAATCAATTTTTGAGGAGTAGTCACATTGGTGAACCTCGTTAAATATTGTGTTGTGTGATGCTATTTTGTTATACTTGTATCTGGTAATAATTTTTAATTGTTGTGGTATTAAGAGCTGTAAATTTAAGTTTATAGAGCTACACTGATTCACCCCCCCCTCTCAGTGTCATTGTAAGACTAACAGACAAAGACTCCAAAACACCAAAAATTCAAAAATTTGGGGTAAACTCAAGCTGGATTTTGAGAATCCAACAGGAGCCTTCAACATCCTTTATTTTAATAGGTGCTAACACCTAACACAAAATCTTTTCAAGTTTTTATTGTTATTTGTTGCACATTATGAAATCATAGGTTCCATTATTAGAGTGCAATAACAGAATCACGACACAAAAATTTAGAGTATAATATCATCTTAACCATAAATTTAGGTAATTTTATTGAATTTTATTAAAATTATTTCATTCTAAATTACTATCTACTATATTACTTTTTCTCTATTTGATGTAATTCAATATAAAATAAAAAAAGGTAAAAAGAATTTAGGTCTAGTTTTCCTTTCCTACTATTAAACACAAAAGATAAATAAATATCTAAAGAACCTAGTTTGGTTGCTTAACTTCGTCAGATTATTTTCAACTTAGGAAATAAATATAAAGTGCATGGACTTTGCACTAGGCTAGATCTAATATAAACATTTTCTTATCCTCTATTTGAAAATAATAGGTTTATTTTCTAATAAATTAGGGCATAGAAGTCATTCAAAGGCAATAATCATTCTAAGTTAGCTCTTATATGTGCATATATTGTTTTATATGTATTATATAGACAAATTTTATTTATGCTTAGTTTACTTTGAACAAACCAAACTTAGGTGTTTTCCTAATATACACACATAATAAAAGGATTTAGAGTAATTCTTTAAAAGTACTCTTGATAAACCCCCTTTGCATATGAGAAATATTTGCCACCTTGGGTATTGAGATGGGAAAATTTCCATGGGGATATTAGACCTAACAAATTTATTGATAACTTCATGGATCACTTCCCACACCCCTCACCACTCCTCATTTCATAATAAAATAGTTTTGTATCCTATATATGTACAATTCAGTGATTATTTATGATGCATGTGGGTGCCTCCAATAGTTGTGCCCTCTTTTTATTTATTTTATATTTTTATGCATTCCGTATAATATTTGAGTGGATGTATTGATTCTATTTATTAAGGAAAATATTGTGAATTCTAGCTTTAGGGACCTTCCTATAATAAATATCTTAATGTACTTTACTCCTCTCTATATACCCACCAAGACATGAGAGAAGATTGATACATGGAAATCCAATGGTATGTGGAAGTGACCCCCTATATACATATCCAATATGGTGTGTGGTATAATACCACACCTCCTTATGACTCCTACTATCTGATTGCAATATAATCCTTACTAGGTGTAAGTACACATAAGAACCTATTTGGATGGTTGGCAACCTAGTCTTGCTATATACCTAATATAGCCTATTAAATTTCATAGTAATTACATAGAGGATTGGAAATATCCCTAGTAGGACAAGCACTTCATTATATTATTGTTATTTTAATTTAGTATTTTCTAGCGAAATAAACAAATTTAATGATATTAATTAATTTTTTTTATAAATATTAGTTTTAATTAAGGCTTAGCTTGGTCAAGTAAAATTTTGGGACCGAATGTGGTGTTCATATTGGTTTCACTAAAACTTGATATAGGAAAAATTATGGAGGGTCTTTTTCTAGCCTTTGGCACAAGGCATGCTGGCTTCTTTGTTCCATGGGGTATTGGGTCCATGATGTCTCACACAAAGGATAGGGTTAGTCATGAGTCTAGTTTAAGGTTTAATAAGTTTAGTTAGGAAACACCTATGTTTTTTCTAATAATTTTTCTTTATATCCTATCCTTAATTTGGTGTTATCAGAGCTATAAATGCAACATAAAATGTATCAAGAAGGTCCTATAAACTATGTGTCTTTGTATTTTTTATTATGGGTAAACAATCTGATTTTTTTATTTCAAGAGTAAGGGTGCAATATAATAATACAATAAAAAATATCCTAAAATAACTACATGTAACTACATTTTGATGAATATGTAGTGTTACAAATGATCTACTAATTATATCAAGATAGTGACTTGTTCCTTATTTTTTATTTTTTCTTTAGTGAATAAAAAGTATTAATGATAGAATAATGCAAAAACAAAACATAGGACAAATAGAAAATAGCTAATATTTGTAATGATAAATAAATATTTGGAACCATTGACATGATTTTATCTAAATGACAAAAGTTATAATAGGGTGTAGAAGCATTGTTGGCATTGTTGCTATCTAGTGGCACTTTCACTTATAACTCTTAGTTTTTTAGAAACTTATAATATATATATATATATATATATATATATATATATATATATATATTTAGTAGCTAATGGGTATGCCTAGAACCTAAGAATAATTAATGCTAAAGTCTCCAATGAGGACTATAAACTTAAAGACAAAAGGATCATTGAAGTTTGATAGCACTACTGATGCTTATGTCAAATAATGGCGCTTTCACATTTCATGATAGATAATTTACTATGGAATCATAGTATTTAATATGGCATCAATTGGTTATAGCAGTGTTGGAACTCATAATATTTTCTATAGATAAACATAGAATGAAAACAATGAATAAAAGAAGAATTTGGTGAGCACCTTAGGAACTATTAATAATAACTATCCATAGATAATAGTGCACAACACTTTGATAATAAATGAGGATTGTGAGGGGATATTTATAGTAATACAAAAAACCAAAATACATCATCGATTTTAACCTAAGATAACATAATAAGTGGTATTTAGGTTAATTATAAATAATAACTAGAACTTAGCCATAAGAAGGCTTAACAACGTCTGTTAGGTTTACATAATAAAATATTATAAAATAATAAATACATTCTATAAAAAAATGCCCTTAGGCTTATACCAATACATCACATAATTTTGAATCTAGGCCATGAATCAAATTATAATTTCAAAATCCACTTATAATTTGTACTAAGGGGATAAGCAGATAAAAATATTAGTACTGATAATATATTCTCCCCATAATGGATGCTCTAGTGGGCCTTTGTAGTTGAGTTAGATCCATCCAAATTTTCCTCATAATTTATAATACACCTAGCTAACTTCAATTACTCAACATCAATTCTTTATATATTTAGCAAGCAACTCTTAATTATATTTCCTTTCCTTTTATAGTGTTTGAAGCTAGTATTTAATTTCTTTAAAGAATTAGCTTGACCCATTTTTCCTATAGGAATTAGCCTCATTAGATTTTAATTCCTTTGTGTAAGTGTATATATGTGGATTTTTTCCGCCATAATTCTACATTATAACCTACAAGTAAACTAGGAGAGAAAACAACTAGTCAAGAGTGTCTTATGATATTCCAATAATATAGGTATGATATGAACCATGAGGTTCAATATCTAAAATAAAGGGGAGATATTAGTAAGGAAAATATTAATTCATTCTACATCATATTTCTTTTCACCTCTAGAATATGCAATATCTTCCCTTAAATCCTTGAATATCATAATATAGTCCTCAATGTTATCAAACTCAACTAGCTTAAGTGAAAAAATTCTATTTTCAAGTTACTTACTTTATAAATATAAATATTTCCAAGAAGTTCATGTATATTTTACTACATATTTATAGGGGCACGCTCCTATTTAATATAGATAATAAATTTTGATGCAGTCAACAAGAAAAATAAACTAAAAGCCTCTTCTATATTTTCGTGTCGAATTTCATCATCAAGAAGAAATATTCTATCCTCCTCAAATATGGACCACATGTTTTTTCTTCATAGGAAATCAATCATATAGGTTGACCAAATACTATAGTTTTTTTTTAATGAAGGTAACTAGGGATTTATAATCCATCTTACAAAATAAAATTCATTACATCATATCAGGTTCATAAACTAATTCCACCAAAGTGAAGAGCTAAAAAATTGCACAATTTGAAAAAAGGGGCTGAAAATAATTTTGTATGTAGAAGTTATAACCTTGAAACTATTTACCCTATTCAAACCAAAATATAATAATTAAAGCTCTATATATTTGAAAAATAAAACCAACCACCCACTACCACTTGATAATGTATGGTTTGTTAAAGTTATCCACTATTTTTTCACCATATAAATGCTCTTGAATCACTATGACTATGACACATAATTATTTTTTATTGGATGTATATATTTAAATACATGTAAAATATTCCTCGTCACACTAGTAAAGTCCACATAAACCAATGAGTCAATTGGAATTACACATTAATAGAAAAAATGTGTTGAATGCTCTTGGAGAGACTTAAATCAAAGTCTCATTTGTGCTAATAGCCATGCTCTATTCAATATTTTGTAGTGTATGATACATCAATAATGGAAAACCATAACTTTTGTATTACCCACATTCTCACCATTGCCATATAAATAATCAATATGTAGGTATCAAACACATGACTTACTTTCCCAAAAATGGTTTTACTAATCAATCCATCTTTATGGGTTTAGGCAACACTGAATTGGCACATTGCAGAGAAAGATAAAATCTACATAAAAAAATGTAGGGATGCAAATAAATCCCATGTTGTGTTTCATCCTATGGAAATCATGATTGCAATGTCATCCATGGACTTAGGTGAGGAGAGGAGCTAACAAAAAGATATTGTTATTTCATAATTTCCAAGTGGTTTAAGGATTGGTTTTCATCTAAGGCAGCTAGGGACACATGATTCTAAATAAAAATATAGAGAGACAAATTCTCCAATGCATCCTACAATAACCACCATGGTACCATCAAAAAATAGAATTGTGGGTGTCCTTTCTTTGTAGAAAAAGGAATTGTGCCTCTCTATTGCAAATAACATTAGGGCTAGGTGGGAAAATAATTGTGTCTCTCTATTTCAAAGAACATTAGGGCTAGATGGGAAAATAATGCTTGTTTAAATTCAAAAAATGGTGTAAAATACTACTAAATTATGGAGAAATTTTTACTACTTAATATCCAATTTTACAAGAGGATTTCATAGAAACATTTGAGATTCAATTTTTTGGAATATTTCTAGGAGATTAGAGAATATTTTAAGCCAAATTTTGAAAATATAGAAAAAATGATAGAAAATTAATCCTAGAAATCAAAAGAAAAATTAGGTCCGAGGTGTAGACCAATTGGTTCATCCAAACCCCATAAGGGGGGCAGAGGTCCAAGGTTCAAATCTCGAGCCTCATCGGATTGAACGCTTGTCCCTTTCCTGGTGCTTTTAGTAGCGTAAAAGGTTTAAAATGATTGTGGCATGGTGGTTATAGGGGTGTACTGCATGAAGATCTATGTGGCGGCTTCTAGGGCGGACAACGCAGAATACTGTGGCGGCCATAAAAGCTAGACAACCTGCTCGGATTCATGGCGGCTACCGATTCCACCATGTAAATTCAAAAAAAAAAAAAAAAAATCAAAAGAAAAATTAGAGGCTTTGAAGATCATTCTACTATGACCAAATGAGGTTAATTCAATACCACTCTAATACCATGTTGAAATTAACAATATTTTCTAGAAATAAACTAAAGCAAACTACACTCAAATATATTATACATAGAATAAAATGGACAAAAGAAGAATTTTATGGGCCTTATAGACATGCAAAATAATGACTATCCATAAGTAATATTTCCAAATATTATGATAGGTATTTATAATAATTCTAGACCATCAAATATATCATAGAGTTTAACCTGAGTTGAGATAACAAGTGGATTTTAGGATAATTACAAATAACAAATAGGGTTCAACCATAATAAGGATAATCAAGGTCCACTGAGATTACATAATAAAATATTAGAAAATAATAAATACATTGCATAAATAAATACCCATAGGCCTATCCAATACATTGTACAATATTAGATCTTTTCGATGAAGATGATTATAATTTCAAAAAGTAGAACCACTAAAAATAAAATCATATGATGTTGTTACCTACAAGTACAACAAAATAGGTCTCTGGACAAACTATTTTTTACTATTGGATGTTTTGATAAGGATACTTGACTAGGAGGTACAAGGGTTATAATGAGGATAAAAAATATATATTTTAGTGACAAAAGTTAAACTTACTATTCAAATGTTAATATGATGAAATAATAACAAAATGACAATAACAAAAGGATAAGAAAAACCTTAGGGATGAAGAGAGGACAACCCAATAGGATTTATTAAGTTTAAAAACTTAATATCCTTAGTAGATGCCTCTTGTCATGATGAAAGCTTTATTTTATTAGAATAAGATTATAAATAAAAGAATACCTCTTGATTATGACAAAGGATGCTTTGATATTGATTTTGGTAGATCTTTTCTATTGCAATAATTCATAGATTGGGATCCTCTAAGGGCTATAGTTATATGAATTCATGGTTCCATTAGAGTATGCTCTCATATAATTTACCAAGAGTGACAAGCTAGAGATATGACATGGTTGCATGGAGTTTATGAATTTGATTGAAGTTCATTTAATAAAAACTTTGTATGCAACTAAGGATGATCAAGTTCAAGATTTTTTATTTCTAATTAATGTGTAGTTGAGGTGGAAGTTTATATAGGCATTAATCAAATCAATATTTAGTGAGAGTTCAACAACTACCATCTCCCTTCTATTTTTTTTTATCTCTGGTAGTTAATAGCACTAGGATTAAGAGCACCAATGGTAATAAAAATCATAGAGTTATTACTGAATTGATCGTTCCTAGGTAGATTTGGGAGGAAATGATAAAAATTTAAGATATAGAAAAATCCTACGAGCTGAGTAGTATCACTATAGGTGCTACCACTTTGATCAAGGTATTTTTTCTTTTGAATATATAAATTCTTCTAGATTTATTTTTAATATGAATGAATTGATTTTGATGTTTGAATAGCTAATTAATGTATATGATGGTGAGTTTTATGGACTTGATAATGTACTCAATGTTAGGTGTCTACATAAATAAAATCTCATTTATTTTGAGCATTGCATGATGCTATTATCTAATTATGTGGAAATAGCATTGAGGAAGGAGGAAACACTAAATTTTCTCTTTTTGTGGGTGATAGATATCCATCATAGGCCCTTAGTACTATTTAGAATTTTTTTTTTTTTTTAATTTGTAGAAAACATCCCAAAAGGGATGCCACTTTCGGGTAAGACCCAAGGAGGCAGGGGTATCCATTTTGTAAAAAACGCCCAGGACTCGGACCTGGCCTACCACCTTTGACATACTCAAGGAGCAAAAAAACACACAAAACCAAATTAAAAAAAGAAAATAACAACAAAAATAATAAAATAAAATAAAAAACAAACTCCTTGAGTGTGTCAAAACCAAAAGCACAACCAAACACGCACAATAAGATAAAAGAAATGACAACACAAACCACATAGAAAAACACAAGAACCACATAACAAAACACAAACAATACAAAAACAACATAACACTACAAAGACATAACCCAAAAAAACATGAAAAACAAACACAACCAAAACCTAAAAAATAAAATAGATAAAATAAAAACAAAAACAATCAACAACAGACAATAAACAAAAACAAAAAACATAGAAAACACTCACACATAAAAAAATGAAATAACACAAACAAAGAGAAACCCAAGAACAAGAACGAAAAAAACACAAGAACAATAACAAAAAAAAACAAAACAAAACAAAACAACAAAAACACAAGAAAAACAAAAAACAACACAAAGAAGACAAAAACAAAACAAAACAAAATAAGCCACCCACCTTAAAAAACTAAACAAAAAAACAAAGAAGACAAAAAAAAAAAATTAACAAAACAATGACCTATCTAGATCAAAAGACTATTAGGTCCGAGGTGTAGACCAATTGGTTCATCCAAACCCCATAATGGGGCAAAGGTCCAAGGTTCAAATCTCGGGCCTCGTCGGACTAAACGCGTGTCCCTTTCCTGGTGCTTTCAGCGATGTAAAAGGTTTAAAATGATTGTGCCATGGTGGTTATAGGGGTGGACTGCACGAAGATCTGTGTGGCGGATTCTATGACAAAAAACACAAAATAATGTGGAATTCAGTTGCTCAAGGTTATTTGACCTTATGCCATAATAATCCCAACCATTCTTTTGACATTTTTTATCAATTGTGGGCTCAAAATATCTGCCCTAATGTGAGGTTCTTTAATTGGCTTTTATTGCATCGTAGGGTGCTTACTGGTGAGCAACTTATGAAGCGTGGTTTTCATGGCCCTTTTAGATGTGAAATGTGTGAAGAGAATGTAGAAAATATCAACCATATTTTTATTGAGTGTACTTTAGCCTCCGAGCTATGGAGGAGCATGGCAACTTTACTTGGCTTACAAGTGGTCCAATTTTTTCACTTTTGAACAACTTTGGAGGGATTGGCCTAATCAAGAGGGTGTTGATCATTTTATTAGGCATTTAGTTTGGATGGGTTCTACCATTCTTCTTTGCAATATTTGGAATGAAAGGAACAACCAAATTTTTAATCAAGATAGGAAGGATATTCACTATATTTGGCAAAAGACCATAGCCAACTTAGTTGAATCAGTCCATCATTTCCTTAATCACCTCCAAAACTCCCACCAAATATGGGATCAAGTGATGCAAATATTGAAGATTAAACCTTCTAAGGGCAACCATATTAAAGGGAATGTGAGTATTAGTAAGATAGATAGGACTAGAAATTGGCAACCTCCTCCTAAGGATTTTGGAAAAGTCAATACTGATGGAGCCTCTAGAGGGAACCTTGGAAAATCCAGTGTGGGAGGAATTGGTAGACTTTCGGATGGCTCCCTTGGTTTTTACTTTTGCTGAGAATTTGGGTATTCTTTCCAATAACCTTGTTGAGGGGTATGGTATCCTTAGAGGCCTTCAGGAGGCTACTAAGGTTGGATGGGAAAAGGTGTTAGTTGAGTCCGACTCTCAACTTATGATTAATCTCTTGAAGACTCCTTCTAAGAATCATAAGGTGGATTGGAGAATAAAAAGAATTATTGAGAAGATTCAGTTAATCCAGATGGGAATTTTGAAAGTTGATTACAATTATGTGGTCATAGATCAAAACAAGAGTGCTGATGCTTTAGCTAATTGGGCTTTGGACAAAGGTGATCCTACTTGTTATGGCCACCCTCCTATATGGTGGGCTTCTCAAATTAGGGAAGCTCTTCTTTCTATCATTTCTTTGGATGGCTCCAGTTCTGAAGGTACCTAGTTTCTTCTTGTTTTTTTCTTTTTTCTCTTTGGTTCATTCAGTTTTTTTAGTTCCCTAGCTCATTCTATTCTTTATTTTGTTTCCTCTGTTGATTCTTGCATTAATAGTCTTCTGATCTAGATAGGTCATTGTTTTGTTCATTTTTTTTCTTTTGTCTTTTTTTTTTTTTTTGTTTGTTTTTTTTTAAGGTGGGTGGGTTCTTTTGTTTTGTTTTGTTTTTGTGTTCTTTGTGTTGTTTTTTGCTGTTCTCGTTTTCTTGTTGTTTTGTTTTTTTTTGATGTTTATTGTTATTGTTCTTGTGTTTTTTTCATTCTCTTTGTTTGTGTTATTTCATTTTTTTATGTGTGAGTGTTTTCTATGTTTTTTGCTTTAGTTTATTGTTTGTTGTTGGTTGTTTTTATTTTTATTTTATTTATTTTATTTTTTAGGTTTTGGTTGTGTTTATTTTTCATGTTTTTTTGGGTTATGTCTTTGTAGTGTTCTATTGTTTTTGTCTTGTTTGTGTTTTGTTATGTGGTTCTTGTGTTTTTATATGTGGTTTGTGTTGTGGTTTATTTTATCTTATTGTGCATGTTTGGTTGTGCTTTTGGTTTTGACACACTCAAGGAGTTTATTTTTTATTTTATTTTATTATTTTTGTTGTTATTTTATTTTTTTAATTTGGTTTTGTGTGTTTTTTTGCTCCTTGAGTATGTCAAAGGTGGTAGGCTAGGTCCGAGTCCTGGGAATTTTTGGTAGAATGGATACCCATGCCTCCTTGGGTCTTACCCAAAAGTAGCATCCCTTTCGGGATGTTTTCCACAAATAAAAAAATATATATATCAGAAGACTATTAATGCAAGAATCAACAGAGGAAACAAAATAAAGAATAGAATGAGGTAGGGAACTAAAAAAACTGAATGAACCAAAGAGAAACAAAAAAAAAAAAAAAGGAAGAAACTAGGTACCTTCAGAACTGGAGCCATCCAAAGAAATGATAGAAAGAAGAGCTTCCCTAATTTGAGAATCCCACCATATAGGAGGGTGGACATAACAAGTAAGATCACCTTTGTCCAAAGCCCAATTAGCTAAAGCATTAGCACTCTTGTTTTGATCTCTGACCACATGATTGTAATCAATTTTCAAAAATCCCATCCGGATTAACTGAATCTTCTCAATAATTCTTTTTATTCTCCAATCCACCTTATGATTCTTAGGAGTCTTCAAGAGATTAATCATAAGTTGAGAGTCAGAATCAACTAACACCTTTTCCCATCCAACCTTAGTAGCCTCCTAAAGGCCTCTAAGGATACCATACCCCTCAACAAGGTTATTGGAAATAATACTCAAATTCTCAGCAAAAGTAAAAACCAGGGAGCCATCTGAAAGTCTACCAATTCCTCCCACACTGGCTTTTCTAGGGTTCCCTCTAGAGGCTCCATTAGTATTGAATTTTCCAAAATCCTTAGGAGGAGGTTGCCAATTTCTAGTCCTATCCATCTTACTAATACTCACATTCCCTTTAAGTTGGTTTCCCTTAGAAGGTTTAATCTTCAATATTTGCATCACTTGATCCCATATTTGGTGGGAGTTTTGGGGGTGATTAAGGAGATGATGGACTAATTCAACTAAGTTGGCTATGGTCTTTTGCCAAATATAGTGAATATCCTTCCTATCTTGATTAAAAATTTAGTTGTTACTTTCATTCCAAACATTCCAAAGAAGAATGGTAGAACCCATCCAAACTAACTGCCTAATAAAATGATCAACACCCTCTTGATTAGGCCAATCCCTCCAAAGCCGTTCAAAAGTGAAAAAATTGGACCACTTGTAAGCCAAGTAAAGTTTCCATTCTCCTCCATAGCTCAGAGGCTAAAGTACACTCAATAAAAATATGGTTGATATTTTCTACATTCTCTTCACACATTTCACATCTAAAAGGGCCATGAAAACCACGCTTCATAAGTTGCTCACCAATAAGCACCCTACGATGCAATAAAATCCAATTAAAGAACATCAACTTAGGCCAGAGCTTTTGAGCCCACAATTGAGAAAATATGTCAAAAGAATGGTTGGGATTATTATGGCATAAGGTCAAATAACCTTGAGCAACTGAATACTCACCCTTAGTAGTGTCGTTCCATCCAAAAAAATATTTTTCATGGGACCAAGAGAGGGATCTCATATGAAGGATGCCTTGGATATCTTGTCTTTGCATTTTTGGGATTTGAATAGGCCAGTCCTCAATAGGGATAGAATATCTACCAACATTTGAATTACCAGTATGGTACCGACAGTAATTAGCCACCTTTATCCAATTAGCTTGGTGAAGCTCCTCCATCCAAGGCCTCTAATCGGGAAACTGAGTTATCAAAGGCTTGTGACCATCCCAAGAATCTGTCCAAAAATTTGCATGTTGACCATTATGAATGATCCAAAATAATTTTTTCTTTATCAAATCCTCACTAGTCTTAAGAATTGCTAAAATGGGAGAACCTTTGGTAGGAAGTTGATAGTGAACAAGGTCTTCAGGACTTTTGTTCTCAACATATTTAGCATAGAGATTATTGGCCCAAAGAGCATTGGGGTTATGCAACATCCTCCAATATAATTTAGCAGCTAAAGCTTTGTTGTTATGAATAGAATACTGGAATCCTAACCCCCCTTCACTCTTAGGAAGACATAAAGTATCCCATTTCACCAAGGCCCATTTTCTTTTCTCCTTAGTACCACTCCAAAGGAAACAATGAATGATTTGATCTAATTCTCAAAGAAAAATCTTTGGGATATTCAAAATGGAAGAAACATAAATAGGAATAGCTTGAAGGACTGATTTTACCAAAGTGATTCTAACCCCAGAAGAAAGCCACTTGTTGGTCCACTTTCCAATTTTCTTCTTGACTTTGTCCAACAACCAATTCCAATATTTATTTTTCTACATTTGAATATTTATGGGAATACCTAAATAAGTGATTGGAAGAGAGGTCTTCTTATATCTTAATTTATCCAATACCATGGCTTCCTGTCTAGCAGAGCAGTGAAAGAAAATAACTTTAGATTTCTCTTCATTGATCAACTACCCAATAGCCTTAGAAAAACAACTAATGATTTGCTTAAAATTAGAAGCTTCCTTAACTGTAGCTTTGCCTAAAAGGGTAGAGTCATCCACAAATTGAAGATGAGAGATAGGTCTAGCTCCATGAGAAATTGTAACTCCCTCAAGGGTTTTGTTTTCCCTCTTTTTGGTTATAGTCCTACTCAAGAATTCAACAAGAATGATGAATAAATAAGGGGATAGCGGATGACCTTGCCTGATACCTCTGGAAGCTGGGAAATACTGAGAAGGCCTGCCATTGATAAGAACTAAGTAGGAAAATGAAGAGATACGTCCCATAATCCAATCCATCCAATCCTTAAAGAAACCAAATTGCCTCAAAACTTTGATAAGGAAGTGCCAATCCACTCTGTCATAAGCTTTGGATAAGTCTAACCAGATGAACATAGAAGGAGAATTTTGCATATCCATGGAATGGATGGCTTCCTAAGAAAGAACTATCTCATCTACTATTTGACGTCCTTCCACATACCCCCTTGATCTGGGGAAATAGTCTTATGTAAAAGAGGCTTCAACCTTTCTGCCATGATTTTAGTAATAATTTTGAGAAGAACATTACATAAAGCGATAGGTCTAAAAGCTGATATATGATCAACCTCTTGAGCTTTTGGAACAAGAGTAATATAAGTTTTATTGAAAACCTTAAAAATTTCTTTGGATTTCCTGGCTTCTTCCACCACCTCTAATAAATCAACATGAAGGATATCCCAGAATTCTTGGTAGAACTCAATAGGAAAACCATCAAGACCTGGGGTTTTCCCTTTTTGCATTTTAAAAACTACTTGTTGAAGCTCATTGATAGTAATAGGAGCATTCAAAATAGAGTTCTCCTCAGAGGTGATAAGAGAATGGATTTCTTGAAGAACATTTTGTTGAGAAGTCGAGTCAAGAGGAGTAGCAACAAAAATATTGGAAAAGTAATCAACAACAATAGAGTTCATGCCATCCCAAGTATAAACAACATCTCTAGAATCTGATTTTAAGGAAGAAATAAAGTTGTGAGATCTTCGAGCTAGAAGATATTTGTGGAAGAAATTTGTGTTTCGATCTCCTTCTTTGAACCATTGAATTCTAGATTTTTGCTTCCATAATTTTTTTTCTCTTTTTTCCCATTCCTCTAACTGAGTTGTGAGTTTAATTTCATCTCGCACTTCTCTTCTCCGTGAGGCCATCTAAACATATTTTCTTATTCAAATTTTCAAGATGAGCAATAACTTCATGTTTTTTTTTATGAACATCCCCAAACTCTTTCCAGTTCCAAGTCTTGATTTTGGATTTAATGTATTGCGATATTTTGGCAAAACAGAACATCTTAGTCCCATGCCTAGGTTTACCTTCCTTCCACCATTGTTGCACATGAGGTCTGAAGGAAATGTCTCTAAGCCAAATTAATTGAAAACAAAAAGGAGAGAAACTCACATTGGTTTTCCACATTTCCACCATAACTGGCCAATGATCCGAACCAGCATTATTAAGAGTCTTCACTTTAGGAATGTGACCATGGATTAAGAAGTTTTTAGAGAGCAAAAACCTATCCAATATCTCCATTATACAAGCTAAGCCTTGCCTTCTGTTATACCAAGTCATAAGGCCATTATCTGGTTGGATATCTACAAGATGGAGGTTTGCAATATATTCGCTCATGAGGTCAGTACTTTTGTCCAAATTTCTATTTCCCCCCATTTTCTCATCCAGAGAGAGGATGGTATTGAAATATCCTCCGATAAAGATCCAATATTTAGGAAAATGAGAGATAATATGAGTAATATCCTTCCACTATCTTCTTTTTTCCTCCAAAGAAGTCGGAGTATAAACAGTAATGCAGAGCATAATCTGGTTGGAATGTCTACTTTGAATAGCTATAGCCAACAAACCCCAAATGCCAACCATATGGTGAATAAATACCTCTTTTGGGTCCTAAAGACAAACAATGCCACTCGAAGTCCCTTGGGAACTGAGGGAAACCACTTTTCTAGCTATCAAAATTTTACTGGAAATTAAGTCCATATCCTCCATTGACATTTTTGTTTCTTGAAGGAAAATGAGATGTGGATGGTTTATCTAAATCATTCTTATAATTTCATTTTGTTTTGAAAGACTCCTTTTGAGTCCTCTAATATTCCAAGTGATGATCTTCATTAATACGAGGGCTAAAAATGTTGGGAAGGGCATTAATCTTACCTTCCTCTACAATATTTTCACCTTCTTTTACCATATGATATTGATTGGTCTTTTTTTTTTTTTAATTTGTGGAAAACATCCCAAAAGGGATGCCACTTTTGAGTAAGACCCAAGGAGGCAGGGGTATCCATTCCGCCAAAAATGCCCAGGACTCGGACCTGGCCTACCACCTTTGACATACTCAAGGAGCAAACAAACACACAAAACCAAATTAAAAAAAGTAAATAACAACAAAAATAATAAAATAAAATAAAAAACATGCTCCTTGAGTGTGTCAAAACCAAAAGCACAACCAAACACACACAATAAGATAAAAGAAACCACAACACAAACCACATAGAAAAACACAAGAACCACATAACAAAACACAAACAAGACAAAAACAACAGAACACTACAAAGACATAACCCAAAAAAACATGAAAAATAAACACAACCAAAACCTAAAAAATAAAATAAATAAAATAAAAATAAAAATAAAAATAAAAACAACCAACAAAAGACAATAAACAAAAACAAAAAACATAGAAAACACTCACACATAAAAAAATGAAATAACACAAACAAAGAGAAACCCAAGAACAAGAACGAAAAAAACACAAGAACAATAACAAAAAACATAAAAAAAACAAAACAACAAAAACACAAGAACAACAAAAAACAACACAAAGAACACAAAAACAAAACAAAACAAAAGAACCCACCCACCTTAAAAAACTAAACAAAAAAACAAAGAAGACAAAAGAAAAAAAAATGAACAAAACAATGACCTATCTAGACCGAGAAGACTATTAATGCAAGAATCAACAGAGGAAACAAAATAAAGAATAGAATGAGCTAGGGAACTAAAAAAACTGAATGAACCAAAGAGAAACAAAAAAAAAACAAGAAGAAACCTGGAGCCATCCAAAGAAATGATAGAAAGAAGAGCTTCCCTAATTTGAGAAGCCCACCATATAGGAGGGTGGCCATAACAAGTAAGATCACCTTTGTCCAAAGCCCAATTAGCTAAAGCATCAGCACTCTTGTTTTGATCTCTGACCACATGATTGTAATCAACTTTCAAAAATCCCATCTGGATTAACTGAATCTTCTCAATAATTCTTTTTATTCTCCAATCCACCTTATGATTCTTAGAAGGAGTCTTCAAGAGATTAATCATAAGTTGAGAGTCAAGACTCAACTAACACCTTTTCCCATCCAACCTTAGTAGCCTCCTGAAGGCCTCTAAGGATACCATACCCCTCAGCAAGGTTATTGGAAAGAATACCCAAATTCTCGAGCAAAAGTAAAAACCAGGGAGCCATCTGAAAGTCTACCAATTCCTCCCACACTGGCTTTTCCGGGGTTCCCTCTAGAGGCTCCATCAGTATTGACTTTTCCAAAATCCTTAGGAGGAGGTTGCCAATTTCTAGTCCTATCCATCTTACTAATACTCACATTCCCTTTAAGTTGGTTGCCCTTAGAAGGTTTAATCTTCAATATTTGCATCACTTGATCCCATATTTGGTGGGAGTTTTGGGAGTGATTAAGGAGTTGATGGACTGATTCAACTAAGTTGGCTATGGTCTTTTGCCAAATATAGTGAATATCCTTCCTATCTTGATTAAAAATTTGGTTGTTCCTTTCATTCCAAATATTCCAAAGAAGAATGGTAGAACCCATCCAAACTAACTGCCTAATAAAATGATCAACACCCTCTTGATTAGGCCAATCCCTCCAAAGTCTGTTCAAAAGTGAAAAAATTGGACCACTTGTAAGCCAAGTAAAGTTGCCATTCTCCTCCATAGCTCAGAGGCTAAAGTACACTCAATAAAAATATGGTTGATATTTTCTACATTCTCTTCACACATTTCACATCTAAAAGGGCCATGAAAACCACGCTTCATAAGTTGCTCACCAGTAAGCACCCTACGATGCAATAAAATCCAATTAAAGAACCTCACCTTAGGCCAGAGCTTTTGAGCCCACAATTGAGAAAATATGTCAGAAGAATGGTTGGGATTATTATGGCATAAGGTCAAATAACCTTGAGCAACTGAATACTCACCCTTAGTAGTGTTGTTCCATCCAAAACAATATTTTTCATGGGACCAAGAGAGGGATCTCATATGAAGGATGCCTTGGATATCTTGTCTTTGCATTTCTAGGATTTGAATAGGCTAGTCCTCAATAGGGATCCAATATCTACCAACCTTTGAATTACCAGTATGGTACCGACAGTAATTAGCCACCTTTATCCAATTAGCTCGGTGAAGCTCCTCCATCCAAGGCCTCCAATCGGGAAACTGAGTTATCAAAGGCTTGTGACCATCCCAAGAATCTATCCAAAAATTTGCATGTTGACCATTATGAATGATCCAAAATAATTTTTTCTTTATCAAATCCTCACTAGTCTTAAGAGCTGCTAAAATGGGAGAACCTTTGGTAGGAAGTTGATAGCGAACAAGGTCTTCGGGACTTTTGTTCTCGGCATAGGTTATACAACACTGCAAAAGGAGATTATTGGCCCAAAGAGCATTGGGGTTATGCAACATCCTCCAATATAATTTAGCAGCTAAAGCTTTGTTGTTATTAATTGAAGACCGGAATCCTAACCCCCCTTCACTCTTAGGAAGACATAAAGTATCCCATTTCACCAAGGCCCATTTTCTTTTCTCCTTAGTACCACTCCAAAGGAAACGATGACTGATTTGATCCAATTCTCGAAGAACAGACTTTGGGATATTCAAAATGGAAGAAACATAAATAGGAATAGCTTGAAGGACTGATTTTACCAAGGTGATTCTACCCCCAGAAGAAAGCCACTTGTTGGTCCACTTTCCAATTTTCTTCTTGACTTTGTCCAACAACCAATTCCAATCTTTATTTTTCTGCCTTTGAATATTTATGGGAATACCTAAATAAGTGATTGGAAGAGAGGTCTTCTTATATCTTAATTTATCCAAGACCATGGATTCCTATCTAGAAGAGCAGTGAAAGAAAATAACTTTAGATTTGTCTTCATTGATCAACTGCCCAGTAGCCTTAGAAAAATAGCTAATGATTTGCTTAATATTAGAAGCTTCATTAACTGTAGCTTTACCTAAAAGGGTAGAGTCATCCACAAATTGAAGATGAGAGATAGGTCTAGCTCCATGAGCAATGGTAACTCCCTCAAGGGTTTTGTTTTCCCTCTTTTTGGTTATAGTCCTACCCAAGCATTCAACAAGAATGATGAATAAATAAGGGGATAGCGGGTCACCTTGCCTAATACCTCTGGAAGCTGGGAAATACTGAGAAGGCCTGCCATTGATAAGAACTAAGTAGGAAACCGAAGAGATACATCCCATAATCCAATCCATCCAATCCTTAGAGAAACCAAATTGCCTCAAAACTTTGATAAGGAAGTGCCAATCCACTCTGTCATAAGCTTTGGATAAGTCTAACCGGATGAACATAGAAGGAGAATTTTGCATATCCATGGAATGGATGGCTTCCTGAGCAAGAACTATCTCATCTACTATTTGACGTCCTTCCACATATCCCCCTTGCTCGGGGAAATAATCTTATGCAAAAGAGGCTTCAACCTTTCTGCCATGATTTTAGTAATAATTTTGAGAAGAACATTACATAAAGCAATAGGTCTAAAAGCTGAGATATGATCAACCTCTTGAGCTTTTGGAACAAGAGTAATATAAGTTTTATTGATAACCTTCAAAATTTCTTTGGATTTCCTGGCTTCTTCCACCACCTCTAATAAATCAACATGAAGGATATCCCAGAACTCTTGGTAGAACTCAATAGGAAAACCATCAAGACCTGGGGTTTTCCATTTTTGCATTTTAAAAACTACTTGTTGAAGCTCATTGATAGTAACAGGAGCAGTCAAAATAGAGTTCTCCTCAGAAGTGATAAGAGAAGGGATTTCTTGAAGAACATTTTGTTGAGAAGCTGAGTCAAGAGGAGTAGCAACAAAAATATTGGAAAAGTAATCAACAACAATAGAGTTCATGCCATCCCAAGTATAAACAACATCTCTAGAATCTGATTTTAAGGAAGAAATAAAGTTGTGAGATCTTCGAGCTAGAAGATATTTGTGGAAGAAATTTGTGTTTCGATCTCCTTCTTTGAGCCATTGAATTCTAGATTTTTGCTTCCATAATATTTCTTCTCTTTTTTCCCATTCCTCTAACTGAGTTGTGAGTTTAATTTCATCTGCACTTCTCTTCTCTGTGAGGCCATCTAAACGGATTTTCTTATTCAAATTTTCAATATGAGCAATAACTTCATGTTTTTTTTTATGAACATCCCCAAACTCTTTCCAGTTCCAAGTCTTGATTTTGGATTTAATGTAATGCAGTATTTTGGCAAAACAGAACATCTTAGTCCCATGCCTAGGTTTACCTTCCTTCCACCATTGTTGCACATGAGGTCTGAAGGAAATGTCTCTAAGCCACATTAATTGAAAACAAAAAGGAGAGAAACTCACATTGGTTTTCCACATTTCCACCATGACTAGCCAATGATCCGAACCAACATTATTAAGAGTCTTCACTTTAGGAATGTGACCATGGATTAAGAAATTTTTAGAGAGCAAAAACCTATCCAATCTCTCCATTATACAAGCTAAGCCTTGCCTTCGTTAGACCAAGTCATAAGGCCATTATCTGGTTGGATATCCACAAGATGGAGGTTTGCAATATATTCGCTCATGAGGTCGGTACTTTTGTCCAAATTTCTATTTCCCCCCTTTTCTCATCCAGAGAGAGGATGGTATTGAAATATCCTCCGATCAAGATCCAAGCTTTAGGAAAATGAGAGATAATATGAGTAATATCCTTTCACTATCTTCTTTTTTCCTCCAAAGAAGTCGGGGCATAAATAGTAATGCAGAGCATAATCTGGTTGGAATGTCTACTTTGAATAGCTATAGCCAACAAACCCCAACTGCCAACCATATGGTGAATAACTACCTCTTTTGGGTCCCAAAGACAAGCAATGCCACTCGAAGTCCCTTGGGAACTGAGGGAAACCACTTTTCCAACTGGCCAAATTTTACTGGCAATTAAGTCCATATCCTCCATTGACATCTTTGTTTCTTGAAGGAAAACAAGATGTGGATGATTTATCTGAATCATTCTTCTAATTTCATTTTGTTTTGAAAGACTCCCTTTGAGTCCTCTAATATTCCAAGTGATGATCTTCATTAATACCAGGGCTAAAAATTTTGGAAGGGCATTAATATTACCTTCCTCTACAAGCTTTTCACCTTCTTTTACCATATGATATTGATTGGTCTTGCGACCTACTTTTTGATTAGAATCCATCTTCAAATTTTTTTCCCTATTTCTTGACTTATTCCAATTGAATCTGAGATGGCTTCTAACCTTGAAGAATGCTCATACACAGCCAAAATTTTACTAGATGGTTCAATGGAGTCTATATTGGGACCTGCATTATTTGAAGTTTTGACATTTGAAATATTGTTTTTCTTGTGTAAATTTTCTCCTTTTTTTTTTTTCTGTTGAAAACCTTTGATTTGTTGGTTTGTCTCTGAGTTCTTTCCTTCATATTTAAATTGTGTTTCTAAGATTTCAGTTTCCATTATTTCCTCTTCCTCACTTGGGACATCATTTGTGGAAAGGATTTCAAACATATTAGCAAATGACTTTGATTGATCCTTCATTACTGGTTTTTTTTTAAGTGTTCTTCTTCTTAGGTATTTGGAAACCTGCTGAGTTTATATCTTCTTTCTTTTGATCAAGAATTTTATTTGGGCAAGCATTGGCCAAATGACCATATTCATGGCAAATTCTACAACGAAAAGGAATGTTCTCATAGTCCACTACTTGCTCCCAAGTGTCTTCCCCAAATTGTAATGTGATTTTTTTAGGTAGGGGTTTGTCAAAATCCATTAAAACACAAATTCGAGCATAAATAATATGTTCAAAATTTTGAGTACAATCAGCAGTCATCATAAAATGTCCTAAAGAGTTTCCAATTGAAGAAAAAATAGTAGGATTCCAAAATTCAATAGGGAGGCCAAAGAGTCTAACCCACACGGGAGCTATAGAAGGCATCTCTTCTTTGGATTTAAATTTAGTATGCCAGGGCTTCATGAAAAGCCCTAGCCTTCCAAAAAACCAAGGACCCCCTTGAAAATTTTTCTCTCTATCTTCATTATTAGCAAATAAAACAAGAAAATAACCATTTGGATAAATAGAGATTTGTAACTCACCTTTAGTTTTCTAGCTTTTTGCAGCCCAGACTTTGAAAGCAGATAGACTCGAACAAAAACCCACGAACCGACAAATCAGTCCTCTTTTTTCCAAATCTTCAATGCCGAACTGAATGTTACCCATATCAAGCTTAACAATAGGAGTTCCATCAGTTGCTTTAAGACATCCTGAATCCGTTTTCCTGGGATCAATCTTAGGCATTCTTAGAGGTTTATGAGAAGCCCTAATATTGATATTAGCATTGGGCTAAGGTTGTCCACCACGAAGGGCATCCCTAAAATTCATTTTTGGGATTGAGTCTTCAAAATTCTTACCCTTGATAGGGGTTTTCACAGTAGAATTATTTTGTGGGTGCACCTTAGCACCATATTCACTTGAGATATGAGCCATTTTTTGATCAATTTCTTGAAACTTATTTCGTGGTCTCTTTAATCCTTGCCCTAGACGCCGTGGAAAGGTATGGTTTTCACTTTTCTTTTGTGCAGCAAATTGGAAGCCGTTGTCACTCAAGTTCACAGTATGATCTATTGAAAGATAAATTTCTAACCCATATTGTATCCCCTGCAACATTTATTGCTAAAATATTGAGCATAAACCACAAAAATATTGGCCGCTAGGGCCCGAAGGCCCTAAAAACCAACCTCTAGAGCTGCTTGCACTCAACCCAGATGAAACCCTCGCATAGCTACTTGCCAAATATATCGTTCACACATAGGGATGCGCTAGGATCTGTGTTGCTCCAAATGATATGAAAATTGGTGGAGACGTTCTAGGGTTTTTCAGGCATCTACCCTCAAAATTTCAGCTCAATCCGAGTTCGGATGAGTGAGATATGGCCGAAACGAGTTTGGAAGTTTGGGCAGTCCTACAAAAAATGTCTCTACCATTCCCACCCCCCTCTTCATACTATTTAGAATTTTAGAGATGGTCTAAGCTATTATATTTCATACTAGTTTTCTAGATATATTTTTAATCATAGAATTCAACATTATCAAATGAAAAATAATAGAAGAGCAAAATAAGAAAGCAAATAGACAAAAGCAAAAAATATAGATAATCATTGGGAAGAAAGGGTGAATTCCTCTACATATCCTAATGATATAACATCACATAATCCCATATAATGGATAAATGATTATTGGGGTTTATAGAATATACCTAATTCCTAATTGTAATTATTAATCAAGATAATCTAACCCAACATATATTTACTTGCAAGTTATATGAAAACTACAAATTTAACCATGTTTATTGTTGCTATGGATGAATACATAAATATTTCCCATGGGCTCACATCAATAGTGATCATAGGCTTACATTGCCACTATAGAAATTACTAAATAATGAAATATTAGTGATATTCCAAAACCACCATAACCTAAATTGAGGGTTCAAGGAGAGGAGACATTAGCTATGGTGATATATCCCCTCCCATAATGAATGCTCAAATGGTTTGATGAATTATACTATATTATATTATGAAAATTACATAGGTTGGAAGAAATATTACTCAAACATGAATCCATGAATCCACCTTCTAGAATAAATATGTTGAGCTTCCCATGATAAGACCATCAACATACAGTTAGTGACAATAATCTATCCTTCATTTTTAAAGAAAATAATTGAACCATCAAGTAGAATCAATTATTTAAATATTCAATCCCCAACGTTGGAGATGTGACCATAGGAAAAAGGTATACCTTACACTAATAATCTAAATCAAATATATTGTAGTTAAAAATTATGTTGCAAAAATATAACAAATTTTTGAAACAACATCACCAATGTATAGAGTTGGATAAATATAAAAAAATAGGTCCAAAATAATTATATAGGGAAAATTTATGGCTTATAGAGGGTTGGTAACATTAATAAGATAAAAAAGAAATATAATCACCGAAATTATGGAAGGTAAATAATAAATTAGTTCCTCCCATATATCACTCTTGATATTATCTATTTTGATAATTACATCATCAACTAGAGGAAAATAAATTCTTGAATGAGATTTGAATTTATGACCTCAAGATTTCTTTCTAACTATCACAAAAGATGATATTAGAAGAAAATGGATCATCAAGCATTTGATATAAATGGTATACCCAAATAAAGGTGTGCTAAAAGAAAATATCATGGGGTAAATTTGAACCTAGGACTTTTTTGATGTAATATACTACACTACCATCCACTAACCATCCATGCCATTTGTGCCAGTGCAAATGAGGAGGTAATATTTTTAACATCAAACATACTTTGTAAGATAAAACAAAATACACATCAATACTATGATAAAATACAAACAATAACCTTAGGGTTATAATGAATACAAAATTTACTAGTTTCCATGTCCAACAACCAAGCTAAGGATGAGAATGTCATGAATTAGCCATTGGAATAATCATAAAAAAAATATTATTGTTAAGAAGATTTGAAACTATGTGACTCATCCTCTAAATATTTAATAGCACATGTGCTACAAAATACACCCAACCATTGGGTTGAAGGAAAAGTGTGATGGAAATGAGTACATCAAGAAGCTTGAGATAAAAGCATAACAAAGAAAGAGTAATTATTTCCAATGAGAATGGAACCAATGATGCACTAAAACAAAAACATATATATGCATATAGTCTCTAATAATAATTACACTGCTAGTAGGAATGGGAAGAGAGACTATTGTTAATAAGATACCATCATTAGTGAGTAGAGTAAAAATAATATATACATATGCCTATGCACAAAAAAATAAAGAATACAAGTCTAAGCAAGAACTCTACTAAATTATGAAAGTTGCAAGCTTACTATAGTGGTAAGGGCTTTGGCTTATATTTGAGAGGTCCAAGTTTCAAACCCCACTCGGTATGAGGAGACCATGATCCCTCATAAAAACATGTGTAAAATCATTGAAAAAAAGAACTCTACTAGATCACATATTCAACTACCATCACACCAACTAGCCAAAATTTCCTTGCTATTGAGATACGAAAAATGTCATATTTGAAAATATAGACATTAGAAATAGTCTAAAGGTAGTAGTGTTGGCTATGGAATAATTAATATGATAAAAAAAATGATTGAATTTGAAGTCTAAATATCAATGCGGATAGCTTGGTCTATGAATACTAAAAATGTGAAAATATATTTATGTCATGTTCATATAACAAATACTCCATAGTGCTAATGACTAGTCAAAGGCAACTGCTACATCAAAGATCCAAATATATTTATTTTATGATCCACTAGAAATTTGTTAGGACCCCATCCTAACATTATTATGTAATTCTCATATTATTATGTAATGACCCCTTTCTAATGTGGGGATCCCATTCTAATGATATTTTGTAATATTATGTGGCAATTGATATGCCTAGATAAGTGGTGTCATTTCATGTAACCATTATAAAAATGTAACTATTTATTTGGTAGAATATTCTAGCTCAAGTGGCACTTTGCATGCAATCCAACTCTTCAGTGTTAGGTTTGGCTTGCATATATTATCTTTAAAATATAAGGGGGTATAAATGAATGTATCATTTTGTATATTGAAGTAGGTTACCCCTCGAAGAGTCTTATGATCTTGTGTTGTGATTTGTGAGATTAATATATATATTTTTATTTATATTTAATATTGCAATATTTTGTTCTTTCATGAATTATTGCTTTTATTGAAATATTTATGTGAATATGCTTATTTTAATTAGAATTTTCTTAACAAGTGGTATCAAAGCACTTTCTAGGGCTATGTTTTGCTATGACTACAATAGTTTATGCCCTACCATTTTGACTGTTAGGTATACATTTTTTGTGTTTTCATTTTTTTCCTATTTTATTATTAAAAAAATTAGACCTTTTTCCTTCATTAGTTTATTAGGTTAGAAACCCTATGTTGGAGTATTTAAAATATTAGGGAAGATTTGTAATTATTGGCTAAGCTATATTGGCCATAAAGTAACTTGTGAAGTGAGGGGCAATTAGGCTCCAATACCTAGGCCTCAAACAACACCCACATATAGAATTTAGCTCCTATGTATCTTTGGGTATATTAGGATACCCCATTAGAATTAGGAGAAACCTTTAGCCCTAGGAGTATTTTTGACCATGTATTTTCTATATTGCACCAAACACAACATTTGGGAAGATCACCCTCCCATATTGTCAGAGAGGCATGTAGTGTGTTCAATGGTATGCATGGAATCCTCCTTGAGTAGTGGCATAAAATATTAGTCCAAGCACTATCATTTGTAACTATGGTAAAACATAAGGCTATGGACAATAAATACACTATGGATTAGAGTACCCTATTTTTGTTTATCCTGAATGCAAAAACCTTGCCACAAAAATTGAGCATACAAAAGATACTACACTATCACCCAATTAACTAAACAAAAATAGATGACATAATGACTAGTGGTGAGAATAATAGTCACAACAAGGTCTACTAGTAACAATTAGCTATCAATAAATAATGGTCTAGATAAAGTTCATCAAAATAGTCAAGTATAGAGTCAAAATAGTTAAGATAGATTCAAATAAAATAGTTGCTAGTTTATGTAGCCAGATAAAATAGTTTTCAATCATGGATATTGTAGAACCTACTTAAGGGATGTCAAAAATAAATAATTTTTTTGAGTGAACCAATACTGCAAGATAAAAACAAACAACAATTCCCTTAAAAATGTTCTAAATGTGGTTATGGAATATATCTCATTGTAATCATCTTGTCAAGATGATAATTTTGGTATATAGCCTCCATACACCTTTTCTAGAGTGCCAAAAAATTCTACTGTGAGACCTAGACCATTGTATCCATTTCATTTTAGTGGATGATTTTGATATATATCACACAAACACATTTTTTGGCCCGTTACTAATAATAGTAACTCTTGAAACAACACTTCTATTTTTAATAAGCCAATACGAGTGATCCAAATCATACAATATGTATAGAGGGACTAGAGGATCATAGAAGGAGGTAGAACAAATCCACTAGATGGAGCAATTAAACTTTGCACTTAATAAACTATAAGGCCAAACTTCCCACATTGGAAAAAAAGTAAAATATATGGGAGATTGAATGTAGGTTATAAGAGCTAACCAAATTAAATCCAAAACTAAATTTGAATTCATAGAGGTGGAAGACCAATTAAGGGACAACCCAAAAGTGTTTGACCATCATAACACTAAAGGACCAGGTGGTAGTTTAGGGAATACAAAGAAAGGAGTCAATAAAGAGAAATAAGCCTATCATTCTATTTTAAAATGGATACCCCATTTAATATGCCTAAATTAGACATTCCTAAGTTTAATGGAAAGGATATTTATGGTTGGTTGTGATGAGTAGATCAATTATTCAAAATTTTATAATGTACCTTGATCTTTGTGTGTCACCATGACATATTTTAACTTTGAATCTAAATCTCTACAATGGTATGAATGGTTATAGAACATGATTCTAAATATTTCTTGGGAAGACATTGAGTCCTAATTATTCACTTGTTTTAGCCCTAGAATATGAGAACTTTACAATATCCTTAGCCAAATTGAAACAAACTCTATTGTCCATGAATATTAGACTTAATTTGAGAAATTGACTAATAGGACAAAGGGGTTGAATGAAGAATTTTTTAAGAGTTATTTTATCAATGAATTAAAATATGATATCAAGGCTAAGGTAAAAATTTTCAAACCAAAATCTATGATGCAAGCCATTGGATTGACAATATTATTGAAAGAAAAAAATTGGCCCAAAGTATATTGTTCAAATTCCCATAGGACAAACCCACATTTCCCTCCAAGTTAACATTGAATACTAGCAATAAGTCTACCCTAATTAAGTGATTAACTATAGAGGAAATGGATGCCCATAAAGCACAAGATTTATATTATAATTGTTATGAAAAGTATTTTCCAAGGTATAAATGCATCCAAGAGAAATTATTTTTGTTAGATGTAGAGGAATCAATAAGGAATGAACAACCTAATGAATAAGTAAAGCCACTAGATGAACTACCTTAGGATAAGGGCGAAACACAAGAAGAACCATAGCCAAAAATATTTGTCCATGCACTTGCAAGAATATTGACCCCTCATAATGTAAAGGTAGTATGATTATTCAAAGAGAAAAACTTACAATTCTCATTTATTTTGGTACTATGTATAATTTTATTGATCCTCAAGTAGCCAAGCAAGAAAATTGTTACATACATGCTTGCAACTCCTTGAATTTATGATGTCAAATGGTAGAACATTACCTTATAAGGCTAAATTTCATAATGTTAAGTTGAATATATGGGACTATGAACTCAAAATCGATATGTTTGCTCTTCAACTAGGAGGATATGATGTTGTGTTAGAAGCACAATGGTTAGATACCTTGGGAACAATAGCCTAGAACTTTGCTAAATTATTGATGCAATTCTCAAAAAATGAAAAGTTTTACACTATCTATGGTTGATCAATAGGATCTCTACATATTATCATTTCAAGTCATTTGGAGAATTTGTTAAAAAAATTCTAACATGAGGTTGTAGCTCAAATATTTACAATTCAACCACAAACTTGAGAAGAAGACAATCCTCGAGATGATTTTCAACTCATTCTAACTAAGCATGATGTAGATATTCTAGAACCAATAGAATTACTTTTGTGTCATTCCTATGATGATGTAATACCATTGGTGCTAGGTAGATTTCCACCTAACATCAGAACTTACTAGTACCCTATGCCCTTCAGTCATAAATTGAGAACTCCTTATTCTTATTTTGATCTAGTGTTATTGGTTAGAAATAAATATGGGTCACAGATGTTGTGTATATATTTTCATGAGATCAAAAATATCACCATTAATGACAAATTTTCTATCTTAGTCGTAGATGAAATGTTGGATGAGCTACATGGTGTAATTTTGTTTCTTGAAATTGGATCTCCACTCAGACTATTATCAGATTAGGGTCAAGGAGGAATATATTCTAAAAACAACATTTCAAACTCATGGGAGCCATTATGAATTTTTGGTCATGCCATTTGGCCTAACTAATACACCATCCACATTTTGGAGCCTCATGAATAATGTCTTCTACCCATTCCTTCACAAATTTATTCTAGATTTATTTGATGGCCACTCTTGGGAGGAGCACCTCATACATTTGGATCAAACTCTACAACTTTTGTATAAGGATAACTTTATACCAAGAGGTATAAGTTTTGATTTAGGATGATTGAAATGGAGTATTTGGATCACATTGTCACCAAATATGGAGTTAAAATTTATTCTAAAAATATTCAGTCTATTCATGAGTGACCATTTACTTACATCATCAAGTGACTTCAAGGATTTTTGGGACTCACAAGGTATTTTCATAAATTTATATAAAAATATGGAATGATGATAACTCATTCAAAAGCCATGTTGAAAAAGAAACATTTTATTTGGTCAAAACTAGTGAAGATTTTTTTTCATGACTTAAAGCAAGCTATGACAACTATCCTGGTGTTAGCAATGTCTAATTATTATAAACCCTTTGTAATTGAAAGTGATGCTTTAGGAAATG
The DNA here is from genome assembly GCA_028583015.1 of Wollemia nobilis. Classification (NCBI taxonomy): domain Eukaryota; kingdom Viridiplantae; phylum Streptophyta; class Pinopsida; order Araucariales; family Araucariaceae; genus Wollemia; species Wollemia nobilis. The sequence continues at coordinate 2,531,944 of JAQPPZ010002321.1, forward strand.
ATATAAGGGTCATGTTGATGCAAGAAGGAAGGAAATTGGCCTTCACTAGTAAAGCATTTTTAGGCTAAAATTTGGGCCAATCTACTTATGCAAAGGATATGCTAGCTATTTTACATTTTTTTAATCATTGGAGACCATATCTTACTAGGCATTATTTTTCAATTCAATTATTGACCAAAGTCTAAAGTACTTCACGAAATAATCAATAGCCACACCTGAACAGTAAAAGTGGGTTTCTAAATTGATGGGCTATGATTATGAAATCACATAAAAAGGAGAATATGATGGTCAATGCACTATCTTGATATTTTGAGGATCAAATTATATTAAATACTATCTATTCTCCAATAAATCAATGGATTAATTCTCTCAAAGAGGTCATGGCCAAGGATTTTGGCTTGTAAAATTTGATCACCAAACCTCTAAATAGATCCTAACTCATGCCATAGATACACTTGATATGGACAAGATTTGAGATACTATGACTGAATTGTTATTTCCTAAACTTTCCAAATGCAAAAATTCATATTGAAGAAAATGCATGCCTCACCAATAGTTAGAAATTATGGGTTTCTAAAAACTTATGAAAGGACCAAGAATACTTTCTTATATAAGGGAATGAAGAAGTATATTCAAAAATTTATGGCTAAATGTGGCATTTTCCAAAGAATGACAAGAGAATATATGTGTTCCCCTATAACTCTTAAGCCCTTGCAAATTCTAGAACAAGTATGGGAAAATATTTCCATGGATTTTATTGAAGGGTTACCCAAGTTGGGAGGAAAATAAATTATTATAGTGGTAGTGGATCATCTCACAATATATGATCATTTTGGATTTATATCCCATTCCTACATAGCCTTAATAGTAGCCCAAATATTTTAGACTCAATATTTTACCTTCATGTAATGCCCACATGTATTGTGTTAAATAAAGACCCTACATTTAATAGTTATTTTTTTTAGGAACTATTCAAGTTGTAGGGAACTCAACCCAAAATGAATTTAGCCTATCATCTATAAATGGATGGACAAGAAAAAATTATTAACAAATGCTTGGATATATACCTTCAATGCTTTGCCTTTGCCTCTGAACATACTACATAATGGGTGAAGTGGCTTGCCTTGGCAAAATGGAGGTATAATACTTTATACCACACCATGACCATGGTTACCCTCTTTTAATTAGTATACATTAATCCTCCGTCAACAACCTCATCCTACATTTCAAAAATATCTAGGGTTCATGCTATAAAAACCACTCTCATCCAACATACTATAATCCTCTAATAACTTAGGATGAATCTTGAATTGGCCTAGAACCATATGTGTCAACAAACTAATCAACATAATTCTAAGCATAGCTTTGAAGTAGGAGATATGGTTTTTCTCTACTTGCAAGACTACAAACAATCATCACTCCAACTCTAAATATGCCAAAAACTAGCTACCAAATACTATGGACCTTACCAGGCATTATAGTGGATTGGTTCGACAACCTATAAATTGGTCCTTTTAACCACATCAAATCTCCATTTAATATTTCATGTCTATTCTCTCAAGAAGGTTGTGGGAAACAAGGTATAGGTTCAACCTACTTTACCAAAACCATATGAAGAAGGTTTCATATTGCTTAATCCTAAACAAGTTTTGGACTGAATATCACAAACACTTTGCAACTATATCATCATAGAAGTTATTGTTCAATGGTATGTATTACAACTTGAATATGCTACTTGGGAGTATCTCTAGTAGATACAACAATAATTTCCTTATATCCAAATTTGAGGACAAAGAATTTTGAAGGTTAAGGGCATGTTAGGACCCATCCTAACATTATTATGTAATTATCATATTATTATATAATGACTCATTTCCAATGTGGGGATCCCATTCTAATGATATTTTATAATATTTTTTAAAGGTATATGGTAATTTATATGACTAAAAAATTTAAGTCATTTCATGTAACTATTATGCAAAATGGAACTATTTATTTGGTAGAATATTCTAGCTTAGGTGGCACTTTGCATATAATCCAACTCTTGAGCATTAGTTTAGGGTTGCGTGAAGTGTATATTTAAAATACAAGGGGTATAAAAAAATGTATCATTTTATAAATTGAATGGAAGTATTGAAGGAAGTTTCCCCCTCGAAGAGGTTCATGATTCTATATTGTGATTTGTGAGATTAGTATATATTCATGTATTTAATTTTGTATTGAAATATTTTGTTCTTTAATGAGTTACTATTTTTGTTACAATGTTTATGTGAATGTTATTATTTTAAATTAAAAGTTTTCTAACAATATTTTAAGAATACAAGTTCTATGAGAACCATTCTCATGCCTCATTGGGTGATACTAGGTAAAGAAGAAATGCATGCCTTGATTTCATAAATATAATCCAAATCCCAAGCAAAATAAAAGGTAAATATTGGCACTAGTTCAAATAAACCTTGCATACTTACATAACAAAAATATTTAAACTAACCAATATGCATTTCAAGACGATTTATATGGATTAGTCAAGATCCCATACAAATCATAACTTGACTATCTAAGTCTTGGCATAAACTTGGTGCATGACTTGGGCACAAAAATAGTGTAAGAACTGGCATATAAATTTGGAACCAAAATAGTGCTATAAATGGCATGTTGAATTTGGCATCTAGAGTTCAAAAATTGGATTTAAATTTGTTGTTTTTCATACAAATAAATATTTTTCATTTTTGATCCTTTTGTCTCCCAAAAATGGAAGTACATTTGTGTGAGTGGATGATGCCACCTCTAACTAGAACTAATACCATGTTAGATTTGAAAATACTTTTTAGAAATATTTTGAAGCATGGAATTCATCACAATGAGGTGCAAAAGAATATAATAGTTAAATAAAATAACAAACAAGAAAAATAATATAATAATAAAATAAAAGAGAAAAATTTAAAAAAAAAACATTATAGATAACTGACATATGAAGTAGGGGTTGGTGCCTACAAGCATACCACATAATATCATATCATGTAAAATGATACAATAGATCTATGATAGATGGTATTTATAGTAGAAACATAATCCCAAATTATAATCACATATAATATTTACCTAAGACAATATAACTTAGCTTAAGGGTTTTGTTATAATTCAAAAGTTTTTCATTATGATGATCTAACAGATCCTATTAGGGGTGAATACATCAAAATTGATGCATGCTTACATATAGAATACCTGTAGGATTACATAAAGAATTCCCATAGGCTTATATTGTAAATTCCCATAAGGTTACACAAAGAGAACCTTTAGACTTAAATCAAATCTATCAGGCTTGGGAAATAAAGATAGATTACTAACATTCCAATATGAACCATGTTTTTGATCTTGTAATAGATATATACATAATTATGTTATTATTAATAGATTTTTGATAAGCTATAGAGATAAACTAAGTGGGAGGAGTTTGTTATTAAGAAAACATTGGATATTAAGATTAATTTTTTATAAAACATGTCTAAGCTAAGGAATAGTTTATGTTATTAATATAGGGAACTTTTTCCTACATCCCCACTTCACTCCAAGATAGACCAATTAGAATCAGAACTAGTCAAGGATTTATTGTCGAAAGGTGCTTCTTACCTCTAGTTATAAAAGTGCTTCCTACATTTTATGAAGATAAATAAAAATCAAGAAAAAAAAAGTGAGCTAAAAGTTGTGATAGTTGTTAGATCTTCCATCTATGGCCAAAGATCCATGATTGTTTGGATCAAGCCAACAAGGGAACCAAGGCCCATGGAAAATTGATTTTAAATCCAATAGCCTATTCTATCCTTCCAACAAAAGAGGTACTAGAAAAGGAAGGGCCCTAACTAAAGCCAAATCTAGACAAGTGATAGGCAGTTATAAGCTTGTGAGAGGAGAGAAACAACACCTAAGAGGAAGGACCACCATTGGTCGAAGGAGGTTCCATCCCACCCAAGGAAAAGTGGTGGATGCATGTAAAAAAGAATATTAGGTAAGAGGGAATTAAAGAAGACATATTTCCATGGCTACAAATATCAAATTTTGTGTCCAAGCCTGTCAGATCCAATCACATGCCAACATGGCCACTACCCACCATACATGTGAGCCTACCTTATCCATATATACTAGTTAGGGAGGCCATGTATATCATGTCAACAAAGTGAAACATTTTAGAAGAAGCATGGCAAGAGAGTTATGGTATAGCCACCTTGACATAGTAGTAGAGAGCCCGATCATTTACACTAATTATACGAATAAGAAATATTTTAGCGTTTATGGCCTTGGATATAAAAACCTCGAAGTTATCATCAAACTAGTTGTAAAAGTATTTATTGGCTATAATAATAGAGGATATATCTATGTATTTTGCACAAATATTTAAAGGGAGCTCACCCTCCTATTAGTTTATAAATAGGTCCACTTTTATTGTAAAAAAAATAAAAAGCTATTTGCTCATGCCCAATACTTGGCCTTGTGGGATATTCCTTTCACAATTTTTTCTTACTATAAAAAGGGGAGCCCTAACATTTTATCATGCCTAGGGAGCATTGAACCCTTTGGACCTCATTATTTTATAATAATTTTAGCAGGTTAATGGAAGCCATGACTAGTTTTAATCTATCTTCCTCCTCTTGATTTATCTTGATTTATCATAGTGTGTTTTACTTGGTTGTGTTCAGTAGCCATAGGTGATGTTTTTTTTGTGTTTAGTTGCCACTTGTTGTAGTAAACATTTGGGGGTTATTTTTAATTCTTTGGCACATAACCATTATAGCTTAGGGATTTTTTTTTTTGCACATTTAATTTATTTTTTATTTATTGCAATTCCTTCTTCTCACTACCTACACCCTAGCCTCAACTCATGGAGGTCACTATTCATCTCAAAGTTAAACTATTACAAGGATCCAACCTTAATTAAAAACTCTAGAGGTTTCCCCATAAGCATTCCCTCTTATATTCCCAATGGCACTTATTGCTATTTCACTCTATGTGAGACATCAATGCAATACCATACCCTTGAAAAGGTGTGTTCAGAGATAACCGTTTATATAGCACACCCTATGGAATGAAATTCTATGTTTTCCCTACTAAGACCTAGAGTTATATGAGTAGAAGGCCTATGACCAGAGCCTTCACTAGATATAATAAACAAGAGCTGGTACTACCTCTAAATTAGAGTTAAAGGAGGAACCAACAATGCAATAAGGTAGCCATGGTGCATCAACCTCTTAGATTTTTTTTAGTGTTGAATGATAAAGGTCCCCTAATTCCATTAGTTTGACCCAAAACATGGGACCCAATTCCCACCTCAACATTTAAATCATTAACATACTTTTTCGAAAAAGATGTTATCACTCTAAAAGTATATTTTTAGTACTTGGTAAGATTATGAAAAAATAATTTTATTGAAAATAAATATATAACCTTGTGACTATTGGAGGATTTTTTTAATAAGGAGAGCTTATAAATTATACCTGAGTCTCAACCCATTATCATTCAAAGTTTGGGACCAATTAGCAAAACTCCTAGTAAAGTAGTTAAAGGAAATGATAGATAGATCATCCCTCTAGAACAACTCAGAACCATCAAGAGGATACCTATAGAGATAATGGATGGTTTCAATATTTGATTCCACAAGACTTGGCAAAGGATCCTTGAGGAGATCCAACCACCTTCAAGTATGGTAATCATTTACATATTGAAATATTTTAATTCTAAAATTACAACGATGGTCAAGTCTAAGGGTGATATTTCACTACCAGAGGCCTATGGGATAGCTATACAAATTGAGAAAGAACTAATCCAAATAGGAAGGCTATCTCCTAGAAAACTTCCACCATGGTTTCCCTTTATTCAACACCCCTTCCACTACTATTTGACCATACAACCTACCACTAGTTTGACTCATCCTCCCACATATCAAGAGAAAAACCAAGACTTATCTCCACTAGAAGCTAAGATGGAAAAAATGTCCAAATCTCTGAGAACACTCACTAAATATGTCACAACCCTAAAAATTCAATCAAACATCCAATGGTTTCCATGATAAAGTTATCTGAAGCCCTTATTTCAATAGGGAAACCTAGTTTTTTTACAACCCTCATCTGGATTTCACAATACCCTATTCTCAATCAATAAGAATCATGGTCAGCCCTAAAACATGAATCAATATATGGTACCTATATTAGTCCCGATTTTATAAATATCGATAATATTATCTATGGATATGTTCACCACCCAAAACAACTACATTAAATATCTTAGTAGTTGGTACTATCCCGCTCTTGAATATCCTCCCTTTGACTATTTTGTCAGAATGAAAACTTAGGGCAATGAGACATCCAATTTCACCCACCAAATTTTTTATCCCTCCTAGTCATAAGTCCCAATGTTGAGTCAAGAACCCATCACCCAATATTCTACCATGTCATTAGTTTCCAACTCATCAACTTTAGAGTGGAATTTTGTTACTTAGGATGAAAAAAAAGTATACATTGTATCGAATGAAGTAGATACCTTAAATGGGAAGTCACAATTCTAATTAGGGTATAATATATAGGATAATAAAAGGGTCATGGAGGATCAAGAAACACATAGCCTAACCAAGGATGGGCCTTAGTGGGGAGAAGTAGACAATCGAAGGACCCCTCTAGCATAAGTTGTAACATTGAATTAGGATGAAGTAGTCTCAATGGTAAGAGATGCCCTTGAACCACCAAGGAATCATATTATAAATCTATCAAGACCACATTCAATTGTAGAAAGGATTAGACTCCCAATAATGCAACCATTCTTAGAGCCACTTTTTCAAAACCTTCAACATGGTGGAGCACCTAAGGAAGTCCATTATAGTCATGCTTCTTTGGGAAGTCCTCTCTATCCCAAAATAGATAAATAACCTAGAAGAGGCCCTTAAGAGACATAAGGATATCAACATACAAGGAACACCCATTGTGCTATATATTTTAGAGCTTATCAATCCCAAGCTCATGCTATTTTTCCTAATCCTAACTAGTAGAGATCAATTGATACACAACTACATAGTTGTATTAGGGTTTAGCACTTTGGTAATGTCAATAAAGGTGGTAGAAGTGCTTGGCCTATTGCTAGAACATACCAAAAATAAGGTTTTTTAGTTAGATGTCACTCTAATCCAGTTTTTAGGCTCATATGAGGCCTTCCTTTGGTAATCCAAGCATGCTCTAACTTGATGGTTCATCAAGACATAGTGATGATATATCTCTTAGCTTCATTTAGAATATTTCTTTTGAGATACTTAACTACTAATATTGAAGGATACGTATATTTCGGGGGCCAAAGCAAGGAGAAAGAGAGAGAAAGTGAAAGTGTCGTGATATCGTGACATGTTGTATTTTCGTGGTTGAGTTGAAGCCGACGAAGACCGATGACAATCGACTAAAATTAGGTTTTAAAGTTGTCATGAAAGCAGACTAAGATTAGGGTTTACAGCCGACGAAGATTAGGGTTTTCATCACAAGAATTCTGTTATAAAAGGAGGGTTGTTTTGAGATTTGAAAATGTTGAAGTATGCGAGTCGAAGGGTGAAATGTGGCCATAAGAGCACAGAAAGTGTAGAAGCAGCGAGATGATGGTGAAGTGCACAAAGTGAGCGAAGTCGTATCAAATTATCCTAAGTGCATCTGTGAGTGAGCAGAGAGAGCAAAGTGCATAGAGAGCGAAGAGGTTGAAATTCAACCAAGTGCAGCTATGATTACATAGAGAAGGCCGAAGGTGAAGAGAGTGCAGAGGGTGAAGATGAACGCAAAGTGTAACTATAAGGGAGCAGAGTGTACAAAGTGATTGCACAGATAAAGCAGAGTGCACAGAGAAAGCAAAGGTTATTAGTACGCAATGTGTAAGAATAATAGATCCTCCTCCAAAAGGGCATCTCAGTTAGTTTTAGTTCCTATGGAAGAGAAAATTGAACCAAAAAAGGTTGAAGACTTCTCATCAAACAAAGCACCTTTGTTTGACGAAACTAATTACGTGATCTGGAGAATCAAGATGCAGACATATATTTGTGCTTTGGGATACGACATCTAGGATTCAATAGACAGTGAATACACAATACCCATTACTCCTCCAACCGATGTCGGTAAGAATCTGTTTGAGAATGAATAAAAAGCAAAGAATGCTATCAAGTGCAGATTAGTAGATAGTGAACTGGTAAAGATCATGAGTTGTAAAATGGCTAAATAAATATGGGACAAACTAAGGATTATTCATGAAGGATATGATGAGATCAAGGAGGCCAAGTTACAAACACATCAAGCTCAGTTTGAAGCCTTAAAGTTGAATGATGATGAAAACATAGAGGCATATATGCTGAGAGTTAATGAAGTCCTAGAGAATGATTCTAAAAGGGAAACAGGTGGAGATATTTTCATGACACTCAAAGAAGAAACAAAAAAAGAACAGGAATGTGATGAAGAAGAAATTTATGTAGAAATAAATTTGAAAGAGGAACTAATTGCAGCTCTAGATGAATTGAAGATAGAAAGAAAAAGGAATAAGGAAATCTCAAGAAAGCTTGAGGATGCAAATGAAATAAAAACCAGTTTGAAAGTACAGGTAGAATAATTCAAAAGGATTGAAGAAACTCTTAGGTCACAGATCAATGAGAAAAAGATTGGTTGCTGTAAACAAGAGGAAGATATTGTTTTATTGAAGAAACAACTAGAAGAGGCCAATACAAATCTCAAATTCTATAAGAACACATAGTTGCTAGATAAAATGATAAGCCAAAAAAGGAGCTCCATGGATAAGCAAGGTCTTGGATATGAAGCTGAACAACCTTCATCTTCCAAATCTGTAGATAAGAAGAAGTTCACTGTTGAAGGATCGAAGCAAGAAAATCTTGAAGCTGAATTCTTAAAAGGAAGAAAATATCAAAGGAGATCTACAACAAAGCAACCACAATAAAAGAGGTTCTATCACTCTCACTCTATTCATAATAATGCTTTTAATGGCTATTTTTTCAGATGCAACCAGTATGGTCAAGGCAATTTATTGTGGATTGAATAATAAATCAAAGAGTTATGCTAGTAGAAATACATCTGCGTTTCTGAGTGAACACTATGTACAATGTTTTCAATGTAATGGTCATGGGCACATAGCAAAGGTTTTGACCAAGCATTTTTGTATCTAATCTAAGGCAAAACAGTAGATTTCATCAGATGCAAAGAACGCAACACAAACAGGGAATAAATCATGTACATAAAAAGGAAAATAATCATTCATAAAGGATGCACAAGAGACAACCACACAAGAGAAGTGTTCGAGTTCACGAAAAGGTGCAAAATAGGGATGTAGTTGAAAAGTCCAAGCTCGAGTTCAAGAAAGTTTGGAGAAAGATAGAAGAAAGGAAATTGTGTCTTACTGAAGGAGACTACTCTGCTATTGCACTAAGCAACTCCAGGTAGCACATCCTCAGGGGGAGCAATCTTGAAGTTTCATTTTAATTTTCCTATGTTTTGTTTGATTACCTGAGGATGAAATGCAAGTAGTCAGGGAAGTTGTCGTATAGTTGTCGAAGTGTGTTTTTCAGTTCATATAGTTTGTGGAAGTGTCGTGAAGGGTGGTGATTAAATTGAGAGTTGGAATTATTGGTAGTATTGCTATATGTCATTGTTGTACTAGTGATGGTTCTTACTACCACTATCCATAGTTAAGGATTATAACAGTTCAAATAATTTGGTTAGTAAAAGAATGTTGCCCTAGCCGCATATATGTGTTTCGATTAAAGCAGTGTGTATTTGAACTACACATTGACGTGAATATTGTTAGATCCATTATGATGTTGTGGTGAAAAATATTGAATTCTAATCATTGATTCATGTTTAGCTCATCAATATGAGAAACTTTGCTTTGTGAATAATACCTATCCGAGGTCCAGAAGTATGAGGTTGAGTAAGGTGCACCATAGTTGGCCGTGAAGTGTTTAACAAAATATTGTCTCCTAATTCGAACAGTTGAAAGTAAGGTGTGACCAGCGGTGACTGTAGAAAACATAGACCAAGTTGAAAATATAAAAAGGGACTTGGTTGGTGTTGTGGTACAGTGTTTGATGCTTGCACAGAGTTGGCAGTAAAATTGCAGTGTCGGTACAGTGTTGGAAAAAAGTTGGTACAAGTGTGAGTCACTTGTCAATTTTGTTGACAGATGTGAAATCAACGTTTTTGAATGGGAAGCTTGAAGAAGAGGTTTATTTTGAGCAGCCAGATGGTTTCCAGCTTGGTGATGATCCCAACTTGGTTTGTAAGTTGAAGATATATGGCTTGAAACAGGCACCCCGAGCATGATATGCAAGGCTAGACAACTATCTCACTCAAAAAAGGTTTAAGAAATATGATATCATATTTGGCAGCAGCAAAGATGAGTTGTGTAAAGATTTAGCAAATAAGATGTAGAAATAATTTGAAATGTCAATGATTGGTGAACTTTTGTATTTCCTCGGGTTGCAAGTTAATCAAAATAAGAAGGGCATATTTATTTCTCAAGTTAAATATGTGAAAGAGATGTTAAAAAATTCACAATGGAGGATTGTAAGCCAGTTAGCTCTCCCATGACGACAGGGTGCAAGTTGAGCAAGAATGAAAAATCTCCACCTGTTGATCAAACCATGTACATATCTATGATTGGAATCTTACTGTACCTGATAGCTACCAGACTAGATATTTTGCAAGTGGTATGCATGGTAGCACGATTTTAGGCTAATCCTAAGGAGACTCATGTGACAAAATTATGGTGGTTGATTTCTGAAATATCATTGGAGGGAAAATGATTGTTTGTGGTTTCCTTTTCGAAATTGGTTGGTTGAATGCATCAAGGTTTTATGAATTGAGAGTTGTGTTTAAACCTTGTGTTTTAAGCATAGTGGTTGAAGCCCATTGGTTGTGAAAGAACTTGAGTTAGAAAAGAACATGAGTATCATTGTTATGTGATATTTGTGGTTGATCATTGTTGGAAATGTTTGAGTTGGTTGATTCATACTTGGACTAGGGTTGTGTGAGAGAGAGTTGTCCCTTGTGATGATTGGTTGAGTTGATTTGATTGAGCCTAGTCAAGTTATGTGTGAAGTAATTTTTAAAGTTCTATGAAATAAATTATTCCATCATTCTATGTTGAGTTGAGATTGAGGTTAGAACATATTAAGTCTCTAACAATTCTCTTTATGCCTCTATGAAGTGGATTTGATTTGAGATTGCCATTTTATTGTTGAGTTCATTTTGAGTACTACTTGAGCATGATTGATTGAGCCTTTGAGAAGGCCTTTGGGAAATATTTGAGGATAGTGTTGGGACAAATTTCTAGAGCATATTTGGGCAAGTTCTTGGTGAGATTGCTAGAGAATATTTGGGCAAGTTCTTGGTGAGCTTGCTAGACCAGATTTGGGCAAGTTCTTGGTGAGCTTGCTAGAGCAGATTTGGGCAAGTTCTTGGTGAGCTTACTAGAGTAGATTCGGACAAGTTCTTAGTGAGCTTGTTGGAGCAGATTTGGACAGGTTTTGTATGAGCTTGTTATTCAACATTGGACAAGTTCTATGTGAGCTTGTTAAGCAAGTTTTGTGTGAGCCTATTGAGTAGGTTCTTAGTGAGCCTATTGATAGAGCTTTGGAGGTGACAGAGTACAGAGGATAGAGTCTCAATGGATAGATATCCAGTAGCCAACACAATTGAAGATAGATCTGAGTGAGGATTCTTCAAGTGGAGAGAGGTCCACCAGTCAGTGCAGCAGAGAGACAGAGTCTTCTATAATATCACAAGGGTACTATGGAGTATGGGTTATGGTATCCAAAAGATGCAGAGTGGGTAGGATGTGTAGATGATAGAAAGAGTACCAGTGGAGGTGCATTCTATCTTGGAGACAGTTTGGTCGCGTGGCAAAGTAAGAAACAAGAGTCAATTTCTTTATCGAAAATAGAGGCAGAATATATTGCAGCGACAACATGTTGTACATAGGTATCACTTTTTGAAGGAGAAAGTTGCGAAAGGTGAGGTTAAGTTGGATTTTGTTCCAACTACAGAGCAAGCAGTAGATATCTTCACAAAACCATTGCCTAAGGAAGTTTTTGAGTACCTTCACAATAAATTGGAAGTGGTCACACTTCCCAAGAATTGACTAGCTATCGAGATCACATTCTCAGGGGGAGCATTTGTGTATTTGTTTATCTTTTTGCTCATGTTTGTGATTTTTGCTAAGTGGAATAATTTTTGTCTAATATTGTTGTGCATGGACTCAGGGGGAGTCTGCAGTAGCCCTTTGGTATTATTGTCAAATGGGGAGAAGAGTTATAGTAAATTGCACATGTGTTGGCAACAATTACAATACTGATGTTGCACCTTACTCAACAGTAATGGGAAAATATTATCGAGGGAAGCTACTCTTAAGTATGAAGCTCCCCATACCACAAGACAACAAATACCACCAATGCCCAGAGGCAAGTGTATAAACTTCCTAATGGTATCAAATTTGGCCTCCATTTTGCATAAAGATATTGAAACCCCTCCAATGGTATTAAAATTGTGTTTCCCATCAAGTAGGCCACAATCTACTTGACACTCCTCAACCCACCCTTCGACCATAAAAATGGGTTAAGGGGTTTGCCACTCTTATAGAAATCAAGTTTGAAACATGTATGTATCCCTAAGTCATCATGAAGAGAAACATGAGTGTCATGATCAACATGCAAAAACCCTAAGAACTAGGATAAAAGTCAAAAGGAGGCACTTGGGCCATAAGGATGGGTGTGGGCTAGCGAATTAAGGCTCAATTGACCATAGAGAAGTTGTTCCTCCTAGATTTGATGGAAGAAGACATGAAGGAAGGAATCCTTCATGATAGACACTCTAACCTAGCAAGATTGAATCACCTCAAATATGGGCCAACACTTAATGCAAGATTTACCCCCATAGGTATTAACTAAGGAAACACTCATCTTGAGAACTCTAGACCCTATATGATGACCTCCTCTCACCTTCCTTTTCTTATGTATATAGGTTTATTATTTTATGCTATTTTTCTCACAACTTCTAAATTTTGAATCCATGCCTAATGATAAGGCAAGAAAAGTCTAAGTTCACTCCTTCAATATGCAAAGGAGCCTTGAGATCTTCCAAAGTTGTAGGTAACACTTCCCTATAGCCTTGCTTCAATCCAAGCTAACCAATACAAAATGAGACCAAATGAGGCTTCACAATAGAAAGGAATTTATAACTCCAATTAGAAATATGCTTTCCACCTTCGGTCAAGAGAAAGTATATTCAAGAAAAAGTAGGAAAGCTAAAATCCATGCCAACCATTAGATCTTCCATATATGGGTAACATTCTATGATTTATTGAATCAAGCTAGCAATGGTACCAAGGTCTGTAGATCATTGATTTTCAATCCAATGTCCCATGTGGTCTTTCTGATCGAAGAGGTGCTATCAAAGGAGGAGGGACCCTTACTAAATTTAAATCTAGACACATGGTAGCTAGTCAAAATATTACAAGAGGAAGGAACTAGCACCTAAGGAGAAGGACTATCATTAGCTAAAGGAGGTTCCATCTCATCTAGGGACACATGGTGGACACATGCACAAATGAAGAGTAGGCAAGATGGAACTAAATAATACATCTATAGGTGGCTAAAAAGCTTAACTATTTTGGCCAAGACTATGATATCCAATCACATGTTAGTTGTGGCCATTTCTCACCATATGTGTGAGCCTACCCTATCCACCTTCATTGTTTAAGGAGGCCATGTCCACCACATCAACAAAGTGACACATTCCAAAGAAGCACAATGAAAATGTTATGGTACATCCACCCCAATACATAAACAAAGAGCCTAATCATATACATCAAATATTTGAAGGCCCTAAAGCTTTTAAAATTTAGGTGATAGGATTCAAAGACCTCAAATTTTCCATTGCACTAGTTGCAAAAGGATTTATTCACTATAAGAATAAATTATTTCCATAGAAATTTTACACAGATATTTAGAGGAGAGGCACCCTCTTCTTGTATTATAAACTATTATTATAAATAGTATCTATAGTTGTTTACTCATGCGCCATATCTAACCTTGCAAAACATTCTTTTCATCCTTCTTTTCTACTATAACAAGAGGAGCCCAAACCTTTTCTCATACCTAGGGAGCATAAACCCTCATGGCCTCATTGTATTGTAATAATTTTAGTAGGTTAATAGAATTCATGACTAGTTTCTCTTTGTTCTACTTCTCTTGATTTTTCTTACTTCTTGGAAGTGTGATTTGCTCAGTTGTGTTCACTAGCCATAGGTGATATTTTCATTTTCAATTTCCACTTGTTGGAGCTTAAATTTAGGTGTTATTTTTAATTCTTTGGTGCATTGCCTCCATAGATTAAGGATTTAATTTTTTGTATATTAAATTTGTTCTTTATTTACTTTGATTACAATTCCTTTTTCTGGCCACCCACACTCCAACTTTATATTTTGGAGATCACTACACATCAAGGTGTTAAAATTTTATGAGAAACTAGCCTTGATTATAAACCCTAGAGGTTTCCCCACAAATAGTCCTTCCCATTTGGTCCATGGTGTTTCTTGTTATTTTCATCTATGTGAGGCACAAATGCAACATTATCCCCTAGATAGAGTATGCTCAAAGATGACAACAATGACCATATTAAGAATACATATAAAAAAGGATGAGAAATGATAAAGAATTATTGAACTAAATAGTTGGTAGTCAAGGCTAACATGCACCTATTTAAAATTTTCTAAATCTAGACTATTTCTTAGGGAAAAAATAAGATATCAAAATTTCATTATACTTTGAATATTTTTAGGGGCTATAGAACCAAGAAAATTAAGTAAAATCTAATAATTTTGCTTGATTAAATTATAAATAAAAGTATTAATAGTTTACAAAATACTATTGTGCTCATTAATAGTCTCAAATGTTATTATTTAATTAAGAGGTAATAACATATCTATGGTAGTTTAGGAAGAAATTTTATTATCAAGGGTCTAAGTAGCTAGATATGGGTTTTTATGTTTAATTGGGTCATTAAATTTTTCATCCACATAAATTTGTTTTGGAAACTATATGACTTCAAAAAAGTGATAGCTAATATCCACATAATTGTAAGTTTTGGTTAAAAATAAACAATCATTACGTTTCATGAATTTTAAGTTAATTAATAAGAGGCTTACAAAACTAAATAAATGGAGGAAGACCCAAGATTTTATGATTATTTCTTTGATAAAATCTAAACAGTCTCTTAATAAAATTATTTATTTTCAAAAGCATATATTTAGGTTCATTTATTTTTTGTGGGGGTGTGGGGGGAACTTATTGGTGCACAACATCCACATAAAAGATGTTTCGAGCATATTTTTTCTTTTAAATTGTATTTTGGTTTGATCTATTCAAATGGGTATGGATGATTTGAATTATATATATTATCTTCACAAATACAAAATAAAATAAAATGATGTCAGGGTATACAATTGAAGATTCCATATGGTTTGAGGAGAAGATACACATAGAGGTTTATTATCATAAATATATAAAGAATTATATGGATGAACTAGGGTTTAAACAATAGTATACCTTTACCATCTAAAATAAGTTATGCCATGAGCTAATTTAGGGACTCTTATCAATATTTTGTTGTAAATATTACATTATTTGGTAAGATTAAAGTACACCAAGGTACATTTATAAATATTAGTTTAGTAAGTGAGTTTATATTTTCTCTAATATATGTAACAATGTGTGAGGAGTGTCCATGTGTTATGTAATAAAATATGTAAGGTGTTCAAGTGTGAAGTGTGCAAGTGTCAAGGTGTGCAAAGTGTGAGGTGTGAGTTGTGAGAATGCAAAGTGTCAAATAAGTGAATATTCATAGATGTTTGGTGTCAAGTATTAAAATTAAGTCATGAAATACATGTCAAGATATAAATTGAAAAGTTATGATATTTTTGTTATAAGTGAGGAATGTGAAAGGTTGCATCTCCCAAATGTTTGAAGATATAGTTGAGAGTATTAAAGAGTCATTTTTTAAGGTTATATAATGG
This sequence comes from Wollemia nobilis, assembly GCA_028583015.1. Classification (NCBI taxonomy): domain Eukaryota; kingdom Viridiplantae; phylum Streptophyta; class Pinopsida; order Araucariales; family Araucariaceae; genus Wollemia; species Wollemia nobilis. The sequence goes on from JAQPPZ010002321.1 coordinate 2,548,030, forward strand.
AGACAAAGTTTCATGAATTTTATGGATGTTGGTAATTGATATTGATATGATATTTGATTATTTATGAATATAATTATGATATTTCCATTGTGAAATATTGATATTATTATGTTAGTACAGTTTATGTGATTGACATATCTTTCGATATTGACCTATGAGATAATCTATTAGAATTACCAATAGTGAAATTAGAGCTATACTCTAGCCATTTGATATTATTGGAGAGAGTAATTAAGTTCGATAAATATGAAGGTATTTAAAGAAATGGATTATGAACAACACAAGAATTAATAGTATAAGATCAACTTTTACTTTTCTTTCTCAAATAATATTAAATTTAATATATTATATATCTATGGTAGTAGTAAAATTTGATATTATAAAGTTGAGCTTATAAAGTTGAGCTTAAATTTGAAGTTTGATAATCTATACTGTCCTTTGCTCTTTCACCTCCAAATCTTGGTCTTAGCTCTACTCAATCTGCTCTCAAGTTTTCACTAAGACTTACCTCAAATATGCTCAACAATTTTGACCAAGACTTACCTCAAATATTATCAACAAGTCTTCACCAAGAATTTCTTAACTCTATCCTTAATCTCTCATAAAAGCTTACTCAATTATGTCCTTAAGTCCCCTCTAGGACTTACTCAAATTTGATCACAAGATTTCACAAAAGCTTGCTTAAATCTGTCCTTAAGCTTTCACAAAAGCTTACTCAATTTTGTCCTTAAGTCCCCTCTAGGACTTACTCAAATTTACTCACAAAATTTTTAAAAAGCTTTCTTAACTCTATTATTAAGATTTCACAAAAGCTTACTCAACTCTGTCCTTAAGTCCCCTTTAGGACTTACTCAAATCTACTCACAAGATTTCACAAAAGCTTATTTAAATCAGAATAATCTCTTTTAGAAAACTTCTTCAACACACAAACAAGTTTCATTCAGAATATTGTTTAACCATAGAAACATATAGAGAATTATCAAGTACTCAATATGTTTCACACTCACAAAACACTCAATCACTTTCAAACTCTCTTTCAAATCAATTTAGAATAAAGTATAATTTGTTTCACAAAACTTGAACTATCACTCCAAAGCTTTCAATAAATAATGCTCAACCATTTTCACTCAAACATCCACTCAATGAAACACAACTTGCTTACAAACCCTAATCAAGTGTTTCACCATACTTCCAACAACTAACACTATGGATTTCAAACCTTGACTCAAGATAATTTCAATTTCACATAACAATGATACTCATGTTATTTAACAAACACTAGCTCAAGATAGTTCTCAATATCACATAACAATGATACTGATGATATTTCACAAACCCTAATTCAAGATAGTTCTCAATTTCACATAACAATGATACTCATGATATTTCACAAACCCTAGTTCATGATAGTTCTCAATTGCACATAACAATGATACTCATGTTCTTTCAATATCCACAAATCATACACATGAAAGCTCACTCAAATATTTTCAACAATGCTTACCAAACAATCCTTTTCACTCCACCATTGCATTTCACAACATTCAATCCAAAAATATTTTACTCATAAGGAAGATGTGCCCATACCTTTTTTTTTATGGAGATACTTCAAAACATGTCTTAACCACAATAAAATCATCTTTAATAATTTCAAGGTTAGATAGCAACAACCTTTCTCAAAATATCCACACAAATATTCTCCCCAATAATTATTTCACCATAAAAAAATATCAACTCTCAATTACACTTTATAATCTCCAAAATTCTCAAAATAATATTCAATACATAAAAAAAAAAAAAATTCCTTTTTCAACACCTTATAAACTCCAAAATTCACAAAATAACATTCAAGAAATAAAAATTAAATTCCTTTGTTAAACCTTATAACTCATATTTCTTTATTTATATTTCTAATAAAAAAAAAAGATTTCTAATCAAACTTATGACTCCCACCTTTGCAAAAATACTCACTTGACCTCTATGTAATTTGCACCTTCCAAAAACCTTGGGAGAAAATTAAAATCAAAGCACTTACCTTATAAATGTTGGCCCACCTTCAACAAAAATATTGCGCCCTTTATGACTGTGCCCAAAATTTAACTCGCGACCAACCGCCACTATAGTGTCTTAGCCCAAGGCTAAGTTGCCATTGGGCTACATGTCCACACAACACTCAAAGCGCATGAGCCACCCTTTATGCCTTCCCTTCAGTAAATTTTAGAATTAATCAAAACTTTACTGTGTGCCAAAAATGAAGGGGATGGGAATCAAACCCACGACTTTCTCTATGCAAACATCTTAACCAGCCTCCAACCTCTTTCTGTGCTACCCAACGCTTTTGAAATGATTTGGTGATGCACATGGTTTTAAGGCAAAATTTGCCTCCTTAAACCTTTGAACACGTGAATCCACTTCTTCTCAATGCAACACATGATTAATTTATTGTCTTGGGCATTACAAAATAGCATTGGTAAATTAAATGAAAATCATTGCCCCCTTTTATACATTGCTCTTTGCACTCCAACACATCGGCTTAGCGAATTCAAATTTTAATTTGAATTTAAATTTAAACCTTTGGCATGTTATGATTTATTTAAATTAAAATTTTAACCATAGGTTAAAATATTTTAATTTAAATTAATTAAATAATAACCTTTAAAATATGCTCAATGGGTTTTTACAAGGATTTATTTTTTAATGATTCCTTGGACCTCATTTTTCTTCACCTCATCCTTTTGCCCAAAATATTATAATATTATTATTTCTTTTTAAACCTGCTTCTCCTTCCTTGGGTCTTCAATATTTTAGGTCTCTTTAGGCATATAATATTTAAAATAAATATTATATCCTATTTCCTTTAACCACTTCCTTGCTTTTTGGAAAAACAACATTTTGATATTAATGATGATGAAACTCGACACCAAACCTTTTTACATCAATGACAATAAAACCTGCTCAAATTTTGTTGGCAATTGTGGGTACCTTGGGTACATTGCCTTTGCTCAAGTGTTGATGTTGTCATTGATGTCAAGAAGTTCTTGAAGCAATTTGATTTGATGTCAAGGAATTTGTTTTGTTGAAGGTTATTCAGAGCATGTTCAGTGAGTTTCCAGGAAGTTCTTAGTAGCCCATTTGCAAAAGATCAAGAAAAATACAAGTAAGAAAAAGTATGCAGATGACTAGAAAAATTGTTGCTATTTTGTGACCTATTTTAGGAGAGAGAAAGTTCTGGAAAAACTGTCATGATTTCATGACATGTTTGAGGAGAGAGAAAGTGCTGGCAAAACTATCGCGATTTCGTGACATGTTTGAGGAGAGAGAAAGTTTTGGCAAAATTGTCATGATTTCGTGACATGTTGGCAGAGAAGGAGAGCTTGATGGAAAGTGTCACGATTTCGCAACATGTCGCTTTTTTGTGACTCAAAAAGTGTAGGAAGGCAGAGAAGGAAAAGTGTCATGATTTCACGACACATTGCCAGGAAAGTTGTACGGACGAAAAGGTGTCACGATTTTGCGACATGTTGTAGAAGAGAGAGTCCGCAGTGTGAACTATCATGATTTCATGACAAGTTTGAAGAGAGATAAAGTATCTCAAAAGGTGTTCCGATTTCATGAAATTCTACAAAAGACTAAGTGAGGACTGTCATGATTTTGTGACATGCTGCAGAGGTCAAGGTGAGGACTGTCTTGATTTTGTGACATGTTGAAAATCTCGAAGAGATAACTATAGCAATTTCACGACACGCAGCAAAGGGGAAGAGTCTGAATTGAGAAGCGTTGCGATTTTGCGATAGGCTACAAAGAAGTTTTACAGATGCAGAAAGTTTTGTGATTTCATGACAGGTTGAAGAGAAAGCTTGCAAATGCAAAAAGTATCACAATTTTGTGATAGGTTGAGATGGCAGCATTCAGTTAGAGAAAGTGTCATGATTTCACGATAGAAACAGTTAGCAAGTCTTTAACAGAAGAAGCATTACGATTTCACGATGAATTCAAGAAGGAAGAGCTCAGAGGCGAAAGCGTCGTGATTTTGTGACATGTTCCATTTTTGCTAGTGCAAGTAGAGAAGAAGGCCATGAAGTCATAAGGGTCACGATTTCATGACAAAGTTGGAGATGACATCAACAGAAGTAGATGTGTCATGATTTCACGACAAAAGCAGAGAAGAAGGCAATGAAGACTAAAGTGTTGTGATTTCACGACAGGAGTGAAGATGATGTCAGCAAAAGATAGAAGTGTCGCGATGTCACAACAAGGACATAGTCAAGGCAGACAAAGGCAAAAAGTGTCACGATTTTGTGACAGAAGGCAAAATAAGGTGTACGGCAGGCAAAGGTGTCGCGATATCACGACATGTTGTAGTTTTGCGACAGAAGCTGCAAGAGAGTTGTAGAGGTGGTTGAAGCCGACAGAGTTAACTTTGAACCGACGAAGATTAGGGCATGCAGCCGATGGAGTTAGGGTTTGCATTTGCATAATAGCCGACTAAGATCAAAGTTTTGATCTTAAAAGTATTGCTATAAAAGGAGGGTTGTTTGGAGAGATTTAGCAGTCGTATTGAATCGATCGAAGTGTGCGTTCAAAGTGTGATATTCATAGATATAGTGCAAGGGATAAGTTCATTCTTGGAGAAGCAGACTATGCAAATAAGGTGTTACTGTGGTTGTGCAGAGGTGCATAAGTTGATGTTTAATCAAATGCTGCAGTGTTTGCGTGTTCAATGCAAAAGTTGGTTTCGACCAAGTGCGGCTATAATAGAATAGAAAGAGGAAGAGGATAGAATTGTGCCAGACTGAAGGAATATGTTTGGTGTAGACCAAAGAAAGAGGAAGAGGATAGACTTATGCCAGACCGAAGGACTGTGTTTGGTGCAGATAAGAGGACCAGCTTTGCGGTGATAGATTTGAGGACAGAGATCTCCTGCCAGATCAGGGAAGACAGGTGTCTTCTATGGATAGAGTTCCACTTGCTAAGGGCAGAGAAGGTAGAGGTCTTCTAGAGGATCACCAGTTAGAGTAGAGCTAGGGGAAGGTATCTCCTTTGGGTTGGTGCCCATAAACATTGTAATCGGGAAAGGTTTTCCAGATTTTGAGTTGATAAAATTTAGTGAAAATTTTATCCGTGGAGTAGCCCGCTTTGGGTGAACCACGTAAATTGTTGTGTCTCTTTTGTGGATGGTGTTTTGTGCATTACTTTGATTACTACTTTTAATACTGCTATCTATTCACTACATAATTATGATTTGAAAGCTATATTGAAGTAAAAGTAAAAAGTGGTCTTATACTATTCACCCCCCCCTCTCAGTATAAGATTGTGTTCTTCAATTGTATCAGAGCGGGTTCCTTCGAAAAGGTTTAATAGCTTGAAGGAAGAACTGGTTAAGAACACAATGGATTATTCAAGTGGCAATGCAACACCTATTATTGATGGATCATATTTCAATCTGTGGAGTGCCAGAATGAAGGTTTATCTAATGGCACTTGGTAATGAGGTTTGGGAAGTGATTGAAGACGGGTACACTATTATTGAAAATGGTCCTTATACTAAAGAAGACAGGCTCCTACATCACAAAAATTCAAAAGCAATGAATGCAATCTTGAAGGGTTTACAAAAGGTAGATCTTACCAAGGTGATTCATTGCAAGACAACTAGTGAAATGTGGAAACAGCTGCAGGTGGTTCACACAGGTGATGTAAATGTCCGAAAGGCCAACTTGAGACACTTCAAAGGTATGTTTGAACAACTCAAGATGAATGATGATGAAAAAATTAGTGACTACATGCTTCGTATGGATGAGGTTGTTAATTCCATGAAAAACTTAGGTCTTGAGCTTGCTAAAAATGATGTCTGTGATAAGATTTTAAGATATCTTCCTAATAGATTTAGTGACAATATTTTTGCTATTGAGGAAGCTAAAGATTTAGATAAATTGAAAAAGGATGAGCTCCATAGTATACTTGCAACATTTGAGCTGAGAACTCAAGTGAAAGTTGATGTCAAGAAAGAGGCAGCTTTCAAAGCTACCAAGAAATCAAAGGGCAAATAGATTCAAGAGAGTGATGAGTCTTCTAGTGATGAAGAGGCATATTACAGCAAAAAATGCAAGTTCTCTAGAAAGCACAAAAGCAAGAAAAATATAAGATGTTTTAACTGTGGAAAGTTTGGTCATTATGCTACTGACTGTACTGTTTCCATGAATGAAAGTGATGAAGATATACAGGATGTTAAGAGCAAGGATTCTGAAAAGCACAGGTATTTCAGAAAGAACAAATATGAGCACAACAATCAAGGAAAGAGGTATTCACACAAGAACAAGAAGAGTTTCTACCTATAGAAAGCAAGTAAGTGCTCTAGCAGTGATAGTGAAAGCTCTTCAAGTGATGAGGAAAATGAGATGCTATTCATATCAAAAAAAGAGGAAGAACCGAAACATAGATTCATTATTATGAAATGTCTTAGATGTGGAAATTTGGGTCACCTTGAGGATGATTGTACAAATAATGATTTGGTTTCTAGTATGTATAAGGATGCTTCAAAAAACTATCAAGAAGATTCTTGTATGGTTTTTGAAAAAGGTAGCACCTCTAGTGATAAGAAATCTGGAAAAGGTCTTGAGGATTCTAAAAGCAAAAAAATAGAGGATCTTGAAAGTGAACTTACTAATGCTCTTAGTGTTTTGAAAAAGGAAAGAAAGAAGAATGCTAGACTCAAGGATAAGTTAGATGAATGTTGTATGGAGAGAGATGATCTTATAGAAAGTCTTGATGTCTCTATGGCTAAGACATAAGAACTCAAGAATGAGTTAGATTCCAAGGTGCTTGAGTTTAGTGAGTTAGAACAGAAAATGGCTTCTTTGAAAGAGGAAACTAAAGAGTACAAGGATAAGCTATACAGGTTTCAAGATAGCTCCAAAAGGGTTAAGTCTCTCATAAAAGGTCAAATAAATCCAATAGATAAAATAGGTCTCGGTTTTGTTGAGCCGCACAAGGAACAGGTTGGGAAATCTAGCAAGAGATTTAAAAAGGAAGAGAGTTCTGATGAGGAAAGTACTTCAGATCCTGAGTCCGTGAGTGATAGATGCACATAAATAGAAAATAGAATTCTGAATGCGAAGAAGAAGTTTATCGGACCTAGAAGGTCATTTACAGGAAAGTTTAATGGTAGATGTTTTGCGTGTCATAGGTTTGGCCACATGGATTCACATTGCATGACTCAAGTAAGGAAGGTAAATGACAGTTTTAGGGGCCGTAATTTCTTTCAAGGGTATTACTACTCTTTTAAATACTTCAGGCATAAGGCAATTTTTTGCATGACTAATTATAGGAACATGGTTAGTCATAACAGGTGGATTCAAAGAACAGGTATGCCAAACAGAAATAACAGTGTTACTTGTTATAAGTGCAACAATGCAGGCCACTCAAATAGACAGTGCAAAGCTGATATTCCAAAGTACAGGAATAGGAATAGGAATAGTGGTATAAACAGGTCCAAGGATCAAGGCATGGACAAGAACAAGGATGAGAACAAGAACAAGAACAGTGACAAGAACAGAAATATTGACAAAGAATTCAAGAGAAGGCTCGACAAGGAAGTTATAGACACTGATGATGATCAGTGCCTAATGAGAGTTTCACTCCCACCTCAGAATTAATCACCTCATCAAGAGGTGGGGGAGGGACTAATCTAAGAAGCTCATTCTTAGTCCCAAGCCCCAAAGGTGACCCTTTGCCATTGATGACAAAGGGGGAGAGATATGAGTAAGGGGGAGAGCTTCAATATGAAGAGGAAAGCTTCAAGTCAGGGGGAGCAAAACTTCAACAAGGAGATTCTCAGTTGTTGGCACAGTTGGTTTTAGTTTTGGCTCCTAAGATGTGTTTCAGTAAAGGTTTTTCCATCAATGACAAAGGGGGAGATTGTTGGCAATTTTGGGTACCTTGGGTACATTGCCTTTGCTCAAGTGTTGATGTTGTCATTGATGTCAAGAAGTTATTGAAGCAATTTGATTTGATGTCAAGGAATTTTTTTTGTTGAAGGTTATTTAGAGCATGTTCAGTGAGTTTCTAGGAAGTTCTTAGTAGCCCATTTGTAAAAGATCAAGAAAAAGACAAGTAAGAAAAAGTATGCAGCAAGCTAGAAAAACTGTTGTGATTTTGCGACCTATTTCAGGAGAGAGAAAGTGCTGGCAAAACTATCAAAATTTCATGACATGTTTAAGGAGAGAGAAAGTGCTGGCAAAACTGTCACTATTTCATGACATGTTTGAGAAAAACTGTCGTGATTTCGTGATATGTTGGCAGAGAAGGAGAGCATGATGGAAAGTGTCATTATTTCGTGACATGTCACATTTTTGTGACTCGAAAAGTGCAGGAAGGTAGAGAAGGAAAAGTGTCACGATTTCGCAACACATTGCCAAGAAAGTTGTACGGACGAAAAGGTGTCACGATTTCGCGACATGTTGCAAAAGAGAGAGTCCGCAGTGTGAACTGTCATGATTTCACAAGTTTGAAGAGAGATAAAGTATCTCGAAAGGTGTCACAATTTTACAACATGCTGCAAAATACTAAGTGAGGACTGTCACAATTTTGCAACATGTTGTAGAGGTCGAGGTGAGGACTGTCATGATTTCATGACATGATAAAAATCTCGAAGAGAGAACTATCGTGATTTTGCAACACGTAGCAAAGGGGAAGAGTCTGAATTGAGAAGCATCGTGATTTCATGATAGGCTACAAAGAAGTTGTATGGATGCAAAAAGTGTCATGATTTCATGATAGGTTGAAGAGAAAGCTTGCAAATGTAGAAAGTGTCACGATTTCACAACAGGTTGAGATGGCAGCATTCAGTTAGATAAAGTGTCATGATTTTGCGACAAAAACAGTTAGAAAGTCTTCAACAGAAGAAGCGTCATGATTTCGTGATGAATTCAAGAAGACCTAGGAGGCGAAAGCATCACGATTTTGTGACATGTTTCATTTTCGCTAGTGCAAGCAGAGAAGAAGGCCATGAAGTCATAAGGGTCATGATTTTGTGATAGAGTTGGAGATGATGTCAGCAAAAGCAGATGTGTCACAATTTCATGACAAAAGTAGAGAAGAAGGCAATGAAGACTAAAGTGTCATGATTTCGTGATAGGAGTGAAGATGATGTCAGCAAAATATAGAAGTGTCGCAATGTCACGACAAGGACGTAGTCAAGGCAGACAAAGGCAAAAAGTGTCATGATTTCATGATAGCAGGCAAAAGAAGGTGTACGGCAGGAAAAGGTGTCACGATATCATGACATGTTGTAGTTTCGTAGCAGAAGCTACAGGAGAGTTGTAGAGGCGGTTGAAGCCGACAGAGTTAACTTTGAGCTGATGAAGATTAGGGCATGCAACTGATGGATTTAGGGTTTGCGTTTGCATAACAGCCGACTAAGATCAATGTTTTGATCTTAAAAGTATTGCTATAAAAGGAGGGCTGTTTGGAGAGATTTAGCAGTCGTATCGAATCGATCGAAGTGTGCGTTTGAAGTGTGATATTCGTAGATAGAGTGTGAGGGAGAAGTTAATTCATGGAGAAGCATACTATGCAAAGAAGGTGCTTCTGTGGTTGTGCAGAGGTGCATAAGTTGATGTTCGATCAAGTGCTGCAGTGTTTATGCATTCAGTGCAAAAGTTGGTTTCGACCAAGTGTGGCTGTAACAAAATAAAAAGAGGAAGAGGACAGACTTGTGCCAAACCGAAGGACTGTGTTGGGTGTAGAACAAAGAAATATGAAGAGGATAGAATTGTGCCAGATCTAAGGACTATGTTTGGTGCAGATAAGAGGACCAGCTTTGCGATGATAGAGTTGAGGATAGAGATCTCCTGCCAGAGCAGGGAAGACAGGTGTCTTCTATGGATAGATTTCCACTTGTTAAGGGAAGAGAAGGTAGAGGTCTTCTAGAGGATCACAAGTTAGAGCAGAGCTAGGGGAAGGTATCTCATTTGGGTTGGTGCCCATAAACATTATAATCGAGAAAGGTTTTCCAGATTTTGAGTTGATAAAATTTAGTGAAAATTTTATCCATGGAGTAGCCCGATTTGGGTGAACCACGTAAATTGCTGTGTATCTTTTGTGGATGGTTTTTTGTGCATTGCTTTGATTACTAATTTTAATACTGCTATCTATTCACTGCATAATTCTGATTTGAAAGCTATATTGAAATAAAAGTAAAAAGTGGTCTTATACTATTCACCCCCCTCTTAGTATAAGCTTGTGTTCTTCAAATTTCCAACAATATCCCCCTTTGTCATTGATGACAACCCTTTTTCATTTAACCATTTATTTTACCATTTTCAGTTGTGCTCCCCTTGAGAAACTGCTCCCCCTGGCTGAATGTTATTCCCCTAATTAAAATCTCTCCCCCTTTGACATCAATGGCAAATGGCCACCTTTAGGGCTAATGATAAGACTCTTAGCTCATCCCCCTCCCCACCTCATCTCTTTGAGGTGATTAATTTTGGGGTGAGAGTAGAAATACTCCCAAGATATGGTGCTCTTTTTATTTTTCCACCTTCTTCCTCAATTGATCCTTCTGATTCCTCTGAATATTCTTGTTCCTGCTTATCTCTGGAAATTTTGTTCTACACCACTTCGCCATACACCCAATGTTATTGCACATAAAACACTTAATTTTATGGTTCCTTGAAGTTGCAAATATCTTGAAGTTTCTCCTGGTGAAGCCATATCCATTCCTATAATGAACCCTACAATTAACTTCCTTATGACCAAAATTATTACAAGAGTAGAAGTACCCCTAAAATAGATGTCCATTTCTAAGATTCCTTTTAGTGCAACCATATTCCTGTTTTTCATGTGTCCTGCACTGCATAGCCTTGTGTCCAAACCTATGACATGAGAAGCAACATCCATTGAAGAAACCTTGCCTTGACCCCATTGGTATCTTAGTCTCTTCTTCCCTATGATGTTTCCTGTTCCATCTATTCCTTACTTGTGCATTGTTCCTTTCCTTGTTGAAATTTATATTTTCCAAATTTTCCTCAAAAGTCTCACTTTCTCTTACACTCTCTTCTTCTAAAGCTTCTTCTTATTTGGAGCTTGAGATTGACTCCTCTCCTTATTCTCTATGTTCCTCTTCAAAACCAAGTCCTGTTTTGTTTAATGAAGATCTGTGTACCTTGATAATCATATCAAAGGTCTTTGAGTTTCTCCCAAACCTGTGTAGCTTATCTTTAGACTCTTTTACTTCCTTCCTTAGTGAAGCTACCTCATGCTCTAATCTTTCAAATTATAATACTTTTACCTCTAACATTTCTTTAAGTTTCCTTGTATTATCTATTGTGTTGGTTAGATATTCTATAAGATTTCCTTTATCTTCATCACATTCTTGAAATTGAAGCTTGAGTTTTGAGTTCTACTTTCTTACCTTCCTTAATTCCTTAAAATAAAAAATAAGCTCACCTTCAAGATCAACTTCTCCTTCCTCTTCATTTTCTTATTCTTTGTCATCTTCATTTCTTTCTGATTTATCTTCAATAGGAGCACTTCCTTCTTTTTATATTGCCACAATAAGACTTTCTTCTTATAGACCTTCAATACCATCTTCATATTTATATTCACTGAAACTAAAACTATTCCTTGTGCAATGATCTTCAAGATGACCAAAATACCACACCTAAAACACTTGAGAATTATTGGTTCTCTTTTTACCTTTTTCTTAACATCTTCTTTTTCTACTATCAGAAATAGAATTTATTCTTCTTCATTATCTGAGGATCTTCCATCACTATAACTTGAAATCTTGTCTATCTTAGCTACATAAAAACTCTTCTTATGCCTTTGGAAAAACTTCTTTTCATGCTTGTTTTGTCCATACCTATTTTTCTTTTGGCACCTGGATTTTCCTACTTCCCTATTCTTATGAGCTTTTTTTTCTTCATCATTGCTACTTCCAGCCTCTGGAAAGTTAGATGCATAGTGACCATATTTACCACAATTAAAAAACTTAACTGATTTTGTATCTTTGTGCTTTCTTGTGTCCTTGTTCCTTCTGCCATAGTTTGCTTCTTCATCTTTGGATAACTCATTACTTGAACCTGACTTCTTATCCTTTGTTTTTTTGTAACTTTAAAGGTTTCTTATTTATAGGGGATAGGATCCTTTCCTATTATCATCTTAAAATCTATGAGATTTCCATGCAGCTAATCCCTATTCAAAGTTTCAATATATTTTATTTCTTCTATGGCTAAAACCTTTTCATTGTATCTCTTAGGGAGTGACCTTAAAATATCTTGACAAACATCTGATTCTTCAAATTTAAACCCAAGTCCTTGCATGAATTTAACAATATCATCCACATGAAGTAAGTATGTAACAATGTATTCATCATCCTTCATATTCAAGTCTTCAAATGTTTTCTTGTGATTTTGCAATTTTACCATATTGAACTTTTTGTCTCCTTCATATGTTTTTTTCAACTTTTCCCAAATATCTTGTGATGATGTGCAATGCATAACTTTTAAAAAATCTTTTTCATGTAAACCACTTAAGATTCCATTCATCGGATTTGAATTATTCAGATGTAGGAGCTTACCATATTTATTTGTAGGTGGAGTAGTTGGTGGTGTGTATCGATCCTCAACTACTTGCCATATCTCATTTCCTTGTGCCATTAGATAAATATACATTCTTACACTCTAAAATGTATAATTATTCCCATCAAACAATGGTACCCTATTTCTTGAAGATCCACTCTGAGAATCCATCTATGATCCTATAAGCTTTTCCTTCAAGTTGTTAAACTCTTTCGAAGGAACTACCTTTGATACCAATTGAACAACACAAGATTATACTGATAGGGGGGTGAACAGTATAAGATCAAATTTTACTTTATTTATTAAATAATAGTATCCAATATATCAATTTTAGTAGTAATAAAAACAATTCACAAATCACAACACACAATAGAGACATCAATTTAACGTGGTTCACCCAATGTGGGCTATTGCACAAAGAAAATATTTCACTAAAATTTTCTCAAAAAATCTCTTGGGAATACTTCCCTATTACAATGTTTCTGTACCTCTATCTAAAAGAGACACCAATCCCATAATCAAGTTTGTGGATACCAATCCATATGAGAACTCTTTCCTATTTACTGGTTCATGGATATCTATCCATAGGAGAACTCTTTCTCCTCTACTCTAACTAGTGATATTCTAGAAAAGCAATGCCTGCACTACATTGGATTATGGATATATCTCCATAGAATACCTCTATCCTCACTCAGAAGACCTCTATATTCACTACCCTGGCTAATGTGTCTCTATCCACTGTAGACTAATATCCTCTGCTCAGTCACCTCCAAATATTGCTCTTAGCTCTGCTCAATCTCTATATTAAATATACACTAAACACTATCATCGGTCTAGCACAAATCTAATCACAAATATATCTCTAGCCTGGCACAAACCTACCTTCAAATATGCACCAAAATTTGTCCTCAAATCTATCCTCAAGCCTTAACACAAAGCTTGACCAAATTATAAATCAACTCTGCTCAGATATACCCCAAGCATTAACACAAAGCTTGAACAAACCAATCAATAAACTCTGCTCTTAAGTCTTCTCAAAGACTTATCTCAAATCTATCCACAAGTACTCTCAATAACTTGCTCAATATTATCTTAAGTCTTCACTAAGACTTACCTCAAATTTGTCAACAAGTCCTCTTAAGAACTTGCTCAATATACTCTCAAGTCTTCACTGAGATTTACCTCAAATATGATCAACAAGTCTTCACCAATAATTACCTCAAATTTGCTCAACAAGTCTTCACCACGACTTGCTTAACTGTATCCTTAAGCTGTCACAAAAGCTTACTCAATTATATCCTTATGTCCCCTCTAGGACTTACTCAAATTTACTCACATGCTTTCACAAAATCTTGCTTAACTCTGTTCTTAAGATTTCACAAAATCTTACTCAATTTTTTCCTTAAGTCCCCTCTAGGACTTACTCAAATATGCTCACAAGCTTTCAAAAAAATTTACTCAACTCTTTCCATAATTCCCCTTTAGGACTTACTCAAATCTGCTCACAAGATTTCACAAAAGCTTATTAAAATCATTGCAAAACATTCATACAAAAATCATCTTAATCCTTTTTGGAAAACCTCTTCAACACACAAACAAGTTTCACTCAAAATCTTGTTTAACCACATAAATATATAAAGAGTGATCAAGGACTCAATATTTTTCACACTCAAAAAACACTCAATCAATTTCAAACTCTCTTTCAAATCTATTTAGAATAAAGTATAATTTGTTTCATAAAAATTGAACTATCACTCCAAATATTTCAATCAATAATATCCAACGATATTCACTCAAACATCCACTCAATGAAACACAAATTACTTACAAATACTAATAAAGTGTTTCACCATACTTCCAACAACTCACACTATGGATTTCAAACCTTGACTCAAGATAATTTCAATTTCACATAACAATGATACTCATGTTCTTTCACAAACCCTAGATCAAGATAGTTCTCAATATCACATAACAATGATACTCATGATCTTTCAAAACCCTTTTTCAAGATAGTTCTCAATTTCACATAACAATGATACTCATGATATTTCACAAACCCTATTTCAAGATAGTTTTTAATTTCACATAACAATGATACTCATGTTCTTTCAACATCCATAAATCATGCACATGAAAGATCACTCAAATATTTCCAACAATGCTTATCAAGCAATCATTTTCACTCCACCTTTACATTTCACAACATTCAATCCAACAATATTTTACTCATGAGGAAGATGTGCCCATACATTTTTTTTAATGGAGATATGTCTTCAAAACTTGTCTTAATCACAATCAAATTCCCTTTGCCAATTTCAAGGTTAGATAGCAACAACCTTTCTCAAAATCTCCACACAAATATTCTCCCCAATAATTATTTCACCATACAAAAATATCAACTCTCAAGTACACCTTATAATCTCCAAACTTCTCAAAATAATATTCAATACATAAAAAAATCAAATTCCTTTGTCAACACCTTATAATAAAATAGTATTGGTGAATTAAATGAAAATAATTGTCCCCTTTTATATATTGATCTTTGCACTCCAATACGTCAAATTAGAGAATTAAATTTTTAATTTGAATTTAAATTTAAACCTTTGGCACCTTCTGATTTATTTAAATTAAAATTTTAACCATAGGTTCAAATATTTTAATTTAAATAAATTAAATAATAACCTTTAAAATCTGCTCAAAAGGTTTTTTAAAGGATTTATTTTTTAATGATTCCTTGGACCTCATTTTTCTTCACCTCATCCTTTTGCCCAAAATATTATAATAATAAATATTATAATATTATTACTTCTTTTTAAACCGGCTTCTCCTTCCTTGGGTCTTCAATATTTTAGGTCGATTCAGGTATATAATATTTAAAATAAATATTATATCCTTTTTCCTTTAACCACTTACTTTCCTTTTGGAAAAATGAACTTATGACATTAATTATGATGAAAATAGACATCAAACCTTTTGACATCAATGACAACAAAGCCTGCTCAAATTTCCAATAGACTAGAGGTCTATGTTGAAGGTATGGTGGCCTAAATTATTATTGGATAGTTTCTAAAGAATTGATCGATTTATTGAGAAAAGAAGGACGTGAATAATAGATTGTAGAAGAAGAAAAGTAAATAATATAAGAAGTGCAAAAGAATAATAAGGGACATGAGACATCAAATGTGAAGGATATGAGAAAATATTATGAGTAGACTAGAGTAAAAGTGGACGATTGTTGGAGTGGAGAAATCTTGATAGAGTGACATTCAGTTTATTGGAGGAAGATTGGAATGTTTGGATCCGTTGGAAGTCAAGAGTGGAAATAGAAGAATTTTTACTATGTGAAGATATTGGTCCTAAGAACATGAACATAAGTAGAGTGACCTCTTATTTGAAGCTTTCCTAGTGAGTAGAGAATGCGAGAAGAATTATAGGAAGATTTATAAAACACTTATAGATTTGTTTGTTGCCTAATTTTGAATATTCATTATGAAGATGATAATGTGTATGTTGATTGAGCTTGAATGGTGCAAGATTATATACTGAGAGATGTTTTTAGGACACATAGAGGAATCATTAGCTATGCCTCATTATAGTTGATAAACGAGGGAATTCATAATGGTTTATGTGCCTAAGTAACAAAATATGGGCAATGCATATTTTGCTAGATACAAGTAATTAATACATCCTAGAAATCAATTACAATCTGGTAAGGTTTAATATAGAAGGTTACAATATTTAATGCACTCATATTTATATTGCTTGGAGATATAAGGTATTGAATTATTGAATTGTTTTTTAGGATAGACAAGGAGAGGATTAATTAGTGAATGAGTAGAATGATTAATCAATTTGGAGGAAATTAAACTTTCGTTTGGGGAGATATAATAAGGAACTTAAAAAATGAATGTTTGATTAATGAAAAAGGAAGAATGAATTAATTATTGGAAGATTTAAGGAAAAATTGATTTATGCATTAAATATTTAATTAAGTGAAGTCCTCATTAAATTGAAGTTAAAACTAAATTGTGAATTTAATTGGGAGATATAAAACTTAAATTTTATTAATAAAATAATTTAATGAATATGAATTGAATGAATGCTTGAATGATGAATGAAATTTGAAGTTTATAGATTGTGAAATTGAATTTGATAATTTGGAAGATAAAAGGAATTAAAATTGAATTTGAATATTGATGAATAATTTGAAGGTCGATGAAATTTATTGAATTAAAATTTGTGATTTGAATTTGAAATTGAATGGTTTGAGAAGATAAATAATTTGAAATTAAATTTAGGAGTCATAACAAAGTCTATATCAAAATAAATTGAAATAAATGTTTTACAATGGAAAAAAATAATACAATTATATAGTATAAAGATAAAAGGAAGACATCAAAAGATCATTTGAAAAATATCACTGAAGTTGAAAAATAATTTTTTTTTAGAATTTATACAAGAATAAATCATGTATAGAGGTTCAATAGAAAGACAAGGATTGAAGAATAAAACCTTAATTAGAGATATATGCTATAATGATATTATTAAAATGAAAGACAAAAAGCATGTACAATGAATGAAAATAATATAAAGAAATGTGATTGTTGCAATAGACTTGGCAATGAAGAAGAAAAGTATTGGAATATTTCTCCATATAAATTATCTAGAAGTAATTATCATTCTCAAGAATCTTGTTGGTACAAGGAGAATAAACATGTTTATAAACTACAAGATCAAGAAATGGGGCATTGGACCAGACACGATGCGATAATTTCAAGTATAATCAATAGGTAGATCCATGGATGGCAATAATAAGAAAATAGAAGATGAAAATTGAAGACTAAAAGTATTCATACCAAACAATGTAATCAAAGGGAGTGTTGGATAAATTACATTATTTTGTAAAATTGAAGTACACCAAGGTGCATTTGTAAATATTACTTTAGGAGGTGTGTTTATATTCTATCTAATGTATGTGTCAATATGTTAGGAGTGTCCATGTGTTATGTAATAAAGTATGTAAGGTTTACAAGTGTGAAGTGTGCAAATGTTAAGGTGTGCAAAGTGTGAGATATGAGTTATGAGAGTGCAAAATGTCAAGGAAGTGAAGATTCATAGATGGTAGGTGTCAAGTATGAAATTCAAGAGTCATAAAATATGTTTCAATATATAAAATGAAATATCTTGAGAGTTTTTCCATAAGTGAGGAATGTGAAAGGTTGCATCTCCTAGATGCTTGAGGAGATAAATTGTTGAGAGTATTGAAGAGTCATTTTGTAAGGTTATAGGATGGAGAAAAACCTTCATTCAATGTATGGAAGTTGGTAATTTATATTGATATAATATTTTATGACTTATGAATATAATTATGATATTAGTTATTGTGAATTTTTTTTGGTCAATTAAATTAAATTAAAAATGGGTTTTTATCAAGGATCCCAAAACCTTATTACAAAAAGTCATAAGACTAAAATTAAGGTCCCAAGGCTAAAGAAAAGGACACAAAAATCCAAAGGAAAGACATAAATAATACCTTTCAGGATAGACTAAGGATAACCTTACAGGAAAGGCTAGAGGATAGCCTTAAAGGATAATATTAATTTTTTTTTGAATTTTTACATTGAAGTCTAGGAAAACACCATCCCACCCAGAACAACCTAAAAAAAACATGCAAAAGGACCATCGAAGAAGCACGTGGTAAGGAAATTTAAAAAAGCCAATCCCACCCAAAAAAATTGAAACATGACTATCCCACCCAATACAATGATTTAAAGAATTCAAATTTGAACTTAAAGTGAGAAGCACAAAAATTCTTGTCTAAGGATGCACAATGATGCAGCAAGAGGATGCAATAGTAGGTACCAAAATACTGAATAGGCTTGCAAGAGGAACAACAACCATGGGACTCTAGAATCCATGAAATCCTATTGCAACAGGGAAACTACTCAGAAGCCAAGGAAAATAGAGGAAACAACAATGCAAAAATGTGAGCCAGGAAAATGGTGGGGAGATCCTAGGAGACCTTAATAGAGGAAATATGAAGCATGAGCTACCACCTAAAAGCATAGGTTACCCCACTCAAGAAAAAAAAATGTATCAAGAGCTCCACAACAAACTCCAACACCACCGCCAAGCAACTTTAGGGAACCATAAGAGGATGACCCACAAGAAAACAACAATAATCAACACAGAAGCCCTCCTAAGCCACAAAAATCTGAGACCTGCCATCAAAACTACAATCAAAAACCCAAAGAGAAACACCATAGGAATAAGCATAAGGCCCCTTCCAAGCCAAAATATACTCTGAAGAGTTTCTCATGAAGCCAAAAACCCCAGCCACAACACACTACACCACAATAACCTCTGATCCTTAGCACCAAATAGGACCCTGCAAGAAAAAGAAAAAAGGGTTTCTGAAGGAAATAAAAAACCCAAAGGATGACCCAATAAAAACCAGGGATATCCCAAAAAATCATAGGGACGTCCTAGTTCATAGGCACCAAAAGTAAAACCCTGCCTGAAGGCATGGAATGGGGCATACAAGAGAATAAGGGACCTTCCAAACCAAGGAGATCATCTGCAACACCATCCAACCAAAGAGGATGGCAAAGGGGTTCTAGGGAACCATAATAGGACCCATGGATGTCCCAGAAAAACCCAAGGACGTCCTAGATCATAGGCACTAGAAGAAAACCCCACAAAACAACAAGAAAAAGGGGCAGAAAAATAGAATAGTGATCTCCCAATCCAAGGATATCGTCTGCAGTGCCTACCAACCAAGGAGGAAGGGCTAGTTATTGTGAAATATTGATGTTGTTATGTGAATATATTTTATGTGATTGATATCAGATCTTGGGATGTTGACCTATGAGATAATATGGTAAAATTACCAATATTTTTCATAGGAATTTGCTATGTTTAGAAAATAGAAATAAATGTAGAAGAAAAATTAGCAAAATTATATTTATTAAGAATATGTACAAGATAATTATACAAAAATGGTAGTTAAATAGGTTATTATGGGAGATGTCCCATTTATTATAACCTCGACTAGTAGTCATTTAGTATGGTGAATCGATCCATCTATCTTTATTAGACAATACAAAATGAATAGAAAATACATTTTATGGCATGTGCAAGGGATAAGAAAATTAAGTGATAGGATCATAGTTTTGAATTTAAAAGAGAATGTATGTGATGACAATTATAGAGCAAATTTATTTGAAGGAAAACATCATCATATGAAATATCAATATTTTGGATGGATCATAGATGATAAATATTTTGGTGTATTTTAAATTATAGCGAATTTAACTTTAAAAATCCTCACTTTTGATCACCAGTAAAATTATATTATTTTTAGATATATAAAACTGTGATCACTGATCAAGAAAAAATGTTATTTTAACCCTACATGTTAAATATGATAGGGTTCTTAGATGTGCTTCCCAAAATCCTAAGTTTTGATAAATGGATGTTATTTTTATTTAAAGTAGAAATACCATTATCTCTTGATTTACTTGATCATTACAATGTGTAACACATGGCATTGGATAAAACTATCACACCTAAACCTAAAATTCATTGTTTGGGGGAGCATTTGAATATACAATGACTAGAAATATAGCATTGTTGGACCAACAGGGTGTTGAAAATATTGTATTGATTAAAATCGTGTCTTAAATCTAACTATATTACATGATATAATAAATTGCTATTTTTTCCTATTATTATATCACACTTCAAATAGGCATAGGAATAAATAACTTACACAATGCAGAATTATCATAGACTACCATATGCATATTACTCCATGATATACATAATAAGTGGATAGGGACACACATTATCCATCTACATAGTTACAAATAGAAATGCACTCATATACCTATAAATCTCTCTGATCAAGGATAAATCAAACAATCATAGGTGTACTACTTCACTTGTGAACAAGGACACATCCATTTGCAAGATCATATGTGAATAGGGACATACTACTATCTAAAAAACATAGGGTATCCACTTCTTTGAAAAACAACCCTATCTACAAAACATAAGGTCTCCACTTCTCTCAAAACATAGGGTCTCCATTTCACTAGAATTTAAGTTGCAAACAACCCCTGAAATGATTAGATGAACTTAATAATATACAACCCTCACGTATCTTCCTATGACATTGTTGTTAGATGGCTTAGTCAATGGATGGAGGGTCAAATTTCACTTTAGATGATCCTTCTTTGTATGACAATCTAAATTAATCTTATATGTCAATATATTATAAGGACATCTCTAGATGGTAAATTGTATGATGGTCCTAATATCTTCAAATGACATATCTTCTTCATAGGGTAGATTTGTATGGAAACTCTTCTCTATATGACAACCCTAAAGGCAAATCTTATTTATACAACATCACAAATGGTAGATATTCTCTAAATGATAACTTTTATCTCTATAGTAGCTCAAAATATTAGTTATTCTCTAGAAAAAAATTCCTCTAGAAAAATCTATATATGACAACTTCAAATGATAAATCTTCTCTAATAGTGACTCTTCTTTAGATTTCATGATAACATGATATTCATATGGAATCAATTATGATAATTAATTGTTCCACTCCTATTCATATTGAACATGAACAAGGGTAGTAAGATATAAAGAGTGTAATTGCTAATATTCTACCCAATGCAATGATCTAGGAATGTCATTCTTTGAATTAACTCATTTAGACAACCTATTTGTATTATACAGTCTATTACTTCCATGCAATCAATAGAAAATTGGAAGTCCAATTTATCTTGCAAAATAAAAAATATAAAAATAAAAAAAATATTATTTATCCTTTATGCTTTATTTGAAAGACAACAATAACTATTGATTTTGATGATACAACTTACTCTTTGTTCTCCATTTTGTAAATAACCTTGATGCTCCTCACAATGATACTTCTAGCTAATGGTAAACTCTTGTTTAACATATATTCAATCTCATGTAATATCACATTTTTTGGTTCCTCTTTCAAGACAAGTCATTGTTATCAAACATCTCACCTCCACTTTAGTGGCAAGGATCTACTTTAAATAACACTCATTATATTCTCTCAATGGAAAATCTTATTTTCATCTAAGCTAAATCTGTAGTCCAAAAAATTAAAAAATAAAAGATAAATCTATAATGATACAAATGATCATTTTTTACATGCTCTAGAAAAAAATTATCTCTGATATCACATGTTGGACTAGCAAGCTGATTCATAAAAATTATTTATATATAACTATTAATCACCTATTTAGATACAACCCTTAAATACCTAAATCTAAATATATTACATGATATATTAAATTCCTTACAAGCATATAGTATCATGACATGTAGAAGGAAGGTCTACATAGGGCAGCAAAGCATGATGGAAAACCAATTTGCCATTGTCCTATGTAAGGACTAATAATGTTAGTCAAACCCATAATATAATTAGGAGGAGCTTCACTACATATAATTTAGTTGATCATTGGCCAAGGGGACACATCATTTTGATCTTAAATATTAAATACATTAGGGTTTTTAAATGCACTATCCAAAAAAATAAAGAGAATTTATTGATGTTATTGCCACATTAAGTGGAAATAGGACCACCCATTAATTTTCTTGACTATCATGTTTGGTGACATGTGGTAATGACCAAACCCATTTTTCCTATGGATAAAACTCATGGTTTGGGGGAGTGTTTAGATGTGTAATTACTAGGGATGTAATATAAGATATCATGACATGGGTGACCAAATACTTTTTAGGAGAGGGAAGTGTGGTAGCCAATTGATTCGTTGTAATTATACCCAAAGAATAACAATCTTAGTCCACTCTTGTCCTATAATTAGTAGGGAAAATCTCTCCACCATGTGTAAGTCATTTGTTATTGTTGTTTTTCAATTACAAGTCTTTGAAAGGTATTTTATATAATTTATATGTGTATCCATAATAGGTTATTGTTTACAAATTATGTAAGCTATATTTTAAACAATATACTATGATGCAATTTCAACCTATTTTATGCCATCATTTATAATCTATTCAATCTGTCATGGAATAAGAACTATGCTACTTCAAATTTTGAGAAATGTGCAAATTGAATAAAATGATTTAAATGAAGTGTACAATTTGAACATGAATTTTTTTTTATAAGAAAAATAAATAAATATATTAAATTATGTATTCTAATGGTGGCATCCTTATAACGAGGTCTATTTTTCTTTGGGAAAGGATTGGTTTTCTTGAAATGTTAGCATCAAGGCTTCAACCCTCAAAAGGAAGAATTTTATTCAATTCCCATATGGATTAGATTCGTAGATATACCTATAGAATATTGGTATGATCAAATAACAACACAAATTGGATAGTTTATAACCATGAATCCACCCACCTACTACAAAACAAGAATATTGTGTGCACGAGTTTGTGTTAACATGGAGCTAGAACAAAACAAAGTGGGAAAAGTAGGTATCAAATCAATGCTTGGGGAATGGGAACAAAAAGTTGAATATGAAATTTTTTTGGTATACTATAAGTAATGCAAACTATTTGGACATGTGAAGGGGAAGTGTCATATGCAAAGACAACCCAAATTTCCTAAGAAGTGACAACAAAAGGAGAATCAAATAAAATAGAGGACTGAAAGCACGAAAAAGGAAACTTCTAGCCCACAAGAAAGGACACAAGAAAAGGAACAATACCAAGAAATTCACCAAGAGGTAAATGAAGAGGTAGAAAGTAAAATTAGTAATGGATGTTCTATACAACACAAGGAAGAACAATAAAATCCTAATAAGACAATGGGATATGCAAGTAAATACGAATAGCTAAACCAACAAACAAATGAAGAGCATAATGAGAAATAAAATTTGAGAGGCTTAGGAAATAACATTAATCAACAAGAGGATAGTATCAATCAAGGAAAAAAATCATTATGAAGAAGGTAATCATTAGAAGAAAAAAATATGATTTAAAATCATATAAATCTAGATACCAATATACAACAACAAAATGTGACTGCAATCAACACAGAGAATTCAAATAGTAATTTGGAAGTTGAAGAAGAAATATTAAAAGATATTGCTAAAATGGTAGAGGATACCCCATCCACTCAAATGGACTCAAAAAAATAGAAGTATCATATTGAAGGAGTTTGGGAGTTTAAAATTAAAGAAATAGAGGATGATAAGGATTAGATCAAGTTTTAAATTCACAGAATGAAACTAAACAATATGAGGAACAGAAGGATCTAAGCATAATAGAAAACTCAAAGTAGATTAAGTGGGTTATGAAAATACGATTCAAAAAAATACTAGAGCTGGGTAAAACAACTCATTTAGCAATGAAATAATCTTTGATAGGATGCAACCAAATGGGATAGAATGATCCTCTTGGAAGACATAAAAAAAACACAAAGAATACAAGCAATTATGGGAAAATAAAGCAATATCCCCCAAACAAGAAGAACAAAAAGTACCAGAGAATATGGGACAAGAATTAGATCTAAATGAAGAATGGATGGTTAAGGGTAAAATCCCATAAAAAAAAACCAAAAAATGAAAATCCTTTCTTGGAATGTGTGGGGGCTAAATTCCCCTAGGAGAAGAACTATTATAAATCTATCCATGTAAGTAAAACATGATATTATTTATCTTTAATAATCTAAAATTGACACCAAAAAACTTGAAATTATTTAGAAAGAGGTCTAGTCAAATTTTGAATGGATCATAAGGCCAACACAAGGTTTTTAGCTTTTGAAGCTATAAATTAAAAGGAAATACAACCACATGTAATGAAATACACAAGCTAGATTATATCTATGATAAGGGCTAACTAATAACCATAAAAATAACATGAGAAAATTTTGGAATAAGAAATGCAGCAACTATTAATGTAAAATCATGAAAATAGAAGCTTGATACATTATATGGAGCTCACTCTACTAGTGCATACATAGAGAATACATGATTTACTACAATGAGCTCTATATAGAAGAAGATGAATTACTTGACCCTTACTCTTCCTAACTACCTTAAGGACACATGTCCTTTTACATAATTGCACATTCTAACACTTGTGAATTTATTACTTCTTCCCCAAGTAACTCGTAATATAGTAATGTACCTAAGGTGGTACATAGACATGTACCTAAATAATGTAATATACTCTAATATCCTCATGTATTACATTATTTAGGTATTGAAGAATTTATTCTTCAAATTCAATCTTCAACTCTGACTCTATCATGGTTGGATAAGTAATCTATGTCTATCTCTAGATCAATGTATCTGAGTTACCTCTATGTTTCGATATTTGGATCACTACCACTGTTTCTACCTCTAAGTCACTACCTCTACATATCTACCTCTATATCACTATCTCTAGGTCATTGCCACTTGATCACTACCTCTGTATCACTGACTTTGCAACTCTACCTTTAGGTTACCTCTAGATAATCATTATCTTTGGGTCATCCACTAGAATACTCATAAGGCTACTGCCTCTATAGGATTATCACTACAAATTATTCCACTACTTTTACTGCTTTCACTATAGGTTACCTCCCAAGTTGTTCTTAGATCATGATCATTTATTTCATATTTATTCATGATAAGATTAGTATCATTATTTTCATTCAATGGACTTTGTTTTTCCATCACGCTTGGTTTTTTAGTGCAATATGTTTTGATAGTATTTTTAGCTTTCTTAGTTTCCTTTAGTTGAATCCCTTTTATCTCCCTAATGTTCAACATTAATGTATTACCTTATTTTGTCTTATAGAATATTAAATAAAAAGTTAAATAATGATGATGATGCACCTTCAAGTTTTAATTAAGGTTCTTTTCCTTCAAGACCTTTTAGTTGGATTAATGTCTCAAAAATAATGTAAGACTAATGTAGAAATGTATTTCCAACTTTCAAGCAATAAATAGCTATGCTCCTTTAACCTTCAAAGGTTTAATTTTTCTAAATTCCAATAGACTAAAGATTTTATGTAGTAGCCTTATAACTCCCTAATTTGGAATTTTAGAAATTGATTAATATTTGCAATATAATAATAATATTTCTAAGTAGAAAATCTTATACCTCCTATGATTTAATTGCAAATATTATATCTCATCTAGAGTGTATTGAAATGAAATAAGCTCCTTAATATTGCTTTCAAATTATTAAGGTTGATTTGCATATATCTTTAAATGGAAATAATAACAATAATTTCAACCTTATAGTAACCCTCATTACTCCTATTCACTTATAGACTTTATAAAAAAATAAAAAAGTAAACTAACTTTTAAACCCAAGAAAAGAAACTTAAAATTAACTTTTTACCTCTGCGCTCGATCAATGACTATGCTTGGTTTTGAAAGTTGAGATGGTATAGATAGCAATTTGATAATGTTGATGAACTATCCACAACTAGAAATTTTCACACCCTTATAAGATGCTCAACGGGGATGTTTCACCACATGTGGCATCTGCAAAATCCTAGCTACAAAGGTAGACATTCCTTCCATCATTGTTGCTATTCAAGAAATGTAACCAAGTAGTTTTTTGTTAGACATTTTCATCCAATTGGTAGTGTGCATGATATTATTGACAAATAATATCACTTTTAATCATGAGTAATGACTGATATGCATAGTTTTGTGGAAATAAGGAAGACATCACATAATGCATGACTTCATATGGAGCAATAGGATGGAAAACTCGATTCTTTCGTATCTCCTATGGTTCATCTAGAGCATGGGATTCAACGTAGGTTTGGTATAGTAGTAGGTGTGATTGGAAACAACATCCAAGAGAGAAGTAGTGGTAGATGATGTAGGTCTCATAGTATTGTCATATCGACTGCAACTTTTGGGGGCCCCTTTAAGATGGTTGGTTAAGTTTCGATTGAATTAAGGTGGAACTGGTAGATCATAAAAGTTGTTTAAAACTTGAAAAGAGAAAGAAAAGAAAGATACTAAATACACCCAAAAATATCATAGAAGGGTTGTACAATGGAAGGAAAGGCCCTTTCCTTATTTTTTATTGTCCCTTCTTAAAATCTCAACCAAAAACTCAAAATTTTCTAGTTACTTAGTATTTTCAATCCATCAAAAAAATCTATAGTTAAGCATATTCAGTTAGAGTAGTTCTGTGATGGGTAACATCCTAGGAATTCATAGTTTTTGCACCTTCCTTGTGGCTCTTCCTATTTTCTATTGATCTACCATGTGCTCTGATACCATGCTAGCTTTTGAAGCTATAAACTAAAAGGAAATACAACCACAAGTAATGAAATAAGCAAGCTAGATTATATCTATGATAATGGCTAACTAATAACCATAAAAATAATATGAGAAAATTTTGGAACAACACATGCAACAACTATTAATGTAAACTCATGAAAATGAAAGATTAATACATTATATGGAGCTCACTCTACTAGTGCATACATAGATGATATATGCTTCAATACAATGAGCATTATATATAAGAAGATAAGTTTCTTGGCCTTTAATCTTCCTAATTACCTTAAGGACGCATGTCATTTTACATCATTGCACATTATAACACTTGTGCATTCATTACTTATTCTCTAAGTAACTCCTAATTTAATAATGTACCTCAGATGGTACATTGACATGTACCTAAATAATTTAATATACTCTAACAAAGGTACTCCTAGAGGTATTTACATATTTTGTCATAGAATGGATTTTGAAAGCCCTTTAGTTGATCAAGAAGAAATATTTTGCATAGTCAAATTTAAGAACAAAAAAACTAACTTCTATTGGATAATGATAGGGGTTTATGCTCAAAATGATGATCATGAGAGATTCTAACTATGAAATAAGTTGTCTTTATATAGGAGTATTTTCATTAATTTGCATTGGATGGTTTTGGGTAACTTTAATACAATCTTAATAATAGAGGACAAAAGTGGAGGGAGGATTAACATCACTCAAGGTATGCAATATTTTAATGATTTTATTTAGAACAATAAGCTAATTGACCTGAATATGTGTAAAGGTAAGTTTACATGGAAAAATATAAGGATGGGGGATAATCATACTTAAACACACCTAGATAGAATTATTATTTTGATATTTGGCTAAGTATATTAAGTATTCATAGACTTATGTGTATACCCACAATAGGATCAAATCACAATCCCATTTTGCTAGATATGTAAAAGGAGGAGAAGCATGGAGGAGCACTCTTTAGGTATGAGCTCATATGGAATATGCACCCAAATATTACAAATAAATTAAAGCTTAGTGGCAGGAGGAGCTTGAAGGATCAACTATGTACAAAGTTACCCAAAAATTAAAAAATATCAAGTATCAAAACAAAATTTGGAATAAGAGACTTTTGGTAACATCAATTTAAGAAAAAAAACAGCTTAAAAAGGTTATCCAAGATATAGAGGAAAAAATGGAGAGAAAAGGTAGAAAACTAGAGTGGCACAAAAGCAAAAAACAACTCCTCACGGAGTATCATAATACCATTTCCCAAGAGGAAATTCATTGAAAATAGAAATCTAGAATATTGTGGCTCAAGGAAGGTGACAGAAATACTAAATTCTTCCTTGTTTCAACTATGAAACATAGGAACACCAATACAATTCTCTACCATATGGGGAAATAAGGATGAAAGTATGAGGATTTAAATGATATTAAAAGTTTGGCCATTACTTTCTTTCAGAACATTCTTAGAAATGAAAAAATAAAATACAACATGGAAATAGAAAGTATCATTAACAATATTCCCAAAGGATTTAATGATAGCATGTATGAAAATCTATGCAAGGTAACCTCAAAGGAGGAAATTAAAAGAGTTGTGTTCTCTATGGGAGCATCCACGGCTTCAGGGCCAAATGGTTTTCTGTCAGTTTTTTTTCAACATCGTTGGGATATTGTTGGAGAAGATGTAGTCAATGCATTACAGGAAGCCTAAGAATCTAGTAAGTTGTTGAAATAATGGAATAATACTTCTTGCTCTGATTCCCAAAAAATATGGAGTAGATAAATTGGATAACTTTAGACCAATTATCCTATGTAATACAATTTATAAAATTTTTACTAAAGTGTTGGCTAATAAATTAAAAAAAAATCATCCCCTATCAAGGAGTTTATGTGGTAGGTAGGCAGATTACTAAAAGCATCATTGTCATTTATGAAACGACACACTCTATTCAAAGGAGGAAAGCATCAGGTATGTTCCCTAAGCTAGACATAAATAAAACCTATGACAATGTTTCTTGGTCTTTCTTAAATAAAATAATGGAGAAAATGGGTTTCAGTGAAAAATAGAGGGCATGGGTTGGTATGTGTATTTATAACTTGTACTTTTTGATCTTGATCAACCAGATAATCTACTAGGTTCTTTCCTTATACTACAGGGATCGGGTTGGGATATTTTTTGTCTCCATATCTATTTATCATTAAGGCAAATTCCCTAAGAATAACTTTGGAATAAAATAAAAGGATGGTAATATCAAAGGTTTGAAATATTCATCCATTGGTGAAGCTTTATCCCATCAATAATTTGTGTATGACACTTTCTTTCTTGGGGAAGCTATAGAGTAAGAAGCTTTGGAGTTTAAAAAATTTCTTGATTCTTATGAAAAAGCTATGGGCTAAAAAATAAATTATGAAAAAAAAATACAATTATATTTTTAAACATGGAGGAAAGTATAAGAGATCGAATAATTAAAGTATTGGGTTTTAAGGAGGAAAATTTACCTATCACCTATTTTGGTTCACCTTTGTTTATAGATAAAATGAAATATGAACTTTGGAATCCAATTATTGGTCAATGTAATAGGAAAATTCAAGGCTAGAAGGGATATATGTTATCTTTTGCAAGGAAAGTACAAATGATTAAACACATGCTTCAAAGCCTCCTTATTTACTTCATTTAATAATTTCATGGAAAGTGGAAGGGACTTTGGAAATACTACCAAAAAATTTCTTATGGGATGGTACTGAATGCAAAAATTGTATACATCTAGTAGCCAGAGATACCTGCTACCAACATTTATAGAATGGGGGTCTTGAATTGAGGAATTTGAGAGATCTAAGTAGAGACCTTCTAGATCAACATGGTTGGTGGATTTACACTAGAGCATTAGCAAAATGGGCTAGCATATCCAAAATAATTGCTTGTAAGGAAGAAACCACTTTATAAGTTGTTCTAATCCTCCATATGGGTCTATTTTTTTGGTAAAATATTATCAACAGTAGGAAAGTTCTAAGGAAAGGTATAAAATTGAGAGTAGGAAAGGGCAACAAAATAGAATTTTAGAAAGGCCCTTGGATTCAAGAGGAGCATTTAGTTAACTATAGAAAGTTCAAAGATATTAAAGAACATTTAACCATAACCTATGGTAAGAAAATTAATGGTTACATTCATAGGGTGGGTGATTTTTAGGAGTGGAAAATCCTGCAAGAAGATATGCAAGGCCCGGGGGTAAAGATCTGCAAAAAATTTTAAGGATTTATTATTTAGGTAGAGGTTTAGAGGAGGATCAAATAATTTGGAGAAGAAACCAACAAGGCTAGTACTTGGTGAAGGATGGATATAGAGTCTTGGGTAAAGTAACCTCAAATAAACCTAAGCTTAAAATAATTTGGAAGCTAAACATCATCCCTAAGGTTGATATGTTTTTCTGCACTATCATTCTCAATAATATCCTCATGAAATACAATATGTTCAAAAGAGAGATTGTGGTTCCAATTGTTTGTGTGTTGTGTAACAAAGAGGATGAGTGTGTGGACCACCTATTTGGAACTTGTAATTTTTTTATGATATCCTAAAGATGTTATTAAGAGAAATTAGTGTTGCTTGGATCATTCCAGATTATCTAATTAGGATTTGGGAATAGTGGCACTTAGGAAGTAGTATTTTTTGGCAAAAATACATTCCACATATTTTTTGGGGGATTTGGTTGGAAATAAATAGATGAGTGTTCAAAAATAAAACTAGAGGAATAATTGGGGTTTATGCCAAGATAAAAATAGCCCTCTTGGAGGATTGTATTAAAAACATTGTTGACCAAGAAAATCTTGCAATGATCCTCTCTAGAGAAAAATATATCTTAAATATGGAAAAAATCAATAAGGTGAGACTAGATACTAGATGGGAATGTACTCACAAATACTAGGTAAAAATTAACTTCGACGGGGCTACAAAAGGCAACCTAGATCATGTTGGTGGTGGGGACCTCATCAGGAATAATAGAGATCAGGTAGTGGCTGCATATGCTAAGGATATAGGACTTACCACAAATCATAAAGTTGAAGCAAGGTTGATGCTTATGGGTCTCCGAATTATGGTGAATTTAGGTTTTAGGAGAAATATTCTTGAGGAGCATTCCAAGAATATTATAACTTGCTTTTAAAAAGGGTATCTAAATAATTCTAGCATTCTCTAAATAATTACCTAGAAGAAAGTCAAATTAAATATATTTATAGAGAGAGGGAAATAAAATTACCAATAAAATGGCAAATATGGTAGTTAGATCTAAGAATTTCAAGGTCTATTCATACGCCCACATGAAATGAAATATATTAAAATTGATAATGAAGCTAGCATATAAAGAGGGTAGAACAAAGCAGAATACTTATTGGAATCATGCAATGAAGAATTTGAGTACACTAAATTACATGGTCGTTAGCGGTTTCTTTATCGATTATCTAAAGCATTGAGCATTGCATAATTCTTGTAAAATAGATGGATAGTGAGAGGGATATTATTTTAGCTTCTCCATCAATAGGTTTAGCCCAATTTTGTTTGTTTTACTATGATAGGGCTATCTTGCATTTTTTTTTATCTTCTCTTATTTTTTCTTTTACATATTTTGAACTCTTTGTAAAGGTTTAAGGCCCTTCAACCCCCTTTTTTATCAATACCAAAAAAAAAAAAATATTGTGCTTATATTATAATGTTTTATGAAAATATTTACTAAACATATCCTGTGAGGGATACCATAGTGGTATGTTTTTGGGTTTTTATCTAGGATATCCAAGTTCAAACCCTAGTACAAGGGGTTTAGGATTCTTTCAAAACCCATGCTTTGCCCTAAAAATTCTATCCAAAAGGGATAGACTAGTTGGTAGCATCCAAGTGCTTGTTAATGGGTTACCTCAATTCAATTTCTTGGATGGATTGGGGTCTCATTGACTTTGTCTTCACCTAGTAGGCTAGGGATTATAGAGGTTCCTTATGCAAAAAAAAAAGTATAAAAAAATTATTAAAAATGATTTGCATATAATTCCTTTTAATATGAGTATTTTTGATAAATATTTCTTGAATGTGTTGTATGCAAAAATATGGAATTATACAATTCTCATACTTATATAGTAAAACTTCTAGCAATAAATTATTATTGTGAATATATATGTTGGAACACCAAATATCAATAAGATTTTACAATTTTTATATATAATAAAGGATATTAATAAACCGAGGGTAAGGATAGGGTTTATAAATTTTATATATGTTTTAAATGTTATACTTGCCTAATATATATATCTTTATTTTGCTTTCATACATACATTTAAAAATAAATAAACAAGAATTTTTTTATATAAATTTAGATTGTATATTATCATATCTAATCATCTAAAAAATTCATTGTAAAGCAACATGATTCAATGCATATAAATACTCCAATGTTATGTTAGTAACACAAAAATTGGTATAAATATAATATAGATATATGTAAACACTTAAAATATAAACAAATAATACCAATGAGGCCATGGTAAATTTTTGATATATATGGATGATGTAGCACACACCAATGTACAAATCTTGATGATCAAATAGTCTATATAACTTGATTTGAAAAATTTGATGTAAAAGGAAAAAAGGACCCTTTTCAAACCATACTTAAAAAAAAATTCTAATTTGTTTTTTTGTATATCTATATTTACCTATATTAGTATTGGAATCCATAAATATTTATCCTACTTTTGAAATATTCAATGTTATGTTAGTGATCATACCAATAGTAAACCTTGGTAACAATAAAATGTTTATTCAACCATGGGTTCCAAAGTGTATTAGACATCTATCCAAGGTTAATCTTCCTTATTGTCATATTCTTAAATCATTAACATATAATAGTGTATTTTGTACATGTAATTATAATGGACATGCTTTTTGTAAATTATGATGACTAAAAATGATAAAATATTTGTATCAAGTTCAAAACTTTTAGAAATAATAAATTGCAATTTTTTATTAAGTATGGTGATCTCAATCAAAGTAGAACCCTTGAATTGCTAGAGCATCATGCATGCCAAGGTGGATAAGATAATAACCTCTAAACTATTATATAAAAATGAAACAATGCTAGTTATTTGTGTTTGAAATATCCTTATTCATCTTACTCGATAATACATGGGACAATGGATAGATATTTTGATGACTTTAAACTTTTTCTATAGATACATGTTTGAACTTTAAAATGTCATTAGTGCATTTATGCATACAAATGATAGAAAAATTAATGGCTGGTAAATTTTGGAATGCATTACACAAAATTCAATCTTCAATACATCCATTGCATGATTAACTATTACACATAAATTCTATAAAAGTATAAATAATATAAGACAAAAAAAACATGAAAGCTTTATCACCATAATAATATTCCTAGAATGTATTACTATTAATATAATTATTGAAAATTATTACAATTAAAGGTGACAACAAGAATACTTACATGTTTTATTCCATGTATGCTCATAGCAAAGAATATTTTATAAATATTTATATGCATGATTAATGTTAGTTGTTTAAACTCTTGAAGATATACATGGAATGTGGGATACTATTACTTAGACTAGATATTTTATATATACTATGTGTCATATAAAAATAAATATAGAATGATTCAAAATGAAGGTAATGCTTCCTACTTGATTTAGGATTTATCTAATTTTAAGGTATTTTCTGACAATACTAATTGGGTAAAATAATTAAAAAAACAAAACCCATCAATACAAAGTATATGTTTCAAGAAAAAGAATAATTTATCGATAATATTGATCTTGTTGTATGACAGTGAAAGGAATGATATGAAAGATGATAAATAAAATAATTATTTTAAATATTATTAAGTATAATTTATATTTTAGTAATAATTTAGATTATAAAATTTATCCATACAATATTTTGCATATAAAAAATGATAATATAACTAATGTTATGGATATTGTAAGAGTCTATTTAATCCTACTTTGTGAACATATATTTTATTATTGTTAGAATAAAGTGACTTGCATTTTGACTTCTTTATTTTTTATTCAGTACAAGTCCCATTTGGGATATTCTTGGCTTTATCCACACTTGCCCATTGTGGATAAGTTGAACGAGCACTGGGACATAATATCCAGGTCTTCATAGTGGAAATTGTGTTTTAACATGGTTTGGGCCTCTTATCTTGAGCTAAAGATAGCTTTTATTGCTTGGAATATGTTTTTTCAAGGTTTTCCTATGGGGTAATGACTGAAATACTTGGGCGTGGCTAATCCCAAATGCTATTTTTGCAATAAACCTGAATATTGCACTCATGTTTTCTGGTCATGCCATAAAGCTCAAATATATTGAAAGTGGCTGGAATATTTCTTTTGACCTTATATGTCCACTTCTTTTTCTTGGCACCATTCCCTGCTAGGTGATGCTCCTGATTTTTCTATTCCTCTTTTGCCTATCTGGAATAATTTTAGATTCAATATTATTTTTTACTTATGGAAGACCAAAAATAATATAGCTTCTTCTAGAGATACAACTTCTAATTCAGTTTATTTAGATGATAAGTATGTTATATTTTTTAACTCTTGGCTTCAGATGCAGGTTTAAGTGGAAAAAAATCATATTGACATTTAGTACCTAAGGACTCTCTTGGACCATTGTGCCAATATGTTGTGCACTATCAGTTGGGTCCCTCGGATTCAACGTCATAGCATCATGCTAGATCTCATTATCGATCTTATCGGGGATGTTGAGCATTGCTACATATGGGGAGATACTGGTCTCAACCTCCATTGATGACCAAATACCGTTACTCTAATGGAGTTGGTAATTTGTAGCTAGTGAGTAGATGGGATTTTTGTCTAAAAACTTCACACCAGCTTACGGGTTGAGGAAATATGGTCATTGCAATACCAGTTAATACTTTGTACTAGCACGGTGATGGCCAAACCCCCTACCTACAAGATATAAATGCATAAGATATTAATGATGTTGCTGATATGGATGGTACTGACACTGATGATAATGGCTACAATGCTCCTTTTGCCATATATCCCTGGTGTCATGATGACAATGTGGACAATTTTATCCCTCCCAATGTTTAGAAATGATTTATGTTCTACGGATGCATGATTTTCTTTATTTTTTGGCTAAGAAGATGATTTTAATTTCCTCTTTTTACTGTTATCTAGCTAAAGTATTTGCATTTACTATTTGGTTTCTCCTAACCGTATGCGGTTAGTATGGTTTTTGGGACCCTATTGGGGTGTGCGTATCCACCCACTTTTTGTATGATTAAGTTGTTTCTTAATATAATATAGCTTATTTCATTCAAAAAAATATATTTGTGATTAACCAATATTAGTGTATTATTCTTATTTCATTACTTAATATGTGTTTCCCATTCATGGTGTGTCGATTGTTATTTGTATAGTCACTATATTTTTAAAATTTTTACTAGCATGTAATATATAGGGATTTTATACATAACATACCTAGAGCAATGATTTTTAGATAAATATTTTATAGAGCAATGGTTCTTATTTGAAGGGTTATTGAAACTTCACAAGATTTTCATTCAAATAGACAACAATTTATGTAAATTGGGGGAGTGTCTCTAAATGATAGCTAAAAGCCAAAGAAATTTCATGATCAAAAGCTAGAGGATTATAGATCTGTGAATAAAGATAATTTTTAAAGGATATTGGTAGTTGAAAGCTAAATTTTTATATAAAAGAATTGTAGAGGAGGATTGTAAAGAAATGGTTTTTAGAGCAAGGATTTGCAAAATGGTGGTTCTTATTAGAAGTATTTTTGAAATATTACGAGGCTATTATTAAGATCAGTGATAGTCTAAGTAAGTTAGTGTAGTATATTCAAATAAGGTTTGTAGATTTATGACTAAAAGCTAATGGATTTTCAGATCTATGACTAAAATTAAGAGGGTTTATAGATTTTGATAGTGTCCAAAAGCCAAAGGGATTACAAAATGATGGTCACATGAGTAAAATATAAAGTATTTATAGTTTTATGACTAGAAGTTAGAGGGTTTAGAAATCTATGAACCAAATCCAAAGGTTTTACAAATTAGTGATTAAAAGCTATAGGGTTTGTAGATCTTAAACCGACCAAAGGATTTGCAGATATATGACCAAAAGTG
Organism: Wollemia nobilis; assembly: GCA_028583015.1. Taxonomy (NCBI): domain Eukaryota; kingdom Viridiplantae; phylum Streptophyta; class Pinopsida; order Araucariales; family Araucariaceae; genus Wollemia; species Wollemia nobilis. The sequence continues at coordinate 2,584,047 of JAQPPZ010002321.1, forward strand.
AAATATTTTGTAGATCGATGATATTATAGGGTTTGTAGATCTATGAATAGAATCTAGAGTAATGGTAGAGGGGAAGAAAAAAAAGGAGGAAGAACTGCTAAAGGTTTGAATTTTTATGAAAAAATTAAAACTATTGAGCTTTAGGAAAAAAAAAAGGGAAAAATTATAGAGGATTTGTATACAGATTTTCCTGATGACCAATAAAAATTGTTGTAGGTTTGCATACCATTCGAAAACTACTAAGAGTTGTAAACCAATTAAAAAAGTAAAATTTTTTGAGGGTCTATAGTGCATCAACTAAAAGCCATAGGGTTTGTAGATCTATGAAAATAAACTAGAGGGTCTTCAAATAGTGGTTTGCAAAATTGTAAATGAAAGCCAAAGGGATTGCAAAGAGTTTTATATAAAAATAAAAAATGAAATAAAGATAGAGAAAAACGTCTAAAGAATATGTAAAGTTTTTCCTTTTTGTACGTTTGGTTTTGGGTGTAATTTTGTTTCAAAAGTAGTAAAATTCATAGATTTCCTTGAAGGAAATTTTGTTTTGTAGCTTCATGAAAGTTTTAATTTTTTCAAGGTCTACGATCTTACTTTGAGGAATTATGTGTAATATTTTGTTTAAGAAAAAACTGGAGAAGGATGTTTTATTTTCACTAGAGTTGAGAAAAGAGTTGTAGTATTTTGGAAAGAGAGAGTAGGAGGGGAATGAGTGGGAAAATGACTAGGTGGAGCTACAGAGTGGAACAATATATTTTAAGGGTATTAACATAAGCTTGGATGGAGAAGTTAAAGTGAATAAGAAATTGGAGTAGAAGTGAGCCAAAAACTTGAAATATCTATTGAATCATTTAAATAAGATATCCTTATAAAAATCCTAAATATTATCTATGAGAGAGTATAACAAAGGCTCAACAATATTTTGTTAGGTAAATTTATTAGCTTTAAACCAATTGTAGGCTAGATAAATAAATGGGTTGTGAATTGATGGAATATAAAAGAGCACGTGGATTTTTCCCTCCTTCCTACAGGTTTCTTCCTAGTCTCCTTTGACAATGAGGAGTATTGTTGTAATGCACTTAGAGGAGGTCCATGGTTTATGGGTATATTTGAACTATACCTAAGGAAATAGAATCCATGTTTTAGTCCAACTACCAAGAATATAGACACGACTCCAATATAAGTAAGAATCACATCACCATTGGAATTATGGAAGGAAGAAATTTTTAAGATTATAGCTAACTCCTTTGGTAGGTTTCTCTCAAGACTATGTAACAAAGTAAAGAAAGAGGGTGTTATTTGCAAGAATGTGGGTCCTAGTTGAATCTAGGAAGAAACTCCTAAAAGAGATTAAGTTGATCTCTAGATAGGGATTTTAGATTCAGAACCTTATTTTTTAGAATGACCCCTTTAACTATAGAATATGTGAAAAAACATGTCACTTGGTGAAGGATTGCCCTTCTAGAAGGAGGAATAGTGATGGGGAGAATATTAAAAGTTCTAGAGGAAAAGAGAAAAGGAAAATATGGAAGAAGGATCAAATGATGGGAAACAAGGAAAGAAAGTCCCTATACTAAGAAGATAGAGTTGAAAATAAGTTAGATCCAAAAATAGAAGATCTAGAATGTTAGGAAAATGTAAATTAACCAATAGGCAAGTAGATACAAAGTATTGGAATTGGTAAATGAGGGAATAAGAGTGGAGAAATTATATAGCAACGAGGTAGACAATGAGATTATTTTAGGTAGGATTCAAGGTGAAAGTTGTTCTACACTAGAATAAACATGGTCCAAGGAAGGAAAATGAAATGGATAACCCTAAAATAGGATAATAAAAGACAATCAAGAAATAAAATATGGATATGAAAGAGAAGGATCTAGAAGTGGTCCCTTGCATAGTAGACAAACTGCTAGTAAAGGAATGATACTCAATAATTAAATAAGTCCTAAATATAATAGTAAAAAGAAGTGCTAAGAAGACCCCAAATATGGGAACAAAAGGGGTAAAGAATATGGGAAGGCCATATTCAAAGGAAATGCAGTTAAAAGAGATAAAAAGAATATTAATTTGAGAATTACGATGATATTAGACTCAAGTGGGAAGAATCCAAAAACAAAAAATAGGAAATGAGGATCTTGTCTTGGAATGTTAGGGCAATTAATTACTATAACAAACATAGGTTGGTGATATCCTTGATTAAGTATATTTAACCTAATATAGTTTTTTACAAGAAATATATCTGAATGCTACAAATCTAAATATTACAAAAGAGATATGAAATAAATGTGGCAATGGTATAGTGGAGGTGAAGGGGACTTTAGGAGGAATATAAATTTTATGGAATTCTAATACTTTTTAAGGGCAAGTCATATAAAAAACCAAGCACCTTTTGACTATTTGTATAACTTCAAATTTATCAAATTTGACCTTCCCCATTACAAATATTATATCTCAAATTTGAATAAAGAAAGGTGTTGTGGATGGAGTTAGAGAATATGGGATTTTAGATAAGAGATCCAAGATAGATAGTGGAAGGATACTTCAACACCCCTTTCATGCCTAGAGAGAATAAAGGTGGATCTTGGGGTTGCTCAAAGAGCATGGTAAATTTTAACAATTTTTAATCAAAATCTAGTCTATATCATGTTGATTTAAGAGGTAATTCTTTTACATGGATGAATACCAGAATAAGGGATAACCTAATCCAAGTGATACTGGATATAGTAATACTATTATGATATGGTTTGAGGGTTCTATTATCACTTATTGGTATCTCTATCTAGGATAGGATCATATCATAACCCGTTATTTAGCTAGTTTGGGGGAAGATGAAAATGGAGAAGCCATTTCAAGTTTGAATACATTTGGCTTCAACACCTAAATATTTTATTCAAAAGTAGAATTATGGTGGAGGATTTTGATCCAAGGATGTACGATATTTATTTTGGTAGGAAAACTAAAAAATATGAAGAAATAAGTGAAAACATGGAATACAAATATCTTTCAAAATATTTGTAAATATAAGAAAATCCTTAGGAAGGAACTAAGTTTATTGGAGAAAGTGAGGAGTGTGATGGACCAAGGCCTACATGATAGAGAGGAGATCTAAGAAAATATTAAAATTATTTTGGCTTGAGAGGAAACTTATTAGAGGAAGAAATCAAGGAGTAAATGACTTATAGAAGCAGAAACAATCAATTCTTTCATATCTTAATGATAAAACATAAAAGTGTTGGACGAATTTCAAAAATCCTACATGAGAATGGTGAAATACTAGTTGAATAAAGGATCACACAAAATATAGTTGAGTTATTTAATTCATCGATATCAAAGGAAAGGGGTGAAGACCAAGAAGCTATGGAAGAAATTCTTCAATATATATTAGCGAATGTCCAAATAAATGAATGATGAGCTAGTGAGAGGTGTTATTTAACAAGAGATGAGGGAAGTGGTATTCTCCTCAGGGAAGGACAAAGCTCTAGGCTTGGATAGTTTATAGGTAGGTTTCTTCCAAGTAGGTTTATAAAGGATCTAACAACTATAGGATGATAAGCCTATGTAATGCAGTATATAAGATCATCGCTAACGTGATAGCATTAAGGTTGAAAAAATCCTCCTAGAGATTATAATAGATGAATAGGGGATTTTATGAAGGGAAGGAAATATTGGATGGTGTAATCTCTCTCCATGAAACATTGTACTCAATAGTGTAAAGTAGGAGGGAAGGAATGTTGCTAAAAATAGATATAAATAAAGCTTATGAAAAGGTCTCATGTAGCTTTTTGAGAAAAATTCTTGCTAATTTTGGGTTTAGTAGGATATGGATATGGGTGAGAAATTGCTATGGAGTAGCAAGGTTCTCGATTATCATAAAAAATTCCTTCATAGGTTTCTTTGAGAGTAGTAGCAACTTAAGGAAAGGATACCCACTTTCTCCTTATTTATTACCATGGCAAAATCCATTCAGATATGTATAGGTGCAACCCAAATAATCAGGGCATTAAATGGGTTGAAGCCTTTTATAACCTATGAGAGTCATCATTCACAAATAATTTATGGATGATATAATCCTACTTGAAAAAACTTTGGTGATCAAATCTAAGTATTTCAAATGGATATTAAATCTATATAGTGGGGATTCCCAATAGATGATTAACTTGAAAAATAGTAAGGTGTTTTTTATCAACACTCTAGAGAAATAAAAAATAAGCAAAGTAGAGATAATATGTTGTAATATATCAATATTTCCATCCACTTATCTAGGAATACGTTTGTTTATATGTGTGTAAGGACCAGGATTGGTATATATGTTGATAAATAAGTTTTAGTGTAGGCTAGTAGGCTATAAATAAAAACTACTAAGTTAGGTAGGAAAGCTTCAACTACTAGAGAGTACCCTTCAAGCCATGTTGGTCTATTTCCTCTCTATGTTTACAATACCAAAAAAAACTATGTATAGTATAAGAAGTATGCAAAAAAAAAAATTATGATCAAGCGCAGATGAGAAGAGTAGAATCCCCCTTATGGCATGGAAAAAAGTGTGTAGACAAAAATATAGAAGAGGGTTGGAATTAAAGAGGATTAGAGACATGAATAATATCTTAACTACTAAAGTAGGATTAAGGCCAATGAAGGAAGATCATTCTTTATGGGATAAAAGTTTAAAGCATAAGTACAGAGATAACCAAGAAGATAGGATACTTTTAACCATTTTAAATCCCTTTAAAGGCTCATATATATGGAAACATATTATGGATGGAATAAATCTACTATGGAAAGGATTTTAATAGAAAATTTGGAAATGTAGGCCAGTTCACTTCTAGGAGGATGCATTGCTAGAGAACTAACCCCTAAGCTCAAATGAGGAGTTAGTTGATCTAAAAATAGATCTAAAAAAAAGATATGGGAGTATGGTTGAAGAATACCTAACCTAAGAAGAGGGAGTGGTAAGGTGGAAGGACTTACATGACGGTATCCATAGTGAAGAAGGTTTTAAATAAGATAAAAATTAAACGAAGAAGCTTTCTTGTAGGTGTAAATATGGGTGAAGACTCTATAGTTTGAGGAGCTATTCTTAATGGATACTTTAGTGTAAAATCAACCTATAAGATTCTATTAGCTAAGTTAGATGATGGGTTTTAGTGGAGGAGGTTTTGAGAAACAAAGGCAACACCAAAGATAGTAATTTTTCTTTGGCTAGTTATGTAGAATAATATCCTAACAACATATAACTTATATTAAATAGGGTTTCAATTTCCTAATAGACATCATTTATGTAAAGCACAAGAATATCCAAATGAACACTTAATGTTAGGATGTAGTATTTTCCTTTCAATTCTTCAAGGTTTAAGGAGATGGAGATCATCTAGGTACTACCAAATAGAATGATGGATTGGATAGAATAATGGGAAAATCTCTTTTGGAGTGCAAGGTTAAATAATATATGGTCTTTGATTCCTTTCTACTATGCTTGGGGGGTTTGGTTGGAGAGTGAATACTTAAGGAGGAAAATAGTGTCTCCTTAATAATCAAGTAGACAACTTGGCATGGCTATAGTAAAATTTTTTAATCCTGATAATAAAGAAAATTAAATAAAATTAGGGAATATGTAGAGGATGTAAAGATTAGTAAACATTAGGACCTTAGCTCAAATGAGATAGAGAAAGCCCCCCAGGAAATCTACGAAGTGTAAAATGGCATCTATTTAGGGATAGATGGATAAAGCTCAATTTTGATGGAGATTCTAAGGGAACCCTAGGAAGGAAGAGGAGAATAGTGATAAGAGATAGCAAAGGGATCCTAATTGGAGTTATTAGTGAGTTTCTAGGCTCTATGATGAGTCATCAAGCATAAGCTATATCAACTTTGGTTGGAGCAAAAATGGCAAGGTAGTTGGGAGTAAGCAAGTTGATGATGGAGGGAGAACTCTCAACACTATCAATTACCTTAACAATAGGACTAAAAAGAGTTCGCAAGTGTCAAATATAATAACAAAACCTCTAAGGAACCTTGACTCACCTGTAACACTGAAAAATTCTTCTTCTCAACTCTTTTTGAAAGCTCAAAGAATTATATTGCTTTAATATTTATTATTTGTTATTAATTAACCTATTTAAGTGACATATTATAATGTATATCATAAATGTTATTTAACTAATACTATATGTGGAAAAACATATTATTTTTTAAATGAATAAGAAGAATACATAGCTTCAATTCAAATTCCATAATCAAATTTTTTGTATGATACTAAAAATGTTTGTATATCTCAATGGTATGGACACATATAAACTATTTTTTATTGGAACAATTGAAATTGCAAGTAGATGTAACATCATATGCCCACTTTTAATATCAGGGCAATGACTTTCACAATAACTACGAAAACTGATAAACTTATTTATATAGCCTAAGATTTGGTGGCAGAACACAATTTGCTAACATCAAATCAATTTCTTCCATGTATGTTTAGCCGCAAAGTTTGACAACTATCTTCCCCTTTGTGTCTCGATGATTTAGTTATTTTCTACTTGTTAACAGATGTAATGCATTCATTCCATTTCGACATGAATAGAGACGGCGCATGCAAATGCCGTCTCTTTCTATTTGGAAAAACAAGGCAATAAAATAGGTAGTATATTCCTTGCGTTTTCAAGTTGATCTTATCACCTGCTGAAATACATTACGCTAGCTTTCAAAGACTTGGTTTCCCAGGAATCGTTTATGGCCGGGTGTAGCGATCATCAGCTGGTGGACAGGGACTCAAACCACCATAAACGTTAATTGCGTACGTGAAAGTCAACTACGTTTTACTGATATTAGATTAATGAGGTGATTCCTCAGACACAAATGTATATAAAGGAGTGATGCTGCTGTTTCATCAAACGTCAAATTACCACAGCAAACAGTCATCATGGATTCGATCATCCGTTGTCCATCTATGCCATTCTTGGTTGCACTGCTTTTGTTTGTGGCCTTTGCTTCAGTGCCTCACGTTGCAGACTCTTACTCCTACAAGTCCCCTCCACCTCCATCGCCGCCTCCGCCAAAATCCTATCCCCCACCGCCACCCCCACCTCCGTCTCCGTCTCCCTCTCCCTCTCCCTCTCCCTCCCCGTCCCCGTCCCCGTCCCCGTCCCCGTCTCCCTCTCCCTCTCCCTCTCCCTCTCCCTCTCCCTCTCCCTCTCCCTCCCCCGTCCCCGTCCCCGTCCCCGGCTGTGGCTCCGTCTCCGCCACCGCCATCCCCTCCCCCGCCGAAGTATCCTCCCCCACCCCCGTCTCCCCCACCTCCATCGCCGCCCCCGCCCAAATATCCTCCCCCCACCCCCATCTCCGCCACCTCCATCGCCGCCTCCCCCGAAGTCTCCTCCCCCACCCCCGTCTCCGCCACCGCCATCGCCTCCACCGCCGAAGTCTCCTCCCCCACCCCCGTCTCCGCCACCGCCATCGCCTCCACCGCCGAAGTCTCCTCCCCCCACCCCCCGTCTCCCCCACCTCCATCGCCGCCCCCGCCGAAGTCTCCCCCCCACCCCCGTCTCCGCCACCTCCCTACAAATACAAGTCTCCACCCCCACCGGCACCCTACTGAGGTGTTCAGACTTAGGAACTTTTTTAGAATTTTAACTTCTTCTTTGTTCTTTTTTTTCTCTTTTCATTTTTGCTACTAAAAATTTGAAAGAAATTTCAGGACGAATGCGACCATAATTATGTTTTTCGTTGTGGCAGATGTCAAATCTCAAGAAAAGCTGCTGAATTATAATGGGGTTACCTACTACTATATCATCACCATCGGAAATAATGGTCATCGTCCTGAACCAGTAGCTACGCAAGAACTGTACACTGCATAAAACGTTCTTGATGCTTGTCCACATGCAGGCTATAGAGTGAATATTGTCCGAATAATAATATTGTCCATGATGACGAGATGAAACAATAACATTGTGCCCCTACTGTTTAAATCCTTCAATAATGACTTATGTTGGTCTATTCAGATTGTATGCAATTGCTATATTTTAAATATTAGACATAACGCATTGCAGTATTCTTCTAGGACCGGTATAGTTCCACATAATAATCTAAGAGCGGTTGCGAAGGACAAAACTTATATCTAATACACGCTTCTGGAGCTTGCTCAAAAATCCTTTTGGCCTCGCTAATCTACTACTCCAAAGATACAAGATGTTTCGTATGTTTAATAATGTTGAAGGCAAGGTCATGACATTCGTACACTAGCAATCACCAATTCTATATAAATATAGTAGTATAAAATTATAACGGTCCTCTATGACGTGGTACTCTGATGTGCTGAGGATGTGACTACACTTTAAAAACCTGAACGGTATTAACCGTGAGTTACCAGGTTTCCTTGTTTCCTTTATTTTGGGTCATACTTGAATTTTGTTATAATTTTTCGAAAAAAAAAATTACAAATTCTAATATGAAAGAAATATAAGTGCACGTTATGACTGTCGGTTTTATGCGTACTTCTTAAAATGTCACCTTCGTAGAGTAGAAACAAAGGCCTTTCTGTTCCAAACATCAGTATAACTCGAGAAAAACTGGGCAGCCTATGTTCGATTTTATGCGTACTTCTTAAAATGTCACCTTCTTAGAGTAGAAACAAAGGCCTTTCTGTTCCAAACATCAGTGTAACTCGAGAAAAACTGGGCAGCCTATGTTTGGAGAGTGAAAAAAAAGAGAAAATTAAAATAAATAACCAAATAATTTTATAATCTGAGATTATAAGTTTATTTTAAAATCAATAATATATAGGTTTTTAAGTATTTCAAAATTAATTATTGGATTTTTAAGTTTAAGTATTTCAAAATTAATTATTGGATTTTCAAGTTTTTTTTTTTTAATTCATTATTCTGAATCTCTCCTAAAAAAAATCTAATAAAATCTTTAATTATGCCATAATTAAATATTTTATAGTAAACTTATTGATGGTATCAATCACTTTACGAAAATTACATAGTGAAATATTGTGGTTTTTTTAAGAAGAAGGTAAATTTTTTATTTAAAAATACAAGTTATACATTTACTTTTCATAAATTGTCGTTTTTTTTTTTTTTTTTTGGTAAGGTTTAAAATATGGTTCAATTTTATTTTTTTGACTATCCACCTTTTAGATGTTTGAGATGATCTTTTAAAGTTTTTCATTCACCATCCCCTTTATAATCCTTAAACTTCATCTTAAATTTACAAATTCGTATTTCTATTTTTATCCTTCCTTTCTTACTTTTCATATTGCAGTTGCTTTTGGAATTTTGTCTATATATTTGTTTCATCCTCTACTATCTGAGAGTCTTTCTAAGTTCTAGTCTACATTGTCTCTAAAAGTTCTTTCCTTTAGTCTAAATTCTTCTATAAAAATCTTGTTGTTACGTTCCAACCAAAATTATAGAAGATGAAACCTGAACCAAAATCCCAAGCTATCTTCAAGGTCTTTAATTTGAATCTATGGTCTTCCAATAGTCCCAAAAGTTGTTCTTAGTGGGAATGGATCTTTTTGATTGGCAAAAAATGTTGTACCACAAACTCCATATTGTTTGGGCATAAGGGCACACAAAAAGGAGGTGGCCCATTGTTTCCTCCTCTTGGTGATACATTACACATCAGTTGGGTCCAATAAATCCATATCTCTTCAAGTTATCATGAGTCAAAATACACTTATGTGCAACCAACCACATAAAGCAATTTATCTTTGATCATCCTTTGGGTTGCCATAGTTTCAATTAGGGTGATTTTGGACCAATCTGAATGTTGTGGATAATTTTCTTGTAACCTTATTTGACAATGTAAATTCCTAATTGGCTATGCCCCCAAACTGGTTGATCAGATTCATTCCTCCTTGGCCACTTACTTCCATCCAAGATTTCTTTTAGTTCTCTTTTCTCTTGAGTTTATTCTTCTCTTAGGACCTCCTATAGGACTTGCTAGTGATCAATATTGACCCGCAATTGGTCTAGTGGTTTAAAATAATGTCTTATGAGATACCACCCTTTCCTTTTAAAGTTTTCTTTAAGGTCTATTAAGTGGATGTATTGATCAATTATGGGGGGAAAATGTTCCCAAGAATCTTACCATAGTCTAGTAGTCCTACCATCCCCCACATTCTAGTATAGCCCTTATTTTATAAGTGATTCTCCTTTATTTATACCTTTCTAGGTCTCTGATCTCTCTTATATTTTTGGAATACAAGGAAGGTCTTTTTTATTTTTCAAAAATTGACTCGATAGCTAGTCCCAATGAGTTAGCCATCTCCAATATAACTTGGTCATTAGAACTTTTTTTTTATTGTTTTTTATATAATTTCCAAATATTAGGGGGATACAAAAATATTAGGGGTCATTAGCCCTTCTCTATTATGGGGATACCCAAATATTCTAAAGGTAGTGATACCTCTAAGAATATAATGATGTGGGTAATATGTTTCCTAAATATTTTTGTCACATTGAAAAACTACTTTTAATTTTACTTCATTTAGTAGTTGTCTAGTAGCTGCTATGTAGCAGGCCAACACTTATCTAATATTGGTTTCTTCTCTTGTTGATGCTTCCCCCATATTCTTGTGTCATTTAAAAATTGGATGTGAGTAAGCTTTATATTCTTGGTTATCCTCACCCCTACAATGCTGTTATTTGTTCTTCTCTTTTGTATGAGTCTTCCCAAATCCTCTACAAAAAAGGTGAAAGTGGATCCTCTTGTTGGATGCCTCTACAAGCTTCGAATATTTGGGATGGATTACCATTAATAAGCACTAAGAAATATACATTAGAGATGCATTCCATAACCCATTTATCCATTCTTAGATGAAATAAAATTTCTTTAGTATTTGGGCTAAAAACTCCCAACTTACTTTGTCATAATCCTTGGATAAATCTAGCTTAAGGAACTTACATTTGTTCCTATTTTGGAAAATCTTGTGAATAGTTTCTTGTGGTATCACAATCCCATCCAAAATTTGTTACCGTACACAAATCCCTCTTATTTTAGATTAACACTGGTAAGATCTGTTTTATCCTATTTGCCATCAATTTGTTTATGATCTTATAAACCACATTGCAAAGATAAATTTGTCTATAGTTAGTAAGATTCTCCATATCTCCACATTTTAGGATTAAAGCCAAAAATGTATGATTCAAGGCTTTACAGATTCTTCCACTAGTTATGGCTTCTTCTATTACTTGGGTTAAAGGAACTCTATTATATCCAACTAGGGTCTATAGAACTCTACTGGAAATCCATCTGGACATGGGCCTTCCCTGTATGCATAACAAAAACTATTTTTTTAACTTCCTCCTCTCTAATATCTCTTAAGAGCTTCTCATTTTGATTATGTGATATTAACACTGGTATGCTTCCTAAAATTTCCTCTTGGTGCTAAGTGGAAAGGTGTGGTTTTGTAGTACACAAAGTTGGAAAGTATTTATTTGTATTTTATTGCATACTTAGGGTAGTGGTTTCCTTGTTTCTATCCCCCGTGGATAGGGCATCAATTCAATTATGGTGATTATGTGCCATTTCTAAGTGATGGAATAACTTGGTGTTCTTATCTCCCTCTAGTAGACAAATTATTCTTGACCATTGTCTCTAGGAGGCTTCCTCTTTCTTCTCTAACTCTTATTCCTCTTGCATCAAAAGACTTTCTTTGTAGAGAAGCTCTTCAAATATAGGTTCTAAATGGATCCTTTTTGCTATTTTTTGCATTTGAACTAAGATATTAGCTCTCTACTACTAGAAATTTGATTGATAAAATTTACTCCATATTTTCAATTTGCTTTTAATAAACTTTAATCTAGAGTGAAGCTAAAATTATGTTGTCCCATGTTATGGTTTTCCTTGCTACAACTACTATTCATTAGTTTTGGTAAGTAATTATTTTGGCATTGAAAATTGTCAAATATGAAAGAATAATTCTTAACCTATGGCCTTTTTTCTATGTAGATAGTTACCAAAAAAATTGTGAGATGCTAACTGGTTTAATATCTATGATTAATAGTGCCAAAGTATGGAGACTCTCTCCTCTACAAGGAACCTATCTAATCTTGTGGTTATACAACTAAAATGAAGTTCAAAAAATAAGGTTTTGGTTTATCAATATAGTATCGTTTAAAACCACTAAAAGCATTTTTATGTCTCATTCTTATAATAATATTTTTTAAGCCTTCTACATTGTTCTATTGCCTTTAGAACCTCCAAGCAAACAATGCCAATAGTTATTAAGTGGTTTGCAATTTATGACCTTAACCATTAAATAATTATGGTATAAACTCATTATAATTCAAATGTTAAATTAATACTTTTGTTGTTGGAATACCATGGAACATAATGGTTGGCCTTGGCTCTAAATTAGTGGGAAAATTGGATGATTCTCAAGTGTAGTATCATCATGGTATATCTCCTCCAATCCTATGCAATATTTTGCTTCCTCCTCAATTGCCTCAAGATCCTCTATAGTAAAATTTAAGGTCCATAGAACTCTTGAAAATCAAATAAAAAAATGGATCTAACATATCTAATCGAATTTTCTAGTTAGATTAACTACCCTCCACTTGTGTTTTACAAAAAATAACATTATATTACACAAATACAAAGTCATTATATTGGTCTTGGCTTAACCTATTGCACCTTTGGTGTGTATGGCCTCAAATCCAATTGGGTTCGATATAGGTGAAGCATGACAAGGTGCATTACATGACTCGAATTAGATGAAAAAAATGAAAAGTCTCTCTTTTATCAAAAAAATCATTTTTTTAACTACTTATACTAGAATTATATATTTATGCGACAATATATATAAAATACCAATATAAATAATTGTAATAAATCATAAAATATTTTGTTATTTATAAAATTAATAAGATAATTTTATAATAAATCTTATTATATAATATTTATGTTTATTTTATTTATATATATTTATAGTTTTATCAAACAAAATAAAAATTATAAAATCATAATCCATTTTATTTTTATAGAATTGAATCCAATATAACTTATGAAAAACTTATTTAATTTTTTTAATCATGATAATTGTAATTTATAATTTATGATCATTCAAAAAAATAATCTCATGTTTTCAATGCACTTTTCAACCCAATAGGAGGATAAGCTATCTCCATGAGTGTGGTCTACCACCGGTAAGGATGTCACTTGTCACTTGCATTATCACTAATGTGACCCGGGTTGAATCCCCATGGTGGATGTGTATAAGAAGCTTCTTATATTAGGTTGTGCACTAAACATAAATAAATAAATAAATTATAGTTTATTCACTTATGTTTAAGTAATAGTTTGTGGAAAAAAAATATTTTAATCTTATTAATAACATAAAAAGTTTACTTGATTGTTAGAAAGCTTTTTTATTAAATTAAAAAATATATATATCATAATGAGATTAAATTAAATTAAATTGAATTACTTTTACAACTACCGTGATGTCACTTGAATACTCGACGAATAATGGGCGCCCGCGAGTTCCGCGGGTACTCGCGGTTAACCTGCGAGTTTTAAAACGTTGCCAAACATTAAGGAACTCATCACATCAACCATTTAAATCATCCGATCTGCGTGTGAATTCCGTTGTATATATCATAATGTGATCTCATAAAATGAAGATTGGTTTGACATGGTACTTTGACGAATTACAGTCTTTTTTCTTAGCTTGCAAGAACATACTTATATTTATACGGCTGGAAAGAGCTAACACGACATGGCTTATATTAATGTTTATCTACGATCTGCTCTTTAAATAGAAGTTAGAACTATTTAAACACTATTGAGATTATAAAGAATAACACTAGTATCAGAGGATGGCAATCTCTGGCATCCGAGAGAGGTAATGCCGGGTTTTGTGATTTCTTGATAGTTTATCTTATTTCTGTCAGAGTACGGGTTATGAAAATGGATGAATATTCGATTGCCTTCATAAGCTTTCACCTCTCTTCTAGAAAAGACTTTACTTTCCTTCACAAGCTTTGAGCTCTCTACTAGAAAATACTTTACTACATGGTCACCTTTGTCAACACATGACAATGAGGTCATTGTTTGGTCACCTTCGTCAACAAATGACAATGGGGTCATTGTTTTCTCAACATATACGTTGCTTGAGGTGATGCTATTATCCGAGAATTGATGCCGGGATCCGACAGGCCTAGACGGCAACGTAATCATAATGTTATGCTGTCTATGATACTGTCAAGACTAATCTCAAAAGGATGATACTCCTAGTGGCCAGTATCTTGAGCTCAGCAGATTTGGCATTTTGGTAATGGTATTGTTGTACCACCAACTAGACAAGCTATTCTTTAATACCATTTTCAAGATGACTATCCTGGTTTTATCTTTCCCTTTGATTATAATTTTGAATACATGAAGGATAATTAGGTTTTTGGTTTTTTAAGAGGTCTAAAGTTCAAACTGTGTGTGAGGGGTAGGTGTGTGGTGGTTGTATGTTAAATTCCCTATTGATAAACATAGCTCTAACCGTGTATTAGGGGTAGATGTGTGGTGGTTGTGTGTTAAATTTCTTATTGATAAACATAGCTCTCAAGACTTTATGACGGATCCTAGGTGGGAGGAGACTACTCAGCCTTGGGGTGGGCGATTGTGTGAGGGGGTGGCTGTGTGGTGGCTAATGGATCCTAGTTGAGAGGAGAATACTCAACCCCTAGGTAGGCGAGTGTGTGAGGAGGTGGTTGTGTGTTAAATTTCCTATTGATAAGCATAGTTCTCGAGGGATCATGGTTGGTAGGAGAAGGGTTTCCCATACTAACCAAATTTTAAAAAAATATGAATACATCCATTAAATATTTTGAATTTTAATTATTATTTTAGTATTAAAATATTATCTTTTTGTTCTACATGAGTTGAAGAGGGTAGGCAAATCCTCCCCTGGTTCGAATCTCCACCTTACCAAACCCACATTGACTACCTAAAATCCAATTGATAATGCTGGTGTGGTCAGGGCGGGCGAGACTCTAGGTGATTTTGATGGTGTAGAACTTCTGTGAGTTGGAGAGGGTAGGACAATCCTCCAATAGACCTCCAATAGAGGTCCCTCATTGGAATCTCCATCTTACCAAACTCACATTGGGTACCTAAAATCCCACATTGGATACCTAAAATCCATTTGATAATACTAGTGCTATCAAAGCTAAAAAAAACTTCAAATGATTTTGATGGGGTAAAACCCCTAGTTATAATTTCTAAAACCAAAATATTCACCAAATTTTTTTTTAGCAAAATATATTATCCTTTCTAATAAATATCTAAATTAGTTTAACACCCATCTTGATATATGTTTTTCAAATAACAAATTTTTTAATACATGTAATAACATATAAATTTCACTATATATATCAATTATTGTGGGGACAAATCATTAATGATATTTTCACATAAGATAATGTAAGAAAGAAATTTTATGAGATTTTATTGATTTTGAAATTTAATTTATATTTACATCTAAGAAATCAAATCTCTACTAAAGTAAGAGTATTAATTTTTAATCACTACATTTATTTTCTTAGCTCATTTGATGAATATTGACTTTTTATAAAAATTTGGAGTTCAAATATTGCCCATGATGTACATCCGCAAATACAATCATAAAACAAGAAGACAAAATAATAATATGGTGGAAATACAATATTGTTATAAAAGAATTAGATGAAAAAGCCATGCCTCATTCTCAAAGGATTAAATATACATATACATGTATCTATAAATGTTTTTGACAATAAAATTTTAATCCTATCTAAAATGGTTACGGTTACCAAAATGATAAATTTTAGTCTTTGTCTTTATATTTGAAGCTTTGAGGTGTTCAACATGTGATTTAATAATTTACATAGTTATTACTTTTATTAGACTAATCTTCTCTTATCATCCCAAAGGTTTAGTTTAAGAATATTTATTTTTTAATATGTATGTCTTACTAAGATCACTTTATTAAATAAGATTATTTATAATACACAAGTTTTCATTTAACCTTAGGTGACCATAGTAAATTTCTTTATGTAACTATGATCTAGCCATTTTACCTTTGATCCTACAGAACTTATGTCTCTAACTATATATATTTTTATTGGAATGATTAGATATCGATGTATCAACATTTTTATTGTTTTGTATGTTTGAGAGCTTTTTGATCTTTATTTCATGTAGTTGTTGGTAGTTTATTTATGACAAGGTTATGTATTGAAATTATTTTTTCACTCTAAGCCTTTCAACACATGTTGAATAGATCAAAATAATATCTTGAGCATAAATTTATACCCTTAACAATATGGTTAGGATAAAAAAATAGCTTTTCTAAAATTTTGGCCATAATATCATGCCAAAAAATGGCACATGTCTAGATCATTTATCATCCTTAAAAAATAGTGATCCCCATTGCATCAACCTTTGACATTAGATGTATATATTATTTATTTTATTATGAGCCATTCTACTTGGTGATCAAGTTGTCCTACCTTGGCCACTATACATCTAAATGGACTACCTTCTAGTGGTCTTAGTTTGTGTATCAATAATTTGATCCTCCTCCAATAATTTTTATTTGTTTGTATTGATTTCATTAATGTCCAATTATTCTACAATTATGGATGTTTCCAATAGAGGTGGATGATAGGGACTAAGAAGTTGAACATTTAAGATTTGATGTAAAGTAAGATAATATGGAAGATTAAATTCAATTCAAAAGTATTCCTTTCCACTTATTAGTAGTGGTGTATAGTCCATATCAAGGAGTTCTAATATTCCTATGGGTTCTTACAAGTTTTTTTTCCTTAAGACAACCATATCTTATCTCTAATATTGAATTTGCATGGGTCCTAAAAGTGGTCATCATATTGCATGTATTTATGATTTGTCTTCTCTAAGAGGTCATGGACATGTTAGATTTATTGAAATGGATTTAGAAACCATGCTTCTTTTTCTACTTATTTTTGTCCATGTGGTAAGTACTCCATAGATTGTCTAGGGATATCTACCTTAATGGGTATCAAGGATTGGAATCCAAAACATTATATGTTTTGTAAAATTATGCAAAGATCGATTATATGCATGATGAATGTAGGGGGATATCTCATCTCATGTTTATGGTTGATTAGAATTATACATTCAAAGAAGGTGCATAATTAGTTAATTGAAAACTTTTATCTAGTCATCACTATAAGGATGAAAGGGTATGGACATGGTAAGCTTAGTATCCATTATGATTTATAAGGTAGACCAAAATATGCTAAAAAAAAGTTATCATTGTAAATAAAATGGACTTTAGCAAGATAAATATAATCCACACATACCTTAAAAAGGGCTTAAGAATATCCTCAACTAAAATGAAATTTTTACAAGAAATTATGAAAACCATTTTTGAAAAATAATCAACTACTAAAAAACCAAAATTGTTACCATGCTTAAATGTGGAAAACCTAAAATTAAATCCATAGATAAATATTCCCAAGGCTTTAATGGAAATGACAATGGTATATACTTGTTGGAACTCACAATATTTTTTAAAAACATCCATTCATCACAATCATATACAAAAGAGGAAGATGAGAAAAATAGAAGAGCATATTGATAAAAAATCAAGAAAGAGATAATGACACAATTTTATGAGAATATGGGGTGCATGTATGTAGTCAACTCTATAGTATTTTTATATATCATACTATAGTATCAATGATTGCTAATTGAGGGGTATTTATAGTGATACCAAAATACCAATAAGTGGTTAATCTTAACGTAACATTAATTTGACTTTGAGGTTAGATTACAATAAAATAATAATAAATTACATCCCTTACGCAAGGTTATCCATAAAAGTGAATTAACAAACATCACTAAGGATGAAATGTGAAAGGTACTCTTATGTTTATATCAACATGATCATAGGCTTACATATAGATGCCCATATGATTAGATAGAAGAATGTTTATAGGCTTACATAGAAATATTTCCATAGGCTTCCATATAGAATTCTCATAGGATTACACTAAGATGGTTGAAGAATTACATAGGACTTGCCCATAGGCTTACATCAAGAAAATTTATAGGCAGTTCATCACTACTACCCTTGGCTTGATAAAGTTAGATTACAAATATTTTAACATCAACCATAATATTAACTATGAGACCAAGGAGATAAGGTATTAGAGATGATACATATACATTCAAAAATGGATGCTTGTGTGGGCCAATGGATCCTACTATAGTCTATTTGACTAAGGTTCCTAAATTGGATCAACCTCTCATGAACATGAAGTTGTAACTACATCACTTGGATCAAGATGTTGAGTTTCCCATGAGAATACTTTCAACATGCACTATGGTGACCATAATCTATCACCCAATATTAAGGTAATGAAACTAAATCATGAGGTAATAGGCAAGTCTCTAAATAATCAAACCAAATGGCTAGAAATGGTCCATAGTTACAAGGTAAACCTTAAATTTATCATTCAAAACCTACTCTTCTTGTAGTCCAAAATATTACCAATCATCACACTAAAGGGTTGTGAAAACTAGAGCAAATATAAACTATGAGAAAAGAGAAGGATCACATAATTTTTTTAATATCTCAAATATAGTACAACTAAACAACTAATACATAATCAATATCAGTTGGGTTTAGATGTTTGGTGTTCTATAAATACGCCAGATCTACCATGATAAAAGAAGTGATAAAAAATTAGTATCGAACCTATGGTATTCTTGAAAATATGTATTTTAAATCATACATCTTGATGCAAAGAACATTTCTAATTTGATATAGATTTTTATAGAAAAATCCATAAAAATAGCAAAATGTATTTGAATTGATGTCACCAATCTATAAAGATTGAATAACTATATAGTTTAAAAAAATGAATGTAAAAGTTATAGCCTCAAAATTTTCAAAAAATTAGAGATGAAAGGGGAGTGAAAAATTAAATGATAGAGATTATTATCAAAAGCTACCACTTGTAAAAAGCCACTCTAAGTGTCGAATCCCCCACCTTCTATAATGGCCCAAGAATTATTCTTTGCACAATCTCCATCATGGACCACTCGATCGTCTACCATACATGCCTTGACACCTCTACAACAATACAAACAACCATCTACCCAACCACCAAATTCCAAGGCCTAAGGTCAACCTCACCTCACATAATAACACTAGCAAACTCTACCATAACAATACCAGTAGCCTCCACCACAACAATACTAGAAACTTTTGCTCTAATAATATCAATAGTTATCACCCTAGTAGTACCACCAACAACCTCCACCCACACCAAAATACCATCAGCTAAAACATCTACCCACTCTGTAACATCAACAACAACCACCAATCCAGTACAAACAATTATCATTGTAGCAACAACCTCCACCCACACCACATCACCATCAACAACAACCTCCATCCATGTCATAATACTAACAATAGTCATACATTTAGTACTAATTACTACCACTATAGCAACAACCTCCACCAACACCATAGAACCAATAGCAACAACCTCCACTGATGCCACAATACCAACAACAACCACCCATCTAGTACCAACAACAACCACCCATATAGTACCAACAACTATCATTGCAGCAACAACTTCCATCCACTTTACATCATTAGAAACAACCCATTCAACACTAGTAGATCACCCAACAACAATATCAAGAACAACCATCCATATAGTACCAACAATAGCCACCCATTTGGTTCCAACAACTACCACTGCAACAACAAATTTCACCCACTTTGCATCATTAGCAACAAAGCATTCAACACCATTAGGTCACCCAACATCAATACCAACAACCACCCATTCAACATCAACAACAATATTAACAACCACTCCCCACATATTAGTAACATTTCAATAAAAATCCATCATCAAAACCTATATACACCCATCACCAATCTTATCAATAGCACCAATATCCATCTTGGGGTTTCCAAGTTGGTATGTCTCACACAACATTCCTAGTTACTCTTAATAAATTTTAGCTTTTTGTCGATAAGGTTGATAGTTTGGCATTACAAAGTTGTGGATATTGGATATCACAACCCAACACTCAATAAACTTTATAACTACCCAATTCATCCCTTGATACCATCACCACCATATCCTACCCTATTCATAATACCAAAATTCAAGGGGAAGTAGGACCTTCAAGAAAACATAAGCACATTTATCAGTACATGCTATCTTATCAATAAAATTGGTCCCCTCATGCTTTGCATATTTTTTCTATCCATTAGGAAAGGAGCTTTAGATTGTTTCAATCACTTGTCTAGACACAACCTTTATAACTTTGAACAATTGACAAACCTATTTTTGGAACATTTCACCCTCATTGTCAAAAAGAAGATGACACTTACTAATTTTTACAATCTTCATCAATTTTATGATGATTCTATCTTGGATTATGGTGGTCGATGGAGAGTTGTAATAATAGAACTCCTCTTTTCTCTCCCCATCATGGAGTTGACTTGATTATTCACGTAGAGTTTTTCAAAGCCAATATCTCTACTATTACAACTCCAACAATATCACACACTTGCGGAGGCTTTAATGCAAGCCAAGACTATTGAAGACATCAAAATTTAAGAGGGATAAATATAACTCAAAAATAAATAATGGTCAAACAAGAAATCTTAAGGTACTTCCAACAATCAATACAAGCCTAATCAAGTTAAACATGTGGTACTGAGTAGCTCAAGCATTTCTAATCAACAACTTCAACAACCATAGTAGTTACAATATCAACAATTTCAACATTCATCGCAACAACTAACATACCATGCCACACCACCTCCTATCCAACTAAAAAATCCTCCACAACTAGAGAAACATCCCAGGCATCTTCCTAGGTCCCTACACAATTTCACTTCACTTTGCAAGCCTTACTTAGTCATATTTCAAATAATTTATGAAGCGCAAGCAATATCATTACCAAAAATTAGATAAAAATACCCTAACAAGCCTAAACCTTAATTGTACAAAGAGTATCACTACTATATTTACCATAGGTAGAAATATCGTGACATCAACAATTGCATTACATTCAAACATCTAGTCCAAGACCTTATCGAGAAGGGGGTCATTACCATAGATAATCCACTCATACCTCCCAATAAAAACCTTGATATTTATCAAGACCCCTTACCACAAATTGGACCAAACCAATAACTTCACATGCCACCGATGTCCAATACCCCCCAACCAAGTTAACCACCTCAACGCCATCCCCTAATATCATAACTTTGTAGGGATAATCCACGTTATTACTCAAAATAAATGCTATTCTGATTCAAGATCCAATAAAGTAATTCCTCCAGCATACCATCATCCTCTACTTTACCACCTTCACAAATGTAGGCCATACCTTACCCCCCATAACTACACATATCCCTCACAAACCAACTCTCGTAGAGCCTTGGGATAACATCGAAAAAACTCTCAATTTATAAGCTCATCCAACAAACATCCTCACATCATGAGATATTGATGGAAATTTTGAAGTCTATTGACATCCACACTCAAGATCCAAATACCTTTGCAAACTTTGTGGGTAGTGTCAAAAATTGCAAAGAGCCTATAATACCTTTTATGATTATGATATTAAAACTTTACCAATAGGGACACTAGATCCTCCACTACATATTGTAGCTCATATAGACCACAAGCCATTCAAATAATTTTTGGTCGATATTGGCTCCTCGGTCAATATCATCACCTTCATTGCACTTCAACACCTCCACCTACCACCTTCACACATAGTCTCATACACCTTCACTCTATGGGCCTTCAATGATGCATTATTATCAACACTTGGAATGGTCATTCTACCTATTCAAGCAGGTAATAATATCATTCATACTTTATGTCACATCTTGTAAGGGGAAATGCAATACAATGTCCTTCTTGGAAGACCATGAATTCAGGATATGTGATGCATCCCCTCAATATTACACCATTATCTCAAATATGTTCATGAGGACTATGTACATTGCATCCTCATCAACGAGGAACCTTTCAAGTACTGTGACATGATATCCAACTTGTATGATCCTCCCCTACCTTCTACACATATATACCTTACATTGGCATTGCTGAAACCAACCCCCTAACCAATGCCATATCATCTTGACCCATATTTTGCACCACCAATTACCCATACACGTACTTATCCTACACCATATAGTCCACATCTACCTCCCATTCTACCACACCTGGCTCACTACATTACCCTGACTACTTCGTATAGTCCTCAACCTCCATAATCACCTTACCATCCATCCGCCTCTACTTCTACTCAACATAATCACATTAGGTGAAACCTACCCCACCCCAACAAACCTTTGTCTTCATAAAGTATTTTTTTTCACCCTCATATCCATCCGACACATTTCATAAATACCTAACCACTTTTAAATAATCAACCACCTTCATCCACACTTTCATATCCTTCACTTCACCCATCAATTGATCCATTCATTTACAAATATTGATAAACCACAAACACTTACCTACCTCCTACATCACTATTGCTTATATCACTACCTCCACCACCTCTTCCTTCACCTTGAAAAATCAAAATATTTCCTCTACAACACAACCAGAGCCACTACCTTAACTCATCACTAGACAATTTACCACAACATCCACCTCCACTTCTGCTAGCCTCCATCCCATCATAGTTCCCAAGCCACTTCTTTCTCCACCTAGTCTGAACCACAACCACTACCAAATTCATCCACTATATATCCATGTTGGGGGAAATTCTTGCACCCTTAATAGATTTTTCATGTTGTAATACTTACTTTATCTAATCAGTATTATGGACTCTGGTGGATCCACCTCTTTAACTCAAGAAACAATTATCTTAAGAATATAGAAATATTGAGTAGGGTAAGGAAATCCTAGAGGTGAGTCTATGATATTTCTTATATGCTCATGCTCATCCAGATTTACAAAAAAAGAAATAAAACTACAAACATAAAATTTGACCAAGTTTGAAAGTAACTTCCAGCTAGTGCTTCAATTTGTATATTGGTGCATTATCCATTGGGCAATTGTAGCCAGACTTAAAATATGATGAATATAAAAGGAAAAAATATAAAATTGATCCAATCACATCCATTCAAATAATGTAATAAAAATGATTCAACATGCTAGCGAAAGAAGACACCATCTACAAATTCAAATGATGTAACATGTAAATCAGAGAACACACAAAATTGCACATAGAACTACTGAAATGAGGGAATATGATTGTATTAAATAATATATCACTATAGTGGGAGTCTGATCAGAATAACCAGATCTCACTAAACCTATATAAAAAAAATTCTCCATTCAAATGATGCAATAGAGAATTGCAACTCTTTATTTAAATGATGTAACAAATAATCTTCTAGCTTCCAACCTCAGCCACTAGAAATGATCTCAGTAAAATTGGCGCCTCCTCGGTAAAACTTGCATAATAATGAGGAAGAAAAAAGGGGTGACTAGACAAGACACAGAAAGGAAAATACAACTGACAAGGATGGGCACACTGGTATACCTCTTGTAAAATTATTGTGCAAAAAATTGATAATTTTTTTGTTTCAACAACTCTCTCATATAGCCTAAAAATTAATTCTCATTCAAAGCTTGATGATGGTCCATAATTAAGAAAACTGCAATTATTTGAATGATGGTCCATAACTGCAATTATCTTCATGATGACTCATATTATTATTTGTGCTTGTAGTGGTTCTTATTTGTAGTGTGGTAGTGGTCTTGGTTGGTTGAAAATGTTTGTTACATAAATATTAATAATAATAATATTTTATAACTACAATTACGAAAGCTGAATGATGGCCTCTCACTATCTCTTTATTGGATCTCAAAAATGACCCATAATAACTTATATTTTGGAGGGTATAACTTTTGATCCGATTGTTGGATCAATTTGAAATTTTACGTGGAGCTAGAAAAAGAGGATTAAAATGTCATGGTAAGGTTTCTGTAGAAGACTTGAAGATTTTTTAGTGTCTTATCAGGCCCTAATTCCTTCATCTAGTACCCTCAAAAATGGAATTTAATGTTTTTTTAGAAAAATTGGAAGAAAGAAAATTTAAAATTTAATGAATTTTTAAACATGGATAGGTGTTGAGATTTTCTAGAATACCAAGTATGGGAAATTCAATAATGTGTGTTAATTTAGGGGGCTATCAAGGATTTTTTGATGACTTACTAAAAATAGGGTAGCTTTGGCCAAAAATAACAAATTGCCAAAAAATAGTAACTTTTTTTTTTGAAAGGGGGGCAAACTCAAGTTGGATTTTGAAGATCCAACATAGGATCCAAGTGGGATAGGTTACGAAAAATGCTTTCAAAAATGAATCACCTGAGAATTCCAGAATCTCAAGCAGACCACAAAAACTCAAAAACTTGCCTAATCTCCTAAAAATAACTTCTACATCACCTAAAAACTAAAACATTAATCACCTAAAAAAAACAAGACTAAAACATGCTTTTTTTTTAATCACCTGAGAATTCTAGAATCTCCAGCGTATCACAAAAATTCAAAAACTTACTTAATCACCTAAAAACTAAAACCTTAATCACCCAAAAATGACAAGACTAAAACACACTTCTTTTTTGGCTTCTCAAGCCCTTAGTGCTCAATGATACAATTTCAAATGTTGGCCATTGATAGGAATTGAAAATTTTGCACCGTCCAAATTTTACAATTTTTAAGTATGTTGACCTACATTATGGAGGATTTTGATAAGGGCCAAGCCATTTAGGCTCCTATTTCTCTTTTTCACCATGTTTATCATTTTTGGGTCCTAGTACAACACTATATATCCTCCCTAAAAAGGTTTATCTTTGGCTTTCTTATCGAACAACTGCACTATTTTGTGATATTTCTCAATCATATTCATTAATGCATTGTTTCTATCTTCCTACAACTTTACAATTTGATCAAGTCTTATTTGCAAGACATTTGGATTTTCATGATCCTAAAGAAGTAAATATAAAGCATGAATTTCCATCTGATGAGGTAATAGAGCACTCTCACCATATACTAGTTCATATGGATACCTTCCTATGCTTATTTTGATAGATATCCTATCATCCCATAAAGCTTACTTCAACTCACTATCCCAACTTCTTTTGTTTCTACCTAATGCTCTTCTGATTCTTGTGATCAAATTATTATTTCAGAATTTTGCTAAAACATTCCCTTGAGGATAGTAATTTGCAAAATGAGAAAGCTGTATCTTGTACCTAGCACAAAATTCAATCATCTCAAAATAAGTGAAGTAGTTACCATTGTTTGTGACTATCTTCTTGGGAACCCCAAATATTGTTAATGTGTGGTCTTCTAAAAACTTGATTACCACTTATGTAGTGGATTTATTGATAAGTGATGCTTCTACCCACTAGGTAAAATATTTTTTTGTTATAATGATCTGCTTATGACCTCCATAAGAATTGGGATTAATATCATCTATGATATCTATTCCCCATTGAGAAAAAAGAGCTTCCACAATCACTGGCTTCAGGAGCATGGCTAGAAAATTCTTCTTTCTTACAAAAATATGATAGTTATGACTTCTAACAAACTGGTAAACATATTTAAATATGGAGGTCCACTAATAACCAGCTCTCATGATCTTGTGAGAAGTAGCTTTTGGAGCAAAGTGACCCCCAATAAGCTAAAATGATATTATTTTAGCACTTCATATACCTATTTCTCAAACAAAAAATGAAGAAACACACCATTTGGATGCCTCCAATATAATATACCTTCTTGAATGTAATACCTTTGAGCCAATTTCATGATAGACCTTATTTTATTTTAGGACATGTCTTCTAGAAATAACAAGTTTTGAAGGTAAAAGATAATGCCATCATACCACCTACAATCAAAATTATCAACTGCTCTTGCTTCTTGTTTTTCATCTACTGTAATAGTGTTATTCATAGCCTCCCCTTATTTGTTAGCTAGATACTTTGCCAATCCCTATCCTCTAATAATTTGTACTACTTTGAATTCCACATCATACTATAGTAATTTAGCCATCCACCTTACAAGATTGGCTAAATATTCAGTTGGAGTAAAAACATCTTTAACAACAATGTAAGGGATATAGGTTATTACCTTATTGGACCCAAAAATACACTTGAAATGATCCAATGCTCTAAATTTTTTTTTATAGCATATTGTATTTTAGTTTAGGACCCTTCAATCTTGTACTCATAAAGGCTATAGGCCTTTCACTTTTCTCTTCATCCTTTTGAGCTAGAACTACAACAATAGTGTGTTCTAAGGCAAATGAGTAGATATTGAAATCTTTGGCATAATCAAGGTAATTCAATACCAAAGCTTGAGTGATTGTATCTTTGATATTCTAAAAATTTATAGTATTTTCCTCTATCCACCTTATTTCCCTATTTTTCTTGATCATGTTATTATTGGTTTTGTAATCTGAGTAAAATCAGGGATAAACCTCCTATAAAAGTTAATCTTTCCAAAGAATGATCTAACTCCCTTAAGATTATTAGGAGTGGGAATTTTAGCAATGGCTTCTACTCTTTGTGGATCAATGCTAATCCCATATTTTGAAACAATATGCCCAAGCAGTTTACCTTGTGTGGTCACAAACACACATTTTCTTCAATTGAAAGATATGCCAAACTCCTTGCTTCTATCAAACACTTGAGTTAGATGTGCAAAATGATCTTAAATATTTTTTAAAACTATGATGTCATCAAGATACACTACCACTATATTGAACACCAATCCCTTAAATGCAACATAAATTACTCTCTTAAATGTTGCCCCTGCATTCATAAATAAAAATAGTATCCTAAGATATTTAAATGTTCCCCATGGTGTAGTGATAGTTGTTTTGTGTCTATCTTCTGGATTCACTACAATTTGATTATAACTTGAAAATCCATGCAATAAAGACATTCTTGATGACCCAACCATTGCTTGAAACAATTACTCCATATTTGGAAGTGGATAGTTGTCTTTGATAGAGCTCTTATTCATATTTCTAAAATATACACAATGTCTGATCTTACCATTCCATTTTCTAATTGGATCCAGGTTTTCCAACCAAGTAGAAAATATCACCTTCTTGATTATCTTGGTATCCAGTAACTTCTGCATTTCTTTTTGCATAATTGGATGTAAAATAGGATTGAATTTTTTTTTTTTTTGCCTGAAAGGCTTGGTATCATTTTTAAGGGGTATTATTTCATTCATTACCTTTATATTGAAGGTCTTCATATCTTCATAACTCCAAGAAAAAGCATCCATGTTCTTTTCCAAGAATTTTATATATGGCTACTTCTCTTTTCTAGACAGAGCTTTATTGATCCTAACAATCTTGGGCTCTTCCTCTATTCCAATATTAACTTCATCTATCTCATATTCCTGAACCAAAGGTTTATATGCTCTATCAAAGTCATCAAATAGGCTCTCCAAATATACCAACCCCCTATGGATCCTATTGGTATTCAATTGTATGACTTTTGTGAGTTATCCAATAACATCCTTCAGTTTTTCTTCATCACTTTCATAAATAACATAAAAAAAACTCATTTTGCATAGTCATGAAATTATTAATGTGTATATCATCATGAAAAACTTGTAAATATACCATATTATTAGGGACAAATGGCTTATAAAAAGATATGGTTGGGTACCTTTCCATAAACCAAGTGTCTATCTCAAGATTTTTTTCTCTAGAAGCATTAATGGCCAAAATATTAGCATTGTGATTCTGTGCTCTAGTAATAAATTACAGATCAAAATCCAATAATATATCTATTTCATCCAACATTGCTTGCTTATATTGCTTCATAGTCTAGTTTTTGAACCCATGTAGTCGATCCAAACTATATTTCAATAGAATTTTGAAATAGTATTATTTAAATCAATTTCAAAACATATACAGGAAATAGAGATTACCTTTTTATCCATTGTTTGTTGTGATGGTCCAACCGGATTCCCATGAATAAGGGTAATATTATGCAAGATATCAGTTCTCCAGAATTTCAACGGGAGCCACGAAAGCCGAACCCATACTAGAACCCACGATGGCTGCTCCTCTGATGGGTTGAAACCTACATGCGAAGGTTTAAGAAAAAGTCCCGCTTGGTTATAGAAATAAGTACCCCCTTAAAATGCTTTGTTACAATCTGCAATACAATAGAAACCACCATAAAATAGTTGTTCACACTCAAAATCACCTCCACATCGCCTTCAATATTCCAATTCTTCCTGACCCAATCCTCCACAAAGGGGAGCGAAATTCATATGCCTACATATTTGCCAATAAGTGCATGTTTTGTTAGATACTCCACATCTTCCGCCACTGAGTCTAGTTGAACCACTAGAACCGACCTAGCTTCACATCATTCCAAACATCCATTGTTCTTTAACAAGCGATTCCCAACATGCACTGGAAAATCCCATTCCTTCAGTCATTCAGATGAAAAAACATCACAAGCATGCACTCTCTATGATGGACCCAATACCATCATGAAATTCCTCCAATTTTTTAGACCTCCTCCAGAAGTTATTACCATTCGCACAGAGCATTATTTCCTCATCAAACCCTAGCAGGGTAGTTTTTCCTCATCAAAACCTATCAGAGTAATTTATGACTAAATACTAACACATATTGATTATTTCATTAAAATATAAATTTCCATTTATAAAGCTAAAGTTATTTTATTTCTTTAGGGTTTTACATGTTTAATATTAATGTGGACTTTCTTTATACATGTAGTTCTGGCAGAGATAGAACCACATGACAACGGGTGATATAGACGGTAGGGATGTAGGCTCAACTTGACGTCAATACCAGTCGTGTGATGCATGGATAGCTTTGGAGAATGAGGAGATGGTGATGGATGAAATTCTGACTTAGCAGATGATGACATTGAGTTGGTTCGTGGGTGAAGCCCATTTAGTGATGGTCATCGGATAATTGACTTGGGGACCTGGTGAATATTTGGCTAGATAAGTATGTGGGAATTCTCACAGAGAGACCAACATGGACTACCACGTATGATAAAGTGGCATACACGCACACCTGAGCCAAAAATGGATTTAATGGGGTGAATTTCATATTCAAAAGTTTGATAGCAGCATAGTAAAGGATACATATAATGCTAATGTGGAACATGATGATTTTGAAGGTAGTGCAGTGGGTGTCACAATATGCATTGGGTTCATCCCTAACATAGTAGAGGATGGCCATCGTAGTATAGCATCACAATGAATAAGATGCTATGCGGAGTGTTCTACGGGAATCAGTGGGAACAATCAAGATAATATTGATATTAGAGACGACGTATGGGGAAATGTTTCATTTTTTAGGATACTCAATGGAGCAATATAGAGACTGTACAGTTGGTACCTGCATGGCGATGGGAAAATCCAACAAGATAGTAATCGATGTGATATCCAAATTAAGCACAAGTTTCATCATGAGGATTAGTGCTTATATGGGTATGATTGTGCATACATCTAGCAATGAAATAAGAGTGTGATGTAGAGGACATCTTGAAAAGTGATAAAACATCGAGCTAATGGCTTGGACAGAGCATCTATGCCAATCTTGCGTTGATGTGGGTAAATTTTAGTGGCCAAAAAATGTAGATGATATGTAGCCGAATGGTGATTTGGCACAACCAATAGAAAATAGGCATGATTTTAAAGATAATAGTCCAAACAAGTCCCTGAGAATACTATGCAAATAACATTGGCTACATAGGAAAAATAGGGCTTGGTACACCCAATGTAATGATAGGTCGACACACATTGAGATGCATTACAGAATGGGAAATGGAGAACAAAATTATGTAGCGGATAATGCAAGAGCACAATAGTAGCTATCATAATGATGTATAGACACCAACAACAAATAGACTTAGACAACGATGACACACTGTCAATCTGGTGATGAACTCAATGGGAATCACATAGAGAGAAACATGAAGTCAGATGGTAGCCTTTGTCAGGAAAATTTTGATGAGTGGGCATCCATCGGGTTAGGTGTGACACATAGGATCTATTAATTTGTGATGGTGAGAGATTTATTTATAGGGCTATTTCAAGGTATCTGATATTCAAAGAAAAATGGTCGAGATGCGTTTCATCATCATGGAATCCCTAATATGCATACTTGCCAAGAGAAATTGATGGTTCCAATAAATATCATGGGTTTATAAGAATATATTTTGATTGTGAGGGCCACCAAAGATGGCTCCCATGGGGTAGGAATACCTTGACACGTAATTTTACTATAGCCTTTTTAAAGGGAAACATGCAAGCATCGTAGAAGGAGTTTTGGATTCAATTTTTTTTTCAATTATTTCGAGGTCAAAACAAAAGTAAAAGATACTAGACACATTCATATCCAAAGGCAAAGAAAAGCTAATAATTTGTCTTAATGGACGTCGATTACAAAATGAAATGAATATGAGAGCGTTATAAAATAAGGGGGCTTTCAAAACCAGAAAAAGTTGAACAAAAGGAAGGCTAAAACATTACGATTGACATAGAAATGTTGAAAGAAACACTTCAAATCCAATACAACATAAATGAAGAGTTTTCCCCAACAAATTCAAATATGCAATTGAAAAGAGAAAGAGGGACTGGTTATTTTAGAAAATATCAGAAATGCTGCTAGAACTGGGATGTAAAGGAATATTTTTTGTTAGATTTAATGCAAATGAATCCGGAAACTTACACCTTGTTAGAAAGAAATAAGGCGACTATTTCTGCATGTCTGGATTTAATGCTTATTTTTCTCCTTTTCTGTTTTTAGTTTTATAAGAAATATTTAATGCATTTCATGGTTGCATTGTTGAATACCTCGAAACAAAAAATTATATTGCTATCCTTAGAAGCTCGCACCTAGCTTATTCCGAGTTGTGCAAATGCAGGTTCTGATATACTAGGTTGCATGTAGATATTTCTCATCTTTAGTTTTTTAGGGTAGGGGAGCATGATGTCGTATTGTGTTTGCATTTTTTTTTTCCAGATTTTATTTTATTTTTTTTGTAATCCTTCATTTTACTTTTTTTTTTTAAACTTCGAGGATTAAAATAAAAATTGAAAAAAAATAAAATAAAATAAATAAATAGATGGGTGTGAATAATGATCTATAATATTTCATTCGAAAAAAAATTAAAATCATTTCGAAGCCATTTCGATTTTATAAAAATTGTTGAAAATTACTGTTTTATGCAGATTTTTATAATTTCAAAATTTTGCATCTTTTCATGTTTTGGAGGTAAATCAAATTTTTAACTTTGCATTTCCATTCATAAGCAATAGATGATTTTCCCTTTATGAAAATTTCAATTTCATCAAAGGGAGGTAATCTAAATGGCATTCCATAGGCCATCTTTTTAAAGCAATAAATTCCTTTCTCTTTATGAAAATTCTGATTTCATTAAAGAAAGGAAATTTATCATTATATCAAAGGCTAGTGTTTTAAAACATTAAATTATTTCTTCTTTATGAAAACTTAATTTCATTAAAGAAGGATAATTTTTAATGACATTTTAAGGCCATTATTTTAAAGCAATAAATTATCATCTCTTTATGAAAATTAATTTCATCAAAGAGGGATAATTTATTTATTATATTAAAGGCTATCTTTATCTTCATGATAGAAGCAACAATTAAAGGAATCCTATCTTCATTTCACTTTCACATTTAGAGGGATTTTTAATCTTCTATTTTATTGTTCAAAGTAGGGTTTAATGCAAGGCAAAACTTGTTTAAAATCTACTTAATCAAAAGAAGATAAAATCTACCTTAAAATATTTCAAGATAAAAGGAATCAATGTTTTACATTGTGGTCATATGAGGGTCAATTCACATTTACATTTCTTTAGGTTTTATGAACAATCATTAATATAGCATGATAAAATAAACCAACAGATGTCCCTTATTAACAGTTACTTGCAATCACTAAGGTATTCCTAGCATTTAATTGGTATATATTCATTGAGATTACTAATACACATGTGCAATGCTTACATAGTGGAACCTTGGAGAAGTTTTTTTGCTTTTTAAGTTCTTTGCAAGAGAGGGTTTTGTGATCAAAATCGTAAGGTGAGTGTGGTTTTGTAATTGGGTAAAATTACCACTCAATAGGATCCTCCCCATTTTTCATAACCAATCCCTCAAATGACTCCAGTTTCACCTCCTAAATACCATCTCCTTCCATCCCCTTTCAGCCACTACCATCTAAAGCACCTCAAGAATCCACTATGCTACTTGATATTTAGAGTAGTCTAAAAAAATCAATAATAAGATGAATGTGATGGAAAAAGAGAGATAGAAAGGTCCCAACAAAGGAGATTCCCCTATATTAATGGAGATCATAAGCCTAGTCCAAGTAATAGTGTGGGAATCAGAGTTAATGTAAATCAAGAAGATCAAGAATATACTCCTAAGACAAGTTTAGTTAATGTGTGGTGTCTGGTGTGCAATGATCCTCATGATTCAAAATCTTGTGATATGTACCAACATCGTGTGCAATAAACTATGGAAAGAGTGAAAGGAAACTATAAAGGGAGAGCTAACATGTTACGACAGTATGATCAAGTCATGCCTAGACAAGATTTTATTGAATAAGAATAGGTCTCAGTCATGACTAGGTTATGAAAGAAACCCTTACAAGTAGATCCATAGAAGATGGGTAGTTTCCAAGTGCTTTCTCAAAAAAGGATCGAATCATCGCTACAAGGGAATGATCAATTTACTATTCCACAAGTAGTAGAGAGAAGCAATGTAGCACCTAAGATACAAGAGAGGAAGATAAGCATTCCAAGATGAGGTGAAAAGGAAATGAACAAAGATAAAGAAAGTGCAATAAAAGAGGTCCAAGAAAAGCTAATTTTCCCTTCCATTAAAAAAATCCAAAGAATTGAAGTTACACAAAAATACAAAAAGAACTATGGAGAACCAAAAAAGAGGTACAAAAGCCTGTATGATACTCTTTTTCTCCCTAGCCAAATAGATTTGCTAAAGACATCTCTTTATAAAAAGTCCCAAGGAAAAGAAACCATAATTGTTTTCAATGTGGTACAAGATAAAGAAAAAATGTCTCCTACCACCTTGAATAACAAGCCTCCTCCATTATAAATTTCACTTAGAATGGAAGGATGGGTGGTCCACAATTATATGATAGACTCAGGTACCATAAGAACTATTATACCAAAAGCAATCTATGATGAGATGAGTATGGAGTATACAAGATCTTGTCAAGGGGTTTTAAAACATGATGGCACCCTTTTAAAGACCATACGAGTCATAAAGGATGTATTTATGAGGTTGCACAAGGCCCCAGAAATTACTATTTTTCAAGAAATTGTGGTGGTAGACTTGGAACCTTTGTTTGGTATTTTCCTATCAAGGGAATTCACGACCAATATGGGAGGATATATGTATCTAGACTACTCCACTATGATAGTCTTCTACAAATGCAAAAGGATAAGAATAACCTCAAAAAATCCTATGTCCTTTCACATTGGAAGAATTGAAGAAGACTTGTACAATGACTCAAAAATGGAAGAACCCAAGTTAGTGGAAATTTTAGAAGATCTAGAAATAGAAGATAATTTTCCCTTCAAAGATTATTATTGCCTATAAAAAATTGGTTAAGGTACATAAAGTATCTCCATAGAAGTTGAGAAGGATTTCCCTACCATATCCAATCAATCACTCAAGAGGACAGAGGTCTGTACAATGCATTTTGATGGAGCAATATGAAAAATGGAACCGAAGATGGCATAGTGTTGAAATATCCCATAGAAGGAGTGAAAAGTTTTTCTTTCATATTCACTTGGACTTGAACAAATAATGTTGTGGAAAATGAAGCTCTGTTATTGAAATTGATGCAAGAAGAAAAATGGAAATCAAGATATTAGACATTTATGGTGATTTAGAGCTAGTGGGCAACTAATTGATAACAAAGTGTAGTAGTAAATATCACTATATGAAGATATATAGGAACATATTATGGGACTTAATGGAGTCTTTTGATGCACTAAATCTCCACTCTATCCCTAGAGAACATAATGCACTGGTATATGCTTTGGTAGTGAAGGGTTCTAATTTTAATCCTTAGACCTTGGGTCAACCTCAAGTAAAAGAGTCAAATTAGTCTTCAAACCAGCAGTGCTAGACAGATAAATCTTTTGGCAAGTTTTTGACAATAATGAGTAGATAATAAATTTTCTAGTCATAGAGGCTTATCTAGCTAATGTGTAGGAATATTTGTTCCAAGAAATAGATCATCAATATTTTATTGATTTGAATAACAATCACATTCCTAAGGGTTTTATCACATTGGAAAGCTTGTTTGACAATGAATATGGAAATAAGTCAAAGACTATGAAATTTGATGGTAAAATCTATAGCAAAATTGAAATAGAAGCAAACAAAAAGATTAATATCAGAATAAAATGCTCTCCAGAATAATTTGGAGTCAAGGCACTATGTTTTAAATATTCAAACATTATTTTCTAGTCTTATGAATACCTCAAAGTTTATGATAAGAAGGTCATTCAACATACCATTGAGTTTGAGTCTCATGCAAAACCTTTCAAACAGAGGCAAGGGCCTGTGAATCTGAATATCAAGTCCATAATGAGGCAAGAATTGATTAAGATTTTAAAAGGGAAAATTATTTATCCTATTAAGCATTCCACATGGTTTCCAACTTGGTCCTAGTGAGAAAGAAGAATGGAGACATCCTATATGTGTGGATTTTTGAAACTTGAACAAATATTCCCTAAAGTATCATTACCTGCTTCCCTATATGGATTAGATTCTACAGATGGTGTCATGAGTGAAAAGATATTCCTTACTAGATGGCTTATTTGGATACAACCAAATTTGGGTTAAAGATGAATATTAGTTCAAAACAGCTTTCACCACCAAGTGGGGCATATTTGCTTATCAGAGAATGTCATTCGATCTATCCAATGCGAGAGCCTTCTTCCAAAAGGCCATGGAATGTGCTTTTGGTGAGCTAATTAATAAAATAATTATGATTTATCTATATTATATGATTGTGTTTTCACATAGGAAAGAATCACATATTGAATATTTAGAGAAGGTTTTCTAGAAGTGGAGAGAGATTGGCATATCTCTCAATCCATAGAAATCATTCTTTGTCATTCATGAAGGCAAATTATTGGGACATATAGTCTTAAAAAATAGGATGGCAATAGATCCAGATAGTATAAAATCAATTCTAGTCCTTCCCCTACCTACAAATAAAAAAGGTTTTCAATATTTTTTTGGGTAGATTAACTTTGTGAGGAATTTCATCTCAGATTTTGCTCAAGTGGTTAGACCCATATCAGAGCTACTTAAGAAGAATATGGAGTTCAAGTGGACTAAGAAAATAAAGTAATATTTTGAAGCTATTAAGCAGACAATTGCAACTGCACCAATATTGATAAATTTGAATTTTAGTAAATATTTTGTTTTATATGCCTATGGAGCTGAGGAAAGCTATGCATAAGTACTCACTAAAAAGGGTGAGAATGTAGAGGAACACCCTATATTATTCTAGATTCAAACCTTTCTTGAGTATAAAATAAAGTATAATTTTATTGAAATACAAGTGTTTGTTGTGATGAAGTCTTTGAATAAGTTCTGGCAGTACTTAGTCCAATGTAAAACTTTGGTCTATGTGGTACACCTGGATGTGAGAAAATTTATCCTACAAGTAGAACTGGAAGATAAAATGGATGGCTGGATTACTAAGATATATGAGTATTATGTAGAAATCCACCCTACAAATTTTTTCATAGGGATATTATTATGTTAGGAACTCGTAGCTAAGGCAAATTTAGAACAAACAAAAGCCTGTCAAGGAGCAAAAGATTATCAAAATGACAATTTTTAGGACAATTATTGATTAGATAGATCAATTGAAAGCCTATTTCCAAAAAGGGTTATTTCTACAAGGTCTAAACCCTTCATAGTAGAGGAGATTAATATTGCAAGCTGTGAAGTATGTATTACTCCTAGAAGGACTATATAAAAATAACTTAGATGGAGTGCTTCTAAGATGTCTCAGAGATAATGAAAATAGAAGGTCATCAACGAATTTCATGGAGGCCTATTAGGAGATCACTTTTCAAGAAGAATAAATACCATGAATATAATAAGGGTAGGATATTATTAGCCCACTATCCTTACAGATGTTTTTAAAGTAGCTAAAACTTACGATAAGTGTCAAATGTATGTGTGAAGAACCAAGAATGCAACATTTCTGCTCAAGCCAATTCAGGTAGAGGAACCCTTCCAGTAATGGAGACTCAAATTTTTTGGAGTCATAAGTTCATCCTTACTACCACTGAATATTTCACCAGAGAGGTGGAGGCTATTCCAACCAAGAAATCAAACCAGGAAGTAGTAATCAATTTTAAAGAAAATATCATCACAAAGTTTGAAATTCTAGAGGCACTAGTAATTGACAATGGCCCAACTTTCATAGGTGAAAAATACATCAAATTTACAATAAAATATGGTATATATATTTAAAATTATTCCAACTATTACCCTCAGGGAAATGGATTGGAAAAATCCACCAATAAAAACTTGCTCAAAATTCTAAAAAGAGCACTGGAGGAGAACAAAAAGAGTTGGCATCTATTACTTGAATTTGGTTTGAGGGTAGATAGAATCACTATCAAGAGGTCTATTAGGATGTCTCCTTATGGATTGGTATATGGAAAGGAGGTCATTTTTCCTACTCATCTAGAGATACCAATTTTAAAATGGACCAACTAATATTAGGAGCTCGATTAGAGTTCGTTAGAAGCTAGAATGATGCATTTGTTGCACTTAGAAGAACGAAAAACTTAGGCATATTATAACTTTAAGAAATAATTCATGAATACCAAAGAGTGGTTCAATAAAAATTAAGGTTCAAAAAATTCAAAGAAGGGGATTCAGTTCTAAGGTGGAATGTTGAAAAGGCTAAGCCAGGTAATCACAAAGAACTCAACTCTTTCTAGGAGGGAACCTTCAAGATTGTCTAAGTAAAGGACAACAATACCTTTCAACTCTAGTATCAAGGAGAAAACATACAACCCATACTTGTAAATGGGTATCATCTCAAACTATATTTTAGTTAGAGAAAGCCTCGTATTGTAATATATGTACATATGTTGTATTATATTTTTTCTTTATGTATTATATTTCCTTTATTAAGACCAAAATCAAATGGATGAAAAGAGGTCATTTTTTGCTTGTGGAAAGGCCTATGATATAATCCGCTAGGAAGTAATGCAATGCAGAATCTATAATTAAAGTGGTCAAATAACACTTACCAAAATCTAGAACATCGAAATCCTAGTTCCAACAGAGTTTTCAAGAGGCCAAAATCCTTCAGTAGCTTCCAAAATAGACATGGTCCCGAAATGCATAGTCAACTTGGTCAAAGTTACCTTTTTGGAAATATAATTTGTAGAATTTTAAGGAAATCATGAAAAGGAGCACACATTTTCAGACAAGTGAA
The DNA here is from genome assembly GCA_028583015.1 of Wollemia nobilis. Classification (NCBI taxonomy): domain Eukaryota; kingdom Viridiplantae; phylum Streptophyta; class Pinopsida; order Araucariales; family Araucariaceae; genus Wollemia; species Wollemia nobilis. The sequence continues at coordinate 2,621,623 of JAQPPZ010002321.1, forward strand.
ATCGGGAAAACAAGCATAACATAAAAAATCCAATAGGTCCATTATTCCACCACAAAGATGGATAAATAAATATGCCTTGAGAAGTGTACCAATAGATAGTTTACCACCATCTGCCATGAATTCTATCCAATTAGAGATGCACACTTCACTAACAAGCCACACTTCACAACATATGATTTGCTTGTTCGAAATCGTGGAAGGTAACCATCAACTCATTCTCATTAATGACAAATGAGTGCTCAAAAATCTATTTAAGTAGAGAAATTCAAATTTTTAGCCATTTATGAGCAAGAGACATGAGGAAACAGATACCTATAGAAAATAGTTGTTGCATACCTCCCTGAGTTGTGAATAAGGGATTACTCAGAAGCTAAAATACCATCATCCTCATAAAATTAGACCAGGCAAGCTAGCAAGACAGACAAGCCATACTACACAGACAAGAAGGCAGGGATCGTAGACATGAGTATGATGTACTCAACTAGAGATAACCTGATATGGGGATATGAAGAGAAGTTATTCTAGGGGAACCTATTTTAGACTAAGGTAAAGGAGATATGTACTCTTTTCTTGCTTACTATATTTGTGATGTCGTACATCCATACTCTGAGTTAGTATTTGCTATAGCAAAATATTATGACCCTACATCTAGGTCTGTGAGAACAACCCACGACAAGGTTTTATTTCATATTATAGAGCAAGCCTACTGAGACCTATTCACAATGGGATAAAAACCCTTTATACCCCCTAGAGAGTTTATATTAGAGCAGCAAACCAAATTTTACTCTCTTAGAAACTATGCACAAGATAGAAAAAATTTTAGAACTTGGGTATATAGCCAGTTCAAGAATATTAAGTCAAGTCAAACCCTGCCCATGACTCTTATTCCTACCAATGAGTTTGTAGAACCAACACTATACTCCATGTTCACGGTCATAGCAAGCCTTGAGTCAGACATAGATTTAAAATACTAGCAATTGGCCATTGCATATTGCATCTCCAACATCAATATGTATACCCCGCAGGTAGGTGATAGCAACAATACCCCAATTTACTTCAACTAACCCGTATTTCTTACCAATAAAATGCATGAGCAACTAGTAAATATGAAGGACGAAGAGGAAAATATAGTATTCAGGTATTTTTCCAACCTGATTTGGATGTTATTTCGTGCTACTAGGAATGAATATCCATGAATATCAGTGGTGATAAATATATAGAAGAACATGTACTACCAATATATTACTAAACAAGGATTCTGAGCAGAATGCAATCAGTTTATACTTTCAATTTTGAATTCCTTGGACTAGCTCTATGAGTTATGTATGGCGATTATCCCAAGCTAGCTTCAAATATTGAAAATAAAATCAAAGTAAAAGGAGCATAAGAAGGATATTGGTATATCCTAATAGAGGGTATGGTCATAAGATTATATGGTTTCATAGAGAAACCTTTCTTGTTACCTCATTATGTCACCCACTGCTTATTCATACTAGAATATTGTAGGCAGGTAGACTACATAAACTATAGGTTTGGTTTCAAAAACAAAAGAAGAGCAATTGTGGAGTATGACTTCAATGAAGGCGATATCACTGTGTGGAAGAAGTGGTAATGTGAGCAAATCATGGCAACTTTGGACAAACTAGGTCTTTTCCAACTTCCACAGATATGGGGATATGATTGAGATGACTTGTTCACATAAAGAATTAAGGAGCTACATGGGGAGAAAAAAACTAAATTAGTGAAATCCAAACACACACACATGGAGAAGCACAAGAATAATAGAGAGCAGTCCCCCATCTGATGGAATGTAAGCAAAATGGAACCACTTCCACCATGGATATATTTTTATGTGCATGCAAATTACTACGATCCAACAAAGGTCTCTCATTATCTTAGCAAAGTAAAAGCAAAAGAAATAGAAGAAACCTACAAGTGATCTCTGACCAAAATATTTGAATGGTGGAAGATGAGGGTGGAGAGAAATGAAATGAAAAGCAAGTATACCACTCCTAAAATTGATGAAGAGTTCGATAAGAGATACGATGAATAGGTTGCAACTTGGAAGACCTAGAAAAAGAAAATCCTAGCATTAGTTCTAGGTAAAGCAGAAATGAGTGAGGCCAAAAAGGGAAAAACAAAAGGTAAAAAGGCCAAAATAGCAAAAAAATAGCAAGAGTCCACTCCATCATCTTCTACTCCTTTACAACAAGAGAAGGTAAAATTGAAATAATAAGGGGTAGTAGAAGATACTTCAAGGAGGAGAAGACCTAAACATAGATTTTTTGAGGTTAAAACCCCTATAAAAGAAGTTCAAAATAAAAAGGAAAAATTTTTATACCTTACTACTACAACCCCTTCTAAAAATAAAGGTAAATCAACTTTAATTACAAAACCTACAAAAGTACTTCCTCAATAAAAATTGTAACCATATATACCATTTAAGAGGAAGGCAAAAGGTATTGTATTGTAAATTGACATGGAAGCTCTAAAGAAATAGAATTTGGATGAAGTAAATGAGGTAGGGCAATTTCCCACTACGTCTTTTGGGTAGGAGATTCAGGAATAGCAGCAGAAGAGTGCTAAGGATATTCTAGTACAGTCTACCATGGTAGGCTTGGGTATGGTTTTTGATATTTTTCCTCCTTATCCTACATATTCCCAAGAGAAATATCATTCCCATTCTCAAGATAAAAATATAGTACATCTATCCTCATTGGAATCAGATTTTCCACAACTATATCTGCATCATCCACATTCACCTCTTCATCTAGTCCAATCTCCACTCCTTACCATCAAGGATCCCAAATCTTCATATCCCCATCCTTTATCACACTCTCCACTATCATATCCACCTCAAAATTCTATAAATCCAACTCCCCCATCATAATTACCTTCATTAATGATGGCAATATCACTATCATTAACTCTTCCATCAACCCTGGAAACTAGTTCCATTTTGGTTGTTATTTCCACTATGGATACAGATTCCACTATTATTACCTCCAATCCCCTTTCCACTATGGTAGTCCCTCTCTTCCCTACAAATGTCACCCCATCCAATCCTATGGATCACCCCAAAGTATCATCCCTCTAGAAGATCAAGAGCACCTCATTAAGAGCACAAATTTTTTGGAGTATGAAGCTAGCCCAATCTTCCAAAGGAGCAACTAAGGTCAGAAGGAGAACAATAGTAAACCTTGTATCCTCACAAAGGAAAAAGTATACGATGATTCCCTTGGTTGATAAACCAGAGGAAGATATGATAGTGGAATACTATCAGATAGTTGAAAATACTAAGGATATAAAACAACTGGCCATAGAATATGTGATGGTCATAGCCAAAATGAGGATAGAAACCATGTTTGTCAAAACCGACATCTACAGGGAGTAGTCTACCAAATTAGAGGAAAAGGTTGCTAGACTTCTAGCTACCATAAAGGAAAAAAATAAGAAAATGAAAGCTTTGGAAAATGATTCTAAGAAATGGTAGAACAAGTTTGATAAGATGGGTGGTTTCAAAGAATAGGTTTAGTAGCTATAGGAGCAAAATAAAAATGTGCAGAGTAGATTCAGGCTTTATATCAACAACTCCAAGTTGAGATAACAAAGACAGATGGATTCTCAAAGACCAAGGTGAAGCATGTTAGAAGAGAAATATGATCCTAAATCTTGGAGAGGTGCTCCAGAATCTAGAACATATTTGACTTCATGGATGAATCTAGTGAGGTGTTTCCAACAACAACCATCACCAAAAAAATATGACCTATTTGATGCACCTTGCCAGGGCCATAACTTTTTTCCTGAGTGTTTGTTTTATCCTATTATTTTTTTAGAACATGCATAATTGCATGGAGAACTTAAGAAAAATTACCCTTTGCATTTGTGTGCAAGAAAATGCCTCTAGGAGGCCCAAAAGTAGCTTTTAATGTAATTGTCAATTTTTGCAACTGAAAAGTTATCATAACTACTAGTGTAGAACTAGAGTGGGGTTGTTATCTTGGGATAGTGGTTATTATTGAATAAAAAGTGCATGATTCCATTTTCGATGCCATACGAGTTTTTTTATTTTTTATTTTTTTAGGGTTACTAAAAATAGCAAGTGAGATACTAAAAATAGAAAGTTACTAAAAGTAGTAAGGGAGTAGTTTAGACTAGGGTTTTTATTTTTAGGAGTATAAGAAGTGGGAGACTCTATTGTAAGGGGGATGTGAATTCAGATAATGAAAGGAAGCATTTGTAGGTTTCTTTTACTAGTGTATTTTGTATGATGTCTTGTCTTACAATTTTACCCTTGGAGTCCATTGTCTTACAATTACTCCAAAGGCCAATGAGCTCCTCAATTTATCTGAGGTTAAGTGTAACCAACTAGGTAAGCCTATTCCTAATAAATATTGGAACACGTCAAGAATTATAGCCAGAATCATCCTAAAAATGAATAGTTTGCTTCAGAAGGGGTGGTTATTAATCGAAAAATTGGATGATGATCTTCAGAGGATCGTTGATATCAATGAAGATATGGTGCAGTGTGGTTTCAATGGATTTTGAGTGGAGACTAACTTGATTATATCAAAGGAATATTTCCAAAAGAGCATACAAACATTGATTGAATATGAATTAGAAATGGATGCATGGTAGGAGACCATCAACCAGGAGAAGGTCACTCAGTTGATAAAGATCTTAGCCAGATTGAAATATTTGATGATCAATTTGGAAGAGTGGTGAAATTCCTCCTCCTATGATACAATGGTGAAACTATGATATGTCCATCGATAGCTTTTAGAAATTCAAAATATTACACTAGAATCTTGGAACAAGGCCATGGATATATTGAACCTAGCTAATCATATCCTGGTAGAATCAAAGGAGTCTAAAGATAAGGAAGGGAAAAAACATATAAATAAAGTAGAGGAGGAAGGATAAAAAGATCAAGGTGATCAGATAGAATACCAAGACGGATAGGGAAATGAATATGAGGAACAGGAAGATACACATGAAGAGGAACAAGAGGGAGAGGTTGAAGGAGAAAATGTAACTATAAATATCTTAAATGAAGAGGTGATAGAAGATATTGCACAAGGTCAAGACCATAAATAAAGGTAGAAGTACCAAAAATTTTGTTGTAACATAGTTCATAAATTTTAAATAATAATGATTAGAAAAATAAACTATAAAAGCAATTTTGTAATAGCATTTTTGAACCTGATATTGTTAGAAAGCAGAAAAAGTGTATGTCTAGGCATGAAAAAGTTGTGAAACTGGAGATAACTGGGTGTATAAAGGAATATTCTCCCATACATTTTGATTATAGCAATAGCTAATTCTAAGCATGGTTTCCATGTGAACCGTTACTCTCTGAGTTTTCAAATATCAACTTAAGAGAGTAGGGTTTGTAAGGAAGTTGTTCTTGGAAGCATAGTTCGCAATCAAATGGAGTGAGTTCCGCCTGTGCGTAAGAATATCAGTCAACAAAGGAGCAGACAATGGATTGTCAAGGTACATGATCATGGTGACAAACTCACTTTTCATATTTTTGACTCAGGTACCCAATGGACAAGGATCTAAGTTTGTAAGCCTTACTAGCAATGTTCCCTAGGAGGTGCCTAAATGTAGGTTTCAAAGGCTACATACTTAGCAATTTTTAAAAAATTGGTGAAGTGTCTAAGAAAAAATCCTAAGAAATGTTAAACTCTTCTAGGGTGCATAATCCATGATCAACATGGTCAAACAGTACTTAGAAAAAAATGAAGTTGTAGAATTCATAAGAGAAACACCAGTGCAAGGTAAATTTCTGTGATGGAAGATCACAAGCATATCAGTTTTTTTGGCAAAGATGTGACTAAGTATTGAAAGGGTGTAAATTCACTAGAAGGTGAAATATATAGTTAGCGTAGTCAAACAAGGTCTAGTGGAATTTAGAATTGCGGATTCTGAAAGTTAGGAGGCATAACAGTTTCCAAATATACCCAAAGCTTATGCAATATTAAAAATTTATAGTCAGCGTAGTTATGATTCATCAAAAAAGGACCTCCGGTGATGAAGCTATTAAAGTTTAAAGTTTAAGTTTAAATTAATGGAGGTTGGCATATATATATATGTAAAGGCTTCAATTTATTTTGGAAATGGGGATCGTCAGAAATATTATTTCGAGGGCTATTTGACTAATTTAGAAGGAGAAATAAAGTGTATGTAAAGAGATATTTCTGATTTTGCAAAGGGGTTCCAAAAGTGAAGTTTGCATTGTTATTTTTTTCAAGAGGATTAATTCTTTCATGAGGTGACAAGGTATACAATATTGTGATTTATTTTATTTTATGGTATAAGTGGTTTTGGGAGTGAAAAGGTTATGCAATGTTTTGATTTATTTTATTTTATGGTACAAGTGGTTTTAGGAGAGATAAGGAAGTTGTGCAATTAAAGGCCTTGGTGATGATTATTGAAAAGTAGAGTAATGTTGATTATTTTATGATCTACTAACCCTTGTTAAGATTGGCAAAAGAATTTGGTGATTATGATAGATTTACAAAGAGGTTTTTTCATCTTCATAAAAGGTATGGGCACATTCTCCTATTGACTATTTATGGTGGTTGATTTCTGAAATATCATTGGAGAGAAAAGGATTGATTGTGGTTTCCTTTTCAAAAGTGATTGGTTTAATGCTTCAAGGTTTTCTAGTTTGAGAGTTGAGGTTAAACCTTGTTTTATAAGCATTGTTATTGAAGCCCATTGGTTGTGAAATAACTTGAGTTATAAAATAACATGAGTATCATTGTTATGTGAGATTTGTGGTTGAGCATTGTTGAAAATATTTGAGTTGGTTGATACATACTTGGACTAGGGTTGTGTGAGAAAGAGTTGCCCTCTGTGATTATTGGTTGAGTTGAATTGATTGAGCCTAGTCAAGTGATGTGTGAAGTGATTGTTCAAGTTCTATGAAAAAAACTATTCCATTATTCTATGTTGAGTTGAGATTAAGGTTAGAACATATTGAGTCTCTAACAATTCTCTTTATGGTTCTATAAGACTTGAATTGAATTGAGGTTGATTTGAGTTGAGAGTGATATTATAATATATTGAGTCTCTAACAATTATTTTTATGCTTATATGAGTTGATTTGAGTTTAGTTGAGATTGATTTGGGTTGAGAGTGAGTTTAGAACATATTGAGTCTCTAACAATTCTCTTTATGCTTCTATGAGTTGAGTTGAGATTGATTTGGGTTGAGAGTGATATTAGAACATATTGAGTCTCTAACAATTCTCTTTATGCTTCTATGAAGTTTATTTGAGTTGAGATTGCCATTAATTGTTGAGTTCATTTTGAGGACTACTTGATCATGATTGATTGAGCATTTGAGAAGGTCTTTGGGACAAATTTGAGGATAGTGTTGGGACAGATCTGAGGATAGTGTTTGGATAAGTTCTTAGTGAGCTTGTTGGAGTAGATTTGGGCAAGTTCTTGGTGAGATTGCTAGAGCATATTTGGGCAAGTTCTTGGTGAGCTTGCTAGAGCAGATTTGGGAAAGTTCTTGGTGAGATTGCTAGAGCAGATTTAGGTAAGTTATTGGTGAGCTTGGTAGAGCAGATTTGGGCAAGTTCTTGGTGATCTTGCTAGAGAATATTTGGGCAAGTTATTGGTGAGCTTTCTAGAGCATATTTGGACAAGTTCTTTGTGAGATTGTTATTTAGTATTGTACAAATTCTATGTGAGCCTATTTAGAAGGTTCTTAGTGAGCCTATTGATAGATATTTGGAGGTGACAGAGGATAGTCTCAGTGGATAGAGATCTAGTAGCCAACATAGTTGAATATAGATCTGAGTGAGGAGTATTCAAGTGGAAAGAGTTCCACCAGTCAGTGTAGCAGAGAGACATAGTATTCTAGAATATCACAAATCCAGAGTAGAAGGAGAAAGATTTCTCTTATTGAAGCGATCCACAAACTTGAGATTAGGGTATCAACATATCCTTTGGACAGAGATCCATAAACATTGTAATTAGGAGTGATTCCCAAAGAGATTGATTGAGAAAGTTTTAGTAAAATATTTACTCTGTGGAGTAGCCCACATTGGGTGAACCACATGAATTATGGTGTCTCTATCATGTATGGTTTCTATGCATTTCTTTGATTATTGCTATTGATACTGCTATATTTACACAACATAATATTGAATTGGAAGAAAAAGTAAAAAGTGCTCTTATACTGTTCACCCCCCCCTCTCAGTATAAGCTTGTGTTCTTCAGAGTGACTGTATCATTTCTTCCCAAAGGTTTCTTCCTAGCCATTTTTTTCTAGGGAAGAAAGAGAAAAAATCCTAAAAGGGGATCCTTGGTTTATGGTAAGAGCAAGACTCTTTCTTACCCACTGGTATGAATGATTTTCACCTAAAAATATAAATATATCCCTAGTACTATTTTGGGTTAGGATGTTTGGGTTACCCATTGAATTTTAGGAAATAGATACCTTCAAGGCAATATATAATAGTCTAGGAGAATTCCTTGAGATTATAGATATTATGAAATATGGATTCTTGGCTATTTATACTCGAATATTGGTCATGATTGATATAAGTAAAGCTTTACTAGAATCAATCATTCTTATGTTTGGGAATAAGATGTGGACCCAAACCATAGATTATGAAAATATATCTTTTCAATGTAAAAGATGTCATGAGATGGGGCATATTGAGAGATCATGCCCTAAGAAGAGCCAAACATAATCATATGTAGAAAACTACAAGAGAAACTTACAAATGGTTATGGATGAAGATGGTTTTCAAATTTCAAAAAATAGATCTAGAAAAATAAAAGGAAATAAATAGTGGAGACTAGTAAGGAAGGATATTGGAAGAAATACCAAATATTTTGAGTCTTTAGCCTATGAAGAAAAATTAGATCAAAACTTAGAGGACATAATACAACAATTTCAACATATTAAAAAGGAACCATCTATTCAATATGATCATAATTTAAGGAATAAAATTCTAAATGAACCTAAGGAATGTGTCTCATCAAATTTTGAAGACTCTCTTAAAGTACCATGCACCATTCAAAAGAAAAAAATGGTAAATAAAATGTAATTTTAGAATTTAATACCTCTATCAAAAATAAGAAAATACTAGAAAATGAGTAGGACAAGTCAAAAGCTTCTGTAATAGATCTAGGCGAGGATAAATATTATCAAAAATAAAAGTATGAAAGAGTATTGAGGAATAGAATAATAAGACCTACTCTTGATATTAGCAAGACAAAAAGAGAAAAACCCTCAAATTATCAAGCAAGATGCAGGGAAACAAGAGAAAACATAGGGAAGGAACATAAACTAAGTTGGTTGAACTTCTCTTTACCAAAAAACAAAATAATATTGGTAATACAAAAGCAAGGCAAAAATTCCCTAATGAAACATGATTATCATATCATGGAATATAAGGGGTGCTATTACCTACTCAAATCAGAGGTGTATTAGGGATATATGTTTAAGTAACATGTTTTATATTATTTGTATCTAGGAAACTATAACAACAAAAGAATAAGTTTCAAAAACTATGAAAGTAGTGTGGGTAAGATGTGAATGGGATGCTATGGATTTTGAAGGAGTGATAGGAGGAATTCTAAATTGTTATAATTCTTCTAGAACTTCCTATGTAACCATTCATAAAAGTAGTCATTGGATATTCTCTCTAGTCACTTACTACTTTATAGATTATCATTTTATCCTTATCAATGTCTATGGACCTACAACTCAGTCAGGTAGATTAGAAGTTTGGAGTGGGATTGAAGCCTTAATGAAAAGTAAAGACCAATAAAAATAATTCATGATAATAGGAGATTTTAATGCCATAACCAAGTTGGGTGGAAAATTTTGGGGAATTAGGAAATTAACCCAAAGTATGAGAGATTTCTTAACTTTTATTCAAAATAATAATCTATGGGAGGTTGAGTTTGACGAAGACAACTATACTTGGAACAACAACAAAAGAGGTCAGAACCTAATAGAAAAAAAATTAGATAGATGCATAATATCTTATCATTGGCTAGATGAAATAACTTGTGCTAAAATTAATACCTTAACAAGGATTGGTTTAGATCATTGGCAAATAAAAGTTAAAATGGTGGTAAGTGAATTAAAGAAAAGGTCATATTTTAAATATGAGCATATGTAGGAATACCATCCTCAATTTGTTGATATGATAGCTCAAACTTTGAATTATTTAGGTAATGGTGGATTGTATGTTATTCTAAATTAAATTAAATGTATGACATCTAGATTAAAAGAATGGAACAAGAACACTTTTGGAAAAAAATGAGAAGAAAGAAGAACTAAAAGATAAACTTTCAAATTTCAAAAAGTTGATCATAATAATCCAAGCTTAGAGGAAACATATTTTCTTAGTGAATATCATAATATTTTGAATAAGGAAGAGAAATTCTAGAGATTAAAGTCGAGACAGATGTGGTTAAAAGGAGATAAAAATATAAATAAAAAAATCAGATGGCTATAGTACATAGATAAACATCCAAAATTAGTAGAATTAAATCAATATAAGGGGTTTGGATTTAAGATCAAAGTGAAATTATAAAAGAGGAAAAGTCCTTTTTATCTGAATATTCTAAGATCGAGGGAGACTAAAGTTCTTAATGATAAACTTCTTCAAGATGTTCCTTCAATTATAACGAATGAAGATAATAGGAAACTAATGGAGCCTATTACTCTAGAAGAAGTTTATTTAGCTCTTTTCTATTTTAATAAGGATAAATCCCCAAGTATATATGGGCTCTCTACAAATTTTTACCAACATAATTGGGATAAAGTGAAGTATTTTATAATGGTGGTAGTGGAACACTCTAGGGTAAAATAATACATACCTTAAAAATGCAACATATATTACTCTAATTCCAAAAAATAAGGATATTGAATTGTTTAATTCTTTTAGATCCATAAGCCTATGTAATGTGACATATACTATTATCTCCAAAGTGATGGCAAATCAATTAAGGCCATTGTTAGAAAAAATCATTTAAGAAGAGCAAGGAAGATTTATGAAAGGGAGACAAATTATAGATGGGATCATAGTAGCTCATGAAGTTATACATTCAACAACTTGAAGAAAAGAGAAAGCAAAGATATTAAAACTTGATATAAGTAAAGCTTGTGATAGGGCAAAAGGAAAATTTATTTTTGTAATTTTAGAAAAGTTTGGATTTGGGAAGAAATGGGTTAGATGGATTAAATCTTGTGTCTCTATAGTTTTTTATTCAGTGTTTGTCAATAGGTTAGTTATAAAATATTTTAAATCCAAGCGAGGAATTAGACAAGGAGATCTATATCCTTAATCGTTCATTATTATGATAGATATTTTGAGTATGAACTTAAATAAGGCTTACAAATATTGGATTATAAGTGGTCTAAGGTTAGTAATAACATCGAAAACATAACCCATAAACAATTTGTAGATGATACAACCATTTTTAGAAGGTCAAGGATAAATGAGTCCATATATTTGAATAACATTTTAAAGGAATACGAAAGAGCTTTGGGGTAAAAAGCTAATAGAAAAAAATCTAAAATTTACTTCCTCAAAAATCCAACTAATATCAAAGCAAGAATTTCTAGGTTATTTCAAATGGAGGAGGAAAATTTGATAACAACTTATCTAGGGATGCCTTTATTTGAGGGGAGAATGAGGATATAATTATGGAATCTAGTTATTAGTAAAGTTTAGAATAAAATTCCAGCTTGGAAAGGTAGATGGTTATCATTAAAAAGAAGAGTGTAGTTAATTAAGTCTAACTTATAGGTCATTCCAACATACTATATGTCATTGTATTCTATGCAAAAATCATTTGAAATTTTTTTAATCAATATTATGCGATCCTTTTTATGGTTAGGTTTATATGATAAAAGAAAATTTTCTTTGGTGAATTGGAGCAAGGCATGTGATGATAAACCTTAAGGAGGTCTTAGTTTAAGAGTTTTTATAGATGCAAACGTAGCTCTTAGGGGAAAATTAATTTGGATATTGTACAAAGATATTCAAAGACAATGGGAGAGAATTATTCTAATTAAGTATGTTGATCCCAATGATCCAAGTTTAATTTTTACTGCATTCTCTCTACCAAATGGTTTTGCTCTTTAGAATGGTATAAAAAATCTATTGATATTATGATTAAAGGTTTAATATGGGTGGTGGGAATTGGATATAAATTTTCTATTTGGATGCATACTTGGTGTGATAAAAAACCATTCAATTTAGATCAAAATTTTAAACCTTGGATGAGATTGCTTCAAGACAAATATGTTTATAGGGTTTCAATTTTTTTTACAAGTATTAGGAAGGAATATACAAATGGAAAATATATTTTTACAAGTATACAAGACATTTATTCTAGGAGGTAATTTAGTAGAAATATAACAACTATGATTATTTTGAGGGGATCCAAGGATAAATTGATTTGGGAGTTGAATAACTCAGGAGAATACACAACAAGAAGTGGATATAATGTACAAAAACAAAATAATATATCACTAGAATATGGAGATATGCTTGGGATAGCCCAAGCATTCCTAAAGTTAAATTTTTTTTTTGGATAGTAGGTCATAGAAGAATTTTATCTTAGGCTAACCTTATTAAAAGTGGTTTTCATGGCCCCTCTCAATGTGTTCTTTTTAAAAAAGAGGAGAGTATATACCATATCTTGAGACATTCCTTAATAGTCCATAATATATGGCAATATATTTTTATATATTTGGCAAATGCATTGGTGATGAATAGTAGAATTGAATATTGGTTAATGCAATGGAAGATAACTTATAAAAATGAGGCTTTCTAGACAATTTAGGATACATCAAAAGATATAATACTTTCGACTATATGGCTAAAAAGAAATAGAATAATATTTAAAGGAATGGAAATCAATTTAGAGGTAATGAAAAGGAATAAATGTTTAGCCATAGAGGAGTCTAAACCAACCCTATCAATTCATCCAATCCCTAATATGGAAGTAGATAGCCTTAATAGATGGATTCAAGTCATTAAATGGAATTATGATGTTTGGGTACAAGAGAAGTAAAAGTAAGGAAAATAATATAAAATGGAAACCACCAAATGTGCAGTGAGTTAAGTTGAATTTTTATGTAGTGTCTAAAAGAAATCCAAGACAAACAATAGGAAAAATAATTAGAAATAATAGAGGAGATTATTTATCTCGTCATGCTTTCAATAGTGGTTTTAAGACAAACAATGAAGTTGAATATTGGGTGGCTTTAGAAAGGTTAAAAACATGTAAAATAATGAAATGGAATAGAATATGGATGGAAGGTGATTCTATCATAGTAATAAATGCAATTTTAAGGAAATCCAAGGATATATGGAAAATACAAGATATAATTGTGGAGAATTAAGATCTTGCTAAAGAGTTTGAAGAAATCAAGTTTACACATACATTAAGGGAAGGAAAAAATGTGCACATAGACTAGCCAATAGAGGGGTTTGGATTGAGGATCATGAAGTTAAATCCTCCTTTCCATGGTTAGAGAACGTAGCAAGTTTAGTTGAAGCTAACAAGAAAATTTGATTGCCTAAATCATTTAATGATTAAGATTTACTTTAATATTTTTCATTGGTAATATTTGCTTTATTTTGTAACAATAATGAGTTTTCATATAAACTATTTATTATAATTTTTGTGGTTGCACTTGTATTTTACGAACGAAACTAGCAATCCAGATTTGGTAAAGTGGACTATGATAGTGGGATGTTTTCGAAATATTATTCTACTAATATGCAATGCCTAGATAGTAGAGGTTAAGTTTTGTGTGAAGGCTGCTATAGGAAAATGTCAAGAAGGATGCTAAATTCTGGAATCTTTGTATTCATACAAAAAATTTAAAGGATCTACGAAATGAAAAATCAAGAATTTTGATAGTTTGTGTAAAATGATGTAGGTTTTTGTGGCTATAAGTTATGAATAATATATTTAGTGGTCATATGAAGACCATAAATGAAATTCATGTGGTATCTACCCTATCCCATGAGGACCGTTTAATGATTGAAAAGTCAAGAAGGAATAAGTGTGAAAGTAAATATGAGTGAATGGATGAAGAACATAAATATTTGTCTTAAAAAAATAAAAAAATACAAAGGATAAGGATACACCAAGAAGAGAACTCTATTTATTTACTTTGGAGAGAAATTTATGGTCATTGATTTTGTTTTCAAAATGACGGTGGACAAGAGATACTCCTTGCTAAAATTTGACCTTTTCATTAAAATATTCTATTAATAAATACATGCATCAAAATAAAACAACCCGCAGGCTTTACAATGATCAAGCTCGGCTTCGGTCTTCTCCCCTGCACTCTGTCTCCACCTGTTCTCCAATCCACCCCCTCTTTACTTACAATGCTCGAGTTTTTATCGAGGCCTCGACCCTCTCCCCCATTAATGACTCACCTGTGTGAATAAATTAACAGGACCTGCCAAAATCGGCTTCCCCCATCGAGTCATCAATTTTCCCTCCTTAATTGACCAACTCCCTGATCCGCCATGAAAGCACGTAGTTCATTGGTCCTTCACCTGCAACCGTCACTTTTTCAGAATGTTTGTCTGCAACAGCTGTCTTTTTTTCTACACGTGCGGTCTGTCCACGTGTCGCATTTTAAATTGTCTTTAACCGGTTGCTAAATCGGGACATGTCACGATATCGCGACATGTCACTATATCGCGACCAAACTGGCGCCTTGCCTTTTGTCTGCCAAAAACGTCGCAAAATCATGACAAAAAATCCCCTCCATACCTTTGTTGCAAAAACGTTGCGACATCGCGACGTTGCGATATCGTGACGTCGTGACATCGCGACATCGCGATGTTGCGACGTGTTTGCGGCGGCTAAAGGCATGAAGGGGAGTTTTCTTCGTGACATCGCGACGTCGTGAAATCATGACAAAAACTCCCCTTTGTGCCATAGTCGCAAAAACATCGCAACATCACGACGTCGCGACATCGTGACGTCACGATATCACGACGTCGAGATATCGTGACGAAAACTCCCCTTTGTGTCATAGTCGTAAACACATCGTGACATCGTGATGTCGCGATATCATGACGTCGCGATATCATGACAAAAACTACCCTTTGTGCCATATCGCAAACACGTCGCGACATCGCGACGTCGCGATATCACGACGAAAACTCCCCTTCGCCTTTTTGTAGCCTTTGGGGTCACGATTTCGTGACATGTCGCAATTTTGTGACCCCCCCAACTTTGCCTTGGTAAATAAAACAAATTACTTAGAAAATATGGTTGATGCCAGATTGTCCTGCTGTCGTCGGATGCTCCTGCATCAGACACCCGGGGTAAAAAGGAGAAGTGACCTTCACTTCTATGTTGTTCGGTCTGCGTCTTTTGTAACATCTCCAAACGGGCACCTGTCCCTGCAACCTGCTTCAACCCCGTCTCCTGGAAAAAAAAATTTCTACCTTCTACCAGACAAATTCTGGCATTGCTGCACACCTTCTCATCCACTACCTGTAATGGCTTTAATTTGTGGCGCACTCCACCTTTCATCAAGGAGTATGTATTTGCACGACCATCATGCACTGCACTCCAATCAAACTACCATGGCCTCCCTAATAGCAAATGGCAAGCATCCATGGGAAAAACATCACATAGGACCTCATCCTGGTACTTCCCAATATTGAACGTGACTAAGCACTATTCACGGACCCATGCTCTGTGGTCCTTCCGCAACCATGCAATCCGGTATGGATGCGGGTGTCTCCTTCTCTCCAGCTATAACTTAGCAACCATATCCTCAGAAACTAAGTTATCTGTACTCCCATTGTCTATAATAACATTACAGACTTTGCCTGCACTTTTGCATCGTGTGCGAAACAGGCTTCTCCTCTGCTCTGGTTTGTCTTCATCAATCAACATGGTTCTCCTCACTATCATTGCTTCTCCTTTCTTAGCTTCTTTAGAATGTTCTGATTCAGCATCTTCCTCTGCCACAGCAACTCTGGCAAGACCCACTTGTTTCTTGTTCACTCTCTCGAGGTGCTGTGAACACTCATATGCCCGATGTACCTCTTCTCCATAGTGGAAACATGTTCCCTGAAACACTCCTCTTCCATACCCATGTCCAGATCTACCTCTTCCTCTTGGGTAGCCATTGTTCTGAACTTGCGATTTGGGTTCTTCATCTTCCTTCTGATCTCGGCTGCTGCTAACCTCTTCTTTCTTCTCCTCTTTTCCTTCATCTTTTCTTCCACCAGTATTTCCTCCATGTCCTCTTCCTTTTTGCTTGCTCTCAAACCTTCTGTTCAGTTTTTCTTCAACTTTCAAAGCAAACTGGTAAGCATCTTCAATGGTGCTCACCCGAACTAAGCTCAACTCTTCCTAGATACTGGGTCTCAACCCATTAATATAACGGGCCACCTTCTCCTTGCTTGCTTCTAAATGGCCAGTTCTGATGGAGATTTTATAAAACTCCTCCGTATATTCTTGGATAGTTTTATTCATCTGTCTCAAACCCTGCATTTTTCTCAGCAGATCCAACTCGTAATCTGTCGGAATAAACTGTCTTTTTAATTTTTCTACCATCCGTTCCCATCTTGTTATCCGTTATTTTCCTCTTCGGTTCCGTTCCAGCTGTACTCCATTCCACCATATGCTTGCATGACATTTTAGCTTGGTCTTGGAAAATCTGACCCTCTCGGGATCTTCAACTTCTTCATACTCAAAGTATTCTTCCAGATCATTGATCCAGTTGATTAATTCTTTCGGATCCAGGTTCTCAGAATACATGGAAACTTCTATCTTCGGCCTTTTTCCAATCTGGGATATGGCCTTGTATAGTCTGGCTTGTGCCGGATCTACAACCTCCTCTTCTTCTTTAGACTGATTTTCTTCTTCATCTACTTCGTCTTCACTATCTGCATCTCTTCTTGGTTCGTGTCCTCTACGCAGTTCTTCTTGCAGGGCCTAAACTTGCCGTTGCAAAGCTCAAAAATCTGCTACTGCCATCATGCCTCCCCCACCAATAGGGTTTCTTCTCAGAGGCATTCTACTCACTTTTCACGAGCCTTCCCACAGATCCTGGTGTAACTGCCTCACGTCCGACGATCTGTTACACACTCAAGAACTTCCGGTATGATACCACTGACGGTGGACAAGAGATTACTCCTTGCTAAAATTCGACCTTTTCATTAAAATCTTCTGTTAATAAATACATACATCAAAATAAAATAGCCCGCAGGCTTTACAATGATCGAGCTCGGCTTCGGTCTTCTCCCCTGCACTCTGTCTCCACCTATTATCTAATCCGCCCCCTCTTTACTTACAATGCTCAAGTTTTTATCGAGGCCTCGACCCTCTCCCCCATTAATGACTCACCTACGCGAATAAATTAACAGGACCTGCCAAAATTGGCTTCCCCCTACCGAGTCATCAATTTTCCCTCCTTAATTGACCAACTCCCTGATCCGCCATGAAAGCACGCAGTTCATTGGTCCTTCACCTGCAATCGTCGCTTTGTTAGAAAGTTTGTCTGCAACAGCTGTCTCTTTTCCCATGCACGTGGATTTTCCACGCGTCGCATTTTAAATTGTCTTCAACCGGCCACAAAATCATGAAATGTCGTGATATTGTGACATGTCGCAATATCACGACCAAACTGGTGCCTTGCCTTTCATCTGCCAAAAATGTCGTAAAATCATGATGAAAAATCCCCTCCATACCTTTGCTACAAAAATGTCGCGACATCGCGACATCACGATATTGCGACGTTGCGATATCACGATGAAAACTCCCCTTCGTGCCTTTAGCTGCAAACACGTCGTGACATCGCGATGTCGCGATGAAAACTCCCCTTTGTGCCATAGTCACAAACACGTCATGACATCGCAATGTCACGATATCGCCATGTCGTGATATCGTGACGAAAACTCCCCTTTGTGCCATAGTCGCAAACACGTCGTGACATCGCGACGTCGCGATATCGCGACGTCACAATATCACGATGAAAACTCCCCTTTGTGCCATAGTCACAAAAACATCGCGACATCGCGATGTTGCGATATCATGACGTCGCGATATCGCGACAAAAACTCCCCTTCGCCTTGCTGCAGCCTTTGGGGTCGCGATTTCGCGACATGTCACAAAATCATGACATGTCACGATTTTGCGACCCCCCCCAACTTTGCCTTGGTAAATAAAACAAATTACTTAGAAAATTCGGTTGATGCCAGATTGTCCTGTTGTCGCTTGGTGCTCCTGCATCACAAAATCAAGGAATACAAGAAGAAAAGACAAGTGATGAAAATGCATGGGCTCTAGGTTGGTGACTTTGCTAGGCATCAAAGCCATAGTGAGAGTGAAATGCATGTGAGATATGACCTAAGTAGGTGTTATCACTTACAATTATCATAGAATCCTCAAAAATTTATATGATCAATCAGTCATGAGCAAGAAATAACACAATTATGACAAATAAAAATATGAGTGGAACAAAATATCAGGAAAAATATGCAACATATGTTAGGCAATCATGTAGTATGAGCAAGCAAAGAAAATGCAACATGAAACTATGCTAAGTGCAATACGATATGAATGAAGGTGGATCATGCATAATATCTCTTTAGATGCATTATGTTCATTGGTTCTTTAAGTTATTTACCATCCAAGGAGGCATTGGCTTAAGGTGCACAAAATTTACAATATTGTAGAAAAGAATGTTAGAGAGAAAAGGTGGTCCCTCATCCTCATCACCCCACTCCAAGCCTTGATGATCTAAGTATATAGCATAAGTAATAAGGTGATCATCATCATCAAATAGTAAAGGTTATTTTTGATTAGGAATGTAGCTTATGCCACATATTCCAGGCCAAACTTCAACACCCAAAGGCTCTTGCATGCCTTCTTGTTGATGCCCCAAACATTTACCTATATATCCCATGCTAGATAGGATTTTTTTAGGGAGTTTTTAGTCATTGTATAAATAACAAAGATGTAGAGGGGAAAAATTTCCCTATCACATAAGATTCTTGATTGGATCCACTAGGAGCAGAGGTGATTATGGGGGTATGTTTTTCTCTACACTCGATGAGAAAAGAAGAGGGGTTCACGAGAAATAGTTTTATGAATTATCCCAAGTTTGGGGATGGGATGTTTAAATGTGTGAATTGATCAAAAAACCTTAGGTTTTATCTTGTATGTACTAAAGTAAGAGATAAAAATATAATGCAAAGAATACAATAATCCAAGCATATAAGACCTAACCTATGATGATTATTTATTTCAATGCTCACTAATCCTATTGTAGTAAATATTTTTTATTTTTTATATATTTTAGAGCAAGGGTATAAGAGAAATGTGCAAACAATCTAAACCTTAAATGCAAAACTACATGTAGTTTCCTTTTCAATGCCTAGAGTGAATTAACCTCTTTTATATTTTTAATGATCTAAAACAGTAACAAAAAATACCCTAAAAGTGAACAACCAATAAATAGCCTAAAGGACTATTGGAAGCACTTATTTGATCTGAAACATTGACCCTAGATTTGTCTTACATCCAGGATTTTCATAAATCTCCAAATCCTGTAAAAACAACTTCGCAAACACTTGAAAATTTGGATTAGTATTTGGAGGTTTTCTTAGGACGATATATAACGATGCTTGGAGGTGTAGCAGTCAAGCCCCCTTGGTCCTTTTATTTGATCGTGGATAAAAAATTATGATATTTTATCTTTGAGAATAAATGAACATGTGGTATCAAAAAAAATGCTTAATGCTTAACCAAATGTAATGGATAAAATATAATAAATGCAAATGCAGTGAATAAAATTGTAATAAACAATGTCGAGATGCCGTTGCTGCAGTTAAATTCTTCCAGAGATCCAAAAATATGCCAAGAGAGGCCAATTCCACTTTCATTGTTTTAATCCCCAAGTCCAATGATTGTGCTTCCCTTTTTGATTTCAGGCCGATCAGCCTCTGTAGTGTCATTTACAAAATTATCACCAAAATTATGGAAAATAGGTTGAAAGCCATCCTTCCCTCCATCATCAACTAGTGCCAAGGGAGCTCGGTCAAAGGCAGACTCATCTTGGATGGAGTGTTAACCATCCACGAACTGGCCCACTCGGCTTATAAAAATAAGAAACCCAGCATGTTCCTCAAGCTAGACATGAACAAGGCTTTTGACCGTGTTTCTTGGAAATTCCTGTTTGAAGTCCTAGAAAAGTTTGGGTTTCACAAAGAATGGATCAATATGGTTCGCTAATGTATCTTGACTACTTGGTTCTCTATTCTAATTAATGGCTCACCCGCAGGTTTCTTCCAAAGTTTCAAAGGCATCCATCAAAGGGACCCCTTGTCTCCCTTTCTCTTCATTATTTTGGCTGAAACCCTTAGAAGAACACTTTTAGATGGCTGTAATAGGGATCTTATTTTTGGGATGAAACCAACCTCAACATCCAAAGCCATATCACATCAACAGTTTGTTGATGACACTATTCTAACCTCTTATGCTTCCGTTCCCAAAGCAAAAATCATTAAGAACATTCTTGATTCTTATGAAGAGGTGGCTAGTCAGAAAGTCAACTACCGTAAAAGCAAGCTATACTTTCTCAATACCCCCACTCATAGACAAAATAGGATTGCTGAGATCCTTGGGTGCAACATTGGGAGTCTTCCAACTACTTATCTTGGATTATCGCTTTTCCATGGCAGATCTGTCTTGGCTATGTGGAACCCTATTTTAGATCGCCTCAACAAGAAACTAGCAGGGTGGAAAAGCTCAATGCTCGACCGAGCAGCCAAAGCCACTCTGGTCCAAGCTTGTCTTCAAAGTATCCCCATTTTTTTCTTATCTATCTTCAAAGCTCCAAATACCATCTGCCAAAAAATTGAACAAATTCAACACAGATTCCTTTGGTCTGGAAATAAAAACAAGAACAAATTTTTGCTAGTCGCCTGGGATAGGGTCTATTCCAAGAAAAAGGATGGAGGACTCAGATTCAGAGACATCAACTAGATGAACATGGCCATCATTTCCAAGAAGGACTGAAGACTTACCACCAATGAAAAATCCACATGGATTGATATCATTAAAGCTAAGTACGTTCATCAGTTTTCATTTCTTGGAGAGCACAACCTACCTAGCGGATCCCATTTCTGGAATGGCACAATCAAAATAAGAAAAATCATCATGGAAGGCTTAAGGTGGTGTCTAGGAAATGGAACGACCATACATTTCTGGGATGACCCGTGGATCCTTGATAAACCTCTCAGCCAAGCTCCACATCTTGTAGTGCTTAAGGCGACTACTGAAGCCACCTTTGGAGATAAGGTGTGTCACTTCATTACCCAAGGTCCTACAAGACGTAAATGGAAACACCTGGTTCTTAACGAACCCAGGCATATCACCGAGGCTCTTAGGTGGTTATAAAACTTGTTGAGGACCTCACACAAAGATGATTCCAAGATCTGGAACCTTGAAAAATCTAGAAATTTCACTATCAAATCAACTTACTATAGTCAAGAAACTCCCACAAATGGATGGGACTTATCAAATCAGGTTTGGGTTCCCAAGATTATTCCCAAGGTCAAATTCTTTTGCTGGTTGGCCACCCAAAACAAAATCCTCACCATAGATAACTTGATAATCAGAAGGTTACTCATTCCCAATTGGTGTATCCTATGCAAAAACACCTGTGAGTCAATTTTGCATGTTTTCTTGGAATGTACCTTCTCCTTAGTAGTTCTCAATCTGGTCCACATCACCTTTGGCATCTCCACAACCCTCCCACATTCCATTCCCCTCCTTATTAAGTAATGGCCCCGGCATTTCAAGAGCAACCAACTAAAATTCATGTGGCAAGCTTGCCTTCACCATTACCTGTGGCAGATTTGGCTTGAGAGAAACGCCAAAATTTTCAAAAATCAAGTCACTGATAATAATATTATAATTGTCAAAATTTTGGCCCTATCTACGGAGAATGCCTCTCTTGTTTCTTCTCCAAACCCCCCCTCCTGGTTTAGAATCGGATCTAGCCAAACTTTTCAATCTATCTAACATCTCTATTATGCTTTGTAATTATGTTGATAGGTCTGTCATCAAGTGGGTCTTACCACATACTAGGTGGCATAAGATCAATTTCGATGGTGCGGCTAAAGGCAACCCAGGAGCGGCTGGCGGAGGAGGAATTCTCAAAAACCATAGGGGAGAAATAATTTTGGCCTTCACCTAGAACTTGGGAATTCAATCCAACAATATGGCAGAGGCTTGAGCTCTATTCCAAAGTTTGATCCTCATGGAAGGGTTGACCATCAATAAACTTATCATCGAAGGAGACTCGTTGCACTGTATCAACTGCCTCAAAGGTACAACTAAGCCTCCTTGATCCCTAGCTTCGATCTTCCAAGAATGCAAGGCTCTAGTTGGAAATTACCTAGAATTAGTCATTAAGAATCAGTACTGGGAAGGAAACAAAGCTACGGACTGGCTTGCTAACAGGGGAGTCGATGAATCTGACATTCAAGTGTGGAGAGACTCCTTCCCCATTGACCTAAGGAACGATCCCACAAGTTTTAATGTTTGCACAATGTGAACTGTTGCCAAGGGGATTGGTTTGGTCTGTTGATGCTCTTATGCAATATGTCACGATATCGCGACACTTTTTCTTTCTCCTCTTTTGGCCGCAAAAATGCAACATGTCACGATATTGCGACACTTTCCTCTTTTGGCTGTGAAATGCAACATGTCACGATATCACGACACTTTTTCTGCCTTTGGTCGTGACGATGCAACATGTCACGATATCATGACACTTTTTCCTCCTTTGGTTGCACCGATGCAACTTGTCGTGATATTGCGACACTTTTTCTCTTCTGGCCGCGATGATGCAATATGCCACGATATCACGACACTTTTTCTCCTTTGGCCATGACAATGCAACATGTCGCGAATCATGACACTTTTTCTCCTTTGGCCACGATGATGCAACATGTCACGATATCGTGACACTTTTTCTTTCTTCTCTTTCGGCCACGAAAATGCAACATGTCGCCATATCGCGACACTTTTTCTTTCTTCTCCTTTGGCCACAAAAATGCAACATGTCGCAATATCGCGACACTTTTTCTCCTTTGGCCATGACAATGCAACTTGTCATGATATCGCGACACTTTTTCTCCTTCGGCCATGACGATGCAACATGTGGCGATATCGTGACACTTTTTATCCTTTGGCCGCGACATTACAACATGTCACGATATCGTGACACTTTTTCTCCTTTGGCTGCGACATTGCAACATGTCGCGATATCATGACACTTTTTCTCCTTTGGCCATGATGATGCAACATGTCACAATATCATGACACTTTTTCTCCTGTAGCCACGACGATGCAACATGTTGCGATATCGCAAAACTTTTTCTCCTTTGGCCGTGAAAATGCAACATGTCATGATATTGTGACACTTTCCTCTTTTGGCCGTGAAAATTCAACATGTCACGATATCGCGACACTTTTTCCTCCTATGGCCGCACCAATGCAACTTGTTGCGATATCGCGACACTTTTTCTCTTTTGGCTACGGTGATGCAACATATCGCGATATAGCGACATTTTTTCTCCTTTGGCCGTGAAGTTGCAACATGTCGTGATATTGCGAAACTTTCCTCTTTTGGCCATGAAAATGCAACATGTCATGATATCATGACACTTTTTCCTCCTTTGGTCATGCCGATGCAACTTGTCGCGATATCCCAACACTTTTTTTCCTTTGGCCGCGACGATGCAACATGTCGCGATATCGCGACACCTTTTCTCCTTTGGCCTCAATGATGCAACTTGTCAGGATATCGTGACACTTTTTCTCCTTTGGCCTCAACGATGCAACATGTCATGATATCGTGACACCTTTTCCTTTTCATCCTCGATGATGCAACATGTCACGATATCACGACACTTTTGCTCCTTTGGCCACGACAATGCAACATGTCGCAATATCGCAACACTTTTTCTCTTATTGGTCGTGATGTTGCAACATGTCACGATATCGCGACACTTTTTCCTCCTTGCTTTGGACCACAAAAATGCAACATGTCGCGATATTATGACACTTCCCCCCTTGTGGTGTTTTACTTTTTCTTTGACCCTTAGCATTTTGGCCACTTCGCTCTTCTTGGAAAACATGCAAAAAAGTTCTTCTAGTTGGTTCCTCTGAGTGCCTCTTCATTAGGTAGCCCCTGCTATTTTTAGGATTTCTCATTCTGCTTCCACCATTCTTTCCCTTTGCCTCCCTCTTCGAAGGCCCACGGCTGGTTTGTACAAGGTTCGGGGACCTTTCAACACCCTTTCAACCAATCAAAAAAAAAAATTGTAATAAACAAAAATATAATGAATAAAAATAGGATGCAATGAAATATAATGGACATAATTATGGAATGACCAAAAATGGAATGAACAAATGTGCAATGAACATAAGTAGAATAAATAAAATTAGAATGAATAAAAATATGATAAACATAAATACAATGAACAAGAATATGGTAAACAAAAATGCAATAAATAAATATGGAATGAACAATAATACGATGAATAGAAATGGAATGGTCTACTAAAATAGAATGAATATAAGTATGATAAACTAAAATGTAATGATCATAAATGTAATAATTTGAAAATAGTATGATAAACTAAAATGTAATGAGCTAAAATGCAATGAACTAAAATATAATAAAATAAAATGCAATGAACATAAATATAATTAACTAAAATGCAATAAGCTAAAATACAAAAACTAAAATGCAATGAACATAAATGCAATGAAATAAAATAAAATGAACTAAAATATAACAAACATGAACACAATAAACTAAAATGCAATGAACATAAATGTACTAAACTAAAATACAATGAACTAAAATATAATGAACATAAATGCAATGAACACAAATATAATAAACTAAAATGCAATGAACTAAAATACAATAAACTAAAATGCAATGAACATAAATATAATGAACATAAATGCAATGAACTAAAATGCAATGAACATAAATACAATAAACTAAAATACGATGAACATAAATACAATGAACTAAAATATAATGAACAAACCCTAGGATTTTAGGAACAACTAGTTACCCCCAAGCTCTAATTGATGTAAATAAACACAAAATAACTTAGATGAATGATGGTAGAAGCAAGGAGTAATTTTCAGAGTCAAGATGATGACCTATATATGTAGATCTCTCCTATTTCAAAGTACTCCACTTGATCACCAATGGTAGCTAAACCACAAAAAAGAAGCAACAACAAGTAATGAAGGGAGCAAACCAAGAATGCAAGAAGAGCTCAAGAATTACCAAAAAGTATGCTAGATCACAAAGAGGTTGCTTTCAAGAGTACTAGGATTCTAGATCACTTTCAAAAGGTTGGTTCTAAAAAAGAGGATTCAAACCTCATTTTATAAGAGGTTTTAAGGTCAAAAGAGCATAAAAATAAAAAGTTAACCACAAAGGAGGGCCAACCTAAAAAAAACCCCTAGAAGTTTAAGAAACTTCTAGAAAACCAAAATTGCACCCTAGACTTTAGACCCATGTGCAATATTTATATATTTTAGGGATCAAACAACGTCAGAACAGGGCAAAAATTATACCCTCAAAAATATATTTTCAATCCTGATCCAATGATATAATTTTTGAGAAGAATGGAGAAGATTTGGTTGGGAAAAAATTGGCTTAAATATAACCTTAATTTTTGAAGCAATAAATATCCAATTTTAGGTTATTATGTGGAATTGGCTTGGTTAGTTATATGATTGATCTACGAGGATGAATTGATGAGAATTTATGAAAAGTGGATCAATCAATGTCTATATTTTCATCCTCTTTGATGCATTTATGACCTAATAAATGCATCAAAAAAATATGTAGACACCTATGGGCAAAATATGGAAAATACAAGGGAAGAAAAAGTGGAAGAAAGGCCTAAAATTGTGTTAGGATAAGTTTAAGGGTATTTCCAAGGCTCTAGGGAAAATGACTCACTTAGGTGGGTCAATTTTCCATGTCTACATTTTTCCCTCTCTTTGATGAACTAATGGCCTAATAAAAGCATGAAAGAAAAATGTAGAAACTTATAAGCAGAGACAAAAAATGTGAATAGGAAGACAAAAAAAGAAACAAAAAAGAATGGTTGGTTTAGAAAGAAGGGGTGGTGCAAAAATGGTGTTATTTTTTATACTTTTAATATTTTGAATTCAAAACAAGGCATTAGGGACATTAATGACTCTTAGGCCAGGATGCCCCCTTGGTTTCAGAAGGAATGTCAAATTCTAGGTGAGACTCAAAAAAGGTAGATGCAGAATAAAAGAGAGTAGTAAACAACAAAAAGAATAACAAGAGAGAGAAAAGGAGGGAAAAGAGGAATAAAAAGGTAAAAGGGGTGAAAACCCAAATTCATTTTGATTACTTATGGTGTGAAAAATGTGTGTGCATTATGTGAATTGATTTTATTTTTGTTGTTATTGGTTTGTTCATGCACAATGAACATAATGGGTGCAATGCATGATGGATAAATGAAGCTAACTAAATGCAATCTATAATGAGTACGATATGAAATGCATGAATGAGTGGATGGGAGGAAGAAAACGATATGAAATAATAGAAAAAGAGGATACAAGAAGAAGAAGAAGAAATCTAAGCATCCAAAGGTCAAAGAAAAGAATATGAGTGGAACCCTATAAGGATGTATGCTTGTAAATGATTGAGATGGAGGTTGCCCCCATGTGTGGTCATGAAGATATTTGAAAAGGGTGTTATGTTCAATGAATATGGACAAGTGTGGAGTGAAACTTGCAATGGGTGTAGTGGTCACTAAAATGGATAAATTTGGAGTGATATCCACTATGGGTGTAGTGCTCATTGAAATTACCAAAGGGAAAGAAAGATATACCCACTAGGATGTATGCTCACAAATGACTAATATGGAAGATGTCCCTTGCATGTGGTCATGAAACTCTCCTGTAATGGGGTGTTGTATGTGTATAATATGCCAAAGTGAGTACTAACCACTAGGGGTGTGGTGTGTGCAAGAATGTGTATGGATAAAGCAAGCTGAGTAAAGCAATATGTGTGTGTGTGTGTGTTAGAAAAATAGAGGAGGAAAGTGAGAAGCAATGAGCAAATAATAGTGTGTGTGAATGTCCATTTTGAAATTTCAATGAGTAAAAGGTGTGTGTAAGATAGTCAATGGCCGTATGAATACCATAAATGGAATTCATGTTGTATCTACTCTATCCCACAAGGATCACTTAATGATTGAAAATTCAAGAAGGAAGAATTTTGAAAAAAAATATGAGTGAATGGACAAAGAATGTATATCCTTGTATTGACTAAAATAAGAAGGAAAATATGTAAATGATAAGGATACACCAAGAAGAGAGCTATATCCCTTGATTTTGGAGAGAAATTGATGGTCATTGTAAAAAAAATTCAAAGTTATGGAATATAAGAAGAAAAGAAAAGTGATGAAAATGCATGGGCCCTAGGTTGGGTACCTCACTAGGCATCAAAGTCATAGTGAGAGTGCAATGCATGTGATATATGATCTCACTATGTGTTATCACTTACCATTGTGATGGAATCCTCCAAAATCTATATGATAAAGAAATCATGAGCAAGCAATAATGTAGTTATGACAAGAAAATTTGTGAGTGGAATAGAATGTTAGGCAAATCATGCAGTATGAGTAAGAAAATAAAATTTAACATGAAACTATATTATGTGCAATACAAGATGAATGAATATGGATCAGATATAATATCTCTTTAGATGTATTATGTCCATATTTACCATCCAAGGAGGCACTATATTAGGGTGCACATAAGTTACGACATTGCAGAACAAAATGTTAGAGGGAAAAGGTGGTCCCTCATCCTCATAACTCCACTTCAAGCCTTGATGATATAAGTATTCGACGTAACTAATAAGGTGATCATCATAATAAAATGGTTAAGGTTATTTTTTATTAGGAATGTAGCCTATGCTACATCTCCCAGGCCAAAATTTGACACCCAAAGGCTCTTGAATACCTTTTTGTTATGGTCCCAAAACTTTACCTATATATCTCATGCTAGATAGGATTTGTTTAGGAAGTGGGTAGTCATTGGAAAAGTAATAATGGGCAAAAAAACACTCCATAGGAAAAGAATTTCTACCACATATTTTATTGAAGGTCATACCCATGAAGATAAAGGTACATGTGCCAATGAGTACATATCAAAGGAGACTTTAGGTTGTCGTTTCAATACTAAAGGTAGGATTTTGAATCTTGTGCTCCTTTTTTGGGTAATATTCAAAAATATGGGAGGCTTTGAAGGTGGGTTGGATGAAGTACTCATTCTTTGCTGAGAGTGTTGAGTCTATTGCATTCGTACTTGTTGTCTTGTAGTTGTTGCTATCATTCCAACCACATTATCATAGTGAGAGGGCACATTGGGATATGACACTTGAATATCAACGTACTACCCATGCTTAGAAATAGGATCTTGAAAGATCCCCATGTCTTGATTTGTAGTGGGTTTTATTGTGTAAGAGGTTGATTGTTTGTAGGAGGATTGGGTTGAGAACCTTCTATAACAAGATGAACTTCATTGATTAGGTCATAAACCACATGTTTAAACCTATTACGTGTGTTTGTCAAGTGCCCCTCCACTCTATGATACTCATAGTGTTGACCAACATTGTACCAATTAGCTATGGTATCAGGTTGTATTATAGGAGGTAACTCAATCATGTTAGGACCACTATCATAAGCATATTGAGTCTTGTGAAATTATTTTGTGGAGGTTTTTGGAGGTTGGATAAGCACCATATTTTGTAGATTGTTAACAATATTGTTAACAAGCCTACTATTTTTTACTCCATCCCCTACCACATGCTTGTTCTTATACTATGTTTTAGTGGTCCTATCCTCTTTTAATTTAAGCTATCCTCTTCTAATAAGTGCTTGCTCCACATTTATTTCTAAATATATTACTTGATCAAAAGATGTGAAAGTTTTTGTTTCTAATGCATAAGATATTTGTTTTTGTAAATTTCCAATAAATATCTCAAACATGTCTCAAGGAGGTAGAGTATATCTTAAACATCCACCTAGAATCCTCCAACGAGCTAGGAATGCTAAAAAAAATTCCTCTTTACCTTGTTTCAACATATAAACATCTTTTATGGTCACATCATTTTCAACATAAGCACCAAAATGTTGAAGAAATAATTAAGTTCTCTTTAGTGGCACTAAAGAGAACTAATAGTTGGTGAAATAGAAGCATGAATGATGAGACTAATAGTTGGTGAAATAGAAGCATGAATGATGAGACTAGTAAAATGAAGAGGAAATTGAACATGATCTTGAGTGGCACTACTAGTTGGAGGAACATGTAAAATCCTTCCAACGTTGGTGGTTATAGTAGTGCCATAAGTTGGTTGATGGACATGATTACCATGATGGGTAA
Organism: Wollemia nobilis; assembly: GCA_028583015.1. NCBI lineage: Eukaryota > Viridiplantae > Streptophyta > Pinopsida > Araucariales > Araucariaceae > Wollemia > Wollemia nobilis. The sequence goes on from JAQPPZ010002321.1 coordinate 2,651,145, forward strand.
ATTCAATTAAGGGGTTATCATGAACGTTTCTAGGGGAGATAGATGGAGGAGGAGGGACCTCACCTCTTTTGAGTTGAGCTTCCTACTCCATAGCTAAGAAAAGTCTCTTTGTTGCATTTCATGAAACCCAAAACATGATAAAATGATGTAAAAATGAAGTCACCATTAGGCCCCTCAAAGGGATCATATTTTCTATTAGTTTCTAAATTTTCTTGCTTTTCTATATCAAGGTTAAGATTTTATCTATAAATATGATTATATTCTTGGGAAATTTAATAAAATTCGAGACACCTTTGCTGAATCCTAAGGAATTGAGCCATTACGAGAAGCAAAATGTATAGAGGAAAAACTAACAAAAAATACATAAGAAGAGTTTTTTTAAATGTTATTAATGTTTTTTTAACTCTAAGTAGACAAATTAGTAATCTTATTTAAAAGTTTTCAAAATAAAAATAAATAGGAATAGGCTTCCTAATTTCTCCACTAAGACGTGTCTTCATATTAGGTTCACCATATATGTAGAGGGGGGAAATTGCCCTACCATGTATGATTCTTGATTGGATCCACTGGGAGCCAAGGTGACTACAGGGGTATGTTGTTCTCTACACTCAGTGGATAAAGAAGAGGGATTCACAAAGAATGATTTTAGTATTTTTCCTAGATATGGGATGTTTAAATGTGTGAATTGATCAAAATACCTAGGGTTTGGTCTTCTATGAACTAAACTAAGAGAAATGAAAATACAATGCAAAGAACACAATAATGCAGGCATACAAGAGCTAACCTATGATGATTCTTTATTTCAATGCTCACTAATCCTATTGTAGTAAATAAAATATTTTTGATATTTTAGAGCAAGGGTATAAGATAAATGCACAAACAATCTAAACCTTAAATGAAAAACTACATGTAGTTTCCTTTTCAATGCCTAGAGTGAATTAACCTCTTTTATGTTTTTAATGATTTAAAACAGTAACAAAAAATGCTTGGAAAGTGAAAAACCAACAAATAACCTAAAGGACTACTAAGAACACTTATCTGATCCAAAATATTGATACTAGATTTGTCTTATGTCTAGGAATTCTACAAATCTTCAAATCTTGTAAAAACAACTTTACAAACACTTGAAAAATTAGACTAGTGTTTGGGGGATCTTCTTAGACCATTGTTTAACTATGCTTGGAGGCACAATAGTCAAGCCCTCTTGGTCCTTTTAGTTAATTGTAGATAAAAAATATGATATTTAACCTTTGGGAATAAATGAACATGTGATAACAAAAATAATGCTTAATGCTTAACCAAATGTAATGGACAAAATATAATAAATAGGAATGTGGTTAAAAAATTGTAATAAAAAATAGAATGAATGAACAAAAATGTGATGCAATAAAATAGAATGGACACAAATATGAAGTGACCAGAAATAAAATGAACAAATGTGTGATGAATAGAAGTGGAATTAATAAAAATGGAATTAATAAAAATATGATAAACAAAAATACAATGAATAGAAATATGATAAAAAAATATAATAAATAAATATGGAATGAACAAAAATGAGATGAACAATAATACAATGAACATAAATGGAATGGTCTAAAATAGAATGATCTAAAATAGAATGAACATAAATACAATGAACATAAGTATGATAAACTAAAATGTAATGATCATAAATGTAATAAACTAAAATGCAATGAACTAAAATGCAATGAACTAAAATACAATGAACATAAATGTAATAAACTAAAATATAATAAACTAAAATGCAATGAACATAAATATAATAAACTAAAATGCAATGAACTAAAATACAATAAACTAAAATGCAATGAACTAAAATACAATAAACTAAAATACGATGAACATAAATGCAATGAACTAAAACACAATGAACATAAATACAATGAACTAAAATACAATGAACAAACCCTAGGGTTTTGGTAACAACTAGTTACCCCCAAGGCCTAATTGATGTTAGAAAATACATAATCACCCGACTGATCGATGGTAGAAGCAAGGAGTAGTTTTTAGAGTCAATATGATGACCTAAGTGGGCAAATATCTCCTCTTTCCAAGTACTCCTCCACTTGATCACCAATGGTAGCCAATCCACAACAAAGAAGCACCAACAAGCAATGAAGGGAGCAGACAAAGAATGTAAGAAGAGCTCAAGAATTGCCAAAAAGGATGCTAGATCACAAGGAGGTTGCTTTCAAGAGTGCTAGGGTGCTAGATCACTTTCAAAAGACTTGTTCTAAAAAAGAGGATCCAAACCTCCTTTTATAAGAGGTTTGGAGGTCAAAAGAGTAGGAAAATAAAAATTTAACTACAAAGGAGGGCCAACCTAAAAAAAACCCTAGAAGTTTAAGAAACTTCTAGAAAACCAAAATCGTGCCCTAGAATTTAGATCCATGTGCAGTTTTTATGCATTTTTGGAGACCAAACGGTGTTAGAACGGGATAAAACATATACCATCAAAAATATATTTTTGAGCCCGATCCAATGATATAAGTTTTGAGAAGAATGGAGAAGATTTGGTAGGGGAAAAGTTGGATCAAAGACAACCTTACTTTTTGAAGCAATAAATGCCCAATTTTAGGTCATCAAAAGGTGGAATTGGCTTGGTTAGTTAGACAGTTGATCTACGAGGATGAATTGATGAGAATTGATGAAAAGTGGGTCAATTTTCCATGTCTGAAATAATGAGTTTTCATATAAACTATTTATTATAATTTATGTGGTTGCACTTGTGTTTCAGGAAGGAAACTGACAATCTAGATTCGGTAAAGTGGATTATGATAGTGGGATTTTTTGGAAATATTACTCTAGTAAGATGCAATGCATAGATAGTAGATGTGATATTTTGTAAAGGCTACTATAGGAAAATATAAATAAGGATGTTGAATTCTAGAATATTTGTATTCATACAAAAAATTAAAAAGATCTAGAAAATGAAAATCAAGAATTCACATAGTTTGTGTAAAATGATATAGTTTTCTAGCTATAGCATATCAATTGAGATGATAAGTGTATATATTTATAAAATTTAAATCTCTAAATAGTATATTTGTAATTTAAAAAGGGTGGGGTACACAAGTACAACCTCTTATTATCCAACCAAATAAATAATGTTGCAATGATTTTTAAAATTGTAGGTACTGCAAAGCAGTAGCATGCATGTATTTTATTTTAATTTTTTGATTAATGCTTTCTATACATGATGTGGTATGCAATGGGGCCTATGTTCCATTATCTCATTTTTTTGAATGCACCACGATTCTACCATAAACACCATATAAAAAAATCTATGCATCCACCATCAACCATATTATTTCATCAAATTTTATAGCAGAGCCACGAATGCTAAAAAACATAGTCTAGGTTTGTACTACCAGGATACTTACAACAAGATCTCCTCCATAATTGGACCAAATCATAACAAATCTGATATCCACAAATATCGACCAATAAAAGGGCTATATTCATGGTCCCAAGCATTTAAGCTTCAATGGTGACCATGAATCATTCCCCATTAGCTTTCTACTTTCTGATTCACTTAGAAAGTAGGGAGCACACTCAAAATTTGGAGAAGGAAGGAGAGGGTAATTTTCCACCAACAATGAGAGGGGAGAATTTCCAAAGAGTCAATTCCCTCTTCAAGATCTTAGGCAATAAAGAGTCCTACTTTGATACCAAATATTGAAATTAAAAGAGATATTGTATATTTATTGAAGGATGAGTACATATATATAGAAAAAAGAAGTGATATTAGGGTTTGGGAAGAGGAAAATCCTAACCCTGATCCTAATCATGAGGTAAATTTCACATTAATATTATAAATTAAATCATTCTCTTTTCAAAATGACTAAACAAGCACAAGTTATAATTAAGTCCTAGATTGTTTTTAAAACTTGAAAGAAAGGGGATATACTACCTAGAGTCAAGAAGAGATGGGAAGAAATTTGGAAAAGAGTTTCATTAGCGGTAAGTTTGACTAGGTAGTTATGTGGTTCAAGGGAGCATTTTATCTTCCTTTAACAAATAATGTTGGATATTCTAGTGGTAAGGTCTATCACATCTTCTAGGCCTTGTGAATTCATGCAAAAGGACCATGCTTGCACTTCAAAGAGAAAAAACACTATGATGAAAGTATAATATAAAAATGATAACAAGAAAAAATCATGAAAATAGATTTAATTGGTGGATGATCAATATAAGAAGACTTTTTGATATTTTATAATCATGAGAAATGTTAACACTAAAAAAATATTTCATTAATTCAATGATCAACATTAAAAAATTTTAGGGTCATAAAATAATGATCATTGACCAAGGTAGCATCTAATTTTAACCACATGTGTTAAACATGACAGTATTTCTAGATGATTCATCTAAAGCCCTAAATTTGATAAATGATAATATCATTATTTAAATAAATAATAATGTTTTATTTTGATTTGTTTAACTAATGCATGATGCATAATGTGGTATTGTCTATATACATTGCACCCATGTCTAAAAATTAACCTTTTGAAATAATTTCCATAAAAAATATTAATAAAGGTGATACATGGCAACATCAAAAGATAAAAAAATGTTTTAGTAGGGAAGACAAGTTATTGATCCAACTAATTAACATGGTTGGTCTAAATATATACCATATAAGGGGGATATCTAAACCATATACAAGTAAATCGCTAATGCTATTTAATTACTTACATATTTTCCCTTCCCAAGGACTAGAAAAAATACCATAAAGGGTACCATAGCATGAGTCCTTAATAATAAATAAAAAAGAGCAATATGACATAATTGAAGTAATACAAAATAGATGTATGATAAAATTAAAGGTTTAGAAAATTTTGTTTCAACTCTCCTTGCAAAATTGATACATTTTTTAAAATTTACAAAGAAACAAATAAAGATTCTATACAATAGGTGATAAAATGTTAACCTTGCCACATTTTTCAAAATTTTGATAAATGAAGATGTTCATGCTTCTCCTAATACAAATATTTATGAATTTTACCAAGATAATAAAGTGAAGAAAACTTTTTTCTTATGTAATATGGTCAAGAATGAAGTGTCTGGATCAATCTAGAGTAGGCCAAGACCCCTAAAACCATTGTTATTGTGATGTTCCTATAAAACTTGACTAAATTATTACGCAAAAAATTGTGTGATAGCTAGAATTATATGAAAGATAATTTTTATTGATAAATATTTAAATATCATGATTCCCCTATGGTATTGGTACCATGACATGCAAATGATTTTATACCATAAGAAATTATTTGCATGCAATCCATAACCCATCAATCAATATATTTTGTCATTTTCCTCTTGTTATCATTTTTTTATCCTACTTTCATCACTATGATTTTTCTTTCTAAAGTATAAGAACATTCATATCACATAGAATTTTAATCCCTTGATGATTTAATTGAGTTTCTTATAAGCTAATTTTACACCATCCATAAAAGCAAAACAAATAATTCCACAAGACCATGCAACTATATAGTCAAACTCATTATAAAGGGACCTCTTTACTAGGCCACTTTTTATCTCTACTAGACTTGGGGTAGTATCTCGTCTACCACTTTGGATGTAAAAGCTAGCTAGGATTTAGTTGCAAGAAGTGCTTATTTACCCATTTTGTAAAGAGATTTTATTTTATGCTTATTTACTTTCATTATTATTGCACTATATCTTTTGTTATCGTATTATATAATAAGCATATAAATCTAGTATTTTTAATAGCTTTCATTTATTGCTTGGATTTTTACACTCTTACTCTCTATGGAATTGTAGCTTACATTAGTGTAATTTTTTACTTTAAAATATATAAAATATGAAGATCCTAAAGCCAAATATAATCCATAAATAAGAGGATAAAGCTTCAACCAAGCATTAGATCAAATATTTGTAAACTCCCCCTAATTAATTGATCACCTAACATATTTCTTGGTCAATTATAAACTCTTTGATATGACATTCCATGTTGTTATCCATGTTTTTAGGGTTTATTAAATCAATAGAGACTATGTTTTTTGAGTTAACATTTTTCCCAATTCTTTTCTTGATCACTAAAAAGTGTCTAATGTGATTTTGATCTAATACCAACATCATAATTCTATAATTTTGTAAGTCCACCCCTCTATTATATTTCATTTTAAAAGACTCCCACATACAAAATGGGAAACCTAATTTTTTCTCACATCCTTTACAAAGAACATATCTATTAATTTTGTCAAATTTGAATGTTGTACTTGTTAGCATCCTCAAAATTAATATTGTATATACAAATATATGTTGTAATGTAGTTTGTATGATTTTCAACCTTTCATCCATGGTTAAGAACTTACTTTTCCAAATTACCATTTAAGATTTTATTCTATTCAAATTTGAGTACCATATCTCCTTAATAATTCCTTTGTCATACAATGAAATACCTAGATATATTAATTATAGTTTTATAACATTAAATACAAAAAAAATACACATTAATTCATTGTAAATATAATGTGTCATTTATGAAAATAATCTTGAATTTTGTAATAGTAAAAGACTAATGAGAAACTTCCTCATAGCATAAAAAAATTGATTTAAATTCCATGGCCTACTAATTGAGGCATAATACAAAAAAAAACAAAATTGATTTTTTTCGTCCACTTTTACCTTTTATAATGCTCTCCCCAATTCCTAAACAAGACAAATAAAGATGAAATAACATAGTTGGTCATCCTACTAGAGTCCATAAAATGACTATGTGTATCTAGTGAGGGGTTCATTATTCAAAATGGAATATTTTCTAGTCTTATATACAACATCTAATCCATTTATACCAATATTGATTAAAACTAAATTTTCTAATAATATAATGTAAAAAATCCAACAAATCCTATCATATGTGTTGGTAATGTGTACTTTTTCAAGTATATCTAGTTTTTCAAAAAATGAGGAGAATGTATGACCTCTTTTAAAATTATTATAGAATAGAGTATTTATTTACAATGAACAAAACCACATTATTTATCCAATATAACATAATATACAATAGTTTTCAATCTACTTATTTTAAAGTATGTTACAAAACCTTATTAGACGAAAATGATCAAAAAAAAAATTCTTGCTTTTATTGGAAACTAGTGCGATTAAAGTAGGATTCATATCACTTATTATAGACTTGCATTCCCTAGAATTTTTCAACCACAACAAAATTATGATTATTCAATAAATCCATAAATGGTAGGTCATTGTATCAGGCTATTTTTACCAATTCAATAATCCTTTCTATCCAAGGCAGCACATTGGGTGGCAGAAGAAGAATTATTACTAATAAAACTTCTCTTTGTGGTGTTAGAGAGTATGTTAGTATGGTTGACCTGATATTGCAGTCACACTTCCTAGCTTTGGATGAGCAGGTCTATAAGATTTTGAAAAGGAGAAATATTCTCCAATGTTAATAGAAGTTCAATGGCCATCATGGCCAAGAATTTTGTATACTCATGGGGTGAGAGGATGGTAAAAGTTAGTAATGTGGAATTTGATTGCCAAAGTGATCAGGTTGGTGGTAGATGGCTTGGTGCATAATCGGAAGAAGCACTCCCTAGTGAAGGAGGTTCAATTTTTCTTGGGAGATGAAGAGGAGTTGACTAAAACCTAAAATGAGTTCAAGAATAACTCTCTAAGGGCCCCATGGGATCATGTTGTTATGGTAATAATGCAGTATTTTACCCTAGATGAGAACAAGGAGGTCCTTTGGAGCTATCACTTCATGTTTTTGAAGCACCTCCAACATAAGAAAATGATGAATAATCCATCATTTTTATTTCAATATATAACCAGGACTATCTCTAATATGAAGAAGGGGTGACACTTGACCCAGTTCACCAGGCACTGGTGAAAATAATTTTTGACCATGTGGTCAAATCGAGAGGTTTGGATAGTGATAGCATTCTCAATTATCTAAATAGGACCTATCCTCCAATTGTGGATTGCCTGACTTCATTTTTTTGGGAGATTTTTATGCTTCAAATCATGAAACCATCAATTCTACTCCCCTGGAATCTCAAGCACTGAGGGAGGTTGAGTATCCTCCTAGAGGCCTAGGAGGTAGCGATGAAGGGATGAGAAGGTCTAAGCATTTAGTAGAGAAAATAGCTAACAATGGGAAGACACCAATGAATGTTGATGACTCAGATTCTGAGTATATGCCACCTCCTAGGAAGCCAAAGTTAAATCATAGAGAAAGAAGTGTTACGAATAACCAGAACCCTCATATCTAGATAAGGACCTCAAACCCAAAATCTCTAGAGGCAATGATGATGAAGCTCCAACGTTCCCTGATCAACTCCATGCAAGCTATGATTTTTTGTGTTGAAGAGGTTCTAGCTCTTATGAGTCGGTAGGTTTTGGAAATGAATGAGTTCAAGGATGAGAATGGTACAGGACCCAGTGGTTCCAAGTTCTGAGTGGCTTTGGATCTTCACTTTTGTATCGGTGTTCTCTTTTGGTTGGTCCTATTTTGGATTTGATGGCCTGCATGCCTAGTTTCTTTTCTCCTATGTGGGCTTAGGGTATCCATAGTATCTTTTGTTGTGTGTTCTATTCATGTCTAGTTTTGTTGGTTCCTAGGGTGGTTTCTCTCTAAGGCTAGTAAGATTTTGATAAGCTATTATGTTTGGTTTCTCTATGGTTTCCATTAGTGTGTAGGGGACTAGCATATTTTTGTAAAAGGTTTGGAGGCCATTTCAAAACTCCTTTCATCCACCACATAAAAAAATAAAAAAATAATTAAAGTATGGTATTTCTAATATTTATCATGAAGAATATATGCATTTGTAATACCAAATTTAATACATTTTCTCTTTCCTTCAAAAAGACTAGAATCTAATTAATTTTAACTTATATAATTTTTCCATTCAATTTATATGAGTCTCTTATATCTTTTGAAACTCCTATAGTAAGGGTTGTTAGAAAATCCCCTACTTCTATTGAATATTTTTTAATGCATCATTGTTTATCTCATTGCTTAATTTTGTTTCATGTAATAGAATAAATTTAAGACTATAATAACATATTAAATTCCTAATAAATAATTTTTTCTTTGAGTCTTAATCATACCCCCAATTTTCCAAGATGTAATCTTCGTCATCATTTTTTAATCTTATTTGTGGAATCAGTCCTACTTCTTATTGAAACTTGTGATATTCATTTTTGTTTTCCATATCAATATACTTATGACTTTCTTCTTTATTTTATTATTGATTTGAGGGCATTCCTCTTGTTTTTCCTTTTCTCCCAATACTATAATTCTTGTTACTCTATTTATGTTTTCTAGATTTTTTATAACGAGACTATCATTTATATATTTATATATCCCCAGAGAAGCTAAAGTATGAGTAATAGCCTTAGGAATACTTTATTCCTTTTGTTACCCTAAAAATGCTAATCTATAAGGACAATCCTCCATAATGCTTACTTTCTTATGCTACCCCAAAATCCCCAAGTTGTTATGCATATCCTACATACTCATTTCTTTGTTTTTCTACTCTTGAAAAGCTAAAGTGCAAGGAATAAACTCTATATTACATTTACTTTTATTGTGAAGAGAGGAATTTCTCCAACTTGAGGAAAATAGATGATTTACCTAGATTAAATACTACCACTTATGCTTAAATTTTTCCTCCACATATTCATTCTCACATTAATTCCTTCTAAATTTAAGATTGTACATTCAAATTTCTCATCTCTATCCTTATTTGTTCATTTTAATAGTTGACCTAAGTGATTTTGTTGTCCTTAACTATCTAAAATGGTAGAGGACTTTTAACCCACTTTTTAGGATAAGGAATCCTTTATCTAATCTAACTTCTACTACAATATGGTCTTATAAATTCATCTTGAATATTGTGGTAAGGTTAATTTTTTATCTCTTTCTCCATAATTTTCACTTTATAATAATTTTCCTTATATCAAAACTAATAACATCTATGATATCAAAACATAATTGTTATCATATTATATTTATTTTAGTTTATCTTAATTTATTTGGAAAAATATTTTAAAATATCCATTACAACATATATATGTATGAATACAACATGCTTTCACCCCTTTGTAATTATTTCATACACAATGAGCTCCCCTAAAGTATAACCAATATTCCTCAAGTTTGACTTATTCATAAGATGATAAGGGAATATAAAAATACTAACTCATATAGGAAGTTTCTATATAAAAATTCTCACTTTGGTTTTATATAATCCATGTATTCTCTTAAAGTATGGGGTAATACATATTATTTTATTCCTTATTTCAAAATTGGAGAAGATGATGAGAAGAAATATTTTTGAAAGAAATGTAATGGTGTGATTTGAATTCAATCCCCACTTTAATTTTATAAAAAAATTAATATTTGAAAAACTTATCTAATATCTACGTAGCTTATCCATTTTAGGACCATTTATCATGTTAAATTATATCTCCTTATGGTGAAATATTTGTTCTTGGATATATATTACCATAGATTCGTACTTTCTTTTGAATTCATCTATCAATTCTAGTTAGGTCATCCTTAATTCAATTCGTGTTTCCATAAATGATAATCATTCTATGTTACCTATCCTTTCCTCATAAGAATCATTTAATTTTCTAGTTATAATAACTATGTCAAACAAGAAAAAGTGGGTCTTACTACATGATAGCATTTGCTCATAGTCACTACCAATTCACACTCATTACCTATATTAAATAAAAAAAGTAAGGTTTGGACCATGTGATTGAAACCATAGACTATAGTATGAAACTCTTCACTCTTTACCAATTTTTCTAAACCTCACATGACAATATCTTCATAGTATTACAATGTATATGTTTAATATTTATCTATATGTTTGTTATAGATATTTATGAAATCAAAAACCATACTTTACCATTAAAAGAATCCATCATAAATACTTTACTAATTGATTATTACAAAATCATTTATCATGCACTCAATACTTACTTAATAAGGTACTTCGATTACATCCATCATTCTTTTACCCATGATAGTATTTAATCTATAAGTATTATCTATTAAATGATAGTTGTTACAAAATGTAATAATATCCACGTGGATTGTTGAATGCTTTGCATTACCTCTTTTAGATAGATTTTAGTGGGATATTATTTATTCAAATTTATTTTGAACTTTATTTTATGATTTACTAAGGTATACATGATAACATACTCTATAGCTCATATAGATTCATGAAGCGGTAAAATTTATCCATGGTCATTAAAATAAATGATTAAATTATGTACATACTAGGTGGAGAAATATTGCCAGTAGTAAGGGTTATTTAATTATAAAACCAAGAATTTATTTTATATTTTATTATTATTTTCAATTTTATCTACTTTCATAAACAAGCTTTAAAAAATGCATGTTTTGTATGTCATATTCTAATTACATATTATGAAATTTGCATAGAGAGGATGTAGTTCGTTAATAATGGTTGGTTAGAATATTGTTGTTAATTGTTATTTTTTAATCAAATATTTCTATTTTGTTAGCTTAGAGCGCATCGTCACATATCATGATGACGAATATTCAAATTATGATGTATATATTATTAATTTTTTATACTATAGAATGAATGTTTTATATCTAAGTTATTAAAAATATATTTTATTAAAATATTCAAAATTTATTTAGTTCAATAAGAGAATTATGTGCTCTACTATTACTTTACATACTTTACACTAGTAAAAATCAAGAGTAGAACTTCTAATATAGTGACCTATTTAACTATGTGTTTTTTTTTTTTTAACCCAGTTATGATAAGCACTTTGTACTCTTAGATAGGATATCAAACACTTAAACCCTGTGAAAGATATAAATGATAACTTATTTTAGTATTTTGAGCATATTAAAAATCATCCCCACCATATGTAAGACTTCTCTCTTCAACACTATGTATATTTCTATCTGAATTCTTAAGATGTGTAACCATTGGATGGCTTATGAATTAGTGTCTATATTAAATGTATTTTTTATTCTCTACTACAACAGAGCATAGAATGTAAGCTTTTCAATTTCAACTATGAAATGAATAAAATATTAGTGGAAGTAAAGTGACTAAAAAAATGCTTCAACATGATCTGGATTGGCATCACACCAATATGTTGTATGAAAAATTATTGGTTAACAACTAACTAATGAAACTCTTCGTTTTCATTGGCACTTTCTTATATGTGAATGAAATTCACCATATTCTAATATTCTTGCATCTTTAATGCTAATGATATATCAATATCCTTTACAATTTTTTCATGTTTGGTCTCTTTTATATATTCTTCTTTTATATATTCTCCTATAAATAGACGAGTGGCATAACTACAAATATCTTTATGGCCTGCAAATACTTTAGTTATGATGGGATGTAGGGCACTACCATCAATATGGTTGTCCAAATTGACGCATTGGATCCAAGATGTGCACGTGTGATATGTTGTTGGTAAACTATATTTTATACTGACAAATATAATAAATAATATTCCTTCATATAATATATTGATTTTCATATTCCTTCATATAATATATTGATTTTCATTAAGCTGTGGTGTCAAACAAAAATTATATACATCACATTTCTCTATGTTAAAATTGAACATTAGATGCCATTTCAAGTTAAGCAATTTCTCTGGAGTTTTAAATATAACCAAATAAGTCTTTATTGGAGTTCAATATTGCTTGATGAAAAGTAGATCCATTTACATTTTACCTTTTCAGCATCTAGTATATTCGTATTCATTATCTATTACTTCACCTTTACTATCATCACTCCATAACTTAGTTTCATGTTTTTAGGAATATTCAAGTAGTAAATACATTTGTTTTTATTAATATTATTTTGCTTGACATTATTAAATTTTTTTTCAAGAATTTTGAATGTTGGCTTTTCGTAGTGTTAATTTAAATATATTAATGTCTAAATGATTATTATTTTTCCTCTTCAACTGTTTACTACTTAACAATTCCACTTCAATTACAATAGTACTCATAGCTAATAATGCTTAGATTTATATGTTTCTACTTGTAATGCAAATAATTATAGAATTGTACAATGACCATGATAAACACAAATAAGCTAGTCCATGCTATCCAAGTTATTTTTAATTGTAGAGATGAGAACAAATAAAAGAACATATATTTTAGTGTCATCGTCTATTTTCCAAGTACACCATGCAATACTTATTGTTAGAGTAAAATTATTTATTATGATGAGAGGTTGTGTTAGGTAATTACCCATAATAAATAAAATCTCCTTATGCCTAAAAATTAACATAACAATTTTATCACAATATTGTAATGATTTCTAAAATTCTAATTGTAGGGTATAATTAAATTTATGTAACTGTAATCATGAAAGGTTATTATTTGTGAATTATGTACATGTATAACTGTGTATATTATTTGTTTTTATATCATGCTATTATATTAATGTTTTATTCATTTTAATTTTAAAAATTTGTATTCCACGATAATCTCTAACTAATACCAACATTATTGAAACATATACTTGAGATCTCATGAAAACACCAATGAATTCTTATTAAGTTTTACAAATACTAACATGAATATTGGCCTCATATTTTTGGAGAAGTTTACATTTATTCATAGTTACACATATCACATGCATAATTTTATAGCTTCTAATTGTTTGAACCTCCTATTTTTATAATTATTTATTTGTAATTGTATTTTTTTCAATTAAATTTATATATAAAATGGTGGGTGTAAAAATGTGAAAATGAACATTCCTTTTATGGTGTTTTATTCTAACAACTCTTTAAATTTTTATTATTCTAATTGACAAGTGGTTCGAATCATTAGTTACCATATTTTATTACATCACCCATTCATATCATGCCAATTGCAAAATTCAGTAGATGTCAACCATTTATAAGTTACATTTCTATATTAAAAATTAACATGCCATATATATATATATATATATAAATATATATAATATTTTGTTGCACCAAAGCCTTTAAATCATTAATTCCCATACATTGTTATAATACATATCTTAAATTTTAGGTAGCTATTGATTGTATTTAAAAATATTTCTGAAGTGAATAGAAAATAGTCAAACTCCACTTCTTTTAAACTGAAACTTTTAGAATTTTACTAAAAATATTAGCAGAGGACTGTAACAAGTTTTCGAAATAATTTTAAGAAATTATATTATATATACTTTTAAAGGCTATTCTAATGACAAATAGATGTAATGCATTAAAATAAAAACAACACATTTGAAGAAATGCGGATGTTACGTCAATCACCCTACAGCGTAAAGTTGTAGTTAGAATAAAAAAATTATTTAGGCGACTACAATTATGCCAACTAACTAACGTATTTACATAGCCTGAGATCTAATCGGAGTACAAATTGTAAGGATATTAAATCTACTTGTTTCATACATGTTTCACTGCGAGGATTGAACAAGCATGCAACCGTTGTTTCTGGATGCCTTATGTATATTCGACTTGCTAAACGAATTTCCTGCATTTCCACATGGATAGACTCTAGATGCAAATGCCTGTCTCTTTCTACTCGGGAAAAACAAGGCATGAAAATAGGTGGTACCTTCCTTGTGTTTTCAGCTTGATTTTATCACCTGCTGAAAAAAATTGCACTAACTTTCAAAGACTTGGTTTCCCAAGAGTCGATTATGACCGGGCGCCGCCATCATCAGCGGATTGAACTCAAACCACTATGGCAAACGTTAATTGTGGGCGTGAAAGGGAACTAAAGTCTACTGTGATTAGATTGATGAGATGATTCCTTAAACATAAACCTATATAAGGAGGCGAGGCTAGTGCTTCATACAACGCCAAATTGGCAAACAGAATAGTCATCATGGGGTGGATGATTCGTTGCCCATCCATGGCCTTCTTGTTTGCATCGTTTTCGATTCTGGCCTTTGCTTCAGTGCCTCACGTTGCAGAATCTTACTCCTACAAGTCTCCTCCACCGCCATCATCTCCCCCACCTCCTCCTTCTCCTCCTCCTCTTTATCCTCCACCTCCTTCTCCTCCACCTCCTTTGCCGCCTCCGCCACCTCCATCTCCACCCCCTCCATCGCCGCCTCCGCCTAAATCTCCTCCCCCACCTCCGTTTCCACCACCTCCTTCGCCGCCTCCGCCGAAATTTCCTCCCCCACCTCCTTCTCCACCGCCTCCATCCCCACCTCCGCCCAAATATCCTCCTCCTCCTCCATCGCCACCTCCTCCTCCATCGCCACCGCCTCCTCCATCGCCACCTCCTCCTCCGTCTCCGCCACCTCCTCCTCCATCGCCACCTCCTCCTCCGTCTCCTCCACCTCCCTACAAATACAAGTCTCCCCCTCCACCATCTCCACCCCCGGCGCCACCATCCCCACCTCCGCCCAAATATCCTCCTCCTCCTCCATCTCCTCCTCCTCCATCGCCACCTCCTCCTCCATCTCCTCCTCCATCTCCTCCTCCTCCTCCATCTCCTCCTCCTCCATCGCCACCTCCTCCTCCATCTCCTCCTCCATCTCCTCCGTCTCCTCCACCTCCCTACAGTTACAAATCACCCCCACCGCCTGCCTACTGAGGTGTTCATGAACACAAACGCGAGACACGTTTTCCGTGCTTATGCATTTTTATCTGTTTTTTTCTTTCTTTCTTTCTTTGTGCTAGAGATCAAAAACATAAAGCCTAAATATGAAATAAAATTTAGCAGAAACTTATAACTATGTCTTTCTTTCTCAGAGCTCTTAAATCCCATGGCGCCGGCGAATCATAATGGGTTTATCTACTAGTATGTTGTTATCATTCGAATTATAGGCATTCATCCTCAACTTTCAAAATGCAGCACGGCAATTTCTGCAAGAAGGCTCCCCAGTATTATTTATAAGCATTTGTTCTTCACCTTGAGGCGACGAAATAATGATATTATTTTCAGTCACACTACTATATGTTTGTTGTCGATGGTTGTCCACGCGCAGTCCATTAAACAATGATAATGTCCGCTTAGTATTTAAACTTTCGTTAATAAATACCGAATATGGTCATTTCAGATTTGTGATATTTTTAATGTTAGATAATTATGCATTGCAGTATTCTTTTTTGAAAAGTAGCTTTTTCCGGAATAATTTTAGAATGTATGCGTGTTTTACCACAAGGACAAAACATATATCGAATATACGCTTCCACGCTCAGCTCATAAGTGGATCTGAGAGGAGAAAACATGGATGGATCTTCTCCGCCTCGCTAGACTACAAAATATAAAAATTGTTTCGAATCTAATAGATTTACGATAACCTGGATTTTAGGCTTCTAACCCTATATTCTATAACGTTGATGATAAGGTCTTAACTTTTCTCTTCTCGGATTCACCAGTTTTATATAAATACAGGTGACCAAGTTAAAATTGCAATGGCGATCTATTTCATTGGCCTCTCATGTACCGCAACTTTTCGCCTAGTCAATTTCAGCCATTTCTTCTACTTAAATCAGACATTATTCATTAAAAGAAAAAGCAATTGTTTTAAAATTTTTATTAAAAAAATAATAATAATCAATTAATTGTTTTAATTTGTATTAGGGAAAAAAATCAAAGAACCAATTTTGTATTAGATATTTATACTTTAGATTACCGAAAATAATAAGCAGTCTTAAACAAAGCTTGTGTTTTTTATTTATTTATTGAGGCGACTTGAAACTACTGAAAACATTGTTAAATGTCGAGGGACTAAACCTTTCACCTCTTTGGTGTAAACTTCGCGGCGTTAAAAACATTGTTAATTATCGAGGGGACTAAACTTTTGACCTTTTGATTGTGAGATTTCTTACTTATACTTTCTACTTAAGTATGGTTATCTCACTTAAGAAGAATTTTTTAAACTATGTAGTACAAAGGAATTGATAAATATGAGATAAAAATTGAAAAAATATCAAACGTATAATAGATATTGTGTAATTGATTATATTATTTGCTCATCAAATTTATTTTAAGATAAAAGATCTAGAAATTGAAATAATTCCCATAGACCTAAAATTTGATAATAATCCAATGTAAATAAATATTCAAATGCAAAAAAATTCGGCAAGAAGAACATATTTAGGTAATGGAAGGAAAAACAATAAAAAACATCTATATAATAAAAATATAAAAATAATTTTAAAATATCATTCAAGTAGATTATACAAAGAGAGGAAAGAAAAAAGATATGTATTTTTCAAACTTATACTTTTGTAGTAGTAAACTAATAGATATAATCAGAGAAGCCTTGGAATCATGAAAAATTAAAATCCATGAAAATAAAACATGAAAGCTTTCCTATAAATCCATGGTATAATGAAAAATGCAAAAGATATATAAATAGATCAAATAAAAAAGGAGTTTATATAACTTACAAAGCATAGACCATGACAATTTTGAAAATAACTACAACAAAGCAAAAGGCACACAAAAATAATATCACAAGTAAACAATGGTTGTAGTATGCTAAGCAATTAAATGAGAAAAACCAAGAAAAATATACCCCTCCTATAGTTGACACAATTGAGGAAACTTTTTATCTCTTAAAGATGTGAAGGAGAGCCCTTAAGAAAATAAAAAGATATAAAGTTTAGGATAATATTTTTAATGGAATAATTAAAGGAGGTTTTCCATCAAAAAGGATAATCATCCTGAAGAACACAAGCTTATATTGAGAGGGGGGCGGTGAACAATATAAGACCAGTTTTTACTTTTCTTTTCAATTCAATATTATGCAGTGTATAGAGATCAATATCAATAGCAGTAATCAAGCAATGCACAAAACACCATACACAATAGAGACACCATAGTTTATGTGGTTCACCCAATGTGGGCTACTCCACAAAGAAAATATTTTACTAAAATTTTCTCAATCAATTTCTTTGAGAATCCTTCTCAATTACAATGTTTATGGATCTCTGTCCAAAGGAGATGCTGATTCCCTAATCTCAAGTTCATAGATCTCTTCCATTGAAGAACTCTTTCCCATTATACTTTGGCTAGTGATCTTCTAGAAGACTTTGTCTCTCTGTTGCACTAACTGGTGGATTTATCACCACTTGAAGACTCCTCACTTATATCTATCTTCAATTGTGCTAGCTTCTATATCTCTATCCATTGATACTCTGTCCTTTGTACTCTATCACCTCCAAAGCTCTTTCAATAGGCTCACTTAGAACCTGCTCAATAGGCTCACTCAAAACCTGCTCAACAAGCTCACATAGAACTTGTCCAAATTTTCTCAACAAGCTCACACAAAACTTGTCCAAATATGCTCAATAATCTCACACAGAACTTGTCCAAATCTACTCAAGCAAGCTCACCAAGAACTTACCAAAATTTGCACTAGCAAGCTCACCAAGAACTTGCCCAAACATGCATTAGCAAACTCACCAAAAACTTGTCCAAATATACACTAGCAAGCTCACCAAGAACTTACCCAAATCTGCACTAGCAAGCTCACCAAGAACTTGCCCAAATCTGCTCTAGCAAGCTCACCAAGAACTTGCTCGATAATTCAATCTCATAGAAGCATAAAGAGAATTTTTAGAGACTCAATATTATCTATAATCAAATCCTAATCTCAAATCAAATCAATCTTATAGAAGCATAAAGAAAATTGTTAGAGACTCCATATGTTCTATCCTCAAATCTCAATCTCAATTCAAATCAAATGTTATAGAAGCATAAAGAGAATTGTTAGAGACTCAATATGTTCTATCCTCAAATCTCAATCTCAACTCAAATCCAGAATATAGAATAGTTTGTTTCATGGAACTTGAACAACCACTTCACACAATCACATGACTAGGCTCAAACAACTCTTCTGAACCAACTACCACAAGGAATAACTCTTTCTTACAAACCCCAGTCCAAGCATGTATCAACCAACTCAAATATTTCCAACAATGCTCAACCACAAATCTCACATAACAATGATACTAATGTTATTCTCAATTTCAAGTTATTTACATAACCAATGGAATTTAACAATAATGCTAATAAAACATTCTTCACATAACAATGATACTCATGTTCTTCTCAAACCCTATCTCAGATTTTTCATACAACTAATGGCTTCAACAATAATGCTTATAAAACAAGGTTTAACAGCAACTCTCAACCCAAAAAAATCTTGAAGTATTTAACCAACTACTTTCAAAAAGGAAACCACAATTAATCCTTTTCTCTCCAATGATATTTCAAAAATCAACAACCATAAACAATTAATAGGAGAATGTGCCCATACCTTTTAGGAAGATGAAGAAACCTTTTGGTTGTCCACAAAATTTGTCTCACTCAACACAATTTCTTTTTCAACTTTCAATAAGGATTAAAGATCTTGATTAATAACACAACAATAACATCCAAATAACACCTTATTACTCCTACTCAATAACATACATCATGTCACTTCATAAATGAATTGATCTCTTTTGAAAAGAACAAAGCAACCTTCACGTTTGAACCTCAGAATAAGTTTTCCAATGATATATAACATGATATACTTCTAAAAAATAAATCACCAAAAATATCTCCTTTTTTAAACATGCATCCTAACCCTTATTCCTCCTAGGGCAACTTTAGAAAAATAAAATATATCTAAAAATTATTAACTTGCCTCTATCCCTAATGGTATTCGATCTCATGACCTTCTTTGCTTAGCACCTTAACCACAACCAACCTGTTGTTGGGCCACATGTCCTCATGTGCTCAAAAGGAGCACACAACAAAACCTTATGCCACGAATATCTGTGCCCTTCAAAAACAAAATGCGCTTCACACGTTTCAACACAACAAAACACCTCCAGCAAGAATCGAATGCAAGACCTCCTACTTCACACACAATGCACAAACCACTAGGCCAAGAAGGCCTATATGTTTGGATTTACTCCACAATAGTCTCTTCAACAAATGCAAAAATCATAAGCCTTTTAAAACCCTTTTCACACACACTTTGACACACAATGCGCAAGCTCTTTTACCATTCGAATCCAAATATCAAATCGAGCGCTTAGGGAAATAAATCGAAACTTTGGGTATATATATATATATATATATATATATATATATATATATATATATATATATATATATATATATATATATATATATATATATATATATATATATATATACATATATGTCCTCATATTTTCCTTTGATGTTGGCACTATAATTTAAATATTAGTTTTATGCCTTTTCCTTTCTTTGACATCGATGCTATAAATTAAATTTTAATTTTAATTTTAAATTTAAATTTTAAATAATTTAAAATTTAAACTTAAATAGGTCTGAGGTGCAGACCAATTGGTTCATCCAAACCCCATAGGGAGGTGGAGGTCCAAGGTTCAAATCTTGGGTCTCGCTGGCCTGAATGCTTGTCCCTTTCCTAGTGCTTTCAGCGGTGTAAAAGGTTTTAAATGATTGTGACATGGTGGTTATAGGGGCGGACTGCATGAAGATCTGTGTGGTGGCTTCTAGGGCAGACAACATAGAATACTATGGCGATCATAAAATCTAGATAGCCTGCCTAGATTTGTGGTGGCTACCGATTCCACCATGTAAATTCAAAAAAAAATATTTAAACTTAAATATTTAAAATTAAATATCTCCATCACCAGGGCACCTTTTTCGATGAAATGAAAAGCCAACCTAGGTTTTAAGAAAAACTCATTTCAAATCTTCCATCCATGGTTTTAAATAAAACTTTTTATTTTGCCTGCCTTGGTTTTTTGTTGGTTTTCACAAAAAACCTATATATATCCATACTCTCCAAAATATCATAAATGCTTATTTATGAAATGCTTTGGCCACCAAAACTCAATGTGATCCATGTGACATCAATGAAAACATAAAATCATTCAAATTTCCAACAATCTCTCCCTTTGTCATTGATGGCAACACCTCTATTGTAAATCACCACAATCACTGCAAAACCATCTCTGAGAATCAATGCTGCTCTCCCTGACTTAATACTCTCTATGGAGGCTGCTCTCCCTCACTCAATGTTCTCTTTGGAGGTTGCTCCCCCTAACTCAATGCTCTCCCCCTTACTCAAATCTCCCATCCTTTGACATAAATGTCAAAAGAGACAGCTATGGGGCTAAAAGATATGACTCTTAAGCTTACCCCCCTCACCACCTTCTCTATTGAGGTGATTAATTTTGGGGTAGGAGTACATTTAATCTCATATTACATTGTTTCTTTCTTCTATCAACTTCCTTCCATATTTTTCTAATATTCTTCTC
The DNA here is from genome assembly GCA_028583015.1 of Wollemia nobilis. Taxonomy (NCBI): domain Eukaryota; kingdom Viridiplantae; phylum Streptophyta; class Pinopsida; order Araucariales; family Araucariaceae; genus Wollemia; species Wollemia nobilis. The sequence goes on from JAQPPZ010002321.1 coordinate 2,672,463, forward strand.
TTGATGAATTACTTAATCTTCTTGTCTTGAACCTGTTTGACCTTCTTGTCTTGAACATGTTTGAAATTGAGTCCTACACCATTTTGCAATATGTCCAAAGTTATTGTAATTAAAACACTTTATATTATAGCCTTTGGATGGTGCCCATATCCTGAATTCTTTCTTGAAATAATTTCCATATACATTCCTTTCTTGAACCTTGTATTGTGAAGTTTTATTTTCATGACCATTATGACCATGAATTATGATTTGTGTAGCTCTAAAACCAAAACCATGTTGCTCATTTTATTTGCACTGAGAAGCTCTATGACCAATCCTATTTCATAAGAAGCAATGTCCCTTAAAACCATACCTTCTTCCTTTGAAGTTTCTTCTAGCAAAATAAAACTTCTTTGATCCATGGATCTTGCAGTGTATAGCCTTGTGTCCAAATCCATTACAAGAAAAACAATGTCCTTGAAAAGCCCTTTGTTCATGCCTTGGTTCCTCATACCTTTCTTGATCATTATCCTTGTAATCATCTTTGACTTGTGCATTGTATCCTTGAATGTTCTTTGTAGCATCTAAATCCTCTTCCTTAATTTCTTCCTTGCTTTCTTCTTCAAGAATTTATTTTCCTTTTGAACTTGATTCACCTATCTCAAAACAAGATCCAAACTGGATGTTTGGAGCCATAGGAACTTTGGAACTTTCTTCATAAATCTTAGGTGCTTCCTTGCTTTCATATTTTAGAAATTCCTTTCCTTTTGAGTATGATTCCCCAGATCTGAAATATGAAACCTTTGGTGCTTTGGAACCTTCCTCTTATTTCTTTTTATTTGTGTCAAATAGCAAATTGACATCCATATTTGTTGTCTTTAAAATACATGTTTCATTATTAGTGAAAATATCTTGACCTTTTGAGTCATGTGATGGATCAAACTTATCAAGTAAGGAACAACTCAATTCTTTTAGATTCTCCTTAACCTCTTGTAGTTTCTCATGGATATCATTGAAGTCTTCCTTTAGATCAACTGAGACATCTGTATTTCTCATAATATTCTCTTGTTTAACTTCTTCTTTTTCTATTTCCAAAAGTGGGATTTCTTCTATTTGGAGTGAATATTCTTCTTCTATTTATTTTATACCATAGTAAAACCCATCTTCATCTTCACTATCACTAATATCATTATAATCTTCTATAGCAAACAAACTCTCAAGATTTCTTTGACCATGCCTGTTTCCTTGATGTGTCATCTCATCTTCACAATTACTGAAGCCATTGCAATATCTTGATCTGTGATCTCTTTGACCACACACAAAACATTGTTCTCTTTCATATTCTATTCCTAGGAATATATGTTGTTCCCTTTCATAATTTGACTTGTCTCTATCATTGTGATCTGATATATAATTTGCTTCTTCAATGTAGAATTTTTTCTTTGTCTTACAAAAATGTTTCTTCTTATCATACATGTTTTTCTTGTATCTGTCATATTTATCATGTTTATGCTTTCCATATTCTTTTCTTCTATGACCCTATTTTTCATCATCACTATTTTCTTCATGTGGAAACTTGTATGAATAGTGACAAAAATCACCACACTTGTAGCATATGACTTTCTTCATATCCCTATAATTTCTTAAGTCCTTTTTCCTTTTGATGAAGTTAGCTTCCTCATAGTTATATGAATCTCTATGTGTCTCTACAACTTTTGTTTTTTTCTCTGAGGTCTTGAATGTAATTTTTTTTATTGGAACCTGATGCTTACTTCTCTTTATCTCATAAGCTATGAGTGTTCCTTATAGTTCTTCCATTGTTAGCTTGTTGATATCCATTGTTTCTTCTATTGTTGAAACCTTTGCATCATACTTCATGGGAAGTGATCTCAAAACCTTTTGAGTAACATCTGATTCTTTCATCTCAAATCCTAGACCTCTCATGGTGTTAGCAATCTCATCAAATCAAAGTAAAAACTGTATAATATATTCAGAATCTTCCATTTTCAATTCCTCAAATATTTTTCTATGAGTTTGTAGTTTTGCCAAATTTACCTTGGAATATCCTTCATAGGTATTCTACAACTTGGTCCACATATCATTTGCTAAATTACATACCATGGACTTTGCAAAATTTATCTCACATAGCCAACTTAGAATACAATTCATTGCCCTTGCATTGATCTCAACCAATTTTCTGATAGTCTCATATTTCTCGGGATCACCTTCAAACTTATACTCTTTTGCAACCATCTGCCATACCTCATATCCTTGTGATATCAAGTAGTTTTTCATTTTCATGCTCCAGAAAGCATAATTGTTACCATCAAATAGTGGAGCCTTATTTGTAGATGATACATTCTTTGAAGCCATCTGTGTTCTTATAGAATCTGCCCTAAAATTGTTAGCATTTCCAAAGGAACCCGCTCTGATACCAATTGAAGAACATATGCTTATATTGAGAGGGGGATGAATAGTATAAGACTACTTTTTACTTTTCTTTTCAATTCAATATTATGCAGTGTATAGAAAGCATTATCAATAGTAGTAATAAAGCAATACACTAAACACCATACACAATAGAGACACCACAGTTTACATGGTTCACCCAATGTGGGCTACTCCACAGAGAAAATATTTTACTAAAACTTTCTCAGTCAATTTCTTTGGGAATCCTTCCCAATTACAATATTTATGGATATTTGTCCAAAGGATATGTTGATACCCTAATATCAAGTTTTTGGATCTCTTCTATAGGAGAACTCTTTATCCTTATGCTCTGGCTAGTGATATTCTAGAAGACTCTGTCTCTCTTTTGCACTGACTACTGGATATCTCTCCACTTGAAGACTCCTCACTCAGATCTATCTTCAATTATGTTGGCTACTAGATATATATCCACTGAGACTCTGTCCTCTGTACTATGTCACCTCCAAAGCTCTGTCAATAGGCTCACTCAAAACTTGCTCAATAGGCTCACTCAAAATCTTCTCAATAGTCTCACTCAAAACTTGCTTAATAAGCTCACATAGAACTTGTCTGAATATTCTCAACAAGCTCACATAGAACTTGTCCAAATATGCTCAACAAGATCACACTGAACTTATCCAAATCTACTCAAGCAAGCTCACCAAGAACTTGCCCAAATATGCACTAGCAAGCTCACCAAGAACATTCCCAAATATGCACTAGCAAGATCACCAAGAACTTGCTCAAATATGCACTAGCAAGATCACCAAGAACTTTCCCAAATCTGCTCTAGCAAGCTCACTGTAGACACCAAAACAACACCAATATGATTATGTGACTACGAAGACTGATCACGTTGGCACACACAGCCCCTAGGGCAGCCCCCAGAGGTTAAACAGTGGTCCTAACCACTCTCACAGCAGTTTTGAAAGGTCAAAAATCATCTTGGCACCTTCAGGAACTTTGCTCAATATCCGTTCCACCCAGGGATTCTAATTGGGATCCATTCCAACCAGGGACGAATTCTAATTGGGATTCGCTCCGCCCAGGGACGAATCCACAATTCACTCCAAGGTGGGGCAGATTGCAGGTTTGACGGGCAAAAAGTCAAATCTTGGCAAATGGCAGCTCGGATCCACCACTTAACGCTTCCTTCATTGCATGGGAGTATAGGTGAGCATTTTTTAGCATTAGAGGCTGTTACAAGGGTAGTCATGGAGTCCCTATTTAGGGAGGAATCTTCCCTCCCCTGGAAGGGCATGGCTGCCAAGTGGCGCCTCTGCATGCTCATCCCAAGAGACCTCCAGGTCTATAAATTGGTGGGTTTTCTCACCCCAAAATATACAGAGGAAGAGCAATTTGGAGCAACGAAGTGCTGCCATTTTATTTCCCCATACATCCTTGTGCGATTTGTGCCTTTCACATCCGTGATCTCTTTTGGAGAAGAGGTCATTGGGTGATCATTGGAAGGTCGAATCTTGAGCCCAAAACCCGACATTTGGCCATAGAATACCACCCCAATTTTTTGAAAACACCTTACAAGATATTTTGGACCCATCCCAAGTGGATTGGCATCGAAATCAGGTCCCAACGGTGGGCGGCCTGCCCGGGTGCCCCCGCACTACCGTGAGTCTAATCGTCCCTTTTAGGAATGATTAGGAATCTATGGCAGATTTTTATTTCTATCATTTTTATCTTGCATTTCATATTATGCTGCTTAGGTAGTTTGCAATTTCGATTTCGTAATGTTTTGAGCAAATCTTATCATGTTTTATCACTTTTTGTCTTTACTAACTTGCAGGTAGCATCATAAAATTCCCATTAATGGAGGCAAAATTGGGAAAATCATGACCATCTGGGTCTTCCCAAAATACCCCCAATTAGCTAACCCCAAGTTTGTAGGTCTTTTGGAGCTCTCTAGGTAGGACATTTGGGATAGTACCTTTTTGGCATTTTGTTGCAGGTAAATTCGTCCCGCCCCGAAGCGAATTCAAATCGGTGAGGAATTTCCTGACTGTTATTTTTGTAGTGCCCTCTTGGTGATGTCCTGATGCCCCTGTAAAATTTTTAGAGCATTTGGATTCATTTTAGTTATAGTTTAATTCATTTTTCTCATTCACTTATCGTAGGCTTGGGGATTGCATGTTTTGTTTCATCCGTAGGTGCTACTAACTATTTCTTGTTCCTTTGAACACAGGATCGGAACATCGAAGGAGCAGTAAGGAATCAAAATTCATAGACACAAGTGGCGATGACATTTTGGTCCGCCCATCTTACATGTGGGCACGCGGAAGAAGGATGGTTATCCATGGATGTGACCAAGAGATGAATTTGACGCTCCTCGCCCCTAAAAAGGGAGGAGGTGGATTGTAACCAAATTGTGAAATACATCAATAAAAGAAAAGGGTTTTTATTTCATTTGGGTTTCAATTTGTTTATGCTTTCTCCATTTCATGCATTTTTAATTCGTAGGGTTTAGCGTTAAGTTTAGTTTCGTTTTTGCATCATGCTTGGAGTTTTTCCTTTTTTTGTTTTCGTATCCTCGTGCTTTCAGTGGCGATCATGGTGGGACCTTGTCCTCTATTTTTAAGATCAGATATCTGATCCAAACTTGGTTGTTTTTTTTTCTTGCAGGTGTCGAGTTTCACACGCTGACTGCTGTTCGTTCCATTAGGAGGCGGATATAGAGCTATAATTCATCTTACCCAGGGAAGAATGGGAATTCTCCCCACCCTATGATGAATACAATCCTGTAATTCATTCCCCCCTAGGATGAATTTTTGTCTGTGTAGTCTTTGGGCAGAAACTCAGAACCGACATATTTGGGCAGAGAAGAGGTAAGGATTCCGAACTTTTCTTGTCTATTTCTGTCTTCAGTTTCTCTATTCTTAGGGTACTTGCTTGCTTAGGGAAATTAGTTTTCCTTTATCGCTTGCTTTTTTCCATTTTGCAAAATAAAAAGAACCCCACACACCACGTGGCAAATTAAACACCAAGGAGCTGGTCGTAAAACCCCAACCCTTGATCAAGACCAACGGTGGATTTCATCACCACCTTGGCTTGATTTTTGCATCCATTACCCCGATCGCTACTGTTACTGGACGTAAATCCTAATGAAATTTGATCGAGTGTAGCTAGGGTGATTCCCAGTGCATGAGGATAAGTCTTCTATGGTAGGTGTCATAAACAGGGCGATTCCCCTTTCATACCACCTACGTTCCACGTACCATCTGCTCTCACGTACCTATAGTTTCCCTCACGTAAGGGCGGGTATATAGAGAGGTTGGTATATCGGCCTGGCAATGGTATATCGAAGGGGCGACCATTTTTGGGAGCCATAAGAGCCATCATTTGCATTTAAACGTTCTTTACAAAAACCTTCAAAAAAAACAAAAACAAAAACAAAAACCAAAAACACACTAAACTAGGTCTAGGACACACTCTCAATATTTAAACGAGATAATCACTGCTTTGTGTGTGTGTGTGTGTGTGTCTCTTTTATGTTTAGTGTAGCATAAAAAAATCATAAAAAGAGATAAAAATCTACATAGCTTGTAGGAAAGCACCACCATGGTGTACACACGTAGCCAAGCCCAATCAAGGGTGGAAGCTACGAAAAGTGTACAAGGGGGCACAAGTCACCTCCGCTATAGCCCTAAGGACTTAGTCATACCACCTTGGCGGCCTGACCCACAAGAGATTCCGCATCATTCCATGTCAATATGGAACTATAGGGACACGCCCGTTCATCATAGCCCCTTTCGGGAAGAGTCCTTACATGTGGCACTCAACATAGATAAAAAGGCTCCCTTAGAAGATCGATATGAGTGGCCTCAGTTGGCAACCTTTAGAGGTGAGGAGGATGCTCAAGAGCATGTGACGAGATTCCTGAGCCAATGCTTTGGTATTCAGGACAATGATGCTTTGTTATTAAGAATGTTTATAACCACATTCGTAGGCCCTGCATCAGATTGGTTTACTCAGTTACCAAAGCACAACATTAACAACTTAGATCGGTTAGTGGATGCGTTCCTCGAATGCTTCGCCTTCAATACCAAGAAGAAGGTGTCACTGAGTGACTTAGCCAGACCTCAGGAAGTATGAGGAGGAGACCATGGCGGCCTATGGGAATCGATGGAGGACATTGCTTTCGAAGCTGCCCTACCTCCCTCCTATGTTCGACCTCACTCAGATGTTCTCCAAGAGTTGTTTGAGATCGATCTCTATGCTATTGTAGCTACAGCAATATGCCACCTTAGAAGAAGCTCTGGCGCAAGCCAGGATCATTGAAGAGATCAAAATACAGGATGGCGAGATAGCCAAACCTAAGAAAAAAGAGTGGACTAAAAACACTAAAGCTGGGACCACGCAACAAAAACCCACTGTGGTTAACCAAGTTGCTATCAATGTCCCTAAGCCTGCACAAGCAACACAACCTCAAAAGGCTAACTATCAGGCAGTGCCTCCTAACAACTATGACAGAGAAAATCAGAGGCAAGAACAGAGTCAGCAGCATCGCCCTAGGCGACAATACACACCCTACACAGAGTCCAGGGACTCCTTGTTTGACCGCTTGTTAGCGGCAAACCTGATCAACCTGCCAGAGGTTCAGACTATAGATCCCAACGTGCCCAAGCCTAAGGGGTATAGAGAGGACTTGTACTACAGGTTCCATAGGTGGCAGGGACATGACCTAAATGCCTGTTGGAAATTTAAGGGCTTGGTGCAAGACCTGATTGATAACAAGACACTAGCGGTGGATAATCCTGTCGCACCAAGCAATCAACAAATGGAGGTCTTCAAAGACCCCTTGCCTACTCATGCTCCGTAGGCAAAGACCCTACAAGTTAACGAGGTCACACAGAACTGCCCCATGCAGGGATATGTAGGGATGATCAGTATAGTGACTCGGAACAGGAGGTATCCGAGCACGAATGCTCCTGCGGCAGCGGCAGGAGAGGTGCCAACAACTTCGCAACCACAACAGCACCTTGCACAACCTCCTCCGCCTAGACCAGTGGCCACACTTCGGACCAAACTCACCCAGAGTTTGAGGACCACATCGGCTAGGCTCTCCATATACGAGCTTATACAACAATCTACGCCCCATCGAGAAGCTCTAATGGAGATTTTGAAAGCCATCGAGTTGCAGCCCCATGAGACAAATTCTTTCAACAACTTCGTGGGGCATGTAAAATGATGCACTGAGCCGGTCATCACATTTTGAGAAGACAAATTGAGATCAGTGACTGATGACATGGCAGATCCACCCCTGCACATTATCGTGCGGGTCAACGGGATCCCATACAAGAGGGTGTTGATAGACACTGGCTCGTCCAGCAATATCATCACAACTATGGCTCTCAAACATTTGAAGTTGCCCGCATCTCACATCATAGCTTCCACCTACACTCTACGAGCATTCAATGACGCAATCTGCTCGACAGTCGGCACAATAGTCCTACCAATCCAAGTGGGACAAAAGACCATACCCACATTGTGCCACATATTGGAGGGTGAGATGGCCTACAACATCTTGTTGGGCCGGCCATGGATCAGGGACATGAAGTGTGTCCCTTCGATAGCTCACCAATGCTTAAAGTATACATTTGAAGGGGAGGTGCATGTAGTCCCGACGGACTTGGAACCCTTCAAGTATTGTAATGCGGTGCAGCTGATGCCGCAATCGACCCTGCCATCAACACATTTGGATTTCCAGTTAAATCCATCTAAACAGGGTCCGATTCCGTAGGCATCCCCATTAGCAAGTTCCTCAAAATCCCAGTCGGGTTCATCTTCATCGTCTGGTCCTCCACCAACGACACCATCTTTGGGGGCCAAACAGAAGGACAAAGGGAAGAAACCCCTGGAAGAGGCAAAACCTTTGGAAGAGACACTGCCATCAGTATCAACTATCTCTACTGAGGAGATGCCTAGCCGGATGGAAGTCGAGGCTCCTAGTCCACCCGACATGGAGTGGACTCAAGGAGAACTTCCATTCCCTCCCCCTCAACCGCCAACGATCACCGTTGAAATGGCCAATACGGGCCTGGGGGAGTATCTGGTGTGGAATATTGTAGCAACACCCACACTAGAATCCATGCAGGACATGGGGAGACCTCGACTCCCCATTGGCACTATTGTTCCCCTAGGCTACCCGTCGAACCAGACAAACTTTGTGTATGGGGGCCTTGATCATGGCGTTGCACCATGCACGCAAGAGGACGAAGACGAAGAGCCTTTTGCTAAAAATGTCAACTATTTGTCTAACCCAGACTTTGCTCGGAGATACCTTGGCCAATGCAATTGGCACGGATATGGGTTAGGCCGATATGAGCAAGGGATACGTGTTCTTTGCCAACCAAGATACCAAATGCCATATGACAAGTCAGGAGTAGGGTTCAACCACCCCCTCCCCTTGGACATCTTGGTGGAGAACATGCAAGGCCTAGGGATAGGCAACAAGGGGGGATTGGCATCAGATCCATATGCCAACCCTAACACCACATATACATTGAGGGATTATCTCCCATTAACGACAATCAACCTTGTTGGCTCTAGCAATCCCTTCCCTTCGCTCGAGAGAGGAGAAAGCTCGAGAGCTCATTTTCAAGGAGGGTCTAGACAATGTCAAGAAGGGTCCTCGAAGGACGAGCCAGAGTATGAACCAGCATCGTATGACCCCTTCGAATCAGATAGCGATCACTCACAGGTGATCCCCATGGATGATTATCAAGAAAGCCTCTTGACAATGTTCCCCCTGGATGCTCCCATCGAGCAAGCGCCGCTCCAAGGAAATCAAGTCCCCCCGTAGAGAGCGGAACAACCTAGGTGGGACCACATTAATTTGCTCGAGCAGGATGAGCCTGTCATACCTCAAACAGTTGTCGGAGCCAATGAGGGCTTTTGGATTTTTGATAGTGATTACGAAGATGAAACAGAAATGACATATCTTAATCACATGCGGTAGATGCAACATCGACACCCCTTGGAGATTAACGACATATTTGAACAGCTAAACATAGTGCCAGGGCATGAGTGGTACGTAGACCCAGCACGGTGGGACCAAGTGTTGGATCCGCTACTCTGGGCATACGAAGCATACCTTCCACCCAGAGACCCTATAGTGGCATCAGTGCCGAGGGCAGACCCTATTTTCCTATCCGCACATAGGGCCGACCCATTCATGCCAGTCCCTCTAGAACCGGATCCCAAGCATAGAGAGCATCTAGAATGTCCGAGTAACCACACCCATGGTAATGGAGACCAAAATCATTTCATCAACATGATCTCCATTGACTTAACCACCCCCATCCACAATCCGGCCGATCCAACATAGTCACTGTCTCTAGACATAGATGCCATAGACTGGGATCGCGTCGATTCCCCTCCATCCCCATCCGAGTACTGGCCTTTCGATGAAATGCTCCATTTTACCCCTGGGCCAACTCAGGATATCTGCCATGCTGAAGAGGGACCCGAGGTTCCTAACGATGATCTAAACTCAGCAAATGATATCCACTTGATCCCAACTCCACATCAATTGGAAGACGGATCCCACATGTCGATCGAGGAGACGACTGACGTAGACATCGGCTCAGATCCAATGAATCCATAGATCATCAAGCTGGGGGTAAGTTTATCCCTCGAAGAGCAAGCCGACTACATTGCCCTTCTCAAAGAGAAGAAGGAGGTTTTTGCATGGTCATACAAAGACATGCTGGGACTAGACCCGTAGCTAGTCATGCATAATCTAACGCTTGATCCGACAGTCAAGCCAGTTAAGCAGAAACTATGCAAGATGCACCCAATAGTGGCCTTAATGGTCAAAGATGAATTGCAAAAGCTGTTGGATGCATAGTTTGTCATCTGCATGGATTATCCACCATGGCTGTCCAACATGGTGCCCGTCAAGAAGCTTGATGGGAGGATTCGCATATGCACTAATTTTTGAGATCTAAACAAAGCGAGTCCTAAAGATGATTTCCCCTTGTCGAGCATCGATGCATTGGTAGACGCTACAGTGGGTCACGAAATGCTTTCCCTCATGGATGGTTTCTCGAGATACAATCAAATTTGTATCAGTCCCGAGGACCAGCTAAAAATGGCATTCACAATGCCTTGGGGGACATTTTGTTATAAGGTCATGCCCTTTGGCCTTAAAAATGTTGGCGCCACCTACCAACATGCCATGACATACATCTTCCATGATTACATGCACAAGACTTTGGAAGATTACATGGATGATTTGTTGGCCAAATCTCTTTTGTGCCCGGATCATCTCGGTGACTTAAGCAAGATCCTCGATCGCCTCATGGAGCATAGAGTCAGACTGAATCCCAAGAAGTGCATTTTTGGCATCACATCTGGAAAGCTCTTGGGTTTCATAGTCTCAAAATGGGGCATCGAGGTGGACCCAAACAAAGTCAAGGCAATCCTTGAAATGCTTCCCCCAACTACCATCAAGCAGCTAGAAGCCTGTAAGGAAAGGTCACGTCGATCAAGCGCTTCATAGCGTAGCTATCTGACAAGTGCCGACCAATGAACAAGTTGTTGCACAAGGGGGTAGCATTTCACTGGGATGACGAGTGCCAGTCAGCCTTCGATGACATTAAACAATACTTGGCTTCATCGCCAGTATTGGCACCACCTAGACCAGGAGTGTCATTCTACTTATACATCTCAGCTATTGAGGTGGCACTGGGAGCCATGTTAGCCTAGAAGAATGAACTTCACAGGGAACAGGCTACTTACTATCTTAGCCGCACCTTGGTCAGCTATGAACTTAACTATGCATACGTTGAGAAACTCTGCTTGGCAGTGGTGTTTGCTACCAAAAAGTTGTGCCATTACATGCTGAGCAACAAGACGTATGTTGTGTCTAAGGAGAATCCATTGCGATACATGATGAGTCATACTTATCATAGTAGTCGCACGACGAAATGGATCATGTTGTTGATGGAATTTGACATAGAGTTTATTGGACAGAAATCCATAAAAGGTCAGGTCATAGCCGATCAACTAGCAGAGGCTCCTCTCGAAGACGACCAACCTCTGACTATAGAACTACCCGATGATGGGGTCTTCCATGTCTCAGAATCACCAGATTTCGATGAGCCTGAGTCACGAGCCGACATAACCCTATTTTTTGATGGTTCTAAATGTGAGCAAGGTGGTGGCACGGGAATAGTATTCTTCACACCGTAGGGCGCTCCTATGCCCCTGTCATTTAAATTAAATTTCCCATGCACCAACAACAATGCAGAGTATGAAGCCTTGCTCATAGGTCTTCAGACAACAATCACCATGAACATTAAACGATTGAATATCTTTGGTGATTCGCTGTTAATCGTCAACCAAGTCAAAGGGGTATTCCAATGCAAATGCCTAGTTCTACAGGCCTACAAAGCCCTTGTGGACAAATTCCTGGCAAATCTTGAATGGTACGACATCGAGGCACTCCCTCGATCATCGAATCATTTTGCGGACACTATGGCCTCTTTGGGGTCGCTAATCCCGCAAGACATTTCTGGTGATATGACCACCATTCAAGTCAAAACACTATCGCAATCAGTGATGGAGCGAGCAAGCTCTGATTTAACGCCAAGAATCCACTCGATCCAGATTGAGCCATCCATGGATAGGTTCTCTCGAATCCATGATCATTTGAAACATGCCAACTGGGGGTCCTTGTTCTCCCCTACTCCCCTTAATAGCAATACAATGCTATTCTTGCAAGTTCTCTCCCGCTCAACTTTTGCTAGGGATGAACTTCGAGAGGGACTGGTTGTTCATACCATCGAGGCTTCTGATCAGCAGGATTGGTATTCACCCATAAGGGACTACCTCAAGTTAGGTAACCTCCCACTTGGATTGATGCATGCCACAAAATGTGCATTCAAGCAGAAAGCGCAAAGCATGTCTTGTTAGGAGACATTTTGTACCATCGTAGCTATGAAGGGATCCTCCTTCGATGCTTGGACCAGCAAGAGTCCACTTGGGCGATCGCCCAAGCGCACGATGGTACATGCGGTGGTCACTTCAGCGGTATGGCCATCGCAAAGCGCATTCTTTGCATGGGCTATTATTGGCCATATTTAGAGCGAGATTGTTGTGCATATGTCAGGAAGTGCATGAAATGTCAACACCATGCTAATTTGACACACGTACCTTCCCAGGCCTTGCAGCCGATCCAATCGGCTTGGCATTTTTCATAGTGGGGCCTAGATCTAATCGGAAAGATCTCCCCTGCATCGTCAGGTCATCACACGTTTATCATCATGGCCACAGAGTACTTCACCAAGTGGGTGGAAGCAGTTCCGCTAACCTCTACGACTGGACCCCGCATTGTGGAGTTCATTTTGCATAACATCATATGTCATTTTGGTATTCCATCCAAGATCATCTCGGATAATGGGACGTCATTCAAGAACAAATATGTGCGTGCTTTGACCACAAAGTACAAAATTTAGCATAGTTTTTTGACACCCTATTATCCGTAGGCAAATGGGCAAGCAGAGGCGTCGAACAAAATGCTAGTCGCCATCCTTAAAAATACAGTCATAGATAATCATAAGGATTGGCACATTCAGATCCCACTTGCCCTGTGGGCCTATCGCACTAGCATTCGGACACCCACTAGGGCAACTCCATTTTCGCTCGTGTATGGCTCCGAGGCTGTCATGCCTCTCGAGTTGGAAATTCCTTCCCTACGCATATCAATGCAAGAGTTCATCGATGATGATACTGCACGGCAGGCCCGGTTAGACCAGCTTACGTTGCTTGACGAATGACGCGTTAATGCTCTCGAGCATTTACGTATCTATCAAGAGCGACTTAAGAAAGCATACAACATGAAAGTTCACTTGAGGGACTTTCAGGTCGGTGACTTGGTCTTGAAAGAAAACCAACAGAACTCTAGTCTGCCATCCCATTTAAGGGACAAATTCATGGCAAACTGGTTAGGTCCCTATGTAATTGATAGCAAAATAGGACCTAGAACATACCGGCTAGCCTCTCTTGATGGAATCAAGGAACTAGAACCCTTGAACATCAGTCATTTGTGGCCATTCCATGTTTAGAAGAGCCATAACCCAAAAAGCTCCAAGGATTCCCATAATCGCTTGGTCAATCCCCAAAATGCTCCAAGGATTTCCATAATCGCTTGGTCAATCCCCAAAATGCTCCAAGGATTTTCATAATCCTTGGTCAATCCCCAAAATGCTCCAAGGATTTTCGTAATCGCTTGGTCAATCCCCAAAATGCTCCAAGGATTTCCATAATCGCTTGGTCAATCCCCAAAATGCTCCAAGGATTTTCATAATCGCTTGGTCAATCCCAAAATGCTCCAAGGATTTCCACAATCGCTTGGTCAACCCCAAAATGCTCCAAGGATTCCCGCAATCGCTTGGTCAAAAACAAGAAAATTCAAAAACAATAAAATCATCAAAAATAACAAAATTTGCATCTCATTTCCATGCATGCTCAAAATCATCACAAAAATAAAGAGCTCTATTTTGCATATCATCTTCATATTCACACAAATCAATCCATCAAAAACACAAAAATATATAGCTGCATTAAGCATCACACCCATACATTACATCTTTGTGGTCATAAAGGTCAAGGCACCATAGACTGTGATTACTTGGCAAAACCCTCATTTTCCACATTTCTCCGCTCTATAAATAGTCCATCAAAAATAAACGCCAATCACATATTTTCACCATACTATAGTCAGTGGTCTTCTAATGTATCAAGAGTTTCTATCATTCAGTCATCATTAGCTTTCTAGCCACGTACTGTACCAAGTCAGACAGATTTTATGAAGGTAGAGTTTTACTTGGCTTACACCTTGTTACGTAGCATCCCAACACAAATTAAAACACATAAAACATTCCCAAGTTGTGTGAATGAAAGATGAAACCTGCAAAGCAATCCAGGTCACCATAAGCGAAATGGTTATCTTGCTCATCCCCCTATGCGAATGACCCCAAGAATGCTGAGAGTTGGCAAAAGGACAAGCATCCTCCCTACCCAATTCCCCAAGAATCCCAAGTTCTCAAAAGTTGCAAAACATCAACAATTTGCAAACGTCAAAAATCCAAATTTTGACATCACAACCAAAGTGCATACATCAAGAAAAGCACATACAATAGTGATTCTCCTCACTCACTATTCAAAATCCCTTGCTCAAAAAAAAAATAATACAAAAATAAATAGTGATTTTTATCACTACAAAAGAGCAAGTATCCCAATACAATTGAAGAAAAGAAGGGAGTCGAACTTGAATCCCTGGAACTCTCAGCATCCAGACGGGTCATGAGGCAAACCTCAGTACCGGTTTGGTTGATAGCCTATCGGTCATTGGTGGTAAACCTCCCGCATGACGATATATCTGTCACATTAACTTGTGTGCAGATCAATGTTTGCATGTGGATGAGCTAGCTTATGGTATCCTATGATAGCACCACAGATTAATCTGACTAAACACAACAAAGGAGTTAGTGGAGCTAATCAGGTGATCCTCAGTATAGGTTTGGTTGACAGCCTATCTGGCACTGGCGGTATCCTGACCAACACCACATAAATGAACTCAATTGCACACACAGGGATGTGAAATAACTTGGTCCAAAACAAGTCCGATTCATACCTTGTTCAAAAGTCTTGTGAGATAAAGTACAGTCATGGCTAGTTAGTTAAAACATCTGAGTCTCAGAAAACCTTAACTACATTCGAAACCAACTTGCTATATTTTATTCTCACCATACCAAAAAAAAAAAAACACATGTATACATGAAAAGTCATTTACAACAACGATCGCCCAGGACAAAAAGTCATAAAGTTCTAAACAGTCTATGGTGCGACTACCAAACATCACAAATTCAATTCATCCATTCCATTTGCATATCATATAAATTAGAAACATTTGCACTCATCAACACATATGCATCCATCACTATAACTTAACATGCATACATCCATATTCATCAATCATCGTGCATAAAATCAAATCATCACATGCGCATAAACAAAATAAAGTCTGTATATATATATCATCAAAAATGCCCGTAGGCTACAAAGAACCGGTCATGTGACCCCGCAACCAAATCCAAAAGCTCAAAAACCCCCAAGCCTAGGGCGTCGACCACCATGATCACGCAGGATCGGTGCGACGGGAACTACCCCTCATGTGGTGGGTCCTATGGGACCCCTCAGGGCGACTGCTGCTAGCCCCCGCATCATGCCTACTACCGCCTCCCTCATCCAATCACCTACGATGAGATGATGTTGACTGCTCAGTACCACTGTCCCTCGTTCAATGTGAAGAGCCACCTCCAAGGGGCTCAGGTAACCGCCCACCGAGGCGGATAATCTCTCCCTCCATATCCATCCGATGTCGAGACCAATCTGTCTCCCACCGCAACCACTCTACCTCCCATCGATGGTAGTAAGCTACTGCATCATCATGCTGCACCAGCTACGTCCATAGGAGATCCCTCTCCTATGCAGCGCTGGTGTCCCCATCCCCCGATGGTGTGCAACAAATGTGCTATCCCGCTCTGCCAGCTGAGTCCGTAAGAGATCCCTCTCCTACAAAGCTTCCCCCAACTCCTCATCTCACCTCCATAGTAGCTCCACCAATCATGCATTCTCAATGTGCACCCCTACCTCCGTGTCCTCCACCATGGCCTGATGCATAGGCACCTCTGGAATAGCAGCCTGCTCTGGCTCCCACTACTCCGAGACGTCCTGCATCTCCGGCTGATCCGAAGCCCCAAAGTCCATGCCCAAGTCATCCACCTCCACCATGTCCGCATCCTCTAGCGGAGCTCCCCAACCCTCACCTGGTGCCTCCGCACCATCATCCCCTACCGCTGCTACCTCCGCACCTCCCAATGGTCCCTCTCCCCGCCATCACCATAGAGTCCACCACTGATCATACTCTGTAGTAGTCCCGACATCATCCACGTCTGAGACGTCGATCATCGCATCCGAATCCTCGCCCAATGGCATGATGACCGGTCGATCCAGAGTCCTCTCATCCCCCCGATGCCGATAGACCACGGGCTCACCAGGAAACCCCTGGTGCACCCCAAACTATCATGCCACCCGACTGTATGGGAAGAACTCCTGCTCGGTCCCATGCCGCCCAATCAGCCACCGCTCCCTATGCACCCATCGAAGCCACTCTCCAGCCTCAGGCCAGGCTGGACAGTCTCGATAGGGATGCCAGAACACCTCCCCCAGAGCAAGCCGAGCAAAGGCATCGGCATAGTGCCCTACGACACCTGCCCACCATCGACTCTGTCCCTGCTCCTCAGACCGCCGCCACAGAGCCACGTAACCTATATCCTTATCTGCCATCTCTGCCCATGTCATCCATGGTAACCCCCCTGGTCTCTCCACCGCTATATGCTGCCAACCCCAGCTCTACAATAGATAGCTACAGCTGATCCCCTTTCACCTCCGACAATGGACCTCATATAGCTCCCCATAGAGCTACGCCAGCAACGTCTATCCCCATCTCATGATCAAAGGTTCATGCATCGAACACTCCACCAGCCGATAGACCACATCCAACAGGTTCCACGAGAACCTCGCACCTGACGAGTCAGGTAGCAACATGTTGGAAATGAGGCCCATAAGTACTGCGTGCCTCACTCCCAACACCCCCTTCTCCAACCACCATCGAACCAGAATCCCGCCCATCTGGCAGTCAATCTCTGCCCTCTCCACTAGACCATCCACCCCCAACTCCTCCCCATGCCCGAAGTAGCGTGTCAGCACTGCTGTCCGTTGATCCCGCGACGTCGTCCTGATCGGCAGTCCATCTATTGGAATCCTAAGAATCCGATAGACATCCTCCAAAGTGACTGTCATCTCCCCTATTGGGAGATGGAAAGTATTAGTCCGGGGATCCCACAAGTTGATCAGGGCCATCAGGTAGGCCCGATCCCCAATCACTGGCTCCAATCGAGTCACCTGCTTGAGCCCTAGGGCGTCAAGCCACTCCCAGTCAGCCACAGCTAGCGCCTCCCATGCTTCAGCAAAAATAGTAGGCACACGATACCGGCTCTTCACAACCTGCAAATAAAAACAAAATAAACACATTAGAATCATAAAAAAAAAAAAAACATGAACACAAACAAACATGGTTCCACTAGGATTTCAACCTACATTTTAGTGAAGTCATACCAAAACAAATAAACACATTTCACTAAGGTTTTTTTCATTTGTACATTTGAAACACAAAATATAAAACAAGACGCGAAAAATAACTTGCAGTTTTAAAAACTATCATACAAGAAACTAATAAAGAGGGCATTCACTTACTGGTCTCGCTTCGGCTCCGCCGCTCGATCCGGTTCGTGCACTCATGGTGGCGGAAAAATTTGGCAGTGCTTCGCTTCGCAGAATTGACCTCCTCCTCCTCAGAGCTCCAAATCGCCAGAAAAAACAAGTGCAAATGAGCCCAAACCCTAGTTTTGGCCTTTAAATAGGCTTTTTGAGCCTGTAATCATTCCTCCCTGGGATGAGCACTCTGGTTAGCACTCGTCCCACCCTGGAATGAATGCTCAATAGGAATTCGTCCCACCCAGGGACGAATACAGAGCAAACATTTCACAAAACAACAAAAATGCACAAAAATGCACCAAAAACAGCAATAAAACTGTCCAATGAGAGTGCTTTTGCACTTGACATTTCGGGCATGCAAAATAGATGTCGGGGTCACAAATCCTCACTATCCTACTCCCTAAGAAGGCTACCATAGCCGGACCGCTCCACGGGAGGACGGATCTTCGAGAATTTCATCCCCAAACGACGTCGCCAAAAGGGTCAAAACCCACCCAAAAATAGCAATAGAGTTGCCGAACGAAGGCGCCTTCACGCCTGACATTCTTGGCATCCAAAATAGACGTTGGGGTTATAAATCATCACCATCCTACTCCCTAAGAAGGCCACCATGGCCGGACCGCTCCACGGGAAGATGAATTTTTGACAATTTCAGCTCCAGAAAGGCGTCCCCAAAAGGGTTAACACCCACCAAAAATAGGTCTAAATGTCAAAAAACTGCACACACATTCAAAGATAAATCTCTGAAGGCACCCTTACCTAAGTCATCTTGGGTCAAGCGACTCGTCACTTTTCTCATGCAGGTCATTCCCTCATCGATTCGTCGCTTGAGGGGGTAGTCACACTTAGTCACCAATCAACAAATACACACCCAATCATGGAAATGGCATGCATTCGAAGAATCATTGGCAAAGACAAATCACGCTCCTGCTTGGGGCAAGTAAACAAGCAATAATCACAAGCTGATCAATCACTTGGCATTCATGAATCATGAACTCAAGGTTCCCATAGACAAAAGGTTGCGCCCTTTGCCTATTCATGACTGATCAATGTCCAAGCTCAAGTAACACCTCACCGAAAAAGGTTAACACTTGAATTGAGTTCCCTCGCTCGTCAGAAGCAAGGATTCAAGAATGCATGCCCTTTTCATACTTGGGGCATCAAAATTTGGTTAGGTTACTAAGAAACCCTAATCATTAGTGCTTTGGTTATCTATTTTTGCTCGGCGTTGTGCCTTGCACAACGCATCCCAAAAAGGGGCATCTATAGACACCAAAACAACACCAATCCGATTATGTGACTGCAAACACTGATCACATTGGCACACACAGCCCCCAGGGCAGCCCCCAGAGGTTAAACAGTGGTCCTAACCACTCTCACAATAGTTTTGGAAGGTCAAAAATCATTTTGGCACCTTCAGGCACTTTGCTCAATATCCGTTCCACCCAGGGACGAATTCTAATTGGGATTCGCTCCGCCCAGGGACGAATTCACAATTCGCTCCAAGGTGGGGCGAATTGCAGGTTTGATGGGAAAAAAGTCAAATCTTGACAAATGGCAGCTCGGATCCGCCACTTAACGCTTCCTTCATTGCATGGGAGTATAGGTGAGCGTTTTCGAGCGTTAGAGGTTGTTACAAGGGAAGTCATGGAGTCCCTATTCAGGGAGGAATCTTCCCTCCCCTGGAAGGGCATGGCTGCCAAGTGGCGCCTCTGCATGCTCATCCCAAGAGACCTCCAGGTCTATAAATTGGTGGGTTTTCTCACCCCAAAATATATAGAGTAAGAGCAATTTGGAGCAACGAAGTGCTGCCATTTTATTTCCCCATACATCCTTGTGCGATTTGTGCCTTTCACATCCGTGATCTCTTTTAGAGAAGAGGTCATTGGGTGATCATTGGAAGGTCGAATATTGAGCCCAAAACCTGACATTTGGCCATAGAATACCACCCCAATTTTTCGACAACACCTTACAAGAGATTTTGGACCCATCCCAAGTGGATTGGCACCGAAATCAGGTCCCAACGGTGGGCGGCCTGCCCGGGCGCCCCCGCACTGCCATGAGTCTAATCGTCCCTTTTAGGAACGATTAGGAATCTATGGCAGATTGTTCTTTCTATCATTTTTTATCTTGCATTTCATCTTATGCTGCTTAGATAGTTTGCAATTTCGATTTCGTAATGTTTTGAGCAAATCTTATCATGTTTTATCATTTTTTGTCTTTACTAACTTGCAGGTAGCATCATCAAATTCCCATTAATGGAGGCCAAATTGGGAAAATATGACCATCTGGGTCTTCCCAAAATACCCCCAATTAGCTAACCCCAAGTTTGCAGGTCTTTTGGAGCTCTCTAGGCAGGACATTTGGGACAGTACCTTTTCGGCATTTTGTTGCAGGTAAATTCGTCCCGCCCCAGAGCGAATTCAAATCGGTGAGGAATTTCTTGACTGTTCTTTTTGCAGTGCCCTCCTGGTGATGTCCTGATGCCCCTATCAAATTTTTAGAGCATTTGGATTCATTTTAGTTATAGTTTAATTCATTTTTCTCATTCACTTATCGTAGGCTTGGGGATTGCATGTTTTGTTTCATCCGCAGGTGCTACTAACTATTTCTTGTTCCTTTGAACGCAGGATCAGAACATCGGAGGAGCAGCAAGGAATCAACATTCGTAGACACAAGCGGCGGTGACGTTTTGGTCCGCCCATCTTACATGTGGGCACGCGGAAGAAGGATGGTTATCCATGGATGTGACCAAGAGATGAATTTGACGCTCCTCGCCCCTAAAAAGGGAGGATGTGGATTGTAACCGAATTGTGAAATACATCAATAAAAGAAAAGGGCTGTTTATTTCATTTGGGTTTCAATTCATGTATGCTTTCTCCATTTCATGCATTTTTAATTCGTAGGGTTTAGCGTTAAGTTTAGTTTCGTTTTTGCATCGTGCTTGGAGTTTTTCCTTTTTTGTTTTCGTATCCTCGTGCTTTCACTCACCAAGAACTTTCTCAATAATTCAATCTCATAGAAGCATAAAGAGAATTATTAGAGACTCAATATGTTCTATACTCAAATCCCAATCTCAACTCAAATCAATCTTATAGAAGCATAAAGAGAATTGTTACAGACTCAATATATTCTATCCTCAAATCTCAATCTCAACTCAAATAAATCTTATAGAAGCATAAAGAGAATTTTTAAAGACTTAATATGTTCTATCCTTAAATCTCAATCTCAACTCAAATCCATAATATAGAATAGTTTGTTTCATGGAACTTGAACAACCACTTCACACAATCACTTGACTAGGCTCAAACAACTCTTCTCAACCAACTACCACAAGGAACAACTATTTCTTACAAACCCTAGTCCAAGCATGTATCAACCAACTCAAATGTTTCCAACAATGCTCAACCACAAATCTCACATAACAATGATACCCATGTTCTTCTCAAGTTCAACTTCTTCGCATAACCAATGGGTTTTAACAACAATGCTAATAAAATATTCTTCACATAATAATGATACTCATGTTCTTCTCAAACCCTATCTTAGGTTTTTCATACAACTAATAGCTTCAACAACAATGCTTATAAAACAAGGTTTAATAACAACTCTCAACCCATAAAACCTTGAAGCATTCAACCAACTAATTTCAAAAATGAAACAACAATTAATCCTTTTCTCTCCAATTATATTTTAGAAATCAACCACCATAAACAATCAATAGGAGAATGTGTCCATACCTTTTATGGAGATGAAGAAGCCTTTTGGTTCTCCATAAAATCTATCTCACTAAACACACTTTCTTTTTCAACTTTAAACAAGGGTTATATATCTTGATTAATAACACAACAATAACATCCAAATAACACCTTATTACTCCTACTCAATAACATACACCATGTCACTTCATAAATGAATTGATCTCTTTTGAAAAATAACAAAGCAACCTTCACTTTTGAACCTCTTTATAAAATCAGAAATATCTCTTTACACACACCTTATTTATCCCTCTAAGCAAGCTAATAAAATAGCCCTCAAAATAAGCTTTCCAATGATATATAATATGATATACTTCTAAAACATAAATCACTAGAAATATCTCCTTTTTTAAACATGCATCATAACCCTTATTCCTCCTAAGGCAAAATTTGAAAAATAAAATATATCTAAAAATTATTAACTTACCTCTATCCTTGATGGGATTCGATCTCGTGACCTTCCTTGCTCAGCGCCTTAACCACAACCAACCTACCATTGGGCCACATGCCCTCATGTGCTCAAAAGGAGCACACAACAAAATCTTATGTCGTGAATATCTGCGTCCTTAGAAAACAAAATGCTCTTCACGCGTTTCAACACAACAAAACAGCTCCAGAAAGAATCAAATGCAAGACCTCTTGCTTCACACACATCACACGAACCACCAAGCCAATGATGCCTATAGGTTTGGCTTTACTCCACAATAGTCTCTTCAACAAACATGAAAATTGTAAGCCTTTTAAAACCCTTTTCACACACACTTCGACACACGATGCGTAGGCTATTTTACCATTCGAATCCAAATATCAAATCGAGCGCTTAGGGAAATAAATTGAAACTTTGGGCATATATATATATATATATATATATATATATATATATATATATATATATATATATGTCCTCCTCCTTTCCTTTGACATCAATGCTATAATTTAAATATTAGTTTTATGCCTTTTCCTTTCTTTGACGTTGGCGCTATAAATTAATTTTAAATTTTAATTTTAAATAATTTAAAATTTAAACTTAAATATTTAAAATTAAATATCTCCATCATTGGGGCACCTTTTTTGACGAAACGAAAATCCAACTTGGGTTATAATAAAAACTCATTTCAAATATGCCATCCATGGTTTTAAATAAAACCTTTTATTTTGCCTGCCTTGGTTTTCAATAAAAACTTGTATATATCCATGCTCTCCAAAATATCATAAATGCTTATTTATGAAATGCTTTGGCCACCAAAACTCAATGTGATCCATGTGACATCAATGACAACATAAAATCACTTAAATTTCCAACACATCCTAGCCATACCATTGCATAAATATGGACCAACAATCCTTCAAATTATCGCATCACCATCAATATTTCTATTTCTACAAAAATTTTTGGTGTAGTAGAAAAATTAGTCAATGTGGAAAAAATCAAGGAAAGAGGGCAATAGTGAAAGCAAGGTGTAGACCAAAGTACTCAATAATAGATCTGCATTAGTTTAAGACAACTAATAGAGAGGATATGGAATTAAAAAGAAGTTTGTTATTGTTTTGTGGAATTTAAGGAGGCTTTTGACATAGTACCTAGAGGTAAACTATGGAAAATAATGGAAGAAATTGATATAGAAACTATAGAGTAGGTATACACAGACTTTATGAGAAAGTGTGGTAAAAATCAAAACTCTAGAAGGACTATCAAAGTGTTTTGGGAGTGATATCGCCTACCCTATTTGAGCTTACATTGACAAATTTAAAGAATGGGTAGAAAGGATGGGAGAAGAGAGAATACAATTAGCCAATTATATAGTGAGACTTCCTCTCTATGTAGATGATCTCATCTTGCTTGGCAAGACAATTGAATGTTTAAAAGAACTTTTAAAAGATTTAGAGGATTTTTGTAAAGAAGTTGGGATGCAAGTAAACACTAGCAAACCTAAAATTATGGCCTTATTTACTAGAAAAAAGTAAATATAGCCATATATTTTATTGAATGTAATATGTTAGAGGTAGTAATAGAATACAAATACCTTGGGTTAGATTTTCAAAGCAAAATCAGTTTGGTAATATATAGAATGGAACATATGCAAGCATGATGGAGGTCACTCTACTCTTTGCTAAATAGAGGTAGAAAAGTAGAGTTGTGGGATTGGAAAACCATTAGGGTCCTTTTGGGTTATTAGTTATTTTACTAGTGTTATATGGGTGTGAGGTGTGGGATAGCAATTTTATTGAATGGAAACAAATAGAAAGAATTCAAAAGCAACTATTTAAAAATAATTTTAGAATTTAAGATTTAGTTCCATATGATTATTTACTTGTTGAAACAAAAAAATTTCTACTATAAGGAGAAGCTGTGATAAGGCTATTAGGACACCTAAAGAAAATTACAAATAATGGAAGATACATGTTGCTAAAACATGTAATCAAAGAAACATTGAATAGAAGAAAAGACACATGGATGAAACAAAAAACAAATGGATGGAATAATGGAGCTTTAAATTTCATGAGATCTCAAACTTCAACAAAGAAATGAAACTGTATGTTAGAAAAAATATTTACTCGTTCTATGGATTGAGAATTTATGAAGGAAAAATAGTTATTTATGAACAAGTTCAACTAAAACTATGAACACAACCAAAAGAAGTACATATATGCAAATATCAAATAAAAAAAAAATTCTTATAGTCCAACTAAGATCCAATTCACATAATCTCAAATGCAAAACTAGGACATGGATAATTCCTCAAGAGGCATTGTTAGAATGCATAATAATCTTTTACACAAAAGGAGTAGTAGAGACTGAAAAACATTGTCATGGAATGTGAAGGCTAAAAGGGCATCAGGATTGCATATGAAGACACTCGAAAAGTAAACTTACTGTTAACTTTTTTTGAAATTTTGATAATAGAAAAAACAAATAACTTTTCATCAAAATCACCAATAAAAAAACATACTTCAAATGGTGATAAGAAGATGTTGAGCTTTTTGACATTGTTGAACAATTTTTTTTCTTCTTGGATTCTAAACTTTAAAATATTAATCCAAACTTTACAATATTAAATAAAAGATTTAAAGTTTAAATCCAATAAAAAAAATAATGATGTATAACATACCTTATGTTGTATTAAAACTCTTGATCTATAACATGTTTCAGTCTCATAAAAATAATTTAATAACATTTAATTTAAAAGGCAAATTTATATTTATTTGTAGAGCATTTTTTAAATTTAAGAATGCCCTTTGAGTTGGAGGATAAATGAAAGATTTTGCCTACACATTGTTTCCATACATGTGCGTCAAATTTATTTTTTAGAGAAGACTGTATTTTTATTATTATTATTAAAATGTCGTCTTAAATAAAAGATACGCAATTATTGGGACTCACCTAACGAAAGAATGGCAATTAAAATAGGTTTGAAGAAAAACAAATGGCGTTCTCTTACATACGTTGAACATCTTATCACACCGGCCATTTAAGTCATTCCCATCTACCTGTCATCACTGATGCATAGATCCCAAATGACAAAGATTTGTTTGGCACGGGCCTTTGACCAATTATAAGGTTATTATGTTAGGTTGCAAGATAATAACTAAGTCAATATGGACATGAAGATTTAATATGAGATGAATTATGTTAAACATGTTAGCTTGGATCTGCCTTCAAGTGTTAAGTTGAAGGGTTTAAATAATCTGGGTTTACAGAGAATAAAAATGGTATCAGAGGATGGCATTGTGTACCATGCCAGGCAAGTGATGCCAGATTTTATGATTGTGTTTTGTAACTATGAAGCAGTTTAGCAAAGTTATGAAAATGCATGAATATTCCATTGCACTCATAAGCATTACAGCTTCTTGCAAAGAAAAAATGTATTTTACATAAATTTAGGTCAGATGGCCACCATTTTTCCTGCCAACACAGGCCAACGAGGCCATTGCTTTGGCAACTTATTATTTGCTTGATGCGTTGTTATTAGCTGAGGAGAGATATCTCTACATGGAGGAGACAGGCCTCGATGCGACCGAATCATATAGTGATGCTCTTCATGATACTTTCAGTGCTAATCTCATTAAAATTATACTTTTAATGCTGTTGTTGGTAATGCCCACTATCTAGAGCACTGTGCGCCTGCACGAAGTAGACAATTTATTCATCATCACCCCAAATTAACGAAAACAAATATGACTCTGGAAATGGCGATCTAGGATTTCGGAAAACACATTAGATCGACTAAACATTTTGAACTTAATTTAGATTTAGGTGAAAGGACTCAAATCTCTACCACCTGAACTCAGGGTGATATTGACTATTGGTCACAAAGTTGAGCGAAAATCTCACAAGCGACAATAATAAACTAAATAAGTTTTAATTGAAAACGTGTTGGAAGCATAAAATCCCACGTATTCTAGGCAACTTAAATTGAGGTTGGTAGACTAAATTATTCCTCTTTATCGAAATAGCATTGTGGATTAGGCCGTCATGTTTTATCCTTCCGCTTTGACGTTATATTTGTGATGCCCTCTTACAACCATTGAAAATATGCGTATGCGAGCTAATGTGCGAAGATGGAGAAATTGGCATCTCAACTACAATTAGGTGGTATTTTCACCTACTCTTAGTTGTCATTACCTATTTTTAATATTATCGAAACCCACATGTCATATAGTACCTTTACAGAATATACAAAATTTTCCAAGAGATGTAAGACCCTCACAAATCTTTTTTACAATCTGGATCTTTTTTATTTTTCAATGCACAACCCATTCATATTAAAAAAAATAACAAAAATTAAGGAAAAAGTGATTTTGTTTTTAAGATTCCAGCTATATATTTACTTTTGATAGCCTATATTTTTTGGCAAGGTTCAAAATATGGTTATTTATTTGACTATTCAACTTTTGGATGTTCTAGTTTGTGCCAGATGATCCTTTAAGGTGTTTCATTCACCTTCTCCTTTTGAATCATTAGCCTTCATCCTTAATCCACAAATTCCTTTTTTTATTATTATCCTTCATTTCTTAGTTCCCATATTGCAGTTGCTTCTATCTGCTTCATCCTATGTCATTTGAGATGTTTCCTGAGTTCTAGCTTGCATTGTCTCTAAAATTATTTTAATTAGAGTTCTTCAAATTCTTTTCTCTGGTCTAAATTCTTATTTAAAAATATTGTTATTATGTTCCAATCAAAGTTGCCAATAGATGAAACCCAAACCCAAATCCTAAGTTATCTTCAAGGTCTCTAATTTGAATCTATTGGTCTTCGAATAGTCCTAAATTTTGTTTTCAGTGGGAATAGATATAGATATTTTTGACTGACAAAAAATGTTGTACCAACAACTCCATACTGTTCAAGCATAGGGACATACAAAAAGGAGGTGGCCCATTGTTTCCTCCTTTTGGTGATACATTATACACTAGTTGGGTCCAATAAATCCATGTATTCTCAAGTTATCCTGAGTCATAATACTCTTACATGCAACCAAGCACATAAAGCACTTTATCTTTGGCCATCCTTTGGATTGTCATAATTTCAAGTGGGTTATGAACCAATTAAGTATTTTTTATGGTGGTTTAAAATAATGCCCTATGAGATACCACCCTTTTTTTTGGAAGTTTTATTTAAGGCATGTTAAGTGGGGGTATTGATTGATTATGGGGTAAAATATTTTTAATAATATTTCCATGCATATTACATTATGATTACATAGTGATATTATAACAACTTAACAATTAATAATTATAAATGTATCATTTAAACAATTCCAACCTTGATCCTTGAACATTAAGGAATCTAATCAGTTGCACAATTGCAATTTGATAATTCGGATCTACTATCTTAATTTGAAATAAGCTTAGAAATATTATTATCCTATTTAAACATTAAAATCCTTAATCTTAATTCCAACCTTAGATCTTATGTGACAATTATTTTAAAAAGCATTTCTTAACAATGTAACTACAAGATTTTGTAAGTAATAAACCAACTAAAATGGACCTCATTCATATTACATAAAACTCATATTGTGGTTAAAGTGGTCATATGAAATTGACATTGGGCCCCAAATATATTAGATCATGACCATATTATGGTCTCTATAACAACTTGGTAATCATGCATGTATTTCTTGTTGATAATTGAACGTGGACCTCTTCTTTTAAAGTCAAGGAACTTAACCAATTGGACTCATGCAATTTTGTAAACTTAGTAATATATTATATAAATCCTTAGTAAAATTATATATTTGAAAGGAGTTCTTTATTCTAATAGATTAATCTTAAAATATTTATATTTTGTGGTAAATATTCAACTTGGAAAATAGAGCTATGAGATTGTTCCTATTATTAATGAGTTTGAGGGTTTGATAATGAAACCTAATTTAATTTAAGAGTTAATATAAGAGTACCATTATAGATAAAAGTCCTCATTTCTTTATCAATTTCCATAAATCTCCTCATGCGTGAATATCCCCATAGTATTATAATTTATGTGTTTAATATTTATCTATATGTTTATTATAAATATTGGTGAAATAAACAACCATACTTTACCATCGAAATATTCCATCATAGATACTTTATTATTTGATTATAAAAAATCATTTATGATGGTGCATTTACTTGCTTCCATTGCTCTATTATCCATGCTAGTGATTGATATATAAGTATTAAATGATATTGATAATGAAATGGAATAAGAGTTATGTGGATTATTAAATGTTTTTGCATTGTTTCTTTTAGATAGGTTTTAGAGAACATCCATGCACATTTATTTTACTCTTTATTTTATGGATTATAAAATAAATTTATAAGATACATTATAACATTATCCATAACTCTTATAGATTCATAAAGTGGTGAAATATATCCATATTCATTAAAATAAATGATCAAATAATGTATATACCAAATGAAGATATATCGCCAAGAGTAAGGAGCATTTAACTATAAAACCAAGAATTTGTTTATTTAATTATTTTTTATTATCATTTTTATTTAGCTTTGAAATTAAACTTGAAATTAATGCATACTTTGTATGCCAAACTATGATTTCATACTATGGAATTTATATAAGTGGATGTAGTTTATCAATAATGGTTACCCATAAACATGTTGTTATATGTTAGCTTGCTAATCAAGTAATTTTATTTTATTAGCTTATAAATACACATTCATCATGTACCAAGATGATGAATGTTCAAATTATCATATGTATTTTAATAGTTTTTTATGCTATGGAGTGAATGTCTTATATCTAAGATTTTTTTAATATAATTTTCTTAATGTGTTCAAAAAGTATTTATTTTAATAAGAAAATTATGTGCTTCACTACTTCTTTGTACTAGTGGGAATCAAGCATAGAATTTCCTATATAGTGATCTATTTATCTATGTATCATTTTTACAAAGTTATGATAAACACTTTACACTTTGAAAAAAAATAAACCCTGTGAAATACATAAATGATTGTTTTTTTAGTATTTTGAATATAATAAGAATAACCCCCACTATATATAACACTTGAATCTCTTAAATATTATATATATTCCTATTTGTCTTCTTAATATGTGTAACCAATGCATGGGTTAGGAATTAGTGTCTACACTAACTATTATTTTTATTCTCTACCAAAACATAACATAATGTAGGGTCTTGCATATCAAGTACGAATTGAAGAAAATATTAGTAGAGGTGACATGGTTAACAAAAAAAGCTTCCACATGATCTAGATTGGTCTCACTCCAATGAGAAAATTTATTAGTCAACAACTAAGTAATGAGATGATTCATCTCCATTGGCATCTTCCTATAAGTGTACGCCATTCTTCATCTTCCAAATTATTGAATCTGTATTGCTAATTATATATTAATATCCTCTAAAAAAATTCATGTTGGACCTCTGTCATATTTTCTCTTATAAATATACGAGTGACAAGATTAAAAATATTTTTATGGTCTTCAAACTCTCTACTTATGATGGAATCTAATGTACTAGCATTGGTATGATTGTACAAAGTAAATCATTGGATATTAAGTGACAACCCAAGGTGTCTATGATTGGTATTCTATTGGTAACCCATATTGTCAAATTTGATAAATAATATTCCTTTATAAAATATATTTATTTTCATTAAGTTATGATGTCACACAAAACCATAATAATATTATAGTCATCACTTTAATCTATGTTATTTTTTTTTTATTAGGTAGAATAAGGGGTTTTATAAGGGTCCCAAAACCTTATATAAAAAGGATCCAATCAATAAAGAGGTAAAAAGGCACATAGGCCACCATGAGAAACCAGGATCCTAAGAAGAACACACTCTTGCAAGGCTACATGAGCCAAGGAAATAAAAAACATCAACCACAAATGAAACTAAATACACCTCAATCCCTCACAGAGGATTTCAAAACAAAACATGCACAAGCTACCCACATAGGGAAGAACATAGACTATGGGAAACAAAATCAAACTTTTGAAATTGGGCCTGGTCCTTCCCGTATACATGCATTCCAACATGTATTTGAGTCAAGCCCACTTGCAAAAGCCATCTATCCCAACTTCTTAATGTTTGATGTAAATCCAACTCTAAATATAGGCTCCCGCATCATTCTCCTATTATTGAAATGACCTCTACTCCTACGAGTTCCTCTGATCAAACTCATAATTGCTCTCCATATATTTCTACACATCCACAAGTACTCCTCATATTACCAATCTCCTTTCAAGATTTTATATCTCAAATCTCCTGCAAGCACTACATAGAGTGCCAATTTCTCCCTTTGAGGTTTTAAAATAGCAAACCTCCTGCAAGCACTACACAAAGTGTCAATCCTCACTCTGAGGTTTTATTTTAAAAAAACCTCCTACAAGAAATACATAGAGTGCCAATTTATTTCTCTAAGGTTTTACAAAAAATTTCCAAGCACTACACAAAGTGCCAATTCCTCCCTCTAAGGTTTTACATTAAAAAAACCTCCTATAAGCACTACACAGAGTGTCAATTTTTTTCTCCAAGGTTTTACAAACCTTTTGCAAGAACTACACAAAGTGCCAATCTCTTGCTTTTGGGATTTTACATAAAAATACCTTCTGCAAGTATTGCACAAAGTGCCAATTTCTTTATTTAAGGTTTTACAAACCTTCTGCAAGCACTACACAAAGTTTCAATATTCTTGGAGCCTCTTTGCTCTCCTATCATTTTCTCTTTTTTTTTATCTTATATTTTCTCTCCCAACAATATCCAACTTGATCTGATACCAAATGATGTAAATCCAACTCTAAACATAGGCTCCTACATCAATGTTGTTGTGCAACTCAACTTTCTATTCAAATTCAAAATATTTGAATAAATGTGTCTCTTCAAAAATAAAAAACTATACCATTTCATTTAGCCTTTCCCTCCTTCTAGTCTCCAATAGAGAACTTAACAGTTTATCTATTCCTACCTTCATTATCTAGTTGATTTAAACCTTTTGAGAACTCATTGCACCAGATTGACACACCATTTTGAAAGAGTCCCAAGTTAGCCAGGAAGTCAACATAATTTTTTCTTTCCTAAAAATATGATTAAATTTGATTGCTTCCAATATTTGAGTTATTCTAAGAACTTCATCTATCATATTTACTACAGTCCAAGTTGGAGTATAGTTCCCATTGACCAACTTGATAATTTTTAAGGAATATCCCTTAAAAATAACCTTTCTAAAGTTCATAGAGATCACTTGTAGGGCACCTTGGTAGACTGCTCTAGATTCTACCACATGACTAGACTAGATTCCTATATTCTCAATAAATGCCAATAGAATTTGCCCATTTGAGTCCCTAAGAACTCCCCCAGCTTTGGACATGCCAGGATTTCTTTTGGAAGCTCCATAAAAATTTAGCCTCATCCAACTAGGAGGGGGGGTTTTCATACAATGTCCATTCAGAAAGTAATTTGATTCTTGGATAATAAGGGTGACTGAGACTTAAAATGCAATATCTTATCAATCTTTACTTTGTTATCTATAGAGCCCTTATCTAAGGACAACATGCCGACATTCTCAATTGTTGCTACCATTGCCTTCACAAATACTTAATCAAGCTTATAAGATATGTTCTCCATTTTAAAATTTGACATTTAGATATCATTTCAAGCAAAGAAAATTTCTACGAGTTGTAAATAGAGCCAAATAAGTGTTTATTAGAGATGAGTACTACTTCTAAGAGAAGTAGATCCATTTGTTTTTTATTACTTTTTAGTATCTAGTATATTATTATTCATTATTTATTACTTCACCTTTAGTAACATCACTCAAGAACTTAGTTTCATATATTAGTAATATTCAAGTGGTAAATACATTTATTTTTACATTACAATAATATTATTTTGCTTGGAATTATTAATAAAAAAACTGTAAGAATTTTGAATGTTGGTGTGACGACCTGTCAAGCTTCTACTAACCTTGAATGAAGTTGAGATATTTTTTTTACACTTAATTAAATCTAAGCCAAAGATAAGGCAATACCTTCAACTCAAATGATAGTGAATCTAAGGAAGCTCCTTCAACATAAGAAGACATCATCCTCACTATCTTTAACAATCAAAGAAACATATCACTAAGATCCTACCAAAATGTATAAGGGTTTTTATCGACTCTAGCCTTAAGAAGGTACTCCATTCAACTACCTTTCACTAGCGACTACAATATTCCTTTCAGTCTATCGAAAGGATTATCCCTCTTTAGTCCATCAAGAGGTCTCACATTTCTTTCCTTTGAAAGGGTACTCCTTTATGATCCATCGTAAAAGTTCTCCCTTTATGCCAATTCCCACTTATCCACACAAGTCCATTTGCATGGTGTTTTTATCATCCTATCATATTTAAACAATCATCATTCACCCGTTCTTCGATGAAGATAACACTATCTAACTCCTACACCCTAAACATGCTCACTATGCTTTAGTTTGATAAGGTAGCACTTGCAGTTATTTAAGGACGTTAGGGTATGTCATACCAAAGGTATATTAGATAAAAGTAACTCACTCATTATCACGTATTGCTTGACTACCACAACTGTAGAAGTCTTGACTTGCTTACCAAAACTAGCTAAATCGATATTACTTTTGGAGCAATGTAAAACTTGACTTGAATACTAAGGATAAACCCATGCTCACATGACTCCCTAAATCCATCTGGAAATATTTTGTTCATAGCAATACGATTAACAACAAGAGTAGAAAATAGAAATACAAATTTCTTGGGTGATATCAATCCATCTAAACCCACTCATTACTCACTGAAAACATACATTCATTAAACATAACACACCCGGATTAATCAATATCATAGGTAGAGACTATATAAGCATATTTGACAAATTAATAACTCTCAACAGATTCATCTAAATTAAATGAGTATATTGCGTACATTCACCATCAATAATTTGAATCTCATAACAACAATCTCTCTTCTCCAACACAACAATACATAGGAGTTTTATATCTCTAAAGTATATTATAATATTCTTAATTACATTATTCTATAGCATAGGATATCCAGTCAACTTGGACATGCCCAGCTTCTTCAATGTTACATTTGTCATAGAATAAGTTTTCTAGAACTATCATTATCCAGTACAAAGATCGTCATGCACCTCCTCCACAATATCTACAATAAACCAATAAAAAAAAATGATTTTCGTCTATTGGGATTAGATATTAGCTCCAGTAAAACTCATTTACGATATTCTAATGTGCGTAATTCCCTCTTTGATGCTTTTAATTTGTGCATAATCATATTTCTAGACAAAAGACAATTACATACTTGAAATTAAATTCACACACATAGTTTTCAATAAATTCCTTTATGTTCTATCTACCAATGCATTTCCAATAACTAGAGATTGAACAGTTCTTTAAATTTCATCTAATCATCAAACGTGTTATCCATACACACAAGAACACTCATAATTTCCACTCATAAACCTGGTATATCCAACAAAATATTTAGATTCTAAAATAGATACACACAATAAATCAACTATGAAACACCAACAATTCGTTACAGTCATTCCATAGATTCTCATAGTAGAAATCAAGTTTATTTCCTAGTTCAACTATTCATAAATTAAACATTCTATATAAAATGTAAACATACACTTTAACCAAGCATCACAACCAATCCAAATGCAATGACACACTATTTTAATAAAAATAAATAGAAGATCTAGCAATACATGTTTTATCTTTCAAGTCTAATTTTATCAATATTTCCTATGTTTCATATGGCTACCAATGATTTTATTCACAAATTATGTTGTCCATATAATTAGCTTGCATTTCTAGTTATCAATTCATTAGGATTATGACCGTCAAACTCATCCAAATAAAGATGATATGTTCAACCAAGAAACCCCTAGACAATCCATGTTTACTTTTAGTAAAACTTGATTAACTCAACAAAAAGTAATATGTACTTTGATAATTCCTATAGTAGTCAAACTGCACTACAGTTTCACACTCTCTAGATAAACATGGAGAATTATTGTTTGAAATAAATCACATAAAACAGGAGTATTTTTACATAACATAAGATAATACAAGATCACATATACATTTGTAGACACCAAAACAGCACCAATCCGATTATGTGACTGCAAACACTGATCGCTTTGACAAACACAGCCCCCAGGGCAGCCCTCAGAGGTCAAACAATGGTCTTAACCACTTTCATAGCAATTTTGTGAGGTCAAGAAGCAATTTGGCACACTTAGACACTTTGCCTAGTAATCGTCTCACCCAGGGACGATTGCTAAATTGAAATCGTCTCACCCAGGGACGATTTTTGAAATCGTCCCTGGGTGAGACGATTTCCAAGTTTAACGGGCAAAAAGACAAATGAGGCCAAGTGGCAGCCCAGAACAGTCGCTTGATGACTCTCGCCTCGCACGCGTGTGTGAGTGGGCAAATAGGCCGTTTGAGGACTGTCACAAGGGCAGTTATGAAAGCCCAAGTCAATGGAGGACTCCCTCCCTCATGGGAAGACAAGACTACCACATGGCGCCTATGACCAACACATGGCATTTGTGCTTCCCTCCCAAAAGAGACCCCATGGGTCTATAAAAGGTGGGACTTTTCTCACCCAAAATATACAAAGTTGAAGGAGTTTTCAAGCAACGAAGTGCTGCCGAGTTGAAGACCCACTTGCATCCCTTTTGGTTCACCTTCCCACATCCACCAATCTCTTTTGCAAGGGAGGTTGTTGGGTGGCTTTTGGAAGCTTGAACCCGACCCAAATCCAACACATGGACACCTGAACCAACCAATTCGCCGACCCCCCAATCCTAAGAGGTTTTGGGCCCATCCCTAGTGGATTGGCACCGGAATCAAGTGCCAACGGTGGGAGGCCCACTTGGGCACCCCCGCACTTTTCTTAAGTTTTATTTTAGAAGCATTCTAGATTACTTTTTCAGGTTGCATTTTGTGTTATCATGTTTGGTTAACTCATAGCTGCAATTTCGTAACCTTTGATCAGATTCTAGTATGTTTTGTGTCGTTTTGTAGTTTCACTAACTTGCAGGAGGCGATATCAAATTCCCGAGGGTAGAGGCCAAATTGGGAGAATCCGACCATCTGGGTCATCCCAAAATGGCCCCAATTACATAACCCCCTGTTTGCAGGTGTTTTGGAGACCTCGAGAGTCGACATTGGAGCGTGTCAGTTCGGCTTCCCCAACACAGAAGAAATCGTCCCACCCGGGGATGATTTGCAGTCAGAAATCGTCCCACCCAGGGACGATTTCCAGTTGAAGGCAGATTGGCCGACCGTCTCAGTGGCAATGGCCTCTTTGGTAACATTTTCTGTCTTCTGGCAAGTTTTCAGGCTGTTTAGAATCATTTTGTTTACTGTTTTAGATAAATGTTTGCATGCATATTTCGTTAATTTTAAAGAACAAACACCTTTCATTTGCAGCAGGTGCTACTGACATCTTGGTTGTTTCTTTGTTCGTAGGAGAAGCAGCAGAGGTGAAGAACTCATCGACATCAGCGGTGGCATCATCTTGGCCCGCCCATTGCAATCGTGGGCACGCGAAAAGAGGAACATTGAGTGATTGTAATCGAATTCTTTTAACGCTCCTAGCCCCCGAAAAGGGAGGAGACGTCATTGTAACAGAGATCAAGGGATATTAATGAAAGGGCTGTGTTTTCTCCATTTGCTTGTGTCTCTTCCAATGCGTTTCTTTTCCATTTCATGCACTTTACGTTTCTAGGACTTAAGCGCATTTGATTTTGGTTGCATCGCAATTAGTGTTTCCTTTGCCCGAAATCTCGTGCTTTCAGTGGCGATCACGGTGGGACCTGTTCCCTATTTTTAAGATCACAGAAAACTAATCAAGTTTTTGTGTTTTGTGCTTTACAGGTACATTTTTTTTTGCAGATCGCTAATCGTCTCTCGATCGTTACGATTACTTTATCGGAATTCGTCCCACCCCGAGACGAATTCAAATTCGTCTCCGGGAGGGACGATTTCTGTTCGTAAATCGCCTCACCAAGGGACGATTTTCCGTCTGCAGATTTTCAGAGCACAAATTCAGAGGCAACCGGAGCAGGCAGAGAAGAGGTAGGGATTTTTATCATCTCTATAAATTTTCTGTTTTTTTTTCTGTTTCTTTGACTGTTTTCATTTTTATCCCTGCATTCTTAGGGAAAATCATTCATGCTTGTTTCATTTTCGCTAAATAAAATGAACCTCACACACTCCACGCAACAATTTTAAACCAAGGAGCTGGTCGTAAGACCTCAGCCCTTGATCAAGACCATCGGTGGATTTCATCACCACCTTGGCTTGATTTGCATCCATTTCCCGATTGTCAACTGTTGTTAGGCGTAAATCCTGACGAAAGCAGACCGAGTGTCGCTGGGGTGATTCCCATGCGCGCGAGGATAAGTTTTCTATGGTAGGTGCCATTAACAGGACAATCCCCCTTCCGTACCGCCTACGTACCACGTACCTTCCGCTCTCATGTACCTATAGTCTCCCTCTCGTAAGGGCGGGTATATAGAGAGGTTGGTATATCGGCTCCGGTTGGTATATTGAAGGGGCTACCATTTTGGGAGTTATATGAGCCGTCATAATGCATTTAAACGATCTTCAAAACCTACAAAAACAAAACAAAACACCAAAATGCACTAAACCAGCTTAGGGCACACCAATAATCCTTAAAAGAGATAATCACGGTTTTGTGAATGTGTGTGCTTAATTTGCTTAGTGTAGACAAAAAAAAATCATAAACGAGATAAAAACTTATTTAGATAGCATAGAAGCACCGCAATGGTGTACACCCGCAGTCAAGCCCAATCAAGGGCGTAAGCTCCGGAAGGTACACAAAAAGTAGGCACAAGTCGCCTTCACTTCAGTCCTGAGGATTTGGTCATACCGCCTTATAGGTCTAACCTACAAAAGAATCCAATTCAGTATCCTCGGTGGGGTATGCCTATTCAAAGCAGCCCCTTTCGGGAAGATGCCTTACATGTAGACCTTGACATAAATAGAGAATCACCTCTTGAAGTTAGGCATGAGTGGCCACCGCGCGATGAAGCGCTAGACAGGCACACCGTCCATTTGGAGGGGCAACGTGGATATGGCGTCCCTTCTTTACCTATCATCAGAACAGAGAGACCAAATCCGGAGCGCAGGGCTCCTTACATAGGGTGACCTAACTCCGCCCACCCCCTTTACACCCGTGAAAGGGAGTACGAGGAAAGCCATCGCATTCCTCGAGGGCAACAAACAACGCGGGAACCTTGCATTTCCGCACCAGCAGGATATCATGATCACCCCTTGAGGCCATAACCTCGAGCACATACCGCTTACCTCGACAGAGGGAAGCGACCCATTGAAACCTTAGACCAGCAAACTCGAGGTAAACACATAGGAGAAACATTCGAACCTCCTGAGCAAAATAGGGTAGACCAAATTGACCCAGCTGTCGCAAGATATACCACCCGTCAAGCCCAAACCATGCGGCTTAAACAAAGTTATCAGGAAATAGAGTACCGACACCGCTTGGATAGAGAACGCATGCAACGCGAAGCGGATGAGTTACGCTATGAAATACCTGAGAGGGGGCCAACCCCTCGCATCCAAAGAGCTGAACAATATGAGAGGCGTAATCCGTTGGTGCAGGACAGGTCTCCACGACCTCGTCAAGCTCGGCCTCCAAGACCTCATAGATTCGAGAGGGAGGCAACTCCCCGAAACAATGATGGGTACCTTCAAGCAAGAGCTTGATCGGGGTCATAGGTTTCGCCCGGAGACTCCTCAAGAATTTTACGAGGAGTATGAACCGGAAGAGGAATATGTTGAAACTCCCCATCAAGGCAGGAAGGATGCCATTCGGCCACCCCTCCATAGGCCTCCAATTTACCGTAACTTGCAACAAGAGCGAACAAGAGAGGAAGAAATAAAATCTTTCGATGCATACCAAGCGCTATTGGAGCGTTTGGAGTCTGTGGAGACAAAAGCTATTGGGCATCAAAAACCCACATTACGTCTACTCCGCAGTAATCCGGTGCATCCCTCAGTGCCTACACCTCTTTACCCCGAACACTTCAAGTTGCCTCAATTGGCAGTTTTTAAAGGTGAAGAGGACGCACAGGAACACGTTACACGATTTCTAAGCCAATGCTTCGGCATCCAAGATAATGACGCATTGTTGCTTAGAACATTCATAACCACATTCGCAGGCCCCGCCTCGGATTGGTTCACACAACTCGCCCAAACACAAAGATAAGCAATTTAGATCAATTAGTAGACGCGTTTCTTGAACGCTTTGCCTTCAACACAAGGAAGAAGGCATCACTAAGTGATTTAGCGAGCCTCAAGCAATTTGAAGAGGAAACAATGGCAGCGTACGGGAATCGATGGAGAGCTTTGCTTTCTAGGTTACCCTACCGTCCTCCTATGTCTGATCTCACGTAGATGTTCGCAAAAAGTTGCTTAAAATCAATCTCTGGTCTATTGTTGCTATGACAATACGACAGCTTAGAAGAAGCTTTGGCGCAAGCCAGAGTCATAGAAGAGATTAAGATAGGCGAAGGCGCAATTGCCAAGCCTAAGAAGAAAGAGTGGAATAAAACCACTAAAACTGGGACAACGCAACCACAACACGCTACAATCAACCAAGTTGCGATAAATGTCCCAGCGCCTATGCAAGAAACGCAGCCTCAAAAGGCTAACTACCGAGCAAAGGCCCTCCTGCTTATGAAAGAGATAATAGAAGACAGGAGCAAAATTACCCGCGTCGCCCTAGGCAAAATTTCACCCCATATGCGGAGTCTAGGGACTCCTTATTTGACCGCTTGTCAGCGGCAAATTTAGTCACTCTATCGGAAATCCAAATTATAGACCCTAACATTCCCAAGCCTAGGGGGTACAGAGAGGAATTGTATTGTAGATTCCATAGGCGCAGAGGACATGACTTGAATGGGTGCTGGAAATTCAAAGACCTAGTCCAGGATTTGATCGACAATAGAACATTGGTTGTGGACAACCCCATCGCACCAAACAACCAACAAATGGGGGTATTCAAGGACCCCTTGCCAGCCCACGAGGCACAAACAAAACCACTCCGGATTAACGAGGTGCGACAAGATCTTCCCACACAGGGATTTGTGGGAATGATTAGCATAGTAACAAGGAACAGAAGGTACCCGAGAGCTGCCCCTGAGGTAGCTACGAAGGAAGTTCCGGCAACATCGCATCCTCAACAACGCCCAACGCAGTTACCTCCGCCTAGACCTGAGGTCACGATACGAACCAAACTCACGCAGAGTTTGCGGACCACGTCGGCTAGGCTGTCCATCTACGAGCTTATTCAACAATCAGCTCCCCATAGAGAAGCTCTTATGGACATTTTAAAAGCCATTGAATTACAACCCCACGAGGCAAATTCTTTCAACGCCTTCGTGGGACATGTGAAACAATGTACGGAGCCGGTCATCACATTCAGAGAAGATGAGGTCAAAACGATATCAAATGACATGGCAGATCCACCCCCGCACGTTATCGCGCGGGTCAACGGGATTCCGTACAAGAGAGTGCCGATAGATACCGGCTCGTCCAAAGAACATCATAACCACTGCAGCCTTGAAGCATTTGAAGCCGCCAGCCTCTCACATCACAACCTCCACGTACACACTCTGAGCTTTCAATGATGCAATATGCTCGACAGTCGACACAGTCATTCTGCCAGTCCAGTTAGGACAAAAGTCAATACCTACACTGTGCCATGTGCTGGAAGGTGAAATGGCTTATAATATACTGCTAGGGCGGCCTTGGATCAGGGATATGAAATGTGTCCCTTCGATCGCCCACCAGAGCTTGAAGTATGCTTATGAAGGAGAAATACATGTAGTCCCAATGGACTTAGAGCCCTTCAAGTATTGCAATGCGGTACAATTCATACCTCAATCGACCCTCCCTTCAACGCATTTGGATTTCCAATTAAATCCATCTAAACAAGGTCCAATACCGCAGGCACCACTGGTGGCCAACAAGGCAAAATCCCAGCCAAGTGAGACTTCATCATCGGCTCCTTCATCATCAACGCCACCTATCATGGCCCAACAGAAGGACAAGGGAAAACAAATCATGGAAGAGGTTAAGCCCTTAGAAGAAAGGTTGCCCACAATTTCAACAATAACAACAGAGGAAGCGCCCAACGCAACGGAAACCAAGATTCCCGAACCACCAAACATGGAATGGACTCAGGAAGGACTACCTGCTTCCTCCCACCCAATCATCAACAATCACCGTTGAAATGGCCAAGACAGGCCTCGGGGGAATACTTAGTGCAAAATGTTGTGGCAACCCCCACACTCGGAGTCAAGTACAAGACATGGGAAGACCTCGCCTTCCCATTGGAACAATCGTCCCTCTAGGCTACCCACCGAACCGGACAAATTTTGTGTATGGGGGCTTTGATCATGGTCTTGAACCATGCCAACAAAAGGAAACAGACGAAGAGCCTTTTGTTGAAAACATCAATTATCTCTCAAACCCAGAATTTGCCCTAAAATATCTCGGCCAATGCAATTGGCATGGATACGGGCTCGGTAGATATGAGCAAGGGATGCGGATCCTTTGCCAACCAAGATATCAGATGCCATATGACAAGTCAGGGGTAGGGTTCAACCATCCCCTGCCATTAGACATCTTGGTTGAAAATATGCAAGGCCTAGAAATAGGCAACAAGGGGGGATTGGCATTGGGTCCTTATGCCAATCCGAATACAGAATACACATTGGGAGACTACCTCCCATGGTCAACAAACACCCCTGGCAAGCAACAGTAATCCCTCTTCTTTGCTAGAGAGAGGCGAAAGTTCGGATAGTAATCCTCAAAGAGAACATCAATGGCCGCTAGACATCTTTCTGAAACTGTTCCCCTTAGAGGTTCCAGATGAAATAACACAGTCTCAAGAGAATCAGGTCCCTCCACTAAGAGTGGAACAACCGCAATGGGACCAGATTAATTCACTGGAACAGAAAGAGTCCTCAACGTCGCAAGCAACATGATGCTCGAAGAGAATGAACAATTTTGGATCTATGAAAGTGATTCAGAAGATGAGACCGAGATGATCTATCTCGGACATGCGCGACAAAATCACCGCGCTCTAACTCATGAAGATCTAATGGGACAGATGGGTATACTCGTTAGGACATGAATGGCACGTAGACCCAGCGAGGTGGGACCAAGTGTTAGACCTATGGCTCCAAATTCAAGATGAGCATCGTCCACCTCGAGATCCCATCATGACAGAGAGTGCCGAGGGAAGACCCCGCCTTCCTTTTCACACATAGAGATGAATTTGCACCTAGAGAGGATCCATTCGTGCCCGTTCCCGTAGAGCCGGATCCGGAGTATAGGGAACATCTAAAAGAATCAAGTCATCACACCCGCGGTTCCGGAGACCAAATTCATTCCATCCACATGATCTCCATTGATTTGACCGCACCCATCCGCAATCCGACCGATCCATCATGGTCATTGCATCTAGACATGGATGCCATCGACCGGGATCGCGTCAATTCACCATTGTCACCATCGTAGTACTCGGCCTTTCGGTGAAATGCTTCATTTTACCCCAAGGACAACTCAAGATATTTTTCAAGCTGAAGAGGAACCCGAGGTTCCAAACGTAGATCTTAACTCAGCTGATGATATCCATTTAATCCCAACTCCACATCAGTTGGAGGACGGAT
The DNA here is from genome assembly GCA_028583015.1 of Wollemia nobilis. Classification (NCBI taxonomy): domain Eukaryota; kingdom Viridiplantae; phylum Streptophyta; class Pinopsida; order Araucariales; family Araucariaceae; genus Wollemia; species Wollemia nobilis. The sequence goes on from JAQPPZ010002321.1 coordinate 2,714,265, forward strand.
CTCACATGTCAGTCGAGGAGACGACTGACGTAGACATCGGCACAAATTCAAAGAATCCACAGATTATCAGGTTGGGGGTAAGTCTTTCCCCCGAAGAGCAAGCCGAATATATTGCCCTTCTCAAAGAGAAGAAGGAAGTTTTTGCATGGTCGTACAAAGATATGCCAGGGCTAGACCCGCAGCTAGTCATGCACAATTTAACGCTTGATCCGAAAATCAAGCCTCTAAAGCAAAAACTAAGAAAGATGCACCCAACAAATGGCCTTGATGGTCAAAGACGAATTGCAAAAGCCGTTGGATGCACAATTTGTCATCTCGCGTGGATTATCCGCCATGGTTGTCCAACATGGTTCCCGTCAAGAAGCCCGACGGGAGGATTCGCATATGCACCGACTTTCGAGACCTAAACAAAGCGAGTCCTAAGGATGATTTCCCCTTGCCAAGCATCGACGCATTGGTAGACGCTACAAAAGGTCACGAAATGCTCTCCCTAATGGACGGTTTCTCAGGATACAATCAAATTCGTATCAATCCTGAAGACCAACTCAAAACGGCATTCACAACGCCTTGGGGGACATTTTGCTATAAGGTCATGCCTTTTGGCCTTAAAAATGCCGGCGCTACATACCAACGTGCTATGACGTATATCTTCCACGATTACATGCACAAAACTTTGGAAGATTACATGGATGATTTGTTAGCCAAGTCTCTCTTGTGCTCAGATCATCTTCATGACTTAAGCAATATTCTCGATCGCCTCATAGAGCATAAGGTCGACCGAATCCCAAGAAGTGCGTGTTCGGCGTCACATCTGGAAAACTCTTGGGTTTTATAGTCTCAAAGAGAGGCATCGAAGTGGACCCAAACAAAGTCAAGGCAATCCTTGAAATGGCTCCCCCAACCACTATCAAGCAACTCATAAGTCTGCAAGGAAAGGTCGCGTCGATTAAACGCTTCATAGCGCAATTATCTGACAAATGCCGACCAATGAACAAATTATTGCACAAGGGGGTCACATTTCATTGGGATGACGAGTGCCAGTCACCTTTGACGAAATCAAACAAGTACTTGGCTTCGCCGCCAGTATTGGCACCACCTAGACCAGGTGTGCCGTTCTACTTATACATCTCGACCATCGAGGTGGCACTCGGGCGCAATGCTAGCCCGTAAGAATGAACTTCACAAAGAACAGAGCTACTTACTATCTTAGCCGCACCTCGGTCAGTTACGAACTTAACTATGCATACGTTGAGAAACTCTGCTTGGCAAGTGGTGTTTGCTACCAAAAGGCTACGCCACTACATGCTGAGCAACACGACGTATGTTGTGTCTAAGGAGAATCCATTGCGATACATGATGAGTCGTACTTATCATAGTAGTCGCACGACGAAATGGATCATGTTGTTGACGGAATTTGACATTGAGTTTATTGGGCAAAAATCTATAAAAGGACAAGTCATAGCCGATCAACTAGCAGAGGCTCCTCTTGAAGACGATCAGCCTCTGGTCATAGAACTACCCGATGATGGGGTCTTCCATGTCTCAGAATTTCCAGATTCTGATGAGCCTGAGTCTCAATGCCGACATAACCTTATTTTTTGATGGTTCTAAATGCGAGCAAGGGGGTGGCGCAAGAATTGTATTCTTCACACCGCAGGGCGCTCCAATGCCCCTCGTCATTTAAATTAAACTTCCAAAGGCACCAACAACAATGCAGAATATGAAGCCTTGCTCCTAGGTCTTCAGACAACAATCGCCATGAACATCAAAAGATTGAACATCTTTGGCGATTCGCCGTTAATCATCAATCAATTCAAAGGGGTATATCAATGCAAATGCCCAGCTCTAAAGGCCTATAAAGCCCTCGTGGACAAATTCCTGGCAAAACTTGAGTGGTATGACATCGAGGCACTCCCTCGATCATCGAATCATTTTGCGGACACAATGGCCTCCTTGGGGTCACTAATCCCGCAAGACCTTTCCGGTGATATAACAACCATTCAGGTCAAAACCTTATCGCAACCCGCGATGGAGCGCGCAAGCTCGGACTTGACGCCAGGAGTCCACATGATCCAGATCGAACCATCTTCGGATAAGTTCTTTCGAATCCAAGATCGTCTGAAACGTGCCAACCGGGGGTCTTTGTTTTCCCCCACTCCCATTAATAGCAACACAACGCTATTCTTACAAGTTCTATCCCAATCAGCATTTGTTAGGGAAGAACTTCAAAAGGGATTGGCTGTTCATACTCGTCGAGGTATCCGATCAACAGGATCGGTATTTACCCATAAGAGACTACCTCAAGTTAGGTAATCTTCCCTTTGGATTGACGCACGCCGCAAAACGAACATTCAAACAGAAAGCGGCAAAATATGTCTTGATAGGAGACATTTTGTATCGTCGAAGCTATGACGGAATTCTTCTTCGATGTTTGGACCAGCAAGATTCCACTTGGGCAGTCGCCCAAGCGCATGACGGTACATGTGGCGGCCACTTCAGTGGTATGGCCATTGCAAAGCGCATTCTTCGCATGGGCTATTATTGGCCATCTTTAGAGCGAGATTGCTGCGCGTATGTCAAGAGGTGCGTGAAATGTCAACATCATGCCAATTTAATGCACGCACCTTCCCAGTGCCCTACAGATAGTCCAATCTGCTTGGCCATTTTCGTAGTGGGGCCTCGATCTAATCGGAAAGATCTCCCTTGCATCGTCAGGCCGTCACACGTTTATCATAACGGCCACGGAATATTTTACCAAATGGGTGGAAGCAATTCCGTTAACCTCTACGACAGGACCCCGCATTGCGGAGTTCATTTTGCATTACATCATATGTCATTTTGGTATTCCATCCAAAATAATCTCGGATAATGGGCCATCATTCAAGAACAAAGACGTGCGTGCTTTAACCACAAAGTACAAAATTCAGCACAACTTTTCAACACCCTATTATCCGCAAGCAAATGGGCAAGCAGAGGCGTCAAACAAAACGCTAGTCGCCATCCTTAAAAAGACCGTCGCAGACAGTCATAAGGATTGGCACATACAAATCCCACTTGCCCTTTGGGCTTATCGCACTAGCATTCGGACGCCCACCGGGGCAACTCCGTTTTCACCAGTGTATGGCTCGGAGGCGTAATGCCTCTCGAGTTGGAAATTCCTTCCCTGCGCATATCAATGCAGGAGTTCATCGATGATAACACTGCGCGGCAAGCCCGATTAGACCAACTTACGTTGCTTGACGAACGACGCGTTAATGCTCTCGAGCACTTACGTATCTATCAAGAGCGGCTTAAGAAAGCTTACAACATGAAAGTTCACCTAAGAGACTTTCGGGTTGGTGATTTGGTTCTGAAGGAAAACCAACAAAACTCTAATTTGCCGTCCCATATGAGGGACAAATTCATGGCAAATTGGTTAGGTCCTTATGTCATTGATAGTAAAATAGGACCCGGGACGTACCGACTAGCTTCTCTTGACGGTATCAAGGAAACAGAACCCTTGAATATCAGTCATTTGCGACCATTTCATATCTAAGAAAGCCATATACCAAAAAAAAAAAAAAACTCCAAGGATTATCGCAATCTCTTGGTCAACCCAAAAAGCTCCAAGGATTATCGCAATCTCTTGGTCACCCAAAAAGCTCCAAGGATTATCGCAATCTCTTGGTCACCCAAAAAGCTCCAAGGATTATCGCAATCTCTTGGTCAACCCAAAAGCTCCAAGGATTATCGCAATCTCTTGGTCACCCAAAAAGCTCCAAGGATTATCGCAATCTCTTGGTCACCCAAAAAGCTCCAAGGATTATCGCAATCTCTTGGTCACCCAAAAAGCTCCAAGGATTATCGCAATCTCTTGGTCACACCAAAAAGCTCCAAGGATTATCGCAATCTCTTGGTCAATCCAAAAAGCTCCAAGGATTATCGCAATCTCTTGGTCACCCCAAAAGCTCCAAGGATTATCGCAATCACTTGGTCAAACCCAAAAAGCTCCAACGATTATCGCAATCGCTTGGTCAAAAAAAATCAAGAAATTCAAAAAACAAAACAACAAAAATCATCAAAAACAACAAATATTTGCATCTCAATTCTAGGCATACTCAAATTCATCAAAAAATTCATATTCTCGCACCTCATCTTCACCTTCACCAAAAACAATCCATCAAAATTACAAAAATACATAGCCGCATTAAGCATTGCATCCATACATTGCATATTTGTAGTCATACAGGTCAAAGGCACCATAAGCCGCAATAGCTCCGATAGTCCATCTTGTTCCGCATTGTCTCATGTTACACAAAAACAACAAAAACACCAAGCATAACTTTTACCACACTACGAACGATGGTCTGGGAATGTACCAAGAGTTTCAATGATTCAGTCATCATTTTCCTCTTTAGCCATGTAATGTATCAAGTCAGAAAGATTTTACGAAGGTAGAGTCATACTTGAAATACACCTTGTTACGTAACATCCCAACACAAATCAAAACACTAAAAATTCCCAAATTGTGTGAACGAAAGACGAAACCTGCAAAATAATCTAGGTCACCACAAGCGAAACGGTTATCTTGCTCATCCCCCTGTGCGAATGACCCCTAGAATGCTGAGAGTTGGCAAAAGGACAAGCATCCTCCCTACCCAATTCCCTAAGAATCCCTAAAGTTCTCAATAGTTGCAAAACACAAAAATTTGCAAAATGTCAAAACTCCAAAATTTGACAAAATACAGTGCACACATCAAAGGGCACAAACGATAGTGATTTTCATCACTACATATCCCCAATCCCTTGCTCAAAAGAAAAACAAATCAAAATAAACAGATGATCTCATCACTACAATGAGCAAGTATCCCAATACAATTGAAGAAAAGAAGGGAGTTGACCTTGAATCCTCGGAACTCTCAAAGCATTCTAACAGGTCATGAGGCAAGCCTCAGTATCGATTTGGTTGATAGCCTATCGGTAACAGAAGTAAACCTCCCGCATGACGATATATCTATCACATTAACTTGCGTACAGATCAATGTTTGCATGTGGATGAGCTAGCTTATGGCATCCCGGATTACACCGCAGATTAATCTATAGTACATACAACAAAGGAATTCGTGGAGCTAATTAGGTGATCCTCAGGACAGGTTCGGTTGAAAGCCCATCTGGCAATCGGCGGTATCCCAACAAATACCACAAAATGAACTCAATTGCACACACAGGATGTGAAATAACTTGGTCAAAAACAAGTCCGATTCATACCTTGGTCAAAAGTCTTGTAAGATAAAGTACAGCATGGCTAGTGAGTTAAAACCGTCCGAGTCTCGTAAAACCTTAGCTACATTTCTAAACCAATCGCACTACTTTTCATCCTTGCAATATCATCAAAAAATACAAAAAAGAAAAACCACATATATACATACAAAGTCATGCATCACAAGAATCGCCTAAAAACAAAATAACAGAGTTCTAAACAATCCTTGGTGCCATAGCCAAACATCACAAATCCCATTCATCCATTTCATTTCGCATATCACATATAAATCAAAAACATTTGCATTCATCATAGCATATGCATCCATCAAAATAAATCAACATGCATACATCCATATTCATCAACCATCATGCACAAGATCAAAGAAAATCAAAACAACAAAAACAACAAATAAATGCAACACAAAAACAAAAAGCAATAAACATTGCTAGACACAAGTGCTCTTGCACTTAACCTCTTGGCATAGCAAAATCGACATCGGGGTCACAAATTATCACTATCCTACTCCCTAAGAAGGCTACCATAGCCGGACCGCTCCACGGGAGACGGATTTTCGAAAATTTAATCCCCAAATGATGTCACAAAACAAACAAAAAAAAACAACAAAACATGCAACATAAAAACAAAGCAATAAACATTGCTTGACACAAGTGCTCTTGCACTTAACCTCTTGGCAAAAAAAATCGATGTCGAGGTCCAAATTATCGCTCTCCTACTTCCCCAAGAAGGCTACAATAGCCGGACCGCTCCACGGGAAGTTAGATTTTCGATGATTTCACCTCATTACAGCATCACCAAAAGGGTTAACACCCACCAAAAATAGGTCCAAATGTTGGAAAAATTGCACACGCTTAACGGTAAACCCTCTAAAGGCACCCTTGCACAAGTCATCTTGGGTCAAGCGACTCGTCGCTTCTCTCACGAAGGTCATTCCCTCATCGATTCGTCGCTTGAGGGGGTAGTCACACTTAGTCACCAACCAACAATCACACACCCAATTAAGGAAAATGACATGCATTCAAAGAATCATTGACAAAGACAATCACGCTCCCGCTTGGGGCAGAAACAAGCAACAATCAAATCAATCAAACACTTGGCATTTCGTGAATCATGAACACAAGGTTCCCCCTGAGGATAAAAACGCCCTTTGCCTGTTCATGACTGATCAATGTCTAAGTTCAAGTCACACCTCAACAAAATAGGTTAATACTTGAAATCAAATTCCTTAGCTCGTCAGAAGCAAGGATTCAAGAATGCATTCCCTTTCCATACTTGGGGCATCAAAAGTTGGTTAGGTTACCAAGAAACCCTAATCATTAGTGCTTTGGTTATCTATTTTTGCTCAAGCATCGCGTCACCCGCAGCGCTTCCCAAAAAGGGGCATCTCGTAGACACCAAAACAGCACCAATCCGATTATGTGACTCGCAAACACCGATCGCTTTGACAAACACAGCCCCCAGTGGCAGCCCTCGGAGGTCAAACAAGTGGTCTTAACCACTTTCATAGCAATTTTGTGAGGTCAAGAAGCAATTTGGCACACTTAGACACTTTGCCTAGTAATCGTCTCACCCAGGGACGATTGCTAAATTGAAATCATCTCACCCAGGGATGATTTCTGAAATCGCCCCTGGGTGGGACGAATTCCAAGTTTAACGGGCAAAAAGACAAATGGGGCCAAGTGGCAGCCCGTAACAGCTCGCTTGATGACTCCCGCCTCGCACGCGTGTGTGAGTGGACAAAGAGGCCATTAGAAGACTCGTCACAAAGGGCATTTATCAAAGCCCAAGTCAATGGAGGACTCCCCTCCCTCATGGGAAGACAAGATTGCCACATGGCGCCTATGACCAACACATGGCATTTGTGCTTCCCTCCCAAAAGAGACCCCATGGGTCTATAAAAGGTGGGACTTTTCTCACCCAAAATATACAAAGTTGAAGGAGTTTTCAAGCAACGAAGTGCTGCCGAGTTGAAGACCCACTTGCATCCCTTTTGGTTCACCTTCCCACATCCACCAATCTCTTTTGCAAGGGAGGTTGTTGGGTGGCTTTTGGAAGCTTGAATCCAACCCAATTCCAACACATGGACACCCGAACCAACCAATTCGCCGACCCCCCAATCCTAAGAGGTTTTGGGCCCATCCCTAGTGGATTGGCGCCGGAATCAAGTGCCAACGGTGGGAAGCCCACTTGGGCATCCCCGCACTTTTCTTAAGTTTTATTTCAGGAGCATTCTAGATTACTTTTTTAGGTTGCATTTTGTGTTATCATGTTTGGTTAACTCATAGCTGCAAGTTCGTAACCTTTGGTCAGATTCTAGTATGTTTTGTGTCGCTTTGTTGTTTCACTGACTTGCAGGTGGCGAGATCAAATTCCCGAGGGTAGAGGCCAAATTGGGAGAATCCGACCATCTGGGTCATCCCAAAATGGCCCCAATTACATAACCCCTCTGTCTGCAGGTGTTTTGGAGACCTCGGGAGTCGACATTGGAGCGTGTCAGTTCGGCTTCCCCAACACAGAAGAATTCGTCCCACCCAGGGACGATTTGCAGTCAAAAATCGTCCCACCCAGGGACGAATTCCAGTTGAAGGCAGATTGGCCGACTGTCTCAGTGGCAATGGCCTCGTTGGTAACATTTTCTGTCTTCTCGGCAAGTTTTCAGCGCGTTTAGAATCATTTTGTTTACTCGTTTTAGATAAATTTTTGCATGCATATTTTGTTGATTTTAGAAGAACAAACACCTTTCATTTGCAAGCAGGTGCTACTGACATCTTGGTTGTTTCTTTGTTCGCAGGAGAAGCAACAGAGGTTAAGAACTCATCGACATCAGCGACGGCATCATCTTGGCCCGCCCATTGCAATCGTGGGCACGCGGAAAGAGGAACATTGAGTGATTGTAATCGAATTCTTTTAACGCTCCTAGCCCCCGAAAAGGGAGGAGACGTCATTGTAACAGAGGTCAAGGGATATTAATGAAAGGGCTGTGTTTTCTCCATTTGCTTATGTCTCTTCCAATGCGTTTTTTTTCCATTTCATGCACTTTACGTTTCTAGGACTTAAGCGCATTTGATTTTGGTTGCATCGCAATTAGTGTTTATTTGATGCCAAGATGATGTCGCCACTGATGATGCAATTAGTGTTGTTTTTGTGTCTATAGATAATCTGGTGCTTTGCAGTCCCACCGTGATCGCCAACAAATAATCACCACTAATGGGCGGGCCAAGATGATGCCGCCGCTGATGTCGATGAGTTCTTAACCTCTTCTGCTTCTCCTGCGAACAAAGAAACAACCAAGATGTCAGTAGCACCTGCTGCAAATGAAAGGTGTTTGTTCTTTAAAATTAACGAAATATGCATGCAAACATCTATCTAAAACAAGTAAACAAAATGATTCTAAATAGCTCGAAAACTTGCCGTAAGACGTAAAATGTTACCAACAGAGCCATTGCCACTGAGACAGTCGGCCAATCTGCTTTCTACTGGAAATCATCCCTGGGTAGGACGATTTATGACTGTAAATCGTCCCTGGGTGGGACAATTTCTTCTTTGTTGGGGAAGCCAAACTGACACGCTCCAATGTCGACTCCCGAGGTCTCCAAAACACCTGCAGATAAGGGGGTTATGTAATTGGGGCCATTTTGGGATGACCCAGATGGTCGGATTCTCCCAATTTGGCCTCTACCCTCGGGAATTTGATATCGCCTCCTACAAGTTAGTGAAACTACAAAACGACACAAAACATACTAGAATCTGACCAAAGGTTACGAACTTGCAGCTATGAGTTAACCAAACATGATAACACAAAATGCAACCTGAAAAAGTAATCTAGAATGCTCTAAAACTTAGAAAGTGCGGGGGTGCCCAAGTGGGCCTCCCACCGTTGGCACTTGATTTCGGCGCCAATCCACTAGGGATGGGCCCAAAACCTCTTAGGATTGGGGGGGTCGGCGAATTGGTTGATTCAGGTGTCCATGTGTTGGATTTAGGTCCGATTAAAGCTTCCAAAAGCCACGCAACAACCTCCCTTGGCGAAAGATATTGGTGGATGTGGGAAGGTGAACCAAAAGGGATGCAAGTGGGTCTTCAACTCGACAGCACTTCGTTGCTTGAAAACTCCTTCAACCTCTATATCTTGGGTGAGAAAAGTCTCACCCTTTATAGACCCAAGGGGTCTCTTTTGGGAGGGAAGCACAAATGCCATGTGTTGGTCATAGGCTCCATGTGGCAGTCTTGTCTTCCCATGAGGGAGGGGAGTCCTCCATTGACTTGGGATTTCATAACTGCCCTTGTGACAGTCCTCAAACGGCCTATTTGTCCACACACACGCGTGCGAGGCAGGAGTCATCAACTGACTATTCTGGTCTGCCACTTGGCCTCATTTGTCTTTTTGCCCGTTAAACTTGGAAATCATCCTTACTGGAGACGATTTCAGAAATCATCCCTGGGTGAGATGATTTCAAGTTAGCAATCGTCCATGGGTGAGACGATTACTAGGCAAAGTGTCTAAGTGTGCCAAATTGCTTCTTGACCTCACAAAATTGCTATGAAAGTGGTTAAGACCACTGTTTGACCTCTGAGGGCTGCCCTGGGGGATGTGTTTGTCAAAGCGATCAGTGTTTGCAGTCACATAATCGGATTGGTGCTGTTTTGGTGTCTACAAATAATCTGGTGCTTTGCAGTCACACTTAGTCACCAACCAACAATCACACACCCAATTAAGGAAAATGACATGCATTCAAAGAATCATTGACAAAGACAATCACGCTCCTGCTTGGGGCAGTAAACAAGAAACAATCAAATCAATCAAACACTTGGCATTTCGTGAATCATGAACACAAGGTTCCCCCTGAGGATAAAAACGCCCTTTGCCTGTTCATGACTGATCAATGTCTAAGTTCAATTCACACCTCACCAAAACAGGTTAATACTTGAAATCAAATTCCTTAGCTCGTCAGAAGTAAGGATTCAAGAATGCATGCCCTTTCCATACTTGGGGCATCAAAAGTTGGTTAGGTTACCAAGAAACCCTAATCATTAGTGCTTTGGTTATCTATTTTTGCTCAGCACTGCGTCACCCGCAGTGCTTCCCAAAAAGGGGCATCTGTAGACACCAAAACAACACCAATCCGATTATGTGACTGCAAACACTAATCGCTTTGACAAACACAGCCCCCAGGGCAGCCCTTAGAGGTCAAACAGTGGTCTTAACCACTTTCATAGCAATTTTGTGAGGTCAAGAAGCAATTTGGCACACTTAGGCACTTTGCCTAGTAATCGTCTCACCCAAGGACGATTGCTAACTTGAAATCGTCTCACCCAGGGACGATTTCTGAAATCGTCTCCAATAAGGACGATTTCCAAGTTTAATGGGCAAAAAGACAAATGAGGCCAAGTGGCAACCCAGAACAGTCAGTTGATGACTCCTGCATCGCACGCGTGTGTGAGTGGACAAATAGGCCGTTTGAGGATTGTCACAAGGGCAGTTATGAAAGCCCAAGTCAATGGAGGACTCCCCTCCCTCATGGGAAGACAAGACTGCCACATGGCGCCTATGACCAACACATGGAATTTGTGCTTCCCTCCCAAAAGAGACCCCTTGGGTCTATAAAGGGTGAGACTTTTCTCACCCAATATATAGAGGTTGAAGGAGTTTTCAAGCAACGAAGTGCTGTCGAGTTGAAGACCCACTTGCATCCCTTTTGGTTCACCTTCCCACATCCACCAATCTCTTTTGCAAGGGAGGTTGTTGGGTGGCTTTTGGAAGCTTGAATCAGACCTAAATCCAACACATGGACACCTGAATCAACCAATTCTCCGACCCCCCCAATCCTAAGAGGTTTTGGGCCCATCCCTAGTGGATTGGCACTGGAATCAAGTGCCAACGGTGGGAGGTCCACTTGGGCATCCCCGCACTTTTCTTAAGTTTTATTTCAGAAGCATTCTAGTTTATTTTCTCATGCTGCATATTGTGTTTTTTGTTTGGTGAATTCATAGCTGCAATTTCGTAACCTTTGATCAGATTCTAGTATGTTTTGTGTTGTTTTGTAGTTTCACTAACTTGTAGGAGGCGATATCAAATTCCCGAGGGTAGAGGCCAAATTGGGAGAATCCGACCATCTGGGTCGTCCCAAAATGGCCCCAATTACATAACCCCTCTATCTGCAGGTGTTTTGGAGACCTCGGGAGTTGACATTGGAGCGTGTCAGTTCGGCTTCCCCAACATAGAGGAAATCATCCCACCCAGGGACGATTTACAGTCAGAAATCGTCCTACCCAGGGATGATTTCCAGTAGAAAGCATATTGGCCGACTGTCTCAGTGGCAATGGCCTGATGGTAACATTTTCTGTCTTCTGGCAAGTTTTTAGGCTGTTTAGAATCATTTTGTTTACTGTTTTAGATAAATGTTTGCATGCATCTTTTGATGATTTTAGAAGAACGAACACTTTTCACTTGCAGCAGGTGCTACTAACATCTTGGTTGTTTCTTTGTTCACAGGAGAAGCAACGGAGGTGAAGAAATCATCGACATCAACGATGACATCATCTTGGCCCGCCCATTACAATCGTGGGCATGCGGAAAGAGGAACATTGAGTGATTGTAATCGAATTCTTTTAACGCTCCTAGCCCCCGAAAAGGGAGGAGACGTCATTGTAACAGATATCAAGGGATATTAATGAAAGGGCTGTGTTTTATCCATTTGCTTGTGTCTCTTCCAATGTGTTTCTTTTCCATTTCATGCACTTTACGTTTCTAGGACTTAAGCGCATTTGGTTTTGGTTATATTGCAATTAGTGTTTCCTTTGCCCGAAATCTCGTGCTTTCAGGTGGCGATCACGGTGGTGTTGTTTTGCTTGAAGTATTCTTATGAATGAGAAATACATGTAGTCCCAATGGAATTAGAGCCCTTCAAGTATTGTAATGTGGTACAATTCATACCTCTATCGACCCTCCCTTCAATGCATTTGGATTTCCAATTAAATCCATCTAAACAAGGTCCAATACCGTAGGCACCACTGGTGGCCAACAAGGCAAAATCCTAGCCAAGTGAGACTTCATCATCGGCTCCTTCATCATCAACGCCACCTATCATGGCCCAACAGAAGGACAAGGGAAAACAAATCATGGAAGAGGTTAAGCCCTTAGAAGAAAGGTTACCCATAATTTCAACAATAACAACAGCTGAAGCACCCAACACAACAGAAACCAAGACTCCTGAACAACCAAACATGGAATGGACTCAGGAAGGACTACCGTTTCCTCCCACCCAATCATCAACAATCACTGTTGAAATGGCCAGTACGGGCTTGGGGGAATATTTGGTACAAAATGTTGTGGCGATGCCAGCATTGGAGTCATTACAAGACATGGGAAGACCTTGCCTTCCCATAGGGAAAATTGTTCCTCTAGGCTACCCTCCAAACCAGATAAATTTCGTGTATGGGGGCCTTGATCATGGTCTTGAACCATGCCAACAAAAGGAAGCAGACGAAGAGCCTTTTTTTGAAAACATCAACTATCTGTCAAACCCAGATTTTGCCCTAAAATATCTCGGCCAATGCAATTGGCATGGATACGGGCTAGGCAGATATGAGCAAGGGATGCGGATCCTTTGCCAACCAAGATATCAGATGCCATATAACAAGTCAGGGGTAGGGTTCAACCATCCCCTACCATTAGACATCTTGGTTGAAAATATGCAAGGCCTAGAAATAGGCAACAAGGGGGGATTGGCATTAGACCCTTATGCCAATCTGAATACAGAATACACATTGGGAGACTACCTCCCATGGTCAAAAAACACCCCTGGCAGCAACAACAATCCCTCTTCTTTGCTAGAGAGAGGCGAAAGTTCAGAGATTAATCCTCAAAGAGAACATCAACGACTGCCAGACATCTTTCTAAAACTGTTCCCATTAGAGGTCCTAGACGAAATAACATAGTCTCAAGAGAATCAGGTCCCTCCACTAAGAGTGGAACAACCGCAATGGGACCAGATTAATTTACTGGAACAGGAAGAGTCCTCAACGTCGCAAGCAACAGATGCTGAAGAGAATGAACAATTTTGGATCTATGAAAGTGATTCAGAAGATGAGACTGAGATGATCTATCTCAGACATGTGTGACAAAATCATCGCGCTCTAACTCATGAAGATCTAATGGGACAGATGGGTATACTGTTAGGACATGAATGGCATGTAGACCCAACGAGGTGGGACCAAGTGTTAGACCTATGGCTCCAAATTCAAGATGAGCATCGTCCACCTCGAGATCCCATCATGACAGCAGTGTCAAGGGAAGACCCCGCCTTCCTTTTCACACATAGAGATGAATTTGCACCTAGAGAGGATCCATTCATGCCCGTTCCCATAGAGCCAGATCCAGAGTATAGGGAACATATAAAAGAATCAAGTCATCACACCCGCGGTTTTGGAGACCAAATTCATTCCATCCACATGATCTCCATTGATTTGACCGCACCCATCCGCAATCTGATCGATCCATCACGGTCATTGCATCTAGACATGGATGCCATCGACTGGGATCACGTCAATTCACCATTGTCACCATCAGAGTACTGGCATTTCGATGAAATGCTTCATTTTACCCCAAGGACAACTCAGGATATTTTTCAAGCTAAAGAGGAACCCAAGGTTCCAAATGTAGATCTTAACTCAGCTGATGATATCCATTTAATCCCAACTCCACATCAGTTGGAGGACGGATCTCACATGTCAGTCGAGGAGACGACTGACTTAGACATCGTCACAGATTCAAAGAATCCATAGATTATCAGGTTGGGGGTAAGTATTTCCCCCGAAGAGCAAGCCAAATATATTGCCCTTCTCAAAGAGAAGAAGGAAGTTTTTGCATGGTCGTACAAAGATATGCCAGGGCTAGACCCGTAACTAGTCATGCACAATTTAACGCTTGATCTAAAAATCAAGCCTGTAAAGCAAAAACTAAGAAATATGCACCCAACAGTGGCCTTGATGGTCAAGGACGAATTGCAAAAGTTGTTGGATGCACAATTTGTCATCTGCATGGATTATCCGCCATGGTTGTCCAACATGGTTCCCGTCAAGAAGCCCGACGGGAGGATTCGCATATGCATCGACTTTTGAGACCTAAAAAAAGTGAGTCCTAAGGATGATTTCCCCTTGCCAAGCATCGACGCATTGGTAGACACTACAGCAGGTCACGAAATGCTCTCCCTAATGGACGGTTTCTCAGGATACAATAAAATTCGTATCAATCCTGAAGACCAACTCAAAATGGCATTCACAACGCCTTGGGGGACATTTTGCTATAAGGTCATGCCTTTTGGCCTTAAAAATGCTGGCGCTACATACCAACGTGCTATGACGTATATCTTCCATGATTACATGCACAAAACTTTGGAAGATTACATGGATGATTTGTTAGCCAAGTCTCTCTTGTGCTTAGATCATCTCGGTGACTTAAGCAAGATTCTCGATCGCCTCATAGAGCATAAGGTAGATTGAATCCCAAGAAGTGCGTGTTCGACGTCACATCTGGAAAACTCTTGGGTTTTATAGTCTCAAAGAGAGGCATTGAAGTGGACCCAAACAAAGTCAAGGCAATCCTTGAAATGGCTCCCCCAACCACTATCAAGCAGCTCAGAAGTCTGTAAGGAAAGGTCACGTCGATTAAATGCTTCATAGTGCAATTATCTGACAAATGCCGACCCATGAACAAATTATTGCACAAGGGGGTCACATTTCATTGGGATGACGAGTGCCAGTCAGCCTTTGACGAAATCAAATAGTACTTGGCTTCGTCGCCAGTATTGGCACCACCTAGACCAGGTGTGCCGTTCTACTTATACATCTTAGCTACTGAGGTGGCACTGGGCGCAATGCTAGCCCAAAAGAATGAACTTCACAAAGAACAGGCTACATACTATCTTAGCCGCACCCTGGTCAGTTACGAACTTAACTATGCATACGTTGAGAAACTCTGCTTGGCAGTGGTGTTTGCTACCAAAAGGCTACGCCATTACATGCTGAGCAACACGACGTATGTTGTGTCTAAGGAGAATCCATTGCGATACATGATGAGTCGTACTTATCATAGTAGTCACACGACGAAATGGATCATGTTGTTGATGGAATTTGACATTGAGTTTATTGGGAAAAAATCTATAAAAGGACAAGTCATAGCCGATCAACTAGCAGAGGCTCCTCTTGAAGACGATCAGCCTCTGGTCATAGAACTACCCGATGATGGGGTCTTCCATGTCTCAGAATCGCTAGATTCTGATGAGCCTGAGTCTCAGGCCGACATAACCTTATTTTTTGATGGTTCTAAATGCGAGCAAGGGGGTGGCGCAAGAATTGTATTCTTCACACCGCAGGGCGCTCCAATGCCCCTGTCATTTAAATTAAACTTCCAGTGCACCAACAACAATGCAGAATATGAAGCCTTGCTCCTAGGTCTTCAGACATCAATCACCATGAACATCAAAAGATTGAACATCTTTGGCGATTCGCTGTTAATCGTCAATCAAGTCAAAGGGGTATATCAATGCAAATGCCCAGTTCTAAAGGCCTATAAAGCCCTCGTGGACAAATTCCTAGCAAAACTTGAGTGGTATGACATCGAGGCACTCCCTCGATCATCGAATCATTTTGTGGACACAATGGCCTCCTTGGGGTCACTAATCCCGCAAGACCTTTCCGGTGATATAACAACCATTCAGGTCAAAACCTTATCGCAACCCACGATGGAGCGCGCAAGCTCAGACTTGACGCCAGGAGTCCACATGATCCAGATCGAACCATCTTCGGATAAGTTCTTTCGAATCCGAGACCGTTTGAAACGTGCCAACTGGGGGTCTTTGTTTTCCCCCACTCCCATTAATAGCAACACAACGCTATTCTTACAAGTTCTATCCCAATCAACATTTGTTAGGGAAGAACTTCAAAAGGGATTGGCTGTTCATACTGTCGAGGTTTCTGATAAACAGGACTGGTATTTACCCATAAGAGACTACCTCAAGTTAGGTAATCTTCCCTTTGGATTGACGCACGCCACAAAACGAACATTCAAACAGAAAGCGGCAAAATATGTCTTGATAGGAGACATTTTGTATCGTCGCAGCTATGACGGAATTCTTCTTCGATGTTTGGACCAGCAAGATTCCACTTGGGCAGTCGCCCAAGCGCACGATGGTACATGTGGCGGCCACTTCAGTGGTATGGCCATTGCAAAGCGCATTCTTCGCATGGGCTATTATTGGCCATCTTTAGAGCGAGATTGTTGCGCGTATGTCAAGAGGTGCGTGAAATGTCAACATCATGCCAATTTAATGCACGCACCTTCCCAGGCCCTACGATACATCCAGTCGCTTGGCCATTTTTACAGTGGGGCCTCGATCTAATCGAAAAGATCTCCCCTGCATCGTCAGGCCGTCACATGTTTATCATAACGGCCATAGAATATTTTACCAAATGGGTGGAAGCAATTCCGTTAACCTCTACGACAGGACCCCACATTGCGGAGTTCATTTTGCATTACATCATATGTCATTTTGGTATTCCATCCAAAATAATCTCGGATAATGGGCCATCATTCAAGAACAAAGACGTGCGTGCTTTAACCACAAAGTACAAAATTCAGCACAACTTTTCAACACCCTATTATCCGCAAGCAAATGGGCAAGCAGAGGCGTCAAACAAAATGCTAGTCGCCATCCTTAAAAAGACCATCGCAGACAGTCATAAGGATTGGCACATACAAATCCCACTTGCCCTTTGGGCTTATCGCACTAGCATTCGGACGCCCACTAGGGCAACTCCGTTTTCACTAGTGTATGGCTCAGAGGCAGTAATGCCTCTCGAGTTGGAAATTCCTTCCCTGCGCATATCAATGCAGGAGTTCATCGATGATAACACCGCGCGGAAGGCCCGATTAGACCAACTTACGTTGCTTGACGAACGACGCGTTAATGCTCTCGAGCACTTACGTATCTATCAAGAGCGGCTTAAGAAAGCTTACAACATGAAAGTTCACCTAAGAGACTTTCGGGTTGGTGATTTGGTTCCGAAGGAAAACCAACAAAACTCTAATTTGCCGTCCCATATGAGGGACAAATTCATGGCAAATTGGTTAGGTCCTTATGTCATTGATAGTAAAATAGGACCCGGGACGTACCGACTAGCTTCTCTTGACGGTATCAAGGAAACAGAACCCTTGAATATCAGTCATTTGCGACCATTTCATATCTAAGAAAGCCATATCCCAAAAAAAAAAAAAAACTCCAAGGATTATCGCAATCTCTTGGTCAATCCAAAAAGCTCCAAGGATTATCGCAATCTCTTGGTCAACCCAAAAAGCTCCAAGGATTATCGCAATCTCTTGGTCACCCAAAAAGCTCCAAGGATTATCGCAATCTCTTGGTCACCCAAAAAGCTCCAAGGATTATCGCAATCTCTTGGTCAATCCAAAAAGCTCCAAGGATTATCGCAATCTCTTGGTCAACCCAAAAATCTCCAAGGATTATCGCAATCTCTTGGTCAACCCAAAAAGCTCCAAGGATTATCGCAATCTCTTGGTCACCCAAAAAGCTCCAAGGATTATCGCAATCTCTTGGTCACCAAAAAGCTCCAAGGATTATCGCAATCTCTTGGTCAATCCAAAAAGCTCCAAGGATTATAGCAATCTCTTGGTCACCCCAAAAGCTCCAAGGATTATCGCAATCACTTGGTCAAACCCAAAAAGCTCCAACGATTATCGCAATCGCTTGGTCAAAAAAAAATCAAGAAATTCAAAAAAAACAAAACAACAAAAATCATCAAAAACAACAAATATTTGCATCTCAATTCTAGGCATACTCAAATTCATCAAAAAATTCATATTCTCGCACCTCATCTTCACCTTCACCAAAAACAATCCATCAAAATTACAAAAATACATAGCTGCATTAAGCATTGCATCCATACATTGCATATTTGTAGTCATACAGGTCAAAGGCACCATAAGCTGCAATAGCTCTGATAGTCCATCTTGTTCCGCATTGTCTCATGTTACAAAAACAACAAAAACACCAAGCATAACTTTTACCACACTACGATCGGTGGTCCTGGGAATGTACCAAGAGTTTCAGTAATTCAGTCATCATTTTCCTCTTTAGCCATGTAGTGTATCAAGTCGAACAAATTTTACTAAGGTAGAGTCATACTTGAAATACACCTTGTTACGTAACATCCCAACACAAATCAAAACACTAAAATTCCCAAATTGTGTGAACGAAAGACGAAACCTGCAAAATAATCTAGGTCACCACAAGCGAAACGGTTATCTTGCTCATCCCCCTGTGCGAATGACCCCTAGAATGCTGAGAGTTGGCAAAAGGACAAGCATCCTCCCTACCCAATTCCCTAAGAATCCCTAAAGTTCTCAACAGTTGCAAAACACAAAAAATTTGCAAAATGTCAAAACTCCAAAATTTGACAAACTACAGTGCACACATCAAAAGGCACAAACAACAGTGATTTTGGTCACTCCATAACCCCAATCCCTTGCTCGAAAGAAAAACAAATCAAAATGAACAGTGATCTCATCACTACAATGAGCAAGTATCCCAATACAATTGAAGAAAAGAAGGGAGTTGACCTTGAATCCCTGGAACTCTCAGCATTCTATAGGTCATAAGGCAAGCTTCAGTACCAATTTGGTTGATAGCCAATGGGTAACAGAAGTAAACCTCCCGCATGACGATATATCTGTCACATTAACTTGCGTACAGATCAATATTTGCATGTGGATGAGCTAGCTTATGGCATCCTGGATTACACCGCAGATTAATCTTAGTACATACAACAAAGGAATTCGTGGAGCTAATTAGGTGATCCTCAGTATAGGTTCGGTTGAAAGCCCATCTGGCACTGGCGGTATCCTAACAAATACCACAATAATGAACTCAATTGCACACACAGGGATGTGAAATAGCTTGGTCAAAAACAAGTCCGATTCATACCTTGTTCAAAAGTCTTGTAAGATAAAGTACAATCGTGGCTAGTGAGTTAAAACTGTCTGAGTCTCAGAAAACCTTAGCTACATTTCTAAACCAACTGCGCTACTTTTCATCCTTACAATACCATCAAAAAAATACAAAAAAAAGAAAAACCACATGTATACATACAAAGTCATGCATCACAACAATCGCCTAAAAAACAAAATAACAGAGTTCTAAACAGTCCTTGGTTCCATAGCCAAACATCACAAACCCCATTCATCCATTTCATATCTGCATATCACATATAAATAAAAACCATTTGCATTCATCATAGCATATGCATCCATCAAAATAAATCAACATGCATACATCCATATTCATCAACCATCATGCACAAGATCAAAGAAAATCAAAACAACAAAAACAACAAATAAATGCAACACAAAAACAAAAAGCAATAAACATTGCTAGACACAAGTGCTCTTGCACTTAACCTCTTGGCATAGAAAAACTGATGTCAGGGTCTACATTGTCGCTATCCTACTCCCTAAGAAGGCTACCATAGCCGGACCGCTCCACGGGAAGACGGATTTTCGACAATTTCATCCCCAAACGACGTCACAAAAGGGTCAAAGCCCACTCAAAAACAACAAGAAAATCAAAACAACACAAAAAGCAATAAACATTGCCAGACACAAGTGCTCTTGCACTTAACCTCTTGGCATAGCAAAATTGATGTCGGGGTTTACATTGTCACTATCCTACTCCCTAAGAAGGCTACCATAGCCGGACCGCTCCACGGGAGGACGGATTTTCGACAATTTAATCCCCAAATGGTGTCACAAAAAAATAAAAAAAAAACAACAAAAACAAAAAAAAAATTCAACAAAAACAGACAACAAAATAAACATTGCCAGACACAAGTGCTCTTGCACTTAACCTCTTGGCATAGCAAAATTGATGTCGAGGTCCAAATTATCGCTCTCCTACTTCCCCAAGAAGGCTACAATAGCCGGACCGCTCCACGGGAAGACGGATTTTCGACAATTTCATCCCCAAACGACGTCACAAGAAAATCAAAACAACAAAAACAGTAATAAACATTGCCAGACACAAGTGCTCTTGCACTTAACCTCTTGCAATAGCAAAGAAAATCGATGTCGAGGTCCAAATTATCGCTCTCCTACTTCCCCAAGAAGGCTACAATAGCCGGACCGCTCCACGGGAAGTTAGATTTTCGATGATTTCACCTCATTACGAGCATCACCAAAAGGGTTAACACCCACCAAAAATAGGTCCAAATGTTGGAAAAATTGCACACGCTTAACGGTAAACCCTCTAAAGGCACCCTTGCACAAGTCATCTTGGGTCAAGCGACTCGTCGCTTCTCTCACGAAGGTCATTCCCTCATCGATTCGTCGCTTGAGGGGGTAGTCACACTTAGTCACCAACCAACAATCACACACCCAATTAAGGAAAACGACATGCATTCAAAGAATCATTGACAAAGACAATCACGCTCCTGCTTGGGGCAGTAAACAAGCAACAATCAAATCAATCAAACACTTGGCATTTCGTGAATCATGAACACAAGGTTCCCCCTGAGGATAAAAACGCCCTTTGCCTGTTCATGACTGATCAATGTCTAAGTTCAAGTCACACCTCACCAAAACAGGTTAATACTTGAAATCAAATTCCTTAGCTCGTCAGAAGCAAGGATTCAAGAATGCATGCCCTTTCCATACTTGGGGCATCAAAAGTTGGTTAGGTTACCAAGAAACCCTAATCATTAGTGCTTTGGTTATCTATTTTTGCTCAAGCACTGCATCACCCGTAGCGCTTCCCAAAAAGGGGCATCTGTAGACACCAAAACAGCACCAATCCGATTATGTGACTGCAAACACTGATCGCTTTGACAAACACAGCCCCCAGGGCAGCCCTCAGAGGTCAAACAGTGGTCTTAACCACTTTCATAGCAATTTTGTGAGGTCAAGAAGCAATTTGGCACACTTAGACACTTTGCCCGATAATCGTCTCACCCAGGGACGATTGCTAACTTGAAATCGTCTCACCCAGGGACGATTTCTGAAATCGTCTCCAGAAAGGACGATTTCCAAGTTTAACGGGCAAAAAGACAAATGAGGCCAAGTGGCAGCCCGTAACAGTCGCTTGATGACTCTTGCCTCGCACGCGTGTGTGAGTGGACAAATAGGCCGTTTGAGGACTGTCACAAAGGGCATTTATGAAAGCCCAAGTCAATGGAGGACTCCCCTCCCTCATGGGAAGACAAGATCGCCACATGGCACCTATGACCAACACATGGCATTTGTGCTTCCCTCCCAAAAGAGACCCCATGGGTCTATAAAAGGTGGGACTTTTCTCACCCAAGATATAGAGGTTGAAGGAGTTTTCAAGCAACGAAGTGCTTCCGAGTTGAAGACCCACTTGCATCCCTTTTGGTTCACCTTCCCACATCCACCAATCTCTTTTGCAAGGGAGGTTGTTGGGTGGCTTTTGGAAGCTTGAATCGGACCCAAATCCAACACATGGACACCTGAACCAACCAATTCGCCGACCCCCCAATCCTAAGAGGTTTTGGGCCCATCCCTAGTGGATTGGCGCTGGAATCAAGTGCCAACGGTGGGAGGCCCACTTGGGCATCCCCGCACTTTTCTTAAGTTTTATTTCAGAAGCATTCTAGTTTATTTTCTCATGCTTCATATTGTGTTTTCTGTTTGGTTAACTCATAGCTGCAATTTCGTAACCTTTGATCAGATTCTAGTATGTTTTGTGTCGTTTTGTAGTTTCACTAACTTGCAGGAGGCGATATCAAATTCCCGAGGGTAGAGGCCAAATTGGGAGAATCCGACCATCTGGGTCGTCCCAAAATGGCCCCAATTACATAACCCCTCTGTCTGTAGGTGTTTTGGAGACCTCGGGAGTCGACATTGGAGCATGTCAGTTCGGCTTCCCCAACACAGAAGAAATCGTCCCACCCAGGGACGATTTACAGTCAAAAATCGTCCTACCCAGGGATGATTTCCAGTTGAAAGCAGATTGGCCGACTGTCTCAGTGGCAATGGCTCGTTGGTAAAATTTTCTATCTTCTGGAAAGTTTCCAGGCTGTTTAGAATCATTTTGTTTACTGTTTTAGATAAATGTTTGCATGCATATTTTGATGATTTTAGAAGAACAAACACTTTTCACTTGCAGCAGGTGCTACTGACATCTTGGTTGTTTCTTTGTTCACAGGAGAAGCAGCGGAGGTGAAGAACTCATCGACATCAGCGACGGCATCATCTTGGCCCGCCCATTGCAATCGTGGGCACGCGGAAAGAGGAACATTGAGTGATTGTAATCGAATTCTTTTAACGCTCCTAGCCCCCGAAAAGGGAGGAGACGTCATTGTAACAGAGATCAAGGGATATTAATGAAAGGGCTGTGTTTTCTCCATTTGCTTGTGTCTCTTCCAATGCGTTTCTTTTCCATTTCATGCACTTTACGTTTCTAGGACTTAAGCGCATTTGGTTTTGGTTATATTGCAATTAGTGTTTCCTTTTCCCGGAATCTCGTGCTTTCGATTATCACGTAACCGTGATCGCCACTGAAAGCACGAGATTTCGTGCAAAGGAAACACTAATTGCAATATAACCAAAACCAAATGCGCTTAAGTCCTAGAAACGTAAAGTGTATGAAATGGAAAATAAACTCATTGGAAGAGACACAAGAAAATGGAAAAAACACAACCCTTTCATTAATATCCCTTGATCTCTGTTACAATGACGTCTCCTCCCTTTTCGGGGGCTAGGACCGTTAAAAGAATTCGATTACAATCACTTAATGTTCCTCTTTCCACGTGCCCATGATTGCAATGGGTGGGCCAAGATGATGTCGTCGCTGATGTCGATGATTTCTTCACCTCCGTTGCTTCTCCTGTGAACAAAGAAACAACCAAGATGTCAGTAGCACCTACTGCAAGTGAAAAGTGTTCGTTCTTCTAAAATCATCAAAAGATGCATGCAAACATTTATCTAAAACAAGAAACAAAATGATTCTAAACAGCCCAAAACTTGCCGGAAGACGAAAAATGTTACCAACATGCCATTGCCACTGAGACAGTCGGCCAATCTGCTTTCAACTAGAAATCGTCCCTGGGTAGGACGATTTCTATCTGTAAATCGTCCCTGGGTGGGACGATTTCTTCTGTGTTGGGGAAGCCGAACTGACATGCTCCAATGTTGACTCCCGAGGTCTCCAAAACACCTGCGGACAGAGGGGTTATGTAATTGGGGCCATTTTGGGACGACCCAGATGGTCGGATTCTCCCAATTTGGCCTCTACCCTCGAGAATTTGATATCGCCTCCTGCAAGTTAGTGAAACTACAAAACGACACAAAACATACTAGAATCTGATCAAAGGTTACGAAATTGCAGCTATGAATTCACCAAATAGAAAACACAATATGCAGCATGAGAAAATAAACTAGAATGCTTCTGAAATAAAACTTAAGAAAAGTGTGGGGATGCCCAAGTGGGCCTCCCACCGTTGGCACTTGATTCCAGCGCCAATCCACTAGGGATGGGCCCAAAACCTCTTAGGATTGGGGGGGTCGGCGAATTGGTTGATTCAGGTGTCCATGTGTTGGATTTAGGTCCGATTCAAGCTTCCAAAAGCCACCCAACAACCTCCCTTGCAAAAGAGATTGGTGGATGTGGGAAGGTGAACCAAAAGGGATGCAAGTGGGTCTTCAACTCGGCAAAGCACTTCGTTGCTTGAAAACTCCTTCAACCTCTATATCTTGGGTGAGAAAATTCTCACCCTTTATAGACCCAAGGGGTCTCTTTTGGGAGGGAAGCACAAATGCCATGTGTTGGTCATAGGCACCATGTGGCAGTCTTGTCTTCCCATGAGGGAGGGGAGTCCTCCATTGACTTGGGATTTCATAACTGCCCTTGTGACAGTCCTCAAATGGCCTATTTATCCACTCACACACGCGTGCGAGGTAGGAGTCATCAACTAACTGTTCTAGGCTGCCACTTGGCCTCATTTGTCTTTTTTCCCGTTAAACTTGGAAATCATCCTTATTGGAGACGATTTCAGAAATCGTCCCTGGGTGAGACGATTTCAAGTTAGCAATCGTCCCTGGGTGAGACGATTACTAGGCAAAGTGTCTAAGTGTGCCAAATTGCTTCTTGACATCACAAAATTTCTATGAAAGTGGTTAAGTGGTAGTCACACTTAGTCACCAACCAATAATCACACACCCAATTAAGGAAAACGACATGCATTCAAATAATCATTGACAAAGACAATCACGCTCCTGCTTGGAGTAGTAAACAAGCAACAATAAAATCAATCAAACTCTTGGCATTTCATGAATCATGAACACAAGGTTCCTCCTGAGGATAAAAATGCCCTTTGCCTGTTCATGACTGATCAATGTCTAAGTTCAAGTCACACCTCACCAAAACAGGTTAATACTTGAAATCAAATTCCTTAGCTCGTTAGAAGCAAGGATTCAAGAATGCATGCCCTTTCCATACTTGGGGCATCAAAAGTTGGTTAGGTTACCAAGAAACCCTAATCATTAGTGCTTTGGTTATCTATTTTTGCTCAGCACTACGTCACCCGCAGCGCTTCCCAAAAAGGGGCATCTGTAGACACCAAAACAGCACCAATCCGATTACGTGACTGCAAACACTGATCGCTTTGACAAACACAGCCCCCATGGCAGCCCTTAGAGGTCAAACAGTGGTCTTAACCACTTTCATAGCAATTTTGTGAGGTCAAGAAGCAATTTGGCACACTTAGTCACTTTGCCTAGTAATCGTCTCACCCAAGGACGATTGCTAACTTGAAATCGTCTCACCCAGGGACGATTTCTGAAATCGCCCCTGGGTGAGACGATTTCCAAGTTTAACGGGCAAAAAGACAAATGAGGGCAAGTGGCAGCCTAGAACAGCTCGCTTGATGACTCCCGCTCGCACGCGTGTGTGAGTGGGCAAATAGGCCGTTTGAGGACTGTCACAAGGGCGATTATGAAAGCCCAAGTCAATGGAGGACTCCCCTCCCTCATGGGAAGACAAGACTGCCACATGGCGCCTATGACCAACACATGGCATTTGTGCTTCCCTCACAAAAGAGACCCCTTGGGTCTATAAATGGTGAGACTTTTCTCACCCAAGATATAGAGGTTGAAGGAGTTTTCAAGCAACGAAGTGCTGCCGAGTTGAAGACCCAATTGCATCCCTTTTGGTTCACCTTCCCACATCCACCAATCTCTTTTGCAAGGGAGGTTGTTGGGTGGATTTTGGAAGCTTGAATCGGACCTAAATCCAACACATGGACACCTGAATCAACCAATTCGCCGACCCCCCACAATCCTAAGAGGTTTTGGGCCCATCCCTAGTGGATTGGCGTCGGAATCAAGTGCCAACGGTGGGAGGCCCACTTGGGCATCCCCGCACTTTTCTTAAGTTTTATTTCAGAAGCATTATAGTTTATTTTCTCATGCTGCATATTGTGTTTTCTGTTTGGTGAATTCATAGCTGCAATTTCGTAACCTTTGATCAGATTCTAGTATGTTTTGTGTCATTTTGTAGTTTCACTAACTTGCAGGAGGCGATATCAAATTCCCGAGGGTAGAGGCCAAATTTTGAGAATCCGACCATCTGGGTCGTCCCAAAATGGCCCCAATTACATAACCCCTCTGTCTACAGGTGTTTTGGAGACCTCGGGAGTCGACATTGGAGCGTGTTAGTTTGGCTTCCCCAAAACAGAAGAAATCGTCCCACCCAAGGACGATTTACAGTCAAAAATCATCCTACCCAGGGATGATTTCCAGTTGAAAGCAGATTGGCCAACTGTCTCAGTGGCAATGGCCTGTTGGTAACATTTTTTGTCTTCTGGCAAGTTTTCAGGCTGTTTAGAATTATTTTGTTTACTGTTTTAGATAAATGTTTACATGCATATTTTGATGATTTTAGAAGAACAAACACTTTTCACTTGCGGCAGGTGCTACTGACATCTTGGTTGTTTCTTTGTTCACGGGAGAAGCAGCGGAGGTGAAGAACTCATCGACATCAGCGACGACATCATCTTGGCCCGCCCATTGCAATCATGGGCACATGGAAAGAGGAACATTGAGTGATTGTAATCGAATTCTTTTAACGCTCCTAGCCCTCGAAAAGGGAGGAGACGTCATTGTAACAGAGATCAAGGGATATTAATGAAAGGGCTGTGTTTTCTCCATTTGCTTGTGTCTCTTCCAATGTGTTTCTTTTCCATTTCATGCACTTTACGTTTCTAGGACTTAAGCGCATTTGGTTTTGGTTATATTGCAATTAGTGTTTCCTTTTCCCGGAATCTCATGCTTTCAACATTTACCTATCATGTTCCAGTTAACAGCTCCACGTAGTGTCTTTCGTTTTCATTATTTCTCTTTTCAATCAATTGTATTTTCCTCCACTCTTTGCCCATTCTCTTCTCTCTACCAAAATGCACACACTCTCTCACTGCAAGAGCACATTTTTCAACCTCCTTGCTGGTATTTTGGAGCCTCTTTGCCAAGTGGTCCTCAACTAACATTTTTTAATAAATTCCATGTCCTTATACAATGGGTTCATTTAACATTCGAGTCCAATGTGTAAGCCATTACCACAAGTGCACTTTGCTCAATTAACGCTAACTATTAAATTTCACTTACACATCATTCATTTCCATGGTGGTGCTACCATATAAAAAAATGGATCTTTATAACTATTTATTCCTTTTAGGGAAGATAAAAAAATAATGCATATAATATGTATATCCAAGATCATATCTCTAACAATTCAATATTAAGGTATATATCAACAAATAACACAAGCAACCATAAGACTGGAACTTCTTTATCATGTGCAAATTTTAATGAAAAGCATAATCATCAAGGGTGAAGCATTCATTCATGTTGCTTCCCAATTATTTTGGCAGATAACCCATCACATCATTTTTCCCAAGCATTCCTGTTCTCGATGGCTTATTCTTTATCCATCCACAATAACCCTATTTTTCTATACAAACACACAATCTATTAGCAACATCATATTCTTTCATGAAAAAAGCTTACTTGAAATAATGATCCATTTATTACCAAGCATTTCTTCATTTAAAATATTTTATTTCCTACAACCAATCCATACTTGTAGAAATAAAACATAGCATATCACTTGTTCCTTGAAGCAAAACATCTTAGCTAAGCAAAATATATTCAAGTTCAAAGTCCGTTGAAGGTGGGTCATGACAGTTGGCCTTCTATAGTTTTGATTTAACTATATCAATGTCTAAAGCATTGTTATTTTTCCTCCTTAGAAGCTTATTGCTTAACAATTCCACTTCAATTACAATACTAGTCTTAGAGGTTTGCATATTTTTTATGGCTCCATAGCCAAATTTAATCACAAGTCTTAATATCTAGTATCTTAATCAAACACAATATTAAACCACATAAATATTTGTCCAATATAAATGAATCAAAATCATGAAATTATAATATATTAAAATATAAAACTTACAATATTATTGATCAAATATACTAGGCTTTCATATCATCTTGCTTATGTGTTTCTTGATACAATACATGGAGCTTTATCTCCATAATATAACCTTACAAGTGACCTTTCAATACTTTGACTATTACTCTCCTCACATATTTGAGAGATGCATCTTTTCCTATTCCTGAGATATGACAAACCTCACATCTCTTGAATTTACATATTTTCACATACATGTGATTATTCACTTGTATATTTGACATCTACACACATGACTCTTGACTTACTTGCATGACACATTACACACTCTCACATAGTACACAGTTGCACACTTTATTATATAAAAGTTGGACTCATCTCACACATTGGCACATACTGTAGGGTAAATTTAAATCATACACCTAAATTTAATAACTCACGTGCGGATATAATATTTACAAATGCACAATTGTACCATAGGGGTACATTAACATCTACCAAATAATGTAATATTCTCCAACACCCCTTATATTAAATTATTTAGTTTAAATAATTTAGTATTTAATATTTATCTTCATCCTTTGCCTTGTGTCCATCCATGAACTCTACATGTTGACCCTAATTATCAACCTTACACTATGCCTAATCCACTATTAAGTTTCCTATATTTTGGATAAGTCAAACAATTCATCATTAATATAATATTTATGAAAATGATCTAAAATTTCTTGTGAGAAATCCATTGTGTCTAGAGAAAACATTCCACCTTTGATGGAACCTATAACTTTAGTAATATTTTGATTCTTGATAATACATTTTTTGTTTCTATTTATGTATTTGAATTTCATTTTCCTACCTTTTTAAACCAATTGAGCGATTGAGATAATATTGTTTGATAAACTTGGGATATACAATACATCAACTAGCACAAAATCTAAAATTGGCATGCTAGGTATAATGTTTTATCTCCTTGGAAAAAATAAATCTTATCATGTATCATTTTCATGGAATGTTTGGTCTAACTTCTAATTATTCAAACCAATGTAAATTCCCAATCATATGATGACTTACACCTAAATCTATATACCATATAATTTTTTTATTTTTCATGTTTTGATGAGATTCAAGTGATCTTGTTTCATGTATTTGAGTATATCTTTGATTATAAAAAATCCTCTCATAAAATTTGGCATTTTGAATTCATACGATTGTCTTGATGCATTCATTCTTCTCTATCTTCTATCCATGTTATTATTTTCTTCAAACTTTTCAAATTCTTCAAAATAATTCCTTTAAAGTAAAAATACCTTATGTCTCCCAAATTATTAAATAACCAATAATTTCTTTAAAAATCAATCAATCAAGCAATATTCAAATTGTATCAATCTTCATTAAATTTTAATAATATTCAATTCTTCAAATTTTAAATTTTCTTCAATCAAATAATTTCTATCTATAAGTAATATTCAATTCAATCAAAATTTCATTTAATAGGCAATAAATTTCAACTTTTCTTCACAACTTTCACAAATAATTTCTTCAAATTCTTCTTTGAATATTATTTCACCCTTCATTCAAAAACAAATTCAATTCAAATTTAATTTTGAATAACTTAAATCCGTATGACTCATATTCAAATTTTAACCTTATTCCTTTAAAAATAAATTAATAAAGTAGGTTCTTAGCTAAATTCCTTTTCAACCATATTCCTCCAAAATAAAGTAATAAAATAGGTGCCTAGCTAAATGGTATGTGGTTATAATTACCTTAATTCGCACTAAATCAATTCATTTGTTCCAAATCACTTATTATTTACCTCTTCAATACACCACATTTTAGCATTCAATGAGATATTAGAATTTTATGAATTATGAAGGTTCTAGAGTCACTATCACTCTAACAAATCCTCTTATTTGCTTCTTCTTTATAATTTGTGTGTGCACAAATTTGACTAGTTTGAATAGGTTCCTATTTATCTTTTGCTCACTACTTCAATTTCTTCATAGATTCTTAATACTTAATGTATTATTCACTTTCTCACAATATGGTGGCTTTAGCATATTTTTTTGATGCCCAAAACAAGCTCCTAGATTCAATGTATTCTTTAGGTGCTCACAATAGGCTCTTGGGTTCAACATTTTCTTTAGGTGCTCATAATAGGGCCTTGGCTTCAAAATTTTCTTTAGCTGCTCACAATAGGATATTGAATTCAACATATTCTTTAGGTTCTCACAACAAGCTCCTATATTCAATATATTCTTCAAGTGCTCACAATAGGATCCTAGCTTTAATGTATTCTTTAAGCTCTTGAAATTTGGATATATGGTTCTCTAAAATCAAATGCTATTGTACTTTACTTTTGTCACTATATGGATTCTTATTTATATGTCCAAGAGGTGACTTTCACATTAGTTTTATTAACATACCCTATTTTTCTTAGTCTAGAAAAGATTGTCTTAACCATCTTCTCAATCAATTTTTCTTTATGAGGACTTCTATTTCATCTCCTCGGTTCTTTGTATGAGAACTTCCTATTTTGATTCTAAATAATAATCTTAATCATTGGATTTTTACTGAAGATATTTTTTCCTCCTTACTTCCAACATTTGAAAATTTGAGTGCAATCAACCCATTCTCTAGCAATGTTATATAAACTGAATTCAAATATAGGTGACTTCAATCCTTTTTTATTAATTTTTGAATGGTCTATTTCAACAAAATTCTTATCATATTTAGCATGCAATCAACCCTTCTTTCTATCTTCTCTTTAAATAGATTCACACTAGAGTATAGATATGATGCTAGCTTCTTCAATTTATAAATTTATACCTTCAATTTTTTCTTACACAAAGCAAGGGCTTGTAGCTATGATACCACTAATGTATTATGAGCAAACTTAAGTCACAAGTTCCAATATCTAGGATCTTAATCAAACCCAATATTGAAGCATACAAGTATTTGACAAAAATAAATGAATCATAATCTTGAAATAATAATAATTCAAAATATAAAACCTACTATATTATTGATCAAATATACAAGGATTTCATATCATCTTGCTTCTATGTTTCTCAATACAATACATGTAGCTTTATATCCATAATATAACCTTACAAGTGACCTTTCAATACTTTGACTATTTATTTTCTCAGATATCTAGGATATCCATCCTTTTCTATTCCTCACATATGATAAACATCTCATATTTCTTGACTTTACATCTTACCACATATATGTGACTCTTCACTTGTAGATTTGACACCTACACACATGACTCTTGACTTACATGACACATTGCACACTCTCACATATTACACACTTGCACACTTTATTATATGACACTTGGACTCATCTCACACATTGACACATACTTTAGGGTAAATATAAATTACACACCCTATTCTAATAACTCACACTCTAATATAATATTTACAAATGTATAATTGTACCATGGGAGTACATGTTTTTAGTATTGGTTAAAGAAAGAGGTTTTTAAGGGGCCCAACCTTTTACATAATTAATTTATCCAATGTTACAATATTAACATTAACCTTCTTCTTAGATAACATGAGAAAAACAATGTAGCAAAAAAATCCTAGAATAAAACTAGATAAAAAACCAACACTCTAGATGATATCAAAATCTATTTCTAGCAAGGGAACAAAGGTCGATTTGACTATTATTTATTCCTCCCTTCCACACCAATAGTAGTATCAATCACTCAAATTCTTAATAATAGTTAATAGAATAGCAAAAACAAAAGCATAATTACATTACTATGGTATTTCCTGAATAACACAAGCTTATACTGAGGGAGGATGAACAGTATAAGCCAAAATTTTACTTTCTTTCCAAATCAATATCAATTAATGTCCTTAATTATAATAACCAAATATAACAGTGTGCATTAATAACTCAGATAGCAGTAGTAAGCAAGAGCATAAGTCACCACACACAATTGAGACACAAGATTTAACATGGTTCGCCCAATGTGGGGTACTTCACCAGATAATTGCCTTATAATACTTCACATAGAAATAAGGATCCTTATCCAATACAATGATTTCTTTGATCTGATCAAAGCTAGGCAATAACAAGTTCACATAGAATTTTTCCAAATCTGAATAAAAATCTCACACAGAACATGTCCAAAACTAAATAACAAGTTCACATGGAACTTGTCCAAATATGAATAACAAGCTCACACAAAACTTTTCCAAAACTGAATAACAAGCTCACATAGAACTTGTCCAAAACTGAATAACAAGCTCACACAGAACTTGTCCAAAATTGAATAATAAGCTCACACAAAACTTGTCCAAAATTGAATAACAAGCTCACATAGAACTTGTCCAAATCTGCTCTAGCAAGCTCACCAAGAACTTGCCTAAAATCTGCTCCAACAAGATCACCAAGAACTTGTTCAAATATTCTCTAGCAAGCTCACCAATAACTTGCCCAACTCTGCTCTAGCAAGCTCACCAAGAACTTGCCCAAATATGCTCTAGCAAGCTCACCAATAACTTGCTCAAATCCATCCCAAAACTATCCACAAATTTCTCCATAAGGCTGTCCTAAAACTGTCCACAAAGGCTATCCCAAAACTATCCACAAATGCCTTCTCAAAGGCTCAATCATTTATGCTCAAGTAGCACTCAAATATCATCCACAAATCTATCAAGGCAAAGCTCAAATATGAACTCAACAATGAATGGCAATATACTATTTAATGGATGACAACAATGATCCACAATGTACTCAACTCAACTCAACTCAAATCAACTCATAGAAGCTTAAAGATAATTGTTAGAGACTCAATATGTTCTAAGCTCAATCTTCAACTCAACTCAATTCAAATAAATCTCAACTCAACTCAAGTCAACTCGTAGAAGCATAAAGAGAATTTTTAGAGACTCAATATGTTCTAATCTCACTCTCAACTCAACTCAACTCAAATCAATCTCAACTCAACTCAAGTCAACTCATAGAAGCATAAAGAGAATTGTTAGAGACTCAATATGTTCTAATATCACTCTCAACTCAAATCAGAATTATGGAATATTTTATTTCATGGAACTTGACCAATCACCTCACACAATCACTTGACTAGGCTCAATCAACTCAACTCAACCAATCACCACAAGGGACTACTCTTTCTCACAAACACCCTAGTCCAAGCATGTATCAACCAACTCAAATATTTCTAATGATGCTCAACCACAAGTCTCACATAACAATGATACTCATGTTATTTTCAAGTTCTTCCACAACCAATGGGCTTCAATGACTATGCTTATAAAATAAGGTTTAAACACAACTCTCAAACTAGAAAATATTGAAGCATTCAACCAACCACTTTCGAAAAGGAAACCACAATCAATCATTTTCACTCCAATGATATTTCAGAAATCAACCACCATAACAATCAATAGGATAATGTTCCCATACCTTTTTTATGCCAAGAAGTTATCCATAAAATCTGCCACACTAAACACAACTTTCCTTTCCAATCTCAATAAGGGTTAGTGGACTTCAAATAACAATCACAAGATAAGCATAACTCAATTTACACCTTTTTACTCCAACTTAAGAAACACATCCACCAAAGTCTTTTTTAATAAAATCCTTATCAAAAATAATAATAAATAAGGCTCTCAAAAATATTTTATAACAACTCCTTATTTCTCCTAAATCTCAATTTTCAATTTCATGAATATCAAAATAAATCAACAACTCATCCACCTCTAAAATAATAATCATAGCCCTTATAAAAATAAAGTTTTAAAAAAACTTTCATTATTCCTTAACCACCTTATAACTCCTATCCTAGGGCATCAACGAAATTAAAACAGTGCAAAACATAATTACCTCTTCAAGGGTATTTGAACCCCCAACTTGCGCACACTACGAACACCTTATCCATGGCTAAGTTTGCCATACGAGCTAGCCGCTCGTTCAAAAGGAAAAAGCATGACATGCCTTAAGTCCTTCCTCCCTTCCACGTAAACCAAAAGTGCTTCGAGCACTTTCCTTCCAATGTCTTTGAATGCAGTCAAGGAGATTCGAACCTTGATGTAAAGCACTGCCACACACCTTAACAATAAGACAATTGCAAATGCACCACTCTGCCCACAATGTCTTGGGCGTTTGACCACCCTTGGATTTTTTCATTGTTTCCCTTTCTAAAATGATTTTCTCACGAACTCTCTTCGGATGCTTAACCAACAATTAACACGAGCAAGGATTAATTTCAAATGAACCTTAGGATCACCCTTTATATAGTCTTCTCCTCAATTTCAATGACGTCGATGCATTATTGATATTCCCTCTTTCTTTATACGTCAGTGCTAACTTTAATTTTAATTTTAAATTTTAAATTTAAATTTTAAATAATTAAAATTTAAACTAAATATTTAAAATTAAATATCTCCATCATTGGGGCACCTTTTTCGATGAAACAAAAGGCCAACATGGGTTTTAATAAAAACCCATTTCAAATATGCCATCCATGGTTTTAAATAAAACCTTTTATTTTATTTGCCTTGGTTTTCACAAAAACCCTAAATTTATCCATGCTTTCCAAAATATCATCTGCCCACAAAAACTCAATGTGATCCATATGACATCAATGACAACATAAAATAACTCAAATTGTCAACTATCTCCCCCTTTGTCCTCATTAAGTTTGGTTTTCACCACCAATGGATTAATTTGATCAAATAATGCATTATTAAAGCATGGTTCTCGATTCTGGTTAATGGAACAACTGCTGGTTACTTTCAAAGTCATAGAGGAATTCGATAGGGGGACCCTATCAGTCCCATGTTATTCATCATTATGGCAGAAGCTTTAGGCAAAACCATAAAAAATGCTTGTAGTTCAAGGTTAATATCAGGAATCAAGGTAACATCTCTCACTAGGGTTGTTTCTCACCAATAATTCGTTAATAAATACCCTTCTATTGACTAAGGCATCGATGGTTGAGGTCAAAATAATTAAATACATCCTACAACTCTATGAGGATGTTGTTGGTAAGAAAGTTAATTTTAGTAAAAGCAAGTTATATTTCTTGAACACCCCCATTTAAAGGTAAGGAAGGATTGCAAAAATTTTGGGGTGTGATATAGCAAACCTCCCCACTTCGTATCTTGGTCTCCCTCTTTTCATTGGTTCTTTGAGAGAGTCAATTTGGGAGAGGGTTATTGAAAGAATTCAAAAAAACTTACTAGAAGGAAAGGTCATCTTCTATCTCAAGCAGGAAAGTTGACCCTCACTAAGGCCTTTCTTCAGAGCATTCCAGTCTATTTCCTCTCTATTTTCAAAGCCCCTGTGAAGGTTTTCTAGAAAATTGAGAAACTCCAAAAAGAATTTTTATGGACTAGATCAGAGGAGAAAAAAAGGATACACCTTGTATGATGGACCAAAGTGTGGAGACCCAGGGAAAATGGGGGCTTAGGTCTGAGGAGAATTGCTCATATGAATTTAGCTTTACTAGCTAAGCAGGCGTGGCACCTCATTTTTGGTAAAAAATGAATGGACAACTATCATCAAACGAAAGTATCTTGAAAATATAGAATTTCTAAGTGACTCAGTTCCAATTAGAGGTTATGCTTTTTGGAAAGCAATTCTCAATTGTAAGGAAATCATAAAAAAAAATTTAATATGGGTTTTAGGCAATGGTGAGAGGATAAATTGTTGGAATGACAGTTGGTCTAAGGATGAACCACTAATGCAATATCCTAACTTAGCCCGAATCAGAGATATCATAGAACTCATTGGCAGAAAAGTATCTTATTATATGGTTGAGGACAAAGGTAGAATGAAGTGGAAACAAATAAGGATTCAGGGATTTCAAGCGGAATCAAATGATCTTTGTAACATTCTCAAGAAATAGTTTATCCCCATGAGACCCAAGGAAGATCAAGTGACTTGGGATCCTATGAAAAATGGACAGTTCACTATTAAATCAGCTTACAAGCTTCTGCTAGATGACGAGGATTTTTTCCTCCAAAAGAACTTACTTTGGATAAAAAATTTAATTCTAAAAATTGTAGTCTTTTCATGGCTGGTTATCCAAAGAAGAATTCTAACCATTGATAATATGATGCGTAAAGGTATTTGTATCACTAATCGTTGTTATTTATGCAGGGCTAATTGGGAGACCATTTATCACATTTTCCTTGAGTGCCCTTTTTCCTTGACTGTCCTAAGTGGTGTTTTTTAGGCCTTCAATATTTCCTGGGTTAAACCAGCCATCGTACTTGATTTGTTCATCTAGTGGCCTTGCCCCTTTTGAATCCAAAGACTTAGATACATGTAGAAAATTTGTCTCAATCACTATCTTTGGTAGGCATGGTTAGAAAGGAACCATAGAGTCTTTAATGAGTCTATCCATGATCATAAAACTATCATTGCCAGGATCATATCCTTTGCTAATGATAATGTGAACCTTATCCCTTTTGATAGTCGTAAACCTCATCTGTAGGAGACCATGATTGCTCAATATTTAAGCTTAACCTTGTTAGATGAGTCTATGCCTAGGGTAGTCAACCCCAAAGCCAATGTTAAGTGGTCCCCACCTCCTACGGGTTGGTTTAAGCTTAATTTTTATGGAGTGGCTAAGGACAATCTTGGAAGATCAGGCGCTAGCAACATTGTGTGAGATCATAATGGAAATATGATGCTTGCATTTTCTGAATATTTGAGAATAAGGATGAACAAAAAAGTTGAAGCTAGAGCTATGTGGAGAGGCCTTCAAATGACTCAAGACTTAGAAGACAATTTGATCGTAAAAGGAGACTCTATGCATGTTATAAATCTCCTCAATAATTGGAAAATACCTCCTTGGAGGATTAAAACAATTGTTGAAGAGGCTAGGAT
Organism: Wollemia nobilis; assembly: GCA_028583015.1. Classification (NCBI taxonomy): domain Eukaryota; kingdom Viridiplantae; phylum Streptophyta; class Pinopsida; order Araucariales; family Araucariaceae; genus Wollemia; species Wollemia nobilis. The sequence continues at coordinate 2,750,892 of JAQPPZ010002321.1, forward strand.
CTTTTTCCAGGGAAGATAGGATAGAAAATCCCAACATGTCTTTTGGGAAGCTAACAAAGTTGCTGATAAGCTGGCCAATTTGGGTGTCGATGGTGATGAAATTTTCAAATGGGAAAACAGTGTCCCGAGCAAAGTAGAGGAGCTTATTCAACAAGAATGCCAAGAGTGATAGTCAAATTTACCAACATGGAAGGCACTATAAGTTCGAATGCTATGATTATTCCTGTATCTTTTTTGAAATGGACTCACAATAAAAATTATCCAAGCTATCAATCTTGGTGGATGCTGCTTGGAAATACCACAAAGACTAATGGGGACAGTCACATGTCAGATAACATGGCTCCTAGTCATCTTAGTAATTTGAGGTTGGTTGATAATCACATGGCAGGAAAGAAACGACAATATAGGACATCAAACCAGAGCCACGTGGACCACCAGATAGCCATCACCATAAATCTAGCCAGTAGGTTCACTTCTCTAAGGTTGATTGGCCAAGACAGGATGTGGTCCCAAAGCATGTCATATACGAAAGAAATAAATTACCAAGGAATTATTAAGAGTAACTGTCAATACAGAGCATGTGGGATTTTTTTTTAGTACTCAGTTATGTGTGTCTATAGCTTTTTGTTTCTCCACTATTTCAAGGAAGGGATCTGTGTCTATTTCTTTTTTTGTAATTATGATGTAGGTGTGTTTTCTCGGGGTATACCCAAAATGTTGTATGGGAAGTTTCTTTTTGATAACAGACTATGTGCCTTACCGGATGTAATGGTTTTGAAGGCATGTAGATTTTACATATATAGGATCCTTAGTAAGGATATGTTCATCAACAGCCCTGGGCTGATTTTTGTAAAAGGTTTTGGGTCAACCTGTAAAACCCGGTATTAATGCTATAGTATCTTATCTACCCAAAACAAAATCACAATCACTGCAAAAGCCATCTTTGAGAATCAAATTTGCTCCCCCTGACTCAATAATATCTATGGAGGCTGCTCCCCCTAACTCAATGCTCTCTTTTGAGGCTGCTCCCCCTAACTCAATGCTCTCCCCCTTACTCAAATCTCTCCCCCTTTGACATCAATGGCAAAAGGGACACCTATGGGGCTAAAATATATGACTCTTAAGCATAGCCCCCTCACCACCTTCTCTTTTGAGGTGATTAATTTTAGGGTGGGAGTACTTTTACTCCCATATCACATTGTTTCTTTCCTCTATCAACTTCCTTCCATGTTTTTCTGATATCTTTCTCTTGATGAATTACTTGATCTTCTTGTCTAGAAATTGTTTGACCTTCTTACCTTGAACTTATTTGACCTTCTTGCCTTTAGCATGTTTGGAATTGAGTCCTATACCATTTTGCAATATGCCCAAATTTATTGCAATTAAAACACTTGATATTGTAGCCTTTGGATGGTTTCCATGTCCTAAATTCATTCTTAAAATAATTTCCATATCCATTCCTTTCCTGAACCCTGTATTGTGAAGCTCTATTTTCTTGACCATTATGACCATGACTTCTGAATTGTGAAGCTCTAAAACCAAAACCATGTTGCTCATTTCCTTTGCACTGAAAATATCTATGACCAATCCTGTTGCATGAGAAGCAATGTCCCTTAAAACCATACCTTCTTCCTTTGAGGTTTCTTCTAGCAAAATCAAACTTCTTTGATCCATGGATCCTGCAATGTATAGCTTTGTGTCCAAATACATTACAAGAAAAACAATGTCCTTGAAAAGCCCTTTGTTCATGCCTTGGTTCCTCATATCTTTCTTGACCATTATCCTTATGATCATTTTCAACTTCTGCATTGCATCCTTGAACCTTATTTGTAGCATCTAAAACCTCTTACTTAGTTTCTTCCTTGCTTTCCTCTTCAAGAATTTCTTTTTATTTTGAACTTGATTCACCTATCTCAAAACAAGATCCAAACTAAATATTTGGAGCCATAGGAACTTTGGAAATTTTCTTACAAATCTTAGGTGCTTCCTTGCTTTCATCTTTTAGAACTTCCTTTCCTTTTGAGTGTGTTTTTTCTTGGAAGTAAGATACAACCTTAAAATAAGTTTTCTCATTTTTGAACCTTTTCATCTAATGTATCATGTCTTGTCGTGGTTAACCTTAGTTCTTCATTCATACTTTCTTCTATCCTTTTTGCATTTTTAAGCTCTTATCTGAGATTACTGATTGTTTGAAGTAGTTCTTATTTGATTTTAACATCTGTTCGAATCTTGTTTTCAATATTCCTGTATTCTTCTTTTAGCCTTTTAATTTATGATTTTTGTTTACTTAGCTCATCCTCTTCCTTTTCTATAACCAAAAGTGAGACGTATTTGTTTTCACTTTCATTGAGACCATTATAACCTTCTATAGCAAACAAACTCTCAATATTTCTTTGACCATGTTTGTTTCCTTGATGTGTTATCTCATCTTCACTATCATTGAAACCATTGTAATATCCTGATTTGTGATCTCTTTGACCACACACAAAGCACTTCTCTCTTTCACCTTCTATTCCTAGGAATAGATGTTCTTCCTTTTCATCATTTGATTTTTCTCTTTCATTATGATCTGAGCTATCACATGATTCTACAATGTAGTAATATTTCTTTGCCTTATGAAAAAATGTCTTCTTCTCAAACATGTTTTGTTTGTATTTTTCATCTTTGTCATGCTTATGCTTTCCATCTTATTTTCTTTTGTTACCCTATTTTTCATCATCACCATTTTTTTTATGTGGATACATGTATGCATAGTGATCAAGATCACCACACTTGTAGCATCTAACTTTCCTTATATCCCTGAAATTCTTTGAGTTCTTATTCCTTTTGATGAATTTAGATTCCTCATCATTATCTGAACCTCTACTTGTTTTTAAAACTTTCCATTTATCTTTTTCTGAAGCCTTGAATGCAATATATTTTATTGGAACCTGATGCTTACTTGCCCTCATCTCATAATTTGTGAGAGTACCTTACAATTCTTCCATTGTTAGCTTGTTGACATCCATTGTCTCTTATATTGTTGAAACCTTAGAATCATATTTCATGGGAAGTGATCTCAAAACCTTTTGAGTAACTTTTTATTCTTTCATATCAAAACCTAGGCCTCTCATGGTGTTAGTAATCTCATCAACACGAAGTAAAAAATTTACAATATCTTTAGAATATTCCATTTTCAATTCCTCAAATATTTTTCTATGAGTTTGTAGTTTTGCCAACTTTACCTTGGAATATCCTTCATAAGTATTCTACAACTTGGTCCACATTTCATTAGCTAAATTACATACCATGACCTTTGCAAAATTTGTCTCATGAAGCCCACTCAAAATACAAGTCATTGCTCTTGCATTGATATCAACCAATTTCCTAATAGTATTATCTACCTCAGGATCACCTTCAATTCTATACTCTTTTTCAACCATTTTCTATACCTCGTATCTTTGTTATATCAAGTAGTTATTCATCCTCATGCTCCAAAAACCATAATTGTTACCATAAAATAATGGAGCCTTATTTGTAGATGATCCATAATGTGAAGCCATCTGTGTTCTTGTAGAATCTGCCCTCAAGCTGTTACCTTTTCCGAAGTAACCCGCTATGATACCAATTGAATAACACAAACTTATACTAAGAGGGGGATGAACAGTATAAGACCACTTTTTACTTTATTTCCAAATCAATATAAATTAATGTCCTTAATTGTAATAACCAAATATAGTAGTGTGCATTAATAACTCAAATAGCAATAGTAAGAAAGAGCATAAGTCACCATACACAATTGAGATACAATATTTAACGTGGTTCCCCCAATGTGGGGTACTCCACCAAATAATCTCCTTATAATACTTCACACATAAATAAGGATCCTTATACAATACAATTATTTATTTGATCTGCTCAAAGCTAAGCAATAATAAGTTCACACAAAACTTGTCCAAATATAAATAACAAGCTCACACAGAACTTGTCCAAAATTAAATAACAAGTTCACAAAAAACTTATCCAAATATGAATAACAATCTCACACAGATCTTGTCCAAAACTGAATAACAAGCTCACACATAACTTATCTAAAATTGAATAACAAGCTCACACAAGAACTTGTCCAAATCTACTCTAGCAAGCTCACCAATAACTTGCCTAAAATCTACTCCAACACGCTCACCAAGAACTTATTCAAATCTGCTCTAGCAAGCTCACCAAAAACTTGCCCAAATATGCTCTAGCAAGCTCACCAAGAACTTGCCCAAATATGCTCTAGAAAGCTCACCAATAACTTGCTCAAATATATCCCAAAACTATCCACAAAGCTATCCCAAAATTGTCCACAAAGGTTGTCCCAAAACTATCCACAAAGGCCTTCTCAAAGGCTCAATCAATCATGCTCAAGTAGCACTCAAATATCATACACAAATATATCAAGGCAAAGCTCAAAGATGAACTCAACAATGAATGACAATGTACTCTTTAATGGATGACAACAATGATCCACAATGATCTCAACTCAACTCAACTCAAATAAACTCATAGAAGCATAAAGATAATTGTAGAGACTCAATATGTTCTAAGCTCAATCTTCAAATCAAGTCAACTCAAATAAATCTCAACTCAACTCAAGTCAACTCATAGAAGCATAAAGAGAAATGTTAAAGACTCAATATATTCTAACCTCACTCTCAACTCAACTCAACTTAAATCAATCTCAACTCAATTCAAGTCAACTCATAGAATCATAAAGAGAATTGTTAGAGACTCAATATGTTCTAATCTCACTCTCAACTCAAATCAAAATTATGGAATAGTTTGTTTCATGGAAATTGACCAATCACCTCACACAATCACTTGACTATGCTCAATCAACTCAACTCAACCAATCACCACAAGGGACTACTCATTCTCACAAACACCCTAGTCTAAGCATGCATCAACCAACTCAAATGTTTGCAACAATGCTCAACCACAAATCTCACATAACAATGATACTCATGTTCTTTTCATGTTATTTCACAACCAATGGGCTTCAATGACTATGCTTATAAAACAAGTTTTAAACACAACTCTCAAACTAGAAAACCTTGAAGCATTCAACCAACCACTTTCGAAAAGGAAACCACAATCAATCCTTTTCAATACAATAATATTTTAGAAACCAACCACCATATACAATCAATAGGATAATGTGCCCATACCTTTTTGATGCCAAGAAGTTGTCCACAAAATCTGCCACACTAAACACAACTTTCCTTTCCAATATCAATAAGGGTTAGTGGACTTCAAATAATAATCACCAGATAAGCATAACTCAATTTACAAATTTTTAATCCAAATTAATAAACACGTCCACCAAAGTCCTTTTTAATAAAAATCCTTATCAAAAATAATAATCAATAAGGCTCTCAAAAATATTTTATAACAACTCCTTATTTCTCCTAAATCTTAATTTTCAATTTTATGATTATCAAAATAAATCAACAACTCATCCACCTCTGAAATAATATTCTCAACCCTTATAAAAATAAAGTTAAAAAAAAAAATTAATTATTCCTTAACCACCTTATAACTCCTATCCTAGGGCATCAACGAAATTAAAATAGTGCAAAACGTAATTACCTCCTCAAGGGGATTCGAACCCCTAGCTTTCCCACACCGTGAACACCTTAGCCACGGCTAAGTTTGACACATGAGCTATCCGCTCATTTGAAATGAAAAGGCACGACGTGCCTTAAGTCCTTCCTCCCTTCCACGCAAACCAAAAGTGCTTTGAGCGCTTTCCTTCCAATGCCTTTGAATGTAGTCAATGAGATTCAAACCTTGACGTAAAGCACTACCACACACCTTAACAATAAGCCAATTGCCAATGCGCCACTCTGCCTACAATGTCTTGGGATTTTGACCACCCTTGGATTTATTCATTGTCTTCCTTTTCAAAATAATTTTTGCACGAGCTCTCTTCAGATGCTTAACCAACGATTAACATGAGCAAGGATTAATTTCAAATGAACCTTAGGATCCCCCTTTATATAGTCTTCTCCTCATTTTCGATGACATCGATGCATTATTGATATTTTTTCTTTCTTTAGACGTTGGCGCTAACTTTAATTTTAATTTTAAAATTTAAATTTAAATTTTAAATAATTAAAATTTAAACTAAATATTTAAAATTAAATATCTCCATCACCAGGGCACCTTTTTCGATGAAATGAAATGCCAACATGGGTTTTAAGAAAAACTCATTTCAAATCTGCCATCCATGGTTTTAAATAAAACCTTCTATTTTTCCTCCCTTGGTTTTCATAAAAACCCTGAATTTATCCATGCTTTCCAAAATATCATCTGCCCACCAAAACTCAATGTGATCCATATGACATCAATGATTCATGTGACATCAATGAAAACTTAAAATAACTCAAATTACCAACATTTTCTAAAAATACAACTACTATAACAACAAGAAAATACAGTCACATTAGTAGCACAAAAAAACCCAGAAGCAACAACAATACCAATACCATCAAAGATAAAATACTATGGAATAAAATTTTCTTCTGCCTTTGATGATGTAATCCTTAAAATAGATAAAGAAAATTTATTTTTCCATATGTTCCTTTGATCAGAATGAACTCCAATATTTTCTAAATAATCAGCTATAACATTTCCTTCCTGATATAAATGCAATATCTTCATCTCTACCATTTGTTTTAATAGGGATGAGGTATCCTTAATTAAACCTAACACCTACTAGTTATTATCTTTTCCTTTCTTAGGATCCTTGAGAATATTTATAGAGTCCCCTTCTATGATGACCTTCCTTAACAACATAACACCAAAGTATAGGGATTTAGCTTCCGTATAGTGATTGCTTTGTATCACAACTTTCTACATAAGCCCATAACACTTCACCTTTCTTATTTTGAATGAAACCTCCTCCCCCAACTCTATCTGGGTTACCTTTTGTAGCTCTATCAAAATTTAAATTTACCCAACCCTCCTCTAGTTTTAGTCATCTAGTGTTTGCTCTTTTCAAATTGATTGGCAAAGATGCTACTCTAGGTTCTCCCAAGTGCCATTCACTAGTGATCCTCTTTTCCAAATTATTCTCAAAGTTCACACCGTTATCATATGTAAGCAAATTCTCCTTCACTGTAGTTTTGATTCTATTAGACACTAAAATTTCATCCTTACTTTCCCTCTTGAATACTCTTTGATTTCTTTCCCATAAAACACCCCACAAAAAATAAGGTAACAATAAATTCTAGAGTTTTGATAACCTCTTTGTGCTAAAAGGGCATCTCCATTGGTTAAAAAGTTACCTAAAAGTACTAGGTATCACCCAAGAGTAGAACATAGCTTATATTATATTATTAAGTACCTTACATGCAAACTTACAATGAATAAACAAGTGGTCAATTGATTTAGCATCCTACATGCAAAGAGAACATATATTTATCATTTAAAAACCTCTCTTACTTAGGTTATCTAGAGTTAGAATATTATTTTGTAAGCATAACCAAAGAAAGAAAGCCAATTTAGGGATTAGATCATTCTTCCAAACCTTATTTATAGGAAAATCCTCCTCGACACCTCCGAACTACAAGGTATAAGCTGATGTTACAGAGAATTCCCCTAACGAATTAGGGAACCAAATCAAAGAGTCCTTATATTCATTATGAGGTAAGTGATATTGTTGCAACAACCTATTAATATTTAGTAGAGATTGTTGCAGTTCTTAATCAACAATATCTAAAGTTAGTTCTTTTTTAAAACCTCTGACATTCCCCAAATTCTATGTAATACTTGACTAGCGGTCCATATTTTTGAACCAAGGGATATTTCAATCTTAGGAACTCATTCTTCTATTGTAAAGGACTATCTGTAATCCAAGTGTCTTCCTAAAAAATATATTTTCTTTCCTTCTCCTACCACCTATCTTAGACCACCTCTCAATAATTTCTTAGTTTTTGGAACTCCATTCCAAACTGATAATCCTTTAGGAGGGTCTAAAATTCTAAAGAAGGGTATGAAACCTTTCAAGTACTTACCTTTAATATTATTATTCCAAAGAAAATCTTGTTCGTTGGTCAATCTCCAACCTATTTTAGTTAGCAATGCTTTATTGAATTATTACAACTTTCTTATCCCTAGACCACTTTCCCTCTTCAAAGAGCAAAATCTATTTTATGATACCAAATAAAACCTTTGTTTTTCTTCTACCCTTGCCCAAAGAAATCTTATGAAGATTTGCTCTCTTCTATTTTTTGACCTTTTAGGAGATTATGAAAAGTGACATGTAGTAAATTAAAATGCTTTGTATTGTTGCCCAAATAATGTAATATTCACAAATAATTTTTACTTATAATGCAAATAATTTTATTACTTTTATTGAGGATTGTATAATGACTTTGATAAACAAATATCACATGCCTAGGATGATCATTCTTAAACACACATGGCACCTCAACTCTAAGTTCCACTTGGTAGACGTGGACTATTCCTAACCCCATGAAAGTTTTGCTTTCACTATATTTTATTTTTCCTAAGAAGCATATAAGCTAGTCTATGTTCTCCAAGATATTTTTCAATCATAGAAATGAGAAAAAATAGAGAATATATTGTTTTAGGGTCATCATATATTTGTCAAGTACATCATGCAATACTTCAAGTTTGAATAGATTTCTTTATTATGCTAATGGATTGTCATAAGTGATTTTCCATAATAAATAAAATCTCCTTATACCAAAAATTTACATAACGAACTTTATCATAATGCTATAACGATTTATAAAATTTTAATTGTGGGCTATTATTAAACTTTTGTAAGTGTGATCATGACATATTATTATTTTTTAATTCTATAAATCTATACATTTTTCTAGATTATTTTCATGCTATTATATGTGTATTTTTTCACCTTAATCTCACAAAGTTGTATACCATCATGAATATACCATTGAATTTTTACTATGCTTTGATATATATATATATATATATATATATATATATATATATATATATATATATTCTTTATGGAAAATATCCCAAAATAGATGTCACTTTCAGATAAGTCCCAAGGAGGTAGGGGAATCTATTCCACAAAAAATACCTAGGGCTTGCACTTGGCCTGCCCCCTTTGGCACACTCAAAGAGCATACCTAAAACAACAAAAATGCAAACAAACAAACACAAAAAACACAACTACAACAACAAACAAGATTTAAAAATAGAATAAAATAAAAACACAAAAACAACAAAATATAGAAAAAAACATCAATAAACACAAACCAAACAAAAAACACAAAACAAACACAAAAGCAACAAAAAACATAAAAACAACAAAAAATAAAACACACAAAAAAACCCATAAAAACAACAAAACAACACACAAACACAATAATAACAACAACAACAACACACAAAAATCAAAAACACAAAAAATTCAAAAACATAAAAAAACACCAAAGGCCACACAAAAAACACAAAAATAAAATAGAACTAGAACAACACAAAATAACACACACACACACTCAAAGACTAAAAGAAGGAATCCCTCATAAAACCTGTGTAAACTCAATTTTTTTTCAACAAGGACAACATAGTGGTTAGGGCTTTGGCATCTCTTTTGGGAGGTCTAAGGTTTAAACCATGACTTACCCAAACAAGGATATGTTGGATAGTAACAACCTAGTGTTTGTTGGTTGAATGTTCCAATTCGATGCCTTAGACGATGGGGTTCCATTAACTTCATCTAACCCAATGGGCTAAGGTTATAACGACAAGGTCCAATGTTGTTACCAATTATATTATATTTAATAATTTAATTTAAAAATATTAATATATTAGGAAATAGACTACTAACATAAATTAAAAAATAGTTTACATATACCTAAAAGAATACATGGAAAAGTGTATGTTGCTTGTCCATTCAAAGCAAATTTTCAACTTCTTAGATCTCATAGTGGTATTGAAATAAAAAATGCCTAGGCCTCGCACTTGGCCTGCCATCTTTGGCACACTGAAAGAGCATACCTAAAATAACAAAAAAATAAACAAACAAACACAAAAAAATACAACTACAACAACAAAAAAAATAAATAAAATAAAATAAAATAAAAATAAAAACATAAAGATAACAAAAGATAACAAAAAACAACAAAAACACAAAACAAATATAAAAACAAAAAAAAAACATACAAAAAACAACAAAACAACACACAAAACACAAAACACACAAAAAACCATAAAACACACACACACACAAAAAGCAAAAACACAAAAAAATTCAAAAACATAAAAAAAACACCAAAAAACACAAAAATAAAATAGAACAGAAACAACACAAAATAACACACACACTAAAAAACTAAAAATAAGGAATTAAAATATCCTGATTGAATCAAAGAGAAGCAAAAACAAATAAAAAGGAACTAGGTACCTTTAGTACTGGAGCCATCTAGAGAAAGGATAGAAAGAAGAGCTTCCCTTATTTGCAAATCCCACCATCTCGAATGGTGGCCATAGTAAGTAAAATCATCTTTGTCCAAAGCCCAATTAGCTAAAGCATTAATACTCCTATTCTATTCTCTAACCACGTGATCGTATTCAACTTTCAAAAATTTCGTCTTGATTAATTGAATCTTCTCAATAATTCTTTTTATTTTTGATCAACCTTATGATTCTTAGGAGTCTTCAATAGATTAATCATGAATTGAGAGTCTAATTCAACCAACACCTTTTTCCATCCTACCTTAGCAGTCTCTCAAAGGCTGCTAAGGATACAATATCCATCAATAAGCTTATTGGAAAGGAAAACCAAATTCTTAGCAAAAGTGAAAACCAAGGAACCATATGAAAGTCTACCAATTCCTCCTACACTAGCTTTTCCAGGATTTTGCCTAGAGGCTCCATCGGTATTGAATTTTCTAAAATCCTTAGGCAGAGGTTGCCAATTCCTTGTTCTATCCATATTTTGATTACTTACATTTCCTTTAATCTAGTTACCCTTAAGAGAGTTAATCTTCAAACTTTGTATCACTTGATCCCATCTTTGGTGGGAGTTTTAGGGGTTTTTAAGGAGTTTTTGGATTATTTCAACTAAGTTGAAAATGATATTATTCCATATATAGTGAACATCCTTCCTTTCTTGATTAAAAATCTGATTATTTATTTCCTTCCAGATGTTCCAAAGTATAATGGTAGAACCCATCCAAACTAGGTGCCTAATAAAATGATCAATACCCTCTTGATTAGACCAATCCCTCCAAAGGTGTTCAAAAGTAATAAATTAGACCACTTTAAGCCAAGTAAGATGGTCATTCTCGTCCATAGCTCATATGCTAAGGTATACTCAATAAAAATATGGTTTAGAGTTTCCACTTTCTCTTCACACATATCGCATCTAAATGGGCCATGAAAACTATGTTTCATAAGTTGCTCACCAGTAAGCAACCTGTGATGCAATAAATCCAAGTAAATAACCTCAAAATAGGATAGATATTTGGGGCCTAAAATTGAGTAAATATATCATAGGATTGATAGGGATTATTATGGAATAAGGCCAAATATCCTTGAGCTACTAAATACTCACCCTTAGTAGTGTTGTTCCATCCAAAACAATCTTTATCATGAGATCAAGAGATATCTCATATAAAGGATACTTTAGATATATTTTTTTACCTTTTTGGCATTTTAATAGGCCAGTCCTCAACAATGATTTAATATATACCAATCTCTGAATTATTAGTATGGTACCGATAGTAATTAGTAACCTTTATTTAGTTAGCTTGATGAAGCTCCTCCATCCAAGACCTCTAATCAAAAAACTGAGTTATCAAAGGATGGTGACCATCCCAAGAATCTATCCAAAATTTTTCTTTTTTACCATTATGAATGATCCAAAATAACTTTTTCTTAATCAAATCCTCACCAATATTAATAATAACTAAAATAAGATAATCTTTGGTAGGCAATTGATAACGAGCAAGGTCTTCAAGAATTTTGTTCTCAGTATGTTTAGCACAAATATTCTTGGCCCAAAGAGCATTGGAGCTATGCAAGATCCTCCAATATAGTTTAGTAGCTAAAGCCTTATTAAATATTAATAGTACAGTAAAAACCTAACCCCACTCATTCTTGGGGAGGCATAAAGTATCCCATTTCACCAAGGCCTATTTTCTTTTCTCCTTAGTACAACTCTAGAGGAACCGATTATTGATTTGATATAATTCTTGAAGAACAACCTTTGGAATATTCAACATAGCAAAAACATAAATAGGTATATCTTGAAGGACTGATTTTACCAAGGTAATTCTACTCCTAAAGAAAGCCACCTATTGGTCCACTTACCAATTTTATTCTTAACTCTATCCAACAACCAATTCAAGTCCTTTTTATCTTTGAATATTGAGACGAATACCTAAATAAGTGATCGAAGAGGAGGTATTATTATATCTTAATTTACCCAAGATCATGGATTTTTTTCTAGTAGAGCAGTAAAATAAAATTATTTTACATGTCTTTATTGATCAATTGCCAAGTAGAATTAGAAAAATAGCTAATGATTTGCTTAATTTTAGAAGCTTCATTAACTATAGCTTTACCTAACAAATTAGAGTCATAAAAAAATTGAATATGAGAAATAGACCTAGCTCCATGAGCAATGGTTACTCTCTCAAGGGTTATCTTTTCTCTATTTTTGGTTATAGTCATGTCCAAGCATTTAGCAAGAATGATGAATAAATAAGGGAAGAGGGTGTCACCTTATCTAATACCTTTGGAAGTAGGGAATAGTTGAGAAGACATACCATTGATAAGATCAAAGTAAGACACTAAAGAGATACATCCCATAATATAGTCCATCCAATCTTGAGAGAAGCCAAATTTCTTTAAAACGTCAATAAAGTGATAATCCACTCTATCATAAGCTTTAGATAAGTCTAAATGAATGAACATAGATGGATATTTTTGCATTTCCATGAAATGGATGGATTCCTCAACAAGAACTATCTCATCCACTATTTGATACCCTTTCGCATAACTCTCTTGTTTAGGGGAAATAATATTATGCAAAAGAGGCTTCAGTATTTTTGCCATGATCTTTGTAATGATTTTAAGTTAAGATATGATATTCCTCTTGAGATTTTAGGACAAGAGCAATATAAGTTTTATTAATAACCTTCAAAATACCTTTGGCTTTCCTAGCTTCTTCCACCACCTCTAATAAATCAACATGAACGTTATCCCAAAACACTTGATAGGACATAATGGGAAAACCATTAGGACCTGGTATTTTTCCTTTTTGCATTTTAAAAACTACTTGTTGAAGTTCATTGATAGTAATAGGAGTAGTCAAAATAGAGTTATCCTCAAAAGTGATAAAATTAGGGATTGATTGAACAATATTCTATTGAGAAGTCAAGTCAAGAGGTGCAGTAGTAAAAATATTGGAAAATTAATTGATAATAATAGAGGTCATGTCGTTCCAAGTGTAGACAACATCTCTAGAATCAAATTTTAGGCAAAAAATAAAGTTGTGATATCTTCAAGCTAGAAGAGATTTGTTGAAGAAATTTGTGTTTTGATCTGCTTCTTTAAGCCATTGGATCCTATATTTTTGCTTCCATAAGATTTTTTATCTTTTTTCCATTCCTCTAAATAAGTTGTGAGTCAAATTTTATTTGTACTTCTACTCTCTGTGAGGCCATCTAAACAGATATTCTTATTCAAATTTTCATGTTGAAAGATAACTTTATGGTTTTTTAGACATATCCAAACTCCTTCTAGTTCCAAATCTTGGTTTTGGATTTAATTTATTGTAACCTTTTGGAAAAAAAAAATCTTAGTCCCATACCTTGGTTTACCTTCCTTCCACAATTACTACACTCAAGGTCTAAAGGAACTGTCTCTAAACCACATTAAATGAAATTTAAAAGGAAATAAACTCACATTGGTTTTCCAAATTTCCACCATGACTAGCTAATGATTCAAACCAACATTGTTAGGAGTATTCACCTTAGGAATGTGACCATGGATTAAGAAATTGTAAAATAAAAATAACCTATCCAATCTCTCCCTTATACAAGCTAAGCCTTACCTTCTATTAGAGTAAGTCATACAACCATTATCTGGTTGGATGTCCACAAGATGAAGGTTTGTAATATATTCACTCATGAGGTTAGTGGTTTTTTCCAAATTTCTATTTTCCTCCATTTTCTCATCCAAAGAGAGGATTGTATTGAAATCTCTTCCAAACAAGATCCAAGTTTTAGGAAAATGAGAGATAATATAAGTTATATCCTTCTATTGTCTTCTCTTTTCCTCTAAAGTAGTTGGAGCATAAATAGTAATACAAAGCATGATTTGGTTAAAATATCTACTTTGAATAGCTATAGCTAAAATAATCCAACTACCAACCATAAGGTGAATAAATACCTCTTTTGGGTCCCAAAGGCAAGCAATGCCACCAAAAGTTCCCTAGGAACTAAGGGAAGCAAATTTTCTAGCTAGCTAGATTTTACTAGCAATTCAATAAATTTCCTTTATTGACATCTTCATTTCTTGAAGGAAAATAAGATGTGGATGGTTTGTCTAAATCATTCTTCTAATTTTATTTTATTTTCAAAGACTCCCTTTGAGTCCTCTAATATTCCAAGTGATGATATTCAATGGTCATTAATACCAGGGCTAAAAAAAATTGTAAGGGCATTAATATTACCTTCCTTGACAAGCTTTTCACCTTCTTTTACCATTTGATGTTGATTGGTCTTGCGACCTACCTTTTGGTTTGAATCCATATTTAGTTTTTTTTCCTATTTCTTTACTTACACCAATTGAATATAGAATGGCTTCTAACCTCGAAGAATGCATTTACAAAGCCAAAGTGTTACTATAAAGTTCAACAAAGTCTATCTTGGGACCTGTATTTATGTAGCCTCAACATTTTAAAATATTATTTTTCTTGTGTATATTTCTTCATTTTTTTCCTATTGAAATATTTAATTTTTTGGTTTGTCTCTAAGTCCTTTCCTACATCTTTAAATTGCATTTCTAAGACTTTTGTTTTCATTGTTTCCTCTTCATCACCTATGACATCATTTGTGGAAAGAATTTCAAACATTTTAGCTGATAATTGGTTTTTTAGTGTTTTTCTTCTTAGACATTTGAAAACCTACTAAGTTTATATCCTCTTTTTTTATCTAGAATTTTATTTGGGCAAACACTAGTCAAATTACCATATTCATGATAAATTTTGTAACAAAAAAGAATGCTCTCACAGTCCACCACTTGCTCCCAAGTATCCTCGCCAAATTGTAATGAGATATGTTCAGGTAGGGGTTTGTCAAAATCCATTAAAACACAAATCTGAGCATAAATAATATGTTTACATTTTTTAGGACAATCATAAGTCATCATAAAATTTCTCAAAGAGTTTCTAATTGAAGAAAAATAACCAAATTCTAGAATTTAATTGGGAGGCCAAAGAATCTAATCCACAGAGGACCTATAGAAGGCATCTCTTCTTTGGATTTAAATTTAGCATGCCAAGGCTTCATAAAAATCCCTACCCTTGCAAAGAACCATGGACCCCCTTGAAATATTTTATGTCGATCTTCATTATTAGAAAATAAAACAATAAAATAACCATTTTGATAAATAGATATTTGTAACTCACCTTTTTTTCCAGATTTTTGTAGCCCAAAATTTGAAAGTAGATAGGCCCGGATGAAAACCTAATAAATAATAATTTAGTCCTTTTTTTCTATATCTTCTATGCTAATCTGAATGATGCCCATATCTAGCTTAACAATGGGAGTTCCATCAACTGCTTTGAGGTATCCCAATTCAGTTTTCTTAGGATCAATCTTAGGCATTCTCAAATTTTTACAAGAAACCCTAGGATTAATGCTAGCATTAGGTTGAGGCTATCGACCATAAATGACATTCCTAAAATTTATTTTTAAGTTCAAGTCTTTGAAATATTTTTCCTTGAAAGAGATTTCCATAGTGGATTTATTTTGGGGGTGCTCTTTAGTGCCAAATTTATTTGATATCTAAACCATTTTTTGATCAGTTGCTTGAAACTTCTTTTGAGATCTCTTTAATCCATTCCTTGGATACTGAGAAAAGGTATGATTTTCACTTTTGTTTTGTGCAGCATATTGGAATTCATTGTCAATCAAGTTTACAGTATGAAAATATATTGAAAGATATATTTCTAACCCATATTGGATCTCATACAACATCTTTTGCTAAAATATTGAGCAAAAACCACACAAATATTGGTCGCTAGGGTCAAAAAGCGTTGAAAAACAACCTCTGAAGCCACTTGCACTCAATACATATGAAAGAATGATGTCTATATCTAGCTTAATAATGGGAGTTCCATCATCTACTTTGGGAAATCCCAAATCAATTTTCTTAGGATAAATCATAGGCATTCTAAAAGGTTTACAAGAAACCCTATGATTAATGTTAGCATTAGGTTGAGGTTGTCCACCATAAAGGACATCCCTAAAATTCATTTTTGGGGCTAAGTCTTTGAAATATTTTCCCTTGAAAGAGATTTCCATAGTGGATTTATTTTGGGGGTGCTCTTTAGTGCCAGATTCCCTTGATATCTGAACTATTTTTTGATCAGTTGCTCGAAACTTCTTTTGAAATATCTTTAATCCATGCCTTGGATACTGAGAAAAGGTATGATTTTCACTTTTGTTTTGTGTAGCATATTGGAAGTCATTTTTAATCAAGTTTGCAGCATAAAAATCTATTGAAAGATATATTTCTAACCCATATTGGATCTCTTACAAAATATTTTACTAGAATCTTGAGAAAAAACCACACAAATATTGGTCGTTAGTGCCAAAAAGCCTCAAAAAACAATATCTAAAGCCACTTTCACTCAACACAGATAAAACCCTCACACAGTTGCTTGCTTTCAAAAAAGCCTAAGCTTTACAAATATTAACATGAATGCTAGCCCTCCAATTTTTGGAAAAGTTTACACTTATTCATGGTTACACATATCACATGCATATTTTCATAGCTTTTAATTGTGAAAGAAGCTTTGAAATCCATATTTTTATAATATTTTTTAAAAATACATTTTTCTTCAATTGAATTTATGTATTAGCTGATACATGTTAAAATGCTAAAAATTAGCATTCCATTTATAATATTTTATCCAACCAATCACATTTAAAATGTCTTTTTTAGAATTTTATTAGTGGTTCAAATCGCTAATTACTCTATATTATTAGACCAGAAATTCAAGCTATCCCAATTGAAAATTTCTACCAATTCATTTGATATCAAACATTTGTAAGTTGAATTTCTATATTAAAAATTGTTAATCCCACTAGCTTTCAAAGACTTGGTTTCCGAAGAGTCGTTTATTATCGGGCGCGGCGATCATAAACGACTTTTGGGAAACGATTGGGCTCTGTGACCATCAGCTGATTGAACTAAAATCTACTTAGATAAGATTAATGAGAATGATTCCTCAGTCACAAACCTATATAAAGGAGCGAGGCCAGCGCTTCATACAACGCCAAATTGACCCACAGAATAGTCATCATGGGGTGGATGATTCGTTGCCCATCCATGGCTTTCTTGTTTGCATCGTTTTCGATTCTGGCCTTTGCTTCAGTGCCTCACGTTGCAGCCTCCTACTACTACAAGTCTCCTCCACCGCCATCATCTCCCCCACCTCCTCCTTCTCCTCCTCCTCCTTCTCCTCCACCTCCTTCGCCGCCTCCGCCACCTCCGTCTCCACCCCCTCCATCGCCGCCTCCGCCTAAATCTCCTCCCCCACCTCCGTCTCCACCACCTCCTTCGCCGCCTCCGCCGAAATCTCCTCCCCCACCTCCTTCTCCACCGCCTCCATCCCCACCTCCTCCTCCATCGCCACCTCCTCCGCCGTCTCCTCCACCTCCCTACAAATACAAGTCTCCCCCTCCACCATCCCCACCTCCTCCCAAATCTCCTCCTCCTCCTCCATCGCCACCTCCTCCTCCATCTCCTCCTCCTCCTCCTCCGTCTCCTCCACCTCCCTACAGTTACAAATCACCCCCACCGCCTGCCTACTGAGGTATTCATGAACACAAAGGCGAGACACGTTTTCCGTGGTTATGCATTTTTATCTGTTTTCTTTCTTTCTTTCTTTCTTTCTTTGTGCTAGAGATCAAAAACATAAAGCCTAGATTTGAAATAAAGTTTAGCACAAAATTATAACTATGTCTTTCTTTGTCAGAGTTCTTAAATCCCATGGCGCCGGCGAATCATAAAGGGGTTATCTACTAGTATGTTGTTATCATTCGAATTATTGGCATTCATCATCAACTTTCAAAATGCAGTACGGCAGTTGCTGCACGAAGGCTACACACTATTATTTATGCATATGTTCTTCATGCTTCTCCACCTGCAGGCGACGAAATAATGATATTATTGTCAGTCGCACTACTATATGTTTGTCCACGCGCAGTCCATTAAACGAGAATAATGTGGGCTTAGTATTTAAACTTTCGTTAATAAATACCGAATATGGTCATTTCAGATTTTAGATAATTATGCATTGCAGTATTCTTTTTTGAAAAGTATCTTTTTTCCGGAATAATTTTAGAGTGTATGCTTGTTTTACCACAAGGACAAAACATATATCTAATACACGCTTCCACGCTCAGCTCATAAGTGGATCTCTGAGAGGAGAAAACATGGATGGATCTTCTCAGCCTCGCTAGACTACTCCAAAATATAAAAAATGTTTCGAATCTAAATTTTAGATTTACGATAACCTGGATTTTAGGCTTCTAACCCTATATTCTATAACGTTGATGATAAGGTCGTAACTTTTCTATTCTTGGATTCACCAGTTTTATATAAATACAAGTGACCACTTTAAAATTGTAATGGCGATCTATTTCATGGGCCTCTCATGGACCGAAACTTTTTGCCTATTGAGTATTTGAACAGCACTCTCAATATTTTCTAAAGAATGTAGTCAATTTCAGCCATTTCTTTTATTTAAATTGGGAGATTATACATATCATTTGGAAAAAAAAAAAAAAGAGTTTGTATAAAACTTTGTATAGTTAAGCATTGTTTTAAAACTTGTAACTTGGGAGAAACATGGCAGCTTAATTTGAAAAGTTTTGGAAAAAACTAATCAGTAACTTGGCAAATGTCTTTTTGGAAAAATGTTTTTAATCAAAAAAAAAAAATTAAACAACTAATATTGTTTTAGGTATTCCTTGCAATGAATATAATTATAGTTTCTGAAACAACAATTTAGTCTAAATAACAAATACAATATAAAAATGCAACACTTTGAGATGCAAAGTAATTTTTAAAGTGTTTTTTCTTTTGCCCTTCTTCTCTTTGTATCTTCATGATATATCTCTTCCAATATTCTTAAATTTTCTACTTCCTCTTCAAGTGCTTGAAGGTCCACTTTTGACAATCCAATCAAAAGGTGGATCTAGATCATCCAATCAAATTACTTTGTAAGATTCGCTACCTTCCATTTTTCTTGTGTGAAGCCTGAGATTGTACTACACAAAGACAATGCCATTGAGTCATTGTCTCAATCTAATGCACGTCTTAGTGTATATGGCCTCAAATAGAGACCAACTACACATAATATAGATGAGGTATAGTAAGGTGCATTACGTACCTCAAATTTGATGAAGAAAATGAGTCTCTCTTATGTTGAAAAGATCCTTATAGCTACTTGTAACTAACTTACTTATTTAAGTCACAATATGTATAAGATCACAATACAAATAATTGTAAAATCATTAAATGTGATCACTCATAAAATATGCTTTATTTAAAAATTGATAAGATAATTTTATAATAAATTTTATTATATGATATTTTTGTTTGTTTTGTTTCTATATGTTTATAACTTTATCACCTATAATAGGTCTAAGTTGTAGACCAATTGGTTCATCCAAACCCCATAAGGGGGCGAAGGTCCAAGGTTCAAATCTCGGGCCTCACCGGATTGAATGCTTGTCCCTTTCCTGGTGCTTTCAGCGGCGTAAAATGTTTAAAATTATTGTGGCTTGGTGGTTATAGGGGCGGACTACACGAAGATCTGTGTGGTGGCTTCCAGGGCAGATAGTGCAGAATACTGTGGTGGCCATAAAAATTTGGAAAGCCTGCCCAAATTCATGGTGGCTATCGATTCCACCATGTAAATACAAAAAAAAAAAAAAACTTTATCACCTATAATAAAAATTATAAAATAGTAATTCATTTTGTTTTTATATAATTGAATCCAATAAAAATCTTTTTTAGGTATTTTAACCTTATCATAATTGAAATTTGTTGTTTGTTGTCAATAATTTGATATTTTTAATACACTTTTTAATGATTATAGTTTCTTCACTTGCTATGTTTAGATAATTGTTTGTGGGAAAAAAACATTTTAATCTTATACATGACATAGAAAAATATAAAATTTCTAAATTCTATAACCAATTAATGAAGTTGTTGAGTTGACGAATTTAATATTAAGTATTCACTCAACTGCATATAAAATTATATATGGTAAGAACTCTTGTAAAGATTAAAATTAGTTTATATTGCTTTTACCACTACCTCAATGCGACATGTCCCAATAGTAATCCCAAGTGGAGCATGGACTAATGTTGAGACATATGAGTCTGAGTAAAACTGAGCTCTTCCATTTCAAGCACATCATGGAATTGTTGCATATAAGGGAAAACTTTGCATCTGTAATATCATTGCTTATGTTGTTAGTATATCCTATTACTGCAATGGCAATGCCCTACCCAAAGAACAAAAAGTATAATATTTTGGGTTTTAAAGTAGGATTTATTGATACCTTCCTAGCAAGGCCACAACTATTTGGACTAAAACGGTATTACATGCTTTGTAGACATTACAATACTTAATATTATTGAGGTTGATATCAATAGCTAAGGAGAAATTTGTCCCACATTGTTTAAACTTAAATATTTAAGATACTTAGACTTCAGTAGTAATAATATCTCTAGCACTCCCATCCCTTCAGAGGTGTGTAGACTAAAGAGATTTATCAGAGTATATTACATTATTTGGTACATGTTAATGTACCCTCATGGTACCTTCATCATACATCTTATAAGTATTATATCAGGGTTGAGGTTTAGTTTAGAGTGTGATTTATATTTTATGTAATATTGTAATGTGCAGGAAATACACAAGTGTTATGTAAGTGTGTATGTGTAGGCAATGCACAAGTATCATGTGAGTGAGTGTAGGCAATGCACAAGTGTCATGTGAGTGAGTGTACAAAATGAAGAGTTATGTCTAGGTGTACATACAAGATAGACTCGTGTATAAAAATATCAAGCAGAGAAGCCAAGAGTCATGAGACTTGACATATGGAAAGGAATAATCAAGTATCCAAAGAGTCATTCTATTATGGCTATATAATACTCCATAGATGATCATAAGACAAGTCACATACATATTTATTATCAAGTATTATATTTGTAAGAGGAAGTGGAGTAATAAATATTGCATACATTTGAGCAATTAATATTGTAAGTTGTTCTACATGCTTTGTTCATGTATGATTTAGGCTATTTACCTTTATATTTCTATTGATTAGTGAATATTATTTGATATATTAGAAGCTTTGATATGCATATTAATTTCCTCATATTTTTCTACTTACATCATTATATTGATATTAGTATATTGTGGCTATCTTATATTTGATCTTGTGGAATGTATCTTATGAATTTTACACTAGCATTCCGACTCAAAAAGACATAAACATTTGCCTATTTGGACCTCTTAAATACTGGGTTTGATAGCTGAATTCTTGTAGTGCTCAAAAATTTCCCACCCTATCTATACTCATGCGTGTCTCAACAAGTAATACATGGGTATATTCCTGCAAGTCAGCAAGTTATTCAGCCAAGTTTTATTTTAAAATCTCACAGGCCCCATTGACCCTACAAGTTTTAAAACACTCTAGCTAAGAATTAATCAGTTCATAGGAAGTCCTAGCTCCTGATAATTTTAACTTAAATGCAACTAAAATGGACCTACTAGCATGGTATTATGTGGCTTACATCCTTATTAAAACTTCTATGAAATAAGCTTAGACAAGTTACAAACCACATCTCACACGATTTTAATTCTGAGTGAGCTCTTGATAATTTTAACTTAAATGCAACTAAAATGGACCTACTAGCATGGCACTATTTGTCTTACATCCTTATTAAAACTTCTATGAAATAATCTTAGACAAGTTACAAACCACAATGAATCTCACACAATTTGAATTCTGAACAATATCAACAAAAATAATAAGCACACTTAAACAAATTTATTTAAATATAGAGAGAACTAAATATTTCACCCCTTCATTGTAAACTTTGCCACTCTCATTCCCCACTCATCGTCAACAAGTGTGGTTAACACACCCATCACAAATTATGGATATGAAATTCTTAAACAATTAGAATATGTTTTTCTTTATTGAGAAGTTAAGTATGAATGAAAGAACTTAAACTGCTAAAAACATGTTTAAATGTTGAGGGGAATAAAGTTTTGACTTCTTTATTGTGAGTTTTCCAACTCTCACTCCCAATTCACTATTGGTCAGTGGTTATCACATCCATCATATATTATGGAGAAGAATACTTTAAACTATGTAATATAGGGGGATTGATCATTTATAGTATCATAAACATATGGTAAAAATTGGAAAATATACTATTCAAACATATAACGTATAGTGTGATTGATTATATTATTTGCTCATCAAAATCTATTTCAAGGATAAAAGATTTAGAAATGAAGCACTTCTCATGGATCTAAAATATGATAAGTAACTAAAGGAAAAATAATAGAAAATATCTTTATGACAAAGAAAAAACTTTTAAAACATCACTCAAGGAGATTATGCAAAGAGAGAAAATAAAAACAACATATTTTTCAAAATTATACTTTTTATAGTAGTAAAATTTACTGATGGATATAAATAGAGAAGCCTTGGAAACATGACAAACTTAAAACTCATAAATATAATAATAATACATAAAAGCTTTCCTATAAGAACTAGGCAAAAATAACACAAATATCAATATATAACCAGCTAGTGAAAATAAAAATTTGAAGAGTACATAAGAGCAAGGTAAAAAGAGTTTATATATCTTACAAAGCATAGACCATGAAAATTTTATAAAGAGCTACAACAAAAAGGCACACAAAACAAAATATCACAAGTAAACAATGGTTGTAGTATGCTAAGCGATAAAATGAAAGAAATCAAGGAAAAGTTTCCCTCCTATAATTGACACAACTAAGGAACCTTTTTCTCTTAAATATGTGAAGAAAGGCATTAAGAAAATAAAAATAGGTAAACTTTAGAATATAGTTGATTTGTAGGTCAAACATATTAAGTGCGGGGTTAACATATTAGCACCATATATCCAAAATATTTTTAATGACATTTTAAAGGAGACTTTCCATTTAAATAGATAATTAGCCTAGCCATACCATTACATAAAAATGTACCAATGATCCTTCAAATTATCACATCATTATGATTTATCTCCTTTCTAAAAAAATGTTTGGCTACATAGTAGAAAGCAACATCAATAAATGGGTAAAAAAATCAAGGAAAGAGGGCAATAGGGAAAGCAAGATGTAGATAAAAGTACTCAACTATAGATAAATAAATTACTTTAATACATCTAATAGAGAGGATTTAGAATGAAAAAAAAAAATTATTACTATTTTATGTATTTTAAAGAGGTTTTTTACATAGTACCTAGAGGTAAACTATGCAAAAGAATGAAAGAAATTTACATAGTAACTACAAAGTAGCTATAGATAGAATTTATGAGTAGGTGGCAGAAAAAATTAGAACTTATGGTACTAGTATCCAAAGGTTGTAGGTGGAGGTTGGGTGATGGACTCATGATTGATTTCTAGAAAGATATTTGGTTGATGGACCAACCCCTTGTGCAGATTCCAAATATGGCATGTTTGAAGCCTAGGACCAAATTGGTCTTTAGATATAAGGTGGCTAACTTTATCGAGGTGGTCAGTGGGTTGAAGGCTTAGAAATTGTTATACCAGTCTATTCTCAACAATGCTAAACTTGAAGCTTGGATTCTAATTGCTAATATATTGAAGTTTTAGGTCATTAAATAGAGAAATGAAGAGGATGAGATCTTTTAGACAAGGTAAAATAATGGATCCTTTTTAGTCAAGTCTGCCTACAATATGTTGGCTATAAATAATCCTTTGTGGATCCCATATTTCAAATTTTGACTCAAGGGTCTAACACCAAAGATGAATATCTTTTTTTAGTTGGCAACTTAGAATAAGATTTTGACCATTGAAAATATTTTAAAAAAAGGTTGGTCAATGCCAAATAGATGTTACCTCTATGGTGCTAATGAGGAACAAATAATCCATCTATTCTTTCAATTCTCGTTATCTATGGAAGTTCTTAACTCTATATTTAATTTTTTGGAAACTGAGTTGGGTGATGTCAATTTCACTTGTTGATGTTTGCACTCAATGGTTGTCTCCATTTTACTCTCCAAGGCTAAAATATTTTTAAAACTTTTGTTTACCACATATTTTATAGTGGGTGTGGAAGGAGAGGAATAATAGATTTTTAAAAAACATCCAAAGAGATTCTACCTCTGCTTGTGCAAGAGCCTTGGCTTCTACCCTAGAGAATGTGTCCTCTCTAACTTTGGAGCAAGGTAAATATGAAGAGGCTTAGCTCAAAAGGAAATTTAGCTTTCAATAGAGAAATAGATTTTCTAGTCTTCCTAATCCTAATACCCAAGCCCTTATGAGGTGGGAATCTCTTTCTCCAAGCTAGCCTAAACTAAACTTCGATGGAGCTTCAAAGGGTAATATCGATAATGTTGGTGCTAGTGGGGTGCTTAGGGATGACAAAGGTGGACTTCTACTGGCATATGCTAAATTATTATATATCTAGATCTACCATGTTGTAGAGGCTAGAGCCTTTTACCAAGGTCTCCTACTTGTGGATAATATGGGGTACCAAAACGTTTACATTAAAGGAGACTCACTTAATACTATAAACTTGGTCAAAAGTGTTTCAGTCCCCAGTTGGAACATTGAGGCTATGATTATGGAATATAAGCATATTATTTAGGCTATAGAGTATAAAGAGATAAATCATATCTTCATAGAAATAAACTATGACACTAACTTTATGGTAAACCTAGGTATAAGTCTCAATGGTGTGTTTTTTTGGAGAGAATTTTCTTGAAGGCCTTCTTCAATTGGATTTAGTGATGCATGCATATTGATGCTCTGTAAGATTTTAGTATTTATGAAGAAATATTTTGTATGCATCCAAGTGGGAGTGTTGGTTGGCTGGGAGGCTCACCAACAGTATTCTAATTTTATTTTATTGTATCAAGTTGTAGCTGGTTCACTTGGTGATGGGTGGCCAGTCGTAGTGTTTTATAGTTTGTCCCAACATTGTTGGTCTTAGGCCAAGTTTTGTAGGGCTTATCCTATTCTAAAATACTCGAGGACCCTTTCAAAACCCCTTCTATATCTAATAATTTTTTTTGGGGGGACTGATATCAGGGTGCATGGTTGTCCATTGTAACCTACCTTGTTTGCCCTTTACATTAATAAATTTGAAGAATAGGTAGAAAGGATGTGAGGAGAGGGAATACAATTGGATAATTATGTAGTGAGACTTCCTCTCTATGTCAATGACCTCATCTTGCTTGGAAAGACACTTGAATGTTTAAAAGAACATTTAAAAGCTTTAGAGCATTTTTGTAAAGAGGTTGATGTGAAGGTAAACACTAACAAGACTAAATGTATGGTCTTCTCTACTTGGAGAGAGTAAAAATAACCATATATATTATTGTAGGTAGTACTTTAGAGGTAATAATAGAATATAAATACCTTGGGTTAGATTTTAAAATGTGGGATTGAAAAAATTAGGGTCCTTTTGATTTAGTATTTATTCTATTGGTGTTATATGAGTGTGAGGTATGAGCTAACATTTTATTTAAATGGAGAAAAATAGAAAGAATTCAAAGTGACTGATTACAAATAATTTTAGAATTAAAGAATCAATTTTATATGATATTTTACTTGTTGAAACATGGATTTTTCCACTAGAAGCAAAAGCTATGATGAGGTTGTTGGGGTACCTAAATAAAATATAAATAATGAAAGATATCAGATTGTTAAAACAAGTAATCAAAGAAACACTGAATAGAAGAAAAGACACATGAATGAAACAAAACAACAAATGGATGGAAAAATTGAACACTAAATTCCATGATATCCCAAACTTTAAAAAACATACAATGTGAGAAAAATATTTTGACTTGTCATGTGGGCTAAGAATTTAAAAAGAAAAAATAGTTATACATGAACAAGTTCAACCCAAACTTTGAACACAATCAATATAAGTACATAGATGAAAAGATCAAATGGAAATAAAATTTATTTATAGCCCAACTAAGATTTAGTTCACATCATCTCAAATGTAAAACTAGGAGATGGAAAATTCCTCAAGAGGTATTGTTAGAAGAAATATTTATCTTTTGCACGACAAGAGTAGGAAATACCAAAAAATATTTTGCCATGAAATGTGAAGCCTACAAGGACATTAGTATTACATATTGAGACACTCCAAGAGTAAAATAACTATTGAATTTTTTTGAAAAGTTTAGAATAGAAAAAATAAAGAAACTTCTCATCAAAATTAACAATAGAAGAAACATACTTCAAATGGTGATATAAGGATGTTGAGATTTTTGACATTGTTAAACAAGTTTTTCCTTCTTGGATGTTAAACTTTAAAAATTTGAATAGGAGATCTAAAGTTTAAATCCAATAGAAACTAAGGTTGTACATCATACCCATGTATTAGAAATCTTGATCCATAGGTTGTTTTGGTCTCATAGAAATAATTAAAATCATTTTATTTGAAGGAAAAATCTATATTTATTTGGAGAACATTCTTTAAATTTAATAAAGTCCTTCAAAGTTGGAGATGCATAAATTGTTTTAACTACATATTGTTTCCTATATGTGCATCAAATTTCTTATTAAGATACACATTTTTTCCTATATATGTTTTAAATTTCTTATTTAGATATGACTATCAATTTACTTATTTATTAAAATATCATCTTAAAATAAAGTGTATGCAATTATTAGGACTCACCTAATGAAAGAATGGCAATTATTAGGATTACCTAATGAAAGAATGACAATTATTAGGACTCACATAACAAAAGAATGACAATTAAAATGGATTTGAAGAAAAACAAATGGTGTTCTATTACATACATTAGACATCTTATCACACCCCCCATTTAAGTCATCCTCATCTACATGTCATCACTTATGCATATACTTAAGTGATCCTAAATGAAAAATATTTTTTTGGCATGGGCCTTTGACTAACTATAAGGTTATTTTGTTAGCTTGCAAGAGAAACTAAATTAATATTGATATTAAGAGTTAATATGATATGAATTATGTTAATTGTGTTATCTTGAATCTGCCTTCAATTTTTAATTGAAGGATCTAAACAATCTAGGATTATAGAGACTAAAATAGTATCAGAGAATGACATTATGTAACATGCTAGGCACATGATGGGAAACCAAGTAAGGCAAGGATATATAAAACTAGATGCAAGTAATACTATCATTAATGGTAAGAATAGAAAAAAGAGCTTTGGTCTATTGAGGACACCATCTGGGAGGATATCCACAGCAAGTAAGGTCTCCTTGATCAAGATCCTAGTTAGCCATTGCATGTGCTACCTTGTTTTTATTTAGAAATATGTGTATGAACTCCATTGTCTCAAAGCATCATTGGGTCATCTATATTTGATCAAGTATTGTCTATATTCTCTAGCTTGTATTCTTTTGTTTGCATGATCATTTTAAGTGATAAATCATAATTTGGGAGTTTGATTCCCCCTGAATTTTCCTCCATCCCACCTTCAAAGCCTTCTATAATCCTCTTAAGATAGCATATTTCTCTACCAAGTGGTTGGATGGTGCCATTTGAGAGGCGACCTATTCCTCTTATACTCGATGTTCATGGATTTCCCATTGAGGCTCCATTTCTATTAATAGTATCTAGTCCCTCTTGAAAAGGTTTCCAATTCCTAGTTCTTGCCAAGATTTGAGGTTATCCTTTTTTATATAAAATCCATTGAAGACACTTGTAATTTAGTTATTATCTTAATCCACTATTGGTTAGGATTTTGGGATGCTTTTAACACATATTAGATATATTGGATGTGATCCTTTGCTACACAAAGTGGTTGTCTCTTTACTCTTGTTGAAGATACAATTTTTCTTTCAATCCATAAATTTCATAGAAGAAGAGTCATCCTCATCCAAAAAAAACTGCTGAGTGGATTGGTCCATTTCATCTTGATTAATCTACTCCCTCCAAAGTTGTTATACAGAAAATATCTCCAAACCATAGATATCTAACTAAACTGCCATCTATTTTCATAGTTTTGATTGTGATAGAACATTCTATGAAAAGATGAGAGATTGTTTCCAATTGTTTCTCAACTTATAATTTGCTTGAGGCGATGCTATTATCCTAGGACCGATATCTCTATATGGAGGCGACAGGCCTCGATCAACTGAATCATATAGTGATGCTCTTCACGATACTCTCAATGCTACTCTCGCTAAAATGATGCTTTCAATGCTGCTGTCATTAATGGCTACTATATAGAGCGCTGCGCCTGTAGGGGTAATACTGTAGCATGAGTAGACAGTTTATTCATCAGCACCGCCAAAAAACAAATATCACATTAGCCATGGCGATCTAGAATTTTGGAAAATACATTAGATCGACTAAACATTTTGAACTTAATTTAGATTTAGGTGAAAGCAATCAGATCTCTACCAGCTGAAATCAGGGTGATATTAACTCTTGGTCACAAAGTTGAGCGAAAATCTCACAAGCGACAATATTAAACTAAAGAAGTTTTAATTGAAAACGTGTTGGAGGCATAAAATTCCACGTATTCTAGGCAACCTAAATTTAGTTTGGTAGACTAAATTATTTCTTTTTATCGAAATAGCATAGTGGCATAGGTCGTCATGTTTGATCCCTGCGATTCCTTCTCTCAGCCATTGAAAATGTGCCCTCTAAATAGAAAAAACTCTTTTTAAAAACAGATTAAGCATATTATGTGAGCTAATTCGCCAAGATGGAGAAATTGGCATCTCAACTACCATTAGGTGGCTTTTTCAGCTACTCCTAGTTGGCATTACCTGTTTTTAATATCATAGAAACCCACGTCACATAGTACCTTTACAGAAAATACTAAGTTTTCAAAGAGACGTACGGCGTGGATCAAATATATTAATTTAATATTAATTCTAACTAATCAGCATAAAACCACTTCTTTTAAGAAACATTATTATCCTATTTGAATATTAAACACCTTAATCTTTATTTCTACCTTACATCTTATGTTACAATTATTTTAAAAAATATATCTAAACAATGTAACTACAAGATTTTGTAAGTAATAAGACAACTGAAATGGGTATCATTCATATTACATCAAAAAAAATTAGTGGCTAAAGTGATTTAACGGGATTGAAATTGGGTCTCACTTATATTAGATCATTGACCATATTGTGATCTATAACAACTTGGTATTTATTCTATTGCTTGTTGAGAATTGAGCTTGGGCCTCTTCTTTTGAAATCAAAGAACTTAATTAATTGAACTCGTGTCATTTTATAAAATAATATATATATCATATTACATATTGCTACAATAACTTGTTAAGTTAAATCCTTGGTCAAATTATAAATTTATACGGGCTTCTTTATTTCAATATATTAATTTTACAATATTTAGCTCTTGTGCTAAATATTCAACTTAGAAAATAGAGCTAAGCATGTATTCCTATTATTAACAAGTTTGAGGGTTTGATCATGAAATCTACATTAATTTAGGAGTTAATATAGCAATAACATTATATATATAACAAGGGAACATAATACAACTAAGTAAATATAGTTACATTAGAGGAATTCCCATCATGTAAAGTCCTCCAACCATTCAAATTATCATGCTAAATTTCTAAGAAAAGTCTACAATACAAGATATATTTATCCACCTTAATCAATTTATTAAGCTTCTCAAATTTTAATATCTAAATTTTGTGAGCAATGATTATTTTACCTAATACCATCTACATATAACAATGCTTGGGATTTACATCTATTTTTTTATTTAATTTATCAAGTAAATATAAGATTATGATAGAATAATTTTGATTAAAAAGAATGTGTTTTGCCCAAATTTGGATAAACCAACAAGGACACCTAACTATGAAAGTGAGCATACCACTAATACCATTCTAAATGTAGACATGATCTAAAACTTAAAATTTTGATTGATTCACAACTTAGACTTTTGATTTAAGGAATATCATAAAAGAAGGAAATTAAAAGATAAAAAAATATAACTACTAATTTAGGAAATTTTCCTGACTTCTTATTTAAGTGTTGCACCCCAAAATCTAAGTTTCAACAAGTTTGGATGGATTTGTGATAGGTTTCCCTGAACCTTAAAATTAAGGATAAATCCCTACTTTGTTTTTTTGTATATCTATTCTAAATTAACTATTTACATGAAATAAATTATACATAGAAAACCAAATACAAAAATTAAAATATAGAATTTAAGATGCGTAAATTCATAAAGTTTATAGTGTGAGAGATGAAAGCAATAATGATTAGTATGTTATAATGAGGATAGCATATGATTATTCAACACATATGCATAAGGGGTTGGACTCAAAATGTACTTGTAAAAAAATGGTGAATCCTAGTCGAAATCAAGGTGAATCATGGTGAATCCTAAGAAAATCAAATCAATCATCTTCACACCAAAATTTGAGGTATTTGAAGCCCTAAAATGTAAGGTCATATTTGGGACACATTTTGACCTATTAAATCACATTATAACTTCATAAAAACACCACCATTATATCAGGATCAAAAAGAGCTTTCCAACGAGTACAAATATGCCTATGTTTGGATATATAATGTGGTGAATTGACCCCAAGCAAAAATTGGTCCTAGAAATTTTAGGCGAATGGGCTGACATCGAGGGTCCTCATATTCGCAAATTTCTAAATTTAAAAATTCTAATATTCACCCAATTTGTGAATATTCGCCACTGTGCATAACCCTACATAAGAAATTAAATAAAATCAATGTCCACCCTTTCATTTTATTGTGAATTTGATAAATGAATGACAACATGGGCTAGAAGGGTCATAGACAACAATCACATACTTGACAAACCACAAGGATGAACAAAGACTTACCAATGTATTGCAACCTCATGAGTGCAAAGCATAATGTAGGTTTCATAGAGTGTATCTCTAAATTCTCATGGTCAAAATATGATTTCAGTGGGACCACTAGGTCTCTATTTATAGTAAAAGTTTATCTCTAAGTTACCTAGGGTGAAAAATAATTACTACTAGTGAAAGTAAATATTTAGGGGACTTTCTAAAAATATTACACCTCCAAATATTATATGCCTCTAATTATGCATCTAATAGGCTTAGAATACTCAAAATATGCTTAATACACTACAAAAGGCCAAAAATATCACTTTTCAAAAATTTCCCTTGAAATTCACATTGATTTTCACTTTTGCATCCTACTCAAGCAATTCACTTAGCTATGTTGAGTTATTTGCTTACTTTTGTAAGTATTTCATTTGTTTTAGCAAGTAAACTATGCAACCATATTGAACACATTTCTCCTTGAGCAAATTGACACCTTTATTGAGTGAATTGCTCCTCTAAGCCAATCGATAGGTTTTGCAAGTAAATGCACTTTCACAAAAAATGATCAAAATTTTGAGTTTTTTTATTTCCTATCATCTAGCCTTCTACTCTATATATTGAATTTACATGGTGGAATCGGTAGCCACCATGAATCCAGGCATGTTGTCTTGCTTTTATGGTTGCCACAGTATTTTGCATTGTCCACCCTAAAAGTCGTCACTCATATATTCGTGCAGTCCACCCCTTTAACCATCATGCCACAATCATTTTAAATATTTTACGCCGCTGGAAGCACCTCCTACTATCTTTTTAAGCCTCAAAAATATATAAAATTTAGTAAATATATTGTTGAGGTGCTACATGTATGGTAACTTCATGGGATGCCAATATTGATTGGCATAGAATCCTAGATCCCACCTCTATCCTTGGGCTTAGAGTCTATTAAATCGGTATATTTTCTAAAAAGCCATCAAAAATTATTTATCTTTAGTGCATTGGCTCTTCTTAGCCAATTTTGGAAAGTGATAGCCTTAGCAATTTTTGCCATTCACTATTGTTAGGTAACTACACCATCCCAAGGTCTTCAAATTCTCCTACAAAGTCCTCACAAGGGTTTTCATACAATGTTTTACCTTGATTTATAGATATTTTTATTTCGCATAGATAGGTTTAAATTTATCACATACTTTGGAGGTATTCTCCTCATTAGTTGGATATTTTTTATCATTGATCATGGGTGAGATGATATCATCATCTAGGATGTATTTTATCTCATTAAATATGTATTGAATTCTGGTAGCAATCACCCAATTCCTTCTCCTATTTCTTGGACTTGGGTCTGAAGAGGTTCTAAGTTGTCTTTGTAGTTTTTTATGTTTCTCTAGATATCTAGTATTTTTCTAATTCTTTTTACCATATCTTTTCCCCATGCCATTGTGCCTATCTTGGTATTATTGATGTAAGGTATTTTAGAATTTCTTGGTATTCACCTCTCATAGAATGTAATCCTTCCACCTATTTGATAATATTTTTAGCTATTTTCAATATTTCTCCTATAAAGGATGTTAACTTAAAGAATTCAAAGGTATTCTTTATTTATTTCTTGATTTGGTACCACATGTTCATCGTTATCTAAATTTCTTGTGCCAATTTGGGGCCTACCTCCATTTCTATAGGCTTTGAAGCTTTCAACTCCTTAATTTATTGACCCTTTTCTTCTGGGCTTGTTAGAAGTATTATGTTTTTCTTTATTATTTGTTTTACCAATTTTTTGGATTTGGTAAGTTGGGCTTTGATGTCTTTAACTTGGTATTTTAAATAATATTTTTCTATGACTTTGTTGTTAACCCTTTCATTATCTTGTTAGAGTTGATTTCTTTTAGCCTTAACCTTCATTAATTCTACCTCTAGTTGCTTATTCTTTAGCTTTATTACTTCATCCTCAATTACTAGTCACTTATATTTCATTTTTACACGTAATGTGAACTAGTTCACCAACTAGACCATTTGGTATGTATTCAATTTATCTAGATAAATTTGTGATATTGCAATAATTAAGTCAACATGGGCTAATGTTAGCATGGATGGGTCAATTTTAGTGGCCTTAGCAAAGTAGAATTTATCCCCTTTCTTTGATATTTATGAGGGGAAGAGTATTGAAGCCCTGGTGGTCTTCCTACTGATCCACT
Source organism: Wollemia nobilis (assembly GCA_028583015.1). Lineage (NCBI taxonomy): Eukaryota > Viridiplantae > Streptophyta > Pinopsida > Araucariales > Araucariaceae > Wollemia > Wollemia nobilis. Next base: position 2,784,423 of record JAQPPZ010002321.1, read on the forward strand.
TGTACTCCTTCCACTTTTCTCTTTATTTAGGAATATATTCAATACCTTTTTGACCTCAACATTTCCTGCATGTTATGCATAGCTTAGAGTGGCCCCTTGAGAAGCACCCATTGACTGTGAATCATTTGTAGACTTAGATCCTTAAGAAAGGATAGTTGACATTAATGCCTATAGAAGAAGTTTTATTGCATTCAATGAGGAGCGAGTGGAGGTGGTAGGTATGAAAAGTGGCATGAATTTATTGGTGATAGCTGAAAATGGAGTGAAAATGGGGGAGTGGGTTTTGACACTAATCTAACTAGGGTGGTCAAAAGGTAAATCATGGTTTGTTAGACTATGGGATGTGATGCAATAAATTTAGCAAGTGGATACAAAAATAATGTGATTGGTTATATCCCTACTATGATGATGAGTATAGGAGGTGAAGGTGCTTCCTACTAACCCATGCTATGAGTCATATCTAGGAGAAACATGAGCTATGCTAGTGGAGGATGGGAGACACATAATAGATGAATGGTAAATAGGAGTGATATAGGAGAAGAAGGAAGATTCATAAGAGATATATAAGTGGAAATGGAAGAAATATAAATGTTATAAGGAGAATATGGGATGGAAAATATTGGATGTATAGGAGGGGAATGAATGCAATTATGACCATTAGACTATCCATTCCCTAGTCTAGATGAGGGCTTCCTTAAGGGGTTTTCCCCTCTTCAACCTAGGTTTTCTACCTTTATCATTCCTCTATTGTTTTAGCCACATCAAAAAATATTTAGCCATACATTTTGAACCCCTTCTTCTCTTTGATTTGTATTTATGAAATTCCTACATTGACTAATATTATAGTTGACAACATAGCTAATATGGTAATCTCTAATGCTAACTATTTTTTATGATTTAATTTGGGTAAGGCTAAGGTTCCTACTACTTTAGTTGCTTCTTCAAATACTTTTTACCCTCTTCATACCTTTAGGATATCTTTTGTCTGAACTGATAGATAATTCAACATGAAATAGATAATCTCTTCTAGACTTGGTGATCACATCTGTTATATACCTAATATGATACCATGTAAGAAATTTTCTATTGATATATCTCATTTTTCATAGTGCCTCTAGCATATGATGATTCAACTTATCATCTAGGTTGAATTCATCCTTTACCTTTTTACAAAGGGTTTTCCATTGTAGTATTTTTCATACAAGGTCTGCACTTCATCATCATATCCCTTATTTCTTCTCAAAATTATGAGGGTTGTTTCTTCATACAAGTTGACTTGTTGGTAAACATTGTACCTTTTTTCATATGCATAAAATGTATCTAATTTCTTATCCTAGAGTATTTAATAAAAAATTCTCCTTGGATAATAATACCACTAGTCTCTGAGTTGCTTAAGACCCATCTATCTCAAATTTACCCCTAGTACCATGTGGAACCCACACACCATAGTTGTGATGCTCATGAAATGGTGTTCTATTGGGTAGAAGTTGGTCTTGTTTTACCCATTAAAGTACTTAAGATCCACATGATTGAGTTTCCTTATATATTCTAGATTGAATATGTAATTTGAGACTCTAGTAGGTAATTTAAATGGCATGGTAGAAAAACAATGAAGGTATATAAAATATTTTTTCCTCCCCAACAAAAAGTCCTTCTAAGGCTATTTTCCCTCTATTATTAGTTTTTGCACCTCATCTATCATTATTGGTGCTTTACCCCTAAATTTTTCCATGATGACTTCATATACTTTGTTTTAGAAATGGTATGAAGACTTTTTCATTTTATGGAAAGGCACATTTGCAAAATCCACTATAATGAGATATTTGCCATCCTTTTCCACTATATTTAGCTAGTAGGTTAGTGAACCAACTTTAAATTTGGTGTAAATTCAACCATATTAGGAAAGAAGTATAAGTAAAAAAAAATTCATTCTTTAATCCCCTTAGTTGACTATCGATTTGGTCCAAAATGTACTTGGCATAGTCAATCATCTAATAGTATCTTGGATAGGTCTATACTATATGAAGCAAGATAATATATTCTTCATATACTATTTTATCACTCTTATTCCTAGAATGGTACCAACCCATGACATTACTATTTGTATATCCTTTTTAAACCCATCTGATTCTAGTGGGATACTAAAATTGGGTGGTAAGGTTGGGTTTCACGAGGCAAGGGATTTAAAAACTCTACCAATAGTTGGTGGATTTTCTATAATAAAAATATCCTTACATATTAGAGCTATAGGATATCCACATTGAAGACTCATCACTAGCCTTCAACATGCTCCTTATGACTCTCAACCTTATATAAAAGGTGTAATTTGAGCATTAAGGAAGTTGAAAACTTATGGAGGTGGATAATATCTCTTGGCCATAGTTTCTATTAGCTTGTGGTAATCCATACATGTTGCATGAGATTCATACTAAGCTAAATATCCAAGCTTGGCTTATGTTCTATGAGTTAGATCGAGGGACCAAGTTGAACCTCCTCAATGCATCCTTTTTAACCTCCACCATGGAGTGCATGTAGGTACCTTCGTCCACCTTTTATTAAGGGTATTCAAATTGTTATTCTAATATCTTAGAAGATATTTCTTTTTGCCTCTTCTTATTCCCCCTCTTTTACTTATGGTTTTGCCTCCTAAAGGCCCTACCTCTACTATGGTGACTATTGTGAGTGACAATTTAGCATTGATGTGTAGGACATTAGATGTGGAAGGATGTAAATCTACTTGAGCTTCTAGTATTGAATGACTAATAGAGGTAAATGAAGTGTCCATGGTGTAAAAGGGATAGAAAAGTAAGGGAAAAGGTAAAAAAATAAAAAAAGGGAAATTTTGAGATTTTTCTTGTCTAAAGTGATTTGCTTATGTATACACCTAAAACGTGTCATGTCGAAGGTGAATACTCATATGGGACATGCTACAAGACCATATGGAAGATATTAGATAGACTCCAAGATAGAGTAGTGGTTCTAACCACTCAATTTGGGCTCCTTGGCCTAATCAGTCTAAACTACAGTTGAGACCTATGGTCTACAATATAAACCACTGCTAACACCTGCAGTTCACAGTCTAGACCGTAGTTGTGACCTATGGTTTTAAACTAAAGTTTAGTTGGCATTCATCCGAGCCAAATCAGTTAGAACGGCCATTTTATCTAGAAGAAGGTGGTTGAAGGATGGAAGATTCTAGAGGCTTCCCATCCAACTATCCAAACTACCTCTCCTTGATCTTGGTTCTCCACGAAGCCACCCCTAGCCCTTGGGTAGTCCTATAAGTACCCCTCAGAATTAGGGCAAAAGAGAGAGCAAGAATTGGAGATCGAAGCAACGAAGCCCTGTCGAATTGAGGACTCACTTGAGTGCATTGATAGGGAGTGTTGTTATCCAATTGTGAATAAATTGAGCATCATGTCAATTCATGTCATGGATTCCCTAAGGATCTAGAACACAAAGAAATACTAATTTGGGTAAACGGAGGCCCTATCGAGCAATTCAACCACAAAACCTATCAAAGGACACTGAGGTGACCCTCGATCATCAATTTGACAAGGACGATCAAGCCCACATCTCTAGATTTGGAAGGCAAAACCACTTGATTGCTCGTCATGGCTGACAACCATAGTGTACAATGCATACCGCTCACCAGAGCTATGATTTGCAATAGGTGATAGATCTCCTTACTATTTTTGTTTCAATATGCCTAATTAGGTTATATTAGTCATTTTAGTGGGTTAATTCATGTTTAGAGACAATCTGATCAGTATATTTAAGGTTTAATAAATCTTGTTTTCATTATAGTAAGTAGGACATTAATGGCTTCTTTTCATGTTAACTTGCTTAATTTCATGCAATTGATCAAGTAGATAGATAGTTGCACTTCCTGCTTTCATGTTTCTAACAATATTTATGAATCTTGCACAAGTTTAATATGTTTTATCCATATTCTTGACTCCATAGTTGTTATGACACCTTTATGCATATTTTCCTCAAAGGGCCTCATCATGAGAGGTTGCCTATTCGTTTAATGCTTTTGTGTTATTTATTTACAGCAAGAAAGAAGGTTCTAAGGAGATTCAATCTTCTAATTCCTTCCTCAATGTGAAGAAAAGGATCAAACTCCACCCTATAGCAGTTTGTGACTATTTACAGAGCATTAGTATTGTGCCTACCCCATTGGGGGCTTGGGAATTGTATTAATCGTATCAAAATTTGGGTAACCCTAAGAGGGGCATGATTGTAACTAAGATTCTTTATCAATATTAATAAAAGAAACATCTATTTTCTCATTATGTGCAATCTTGTTTATTGTCATATGCTTTTATGTTGATTCCGATTGATGCAGTAGATAGGTGCATTGCTTTTTGGATAGGTCAGAAGGTGATCATGGTGGAACTCCACATTTCTTGCATCTGATATCTGACCCTTGTGTTTTTTTATATCAGGTGCAAACCATAGGTTTCATCTATGGTCTCATTGTTGGCCTATGGCTGCAAAATGCGGGCTACAGTCTAAACCGCACATTAGACCTATGGTTCACAGTAGACATAATAGATAGTAGGGAGAAAAATCTTGATCAGATGAAGACCTAAGGTAGGCCCCATTTTTCACTCTCTATAATTTTTTATTCTGTATATGTTTTCTAGAAAGCAGAAAAGGGAAATCTAATTAGGACACTAAAGAAAATAGAGAAACAAATTAGGTCTTAGGGTTTCTTTCTTTTTTTGAGACAATGTTTAGCTAAGATATAGGCCTTCGGATCCACCCACTCGTGCTCTGAGTGAGAATAGTGGTGGTTCTATTAGGACTTCTATAGAGCATGGAGAGGCTTCCAAGAACCCTCATGTGACACATCCACCATCCACGCATGGTGGTACAGAGAACAGGGCTCAGCAGGATTCCAATGCCATCTTCATGAACAAAGGCAAAAACATCACAAAATTAGTCAGATGGGTACATAACCCATAAGGTCGCTCGCATGGAGCACGCATACCAGAGGCCTGTTACGACCGATCAACTTGATAGATCACATAGACTGGTATCTGAGCAACGATGACAACTCCTCCAAGATCAATTGGAGGATACTCACCTAGAGAGGTAGCGCATCGAATATGAGAATCTTTAGGCATAGAGGCTCATAAAAAAAATACTATATGAGCATCTCATGCATGAGGAACACATCCTTATCAAAAAGAGCGCATAGAGAAGGAGGATAGGCTAGCCAGGGCTAGTTTATACACTCATGTTGAGCAAGGAGAACGCATACATAGGAAGGTTTTTTTACAATCTGATGTGCAACAGGAGCACAGAGACACTCACAATCATGTCAGTGTCCAACAAAGAAAATTGCCACCACCATTCAAAGAGTAGGGTCAACAACAATATGAGGAATAATAGGGATACAGAGCTGATCAAGAGTATCTCGAAGACTCCCAAGTTGAAGATGAGGAAGAGCAACGTCCTCCATCTCGACAAAGGAAGAATGTACCTCTAAGACCACCCCTACGTTAGCTTAGTGAGGAAGACTTTATATCCTCGTAGGCCTATAAAGCCTTAGCTGAGAAGGTAAAATCAATCAAGAGGCAAGGCGTGACTTTTCAAGAGTTGACATTGAGCAAGATTCATAACGAGCCTTTGGACCCCTTGGTGCCTACTCCAACATACCCTAAGTATTTTATCATGCCCAAGTTAAATAAATTCAAAGGTGACGAAGATGCGTAAGAGCATGTCACAAGCTTTTTGGATGTATGCTTCTATATTATAAGAAACAATGCCTTGCTTTTGCGTACATTCATGACAACCCTCTCAGGCCCAACCCATGAGTGGTTCAATCAGCTGAAGAAGCACAGTATCACCAATTTTTTGCAACTAGCTGACACTTTCCTTGAATGCTTTTCTTTTGGCATCAGTAAATAGGCTAACCTTTCTGATCTGGTTGAACTAGCTCAACACGATGATGATCCAATTGAATAGTACAAAAAGAGGTGGAGGAGATTAATGGCAAATCTGCCATTCCCTATTCCTACTACGGAACTGACTTGAATGTTCACCAAGAGTTATGCCAAGCACATCTCATTATTATTGCACTATAGTAGTATCCAACATTTGAGGAAGCTTTGGTGCAAGCCAAAGTAATTGAGGATATCAAGTTGCAAGAAGACAACTTGAAGCTCAAGAACAGGAAGGAGGGGCATAAGAAGAGCTCCACAAAACAATAGGTCAAATATGCCCATGTAAATCAGGTGGTGCTAAACCTCCAGAGAGGATAAAGGGTAACAAAAGCAGAATTATCAGGCCCAACCTCCTCCTACGTAGTATAAAAAGCACAATAATAATTATAAGAGTAAAAATAAATAACAATGCCCACCTCACAAATTCACACCTTTGACAAAACCATTGACATCAATATTCCATCAGTTATGCGAGGCTAAGGCAATCAGACTATCCAAGGTTAAGTTGGTCGATCTGAATCATCCCAAGTCAAAGGGATATCAATATGACCTATTTTGCATCTTCCATCATGTGAAGGGGGATGACATCGAAGTGTGTTGGTCCTTCAAACACATTATGCATAATATGATTGATAAGGAAGAGCTTATTGTGCCAAATAACTCGTTGGTTACTGACAACCAAAACATGGGGATTTATAAAAATCCATTGCCAAACCATGAGGCACCATGCAACAACATTGGCCAGGTTAACCAAGTGTGCGTCAAACCACCTACCCAGGGGTTTGTAGGCATGGCTAATGTTGTTACCAGGCATGGTAGATATGAGAATATAAATCAACCTCGCACTCCCATAAGGATACAAGCTATGCCTAATCAGCGGCCAGCTCATAATATCCCAAGCCCATCAACAAGGCCGATGGTGACTATATGAAGCAGGTTGGTTCAAAACCTGTAGATAACACCTACAAATTTATCTATTTATGAGTTGATACAACAATACCATAGGCACGGGGAGACTCTCATGGAAATTATGAGGTCCATTGAAGTATAGTATCAAGATGCTTAGGCATTTACCAATTTTGTGGGACACATACAATAGTGCCAGGAGCCTATGATCTGATTTTATGATCATGAAATTAGGATGGTTCCTACAGATACAACGGACCTATCATTGCATATCATCGTATGTGTTAATCACATGCCATTCAAGAGGGTCTTTATTGACACTGGTTCATTGATCAATATAATAACGACAAAGGCATTGAGTCATCTAAAGTTGCCCAAGTCACATATTGTGCCCACCACCTTCACATTGAGAGTGTTTAATGATGTCCTATGCTCGACGGTTGGCATAATTGTCCTACCTATTTAGGTAGGCCTAAATACCATCTCTGTGATGTGTCATGTGATCCAAAGCACCATGCAATATAACATTCTACTCGAGAGGCCTTGGATTCAAGAAATGAGTTGTGTTCCTTCCATATTACATCAATGTGTAAAATATATTCATGAGGGACGAGTTCACATAGTGTCATCAGATGAAGAACCTTTCAAGTTTGTGAACCTAGTGGATTTGCTTGGGGGTTTCATACTCCCATAAATACACCTAGACGTTTGACCTGCATCATCGTTTAATAATATAGGAGGTAAACCAATAGTGTGTGCTCAACCATCGACATCTGTATCAATCAGATCTGATTACACTAATACAACTGCATTGAAACTGACTGCATCAATGATGCTTCAGGATGAAAGGAAGTTAAAGGTGAAAATTGGTGAAAAAGAGAAGAAGCATGTGCCCAAACCAGTTTCCAATGAGACTCCCACTCCCATGGAAGTGGAGGAAGACCAAGACAAAGCTGCGGAAGTACCTCATCCTACCTCGCCTGCATTGTTAGTAGGGTCATCCGCACCATGGGTGACTGTACATCTCGCCAACACAATGTTAGGTTAGTATATTATGCAGAATGTAACCTTTGAACCGATTTTGGATATTGCACAACAGATGGGCCGACCGCATGCTCATCATTTTTTGGTCAGATCAATTGTGCCATTTGGAGAGCCACCCATTCAGACTAACTTCATCTATGTTGGTTTGGATCAACTTCCAATGCGAACGCCTATGTATGAAGATGATGATGAACCATTCGTAGTGAATGTTCGTTACTTATCCAACCTTGAATATGTCATCTGTATTTTTGAGTTATATCATTGGCATGAATACGGAATTGGTATTTTTGAACAAGGATGTAGGACTCCGCTTGAGTTGCGTTATCAGTTTGCAACTGATAGGTTCGGACTAAGGTTACAAATACGAGGACAAAACAATTTGCTCATAGCATCCCTAGATCGCTTGTACCTTAGTCTAGGGGACGATGTGGATTTCAACCCATATCACCCTAATTCTTATGCATTCCAAAGGGATAGTCATATGGTGTCTTATGCCACAATAGTGCCACCTGAGACATATCATGAGAATATCTTGGTGGACAGTGAGTCTTCACCTGACAATCATTCGGGGGATGAGGTTGAGCCAGTTTATGAAGCAGTATCGTATTTACGACACTTGTACTTGATTTTACCAAACATCAACAATAATAATCAAGATATAACCTATATGGGGCCACATCTGCCAAAACATCCCATTCCAATAGGGTAAAATGAAGGATTGTATATGATAGCGATGAAGAGGATGAAATAGAGAGAGCCTACCTAGGACCTCCCTACTTATGCTATCACAATGTGTCGTATACAGCTGAGGACATGTGTAGAGAGATCAATATGAATCCTTACCTTATGAGAAGACCACCGAACATCGATGTGATCTATCACATGGTATTTCTTAAACCACTAGTGTTCAGGGAGCTCATTAATTTGAATTATTCAATCTTGCAATCAGTGCATAGAGAGGACCCAATCATTCATGTTCTGCATAGAGAGGACCCATTTGTACCCATGCTGATAGAGCCATATCTCAAGTACGAGAGCTACATCGATGATGTAGAGGTTTGTCTCTGTGGTCCTGGAGATCAATTCTATTCCATAAATGTGGTCTCCATTGATTTGACCATCCCACTCCATAATCCAATCGATCCGTCAACATCGTTGTATCTCAATGTAGATGTTATCGATTGGGATCACATTGACTCACATGTTGAGCCTGAATATTTCTTCCCTAATGAGGAAATGTTACAACTATTTCATTTTGCACTAGGCTATGCTTATGATGTTTATCATGCTAAATATGCTTCCAACGCAAAACCTATCAACCTAGTTGATGACATTCATTTGATCCCTACACCTCATTAGCTTGAGGAGGGATCACACATGTCATTAGAGGAAAGCTTCGATGTGGATATCAATAACGATCCCACTAATCCAAGGAAGGTTATGTTTGGAGAGAGTCAGTAACGATCCCACTAATCTTTTCTTGGATGTTATTTTTGTATTTTTTGATGGTGAAGTAAAGCTGAAAAGATATTACAGTTGGTTTAGAATGCAGTTAGGTTTTCTGAGATTTAGATGTTTTAACTAACTAGCCAAGGTTGTACTTTCATCTGAAAATACTTTGAACAAGGTATGAATCGAACTTGTCTTTGACCAAGTTATTTCACATCCCTATGTGTGCAATTGAGTTCATTTGATGTGGCATTTTTCAGGATACCGCCAATGCCAGATAGGCTTTCAACAAAACCTGTACTGAGGATCACCTAATTAGCTCCACTAACTCCTTTGTTGTATTTAGTGAAATTAATTTGTGGTGCAATCTAGATACCATAAGCTAGCTCATCCACATGCAAACATTGATCTGCACACACGTTAATGCGGCAGATATATCGTCATGCGGGAGGTTTGCCACGAGTGACCGATAGGCTATCAACCAAACCGGTACTGAGGTTTATCTCATGACCTTCTAAATGCTGAGATTTCTAGGGATTCAAGTTCAACTCCCTTCTTTTCTTCAATTGTGTTGGGATACTTGCTCTTTTGTAGTGATAAAAATCACTGTTTATTTTTGTTTTATTTGTTTTTCTTTTGAGCAAGGGATTTGGATATGGAGTGATGAAAATCACTATTGTTTGTGCCTTTTGATGTGTGCACTTTGGGAGTGATGTCAAAATATATATATATATATATATATATATATATATATATATATATATATATATATATATATATATATATATATATATATATATATATTTGGAGTTTTGACATGTGCAAATTTTGATGTTTTGCAACTTTTGAGAATTGGGATTCATGGGGAATTGGGTAGGGAGGATGTTTGTCCTTTTACCAACTCTTAGCATTCTTTGGGGTCTTTCGCATAGGGGGATGAGCAAGATAACCGTTTCGCTTATGGTGACCTGGATTGCTTTGCAGGGTTCACCTTTCATTCACACAACTTGGGAATGTTTATGTGTTTTAATTTGTGTTGGGATGCTACGTAACAAGGTATTTTTCAAGTAAAATTCTACCTTCGTAAAATCTGTCTGACTTGGTATAGCATGTGGCTAGATAGCTAATGACGACTGAATGACGAAAACTCTCGATACATTAGAAGACAACTGACTATAGTATGGCGGAAATATGGATAGCGTTTTATTTTAATGGATTGTTTATACAGCGGAGAGATATGGAATGAGGATGGACTTTGCCAAGTAAGTACAGTCTATGGTGCTTTGACCTGTATGACCACAAATATGCAAATGTATGGATGCGATGCTTAATGCAGCTATTATTTTTGTGTTTTTGATCTTGAAGTATGCATGAGAATGAGATGCAGATTTTTTTGTGATTCTTGATTATTTGATTGTTTTTTTTTTTTTTTTTGAATTTTCTTGATGATGACCAAGGGATTTCGAGAATCCGTTGGGGCCCTTTTGGGGTGACCAAGCGATTGCGATAATCCTTGGAGATTTTGGGGTGACCAAGCGATTGTGATAATCCTTGGAGCTTTTTGGGGTGACCAAGCGATTGCGATAATCCTTGGAGATTTTTGGGGTGACCAAGCGATTGCGATAATCCTTGGAGCTTTTTGGGGTGACCAAGTGATTGCGATAATCCTTGGAGCTTTTTGGGTTTTGACCAAGTGATTGCGATAATCCTTGGAGCTTTTTGGGGTGACCAAGGGATTGCGATAATCCTTGGAGCATTTTTGGGATTGACCAAGTGATTTAGGAATCCTTGGAGCTTTTTGGTTTGACCAAAGGGAGTATGGGCACCTTTGGAGCATTTTTGGGCTTGACCAAGCGATTTAGGAATCCTTGGAGCTTTTTGGTTTGACCAAGGGATTGCTGGAATCCTTGGAGCTTTTAGGTTTGACCAAGGGATTGTTGGAATCCTTGGAGCTTTTAGGTTTGACCAAGGGATTGCTGGAATCCTTGGAGCTTTTTGGTTTGACCAAGGGATTGCTGGAATCCTTGGAGCTTTTAGGTTTGACCAAGGGATTACTGGAATCCTTGGAGCATTTTGGTTTGACCAAGGGATTGCTGGAATCCTTGGAGCTTTTTGGTTTGACCAAGGGATTGCTGGAATCTTTGGAGCTTTTTGGTTTGACCAAAGGATTGCTAGAATCCTTGGAGATTTTTGGTTTGACCAAGGGATTGCTAGAATCCTTGGAGCTTTTTGGTTTGACCAAGGGATTTCTGGAATCCTTGGAGATTTTTGGTTTGACCAAGGGATTTCTGGAATCCTTGGAGCTTTTTGGTTTGACCAAGGGATTGTTGGAATCCTTGGAGCTTTTTGGTTTGACCAAGGGATTGCTGGAATCCTTGGAGCTTTTGTGCAATGAAGTGCTATCTTTGTGAGGTAATCTTTTCCATGTTTTGAATGAGAACTGGTTTGAGCAAGCTTGGCTCTCCATCAATAAACCCTCATTTTGTGGCTATATAGCCAAAAAAAAAATCCCAAAAATTAAAATGAGTCGGATGGGGCCCAAAATTGGGGTGCACATCCCTCTTACAATAGATAAGCCAAAAAAAAAGTTTCAAGTCCTAAATCTAAATACATTAAGGGAGATTAACCTTCGAACAACTCAAAAAGCATAAAAAATTAGGTGAGCAATTTTAAAACCTAATTTCGAGGCACTAGATGATGGAATTTGGCCCCGAAAATTGGTTTTTTATAAAAATACAACTCAAAAATGATTTAAAACCCACACCAACAACAATCGGACCGGTTGAGAAGTTATGGCCCCGGCAAAATGCATTGAAATTTAGGAAAAAATAAAATTTTCCACATTTCGTTGGATGCTCATGCATCATTTATGGGCACCGTTGGGGCGCTTCTGGGTTGACCAAAGGGGTCATGGACACCTTTGGGGCCTTTTGGGGATGACCAAGTGATTATGGGAATCCTTGGAGCTTTTTGGGTTGACCAAGCAATTGTGGGAATCCTTGGAGCTTTTTGGGTTTGACCAAGTGATTGCGAGAATCCTTGGAGCTTTTTGGGTTGAACTATGGCTCGTCAGGGGATAGAGGTACCCCCAGATTGATGATATTTGTGCTTCGAATCTAGATTTGGAGGTATTGGCATGAATGGATCGACCCTATGCACGGATAGGAGGACAGGGTCTGCCCTCTGCACTGTCATCACTATCGGGTCTCTGGGCGGAATTTTATCTCCATATGCCCAAAGTGGCGAATGTAACACTTGATCCCACTGCACTGGGTTAACTCGCCACTCATGCCCTGGCCTTATGTTTAACTGTTGAAGTGCATCATCAGTATCCGTGGGGTGTGGACACTGTCGCATGTGATTGATGTCGGCCATCTCTATTTTATCCTCACCTTCGGCCAGTGAGTCAAGCTCATCAAAATCTGGCAATTCTGAGACATGGAAGACTTCATCATTTGACTCTACCGACTCTAAGTGCTCTAGCAACTCATTGTATGTATCGGGGGATTTGAGCTCCTACTTGTTGGCTTGTCCTTGTTGTGGGTTGTAGGGAACTTGGGGCCTTAGGAGGGGTGGCTGGATAGCACCCCCCATGTCTTGGTATGGCATTTCATCCCGCTCTTCTCCTTGCTCAGATTCTTTAGAGGCTTCTTGAGGAATTTCTAAGGGTGGCCCATGAACCTGGGTGGGTGCCTGAGGAAGGCACCCATCATTGGTTCTAGGAGTGGCATCCCACTCAGGTCTAGGAGGTGTCAGGGGTGGCGCTCAATAAGGTCGCAAAGACCTGTATTGCACCCAGGGGTTGTGCCTCTCATAATGTTTTGTCTTATACGTGTGAGGGGTTGGAGTCCTCTCCTGCATAGTGTGTTGGAACAACCCATCCTTCTGGCGTTGAAGGCGCTCTTTGTTAATATGGTACAGTTCCTCTAACTGTAGTCACTCTAGCTCAAGTTGCGTGAGTTGCACCCAATGGGTGACATGTTTGGCAAATTCTAAGATAGTTGGTCCCGCCGTCTCATGTCTATAAGGGCTAGACGCCTCTCCTACATATCTATATCGATTGTGGTGACCCGAGATCTCTATAGGCCACCTCCCTTTGTTGGGGGTAGTGGCATTCCCCCGAGGCTTTGTCCTCGGTAAGTGATACTGATAGCTAGCAGGTGCAGAAGCGCATTGCTCCCGCACTGTACATTGCTCTTGAGGAAGGTAGGGGTCTTCCTCGTGCTCTCTATTATAAGTGAAAAAGGGACTGGCAAAGTTGGCTCGCCCTGCTTGAAGATCCGTGCGCTCTGTATTTGATCGATTGTTGCTAACAATGATGCGAGGTGTAGGAGGGATGGCATAGTCATGTGGCCCCCCCTTATGGACCCCCTACCATTCTAGTGCTTCATCGCGTAGTGGCCACTTATAGCGGGCGTCTAAGGGAGTTCTCCCAAGGGTTTACCTCTCTTGAATGAGTGTGTGCTAGGTTTTGTGCTGGCAGGGAGTGCCCCTAGAAAGGGTGCCCCTATAGTCTTGTTTCCTCGAGGCACGGAGGGGACTGCCTTGTGTGTCAGGCCACCAAGGTGGTATGACCAAATCCTTGGGGATGTACCGGAGGCGACTTGTGCCTCCTTGGATATTCCCCGTAGCATCTTCCCGTGATTGGGCTTGGCTGTGGGTGAACACCATTGTGATACTTCTCTACAAAATGCATAAATTTTTGTCTTTTGTTTATGATTTTTCTAATTTTTATACTACACAAAATAGAAAAGATCACACACATGCATGCGATGATTATCTCTTTTAAAGATTAATGGTGTGTCCTAGACTGGTTTTAGTGCGTTTTGATGATTTTTGTTTTTTTTGAAAGTTTTGAAGAACGTTTAAATGCATAATGAAGGCTCATATGACTCCCATAATTGGTCACCCCTTCGATATACCATTGCCAGGCCGATATACCAACCTCTCTATATACCCGCCCTTATGAGAGGGAAACTATAGGTACGTGAGAGTAGATGGTACGTGGAACGTAGGCGGTACGGAAGGGGGATTGTCCTATTTATGACACCTACCATAGAAGACTTATCCTCGCATGCTGGGAATCACCCCAGTGACACTCGATCAGCTTTCATCAGGATTTACGTCGAGCAATAGTGACAATCGGGGTAATGGATGCAAAATCAAGCCAAGGTGGTGATGAAATCCACCGTTGGTCTTGATCAAGGGCTAGGGTTTTACGACCTTCTCCTTGGTTTAAAAATGTTGTGTGAAGTATGTGTGGTTCTTTTTATTTAGAAAAATGAAACATGCAAAAACCACTACTTTCCCTAAGAAGGCAAAATTGATAGAAAATAGAAACAAAAAAGCAAAAAATGATCGGAATAGTTTAGGATCCTTACCTTTTCTCTGCCTAGACCTGTTGTTTCTGATCCTCAGCCCTGAAACTGCATAGACAAAAATTCATCCCAGGGTGAGACGAATTCTAGAACAGGATTCGTCCTAGGCTGAGATGAATTCCAATTCATCCCAGAGTCAGATGAATTCCACTACTGTATTCGCCACAGGCTGGAATGAACCACAATCAGAGTTCAAAAAATGGTACCTGTGAGCAAGAAAACACAAATTTTGATCAGTTTCTTGATCTCAAAAATTAGGGGACAGAGTCCCACCGTGATCGCCACTGAAAGCACGAGATTTTGGAAGATTGAAAGGAAAACTAATGCGATGTATTCAAAACCCAAAATTAACGCTTAAGGTCCTATAAAGTGAAATGCATGAAATGAAAGAGACAAATTGAACTGAGATAAAAGAAAGTATAGAAAGCACAACCCTTTTTATTTAACTCTCTTAATATTAGTTACAAATATGCCTCCTCCCTTTTCAGGGGCTAGGAGCGTTAAATGAGTTTTGGTTACAATCATGACTTAGTGTTCCTCCTTCCGCATGCCCACATGTAAAATGGGTGGGCCAAAGTGTTGCCACTGCTGGTGTTGATGAGTCCTTGATCCTTGTTGCTCCTCCTGCGTTCAAAGAAACAACAAATCATTAGTAGCACCTATGACAAAATATAAGGCGTTTGATCCTAAAAACCAATGGAGGATGCATGCATAAGATTAGCTAAATCAATAAATAAAATGACTCCAAATAACCTGCAAATTTGACAAAAACTAGAGAACATTACTAGAGGATCACTGCAAATGAAATAGTCAAAAAATCCTTCATCGATTTGAATTCATTTTAGGGCGGGATGGATTCGACTGTAATTCGTTTCGAGGAAGGACAAATTCACCTGTAACAAAGCGCCGAAGTGATACTGCCAAAAATGTCGCATCTCAGGAACTCCAAAAGACCTGCAAACTTAGGGGTTAGCTAATTGGAGGAATTTTGGGAAGACCCAGATGGTCAGATTTCCCCAATTTGGTCTCCATCAACGGGAATTAGATGCTGCTACCTGCAAGTTAGTGAGGACTACAAAAAGTGACAAAACATGATAAGATTTATCAAAGCATTATGAAATCAGAATTACGAGCTATTTAAACATCATAAGATGGAATGCCACATAAAAAAATGACAAAAATAATAATCTGCCATGAATTCCCAATCGTTCTTAAAAAAGAAGATTAGGCTAGCAGCAGTGCGGGGCGCCCGGGTGGGCCGCCCACCGTTGGAACCTGATTTTGACACCAATCCACTTGGGATGGGTCCAAAATCTCTTGTAATGGGTTTTCGACGAATGGGTGGGATAATGTGGTCAAGTGTCGGGTTTTGGATCCGGATTCACACTTCCAATAACCACCCAATGACCTCCCTTGTGAAAGAGATCAAGGATGTGGAAGAGGTGAATCAAAAGGGTAAAGCGTGATATCAATTTGGTAGCACTTCGTTGCTTGAAAATGCTTCCAACCTGTCTTCTTTTAGGTGAGAAAGCTCACCATTTTATAGACCCAAGGGGTCTCTTTGGATGGGCATGCAGGGGCGCCACTTGGCGGCCATGCCTTCCCAAGAGGGAGGAGATTCCTCCCTGACTTGGGCTTCCATGACTGCCCTTGTGACAATCCTCTAACATTCAATCTGCCCACCTACGTGTGCATGCAAGGCAGGGAGCATTAATTGATTGTCCTTGGCTGCCATTTGGCGCAATTTGTCTTTTTTCCCATTGAACCTAGAATTTGTCCTACCCTAGAGCGGATTTTGTATTCGTCCCAGGGGAGGACGGATCCCATTTCGAATTCGTCCCGAGGAGGGATGAATTCTGAGCAAAGTGCCTAGAAGGTGTCAAATTGATGTCTGACTTCCCAAAACTGCTGTGAAAGTGGTTAGGACAACTTTTTAACCTCTGGGGGCTGCCCTTGGGGCTGTGTGCGTCAATGCGATCAGTGTTTGCAGTCACATAATCGGATTGGTGTTGTTTTGGTGTCTACAGAAAGAATTCAAAAGCAACTATTTAAAAATAATTTTAGAATTTAAGATTTAGATCCATATGATTATTTACTTGTTGAAACAAAAAAAATTCTACTATAAGGAGAAGCTATGATAAGGCTATTAGGACACCTAAAGAAAATTACAAATAATGGAAGATACATGTTGCTAAAACATGTAATCAAAGAAACATTGAATAGAAGAAAAGACACATGGATGAAACAAAAAACAAATGGATGGAATAATGGAGCATTAAATTTCATGATATCTCAAACTTCAACAAAGAAATGAAACCGTATGTTAGAAAAAATATTTACTCGTTCTATGGATTGAGAATTTATGAAGGAAAAATAGTTATTTTTGAACAAGTTCAACTCAAACTATGAACACAACCAAAATAAGTACATATATGCAAAGATCAAATAAAAAAAAAAATTCTTATAGTCCAACTAAGATCCAATTCACATAATCTCAAATACAAAACTAGGACATGGACAATTCCTCAAGAGGCATTGTTAGAATGCATAATAATCTTTTACACAAAAGGAGTAGTAGAGACTGAAAAACATTGTCATGGAATGTGAAGGCTAAAAGGGCATCAGGATTGCATATGAAGACACTCGAAAAGTAAACTCACTGTCAAATTTTTTTGAAATTTTGATAATAGAAAAAACAAATAACTTTTCATCAAAATCACCAATAAAAAAACATACTTCAAATGGTGATAAGAAGATGTTGAGTTTTTTAACATTGTTGAACAATTTTTTTTCTTCTTAGATTCTAAACTTTAAAATATTAATCCAAACTTTACAATATTAAATAAAAGATTTAAAGTTTAAATCCAATAAAAAAATAATTATGTATAACAAAACTCTTGATCTATAACATGTTTCAGTCTCATAAAAATAATTTAACAACATTTCATTTAAAAGGCAAATCTATATTTATTTGTAGAACATTGTTTAAATTTAAGAATGCCCTTCGAGTTGGAGGATAAATGAAAGATTTTGCCTACACATTGTTTCCATACATGTGCGTCAAATTTCTTTTTTAGAGAAGACTGTATTTTTATTATTATTATTAAAATGTCGTCTTAAAATAAAAGATATGCAATTATTGGGACTCACCTAACGAAAGACTGGCAATTAAAATAGGTTTGAAGAAAAACAAATGGCGTTCTCTTACATACATTGAACATCATATCACACCGGCCATTTAAGTCATTCCCATCTACCTGTCATCACTGATGCATAGATCCCAAATGACAAAGATTTGTTTGGCACGGGCCTTTGACCTATTATAAGGTTATTCTGTTAGGTTGCAAGATAATAACTAAGTCAATATGGACATGAAGATTTAATATGAGATGAATTATGTTAATCATGTTAGCTTGGATCTGCCTTCCAAGTGTTAAGTTGAAGGGTTTAAATAATCTGGGTTTACAGAGAATAAAAATGGTATCACAGGATGGCATTATGTACCATGCCAGGCAAGTGATGCCAGATTTTATGATTGTGTTTTGTAACTATGAAGCAGTTTAGCAAAGTTATGAAAATGCATGAATATTCCATTGCACTCATAAGCATTACAGCTTCTTGCAAAGAAAAAATGTATTTTACATAAATTTAGGTCAGATGGCCACCATTTTTCCTGCCAACACAGGCCAACGAGGCCATTGCTTTGGCAACTTATAATTTTCTTGATGCGATGTTATTATCTGAGAAAAGATATCTCTACATGGAGGAGACAGGCCTCGATGCAACCGAATGATACTTTCAGTGCTAATCTCGTTAAAATGATACTGTTATGCTGTTGTTGGTAATGGCCACTATCTAGAGCACTGTGCGCCTGTAGGAGTAATACTGTAGCACGAAGTAGACAATTTATTCATGATCACCACAAATTAACGAAAACAAATATGACTCTGGAAATGGCGATCTAGGATTTCGGAAAACACATTAGATCGACTAAACATTTTGAACTTAATTTAGATTTAGGTGAAAGGACTCAAATCTCTACCACCTGAACTCAGGGTGATATTGACTATTGGTCACAAAGTTGAGCGAAAATCTCACAAGCGACAATAATAAACTAAATAAGTTTTAATTGAAAACGTGTTGGAAGCATAAAATCCCACGTATTCTAGGCAACTTAAATTGAGGTTGGTAGACTAAATTATTCCTCTTTATCGAAATAGCATTGTGGATTAGGCCGTCATGTTTTATCCTTCCGCTTTGACGTTATATTTGTGATGCCCTCTTACAACCATTGAAAATATGCGTATGCGAGCTAATGTGCGAAGATGGAGAAATTGGCATCTCAACTACAATTAGGTGGCATTTTCACCTACTCTTAGTTGTCATTACCTATTTTTAATATTATCGAAACCCACATGTCATATAGTACCTTTACAGAATATACAAAATTTTCCATGAGATGTAAGACCCTCACAAATCTTTTTTACAATCTGGATCTTTTTTATTTTTCAATGCACAACCCATTCATATTAAAAAAAAATAACAAAAATTAAGGAAAAAGTGATTTTGTTTTTAAGATTCCAGTTATATATTTACTTTTGATAGCCTATCTTTCTTGGCAAGGTTCAAAATATGGTTATTTATTTGACTATTCAACTTTTGGATGTTTTAGTTTGTGCCAGATGATCCTTTAAGGTGTTTCATTCACCTTCTCCTTTTGAATCATTAGCCTTCATCCTTAATCCACAAATCCCTCTTTTTATTACTATCCTTCATTTCTTAGTTCCCATATTGCAGTTGCTTCTATCTGCTTCATCCTATGTCATTTGAGATGTTTCCTGAGTTCTAGCTTGCATTGTCTCTAAAATTATTTTAATTAGAGTTCTTCAAATTCTTTTCTCTGGTCTAAATTCTTATTTTAAAATATTGTTATTATGTTCCAATCAAAGTTGTCAATAGATGAAACCCAAACCCAAATCCTAAGTTATCTTCAAGGTCTCTAATTTGAATCTATTGGTCTTCGAATAGTCCTAAAATTTGTTTTCAGTGGGAATAGATATAGATATTTTTGACTGAAAAAAAATGTTGTACCAACAACTCCATACTTTTCAAGCATAGGGACATACAAAAAGGAGGTGGCCCATTGTTTCCTCCTCTTGGTGATACATTATACACTAGTTGGGTCCAATAAATCCATGTATTCTCAAGTTATCGTGAGTCATAATACTCTTACGTGCAACCAAGCACATAAAGCACTTTATCTTTGGCCATCCTTTGGATTGTCATAATTTCAAGTGGGTTATGAACCAATTTGAGTGTGGTGGATAAGTATTTTTTATGGTGGTTTAAAATAATGCCCTATGAGATACCACCCTTTTTTTTGGAAGTTTTATTTAAGGCATGTTAAGTGGGGGTATTGATCGATTATGGGGTAAAATACTTTTAAGAATATTTCCATGCATATTACATTATGATTACATAGTGATATTATAACAACTTAACAATTAATAATTATAAATTTATCATTTAAACAATTCCAACCTTGATCCTCGAACATTAAGGAATCTAATCAGTTGCACAATTGCAATTTGATAATTCAGATCTACTATCTTAATTTGATATAAGCTTAGAAATATTATTATCCTATTTAAACATTAAAATCCTTAATCTTAATTCCAACCTTAGATCTTATGTGACAATTATTTTAAAAAGCATATCTTAACAATGTAACTACAAGATTTTGTAAGTAATAAACCAACTAAAATGGACCTCATTCATATTACATAAAACTCATATTGTGGTTAAAGTGGTCATATGGAATTGACATCATGACCATATTATGGCCTCATATTTCTTGTTGATAATTGAATGTGGACCTCTTCTTTTAATGTCAAGGAACTTAACCAATTGGACTCATGCCATTTTGTAAACTTAGTAAAATATTATATAAATCCTTAGTAAAATTATATATTTGAAAGGAGTTCTTTATTCTAATAGATTAATCTTAAAATATTTATATTTTGTGGTAAATATTCAACTTGGAAAATAGAGCTATGAGATTGTTCCTATTATTAATGAGTTTGAGGGTTTGATAATGAAACCTAATTTAATTTAAGAGTTAATATAAGAGTACCATTATAGATAAAAGTCCTCATTTCTTTATCAATTTCTATAAATCTCCTCATGCGTGAATATCCCCATAGTATTATAATTTATGTGTTTAATATTTATCTATATGTTTATTATAAATATTGGTGAAATAAACAACCATACTTTACCATTGAAATATTCCATCATAGATACTTTATTATTTGATTATAACAAAATCATTTATGATGGTGCATTTACTTGCTTCCATTGCTCTATTATCCATGCTAGTGATTGATATATAAGTGTTAAATGATATTGATAATGAAATGGAATAAGAGTTATGTGGATTATTAAATGCTTT